>CM060693.1:37163803-41963803 GCA_030686995.1 Artemisia argyi | reverse complement strand
TAAAGATGTTGCAAGTTCGTCTCAACAAAACAGTTAGATTCATTCGAACTGATAACGGAACGGAGTTTGTGAACAAACAACTTACTCAATTTTATGAAGGTGTCGGAATTAGTCATCAAAAGAGCATTCCACGTACTCCTCAACAAAATGGAGTTGTTGAAAGACGCAACCGCACATTAGTTGAAGCCGCAAGGACTATGCTCGTCTTCTCTAAAGCTCCTATATTTCTTTGGGCTGAGGCAATTGCGACTGCATGTTATACACAGAATAGATCCTTGATACATCCTCTCCACTGCAAGACTCCATATGAACTGGTTCATGGCAGAAAACCAGATCTTTCATTTCTTCGTGTATTTGGTGCATTGTGCTATCCAACGAATGACAGTGAAGACCTTGGGAAACTCAAGGCCAAGGCCGACATTGGTTTCTTTGTTGGCTATGCTCCAGAATGAAAGGGATACCGAATCTACAACAAACGTACCAGAGACATAATGGAAACAATCCACGTCACTTTCGATGAGCTGACAGAGCAACTGGTTCCTGGACAATCAAGTTCTGGACCCGTACCTAACCTCTTGTCTACTGGACCTATAAGCTCCAGGCTTGTACAGAATCCCACTCCTGCTACTCCTTTCGTACCTCCTACAAGTGATGATTGGAAAAAGCTATTTGACCCCATGTTTGATGAATACTTTGAACCTCAAAATGTGGATGCTCCAGAAGCCCCAGTCATTCCACAACCAGCTGGGGTAGCTAATGTCCCAGATGTTAATTCTGGACCATCCACTTCGTTGTCATGGGATCTTGAAGCTCCCACCATCAGTCACTCTATTACCACATCTAATGGTATATCATCATCTGTACAATGAGTTGCAGCCGTAGATAATTCTTTTGATGAGAATCCCTTTGCTCCACCCGATAATGAGCCATTTGTTAACATCTTTGCTCCTGAATCATCAAATAATGCTACATCCTCAGATGAATCTAACACGGCTACCTCAGTTCCCTACCCTCAACCTCATGAACACCTTAGGAAATGGACAAATGACCACCCAATTGACAACATTATTGGAAACCCCTCACGTCCGGTATCAACCTGTAAGCAACTTGCTACCGACGCTTTGTGGTGCTTCTTCAATTCTGTCCTCTCTAAAGTTGAGCCAAAGGATTTCAAGGATGCAATGTCTAAACACTCATGGTTCACTGCTATGGTGGATGAAATTCATGAGTTTGATCGACTTGACGTGTGGGAACTAGTACCGCCTCCTGAGTGTGCTATGATCATTGCTCTCAAATGGATATTTTAAGTGAAACTTGATGAGCATGGAGATGTATTAAAGAACAAGGCTAGGCTTGTGGCAAAAGGATATCATCAAGAAGAGGGTATTGACTTTGAAGAATCCTTTGCACCAGTTGCTAGAATTGAAGCCATAAGAATATTTCTGGAAAATGCTGCTAGTCAAAATATGGTGGTGTATCAGATGGATGTTAAGACTGTATTTTCAAATGGCGATCTTAAAGAAGTGGTGTATGTAAGTCAACCTGAAGAATTCGTGTAGGGATCTATTCCTTGATAGATCACGAGCCAATAGATCGTTAGCCAACTAATGTAATCACTAGCTAAACTAAGTTAGATAATCTCTGTGAGTTTGTAATTATGCGGAATATAAAAACAAACGTATACTAAACTTGATCCTCTATGGATCGATAATATTAATAAAACTTCGTACTAAAACTTCTATCTATTACAATGACCTAGGGTTCCTTATATACTAGTGGAAACCCTAACCTTTCTTACAAGAAACGAATAATGAAAAACTAATAAAAGATATTCTACATATCTTGTCCTAAAATACATAAGTTATATCCACGGTTAAACTCTATCCGTAGGATCTATGATCGTCCACAGGAACCATTCATCAGCAGAAAGTCACTAAGCCTTCCGCAGGAACCTGTCAGCAGTATCTATCATCAGTATCTTCAATAATTCCTTACAATCCTCCCCTAATCTTGAATTTGACAAAGTTAAGTTCAAGATTTCTTGATAAAGCACTAATAACATAAATCAGAGGATTGAGGATGAACATCAGCAGCAAAGAATCTTCATAAGCAGAATCTCTATGATCAGCAACCAATTAGAAAGCACCATTCTTTGCAGCAACACAAGACTAAATGTACATCAAAACATATAAGTTTCATACTATTCTCATCACATCCAGGTGTGTTAACTCCTGTGAGAGGTGAATCATTGAAAATAATGGATTTGATGTCTCTTTACCAATAGCCATTACTACTGGAGTAGCCAAGTGTTCAAAGGTACACTGATAACCACATGATTTTTTAGCAAATCATCAGCTATAAACGGATTTGAGATGTCTTTACATGTAGCCGTTTGCTCAGGACTAGTCAATTATTGATGATTTATCATCTTGGTCAATTGAATACCAAATATGGTTTTCCACTGCCTTTACCACAAGCCATATACATGTGGGCTAGCCAATTATTTGGAATCCATAAAGGAAAAATCCATGGTCAATTGACAACCATTTCAACAACTCAGCAATAAAGCATAGGTGAGTTGAAAACCTTATGATTTTGAGCAAACCATTACAGCTATCAACAGATTTGATGAGTCTTTACCAAAGCTGTACCCTTTGGACTAGCCAACTTTTTGATGGAATAGTCAACATCAGGCAAGTTGATGACCAAAAACACAAACCTGCATACATCAAACACAAAACTTATACAAAAATGTTAGTATTTTTTTTTTTTTTTTTTTTTTTTTTTTTTTTTTTTTTTTTTTTTACTAAACTAAAAATAAACAATATACAACAAAATACAAAACCAAGATCAGCTCATTGCAGATATGAATCCATCTGAATACCATGTTTGGTTGCTAACTCCTTCTTAGTCAAAATACTTCTTCTGATGAACCTTACCAATTGTTCAGCAAGATGAAGATCATTGGTAGTCATATCCAAAGGAACAGATAGCTTTGCTTCCAGCATGAGATTTATAACTTTCTTTGTGATTGGGTAGAGAACATCAGCCCAGCAATATAAAGTCTTCCCAGTGGTTGTAACAATCATGTGAACATTAGGTACGGGAAAGAACTTCCAATAGTCAACCACCCATGTACTTTGACCTTTTCATGCTTGAAACCTTATACCAGAATTACCTTTATAAGAATCACATAGAATCTGCAAATCACCCATCAAATACATCCCAATGTCATCAGGGGAATAAGTTTGATAATACTTGGTAACCCAATCATAAAGTGAGAGAAGATCTTGTTTATCCACCATATGTAAAATCTGGCTTAGAAATAAGAATTGATTTGTAGATCCATCTTGTCTGGTGATGACATTCACTTTTCCTCCACCAAGCTCAGAATCAACAAGTTCCCACTTTACAATTTTCTCCCATACAACAGGGTCTTGACCTTCATCAGAACCATAATCAAGAAAAGTAGTACTATCCTCTAAAGGAATATCTTTTGGAGCGTTTCTCTTGATAGCTCTAGTCTTCCTCCTAGTACCAGTAACAGGAATAGAAGGACCATCAGTAGGTTCTTCTTTGGGTACATGTGTGGAAGTATCAGCAGGAACATCAGTAGAATCATCATCATCAGGTACTTCAATTGGAGCATCTTCTGAAGCATCAGTAGTAACATTATGTGGAGCTTCAGTGGTATCATGATGAGATTCAGCAGTATCAGGATGAGAACCAGAAGGAATATCTTCCATCTGAACATCAGGAGTATCATCTTTCTGAGGTAAGACTGAAGGAAATGGCACATACTCCTGACCACCATGAAAAGACCCAATAGACTCAGCAGGTTGAGCAGCAGAGTCATGAAGCTTTGCTTTCTTAGCTTGAGGCTCATCCAAAAGTCTTCCTCTAAACTCCAACACATCTTGAACCATTATACCAGAAGAATGATGATTGGAAATGATCTTGTCATAGTAGTAGGTCAACTGCTGATCTGAAAATCCCCAGACCCTCTTTTGAGTCCACCCTGACCCAAACATGGAACAGCCCTGGTTCTTCACAAAATTCCTCATATATTTCTTGATTTCATTCTTTGTCCAAGGTCTTTCTTTTTGATACTTAGCTTTAATCTCTGCCTCCTGTTGTCTTTTCAATCTTCCTCTTTCAACCATCAGCTGAACAAAATCAGGATTATCTACTCCAAGCTCAGATTCACCCAAATTAGGCTTGGAAGCAACCTGTTCAGCCAAATTCTCCCATTGTTTAGCAGTAAGATTCTTAGCTATCTCATCAAGCTCCTTCTTTCTTTCAGCAGGCAATGTGGTAGTATACTGATGTCCCATCTTGTCCAAATCATCTTGAATTTTCCTAGCCAATTCTTCTGAGGCTTTCAAATCCAACTCCTCTTTAGTAACTTCAGCATCCTCTTGAGCTTGCAGATGTGCAGCAACATTCTCACTAATTTTCTCATAAGCAAGTTCCTCCTTGGATTTGACTCTAGAAGGAATGGCTTGATCAATCAAAATAGACTTTCCCTTATCTTGCTTCTGAGGAGGATCATGTGGAAGATCAGCGGGAATATCTACTGATGGACCAGGAATTCCCACTTCTGGCAAAGGATTAGGAAATGATTCCTTTCCTGAATTATCAGCAGATGTCTTCCTGGCAGGAGAAGCAGCTGACTGCTTATCAGCAGAATGTTTCCTTCGGACATAATGAGCAACACCAGTAGAATTCTTGGCTATGGAATCCTTGGGAACACTTATATCAGGAGTAGGAGCAACATCAGCAGTTGGAGCTACATCAGCAGTTGGAGCAACAAAGGGTTCAGGTCTAATGTCATCACTCTTCTGAACACTCTCCAAAGTGGTAGCAGCAAGAAGCTCAAGGCCTTCCAAATCAATGTTGTCAGATGCTTTAGTAGAATCTTCATCTGAATCATACACCACACCTTGTCTTTTTCTTTGCTTCAGCTTACCCTCCAACTTCTTAACTCTTCCAACTAAAGTCAGAACAGCACTGCTAAGATTCTTTTTAGTGAAGTTCAGATCATTCTCCAATTTGTCCACCTTTAAGACATACCTGTTCAACAAATCTGAAACAGAAGTGAGAGTAACAGGACCTTCAGCTCCACCAACAGGGATATCTGTGGTATTGGGAGCATCATTGGTCCTGTGAGAAGAATTATCTAAATTTACATCTACATCTACATGTACATTATCCTCAAATTGAGGTCTCAAAGGACTGAGTGAAGGAAGTCTTGTAAATTGTGGTGAGTTTACAGGTTGGTCAAAGCCTAAATTCTCATTGAGCTCATGCTCAGGAGAATTGAAATCCATTGGTGAGTGTACAGGTGTGGGTAGCCTGGGAGAGAGTGGAGGCTGAACATCAGAAGCACCTGAAGCATTTGCATCAGGAGCATCTTTAGTTCTATCAGGAGAATCCTCTGGTGCTTGAGCATCAGGGGAATCCTGACCTCCAGCAGCCATATCAGCTGCATCTCCTTCAGGGGGATTGCCCACAGGGGCATCAGCAGCTACATCAGCAGCTACTTCATCAGGAGGATTGCCACCAGGCAACATGGCTGGAAGTAAGGGTCTTTGTTCACCATTAAATTTAATTTTCATTTGGGAAAACAACTTTTTAGACAAACCCTTAACAGGCAAGTGAGTGGGATCATTGGTCTCAATGTCTAAAATGATTTGAAGAAACCTAGGATACATCAGATATTTAATTTTTGTATTGATGAGTGCTTATTCACTCATCCTTTTCAGGCCTTATTTCAGACCAAAAATGTCACACCCCCAAAATACCTGAATGGCAGCGGAATGGAATACCTGAGGGTGTAACGGATCATAGCACACAAGCAAGGAAATATTGAACGACCTAAAGTGTCGTTTATAAAATACATCGTTTGATTCATTCAAAATATCAAAGTTATAAAACATAGGTCCCAAAGTTAGAAAAGGTTTGAAGAAACAAGTTTAGTACAATCAAACGATAGTTCAAAGTGCATGAAATCCAAAAGTGACGCGTTAGCCTTGATACACAAAGTGACTCCATGCAATGCCATGAGAAATGCCTTAGTTACCTGAGAAATACATTGCGAAAACGATCAACATAAAGTTGGTGAATAATCATAGGTTTATAAGTAAAATCAAGTGTATAAATGCCATAAGTATTGCCATGAATTAGGATGTCCGGAAAGTATATACATTGGCTCTTAAGCTCATGACCCCGAAGCTAGACGATACTTTGCCCCAATGAGTGTTTACCAGGCACTCGAATAATAAAGACATGAAATGCATTCGTTCCATTTGGAGCAACCCAAACACGAATGGAGGCGTCACCCTCGATAGATCTATCCACTCACTCCCGCTTAGTACTAGAAATTAACGGTCCATGATAATAAAAGGGGACTTGCCAAGACGTGGTAATAAGGAAACTTAAGCAATGTATGAATTTTTATACTTAGGCATGTACACAAAAACAAGTAATGCAATGTATTCTCCCCCGTGGGATTTGAAATCAAAAATATAGAATTAAAACGGGGCTATGAAAACTCACCTCGAAGTAATGGTACAAAGATGGTGCAATGAGGTGAAAGTAGTCGGGACAATGAGGCGCGAGTACTAGCCGCAACCTAAATGAATAACCATGATCTAACTTAGATCAAGCCGTAATGAAATGAATGCACATGCACATGATACTCATACCACTCGTAATTTGAAAATACTAGTTATCGTCGTAGTAAAAATAGATTTCCATACTTAGGAAAATAAGTCCTTATATAGGAGTATATAACTTGTCGTACTATCTCGTTAAAAAGTGTTAGCGTTGAATTCCTTGTATTGAAAACCTTGAAATATGTCGTTAAGTCGTATAAGTATTCTCTCGGGTCATACGTATTCGTTTAATAAGAAAATAGTCCTTAGTAATATTTACTAGAAAATATACCGTTTAGCGCGTACGTTATTATTTTTATTTGTGTCCATATATATATATATATAGTTTGACGATGTTAGAATGGTCATAACTTGGTCGTTTCAAGCCCGTTTTCCTTGTTCTTTATGTCCACGGATTCGTCTTTGTGTATACTAGTATATTTTAGACAACTCGGCTCTTTTAAGTTACGTTTAAGGCCTCAAAATACCCATCGTATTCTGCCCAACAGCAAGCAGTTTTCTGGAAAAGTAGTTTTCGTCGTTAAGTTTGCAAAAATCATAACTCCTTCGTTATAAACTCGTTTTAATTGATTCTTTCGCCTAAAGTTTCGTTTTTGAATGTATTTTCTAAATCTTTGGTCAAAACTTAGTCATCACTTACTGATTTTCCCACGAATTTAAAATAAGGACAGTAGGTATTTCAAAAGTTCCAAAAATCATTTCCAAGTCTCTAAACTAGTTCCATCATTCAACAATCCACTTTCCAACACCACAAGACTAATCTAATCCTACCATACACCTTCTTAGGGTGTCATGGGTCCTAAAATATCATCAAACCACTAGGTCTAACAAGAGTTTCATATGTTTCCATTTTTAGGGCTTCAAAGTTAATATGTACAAAAATGAAGTGGTACAAGATGATGCATGTGTAAGATCTTATAAGAAAATCATATGAACATAATAATAACTTGTAAAAATCATAAAAATGAGTTTGTATACTTACTTGGTGGTTTAGAGAGTTTAGATGATAAAAAGCTTACTAATCCTTGAGTTTTTATTTCAAAACTCTAACAAGGATGATTATACTAACTAGTTTATAATAAGATCTTGTAAAATTTCTTCTCCTTGCTCCTTGTTTAACCCAAATCGAACCAAAACACCAAAGAAAATGAGAGAAAAAGTTAGCTAGTTGTAAGTAAAAAGTGATTTTAGTGAAAAGGGTTTAAGAAAAGTTTAATATATACTTGGACAATTGGTTTGGTGAGCATTTAATAAGTTTGGTGAGGTAATTAAAACTTGATGACCAAGGGGGGGGCTTGGCCGGTTTTGGTGAGGGAAAAGGGGAGGGATGTTGGGTGATTAGTTAGTAAGATTAGTGTTAGTAATTAAGTATAGTTAGGTTAGGTTTAGGTTTAAAGTTTAATCGGGTACCGGGTTTGTTAAAAATAAGTTTTGTTGAATTTATTCGGGACGTAATAAAGTTATAAAAGTTGTAAAAATAAGTCGGGTACAAGTACGGAGAGTTAGGGTGATTATCGTTCAATTTTGATGAAAACCGTCGTTATTAAGTTAAGCGTACGATACGTATTAGTTAAATTTCCAAAATACCGGGTAAATTAATATTGTAGTTTTTATATTATAGAAATGAGTATAAAAACGTATTAGGATCAAAATCGGGAGTGTCGGACACGTTAGACACATTTATAGCTCGCGTATTAGCGTTTATTGAAATAAACGTACGTAGATCGTTAATCGTACCAAAAGTAGTAATTTAGATATCCTACGAGTGGAATAGTATGCAAGTGCCCTATTGATGATATGCAGACTATTTCTAGTCCGTATGAAGTGTCCCTGACAATAATGCATGAATTCGCTCCTGAACCAATACGGTTACGCGAATTTGAACACCCGTAAACTGAATTTACGATGACATGAGTAATGCACGTGAATAGTGGTTTTCCCTCGGAAATGAATAGTGTCAAGTGAATAGTAAAATTTCTGAATATGTCTCGGAATGTCAAATTGACCTAAAAAACGATGAATAGTAAAACGATGAATAGTGATCGATGAATAGTAATTTGTGAATAGTAGAATATCAAAGTTTGGAAAAATGACCTGAAATTGTGGGTTGTGACAGTCGCCCATCCAAAAAGGAATTCAGTCCCTGAATTCAGTTAGTGTTGGTCTCGGTACTAGGCTCGGTGAAAAGTTGTGGATACTTGCGTCGTATTTGGTCTTCTCGTTCCCAAGTAAACTCGGGTCCTCTTCGAGAATTCCAACGAACCTTCACGATCGGAATTCGACTTTGTTTCAATTGTTTGATCTCGCGATCCATGATTTCAACTGGTTCTTCCACAAAGTTAAGCTTGTCATCGAGTTGTATTTCTTCTAATGGTATAATGGCAGACTCGTCCGAAAGACATTTCTTAAGGTTCGAAACATGAAACGTGTTATGTACGTTGCTAAGTTCTGATGGAAGTTCAAGCTTGTAAGCAACCGGACCAATCCTTTCCAGGATCTTGAATGGTCCAATGTATCTCGGGTTCAATTTCCCGCGTTTTCCAAATCGTATTACGCCTTTCCAAGGCGAGACTTTCAACATAACTTTGTCTCCGATCTGAAATTCCAATGGTTTGCGTCGAACATCGGCGTAGCTTTTCTGTCGACTTCTAGCAGTTTCGAGTCTCTCTCGAATTTGAATTATCTTTTCTGTTGTTTCTTGTACCATCTCCGGGCCAGTACATTGTACTTCACCGACTTCGGCCCAACAAACTGGAGATCGACACTTACGACCATAAAGTGCCTCAAATGGTGCAGCCTTAATGCTCGAATGGTAACTGTTGTTGTAAGAAAACTCGATCAACGGCAAATGGTTAGCCCAACCATTTCCAAAGTCAATCACACATGCTCTAAGCATGTCCTCAAGTGTTTGTATAGTTCTCTCACTCTGACCATCGGTCTGAGGATGGTAAGCAGTGCTCATGTCTAATTTCGATCCAAAAGAATCTTGTAATGACCGCCAAAAGTTCGAAGTAAAACGACTATCTCTGTCGGAAATGATGGAAACTGGTGCACCGTGTCTTGAGACTATTTCCTTGACATAAAGTCTAGCAAGTTGTTCCATTGAATAAGTCTCTCTAATAGGTATGAAATGAGCTGATTTGGTAAGTCGATCTATAATTACCCAAATAGCATCGAAACCTCCTGACGTCTTTGGAAGTTTAGTGACAAAGTCCATAGCAATACGTTCCCACTTCCATTGTGGAATCTCCGGTTGTTGAAGTAACCCTGACGGTTTCTGGTACTCGGCTTTCACTTTAGCACAAGTAAGACATTTGTTGACGTACATAGCTATTTCTGCCTTCATATTCGGCCACCAATAAAGCTTTTTGAGATCCTGATACATCTTATCAGAACCTGGATGAATAGAGTACTTCGACTTGTGTGATTCATGCATAATCAATTCTCGCACTCCACCATAGAGTGGTATCCAACTTCGGTCCTTGAAGCATAACACTCCATCCGATCTCTTTACAAAGCCATTTTCGCTTTCTGGCATACCATAAAGTTTCTCATGCGGTCGGTTTTCTTCCTTGAGAGCCTCAATCTGAGCTTCTAGAATTTTCGATGGTAATGGCGAAATGATAGTCATTCCCAATGACCTGACTCTCAAAGGTTTGAGTCGTTCTTTTCGGCTAAGTGCATCTGCTACAACATTCGCTTTCCCTGGGTGATATCGGATTTCACAATCGTAATCACTCAACAACTCTAGCCAACGACGTTGTCTCATATTAAGTTCCTTCTGATCGAGTATATGCTGTAAGCTCTTGTGGTCGGTAAAAATTACACACTTAGTACCATAAAGGTAGTGTCTCCAAATCTTGAGTGCAAAAACTACCGCACCCAATTCCAAGTCGTGAGTAGTGTAATTCTTCTCGTGTATCTTAAGCTGTCTAGATGCATAAGCTATCACCTTCTCGTGTTGCATTAGCACAGCTCCAAGTCCTTTATGCGAAGCATCGCAATATACCACAAAGTTCTCAATACCTTCCGGTAGTGACAAAATCGGTGCGCTACAAAGCTTTTGTTTCAATAGTTGAAACGCGGACTCTTGTTTTTCTCCCCACTCGTACTTCTCATTCTTTTGTGTCAGTTTCGTCAACGACTTCGCTATCTTAGAAAACCCTTCAATAAACCTCCTGTAATATCCGGCAAGTCCTAGAAATTGACGAATTTCCGTAGGAGACTTGGGCGTAGCCCAATCCTTAACTGCCTCAATCTTTGCCGGGTCGACTTGTAAACCTTGGCTATCAATGACGTGACCAAGAAATTGAACTCTACGTATCCAAAAATCACACTTAGAAAATTTGGCATACAATTGCTCCTTCTTGAGTACTTCCAGGATTGTTCTGAGGTGTTCTTCGTGCTCTTCCTTACTCTTGGAATAAATCAAGATATCGTCAATGAATACGATCACAAACTTATCAAGATACGGTTTGCACACCCTATTCATGAGATCCATAAATACCGCAGGTGCGTTGGTTAATCCAAAAGGCATCACTTGAAACTCATAATGACCGTAGCGTGTTCTAAATGCCGTCTTCGGGATATCCTCTTCCCGAACTTTAAGTTGATGGTAACCGGATCTTAAATCAATCTTGGAATAAAAACTAGAACCTTGTAACTGGTCGAACAAGTCGTCAATTCTTGGGAGTGGATAATGGTTCTTAATCGTTAACTTGTTCAGCTCACGATAGTCGATGCACATTCTGAAAGTTCCGTCCTTCTTCTTCACAAACAAAACCGGTGCTCCCCAAGGCGAGGAACTCGGTCTAATGAATCCTTTGTCCAAAAGTTCTTGTAATTGATTCGACAATTCTTGCATTTCCGAAGGTGCAAGTCTATACGGTGCTCGTGCAATTGGTGCAGCTCCTGGCACTAATTCAATTTGAAACTCAACTTGTCGTGTAGGCGGAAGTCCTGGCAATTCTTCCGGAAAAACTCCTTGAAATTCCTTAACAATTGGCACATCTTCAAGTCGTTTCTCATCCGACTTCTTCTCCGTGATGTGAGCCAAGAATGCATAACAACCCTTCTTTATGTACTTCTCGGTTTTAATGCACGATATTATACTGAGTCTAGTTCCACTTCGCTCTCCGCGAACAACCAAAGTTTCACCGTTATAAGGAAGGTGAACAACTTTCTCATCACAAATAATTCTCGCTCGATGCCGAGATAACCAATCCATACCGATCACAACGTCGAAACTTCCAAGTTCTACAGGCATAAGGTCTATATTGAATGGATGGTTTAGGAAATTTATGGTGCAACCACGAACAATGGTGTTGGTGTTAACTAAAGATCCATCGGCTAATTCAACGATATAGGAAATGTCTAATGGGATTGGTTCTATGTTAAGCAAAGGTGCAAATGCAATAGACACAAAACTTCTATCCGCTCCTGAATCAAATAAAATGGATGCATAACGATTATTAACGAGGAACGTACCCGCAACAACATTCGGGTCTTCTTTGATATCGTCTCCTCCCATGACATAAGCTCTTCCTCGAGCCATTCCATTTTGGTTTCCTGTTCCTTGATTCTTCCTCTTCGGGCACTCATTCTTAAAGTGTCCAAGTTCTCCACATCCAAAACACGTTACCGGTGGTTTCTGATTGTCACCCACGATTGGAAATCTACAATCTTTGATGTGGTGACCAAGCTTCTTGCAATTGCCACAAATATCTGGACAACGACCTGGGTTATGATGCTTCTGACACCTTTCGCACTTAGGTAGGTTACCAGTGTAACCTTTTCTGTCATTTGGTCCTGCAGCATAAACCTTTGCTACTTCCTGTCTCTTAGGTGGCGGCTGAACAGCGAATCCACCTTGGTTGTAATCAAACCTCCTCTTGTTGTTGTTGTTATTGTTGTTATTTGGATTGTTGTTTCGGTTATTGGGATAGTTGCGGTTCCGATTGTTGTTATAGTTGTTGTTGTTCCGAGTGTTGGTGTAGTTGGTGTTGTTTGAACGGTTATTGTTGTTGACAGCAGCTTCCCTTTGACTACTTGAACCATGAGTTTCTGAGTTATACGAATAGCCTCTTCCATTGATTGAGGATCAAAAGAAATCACATCTCCTCGAATACTTTCAGGCAATCCACCAACAAAGTTTTCCATCTTTTTCTCATCGTCGGGAACCATAGTTGGACACAGTACAGCCAACTCTTGAAACTTCCTGATGTAAGTCTCGATATCATCGCCTTTAGTCACAAGCTCATAAAATTCCGTTTCCATCTTTTGCACCTCGGTACGAGGGCAAAACTTCTTTGTCATCAGTTTCTTGAATTGATCCCAAGTGAGTTTGTGAGCATTTTCCATACCAATCGGCTGAGCATACGAATTCCACCAAGACATAGCTTCATCAAGAAGCATACCTGTAGCAAATTTCACCTTGCTAACTTCCGGGCATTCACACATGAGAAACACATTCTCAGTCTTTTCAAACCAGCGAATTAAAGCAATCGCTCCTTCAGTACCCTTGAATTTGACGGGATCACTAATCTTGAAATCCTTCCATGTACATCCACGCCTAGCAGTGGGTGGTTCAACGACTTCTGTATTAGAAGCAACCTCAGCAGCCCTTGCAGCAACCTCAGCTCTCTCAACCTCCAGAGCTTCTGCAATACTATCCCTGACCAACTTGCGGATAGCGGCTTGAGTCATAGCGGACGTTTCTGGTGCAGTCTTACTCTTCCTTGGTGCCATACTTCTGATAAATCACAATGGAAATAACCATGAGAAAAATCATAATAGGAATAGTCATCGTACCAAAGATATACACCCACAACATGTACGAATACAACCACGACACGTATATATACACCCACAACCTGTGTCGATACAAGCACAACATGTACGAATACAACCACGACACGTATATATACAACCACAACCTGGATAATACAATGATAAAGAGCAACCACGAAACATCATAAATATAATCACAACACATGAATATAATACATGAAAATTTCGGTCTACATGGACCGATATAATATATAGCACAACATTTCCACATAGTAGAGTCGCACTTGATAATATTTGTTTGTACAACAATCAAAAGATTATAAGTTCTTGAACTATGTCCCACATCCCGGGACTAGGAAAATAATACAAGCTAATATATAATACCAGTCTACGTCTAGGCTCCTCACGGTGCTCTAGATGGTCCAGGCTCTCCCCTCAAGCGGCGAATCTCACGATCCATCGCAACCACGATCTCCTCAAGATGCTCAAGTCGTAACCGAGAAGAAGCATCCCTACGCTCCAAAACAACTACCCTCTCTCGAAGCAGTGTCAACTCATCTACCTGCTCCCACTGGGTCTCCTGTGTCGCCTGAGCTCTATCTCGAATCTCAGGTAACTCACCCCTAAGTAGCTCAATCTCCTCCTGATGCCTCAACTGTCGTGCCTCGAGTCCATGGTAAGACACATCAATACTAACCCTGCCCTGAACCAAATCCTCAACCTGCTCCTCAACAGTCTCAAGTCGAGTGGTAATGATCTCATCAACTCTATACCCCAACCTATCTACTTGCTCCTGCTGAGCACCCATCTGATCCTCTAAAGTGACGGCTGTAGGGCTCCTAGCCGCAGCAGCTCTAGAACTCTCACCTATGTGGTACTCTGGTGGTGGTGAAAAGTCATCAGTCTCAGTGGTAGGTGAATCTGGAGTGGTAAGTCTTGCACGCTTCCGAAGCGGCAAGAGTGAGGTAGGCATAGGAGTAGTAGTGGGTAAGGCTGGTGGTGGTGTAGGCACAATAGGACTAGGGAGACTCCTATAAGTAGATGTAGAAATACGAACCCTCTTCCTAGGACCCTGAACAGTCTTCTCCCTAGGAAACATAAGTCTCGGCTCTGAATGGATAGTAGTAGTAGGGGATGATGGTATGTCAGTAGGTATAGTAGGATGGACATGGGGAGTAGGAGCCGTCTCCTCCTCCTCGAAAGGTTCGGTATCATCATCTGACGCCAAAAGTGGCAACTCAGGTGTAGGAGAAACAAGTGGTGAAACAGCAGTGGAGGACACAGAGCCCTCATCATCAGAATCTGATATGGTGTAAAGTATGACAGTGTCGGGATACGAAGACATAACTCTGTGATAATCAAGGTGAAATAAATAAATGACTCGTAATATGGCATCACCAAAAATAAGTAAACATGCACTTATGATGAAATGATGATATGCTATGATGGTGTGGTTATAGTCTAGGGTCAATGATGCAACCTAGTTCGCTATAACCTTAGCTCTGGTACCAATCTGTCACACCCCCAAAATACCTGAATGGCAGCGGAATGGAATACCTGAGGGTGTAACGGATCATAGCACACAAGCAAGGAAATATTGAACGACCTAAAGTGTCGTTTATAAAATACATCGTTTGATTCATTCAAAATATCAAAGTTATAAAACATAGGTCCCAAAGTTAGAAAAGGTTTGAAGAAACAAGTTTAGTACAATCAAACGATAGTTCAAAGTGCATGAAATCCAAAAGTGACGCGTTAGCCTTGATACACAAAGTGACTCCATGCAATGCCATGAGAAATGCCTTAGTTACCTGAGAAATACATTGCGAAAACGATCAACATAAAGTTGGTGAATAATCATAGGTTTATAAGTAAAATCAAGTGTATAAATGCCATAAGTATTGCCATGAATTAGGATGTCCGGAAAGTATATACATTGGCTCTTAAGCTCATGACCCCGAAGCTAGACGATACTTTGCCCCAATGAGTGTTTACCAGGCACTCGAATAATAAAGACATGAAATGCATTCGTTCCATTTAGAGCAACCCAAACACGAATGGAGGCGTCACCCTCGATAGATCTATCCACTCACTCCCGCTTAGTACTAGAAATTAACGGTCCATGATAATAAAAGGGGACTTGCCAAGACGTGGTAATAAGGAAACTTAAGCAATGTATGAATTTTTATACTTAGGCATGTACACAAAAACAAGTAATGCAATGTATTCTCCCCCGTGGGATTTGAAATCAAAAATATAGAATTAAAACGGGGCTATGAAAACTCACCTCGAAGTAATGGTACAAAGATGGTGCAATGAGGTGAAAGTAGTCGGGACAATGAGGCGCGAGTACTAGCCGCAACCTAAATGAATAACCATGATCTAACTTAGATCAAGCCGTAATGAAATGAATGCACATGCACATGATACTCATACCACTCGTAATTTGAAAATACTAGTTATCGTCGTAGTAAAAATAGATTTCCATACTTAGGAAAATAAGTCCTTATATAGGAGTATATAACTTGTCGTACTATCTCGTTAAAAAGTGTTAGCGTTGAATTCCTTGTATTGAAAACCTTGAAATATGTCGTTAAGTCGTATAAGTATTCTCTCGGGTCATACGTATTCGTTTAATAAGAAAATAGTCCTTAGTAATATTTACTAGAAAATATACCGTTTAGCGCGTACGTTATTATTTTTATTTGTGTCCATATATATATATATATATAGTTTGACGATGTTAGAATGGTCATAACTTGGTCGTTTCAAGCCCGTTTTCCTTGTTCTTTATGTCCACGGATTCGTCTTTGTGTATACTAGTATATTTTAGACAACTCGGCTCTTTTAAGTTACGTTTAAGGCCTCAAAATACCCATCGTATTCTGCCCAACAGCAAGCAGTTTTCTGGAAAAGTAGTTTTCGTCGTTAAGTTTGCAAAAATCATAACTCCTTCGTTATAAACTCGTTTTAATTGATTCTTTCGCCTAAAGTTTCGTTTTTGAATGTATTTTCTAAATCTTTGGTCAAAACTTAGTCATCACTTACTGATTTTCCCACGAATTTAAAATAAGGACAGTAGGTATTTCAAAAGTTCCAAAAATCATTTCCAAGTCTCTAAACTAGTTCCATCATTCAACAATCCACTTTCCAACACCACAAGACTAATCTAATCCTACCATACACCTTCTTAGGGTGTCATGGGTCCTAAAATATCATCAAACCACTAGGTCTAACAAGAGTTTCATATGTTTCCATTTTTAGGGCTTCAAAGTTAATATGTACAAAAATGAAGTGGTACAAGATGATGCATGTGTAAGATCTTATAAGAAAATCATATGAACATAATAATAACTTGTAAAAATCATAAAAATGAGTTTGTATACTTACTTGGTGGTTTAGAGAGTTTAGATGATAAAAAGCTTACTAATCCTTGAGTTTTTATTTCAAAACTCTAACAAGGATGATTATACTAACTAGTTTATAATAAGATCTTGTAAAATTTCTTCTCCTTGCTCCTTGTTTAACCCAAATCGAACCAAAACACCAAAGAAAATGAGAGAAAAAGTTAGCTAGTTGTAAGTAAAAAGTGATTTTAGTGAAAAGGGTTTAAGAAAAGTTTAATATATACTTGGACAATTGGTTTGGTGAGCATTTAATAAGTTTGGTGAGGTAATTAAAACTTGATGACCAAGGGGGGGGCTTGGCCGGTTTTGGTGAGGGAAAAGGGGAGGGATGTTGGGTGATTAGTTAGTAAGATTAGTGTTAGTAATTAAGTATAGTTAGGTTAGGTTTAGGTTTAAAGTTTAATCGGGTACCGGGTTTGTTAAAAATAAGTTTTGTTGAATTTATTCGGGACGTAATAAAGTTATAAAAGTTGTAAAAATAAGTCGGGTACAAGTACGGAGAGTTAGGGTGATTATCGTTCAATTTTGATGAAAACCGTCGTTATTAAGTTAAGCGTACGATACGTATTAGTTAAATTTCCAAAATACCGGGTAAATTAATATTGTAGTTTTTATATTATAGAAATGAGTATAAAAACGTATTAGGATCAAAATCGGGAGTGTCGGACACGTTAGACACATTTATAGCTCGCGTATTAGCGTTTATTGAAATAAACGTACGTAGATCGTTAATCGTACCAAAAGTAGTAATTTAGATATCCTACGAGTGGAATAGTATGCAAGTGCCCTATTGATGATATGCAGACTATTTCTAGTCCGTATGAAGTGTCCCTGACAATAATGCATGAATTCGCTCCTGAACCAATACGGTTACGCGAATTTGAACACCCGTAAACTGAATTTACGATGACATGAGTAATGCACGTGAATAGTGGTTTTCCCTCGGAAATGAATAGTGTCAAGTGAATAGTAAAATTTCTGAATATGTCTCGGAATGTCAAATTGACCTCAAAAACGATGAATAGTAAAACGATGAATAGTGATCGATGAATAGTAATTTGTGAATAGTAGAATATCGAAGTTTGGAAAAATGACCTGAAATTGTGGGTTGTGACAAAAAACACCAAATACTAACCAAAAATGCCAAGAGAATGCATGTTTTTGTATTTGTGTATGTGCAGGTACGGATATGAGAAAAATGAACAAAAACAAGACAAAACCGACAAAAACGAGCACGAGAATGGAAAAAGGTCAAAAGCCGGAGCCGGGGAAGCAAAATGATAAAAGAAAGCTCAAATTGTCATGAGAAGTCCTCAGAAATTCAGAATATTGCATGTTTAGTCCCTGGTCAAAGTTTTGAAGAATTGGCGATCTTAGTCCCCGCACTTTCAGAAAATGACAAAAGTGGTCCCTTGATGAAATAATTGAAGAAAAGTCAAAAGTGTTCCTTCATAAATCAAAGTTTTACAAAAGAGGCCCTTGGAATAAAATCGATAAAAGTCAGTTTTGGTCCTTACACTTTCAGTTTTTACCTTTTTGGTCCTTGTCAAATTAGCCTATATCATAAATATAAGACACCACCGGATCCAATCCAATATTTATCTAATCCTACTTAGCCCAAAACCAAACAAAGCCCACCACCTCCTAATCTACCCAGCCCACACTTGCTACCCATAACCCGGTCAACCCCATACCCACGGTCAAACACACAAACAATATTAAAACCCCCAATTCACCAATTACCCGCCCCTCAAAATACATTTAACCCAGAAAGTTACTGTACCATAAGAACCCTAAGTCCCACACCCCAAAATTACCCTCAATCACCCCATCATAAGTTATTATTACCCAATCATATGCCTTCTAGAAGCTGTCAGGGTAAGTCAGGAGTGGTCAGGGACACGTGGTCCTATCACAAGACACACGGAGGATTCACAATCATCACACACGCAATCCAACGGCTGAAGATCAAGGATTGGGGACCAAGGCTATCTAAGGGTGGATATGGACTCAGAAGAAGCACACCTCCACAAGGATTGATGACCTGGCTTCTCTCCTCAGCTCACCTCAGCAGGCTATATAAAGCCCCTTCCTCACCCATTTGTATTTGTCCAATTTTTCATGTCATTAGAAAGATTTTGACCATTTTAAATTTCTTGTTATTTACATTTCAGTATTATTGTAATTTTCAATTTCAAAAAGCTTTGTACTCAGTTTATGATTTAATGAAATTTAAGTTTTCCATTTAAATTCTTGTCAATTTACTTTTCTGCAACTTAAATTTGTCTTGTTAATTTCATTAGTGCTTCTATTACTGTTTCATTTAAGTTCATGTTAGTTTAAAAATAGTTTCAAGTGAAAATTGTTTAGTTGTTACTCATTGTTCTAAATACTCATTGGTCAAAAAGTTAATATCAGCTTATTGTATAAGCTGAAGCTTATTGGAGTTATAGACAGCCATTTGGAGCTCTTTGGCCTGTCTAAGAGACAGGCTAGCTAAGTGAACCCCCTCTGTTCTGCTGAGGGGGATTTATTTTGTAAGTATATCGGTTTTCATTTTCATTTTCATTGTTGCATAAATAGAAAAAGAGTAGATTAGCATTTGTTACTGTTTCATTTCATTTACTGCATCTGTTCATTTTTTTTAGTCATTAGTTTTTAGTAAATTGATTGCTTCTGTTTTACATCTCTTTCATTGCTGCATCTGTTCATCTGTTTGGATCTGTGTGGTTCTAGTTTTTCATCTTAGGTCTGTGAATTGGACTCATTTAGTATTATTGTTCATTAGTAGTTTTGATATTGGTAGATTGGACTAAATAGGATTTGATTTTGAGGAGTAGTTCTGTGTAATTGTTGATTTTGTGTTTGATCTTGTGTTCTGTGAGGATTTAAGTGGATTAATTCAGTACTTAGTTTCATATTAGTTTATTGATAGTTAGTATTAGTAGGGCGTTTAGTTTAGGCATACTTTGCGTACTCAAGTTCTTATTCCACCTAGGTTTGTGCATCAGTTATTTTCTACCTTGGAATCTCATTACAGTTGCATCAATATGGGGTGTTTGTATCAACTTGGCCTTCTGTGAGTTTAGCTCTTATCAGCTCATTTGGTTATTAGACTTAGTAGTTTTGAATTTTATCTCACTCAATTGGACTGCAAATGGTTGATATCTGTGAATCAGGGAGTGTTTGGTTTAAGATCAGTTAGTATGCTTGAGGCGCTTTTGGTTTTTTTTTTAGTCTAGTTGATCATTATTGCATTTGTTCTTAGGAGTAGGGATATTTCAGATTGTTTCAAATACTATTTTAGCATTTGCATCATTATTTATTAGTTTCACTTCATCTAGCTGTTTTAAATTCCAATAACTGCATAATTTCTGTTTGAGGTAGTAGTTAGTTGTAAGCTTTTGCATTAATTTAGTTTATATAGGATAGAAAATATTTCTGCATCAATAGTTAGTTTCATTGTTTCTTACACCCATATCTTTTTCGCCACTTGCATCAGTAAAATTAACTTCAGTTGCAAAGTAATCTTCACCAAATCAGCTTTGTCTAAGTTTTTAAGCCTACTATTTAATGCTCAAATCTCGTTCAAATCACATAAAAAGTGTTTTTCTGATAAAATTGGTTGCTAATCTTCAAATAAACAACTGAGTTTCAGCATCTTGGATATTGTTTGGTCAGACAAATTTAGCATTGAACCTGGTCTTTTGTCCCAAATAGTCCCACATCAGCAGCTTGTTAACAGCATTAAGGTTCCAGTTCCATCTGATCTAGGCTCCATTTAGGACCCATTTTGGTTTGGAAAATAAGAGATTGTTGGTTTTATAACATCTCAGTAGACCAGTGTAGCTTTTGCCCCCTCTAGTTCTTACTTCACAACTTATTT
The DNA here is from genome assembly GCA_030686995.1 of Artemisia argyi. Taxonomy (NCBI): domain Eukaryota; kingdom Viridiplantae; phylum Streptophyta; class Magnoliopsida; order Asterales; family Asteraceae; genus Artemisia; species Artemisia argyi. The sequence continues at coordinate 41,943,044 of CM060693.1, read as the reverse complement.
GGATTGCTTTTTTGTCTGACTTATTGAGTGTTCAAGCTTTGTTTCTGTTTCCCATTTGAGGACTGCAAGTGTGTTTTGGTTATCATAAGCTGAGAATTGTTGGTCATCTGAGTTCTTATACACCTCTAGTTGCATTTCTAATTGAGTCTGAGCCCTTAGCTTACTTTGCCTTGCTTATTGCTTATTCTCTATAGCTTTTTGAAACTGTTTGTGGCCGATATCTTTGCTTCTGTGATTATTTGGTCTCTTTACTGTTCCATTAAGTTCATTTAAGTCATAAACAAGCTTGGTCAAAGTTTGAATTGATTTGGTCAAGGAGTGCTTATTAATAAGCACTCCAATTAAGCAGTTTGCAGCTTATAAGCACTTTTCTTGCTTATTTTAGTTTCAAAATTTTTTCCCAAGCTCATTTTAATATTTGAGAATTTCTGTAATTTTTTCAAATTTTTCTGAATTAGTTTACTATTTTTCCTATTTTATTTTCATTTTTAATCATTTTTAATTACTTTTTAATTACTTAAAAATCCAAAAAAATCTGAAAATCCCAGAAAAATCCAAAAATATTTTAGAATATTATTTGCATTTATTTTAGAATTTTAGAAATTTATTTTGTATTTTTCTCATTTATTTTGAATTTATTTTGAATTTTTAAATAGATTTAATAGTTTTTAATTTCCAAAAATTTCATAAAAAGCAAAAAAAAAATTAGTTTTTAGTTTTAAAATTACTTTTTAGTTATTTTATAATTTTCAAAATTTAATTTTTATTTTTCTCTCCTTATTTGCATTTTCTTTTAATTTTTAATTAGTTAAATAGTTTTTAATTCATAATAAATAAATAAAAAGTCAAAAAAATATTTTTCTTTTTCTCAAAATTTTCTTTTATCATTTTTAACTTTTGAAAATTATTTCCAAGTCTGTAGGAGTAGCGTAGCTTAAAAGTCGCGTTTTATTTCGTACGGTTACGTTTATTTTACGTTTTAGCTTACGGTTTTCGATTTTACGTTACGTTTTAAGTTTGTTTATTTGAATTACGTGCTTAGTTAGTTATTCGAGTTACATTTTTATATTACTTAGTATAATCTCACAAAAATCACTTTTTACCATTTTTCACGACACGTTTCACGATTCGGGAATTAAGAATTTCATTCACACCTTCGCTGGGACACGACCCGGGGAAATACTTTCCTAAGCATTTCTTCGGTAAAACAAACACTATACTAAAATGACTATATCATGTATCCTTAACATTTTCAAGCATAGCATTAAAGATATACCTAGAAAAGTTAAATGTTCTTCCTTGAGAGAGACACACAATAGCAAAAGCAATGTCTGTAGAGAACTGATCCCATCCACCAGACTTAGAACCCATGCACTGAAGCAATGTGTGTGTCAAGAACCTCCATTTTGGACAAAACAGATACTTGTACCATGTTTTCCCATCACCACAATAACCAGCAGCCTGAAGCCCTCTAAGGATCTCACTCTTAGGCAAATCAATCACTCCTCCTTCATCATCCAACTGTAACTTGGTCCTGACCAAAGACTCAGTAACCACATATTCTTCCCCATCTATGACAGCAACAATCTCTGTTGATCCATCTTCAACAGTCCTTGTTTGTGCCGTTTCTCAAAATTGTACAACAAGAGACTCATGAATAACATTCGGGTATTGGAGCAGAGCATATCGAATCTTGGACCTTTGAAGAAATTCCATCATGCCCAAATAATCTTCATCACCCTTTCCACGACCAAGAAAGGCATGTTTGTTATGATCTGCTTTGAAATATAGTTCAGCCATTGATTGAGAATTAGAAATTAGGGTTAGAAGTTCTGAAAGATGTTGAAATGGTTTTGAAAATTATATAGTGAGAGGGAATCAGTTAAATTTGGAGTGGGATATGCACGTCTTTGGTAAATATGGAAGTTACCAAACGTGGAATGAAACTGATTTGAATTATTGGAAAGAAATCCTCGACCAATAATCAACTAAGGCAAATCCCAATTAACTGACTCATCCGTAGAAACCAAATCAAACGGCTGAAAACAAATGGTCAATCCGCAGAAAATAATCAAACGTTGACTATGGTCAACAGATCCATCCGCAGCATCACTCAGCAGAATCTACCCTTCAGTGGAAACCAAATATCTTTAACAAAGATCTTTTAATTCAAAATTCAAAGAACCTTAATTATCTCCAAACTGCCTCGCATTAATGGTAATAAAGATACACGGTTGAGGGATCTTATAAATAAGGACTAATTATCCCCAAATCTCTCAACTTCAAATCAAATCCCTAATTATCATATCGCCAATCAAAAATACATTCATGGCTTCCAATCAACCCATCATCAACCTTACATCTGAATCATCAGATACTTCTGACTCATTTACATCTCCACCACCATGGAATATGCCAAACCGTCCTCGTGGTCTAACAAAGGAACAGGCTAAGAAGAAGAAACATGATGTGTCTGCACCATGTTCATCATCATCTGAAGATCTTCCACCATTTCCCTCTGAGATTGATGATCCGGAGTACCAAAGAGAGTTGGAGAGAAAGTGAAATGAATTAGAGAGTGCAAACCGAGTTCCCAATCCTGATGAGTCTCTCATCTTCTTTACATCTTCTGAAGAAGAGGATGATGAGAATCATGATCTTTACACTCCTACAACCTCTGATAAGCCTCAGTCATCTCGTCCAAGAAAAAGAAAAAGAAATTCCCCATTACCAAAGACTAGAAAAATTGTGTTAGGTTTGCCCTGTCCTCAGTGGCATGGACTCTTCAACATCAACAACAAAGACAAAAAGAAGAATGTGGAAGGCAAGGGCAAGAGTAAAGTAGAATAGGGACTTTGTTGTTTGTCTTTCACTTTCATTATCTTGTATTGTACCTCTGAAGAATCAATAAAATTTACTTTGGTTTATAATTACTTGTTTTAATTCTTCTGAGTAGCATTCCCCTGAATAATTTGAACTTGACTAATCCATCAGCAGGAACACACTTAACTACAAGATAACTTGTATCAGCAGCATGTTGGTCAAACCATTGACTTTCATCCGAAGTATCTAATTAAGTGGACAGCTTGCACACTTAGTAATTGCTACTGACTCAACTACCTCCCATTAACTTACATTAACTCACAGTAAACCCAAATCAGATCTTTAAAAAGAGGTCTTCAAGTCATAATCAACTCACCATTCCACAAATAACATATCCAAAGTCTTTCACACATATACACCATGAAGCCAACCCCCAATGTCATTGAAATTTCTTCTGATTCATCAGACTCTACTTTTGACATACCTCAAATACAGAGATCATACTACTATTTGAATGAAGGTCCTTCAGAGTTATGTCCATCTCCAACCTCATCAGAGGAAACCACTGAAGCTGAGGAAGCACCAGCTCCTCTAGCTATGATTGTCCCTGACTTCACCCCTGTCACTGCATTCTTAACTAGTGAAATGGAAAGAGTTTGTGCAGATATGGGAAAGATCTCTGTCCCTGAAGAGCCACAGTCCTCAGGTAAAAGAAAGGGTCCATTAAAGATGGTTCTTGGTCTTGTAGCTCCCAAACTCTGGAACAAGAACATGCAATCCAGAGGAATCCACAAGAAGATGCCAGACCCAAAGGACTTGGGTAAAGGGAAAAGAAAGATGGAGTAGGCTGTTTGTTGGGGGTGTGTTGGTATGTTGGTGGTTGATTTTAGTTAAGGGATGTGGTGGTAGGATGGTGGTTGTTTGTCTTGTTAATGTTTATGTAATCTGTGTTTCTTCTGATGACTGATCATGATGTACCAAGCTTGCCATGAATTAATAAAATTTACTTTTAAGTCTTTACATCTTATTCCACTGAAAGTAGACTATTGACCATCAGCAGGAACATGACCTGAGACCAGACATTCACACAAAACACAAAAGCACAAAAGAACAACCATAAAATTGTACAATATTAGTAAAAACCTGCAAAAGAAAGTTAGTAAACATAATAATCTACATAAATACAACATGTATAATCCTCCCCTGAGGCATATGCCTCCCCTGAGGCTTATGCCTCCCCTCAAACATTGTATTTAAGGGTTAACCATTCCAATGTTGACAACCAAGTGATTAAACCTTGGTCCATCAAAAGCTTTTGTTAACAAATCAGCTACATTATCATCAGTGTGAATCTTAAGCACTTGAATTAGATGCTTCTCATTAGCATCTCTTATAAAATGGTGCCTAATTTCTATGTGTTTAGTTCTCTGATGAAAAACAGGATTTTTAACAATGGAAATAGTACTTTGATTGTCAATGTAGATTTTAGTGTTCATAAAGTTAAACCCATAATCCAACATCTGATTTTGAATCCAAAGTACCTGACCACAGCAATTGGCAGTAGCCACATATTCTGCTTCAGTGGTAGAAGTCGCCACAATGGTTTGTTTCTTACACTGCCAAGAGATGAGTCTTCTTCCCAGAAATTGACAACCTCCTGTTGTGGATTTCCTATCCAAATTAGCTCCAGCATAGTCACTATCACTGTATGCCTCCAACACAAATGGTGAATCCCTTGGATACCAAAGACCTAGTTTAGGTTGGCCCTTGATGTACTTGAAAATTTTCTTCACAGCATTTAGATGAGAAGTTAATGGAGTGACTTGATGCCTTGAGCAAGCACTGACAGCAAAAGTAATGTCAGGCCTAGAGGCTGTGAGATACATGAATGAGCCAATCATGGATCTATAAAGATGAACATTAACAGCCTCATCTTGCTCATTTGGATTTTTAAGCTTGGGTGGTTCATATGGAGTGGTAGCAGTCCTCAAAAGTTCAAAGTCAAACTTTTTCAAAATATCTTTAACATATTTCTCCTGATGAATAAAGATCCCCTCAGGATGTTGTTTGACTTGTAGCCCTAAGAAAAAGGTTAACTCTCCCATTGCACTCATTTGAAATTCACCTTTCATTAGATCTTCAAATTCCCTGCACCATGATTCTTTTGTAGATCCAAAGATGATGTCATCCACATAGACCTGTACTAGAATTATGTCCCTGGAGTTTTTCTTGATAAAGAGAGTCTTATCAATAGCACCTCTTCTGTATCCATGCTCCAAAAGAAATGTAGACAATCTAGCATACCATGCTCTTGGTGCTTGGGGAAGTCCATAAAGTGCCTTAACAACTTTGTAAACCTTCTTAGGATGATGGGGGTCTTCAAAGCCTTGTGGTTGAGTAACATACACCTCCTCTTCTATTTTGCCATAGAGAAAGGCACTCTTGACATCCATCTGATAGACCTTAAACCCCATATATGAGGCAAAGGCTAAAAACAGTCTAATGGCCTCAACCCTAGCCACTGGTGCAAAGACCTCAGTGTAGTCAATACATTCTTCTTGTCTGAAACCTTGAGCCACTAATCTTGCTTTATTCCTGACCACAATACCTCTGGCATCCCTCTTGCATTTTAAGATCCACTTAGTCCCAATTGCAATCTTCCCTGCAGGCAGATGAACAAGTACCCAAACATCTTGATTCTTGAATTGTTGCATCTCTTCCTGCATAGCTTCAACCCAACTAGGCTCACTCAAAGCCTGTTTAATGCTTGTGGGTTCAACTTGAGACAAGAAACAAGCAAACAAACAATGCTTCTGATCTGTGTGATTGTCTCTCTTCTGAGTGGATACATAAGTCAAAAATGCACATTGCCCAAACTTGGTGTTCTTAATAGCACTTCTTGTGAGTACCATTGCATTTGGATCACCAAGTATATTATCTTGTGGATGTATGGTGTTGATCCTTTTAATGGTAACAGGATTAACATCAATTGAGGTATCAAGATTGGTTAAAGTGGGAGCAAAGTCTTGATCATAGGAAGCTGATTGAAAAATACCATCACTTTGCTCAACATTAGCAAGATCTGAGGGAGTAGGGAACCTGCAAAATGGTTCATCAAAACTTTTGGAAACTTCAGTAGAAATAGGAACTTCCGCAGAGACACCTTCAGCAGAATCTCCATCAGCAGAATGAATAGCTGCATCAGCTGATGCTTCAGCAGAACTAGGTTTTCTGCTGTCTTCAACAGCAGCTTGTTTTAAGAGGGCTTCAGTGTCTTGAGCAAACTCAAAACCAAGTCTTTTAGCTTCCTCACCAGCTGCATATTCTTGCTTTTTGAGTCTAGCAAGATCTTCTGCATAAGTTGAATTTTCCACATCATCAGCAGATTGGGCATCAGAGGTTTCTTTGGTAGGAGGTTCTGCTATCTGGGTGGGTAGAGTTGTTACAACAATAGTGGGTTCATCACTGTCTGAGTCACTGTCTGAATCATCCTTTAGTGTACCTGCATTGTTAGAAGATGACACTTGTATACCTGCAGATGGGTTAGCTGTGTGTCTAGCATACCCCAAATAATCAGTAAGGTAATCAAGGTCAAAATACCATTCATGACCCTTGCCCTGTACATTAACATTATCCTCCAAAAATTTCAGGTTAAGTGTCTCTTCAATCTTCTTTGTAGCCAAATTATAGACCCTATAAGCCTTGCTATGTGCTGAATAACCTACAATATAACCTTCAGCAGCTTTTGCTTTAAATTTGCCTAGATGATCACTTGTATTAAAAATGGTCACCTGACAACCAAAAGGTTTCGAGTGTTCAATGGTAGGCTTCTTCCCTGTCAACAGTTCATAGGGTGTCTTATTATGAGGTCTAGTGATCAACACCCTATTCAATACATAACAGGCAGTACCAACTGCCTCAGTCCAAAACATGGTGGGAAGCTTAGAGTCAGCAAGCATAGATCTTGCAGCCTCTATAAGGGTTCTATTCTTTCTTTCAGCAACTCCATTCTGTTGTGGAGTCCTAGGAGTGCTATAATCTCTTTTGATACCCTTTAAACCACAAAGTTCAATGAGTTTGGCATTTTTGAACTCTGTCCCATTGTCACACCTAATACCTTTAATCTTCTTGTTAAGTTGATTTTCAGCTAGAGCCATAAACTCTTTGAGTGCCTGAAAGGTTTGATCTTTAGTCACTAAGAAGAATGTCCAACTGAATCTACTGAAGGCATCAGTGATCACCAAACAGAAGTACTTATGATCTATACTTCTGATGGATGTAGGACCAAACAGATCCATGTGAAGTAGCTGCAAAGGTTCTGAGATTATGCTCACAGTGGTAATGGCTTTATAAGAAGCTTTGTGTTGTTTTCCCTTGTTACAAGCCACACAATTGTGCTCATTGGTGAAGATCTTGGAAGGAAGTCCATGAACAAGTCCATCTTTAGCAAGTTTGTTGATGACTTTGAAATTAACATGTGCCATCCTCCTATGCCATTTAGTAGATTCATCCAAGGATGCTTTAGCCACCAAGCAAGTAAGATCACCTGCTGGCTTGACATCATTCAAGTCAAAGGTATAAAGATTATGGTTTCTTGGAGCCTTAAGTAACACAAGATTATCATCTGGCATTTGGAATTCAGGTGAAAGAATGAAACAACCATCTTCAGTGAAAAGCACAGGAAGCTTTTTGTCACAAATTTGTGAGACTGAGAACAAATTGAATCCTTGAAGCTCCTTCACATAATAGACATTCTCAAAATCCACCTTTGGAGTTCTAATGGTTCCTTTGCCAGTAATCCTTCCTACTCCACTTCCAAACCTCACAATGCCTCCATTAATAGGTACAAAGTCTTCCAGCTTCTCTTCATTACCAGACATGTTTCTTGAACAGCCACTATCAACAATACCTAAGTCTTTATTAAGAAGAGGATGTTCCTACAACAAAGAAAGTTAATATACAACAACAACAAATAATATGAGACTTAAGTCATGAAAGACTTGAGTCTGCCCTGTGAATCATTCTGATGAACCCAAGATGATGAGTTAGATCCACAATTGTTCCTGGATGCCCTGTAGTTAAATGGTCTTTTATATATCCAAGAACAATCTGCTGAGGACTTTTCAGCAGAATTCCAATTACCCCTTCCCATATGCATTGGGTCAGTATATTCATACCAATGATTAGCACCATTAACTGGTTGAAAACCATATCTATTTCTATTGGTATTTATACATCTATTGTTAAAATCAGACCTATTGGAATAAACAAGCCAATCAGCTGGAGTGGAATACATTCTGCTGACATGATAATTGGCCTGTGAGGGTTTGGTATTAGTCCACTTATGTCTAGGTCTATTGTTCACAACAGAAACACCCATCCTCTTTTCATGAAAATCACAATCCTTAATTAAATGCAACTTGCTACCACAAACAAAACACTTCTTTTTCTTATAAGATTTGTTAAATCCAAAAGATGTCTTATTAAACATAGAATTATTCAAACAAACATCAGAAACAAAATTGTTTTGCAAACACTGAAAGGAATTGTTTTCATAAGAATTAAATAACAAGTCTTCAGAAGAAGCTGGTTGATAAAGAGCTTCATCAGCAGCAACTTCAGAGTCCACAGACTTGTAGGTTGACTTGTCAGAAATCTTTGTTGAGGACTTGGGTGAGTCTGACTTGGTCTTGGAATCACAGCTGGCATAACTAGAGGTCTCTGAGGTCTTGTCCCTGGAAGAACAAGATACATAAGTGTTAGATTCATTACTAGATATACTTCTAGTGTCAGGGGAGTCATTGATCCTAATGCCAGTGGTTTCCTTTGATTCAGGTGAGTCAGACTTATGGGATGTGGTTTTAGGGGTTCCTATGGTTGGACAATCTTCAGACTTATTTGGAAAGTCTTTAGACTTTTTACCAAAGAGATGGTGTGAACCATCAAAGTCAGAAGTTTTGGTGGTAGGCATAAATACCCCTCTAATAGGTCCTGGTACAGCATTCATTCCCCCTTCCTTAACATATTTTACTAAGCCTGCTGGTGTAGATTTACCCACATCATTTCTTGCCTCTAAACCAACATATTTTTGAAAACCTAAGCCTATTCCAGAATTGACAGCTTGACTACCATAAAGACATCTAGCTAAATTATCTCCTGATATTAACCATTCTTTATGCCTAGCTACTTCTTTATTCAATTTCTCTTGTAAAACATCTTTCTCAGACTCAATTCTAGCTTTTTCTTTTTCAGAAAACTTTAATTCATTGCTAGCACATTCTAAATCTCTACTCAAAACTCTAATTTTTTCTTCATAAGCCAATTGATTTTGTTGAAACCACACTTTTTGTTGTTCTAAAGTTTTAAAAGCTTCTTTGTAAGTTGCAGCTTCAATAAAACAAGCATTATATTTTGGTTTCATATCATCATAAGCTTCTTTTAGAGTTTTATATTTAGAATCACAATCACAAGTACAAGTAGATACCTGAGGAGAGATTCCCATGAGACCAAAGCTATCATCACAACTAGCCATGCAGAAGATTTGAGGAGAGTTGCTTGTATCATCATCATGCTCATTCCAGTCCACATTAGTATCAATAGTAGTGATCAAGGCCTTTGATTCTCCAGCTTCCAATTCTTTCTTCTTGTATGCTGAGTACCTGGTGCTGGCTTCACCTTTCTTGGCTGTGCATTCTCTTGCAAAGTGACCAATTTCTCCACAAGCATAACACTTCACCTTTCTTCTATCAAACCTAGCTGCATCTTTGCCTTCAACATTGAGCTTTTTACCAACCTTTTGCTCAAATCGCCTCACCTTGAGAGATAGCATGGCCATTTGCCACTTTAAGTCCAATTCTTCTAAAGCAAGTTCATCAATTTGCTCAAAGTCTTCATAAGCAATTTGTTGTTGTTTATCAACTTCAGCAACAAATGAATGAAGTACATCTTCTATCACATTGCTAATCTTAGGATGAGTTATTGGATTAGCACTTGAAAAGACAATGTGGTCATTGGAAGACTTTGGCTTGGAGTGGATGGACTTGAGTAAACCTGTGGTGTTGGGGATGAGCTTGCATAGGTATGTGGCATGTAGTTTGAATTAGAACTGACAAATGCAGATTGTGAAGGAGTTGCTGCATATGGAGAGAATCCTTTTATGTCACCTTCTAAAGCTCTGAGCTTGTTGTACAAATCATCAAAGGTTAGATAGTCCAAGCCACCTTTGGTTTTTAATGATATACTCACCTGAGACCATGAGGGAGGTAAGGCTCTTAAAAACCTAGAGTTCACCTCCTCATTATCAGGTCTGGCCAGCAACTGATTCAAGTGACTCAAAATCTTCTGAAACCTGTCATAACCTTTGTGAAGACCTTCCTCTTCGGTGATCTTGAATTCTTGGAACTCCATCTTCAGCATACTTTTCCTCATCCTCTTTGATTCTTCATTCCCACCAAACCTGGCTTTTATGGCCCACCAGATTTCTCTTGGATCAGACATGGAATGAAAATCTCCCATGTGGTCATCAGGGATGGCCTGCAACAATATGGTTCTAGCTTTGTTTTCCCTTTGTATAGCAAGAATTTCATCAGCAGAAACAGGTTCAAGTATTGTTACTTTCCCATTAGCATCAACACTTTGCTTTTTAGGACGACAACCATTGAGTATAACATTCCAGAGGTTATAATCAACACTTGCAATCCAATTCTGCATCTTCATGGCCCAGATTTCATACTCATCCTTCCTAAGAAAAGGAAGTTTTGCATTGCTGTTGGAGAAGGCCACTTGTTGTAGTTGTTGAGTGAGAGAGCCTGCTTCAGAGAGAGCAACATCACTACCTGGTTTGTCTCCCATTGGTATTGAGTAGTTATGTGATTGTGTAGAGGTTACAGAGAGTATCTAGTGGCTCTGATACCACTTGTAGGGATCTATTCCTTGATAGATCACGAGCCAATAGATCGTTAGCCAACTAATGTAATCACTAGCTAAACTAAGTTAGATAATCTCTGTGAGTTTGTAATTATGCGGAATATAAAAACAAACGTATACTAAACTTGATCCTCTATGGATCGATAATATTAATAAAACTTCGTACTAAAACTTCTATTTATTACAATGACCTAGGGTTCCTTATATACTAGTGGAAACCCTAACCTTTCTTACAATAAACGAATAATGAAAAACTAAAAAAAGATATTCTACATATCTTGTCCTAAAATACATAAGTTATATCCACGGTTAAACTCTATCCGTAGGATCTATGATCGTCCGCAGGAACCATTCGTCAGCAGAAAGTCACTAAGCCTTCCGCAGGAACCTGTCAGCAGTATCTTCAATAATTCCTTACAATTTGTGGATCCTGAACGCCCTAACCATGTGTATCGCTTGAAGAAGGCCCTTTATGGACTTAAACAAGCTCCTAGGGTGTGGTACGACACCTTGTCAAAATTCCTTCTTGCCAACAAGTTCTCCAAAGGTGCTGTTGATCCTACACTCTTTACCAGAAAAATGGGCAAAACATTTCTTCATGTGCAAATTTACGTAGATGATATAATATTTGCCTCTTCTGATCCTAAAGAGTGTGATCGTTTCTCCCAAGAGATGAGTTCTGAATTCCAGATGTCCATGATGGGTCAAATGTCCTTCTTTCTAGGCTTGCAAATATCTCAGAATCCCAATGGGATCTTCATCAATCAATCCAAGTATGCTAATGAAATTTTGAAGAAATTTGGATTCGATTCATGCGACGCAGTTGATACCCCTATGATGGAAAGATCAAAACTTGATGAAGATGATGTTGGGATCCCAGTTGAACAAACCAAGTATCGAAGCATGATTGGTTCCTTAATGTATTTTACTGCTAGCAGACCGGATCTTCTATTTGCAGTTTGCATGTGTGCTCGGTATCAATCCAAACCTACTAAGAAACACCTGGAAGCTGTCAAGAGAGTCTTTCGGTATCTTAAAGGAACAATCCACTTGGGGCTTTGGTACCCAAAGGACACTTCTAAGGCCCTCACAGCCTATTCGGATGCTGACCATGCGGGATGTCAGGATACTCGTCGAAGTACATCTGGGGGTGCTCAGTTCTTGGGTAACAAGCTAGTTAGTTGGTCTTCAAAGAAACAAATGAGTACTTCAATATCCTCCACAGAGGCTGAATACATTGCCATGTCCTCGTGTTGTGCTCAGATTCTATGGATGAGGTCTCAACTTTCGGACTATGGCTTCGTATGCAACAAGATTCCCATGTATTGTGACAACAAAAGTGCGATTGCGCTTTGCTGCAACAATGTCCAGCACTCAAGAACTAAGCACATTGACATTCGACATCACTTCATCAGGGAGCAAGTTTAGAAAGGAATTGTGGAACTTTACTTTGTGAGGACTGAGTTCCAGCTAGCTGATATCTTTACCAAAGCACTTTCTAGGGATCGATTTCAATTTATCCTCCCTCGCCTTGGTATGAAGAGTCTTACTCCTGAGGATCTCATAAGTCTTCAGGAAGATCAGGAGGAGTAAAGGGGTTGCTTCATATATACTTTGTACATAATATTAAAAAAAAATAAAAATAAATAAAATAAAAAAAACCCTAAAAATCATAAAATCATAAAAACCAAAAATATTCTTCTCTCGACATGTCTCTTGTCTAATCAATATTATGTGCGCTTCTAGAAATGTCATTCAATAATGACACGGAAACATACATATGCTTGAGCAAGAGTTCCTTTATTAATAATGTCCTCTGAAACATGTCGTATCTAACACTATTCTCTCAAAATGGTTTGCTATTACTTCAGATAGCAACCCGGTCTTAGTATTAGGGAAAGTTCGTCGCCAAAAAGACGACTGTTCCTAACAAAGGCATGAATTACTTTATATTCGTGCCTTTCCGATCTGATGTACGCTTAAGTGTATCATTTCTGGTAAAAGAAGAGAAGTCTTCTTTACATCTCAAATACTTTTCCTTCAAAGATTCTTCGGGAAAATATTTGCTCCAAACTTGGTGGTACCATGGTTTTTGAAGATCAAACAAACCTGAAGAGTTGTTTAAAATTTACCACTCAATCGATGCTATAAAAATTAATACTTTATGCAAAATATTTAATTTTGAATGTGTCATCGATTGAGGGGGAGAACGATTTTAAAAACTATATATCATCAAAACAAGATCTTTGTGCATAACTACAGTGGATTAAGTACAAATGTTATGTGTTAGTATATGAATTTTTCATGAGTTTCTCGCTAAAATCCACATCATTTATAAACTCATCATCACTAACACATAACATACTCCCTCAAGGTTTGAGGGGGAGCAAAATGTTGTCTCAAAATCAGTCATTCTTAAAAATGTCACATCCTTCTCCAAAACTTTATACTTATTTAAATCACTTGGGATCACAAATCTCAAATTGATTTGAAATTTTTGATCGGGGGAGAAGATGTGATTTAAATATGAAAAATTGATTCAAAAGTGATGTTTTTGAACATGAAAACAAAAATCTGCTCTTTCCTATGTGCCAAACTCTTTCGCATATCAATGCACATATTGAGGGGGAGCAAAATGATTTGTGTAAAAGGATCCTTGCATCTCATATGAGTGCATCTCAGTCTTGACTCATGAATTGACGAAACACAAATGCCCTGAATCGAAAGGACTAGTCCTGGACGGGTAATAACTTCAAGCTGGTTTAACCAGTGATGTAAGCGTGTCTCGAAGAGGACTAGTTTAAGTAGAATGTACCGTTTCGAGAAACCTAGGGTGAATCTGATCGAGCCGGGTAATAACTTCAAGCTAGTTTATCTAGTGATGTATGCGTGTCTCGAATGCCCGGTCATGTTGACTCAAGGTAGATCAATTCAAAAGTGCAACTCTTCCCGACATGTGCAAATTTTCAAATCAATACTTATGAGCACATGTTAAGGGGGAGCATTTGAAAATGACAAAACTCTCAATGTGGTAACAAAATGTGTTTCTTAATCATAAACACATTGAGAGAATTTTCAATGATTTGGTGTATGGCAACATAGGATAGTCATAAAGTTATAAGGTGGCTAAGGTTAGGAAAACCGTCCTATGATCCGCCAGAGCCGGAGGGATCTACCCATGGACAATACCAAATAGATAGTATTAGAAAGTCCGTAGGTATGATTATAAAAAAAGGGAGAAATGTGAGAATGGAGAAAGAAGGGGTTGAAGAATTAAAAAGAACTGAAATGAGAAAGGTTGAAAAGAAATAGCCCTCCAATTATTCAACCTTAGGGCAGAAACCGGGTTCAATTCATAATCTACTGTTGGTTGCTAAGGCATCTTCGGTATTGAAGACAAGACGTCATGGACCCAGTGACGTAATGCACTAAACATTCTAGCCACTCAAGTTCTCTTAAAAGAACTTGTTTCATTCTCACGGGGAACCGGTGTAATCTATCGACATATCTCTTAGAGATAGTTGATATTGAAGCAGGAGACCTCTCCCTAATCTCCGCATAGGAAAACCAAATGCACTTATTGAGTCTAGAGCCTCGAGATGCATAAAAAGATCTCATAGGAACACGTGCCACCTCTACCCTGGCTGTTCAACATTAAGGACACCAGTGGTAAAACTATGAGTCCTACGCAGATCTTAGCAATCTGCCAGAACATTTATGAGGGATGTTACTTTAGTAACTCCCAGTGATTGAATGGAAATTCCTGCCAGGGTCAACATCAAGCAGCCCTGAAAGCAGGTCACTTAGGTAATTCCTTGTGGATTAAGCTTAGTGGTCACGATGGTTAATAACAGTCAACAGTCGTGGAGTGATCTCCAGCGACTCACCCACTCGTTGATCTACTTAGGTAGGTCATGCAAATCCTTTTAGGACTTGCCGATTGGGAACGGTCATGGTAAGGGTTAGAAGGAGTCTTCACACCAATGTTGCAAAACAAGGCCTACAAGGCCGATTAATCGCCGATTAGGTGCTACAAGGCCACCAACCTTTCCGATTTGTGTAAATCGGTCAAACAACTCGGTCAACCGTGATCAACGACAGTTAATGACGGTCAACGGTGGTCAAGTTTGCCCGAAACCTTTAAACCTTGCCGAAAATACCCAAAATTCACCGTAAAATTGTTTAATAAGTTATACTTGTTGTTTATATCTATTTCAAGATGTTTTTTTTAACAAAAATCTTGCGAGTAATACCTAAAATTTGCCAGAAATACTTAAAACTTACTGAAAATACAGAATACTTATCAAAAATGCCAATCCGATTAATCACCGATTAATCCCGCCTAGACCGATTACAAGCTACATGGGGGTCGACCGCCCGACTACCGATTCACGATTTTTGCAACCTTGCTTCACACTATGTTGTTGACGATCTCTAATCTCAAACCTATAAGTACCGGATGATTTGTTGCTAACTGTCTAACTGCAGGAATTTCTGACGTTTGCGGTCGATTGCCAAAAGATGCTGATCCATCAACACATGCTCACACTTCAACTTCACAATCTAAGAAATCATGAACATTGATTGGGCCTCACATATGCTTCCACAACTCTGATGTAAAAGATCATGATCCTGAAAAGTGTGAGCATGTCAACACAAAGATGTTTGAATCACATGGAGACGTTACTGCTCATAGATGACCCTCTGACATTCATTTGGATGATGAAGCTGTTACAATTTCCAAAGGTCATCCATCATATTGAAGGTGTCATCTAGAGTCTACCACTTAAAGCACAAAGATCTCAACTATGAAGAATCAAAAGAGCTACAAAGATGTCGTCAAAGATCTGAATGCTATGACTCAACATTTATTTTCCGGGGTGACCTCCCTTAGGGGGAGATTGTTAGGAATACGATTATTCATATGAGCATGCCTCGCCAGGGAAAACCCTGCAGTCCTTACATGCTCTAAGGTCATCTCTGCGCACCAGCAGGTAGTCAATCTGGGTGCTGTGACCCCCACTATGGAAGGTATTTAAGTGGACGTCTCTCTTCTTGAAGAAAGAGTTCGCCACCACCAAGTTGTGAGCGGTAGCAAATTCTAGTATCGAGCAACCTTCCTCATTCCTAACTCCATAGCCGAAACCTCCGTGAACCCCCTCGTATCCATCCGTTGTAGCTCCTATATGACCGTTCAAGTCACCACCTATAATCAGTCGCTGGTCTGCAGGGCACTCCCTCACGAGCGCGTCGAGGGAGTCCCAGAAACTCCTCTTCTCCAAGTCACTGCGACCCACTTGAGGTGCATATGCACTGATCACGTTAACGGTCTCACCATCAATAACCAATGTAATCTTTATGGTTATATCGCTTCTCCTAACCACCTGCACCACATTATCCTTAAGACCCGCCGCTAGAATGACTCCAACTTCGTTCCTCGCTGACCTAGAGCCCGAGTACCAAAGCTTGTTACCGTTTCCCTCCCTCGTGCTAGACCCCTTCCATTTGGTCTCCTGGAAGCACGCTATATCAACCTTATGTCTCCTCAAGACGTCAGCAAGCTCAAAGAGCTTACCGGTCAACGACCCTACGTTCCAGCTACCCACTCTAATCCTACGCGTACCCGCTAATCTACCAACACCCCTAAGCACTCTAGACCCGCCTACCCCTACCCCTACCCCTCTCGAGCCGGCAAGACATGACCTCAGGTGACCATCACCAACTAAAGCGTCTATCCTACCCACAAGAAAACAAACACCAAGACAAAAAGCACTAAGAGAGAGAGAGAGAGAGAGAGAAGGAACGACAAGGAACAAAAACAAAGCAGAGCACCCGAGAAAAAGAACAACAAATAATAAAAACAAAGGAAAGAAAAAGAGAGTAAAGGGAAAGTATAAAGATGTACTCTGCTGCTGCCGGAAAAAAAATTCCGGTCAGCAGTGGCGGCAGGGGGCGGCCGACAGCGGAAACCTTCAAAAGGACTTGGATCAGCCTCTAAATGTTGATGGGATTCTTCACTCGTCGGAGGTGAGACTAAGATCGCCGTTACGCTTCACCTAGAAAAGAAAAAGAAAAACTACTGTAGCTCCACCCCCACCAGCGCGTGGAGGAGCGTGGCAGGGAATGAGTATCCGCAGCTAGTGGGGATTTGGTCGGAAAAAGAGGTTCCAGTCGGTGGTATACTTTAATTTCCGGAAAAAGTAAGATTCCGGCGAACGTTCCCGGCGCGTGGAGGCGCGTGGTGGGTCCGGTCGGTATCTGGTTTGTGATGGGTAAATCGGGATTTGATGATGAAGATACTTGTGGTGTTAAATCGGAAATATTTTACAAGAATAATTTGACAAAATGTACGTATTTTTTATTTTTTATTTTATTTGTACGTTTTTTTGCAATAGCTTTACTGATTAGTTTTTTATGACAAAAGTTTGATTAAATTTTGCTTAGTTTGTATTATTTTATTTATTATTTATTTTATGTTTTTTTTTAGTAGTTTGATTGGTTTTTACAATATGTGAACATATTTTAGTTTATTATATTTTTTTTGACAATAAATTTACGGATATCAAAAATTTCGTTTAG
The DNA here is from genome assembly GCA_030686995.1 of Artemisia argyi. Taxonomy (NCBI): domain Eukaryota; kingdom Viridiplantae; phylum Streptophyta; class Magnoliopsida; order Asterales; family Asteraceae; genus Artemisia; species Artemisia argyi. The sequence goes on along the minus strand of CM060693.1, from coordinate 41,925,716 downwards.
CTCGTGCCCGTTCGGGTTCGAGCCCGTTGGCTCGTGTCCATTCGGGCTCGAGCCCGTTTGACCCGTGCCCGTTCGGGCTCGAGCCCATTTGGCCCATTGCTCGTTCGGGCTTAAAAATTTGTATAATATGCTTTATTATTTGTATTAGTGACATTTAATGCAGGAATTGTGTTTAAGTCGGTTGTACAATATGCTTGATAATTTGTAGTATTTCTTATGTAAGGGGTGTTTTAATAAGTGTATTAATTGTATTTATTGACTATTTAATTAATTGTATTTAATGTACATAATTCAATTTTAAGTCATTAATTTTAAACTTTAATGACAAAGACAAAGTGGTGTGTGCATGAAGCTACTAAACTTGTACATGTCTAATTATATCTCATTTATTGTATTAAATGTCTAATTGTCTTGAATCATTTGTACTTTTAGCATTGAAATTTGTAATGCTTAATTTTAAATATTGTAATAATACTAGTCATTCATGATTTATATTATAGTATGATATGATATATACCAATACAAATCCTACACAAAATTCATATCCAACTCCAAATCATTTACGAACCAAACCCACCCTTAGTTGGTAAAAACTGAATCCAACTACAGTAGAAACTCGATAAATTAATACTCGATTATTTAATAAACTCTCTAAGATAATATTTTTTGTCGGTCCCGACTCGGGGATAGGGTGCTAAATTAATAATTCGCTAAAATTATAAGATAATACATTTTTGATAATTTCTTTAGACTCCATATAAAATATAAATTCATAATTCATAATATATAGCATATTACATTAATGATTTATGAAGGTTTCTTGAAAAATGACTCAATTGTCTTTTGTTTTTTGTTTTTTCAACAGATCCACTCTCTCCGAAACGCCGGAAATTTTTAATTCCATATCTTGCTTTGAACTTTCCAAGCCAACCAATAGAAAAAGTAAAGTCTGGAGTATCCACTGGATACATATCTTTCATGAACTTTTTCGCCTTCTCGATGATTTGTTCACCTGTCATATTCACATGTTCTTGATATTGAAGAATCCATTCATAGAGAGAGTTTTCTAGGTCAGGAAATTTTGCCGGTTTGTGTCGCTTAACATCGCCTCTTTCGGGAGCAAGTGAGAGATACTCTAAAGAACGCTTAACTGTATTCGATATTGTCGCTTGACTCACCTGCAAACCATAGTTACTATGAACCCATTCTTGCAATTGCTTTTGAGTGAGACTTGGATTATCCTTGTTGTGCTTGCATAATACTCTTCGAATCTCGTCTGTCATTGTTGTTTTTTTCACACCTTTAAGATGGGAAGCCATGTTGTGTGTATGATTTGTTTGTGTTAACCTATTTTGATCTTGTAATTATATAGAAAATATTTTTAATGTCCATAAAGTGATACATTGAACACAAGAAGCATAATAAGGTGAGAGATTGAAGGTTTCTTTCAAATTGGGCTGTTCATTTGATATACATGCATTGTATACAATAATTAAGTGGAAGCTTGAAAGGTGTTTGTAAACTAAGTATTCTACTATAAATTAATAAAATATTAATTAATATATAAATTAATAATTATTAATTTATCGATTAATTAATAACTCTTTTAATTAATAAATTTTGGTAGTTCCAAGTGTATTATATTATACTGTAAAACAAATATTTTTCCTCCACCTTGATGTTGGTCTTGTCTCACAATCTGTCCACATCGGAATTGTCTCCTAATCTAAGCTGCAAACCGAGTAATGTTTACCTTCATGGGTTTTAAACTTGAAAATTTGCACCATTCCATCTCTAGTTGGTATGTTCCACATTTACACAAACACGTGCTAAATGTGAAGTAGACTATATATAGATGGGATGATGCACATTGTGAACTTGTGAAGTGAAGTCTAGCCCATGAAGTCAAGCTATATTTCGTTCGGGCCGATCATGAAAATAAACCGAGCTCAAACTAGATGCATAAGGCTCAAAACGAACCAAGCTCGAGCCTTATATGTATAAACAGCCTTATAAATATAAATGACCCGAGTTCACGCCCTGACAGGCTCAGGCTCAGGCTCAGGCTCAGGCTCGGGCACGGGTCATTTCCACCTATACAAATTTGTAGCCCAAAATATACGACTAAACTAAAACATAATAGATGATGAAAGAGAGAGATTAAAAATATAAAAATGAGTAGACTTAACAAATATTATTGTTATACTTGTAGTACAAAAATAAAAAATAAAAAATTTCATATATGAATATGAATTCGAGTCTCAGTTCGGTTTACGATTTAGCAGACCATAACCGAACCAAAAATCAATTACCTAACTCGATTAAGATTTAAACGAAAACCGTTTTAAGAATTTAGTTTTAAACGAAAACCGTTTTAAGAATTTGGCCACAATAACCAAACTGAAAATCAATTACCTAATTTGGTTCATTTTGAAACGAAAACCGTTTTACAAAATCATTTTGGTTTTATAACAGATCAGTTTGTCTGGTTTTCGGTTCATGTGGTTTAAAACCCGAATTGTGAGCATCCCTGCTCTTACGGTCTTGCCTATTACAAACTGCACAGAATTCCATTATCCCTACTCTTGCCTGCTACAAGGTGCACAGAATTCCACCATGAAACTGTCTTTTTAAGGGGTTCATCTTCAATCCAAAGAGCATAGGCAGAATGAAAACCCCAAACGAGTATCTACTTTCACTTTCTTTTTCCTATTTAGACACTCTACTAACTTATATGCAATGGGGTCACTAAACTTAAGGTGACTAAACAGATAGTGACGCAAAACTATGTCATCACATGTACCATTTCACCTCAAGTTTGATGACCATTAACTGCATGTAAACTAGTAAAGTGCAAAAACCGGAAAGAAAAACGGCCCATTAAGATAAACTTGACAAAGGTAAACAAAGAAAAGAAACAACAAAACTTGTTGGTCAAAAAGCAAGAAAAGCTTTGTTATAACTTAAAAACTAAAGAAATGATCGTCTAAGAAGCTGAACAAAAGCTATTGATCCAAGGGTGGCCACTTGCAAAAACTTTAGTCTAATCTAAGTACCATGTACAACACAGGCCACCCCATTGTAATAAATAAAAAAACCCCTCCTCCTATATCTGTTTGATGTAAAAAATGTATGATGGCCCCGAATCTGCACACAAGTAACTCCCACTTTTTAAGGTTTTCTTTTCTACCTTTAACCAATGGGCCATAATAAGTTGGTAACTTTGGATATTGTCCTGACCTCTACACAAATTCATCAAATTCTCCGATAAAATAGCACATATGCTGCAGACGACTTAATTTGGTCTTCGGTAACAGAGAACACATTGATATCATTAAACTCATACCATTCATGACCACACTGCATCAAGAAATTGAGATGTTAATCGCTCCATAACACAAACAAATGGTTCGGTGTGAGGTAGCAAATAGGTGGGTTGAGTAACGGCTCAAAACAGTTAGGGTCGGTTTGGGCTGACCCGCATACACTCCTTAATCTCTCTGAAGTTCACAAATAAGTAATGTGCTAAATCTAATTATAAAAATACTCGTATATTACTACAAATCTACAATAGGAATCACGATGATAGGAAAAGCGATTTAGGTTGTTTTATGCATTCAAACACATTCCAAATTTAATACATTTGACATGTTCGCCCTGTTTGAGTTTTAGTTAAATCTTTTAGCTTAATCTATTTGAGATCATATATCAAACAAATTAACCACTTAATTTTATCATTTACCTATACTATGTTTTGCTATACAACTTCTACTATGACATCAGATTTTATAGGTTTATAATAAAAGGTAAATTTGGATATAAACTCTTGCCACCCCATGTAAGCAAAGAAGAAACGCTTTATAACAGCATGCATTGATATAGTTGTGTCAACGCACATATAATTATTTATTTCCTGCTTAAATTATCTAATAAGCAGGTAAGTAACTAAAAGTGAAACTTACTTGAACAAAAGCAGTGTAGTGGCCGCCACCCAAATTACCATAGTGATTACTTATTCCATACAGCTTGTAGCGGAAAGAAGGTTGGGAACCCTTGTGAACTATGTAGTTTGAAAGGTCAAAGTCATCAATAGGAAAGTCAACAAAAGTTTCCAACTTGTCCTTGTGAAACCGGTTGTATGAAAATCTCTTCAAATGAATAATCAGAACTTCTGGCAATCTCCACAGATCCAACTTCTTGCTAGCTGGCTGATGCTGTCTGCATTTAGGGCAGTACCTGAAATTTGTAACACGGATTCCTTTTAGTGGAAATGTGGATCAAGAGCCCTAATAAAGCACAAAACATTTGAGATATCTCAAAACACTTCCAATATTTTCTATAGAAAGATATCCTCAAAGCTCAGTAAAACTTATTTGATTTTATTTCCACCTGTGTAGTTGTACGATGTCTAGAATACATAAATGGGACTTATTTAACGTGAAGAGAATTGAAGATAGGCAACCGGAATGACGAATAGACTTATAGACGGTAAAAGCAAAAAGAACCAACAAATGTCATCTAAACGATTTCAGTAGATGTGGCAAAATGGGCGTATTGAGTAACGGGTAAAAATAGGTAATTTTACATGGCTTGAGCAGGAACACCTTTATTCCACAACACATTTTGGGTGAGTTCATCCCATTTGGCATGTTGCCTGATTAGCCAGTTTTTTTTACCCGTTTACGTAAGAGAAAATATAGCCCCAGTCAACCGATTCAATAGTAAATGGTTCGAAATCATCACCTAAAGATTTCAGTAACAAGAAAGTAGCATGACGTACCACATGTCTTCAGGTCCCAAGGGCTCTTCCTTCAAGAACGCCTCAAGACATTTATACAAAGACACCGATTCTGGAGGCTTGTTTGTAACTAACTGAAACCCACCCGTTTCTGGTAAATTGCTTAACATGACAGTATCATACCGCCTCAACATTTCATCTGGCCACGCAACAAGAACCACAATTTTACGGGAGTCTGGGAATACCAACTGTTCATCCATCGTAATCTTGGGTCCTTCTGAGTATAATCCTGTGTCAAGAGAGTATTGGAAGTTGTCTTCCACAAAAGAATTTTCAATTGCTTCACTGTTTAGAACATCGATAATTGTCACATCATCATCTTTAATTTCAGTGTCTTGATTGGCGGTGACTACAAGATCATCAGGAACATCTATAGTTAGTACATCCGGCATAACGAGCGGATTGAGTAATTGGAGGAATTTCCTGTGCATCATGGAGCCGTCACTGCCATCCGGAATCCTAGCTACCAAAGGAATACCAAATTTTCTCATAGGTGATATGTGTCCATTTGACCCTTGACCATTTGACCTGAAGCACATAAAGAACATAGTAAGCCTATGCTATACAAAATTTAAATAATATTATAAAATAAGAATTGTGTCTCCATTTTGCATGGAAGAGCAAAATCTTTCAAGGAAAAAATGATACAAAAATAAACTTAAATAACTTACTCTTCCAAATGGTGATGTGTAAACACAACCAAGGGCAACGAATCCTCCTCTTTAAGTACCCTATAAGCAACAAGCCGATCATTATCCCTAACAAGTTCCAGGGAGTCAGCTGGCTTATCCAAAAAGTGAAGAATAGAGTTGTTGTATATCTGCACAAAATCCATAATTAAGCTTTCAACATCAGAAAATACCTGAAAGTAAAGATTAAACGTTTCTTCGGACATACCTCAGCAACCAGCAAAGTTTCGTGATCACCCAAAGAACAAGCATTGCTCAAAGCCTGAATAAGATCACTAAACATTCCATGTTTAGGAACAGTAACAGTAACTGGAATCGGTTGCATAGACCCGTCAGTGCTTAATACGGTCAATGTCATAGTCCTCATGGTTGTTGAAGGCAATGGCAAAGATACATATAAGAATGGATCAAATGTAATAGAATGCTTCTTGCAAGAAGGACAAATCAATGTTGACCTGTACTGCCCCTATAACAAGGACGAAACGCAAATCAGACTGAATGTAAAAGAATGACAATACTTTATGCCATTTTCCAAACTACAAACGACAGACACAAACTTGTTATTTAAAATGAGATACTATATAAAAAAAATATAATATTAAACATAAGTCTACTGACCTGGCACATGTTTACTATTATGGAGTCATTACGAGCTAAATGGTTCTGCCAGTGTTCATCTGCTACCTCGTGGTCTGAAATTCCATCCACGTCCTTTATCTCATTATAAGGCTTGATTTTAACACGATTCAAATCTTCATGAAGCCCATCCAGTATAAAAGAAAGAAATTCCTGTATTCAACGCAAAAGGTCAGTGATATCTCAATGACTCAATTAGAAAAATAAAGAAATTATAGTTACAACAACTGAGGATCACCAACCTGGGAATCATGCTGATTAAAGCCACCAAATTGGGGTGCAAAAGCAGACAGCCTTGACTTAAATGGTCGTGGGGCCACTTCGGTAGCTCCAGGTGTCCATAGTTGCCTTAGCAAGTCTCCAAATGCTAAAGCAAGCTTACCCTGGTCAACATATAAATCAAGCTAATTTCATACACTTCCGTTTTTTGTAACTAACAATAAAATAAGTAAAAACTACATACATTCATGCCGAGTGGGTTTTCAAAGTTTAGATCTTTTCTAAAGTCCCCAAGAAAATAATCAACAAGATGTGGAGTATGCGCCAAACACTGGATAGCACTGTTCATAAAACATGTGTTTCCAAGATTTTCCAATCCAGTCAAACCCAAGTTATACGCATCACCGGAACTAGTAGTAGGTCGTGCTTGACCAAGTCTGACATATGGGTTGACCCTGTCCGAGTGGCCATTCACCTTTACAGAGCCATTCATGTCTTCAATTTCCATCCCATTTTCTTCCCGCATTACATCATTAGATAATCCATAAACTTGCAACTCCAAGAAAATCTGCAGTGCAGTAAATATGGGATGTTAGCATTCTGTTGAAGAAAAGTGTCCATATAAAAGTAAGGGTGTGTTTCTTTTTCTTGTTGGCTAAGAGATTGGGCCCATTAATCTATTTAATATTATTACTTTTCAAAAGTGGGATCCATTATTCCCTTATTTCATCTATAACATAAGAGGAAGATAAATGAGCATCTCCCCATTCAGATGGGACCCACGTATCCTTCACTAACAAAAAAAAAATAAACAGGCCCTAACTACCTCTGCATTCACTTGTTCAGGTTTATCATATAGCATACTGCCTTGAAGAAAAAACTTGGTTATTTGGCCTGAAAAGTCCCAAATCTTCAACTGCAAAATATATGAAGTCATTTAATAAATCCGAAAAGAGCAAAACACAGAAGAAAAAGGTCAAATATCAAAACTCACTCACCACACCAGAATTTACTGAAAATATTTGGCAGGATTTTTTAAACGCTCCAATCATATTGGCCTAAACAACAAACACCAAACAAGCACGGATAAGAATATTATGCAAACCAGATACTAGTCATCGGCAAAACTAACAATGTCAGGAGAATAACCAAGTACCTTTTGCCTAATCCTCACAACTAATGATGTTGTTGCTCCGGAAATTGAAAGACTGACTTGCAACGGAAATAAGTCTGCCTTATTATTATCTTCTATGGCAACAAAATTGCCAACATTTCTCATATCATAATGCCTGCATAACAGACCATATTATTGTACGGCAATAATACAAATAATAAAGCAGTTCAAGGGTCACCAGATGCAGAAAAGTCACCTGAACTCGCGATGCAGTACACACAATGCACAGGTTAGAAAGATGAATTTTAGGAATATTATGTATAGTATGTCAATTGTTCTGACAGATAAATCTTTTTAGAATGTGTAACACTGCAACAGATAATCAAAAGATGGCGCATATCTACAACAGTATTTTGGTAGCTTGTTCAAGCCACTTCGCGTATATTATATATAAGAATACATGAATGGTAAAAAATCGAGTCAGCGTAAAGAAATGAATGAACCCTAGAGCAAACTTCATCTTTTGGAACGAAAGAGTAATTTGAAAAGGAAAACTGTTTGTATCAGAACAACGAACATTCACAAGAAGAGGCAAGGCAATCCTGAGCCATATCAAACATAGAAAAAGAATGTAGCTACATGCACAAGAAATTTAGTTCTTCCTCAAAATTGCAAAAGTTTAACATGCCATTATCCAATGCGCCAACCAAAATGCACAATAACAACAAGGAGATAAATCTTGTGAATTGTCCTTGTATGACACTATGAAATCAAATTGAGATATCGTTCAAAGTAGCATGCCCAAATCCGGGTAAAGGAGAGCTTAATATGCTTTACGGGGGAAAAAAGAGTAATTACCACATCAAAAAAAAGTTCAAAGAAATTTGCTCCGAGATATCCTTAATAGCAATTTGCTATACTGAAACCCCAATGTGGTCTCTTTCCTAATTTGCAATAAACAATACATTTTGTTTGTTCTACACAGCTCTAAAGTAATCTATCAGTCTATAATTCATGCATGTGGTAGAAAGCCATACTGATTAGTGAACAAAATTTCTATTTCCCGAGTGATATTCACAAATCAACTGAAAAGATTGTTAACGCACTAATATAGTACAGAGTAGTAAGTAGTAAGCATTAATGAATATTCTATCCTGTTTAGTGCGCCAGAAACTTACACGGAATAAATTCGGTCATAAGAACCAAATCCAGATGCATAGGGTTTACAAAAACAAATGAGATAAGCCTGGTTTACAGCTAGGTTGTTGGTTGATTACACTTTAGAGGAACAAAGAGTTCGCCATATATCAATGGCACAGAGGATACGGAATCATAACAACTTGTAAAAGAAGGTATAATAATAAGTACAACCCACACACTTCAATCACCAACCCTAAATCCGAGCGTACTAACAAATGAAATGCATTTTTAAAACTTTATTGACATAAATATCATAAAGTTAATACCAAAAGCAGCCATACCATTCAGTTCTTTTTAGTCATATCCTTACCCGTGCCTATAATGTAACTACTATTGTTCATGTGAATTCAACCGTCATAAACAATATCTATGGTCATTTTAGTTACTCATGAAACTAATGTTGGAACCAAAATGCCAGCGATCCAAAATTCATTAAATTTACACATGACAGCAAAACAATATCACAATTAGGTAAACACAAAAACAATTCAATAATCAAAAAAATCCCTAACCATTTCAACGACCGGTAGAACATCCATTCTGAAACCAACGCATACTCCCCTCTCGAACCACTTTCTTCATCTCCATTAAAATCGTCACCGTCAAATCTACTAAATCTTCTCAGATCCAAAACAATCTGAGATTCCGTATAATCATTCACATAAGAGCTCACAGCATCATACAAATCACCACCCAATTCCCCATACTTCAACTCCTCACGAGCCACATTCCACCACCTGCAGCACCAACAATTAGAACCCTTAATTTCATCACATAAAAAACCTAATTAGCTATCAACTTGACCATTAAAGTAAACATTAAATCCAAATTAACAAATTAAAACCTTACCCTTAGATTAACATTAAATTCAAAATTACTGATAATCAACGATTCATTGTCTAACATTTAAAACCTAATTTCATCAACTAACTAATTAACGAATAATTAATCCCTCATTACCTTTTAAAAAGCAAACATACTCACATAAACATAACGCACTAATCAACCACCAAATTCAGCAAAATCCAAAAACAATCAAATAACCGTAAATAAAACATCAAATCCATCATTCAACGACCAAACCCTAATTTCACTAGCTGGCTTGCTTAACTAACTAATAAACCATCAAATACATCAAAACCAAAACAACAATCAATAACGAATTAGCATCTCACCATTCAATGAAATATCGAACTCATCACCTAACTAACTAAAATTCATTGATCAACACAACACATGCCATAACAACAAAACCCTAAAATCAACCAAAATTCAATATATGACCTGTAATCAGAATTTAACGTAAACATCAATCTTAAAATGTTCACCATTAATTAAACCATAACTTCATCAACTAACCACCAAATTCCAAAAAACAATCAACCACTAAATTAATATCAAAATCCATCATTTATCAATCAAACCCTACCTCAACACACCTAACTAACTTAACCACCGAACGAAACCTCAAATTAATCAAAATCAACAAATTAACCAAAAATGTCATCAGAATTCACCATTCAACAAATAAACCCTAACTCCATCAACTAACCAACAATTTCATCAACATTAACCATCAAATTCAAAATTCCATCACCAAACTAACTTAAACACCAAATTTTATCAAAAGTTCATATTCAAAAAAAAAAAAAAAAAAAAAAAAAAAAAACACATAACTGATTAAATAACTTTAACCACAAATTTTCATTTTAAAAAACAATCAACCAACACCAAAACCCCCAAATTCATCGAAATTTCAAAAAACAATCAACTAACATCTTAACCGTTATTTTAAATCCCAAATGTCATCAAAATTCAAATAACAACAAAACCCTAAATTCATAAAAAACAACAATCAAACTTCAAATTTCATCAACTAACTATTTAACCAACAATTTCATTAAACTCAAAATTAAACCACCGCCAAAATTCATTAAAAAAAACAATCAACCAACACCAAAACCCCAAATTCATAACAAATTCATCAAAATTTCAAAAACAATCAACTAGCATTGTAACCGTTATATTAAACCCCAATTTCATCAAAATTCAAGAATTGACACCACACGCCATAACAACAAAACCATAAATTCATCAAAAACAACAATCAAACTTCAAATTTCTTCAACTAACTAACTTAACTAACCATTTAACCAACAATTTCATTAAACCACCAAAACTCATTAAAAAAAACGATCATCCAACACCAAAAATTCAAAAAAAAAAAAAAAAAAAAAAAAAAAAAAGCCCACCTATAATTGACCAAATACAAACGCTCATCATCAAGCTCATCCACACTACCAATCGTTCGAAACCCATCACCCCCACCCCCACCACCACTTGTGCCTTCATCATCCCCACCAAAAAACAAGGAATCCATTTTCAAGAAATCTTTTAGGGTTTTGGAGAAGAAGGTGGTCGTTTTTAGAGAGAGAAAGTTGATGAGAGAGAATGTCAAGTAGAAAAGCTGAGTGATTCTACGACGGTATTTCAAACGATGTTGTTGGTGTTGGTGGTTCATCAAGAACTACAAAAAATAGAAAATGGTTTAGATGGTTTTTCTTTTTTTATAATGTTTTGTTTTGTTTGACTGTAAGTTGAAGTTGGAAAATAATGTGTGTGCTGTGTGCTTTTTTTATAAAAAAAAAGTTTTTACACTTTACTATAAAAAGTCATTTGTTATGGGATTGGTTTGGATATTATGGTAATATATAGTAATATGATTTAATGCTTGATTTCAATTCACACTTATCTTGTTTTTCAAATTTTTTTGTTTTTGAGTGGATTAGGTGGTTTTTCATGTGTTTGTGCAAAATTTAGGGCTTTTGGTTACTCACATGGACTGAACTATGTAGGGGCTGGGGAGGGTCCCGGCCCTTCCTTTCAAAATTTGCGGCACTTAGTGTAAATATTATATGTTTTATGGGTAATTTAGTTGAGGTTACAAACAAATCTCCGATTCGGCCCTCCCAAAAAAATGTTCAAGTTCCGTCTATGGTTACTCATGGTATCTGTGTTATTGATCTGATATATTTAGGATTTTACGGGGTATGGTTACTTATGATTTACGAGGTTAGAATTATCTTGTTTTTCAAATTTTGGTTTTTAAGTGGATTAGATGGTTTTTATGAGTTTGTGAAAATTTAGGGCGTTTGGTTACTCATGGTATCTGTGTTATCGTTTTGAGTAAATTTGATCTGATATATTTAGGATTTTTTGCGGGGTTTGGTTACTTATGATTTACGAGGTTAGAATTCATGGTATTTGTGTTATCGTTTTGAGAAAATTTTATCTGATATATCCTTATGATTTACGAGGTTAGAATTCACTTGATCTTGTTTTCGAGAATTCGGTTGTGTTTTAAGGGAAGTCGAGCGGATTTGATGGTTTTGTATGTTTGTTGTTTATGAGTTTGTGATGATTCACGGATTTAGTTACTTGGGGTATATGAGTTAGTGTATTAAGTAAGATTATGTGGATCTGATTAATAGTCAAGACGGTTGTTACTCGGTTTGTGATGATATTTAAGAATTATGGATGTGCTTTGAGAAAATGTGTTGGGGATTTGATGCTTTTGTCTGTTTAGCTGTTGGTGAGTGTGAAGATTTAGAGAATTTAGTTATTTTTTGTATAAAGGTTATCGTTTTGAGAAAATGTATGTGGGTTTGATGTTTTGTCGGTGCAATTGTTGATAAGTTTACAATGACAAAATTCATTCAAATGTGGTGGTTGTGACGGTTCGACTGTTAACAAGTTCATAGTTAGTTTAAGAGCTTGAGTAAACTACGATATTTGGGTTATCTGCGTAAATTTAGATGGATCTGATGTTTCGTTAGTTAGGTTATTTAGGTTTTTATGATGATTTAATAAAATTACTATGTTATTGTATATAGGTTATCATTTTGAGTAAAGTCAGTTAGACGTGTGTTTTTGTTGGTGCGGTTATTTATTTACTTGTGGTATACGGATTGTTGTTTTGAGCAAAGTCAAGTGGAATATGTGTTTTCAGTTCGGTTATAGAGATCACTGTGATTAAAGAAATTTATTTGGTTATGGTATATGTGTTGTATCAAGTAAAATCAAATGGATGTTGTATTTTTTCTTAGTTCAATTGTTGACAAGTTAATGGTGATTTTGACATTGTAGTTACTTGTGATAAAGGGTTATTGTTTTGAGCAATGTCAAGGGGCATGATCATATTTTGTTAGTTGGGTTGTGGTTGAGTTCATGGTGACTTTAGAAAATTACGGAATTATAATTTATGAGTTAGCATTTCTATCAACGTCAAGAAGATTTTAAATTTTTTTCAATGTGCTTCATGGTAAATAAAGAAAAGCTAAAAGCCACACTTCATTGGCAATAATGACAATAGGTAGTCAGCTTAGCGTCTTGCACCAATGATGCAACCGAACTCCTGTAGTCTAGCAATATTTATGCAAACGTTTGAGATGGCTTACCCTTCCTCGTTTTAGCTTGTTGTAGTTGCGGAGGTTATGTTTTAGCTTCTTGTAGTTGCGGAGGTTATCATTTTAAGCATAATCAAGTGGATTCGATGTTCTTGTCAGTTCGGTTGTACATGACCATTTAGATCATTAAGTCATGTGTAACATATGATTATTGTTTTGAGGAAATCTAAGTGGATATGATGTTTTTATAAGTTCGCTCTTCAAGAGTCAGAGATATTTTTAGATAGTTACTCGATTATGGTATTTGGGTTATAGTTGTGAGTATATGTGATTTAATGTTTTCGTTGGTTTAGTTATTGATGTAATCCTATTTAACTTATGGAGTTTATTAACTTATAATTTGTGGGTTATCGTTTTGAGTAAAATCAAATAAACTTCTTGTTGTGTGGGTTATGATATTGGTAAGTACATGGTGATTTAAGGATATTTAGGTACTTATGGTATATGGGTTACTGTTTTGGGTAATTGTAGGTGGGTTTGATTTTTTTCTATCGGTTGGGTTGCTGTTGAGTTCATTATGCTGACTTAAGTATATTGAAATGTGGCAATCGTTTTGGTAAAGTCAACTAGATACGTGTTTTTGTCGGCGCGGTGGTTTAGTTTATGATGATTTGATAATCTAGTTACTTGTGGTATATGGATTGTTGTTTTGAGAATCAAGTCATTGTTATTTACTTTAAATGCATTTAGTTAGCTATGATATGTAGGTTACCCTTTTAAGCAAAATCAAGTGGATTTGATAATTTGTTAGTTTAAATGTTGATAAGTTTATGGTGATTTAAACATTATATATACTACATTGTAAAATATTTGAGACATTTCTAAAATGGAAGGCTTAAAAATTAAGATTCAACATTTGCTTATAATGACAAATTTTAATAAGTACATCTATAATAGCATTGGTTGCAACACTTAAAAGCACTTTTTGTAGACATGTTTTAAAAAAATAAAAAATAAATACAAGGGAATTTAATTAAAAAAAATCTATAACAATAATTACCTAAATAATGTTATCTTTAAACTACCCCCAACATGAAAAATACTTGTTATTATACACATTGTACAAACTAATAAAACACACAAAGTTTCATACAATTTACATATGGTTTTAAAAAAACGGACGGGACCAACGTGTTCAACCGGGAACCGGAGTCACCACCAGTTCGGCTAGCCCATAAAGTCGTCCGAAAATGATATTATTAAATCAATAGAGTTTCAAAACGCATACTAAATTACAATGTTCAAAAATTATCATTGAATCGCAAGAGTGCCTCGAGAACAAACATATACACATTTTTTTTTCTTTTTGTTAAAACTTACCGTAAGAACCAAGAACTTTGTTTTATAAAAATCGGACAATTTTTTCAAAGCAAAAGATGCAAAGTGCTAAGTGCTAATTATATATTTTATATTTATTACATATATTTGCATAATAATAATTATACTCTTTAAAGTAACCCACACGACTTTTTGAATATTTAGTTTTTCTTTATCTATCTAAATACCCTTTTACTTGTATCATCCACCTATATGGGACAAATATAACAAACATTTTTTTAGAGAACTAAATTTTCTTCATTATAATGTAAGTGACTTTTAAATTTCGTTGTGGTATTATTATTTAATGGTAACTTGCGAATCCTGGCCATTGTCAACTACTTTAAATTATACATTTACAATACAACAACTATCAACTCAGTACTGTCACAATATCACGTGGATAATCTAAAGTTTTTATATGAAAAATATTGTTATTGCATAAAATTATTCAAAACTAAAATTGTCGTCATCCGTATGTCTATTGTATCGTAAAAAAATAGAACTAAAAGAAATTTTCGCTGAATACTGTTATCTCATGGTACCCTGCTAGTAGTCATTTATGGATATAAGTTATCTTTTTGAGCAGTGTCACATGGATTTGATGATATTTTGTTGGTTTAGTTGTTAAGCTCATGATGACTTTAAATTTTTTGGTGAACAAAGTCTAGCTAATCTGATTTTTTTGCGGGATAACTATTTGAAAATGTAACTAACTTGTCTTTTTTTTTAGTTGTGTAGTCTTTTTGTCATTTTATGAAACAATACTATTGATTTCATCTATTGTGTTATCTTGTGACCAGTTTACCACATTTATGAACACTTATATTAACATGGGAGTGTAAGATGATTACAAAAATAGTATAATAAACGAAATTCAAAAGTATTGGTATATAAAAGCATTAAAAAAATAAAGCTACATAACTCAAGAAAAAGTGACAATCTAGCTACATTTATAGATAATTATCCCACCTCTTTGTTTAATTTATGATGATACTTATTGTTTACGTGTCGTCGTTAAGAAAAACCTCAAAACCACACCTCATCACAAGAATGGTAATCGACTAACCCATCTTTCGTTCTACACCATTGACTAAACTGAAATCCTATCGCTTAGCAATATTAATCAAATCCTTTAAAGTAACAATTCAATTCGTCATCATTTTTAGAAAATCAAGTGAATTAGATGTTTTTGTGAGTTCATCTATTACTTAGTTCAATATAATTTAAATAATTTCGACACTTGTAGAGTTATAGCATATAGGTTATGGTTTTGAGCAAACCTTAGTGTGCATGAGGGATTTTTTTTTTTTTTTTTTTTTTTTGTATAATATTTTGAGAAATTTAATTAGTTGTGGAAGTTCCATTTTGGAGCATTATCAAGTGACGTAAATATTTATATCGTTTTCTGTGGTAATGCGTTAATGCTATTTAGGATGTTAAATACTTATATACTTTTTACATTTTCAGGAAAAATAATTTATTGTCTATTCGGTTGTTGATGAAAAAAAAAGATTAAGGAACGAGCAAACTCATTCATGTCTACAGTTAACTTTTGTTGTCTTTTTGATGTGTATATTAGAGTAATGAGAGTCTTAAGTAAAATGATACAAAGTATTAAGCATTGTTTATTTATAGTGTGAAATGATACAAAGATTTGATGTAGACTTTGTGATTGTTTTAAGTATATTTGTGTCAGATTTGTGCATGATATTGGTCCTTATCAATGTAATCAACGAAATTTGAACCTATTGTTAATAATAGGAAGCACGAATTCGGGATAATTTACTAGTATAAACCAATTTTTTGTGGGGGTGATTCTTTTGTTAATGTTAGTTACTAAGCTTTTGTTTTGGTGCACGAAGTCCTCATGATTATGATGGAATTGGAATCAAATTACATTACAAAACTTGTTTGATAGGTAAGTTGAAGTTGGGAAAATATGTGTGTTGTGTGTTTTTTTTATAAAAAGTTTTTACACTTTACCATAAAAAGTCATTTGTTATGGGATTGGTTTAGATATTATGGTAATATATTGTAATATGATTTATGTTATGATATCTCGATTTGTTTAATGCTTGATTTCAATTCATGCTTATCATGTTTTTCAATTTTTTTTGTTTTTGAATGGATTAGATGGTTTTTATGAGTTTGTGAAAAATTTAGGGCTTTTGGTTACTCATGGTATCTGTCTTAGTTACTAAGCTTTTGTTTTGGTGCACCAAGTCCTCATGATTAGATATTATGGTAATATATAGTAATATGATTTATGTTATGATATCTCGATTTGTTTAATGATTGATTTCAATTCATGCTTATCATGTTTTTCAAATTTTTTTGTTTTTTAGTGGATTAGATGGTTTTTATGAGTTTGTGAAAAATTTAGGGCTTTTGGTTACTCATGGTATCTGTGTTATTGATCTGATATTTTTAGGATTTTACAGGGTATGGTTGCTTATGATTTACGAGGTTAGAATTATCTTGTTTTTCAAATTTTGGTTTTTAAGTGGATTAGATGGTTTTTGATGAGTTTGTGATGATTTAGGGCGTTTGGTTACTCATGGTATCTGTGTTTTCGTTTGGAGTAAATTTGATCTGATATATTTAGGATTTTACGGGGTTGGGTTACTTATGATTTACGAGGTTAGGATTCATGGTATTTGTGTTATCGTTTTGAGTAAATTTTATCTGATATATCCTTACTTATGATTTACGAGGTTAAAATTCACTTGATCTTGTTTTCGAGAATTCGGTTGTGTTTTGAGAAAGTAAAGTGGATGTGATGGTTTTGTATGTTTGGTATTTATGAGTTTGTGATGATTCACGTATTTAGTTACTTGTGGTATATGAGTTAGTGTACTAAAGAAGATTATATGGATTTGATTTATAATAAAGACAGTTGTTACTCGGTTTGTGATGACATTTAAGAAATTTGTTTGTGTTTTGAGAAAATGTGTTGGGGATTTGATGGTTTTGTATGTTTGGCTGTTGGTGAGTGTGAAGATTTAGAGATTTTAGTTATTTTTTGTATAAAGGTTATCGTTTTGAGAAAATGTAGGTGGGTTTGATGTTTTGTCGGTGCAATTGTTGATAAGTTTACAATGAGAAAATTCATTCAAATTTGGTGGTTGTGACGATTCGACTGTTAACAAGTTCATAGCTAGTTTAAGAGCTTGAGTAAACTACGGTATTTGGGGCTATCTACGTAAATTTAGATGAGCCTGTTGTTTTGTCAGTTAGGTTATTTAGGTGTTTATGCTGATTTAATAAAATTACTATGTTATTGTATATAGGTTATCATTTGGAGTAAGTTAGTTAGACGTGTGTTTTTGTTAGTGCGGTTGTGTGACAACTGGCAATTTAGGGAGTTATTTTGAAATCTGCATTACGTTAAAATTTAATGATAATTAAATGTTTGGAGTTTATTCTCAACGGATTGTAAAATTTAAACCCGTGGTTTTGAATTATGAATTATATGTGAAGTTTAAATTTGAATTATTGATTTGATATAGAATTTATGTCGTGATTTATTGTTGAGACGTCTTTTAGGCACTACGTTGACTTCGGCACTATGAATAACCTAACACATTTAAAAATCTTGATTTATGGTTTGGTTTATATATTTAACGAACGTATCGTGGAGTTTTAAAAATAATGGGAACGAGCTCGGGTTGAGGGTGTCGGAATACTTTGAAAGGTTACGGAAATGGTCCTTGTGTTTTTATGACTAGTCACCCTCCCCTTACTAATATTATTATCATTATTGTTTTATTTTAAATAAATAAATAAATAAATAAATAAATAAAGAGCATATTGGTCCTTGTGGACCGGTTCATACACACACACACATAACACACCCATCACCTTCCTCCCATCTCTCTCTCTCTTAAAAACTTACGCTAGCCGCCGCCCCCTTATTCCGGCAGCCACCACCACACCGCCACTCCCACGACCATACCACCACCACCACCATCTCATTCTCTTTCTTTTGGTATACATCACGCGCGACCCGAACACCCCTAACACCCTGTTGATTTGTCACCGCCGCCTTATACACCATCACCACCACTTGTTTTGTAAAGATTCTTGAGTTTGGAGTTGTCAAAAGGTATGTAACATCGTTTTTGCACCTCGTGTGCCTCGAAGTGGTCACGAATCCGTGGAAACATGGATGGATTTAATGGATTTTGATGAAATTTCGGATTAAATACGATGGGGAAATGATGTTTTTGTTATTAAAATTAGTTTGGTATCCGGGTTTGGTGATTGCTTGTGGAGGTCGAGTGGAAACCGTGAGCCATGGCTCACGGCTTGATGTTAGTTTCGAGCAATGTGGTTCTTTTAATGTTTTGACCTCGTGGTCATGATAACGAGGGTGTTGGATTATATGGAGATGGATTTTGGTTTGAATCTTGGTTTCAATTTGATGCTTATTGTTGTTCTTGTGTGCCGCGACCCAAAGGGTCCGTTTGGCAGTTTTAGGAGTGCTCGGATGAGCCTAAGTCGAGACCAAAGTGGTCTTGGGTTTGAGTCTTCTTGACTCGTGGTCTTGCCAAGACCCAAGTGGGTCTCTCGGCACGGGTTTTGATTTGGTAAATCGACCCGAAACATATTTATATCTTGATGTTTTTCTTGTTATTGTTCCATGTTGTTGTTGTTGTTGTGTTTATGTCCTTTGGCCGAGAGTTATTGATGGGCCGAGACCCTTTTGTGGTCTCGGCAATGGGAACAATTGTTATTGTGAAGTGTTGACGATAATGTGGATGAACGGGGACCGATTGTGAGACGGTCGAATTAGTATGACGGAAATAGGTTAGTCGGGTGCCGTAGTCGGACCCTATTGTTGTAGCTTGTGAAATGGGATAAATGGAGGAGTTGTGATACTTGACTTGTTACTTTGGACTTGTGGTTGTGCGAGTTGGAGTCACTTTGACTTTCTAGTCAACGGTTGACTTCGGCAAACGCCTTAACACTTTGGATTTGGACAATGAGCCGAGAGTGATGACTCGGACATGTGATTCATCTTTTATAACTCGAAACAATTAATAATTAAACAAACAAATAAAAACTCGTAATAACTTATATATCGATATAAACATTTATGTAAATATATAAATGTGTAAACGTATATATATTTATATAAGTGCGTATATAATAAATAGGAGATCACGAGTAATAAAAATAATAACGTTAACGATATATATTGGACTATGAAAATAGTAAAATTTGGTTTAGTGGAACGAGGCCTAGTCTAGCTAGCAAGAGTTTTGCGTATATGTCCATTTGATTGAATTAAGAATTTAAACCTATGATCTCACCAGCGAAAGCTGACTTTTAGCGTGTTTTCTCAGGTAATTAAGTGATGGCTTGGGATGCTTGTATTTGGAAGGCTTGGCATGGCAATCTGGTTAAAGGATCTATTTTCGAACTCTGATATTTTATTGTGGACCTATGATTAAACTTATTTTGGGCCTTACTTTGAATTATTTGGGTTTATTATAACTAGATTATTATAATTAGAAATATAAATATAACGCGAATTGTTTTACGAAATAAAGCAAGCTTTTGGGAAATAAAATGAGAACTTACGAGTTATAAGAGATTTGAGGGCACTTAAACCCAAGTTGGCCATTTTATAAATTGTTGACTTTTTGTGTTTGTCACGGATGTATGACGTTAATATACTCGTTTAATATAACTATTTAACTTATTTAATCGACGGATTAAATAGGACCTATTTAGTTATATAAAAAGGGTTTATTATTGAGTATTGTATCCTACGATGCCTTTAGGTTGTGGTAGGAGTGTAGGATAATAAGCTACTAAATATTTTGTGAAGTTTATCGAATTGACGAATTCGGCATGTTTGACAATATATTTAGGAAACTTATTAGACTTTAAAACTTACCGTATAGTAATCTACGTGCTATGTGATTTAGGACTTGGTATGGTTTTGGAATAATATATTAGGTAAATAGGTTGTGGAGGATTAGCGAGTTGACGAACTTGATAAACTTTGACGATTTATTTAAAGAATATATTAGGCCAACACTAGACCTATAGATCGTTATCATTTCTATTGATGTGCTTTATGGATTGTGTTGAGTCGACCTTCCACCCACACGGATACCAAACGCCAAACCAAATATGAGAAACGAATTTTTGGAAAGTAAAAAGGAATACGTTCGGGATTGGGACTATTTGATTTTGAGGAAATGATTCTGAGAAGAGTTTATATTGTTAGGAAGTGCCGAGTACGTAGTTTCCGTCATTTGAGTTGCTATACTTCTTGATTCTACCGGTTTTTGAGCTAATATCTGGACTTGAGGTGAGTCATAGCCCCACTTTTACTTTTGAATATTGTTTTCAATACTTAGGGTGAGAAACGTGCAAATTGTTTTATGTGGACTATTATTGCTGTTTGATTCAAAACTTGCTATGCTTATAGAACTAGGTAAGTTGCAGAGCATGTCGTATCCTTACGAATGTTGCGCATGTCGTATCCATACGAATGCAAGAACATGTCATATCCTTACGAATGTTGGGCATGTCGCATCCTTGCGAATGCATATTGATTTGATTGGTTTTGGACTATAGTGTGTACCTATAGGTTTGGTTTAGTGGAACGAGGCCTAGTCTAGCTAGCAAGAGTTTTGCGTATATGTCCATTTGATTGAATTAAGAATTTAAACCTATGATCTCACCAGCGAAAGCTGACTTTTAGCGTGTTTTCTCAGGTAATTAAGTGATGGCTTGGGATGCTTGTATTTGGAAGGCTTGGCATGGCAATCTGGTTAAAGGATCTATTTTCGAACTCTGATATTTTATTGTGGACCTATGATTAAACTTATTTTGGGCCTTACTTTGAATTATTTGGGATGAATGTAAACTTTAAAACCCTGGTTGGTTTTGTTTTTACTTATGTTTACTTTATCTCGTTTCTTTATGACTTGTGACGGATACCAATCCCCGTAGCACCCCGAAAGCTTGATTAGTCTTCCGCTGTACCAAATTTTAGGGGTGTTACAGGTTGTTATATTTATGATGATTTGGTAATTTATTTACTTGTGGTGTACGGATTGTTGTTTTGAGCAAAGTCAAGTGGAATATGTGTTTTTAGTTCGGTTAAAGAGATCAGTGTGATTAAAGAAATTTATTTAGTTATGGTATATGTGTTATTGTATCAAGTAAAATCAATTGGATGTTATATTTGTTCTTAGTTCAATTGTTGACAAGTTAACAATGATTTTGACAATATAGTTACTTGTGGTAAAGGGTTATTGTTTTGAGCAATGTCAAGTGGGCATGATCGTATTTTTTTAGTTGGGTTGTGGTTGAGTTCATGATGACTTAAGAAAATTACGGAATTATGATTTATGAGTTAGCGTTTCTGATAACATCAAATAATGCTGATATTTTAGTGTTAATTTCCCCCTAGATTACTCATCTTTTGTGTTAATATGTTAGGATATATACTCTTATTTGTTTATATTCTGTTTTCAGGGCAAAGATGAGCATTGGAATAAAAACACGCGGATTTGGAAGGATTAATGTTGGGAATTTTGCTAAGATAGAAATCTACTGAAGAATCTGCTGATGGATTCTGCTGAAGAGACAGATTATGCTTATAGATTGTTTCTGCTGAAGTTTAGTTTCAGCAGTATTAGCTTCTGCGGATATAGTTTTTTCGTGTTTTATGTAATATAGTTAGAATATGCATGAGTTTATTTAGGAAGTGATAATGCATATCTTTTAGAAGTTTTAGAATATACGTTTCTTGTGAAATGGTTTAGGGTTCCTTGTGTATAAAAGGAACACATGATTATGTATTGAGTTACGTTTTAGAAAACACTTTTATTATTATTGAAAAAATCCATAGAGGATCGATTGTTCTTAGTATTAAAACTTGTGTTTGTTTCCGCTTTAAAATACAAGTTACAGAGATTGTCTATTAGTGTGTTGGTGATTACATTAACATAACTAACGATCCTAGAGTGCTCAGAAGATCTATCAAGGTCTAAGTTTCAACAAGTGGTATCAGAGCCTCGGGAGAGTCTCTGTGATACTAAGAAGCACAAATCTTACACCCTCTCAATCAAGAAAAATACCTGGATCAGATGATGAAGCTGATACAACCCAGAACCAAAACACCACTTCTCTCCAACAACTCAATCTCTCAAACAGTAATGCTAAATTCCCATACATGAAGAATGCTGAAGACTATGATTTGTGGTCCATGAAGATGCAAAACTGGATCACAAACATTGACTGGAATCTTTGGGAAGTTGTCCGTAAGGGTAACAGCCTGAAGAAACATGTCAAAGATGCTGATGGGATTGTTACTATTGTAGGTCCCAAAACTGCTGAAGAAGTTCTAGCCGTGCAAAGGGAGAATAAGGTAAGAACAATTCTGCTCCAAGCTATACCAAATGACCACATGGGTGACTTCCACTTCATGGAGGATGCCAAGGACATTTGGATGGCAATCAAGGCTAGATTTGGTGGGAATAAAGAATCAAGAAGGAAAAGAGGTCAATGCTGAAGCAACAGTTTCAAGAGTTTCAGATATCTGAGGAAGAAGGAATCCACAAAGGCTATGACAGGTTCCACAAGATCTTGAGTCAACTTAATCAGCTGAAGGCTATGCCAGATAATGAGGACTGCAATGCTAAGTTTCTAAGATCTTTGCCACCATCCTGGTTGCAAGTCAGCATTGCTCTCAAAGCTAAAGGAGGGTTGGACATGATTTCTTTTGATGACCTCTACAACAGGCTTAAATCTCTTGAGCCTGATGTTAGAAGTCCCATGCGACCATCCACTCACTCAGCCTTTGTAAGCACCACAACAAAAACTGAGCACCATGCCTCAAGTTCTTACACCTCAGGAGCATCTTCTCAAAACCAAACTAAATCAACTCCTAAATCAAAATCCAGTAGTGTAATGGAAGATATTCTTTATTCCTTTGTGGCTGAATATGAACATCAGCAGTTTCTTGCTTATGAGGATTTTGAACAGGTGGATCCATTGGAGATGGAGGAGATGCACTTGAAATGGAAGTTAGCAATGATTTCTATGAACAACAAAAGGTTTGAGAATAAGTCTGGGAGAAAGTTTGGTTTTAATGGAAGAGATGCAGCAAGATTTGACAAGAGGAAGGTTAAGTGCTACACTTGTGGCCAGATGGGCCACTTTTCTAGAGAATGCAAGGAAAGAAAGTCTGGTGATGAAGTTAGATATGGCTCATATCTATTGGAATTATGGACTTCTAAAGTTGCACCATCCAAAGCTTTGGTGACTCTGGATAATCAGATTGATTGGATTGTTCATGAACCTCATGAAGAGGAAGCTTCTACTTCTGAACAAGTGAATATGCTGGCTGATGCGTGGGAATCGCACCTTGCTTTACCTCTCGAGGGATCCCGAGAAGCTTACAACCCCCACCAGGCAGTGTACCTGATCGTTGTAGTATAGTATAGTGACAAGTACCGGGGGATTGATCGTTCAGCTTAGGAATAGTGTCGCTAGGATTAGAAAACCTAATTTACTAGTTCTAGAGGTGAGGGATGATTATTTTTGTGTTTTTATATTTTTTAGAAAGCAAGTAAAATCTCGGGTTTTGAAGGAGTGGGCGGAATTAGTTGCTATTCAACTAACCCAAAACTAAGATGCAATAAAAATAAAATAATAAAAATGAAAATAAACTAATTATCCTAAGGTTGTGAGCAGTAATTGGAGAAATTGTGTTTACTTAGACTTCACTACTCCCTAGATATCTTTTACACGTTAATTACTTGTTATACTTGTATGGATGACGGATTGTATTCCTTAATATCATTCGTGGGGTGGCATACATAACTCCCCAACTCTATGAGCTCTTATCTCCTCCTACACCATGACCCAGCACAACTATAGGGATTGTAAACAGTGGCTCATGCATTAAATACAACCAATAAAGACCTAGTACGCCTCGGTTCATGTTTCTTAAGACGTTCAAGCATGTTACCATTTGGAGATCTGCCAGTTTTCTTAAGCCTAACATATAAATCATTCATCCAAGAACAAGAATAAACAAGTAATCAACACATAATCAACATCTAGGTTTCATTAGATCTAAGCAAACACAAGAGAGATCTAGCCTAGCATAATGGAATTGAGACAAGAACAAGAGATAAACAACCAACACATAGACATATTGATTGAATTAGAAGAACACTTATCTCAATTACAATGCAAGGTATCAAGGGTTTGGAACCCTTGAAAAACCTGTAAAAGAGGCACCAAATTCGTCTTTAGGGTTTCACCAAAACTTCTCTCTTTTTTTTAATGAAAAAACTAGAAAACTATATATAGGAAAAGTAGGCTGACGGCATCAAGAGTTATATGTGACGCCGTCACCTCGCCGCCATATACTTCCTCGGACGGCCTTGATCTACTTATGACGGCCTATGTGACGCCGTCACCGACCACGGTATTTTATTCTTGCCACTTTGACGCCGTCATGAAGGCGTTTGACGCCGTCACCACCTTCGGTATTTTAATCTTCATGTCTGACGCCGTCACCTTGTATCTTCAGCATGGAAATTTGGTGCTTTGCCGTTTTCTTCACTTTTATGCTCCAAAAACGTCCAAAATGGCTTCTTTTCCAGAATTCACTCTCCAAACACCTAAAATCACAAAAGGAACGATTTAGGGCAATATTTGATCAAATAAATTCGGATTCGGGCTTAAATGACCCCCTAAAAACGGATCATTTTTCGCCTCATCACTGGCATACTCCCCCTCAGAGGATAAGAAGGAACAAGTCTCCTTGATGGGCATCTCTCAGGTACACAATTGTGTTTTTGGATGTAGTGTAAGATACTATGAACTCAAACAATAATATGATGAATTGAAACCTAAGTATAATGAGTGTTATGTAGAAGTTGAGGCCTATAAAAAGGCTTTAAAAACTTTAGAAAAATAAAAGGTTTGGTTTCAAAAGAATCAACTTAAATATGATGAAAAGATAAGAGTTTTAGAAAGTGATTTAGAATGTGCAAAGATAGATTTAAGGCGAACTGATAAAGAAAAATCTGATGTAGAAAAAGAAAAACAAGAATTACAAGTAAAGTTAGAGAAAGAAGTGGTTGGTCGTATGAAGTGGCAAGAAAGGGCCTCTAATTTAAATAAATTGGTTGATGGTCGTCAATCTGTTAGGTCTAGAAAAGCATTAGGATATGAGAAATATATAGATCCTGAGGAATTAACTTATCCTGATATGTCCAGTGTTTTTGACCCTAAACCAGCCTTAGAATTTCAGACACCTGTAAAATTTGTTAAGGAAGGGGGAATGAATGTTGTACCTGGACCCATTAGAGGAGAACATATGCCAATAGACCTGTCCATACCTGTTGACTTTGATGGATCACACAATCTTTATGGCAAAAAGTCAAGTGACTTGCCAGACCCTGTTAATAAATCTACTGACTTTGTCTCTTGTTCTGACAGTGACAAGTCTTCTAATAAAGGGTCTACTTCATATGCCAGTTGTGATTCAAGTGAGAAGTCAG
This sequence comes from Artemisia argyi, assembly GCA_030686995.1. NCBI lineage: Eukaryota > Viridiplantae > Streptophyta > Magnoliopsida > Asterales > Asteraceae > Artemisia > Artemisia argyi. Next base: position 41,899,728 of record CM060693.1, on the reverse strand, counting down.
ACCTTCCCAAGACCACACCCAAGACATCATCCAAGACTCTCCACAAGCCTATTAGAGTTACTGCTGATTCTAAGACAGTTTCTTCTGAAAACTTGTTTTTTAATTCTTTGCAAGACAATGTTTCTAGTTCTGTTAAAAACAATTCTGTTAATGTTTGTGGTTTGAATGCTTTTTCATGTTTTGGAACATCTTTCACAGTGAATAAATCTTCTAAAAAGAAGAAATGCTTTGTGTGTGGAAGTAAATTTCATTTGATTAAGGATTGTACTTTTCATGAGCAAAGAATGGGTGTATGTGTTAGTCAAAGAAAACCTAGGCAAATGTGGAAGAATGTTAATGAAATACCCTCTTTTATTTCTGCTGAAAAACATTCTTCATGGAGAAGAACCAGTACTAGACCTTATGTTCGACCCACTAGTTCTTTCTTTTCTAATGGTTATTGGCCTAGACAGTTTGACTCTATGTATGTTGGTGGAAGGTATTAGGATACTGCTGTGAAGCCCTCAGCAGGTTGTTCTTGGACAAAGAAGGGACCTAATTTGCAATACAGGCCCAAGAACAATGGTGGATCTAAAGCATCTACATGGCCTACCTCTTATGATCCACAAGGCAGGCTCAAGTTAGCAATGACTTGAGTCTCCAATGTGTACTAACTCTTGTATACTTTTTGTTGTTGTTGTAGGACCATCCTCTGAAAAGTACTGAAGTAGGTATAGTTGATAGTGGTTGTGCTAGAAGTATGTCAGGGAACAAAGATAAGATGCATGACTTTGTGCCTATAGAAGGAGGAGGAAGTGTGACTTTTGGTGGTGGAGATGGCAAAATCACTGGGAAAGGAGCTATAAAAACACCTCTGTTAGATTTTGAGAATGTGTATTATGTGAAGGAACTTGAGCACTTTAATCTGTTCTCTGTATCACAAATCTGTGACACCAAGAACAAAGTTTTCTTCTCTGAGGATGAATGTCTTGTGCTCTCCAAGGACTTCAAACTTCCAGAAGATACAACTGTTTTGCTGAGAGTTCCTAGAACCTTCAACTTGTACACATTCAATCTGAATGATGTTAAGCCAGAAGGTGATCTAACATGTTTGGTGGCCAAAGCTTCTCAGGATGAATCTACAAGGTGGCACAGGAGAATGGCTCATGTAAACTACAAGACCATCAACAAGTTGTCTAAACTTGGTCTTGTTCAGGGCATTCCTTCAAAACTCTTCACCAATGAACACAATTGTGTTGCTTGCAACAAGGGAAAGCAACACAGAGCCTCTTACAAAGCCATAACAGTTGTGAGCACCATCTCAGAACCTCTTCACTTGCTGCACATGGATCTCTTTGGTCCAACTCCTATCAGATGTATTGATCATAAGTACTTCTGCCTGGTTATCACTGATGATTATAGCAGGTTTTGCTGGGTATTCTTTTTGAAAACTAAAGATGAAACAGCTCATATTTTAAAAGAATTCATTACCCTAATTGAAAACCAGCTAAATAAAAAGGTTAAAGGCATTAGGTGTGACAATGGGACAGAGTTCAAAAATGTTGTTTTCATAGAATTCTGTAAGTCTAAAGGGATAAAAAAGGACTACAGTACTCCAAGAACCCCACAACAAAATGGGGTTGCTGAAAGGAAAAATAGAACCTTAATTGAGGCAGCAAGATCCATGCTTGGAGACTCTAAGTTACCCACTATGTTTTGGACTGATGCAGTAAGTACTGCTTGCTATGTCTTGAACAGGGTATCCATCACTAGACATCATGTCAAGACACCTTATGAACTTCTCACTGGGAAAGTTCCAGACATTCATTACCTTAAACCTTTTGGTTGCAAAGTGACCATTTTGATTACTGCTGATACACTGGGAAAGCTGATGAGGGATACATTGTGGGCTATTCAGCTCATAGCAAGGCCTATATGGTTTACAATTTGAATGCCAAAAGGATAGAGGAGACCCTTAACCTAAGATTTCTTGAAGATCAGCCTAATACTCAGGGACAGGGCCATTCTTGGTATTTTGACCTAGATTATCTGACTGATTATTTGGGATACACTAGACATGTTTCTAATCCAAATGCAGGTACCAAAGATTCAAGTTCTAACCCTGCAGGTTCCATGGATGATGACTCAGAGAGTGGCTCTGAGAAAGATGAACATACCATTGTTGTACCTTCTTTTCCACCTAACCATGTTGTAGGTAATCATTCTGCTGCTGAACAAGAAGATGAGTCACATTATGCAGAGGATCTTGCTAGACTTAAGAAGCAAGAACATGCAGCCACTCAGGAAGCTCAGAGACTCAGTGAAAAGGTTGCACAAGAGACTGATGCCATACTTCAACAATCAGCACAAGCAGTCAGTGGAAACAAGGATGCTGCTGACAGTTCTACTGAAGGCTCTCCTATTCCTACTGATGAGATCAAAGCTGCTGATAGTCCTGCTGCACAATCTCCCATTTCTACTGAAGAATCTACAGACTTTGAGAAGCCATTTACAAGATTTCCAAGTCCTTCTGATCTTGGTACTTATCAGCCCAAGCCTGGTCTCTTTAACTTAGCTTCTTATGATACTGAGTTTGGGCCTACTGTCAACAACCTTGATGCCACAATTAATGTCAACCCCACAGCAACAAAGAGGATCAATAATGCTCATCCCCTATCAAAGATTATTGGAGATCCTCAAGCACCTGTTAGAACTAGAAGCACTGTCAAGAACACTAAATATGGTGAAGTTGCTTTCATTTCCTATGTCTACAATCAAAAGAGGGATAATCACACAGACTTCAAACATTGTCTGTTTGCATGCTTTCTTTCTCAGATAGAGCCAACCAGTGTTCCTCAAGCACTAGCTGATTCAAGTTGGCTTGAAGCAATGCAAGAAGAGATGCTGCAATTTAAGAATCAGCAGGTTTGGATATTGGTCTCTCTCCCTGATGGTAAATATGCCATTGGGACAAAATGGATTTTGAAGAATAAAAGAGATGCAAGGGGTATTGTGGTGAGAAACAAAGCAAGGTTAGTGGCTCAGGGGTTTAGGCAAGAGGAAGGCATAGACTATGATGAGATCTTTGCACCAGTGGCCAGAGTTGAAGCAATCAAGATATTCTTGGCCTATGCATCATATATGGGCTTTATGGTTTATCAGATGGATGTCAAAGGTGCTTTCTTGTATGGTGAGATTGAAGAGGAGGTTTATGTGACTCAACCCAAGGGATTTGAAGACCCTGATCATCCTGATTATGTGTATAAGGTTGTCAAAGCTCTCTATGGACTTCATCAGACACCCAGAGCTTGGTATGCTAGGCTTTCTACATTTCTGCTGAAGCATGGTTACAGAAGAGGTGCCATTGACAAAACTCTCTTCCTTAAGAAAGACTCTAGGTATATCATTCTTGTGCAGGTTTATGTGGATGACATTATATTTGGTTCCACAAAAGAAGCATGGTGTAGAGAGTTTGAGGATTTGATGAAGGGCGAATTTCAAATGAGTGCCATGGGGGAGCTCACTTTCTTTTTGGGTTTACAGGTTCAGCAGAAACCTGATGGTATTTTTATTAGTCAGGATAAGTATGTAAAGGATATGTTGACAAAGTTTGATATGGAGAATGTCAGGACTGCCACTACTCCCTATGAAGCTCCCAAACCAAAGAACAATCTTGAACCTGATCTTCCTGTGAATGTTCATTTGTATAGGTCCATGATTGGTTCTTTGATGTATTTGACTGCTTCTAGACCTGATATTACATTTGCTGTGAGTGCTTGTTCAAGGCACCAAGTCACTCCACGTACCTCTCACTTGAATGCTGTAAAAAACATCTTTAAGTACCTGAAAGGCCAACCCAAATTAGGTCTTTGGTACCCGAAAGAATCTCTATTTTAGCTGGCAGCATATAGTGACAGTGACTATGCTGGTGCCAATATGGATAGGAGATCCACAACTGGAGGTTGCCAATTCCTTGGAAGAAGACTGATTTCTTGGCAATGCAAGAAACAGACCATTGTTGCTACCTCTACTACTGAAGCAGAGTATGTTGCTGCTGCCAATTGTTGTGGACAGGTTCTATGGATTCAGAATCAATTGCTGGATTATGGGTATAATTTCATGAATACCACCATTTTCATTGACAATCAAAGTACCATTTGCATTGTTAAAAATCCAGTTTTTCATAATAGAACCAAACATATTGAAATCAGGCACCAGTTTATCAGGGATGCTTATGAGAAACATTTAATTAAAGTGGTCAAAATTCACACAGATGATAATGTGGCAGATTTGTTAACTAAAGCTTTTGATGGACCTAGGTTTCAACATTTAGTGGTCCATATTGGTATGCTTAACCCTTGAATGCAAAGTTTTAGGGGAGGCATAAGCCTCAGGGGAGGCATATGCCTCATGGGAGCATTGTAATTGTAAACTTTGTATAATTTGTATATTTTTTGAGTTTTCAACACTAACCAACTAATGTATTGTAAGCTTGTTTGGTTTGTTTGCTAGTCTGTGTCTATTTTGCAGAATGCCATTGCAAGTTGTTGCTGATTTTCATCATGATATGTTAATATGGATGCTGAGATTTGTTTCTTCTGAAGTCTAATGGATGCTGAGATTGATTTCTACTGATTAAAGATATAAAGAGATCAAAATTGTCAAATGATTTGTTTTTCATTCATTCTGAGAACATATAGCAGCTTACAAATGACTTCAAATGAAATTACAAGATGCAACCCTATACAAGTCTAGTCTAATTAATCAAGCTGATTGATGCATAACCAGTATGATGAAGAAGCTGAAGGTGAAAATGGAAAAAGAAGAGGAGGAAGAATGATGAAAACGACGATGAAGATGCTCAAGAACCAAGGTTTATAACTTTGGTCCCTGGCAACATCCCATCATCACCTACACCATTTTCCCTATCCCCTTACCCATGACATCTGTCTTCTTGCCCTTTCCCCTGCATCCATGGTATGAAGAACCAGGTCCTGGAGTAGGAAGACCCAACACCACACTTTGTGATGTTGGAAGAGATGGATTTCTCTTCCTAGGCCTTGGTTGGGGTCTCTCTGGTGTGGAAGGAGGAAGAAATGAGGGATCCTCGTCTTCATCCTCTGAAGAGTCTTCATCAGATGTGAAAATGAAGGGAGAGACATATTGTCTCTCAGCGGGAATGGGGGCACTACTTGGTTCCCCCTTCTCCAAGGCATTCCATCGCCTTTCCAATTCACGTGCATAGTTAGAATCATCTATTTCTGATGGATATGGTGGAAGATCATCGGATGAGGAGGAAGAGGAGGAGGTTAAGTCTATAATTTCGGGCTTGGAAGACATTATATGAGGATGAATTGGGGATGATTGAGAAATTAGGGTTTTAAGATGATTTGGGGTTAATTTGATATTTGAGAAGTGTAATTTGGGGTTATTAAATAAGCAAAGTTTAGGCGTTATGATAATTAATGCGAGTTGGGTGGCACAGTAAAAATCAAGATATTCACCGAAGATATTTTTACTCTTGCTTGGTTTCTGCTGATTGACCATTCATCAGCAGATTTGACTTTCATTTCTTCTGAAGGGTAATTTTGAATTTGGAGGATTTCACATTACACGTCAGACTTGGTCAACAGTTAGTTCCGATAATTTTGACCACGATTGGGGAACTTCCAATTATAACCTACTTCGCATATCTCTTCCTAAACTAAATTATTCTCTTATCACTCCATTTAAAACCATCATTCTTTTAGTAATTCATAACCGTCTCACGCAAAATCATTCAAATGGCACAACTTAAATTGAAGAAAGATCATAACAAGTATGCTATTTTGAACAAGGCTAAGGGTCATGAAGAGTTTGATTTAATGGTGGAGTTTCTACAGCGTTCAAAGATTCATTATGCTTTGACACACTGTCCTAATGTGATATATGAATCAATGGTGAAGCAATTTTGGGCATCTGCTTAGAAGAGATCTGACACAGAGATTGTGGCTGAAATTGAAGGTGTTGAGTATGTGGTGACAGAAGGTTTGATCAGGACAAAGCTTCAGTTGGATGATGAGAATGGTGTTTACCACTCCAACACTGCAGAGATACTTGCTGGGCTAAGGGAGGCTGGATATCAAAGCACTGACACAACTAAGTGGCAGAAGAATCAGTTTTGTCCCAAGTGGAGGTATTTGGTGCATTTGATGCTCCAATGTATAAGCAACAAGTGTGGTGGATGGGATCAATTCTCTCTACAATTGGGTTGTGGTATTGTCTGTCTATCTAAGGGTCTAACTTATAATTTCTCAAAGTTCATTTTTGAAAATATGCTAGGAAATATTGAGAAACAACAACATTAGTTTTTAATGTACCCTAGGTTTTTACAAATTATTTTAGACATAACCACTGAAGATAGGATTCATGTGCCTATTAAGAGTCTTGGTTCTTAGTTGTTTGCCTCAATGAAAATAAACTATAATGGGGAACATCGCCATCTGTTAGATGCTATGTTGCCACATGGTAATAATGATGTAGTTGAGGGTGATGATGCTGGCGATTTACCTAATCAAAATGCCGCTGATGATGGTAATCCATCATCTTTTGGTGTTGCTGCTGATGGTAATCCTTCAGTGGTAAATGAGGAAGAGCCAGCTACAACTGCTGATCCATTACCTGTTTCTTCTGACCTACCACCACTTTCCCTTGTCCATAGGTCACCTAGTCCTGTTCCTTCACCATCTCAGGTTGCTCATGTTGAGTAAACTCCTGAGGTTGAAGAGACAATTCAGTCTCTTGGTACACAGGAACCCATATCTCTTGAACCTGAGATCACTAGATTACCTACACCAAGTCCAGTGAAAGAGCCAGTTGATGAAGGCTCTCCCAATGTTGTACATATGTCTATTTCTCCTGCTAGGTTCAATGAAGCTCCATTTACCACTGAGCAATCTGTTGGTGGAGCAGAGGACCCTGTTACTCTCACTTCTGTATATGATTTGCTCTGCAGGTATATGAGAAAGACTGATGATCTCCAAAAGGAGCTTGCTGATACCAAGTCTACTCTTGGTAGTGAAATTGAGAAGCTGAAAAGCAAAGTTCAGGATTTTGAGGCACAATTGACTCAGCAGAAGAAAAGCAAGGTGATAATGGATACTGCTGAAGTGTCTTAGGAGGGAAATTTGGACTCTCTTGAAATTTTGGCTGAAGTTGCTAGACAGTCACATGTTTCTTCTCCCAAATCTGCTGAAGTATCTCAACCTAAGCCAACAATTCACTTCAGCAGAAAAAGTAGAAGACAATATTTGGCAAAGAAAGCTGCTGAATCTTCTAAGGTGTCAAGTGGTGATGACATTCTTATGGCAGAAGCTGCTGATACTCTTCAGGAGAAACAACCATCTAGTACCATTGCTGCTGACAAGACTACTGATGGGGTTTATGCATCAGTAGATACATTCTTTGTAGCAGGAAAAGAGTATTTGGATTCCCCTGTTCATGATCCATCTATTCTTAAACAAGTTTCTCATGATGACATAACTGAAACCCTCAAACCTCAAGGATCTGCTGATAATCTAATTGATTAAGATGTTCAAAAGTTAAATGCTGATCCTATGGAAGTTTTGGATATTCCTCATGATGATTTTGCTGAAGGGGTTGAAGTGGGTGAGGATGAGATTATTACAGATGAAGAAAGAGTTGAACAAGAAAGACTCTTGAAAGAATGGGAAGACTATTAGAGGAGTTCAGAGCTGGATGAGGCAGAGCAAGCCAAATTTGATTCAGAATATCAGTCTGCTACACAAAGATACATTTCTACCTTGCCTATTGAAAGACAGAGAGAATTGGATGCTGCTGTTCAAAATTTTGATGAGTCAGACTGGCAGCATATTGGAGAACAAGTGATTGCTGCTCCTGGCTTAGCTGCAGACATTCTTGGTAATGAGGTGGATAAAAATGACTGGGTTTCTGAAATTGTGAAAAAGATGAAGTTGAGGAAGAAAGAAGCAGATGAGCAAAGTGCCAAAGCAAAAAGAGATAAACCCATGACTCAAGCACAACAAAGGGACTATATGAGAACCTATGTGAAAAGTCAAAGCAGTGCTTTATATAACAATGCTTGGACTAGGAAACAAGTCTGGGCACTTTCAGATGAAAAGTTGGTTCAGATGTATAATAGAATCAAGTCTAGGTGTGAAAAAGATGGAATGGGTGCTCTTAAGATTGTTCCTACCATTTTTGCTGATGCTGGTTATTCTGTTCATATAGATATTCATGTTGTTGATAAGGTATCTTTACCTGCCACTTCTGCTGATATACAACCTATTGCTGATTCATCTAGGATTGATAAAGGTAAAACTAAAGTGATAATAGAAGATCCTCCATCTCGAAAGAGAACCAGGAAACAAATGGAGGATGAAAGGTTGGGTGAAGAGGCTGCTAAGAAGTTAGATGATGAACAACAAGCTGAAATGGCAAGATTTCATGAGATTAAGGAAAGAGAAGTAGAGCTTCAAGCTGCTAGAGCTAAACAGATGAGGAAGGCTATGGATGAACAATATGCATCTGCTGCACTTGATTCTTCTCAGGATTCTACTGATGAACAATTGGATAATCCATCAGTGGAAACTGATGCTGTAGAAGGTGTATCTACTGAAGTTGAAGTTCCTGATGAATCTTCTTTACCTCATGATGCAATTTATGTTCCTAGAAGAAGAGCTAAGAGAATGGCTAAAGTCAGAACTTCACATTCAACATAAAGACTAATAGATGTGAATGCTTCTGATGCTTCATTTATTAAAGAAGGATCCCCTGATGATTGGCCTGAGGCAGTTAGAGATGTTTTGGTTCACTGGGAGTTGTCTAAAAATGGACAGATTAATACCATTTATAGACTGGATAAAACTTCTCTATCATTTACATTTCTACAAGAAATACTACATCTTGTGGATCATCAGGATTTGCTCACTCTCAATGATTTGGTTCACAAATTTTATGCAAATCATACCCCTACAGGGTCTGGATTGTATTTATTGGGTGACCTCAGAGTGCTGTTTGATTCTTCTACTCCCACTGGTGCTGGTTATGATATATGGAAAAACAATCAGAGATGGAAGGTTCAGAGTTGGAAGTTTTACCCTATGCCATATGTTCATGTGTTGGAAACTACATCTGGACTCAGACTTCTTATGGATCTTGGAAAAAGGTATCCTCTTACAGTGTCTCTGATGGAGAAAATGCTTCAACAAAAGTTGGAGATTCCTCCTGATCCAGTTGGGAATGCTAGGTTGTTTGCTAAATCTCTGGTTAAAGTGTTCAAACTCAGAATTAGGACTTCCAGAGTAGTTTCTATTTGATGGTATATTGTTGTATATTTATTTCTTTTTAGTATTTAAAAAAAAAAAAAGAAAAAAAAGAAACTAACAATTTTGTATAGTATTGTGTATGTTGTATGCAGGTTTGGTGTTGATCACACATTCTCTGGTTATCAACTTACCTGATGTTGACTGTGCCATCAAAAAGTTGGCTAGTCCAAAGGGTACAGCTTTGGTAAAGACACATCAAATTTGTTGATAGCTGTAATAGTTTGCTCAAAACTATAGGGAACAACAAGCTGAAATGGCAAGATTTCATTGCTGAGAGTTGAAATGGTTGTCAATTGACCATGGATTTTTCCTGTATGGATTCCCAATAATTGGCTAGCCCACATGTATATGACTTGTGGTAAAGGCAGTGGAAAACCATATTTGTTAATGTAATCACCAACACACTAATAGACAATCTCTGTAACTTGTATTTTAAAGCGGAAACAAACACAAGTTTTAATACTAAGAACAATCGATCCTCTGTGGATCTTTTCAATAATAATAAAAGTGTTTTCTAAAACGTAACTCAATACATAATCATGTGTTCCTTTTATACACAAGGAACCCTAAACCGTTTCACAAGAAACGTATATTCTAAAACTTCTAAAAGATATGCATTATCACTTCCTAAATAAACTCATGCATATCCTAACTATATTACATAAAACACGGAAAAACTATATTCGCAGAAACTAATAATGCTGAAACTAAACTTCAGCAGAAAAAATCTATAAGTATAATCTGTCTCTTCAGCAGAATCCATCAGCAGATTCTTCAGCAGAATTCTATCTTAGCAGAATTCCCAACAATTAATATGAAAATAATTGAAGTATGCGGATTCTGCACTAACTACGGCGTAGAGGTCTCATCTATCGACGTTGTAGTACTCACTGAAGACCAGTCAACGCTTATCAAGATCTACGGCGTAGTCAACATATAGTCTATGACGTAGTTATGCCTTTAAGACTTCTACGGAAGTAGGAAACATTCTAGCTACCCCGTAGGTCTTCATTTTAGACAATAAAGAACTTCCGTGGCCAAAGATGAAGTTACGGTGTAGTTTCTAATATAACTACGCCGCAGAAGTGCTAACATGAGAACTACGTCCGTAGCCCATGATCCAGCTACGGCTTAGTTAACAATTACGAAGTCTACGGCGTAGCTAACCCTAGAGCTACATCGTAGTAAAGTTGGTCCCTATAAATACCAACCCTAATTCCGAGTTTATTTGTTCACTTTTCACCACTCAGAAGTCAGGAGGAATTCAGGGAGCAAGGGGAACGAAGTTATACCAGCATACAAGTCATTTACAAGGGAGAATTCATGCCATAATCATAAGTTTATTCATTCATTCGATTTGTATTAAATTAATGTTTACATTTATTATGACAAACATTTATTTTTCTGCATTTATGAACATGAGTGGCTAAACACATTTTGGTGTTAGCCTTATTTATGAAATTGTTATTGCCATGATTTAGTTTTCTCGCATCTATTATCTTTTTATTTGAATACTTTCTTAGCATGTCTTAGGACACTCTACTTTTTATAGTGATGATGCTTGGTAGTTCCATTGAGGCTAGGATAATTTACCATTGGATCCATAGTGGATAAGGGTGTGTCTTGGTGATAGAAATATCACCATCCATGTGAAAATTTCAACGAACGACCACCTACCAAACAGACTTGCTTAAGGTATTACAGAGGATGTAAACTCCAAACGGCCGTATCCTGTTAGACTATCCAAGTTAGTAGAGGTGCTTAATGACTCTTGCATTTCGTAGGCCAAAGGCCAACCAGCGAACTCTTGCAATTATAGGATATAGGAATAGGGCGAGGTGTAAGATAGGATTAGACGATTTGACCATTTGAGTCTATCGACTTAAACCCCTAGATAAAATGATAGGATGAATATTTAGAAAACTTGTCATGTTAATAACAAGAGTAGTAATTAGGTTAACACTATTCTCGCTATCTGATTTCTCTACGCTTATTTACTTGTTTTGTTATTTCATTTTATTAGATAATTAATTAATCAATCAAAACCTCCTTTTAAACTAGTGACATTAAACTTAGGTAATATCCGCACCTTAGCTCTTGGGACGATCTCGGCTTTACCAATTAGCTATACTTCACACGACCGGGTACATTGGCCGATAGTGCATTAGGTAGACCTTAGGTAAACGAGAAATTATAAATATAAAACCTGGTCAGTAAATCATGCATCAGTTTCTATCAACGTCAAGCAAATTTTATATCTTTTTCAACGTGCTTCATGGTAAATGAAGAAAAGCTAAAAGTCACACTTCATTGGCAATAATGATAATAGGTAGTCAGCTTAGCGTCTTGTACCAATGATGCAACCGAACTCCTATAGTTTGGCAATATTTATCCAAACATTTGAGATGGCTTACCCTTCCTCGTTTTAGCTTGTTGTAGTTGCAGAGGTTATCATTTTAAGCATAATTAAGTGGATTCGATGTTCTTGTCTGTTCGGTTGTACTTGACCATTTAGATCATTAAGTCATGTGTAACATATGATTAATGTTTAGAGGAAATCTAAGTGGATATAATGTTTTTGTAAGTTCGATTTTCAAGAGTCAGAGATATTTTTATATAGTTACTCGATTATGGTATTTGGGTTATAGTTGTGAGTATATGTGATTTAATGTTTTCGTCGGTTTAGTTATTGATGTAATCCTGTTTAACTTAAGGAGTTTAGTAACTTATAATTTGTAGGTTATAATTTTAAGTAAAATCAAATAAACTTCTTGTTGTGTGGGTTATGATATTGGTAAGTACGTGGTGATTTAAGGAGATTTAGGTACTTATGGTATATGAATTACTGTTTTGCGTAAGTGTAGGTGGGTTTGATTTTTTCTGTCGGTTGGGTTGTTGTTGAGTTCGTTATGCTGACTTCTGTATATTGAATTGTGGCAATCGTTTTGGCAAAGTCAACTAGATACGTGTTTTTATCAGCGCGGTGGTTTAGTTTATGATGATTTGATAATCTAGTTACTTGTGGTATATGGATTGTTGTTTTGAGAATCAAGTAATTGTTATTTTCTTTAAATGCATTTAGTTAGCTATGGTATGCAGGTTACCGTTTTAAGCAAAATCAAGTGGATTTGATAATTTTTTTAGTTTAAATGTTGATAAGTTCATGGTGATTTAAACATTATAGTCATTTATTGATATACATTATCGTTTTGAGCAGTGTCACATAGATTTGATGCTATTTTGTTGATTTAGTTGTTAAGCTCATGATGACTTTAATTTTTTGGTGAACAAAGTCTAGCAAATCTGGTTTTTTTACGGGATAATTATTTGAAAATATAGCTAACTCGTCTTTTTTTAAGAGTTGTGTAGCATTTTTGTCTTTTTATTAAACCATACTATTGATTTCGTCTATTGTGTTATCTTGTGACCAGTTTACCACATTTATCAACACTTATATTAACATGGGAGAATAAGATGATTACAAAAATACTATAATAAACGGAATTCAAAAGTATGGGTATATAAAAGCATAAAAAAATAAAGCTACATAACTCAAGAAAAAATGACAATCTAGCTACATTTATAGATAACTATCCCACCTTTTTTGTTTAGTTTATGGTGATACTTATTGTTTACGTGTCGTCATTAAGAAAAACCTCAAAACCACACCTCATCACAAGAATGGTAATGGACTAACCCATCTTTCGTTCTACGCCATTAACTAAACTGAAATCCTACATCTTGGCAATATTAATCAAATCCTTTAAAGCAACAAGTCAATTCGTCATCATTTTTAGAAATCAAGTGAATTAGATGTTTTTGTGAGTTCGTCTATTACTTAGTTCAATATAATTTAAAGAATTTAGTCCCTTGTAGAGTTATAGCATATAGGTTATGGTTTTGAGCAAAACCTTTAGTGTGCATGAGTTTTTTTTTTTTTTTTTTTTTTTTTTTTTTTTTTTTTTTTTTTTTTCTTTCTCTAAGTGTATAATATTTTGAGAAATTAAATCGGTTGTGGAAGTTCCTTTTTGGAGCATTATCAAGCGACGTAAATATTTATAGCGTTTTCTATGGTAACGAGTTAATGCTATTTAGGATGTTAAATACTCATACGTTTTACATTTTCAGGCAAAATGATGTATTTGTCTATTCGGTTGTTGATAAAATAAAAAAGATTCAAGAACGAGTAAACTTATTCATGTCTATATTTAACTTTTGTTGTCTTTTTGATGTATATATTAGAGTAACGAGACTCTCAAGTAAAATGATACAAAGTGTTAAGCATTGTTCATTTATAGTGTGAAATGATACAAAGATTTGATGTGGACTTTGTGATTGTTTTAAGTATATTTTTGTCAGATTTATGCATGATATTGGTCCTTATCAATGTAATCAACCAAATTTGACCCCATTGTTAATAACAGGAAGCACGAATTTGGGATAATTTACTAGTATAAACAAATTTTTCGTGGGGATGATTCTTTTGTTAATGTTAGTTACTAAGGTTTTGTTTTGGTTCACGAAATCCTCATGATTATGATAGAATTGGAATCAAATTACATTACGAAACCTGTTTGATAGGTAAACCAAAAGAACAAGTATCACGCTTAGAGTGGACTTTAAACAACGTAAACTTTTCTTAAAATATTTAGCAATATCATTTATTCAATTTTACCATTAGTAGTAAGATAATAAGTACATAAGTAATTTGTAATTAAAGCTAAACACCAAACAATCTACTAAAAATGAGTTGTGTGATTCTCATATTATATTGGACGGACAACAATTTCTCTTGAGTTTGTTGTATGGTAAAATATAAAGTTTAATAGTTTTAATGGTTGATTTTCTATTCTACTAAATTTAGTGAGTGCTAAAATTTTAATCTAAATAAGTTTTGATGCTAATTTTTTATTTTACTAAACTTAAACTTAAAATGTGTATTAAAATTTATTCAATATACCATTCATAACGTATTTAAAGTTAATGAATTTTATTATTGAAAGAGTAATGCATAATATATTGCATGCATGTCATGCCAACGGGTCGGGTTTGGTTCGGGTTTAGTGAACATGTACCCTTACCCGTTTATGATATCCATACCCAAACCCGCCCCAAAACCCGATGGATACCCGTTTAGTATTATTCATCAGTTTTTCGGCTTTATCCGCGGATATCAGTTATCCCCGATTGAATCTTTGCTGGATAAAATTGTGGGTATCAAGTTAAAAAAACTCCACCGAAAACAAATCAAAACACCCTAATATTGAAAGCTTTTATAATTTAAATAAAGCGACTTCAATATCATATCATACGATTTAACATTTCGAACCAATCATGATAATAATTCCAAGAAAAAGTACAAAATTCAAATGTCTTTGATAATAGAGATCTTAATTTTTAAGTAATGCATTACAAAATCTAAAGAGGCGTGAGTATTTGATCATAGAGATCTTAATCCAAGTAAAAAAAAAGTATATATTTTTTTTTATTATTATTATTTTGAACAAAGAAAGATCAGTTGATGTGTGTGATAACTCAAGCGTCAAGACTTGGCGTGAGTATTTGTTTAATTTTTTGTAATTACCAAGATATACTCATATAGGCTATTGGGTTAAGAGTCCACAACTTGGCTTGGGCTTTATAGTTTATATAAAATAGGCAGGTATAAACTCGGGTAAACGGGTATGGATACGGGTACGGTTAAACGGGCGGGTATTATCAGAACCCGCAACAAAACCCATACCCGAGAAAAATAGAATACTTCTACCCGAACCGGTATCCAAACCCGCGAACCTGCCCCCGAACCCGACCCATCCGGTTTGGGTTTTAATTTTTCCGGTCGGTTTCGGGTGCTTTTGCCATCCCTAGTCATGCATCATGTATGGCTTTTTTGATCACCAAAAAAAATCATCTACAACTTAGTGTTTAAAAAATTAGACTCATAGTTGTTCCTAATTTGGCCTTGGGAGGAAATTAGGAAGCTATGTTTGGCTATATAGGAGGTATATCACAGTAAGGATGTACCATAAAGTAGGGCCTCCTTTTGTGAAGGGTAAATGGCTTTGGAGGCCTATGTATGATGAGTGGAATAGCGAGGAGTGAAAGATGAATCTGCTTGGTCTATTCAATACATAGGCATAGGAGGTAATGGTTGGTCCTCCCTCAAGGTGAGTGTTTCTAAATGTGTGAAGCCATTTGTAAAGATGGACATGTAGCACATTTGGAAGAGCCCTTGATTTGGATAGGTTATGGGTTCCTAGTAATGCCATTCTCCAATTCCACCTTGTCTACTGTGGTGGCAGGTTGAGTGGCTTGGTGGAATTGAGTAATGGAAATGTTGCTAGATGGTAGATGCAAAAAAAAGGTGAATTGATGTACTGTGAATGAAGGTGCAGAATGCAATTGCTCTGTTTCTATGTTTAGTCAGAGTTTAGTTGTAGCATATATTGGATGTAAGTATGTTTAGTTAGAGTTTAGTTGTAGCTGAATTGATGTATTCAGTTTGTATAAGATTTGGGTGTGTCCAAATCTTTGAATTTTATGTTTCCTGATGTACAATCTTTTGGTATATTAATATAATTCACCTTTTGCACCAAAAAAACTTAGTGTTTAAAAAATTTAATGAGTGCTAAAATTTTAATTGAAATAAGTTTTGATTCTAATTTTTTATTTTACTAAACTTAAAGTGTGCCATATAAAGTGTTATCCCTAATGGAGTACATGATGGCCTTGTGCCTGATTCTTAGTACCTCCACTTTGTCAGGTGGAAAAATACCTTAAGATATCCAATTGAAGATGGGAGTCATCCATGTGTCTTCTGTCTCGACCTGGGATACCTCCGCAGGCAGGATGATGGATTTCTCGTTGATGACTTTTACTAGAACCTCCTTTCAGAAATGTTCAAAAATAAGAGCGGCCAGTTTGCTTAGAGCGTCTGCTCGTTGGTTCTGTCCCAGGATTTAAGTGATGGTGAAAGATGTGAAGTATGGCAAGATCTAGTTGGCCAGTGCCAAGTATAGCTTCATCGGCTCCTCTTTTACAGTACATTCGTCGTGTACCCCCTAACAACGAATATGTGAATACTTTGATTCTTTTGACTTCCGTTGTTTTGGCTATTCACAAGCCTGCTAGCAGCGCTTCGTACTCTGACTCTTTGTTTGAGACTTCAAAATTGAACTTCAGGGCATATGTAAGGTGCTGCCCTGATGGGCTTACAAACACTAACCCTGCCCCTTAACTTTGCATACATGACACTCTGTCATTGTATAAAGTCTGGTTTCATCATCGTGGCCCGTGGGTGTCGGCTATGTTATTGACTTCTTGACTGGTATTACTGGAGGTGGTTTATCGAATTCGACTGGGAAGTCTGCCATGATCTGCCCTTTGATTGAGTGTCTGGATCCAAAGGTGATCTCGTGTTCACTTAGCTCGATCGCCTATTTGAATTTCTGCCTGTGTATTTGTGGTTCGATAGAACTTGTTCCAGGGGTTTGTCTGTCAGGACGTGTATCAGATGTGCTTGAAAATACCTTTTGGATCGCCTAGACGATAATAGTAGGGCGAACACCAATTTTCCCAGTAGAGGATAGTTCACTTGTGCATTTTGTAGAATTTTACTGAAGAAGTAGATTGGCTTTTGAACCTTATCCTGTTCCGCTAAGAGTACTAACCTGATTGCCTCCTAGGATGCTGCCAGGTACATAGTGAGAGTCTCACCTAGTATTGGATCCGTTAGGGTGGGTAGTTCGTTTAGGAACACCTTCAGGTCTTGAAATGCTACTTCAGCTTCTTCCATCCACTCGTACACCCTTTTCTTGTTGCATTCGATTAACACTTTGAAGAATGGCAACTGCTTTTGTAGAAAACTAGAAGGGAGGGTTGAATAGTTTTACCGATTAAGACTTCTTACTAAAACCTATAGATCGGCTTACGTCAAACTAGTTTTGAGGTATTGGATATTGATAGAAATAAAATCATATAAACTAAACTACGAGATAGAGTTAGAGAGACACAACCACAACACAAGTATTTATAGTGGTTCAGCTACAAGGAAACCTTCCTTGCCCTACTCCACTCCCCGAGTCCCCTACACGAGAGCTCGTAAACATTTCACAACATAAACTCTTTTCATTTGGTGGAAAAGCCTTCACAATATCGCTTACACTTTATCCGGTACAAAGCTAGATACCGGGTCTTTCGCACAAGGTAGACCAAACCTTCGTCACCTACACTTTATCTGGTACAAGGATAGATACCGTGTCCTTAGCACGGCGGACCAAACCAACACACCTAGTAAAACTCGACTAAAGGATTCAACGTCCTTTTACATCTATCAACTCAACATATCTACAACACCTTTTGAGAATAAAGAAAGAACAAGATTCATTTCTGTGATCTTGGAATGGAATAATCCAAGCAACTCATATCACGAGTATGTACGTCTTCGAGAGGTTGTGTTATCTCCTTTTGGAATGAACCTAGAGAAACACAAAGAGAAATTACATAGAAAGATCCTTGAATATGAGGTTAGAGAGTTTAGAGTATAAAGAGAAGTAATGTGTAAAAGGTATGAGAGATAAGAGAAAAATTGCTCACTATTTATAGGCAAAACTGCCTACTATTTACTAGGTACCACCGAATCCCTTCCCAGAGGGATCCGGACAATGTAATCCAACGGATCCGAGTAACTGGGTAAACCAGTCCGGATTTTGGGTTACAAACCGGGTTATGGGTTATGATCCATGCGTAGATGATGTAATGCCGGATGTCAAAGACATATTGGGTCATGGGTTATGGATTATGGACTTTGGATCATGGTTCATGGGTTTTACCCATTATGGATGTCATGCAATGGGTTATGGGTTATGGTTCAAGCTCCATGGGTTATAGGTTATGGACTTGGTTTTGGGTCATGAATGGTCCAAGTGTTAAATAGCTTTTTCTGAACATGTATTTTATAAAATGTAAGTAACAAAGGTTACTTAAGTGTTTTTATAAAATATTTTTGGTTTCATGTAAACTACTTAACTAAACATGCTTAATATATATATATATATATATATATATATATATATATATATATATATATATATATATATATATATATATATATATATATATATATATATATATATATATATTTGTTTAGTGAAATGAGTTAGTAAACTATTGACTAAAAACATTACGTGTTTTATTTATTTCATTAAAATGATTTTACGTTTGTTATCGATACAACATTGAAAGATCGTAAAATAAAAATAAACATTTTGAAGGTTTATTTGTATTAACAGCTTTTTTGATGCTCGTGAGAGAAACCGGCTGTAACAATTCGCATTTTCAGATTAATTACTATTCTTTGAAAATTTTACTATTCACTTTTTACTATTCACTTTTCACTATTCATCTCAGAAATTTTTATTTCATATTCTCGTAAGTTAAACTATTTTAACAATAATCCGAGAGTTTGACGCTCGTCGGATCATTTCTGCAAAAATCACAAAGCCGTGTCCGAGATTTACTTTTAGGTTTAAACGTCCTTCCAGCATCCCGATATATCCATAAAACATTATAAACAATAGAAATATGATTTTCTATCATTTTATGACAATTCCAAAAGTTTTGGAATTTTACGTTTTTCAGTTCAGCGTTTTACGCGAATTACGCGTTTTAGACCCGTGTTTCCAGTTTTTAGCAGGGTTTTAGCACCCGATAGATCCTACCACTCATTTTATATTTTATTATGGAGTATATTGATAAGTTCTAGCATATTTATAAGTTTCATATTTTTAGGATACCCGGTTTTACGTTTCGTGACTTAAAAACTTACGGTTAGCAATTTACGGAGTCAAAACTAGCTACATACTTAGGATATTATCATCCAAAGACCAAGAGTCATCATCTAGTCACCCTTATCCTCCTTGAACCGCCAATATGGGGGGGGGGGGAGTCACCATGTGTGGTTAAATCTTAACCATTGATCTCTAGGATGGTTACAAGTGTCTAAAACTAACCATGGTTAATTTCTAACCCAATATATGGTTAACTATTTTTCCTACCCTATAAATACCAAGCTAAAACACATATAAAACTTGCACCACACCTTCTTATAACCTTCAAGTCCTAAAACCTAAGGCACTTTTCTTATATTTTGTAAGAAAGTTAACTAGTTTTTGAAAGAAAACTAGTGTTTGATCTTCAATCTTGGAAATTATCTAAGAAAAGTTGTTATAACTTTAAAGTCTCCAAAAAGACGTCGTTATAATCTTCAAATAGCTTTGGACTTCAAGAAGGCGTCGTTATAATCTTCAAATAACCTCGGTTTATCATAGATTGCAAAGGGTGAAGCTTAAGTCTATCAAAGTCCGTACCTTACTAGTTACTTACCTTTCTTTTAGAAAGCCTCAAGTTGTAAGCAAACCCTACTTTCTTGTTTAATTATCATTTTCATGCTCTTTGTGTTCCTTTCATGCTATATATGTTCTTGTTATTGTGTTCATGATGTTTAAAAATGGATAAAACAAGTATTGGTATACATATGTTAACTTATGACAAGTAAACAAGCAAACTATTGATTTTTATGGAGAACCACGACCAAAATAGTATAACTTTGATATTTGACACTTACTTACTGTTAAAGAGGACTTAACAAGGAAACATAGCAATTTGAATCACCCAAAACGAGTACCCGAGTCAAAAGTTATGACCATTTGAAGCTAGCGAAACCAAAACGGCAAAACTGCCCAAATAGCATTCTGATCAAATTTTGATTTTTAAAGTCACCCTTCTGGTCCGATTCATCAAAAAGTTAAAACACGAAAGTTGTCCGGAACGACGTTTTCGTTTAGGTACAAAGAAGCTCGAGCCCTGAAAACGCTTTCCGAGTGATAATTTTCTTCAAAATCTTAACAGCCCATTTTAGACCAAAGTCACTATATTATAGTTATGATTTACTAAGACCAAGAGGTCTAATGACCTAAAGCCAAGACCACAACCATGGCTAAAGCCAAGGTTGAGTCTCAAGACCATGGAAAAATGACCAAGGTCACGGCGAAGCCATGACTAAATGACCATATAAACTTACTTAGGCGAAAACATGAAACAAGGAGTTGACGATAACTTGAACAAACAATTTGGATCTACTCCACCTAAAGAACCATGAGATACAAGTTATAATAAACTTACCCTAATAACAATCTTCATGTACAAATAGACTTTCCTAAGTTTATTCAAATATTAGACATGTAACTTTTCAGATCAAATCTTATATATATGTTATCGAATACTACAATAGTAGGGAGCCTCATGTGAGGAGTTCATTAAATAAGCCGTCGAGATGAGTTGTGGATTTACGAATTAAAGTGTCCTGGATCCTCGAACGTTTACTCCATGACTTCTGAATTATGTCGGCCCGAACGGTAGTAAGAGATATACAACTTATACGTGTTTCATAAACCATTTATATTCAACGACTTACGCTATATACTAAGTACTACATCATGAACATTATGCAAGACATATATAGGCAATTCCTCATATTCTTAGACGTTACTCCAAACCTAAGTCACAACGTTCTATTATAGGCTGCTCTTAGTGACTTTCACGATTCGACTACCACTTTGATTTCACATCACTTAAGCTTAAGGTGAGTTCGTAGTCCCACTTTTCTCATTTACTTGTTTTAAACTCTTTTGGGGAGATACATGCTTAAACTACTTGCTTTCTCTTTTACTAAAGACAATTTTACTCATATGTTATGTTATACTTTTATACTCTTAAACATGATGTGTAGTTTTATTACGATATGTGCCTTAATGTGTTAAGCCTATTCTATGCGCTATATTCTTTAACTACTGTTTAACTCCTGGATGGAGCCGAGGGAGAGGTATTGATAGTACTATCAGGCTGACGCCCCCACCATTGCCATATATTCCTGGCCTTGGGTGAATATAATCCACTATGAAGCATTTGTGCTTATTCTTTGAAGCATTTGTGCTTATTCTTGTCAAGAGGTTCAGTAGGCAGTGATACTTTACATTAAGCGTGCATATATCATATACACATATATCGAAATCATATTATATGTTAGCAGTGGGTTGTGAACACACAGGTTGCAAGTCTCTTATGGCGGGACTTGCAATTGAGTGGATTCTCAATGCCTTTGCTGTGTGAATACTCTTTAAAGTCTTTTCAACTATTTTAAGACAAACTCTATGAACTCACCAACCATTGTGTTGACACTTTAGCATGTTTATCTCAGGTCTGTAAGATGATAAGCTGTTGCATGGAGCATAGAGTCGCTTGGCATGTTTTGAAGACTTATGCTTTTATCTTTACCATTCGAAATGTCTTAAAACTCTTATGTATTGTATTATGGAACTCAAGTTTGTAACTCGGAATTTATTAATCGAATGGTAACTTTTCAAAACGTCTCATTTAGAGTTCGTTTTCTATACCTTGTACTTTGTATTATGAAGTAGCACCCCTATGACACAGTCTTTCGCTGCGGTATTTTGGGGGTGTTACACCGGCTGAGAGCTGTGAGTTTCCCATTTAAGCTTTGTAGTTCTCTCAGGTTCTTGGGGGGGGGGGGGGGGGGGGCATGTCCAGTACTGCCTGAATCTTTTTGGGTTAGCCCTAATTCCCGTGACATCGATTATGTAGCCTAAGAACTGACCCTCTTCTACTCCGAATGTGAATTTGGCTGGATTTAGCTTCATGTTGATAGGTCGGAGATTTTGGAAAGTTTTGATAATGTCACGCAATAGGGCATCTTCTATTTTGCTTTTGATAACCATGTCGTCGCGTATACCTCAAGGTTGACACCTATCTAAGACTTTAATTCTAAATCTACCAATGCTTGGTAGGTGGCACCTGCGTTTTTTAGACCGGAATGCATTTTGGTGTAGCAATAGAGGCCCTGATGGGTGTAGAATACTGTTTTGTCTTCGTTAGATTCCTTTATTAGAATCTTGTAGTATCCCTTGTATGCATCAAGAAAGCACTTGTATTTGAAATCGGATAACAACTCTACCTTCCAATCAATAGGAGGTAATGGGTAGTTATCTTTTGAACACACCTTGTTCAAGCTTGTGAAGTCTACACACATGCGCCATGTGCTATTGACTTTCTTGACCATGACTGGGTTTGAGACCCAGGTTTGATATTTGACTGGTCTTAAGATACCTTCCTGGATTAGGTACAAGACTTGAGAATCCATGGCCTAAGATCGCTCTAGAGAAAAGACTGCATCTTTTCTGTTTAATACGTGGTGCGTAGTTGCGTACTGGTTGACACCCAGGTTGTGTTCTGCTAGTTTCCTGAGAATACATGTCATGTCTGAAGGCTGCCAGACGAATACATTTAAAACTATTCGCTAGTAGTTGTACTAATTGATTATGCACTTGGGGTGAGAGGTCAACTCCGGTTGTGATTGGTTGGTTTGGGTATTTGCGATGTATGACAACTTTTACATGCTTGGAATTGTCTCCTAGAACGGGCACCCATGCGATTTCTCTGATGTTGCTTTCTTCTAAAACGGCAACGAGATTCGCGTCTTTACCCGAGTAGTCGCTTTTTACCGTATCGAGTCCTCTTTGTGTTGGGAACTTTACTACTGACATATTGGTGGAAACCTCATATTGAGCTTTTGCAATGTTGTCCTTCTGAGTATGACATTGTACTTTGATGTGGATCTGACTATGTGAAATTGTAACAAGATTTTTCTCAACAGCAGGTATGTTCCTACTGTGAGCTCTAAAGTAACTGCTCCTTCAGGGTATAATCTTTCCCCTGAGAAACCTATTAGTGGTGTGGTTAGGGGTCTAAGGCCTGACCTAATGTGTTCTTGGAGTTTTTTGAAACAATGCTCATACATTATGTCTACTGAACTTCCTTCGTCCATATATATTCTACTCACTCTGTGTGAGGCTATCATTGCTGTTACAACCACTGGGTGGGATGATGGTATAAACGCGTCCCACATAATACTCCTCGGTGGGGTACGTTGCCAGGTCTCCATGACCTCATTGTTTTTTTTCCATGAGTGCCATGATTGGATCATGTTGACACTCTCTGTCTATCCTCTAAGGGGTTTTGGTTTCTTGTGGGTATTGTTTTATACGTGGGGTTGTGTGTCGGAGTAGGTAGCAATGGGTGAATCGGTTAAATGCCCTAGGTGTAAGGTGGGTTGCCTGCTATAGCCTCGGAGTGAGCTAGGAGGGGATGTTAGGTTGTCTTGTTGTGTGTCATACCTGGGGTGATTCCTATGTCTTGGTCTTGTCTGATTGTTATTTGTGAAGTAATATGGACAGGGACAAGTAAGTTGGAGTGTGTTTAGTTGAGTTTTTCCCGGTAAGTGTGTGTATCGTGACCTGAGTTGTACGCTTTTCGGGCCTCTTTCTTGACATCTTTCAGCATGCCTCACTACCCCTTGGACCCCATGTGTTGGTCCCTTTCACTTGGTTATCAGTAACTAAGAAGCTAAAGTAACCAAGTTATATGACTTTAAACAAAGATGTAAAATGATTAACAATAAAGAAACGTAAATAGTAAGAGACAATATTTTTCCAACGTTTAATTCTTTATTAGAAGTTAATCACAAAGAATCGTACCCAAGTGTTTGCGGAATAACACTTGGGGTTGAATAGACAAGTATTGTATGGACTCCTCACTAAACTCAACAAAGTGAGTGACAACTTAAATTACCCACTGAGCTATCTCAGGGGCTTGTGTTGTTCTTTGGAGGAGTAAAGTGGTTTGTGAATGCTTTGCATTAATTGCACAAACTTGTCAACTTTTACTCCTCACATTTGCTTCCTATTTATACACAAGTATAGAACAACTAAATATACATTGGTCCTAAAGCTTCCTTAACAATATCTTGAAAGATATTATTCTTCTGGCAAGGAACCTTCTTTGAGTTAGATCCAAAAGGCACTTTCTGATGACAGACTGGTTTTAACCATTTGGGGAAAGTTTGACATTAAAGTGATAAAGCACTTTAATAAAGCAGCTCAGACTTTCCCGCCCAGTCCCGCCAAAACTTCAGTCTTCATGTCATCAGTCTTCAGTGCGATTAAGTTGTTGAGGAGTCATTGGGGTTCAGTGAGTTATTGTCATCCTCACTGAACCCATCACCTTCTTCTTGGCTTAGATCACACTTCACTGAGTTCCGCCTCACTGAATGGAGAGCCTTTTTACTTAGGCTCGATCTTAGCATCCTGAAGGTGACTCACTGAGTTACTGTTCACTCAGTGACTTGTTTACACTTAGATGATTTTACATTCAAATCCTTGTTAGAAGATTTGGGGAATTCAGTGACCCAACAATCTCCCCCTATTTGAACATACAAATAGCCTAAGTGATACTTGATTCAGCTTGAGTTGTCAGGGTACATCTTCTCTTGCTGAATGTTTGTTGTAATTGTAAGTAGGTCATAACTATTTAAACAAAACATCAGTTTATTCATTAGCTATTACATTTTCCTACAAATTACAAACAAAATAAAGATAGTTGTTGCAGATCAGATGTTCAGATGATAGCCAAGTCCCTCAATCTTAGCTTTCTTTGATCTCAGCAGGTGTTTCTCAGGATGCTTCTCAATCTTTGTCCTTAGGTCCTTACAGAACCTTTGGTTTGCACCACTTTGAATAGGAGCAGCTAACATCAGGTACGTTACCATTGCCGTGACCCCTGCCTTGTCTATATCGGACCACCTTTGGAAGGCAAGGTCTCCATATTCATCCGTAAAGCATAGACCTCGTTCAGGGGTTTCAAGCACAGTATTGTTCACGAAGGTGATTCCTTCAGGAACAGACCTATCACAATCCAGTCCTGGGACCTTGACCTCAGGCTCAGATTCAATGTGCTTCCTTTTTCTTTTGGTGGCTGTTGATGAAGCAGTTCCTGTTGTTGGAGCAGGAAGAAGGGAGGGAATGTTGAGGGCTTCAGGCATTGCTCTCAGTCTGTCATACCTTTCACTCAGTGACTTGAGAAGTTGATCAACCACGGCACCATTTTTCTTGGCGATGATGGGTCGGAGTTCATCAAGTTCAGTGATCCCAAAGTCAGCGAATTTGAATGGGTTATGAGTGTCCATGATTCTTTTATCAGCCCCCCTGAAGACAGTGACCATTGCGGGTTTGGTATTCCTGTGAATTTTGATGTCAGTGATGGTTTCAGGCTTTAATCTTTCCTTCATCACCCAATGATATCTTTCAACCCTGGTCTTTCTGATTTGAGCTTGCCTCTTCAGCTTTTCTCCCCTTTCCCTTTTCAGAGTATTCATCTGTTCTTCCTGAGCCTTTTTAAAGGCTGCACCAGCTTGCTCATTAGCTAGTGCCTCAGTATCCAGACCAATCTTTTCAGCCTCCTCATGAACAACCTGTATCAGTTTAGGCTTGCTCAATTTCTCTTCTTCAGCTGCCTTTGCCGCTTTCTCAACTCTTCCCAAGTAGTCTTGTATTTGGTCATGAGTGAGTTGATAGATTTTTCCATTAATTTCATACGGGACCCTGATAGGTTCATCAGGGTCAACTCTGACAATTTTGGAGGCAGGCTGGAGTCTTACTTCAGGTTCTGAGGTGGTGGCTATGCTTTTTCCTCTGTCCTGAAGAAGAGTGGAGGAGACTGGTTCCTCTTGTGGGGGAACTTGAGTGATTGGTGTGGCTTCAGTGACATGCTCCCCCTCAGTGTGAGAGGGCTGTCCAGCTTCTTGTTCATCAGTAACAGGGGTTTCAGGAACATTCTCCCCCTCAACATTTGCCGGAGCTGCAGTGATGGCAAGTGTTGGAGTTACTGAAGATGAAGTAGAAGTACCCTTGAAGGCTTGAAATATTTCCGTCATCATGGACTTGATCTCCGCAGTATCCTGATGAATGAGAGATACCCTGGAGTCAAGTGAAGCCTGAGAACTTTCAAGGGCAGTCATCCTGGAACCCATTGTCCATGCCAGAGATGTGGACTTCTGGGATTGAGCTGTCACTGATGCTTCCAACTGAGTGAAGGAAGACTTGAGGGACTCCACCGTGGAGCTGAGATTCTGAACATTTGAATCCCTTATCAAACCAAGTAACTCAGTAAGAGCCGCCGAGTTGACCTGATACGTCTCAGATGCCTGAAGAATTCTTTTGTTGAGCTCAGGATCATCCTTGACTGATTCTTGAACTGACTTAACCCCTGTAGCCAGCTCCTTAAGGGATTCCAAAAATTGATTGATGTGCGAAGCCATTTGTGTCAGGGAGTGATTGACAGTGGAATTTTGCTCCCTGACATCTTCATTGTAATCTTCAACAGCATCTTTGAGGAGGTGATAGTGGACTGCTTGCTCAGTATGCAGATCAAACACCTCTTCAGTGACCCCCCTGTACAAAACATTAGTCATTTTCTTGATGAACTTTTTGAAGGCTCTTTCAGTGAGAGGAGTTGAAGCGTCTTCTGAGGTTTCCGGCTCGGAATGTTGTTCATCTTCATCATGGTTAGAGGGTTGAGGAGACTGAGTAACAGGTTCAGGGACTGTCTCCTCATCCTCCATATCATCTCCGGCCGTGAAGACTTCCTCGTCACTGTTGAATTCATCATCAGAAAATAAGAATGCCTGAGCATCCGCCAGGGAGGTTATCTGCAACAATTGGAGGTTATCCGGCTCCTCTTCATAAGAAGATTTGCCTTCGTTTTGGCCAGGTCCTGACCCCTCAAATCCGGTAGGTTGGGTTTTACCTACCTGGTCTTTAAGGCCAGTTCCCAAGTTATGCGCACCTCCGGGAGTGGTTATGGGTTCCATATCAGCGGGTGGTTTATATCCCTCTGAATCTTTGTCCCTCGTGACCCCTTCAGACACTGATGGGTGTTTCTCAATGCCATCACGAGGAGCCGTGATTGTTGTGTCCCTATCAGTGGGT
The DNA here is from genome assembly GCA_030686995.1 of Artemisia argyi. Lineage (NCBI taxonomy): Eukaryota > Viridiplantae > Streptophyta > Magnoliopsida > Asterales > Asteraceae > Artemisia > Artemisia argyi. The sequence goes on along the minus strand of CM060693.1, from coordinate 41,872,505 downwards.
TGTTTGTTTCCCACTGAGTCTTGGGGATGAGTAGGGGTGCCCTCGGACAAAAGCTTTGATTTGCGAATGTCCTCATCAGGCAGATGAGTGGTTGAGTCCCCCTTTCCAACAGGCTTGTTCTGGCCTGTCGAAGGTTTAGGAACATGAACTCCCTGATGCTTGGGTTGTGATTTACCCGAGCCTTTAGCAGGATGTGATTGTTTGTGGACCCCCTTCTCAGTGGAGTAGTGCTGCCCCACCGAGGATTTAGGATCCCTTACTCCCTGAGACTCTGGTTGTGATTTGCCAGAGCCTTTAGCAGGATGTGAAGGTTTGGTTTGTTTCGGCTCAACTATCTTGTTTATGACAGAAGAGTCTTTGGAAACGGGTATGCCCGAGGACACTGAGTGTGATGTCTCAGTGCCCTCCGTTGGCTTTTGTTGCAGGCCTAGTGACTGGGTTATTATTCTCATGGTGTCATCAGTCAAGGGCTGTTGTGGTTGCCTCATTGTAGGCTTGGGATCAGAGGTCTCAGTGTCGAGTGACTTGGGTTGAGCCACCTTCCTGGACCCCTGTCCCTTCTTCCTCTTCACCCTTTTGGTGGGAGAGGGGACTGGTGAAACTTTATTGTCACCCTGGATAGCAGTACGCATGTACAATGTCAGGGTGACTGGTGTAACCTCAAGAGGGTCACGAGAGTAATTAGCCTTGTGTAACACTTCAGGCTCAAAACCTACTGAATCAGGCTTTGCATACTCAGACCCAAGCAAGTCTTGTAGGGCACAGGAAATGAATCTAGGGTATGACATGAGTTTTTGCCTAGACTTCCCCCCTAACTTTGCTATGAGGTCCTTGAAGATCAATTCTCCAAGGTCAATAAATCTACCCTCAATGAGACTGAACAATATCATTGCTTGAGTATTGTTCAATTGCTCAGTAGAGGACTTATTTCCCCCGAGGACCTGAATGACAAAGGTCATTATTATCCTCCAGGGAGCTGGGAACCAGGTCTTGATAATTGGGGCTTTGGCTAGTAGGGCCCCTGGTGCCACTTCAGGATGAAGTTTGTCATAAGGCCCTAATGTCAGTAAGACCTCCTTCACATCTTTATCAGATGGTGGGACTTCGAAGGTCTGTGTGTAATCAAGCCCAGTGGCTTTGGCAAAAGTTTTATAGTCAAGAGTTAGGGACTTAGTTCCATTCTTGACTGTAAACTTAATTTTGGCCTCTTTGGGCACATCAGGGCTTTCAACCACTGCTGTGCACCAAAATTCCCTCAAGTATTCAGGGTAGATGACTGAGGGGGTTATTTTGAATGCGGTGGTCAGAAAGCAATTTTGAAGGAACTTCACCACCTCCCTGTATTCAGGGAACCCTTCAGGGTAGGCAAAGTTCCCCACCACATTATTCTTGGTGAGGTCTACGCTTTCCATTTGGAAATCCACATTGGGTGCGTATTTTACGACCTTTGAAGTAGCCATTTGGTATGATAAAAAGGCTTGGTTTTAGTTTGAAAATGGGTATTGGTGAGAGAAACACACGCAGTTTTGAAAAAACAATTTGCAAGAGTTTAGTTAAGATTTTAAATGCGTGTGTGTGTTTCTCTTTTGTGGGGGTATTTATAGTGGGAATTAGGGTAGTGATGTTGCGGATATCAAAAACTTATAATATTCAACCGAAACGGCATAATAATATAGGTTTGAGATCCGCATTAAATGTCACGATTCCCACTACCCCCTTTTCCCTCACCCTTTGGGGTGTCTCTGCAAATAATGCACTTTTGCAAAGGAAAAAATCCACACTTTTTGTGTGTGAGAGAGCATTTAATGCTCAGTGGTGTTAGGTGAAAGAGATGTGAGGGCCCAAGATGTGGATGCCAGTTGTGTAAGTGACATATATTCCTATATTTAATAGGAATCAGTTACCTACCTGGGACATTTACTAACTAAGTATTCGGAACATTTAGTTAGGGTATTGAATGCCATTTTTCATCCACAGCCCCCTGAATGAATTATCATTCAAAAAAAACTTTCAGGAAGGGATGTGATCAGGGACCCAGAGAATATACATCATGTTGGAACACTTTTGATTAGTTCCCTGATTCAATGTCCAACATGCCCAGTTCAGCTTTCAATCTTGTGAAAGTGGGTTCATCCAAGGGTTTAGTGAAGATATCAGCTAGCTGATACTCAGTGGGGATGAAATGTAGTTCAATTTCTCCATTAGAGATATGGTCCCTGATGAAGTGGTATCTGATGTCAATGTGTTTGGTTCTTTGATGAAGTACTGGATTGTTAGAGATGGCTATGGCACTTGTATTATCACAAAAGATAGGTACCATCTTATATTGAATGCCATAGTCACTCAGTTGGCTCTTCATCCATAGTACATTTGCACAACATCCTGCAGCAGCCATATATTCAGCTTCAGCTGAGGACATGGCCACTGATTGTTGTTTCTTTGTACTCCAACACACAAGTTTACCACCAAGAAATTGGCAGGATCCTGAAGTACTTTTCCTATCCATGTTACATCCTGCATAGTCAGAGTCAGTGTACCCTTTGAGATCAAATCCTGAACATTTTGGGTAATACAAACCAAGGTTTGGAGTACCCTTCAGGTACCTGATGATTCTCTTGACAACAGTGAGATGTGATTCTTTAGGGTCAGCCTGGTATCTGGCACACAGGCAGACTGAGAATTGGATATCAGGCCTTGAGGCAAGTAAGTACATCAGGGAGCCAATCATTCCTCTGTATTGGGTTTGATTCACTGATTTTCCAGTGAGATCAGGGCCAAGGTTGTTTGGAGGAACCATAGGGGTTTTCACTGAAGAGCAGTCAGTGAGCTCATACTTCTTCAGTAGGTTCCTGAGGTATTTTTCTTGGCAAATGGATATTCCTTTATCAGTTTGTTTGATTTGAAGTCCAAGAAAGTATGTGAGTTCACCCATCATGCTCATTTCAAACTTTGTGGTCATAAGTTTTTCAAATTGTTTGCAAAGTTTGTAGCTTGTTGAGCCAAAGATGATGTCATCAACATATACTTGGACAAGAATGACATCATCCTTTGTTCTGTAGATGAACAGTGTGTTGTCAATTCTTCCTCTGACAAACTTGTTTTGGATCAGGAAGGCTGAAAGAGTTTCATACCATGCCCTGGGTGCTTGTTTCAGTCCATAAAGGGCTTTGTTAAGCTTGTAGACATGGTTGGGGTATTCACTACTTTCGAAACCAGGAGGCTGTTGCACATAAACATCTTCTTTGATGTTACCATTCAGGAATGCACTTTTAACATCCATTTGGTAAACTTTAAAGTTCATGTAAGTTGCATAGGCAAGGAAGATCCTGATGGCTTCCATTCTTGCAACAGGTGCAAAGGTTTCCTCATAGTCTATACCTTCCTGTTGATTATATCCTTTTGCAACCAGTCTTGCTTTGTTTTTGATGACTGTGCCATTCTCATCAGTCTTGTTCTTAAAGACCCATTTCATTCCAATGATTAAAACACCCTGGGGGCATTCAACAAGGGTCATGACATCATTTCTGTCAAATTGTTCCAATTCATCTCTCATGGCCTGAACCCAACTTTCATAAGTCAGGGCTTCTTTGACATTTTTAGGCTCTATTTCTGAGAGATAGTCAGCATAAAGACATATATTGGCAGTGGCAGCCTTGAGTTTGGCAGCCTTGCTTCTTGTGAGCATGCCTTCAGTGGGTTCACCAATGATGTTCACAAGCTCAATGATTTTGGATCTGGTCCAGCTATCCTGGGGTTTGGGATAGGAATTTGAGCTTGTAGGAGCCTGATTAGAATCAGACTCAGGAACATGAGGTAACTCATCAGTATGTACTTCAGTGACAATAGTAGGAACAATTTGTTCTGAGGGTTCCTGAACAATTTGTTCAGTGGTGACAGTCTCATTTGAGACATGCTGAGTTTCTATGAACTCACTGATAGGTGGTTGGGTTAGGTTGTGAGGGATGATGTAATAGGAGACATCAGCATCAGCTTGGTATTGGGTTGAGGGATTGTTCTCAGGATGATACTCATCAGGAGGATATCTTGATGAGTTATCAATACCAATTTCTTCAACTGAGGAATTGGAGAATCTGATGGATTCAGTACTTTCATCAACAGTAATGTGATAAGTTTCCTCAGTTTGTTGTCTCCTTGTGTTGAACACCCTGAAGGCTTTAGAAACCAAGGAATATCCCAGGAAGTATCCATCATCAGCTTTGGCATCAAATTTACCTAAGTGATCCTTGTGATTATGTATAAACACAGGACACCCAAATACATGAAAATAGCTGATGTCAGGGATCCTTCCTTTGAATATCTCATAAGGTGTCTTATTATGCCTTTTCACAATGATTGACCTGTTTTGAGTGTAGCAGGCTGTTTTAACTGCCTCAGTCCAAAAATGTTTTGAGAGGACTGAGCCATTCAGCATAGTTCTTGCTGCCTCAATGAGTGTCATATTTCTTCTTTCAGCTACTCAATTTTGTTCAGGAGTATAGGGAGAAGTGAAATTTTGAGAAATTCCTTTCTCATCACAAAAACACTCAAGGTCTTGGTTTTTGAATTCAGTGCCATTGTCAGTCCTTAACTGTTTAACTTTGACATCATTTTGATTTTCAATGTTCCTGACAAATGACATGATTGTTTCAGCTGCCTGACTCTTTTTGGTCAGGAAGTAAACCCAAGTATATCTTGAGTATTCATCCACTATGACCAGAGTATACTTCTCATGGTGAATGGACATTGGACTGACAGGTCCAAAAAGGTCCATATGAAGAAGATGTAGGCAGCTTTTGATGGAAAAGGTTTGTTTGGTTTTGAATGATGCCCTGTGGTGTTTTCCTTTTTCACAAGCAGAACAAGGCTTGTCTTTGGTATACACCAGGGATGGAAGGCCCAGAACTTTGTTCTGTTTGGCCAGGTTGTTGATGCTCTTGAAATTGAGATGAGAGAGTCTCCTATGCCATAGCCAGTTGATTGTCTCACTTGCCTTTGAGAATAGGCAAGTCCCATTTTGAGTCAGGGATGACATGTCAAGGACATATACATCATCCCTCCTGGGGGCAATCAACACAACTTCCTTATTGGCATTAAAGATGGTCCCTCTCTTGTCATCAAACTGAACTATGTATTTGGCATCACATAGTTGGGAAACACTTATCAGGTTGTACTTGAGACCATTAACATAAGCTATTCTTGTGAAAACTATACCATTGCAGTTTACTGAACCATAACCTTCAGTGGGAGCTGATGAGTTATCACCAAATACTACTTTGGGTCCTGGTTCTTCCACATATTTGTGCAGAAAGCTTTTCACACCAGTCATACTTCTGGAGCATCCACTATCTAGATGCCAGGTAGGATCCTTGATGTGTTTCTGCACAAACAGTAAACTGGGTTAGTTTTGCTTGTTGACCCACCTTCTAGTGGGCTTAGTCCTCAGGGACCTTTTGAACTCTGTTAGTGTATCATGGTCTGAAGTTGTGTGACCTGAGCTTCCACATGTTTTACATTTTGTGGAGGTTGATGCCTCAGGTGTCTGAGAAGTGTTGGTTTGGTTTTTCCTTCTGGACTGAATCACTTTGTCATGCCCCCTGGTTTCATGGGAGGGATCTCCACAGATGTCACAGCATACTTTCATCATACAATCATCAGGAAGATGATCATTGAAACCACAGTGAGGACATGGTAAGAAAGGCTTGGCCTTCAGTCTTTGTTTGGAAGGTGTGACATACTGATAACCTTGGGTTTTGTATTGACCCCTTGCCTTTAAAGAGGCAGTGAGGGGGATGTGATCACAAGTTCTGTGGTCCTCTTGTTTGCATATCATACAAAACAGGACTCTGTAGCATTTATCAGTGCTGTGATTTGGATAATTGCACAATTCACATCTCCCTGAGGGTCTGGGTGTGGTTTTTGGTTTGGAAGAACCTGAGGATACTGAGGGCTTTGTAGATTTAGAGTCAGAGTTTTTCTCAGTAGACTCAATTTTCTCACTCAGCATCCTGACAAGTTCAGCAAGCTGATCAACCTTTGAATCAGTGCTTTCAGGCTTCACTTCAGTAGTTACTGAAGGTTTTTGGTGTTCAGTGGGTGCAGGAGTAGGTCTTTTCAGTATAGTCCTTCCTAACCCTGATTTCTCTTTAGGAGAATGTGGTTGAAAGACTAATGGTGCATGGTCAGAGTTGGGTTCTGCTCCCTGGAGTGGTTTCAGTGGAGGGAGTGGTGAATCAGACTTAGACTCAGTGATGGACTCAGTAGGACTAAGTTCATCAGTGACTCCTAGCAGCTCCTTTATAGCCTGACTTTCAGGCTCCAGGATTCTTCCAGTGTTAAAATTTGGCAATTTATTATCAGGATTGTTTCTTTCAATCCAATCACTGGGTTTGGGAGCTAGTTCTTTGCTAGAGAGAATGTTGGTTAATAGAAAAGTTGTAGAATGGCTACTCTCCCCAGAAACTTCAGTGAGTTGGTCATCACCCAGACCAGCCTTTTTGGGGCTGGGTGAGAGATTCAGTGTTTGAAAAAGTTTGGGGTTTTTCTGAGTCCATTTCCAAATAGTTTCCTTTTCTTTCTTAAGTTCTTCCTGAAGAGCTTGATTTTGTTTTACAAGTTCAGAGTTTTGAATTTGAAGTGTAACGCTTTCAAGCTTGGCTTGTTTTAAGGCAAGTAATTCATCTCTGCTATGATTTAATTCAAAACTCAGTTTGTTAAATTTTGAAAACAAATTAAGTCTTTGCTCTTCAACATACTTAAGATCAACATTAATATAATCTAAGTAAGATTTCCAATCATCATCATCATCCATAGAAAGTAAAAGATTTACCTTTCTCATAGTGATGTTGACCCATTCACCATTTCTTGCATGACTCTTTCCCACAGCAAGTTTTTTGTCTTCTGACAGAGCCATCAAGGCACTGATGTGAACTTCATCATCATCAGAGGACACTTCAACCTCATCCCAATCATACGTTTCAGCAACAAGCCCTTTGTTCTTGGCTTGAGTAGGCTTTGGAGCCTGAGGAGGCTGAGACACTGTTGAGGATGATTCAAGAAGGGCAAGCTTAGCTTTTGCCTTTTTGTACTTTGCTTCAAAGTCAATTTGAGGGACTTTTTCAAATCTTTGACTAGACTGAAGCATTTTTGGTTGAAATTTGCTGGGGCCTGAAAATGAGTTGTTTCCTGAAAACTTGAAAGATGGTTCTGAGGTTGTTTTTGAAAAACAATCTTTAGCAAAATGCCCCATTTTGCCACATTTAAAGCATTCAGTATTATCATTTGCTTTAGAAGGAAATTTGTTTTTCTTAAAAAACCTTTTTGAATTAGCAAGGAGTCCTCTTTCATGAAATTCAATATGAAGATCATTAAGATATTCCTCACTGGTTCTTTGGTCAACCTCATCATCAGATCCATCCTGAAAATCCTGCACAACACCTTTTGAATAGAAAGCAGTTGATATGGGTGTAATTGTCAAGGCCTTTTTGGTCTCCTGAGCTTTACCAGGGTATCTCCTGGTGATAAGATTGTCTTCATAGGCAAACTTCCCATAGATGGCAGGGAGCTCAAGGTTCTGAATGTGGTTTGCATTTCTCAATCCCTGAGAGAAGTTTAACCACTTCTCAGGGAGACTGTTGACAAAACCAACATTGATTTCATGTTTTGACAGTATAACACCATCATTGGTCAGCTCATTCAGGAGGGTCTTATACCGAGTATAAGTCTCAGAGAGACTTTCAGAATCCTTGGCCCTGAAGGTATTGAATTCAAGCTTCAGGTCCATGATTCTATTCTCTTTGGTATCAGAAGGCCCTTCATAGCTATGAACCAGGTCAGTCCATGTCTGCTGGGCAGTGGGACAGTTGATCACTGATTCCATTATATCATCAGGAAGACATGATATAATGATGCTTTTCAGGCGCTGGTCTTGATTGACCACCCTCCTTTCATCTGGGTTCCACTGAGCTTCAGGTTTAGTTAAACCTTGGGCAGTTGTTGGAACATATGGACCCTCATTAATCAATTTGATGTAATAAGGTTCCATCCCAGTTAAGTAGCAAAGCATTCGCTTTTTCCACTTGTTAAATTTTCCAGCTTCAAGTCGAGGGGCAGTTGCTGAATAACTTCCACCCTTTTTATCAACAAGCTGGGGAACATCTATGTCAGTCATAGTGGGATCTTGATTTTAAAAACTTGAGCACTCTTTAGTTTTGAAAACAGGTTTAAGTTTTACAAATCAGAGGCTCTGATACCACTTGTTGGTCCCTTTCACTTGGTTATCAGTAACTAAGAAGCTAAAGTAACCAAGTTATATGACTTTAAACAAAGATGTAAAATGATTAACAATAAAGAAACGTAAATAGTAAGAGACAATATTTTTCCAACGTTTAATTCTTTATTAGAAGTTAATCACAAAGAATCGTACCCAAGTGTTTGCGGAATAACACTTGGGGTTGAATAGACAAGTATTGTATGGACTCCTCACTAAACTCAACAAAGTGAGTGACAACTTAAATTACCCACTGAGCTATCTCAGGGGCTTGTGTTGTTCTTTGGAGGAGTAAAGTGGTTTGTGAATGCTTTGCATTAATTGCACAAACTTGTCAACTTTTACTCCTCACATTTGCTTCCTATTTATACACAAGTATAGAACAACTAAATATACATTGGTCTTAAAGCTTCCTTAACAATATCTTGAAAGATATTATTCTTCTGGCAATGAACCTTCTTTGAGTTAGATCCAAAAGGCACTTTCTGATGACAGACTGGTTTTAACCATTTGGGGAAAGTTTGACATTAAAGTGATAAAGCACTTTAATAAAGCAGCTCAGACTTTCCCGCCCAGTCCCGCCAAAACTTCAGTCTTCATGTCAACAGTCTTCAGTGCGATTAAGTTGTTGAGGAGTCATTGGGGTTCAGTGAGTTATTGTCATCCTCACTGAACCCATCACCTTCTTCTTGGCTTAGATCACACTTCACTGAGTTCCGCCTCACTGAATGGAGAGCCTTTTTACTTAGGCTCGGTCTTAGCATCCTGAAGGTGACTCACTGAGTTACTGTTCACTCAGTGACTTGTTTACACTTAGGTGATTTTACGTTCAAATCCTTGTTAGAAGATTTGGGGAATTCAGTGACCCAACACCATGTGTTTGTGGTTTTCAAACTTGTGTGAGCGACTTTAGAGAGTGGTATCACCTGTATAACCATGATGGATTCTTGGAGAAGGATGACGCGTGCAGGACTGGAAGGTCCTCTGACACACGTGTCTTCTTCATAGGTTTCTTTGTCTTGTTTCCAGATGGCATGTGAGTCTCCCTTTCGGGTTTTTGTTGGTTTTTCTTTATACAAGAAAGGTTTTCAACTCGTATAGCTTCAAGTTGGTTTTTGGTTGTTTCTGAAATTTTTGGGTGCCGGTCATTAGCCATGCTTAACCGAGAAACTAGTGGTTTTGAGGAAATTATTTTTTTTGTGAGAAATGAGTTAAAATAGGTGAAAGTTTTTGTAAAATTTGTGACTATTTTGTATTATGTCCCCACAGATGGTGTCATATTTACGTATGGTATGTAAATCGGTTTAGAGATGAGATGTGAAAGTACAGGACAGAATTTCCAAGAGTAAATGTTTAAGAAAACAAGCACATAAAACATTTAGGCAACATGGATCTTGTGCCTGTAATAAAAGCTAACCAGTCTCTCACGGTATGCCAATGCCGCCTGAACTGGATTATCCACATCCAAAAGTTTGCCATTCCCTAACCTGGAAATTTTAAAGTTTGAGTTAAGAGAATAATTTTCAACTAATAATAATGTATGAAAACAACCAAATAATGCAATCGACGACGACTATATAACTTCTACTTTAAGGGCAGCATCAGGTCGCGCTTATCATAAACTTCTAGTAACTGGTAGCCCTATCAAAAATAAATCTCATATAGTAAGTATCTAAGCAGAATAAACTCAACCCGAATGGGGAACTTTTGGAACCATTTGACAATGATAGTTACTAACAAAAAAAATTTATAACAGAAACTTTTTGGTCAAAAATATAAAGATATTAGCTTTAACATTCTTTCAAAAAACTTGCTGCCAAACTGGCCCTAAAACAGTACTATTATAATAAAGTAAAAACTAAAAGTAGTGGAACCTTCATGTGTCGAAGTGCCCACTTCGTTTATCATGGCATGCAATAACGCAAGTGTGACATGCAATAAGCATTAAATAGCAATAAGGGAGGTGTTTATCTAATGTGAAACTTGAGAAGGACAGAATTCTGTGTTTATACATCAATGGATACTTGGCATTAAATAGCAATAACGCAAGTGTGACATGTATGTATTATATCCACATTAACTATATGGAATACTACTATTGTAAGGTATGCTTACATATCTATCCAAGTGTGACATGCACGTATTAAGTTGCGCCTACATTATACATCCATGTATACTTGGCAGATGGAAGTCAAGGGCAGAATTCTATGTTCATAGCATATTATATCCACATTTTGACGCATACTATATAAAGATACATATCAATCAAAGCCTAATATATAACTTCTACTTTAAGGTGATAAACTAGTACTTCTAAACATGTATAAGAAGATGACAAATAGTAAATTAAAACTAAAACATTGCTAAACGCTAACCTATATAAGAAGATGCAGAGCCACACACCACAATCATCAAACACTCCACCCTGCTTGGGAACATTAAGAGCATTGCTAAAAGTAATCTTATAGGTCTTAGGATCAATTTCATTCTGCTCAAAAACTCCTACTTGTTCTAGCAATTCCGGAAGCCTAGTCTCTAGACAATTCCTCACACTCAGATAGAATGGACGCCTTTCATTCTCAAATACAGGTCCGCTGTCATAGAATGTAACTTGACCAGTCTGGATGTGAAACACAACAAGTGACCAATGTAGTTCTGGTTCATTTATGGGAATGAAAACACGTTCAACATCACCCCAACCCAGAGGGTACATTTCTTTAGTTGCGTACCATACAGGCATTGTTCCTTACATCAATAATGGCAGGAAAAAGCAGCTTACCCTAGACCAGTCCATATCTGATGGTCTGGTATGCCACAAGTAGCTTATCCATAGATCAATGTGCTGTAGGAAAAACAAACAAATATATTCAGTAATTTATTAAAAAATAAAAATAAAAATATGCACTTAAACATTATTCTCTACATGTACTAGATATTGATGAGGCAAAAAATGATCCATTTTTAGGGGGTCATTTAAGCCCGAAATTGAATTTATTTGATCAAATATTGCCCTAAATCGTTCCTTTTGTGATTTTAGGTACTTTTGGAGTGAATTCTGGAAAAGGAAGCATTTGGACATTTTTGGAGCATAAAAGTGAAGAAAACGGCAAAGTCTTAATTTTCCTTGCTGAGAACAGTACCTTACGGCGTCACAAGTTTCTTAATGACGGCGTCAAGAGGAAAAACAAGAGGTGAAGAGGATGGAGTCCATGACGGTCCAGAATGTTTTTGCACTAGGGCATGACGGCGTCACCATAGCCGTCATGGCCCCTTAACACGTGACGGCCCAGAGAAAAATCACTCTTGACGGCGTCAGATCTGGATCTAGGCAATCCGATTTTATTATGGGCGGCGGGTTGACGGCGTCAGAATTTTCTTCTTGACGCCGTCACCTTGGAAAATCTATATAAAGTTTTGTAATTTTCATTCATTAAGAGAGGACAATTTTAGGAACGACTTGGAGAAACCCTAGCACTATTTTAACAGTATTTTCAAGGGTTTTCACCCCTTGAATCCTTTCATGTTCAATTAAGATAAGTATCCTTTCAATTCATTCAATATGTCTATGTGTTGTTTGAATATATCTTACGCTTGTCTTGATTTTAACATGCTAGGCTAGATCTCTTGTGTGTTTGCTTAGATGTAGTGAAACCTAGATGTTGATTATGGGTTGATTGCTTGTTTATAGTTGTTACGGATGAATGATTTCGATGTTAGGCTTAAGAAAACTGGCAGACTTCCATAGTGTAACTTGCTTGAACGTCTTAAGAAACATGAACCAATGCGTACTAGGTTTTTATGGTTGTATTTAATGCATGAGCGAATTCTAGTGATCCCATGTTAGGAGCTTCTTGCAGGCTCGACATAGGAGTGAAGTAGGAGCTTATAGAGATGGGGAAGTACGTACGCCACCCCATGATTGGTATTAAGGAATATAACTCGTCATCCACGCAACTGTAAAAAACTATCAACCTGTAAAAGATATCTAGGGTGTAATGAAATCTAAGTAAACACAACTTTCCAATTTATTGTTCACACCACTAGTTTAATTAGCTTTATTTACATTTTTTTGTTATCTTATTTTGATTGCATCTTAGTTATTGGGTTAGTTGATTAGCAACTAATTCCGCCCACTCTTCCGAAACCCGAGATTTTTAATTGCTTTTCATAAAATATAAAAATACAAAAAGAATCATCCCTCACCTCTAGACCTAGTTTTTAGGCTTTCTAATCCTAACGACACTATTCCTGACTTGAACGATCAATCCCCCGGTACTTGTCACTATACTATACTACAACGATCAGGTACACTGCCTGGTGGGGGTTGTAAGCTTCTCGAGATCCCTTGAGAGGTAAAGCCTGGTGTAATTCCCACGCATCAATATCAACTAAGATAGTTTAACGAGACAAACATCATAATAACCTTGGCACACCATGAATATAACACATCATAAAGTTATATTTACTCTACCTCATCACGTAGCCATCCTTTACAATTATGGTCAAGGCTGATTAAACAATCCCATAAATAACGATCGACAACCAAATCAGACCAAGGGAACACACAATTACGCCACCCATCCCTAATCAGTAACCGATCAATTTCGGAGCTAACATAAATTCTCTCGATGTTTGGAATGGTCGATTAAGAACCTAAATAGAAAATAAAATAAACATAAATGACCATCATAAATTATTAGCATATATCATATTGATTTGGTTGAGGCTAGGCTAAACTTTAATGACTAGCAATATAGACTTCCAAAAATCCGGGTAGACTTCTAGAACCTTTTAGTATTGTTTTCTTTCAAAAATCTAATTCAATCTAATAGAAAAAACAATTGTTATATCAAGGACATTGGCTTCTATAAACAATAGACATAAGGACATTGGCTTCTAGAACTCATCATTCATACAAAATAATGAACCATTACAAAAAACGTCTATAAAAAAACAGCAATACAAAGTATAAAAAACATCATACCTCTACCCACGGTCTGACTTCTAGTAACTTCTCAACTATAAATGGATCTTGTATATTCTTTTAACCTCTCAGTTCTTCTGCACTAGGAACTTCAGAAGTTTTACTTACCTTCTCAACAAAGGGTGGCCTAACAACATCTTCAAACCTCCTCTTCCTATTTACGCATTGCTCTAGAGCCCTTTTCATAGGAGGTGAATTCAGTTTCTTAATTAGTTTCCTTCTATTTTCAACTCCAACACTCAGTTTCGGACTCTTGTCCTTATGCTCTTCCTCACACTTTTGGTGTTCAGCTTTCTCAAGATTTCCTTTTGAGATGTTGTGCAATCCATCTGCCTTGTTATCCACGTCAACATGAAAAAATCATTGTCAACAGCAAGATCTATAACCTGTGAATGATATGAAAAAAAAGTTAGCAAACTTTTATTAGCGCAAGTTATTATTTTGGCAGTTCCGAAATACTCATCAGAACAAAACACTAACTTTTATTACAGCAGGAAAATTACAATGATTAATTACCTTTTCATCAGAATCTTTCTTCACTTTCTTTTTGTTACTCGTTATAACCTGCAGAAATAAAGTATTTCGAAACAAAACTCCCCAATTAGCATGCCACATGGTAAGTTTTTCATAACGAACTAACTGGGTAAACAATTAAAAAATGTAAAACACTAACTTGAATAATAGTCTCAAGTTTGAAAGTGCGACATTCCAAATCCTTATCCCGTTGCTCAAGTGAAACAACTTCTACATCTTTACCCCTGCTTTCCACTAAAGAACCCTCTCGAATGCTATTGTGCATGGCCTTTTTTTCAGCCGCTTTCTGAAAATATTGCTCCCAGGGTCCTCCTTTTGCAAGAGGCGGCGCCCTTGGGGTATACCACTTAAAAAATTCTCGGCTTCGGGTATACCACTCAGCTTCAGCCTCAAATCCTGTTGGGATAGCAACCAAGTTTGGTTTCGAGTCCTGTGAAAAATATAAAAGTTATGTGGTATCTAAAATAGAGTATATGTCAAGTTGACCTATAAATTAAACCACAAAAGGCGTATACCCTGGAAGACAGAGGCGTATACCAACTGTCCCAACCACCAAAGGCAAATGACTTAAAAGGGACTACATCATTAATTCTTAAGTTCACAACTACTTCATGTCTCACCATAGATGCACGAAACTTATACACTACAACAATTAACACTTTGCGATCCAATTCGGTCAATCAGTTCAAGAATCTTAGGAACATGATACAAAGTTGCATGGATTTAATCTAGCGTTAATAAATCGGTTTTGACTTAAAACCAATGGTACAGCTAACAAATCCAATTTGTTTGATATGACAAATACAAAAGTGTTTGATGAACCATTTCACCAACCATCGCAAGTTCACAACCAATAGTTTCATAAAACACATAACCCAAAATATAATCACAAATATTAGCCGTCAAGTTATCATATAGACAAAAACAATTTTAGCACTAATTTTCTGAGCTTTTGATCATTATAAATATAGATCCATCATAAATTCATTTTTTTAGCAGACATACACATACCTAATCGAGGGTAACGGTGATTGATTAACAAACTCATCAAACCAAAAGAAACCAGGACAAGAAATTGTTTCAATTTTTTTGATAAAACACCAAAAACACAATCTCCTAAATGATCCATTTGGGTACTCCAATTTTCCTTCACAAAATCAATTATAAATTATATACACTTACCTTGGCAAAAAGATGGTCGAAATAATCAGTTTGTCTAAGTGATATGTGTTTCGACCATGCAAGTGCTCTTAGGATAACCCCTGGAGCCTTGTTCCACCAATTTTTACTCTTATCAGAACTCGCTATGATCCATATCTACAAAAAGTCAAGAAAACGAATATAAGTTACCAGGACCAGAAACATATAAAATTTAGTCATGGAAAGGTTATGTATCTTAAATGTACAAAAAATAAAAATATTATTAACAAAGTTTGTTAGTATTACCCTTGAAAGCAGCAACGAATCCATTCAAGCTATAAGTAGGAAGATCGTCGTCCTCTTTAATACTCGTTATTTTACGGTAACCCAGAATATGCTTTGAAGAGACATTTATAATAGAATCATAAAGCTGCCTCCAAACATGCTCCCCCCATGGAAATGCATTCCATTCATTTAGATTCTCCACCATCCTCAGCAAAATATCATCAATGATAGACCCCAAGTCTTTATCCATGAATATAACATCAAGTGTTAGCAAAAGGCAAACCCGTATGGCATCCTCATCAGACAGTTTTATAAACCCCTCTTCATATTCAATAAGTTGGAATAGATCAATTAATTTCACATGCTGCCCTACCTTGTGTGGAAAAACACGGTCACAGAAAGGGATCTGACCATAACGCCATCTCCTAAAACTGACCATACCAAATTTAAAACCAGTAAGGAGGCAGAATTCCTGTCGACCAAAAGTTTGACTATGTCCATTCAAATAGTACACAAGTGGAAGATCATAGCTCTCATCTTTTTGGTGGAATTGTTTCTGAAGCATGTAATGAACAAGCCCTTCTTCATTATCGACATAGGTCAGATCGAGCCATGGTCCGAAACACGTGTCATTAAACATGATACGCCGTGGCTGGTCTAATCGATCTTTCATGAATACAAAGTAATGCAATTTGCTTTTCACAACAACTCTAGCATCATATGCCTACAAGAAATAACATATTTAAAATATTAAAACAACCAATAAATACGAATACGATATCTTTTACATAACACTATTATAAGGGATAAAACAAATAATAAACAAATGCAATTTCATTACATTTTTCATAAATTAATGCAGTTTTCATTAGCGCAAAACCTTTCTAATATGAATGCATATGAGACTAAACAAGTCGCAGCCTAATCGATAGACTAAGCTCCTTACGTTTACTGAGACTTATCAATGTATTAAGCAAAGTACTAAAACCTAGATATGGCAAGTAATGGTCTTAGAAAAGACATAAAGTAGCCTAGCACAACATTGTTAACAAGTTTAAACTCATTAATCAGCTCCTTATTAACTAGCATACTTGTTGATATAAATAATGTTTAAAAACGTTATTAATATTTCTCAATAAATCCATGTTTTGATAATCACAAAACTCAAATCAAATTAAGTCAAGATTAAGACGTAAACAAGTATTTAGTAACAAATATTTACCTCTACATCTAATATCACTTAAGGTATGCATAAACTAAGCATCTTATGCATTACATGATCAAAGGAAACCTTGTCTTAAGACATAACATTTTATAAAACGATATTAACATTTTATATATATTTGTAAATCATTTTTGGTATTGTTGTATTAAACTACAATGATATGATTTCAAATTTCCAACCAAAAAGGGCAAATTTTATCTAGAAAACTTTTCCAACGTTCAGTAGGGCGGCCCCCTTAATTATACTAGGCGGCCCCCTTAATCATTAAGGGGACCGCCCCCTAATTAAGGGGACCGGCACGCTCCAGAACAGTATTTTCTTGCCCTATAAATACTGGATCATTCGACATATTTTTCTCACCTTTTTACACTAAAAACTTTCTGATCTAACCTCCATTTCTATCTCAAAAATCCTTTGATCATATAATTCATAAGTCTTTGTTTCCAAGTGATCAAAAGCTTCATCCACTCAAGTGCAAGAAGAAGAACACTCCTCTACATCCATTTAATTGTAGTAGTGTTGTGATTAGCTATTTTCATATTGTAGTAGTGCTAGATACTTGTAAAAGTGTTGTGAGAACTTGTTGATTGTAGAAACTAGGTGTGTTGTAAAGTAGTGTAGTAGTTGTGATTTAGTTGTGCATAGAAGAAGGTGTGAAGTTGACAAGAAGAAAAGGTGTGAAGCTTTCTTGAAGAAGTTGTGAAGGTGTGAAGAAGGTGTGAAGTCTTGAAGAAGTTGTGAGATTAGTTTTAGCTACGATTAGAACTCGACATTTAGCTTAGTGTCGTTAACTCGTGTAAGCCAAGGTGTGTAAGGTTTCTCCACCATAAGGAGTTTGTTGACATAGTGAAGAAAACTCTCGAGTGTGGTACTCGGGGAGTGGAGTAGGGCAAGGAAGGTGTCCTTGTAGCCGAACCACTAAAAATTCGCGTGTTGTGGTTTGATCTTTCTAACTCTATCCTTTCTTCATTCTATTTCAATACTTTCATTATTAGATTAGACTTGCTTATATTGGTTGTTACTTAAATTCACTTGAGATCGAATCGAAAGTTTTTATAAGCTACAAAATATTTTGGAAATAAATTTAAAAAGGACGTAAAGCTATTCAACCCCCCTTCTAGTTTTCCACAATTGGTATCAGAAGCCACGTCTAGCAAGATTTTTAAAATATATTGTATTTTAAAACTTGTAACGATCTATGGAATTTGAAAAATATTTAGAAGGGCAATCTATGCAAAGACCACCACTATTTGAAAGTGATGGATTTTTATATTGTAAAAATCGATTCGAAACTTATGTGAAGTCAAAAGATCTAGATCTTTGGCATGTTATTACTAATGGTGATTTTTTACCTATTCAAAATAACCCCGAAACAAAGAAAGATGAAATCGTACCTTTTGAAAAACAAAATGATGATTTAAAAAGAAAACTTGCTAAAAATAATAAAGCAAAAATGGTTATTTATAATGCGCTACCACGTAAAGAGTACGAAAGGATCTTTATGTGTGAAACCGCAAAAGAAATTTGGAACTCTTTACTAATAACTCACCAAGGTAATAGTCAAGTCAAAGATAATAAGATAGATCTACTTGTTCAACAATATGAGCAATTCACAATTCTGGAAGAGGAATCAATTGATAATGCTTTTGCTAGATTTAACACTATCATCACAAATTTAAAAGCACTTGATGAGAATTTTTCTAGTAAGAATTTTGTTAGGAAGTTTCTTACGGCTCTTCACCCAAAATGGCGAGCTAAAGTGACGGCTATTGAAGAATCAAAGAATTTGTCAACATTGCAACTTGATGAATTAATTGGAAATTTAAAAGTCTACGAAGCAATTATAAAGAAGGATTCCGAAATGGTCAAAGGAAAACGAGAGCAAAGCAAGTCAATCGCCTTGAAAGCTAGAAAGGAATCTAGTATCGAAGATAGCTCACCTTCCGAAAGTGATGACGAAGAATACGCTATGGCCGTAAGAGATTTCAAGAAATTCTTCAAAAGGCGAGGAAGATTCGTAAGACAACCACATGATGAAAAGAAAACATTTCAAAAGAGTAAGGATGGCAAGAACAACAAGAATGAAAGGAAATGTTTCAAGTGTGGTGATCCAAATCACCTTATTGGAAAATGTCCAATGATGACAAGAGATCAAAATCAAAGAGCATTTGTTGGAGGAGCTTGGAGTGATAGTGATGAAAATGAGAAAGAAACGACAAAGGAAGAGAAGTGTCTTATGGCGAAGACATCAAATGAGGTACGTTCCGAAACCGAATATTTTAGTGATGAAAAATTATCATTAGATGAAAAAGACCTAGATAATGAATATAATAGACTATGCAAATTAGGACAACTAGTAATGGCCAAAAACAAATCACTAAAATACATAAACAATCAATTAGAAAATAAAGTACTAGAACTAAAAATTAAAATACATCAACTTGAAAAAGGTAAAGAAATTTTTGAAGAATGTAAATCATGTCAAGAGATTAAAGGTGAAAACGAAATACTCAGCGAAGAAATTCGCAAACTTGATAAATTTGAAAATAGTAGTCACTCACTTAGTAAAATAATAAGCATTCAAAGAGTATCCGGAGATAAAACCGGTTTAGGATTTAACTCAAATGAAGCTTCATCAAGCGAGATTAAAAATGTCAAATTCGAAAATGAACTTAATGAACAAAAACCTCTAAAATCTAATCCTAAGTATATACTTATTAATGATAGAAAAATACCTCTTGCCAACAATGAAGAAGTTAAAGCTTTTTATAAACCGTCTTTAAAATCCGAAGTAGGATCTTCTAAACCTAAGACAAGATCTAAAACTCCACCACCTAGAAAACCAAATAACCCTCATCCTAGGTCTAAAACACCTCAACCAAGAAGAAACCAAAATAGGCAAAACTACAATAACAATAGTAATCAAATGTGGAACTATCAACAAAGCTACAATCCTTGGGGTATACTACCACCTTTCATGCATCCTAGTCAAATGTTAAACATGTTTGGACCAAAGAGGCAATGGGGACTGAATAGCTAGATGAACATTCCTTGATGCAATCTTGAAGTTTTCTCACCATAGACTTTTTCAAAGTCTATATGTCATCTTGAAGATTTTTGTTGAAGACCGCCGGGTACGCCATTCTTTCACAACTCATTACCATGCTTAGTTAAATATGCTTTGGTTGATTACGTTGTTTGTATTGATATAACTTACTATCTTTCTCTCTTTGTTTGATATAATAAATATACATATATTCTCATAGTTATTTTATATATATATATATATATATATATATATATATATATATATATATATATATATATATATATATATATATATATATATATATATATATATATATATATATACTAGCTCTCTAAGCCCGCCCGATGGGCGGGCATGACTTATGGATATCGTTTGCATATTTTTCTATAGCGAAAGGAAAGTAAATAATTGTAGGCATATTTTAAAGCCCGCCCATTGTTGTCATACCAAACACTTTTTCTAGCTCTTCATCAAACCTCTGTTATCAAACATAAGCTAACTAAAATTAGGTGGAATAATAAACTTCAAGAATATAGTTGACTAAAAACACAATAAAAAGTACTAAAACTATCAATTTTAATACCTCAAAAAGCCAATAAGGCCCTCAAATAAGCTTGCGAAACACACCACCTAAAGCCTAATCATTGTATTCATAGCATAGAATGCATTATAACAAAACTGAATTTGAAGACAAAATTTAAGCAAAAATCCTAATGAGCCCCCTTTTATAAGAATACTTCACGAAGTTCTATCACATAAGACAAGAGTAGATATATCTAATAACTGACAAAATCCCGGTATCGTGAACGACAACATCCAAACAATGTAGTTAGATTATTTGGCTATAATGAAATAAGCATCCTCATTAAAACGCATGTCATCACTTACCTAGTGAATGAACAAAGTGGTAACGGCAAAAAAGATTTACTCGTATTAGTTATATCATGCTAAATGGAAAGATAAGAACAAAAAAACTTCTATAATCATCAACGACACATTAATATAGCAAAATGGTACATTTCACATTGTGGAGAACAATATACTATAACCATCAACAACACATTCCCTCGAAAACATACATGTGTAACCAAAAAAAAAAAAAAAAAAAAAAAAAAAAAAAAAAAAAAAAAGGAATGCAACAGTAAAAAATACACTACATAAAACATTTTTTACACAGATAAAGAGAACTATATATCTGCTGATCTTAATGCATATTCCATATATTTAAACTAAATGTCATTTTTACAAAGGTCGTATACTTATAAACTATATAACTTTTACGGATAACAAAAAGGAACCCTTTCTAACATATGCTATTTTTTTCTTCATTGAGCTATTTTTTAAATAGTTGTTGTGCAGTTGTGCATGTTCAAGTAACATGTGAATGCCATGAAGATAAGATTCAAGAACAGAAAACCAAGAATATTTGAAGACTTATTTTATTGATATGTTATACAGATGAACATAAAAACTATATATGATCTATGTCAACATTGAGCCAATTATATGATGAAGCGTCGAAACAAAAATAAAGTTACCTGAATGAGATCACGATGAATTTCTTAAAAACGATTCAACCTATGAGAAAATATTCCTGATCCACCGGATGACACCAATGATTGCATATGTGAAATGAGGGACACGAAAGACTGTGCAATGATAAAAGTGAAAAATAAGTTGAATGCAACTCTAATGCTTTGGTCTGCTGACCGTGTTTCTAACGGGAATATCTCGCTTGGCACTGTCCAACTCAGTGTGCCGCATGACCACACTAATGTTGCGACAAATAGACGAATTACGACCACCACCATAATAAAATAGGTCTATGAGAGTTCTTGATCATTCCCATATTTTAGTCCTAATATTATGCCCATAATGAGATGTTTCAAATAGAATAATTTGTTAAATTAGTAGGTAGATGGACTAAATTGACAGCTTCTATTAAAAAATGGGAGTAAAGTTCTATCAGTTTAGGCAAAAAGATGAAGTCTAATATGCTTATAAGAACGGGATAAGCAATTATTTGAGAACGTTTTTCAAGCATACCTGACAAAGGATCATTTGAATGATGCCACCAATCAGGAGCACTCTTCGGGCCAATTTATCAACTGTTGCTATAGAAACGAAATTAGATAGACAAAGAACCGGTCCAGTCAAAGCATATGAGTATAAAGCTGCATTCCCTTTAAAACCCAAACTTTGAAATAGAACCGGGCCTAAAATAAGATAGAATTAATCTCAGTAAGGATCTGAAACGTTGGCATAAAAATCGCCATCACTAACTGTCATCTGTTATTCCTTTTCAGAATATTTCTAAAAGGATGCTTGATCGAGTTAGCTAACTCACTCGCGTCAACCATGTATGCAAATTTGGCATCTACATTTTGAGTACTACAGATTCTTTCTAGAACTTTCCTTCCTTTTTCTTTTGATCCTTGTTCAATTAAGCTGTTTGGTGTTTCTGGAAGAAGTATTCCACCAACTGTCATTAAAAGTGCTGGACAGCGGCCAGACCAAGAGAGAGCCGCCATCCCCATTGGTTGAGTTTACTGGTTCCATAGTTAAAAGCTCACTCTTTTATTGCCCAGCCCGCCCAATTGTTAAATTAACAGACTTCAAGTTTACCTTATAAACTGGGCCGAATCCTCCTTCACCAAGTTTATTTCTGTAACTGAAGTTGTCTGTGGCAGCTCTAATTTGTTTGAACTCGTATATAGGCAATTCAAAGGACTCATGTACATCTTCTTGTAGTGTGTCCTTTAAAACAATTTCATCATCTGAACTGAAGTGATTTAACTTGGTTTTCCGTCATGCAGAGACATTTTCGAGACGTATGAATTAGTTCCACATTCTTCAGGTAACTCTCCTTTTGTAGAAGATGCTGGTGCTGTGTGTTCTGTTGTTGGTGGTGTTGCGACTGCTAGATACAAATATTTGGTAGTTAGAGTTTTAAAGGAGTATATTGTGTGATTAGAATGCGGATGTTGAGTAGATGTATATTACCTATTTCTTGTGTCGATAGCTGGAATTGTGTGGTTTATTTGTCCAAGATGTGGCTTTTCCTTGTGTCGATAACAAAGTCGGGTGTACTTTTTTTTGATAATTGGTTAAAGTGAAATTAGAAAATGTGGCTTTTCCTTGTGGTTACTTGGAGTTCTACTGGTATTTCTTGTTTTAGCACTTTCTAGGCTCTTGACTAAATATCATGCAACAGATTATTGCAAAACGAAAGGAGGCAATTTGATGCTTTTGTTGAAATGTTTGTTTTGACTTACCATGTAAGTGTTTGTGTTATGTTAGAGAAGTACTTTTAATGGGATGCTATATTTATTTTTTTCCTGCTCTTTGTCTTTGATGCGGTACCGGGTCACTTGTAGTGGGGTTTTTAAGGTAGTTGTTTCTATGTAGCTGAAATAGACATATATAGGTAAGGTCAGTCATTAGAGTATATAAGATTTGTATTTAGATACTTTGTAATCAATTATTTTTACTCTGATTGATATTGCTCGTTCTCCGGGATATTTGGATTCAAGTAGTAATAGGATGCGGGTGTTGTGGATAACATCTGGGTATCTACGGTGGAATTATAAAGACTATAATTCATGAAAACTAACATGTTGCTCACTGTAAACATTTCTTCATGTTGATTCATTACAACGTGGTCCAAAGGGCAATAACGCTCACCCGTTTCTTGGTCATGAATTACAGAATGCGTATGACACCAGTACCTTTTTCGATATTTTGACCACTCAACCTTACGTGATTTCCTTCCACCAGTGATGTTGCAAAAGCAAGTGCTTCACCAACCGCCCAGTCCACACCCTCCCTGGTTTCAATCATCTTCAACCAGTCGGCAAATATCTTTTTACCTGCTCTGTAACGCTTAAAGGTTTCTGGAAGAGTAATAATTAGAAAACCTCGGATATCTCCAAACAGTCATAATTGTACGCCATATAGTCAATAATTGCATCTATGCACATACTAATCATGAAGGACCCACACCTGCAGCCTAATGTAATGGAACCACTATCTTGTTCATTTCAAGATCCCACAATAACGTGTCCTGCATATAATAGCATGTAATAATTGAATTCAGAAATTTTGCAATGGTTTGTAAACACTACTTGCTCAGCCAATCTAGATAACTCCACGTTTCTGCAAAACTTGGCCACTGCACAAAAATGCTGAGTCATGTGCAAGTAAAAATAGTCGCGGCAGAAAATAATCATTAGTTTTATTTATACTCACTCACCTGCACTTTTGTGCTGTGTAGTTGTGAGATAGAGAAGATATGTGTAAAAGAAATCTTAGCCATGAATTTTGCCAACAATTAGTCCTTTCTCAAAACCTGTTTAGGCAAACAACACGGGTAATGCATGACATGTGACCTTTTAACTGAAACTTCAGTCCATTGAGGTTGGGCACAAGTATCATTCACTACCAAAATGTGGGATAAGAATATTGAAAACAATAGGTACAACTTTAATGCTAATGGTATGCGATGAGCCTCTATCATGTGTATCACTAACATAATAGACGACCTTATCTCATGTAAACCTAGTCAAGTACTAACCAATTTTCCATATCCCTTCGCTAACAGAAAAAAATACAATACTAACATTTGTAATATGTATAAATTATATTCTTAGATGCAAACTGAGGAGTTTAGTCACTATCACCAAGGAATAGCATCTGGATTCCAGCAGCAAACTAAGGAGTTTAGTCACTACCACTCATGGCTAGTAGATGAATCAGGGATGAAATAATGTGTCTACCAAAGTATGTTACCGATTGAAAACACTTAATGTGACTCCTAAGCTTGGCTGACCTAAGCTGAAATATATTTGGTTAGTATGATATTTCCAAAAAGTCTCTTAATGACTGATGTGTATAGCCATCATTTTGAGCAAAACTTACATCAAACTTTAAATCCATGAGTGATCTTATTCTTCCAGCACCCAAAAAAAATTAGTCAACATGGTAATCAGTTATAAACTACAAAGTTCCTATTGACTCATTATCATTCATACGAAAGACTGTTAAGGGAACAACACTCGAAAACTTTAAAGTATTACGCAAAACACGCCTCAAATAATCACACTAAACTTTGGACTTATATAGAAGTTGCCTTTAATTTCTAGAGATTTGAGCTCATTGGTACTCAATGAACTCAGTAGAATAAATCTCAAAAAAAAAAAAAAAGTTAACACTAAAATAGTAAGAGTTAGGATGAAACTTACAAAAGGAAATAGAATTCTAACAGTAGGCATCCATTCCTTACGGATTGCATCTCTGTTATGTCTGCAACCAAATCCTGTAACGATTCCTAACAGCCAGAAGCTTCTTTTTTTCATATGTGCCTTTAGTTTCCTTGAGATGTTATGATACAAATCCTTCTTTCTTTGCTTTGTCTAGCTTCGCCTAAAGCATAGATAACTTCTTGTTTTGTTCCATGTGAATATAAACCGAGCCACAAATTAGTTCAAAGCTACTTTTCCCTGACTTTTGGGTAAATAAGTGTACAAAGTAGCTAGAGATACTAACCTGCATTCTATAACTTTTAATGTGTTTCCCTGACTTGTGGGTAAATAAGTACTGGGCAAAGTAGCTAGAGATACTAACCTGCATACTATAACTTTTAATGTGTCTTCGACAAACACCTATGTTATCACACGCTAACTATTCATAACTGATTAAGCAATACAAATAAAAATCATGATAACATCTTACTTTTCGCCTTGCAACTGAGAACATCTGATTTATCCATGATGCGCCACTTTTTTCCTGATAGAGGTACTCTATGGAACCAAAAAAAATTATTAGAATAGTATGCACATGTATATTCACATTGAAACTAAATAAAATTCACCAAAAAATCCGTTTGATAAAATCAACCACAATTGATTTTAACGGTTTTAAGAATCATTACAACAACATGTGTTCAAATAACTAATGACCATATCAATTTGTATTTTTGTAGTTATACACAAAATCTTCAAAACAATCCTACACAATCACCTTCAATAATGAGGAACAAATTATATATAAAAAAATTAGGTTAGAACATACTATTTTCATATTCGTATGATAAACACATGGCTCATTATTCGTATGATAATGTAGTTTTTCAAATAGATAATATGTTATAAACATACTGGTTTCTTTGAATCTGGGATGAATACTCCATCACATGGATCAGTGATCACTGAAACAAACATTCACAAATTTTCATATTAATGAGTTTAATGGAATAACAGAATGGAAAGAGACCTAAACGTTTAATGATGGAGTTTTCTTCATGGAGAAAATTTTTATGATCAGGGTTTCTGCAAAAAAATATGCGTGGGTTTTAATTAAACCCTAATCTTTATTTGACAACTTTGAGAATGCAATATCAATTATGACTTGCAAATTTTATCACAACCATTAGAATGGTCCAATGGTTGAGGTGTTGATTATTTATGCCTCTCATCCTAAGTTCGAATCCTATGCACTACATTTTTACAATCCGAATTTTAGCACATCAAAAGTATAAAATTAATTGAAAAAATTACCTGCAAATGCAAATAAAATAAATTAAAAAAAAATCAACAATGTGATGACATGGCTGATAATGAATTACTGGGCAATGAGGTGGCATATTCTTCAAATGCCTCCTGTTATATATATATATATATATATATATATATATATATATATATATATATATATATATATATATATATATATATATACACATATTCACATATTCCCGAACACACCTCAAACCCCTCATCAACTTAACACTTTGATCATTTTATCCAAAATTGTCAAAGGTACATTTTAATTATCGAAACGGTAATTAAAAATTGTTTAGTATTTTATCATCGTGCCAATAAACGCTTACGTATTTTTGATATATTATAAATCTAATTATATACTATAAATATATTTGTTCCAGAAACTAATACCGCGAAAATTCAAAAATTCAAAGGGCGGCCCCCTTAATAATTAAGGGGACCGGCTTGTTGTCGGGGGCGGTCCCCTTAATGTTTAAGGGGGTCGGCCATCTGATACTTTCAAATCCGTTTTCCACCTTAAATCTTTTGCCAAACACTCCATTTGTTCATAATTCCCTTCCTCACCTCTGCTGAGTACGAACCAAAACAACCAAAACCATCAAAATCCTTCACCAAATCACCAATCCGGGGTTGTTTCGCAAGGGGCAAACGCTAACCAAACGTATAACAACATTTTTTGTAAGTTTTCCAACATACATTTCATCACATTTCATTCAATTTGGTGTCTAATCAATAATTAGGTATTTTATTAAAATTTATTTTAATTCGAATTTCAGTGAAATAGAAGCTAGGAATTGAACAACCAAATGCTTCCCATAGGATTAGAATGATGTATTGCAACTCAAACTTAGTATAACATATCATTTTGTCAAAATCTTTAATCGCCCATAAACCCTTGTTGAATTTCATTTTTCAAAAGGCACATTGTTGATATAACTCTTAAAAACTAGTTAAAACTTACTACATTATATTAGTTTAATGTTGTAAACAATCAAAACATACTTCTTGATGAGGCAAAAAATGAACCACTTTTAGGGGGTCATTTAAGCCCGGAATTGAATTTATTTGATCAAATATTGCCCTAAATCGTTCCTTTTGTGATTTTAGGTACTTTGGGAGAGAAATCTGGAAAAGGAAGCAATTCGGACGTTTTTGGAGCATAAAAGTGAAGAAAACGCCAAAGTCTTAATTTTCCTTGCTGGGAACAGTAGGCGATGACGTCAAGAAGAAAATCTTGACGGCGTCAAGAGTAATTTCCATGACGATCCAGTACAGATTTGAAGGCGTCACGAAGTAGGGCGTCAAGAGGAAAATGCATGACGGCCTGGAAACATATAACACTTGACGGCGTCAGATCTGGATCAAGGCAGTCCGAGATTAAGTTTGGCGGCGAGATGACGGCGTCACAAAATTTGTCTTGACA
Organism: Artemisia argyi; assembly: GCA_030686995.1. Taxonomy (NCBI): domain Eukaryota; kingdom Viridiplantae; phylum Streptophyta; class Magnoliopsida; order Asterales; family Asteraceae; genus Artemisia; species Artemisia argyi. Next base: position 41,845,039 of record CM060693.1, on the reverse strand, counting down.
CCGTCAGACCCTATTTCCTATATATAGTTTTCTAATTTTCACATTAAAAAGAGAGAAGTTTTGGAGAAACCCTAAGTACGAACTTGGTACGAATTTTACAGGTTTTTCAAGGGTTCTAAGCCCTTGATACCTTTCATGTGTAATTGAGATAAGTATTCTTTTAATTCAATTAATATGTCTATGTGTTGGTTGTCTATATCTTGTTCTTGTCTTAATTCCATCATGCTAGGCTAGATCTATCTTGTGTTTGCTTGGATCTAATGAAACCTAGATGTTAATTATGTGTTGATTACTTTTTTATAGTTGTATTGGATGAATGAATTCGATGTTAGGCTTAAGAAAACTGGCAGATCTCCAAATGGTAACATGCTTGAACGTCTTAGGAAACATGAACTGACGTGCACTAGGTTTTATTGGTTGTATTTAATGCATGAGTAAATTCTAATGATCCCATGTTAGGAGCTTCTTAGTTGGCTCGACATAGGAGTGAAGTAGGCACTCATAGGATTGGGGAATTAAGTGCGCCACCCCATGAATGGTATTAAGGAATATAATCCGTCATCCACGCAACTATAACAAGTAATTAACGTGTAAAAGATATCTAAGGAGTAGTGAAATCTAAGTAAACACATTTTCTCCACGTATTGCTCATAACCTTAGTTAATTTAGTTTATTTTCATTTCTAGTATTTTATTTTTGATTGCATCTTTAGTATTGGGTTAGTTGACTAGCAACTAATTCCGCCCAAATCCTTCAAACCCGAGATTTTTACTTGCTTTCTAAAAAAAATATAAAAATACAAAAATAATCATCCCTCACCTTTAGAACTAGTATTTAGGTTTTCTAATCCTAGCGACACTATTCCTAGCTGAACGATCAATCCCCCGGTACTTGTCACTATACTATACTACAACGATCAGGTACACTGCCTGGTGGGGGTTGTAAGCTTCTCAAGATCCCTTGAGAGGTAAAGCCTGGTGCGATTCTCACGTATCAAGTTTTTGGCACCGCAGCCCGGGGAATAGTTATTGTCTAGGTTAGAATCTCTTTTTATTAGGTCTACTTGCTAGATTCCTTTCTAGTGAGATTTTATTTTTATTTTTAGGTTTTCTTTAGTCTATCTTATTTCTTTGTGTCTTTGTTCGTAACTCTTCACCACCCGATATCATGGACGATGGGAACATCCTTGAACCCGTCATCCCACCACAACAAAACCCACCACTAGAACCTCTTAGGCCCCGAACCTTAGGAGAGTATTCCCGACCTAGCCACCAAGGCTACCGAAACACCATTGAGCTCACTGGAGCCAATGTGACCCCCTTGCGATCCGACACCATACGGTTGGTGCAAAGCGGATGTGCATTCCATGGACTTCGTTCCGAAGATCTAAACCAACATCTTAAGGACTTCCTCAAAATCGTAGATTCCATAGACCTAGGTGTTGAAACTAGAGAGACAACCCGATTACGCCTATTCCAATTCTCTCTACGGGATCAAGCTAGTCAATCGCTTGAGCGTTTACCCGCGGGATCCATCACCACATGGGATGATCTCACCACTCGTTTCCTTGCTCAATTTTTCCCACCGGGGAGAACTACTAAGCTTAGAAATGACATCTTGATGTTCCAACAACGTCAAAATGAATCTTTTTATGAAGCATGGACTCGTTTCAAGGACTTACTCCAAAAAGTCCCTCATCATGGCATAGATCTTTGGCTCCAAGTCCAAATTTTTTATGACCATATCGATCTCTCCACGAGGCGAGCCATTGACCAATCGGCCGGTGGTAAGCTACGTGATCTAAGTGCGGAACAATCATGGTAACTCATAGAAGATCTTGCTCTCTATGACAACGAAAGTTGGAATGATCCCCTTGATTTGAACAAAACGGTCAAGGCAATATCTTTGCCTTCGAACAATTCTAGCACTCCCGACCGTAGGATCATGGAACTTGAGGACCAAGTCAAGTTTCTCATGAAATCCTATGAAGCTCCTAAGCCTTCAAGCCAAGTGAACAAAATCACTTCTTCATGCGAATTATGTAGTGGTCCCCACGACACTCGTGATTGTGTGGAACTCCCCGGAACAGCTTTTGCGGACTACGCATCCACGCGTACCGACGAAGCGGGAGATAAGTGGTACACTTTCAAGCCCGAGCCAAACACTTACGGTGACTCATACAACCCCTCTTGGAAAAATCACCCAAACCTTAGGTGGAAACAAAATCAACCCAATTCTTCCAATCCGCCTAATCGTTACCAACCAAACGGTCCACCCTCCAACCGTACTTTCAACAACAATCCTTCTAACAACTATGGTAGTACCAACAATCTTGAAGGATTGATGTCAAAGTTTATGGCATCTCAAGAAGCTCGCATAGCTAGGTTTGAAACCGAATTCAACCAACAACAAACGGAGATGACCAACAAGATTGACAACTTGTTGAAGGCCCTCAACAACCAAGCGTTAGCCACACCTAGGAAGGACACTAGGGACACCAATAACGGAATCCAAATTAAGGACCCCTCATCATCCAAACATGTCCACTTTGTCAATGTTGTCACCATTAAGCCGATAGATAAGGAGATAGAAGGGAGTGACAAAGATGAATTTGGAGTAGAAACCAAGACTAGGGATGAAAGTAAGGAAGTTGAGGTTAAAAAGGAAGAGGAATTAGAGGAAGTAGAGCCTAAAGAAAAGTACTTTGATAAGTTGCCCACCAAGGAAGAACGGGAATACCATAAGGATTTATTCGATAGTCCCGAGAGACCATATATCCTTGGCACCCCCTTATCAAAATGGGAGACCCCTCTAACATTAACATACCATGCAATATCGGGCACATGCATATATGGAAAGCTTACATTGATCTTAGATCTCCCGTAAACATCATGACTAGGACTTATTACAATTGGGTGATGAAGAAACAACTTGATTTTAGGATGATGCCCAATGGGAATTTGATAAGTAATTTTGTAGGAAGAGTAAAGGGATTGCATGTGATTATAGGTAATCTCACCTATGAGATCGATTTTATGATAGTGGAAGACACTCGTCCGGTGATAGATGATTGCCTAAGCCAAGTAATATTTGGAAAACCATTTGTTGAAGCCACTAGGATGAGTTATAACCCGACTCTAGGGATAGTTAAATTCAAGAAAGAGAATGATGAGGTTGCCTATCAAATGCCCTACAAGATTGAGCAATACCGCCTTCTCTCTAATTTCAAAGAGGAACACAAGCAAGCGGCTTATTATAGGAATAAGGAGGATAGACGTAGAGGAGTAGAGTATGTAAAGAATAGGATGCTTGGTTTCTACAAAGAATGCTTGCAACTAGGTCCGGAATACAAAACTGGTTTAGAAGATGACCTAGAGAGTGGAACCAACGACGAGGTCACGTAGTAACCCATGACCTTGAGTCTAGCTACAAGACTCGTAAATAAAGAAAAGCGCTTCTTGGGAGGCAACCCATGTTTTGTGTGATTTTATTTTGTTTGTTTGTTATTTGCTTCCGTACGCATGCTTTATTTTTATTGTTGGTTGATCATGTTTCTAAACTAAATAGTGGAAATACTTTACTTTGTTGTTTTGGCCTAGTCTTAACTCCACCTAAAAGTATTTTTGCAAAAGATAAGTGTAAGGGGAAACCCCAAATATGTTTTTAAGAAACAAACCGATCATGATTCTCCACAATATTAAATGAACATGTATATTCGTATTTGTTAGAGTCAAATGCTTGTATTGAGTTATAATGAAGTTTTGCAAGATTTTCCAGGAAGTAGGACCAAGTTTTTCCAGAAAATTTTCGGAAACTTAACATAAGAATTTCTGCAGGTCACTTCTGACGGCGTCAAGAATTAATTCTTGATGGCGTCACGTGTAAAAAAATCTGGAAATTTTACCAGTTTTGTTTTTCTAACGGAGTCTTATGGTTTTTGTGAATTATTAAGTTTTATAATCTCCAGAAAATCTGCAAACTTCATTCCACAAGCATTATATCTTATCTTGTTTTCTAGGATTTAGTAACTTATATAGGATGCCGCCGATTTTATGCGAGGTTGTTTTGTCTATTTTCTCAGGATTTACAGGTTATGTATGACAAGAAGATGATTTATATTCTGGAAGGGAAGCTTTGATTGTTCATTTTCTTGGAAGAAGATTTAACCTGACCACCTTATTATCCATACCGAGCGAATCAGGGGAGTATTTGATTTCATTCTTTTTACTTTTTAACTTTTACATTCTTTACTTGAACATTGGGGACAATGTTCATCTTAAGGGTAAGGGGAGGGTAAAAAGATGATACCTTACATTTACACTTTCGCTTGAGTTTGTTTTGTTTAATGGTAGATGTGTAATAAAACTATGAGAAATACTTGTTAGTGTAAGTTTAGCGCCAAATTTAAATTTTTTTACAACATTTAGGAGTGAAACTCTAGCCATAGCAAGCGTCTCATGGATAGGAGATTGTATGACTAGCACATAACCGTATATTCAGAAAAATTTTCCACCCAAATATGTGAGGTTCGTCTTTAGATTTGATAGGAAAAACATTTACTATTAGTGCTTATGAGTGTACCGGTAGCATTTAGATTCTAGAACTCGCGTTAGTGATGCATCCCGAGACCGCTAGTGAGACTACATTCGTGTAGTAGGATTTACTACATGATAAGAGGCATTAGGATCACCCTTGTGTTAAACCCGTATCATAATTACTTGACCATTTAAGTCATATTACTTGGCTAGTTAAGTCAATTAATTTTTCCCACACCCTTAGCGTTGTACTCATTTTTAGTACACGAAACCCTTAGTACACCCCTCCGAGCCTATCTTTTCATTTCTAACTTTAAGCATCTTACTTAAAGGAAGAATTTGTTACACCCCACTTAAATGTACACCCAAATCGCCTTAGCCTTCCGTGTATGCGCTCATTTTTAGTGCATTATTGTTATTTGTTTAAACCCTAAGTTAACTATCTAATTGATTACATGGTTGCTAAGTCGAGTCATATCCTTGTACATATTGTTTTGGGACGATTGGGACTCATGGGTAAGTACTTATTTTATGGAGTAATGGGGAAGAACATCATTTATTACCCCCGTATGTTCGTTAATCTTAAAAGTACTCCAAGTGTTTTGATTTTTTTAATTCGAGTCAATAGTTTAGTTTATTGTAAAGTATGTAAAAATTCAAGTGTGAGGGGAATTTCCATTCCCTAAGATGTATTATTTTGGATGGTAGGGTAAGAGTGTATGCAAAAAAAAAAAAAAAAAAAAAAAAAAAAAAAAAAAAAAAAAAAAAAAAAAAAAAATCGAAAAAAAATAGAAAAATCAAGAAAAAGAAAAAAGAAATAGAAAAAGAGAAAAAAACATACAGACTACCATCCCTTTTCATTCTATATTCATTTTATGTTTTTGTTATTTTTCATTTATTAGCTTAAGTCGAGTCTAGTCTTGGCTTAGCAACGCCATATTGTACATGTAATTAATCAAGATTGTTAACTCGCCACCAGTAAAACTTCATTTATCCAACAAAATCGTGTATTTCATATCCCTACACCTAACGTTAGAACCCATTAAAAGACCTCTTTGATAGTTTATCCTAGGTGCTTACGCCATGTGGTGGAGGTTTGATCCTTTCCCAAGCCTATGGTAATCTATTTTGCTATGACAGGTAGTGAGAGATATCTTCCGTTTCCATATTGTAATTTATGCTTTATTACACCCGAGAGATGTGAGTATCTAAACACTATTTGTGAGGTGCTTGTGTATGACCTCCGTGCTTGTCTTTGGTCTTTAGTGGAACGATTATTTGTTATAATTACTTTTATATTAGTGTTAAATGACCCCTAACTTGTATTTTGACTAGAATAAAAGCGCATTTGCTTGAGGACAAGCAAATCTCAAGTGTAAGGATATATGATGAGGCGAAAAATGAACCACTTTAGGGGGTCATTTAAGCCCGGAATTGAATTTATTTGATCAAATATTGCCCTAAATCGTTCCTTTTATGATTTTAGGTACTTTGGGAGAGAAATCTGGAAAAGGAAGCAATTCGGACGTTTTTGGAGCATAAAAGTGAAGAAAACGCCAAAGTCTTAATTTTCCTTGCTAGAAACAGTAGGTGACGGCGTCAAGAGTAATTTCCATGACGATCTAGTACAGATTTGAAGGCGTCACTAAGTAGGGCGTCAAGTGGAAAATGCATGAAGGCCTGGAAACATATAACACTTGACGGCGTCAGATCTGGATCAAGGCAGTCCGAGATTAAGTTTGTCGGCGAGATGACGGTGTCACAAAATTTGTCTTGACGTCGTCATACCCTATTTCCTATATATAGTTTTCTAATTTTCACATTAAAAAGAGAGAAGTTTTGGAGAAACCCTAAGTACGAACTTTGTACCAATTTTACAGGTTTTTCAAGGGTTCTAAGCCCTTGATACCTTTCATGTGTAATTGAGATAAGTATTCTTTTAATTCAATCAATATGTCTATATGTTGGTTGTCTATATCTTGTTCTTGTCTTAATTCCATCATGCTAGGCTAGATCTATCTTGTGTTTGCTTGGATCTAATGAAACCTAGATGTTAATTATGTGTTGATTACTTGTTTATAGTTGTATTGGATGAATGAATTCGATGTTAGGCTTAAGAAAACTGGTAGATCTCCAAATGGTAACATATTTGAACGTCTTAGGAAACATGAACTGACGTGCACTAGGTTTTATTGGTTGTATTTAATGCATGAGTAAATTCTAATGATCCCATGTTAGGAGCTTCTTAGCCGGCTCGACATAGGAGTGAAGTAGGCACTCATAGGATTGGGGAATTAAGTGCGCCACCCCATGAATGGTATTAAGGAATATAATCCGTCATCCACGCAACTATAACAAGTAATTAACGTGTAAAAGATATCTAAGGAGTAGTGAAATCTAAGTAAACACATTTTCTCCACTTATTGCTCACAACCTTAGTTAATTTAGTTTATTTTCATTTCTAGTATTTTATTTTTGATTGCATCTTTAGTATTGGGTTAGTTGACTAGCAACTAATTCCGCCCAAATCCTTCAAACCCGAGATTTTTACTTGCTTTCTAAAAAAAATATAAAAATACAAAAATAATCATCCCTCACCTTTAGAACTAGTATTTAGGTTTTCTAATCCTAGCGACACTATTCCTAGCTGAACGATCAATCCCCCGGTACTTGTCACTATACTATACTACACGATCAGGTACACTGCCTGGTGGGGGTTGTAAGCTTCTCAAGATCCCTTGAGAGGTAAAGCCTGGTGCGATTCCCACGTATCACTTCTCAATTCGTTATAAAATGGTTCATGAAGACAACATGGGCGTTTGGTTCATGAACAAATTATAATTATATGTAGTTACTTAAAACTTAAAACTAGCTCATATAATTTGTTAAAACTGTTAGAGTCAATAGATGTCATCAAGATATATAATCAATATATATATTGATATTTTAGGTTATATTAATCTATTTAAGGGAGCGTTTGGTTTATCTTGAAAAAGATATTTTGAAAACCAAAATTCATATTTTAACCTTTTAAAACATGTTTATGCTGAGTCAAACTCTTATGAAAAAGCAAGATATATAATCTAATATATATCTAGCCTTACTTCGAAATGAATTATGATATCATACTCTTTGACATCATATATTCTAAACGAGTTTAAAATCAAAATACAAGGAACATTGTGAAACTACTTCATAGAATATATTTTTTTTGTCGAAGTAGAATTTCGTTCCACATATATTGCATATATATATATATATATATATATATATATATATATATATATATATATATATATATATATATATATATATATATATATATATATATATATATATATATATAACATATGCATGATAGTTGTTTTTGTCTTAATTTTATTTTTGTTGTTATATTGTTTAGGTGAAAATGCCTAAGACCACGGTTGGTGATGTCTCCAAAACCAAACAATACATTCCAAATGTTTCCTCTACTCCCGGCATGTCTCCTTCAGTTGCATGTTTCTATCGTCTCATTGAAAATAGAAACACTCACGAAGGAAGAATTGTCGATCCATCTTTCTATGACTCTGATCAAACCGAAAGAATGTTCTCCAATATTCGTTTTGAATGTCTTTACCAAATCAACGAACCAATCATTCCTCATTTTATCCTCGACTTCTATAGCTAAGTGACGGTGCAAACCGATCCCTATGGTCATCTCCTTATTTCCTTCATGATCCAAAATCAATTCATCACTCTTACTCTTGCTCAATTTGGACAAATTCTTAGAATCCCATAAAACGGCCAAGCCGTATTCTCAAATGAATGGGATCTTTCCTATCTTGAAAGAAATCGTCCTCAGGATGGTCCATACTATTCTGAGATTCCTAGTCCTGAAGACATTCGTCGATTGCTTGAACTAGAACGTCGTACGACTAGTCGAGTAATCAAGTCGAAGAATGTCGATATTCATGCAAATCAAATCCTCCTCAAAGAACTAAGCCACGATATGAAAAAGTGGGAAGAACTCATTCGCGAGAATGCGTTTGGTACTGGTGGTCACCTTGATCATGTCACGGCAAGCATTGCCCACATGTTATATTGTGTAGTTGCTGAAGAGAACTAAAATTTGGCTTATATTTTTGTTCATCGAATCATGTCCGCCAAAAACACCCCAAATGCCAATCTTCCTTACGGTATGTTCCTTACACGACTTTATCGTTATGTCATGGAACATTACCCACATCTTCAAAGAGATTACTACATGCAAATCCTTCCTACTTTGAACCAACTTACTCTTGTTCGTACTCGTCGTTCTCGAAGTGACAAAGGAAAATCTCATGTTCCTTTGTTTTCTATGCCTCCTGGGTCTACATCTCATCGTGACGATGATGATGATGAGGAGGAAGACACCTCACGTGTTAGTACTCCATCCCCCACGACCTTTGTTGATAATCTTGAAGATCTTGACTATACCAAGTATCAAGTTCCTCTTCCTCATGAACGTACCGATGAACTTCTCTTCACTCGTCAAACGTCCATTATCAACCAACAACAACAAATGCATGAAGAAATTCGAGGAGGATTCAAATCCGTTGGAAAGATGTTTAGAAAGATGATTGGGAAGAAGAAGAAGTAGATGATGTTGACGTATTGCTACTTATTATTATTATTATTCTCTATTAGACATTTGTATGGCTTGTTACTTGTCCGATTTATTCGGAAATACTTATGTTATCTCTTGTTTATTTCTTGGATGATGCATAGACTTTAACTATTATCATGCTACTATCTTCATCATATTTTAATGTTATGCTATGTTTCTTTTGAAAGTGGAATATAATATGTTTGTTTGCATGCATAACTTGTTTATATATATATATATATATATATATATATATATATATATATATATATATATATATATATATATATATATATATATATATATATATCATCATTCCTAGAGTATATACTTCTAATAGAGCTTGCTGGAAACACACACTTGAAAAATCACCCATTTCTGCAAATTTTGGGTTTCTGGTCGTCTGGGAAAACACCAGATGGGCGGCCCCCTTAATTTCCTAGGCGGTCCCCTTAATTATTAAGGGGCCGGCCTACAATTAAGGGGACCGGCCATCTGGAACTGGGTTTACTGTTTTCTTTTGCATCTTGTGAACTATTTCTCTAGTATCAGCTACCATTTCCTATTTTAACCCAACTGATTTTAGAATCTCATTCAACCATTTCAAATACATACCTAAATCAACCATTTCCATACTATAAATTCCCTCCATAATCACCATTCTTCATCTCATCATTCCTCATCTAAATCATCATGACTCCACCAAGCACTTCAAACTCCAAGGCCTCTAAGAAACAAAAGATTGTCATCATCCCTCCAAAACAACTCTTCATTGACTTAACAAATGAAGACAACAAAACCCCATCACCTCCACCTAAATGCTCATCTCCAAGTGCACCTAATGCACCATCCAAAACACCTTCCACTCATGGAACTTCCTCATCCTCCATACCCTCAACCTCATCAATCAATGACTACATCAATTCACACTTGTCACCACAAGTATCATCACCACATCCTACACAAGAACCTATCTCCACCCATCTTACCATCTCACTTTCACCAATAACACCACTTGATGCTCATCTCTCATCTCCACCATTCTTTGTCAATCCCGTGCCTTGGAGGTTACTTGAATCCCATGGGGATACTTGTCTTTGTTGCATCCACAACCGAACTGTAATCTTTGGTCTTAGAGATGAAATTCAATATATGTTTTCATATATTGAACATTTGCTTACTAACCCACCACCACCACCAACTCCACCATCCTCTCCAATTATTCCTCCACCACAATTCTCACCCATTCCTCCACCATCACCATCATGCTCTCCAAATTAAGCATATGATATGCTAAATAAATAAAGCCTTTACCACCCTTTTGCTTGCAAGCTCTATGAAGCCCATGTACTCTTTGCATGATGAAATATTCTTCTAGTTGTTAGTTTATGTAATAGCTATCCTACTTGTAATCTTTATTATTGCTACTTGTATTGTTGTGTCTTGACACAACTATTGCTTTAATATGAATGCTTCTTTTCAAACATGCTTAATTATATTCTTATCACCTTATATATATTTGCATGTATATACTTGTGCTTCTAATATTTTCGTTTTGCAAAGCATTCCATAGCTCATTCTCTTGGTGCCCCCAAACGAGAGGGAGAACACATCAAGGGGGAGATATCTTCCCGTCAAATTTTCACGTTTGAAAATTGTCGGCATAACCTTTTTGATTCTACAAAAAGGGGGAGAAGTAAATATAAACTCACTAAAATACTTGTTTAAAAACTAATTTTTGAGTTAATGAGTTTAAGTTTTGTAATCATCAAAAATGGGGAGATTATTGCTATAAATAATGTTTAAAAACGTTATTAATATTTCTCAATAAATCCATGTTTTGATAATCACAAAACTCAAATCAAATTAAGTCAAGATTAAGACGTAAACAAGTATTTAGTAACAAATATTTACCTCTACATCTAATATCACTTAAGGTATGCATAAACTAAGCATCTTATGCATTACATGATCAAAGGAAACCTTGTCTTAAGACATAACATTTTATAAAATGATATTAACATTTTATATATATTTGTAAATCATTTTTGGTATTGTTGTATTAAACTACAAAGATATGATTTCAAATTTCCAACCAAAAAGGACAAATTTTATCCAGAAAAACTTTTTCAACGTTCAGTAGGGCAGCCCCCTTAATTATACTAGGTGGCCCCCTTAATCATTAAGGGGACCGGCACGCTCCAGAACAGTATTTTCTGGCCCTATAAATACTGGATCATTCCACATATTTTTCTCACCTTTTTGCACTAAAAACTTTCTGATCTAACCTCCATTTCTATCTTAAAAATCCTTTGATCATATAATTCATAAGTCTTTGTTTCCAAGTGATCCAAAGCCTCATCCACTCAAGTGCAAGAAGAAGAACACTCCTCTACATCCATTTAATTGTAGTAGTGTTGTGATTAGCTATTTTCATATTGTAGTAGTGCTAGATACTTGTAATAGTGTTGTGAGAACTTGTTGATTGTAGAAACTAGGTGTGTTGTAAAGTAGTGTAGTAGTTGTGATTTAGTTGTGCATAGAAGAAGGTGTGAAGTTGACAAGAAGAAAAGGTGTGAAGCTTTCTTGAAGAAGTTGTGAAGGTGTGAAGAAGGTGTGAAGTCTTGAAGAAGTTGTGAGATTAATTCTAGCTACGATTATAACTTGACATTTAGCTTAGTGTCGTTAACTCGTGTAAGCCAAGGTGTGTAAGGTTTCTCCACCATAAGGAGTTTGTTGACATAGTGAAGAAAACTCTCGAGTGTGGTACTCGGGGAGTGGAGTAGGGCAAGGAAGGTGTCCTTATAGCCGAACCACTATAAATTCGCGTGTTGTGATTTGATCTTTCTAACTCTATCCTTTCTTCATTCTATTTCAATACTTTCATTATTCGATTAGACTTGCTTATATTGGTTGTTACTTGAATTCACTTGAGATCGAATCGAAAGTTTTTATAAGCTACAAAATATTTTGGAAATAAATTTAAAAAGGACGTAAAACTATTCAACCCCCCTTCTAGTTTTCCACAATACTTTCTAATATAATTAACTAGATAAATGAGCTAAAAACCTAACAATTTTTACAATCAAACCTAAGCATTGCACTAACACCTAATTGGCTTGAAGCAATACCAACAAAACAATGAAAAATATTAAAAAATCGCTTAATAATAAGCAGTAATCAATTCCAACAAAACAATGAAAATAAAACCTTAGTGCATGGCAATGAACCCATCCCATTCGAAAAAAAATAAACAGTTACAAGAAAAGGAATGCTAAAAAGCAATAAATAAACAATGAAATAAGGATTGTTAAAAATCAGTAAAAAATGAGCCCTAAAGATCATGTAAGGTAGAAAAATAAAATAAAGCCCTAATTAATAAGCAAATAAAAAAACTTACCATTTCGTTATCTTTTTTTTGTGTCTGTCTTAGGGATCAAAGGTTTACAATGTGTGATGGATCATACAACTTCATGTACTTGTCGCAAGGTGTTTCGATCTACAAGTGTGTGTTGTCTGTGTGTTTTGTTGATCTACAACTGCGTGTTGTGTGTGTGTTTTTGGAAAAAGGTTTTATGATGTGTGCTTATTCACACATCCTTTTTAGGCCTTAAATCAGACCAAAAATACCAAATACTAACCAAATATGCCAAGAAATTGTGTGTTTTTGTATTTGTGTGTGTGCATGTACGGATATGTGAAAAATGGACAAAAACAAAGCTAAAACCGACAAAAACGAGCACGAGAATGGAAAAAGGTCAAAATCCGGAGCCGGGAAAGCTTAATGATCAAAGAAAGCTCATAAAGTCAAAAGAAGTCCTCGGAGATTCATAAAGTTGCAAGAATAGTCCCTGATCAAAGTTTGGAGAGATTGGCAACTTTAGTCCCTATACTTTCAGGAAATTACAAAAATGGTCCTTTGATGAAATATTTGAAGAAAAGTCAAACGTGGTCCTTCATAAATCAAAGAATTACAAATATGACCCTTGGAATAAAGTTTTGGCAAAAGTCAGATTTGGTCCCTATGATTTTCAGAATTTCAACATTGGTCTTTGTCTAATATTACTAATCCTAAGCAACCGGATCCACAATCAAATCCAATACTAACTCCCTGCTGGCCCAAAATGAACACAAGCCCAACACCCCATTACCCATCATAATACCCAGGTCAACCCATCTTAACCCGGTCAAACCCCAAAATAATAAAAACACCCCCAAATTCATTCCCGCCCCCAAAATCCCCATTTACCCAGAAAAGTAACTATTCACTAGAACCCTAGCTTTAACCACGCACAAATTGACATCAATTAAGGGTACGGAGGTCAAATTGCTTGATGTTCTAGAAGGCCTGACATGTCAGGGAATGCCAGAGTGGCAATCCTCATGGGAGTGAGTGCATATGATTGGGTAATCATTTAATCAAACGGCTGATATTGATAGATTGGGGACCAAGGTGATCTAAGAGCTTAGAAGGACTCAGAGAAAGCACAAATTACCCACGGATTGATGACATGGACATCTAGAGTTTTCCTCACATTCGGCTATAAATACTCCTCTCATCTCACTTGTTTAGACGTGTAGGTTTTTTTTATGTAAGAGTGTTTTATTTTAATGCTTTTATCCTTTGTAATTTCATTTTTTAGTATTGTACTAAAATTTTCTCAATTAATAAAATTTTAGTTTTTAGCTTATTTTCTGAATTTCTTATTTAGCTTGTTTGAAATCTATTTACTGTTTTTCTAGTTTATTACAATCCTTATTAGTGTTATTAAATTTATCATTTCAGTCTTTATTCATCATATATTGAAAAACCAAAAAAATTAAAAATATATATATATAAAAATAGTTTTAATTAAGCTTCAATGAGCTTTTTCTATTTGTTATAAGCTTATATAAGCTTCCTAGCTTACTGTAAGTTTATTTGTTCTCCAATTTTCAAAATTCCAAAAAAGTCAAACAAAGTCAACCTCGGCTTATTAAATAAGCTCAGCTTATTCATTGGAGTATTAGACAGTTAAGAAGGAGCTCTAGGCCTGTCCAAAGACAGGCTAGCTAAGTGAACCCCCTCTGTTTGAGCTGAGGGGGCTTTTACTTGTAAGTTTCATTTTATTTCCTTTAAAATTTGCATAATCATAGTAGTAGTAGTGTAGCTTTATTATTGTTGATTATTTCTGTTTTACTTTGATATTTGCATCTTAATTAAGCTTAGTCTCAGTTTATATCTCATTTAGATCTTAGTTTGTTTGAATTTGGTGTGCTTCCGTTTCATTGTCTGCAATACTTTTAGATCTGTGTTTCTGTTCTATTTAGTGGTTGGATTCTGAGTCTCTGTGTTGATTTAGCATTGTTGAATCAGTATTAGAGTAATATTTGTGGATTGGATTGGAGTGACACTTATTAGCCTCATATAGGTTCATAGCAGTTACATTCAGGGGTGTTTGGATCTGTGGTTGATTGTGTGTTTTAATTGGTTTGAGCTTATTCAGTTAGTGTAGATAGGTTATTGTAGTTTCATTTAGGCTATTCAATATTAAAGATTAGTAGTTATTTCATAAAAAGTCAAAACTCACTTTAAATTTTCATTAGTTGAATAACTGTTTCAATTTAGAACTTATAGTCTCATCATATAGCTGCATTAGTAGTTCTAATAGCTTTATTTAGTTAAAATACAGTTTATTGTATCAATTTCCATTGTTAATTTTCAATCAAATTTCAGTTTAGTCAACAAAGCTTGCATCTAAAAAAGTCAAATAGCATAGAATATCATAAATAGATAGTTCTTTGGAAGCTTTTGTAGAATTCAATACTCATTGGAAATAAATTTGGTTTGCTATTTTTAGAAGATTAGCAGTTAGGGAATCATAAGCAGAAAGAAAATCTAGGTTTGTAGCTAATCTGCTTATTGGAAATTGTGGTTTAAATTGACTGTTTGAACAAGTGTTCCCCTGCACATCAGTTTTGGTCAAACTTTCTAGGTAGCTGTTAGGTTAGTAATTTGGCTTTAAAATTAGTGCCATTGGTAATTTTGTGGTTTCAGTAGTTCAGTGAAACTTTTGCCCCCATAAGCTCTCTAGTCTCAGCTTATTTATACTGCTTATTTGACCTATCTAGTTGAGTAGTTTGAACCTAGTTTTCTGTTTTCATAATCAGGCCAACATTTGTGTTCTTTTGCTCATAAACTGAGATTTGTGATTCATTTAAGTTCATTTGTACCTAAAGTTGTTTTTCCCATTGAGCTTTTGCTTATTGCTTAATCTGTTGCTTATTGCTCATTCCAAAAAGTGCTTATTTGAACTGTTTTGGCCCATTTCTGTGTTTCTGAGTTCTTTTTGGTCTAAATCTTGTTCCATTGAGCTTATTTGAGTCCAAAATACCTCTGTTTTAAGTTTGGTCAAGATTGGTCAAGGTGTGCTTATAAATAAGCACTCCAATTAAGCTGTTTCAAAGCAATAAGCATTTCCTGAGCTCATTTAAGTTCATTTGTACCTACATTTTTAGATTTTTCCTGAAATTTTCATATTTTTCTGAATTCATTTGCTATTTTTCTCATTTAATTTTAGTTTTTAATCAATTTTTATTACTTTTTAAATACCAAAAATTCCAAAAAAAAAATTAGAAAATCCTAAAAAATCCAAAAATATTTTTGAAAATAGTTTTCAATTATTTTAGATTTTTAGAAATTAATTTTGCATTTTCCCCATTTTTTTCAATTTTAATTGAATTCTAATTACTTTTCAATTAGTTTAATTAGTTTTTAATTCATAAAAATTACACAAAAAGCCAAAAAAATATATTTTCAGTTTTAAAAATAGTTTTTAGTTATTTTAGAATTTTCAAAATTTATTTTGTATTTCTCTCACTTAATTTCCATTTTCTTTTAATTTTTAATTAGTTAAATTAGTTTTTAATTCATAAAAATTAAATAAAAAGTCAAAAAAATATTTTTTGTTTTCTCAAAATTTCGTTTATCATTTTTAACTTAGGAAAATTATTTTCAAGCCCGTAGGATAAGTATAGCTTAAAATTCACTTTTTATTTTGCGCGTTTACGTTTTATTTACGTTTAAGCTTACGGTTTTGATTCTACGTTGCGTTTTAGGTTTGATTACTTGATTTACGTGCTTAATTAGTTAATTGTGCTTTATTTTCATATTCATTAGTGTAATCTCATTGATATCACTTTTTCCCACTTTAACGACACGTTTTACATATCGGGAATTTGAAATTCCATTCACACCTTCACACGGACTACGGCCTCGGGTTATCCGTATTTCCTGCGGATTTCTTTGAGCAATACTATACTATATATATACTTGATTTGAAAACACAATCATTTTACTAATTACATGTAAACAAACAAAGAAAAAGAAAAAAAGAAAAGAAAACTAAGAGGACAAGCAAAAGATTTTGAAAAGATGGCAAAAGATCTTTTAAATTTCCTAAGCAAAAAGTCAGCCCCCGGTTGACCATCGTCAGTCGAGCACCGTCGGTTGAGCACAGTCATTTAATAAAAAACAATGTCTTTTGTACTTAGTGAATAGTAAAGTAGATTGCATAAGATTTAGTGGGACACTTAGTGGTGAGACACGTGGCGCAAAAGTAGTGGAGTTGAGCAGTTGAGCATGACCGTTTTGAGAAAGGATGTCAAAAGTGACTAGAAAATAGAATTCCTTCATACTTTTGTACCGTTTTAGTACTTTTCTCGTAAGAGCACTGGGTACCGTTGGTGCCATGGCTTGGTGCCGTGGGATTTTTTTGCTACCACGTCAGCAAAAAGCTCCCTGACACCAGAAACCCCACGGCACCACATTTAAGAGGTATCCGTTGGCACCAGAATTTCTAGTGCCGTCGGCCAATTTTTTTCTTTTTTCTTTTACTTAAATTAAAATATACACACTATAAACTAAAATAAACTTCATTAATATTAAAAACAAACATTACATATAAAAAAACACACACTACATTAAAAAATACAAACTAATTATTCAAGTTCCATAAATGCTCCACAAGGTCTTGTCGAAGGTCATCGTGAACTTTTCGATCTCGAAATTCTTTATTTTTTCTAATATGTAAATCACATCTTTCGATCCAAGTATCTGGCATGTTCGGGCGTGGATCGACGAATGTTTCTCTTAAATTCACTTCGAATCCTTCGTCTTCCAATATCATGTTGTGTAACATTATACAACAATACTTGATTAATTTCAAAGTGTTGACTTGAAAAGCACGTGCGGGTTGTCGTATAATCCCCCACCGACCTTGTAGAACTCCGAAAGCTCATTCAATATCTTTTCTAGCACTTTCTTGAACCCTTTTGAAGTTCAATATCTTTTCTGACCTTGCAACACTAAACGTTTTCACAAACATGGACCATGTTGGATAAATGCCATCGGCTAAATAGTAACCTTTTTTATATGTATGTCCGTTTACTTCAAACGGACATTCCGGAGCTAAACCGGCAAGTTCATCATCAAATATAGGGGAACCATATAACACATTAAGATCATTATTTGCCCCTGGAACCCCAAAATATGCATACCAAATCCATAATCTTTGATCCGCAACCGCTTCCAACATAAGAGTTGGGTATTTATGATCACGTCTTTTGAATTCAGCTTGTAAGGCCTTTGGACAATTTTTCCAATCCCAATGCTTACAATCAATACTCCCGAGCATTCCCGGGAGGTTATGTTTTTCTTCATGCAATGCATATATTTTTTCAATGTCATCTGAGTTGGGCTTTCTAAGATACTTTTCATTGTATAAAACAAGTATGCATTTAGTAGAGTAATCTAAACATTGTCGTGAACAACGTTCACCAATTTGCAAGTACTCATCAAATGTATCAGGTGCAGTGCCGTACGCCAATTGGCGTATGGCGGATGTGCACTTCAAAACAGCACCAATACTTGCACGACCGGTAGCATCGTGACGTTGGTGAAAAAAACTAAAGTACTCGGGAAGAGGCTGAACATCATAAGTTAATATATCGTTGAGAATTTTATTAAAAAGTCTAGAGCTCATACTGTTGGGTCACTGAATTCCCCAATCTTTCCTAACAAGGATTTGAACGTAAAATCCCCTAAGTGTAAACAAGTCACTGAGTGAATAGTAACTCAGTGAGTCACCTTCAGGATGCTAAGACCGAGCCTAAGAAGAAAGGTTCTTCATTCAGTGAGGCGGAACTCAGTGAAGAGTGATCTAAGCCAAGAAGAAGGTGATGGGTTCAGTGAGGATGACAATAACTCACTGAACCCCATGACTCCTCAACAACTTCATAGTACTGAAGACTGATGACAAGAAGACTGAAGTTTTGGAGGGACTGGGCGGGAAAGTTTGAGCTGCATTATTAAAGTGCTTTATCACTTTAATGTCAAACTTTCCCAAAATGGTTAAAACCAGTATGTCATCAGAAAGTGCCTTTTGGACTTAACTCAATGAAGGTTCCTTGCCAGAAGAATAATATCTTTCAAGATATTGTTAGGGAAGATTTATGTCCAATGTATAACTAGTTGTTCTATACTTGTGTATAAATAGGAAGCATATATGAGGAGTAAAAGTTGACAAGTTTGTACAATTAATGCAAAGCACTCACAAACCACTTTTACTCCTCCAAAGAACAACACAACCCCTGAGATAGCTCAGTGGGTCTTGAAAGTTGTCACTCAACATAGATTGAGTTTAGTGAGGAGTCCATACAATACTTGTCGTTTTCAATCCCAAGTGTTATTCCGCAAACACTTGGGTACGATTCTTTTTTATTAACTTCTAATAAATAATTAAACGTTGGAAAATATTGTCTCTTATATTTACGTTACTTTATTGTTAATCATTTTATACAACTTTGTTTAAAGTCATACATCTTGGTTACTTTAGCTTTTTAGTTACTGATAACCAAGTAAAATGGACCAACAAGTGGTATCAGAGCCTACGATTTGTAAAACTTAAACCTGTTTTCAAAACTTAAGAGTGCTCAAGTTTTTAAAATCAAGATCCCACTACGACTGACATAGATGTTCCCCAGCTTGTCGACAAAAAGGGTGGAAGTTATTCAGCAACTGCCCCTCGACTAGAAGCTGGCAAATTTAATAAGTGGAAAAAGCGAATGCTTTGCTACTTAACTGGGATGGAACCATATTACATTAAGTTGATTAATGATGGTCCATATGTCCCAACAACTGCCCAAGGTTTAATTAAACCTGAAGCTCAGTGGACCCCAGATGAAAGGAGGGTGGTCAATCAAGACCAGCGCCTGAAAAGCATCATTATATCATGCCTTCCTGATGATATAATGGAATCAGTGATCAACTGTCCCACTGCCCAGCAGACATGGACTGACCTGGTTCATAGCTATGAAGGGCCTTCTGATACCAAAGAAAATAGAATCATGGACCTGAAGCTTGAATTCAATACCTTCAGGGCCAAGGATTCTGAAAGTCTCTCTGAGACTTATACTTGGTATAAGACCCTCCTGAATGAGCTGACCAATGATGGTGTTATACTGTCAAAACATGAGATCAATGTTGGTTTTGTCAACAGTCTCCCTGAGAAGTGGTTAAACTTCTCTCAGGGATTAAGAAATGCAAACCACATTCAGAACCTTGAGCTCCCTGCCATCTATGGGAAGTTTGTCTATGAAGACAATCTTATCACCAGGAGATACCCTGGTAAAGCTCAGGAGACCAAAAAGGCCTTGACAATTTCACCCATATCAACTGCTTTCTATTCAAAAGGTGTTGTGCAGGATTTTCAGGATGGATCTGATGATGAGGTTGACCAAAGAACCAGTGAAGAGTATCTTAATGATCTTCAAATTGAATTTCATGAAAGAGCACTCCTTGCTAATTCTAAAAGGTTTTTTAAGAAAAACAAATTTCCTTCTAAAGCAAATGACAACACTGAATGCTTTAAATGTGGAAAAATGGGGCATTTTGCGAAAGATTGTTTTTCAAAAACAACCTCAGAACCATCTTTCAAATTTTCAGGAAATAACTCTTTTTCAGGCCCCAGCAAATTGCAACCAAAAATGCTTCAGTCTAGTCAAAGATTTGAAAAAGTCCCTCAAATTGACTTTGAAGCCAAGTACAGAAAGGCAAAAGCTAAACTTGCCCTTCTTGAATCATCCTCAACAGTCTCTCAGCCTCCTTAGGCTCCAAAGCCTTCTCAAGCCAAGAACAAAGGGCTTGTAGCTGAAACATATGACTGAGATGAGGTTGAAGTGTCCTTTGATGATGATGAAGTTCACATCAGTGCCCTGATGGCTCTGTCAGAAGACAACAAACTTGTTGTGGGGAAGCGTCATGCAAGAAATGGTAAATGGGTCAACATCACTATGAGAAAGGTAAATCTTTTACTTTCTATGGATGATAATGATGATTGAAAATCTTACTTGGATTATATTAATGTTGATCTTAAGTTTGTTGAAGAGCAAAGACTTAATTTGTTTTCAAAATTTAACAAACTGAGTTTTGAATTAAATCATTGTAGAGATGAGTTACTTGCCTTAAAACAAGCCAAGCTTGAAAGTGTTACACTTCAAATTCAAAACTCTGAACTTGTAAAACAAAATCAAGCTCTTCAGGATGAAGTTAAGAAAGAAAAGGAAATTATTTGGAAGTGGACTCAGAAAAACCCCAAACTTTATGAAACACTGAGTCTCTCACCCAGCCCCAAAAAGGCTGGTCTGGGTAATGATCAACTCACTGAAGTTTCTGGGGAGAGTAGCCATTCTACAACTTTTCTATTAACCAACATACTCTCTAGCAAAGAACTAGCTCCCAAACCCAGTGATTGGATTGAAAGAAACAATCCTGATAGTAAATTGCCAAATTTTAACACGGGAAGAATCCTGGAGCCTGAAAGTCAGGCTATCAAGGAGCTGCTAGGAGTCACTGATGAACTTAGTCCTACTGAGTCCATCACTGAGTCTAAGTCTGATTCACCACTTCCTCCACTGAAACAACTTCAGGGAGCAGAACCCAATTCTGACCTTGCACCATTAGTCTTTCAACCACATTCTCCTAAAGAGAAATCAGGATTAGGAAGGACTATTCTGAAAAGACCTACTCCTGCACCCACTGAAAAGTCTGAAAGCACTGATTCAAAGGTTGATCAGCTTGTTGAACTTGTCAGGATGCTGAGTGAGAAAATTGAGTCTACTGAGAAAAACTCTGACTCAAAATCAACAAAGCCCTCAGTATCCTCAGGTTCCTCCAAACCAAAAACCACACCCAGACCCTCAGGGAGATGTGAGCTGTGCAATTATCCCAATCACAGCACTGATAAATGCTACAGAGTCCTTTTTTGTATGATATGCAAACAAGAGGACCACAGAACTTGTGATCACATCCCCCACACTGCTTCTTTAAAAGCAAGGGGTCTATACAAAACCCAAGGCTATCAGTATGCCACTCCTTCCAAACAAAGACTGAAGGCTAAGCCTTTCTCACCATGTCCTCACTGTGGTTTCAATGATCATCTTCCTGATGATTGTATGATGAAATATTGTTGTGACATCTGTGGAGATCCCTCCCATGAAACCAGGGGACATGACAAAGTGATTCAGTCCAGAAGGAAAAACCAAACCAACACTTCTCAGTCACCTGAGGCATCAACCTCCACAAAATGTAAAACATGTGGAAGCTCAGGTCACACAACTTCAGACCATGATTCACTAACTGAGTTCAAAAAGTCCCTGAAGACTAAGCCCACTAGAAAGTGGGTCAACAAGAAAAACTAACCCAGTTTACTGTTTGTGTAGAAACACATCAAGGATCCTACTTGGCATCTAGACAGTGGGTGCTTCAGAAGTATGACTGGTGTGAAAAGTTTTCTGCACAAATATGTAGAAGAACCAGGACCAAAAGTAGTATTTGGTGATAACTCATCAGCTCCCACTGAAGGTTATGGTTCAGTAAGCTGCAATGGTATAGTTTTTACAAGAATAGCTTATGTTAATGGTCTCAAGTACAACCTAATAAGTGTTTCCCAACTATGTGATGCCAAATACATAGTTCAGTTTGATGACAAGAGAGGAACCATCTTTAATGCCAATAAGGAAGTTGTGTTGATTGCCCCTAGGAGGGATGATGTATATGTCCATGACATGTCATCCCTGACTCAAAATGGGACTTGTCTATTCTCAAAGGCAAGTGAGACAATCAACTGGCTATGGCATAGGAGACTCTCTCATCTTAACTTCAAAAACATCAACAACCTGGCCAAACAGAACAAAGTTCTAGGCCTTCCATCCCTGGTGTATACCAAAGACAAGCCTTGTTCTGCTTGTGAAAAAGGAAAACACCACAGGGCATCATTTAAAACCAAACAAACCTTTTCCATCAAAAACTGCCTACATCTTCTTCATATGGACCTTTTTGGCCCTGTCAGTCCAATGTCCATTCACCATGAGAAGTATACTCTGATCATAGTGGATGAATACTCAAGATATACTTGGGTTTACTTCCTGACCAAAAAGAGTCAGGCAGCTGAAACAATCATGTCATTTGTCAGGAACATTGAAATCAAAATGATGTCAAAGTTAAACAGATCAGGACTGACAATGGCACTGAATTCAAAAACCATGACCTTGAGTGTTTTTGTGATGAGAAAGGAATTTCTCAAAATTTCACTTCTCCTTATACTCCTGAACAAAATGGAGTAGCTGAAAGGAGAAATAGAACACTCATTGAGGCAGCAAGAACAATGTTGAATGACTCAGTCCTCTCAAAACATTTTTGGACTGAGGCAGCTAAAACAACCTGCTACACTCAAAATAGGTCAATCATTGTGAAAAGGCATAACAAGACTCCTTATGAAATATTCAAAGGAAGGATTCCTGACATCAGCTACTTTCATGTATTTGGGTGTCCTGTGTTTATACATAATCACAAGGATCACTTGGGTAAATTTGATGCCAAAACTGATGATGGATACTTCCTGGGATATTCCCTGGTTTCTAAAGCCTTCAGGGTGTTCAATACAAGGAGACAACAAACTGAGGAAACTTATCACATTATTGTTGATGAGAGCACTGAATCAATCAGGTTCTCAAATTCCTCAGTAGAAGAAATTGGTATTGATGACTCATCAAGATATCCTCCTGATGAGTATCATCCTGAGAACAATCCCTCAACCCAATACCAAGCTGATGCTGATGTCTCCTATTACATCATCCCTCACAACCTACCCCAACCACCTATCAGTGAGTTCATTGAAACTCAGCATGTCTCAAATGAGACTGACACCACTGAACAAATTGTTCAGGAACCCTCAGAACAAATTGTTCCTACAGTTGTCACTGAAGCACATAATGATGAGCTACCTCATGTTCCTGAGTCTGAACCTAATCAGGCTCCCTCAAGCTCAAATTCTTATCCCAAACCTCAGGATAGCTGGACTAGATCCAAAATCATTGAGCTTGTGAACATCATTGGTGAACCCACTGGAGGCATGCTCACAAGAAGCAAGGCTGCTAAACTTAAGGCTGCCACTGCCAATATATGTCTTTATGCTGACTATCTCTCAGAAATTGAGCCTAAAAATGTTGAAGAAGCCCTGACTTATGAAAGTTGGGTTCAGGCCATGAGAGATGAATTGGAACAATTTGACAGAAATGATGTCATGACCCTTGTTGAATGCCCCCAGGGTGTTTTAATCATTGGTATGAAGTGGGTCTTTAAAAACAAGACCGATGAGAATGGCACAGTCATCAAAAACAAAGCAAGACTGGTTGCCAAAGGATATAATCAACAGGAAGGTATAGACTATGAGGAAACCTTTGCACCTGTTGCAAGAATGGAAGCCATCAGGATCTTCCTTGCTTATGCAACTTACATGAACTTTAAAGTTTACCAAATGGATGTTAAAAGTGCATTCCTGAATGGTAACATCAAAGAAGATGTTTATGTGCAACAGCCTCCTGGTTTCGAAAGTAGTGAATACCCCAACCATGTCTACAAGCTTAATAAAGCCCTTTATGGACTGAAACAAGCACCCAGGGCATGGTATGAAACTCTTTCAGCCTTCCTGATCCAAAATAAGTTTGTCAGAGGAAGAATTGACAACACACTGTTCATCTACAGAACAAAGGATGATGTCATTCTTGTCCAAGTATATGTTGATGACATCATCTTTGGCTCAACAAGTTACAAACTTTGCAAACAGTTTGAGAAACTGATGACCACAAAGTTTGAAATGAGCATGATGGGTGAACTCACATACTTTCTTGGACTCCAAATTAAACAAACTGATAAAGGAATATCTATTTGCCAAGAAAAATACCTCAGGAACCTACTGAAGAAGTATGAGCTCACTGACTGCTCTTCAGTAAAAACTCCTATGGTTCCTCCAAACAACCTTGGCCCTGATCTCACTGGAAAATCAGTGAATCAAACCCAATACAGAGGAATGATTGGGTCCCTGATGTACTTACTTGCCTCAAGGCCTGACATCCAATTCTCAGTCTGCCTGTGTGCCAGATACCAGGCTGACCCTAAAGAATCACATCTCACTGCTGTCAAAAGAATTATCAGGTACCTGAAGGGTACTCCAAACCTTGGTTTGTATTACCCAAAATGTTCAGGATTTGATCTCAAAGGGTACACTGACTCTGACTATGCAGGATGTAATATGGATAGGAAAAGTACTTCAGGATCCTGCCAATTTCTTGGTGGTAAACTTGTGTGTTGGAGTACAAAGAAACAACAGTCAGTGGCCATGTCCTCAGCTGAAGCTGAATATATGGCTGCTGCAGGATGTTGTGCAAATGTACTATGGATGAAGAGCCAACTGAGTGACTATGGCATTCAGTATAAGATGGTACCTATCTTTTGTGATAATACAAGTGCCATAGCCATCTCAAATAATCCAGTACTTCATCAAAGAACCAAACACATTGACATCAGATACCACTTCATCAGGGACCATATCTCTAATGGAGAAATTGAACTACATTTCATCCCCACTGAGTATCAGCTAGCTGATATCCTCACTAAACCTTTGGATGAACCCACTTTCACAAGATTGAAAGCTGAACTGGGCATGTTGGACATAGAATCAGGGAACTAATCAAAAATGTTCCAACATGATGTATATTCTCTAGGTCCTTGATCACACCCTTCCTGAAATTTTTTTTGAATGATAATTCATTCAGGGGGCCCAGGATGAAAAATGGCATTGAATACCCTAACTAAATGCTCTAAGTATTTAGTTAGTTAATGTCCCAGGTAGGTAACTGAATCCTATTAAATATAGGAATATATGTCACTTACACAACTGGCATCCACTCCTTGGGCCCCCACATCTCTCTCACCAAACACCACTGAGCATTTAATGCTCCCTCACACACAAAAGTTGTGATAACTTCTACTCTGCAAAAGTGCATTATTTGCAGAGCCGCACAACTGTTCATCCACGATGTGAGAGAAAATAGGGTAATGGGAATCGTGATATTTAATGCGGATATCAAACCAAAATTATTATGTCGTTTCGGTTAAATAAATTAACTTTTGGTATCCGCAACATCACTACTCTAATTCTCACCCTACAAATACCCCCACAAAAAGGGAACACACACACACGTTTTTAAAATCATAACAAAACTCTTGCAAATCATTTTTCAAAATTGTGTGTGTTTCCCTCACTGATACCCATTTTTTCAAAAACCAGACTTTTATCTAAACCAAATGGCTTCTTCTAAGGTCGTAAAATACGCACCCAATGTGGATTTCCAAATGGAAAGCGTAGACCTTACCAAGAACAATGTGGTGGGGAACTTTGCCTACCCTGAAGGGTACCTTGAATACAGGGATGTGGTGAAGTTCCTTCAGAACTGCTTCCTGACCACCTCATTCACAAAAACCCCCTCAGTCATCTATCATGACTATTTGAAGGAATTTTGGTGCACAGCGGTGGTTGAAAACCCTGATGCGCCAAAAGAGGCCAAAATAAAGTTTACAGTCAAGAATGGAACCAAGTCCCTAACTCTTGACTATAAAACTTTTGTCAAAGCCACAGGCCTTGACTACACCACGACCTTCACTGCCCAACCCTCCGAGAAAGAGGTAAAGGAGGTCTTACTGGAACTGGGACCCTATGACAAAAATCACCCTGAGGTGACACCAGGGTCCCTATTATCCAAAGCCCCAATAATAAAGACCTGGTTCCCAGCTCCCTGGAGAATTCTAATGACTTTTGTCATTCAGGTTCTCTGGGGAAATAAATCCTCTACTGAGTAATTGAACACTACTCAGGCAATGATAGTGTTCTGTCTCATTGAGGGTAAAATGATTGACCTTGGAGAAATCATCTTCAGGGACCTCATAGCAAAGTTAGGGGGAAGTCTAGGCAAAAACACATGTCATATCCTAGATTTGTTTCCTATGCCCTACAAGACTTGCTTGGGTCTGAGTATGTTAAGCCTGACATAGCAGGTTTTGAGCCTGATGTCCTACACAAGGCAAATTACTCTCGTGACCCTCTTGAGGTTACACCTGTCACCCTGACAATGTATATGCGTTCTGCTATCCAGGGTGACAATAAAGTTTCACCAGTCCCCTCTCCCACCAAGAAGGTAAAGAGGAAGAAGGGACAGGGGTCCAGGAAGGTGGCTCAACCCAAGCCACTCGACACTGAGACCTCTGATCCCAAGCCTACCATAAGGAGGCAACCACAACAGACCTTGACTGCTGACACCATGAGAATAATAACCCAGTCACTAGGCCTGCAACAAAAGCCAACGGAGGGCACTGAGACATCACACTCAGTGTCCTCGCGCATACCCGTTCCCAAAGACTCTACTGTCATAAACAAGACAGTGGAGCCGGAACTAACCAAACCTTCACATCCTGCTAAAGGCTCTGGCAAATCACAACCAGAGTCTCAGGGAGTAAGGGATCCTAAATCCTCGGTGGGGCAGCACTACTCCACTGAGAAGGGGGTCCACAAACAATCACATCCCACTAAAGGCTCGGGTAAATCACAACCCAAGCATCAGGGAGTTCACGTTCCTAAATCTTCGACAGGCCAGAACAAGCCTGTTGGAAAGGGGGACATAACCACTCAGGTACCTGATGAGGACATTCGCAAAACAACGCTTTTGTCTGAAGGCATAAAAACTCATCCCAAAGACTCAGAGGGAAATAAACAACCCGCTGATAGGGACACAACATTCACGACTCCTCAGGATGACATTGAGAAATACCCATCAGTGTCTGAAGGGGTCACGGGGGACAAAGATTCAGAGGGATATACACCACCCGCTGATATGGAACCTATAACCACTCCCGGAGGTGCGCATTACTTGGGAACTGACCTTAAAGACCAGGTAGGTAAAACCCAACCTACCGGATTTGAGGGGCCAGGACCTGGCCAAAACGAAGGCAAATCTTCTTATGAAGAGGAGCCGGATAACCTCTACTTGTTGCAGATTACCTCCCTGGCAGATGCTCAGGCTGTCTTATTTTCTGATGATGAATTTAATAGTGATGAGAAAGTCTTCACAGCCGGAGATGATATGGAGGTTGAGGAGACAGTCCCTGAACCTGTTACTCAGTCTCCTCAAACCTCTAACCATGATGAAGATGAAACACATTCCGAGCCGGAAACCTCAGAAGACGCTCAAACTCCTCTCACTGAAAAAGCCTTCAAAAGATTCATCAAGAAAATGACTAATGTTTTGTATAGGGGGGTCACTGAAGAGGTGTTTGACATGCATACTGAGCAAGCAGTCCACTATCACCTCCTCAAAGATGTTGTTGAAGAATACAATGATGATGTCAGGGAGCAAAATTCCACTGTCTCTCACTCCCTGACACAAATGGCTTCTCGCATCATTCAATTTTTGGAATCCCTAAAAGAGCTGGCTACAGGGGTTAAGTCAGTTCAAGAATCAGTCAAAGATGATCCTGAGCTCACCAAGAAAATACTTCAGACATCTGAGACATACCAAGTCAACACGGCAGCTCTTACTGAGTTACTTGGTTTGATAAAGGGTTCCAATGTTCAGAATCTCAGCTCCACGGTGGAATCTCTCAAGTCTTCCTTCACTCAGTTGGAAGCATCAGTGATAGCTCAATCCCTGAAGTCCACATCTCTGGCATGGACAATGGGATCCAGGATGACTGCCCTTGAAAGTTCTCAGGCTACACTTGACTCCAAGGTGTCTCTCATCCATCAGGATACTGCGGAGATCAAGTCAATGATGATGGAAATGTTTCAAGTCTTCAAGGGCACCTCTACTTCATCTTCAGTAACTCCAACACTTGCCATCACTGCAGCTCCGGCAAATGTTGAGGGGGAGAATGTTCCTGAAACCCCTATTACTGATGAACAAGAAGATGTTGGACAGCCCTCTCACACTGAGGGGGAGCATGTCACTGAAGCCACACCAATCACCGAAGTTCCACCACCTGAGGAACCAGCCTCCTCCACTCTCATTCAGGATAAAGGAAAAAGTATAGCCACCACCTCAGAACCTGAAATTATACTCCAGCCTGCCTCCACAATTGTCAAAGTTGACCCTGATGAACCTATCAGGGTCCCGTATGAAATCAATGGAAAAGTCTATCAACTCACCCATGACCAAATACAAGACTATATGGAAAGAGTTGAGAAAGTGGCAAAAGTAGCTGAAGAAGAGAGATTGAGCAAGCTTGAACTGATACAGGTTGTTCATGAGGAAGCTGAAAAGATTGGTCTGGATACTGAGGCACTAGCAACTGAGCAAGCTGGTGCAGCCTTTAAAAAGGCTCAGGAAGAAGAGATGAATGCTCTTAAAAGGGAAAGGGAAGCAAAGCTGAAAAGGGATGCTCAAATCAGAAAGACCAGGGTTGAAAGGTATCATTGGGTGATGAAGGAAAGGTTGAAGCCTGAAACCATCACTGACATTAAAATCCACAGGAACACCAAACCCGCAATGGTCACTGTCTTCAGGGGGGCTGATAAAAGAATTATTGACATTCATAACCCATTCATATTTGCTGACTTTGGGATTACTGAACTTGATGAACTTCGTCCTATCATTGCCAAGAAAAACAATGTTGTAGTACACGACCTTCTCAAGTCACTGAAGGAAAGGTATGACAGACTGAGTGCAATGCCTGAAGCCCTAAATATTCCCTCCCTTCTTCCTGCTTCAACAACAGGAACTGCTTCATCAAAAGCCACAAAGAAAAAGAGGAAGCACATTGAATTCGAGCCTGAGATCAAGGTCCCAGGATTGGATTGTGATAGGTCCGTTCCTGAAGGAATCACCTTCGTGAACAATGTTGTGCTTGAACACCCTGAAAGAGGTCTATGCTTTATGGATGAGTATGGAAACCCTGGATTCCAAAGATGGTCTGACATGGACAGGGCAGGGGTCAAGGCAATGTTAATGTACCTGATGTTAGCCTCTCCTATACAAAGTGCTGAAAACCAAAGGTTCTGTCAGGACCTTAGGGCTATGATTGAGAAGCATCCTGAGAAACACCTGGTGAGATCAAAGAAAGCTAAGATTGAGGGACTTGGCTATCATCTGAACATCTGATCTGCAACAACTATCTTTATTTTGTTTGTAATGTGTAGGAAAATGTAATAGCTATGAATAAACTGATGTTTTTGTTTAAAAGTTATGTCCTACTTACAATTACAACAAACATTCAGCAAGAGAAGTATTACCCTGACAACTCATGCTGAATCAAGAAACACTTAGGCTATTTGTATGTTCAAATAGGGGGAGATTGTTGGGTCACTAAATTCCCCAATCATTCCTAACAAGGATTTGAACGTAAAATCCCCTAAGTGTAAACAAGTCACTGAGTGAACAATAACTCAGTGAGTCACCTTCAGGTAGCTAAGACCGAGCCTAAGAAGAAAGGTTCTCCATTCAGTGAGGTGGAACTCAGTGAAGAGTGATCTAAGCCAAGAAGAAGGTGATGGGTTCAGTGAGGATGACAATAACTCACTGAACCCCATGACTCCTCAACAACTTCATAGTACTGAAGACTGATGACAAGAAGACTGAAGTTTTGGCGGGACTGGGCGGGAAAGTTTGAGCTGCATTATTAAAGTGCTTTATCACTTTAATGTCAAACTTTCCCTAAATGGTTAAAACCAGTCTGTCATCAGAAAGTGCCTTTTGGACTTAACTCAATGAAGGTTCCTTGCCAGAAGAATAATATCTTTCAAGATATTGTTAGGGAAGATTTATGTCCAATGTATAACTAGTTGTTCTATACTTGTGTATAAATAGGAAGCATATGTGAGGAGTAAAAGTTGACAAGTTTGTACAATTAATGCAAAGCATTCACAAACCACTTTTACTCCTCCAAAGAACAACACAACCCCTGAGATAGCTCAGTGGGTCTTGAAAGTTGTCACTCAACATAGATTGAGTTTAGTGAGGAGTCCATACAATACTTGTCGTTTTCAATCCCAAGTGTTATTCCGCAAACACTTGGGTACGATTCTTTTTTATTAACTTCTAATAAAGAATTAAACGTTGGAAAATATTGTCTCTTATATTTACGTTACTTTATTGTTAATCATTTTATACATCTTTGTTTAAAGTCATACATCTTGGTTACTTTAGCTTTTTAGTTACTGATAACCAAGTAAAAGGGACCAACACAAACGATACCTTCGCCTAAAATTATCTTCCGGATATTTAGGATCATTCTCGGCATTGCCAAAATAGTCATCGAGTAAATGTTGTTCCGCCTCTTCTCGTTCACGGGGTATGTATGCCCTCGTTTTCTTTTCACCCGATCTCGATCCCTCGGCTTCTTCATACAAAGATACATATTGTTCATACGCCATGTAACTTTGAAGATATCGTTCTCGATCATTAAAAAAAACATACGTATCGAAATTAGGGTCGTTGAGAATTGTTTGGTTAGGATTGTTTGGATTTATGATTGAAAAAAGTAAAGATGTAATAGATTGGAGGTGTGTTTGAAGTATGGAATAATAAGGGGTATTTATAAGGGTTTTTTGGGGTTTAATTGGGTTATTTATTTATTTATTTATTTATTTTTGAAAATGTGACAATAAACGGCTATATAGCCGTTGGTACCATTTATGTTTCCAAACACATCATGCTAACGCTCATATCTCACGAAAAAAAAAATTGGCCACGACGCTGAGCCATCACCACGGCGCAATGGCCGATGGCGTGACCGGCGGTACGATGCACCGTCTCCATTTTTCGACTGGTGGTGATGGCGCCAACCACCAGCCAACGGTACCCCGTCCTCTAAAAATATAGTTGCTGTTTGAATATACTCAAAACACACTCATATATTATTTCAGAATATCATACTGCTTTCCTTTAATTTAATTAATTACATGTTGTCTCAACTGAATTGTCTTCTACTTACCATAAATTTACGGAAATTTAACTCGTTCATTTATTATCAGTGGGTAGTAGAGTGCATCTTTTATATAATAAAACAAAACATCAAGTGGGGACTTTTGTATTTCAAAAAAAAAAAAAAAAATTCTTATTAGGTAATAATTAAATTATTATTTTTTAATTTATAAATTTATAAATTTGTTTTGTTGATATACTACACAAATAGAAGATAAATATAAAAAATATAGATAATAAGCAACTAACAATATGATTAAACTTTTTAAATGATTATCTTTAATAATAAAAAGCTATAATTAAAAATCATAAATCAAACAAAACAAAACAAAATTTAAATTATTTGCTTTTTAATAAATAAAAATATATCGTTCAAAATTTTTTTTAAACCCGCGCGTACTCGAGCATTATAACTAGTTCTGCAAAAATATAATGATGATTATATTTTTCTTAAAGCATGAAATTTATTGTCTCTAAACATTAGAACTACAGTAAAACCTCTATAAATTAATAGTGTTAAGACCGGCATATTTTATTAATTTAGTGAGATATTATTATACCGATAAATTAATAACTTATTAATTTAAAGAGGTCTAACGTATGACTTTTAAATTTTCAAGTCTAATATAATAGTTAGTTACAATCTATACTCATTAGAGACGAAAAATAAATTTGAAAAACAAGTTCCAATTAACATTTTATTAACTTACATTCACGCTTTATGAAATTAAAATTAACACTTTTTGTTGCAATGCAAGAAGACAACGTACCAACGTTTTAGTGCAATAAGGAGATTTTAAGATAAACTCAATATAGATTTAAAGTTCAACAAAAAACAAGTGACTATAGTTTTATTTTTTACTAAACAATTTTAGGATTTTGAAGTATATCTCTCTCTCACACACACACGTATATACATATATATACATCGAATTTTTAGTAATTATTAATTTATAATTTTGTTGGGACTAATATATATATATATATATATATATATATATATATATATATATATATATATATATATATATACTGGGCTTTAGAAAAATTATTATCTTATTATTTTATGATTGGGGTCTAAATTTGTACTGGTCCCTAGTTAGGACTGGACAAATTATTAATTTTATCGAGGTTATTAATTTATGGAGTATTAATTTATAATCGAGATTATTATTAATTTATCGAGTATTAATTTATAGAAGTTTTACTGTAAAGTAAGTACTCCATATAACTTTTAGTATTGTATTTAAAGTTTATAATATAGCTACTTAAATACAAATTTAAATATATTGTAAATCCGAGAAAAGTTCAATGTAGATCTAATATTTTTTAAAGATCCAATGAACCAATCATTACCATCTATTTCTTGATTAAAAAAAACATATTAAAAAAAATGAAATATCATGCAAACAGTTAATCGTTATACAAAATGAATCATACCATCGTGATCGGAATTACATCATCTTTCTATAAACGGACACTTTAACATACTTTCGACCATTTTTACTTTTTTTTATTTATTTTTTATTTTTTTTCTAGTTACGTCTGAAAAAATCACATGTATTTTGTATCACAAATCCCATGTGATTTTTTCAGATGTAACTAAAAAAACGAAAAAAGAGTTCGTCGAAAGTATATCTAAGTGTTCCTCTATTGTAAGATAAAAAAATACTCGTCGCGATTATGTATGTTTTTCCACTTAACGATTTACCGTTTGCAAGATATTTTATTTTTAAAAAAGTGGTGACAAGTTTTTTTTTTTTTGTTTTTTTTTTTTTTTTTTTTTTTTTTTTTTTTTTTTTTTTGTTTTCTTTAACGAAAAAAATAAATGGCTAAAATTGGTTCATTTGATATTTAGATAATTTTGGTTATACATTGATCTCAACTCTTGTAAATTTTTGATAACTTTATTTGTAAATGTTTACTTTACATGTTTGTAAATGTTTCCTTTGAACAAAACACGCTACATTTTTTTCATATTAAAATTCACCACATTTTAAAATTTGAAGATTCAAATACCTTAACTTTCAATTCCTTCAAGCAAAAAATTCTTCGAGATTTCAATAATATAAAAAACACTACACAGAACATATCAAAATGACTTATTCTGTATGGAGCGAGACATAACGCGTAATAATTATAAGATGCTCTTATATCTTGCCAATAAGTTTCATAGTTTACTTTGAGTGATAGAAATCCTTTTGACGTATTTAACAACACACAAATATCATTTAGTTTATCGAGATCACTCATTTGACATGACATTATATGACTTTAGTTAAGCATTAAACGTAATCACACAATAGTTTTTGTAAAATTTATGAACTAGACGGGCGTGCAATATAGTACTAGTTGTGTCCCATGTCAAGTGAGTAACTTAGCTAAGTTCTGTAAATGCGTTAAAGTCATTTGGTTAATGAAATAAATAGCTAAATTCATTAAACATGAAAACAATAGCTAAAGTCATCTCATATGTCTTGTAATCACGTTAAGATCTTTTGTGACTCGTGAAATTTTAATTAAGATATTTAATAGTTGCTTCGAGTAATAATGTTTGACATAACTAATTTACATGTCTAGTTTTATCTCTAAAGATCTTAATACATGTTACCAATGTTTTCAAAACCGGGTCGACCCGGCCGGGTCAACCGGTCGGACCGGTACCCGGTCAAAAAACGGGTAAAAAAACCCGGGTTTCTAAAACCGGATCAACCGGTTAGACCCACAGGGTTTGGATTTTTTTATTTTTTTTTATTATTATTATTTTTTTAGTTTTGACTCTTTATTTTTTTTTTTCATTATTAAGGTGCTATTTTTAGTTTGATATAACTTTCTCATGGTGTATATTCACTCATATTAGGGGTTTAAGACTCGTGTGCTTGAACCTTAAGGTTATTTTTTGTTTTAAGTGACACTGAAAGCTTGTGCTATTTACTGCATTTTGATGTTAGGTTCATTTTGGATTAGTATTAGGCTATTATCTTTATTAATTCATGCTATGATTTTTTATTTCCTTTAACTTGGTGCGTTGTGCTATTTTTCTGTTGTTTGGTGCCATTCTTGTGCTTTAAACTTTCGTTTATTTTTGTCTTTAGTTTGAACTTTGAACTACATTTATGAAGGTTTATGTGAAAGTTCTTTGCTTTTTTTTCACAGTAGAGTAGTGTTTGGAGTTTGTACATTAAACTTTGGACAATAGAAAATGAATTTTTGAAAATGTGCATAAAATCGGGTCTAACCGGGTTGACCCGGTGGTCGAAAAAAGTACAAAGTAAATGGTAAATGTCTGGAAAGATAAATTAAGCAATTTATATGTCCATTGATTAGATTTTAATACACAATGGTAAGCATATAAGTTAGACATCCAATCATATTATGTAGTCGTAAGTGCCATCGTTTTTTGTATCTTAAGACGGGTTGTAGCTTCATTGTTTAATATTTTGTGTTTTGGCATTATTGCAAGAAACAAATACTCAAATATTAATAAACCCATGTGTGCTTCGGCTCAGTTCAAAAAATGAAACATAAAAAAAATCCATGTGCTCGATACCATTATTAGACTCTTAATGTGTAAGTAAAATCATCTCATAGGATATGATGACAATGGATCTATGGTATTATAGATGTGATTATTGTAAAACGCGTAAAAAATTCAAGTATAATGCAAGTAAACTCTTGTAAAATGCAAATCATAGTAAATTATTTAAAAATAAATAAAGAAAGAAAAACCACTTTGTTAACGCCTTTCATTGACCGATCTATGGTCAATATACAATCGGTATTATATTATATAATATACTAAACCCCAAAAGGTTACTGTAGCAAGCACTGTGCTTGCTATAGTAATTTTTTTTTTTTTTTTTTTTTTTTTTTTTTTGTATTAACGGTCGTTAGTTATTTAACGGCTGTTAACTAACGACTGTTATCTTTAACATTTTTTCAAAAAATGCTTTTAACGCAATTATCATAACCAAAAGCCGTTAAATATTTGCAACCACAAACAAAACTTAACCGACACCCAATAACTACTTAAAAAAATATATAAACTATTTCTCTCTTTTCTTTACAACCAACGCATAACACCAAACTATTATTTAAAAAACCCGCCGCAACGCGCGGGTTACTAAACTCGTATAATACTAAAAGATAAGAGGTTACTGTAGCAACCACTGTAGTTGCTACAGTGGACGCTATAGTTTTTTTTTTTTTTTTTTTTTTTTTTTTTTTTAGTAGTAGTATTAACAGTCGTTAGTTATTTAACGGCTGTTAACTAACGACCGTTATCTTTAACATTTTAAAAAAAAAATTGTACGCACTTTGACCTTCATCTCAACGGTTCATTGCAACTTTAGTTCTCACATAATTTACATAAATGGTCTTTCATGTTATACATCAATTGCAAAGTCAGTCATATGTAACTAACTTCACGTTAAGTAGCTAACGGCAACAAAAAATGCTTTTAACGCAATTATCATAACCCAAAGCCGTTAAATATTTGCAACCACAAACAAAACTTAATCGACACCCAATAACTACTTACAAAAATATATAAAGTATTTATCTTTTTTTTACAACCAACGCACAACACCAAACTATTATCTAAAAACACCCGCCGCAACGCACGGGTTACTAAACTCGTTTATATCTATATCAGGGTAGTGGCAGCCATGCCGCTAAGGCAGCGGTTTGCCCCCAAACCGCCGGGGAACACCGCCGCCACCCCAGCGGTTTGGGTGAGCGGTTTGGTTCAACGCCAAACTTCACTGCTGCGGTTTGGAGTATTTTTTGAACGTTTGGTTGGGAGGTATGAATTTTTTTGGGAGGTATGATTGCCACTAAAAAAGGGTTGGGAGGTATGAAAAAAGTGTGGGTGAGGTGGAATGATATTATTGGTTGGTTGGGAGGTATGGTTGCCACCACCCTCACGTGTGACGGCAAAAAGACATTTCTTTCATTTAATGCACTTAAAATATTTCATAAATACAATTAAGCCTTACCACTAATAAAGCTTAATGTACAATCTAACTAAACACAACAAACAAAACATCTAACCTTGAATAAATATAGTTAATCTCGAACCACTTATATGAATATTTTGTTAAAAAACTACGTGTATATTAAACACAGTTTGATTCGGGTAACCGCATATATTTAAAAATAAAAACTGAAATCGAAACGTGGTAAGAGGTTTTTTCTGCTTTCGGGGTTTTTCGGTTTCTCTATATTCGTTATCGTTTTTTGCGGTTTCTTATTGAGGGGTTGACTCGATTTGTTGGTTTTACATATTTTTTGACACCCTACACGTAAAGCTTAACTTTGTACAATATAAATAAATAGTCATTGTGAATAACGAAAAATCATAAATATTTATTGTTATAATTGTATGACAAAAAAATTATCATTGATAAAGAGTTGAAATATGCATCATAAAATTATTGACAACTGTAAATTAATTGTAATAAAAAAGTATTAAATTAAAAAACATGGTTCATCGAAAAAATTTATTTTAGAGTACCCATCGTCACAACGCACGAGTACCAAATAATAAGATGAACTTATATTTTGAGAATAGAGAGTATGCCATTATAATTTTTACCTATAACGCTGGACACAGTAAGGGGGAGGATTGACCCTCATTTTATTCGTCACGTCAGCTTTCTCTTTCCTTCGACCTACAAGCCACAGTAAGACGACCTACATTAAAATAAACATACCTCACAAAAATACATTTTCATTTAATTAAACATATACTAAAATAAACATACCCAACTAAAATGAAGGTCGCAGGGACGACCCTAATCTCCCAAAAGTAGAGATAGATCGAGTGATGACTTGTGCCACTTAGGGGGTTGGCAATGCATCACTCACCACTTTTCCCTTCACTCACAAACAACCAATCCCCTTATGTCACATCACCCTCTCACTTTTCCCTTCACTCACTCATTTTTTGTTGGCATCACATCACTCATCCTTCACTCACTAATTTTTTTTTTCCTTTTTCCTTTTTAGATTCTATTAAAATTTATTAAAAACTAAAATTCATTAAAATTGAAATAAACATTACATATTTTTATTAAAAGTCTAAAATTCCATTAAAACTTAAAAAGCGTTACATAATATTATTAAAACTATAAAACTAAACTCCTACAAACTACATGGCCACCCGTATTGTGCGCAAATCTGACGTTTCTTGTTGATGACGAATTCCTTAAAAGCCTCGTCTGGGATATTGTCGTGCGGATCCATAACGAACCTCATGTCACGATTCATCACCTCTCCATCAAGAAATTTGAAATACTCGTCGTCTTTTTTCTTTTGCACCTCCAATTGTTGCTGCATTAAACTTCTCTTTTCGGCCGTGTAACTTGCAAGAGTATCACGCATCGAGCTTCGGCTTGAATCTTCAGAAATCCTCGTCGTTTTTTTTTTGCCTTTCGATGGACGTGATGGAGTTGGGTTCTCGTTGAGGTTCGGTAAGTCACAGTCGAAATCTTCTACGGTTATTGGCGTCTCACTTGTTGGCGTTTGAGCGCTACTTGACTCCGACGACTTTCTTTTCTTGCTCGACCCCGTGGATTCCGCAGCCTGATTAACCACCGGCTGTTCTTGCCACTTTCGTTGATCTTTGAGGATGTGCCACGCTTTGGTATGCGCGAAAGCTTTGTTGTATTGTTTTTCAAAATCGAGTTGGGCTCTCTCATAAACTTGAATATCGTTGCATCCACTATCTCTCAAACGGTTCTAAAAAAAATGTATATATGAAACAAAAAAAAAAACATGTATATATGAAACAAAATAAAAAAACATGTATATATGAAAAAAAAAACAATTATATATACGAAAAAAATATATATATATATACTCGAAACAAAAAAAAAACAATTATATATACGAAACAAAAAATTATATATTCGAAACAAAAAAAAATATATATATACCGCTTGTATGTAGTAACCGTTGAACGCAGCGATCATTTGATGCATAGGAGTCCATTTCGAGTTCCATTGATGATAAGTGCGTTCGGTTCTCGGGACAAGGCTTTGAAAATGAATTAGAACTCGCCTTCAAAATCCCATCTTTGTTTGGCGGTCGCCAACAACTTTGTCCACCGAAATTTGATCCAAGACTTAGCTAACGCCTCTTCCTCATCGGGCGTCCAAATCTTACTAGCTTGTTTTCCACTTTTAGGCCGCGACACCTCTTGGACTTGTTCCTCTTCTTTATCAATTGGTTGTGTCTCGGGTACCACATCAACATTGTCAAAATATTCGTCATCATCATCTTCTTCATGAATGGGTAATGGTTCACTCACCCGCTCACGCCTTTTTTGTTGGTTATAACGTGGCTCATACGGGTCAAAGTTACTAGGCATTTGCGGTGGGGGTTGTTGTGTATATTGATAATCAAATGGCTCAAAGTTTGTAGGAAGTTGTGGGAGGGGTTGTTGGGTGTAGAAAAATGGTGGAGATTGCGGGTACATTTCTGGGCGGTAACCGGGTTGTGACGAAGAATCGTGACCGGTTTGTGATTGAACTCGAGGACGACTTACGCCTCTCGATCCACTTCTTGATCCACGAACATTTTTTCTCGAATCTCTATTTTTTCTTGAATCAATTTTATGTAGGCCGACGATTTTTTTTTTTTTTTTTTTTTTTTTTTTTTTTTTTTTTTTTTTTTTTGTAGCGGAGGTTTTTTTTTTTAGCAATGGATGGTTTTTTTTTTTTTTTTTTTTTTTTTTTTTTTTTGTACTCATTTCAAATTTGGACATGTGAATATATAGAACAAAAAAAAGTATCCATTTAACCCATTTATTGCCCCCAACGTTCACAAAAGTTATTGCACAAACGGCTAGTTTCACTCGGGAAACTTTACCGCAAATGAAGCCCATCGTGTGGCAAGGAGGCACCGGCGGCGGTGTTCCCGTGCGTTGGGGCTACCGTGCCGTGCCTCCTCGCATGCGTTGCCAAGCCCCTTAGGGCCAACTAACATAGATTAAGAGATTGATCGATCCTTTGGCTATTACTGTGTAGCCTAATATCCACTTTACACTACATTATCTATGTTACTCAATATTTTGTTTTGCTTTCTTATAAATTTTGTTCAAAAGAACACTATCTATCAGGGTTCTAAATAGCGCGTTATAGCGCGAGGCGTGGCCTTTACATTACGAAACAGGTCAAGGCGTCGTCTCTAGGCGTAGCGTGCAATAAAGCGTGATAAGGCGTGATAAAGCGCGATATAGCGCAAGGCGTGACCCCCCCCCCCCTCCCCCTTTTTTTTAAGCTTTTAAGATTTTTTTTTTTTTTTTTAATTTTTTTAAAAAGATTTATTGGACTTGAGCTTATTTACAAATATTTATTCGGGCTTAGTAAATCCATAACTGAGTTTTAAGCCTATTAGCTAACTAATATTGACAACTCTATAAATATTTTTGCCGCTTTGAATCACGCTTTATAAACGCTATGACGCAATATCTCACGCTAAAGCTTTATGCTTGGCTATGTCGCTATGACACGCTTTACGCTATTTATAACCTTGATATCTATTAGACTTGGTGTAACAGTGACCTTTATCTCCACTGTCTTATTAGTTTTTCTTTACAATACAACTTCATGACTAGTTTTGTATAATAAAGAGAACGAAGACAGCATTAAAAAGTACCTCAAAAAATTACTACGTATTTAATAAAACATCCCATACACAGACTATAATAAACACAGTCATATACGACCCGAGTTTTGGTTTTGCTTGAGGTGGTGGGACAATTCGGAAGGGAGATCGGCAAGGGGTGGGACACGTTAGGTTAGTGCTGCATACTGCATAGGGTGAGGACTGAGGAAGCATCCAATTTTTTGCCATTAGAGGGGAGGGAGTGGAGTCGGTTAAGACTCGGCAAAACTCGGCAAATCTCGGCAACACCGCCGCCAGCCTTTCGGCAAAATTCGGGCAAGGGTGGAATCGGTGAAGTTTGCCGATTGGAAATGTGGAGACATAAGGTTGGTTATTTATCGGGTATTGGTGAAGTGTGAGTTGTAAGGTTTTTATTGGGTATTGATGATGTGGCAAATTGGTGAAACCAATGCCACCAAATTGGTGAAAATTGGGGTGAATTGGTGAAATGTGAGTTGTAAGGTTTTTATTGGGTATTGATGATGTGGAAATTTGGCAAACTTTGGTGAAGTGGTGACCACTCCCTCCGCCCTTAGACATAGCCTAACCACCCAATTTTCTTGAAATTATCACTCCTACTCAGTACTTACCTTAACATATCCAAGTATATCCAACAACAACACGCTTTGCACAAAGTCACAAGCACTCTCTCTACTTCTCTCGCTCTCCCACAAATCACATCCAAATCAACCACTTCACTCCACAATCACCATCACAACTCAAATCAATTCACCAAAAACAAAAAACAGACACCATCAAAATCTTTTTCCCACAGTAAGCAAAACCCACTTCAAAAACCCAATCTTTATTCCATAAAACCCCCAAATTACAAATCTTTTTCCCAAATTAACCAAAACCCACTTCAAAAAACAAAAACCCATATCAAAAAACCAATCTTTATTCCATAAAACCCACAAATTTTTAGTCTTTTTCCAAAAATAACAAAAACCCATATCAAAAAACCAATTTTTATTCCATGAAACCCACAAATTAATAATCTTTTTAAGCAAAAATGGTGAGCAGTATTATAAAATGGAGACCATGGCCTCCACTTTTATCCAAGAAATTTGAAGTAAAATTAGCTGTAAAGAAAATGGAATGTAATAGTTGCAGTGATCTAGTGCACGAGGGTGGTGCACAGAAAGATAGTAATAATAATATGAGGGCTGTGGAAGTTAGATGGAAAGGATCCAAGACTACATTTAGGAGATCAGTTAAAAGAGATGTCACTAAAGAAGAAGAGGTTATGCAAAACGGTGTCGTTTTGTGGGATCAGGAGTTTAGTTGTGTTTGTAGTCTTAGTGGGTGTAAGGAGAATGTGTTTTATCCTTGGGAGATTGGCTTTACTCTCTTGAATGTAAGTGTGTGTGTGTGTTTTTTTTTTTTTTTTTTTTTTTTTTTTTTTTTTTTTTTTTGAGGATATGAATCTTGATTTAGTGATATTTGATAGATTAAAACAATATATGTAGCTCATTTTTTTGTTTATGGTTTTTGGGAAATTTTATACTAGCAGTACCTTTTTTATGCGTATGTTGTTAGGGTTATGGTTGTTGCTAAATATGATGTTACGGCAAATGAAATTTAGTCATTGTTGATTATATACCTTTTAAAGTCTTGATCTGTGTTATTGTGCTTTATATGCTGATATTAGAATGACCCTTTTAGGTACGCCTGATTTTTTTAGCTTGACAAAGCCTTTTTAAGATATCCTTTCGAATAAAGGAAGCTTTAAAAAAAGTGAGAAGTACTATTATGGTGATGTTAGACTTGCGGGGAATTAAAATTTGTTTGGAAGTATAGTTTAGGTTTAGAAATGGATTAATTTTTTTTTTATTTAGGGTTGAGGATTCACTATATAACAGATTAGGGCATTAGGCTATCTGTTTTGAATTACATACACAAAGTATAACAGATAAGAGGTTTATAACTTATTGCTGCGGTGTGTGCATGATCATGTTATACACATTGTACTTTTCCGCCTTATGGAAAAATAAAAAAGGTGTGTATAGGAAAACCTTTTTCAAACCATTTTCGTGTCTTACAAAAGAGGGCTCTCTATGCCTGTCTTTCTCTTAAATAAGAAAATACGTTGATAAATCTTGATTCTTGAATCTAGCAACTTGCTGCTAACTAATCAGCCGTTATGCTTTTCGCTGGTAATGTGGATGATAACTGATAAGTGATGCCATTCCTTTTTTATAGATTCAGATTGTCATGTTTATTATACAGGGGCTAAGCTCAGGGCAGAAGAATAAGGTGTCTGTAATTGGAACAGCATCATTGAACCTTGCTGATTACGCTTCTATGACTGAAGAAAAAGAGTTAGATCTCAATATTCCTCTTACCGCCTCCTGCGGAACAACCGATTCTCAACCTTCGTTACATGTATGTACCGTTCTAGCATTTTGATACTATAGTCTCTCTCATTATCTATCATCACTCTCCTAGTCCCATGATTAACACGATACCTTCCTTATTGAATATCTTGGACTTCCTGTGTATTAAATAAACACAAGGGTTAATTAAGCACATAGTTTGAGTGAACTTCTATTGTGTTAGTCTGAGATTAAAACATGTTATAATCCCAAACATCATATACGTGGCTGTTCGTTACAAACATTCCATTATTTTGCAAAAATGGGGAAAAACAATTTGTGCAAAATGGGGAAAAACTATGTGATTTGTAAGAATGAGCAATTTTGTGGTTTGGACACTTTTTTTTAAGAATCATTCGTTCTTGTAAACTATAAACTATAAACATGTGTTCAATATTTCTTGCTTCTGGTAAATCATAATGTTCTTTTGGCATTTTCACAAGACAATTTCTTGTGTATTAGTCAATATTATCAATAATTTTATTGATCAGTGATTGAAACCCTTCCATATTTGCATTCGAGATCTTGAGTTTTTAAGGATGTGATGCAGATATCACTTTGTTTAGTAGAACTCAGAGCTGCTCAAGAATCAACGGAGTCAATACAAAGTCAAATTCAAACTCAAACTCAAACTCAAACAGCAGATAATACATCTGGAGAAAAAGATGAGTTTTCTGCATTTAAAGCTGGGTTAAGAAAAGTCAAGATTTTAAAGGACTACGTGTCAATCAGGCGTGCCAAAAAAACTTCACGTGAAGAAGATAATGAAATCAGCGAAAGCAGGAGCGAAGAGGGTGATGATACCTACCCATTTGACTCAGATTCACTTTCTGAATCAGATGAACGAGAACCTCATGATAATAAAAATGAGAATGTGACTTTTAGGAAGTCGTTTTGCTATGGCTCACTGGCGAATGCAAATTATACTGGAGGGTCTCTTTATGAAAACAGTGTTTATTATAGTCACCGTAAGTCTGATGTGGGTTGCTCTCAGAAAGAGGATGCAGATGCTTCTGTTTTGGAAGGGTATCTTGCTCATAACTCCAAACGCAGTATTTTACCTTGGAAGAAGAGGAAACTGAACTTTAAATCACCAAAAGTCAAAGGCGAGCCGTTGTTAAAAAAAGATAATGGCGAAGAAGGTGGTGACGACATTGACTTTGACCGACGCCAGCTCAGTTCCGATGAGTCTCTTGGGGTAAATCTTCTAATTCTTTTGCTTCAAATTTTTGGCAAAACATTTTACTTTTTTGTAGTTGGTAAGTTTTTGAGTTACATTTACAATTTTCCATGTTTTCGTTACAAAACTGATAGTAAAATTTGCATCTTTTGCGAAAATGTATCACTCTCTTTGAATCTTTAATAATTGCATGTTTCTTTTGGAAATTTTTGAAGTTACATTTATGTTTGTCCATGTTCATCGTAACTTACACAACTAACTATATTGAAACGGGTTTTCAAGATTATATTGTTCGCAACTTCTCATAACATGCTTTAGGCAATTTGCTAGTTGCTGACGTTGACTAAACAAATGACAGTGGCACAAGGCGTCTGAAGACTCTTCTTTTTACCAATCTTCGATATCTGACTTTGGGGACGACAATTTTGCTGTTGGAAACTGGGAGCAGAAGGATATAATCAGCCGTGATGGGTCCATGAAACTTCAAACACAAGTTTTTTTTGCATCCATCGATCAACGGAGTGAACGCGCAGCGGGGGAGAGTGCATGTACCGCTCTAGTGGCAGTGATTGCTGACTGGTTTGCAAATAACCATGGTCTAATGCCGATTAAGTCCCAACTCGACTCTTTAATCAGAGAAGGCTCTTTAGAATGGAGGAACCTATGTGAGAACGAAATTTACAGATCACAATTTCCTGACAAGCATTTCG
This sequence comes from Artemisia argyi, assembly GCA_030686995.1. Taxonomy (NCBI): domain Eukaryota; kingdom Viridiplantae; phylum Streptophyta; class Magnoliopsida; order Asterales; family Asteraceae; genus Artemisia; species Artemisia argyi. The sequence goes on along the minus strand of CM060693.1, from coordinate 41,800,595 downwards.
ATCTTGAAACCGTCATCCAAGCCAATATACGACCTATTTCTGTAGTCCAAGAGAAATCTTTTATTGGGTTCTTTCATCCAGAACAAGTCGAAGAGGGTAAATTTGAATTTTTACAAGGAGTAATGTCGTTTGATAGTATGTGGGATGAGATCAGCCATGAGCTAGATCTTTCTAATGATAGTGAACCCCTTGTCTATATTGTAAGCTGGAACGACCACTTTTTTGTATTAAAAGTGGAACCTGAATCTTTTTACCTAATTGACAGTTTAGGTGAGAGGCTCTTTGAGGGGTGCGATCAAGCTTACATCTTAAAATTTGACCGAGACACTACAATCTTCAAGATACCCGTTTCAGAGGATCTTGTTACCGATCAGATCAGCATTTCGGAGGATCTTTCTGATGAGTCAGCCAAGAATTCGAGCGAATCTGAGGTTATTTGCAATGGAAAAGAGTGTTGTAAGGAGTACATCAAGAACTTCTTGGCTGCCATCCCTATCAGGGAACTTGAAGTAGATATCAAGAAAGGTTTAATCTCACCGACAACAATTCATCAACGACTACAGATAGAGTTTCATTACACTCGGTTACAAGTCAGCTCCATGTCATCACTGGAGGTTGCCACATAGAAAAAGGTCGCCGGTTTAAGAGTATGCTAGCTTCTAACTTTGCTTTTCTAATCGGCTTTTTTTATCAAAAAAGAAAAAAAAAAAAAAAAAAAAGCCCAAGTTTTTTTTAGGATTCTTAGTAGTCTTTGACTTTTTATGTTGACCCCCACCCTACAAGTTTGTTTTTCTTGCTTCTTGAAAAGGGGAATAGTTTTGTAATAGTCTAACTTTGTGTGATCTTTATTGGTGCAAATGAAATGCCTAATGATTCATTTGATTTTTTTTATAGTATAGTTGTATCGACTATACTAAAACATCTCTTACGATGTTCATGCGAAGCGTCCCTTAGGGGGTGTCAACCTTGCCTAAGGTTGCCTCAAGTTTTTATACCAACAATCAATCACATTGTTCCAACACATTTTTTACCTCAGCATGCCTCAACATGGATTTTAAGTGGCAATACATGGCATGATCATCGATGCTAGTACATTAACTCCCAACGTTCATTTTTTTTTCCTTGATTTTCTCCAACCGAAGCGGTGTGATCTCCCGTTTGAAGCACCGAAGGATTCTTGCCGAAGGATTGGCATTGCAGCTTGCCGATCCACTTTTGCCGAAAGGATGCCACCCCCCTTAGGCCTTAGCGGCATCTTGCCATTGAGACAACAATGGTTTGCTAGTTAGGAATGTGAAACTTTTTAATGGATTATGTATGAGTTTTGTTACTTTGGTAGTATAGTAGTATCATAAATTTTGGGGAGGTGATTTGCACACTCTCAAAAATGATTGGCACACTCAAAATGTGAGTATGTTGACATTTATACCCTTACAGGATGAGAATAAGTCCAAACAATGTGAGGGTATAAATGTCAACACACTCAAAATTTGAGTGTGCCAATCATTTTTGAGAGTGTGCAAATCACTTCCCTAAATTTTGAGATATACTTTTTTTTTTTTTTTTGGTTCTTTTCATTTTCCAATATATTCTGTAAAGCTTTTTAAGTGTGACTGTGATGATTCCAATTTCCAACTGGTCTTTCTGAGGATTCTTTTACAATGTTGTGAATGATTGGCTTTTAATGTTTTTACCATGTGATACCCACAGTTTTTTACGAGTAGCTGTCAAAAGTATGGTGGTTTCTTGTTTTTTGTCCAGTGGTGAATTTAATGAAATGGTACTTTCATGTCTTGTACTTTGTGTGGTTACAGTTGTCGAATGCTTTGGATATGGACAATTTTGACCCTAGAAGGATGCTGGATTTTTTTTTTTTTTTTTCTTTTTTCTTTCTTTCTTTTTTTTTGAACAGAGGATGCTGGATTAAAAAGCATCTTTTCACCTGTGTATTTTTTTTTTGATGTTCTTTTTTTTTGATGTTCTGGATTTTACTTTGTTTAATAGGTTAAAAGATTATACTTTTTCCCATCTTTGTTTAAAAAAAAATAAAAAATAAAATACATCAAAATACACTATTAGTTTATCAATTGTTACTCAAAATATTACCGTTTACCATTATGTCTATGTGGCGCACAAAATATGGTGTTTTACGCACCATTTTATTTATAAATTGACAGATAACTTAAACGTATACAAATTTAGACAAAAAAATAAATATGGTTAGCAAAGTGCGGTGCTTGTGCACCAAATATTAAATGTCAATTAATATGTTAGACTATAGTCACTAACTAGAGAATTTCACTAACTAGAGAATTTCATCTCCTTCTTCCTTTCTTGTGTTCATTCATATACCCATTCTCTTTTTTCTACATATAAATCTTTATTCTTTAACCACAAATATCAATCTTCATTCATTAAACAAAAATCATAGTTCCACCCCAAACATATACACTGAATATCCGAAAATAAAACCAAGAAAAAGACCCCAAAAATTAAATCCGAAAAATATATATCTCCTATTAACTGTCGTTCTCATGTGTTACTATAAATAGGTGCGTGAGTTTTGTTAGAATATGGACATTATTTTAGTAGACGTATGTTAGGATCGAACTCGAGATCACGGGATTGCACATAATACGTATGAAGAGAAAAAGGAATAATTATTTATAAAATGTTATAAGTAATTATTAAACACAAAACAAATAAATAATAATTAGTATTATTGATTAATGACTAATTAATTATTAAATGAAGATTAGGAAAGTAATTACTAGACAATACATGAAAACAAGAGAAGGTTCCGGAATCCCCTAGGGGTTCCAAAACCGATCGGCCCAAGGGTGTAACCCACTCCTTATGTGCCTTGTGCTCCAAGTATTGATTAGTATATAAGCAAACTCAAGATGTATTGTTTTCTCATAACTTGTACACACACATCTTGGTGTTTTCTCCTCTCCTTCTTTTCTTGTTCGATCCATAAAACAAAACCATAAGGGTTTTCGATTTTCATAGATCTAAAAAAGGTTTTGTGTTTATTACTTGCATAAACTTTTTCTTGAATTAGTACGTGTGTACAAGAACGTGATTCAAACACATTATTGTTTGATTCTTGGATTGAATTACAAAACGGTAAGGGGTAATTCATATAATCCTTATAAACCCTAATTAGGGTTCTTGGTTCCGGAAGATTGCATTGATTCTTGTTCGGGCTAGAATCATCAAGGTACGTTTATTATTTATGTTTTGATTAATTAATTACATATTATGGTCTTGGTATAATTGCTTCCACTTATGCTCACTTTGATGTACTTGGTTTATTTATATGAAGGTCATGATATAATAATTCCAACAAGTTTTGACGCGTGGGGTTGAGTTTGGTGCGTTAATTGACTGTCGTTTGATCCCCGGTCATTGACGTCGTTTGTTTCTCGGTTTGTTCATTCCTTTTGGTCCACTTTTGTTATTGAAAATATTGCAACAAAACATTTCTATTTTTGTCATCTCTAACAAGACATAATGAAAATTTCCCCCTTTAATAACTCATATTGAATTTGGTATATGTTACAAACGTCGATAAGTAACTGATTATGGTGAAAAATCTAGCTCAACGAAATCTCAAAAGGATAAGAAAACAAATCTTTTGGATATCGGAAATATGAACCAAATCCCAAATGCATTTTCTGTTGTTGTTTAGAATGCAAATAAGGTATTTGGTGAGCAAAATGTAACCTTGCGCACCATAAGTGACGTGGCAACATCTCATTCGTTTAGAAATTAAATATGGTGCTATAACATCTCCCAATATCTCATTTAATGTTCGGTGCGCAATATACCACTCCTGCGCATCATAATTTCATTCGTTTAGAAATTAAATATGGTTCTTTTGGATGTTCCATCATCTTGTTTTAAAATATGGTGCGTGCGCACCAAAAATGACATAACATGAAATACGGTTATAATACTGTCTTTTACGAAAATACACTAGTAAATACGCTTATATATGGAATTTTCACTTGTTAAATTCTTGGTTTTTTCTTTATAACTTGATTACACATGCACAATTACTCTTCACTTTGCCATAGTTCAATTGCTCTACTCAAACTTGCTTGTTGCACTACTGCCGGCACAACAAACATCAGTTTCCCAGTATCTATACTTGTTAGTTGTTACATACATAAAACTGACGATATATACTCGACTAGAATCATCCCACCCACTAACTTCATACGGACAAATAAGCGTAATGCGTTTGCCTTTCTGGTTTTGGTGTCGCAATATAGAGATATTACTGCCTTTCAAAAAAATAGTAATAATAATGAACATACATATTACATGTGAGTATTATGCGAGTACGTGTTACACTTGAGAAAGGAAACTTTCTTTCCGCAACAAGCAATAAATTGGTTATTAAACATACTTAAAGAAGTATTTAAGTATGTTTAATATTTCCAGTGTGAAATAATGACATATGCAATGATGTCATGCTTTAAATGACATAAGCACTTATGTAAAAAAGTAAGAATGCTTATACTATAAGCTTGTGTGTTGTATTCCTCGAGGGCCATTGGTACCTGAGTGTAACGCTCTTACCATATCCCTACTCAATTACTCCCTATAGTTAAATTCTTGTCTAGTATGCTTTGTGACTGCAGCCTAGTTTCTATTCTCTCAAATTAGAAAACTAGAATTTAATCTTATGGAGTAATCTATTTGCACCAAAAAAGAAAGCATTTAACATGAATCTTACCTTTATTTCAATTTGTAGGGCAATATGAATTTACTTTTATCTTACGAACTAGGGGTACGAATTAGGGGTGATCAGAAAAACCGAAATATCCGAATAAAACGAAAACGAAACCGAAACCGAACCGAAAATAATCGAATCAAACTAATAATCGAACCGAATTTGCCAAAACCGAACCAAACTGAACTTTTAATTCGGTTCTCGGTTTGGATATGGTTTTGATAATTAAAACCGAAAACCGAATTCATATAAATTTATATATATTTTTATATATTTATATATATAAAAAGATTAATAAAACGTTATATATATATTTATATTTATATCTATATATATTTAAATAACAATAAAATTTTATCCTAATATTAAAAAAATACTTTTTATGTTTGAAATAACTTTTTTGGCTAAATATATTTGTGTGTATATATATATATATATATATATATATATATATATATATATATATATATATATATATATATTAAATAAAGTGTGTAATTCGGTTAAACCGAAAACCAAACCGAACTAGAATTCAACCAAACTGAACCGAAAACCGAATTTGAATTCGGTTTGGTTCACGGTATAACCCTAAAAACACTTTTAACCGACTTAACCGAATAACCCGAAAACCGATCAACACCCCTATTACGAACCAAATATTCACAACAATAAATAATTTAACAACTAATAGTCCTTTTTGCCGTTTTGATCATTGAGAGCCCATCATTACCTTAAGATGATTGGAACATGGGCTTGGCCCACAAAATGATTACCCAATTCTTCTTCCATTAAAAAGCTATAACCACCACAATTTTTTTACATGTTACTTAATATAAGTCATTAACCTTTTCCTCATACCTTTTACAAAAGTCATAAAGCATACTCCAAAATAATAATTTCGAATAACCACCACCTTTCTTTTCCATTTTTGCCCAAGGTGAACATAAGGATCAATCCTCATGTACAAAAGAGTGCTAATCGAGTCTGAAATCAGCTGCAACTCATATATTTCGACTAGGAATGCTTTCTTACCTAAGGGATGTCATCTAATGACCAATCCAAACCATGTAACTTAATTAGTGAAAGACCAGACACTAGGAAAAAAGGGAAAAACATTTGAACGATGCTTGGTCTATGCTATATACCTATCCATAAACATTCCTAGTTGAAAGGTTTGTAAATAGCTCCAATCGGATAAACTATAATGCAAGGATGGATACTCGGGATCATGAACATGAGTAAAGCATTGACATCGATAAACATGAGTCCACAGTCGCTAGCTCATATGTAATGCACTTGTTTATTTTCTTATAACTTACATACGCCTTAGATTTAACATGCACCCGTCAAACGTTATTTGGCATCCAGATTCTTAAGTCTGACAACACAGACTTTTACTACAATATACTGAACAAATTGACCTACATTAGAGCGCGTTTTTTAATTTCTAGAAATCAGAAGCAAACGGGACATTTCACCAACCCATTTTCGTTACACTCTACACAACTAATTGACAATGGGATATCACTCTCATCTAACTCATCCACTGCCACCTTTCTGCTACCGTTGCAAGAACTACAAAGCACAAAACGCATCCCGCCACACCCTTTGCATGGCCCACTAGTCGGGCTTTTCGGTATCCCACTCAAGAGCTCTTCTAACTTACCTTCCTCATGTAGCCCAACCACCTCTTCAACCCCTCCAATTAGTCTTCCTTTGATAAATAGCCTTGGAGGGATCGCCTTAGTGCCTAACGTCCGCCACAGTTCCTCCCTGAACTCCATGTGCATGGAAACGTCTCGCTCATCATATAAAACTTGGAAACTTCCTAAAAGAAACCTGATAGTGTTGCAATCTTCAAAAGTTTTTCGTATACCTCTCAAGCTTGTGGTGTAGAAGATAACTGAATCATTTCCTCCTGGCGGGCACTTCTCTTCAAATTCAACCAACAAATGGTTATCGGCTTTTTCCAGAATTGACACGTTCTTCTCCATCTCCTTCAAGCTCACAGGGGATCGACAATTATCTTCATCCTTGATGTTGGTCGTGAGCTGTGGTGTTTGGAAGTATTGATTGAAGGTATTGTCATGGAAAACTAGACCTTGTTTTAGAGTGGAAATGGCTGACATGGATTTCAATTTCCCTAAGAATCTCCCTCTCATTCCTTTCATCTCTTCACTACACTTCTCATCAACTTGAGGTGTGTTTATAGCTTAACTAAGATGGGGTCCCACTACGTACCATCTAATCCGACTATTTTAATTAAATACCTAAAATACCCGTAAAAGATATAATCTTAAGAGACAAAAACCATCATGACTTGTCTATTTGTAATGATGGTAGTGTAAAGATAAATAAGTTCTTATAAGATAATTTCACAAAAGAAGAAATTCTACGTGATGGGGCCGAGTGAGTACAAGAGAAGGTGAGGGGTAGATATCTCACCTAGTGCTCTAGTAGTTGGGTTCAGTGGGGTTGTATGTTTCGACCTTTGGTTGGAAACCCCCATCCAGTTATATTGAGCTGATTTAAATGGGTTTGGGATTTAAATGGGGAAGGTGTTTTTCGGGTCAAAGATGTGCGCACCCTCCTTGACAAATGTTTCTTGCCGAAAGCCCCTACCGCTACAAGATGGGTTAAATACGTTCCGATAAAAATTAATGTTTTCGCTTGGAAGGTCTTCCTGGATCGGTTACCAACTCGATCCAATTTGCAGCATCGTGGTGTCCAGGTTTCAGATTCATTGTGTCTGATTTGTTCAACTCAGGAAGACTCGTCACATCTGTTTTTCAGTTGTAGTTTGGTTACGGATGTCGTCAGGCTAGTATGTCGATGGTGGAACCTGTCTTGGTCGCCCCTTGGTTCGTATTCCGACTGGCTTATTTGGTTCAATTCCATCAGGTTAAGTTCTAAAGTTAAAGGTTTGCTGGAAGGGGTTTTTTATGTATCTTGGTGGAGTGTATGGATGTTTCGGAATCAGCTGCTCTTCTCGACGCAAGTCCCTCGTAAAGATGTTATTTTCGACGATATTGTTTCGCGCTCTTTCACTTGGTGCCACTCTAGATGTAATCGTATTTTTAGCTGGGATAGTTGGTTGCAACACCCCTATTTGATTTCTTTGTAATTTCGATCTAGCTTCTTGCTAGTTGGTTTTAATAAAAGTTGCCGTTCTAAAAAAAAAGTTATATTGAGCTGATTACAATCAACCAATGACTAAGGCACACGTCGATTTGACATGGGAATAACGATAATTTGACTAATTTCCAGACGGGTTTGTGCTTGGTGAAATGACCTAAAAGACCTCAGAGGATTAGGTCAAATCAAGACCAAAAATTGGGAAGTGATGAAGATAGTGAACCAGATTAGGCTAAAAACAGTGGGGGACAAGGTATGGCACTACTTATAAGTCATAATTGAGTCACAAGGGGGGGCTCTTGCAAAAAGGTTTTCAAAGCACCTTCTTTTTACTCTATTCATCAATTAGTCTTTTTTGGATATAAAGTAAAGCAATAGTGGAGGGGTTAGAAGACTTTTTTGTACAAAACATGATACCTGTCTCCGAAATTTGAAACCTTTCAGCTTCAGCTTCTCATAAGTACCCCACAGGACCATGATGCCAATTTTTTGATTATCAGACTCGTGGACTGGACCTGTACACAAGCTCAGTCGATACATTACTGTTGCGCACATGCGATTGTGTCGCATAAATAAATGAACAAAAGATGCGGGTAATGCACATGTATCTACCGCATTTAACTTCATGTTGACGCCCCACAAACGAGTTTATTATATGGAATTTATAGGATTAACATATATATCATTATGCATTTACTAAGGCTAAAAACTGGCCTTTTCACTCGGAAAAAGATGATGATAAGGAGACAGGTTATCACGGGGAAACATCATTTTTAAACGTACATACGTAGGACACAATAACCATAAATACCAGTTATTACAGTCAAACTATCTAAAACATAGTACAGTACCACAGGACAGAAGGAACATGGGATCATCTACAATAACTGTTTATTGATGGGTTGGTCGTGAACATGTTTCAAGCACTTAACTGCTAGCAACTGCCGCCTGCTCAGCAACATACCAGCCAATGCTAAAATCGAATGTGATGCATGTCAACTCCTTGTTGCTACCATCTTTGATCTTCATTGTGAGTGTGTATGAGCCCTGAATTTGTTAAACAGCACTAGTCAGTTTCATGGAAGAAAAATGAAAACAAATTAGATACACGGTAGGAGGACTCACATATAAACACGAAACAGTCACACAGCAGAAGAATAAAATAGCTATAAACTGTATTAATGAACAAGATATATCCTATACACGCGATGGTCTAATTTCCAGAGGTAAATCAACTTTCGCAGTGATGCTCGCTCATTCAACTTTTGATAATGCTAATAGGCATAAACATCTATCATTCCTAGTCCATACTTTGAAAATTTCCCGACTCCTACTTAATAATGTAATCTTAATCCTTATTTAACACATTTCAAAACAAACAAGTTAGCAATAAACCTAACCTGTTTGGTAAGTGTCTGGGTAACTTTGGGCCATGACAAATCACCAAACCATTTGATATGTGCAGAACTGCAGAAGGCTGATCAATTATGTGCAGAACTATAGGTTGATTAATCTAAACAACCAGGTCAAACTGGGATGGAGATAAGGCAAGGCATGATTTGGATGAAGGAATTGGTAACTGCTGTTTGTTTCTACTTTTTACTATCTAAATACACAAAACTCTTACTTTCTTATTAAATGATCATGACATGTGGCCAAATCAACGAAAACTACGAGAGGTAAAAAGTGGATTCCACGGGTCATCATCCTATCATTAAGAGGATGGATTAGGAAGTTTAGTTGGGGACCTATATCATTTTCCTGCTCTCTTTTTTTAATAGATATGTATCATTTCCTTTTCTGAAAGTGAATAAAGTTCATGAAAATACATTATTGGTTTTTTATTAATGTCAAATTATTTGATACTCTAAATATCCCCAAATTTCCAATTTAAAAATAATGATTCAATGTTCATTAATAAGTAACGATTTCAACAATTAATGTGTATTATAAACGTCAAAAAAATGAAGAGAGAAGTAGCAGGTCAAGGCGATCCAACCTAACACATTTGGCCCATTATCAATTTTGCCCTTTCACCCAATCCATTTAGACTCATTATCCAACTTAATCTAATCCGTCTATTTTGCACCTCGCTAGTCGCCACATTTAGTTAAGTCATTGTAACCGACACCCATAAATGTAGCTCAGACTTGCTCATAACCATGAATTATGAGAAGTTATGATAACATCCTTGGTAGGACTTCCATTCAATAAAATAAAATATTTGGCAGCAGTAGTAAATACCAGAACTGAATATGAGTAACAATTTCGAACACTCACTGTGAAGTTTGAGTTAACGAGATTATATTTTTTTCAACAACGGAAGTGTTTCCTTAAATGGAGTTAACTCACACTAATGGACAGCTTGCAAGTGTTTCCTTAAATGGAGTTAACTCACACTAATGGACATCTTGCCACATATTGCGGACACTAAATGGAATAAAGGCCATTCTCATCCAGCCAACTTGATGATCAAGCCCATGAATTCAATAGCAGAAAATCAGGCCCATATAGAAACTACCGACAAACAATCCAGTCTGATCCAGTAAATAAACACCATTTTGACCAACCTAAGTGTTCATTTGGCACTTTCAGTGGTTTGATCATTCATTAACACACTTGTCTACTGCATTGGTTCTAAATACTACAAGTATTCACTAGCCGAGTAGCTGACTAATAACAAGCCATCCCTCATGACATTATATTCTCGTACAGAAGAAAATGCCACCATCAAGCAAGATTAATACATGGAATCAATATGGTTTACCATTAACTTATTTGAACAAGTGCTGTAACCCAACTCGTGAATAAATATAAATAATAATAAAGAGATGAGAAAACAACTTACAGGTGGAGTTACTCCAGGCAAGGATTGGGAGTGAGAAATCTCAAAGTCGCCAGAAGTAACAGGGCAAGATGTCTTGTTGCAGAGGTCACTGGTCTCACTATAGACACCAAACCAGTAGTATGAAACGTCAATCACAAGGCTCCCTCCAGAGATGGGGGTTTCTGCATTCCAAAGACATTCACCATCAATATACTAAACTGATTCTAAGTATACATCCAATATTACCTGCAATTTGCAAATTCAATGTACACATCTATTATTCATGAAGCAAACAATGTCACTTCTTTGGTGAAATAGAATCCTGCATGACTGCCCATCATATTGATCAGTAACCTCTCTACTCCCAAACTGAATTGTCTTATACGGAGCTGTAGAGTTTGCATATGATCTTACCATATTTCTTTTGTTTTTAGTTTGACTTAATTATTGACATAATTACTTCATAATGAAGTTCATATATAACCCAAACTGAAAACCCAAAATAGTAATTGTGCAAGTGCATAACCTATTGCACATTCCTGGATCCGCCACTGAGATGAAGGTGGACAGAGATGAAGCATCCATAAATAAAGCAAAGATGCCAGTGCTGCCCTTACAGATTTAACAAGAATAGAGGTCGCAATTTCAACTCATTTATGGGATTTAACTAATTGCCATGATTTGGACTCTATATTTATAATGAAGTGGTAAAAGTAAAATATATAGCTAAAATGAAAACAGTTCAAATGAATAAAACGCCACCAAAGGGATTTGAAAACGCATAAAACCTCCAAAATTGATTTACTAAGGATATAATATCATCGCAATTTAATGGTGGACATGGGTATCATAGAAGAGAAAGAAGCCCCACCCACTTTGGTGGCTTTGTATTATGCATAAGTTTGTGGGTTTGATACCCATTTTTTAAAACCAAACACTTGATTTAGGAGTGAAAGTCATTCCTTCATTCCCATACCTCCAAACCAAACACCACCTTAACATATTAACTATTGTCAGAAGATGTTTGAAGGAACCCAAATCGGTCAACCCATTTTGATCCCTTACCTAGCTCGCCTGACCATGATTATTCATCACCTCTATGATCCTAAACTAAAACCAACTGGAACTAATTTCCTCTACAAATACTAATTCAGTACACACGTAGTGATATTAAAAAACAAACCCATGAAAGAGAGGGCAGAATTGAATCACAGGTGCATAATCATAACAAGTACAAGTCTTTTCACTTACGGCTGCATCTAGTCTCACAGAGCAGATGTAACAACCACAAAGCAATAACAATAACAGTAACAGTAACAGTAACAGTAACAGTAACAGTAACAGTAACAGTAACAGTAACAATAACAATAACAATAACAATAACAATAACAATAATAATAATAAATGATAGGCAATAAAAGTTACGATGTCACTAACCAACACTTGAAACAAGGTTTTACATTATCGCTAAAGTAGTAAATAGGATAGCGAAATTGTTATCAAAACTACCTGTAGATGCAGCAATGGTGAAGGTGGTCTCCACGTCTCTTTGGATAGGGTAAGGATTAATCTCAACTCCACTGACCTTGACATCATAGGTGTTCTTCTTATCTGCAAGCGTATTAATAAGAAACCATAAAGTCGTGTGATAATTTTAGCCATGTTTTCATAAGCAAGTGGCAACTGCCAGAGGCCTACTAAACATAGTAATGAATGAAACTGAAAATAACATGTGAAAATCTAGCTCGACTCATTCCCTTCTATAGAACACATAAACGAGTTTATAGAACCCAGTCAAGAGAAATCACCAACAATCATTAAGGTCTAAATGGTTACCCGGACTTCCATTTGCAATTTGCTTCAGATAAACTAGGGCAAACCAACCGCAACGTTCGTTTGTTAATGTTTAAATATTACGTGTAAAATTAAATGTCTCGATAAATAGTTAAACATAAACAAACAAACAAGAATAAGCATTACGGAACCAAACAGTAGCAAGGTATAACTCAAATGCCTTTTGAATATTCAAATATGTTCGTTGCATCGTTGGTTTATTATTTCAATCAGTGTTGTTAAACAAGGTTTACAGGACAAAGTAATCTCGCTACAAGGTCAACGACCAATTAATCACTACATGGTCAAAATTTGGTCAAAACTTGGGGTTAACTCGAACAAACTCGGTTTGAATATGAACAATTCTATGGTCCTATCAACATGTCATACATATAATTCCGAAATTTATATATAAAAAAAGTTGTGATCCGATTACCCCCCGTCTAGGCCAATTACAAGCTACAAGGTAGTTGACCGCCCGACTAGCACTTTCACTACCATGATTTTAATAAACAAACACGAAAAACTAAAATTTCTTAGCGAAGGTTAGTGAATACAAAGTGTTTTTCTTTAAGTATTCGTGCTCGTCTATAGCCCTTGACATCGAAAACCAAAAATGATGAACTTCAAAGCTCACTAACATCGACTCCTACAATGAATGATTAATCCCTAATTCCTGGAAAAAAATTTGACTTCCGGAAATATAGGTCAGTATCATTTAACTTGGTATCAAATTATAACTCAACAACCAACGATCCTATATCCATACTTTTTTACAGTTAACAAACTAAGGTTGTACCATGTCTTCAAGAGAAAAGGTGAATATGAAGTCTTTAAGAAACAAGAAGTGGTTGAAAAAATCTCTAAAATTGATGCGGGTAGAAGTCCTTTTAGCCTCTTTTATCTAAAAATAAACAAACACTCCTTTGCGAGCCTGCCTACAGACATAAGAGGGTAAAAATGTAGTAACCTAACCTAAGTAGTTAAACGAAACACTTGGCCCTGATTGATTAATCCCTAATTCCTAGATATCCGTTAACTACATCAAACATACTAAAATTATAGCATAAATTAAACAACAATATCTATCTATATCAACATTGTTTAAAGTCAAACACGAAGTCAGCTTATGATCTACAATAATAGCCGTTATCCACAAAGCGGAAACCCTTACTAAACGATAACACCAAAATTTAAACAATAAACCAATCATCATAAGTATTCCATATCTATGCTACATAAAGGTTAAAAATTATATTTGTTAAACTAAGTAGCTCATAAATTTCATCAAGCGGCACGTTGTTTTCAACGCTTTTCTCGAAGTTGTTGGCCGGGGCAACTCCGTGTTATGTCTCTCTCTTAGTCGCTACCTAATTCGTGGAAACATATACACTTATAATATCAACTATTTTCCTTAATTAGGTGTTACACTCTTATTACTAACTCTGATTCATCCTTCATCTTCTATCGCGTAAACTCCTAAAGCTAAAAACTCGATTAACTAACATCATCTACTCTACTCACACGCACTAAAATCATATCAATTCAATATCTATTATATAAACATAATTTAAAGCCAAACACAACTTAAAACAATCTACAACAATAAGCGTGATCGTATTAAGTTTCAACAATCAATCGATCATTATAAAATAAATAGAAATAAAAATAAAATTAAAAAAAGTTCAAGTATAGAAACCCTAAGGTAAGGAGAAATGAGTTACTGCAGTATTTGACGTCGATGGCGTTAGTTAAAGGAGCGATCAGAAGAACGGAGCAAAGGAAGGTGATGAAGAGCTTGCTTTGAATTCCTGCCATTGATTTGGTTTGATTTGAGACTGTGTGTGTTTTTGAGAGTGAATGGTAAACTGAGATGACGTATATAAAGAGGAGTCTTATTTATAACGGTTGTTGTTTAGTCACTCGGTTTGTTTAAGTTTTTCTAGAGCCACCTAACTTTGCTGAAAGTCAAGTATCTTTATGTTAGCCACGTATTTCTATTTATATTCTACTTATCATTTCTTTTCCTTGTAAAACAAAAATTAAAGTAAATTTGTAAATGAAAGCTTGTTGGACAAAGAGCGGTAAGTAATCATGGACGGAACTTAGAAGAAACCGAGGGGGGCTGCGGCCTCCTCAAAATTTTTGATCCTATGTACATTTTATACCTTTTTATATATGGTTTTAGTCATTTTTAATACAAAATTTCAGCGTAGTGTATATCGGCCCCTTAAAATAAATATTTTTCAAGTTTCCCCCACCAAAAGTGTTCAAGTTCCATTCCTGTAAGTAATAGCTTTTTAATTTTATTGTTCGTTTGGCAAATGAGCGATAACTTTGCTATTTTTTAGAAATGCTCATTTTTCCAATGCAGAGTTGTGGTATTGCTACTTTTACCACACACATTTTTATTGTTCGTTTAGCAAATGAGCGATTAACTTATTAGAGGATACGTTAGTTGGCCCAAGCCCGACTTGTGGGTTGGGTCCATTAGGGTTTCTCCTTTGTACTCTATTTATAGTGGTCGATAATAAAGTTATACCTACGGAGAATTATGTAGTCCAACATGGTATCGAAGCGTGTCTGATCCTCAGACCTAGGTGGCTAAGTTGAGCCACCTCCTATGTCACCCCGTCAAACCCTAAAAAAATATATAATAAAAAAATAAAAATAAAAATCCATTTTTCTCTTCGAAACTGTTTCAACATAAGCCCCATCAAATATTAATTCATTATGTTCAAGAGAGGGTTTTTCTTCATTCGGTTTTGGAGGATAGAGGACCATTCGGCTGGGCAGCCCTTTTGGGGTTAATGAGAAAGGAGGAGAAGCACCACAACGAAGATGTTTTAGCAATTCGAATAGTACACGACAACAAAATTGAGTTTGGCTTTATCTTTTCTTTGATGAATTGTAAAACTCATACTCTATTATTTATGTTATCTTTATTCTTTTCTAGGCTGAAAAAAAAAATAGTTGTTTATTGTTTGTTTATTAGTCGATTGTTCGTACGACTTTGTTACCAGTCGACTAAAGTTGACCGTTGGTACCAGTCCCTAAAGTTGACCGTTGGTACGGTTGTGTTACCATTCGACTTAGCCGACCGTTGGTACCAGTCGCCTAAAGTTGACCGTTGGTACGGTTTTGTTACGAGTCGACTAAAGTTATGATTTTATTATGTTAATGTTTTGTTTTTGTTTTTGTTTTTCTTTTTTAGTTTACTACTCCAGTCCGAGCTTTCGCGATTCGCCGCTCGGACTGCGGGGGAGTATTAGAGGATAAGTTAGTTGGCCCAAGCCCGACTTGTGGGTTTGGTCCATTAGGGTTTCTCCTTTGTACTCTATTTATAGTGGTCGATAATAAAGCTACCTAATTCGTGGAAACATATACACTTATAATAATATAAACTATTTTCATTAATTAGGTGTTACCGCTCTTATTACTAACTCTGATTCATCCTTCATCTTCTATCGCGTAAATTCCTAAACTCGATTAACTCAACATTATCTACTCTACTCACACGCACTAAAATCATATCAATTCAATATCTATTATATAAACATAATTTAAAGCCAAACACAACTTAAAACAATCAACAACAACAAGCGTGATCGTATTAAGTTTCAACAATCAATCGATCATTATAAAATAAATATAAATAAAAATTAAAAAGTTCAAGTATAGAAACCCTAAGGTAAAGAGAAATGAGTTACTGCAGTATTTGACGTCGATGGCATTAGTTAACGGAGCGATCAGAAGAACGGAGCAGAGGAAGACGATGAAGAGCTTTCCTGCCATTGGTTTGATTTGATTGATGAATTTGAAACTCTGTGTGTGTGAGAATAGAGTGAGGTGACGTATATGAAGAGGAGTCTTATTTATAACGGTTGTTGTTTAGTCGGTTTTTTATATTTTCTAGAGCCACCTAACTAGGCTCAAAGTCAAGCATCTTTATGTTAGCCACGTATATTATTCTCCTTATCATTTCTTTTCCTTGTAAATAAGGGAATGGATCCACTAAAAATAAAAAATTAAATAAGAAGAATGACAAATATTTGTAGCCACATATTTCAAATGAAAAAAAAGAATTTTATGAGAGATGCATCTTATTTTGTAGGTGCATCTGAAATATGCGGCTATAGTTACTTCTCATTCTTCTCATTTTACTTTTATTTCTCATTTGATCAAATCAAAACTAATTTATAATTGAGTGATGATAGAACCAAAAAAAAATCTCATAAAATGACTTGTCAATCTTTAATTGGTATATTTTTCTAGATAAATGTAGAACCACAAAATAACTTCCACAAAAACTCTTACAAAATGAATTGTGATTTCGTGATTTGTGTATTTTTATATATTTTCTCTCTCTTATATATAACTAGCATCATAACCCGCCCGATGGGCGGGTTCGCTTCAAAAGTTTACTTGATAATGATAGAAAAAACCATATAAACAATCATAAAGAATATCAACATATGAAAATTGAATTAAGGAACCTCAAATGTGAAACATATATATGAAAGAATTGTGTAGCAAATAAAAAAACACATTAAACATTATACATTCAAAGTATGCAAGGAACTTTTATGTAAAGCACGTTAGTAGTGTAGTTTGTGTAGTTTCCGTTTTTGCCTCAAGCCCGAAATATAGAACCCTCCATCCTTTCTTGATCTTCATTCTTGAAATGGCCACAAAAAGCCGTGTGTGGGAAGAGAACACTCGAGTCTTGTTCTTTTAAGCCCTTTTAACATTTTCATGTCTTTAGCTCAATCATAGAATAAAGATCACATGGAACATCAATATATTAAAGTCACTGAAAAATAGCAACGAAATGAAAACATGCTTAAGCAAACAAAACAATCAACATATACAGATCTAAGACAACATCACATAATTGCTCCGGTTTGCAAATATATTATACTAAAATATGATTGTGTAGCCGCATAGAAAAAGTTGGCTTATACTCCAGACCCAGGCATGTAGTGAGATTATTATAAAGCATTCTGATATTGAAAAAAGTTTACTTGCTACACCAGAAGGTATATAACAAATGGCATATAGCTTCGGAAGCGATTTTTAGAAAACAGTATCTGCAAAAATAAATAAATAAATAAAAAATAAAAAAAAAATCGGTAATTACAACATGAACTCACAACCATAAAGTAACAACTTGATTTGGAGGTCTCTTCAAACCATGGTGTAAGGTTTGTTTGATCGAAGCAAAACCCTCCTCTCGATTAACACGGCTACACAAACTTGTTTGATATCAACCATTTACTAACGAATATGTTAATTTAGGTTGTGTTCAATCTCAAACGGATTAGATAGAAGTAGCCAGCAAGGGAATAATATTGTATTAGTAGTTTAGTACTATTATTGTAGTCATAACTGAAACATTAGACATACTACAATAAATATCTAAGAAATGGACAAGTGCTAGCGGGTTAAACATGGACCGGCCCATTTCAATAAGTACTAAAAAATATCTTGTTTCAAGACAAATATGTTTTGACCCGTTAGTCCACTACCCATCCCACTCATCTTGCCATCGGGGAGACTAATGTTCCAAGAAAGATTTGTATAACTCTTGAATACTATTATTACCTGATGTAGATTTCTGACTGCTCCTTAAGCCTTAGTTTGCAAGAGTAATTGCCGCCACCCTTGATACACATGGTACCGTAGTGCTCACAATCGATTTTACCAAGAATAATATTGTATATATAGGTCGTACTTTTGAATGTTTCACCATCTTCAAACTGCATGGTAAAGGACACCCACAGAATCGAGCTGAATATTACGCCCCCAATATTTGCTCTTGAGAATGGAATCTGGCTAGAATTTCACCAGTTACACCAAAATTTCCTACTGTGATTTCTAGAATTATGACCTAAGCATACATGCTTGAATTGTTTGAAACCACTTTATCACCTGGAAACTGCAAAAAATTGGAAATATCAAGAAAATTACAAGTATTGTGGCTATTATCCCAGTTCAAATTGATGATTTCTACATTAAAACATACCTTTTGTTGTGCAGGAAACTTATGCACTAACAAAAGCAGGTGAAATTTTCCGCTTTATAGCTCCTTAAGATCCTTCTCCATATCCGTGCCAGTACATAAGATACAGTTTCTTAATTTTGCATCTTTTTATATTGCAATGAATATAAATGGCAAACCTTCTTTTCCCAGCAAAACGAAAATGGT
This sequence comes from Artemisia argyi, assembly GCA_030686995.1. NCBI lineage: Eukaryota > Viridiplantae > Streptophyta > Magnoliopsida > Asterales > Asteraceae > Artemisia > Artemisia argyi. Next base: position 41,781,848 of record CM060693.1, on the reverse strand, counting down.
TGAAAATGTTTCCACATGAGAACAGGTCATTGTTGAGTGATTCCAAAGTTTCCAGTTCTAGAGGGAATCCTTCTGTTACAACAATTAAGTTATTTATCTGGTGAAATCAAAGACAAGAAAATAAATATATCTGTAAATAAGCTGAAAGAAAGCAACAAACAAAGGCATCTACGAATCATAGAAACATTTTCATAATTTTGAAGCTACCTCGTATATGTCCTTATTGCTTTACAATGCCCTTGAAAATTTATAAACCTAACACGAACTTGACAATTTATTTCTAAAAAATATGTCACTAAAAGTTCAGCAGTACTACAAACATAAAGGACTCCATTCATGGAGCATACAAACAGTAAAAAAAGACTTTACATCCATAAACAATGACCAAATAGGGCCAAGCCTTTAGTTAGTATTTCTTACCATTGCCTTTCATGCCATGTGTGATTGGGAGTAGGGGAAGTGCATTGAACAAAGCCCGGCAAAGTTGTAACACCCCCATTTTTCGCTGATCGCAGCGGATTAAGTGTTTGGGGTATTACTCATGGAATAAAAGACAAGATAATAGAAAACGACTCGAAAAGAGACGTTTTTGAAAAAGATGTTATCATTCATTTATTCATAAGAGTTTTTACAGTAAAAGCTGTACTTTTACTAAAAGAGAGGTCCCTAAGATACATTTTATGACACAAAACTGATGAATGATAACTATTCTAGACGTCCTCATGTCCAGTACTTCTCCGTGCCAGGGTTCCTATAGTGCCTAATTACCTAAGATAACATGCTTAAAAGTCAACACGAATGTTGAGTGAGAGTCATAGGTTTAAGTAGATAGGGTATGAATACAAGTTCCACATGGTTCAGCTTAAACCCTATGTGTGGAAAGGTTTTAGTGATAGAAGGTATATTGCACTAAGCTCATGAACCACACGTTAACAGTCCGGGTCATGGGGTTTGCAGACCAAACCATGAGGGGACGGGAAGGATAACTTGCCAAAGTTAATCCTTCAGTGGGTTCAAATATAGTACTTATTGGTACCATCCAAAGAGATGTTAATACCAACGGGAGTTGTCAAACTCCAATAGATCTATCAACTATATTCGCGTTCGCGTTGGTAAAATATCCCAAACGATTAGATTCATGAATTTTAGTTATGTAGTGGTGGCAGTTAGTTTACTCATGCAATAACCAATGAAAAAGACTTGTATTCGGTTTAAAGCATGTATCCCCCTCACAGGGTTGTAAAACATTTAAAAATGAGGCTATGAAAACTCACCTGGGTCTTAAGGTAAGTAAAGTAGGGGTTTAGACAACTCACTCACGTATCCTGGGGGTAGTGTAGGTGTGTGTATGTCAAGTCTTAGTCTAGGTTTTTTTTAACTAATCACTCTTAGGGTTTTTATATATAGCATATCACTGTTTAGGCCATCTTAATTCAGAAGTATATGACTCCTCACATGAAGCTCCCTACTATTGTATTATGTTATCAACATAATACCGTTCGGGCCATCATAATTCAGAAGTTAATACTCCTCACACAAATCTCCCTACTATTGAGTTATCTTGTTATTAACGTTTAGTTATAACATAACACCGTTCGGGCCATCATATCTTAGAAGTATATGCAATAATCGTTTGAGGAGCCAGGGCACTTTAATTCGTAAACCCAGCAAACTCGTCAAAATGAAATATCCACATAGTACTCCTCGCATGAAGCTCCCTAGTATTGTGTTATGCTTCTAACTTAAATAGGTTTTATATTTATATGAAAATAGTCCATTTTTACCCTTTAAGTTTATATATTTACATTTTCTACCCTATACTTATAAACTTATAACAATTAAGCATATAACTTTCTAACTTTTGCACATTTAATCCCTATACTTATATATTTTAGAGAAATGACAAAAATGGTCCTTAAACTATACTAACTTTCATTATTTACCCTTTTTACCCTTAACATTATAATATTTGCATAACTAGTCCTTTTTAGTTTATAATTCATTTTAATTTCTATCCTAAGGTTTCAAAACTTTATAAAATGAGTCCTTACACTAATAACTTCTAGGAAATGTCAAAAACAGTCCGTAGACTTTATAGTTTTAGGAATTTATGATATATACCCCTATGCATGTAAAGTTTTGCAAAACTAGTCCTAAATGCATGTAAATTATATTTTAACATAGCAACTAAGTTTCTAAGCTTATGTTTAGCTAATATATGTTTAAATAAGTCATCTAATCCAAATTATAGCATGTAATAGAGCAATTTAGCACATAAACACTTAATTTTCTAAATCTAGGGTTTTGAAATGAAAACTTCTAAAACTAAGTGATCAAGGCTATCCTAAGGGTTATAATGCATGTTCTAAGAGTCCTAGGTCTATTCTAAGGTTACTAGATCAAAAATTAAGGCTTACCTAGGTCGTATATGGGTTAACGAGGCAACTAGGGTTTCTAGGGCTTCTCTCGGCTCAAACCACAACTCGACACTACCAAGGCCTTGCTACTTGACTTCTATGGGTCTTATACTATAGAATGTATGTGAGGTAAAGAGGAAAAGAGGTGTGGAGTGAAATGGAGGGGATGGGAGGGGTATTTATAGGTGCGTAAGGAGTAGCGAGCACGCATGGTGCTGCTAGGTGTCAAGGAGGGGGAGGTGGAGTAAGCAAGGCTATGGGGTATTGTGGCAGGTCTAGGAGGTGGGGGCTGAGATAGGCCGGTTGTGGTGAGTGGAAGCCGAGGGAGGCGGTTTGGGGGAAGGAGGTGACAAGTAGGTGATCCACCTACTTTCTTGGGTGGTTAGAGGTGCTAGGGTGGTAGCTTAATATTAGGGAGGTGCTAGGGTGGTTGCTTGGTAGTTTTAAGGTGCTTAAGTCTATTAGTTTAGGTGTTTAGGTTAAATTTTAACCTAGTTTTGTTTAGTGAGAGTTTAAGGTTTTGCCTAGGGTTTAGTGCTTTATTTAGGGTTCTAATGGCGTTTGGTAACTAATATAATGTCCTAAGTGGCTTATCCTAAGTATTGATAACTTATGGTAAAGATTTGGGATAGTTTAGACCTAGTTTCGGGAAGTTATGACTTAATTAGGGTTTTATGCTTATATGACTTGTACCTAAGTTCTAGAGAGTTTTACTATGATCTAGGGAGTCTAATATATCCTAAAGTAACTAATGTAAGTCATACCTATGTTTTAAACACTTGCAAGTTAGTTCAGATAAACAATTAGGGTTTTAAAGCTAACCGGTAACACATAGGTGCATTTAGGGTTTTCTAACAAGTATGGTGTACTAGAGTGATAGTTTTCTTAGTGAAAATATGTTTGTAACCTTGACTTGACATATCGGTATGTTTACATCAAGTAAACATGGTAGTGGTTGGCATGGGTGGATACGTGAGCTTGTCTAGAGGTTAGTTAGGTTATAAGGATATAATAAAGCAAAAATTTAGCTCGGGAAAATCCTATAGGTATTTCTACTCCTATATTGTGCTTAGTGAGGGCCTAAGTTAAGTTAGTAAGGCATTTCTAATCCTAGATTGTGCTTAGCGAGGGCCTAAGTTAAGTTAGTAAGACATTTATAACCTAAAGGGAAGTTAGTGGGTTGTTACAAAAGTGAGATAGGAATCACAATTAACGCGGGATTAAAGAGTAGAAGTGTCATCCAAGCCGCCACCAAAGCAACACAATGGAGAGCATAAATCCATACCTACTAAAATAATGGGAAAACAATATCACATGGGCTATATGATAACTGTAGTAAGATATTTGATAGTCGAGCTAATAAATATTGATCTAATAGCATGGCAACGAAAACATGTTATGCTATTTATTTCTCTTTTTGTGCATCATGATTTTATCAAAAACTCTAAATACATAGTAGTTTATAATTCTCCTTGCGACTTAGGAGCATCATGATTTTACCAAGAATAGCCCCTGCCCCATAGGATTGTGCTGCACCCCGCAAACTATAGGTGCACAAAAAAAGTTGATTATCCTAACATCTCTTAAAAATAAATCACCATCATCAAATTATCAAAATACAACGATAAAAAAACATACATAAAATGAGTTAAAAAGATCAAGAAAATACCGTTAACATAGGAGCATCATTCTTTCAAACCACCAGCAGTGGTAGCATTTATAATCAAAGATAAAAGTCCAAAATACATCCTTGTGGTTTGGCATTTGCTCGCTTTACATCCTTTTTCTTTTTTTGGCACAAATATCATCCCTGTGGTAGTAAAGTTGGCACAAAACCATCCCTCCGTTAGTAATATCAGTTAATGAGGACTAACGATGCAAATTATTTTCCGTTATCTCCTAACAAGAGTTAAACTATTTGCATCGTTAGTCCTCATTGACTATAGAGTTAAAATATTTGCATCGTTAGTCCTTATTGAGTTAAAATATTTACATCGTTAGTCCTCATTGAGTTGAAATATTTGCATCGTTAGTCCTCACTGACTATAGAGTTAAAATATTTGCATCGTTAGTCTCATTGAGTTAAAATATTTGCATCGTTAATCCTCATTGAGTTAAAATATTTGCATCGTTACCATCGCCACCACCCACCACCGTCACCACCACCCACCAACACCCACCACCACCACCGCCACCTACCACCGCCACCCACCTCCACCTACCGCCACCACCCATCACCACCCACCACCGCCACCACCACACACCGCCGCCACCACCACTACCCACCACCGCCACCCACTAACGCCACCACCGCCACCACCACCCACTGCCACCCACCACCACCCACTGTCGCCACCACCACCGTCGCCGCCATCACTGATGCGCTCCAACAAGCTTTAAATTTATAAACAAGAATTACCGGTTAACTAGGAACACATTCGGGCAAGTATACCCTAGTCAATTGTAGTATAGTAGTGGTAAGTCAAGGTCGTCCCAAGAGACTTGGTTACACTCAAGTGTCGTTTGTTTGTTTAAGCAAGTAACAAGTTGGTGGTTATGATTGTCACGGATCAAACCACAAGAAAATCAATATTAGAACAAGCACACAAAGAACATACATGTTTAGACAAATGATCACATGGATATTAGGATGTTTAGTTTGGAAAACATATCATCAAAGGTAATCCTTACGACCTCTAGAACTAATAATAATTTAGTGCTTTATAAATCAAATATGCATAAGCCTCAATCAAATGGTTATGTCATGAGCCTTATATCTAAACAACAACAAAGAATCCTTTCGTCCTAGACTTTGATGCCATTAATTTGTTAAGTTCCATTTACTTGGAAAATGTTTAGAACACATATTCAAAAGATGTCTTTCGACCTTTAATCCAAATTAAACCTATATTTGTTTGTTTATTAAGTTCCTTGTACAATCGTCACAAAGTACAAGACCAAAACAATTCGTCGACTAATGAATTGAAATCAACCACTTTTGAGAATCCTTTCGACTATAGACTCAACAATGATTAATCAAAATAATAAACAAGACAAGTTCCAATTTAACCAAATATGATGTCTTTCATCATAAACCAAACAAACACTAATTGTATCTAAACATCCTTTTATCAGAAGTTATCATATGTACTAAACAAGCATTAAGAGATTATCATTATCAAAACACATCACATGAAACACATAGAACCAAACATGAGATATAACATTCAACATCTTAAAAGTAACAAGAGTTTACCCAAGGTATCAATTACAATAGGTAAAGGTGAAAGATTTATAGCAACCTTCAAGCCTCCAATCAACTACAACTTCTAACCAAGCCGGAAAATAATACCCGAACACTTTCTCGAGCACTTGAGCACCAATTCTGGAAATGGCAGAGGGTTGTGGCCTTTTGGGTGAGATAATAGTGGTGACAATTCGTCCTTAAGGGTGGAGGAAAGAATTGCATACTTGAAACCAAGCCTAAAGAGTCTTATTAATAGGTAAAAATCAAGCCTTAGCCTCCAAGCATAAAACTTGGGCACTAAGTGTCATAAAATGCCAGGTTTAGGAGTTATTAGGGAGACATGATCGGACTTGGGGCTTAATGGCACTTAAATAAGCATTAAAAATAACTTGGGGAAGTCAGCATGCATCCAACCGTTCGGTTGGATTCCATCCGATCCGGTTGGATGAGACATTTTGATCTAACAGATCGGTTGCGGGCTCCTACCGATCGGTTGGTTTCATTTGACAGAAAATGATAAACATGAAAGTTGTAGATCTTTCTCTTAGCTTTTCGTGGCCGCAAACGGGAGGTCAAACGGAGTCCGTATGCTCAAGATATGGCCAAAATGGTGAAGTTATGTCGGGAACAACGAGTCTTCCAATAATTCTTCGTTTTAGCTTCTTTTCTTCATTTCTTTTCTCGTTTTCCTTCTTATACTTTATTCTTGAGTCTTTGGAGTGACAACTTCATGACTTTTATCTTCTCGAACATACTCCAAGAGACTTTCATTTGTCGGGAATTCTTCGTACATGCATAAATCTTCGTTTATTGATCATTTCTTCGTCTTTTTCATCATTTTCCTTCCATGAACCTAAAATACGAATTATGCTCAATTAAGTACCATAAGTTCATAAAAGTGACCATAAAATCCACAATAACGCTCCTAAAAACATGTACAATTTGAGTGTTATCAATCACCCATCGCCACAACCACCCACCACCCATCGCCACCACCACCCACCTCCAACCATCACCACCCACCACCACCGCCGCCGCCCACCACCTCCACCCACCACGGCTACCAACACCCACGACCACCCGCCGCCGCCACCACCACCACCATACACTGAACGAATATTATAAGTGGTGATGGTGGTGGTAGTGGTGGCGGCGGCGGCGGCGGTGGTGGTGGCAATGATGGTGGTGGCGATGGGTGGTGGCGGCAGCGGTTGGTGGTGATGGGTGGAGGTGGTGGGTGGTGGTGGTGGAGGTGCAATTTCAGGTTAAAATCTCGCGTGTCTTGATGTAAAACATTATTCCAAACAGCTTTTGTGTTTCACACTTTTGATGATTCGGACCAGAAACGCGTCAAAATCGTGAATTAAAATCGATTCAGAAACATTTTTATCAAATTTCAAGTTTTCATACGTTTTTATATATATAAAAATGGATGAAACCGGATAAAATATAAGAAAAACGGATGAAAACGTAAAATAATAGACGAAAACGAATAAAAGTGTATGAACACGGATAAAAACGTGAGAAAAACGGAAGAAACGGATAAAAACATGAGAAAAATGGATGAAAACGTATAAAGACGGACGAAAACGGATAAAAACGGACGAAAACATAAGAGGACTAACGATGCAAATATTTTAACTCAATGAGGACCAACTATGCAAATATTTTAACTCAATAAGGACTAACGATGCAAATATTTTAACCCTATAGTCAATGAGGACTAACAATGCAAATATTTTAACTCAATGAGGACTAACGATGCAAATATTTTAACTCTTGTTAGGAGATAACGGAAAATAATTTGCATCGTTAGTCCTCATTAACTGATATTACTAACGGAGAGATGGTTTTGTGCCAACTTTACTACCACAGGGATGATTTTTGTGCCAAAAAAAAGAAAAAGGATGTAAAGCGAGCAAAGGCCAAACCACAGGGATGTATTTTGGACTTTTCTCATAATCAAATCTGGTTGTAAGGACTGAATAACTGCATAAGTCACAAGAGATGCATATACGGTGCCAGCACTGTCAACCCCTGTGAAATAAATAATTCCAAAGGCATAAATAAGTTGATTTTGATGACAAACTATACAAACACATGGTGTTTTTGAAATAATATTTGTATTCGAACATGCATCTCATTATAAAAAAGGTCGATGATTTATGAAATGTTATCAAAAAGATAAGATTTATACTTCTATGAGCATCAACATACTTGGACATTTTACCCCTTTGAATTTTTGTCATGGAGATTCAAAAGATTATTGATCTCATACCTTAGTTTCCATATTTTAAAGAATAAATCAGGTTCAAGTTACCGAACTCCATTACAGCCATCATCATCCCCACTCACATAGGCTCATAATGCATCTGTATTTAAACTGTCATGAAGCACTGTATAAACTTATTAAAAATATCAAAAAGATATATGTTTAAAAAATCATAATCACAAAATAAAACACACCACATTGGTTACTTGCAATAAGAAAACAAAAGTAGCAATCATAACCTAATTTTAAAAACACACAATAAATCATTTACCTGAGTACGTTGCTTGGACCCTGCTTTCTCCACAAGTTCCTTCCATTTCTTGGATAATAAATAAAGATCCAACTACAACACGCACAATAATAACCAATAAAAGTTTCAAACTTGATTAAAAAAATAGCATCTATAAATGAAAAACACTAAAATTTATCGCACACCTTACCAGCGTCTTGGAGAACAGGGGTGATCAAACCACCAATGATAACAACAGCATCGATACTACCATTATACACTCTTTCCATCTTTACAGCTACCATTTACAATAGGGTGTTGCACAAGAGTCATCACAGTAGCCTTTGCTAACAATGTAGGCATCGTAACACCCTTAGAATTAACCTAAACATCCAATACTTCATTTCTCAACTATCAGAACCCATAACATCTACGCACATTATCAAATGAACATAAAACCAAAATAAAAAGTCTAATAAAAATGATATACAAATAGAAACCAAAATATGTAAGAACGACTGCAATCAAACCAAGATAAAAATACAAATAAAAAAATGATATAACCATAATATTGCAAAATTAAAAATGGGGATCCATATTATACCAGATAATTAACCGCACAGTCAAATCCAATCATAAATGCAAACACCAAATTTCACAATCACACAATAAAATCAGCAATAATTCATAACTAAAACTGAAATATGAAAATCCCTAAAATCAAACTGAAATCATTACCTTTAATTATAATTTGAATTTAAACACTAATTATCCTCATCTTGTTGTGGTGTTTAATCAGAATTCGTCATTACGAAACCATGGACGAAGACCATACATGATCGATGCACACCTTATTTGGATTAATTTGTTGAAATTGAATGGGGAATTGATGCGTTGGTTTTAAGAATTGAAATCGGTTGATTGGGAAGGAAATTGTTTTAAGATGGTAGTGATTGATTTGGAGTTATTGATTGAGAATAAATGGCTGATTTTTTGGTGATACATTTTGTAGGATATGCATAATATTAACTAGTATGGTTCTTGTGTTTATGATTGAATTAATGGGAGGAAGTTTAGAGAGAGGAAGAGAGTTGGGAGGATTCCTAGAGAGAGAAAGAGATGAGAGAAATTGAAATATTAGATTGATGAGAATTGGAAGCTCCAACCCTCTCCACATGTGGAGAGGGGTATATATAGTTTCCTACAAAACGCCCACACCCGGGCTGTGGATCAGGCATACAGTGGGTAAAGACCCGTCCTTCTTCCACGGTGTTACTTAAACTAAACTAACTAATATATATAATTAACTAACTACGAGCTAACTAAAATGCTATTACATCAATTAGGTGACCGAGTCTTCTATAGGAATAATTGTATTCCTAACAATCTCCCCCTAAGCGAGGTCACCTTGGAAATTAAGCTCTTTGTTCTTCAAGCGTTTTTTTTAGTCATGTAGCTCGTAGGTTCTGATTCTTCACTTCTCCGCACACTTTGTATTTCAAGCAAGTGAACTTGTGATCTGGATTACTTTGTGATATGTGATCTTTTGAGCTTCTTTGAGATCATCAGCCATAGTAAATCTCCAAGCTCATCCATAGTAGTATCGCCTTCATGTGATGTAGTGACTTTAGGACCATCATGCTCACACCCTTCAGTATTAGGAGACTTCACATCAGAGTTGTGGATCAGGAGACTTTGTCATCAGAGTTGCGGAAACGTTGTTTGTAGTCTCTCAACATTTGTTGTAGTAAGTCTCTCATCGTCATTGATAGTGAGGAGGATGTGTGAGCATAAGGTATGGATTGACCCGATTCAGCTGGAAATAGGAGCCATCAACGCCATCTTTATATGTGTCTCTGAAATAAAACAGTTAGCAATAAAGATAGAGAACGAATATGGCTTTGTCATTCGTTCTGCGAGGACAGACTACCCTTCGGTTTTATGAAAACCGACCTGTGATCAGGTAGAGACTCTTTTAAAAAGGACTCTCCTTGACAGGAATTTCCAGCTTGTAGTAATGAATTTTCCAAAGAATCCACTTTGGAATCTTCATACTAAGCATGTTCTCATACCGGAACGTCTCAAAGCAGACATCACGATAGAGTGAATCGGTGAATAAATATTCACGGATTGATGAAAAATTGATTTATAGAAATCACTCGCGTGTCATATGATAATCATTTTGAGACACGACGAGAGTTTTAAGCTTTGAATCAGATTTCCATCATAAATACTTTTGTTTGAAAGACTTTACACAATCAATGTGCTCGAAAATTAGTTGGTAAGCACATTGAAAGGTTTTTTGCAAAAGTATCCGTCAATCCATATCCTGGAACAAGTTTGATTCAATGTTGAATCGCACCATCGTTGCTTTCCAGTTGTCACTTGATCATTGATCCAAGATGGATCTCACATGTCACCTACCAAGAGCTTGAAAGATGTTCGCTCTAGAAGGATTTCCATCTTCATTGTGAATATTTTTATATCACTCGGATGTTCTGGCAATACCACAAGGATAATGCGTAGGACTCTAAATATTTTATCTTATTTTCCACATTGTGTGAAACAATAAGCATATTTGGAATGTGTCCTATCAAGATTTATGGATGATCTCATGGCTCTAGACTCAATAGTGCGTTTTGATCCGCTCCTGAAGACTGGGGAGGCGTCTCCTGTTTAGGTATCAACATAGCTCGCAATGAGCGGTCGATACATTGCACAGGGTTCCCCGTGAGAATGAAACAAGCTCTTTTAAGAGAACTTGAGTGGTTGGGAAGTTTGGTGCAGTGCGTCACTGGGTCCATAATGTCTTGTCTTCAATACCGGTGTTACCTTAGTAACCGCCAGTAGATTATGAATTGAACCCGGTTTCTGCCCTAAGGTTGAATATTTGGAGGGCTATTTCTTTTCACCCTTTCTCTTTACATTTCTTTTTCATTCTTCAACCCCTTCAGTGCTTACCGAGACTTCACCACTAGAACCTTGTTGGGTTTGTTCCAGTCCTAGCTCAATCTCAGTCCGCACTCTTCCCCTTCCTCACTTTTCTCCTTTTTTTCATATCATTCCTAAGGACTTCTAATCTATCTATGGATTGTCCCTGGGAAGATCCTTCCGGTTCTGGTGGATCATGGGAACTCATACCTAACCTTAACCAACCTTATAACTCCATGCATAAAGATCAATGGTCGGTCTTTGGTATAACTTCCACAAACGCCTTTTGCTCCCCCTCAATATGTGCATCGATATTCGAAAGAGTTTAGCACATATGTGGGAGCACATTTATCGAGTCCAAAAGATCACATTTTGAATATTAGATTCCATATTTAAATCACATTCTCCCCCGATCAAAAATTTCAAATCTTTTGAGATTTTGGATCTCAATTGATTTAAATAAGTTAGAAAACGTTTTAGGAGAGAAATGCGGTTAATTTTTAATATTTTCTGATAAAAGGAACTTTTTCTTGCTCTCCCTCAAACAGTGAGGGAGGTTGTTATGTGTCAGATTTGAAGAGTTTTACAAAAGATTCGAAGTTTTTAACGAGAACCCTTTAAAAAAATTTCTCATTCTGACACATAACCATCACAAAGTATATTGTTGCAAGATTTTTGTACAAAGTGTGGGGAGTTTTGATAATACATAAAATTTTGAGAAATCACTCTCCCCCTCAATCAATGACGGATGATAAAACATAAATATTTTCATAAAATATTAAAGTCATTGATTGAGTGAAAATGTTATCAAACTTTTGAGTTCAATTTGATTTTCAATCAAAATCTCATGGTACCACCAAGTTTTGCACAAATACTTTCCGAAAAAATCATAGAAGGGAAAGTATTTGGCGATAAAAAGAAGACTTCTCTTCTTTATCAAGAAATAATGCACTGATGAACGACACCCTTTGCTAGGAACAACCGTCTTTTTGGCGACGTGTTTTCCTCATTTTTGAAAAACCGGGTTGCTATCTGAAGTAATAGCAAGCCATATTTTTGAAGTCCGGGTTACAGTCTGAAGTAACTGTAAGCCATAATATTAAGTCCGGGTTACAGCCTGAAATGACTGCAAGCCATAGTGTTAAGAATGTTTTGGGAAACGACATGTTTTAGAAAAAAAAAAAACTTTATTTGAAACCGAAAAACTCTTGCTCAAGCATATGTATGATTCCGTGTCATTATTGAATGACATTTCTAGAAACGTACATAATATTGATTACACAAGAGACATGTCGTGAGAAGAATATTTTTGTATTTTTTATGATTTTACAGATTTTTATAGGTTTTATATTTCTCTATTTACGTATTTGTATAAGATATGTACAAAGGATACCAAAGAGTTTAAGGAGATGTTGACATGAGCACCAAAATGAGATTATCGTTCAACTCGTTGTAGAAGTATGTAGTCAACGTCTCTTAAACTTTCACCACCAAAGCTTTCGAGGCTCCTGAATAATCGTCTGAATCCGTAGATGCCATGATATAATCTTAAACGGGATTTTACAACTCTTGTGACTTAAACCGAGAGATCGATTCTCTCCCGGGATTTTACTAAAGTCAACAAAAGAAACCGAAAGATGTAATCTGCGAGTTAAACTTAGAGAGAGATCTTGGATAAGTGACTATTAGCATTAAGTGTCAAGTCGCGACAAGTCAAGTTACAATAGATCTGATCGTAATAAGTCAAGTCGTAAAGATTAACTATCAACGTCAAATTACAATCAGACTAATCGAAACGACTTAAGTCACAACAATTCACCAAACACAAGTAGTTAACAAATCACTAGAATCTCACAACTGAGTTAATCACTAGACACCACCAAATCGTTGAGTTTTAGCCTCCTAAATGTGAAGCTTTGGTAGCTTCCCCCCAAACCGACAATGATCTTCATGAGACCACTTCCTCAAGTAGTACTGAAGTGATGCAAAAAGTCTCATTGTATGAAGCTCAGAAACCCAAAGGAAATGATAGCACCGAAGTATCAAGGTGAATCATGGATCATCTCTGCGGTTATCAATCCCGGAATGTATGATGAAGCCCGATCACATGACCATGTTGTGCATCCCCAGTGTACACATTACTTTATGGTTTGGAGCAGTTGTCTATTCGGGGGAATAGAATATCAACATCTTCATTTCACCAAATGCTTTCCAGTTAACTTACACATACCAACTTAATCCATATTGTACGCATGTATCCAACACAAGAAGAAACGATGACACCAAAGTAACAGGTTGAAGCACTGATCATCTCTACGGATATCACCTCCGGAATATATGATTAAGCCCGATCACGTGAACCTGTTGCGCATCCTTAATGTACACAAATCTCTCCCCATGATGGTTGCGATCTTATCGGAATCAGCATAACAATGTGTACATGAAACATTAACCAGAAGCACTTTACCATAACTCTTATCAGCTCATATGAAGATGTCAATAAGCAATATCATCTCACATTCCACATATCCTTCTCATATTTCTTCCCACTGAAAGCTGAAGTAATTCACACCACAAGTATCAAGTGACCACTTCCCCCACGTAGTTGGAATAATACACCAAACACTGCGAGTTAAGACACTGAGTTTCTCTACGGTTATGACATATGTCTTCCCGGGATAACTTCAATTAAGAAGAAGTATTATGTTCATCACGTGTACTCGTTATGCATTCGGATGTATGTCTCCTTCCCCCTTGCTGGTTTTGATACATCAGAATCAGCAACAACTTTTAAGCACATCTACTTGAAATATTGAGAAGAACCAAATAAGCTAAAATGTATCTAGTGAGAATCAACTGCTATAGAAACGCTCACTAATTGGGTTAATCCTCCCTCCCAATTAGTAAGCCCATAAGTGTACTTGCTCCCTCCCAAACTGACAACCCGTTTGAAATAACATTGATGCATTTTGAAGAAGTATCTCTCAATTCTGCCCAAAATGTCTTCAGTCTCTTATCATGTCATCCACAACGTAAAGTGGATCATAGACTGATAATCTGTAGCTTCGTCATGGGTTAGTTTGGGGAACGTCATGTCGACATTTTCAGCTCACTTAGAATACTTCCAGTTCTTTGATTAAAATCCCCAATGTACACAATTCTCCATCCATGATGATGACGATCTCTGGGAATCATCATAACTATGTGTACATAAATATATCAACTGGAAGCAATAAACAAATCAATACCCCATGAGTAGATGTCGATGACATTTCTCTTCAACAATTCAGTGTAGATCAACCCCTAAGTAAACCTCTTTTCACTTCCACTGGCTAATAGTAAATGACCACGTATGGAGAAAAACCCGATATACCAAACTTGAGACTGAAGTAGAGTTCCCTATTCTTGTGTCTTAAGCTTGCACTAATGTTGGAAGAACGGTGTAGAGAATTTATGCTCCAAGCAAATCTCTAAGTACTCACTACCCAACCAAAGCATGAGACATTACCACCTCTTGCGATTATCCACAACGACAACGGCGTGTGACACTGAGTACTACAACGCAACTCCTTAAAGTGATAGTTAACTAGGTCTTCAACCATCCACCTCGACTGCTAGTAACTAGATAAACCAAGTCTTCAACTTAAATCTCAAGCACGAGCAAGTTATCGTCATTCATCCATCCAACCCCGACTTCAAGATAAACCAAAAACACGTCTCTATGAGGGTCAAACTTCAATCTCAAATATGTGATACCCACTCAACTCCGTAGTCACAATTAGTCTTCCTTAGTTAGTGGAACATTAGGTGTTGGAGGAGAGGAGAGTCATTTCACGCATCAATCAACATGTATTTTATTCACACTTCTCCCTCTCAAATATTGCATATGAGGGTGCGATTTTAGATTGAACAAGTGAATAGAAATACATGTAGTTTATTCACACTTATCCCCCTCAAAAATTACATACGAGGTTGATCCACTGTCCACACTTCTCCCCTTCAAAAATTGCATTTGAAGATGCCATTTTTGATCGAGTGAATAATAACAAATAACATCTGATGAAGGTAATCCACTTGATGACTAAACAAGCGTGGAACAAATATGAGGTTTGTTGATGAGAATGGTCAGAAGCAAGAGCATTTCTCTTCTTCAAAAGATAAAGCGTACTCAAGCGTACACTTTTCTTTTTCTTTGAAAGCGGGGTCTGAAGTGTTGTCAGCAGACGCCATAGTGATGAAGTTGGGGACCGAGGCTTGAACTGAGGTGTTCAAATGTCATAGTCGTTGAAGAACGAGGCATGAACTGATGTGAACAGACGTCATAGTCATTGAAGTACGAGGCCTGAACTGAAGTATTCAGACGTCATTGGCATGTATACATCAACATTGACTTTTCAGACCTCCTGAAGAAGGAGATATGCTTGCTTTAGGCCTCCAGACTTTGAGTCTTCTCATGTAGTGAATGATTGATGTAACTGCAACTGAGTAAGGACTACCTGCATTAACATTACAGACTTGATTGCATATATATGGGTTAGTAACAGCAGTATCCAAACCCTTAGGGGTTTCACGTTCAACTATGGTATTGCCATCAGTGAGCAACTTTCCGGTAGGTATCCAGTTAAGTCCGACATCCTTAAAAATTCTACCAGTTGGAATCCACTTATGGCAAGGTCTAGGTTTGTTAAGCTTATCATGCATACTAGAAGACTTATCGTTATTCCTAGTCTCCAATGATTTGGCAGTTTGTATCCACCTAGGAGAAGTTTTAGGTTTGTTCTGCTTCTTATGCATGGTAGATGACTTACTACAAATCCTAGAGTTCACCGGTTGAGTCTTAGCAATGTTCCTCAATAAACAAGGAGGCATCATACGAGGGTGTGAACCTAGTATGCCATCCTTATGAAGTAATGCCCTTTTCCTAGCCTTTTCTAGATCATAGTTCTTGTACAAGTCATTAATATCATAAGAGTTTTGAATCTTAATGCTTGGTTTCGACACTGTTCTTGAACTAATCCTAGAGGAGCTGGGAGTAGGAGTAGTTTCATGTTGAGGATTAACAGAACTAGAAGCAATTATCTTAGGCAAATAATGTGGAGTGACTGGTTTTGACAAAAATTGTTCCGCATCAACTTGGGAGGCAAACCGTGTTTTTGAAAATTTTGGTCGTTCAGATATAACTGCAGTCGGTTTCCTAACAACGGAATGGTTTCTATTTGATTGAGAAACTGGTTTCCCCAAGATTGATGGTTTTGCAAACTTAGTGTTCACACTATTCCCTGTTGCTTTTCTTAGCTCGTTTTTTAATGTTGTTATTGTGAAACCCTTTTCCTGAACTTGAGCTTTGAGTTCATCAATTTTTGCAATAAAAGACATTGTTTGCTCACCAGTTTTAGTATTCGTTTCTTTGATTGAATCACACAGTTCTTTGCAATGAATTTTCAAAGACTCATTATCATCACGTAATTTAGCCACATTATGTTCCAATTCAATAACATTGCAGTCATGTTTAGCTTTAACTTCATTACACATATCACATAACTCAGTAATACATTTTTTCAGGTTGTTGATTGTCAAGTCCTTGGTTTCTAGCTGAGCTTTCAAATCATTAATAAAAAAGAATTCGCGGAAATCAGGAAGTTCCGGATCTTTACATGGTTGGTTAGTTTGAAAACTTTCTTCCTTTTGTTGCATTGCGATTTCAAGTGAAATACAATGTTTTTCAAGTTGTAAGAATCTCTTTGAAAGTTCATTAAACGTTTCTTTATCAACCATATCATTTGATTTAAAAGACTCAGCTGTAAACAAAGAACTTGACTCATCATCACGTTCAGCATCCTGATCACTTTCTCCCCCTTTATGATTCATATTTGTTAAATCAGAAATGGTATTGCTATAAGTCTTTTTCAACAAATATGTTTCATAACTGGGCATAACTTGATCAATATGCAGTCGTTCATCAGAAAGCACATTATGATGTTCAGTTAGGGGTACCTCAGCACATGACACTTGCTCTTTTACTGGTTTTAATTCAGTGCCCATGTTTGGAGTATCTCTAGTCACTGAGTCGCAGGGTGTGTCAAGCTTATCAGTCTCTGATTCTTTGCATATCGTGACACCTGACCCAACATCCGATGCTATACCCGAGTCACCAACACCATCACATGATTACATACCTTCACCGTGTCATCATATGCAGGTATATGCTGTGCCTTTTCGTTAATGAATCTTTTCACTTTATCCATAAGCTGGACAAGTGTGTCTCTGAACGTGTCAACCTCAATTCCCGTGTGATCAACAAAGCACATTTTCGTCATCTCACTATAATAGTCATACTCCAGAGTGAATTCTGAATCAAAGAACACTTGGAGTTGTTTGTTGATCACACAAAGGGCAACCATGGATCCCATTTTGGAAAATTCTCCTTGGTCAAGTTGTTGTTGTAGTTGATCTAAGTTAAGAATCATTGTGCATGTGAAAGTCTGAACATCTTGACCAAAGAGTTTTACAAATGCACGTTTGAATCCCATCTTGAATCCAGTTCCCTCTAAAAGTACCGATAGGTGTGAATAAAGTTGTTGAAAACATTCTATGCAACAATCTTTTGCATTATCGAGTAATTTAAGTGGTGGTGAAGTACACTTTCAGATCTGACAGAGTCTGAAGTAGTAGACATGATGTAACTGTGCACGGGATTTTACAATTCTATGATTTAAACCGAGAAATAGATGCTTTCGCGGGATTTTACAAAATCAAGAAGAAACCGTGAAACACCAAAGAATTGATTTGGTTTGGTTGAAATGAGTTTGAGCGGTGAAGTAGACAAGTCACCGTGAATTTCAGACAACGTTCGTGCTTCGAAATCCAAATAAAACCCCTTAGTTATATTCAATAAACTCGACAATACAACACTATCTCGGATTAACGAGGCTCAACCAAACATGGTGGACCAATATTAACACAAAACTTCAGCTCGCAAAAATCTTGTCCTTTAATAAATAAACAATCCACGCAGCCCACCACGTACCAATACAAAACCTGAGGCCCAATCAAAACGTGCAGCCTAAAATATCAAAAGATGATGAGACGGCCCAATGTTATAAGCAAGACACCAGCCCACCACACAACACTCGGCCCACTTGAGTATAAACTGATGCAGCCTAACACCAACTAATTAAGTCCTAACCCAGAGTCACGGACTATAAAACCTCCTTAATCACACTTAACCTAATTAGACCTCTCACCCTAATCTGAAACAAAATACGCAGAAAAAAAACTTTCACCTGTTCTGTCACCAACTCAATCCGAACACAAGCACTACAATACACAATGATTGATCTTTTCACACACTTGAATCCACTCGAGTAACAAACCCACCACTTGAATGATTCTTGTTTTGATTCACCCACAAATATGCTCTAACTTTTATGCTCTGAAGAGAAACAGAACCACGACATCAAGATGACAGGTCGGTTTCAATTGTTTTCGAGACCTTTTCTATTAAACGAATGAAAGAGATAATATAAATGATTGTGTTTTTGGTTATTTCTATAAAGGATTCGGATATAATCAAAAGAACGATCAATGATGGTTTATTTTCGTGTTGTTTGGATCTAAAAATGATCTTGAAACAAGCATGTTATACACGAAATACAACTGAGTGGTTTCCTGGTTTTGTATGTTCGAGACTTGTTGTGGCAGTTTGATAATTGATTGATAGAGATCAATGATGAGTTTAATTCATACACGTGAAGTCTTAAAGATTGGTATGAAAGTGTGAACCAAAACTGAGATCTTTGCTAGGAAAAACAAAACAAACTTAGATCTTGGTTTCCTTGTCGTTAAAGCTTTTGTTCTTTTTAATTTACGTTCAACTAACAAAAAGGGAATAATGAAACGGATTAGTTTTGTTATTTTCTTGTTAAGTTTTGGATATTAGACTATCTGTTTAAACTTATGTGAAGATCGATGATGGTTGATGTTAAGTCAGTTGTTGATGTTGCTTCTGTTTTGTTCTCTTTTGTTCAAATCAAATCAAAGGTAATCGCTACCAAGAACTTGTAAAAGGTAATCGCTATTGAGAACAGAGGTAATCGCAACCACGATAAAATTTGGGCAGCATTTGGTTTAGGCAAAGCACAAAAAAGTTAATCGCTAACCTTAAAAAAAAAGGTAATCGCTAGGACAAATGGAGTTAAACGCTACATGAACTGAACGATGGATACTAAACTACAAAAACAGTCCCTATCCGGTATATTGTCTTTTTCCCTTTTAACATAAGCTGCCAAAAAAAATAGATAAACGCTAGGAAGAAAAAAATGGGCAATCAAGTAAAACGCAACCAAGACAATTAAAAGTCTTCTCCAAAACTCATCCAAAGATATAACTTTGCCAAAAAGAAATATAAACAGTAAATAATATGTATAGACAAAGTTTTACTTTGGACCAAGCAAGAATGTAGTCTTTAGAGTACCAAATCGAACCAAAATAAAACACAAGAACCAAAAAGAGAATCCGAAAATAAACAATCCCAAGGTGAAACCATGGCTCTTGATACCAATTGTAAGATATGCATAATATTAACTAGTATGGTTCTTGTGTTTATGATTGAATTAATGGGAGGAAGTTTAGAGAGAGGAAGAGAGTTAGGAGGATTCCTAGAGAGAGAAAGAGATGAGAGAAATTGAAATATTAGATTGATGAGAATTGGAAACTCCAACCCTCTCCACATGTGGAGAGGGGTATATATAGTTTCCTACAAAACGCCCACACCCAGGCTGTGGATCAGGCATATAGTGGGTAAAGACCCGTCCTTCTTCCACGGTGTTACTTAAACTAAACTAACTAATATATATAATTAACTAACTACGAGCTAACTAAAATGCTATTACTTCAATTAGGTGACCGAGTCTTCTATAGGAATAATTGTATTCCTAACACGTTTCATAGAAATTTTGAATTGAGTATGATTTGGGAGTATTGAATGCGGAATGTGTTTATGTTTTGGAAAGGTTGCAGAAATTAAAGCATGACATGTTAGGATTGTTGATGCGTGCTATGTGTCAGTGTAGTATAGAGTGTTGTTTAGCCTAATTCAAGTTTTACATTTATATTTAGCCGACTTATTACTAATACACACACACTTAACGAGCAGTGTACCCGATCAATACGCATATAGTGGTAAGTAGAGTGTCGAACACTAAGAATGGAACGTAATATCTAGTTGATTTAATCAATATTTTAATATCTAAGTTAGTTTTACAATCTAATCTAATAAATAGGGGGTTTAGCCTGAGAGACTAACACAGATTTAGTAATTAATAAAAGTAAAACTAATGAGAACGAATCAACGAATAGCAATCACGTACACAGATAGAAAATAGAAACACGTAAGAAGACATGTCCTTATAATTAAGTAGCTTGTCACTTGTTATATTGCTAGTTTTATATGATGAGTATCGTAATCTAATTTGTCTCGTTAGATCCTATATATCGGCGAGTAAAACCTTAATGATTACTTATGTTTATCCTACTTTCTAGACACTAGATAAGCAGGCGAGGAACAGGTATGGTAGCCCAGAAGACTCAACTAATCACATAGGTTATCAATGCACAAATTTAATTCCCCAAAAACATCAATCATATAAACTTTAACCGATGGGAAAGCAATTTTAAGGGGAGCAGTATAGTGGCCACAAGCCCATCAACCTTGATGGATTAAAGCTTACTAATACAATAAACAAAACTACTTAATGAATTATACACATGCAAGACCTTCTTACGGCTCTAAGATCTTCGTTTGGGGCGTGTCTTGTGATGCTTCTTCGACTGAATTCGTCTCCTTAGGGTTTTTCTGTACACAAAACTCGTATCTGTCTTGGGGTATTTATAGGTTCAGTCTGAGGGGCCGATGCGGCGCATGTTGATGACAGATGCGGCGCATCTACTTAACTTCGCGTGGGGTCCAAGATTATTAAATTCTGGAATATTTGTACACCGCCTTTAAATGCGGCGTAACTTGTTTCTCTATGCGGCGCATGTTCTTTAACGTCTTGGATAGTATCTGGTGAAGTCTTTAGCTGATACGCCTCATGTTGTAAATGAGATGCGGCGTATTTTCGAGTAGATCAAGTCGATTATTCTTCGTTGACCAAAGTTTCATATGCGGCGCATGTTGTAATTGGATGCGACGCATTCTTCAAAGTCAGGCAATGGTCTTCGAATTCATCTAAGTATGATGTTGCGGCGTATCTGTTGAGAGAGATACGACACAACTCTTGAATTTCAGTAGACTTTTCAAATCTTGATCATTTAGCTCCATAATTCGTCCAATATCATTAACTTTCACCAATTGCTTGTTTTTACCTGAGAATCACTAAAGTAAACATTAAAGCACCAATTCTCATACAAAATAATATAAAACAAGTCAATTAAATAGGATAAATGATGCTAATAAAATGTACTTATTTGATCTCATCAATTGTATGCATCTAAAACAAAAACTAACTTGCTCCATTGGTTGACACTATGTTGAATGGGAGAACAGACCCATGTTCGATTCCCATAGGTGTTAAAATTTTTAAATCACCAATTTCGTGACATGAACAAAACTGACAGCGTGGCACATTCATGCCTAGGTGGCATATGACTCATATTATCTAGTCAGCACTCTCACGGGTACAGCTTTCAAAGCATCATGTGCAAGTCAAAACTTGTCTCATATATATGTAAAGATTAAACTAATCATGAAATGACACATCAATTTGTAATACAAAAACTCTGTTCTTTTTAATTTAGCCAATCAAGAAGTACCACCTCATTTGTGAGAGAGGTTTTTTTTTTTTTTTTTTTTTTTTTTTTTTTTTTTTTTTTTTTTTTTTTTTTTTAAGTTCTATCACCATTCTTTATAATTTGTTGTTTCATTTCACATTTACTATCAGATTTTTATTTATTTTTTATTTTTTTTAATAATAGAAAGGCAAATTTTACGACCTAAACCACCCATCTAACAAATTCTATCTCGCATGTTTTCAACGAGACTTGAACCCAAAACCTCTAAGTTGATGGGACACTTACATACCGCTAGGCCAAGAGGCCTTTGGTACTTACTGTCAGAAAAGTAAATTAGCATGATATCATAATATAGAAGAGAAATAATTGAGAGAGGATTTTTGTGTTTAAATTGACTTGATATTTGTTTATTGGTTTGTGAATAAATAAATTATTCTGTTATTACTAAAAGCATGTTGTTATATAAGTTTAATCAATGCTTAACCTGAAAAGACGTTCAGACGACGAGAAATATAAATTTCATATGGAGAGAAGATGGAATGGTATCTCTTAGGCTAGTTTTTATGAGGTGACTCATCACTATTATGACCCATTCACGCGCCAGCTCCATAAAAAAATCCAATGCATGTAAAAATTGCACGGTGACCACCATCACCCTTATCACCATAAAAACTAGTCTTAAAGCCATTTTGCCAAGTCTCATAAATGCGTATCTAACGACCTTGGGAGCACATCCCTCGAAGTATGGTTTGATGCACATCGACTACTATGATCTTCTCGCATATCATTCACGCGAGTGCAACAGATATTTTCTGACTTTGGCGTTCCTCCATAAGTACCGTGCGTACAAACTGTTATCTAGCGTTTTAACATATACTACATCACTATACTTAATACTCTCGTACTCTCATATGTAACATCTTCAGTTCTAATAAGTGTTGCCATTCGAAGCATGGTGCCGAGAGGTTTGCACAATTAAACTTATTAGTTTTATAGATTTGATTTGATTTGTATTCATCCAGACATTCATATTCGGTTTTATAAATTTGGAATTACACAAAACTCTCGAAATAGATTTGCATGTTGCTTTAATCGTACACATATTCTCTTTAGTATGTCCATCTTTCAATCATTTATATGTTTGCACTAGATTAAAGCGGACGCGAAATTTGTTTGGATATATAAATAACAGTTGCAACAAGTATCTGATCAATCTTGTGGCTAAAAGAATAAAGATACAATATCAGTAAGAAACCAAAGTTCAAGTCGCAAGTGATAACAATCCAACATTGATAGGTATCAAACCAAATCCACTTCTTGGTAGGAAACTTTATAGAAAATGTATACGACTTTCAATATCAATGAAATTCTCTTTATATTGCTTCCAAAAGAAACAATGCAAGTTGCTAATAGAGAGAGCATATGCGGTAAACAGAGGAATTTAATGTCAGCCACTTCTAAACATTGCTAATGTTGTATTGCTTTGTCACATCATTAACTAAGATAGTCGCAAACGACAAAGGGTTAGCCTACGTAGACTGGTTTTACTGAGAATATCGGATAACACACTTGTTCGAGAAACTGAGCTAGTTTAAAATGATTGTTTAAGCTATGATGTTTGGTACACCACTCTTAAAGAGATCACATATTATTAGTGTACTAACATTGACAATGATTAACAATTAAACTAATAACTCTAATGTTGTCCAATTAAGGAACATAAATCATACAAAAACCTGTTGAACTCATCAAAATCCTTTGTTTTGTCAGATTGACTCTTCAAATTGGCAATCACTCCTTATATATTATTCCTTTGACCTAACATTAGCAACAAACAAAAGAACATTTAATAAGGTCAATTTTTAGTCCCACAAACAAAATATAATCCATATAGTTCCGCAAACTTCATTGCGAAATACAAATCATAGCTTTAGGCTTTCGAGCCTTTCTTCCTAAGACAAAATTACTTAAACTTGAGTGGTAAACAGATTAAAGTGACTAAAAAAATCAATCAAATGGATGCAAATAACAACTCAAATCTTCATATTGTAACACCCGATTTTTTATAAGTTTTAGAAATAGAATTTTATATTGCTATTAGAAAAGTAGAAAAGTCTTTATGTGAGTATTTTATAGAGATTAGGACTTGGAATGCAAAATAGTTAATAGAAAGGACTAATGATGCAAGAGATTTAACGACATGAACTAACGACCGTCAAATAGGTAAAATTATCATTTTACCCTTAAGTATTATTCATCCTATAACTTACTACCTCCGTCCCAATTTATTTGTCCACTTTTGATTTTCAAAGTCTTTCTATGTCAACTTTGACCTTAAATATGTTTATTTGTGTTATATAATATTTGATGCAAAATATATGAATAGATTGAGTTTTAAGTATATTTTTAATTTGTATAATTTTCATCAAGTATTATATAACACAAATAAGAATATTTACGGTCAAAGTTGACAAAGAAAGACTCAAAAAGTCAAAACTGGACAAATAAATTGGGACGGAGGGAGTAGAAAATAATCATAAATGTTAGCCTTGCTTATTTATAAAGATAACGTCACATACGTGAAATAGACTAGATATGTAGCAAGTTGTGCCAATAGGGACTACTTATGTAAATTAGGCAAACTTGTAATGTATAGAGCCTATAAATACCCCTCATGACTCTCCATGAGGGGTGTGGGAAA
Source organism: Artemisia argyi (assembly GCA_030686995.1). NCBI lineage: Eukaryota > Viridiplantae > Streptophyta > Magnoliopsida > Asterales > Asteraceae > Artemisia > Artemisia argyi. Next base: position 41,757,260 of record CM060693.1, on the reverse strand, counting down.
TCATTGGTGTTTTGTATTGTTTCATTTATTAATCAAGTTATCCTTTTATTCTCCACCCTCTCTCTACTTTCTCTCACTAGAAACATGTATCCTTTCATCATGTTTGATCAACCATGACCTCCCGAACCACATGAATCATACATATTTTCGGTCCTACAATTGGCATTAGAGCCTCGTTGTGTTATCTTATGATTTTTTTGTGGTTCATATCACGTTTTTAGAATTGTTTTTACCCATATTTTTCGGATCTGAATTTTTTTTCTTACTTTATTGGTAAAACAGTTTCTATACAGTATTCATGTATCAAAATGGTCAAAAACGTCTCGTGCTTTATTTCTTGGTTTGCACAAACTATTTTTTGTTCATCTTTATGTCCAATAACAGTTTTTGTTAACTTTTATCACTTTTATGACTTGTTTTGCACCATAACCGTGAAATGTGGTAAAAAAGGGTCAAAACTCATCGGAAAACTTATTGGAATCTGGGAAAATGGGTCGCTGGAATCTGGTCGGAATTTCTTGTGTAAGAAGTTCTCGATATGTACTTGTTTTCGAGAACACATGTAGTTTTCGAGAACACAATACCCTAAATTATCGAAATCACATTCTCGATAACTCATGTTCTCGATAACCATGATCTCGATAACCGTGTTCTCGATAAGCCACGTTCTCGATAAATCATGTTTTCGATAAGTTGGAAAAATTCTCGATAAGTTATGAAAAGTTATCAAAATGTTATGGAATGAAAACTTTCAAAAATATTTCAAAATGTTTCGAAAACAGAAGGTGAAGATGATGTAGAGACAAGCGACCACAAACCAAATACCAAACTCATGAGGACTTCAGTATATTCACATCATTAGTCCATAACTGAATGCAAAATCCAACAACATCAAATCCTACATCTACACACCACCATCATATCCTCACCTCACTCCTCAACACTCATTCAAACAAGAGTCGGACAGAAAGAAAAATATAAACATGATCTCAGCTCATTATTTCGGGGTGTAGACAGTAACATCAAGACCGTTCAAAGTCAACACACGAAATAAAATCATCATCAATCCAATTTTTGAAGCCTACCTTCAATTATATATCCGAAACTAAAAGAAAAGTAAGATAACAATTATGTCATCCACTTTTTCTTGGTTCGTTCATATGAAACACAAGACAAACAATTAAAACCTACCCGCGACCCAATGGATCTTGAAGCCATTGAAACTGCTATCTTGATTCGCTTGAGCATAAAAAGATGAAAAGACGAGTATGGTCAGTTGTGATTCGTGATTAATGGATGAAAGTGCTTAATTTGTGTTTATGTGATTCGTTGATTAGATGATGGAGATGAGATCAGATTTGAATAGGATGAGAGAAGTTTGGTTAGAGGAGTGTATAATTGATGGGGGCGGATAGTATGAAAGTGTTTGTTAGGGTTATGTTGGCATGATGGATTAGGGTTACTACAGGTTTATAAGCACCTGTGGACTGAATTGGGTTGGGCCTAGGTAACCGAATTTAGCATTCAAGGTGTAATATTGAATGGACTAATGATAGTTGATTATTTCATTGGACAGAAAAATGGTAATACTAACAATTTTTTTGTGTGCCAAATTTTGACGTGCAACAAGTGTCATACAAATTTGTTGAATGCAAAATGTTTAATTAGATGATAATTGTTAGTATTAAGAGTGGTATTTTGGTTCTATAAAGTTTCACGGGGATACATTGTTCATGGCTAGAATTGTTTTGTTTAACAAAAATGACTACGGGGTTTTTACACGGTATTATTGATTTGACTTTGAAGTGGCATTTCAAAATGTGTACTTATTTTATCTCAAAGTCTAGGGGTGGTTGGATGCACGACTATTGAAGATAACTTGTAGGCACAAATTAAAAATCCAGACTTGACAATCTAGTTATTACTGATGTAAGGAGTTACGTTGTAGTGCTCATAGTAGAACTATCACTTTAAGGAGATACGTTGTGTACTCAGTGTCACGCGAAGCTGTGGATTGTTCAAGCGGCGAATATCTCGTGCAACCTCATACTTAAAGGAGTTACGTTGTAGTGCTCGGTATAGGTATTAAGTCACAACTATCGAACAAGCATTAAGTCACAAGATGGGATGTTTACTTCATTTTCAAGTTGGTCATATCGGGCTGTCTCCACATGTGGTCATTACTATTAGCCTGTGAATTCAAAGGAGGTTCGTTTAAAGGTTAATTTGAGAGAATAGTATTGAGAGTATAATTTTGCGACATATACTCACAAAATATGCATTCATGGTCTATATATATTGCATCAGAAGTGTAAAGTACAGGTAATTGTATGGCATGTACACCAGATTATAATGATCCCGATAACTCACAACCATAAGGAGGGAGAAGAACATGCCAAAAGAAGAAGTGTTTCGTCTTCAGTACATTGGTTGATCGAGGGAATTGTGCTTAATGTACCAAGTATGTGTATGTGTTCATCGGAGCTTATTACCAACCTTCTGTGCAATACTATGTGAGTTATGTTGTAATGATGCTCCCAGAACTACAACCATGGTGCAAACTCATTAGTATCTACTTTATCCGCTGCGAGATGAAAGAGGTTGTCAGTTTAGGAGGGAGCAGAAGAAAGAAAAAAAGGCTCACTAGTTAGGAGGGAGTAATAACCTAACTAGATCATTACAGTTGAAGTTCAGAGGTTTGTAAATCTGTGCCGTAGTGCCAAAGATCAAATGTCGAGATCGTCGGAAGAGAGAACTTCAAGTCTGCCTCAATATCTAGACTACAGAGACTCTGCGCTTCAACAACGTCAACATTGTTTATTATTATTGTAATTTACTCTGTTTATGTATTTATAGGTCACATTGTAACCATTCACGTGTGACGATATCTTGGAGGGAGATTGTTAGCCTTGCTTATTTATAAAGATAACGTCACATACATGAAATGAACTAGATATGTAGCAAGTTGTGCCAATAGGGACTACTTATGTAAATTAGGCAAACTTGTAATGTGTAGAGCCTATAAATACCCCTCATGACTCTCCATGAGGGGTGTAGGAAATCATTGGTGTTTTGTATTGTTTCATTTATTAATCAAGTTATCCTTTTATTCTTCACCCTCTCTCTACTTTCTCTCACTAGAAACATGTATCCTTTCATCAAGTTTGATCAACCAAGACCTCCCGAACCACATGAATCATACATATTTTCGGTCCTACAATAAAAATACATGCATTGTGTGTGTTGGCTGGAACGTGGCATTACCGTGACTTTTAAGAGAGAAAATAACCATTAGTCTTATCATTATCAAAAAATTCTAAAGGAAGATAACTAAGGGTTTTGGTGATATTGGTGTTAACCTTGGAAGAATCAAACATTCCTTATTAGTGTCTAATTCATCATTCAAGGTAAGTTTATGATTAGAATTATGTTTATATGAATTTAGAAGAATTATGTTTAATTAAGACTTATGAAAACCTAGGTTTAAATTATGATCAATTATGATGAAATTGATATTACAAGTATTATTGTTATGATGTAAATATGTTAGGAATCATGTACCAAAGTTATGGTTAATGATATAGAAAGATTCATGATGTTAGTTGTTGTTGATGATTAAATATGTCAAGATAAAGAGTGTTTGGTACAAGCTTATTAAGTGCTTAAATTAACAAAATAGCTTATGGACCTGATGAAAAATGATCTAGATATGTTATATAAGTTGTAAAATAAGTTTGGTAATAAGTGGAATTGCTTATTATGAGTTTTGGGTCGTTCGGGACACGTTACAAGTTTAGATCAGCTTGCTGAATTGAAGTTTATGCAGACTTTAAAGGGGCGTATAAAATAGACCGTTTACCGTATTGACATGCCGTAAAAGCCTAATTTTAGCCCTATTAGTATACTTTCCAACCCAAGTGGTCTCATGGTCTAATTTTGAGTTGAAGTGGGTCTATAGTGCAAAATACATCAGCAACCCAGAAAATTTAGCACTAAAAGTGTTTTTGTAAAAGCGTGTTTAATGATGAAATAGCACCTTAGGTGATCATGATTAAGTTGTTTAGACTCAATACATGTTAGATAAATGTGTTGGCAAGTTCTAATAGCATTAGAATGATTATCATGTGAGTTGGTGCTTGTGGGAAGCTTATGAAACGCTAAAGTGCTAAACAAGACCTAGAGGTGAGTAACGGTGCATTAGCTTCATGTTAAGAGATTAAACATGATGTTAGAACTTGTACAAGGTTTCGGAGATAGCCGAAACAAATCATGAATAGTATGCTCACAAGAAGCATCATTGACAAGTTTAGCGTGCCTAAGAAATGCACGATGTAGAACTCCCTTAGTAGCATCCTTTGTGATGACCCGTGCTTATATTAGTATTTACATCCTTAGTGAATGAACCGAGTATAGAATTAGCGTATCAAGTATATACGAACAAGCATCCTTAGTGGATGACCCCAGTTTAGAAAAGCATGATGACAAATTAGAACCCCAAGAAGAGTGCTCGATGGTTAGGGAAGTTCTAAACTATAGTAGGGCGAATATGTAATCGTCTAGTCAAGAAGCATGTGCTTAGATATCATGTTATTAATATGAAATTCAGAATTAAACTTATGTTCATGCCATGTATAAGTAGTCATACGGCTATAAGTCGTGCCATTAAATCATGTTATAGAATATTACGCATATGTTTAGAATTTTCAAGTATTATTTCATAATTATTCCGTTTACTCACTAAGTCACAAGGACTGACCATTCTCAGTTCACGTTTCATGTAGGTATATGAAGATAGGCGATAGGGCTTGTAGATAGCAAGTAGGAGTGCATTTTGGGAGATTAACGGCTATGCTCGATTATAGGTGACGAGTGACTCATTCAAGCATTTTGATCTTTCTTGTAATGCCCCATGTGTCTTTTAAAGTTTAATGTTAGTGTTAAAACAGTTTATGATCAGTTTCAAGTCGTTTTATTAGTCTACAAACAAGTAATGTAGTTATGGTAGTATAAAGGGGTGTTTGGCATAAAGCCATTCTAGCCTAAAATGACCCATTTTGGTTATGTACGGGTCTTATCGAATAGTATAACCAAAATGGGTCATTTTGGGCTAGAATAGCTTTATGCCAAACACCCCTTTATACTACCATAACTACATTACTTGTTCGTAGACTGATAAAACGACTTGAAACTGATCATAAACTATTTTAACACTAACATTAGACTTTAAAAGACACATGGGGCATTACAAGAAAGATCAAAGTGCTTGAATGAGTCACTCGTCACCTATAATCGAGCGTAGCCGTTTGATGAGTGTCTAAATACTCATCATTTTATACCAATCTGAACTGCCAAAACATCCAAAAACACTCAAATATGCATCAAAATACTTAAAATATCTTAGAAGTGTGTTTTATATGTTTTAAATGCAAAATAATCAAAAACAGATGAAAAATGTACAAAGTTTGCATAATTGGCAGTTTCAGTCCCTCAAGTTTCAAAAGTTGTCAAAACTAGTCCTTGGTTATTCTAAAAACATGAAAAAGTCACCAAAGGTCCTTTTTAATCATAAAGTTACATATTTAGTCCTTTGGTGTAAAGTTTTATAAAATTACAAGTTTAGTCCCTCTACTTTGGAAATTGACATAAATGGTCCCTGGGATGTTAAAACTTTGAGAAAAATCAATTTTGGTCCTTGTGCTATTAATCTTTTGCAGGAATGGTCCTTGGTGTGAAGTTTGGTGAAATTACATAAATGGTCCTTGAAGTTTCACAGTTTGGCAAAAATAGTCCCCGGGTATTTAAAAAATGAAAAACATCAAAAATGCCCTTGTACTATTTATTTATGGCAACATAGGTCCTTATGAGAACTTTGGGAAAGTGGTATAATCAGACCCTTAACTTTCACGAAATTACAACTTTGGTCCTTGTGTAAATTTCTAAACCAAACGGATCCTTATTATTAATAAAACAAAAACCAAATCCAATCCACTATCCTAAACTACCCAAGCCCACCCCTTCTACCAATCCACCAGGCCCAACCTTTAAAAGCCCACCCTTTTAAAAATAAAAACCGGGTATACCACCCTTACTGTTCATCCCCTTCATCCACCACTGCATCCCCAATACCACCATGGTATCTCCACCTCAGCTCAACCCCACTTGCCTACCCACTACCCTCCACCTCACACAAGCTCCCAAGGACCATTTAAAGCCCTAAATCCCTCTCCACGCAAACTACAGTGGCAAAGAAAACTTTGGCGCCAAGTTGCAAGTTTAAACGGCCATGATGAATTTTACCATATTAAGGGCTCACAATTGGTGGGAAAGTTGCATAGGGACACCTGGAACCCTAAAAGTCACTATAAAGATGAAAAGAAGCAGAGGAGAAGTATTATTAGTGTAACCTTAGTGTAATTTAGTCGTAGGTAGTGTAAACTTCAATTTTAATTGTAATTTCAATCAAAACAGCTTGTACTCAGTTATTTTAGTGTAATTGAATCTTTATTTAACCTTGAATTACTTTCTTGTTCATCCAATTAATATTTAGCATTTTTAAGTGAAATCGACAATTTCACTTATCATTGTTATTTGTTGTTATTATAGGACTCTTAAGCTTGTATAAGCTCTGACAAGGCTCAAATAAGTTTAAGAAAACCTTAATTGTCTGTTTAGTTCATAAAAGAAAAAAATAAAAAAAGATCATATTAAATAGTTGAAAAATAAAAAATCATGGTGAGGAACAATGAAGTGATGGAGCAGGGTTTATAAAGGATTGCCCTGGTACTAGTGACCTTGTGGAAGGTTTATAGGATTGAAATTGGTCCTTGTTCTCAGTTTTCAACTTGGAAAGCCCTTGTAAGCAATTTTCAATTTCTTGGCATAATTATTGTAGCTAATTAATTGACTGCTTATTTGTGTTCTTTTAAGTTAATTTAGTGTAATTAAGTTAACTTGTTGCTATTATGATCTCAGTTATTTATTTAATCTAGTATTGCTCAGGTTTATTTTATTACACTGCCTAAATTAGTTTAAAATACATGTTCTAGTTATTGTTGTTATTAAAGGTATTTTAATGATTATTCAGCTTCCAATTAACTTACTTAATCTGTCTTAAAGTTTAAAAACAGTAGATTATAGTAAGAAAATAATAGTTATAGTATTAAGTAGCAGTTATAGGGGTGTTTGGATTTGGCTAATGCATTGAGCTTGGGTTATTGTTACTTGATATAATTCATTTGGACACATACCCTATGCCATAACTAGGTCTTTTAAACTCATAACTTGGTCACTTTAACCTTAATAGTCAAAATAACCAAGATTGCATCTTAACTGTCCACTGTATGACAGTGAGACCCCATAACTCCCCATATTTACTTAGAACTTAATAATTTCACTTAAAATAATCTTAATATAACTTAATTCATCATATTCAGTCAATAGGATTAGATTAAAGTTCAACAAAGTCAAACTAGTTAAGTTTTACAAAAAGTCAAATTGTGCTATTGCAGAAAATCTCAATAACTCAAGGAATTATTGTGATTTTTCTGTGAGGATTAAGACACTGTGCTTTGTAGGAATAATAGTCCACCACCTTGTCTTTAAGTTCCTACCATCATTTCATTTTTGTGATTTTTACACTGGGCTCCACTCACCCTCAAAGTAGGTTGCAGGGAAGATACCTCCCCTGCATCAGCAGGTCACCACTACTCAGTGGGTCCCACACCATAAACTTAGGTTCTCCCAACCCCCTCCTACCAGGCTCTTAAAGTTGACCACTAGTTTGACCGGAAACCCTGTGGACCCCACCTGAATTAGGCCAAAAACTTTGTCCCAATTCTGTGTTGTACTTGGTTTGGCAAAGTGCTTATTTTGATATATTAGCTTATTCTGAGTACCCCAAGTGCTTATTCCCACCCAAACTTGTTTACTTAACTTTAGTGAACCAGAATAATCCATATTGGGTCCCACAATAATCATTTTGAGCTTTTTTCTTTAGTTGGTCAACTAAAGTCAACTGTTTTGGTTATTAGCTTATAATTAGCTTATTATTAAGATCTAAATTAGTTGTTTTTACAAAAGTTGTCTATTTTTAGGTATAATATAGATTTGTAAAAGAAAATTCAAGAAAAACCATTATAAAAATAAGTGATAGTTTCTATTTAATATAATTTAATTTTAATTTTCATTTTTATATTTTTATTAAGTAACCTATCTTTTTATATTTTTATTAATTACCTCTTATACTAAAGTATTTTTATTAATTTTATTAGATTTTTATATTATCATTTAGTATTTATTAGAATTTAAATTAGTTTTATTAATAATTAATCAATAAATAAGTATTAAATAGCATAATTAGTTTTTATAAAGTAACACCTAGATTTTATATTTTTCATAGCTTTTATAAGTCATATAATAATTTTAGAAATTTTCTTATAATTTTTACTGTTCATTTACTAGTTTTCATAATTTAAATAGTTTAATTGGTAATTAATTAATAAATAGAATAATAATTAGTAAACTAGTTTAAAAGTAGATAAAATAAAGTTTTTATAATTTTTTAGGATTCCTGTGATGGTTAATTAGATTTATAAAAATCTTCTTAATTATCTAAGTCTTTTTAGTATTTTTTATAATTTAAATCATATAAATAGTTAATTAATAATTAAATAGTTAATAATTAATAATAATTAGAATAATAGTGTTAAAAATATAATTTTATTTTTAAAATAAGTTTTATAATATTTTAGACATTTACAAATTTTAATTTTAATTTTCTAGACTTATTTCACATTTTCTTAATTATTAGTGTATTATTAAATAATTAATAATAGTTATTAAATAATAATAATTAATTAAATAATTAAGTAATTATAAAATAAATATTTTAAGTTTATTTAATTTGCATTTAAGCCCCTAAGGCATATAAATTAATACTTTAGTTAAAATCGTTTTTGTTTCGTACGTTTACGTAGAATTAAATTAAACGTACGCATTTTTAGTTATTAAACGTTTTTAAATATCTAGCTTTCACGTAATCACTCATATAGTTTATCTAAGTTATTTTATTTTATAAAACCCTAGTGTAATCACTCACACACACTTATACCATTTCCTGTTCATATTCACTCGATCACAGATTCGTTTTTAATAAACCATCGTACACCTCGTTGGGACATTACGACCCGGGGAAACACTGTATTCCACGGAAGCATTGGCCTAAGCTGTTTGATTATTATAGTTGACCATTCAAAAGTTATTGACCAATAATTATCTGACTGTTTGAGGCCGATCACCGTTAATCTCCCAAAATGCACTCCTACTTGCGATCTATAAGCCCCATCGCCTATCTTCATATACCTACATGAAACATGAACTGAGAATGGTAAGTTCTTATGACTTAGTGAGTAAACGGAATAATTATGAAATAATACTTGAAAATTCTAAACATATGCGTAATAGTCTATAACATGATTTAATGGCATGACTTATAGTCGTATGGCTACTTATACATGGCACAAACATAAGTTTAATTCTGAATTTCATATTAATAACATGATATCTAAGCACATGCTTCTTGACTAGACGATTACATATTCGCCCTACTATAGTTTAGAACTTCCCTAACCATCGAGTACTCTTCTTGGGGTTCTAATTTGTCATCATGCTTTTCTAAACTGGGGTCATCCACTAAGGATGCTTGTTCGTATCTACTTGATATGCTAATTCTATACTCGGGTCATCCACTAAGGATGTAAATACTAATATAAGCACAGGTCATCCACAAAGGACGCTACTAAGGGAGTTCTACATCGTGCATTTCTTAGGCACGCTAAACTTGTCAATGATGCTTCTTGTGAGCATACTATTCATGATTTGTTTTGGCTATCTCTGAAACCTTGTACAAGTTCTAACATCATGTTTAATCTCTTAACATGAAGCTAATGCACCGTTACTCACCTCTAGGTCTTGTTCAGCACTTTAGCGTTCCGTAAGCTTCCCACAAGCACCTACTCACATGATAATCATTCTAATGCTATTAGAACTTGCTAACACATTTATCTAACATTTATTGAGTCTAAACAACTTAAACATGATCACCTAAGGTGCTATTTCATCATTAAACACACTTTTACAAAAACACTTTTAGTGCAGAATTTTCTGGGTTGCTGCTGTATTTTGCACTATAGACCCACTTCAACTCAAAATTAGACCATGAGACCACTTGGGTTGGAAAGTATACTAATAGGGATAAAAGTAGGCTTTTACGGCATGTCAATAAGGTAAACGGTCTATTTTATACGCCCCTTTAAAGTCTGCATAAACTTCAATTCAGCAAGCTGATCTAAACTTGTAACGTGTCTAAAACGACCCAAAACTCATAATAAACTATTCCACTTATTACCAAACTTATTTTACAGCTTATATAACATGTCAAGATCATTTTTCATCAGGTCCATAAGCTATTTTGTTAATTTAAGCACTTAATAAGCTTGTACCAAACACTCCTTATCTTGACATATTTAATCATCAACAACAACTAACTTCATGAATCTTTCTATATCATTAACCATAATTTGGGTACATGATTCCTAACATGTTTACATCATAACAATAATACTTCTAACATCAATTTCATCATAATTGATCATAATTTAAAACTAGGTTTTCATAAGTCTTAATTAAACATAATTCTTCTAAATTCATATAAACATAATTATAATCATAAACTTAACTTGAATGATGAATTAGACACTAATAAGGAATGCTTGATTCTTCCAAGGTTAACACCAATATCACCAAAACCTTTAGTTATCTTTCTTTAGAATTTTTTGATAATGATAAGACTAATGGTTATTTTCCCTCCTAACACGTTCCAGCCAACACACACAATACGTGTATTTTTATGATAATTTTCTGAGTTATAGGATGAATAATACTTAAGAGTAAAATGGTAATTTTACCTATTTAACGGTCGTTAGTTCATGTCTATAAATCTCTTGCATCATTAGTTCTTTCTATTAACTATTTTGCATTCCAAGTCCTTATCTCTATAAAATACTCACATAAAGACTTTTCTTCTTTTCTAATAGCAATATAAAATTCTATTTCTAAAATTTATAAAAAATCGGGTGTTACACATATCACATACAAATATACAATATTAGCTCTTCATGTGCATCAACAACCACAAATCAATAAATACATCTGACATAATATAGACACAATAAGCATATGTATAGTATCAGCAGCAAAGAGTTGAATTAAAAGAAGCTGTTGTATTGACCAGTAAGCGAATCCTTGAGATTACTGTACAAGCCGAATAGTGAATATTGGCGAAGGTTTTTTACTTCACACCATGAGTTGAAAACAGATTCACATTTATCTGCTCAAGAATACGCAAGGTGTATTCCAACGCTACAATCTACTTGTTTCGCCACTGTTCTTACAGGAATTTGTTCTGATTACACAGTCCTGATTGTTGAGACATGCATGCAAAGTTGGTTTTACCCGAACATTAAGAGCACCCATCTCTGTTCCGGTATAAGTTTCGTAGCCCACCCTTCTGAAACTCTAGAACCTATGACCAAAAATAACAAAATTGTGTTAATGAATGCAATATATTTTGTTATAGTAAATTACATACATAGTTTAAGAAGCACCCTATTAGTCAACAGATACGACATACTCTTTACTTAGAACAAAGGAAAATATATTGTAGTGATTGCTCGAGACAAGGTGGTAACTTTTGTGGTGAACATTAGTTTTGGTAAAAGATTACGGAGTATTACGAGTGTCAAGCTTGTCAATATATGTACCATTTGCAACTAAAGCAGGAATAGACCTTGCAGCATATATATTTTCTACCAGCAAATACCACCATGTGTCCACCATAAGAATCCTGGCATGTCAAAATGAGTGATATGAAACTAATCTATAACTAATGAATACATGGGTTTGAGCGAAACGGAATGCAGAAAGAGTATGACAAACAGACAAACTGCTATGCCTCAAACTGTAAAAGGTTAACTGGTGGCATGCATTGATCATATCAGCGTAAAGTCCACAATCATATATGTTTTGCTGTTTTTGGTGTGTGAATGAAAGGTATTGTGAAGGAAACGAAAGGTGTATCATGAACATAGAGGCCGCTGTTCAATGCGTGTATTGTGCCAGACTAATGGTTGTATCAGCTGCTTCTATATTATACCATTTGTATGTCTGATCTATTGTTCAAACCTGACCTCCTAATATATTTTAAACTTTTCACCAGAAAAAGAATAGCAATCATAGTTTCAAAACATAGTGAAAAAGGGGCTTTTGTTTGTAACAAATGTGCCGAGTAGGCCCTTAGAAAACATGTTATTGTCATATTTAAGGGTGTAAACGAGCCAAGTTGGCTGTGTTCGACTTGGTAAAAACTCAAAACGAGCCGAGATTATACGAGCTCAAGCAGTTTTAAAGGACATTTTATAGACGAGCTTGAACTATATGTGCGTGAATATTCTTCGTATGACTGTAATGGTAAATGTAGGTATGCACATTTATATATAAACAAGCTTAATGTTTAATAAACGAGTTCGACCCTAGTGTAGTCAACAAGCTGAGATCGAGTCGAGTTTGTTTGTTTGTTTGTTTTTTTTTTTTTTTTTTTTTTGGTGCAATGGTGAAAATTTATATTAAACTCCAAATGATGTACATCATAAAGATATTAGGCTGTTTTGGACATGCCCAAAACACCTTTCAAATTCAGAAACAGAACATACAAACTTTCTTAGATAAAGCATTCTAATATGTCTGATACTACATCTCAGACATTCTTCTCAGGAAAACAACTTGAAACACAGCTTCTTCATCAAAGCTGCCCCTTCCAATTCAGAACTTTTATTCACCATTTTAGTGCGCCTACCATCTAGCTACATTTCCCCTCTCCTCTCCACCAAGACCACTCAACCTGCCACCACAGTGATCAAAGTGGTTGAGGAGAAAGGCATCACTAGGAACCCGTATCCCTTCCCATCAAGGGCTATGCCAAACACCCTACATTTCCATCTCTAGAATGGCTTCAAGTGTTTGGGAAAGCACTCCTTGATGGAAGCCCATCCAGTCCTCCTATGGCAATGTATTGGGTGGACCAAGAAGGTCTATCTTTCATACACTCTCTATTCCACCCATCATACATTCCCCCCCCCCCCCCCCCCCCCCCCCCCCCCCCTCCCCAGCCATATACCCTTCACAATGAAAAGCCCTTCTTTATGGTACATCTTATCTGATTAGACCTCCTTTTCACCCAAAATAGATGCTAGTTCCCTCCCAAGGCCAAACAGCAGAGCTATAAGAGTTACTAAGGTACAATCATATCAGAATAGACTCCAAGGTACAAGGTACTTTCACATTGTTATGGCCTGATTTTGCTGATCTTTGTTTATCTTAGAGATCATACTTATAGTAAATTCCAAAACAGATACATATAAACCCATTCTTCAAGCTTTATTCTTCATAACCAAACCCTTTAACGGCTGAACTGCACACAAGACTGCTATTCCACTCATCAACTCTAATATCTTGCCTTGTGACATTCATTTGAATTTGCCACTCCTTGCTAACTTTGTAAATTTGGACAGAGCTTTTAACTTTTAGGCTTGCAAGTTTCAGTCAGTCGAGTTTTAGTTTGTTTAGACTTGTCATAAAAACAAGCCGAGCCCGATCTTGTAAAATATGCCATGAGTTGACCTTGAGCTAAAAGCATAAGGCTTGAAATGAGCTCGGGCATTAATATTTAAGCAAGCGGAACTCAAGCTTTGGCAAGCTCGGACTCGATTCTGCTCATTTCCACCACTTCGTACTGATATTGTTACTGAATATTGTTGATGTCATTTTTGTTAGATTTTAATAAAAGTAACCAGCACTAATTCATAACGTGAAAGTATAAAGAAAAACAATATTGGCAGAGAAGGTTTACTGTCAGTTTATTAAAACACCATCTATTAACTCAGTCACTCAATGAGTGAACATTATATATAATCATCTAACTGACTACTTTGAATACTATACTTAGATTACATGACCAAATGCATACAAATGCCGCTGTCTTGCACAAAATTTTTGCTCTCATGAGTAATGTCCCTATGAGGGAAGATCAAATATTCTAATTACTATTTAGGAGCTAACGCTTGAAAGGATCTCACTCTCGTCAACATTGATCTCAGAATTTCTTTCTGATCTTGGTGACTGAGATGTTTCTTCTTTTCCTGCTGCCAAATTCAGTCGCAAAGCTCGGCCCTCAACCTCCTATTCACCAAAAAGAACAGAAAAATTAAGGAAACATATAAATAATTACTATATTAAGTAGACACGTCAAAAAAGTTGGATAATAACAGGTAGTTTTTAGTGCTAACTGATATGGGTCAGGTTGAATTGACAAAAAAAAAAAAACATATTTTATCTATATCGTATAGATATCTTTTTGAACCAATTTCTTTCGTTAATAATTAACTTATAAACTATTCCGTGAAAGTATAATATACAGCAAGTATTAAGTCAAAAAAGACGATTTGTTAAGTAGTTTACTCCTCTTATACGCTAAAAAAGAACACCCGACTTTTGACACCATTTAACATGTTCCATTTATATATAAACTATCTGATTTGGCCAGTTTGAAATCAAGGCATGAACCTTACCATCCCATTCATGGCATTAAGCGCTGACTCAGCAGCTTCTGGAGAGCTAAAAGTGACAAATCCAAAGCCTCGAGACCTGCCTGAGTGTTTCTCATAGATGACCTTAGCGCTCAATAGACCAGGCTGGTGTGCAAAAGCGTCTTTAAGCTTTTCTGAAGTTATGATCCAACTAAGGTTACCTGCATAGATCTTGTGTGGGCTTTCAATAAACTCTTTGTTACTTCTTCTAATCTTTGGGCCCATTACTTCCCTTTCACCCCCTCTTGGCACCTCAGGGAAGTTTACCTTCACTGTTCTGCCACCAATTTGCTGCACATTATTATTACCACAATCAGGGGTGTTTGGCATTGCAATTTCAACTCATAGATAATGAGGGGCCATTTGGCATTGCGGTTTCAAGTCATAGATCATGAGTTCTATCACGAGTTCTAGTATTTGGTTATAGTGATACTAATCAATTTAGTAGTGGCTGCAACAAAACTGATTCTAATTATCTGACTATTTTAGGGGTCAATTTAACTGTAAATTTTTATATAAATCACCATAAGTTGTCAAACATCAACAAATGATTATCTGATTATCAGTTTATCACAACTTCAACTTCATGTTATATTTACGATTTTTATCAAATGTTGATGATGAAAATAAAGTCATAGAAGGAAGGAAGCACTTACAGATCCATTAAACATTCTAATGGCTTCTTTAGCTTCTTGAACACTTGCCATCGTAATAAACGCAAATCCCCTGCTCCTATCAGTAACTCGATCATAAACAATCTGATCCAACACAGACACAAAAGTACAGTTACTACATCAAACCATCCTCAAAGTCGTAATTCTAATTTCATATTTTGCACTTCGAATACTCTACTAATTAGATGCAGCATGTCACAAACTTAAAACCATAAGGTATACAGTCACTTAGTATGTGTCAGCGACTAGATTCACTAATCACCATTGATCACTAATAACCTATTTAACAACTCTATATCTTGCAACTCTTCCATATAAAAGACTTTTTACAATTTAGTAAAATGCTTATACTAGTAGTTACGGAGTAATCGTTTAAAAAAGCTATATGAAATGTTTTGGCATCCGAGAAACATTTTTGATGAAAAAAGACTAGTGAAATGTTGACGCGTCAAAAGGGCAAAGTCTTAAATTACTCTAGGGGAGTGTTTCCATTAGCTTAATTTGTCGCATTACGAGCTTATTTGAATTTGAAAAGCTCATAAGCCCACTTTTTCCGACTTATAACCTTACTAAGTTAACCTTTATTAACTTAACTATACCACGCAATCCTCTAAAAAGCACACAAATGTCATTCTAACTCATTTGATCACAATGCCAATATCCAAATCAACTTACCTCAACAGAATTTACCACCCCACATTCTCCAAACACTTGCGACAACTCCGCAGAAGTTATCGCATACGGCAAGTTCCCAACGTATAATTTCCCTGCTTCAGGTGACTCAGCTTCCATTTCTTCTTCTTCATCCTCATCATAATCACTTTCAAACTCTGTTTCTTCCCCTTCTTCCTCAACTTCAGCTAATTCTGCTTCTGGGTTGTCTTCAGTTTCATTGAATGGTTCAGGAGATGATTTTGGAATTGGGTAGAATTTGAAGTGGTTGGGTTTGGAAATGAGGGTTTTGTGAAGGGTTTTAGGGAGTGAGATTAAAGGGGTTTGTGAGTGAAGGGGTTTGGAAGATGGGTTTGGGTTTGAAGGTTTTGTAATGGAGATTAGTGAGGATGATGAAAGTGATGACATTTTTGAATTTGGAGTGAAACAGAGGAGTGGAGATAAGGTTGTTGTTAGTGGTTGGGGTTGGCTTATGTTGTAACTTGTAATAGAAATTTTAACAAGTATTCAAAATGATTAGAAATTATATCTATATACTATTAGCCGTGGGAGCCCCCGTTCCTTTACTGTAGCACAACTTCACTGTGCGGTTGGCCCAAATCCGCTCCACTCTTAATACCCGGGTCCAACTATATTTTGTCTACTCTCACATTCCCCTCATAACTTCTCCGGTTTGCCGGAGATCCAATGGAGCGAAAAAACCGAAAATGAAAACGGGCTCGGGGCATCTATAGTGAATTGTGTGAGTGTATCTACAGTGTTAGCTACAGGGCATTAATATTTTAATGGGTTTATTCCTTCTTTGTGAGAGGAGATACAATCTGTGGCTAATTTTGAGTCAAATATTATTAGGTGGGAGTACTTTTTTTTTTTTTGCAACCACGTATTTATTCATTATATGCCTAAAACTCTTTTCTAGATTATTCATTCGTGTTAGAAGCTTATCATCTTCTGCCTTTTGTTGTTGAATCAGATACTTCCTATTCATAGGTGTGGAAACTTAAAGTTATGTTTGATTACGTTTTTATGTGGTTAATTAGATGCTTCAGCTGTGTGCTTCTTATTTTTTACATTAGGGTTTAGCCATCTTTTATCGTTAATTTTTTTATTAGGTGTTCTGATGTTTGGATTACATGTTTGGTATATAGATTACGAATTCATATATGTGATTAGCATGATTATGCGTTCTATGATTCCATTTGATTATAAATTTAACAGTTATTATCACTTATACATATAGAACAATTGAAATTTTAGATTAGGGTTTTGACATAATTTGGGGGTTTTCCTATATTCAGGAGTTTTATGGTTTTCTTTTAATAAATTTTGGGTTTTTATTTGTTGTTAACTTGATTGGTTAGTTTTCGGCTTATGGGGTTGATAAGCTTGGGATTAGCTTATTTTTGCTTAGATGGGGTTTTTGTGAAACCAGTGGTGTTTGGGATTGGAAGTCTGGCATTGAATTTATGGGTGTTTAGGATTTGGGTGTCGTATTAATTTAGGGGGTTGACTCTTTCGAGCTTATCACCTCATCAACTTCATCTTATTTACCCACTCGAATAAAAGAGTAGCCTTATTGACTTTCTCAAAATAAAAATAAGCCCATGAGCCTGCTGAAAACAAGAATTTGTAGATCATGTTGTGACCAATATCATGAGGAACTAATGAATGTCTAATGGTCGTTATTACTGATATGTTCAATTTCAAGTTTATGGATTCATATTTTTATAATCAGTTTGTGTTTTTACAGAGGACATGTGTTCAGAATGATGATGCGTTTTTCAAAGTGTGAGGATTATCGTATCTTGGCGGGGCATTTATATAAATGCAGCCATGGCGATTTTCCCGCCTTTGTGTGTACATGTGGTTGTATCAGCTAAGGTTGTGCTGTTCACTTAGCTCTAATGATCCTTTAAATATGTTGTCTTGGTGCAGAACGTAGAAGGATGGTAGAGTGCAACAACCAGTTGCCTCAGCAACCTCCACGTCTGCAGCCATGGCGGAATTATGAAATTGAAATTTAAGGTTGCTTATGTTTTTATAAGAGGCAATGATGAATTTGAACATGTTTGATTAAAGGCGTGAACCTATGTGCCTTGGCAAGGCAAACTGTCAGGTTTGCAGCCATGCCGGATGTATCACCTTTTTGAGATTAGTGATCAATCTGAGCCTCATGCCATATGTGTATACGTAAAAACTGTTTCTCATGCCTCTTACGTGAAATAATTCCCTTCGTTCTTGAACATTATATGATAAAGTTAAACGATTGTTGCGGGCGTGAAGTATGCGCAAACAGATGATCGGACCAAATCACAAAAAAATAGATCACAGATCCACAGACCCAATCTTATCACAGAAAACGTAAGTTGAATTAGGTGTTGCTATCCTTTTGCTTTGGGTAATCGGTTTGATTTAATTGCAATTAATGATTGGATTAATTATGCTCGATGCGTTTATGCTTATGTATGGTGTTTTTTCTGTATTATTTTATTTATATCTGATCATAATGTGGTACCACGTGTAGTAACTCTTATGTGCTTTATGTATTATATGCTTTCATTCCTGTTTGCTCATATGTCATTATTATTCTAAACTTTTATGACGACATTTGTCGTATATATGCTTACATAGTTTATCTATCTATTTAATATCACACACGTGCACTTTCACATATGTTCGAGCACTCTCACACTCACACATACACCTGCTGGAGCTTTTCCTGGAAGTAGTCTCCATACCGTCGGGTTTTTCCTAAGGTAAGGGTTGATTTGTCTCATCTTACTTCCTCCATAACCCGCTCAAGCGGAATTGGGTACTATTGTTGTTGTTGTTGTTGTTGTTGTTGTTGTTGTTGACTTAATTATTGATGAATAATTTACCTATTATTTGAAATTATGATGTTCCCTGGAGGAGCACCTTTAAGAGTACTGAAGTTACAGGATACTGGAAATGTTGTGTTAATAGATATAGCATCTGTAAACACATTGTCACAGAGTTTCGATACTCCAACAGATACATTTCTTCCTGGTATGGCGATGGTTGGAGATATAAACCTTACATTCTGGAAAAATGTAGGTGACCCAGGATCTGGAAGCTTCGACTTTCAGCCCGTTCTAGGTAAAAACAGGTACTCCATTTTAAATGGATCAACAACTTATCTTTGGAAAAGTGGGAACATGTCTGGGAATAGATTTGATGAGAACCAAATTTACTCTAACGCATTCAACTTGCTTTCAAGCTCTATAACTAAAAAACGAACAATTATCTTGCGTAATGGTACACAATCTTATGAAACTTACATGGTGATTGAGCCTTACTCAAGGTTAGTAATGAGTTATTTAGAAAAAATACAATTTTTTAGTTGGTCAGAATCGAGAAACAAGTGGGTTTTAGATTGGCAGGAGCCCAAAGATGAATGTAGCGTGTATAGGGTTTCTCGGTCATTTGGGATGTGTACCCAAAGTAATGGCTCATTATGTAGTTGTATGGCGGGATTTGAACATATTTCACCTGTTGATACTACGGCTGGTTGCAAGAGAACTTCTGAAATCTGTCAAAGAAGTACTACTAATACACCTTTTTGAATGTAACCAAGATTAGTATGGATGATACAACTCTGCCTTTATATTTTTAGATTCTTACTAATATTGTTACTTTTTACTCAACATGTTTTAAATTTTATGCCTTTAATAGTTTTGAATCTCTGTTCAGTTTGTATTGTTAAAATTTCTTTAGCTTTTAGTCATTTTGATCAGTTTATGATGAATTGCTTTTAACAAGGTGTTATTTTTAGTACTTCTATGATTTTTTTTCATGTTTCCATTGAAATGTGTAAGTAATTAGTATTTTTTGTTTGTTTGATCATTTTATAGAAGCTGTAAGGAGATTGAGGATTCAAACAGATGGGGAAGAAGAAGGGTCTGCTGTGACCGGTTCAATGCCTTATCCGGATCAACCTGGTGAGCCGAATTGTGTATTTTATTTATTGATATCTAAACTGTGCACATGCTATCTGATTTTCTGCGTGGCTACGCAGACAAGACAACATGCATACTTGAACAGTGAGAATCTGTATGAAAGTAAATAATGTTATAACATCGTTTTTCCAAAATAGCTGATTCTTTACAGAGCTTATGCAAGTTGCAATCAACTTTATCACATGTCATAGGACCAATAGTAATTTGTATATGCCAAATTATATCTAAATTTAAAATTGTATATTAATCTTAACTATTGTCTCTGATTGTCGTTAAGATTCCTCATATTTTGCAATGTGTACCAAGTATAGTCACAAATAAGAAGCCAATATGGCGAAGGATTACACATTATTTTTTATGCGTGCTAAATGAATAACGTGAAAAAAGTGTGTATACAAGGAAATCAATGATACATGTTGAAAATGCTAAATGTGTATTTTGATAACACTGATATAACAACAAGCCGTTGAAATTAACGTTTATGAAATTAAGGTTTATGGAAAATCAAATCACGCGACTTTTTTTTTTCCTTCCAGGTAGAGGAGCTACATAACAAAGCCTTGGACGAGGATCCATCGACATTTGCATATGATGAGATGCTAGAAAAAAGAATCTTCCATTTGCACAGGCTCGCAAGAAAGAAAGGTACCCTATTTATTTCTCATTATTGAGTAATTTTGACAAGCATGTTCTGACAACAACCTTTCTTAAACTTTATTACTCATAAAACTATGTCTTTTGTTAGGATACACTCCTGACTTTTTTGTTGACACAGAAGCACCAACGACCGTTCTGCAACTGAGATGGAAGTAGCAGCGAGCCTCGGCGTTGCAAAAGATACTTCTGTTTCTTAAACTTTATTTTTTTTTTATTATTACTTTTTTTTTTTTTTTTTCTCTTTTGGGTTCTGATAATAGGTGTGTGGATGTGTTCATGGTGATCGAGAGGTCGGTTAGAAGCCCGGTTTTGAAGATAAACTAATGAATTTAGAACCATGTGTGGCTGGGCATACCTGCTACACATCCATATGTTTTTTGGTTTTTGTTGTGTTATCAAGCAAATCTGAAAGCTGTCATATTAACATGTTTCTTGACCATAAATCACTTTATTATCTTCTACATTTCTGCATGCTTATGTCATGTACATAAAAGTGTTTATTAGTTGTTGCTATAACTTTATTAGTCTAAATGTATCCCTTATAATGCTTATGTTATCTAACTGTTGTACCCTACCGTGTTCTAACACAATATACTAACTTTGTCACTTTTTTTTTTGGCTGACTTGCGTATACAAAATGTGTATGAGGATTAGTTGTAGAAAAACACCCCACGGCAACGCGCGGGTTTAAGACCTCGTTTGTAACTAAAAAGTGTCTTATAAGCGCGAGTTACGTCAGCTTTTACTATACAATATTTTATAACACAAAACCGAAAAAATGCCTTCTTAAATAATATTTTTATAACACACGACTAAAAAACGTTTCTCACCTCTCTTTTACTCTAAAAAAATGAAAAATTAAAAATCTAAACAACGCGCGTTAACCCAATAAAATTGTCACATATAACACAAGAGAGGGTGCAACTATGCACCGTTATAGGAACATGGCACCTATAAGCCACAACACCGGGCCTTTTTATACTAGAACACTTTTTCTCCTAAAAGGCATATATCGGCAGAGAAAACTCAACTTGTACACTTGTAATGGTCGATTTCTTTTTCTTCAAGGACTAACTCTAAGCAATGTTTAGTTATTTCTAGGCCACAAAGATGTTTGCGCCGGAAGAATATGCGGCCGAAGGCTGGCCCCAAAGTTGTTAAAGTATTAGAGTACGTTTGACAAAACTAGTTGTAGGTTGCTGATAACTATAAAAGTGTTTTATACTTGTAAGTCGATAACTGTTGATGGATAACAGTAGCTACAATATGTTGTTTTTTGTTTTATAAAATGTTTGGTAAAAATAACTGTATAGTGTAAAATGGCATATGGACTCATGCATGATAGAAAATAAATAGAAAACCCGTTATGTGAATTTAGTTTTAGCGGTGTTTAGAATAAGTTACAAAGTTGGTTCTATTAGATGGATTAAGTTAGTTGGCCTAAGTCCGGTCTTATAATTTTGGGGGTATTCTAATCAAATCCACAAAGGAATTTGTGTTATAGGATCAGATATGTTTTGGGTTTGTGATAAAGTCCAAACAAATTCATAGTTTTGTGATTGTAAAAAGCTCTAAAACAGTTGCCTGCAAGCATGCGAGTGAGACATACAATAGTTTACGTATCAAGTCGGTATATTTATAGTTAACTAAACAGATGTCTTTTTCAACTTTTACAAAAGTTTATGAGCACTTATTTTATGGCAAAACTAAATTGGTTTAGTTACAAGTAAAAGTTAATCATATTTCAGACAATGACTTTACAATAAATAAAAGGTCTCAACTCTCAAGTTGGATATTTTATAAAGACCACTTGTTACAACCAACTATAGAGTATTGAGACATATACCAAACAATCATAATCTGCAGATCTAACCATCATCTGTTAAACAAATTGGTTTCAGAATACCAACAAGTGTATAACATAATACATTGCATTTCCAAATGTTTGCAGGTAAAAAAAAAACACACACACACGATGCATAACTCGAATACACACATGATACAGACCTTAAAAACACGTAGGTTTTTAATTTATTTAGTTCAAACAAGAAGTAAAATATACGATGGAGCAAACACGTCTAAAAGAGATGTTTGTTGCATCATATGATATGTGTTAAGGTTATTGAGCATCGCCAAACAATTCCCAAACGCTACAAACTATAGTTGTAGGGGCAATTGAGGTTAGAGACACAAACCTTAACACAAAAGCCAAGGATGATTTGCCTAGCCAAACAGCGGAATTACCCTGACCCGTTTGACTAACACATAGTGGGGCCCGATGTGCGAGCACATCATGACCCCAAGTGCCTGTTAGACTGCTAGGTTGCAGCGGCTCTCACCACCGGCAGCCGCTGCAACCCACTTGTTGCCCATGCCAAAACCGTTGATGGCATTGCCTGATGGTGTCATCATGTCTGGAATAGACATAAGATTCCCAATCGGAAAGTGGTTGAGGTCTCCCATGCAGAACATGCTTGTCACCTCTGATCCTGACCTGTAGGACCTGCCACCGTTTATTTCATAATCCGACTGCAAAACCTCAGACCTTTGAGAGCCTGTTTGATGATCACTCAGTTTGGAATTCAGATTTCCCTTTTTAGCATTTTCCATTTCTTTCGTGTTTAAAAAACGCCCCCCACACCCTCGTGGCCTGCGTTTTGCATGGAGATGGCGTGACAGGTGCAGATATGGCTGTGTATTTCGACCAAATGAATATCAATTTTTTTGAAAGTGGAAGTGTTTGAAAGGTAAAAAGGGTCAGATCACGTTATCAACATACCTTACGGCTTTTTGAGACCTTTTTAGCCATTTCTGCCTTGGCACGTGATCGCCTGCGTCTGATTATTCCATGATACTGCTTTGCATTCACATATATAGGTCCATCATCAGTGCTCAAGTTCAAAGGCAGCATAATCCGACCCTGAATCATTACAAAGATATCATCCAAAAAGAGCCAGGTTAAAGAGTGCAACAAACAAAAATGTAAAAAACGGGTACATTTGACTGATATTAGATCAGCTATGACCAATGCTATTATATTTGATTTATTTTAGTTTACCAAAATGTAGAATACACGCTCAATAATCAAGAAAACAAACGATTTTTTAATCATCGTGCTTGTACCTTATATTGCAAACTAAATATATGTGTTTCCAACACATTTTTTCCCTTTTTCTATAAATAACTAGCGTGTTAATTATGATTAAAAAAAAATAATAAATAAAAAAAATAAATAGACATTTTGTGACGTGCAAGATCTGTGTGACCCATTTGGCCTGTTCCCCTTTAAATTGACCCATTTGAGATAAAAACACAACTCAAATTGACTCATTTATTAGTAAATGGGTCGAAATTTCCATCATTAAGTTTAAGATTGTACTTGCTGAAATAAAATATTACGTAGCATGTTACATTTCCTTGAAAGGTAACAGTTAGAATCTGCCTAAAAAGGCTACTTCTGTTTTGCATTTTAGTGTGTACATTGACTACTTTGCACCAAAATACAAGTAAATAGTTTAGCTCAATGAGAGAACACACCGCAATTTGAGGTCCATAAGCAGCAGAGAGCACACCATAATACTGATCCCCGTAAGGATACTTGCCACATATCTATAATTCAACAAAAGCGAAAAAAATGCATTAGTATCAATCACAATGACTATGATCAAAATCGAAGAAAAAAACATAATTATTTTTACCAAAGCAGGCTGACCGAACCCGAGCTCAAGATGACCTCCAAACTCCTGTGGAGAAGATTGCATAGTAAAAGCAGTCTGCAATTGCACTGGTTTTTGCCCGTTTGGCGAACTCTTGGAGTCACCTGAATCAGTTTAAAGTTTAAGTAAATTTTCCAAACAAGGTTTATGGTGTCCTTTTAACAAAAATTTCATGCCAAAATTTTAAAAGTTAAACTAAAATTTGCAGCTTTTAACATGTAACACTAAGTTCCAAGATCAGATATTTTATGTTTATTCTTTATGTCACAAAACAATGTCATAACATCAGAACCTTGATCCGGGGATATTTGGCATTGCGTTTTCAAGGTGTTGATGTGATATGAAATCATCATAATCAAATAATCCACTTTAACAAAGCATATTGCAAGAGATAGTGTTTGGATATGTTTGTGATAAACTGTTGTTCAGAAAATTGTGATTCTTAGGATTTACATGTAAAATGACTCATACATAATCAGATAATGAGAATCACATTTATTCAGCTACTCCTAAACCGACTATTTGACCCATAAACAATCAGATAATCAATTTTGCCAAATAAACACTAGATACTTATAACTTATTATCTGCCACTTAAAAAACACCATAATCAGATAATCAGTACCAAAATCAATAACATATACACATATTAACAGTTTACACCAAAGCATGGTTTCCAGCATAACATATATAAACCAAAACTCAAAGTTATAACTTCAAACTTTACCAGGAAATATATTGAAATGAGTCATATTCCCTTTTGCCGTCTCATGATCCATAGCACAAGGAGACGGTTTAGGAGCAATAGCAATGAGTTGCTCACCACAGTTTCCCATATTAGAACCCTTCATTTGACCCACAGACTCATCAAAAGTGGAATGAGTCACAAGTCCACTCCACCAAGGACCTGAACCACAAGACAATGAACCTGCCTGATTCGAACTAATCCCACCACCATTTTCTTTGTAGTAAACAGAATTCATCCTTATAACAATATTGTTTTTTCTTACCAAATAACAAACTGAACACCACCTACAATTCCAAATAGTAAATTCACAACCATCAGATATTTAGATTCCCACTATACATAAATTAAACTAAGATAAAGTGTGCACAACTACAGGAGCTACTTGCACTATATTAAAATCTTTCCATCAATATACAAACTAAGATTAAATTTTGACTGCAACCCAATTGAGCTAAAGCAAAACCAATATGAAATAACACATAAAGATAGCAAGATCATGATTCTTGATATGATAAAACAAATACAGTTATAAAAAGTCAAAGGAGTATATTCAGTTGGTATCCTATAAGATGGTGAGTTGGTGACAATAACAAGAGAAAACATATGAGTAAAACATAGTAACATAAGTACCTAGTAGATAAATATGAAGTGAGTTTAATGTTTGAATTCTAAACTGAATAACTAGTTGACAAGTGCCATATAGATTGATGAAAGAGAAATGAAGAGACAAAGAAAAAGACTAGTGAAGGAAATGGAATGAATGAATGGAGAGTTAATGTGTTAATAGAGAAAGAGTTATGTAGTTGTTGTGCTAAATGACATGTAGCCTTTATCTATTCACTCATGTATGCCTTTTCATATTGATTTTTTAAAGTAATGTAGCATTTGTTAATTTTATTTTTATTTATTTATTTATTTATTTATTTTATTAATAAAGGTAACAATTTTATTACATCAACAATAGAACAAGAATACAAAATAACTCATCCCTTCAAAGTCATTGATCAATTATATACTATATAGATTACAGTATTTGATAAGCACTTTTTCCATTTTATAGAGTTATAAATTATCAACATTTGAAAAATATTGAATTATACTCCCTTTATCCAAACTAATTGAACATGCTACTATCTTAAGTTGTGCCAGCTTATATGTCAACTATTTGATCAAAGTTTGCCAAAAACGCCTCTAAAAAAATCAAATATAAAACTTAAATAAGTAACTAAAACTAAAATGGTCATTTTACAAAAGAACATTATGTTATACTCCCATATTTTCTTAGATGGTAGTATATTTTGCATGAGCTGATATTTATTTTGGGACAATGAAGACAAATCGAGTCAAACTTTTCTACTCCCTCCGTCACAAACTAATTGTTCATCGAAAGAAACACACAGATTAAGAAAAACATAATCACTACTTTTTTTCTTGTTCTTTTGCATAATAAAGTTTTATTTTTAACTAATTAATTTATCTATTATTTGTAAATAACCTCAAGTGATGGTAGTAAAGTAAACTTGATCAAAATTATTTTATCTATTGAATACTCGTACTACTTAAAATAGTAATAGGAGTAAAATAATGTCTTACAGTATAAGAATTTTAATATAATAAATTACTATACTAATCTGACATACTTAGTAGTAAGTTAAAAGAGGGTTTTAATATTGGGACTTGGGAATTGTTAAATTAGTACTTAATAATTCAACCACCAATAAAGCTATAGCAATAAATAATAATAGGTTTGGTCAAATATGAATTGTTTATAAACTTTAATAAAATGTAAAAAAATCATTTTTCTACTGTTTGATTTTAAACGAAAATATAAAATAACACTCTGATTTACTTTTTATTTTTTTTTATTATTATTTTTTAAGGTGATAGAATATACTTCCTCCATTTCAAAATTATTGTCCACAGACAAAAATCACACCTTTTAAGAAAAATATGATCATTACAACTTTCTCTTTCTTTTCCTTAACCAATTAATTTCTAACTTTTTTAAAGTTTGTAATAATAACTTTAAAAGAGAGTAATGTGGTAAACTTGAACTATATTCCTTATCTATTTATGGAAGTGAACAATTATTTTTGGACGACTAAAAAAGAAAAGATAATTATAAATATGAGACGGATATAGTAATCATTTAGAACTTTCTTCATAATGCATTGAAGCTGGAAGAAAAATAATTAATCCGGTTTCTAATAAACATTTAAATTCGTGTATCATTTATGTTCCCTTATTCATTTTTTTTTTTTTAACTTTTACTGTAGTTTTAAAGTTATTTGCACTCATTTAAAAATCTTTTAGACCAAATATCCGTACAATCAAAAATATTATTGGTGAAAAGGCTCAAAGGAATCTTGAATCTTCATCAATCATATGGCCCTTACCCATTCAGGTAATATAGTTTCATATCTTTCTTCATATAGACATAGCTCGTGCATGCCAAATGTTCAAGATTTATATAGGTTCAAAAGTATAGTAAGTTACAAAAAAGCTAGTCTTAATGTGTTATATATTGTTGCTATTAATAGATGGATTTTGCTAACCAATGCTCACTTAAAAGAGTTTAAGCTGTAATTAATGAACGCAAACTTTCTTAATTAATCAAAAAATGCATTAAATACACATTAAATGAATTTATAAATTACTATATTTGAATATGATTTTCACTTAAATGAATTAAAATATTTCTTTTATAAACCGATTTACCCATGCCCACTAGGCAGAAGTTAGCAAAACCCTTAATAGATTACACATGATGAAATAAGTTTCAACTGTTTTACAGAAATTTTTAAAGTGATCACCTTAAATCTCTTAAATCTCATGTTTCTTTTAAGCTACAAATGTTTGTGATATCGTGAATCAAAGGTAGGTTAGTTCTCTAAATGAGCACATGGTAAGAGTTTGCGACCCGAATGTCATACTACATCACTTTCTTTTCTTTGCCACTTCCTCACATATATCGTGCCTCTTTTGATTACATCGTGGTCATACATCATTTTAAACAATAAGAACAAAAAACATATCTCATACGAGCACATTGATGGATATGTGTGTACCAATGCTTGACGTCTAGCAACACCAGCCAAAGGGGTGTGGACTCCGACTCGCTGCTCTGGCTACATATGTAACATCCCGCCTTACAATGAGGGCCATAAATCGGCTGACACACAATGGAGATGCTATGGACATAAGATAACATTCGCCTTATAATGACACAACGCGTTTTGTGGTTTACTGTGGGTGGAGTTCTCCGAAACTGGCAGTTAAGCGTGCTCATGTGATAGTAGTACTGGCTTGGGTGACATGGAAGGAAGTTTTCACATGATGGCCACAAAAGCAAAGCCATGAGCCTGCGGGCAAAGCGCACATATTGTAGTCTAAGTAAGCGGGATGTTACATGTGGTATCAGAGCAAACCCTTGGTCGGATGTCAGGGTGTGTGGCGCCACTCAATGAGGACATTGAGTTCTATTGAGGGGGTGAGAAGAGTGGTGTATCATAGAGATAACCGTCCACATATTGGCTGACATACAAGGGAGTGCTAGGGACACAAGATAACATTCGACTTACAATGACACAACGCGTTGTAGTCTACTGCGGGTGGAGTTCTCCAGAATTGGCAGTTAAGCGTGCTCATGTGAGAGTAGTACTGGCTTAGGTGACCTACCGGGAAGTCTTCACATGAGGGTTACAAAAGGCAAAGCTGTGAGCCTGCGGACAATATTGTGGTCTAAGTAGGCGAGATATTACAACATAAGCCCATCTTAAATTGCCATGAACCACACCTAATGTAGTTATGATCTAGTAGTGTGCAATAGCATTATTTGTACAAAAATGCTAAAAAAAATTCCTACAACTTCTTCCTATAAAATATCCTACTCACAGGATTCTGACAAATGTCAAAATGGACGGTTTGGATGCAGACAGAGAATGAGTGGAAAAAAATTATATAATATTATTGTGTGTGTAGGAGAATTTGTAGAATAAAATGGTAAGAGGTTGTAGCAAAGCTCTTATTTGTATGGTAAAACATTGTCATAAAATCTATTATGTAGTTAACATTGGACTGCTTCTAACGTGATAATCTATTACTTCAATTTAAATTTATACCTTTTAATAATCTTTTTATTGTTTGGCACTTATTATAACAAGGATTCCGATCCGCGCATTGCTGCGGAGTGCTTGTATACTGGAAGAGCTTGAAAGGTTGACGGGTTCAATTGACGTTGTGCGGACTGTAGCTTTCTTGAGGGGTATTAAAAAAACGTGAAGTTGAGAAAGCTATGAGTGTATTGATATCGATCAAACAAATAGAGCTCAAGGCACATTTGAAAATGCAATTTATCAAGAAGATGGTGGGTTTCTAACTAGTGCAGGGTTTGGTTAGGGGGAAACCCCCTTTTTGGGTTTTGTGTAAGTTTTTAGGTTTATTTTGTTTGTTGTTCTTTTAATCTGGTGTATTAAGATTGTTGTTTTAATGAATGATAAGTTAAGTTACTTGTGTGTTGTTGATACTGATAAATTTTGCCAAGTTTTTTTACACCATTCACATTTTACAAATCATATCTCAAATTCGTTACGCTAAACTGTCAACAGTGCATTCAGGCCAATCACAGGATCATGGTCCCTTATCCTTCTTATGACAACCACTTAATAGACCATCTAGCACATCAAGCCCTTGCAAAATAAGAACTCTAAAGATATTAGCCAGGCGTCTCCAATATCTAATGATAAACTTGGTGAACTGGGTGACCACATGAACTCTTTCCACAAACTACTAACATATTAGTGATTATAAAACATAACCTAATTACAAAATATTTCTGGCTAAAATAAACAACCACTACGCCATATCTACAACAAATTTAGCTCAACATTTTAAAAATAACTGAAAAGTTATATTGAAAGAAGGTGTTAGCCATATCTTAAACTCTTCGAATATAAATAAAAAAAAAAAGACTTAAGACAATTGAAAAGATACAATACATAAAGTTACTAAACTATATAACATTTGGGGATTGATATTGCTGGTAGAATCCCAGTGGAGGCGATTGCGCAGACTTTAAGAGGTTACAAAGCTAAAAATACTCAAGTAGTGTCGAGGATCGTCGACATAATCTTTACACCACACACAACGAAGCCTAATTCTTTAGCTATGACTCTAACGTTCTTTGAGCATGTTCAGGCACCTAATCTACTAAAACATCTGCGACTATCCGTGTTGGGCTTTCTTCTCCAATAAACATAAAGAAGATGGCAAGACAGAAAATTCATAAGTCTCAAACCACCTATATTTCGAAAAAATCATAGCCAGCAAAAAGTATCTCATATTATGTAGCTCTGATAAGTGAAGAATCTATAACATCAGATAAACTTGTCTTGTTTGTAAACTAAGCAAAAAATTTATTAAGTTAAATTAAGCATCATAAACCTACTCAACTATTTCCTTAAACTCAAACCTTTTTTTTTTAACTCCAATTAAGTAAACAACTTAAATAGCAAATAAGAACCAAACACATTACCTGATGATAGCTTGGGATCAAAACTTATCACTGCGATATCCATTGCATATAGGTAACCTACCAATGACGAAAGCACAACAATCAAAGGCAGCACAAAATTACGCTAAATCTCAAGTACAAAGCAATGCCATAAATCCATTCAATTATATCAAAAAAAATTATTTTTTTTTAACCCTAATAAAACTAACACCTCAGATAAAAGAATTTAATCTTTTTAAAAACAAAACAAAATTGGGCTAAATCAAGCACAACCATCAACCAATCACATTACCTGATGGTAGTTTTGATGCGTATTGATTTAACAATTTATATATCTATGTATATTACTCCAAAGGATTTGTAAGAAATACAAATCCAGAGTTCGTTTCCCGTGTGAAGGAGTGAATGGAATCGTGATATTCGATTCGGTGAAATCGTGTCGTGAAAAAAATGGAAAAGTGAAATTTTATGATTATGAAACTAAAATAATTATGAGAAACTAAAAACAATGCTAAATTTGCAAGTGGTAGCGTAGGGATTGCACCAGGCTTTACCTCTCAAGGGATCTCAAGAAGCTTACAACCCCCACCAGGCAGTGTACCTGATCGATGTAGTATAGTATAATGACAAGTACCGAAGAATTGATCGTTCAGCTAGGAATAGTGTCGCTAGGATTAGAAAACCTAAAGACTAGGTCTAGAGATGAGGGATGATTCTTTTTGTATTTTTATATTTTTTAGAAAGCAAGTAAAAATCTTGGGTTTTGAAAGAGTTGGGCGGAATTAGTTGCTAGTCAACTAACCCAATACTAAAGATGCAATCAAAATAAAATACTAAAAATGAAAATAAACTAATTATACTAAAGTTGTGAGCAATATGTGGGAAAAATGTGTTTACTTAGATTTCACTACTCCATAGACATCTTTTACACGTTAATTACTTGTTATAGTTGCGTGGATAACGGATTGTATTCCTTAATACCATTCATGGGGTGGCGTACTTACTTCCCCAATCCTATGAGCGCCTACTTCACTCCTATGTCGAGCCGGCTAAGAAGCTCCTAACATGATCATTAGAATTTACTCATGCATTAAATACAACCAATAAAACCTAGTACACATCGGTTCATGTTTCCTAAGACGTTCAAGCATGTTACACAATGGAGATCTGCCAGTTTTCTTAAGCCTAACATTGAAATCATTCATCCATTACAATCATAAACAAGTAATCAACACATAATTAACATCTAGGTTTCATTAGATCCAAGCAAACACAAGATAGATCTAGCCTAACATGTTGAAATCAAGACAAGCACAAGATATAATCAACCAACACATAGACATATTGATTGAATTAAGAGAAGACTTATCTCAATAGCACATGAAAGGATTCAAGGGGTGAAAACCCTTGAAAGTACTGTAAAATATGAGCTAGGGTTTACAAAGTTCGGCCCTAGTTTCTCCACACAAGTTCCTCTCTTTATGAATGAAAAATAGAAAACTATATATAGAGTTTGATAGGTGACGGCGTCAAGAACAAATGTCTGACGCCGTCATCTCGCCGCCAAATAGTTCCTCGGACTGCCTAGATCTGGGTCTGACGCCGTCATGTATTCTCCTTATGCAGGCTGTCACAAAATTTAGTCTTGACGCCCTTGTTGTGACGCCGTCAGGTTTGCACTGGGTTGTCACCACTTTTACTCTTGACGCCGTCATGGTTTTCTTCTTGACGCCGTCAGGTACTGTTCTCAGCATGAAAAATTAAGTCTTTGGCGTTTTCTTCACTTTTATGCTCCAAAAACGTCCGAATTGCTTCCTTTTCCAGATTTCACTCCCAAAGTACCTAAAATCACAAAAGGAACGATTTAGGGTAATATTTGATCAAATAAATTCAATTCCGGGCTTAAATGACCCCCTAAAAGTGGTTCATTTTTCGCCTCATCATATACCCTTACACTTGAGGTTTGCTTGTCCTAAAGCAAATGCGCTTTTATTCTAATCAAAATACAAGTTAGGGGTCATTAACACTAATATAAAAGTAATTACAACAAATAATCGTTCCACTAAAGACCAAAGACAAGCACGGAGATCATACACTAGCACCTCACAAATAGTGTTTAGATACTCACATCTCTCGGGTGTAATAAAGTAATATCACAATATGGAAACGGAAAATATCTCTCACTACCTGTCATAGTAAAATAGATTACCATAGGCTTGGGAAAGGATCAAACCTCCACCTCATGGCGTAAGCACCTAGGATAAACTATAAAAGAGGTCTTTTAAAGGGTTGTAACGTTAGGTGTAGGGATATGGAATACACGGTTTTGTTGGATATAGGCAGTTTTTACTGGTGGCGAGTTAACAATCTTGGTTAATTACATGTACAAAATGACGTTGCTAAGCCAAGACTCGACTCGACTTAAGCTAATAAATGAAAAATAACAAAAACATAAAATGAAAATAGAATAAAAAGGTATGGTAGTCCGTATGTTTTTTCTCTTTTTCTTTTTCTATTTTTTTCTTTTCTTTTTCTTGTTTTTTCGATTTTTTTTTTTTTTTTTTTTTTTTTTTTTTTTTTTTTTTTTGCATACACTCTTACCCTACCATCCAAAATAATACATCATAGGGGATGAACATTCCCCTTACACTTGAATTTTTACATACTTTACAATAAACTAATCTAATGACTCGAATTAAGATAATCAAAACACTTGGAGTACTTTTAAGATTAACGCACATACGAGGGTAATAAGATGATGTTCTTCCCCATTACTCCATAAAATAAGTACTTCACCCATGAGTCTCAATCGTCCCAAAACAATATGTACAAGGATATGACTCGACTTAGCAACCATGTAATCAATTAGATAATTAACTAAGGGTTTAACAAATAACAATAATGCACTAAAAATGAGTGCATACACGGAAGGCTAAGGCGATTTGGTTGTACATTTAAGTGGGGTGTAACAAATTCTTCCTTTAAGTAAAATGCTTAAAGTTAGAAACGAAAAGATAGGCTCGGAGGGGTGTACTAGGGGTTTCGTGTACTAAAAATGAGTACAACGCTAAGGTGTGGGAAAAATTAATTGACTTAACTAGCCAAGTAATATGACTTAAATGGTCAAGTAATTATAATACGGGTTTAACACAAGGGTGATCCTAATGCCTCTTATCATGTAGTAAATCCTACTACACGAATGTAGTCTCACTAGCGGTCTCGGGATGCATCACTAACGCAAGTTCTAGAATCTAAATGCTACCGGTACACTCATAAGCACTAATAATGAATGCTTTTCCTATCAAATCTAAAGGCGAACCTCACATATTTGGGTGGAAAATTTTTCTGAATAGTACGGTTTTGTGCTAGTCATACAATCTCCTATCCATGAGACGCTTGCTATGGCTAAAGTTTCACTCCTAAATGTTGTAAAAAAATTTAAATTTGGCGCTAAAATTGCACTAACAAGTATTTCTCATAGTTTTATTACACGTCTACTATCAAACAAACAAACTTAAGCGAAAGTGTATCTGTAAGGTATCATCATTTTACCCTCCCCTTACACTTAGGATGAACATTGTCCCCAATGTTCAAGTAAAGAATGTAAAAGTGAAATAAGTAAAAAGAATAAAATCAAATACTCCCCTGATTCGCTCGGTATGGATAATAAGGTGGTCAGGTTAGATCTTCCTCCAAGAAAATGAACAATCAAAGCTTCCTTTCCAGAATAATAATCATCTTCTTGTCATACATAACCTGTAAATCCTGAGAAAACAGACAAGGCAACCTCGCATAAAATCGGCGGCAATCTACATATGCTAATAAATCCTAGAAAACAAAATAAGATATAATGCTTGTGGAATGATGTTTGCAGATTTCCTGGAGATTATAAAACTAATAATTCAACAAAAACTTTAAGACTCCGTTAGAAAAACAAAACTGGTAAAATTTCCAGATTTTTACACGTGACGCCGTCAAGAGTAAACTCATGACGCCGTCAGAAGTGACCTGCAGAAATTCTTATGTTAAGTTTCCGGAAAATTTCTGGAAAAACTTCGTCCTACTTCCTGGAAAATCCTGCAAAACTTCATTATGACTCGATACAAGCATTTGACTCTAACAAATACGAATATACATGTTCACTTAATATTGTGGAGAATCATGATCGGTTTGTTTCTTAAAAACATATTTAGGTTTTCCCTTACACTTATCTTTTGCAAAAATACCTTTGGATGAAGTTAAGACTAAGCCAAACAACAAAGTAAAGTATTCCCACTATTTAGTTTTGAAACATGATTTACCAACAATAAAAATAAAACATGCATACGGAAACAAATAACAAACAAACAAAATAAAAATCACACACAATCATGGGTTGCCTCCCAATAAGCACTTTTCTTTATTTACGAGTCTTGTAGCTAGACTCAAGGTCATGGGTTACTACGTGACCTCATCGTTGGTTCCACTCTCTAGGTCGTCTTCTAAACCAGTTTTGTACTCTGGACCTAATTGCAAGCATTCTTTGTAGAAACCAAGCATCCTATTCTTCACATACTCTACTCCACTACGTCTATCCTCATCATTCCTATAATAAGCCGCTTGTTTGTGTTCCTTTTCTATATTAGAAAGGAGGCGGTATTGCTCAATTTTGTAGGGCATTTGGTAGGCAATCTCATCATTCTCTTCCTTGAACCTAACTATCCCTAAAGTCGGATCATAACTCATCCTAGTGGCCTCAACAAATGGTTTTCCGAATATTACTTGGCTTAGGCAATCATCTATCACCGGACGAGTGTCTTCTCCTATCATAAAATCGATCTCATAGGTGAAATTACCTATAATCACATGCAATCCCTTCACTCTTCCTATAAAATTACTTATCAAATTCTTATTGGGCATCATCCTATAATCAAGTTGTTTCTTCATCACCCAATTGTAATAAGTCCTAGTCATGATGTTTACAGGAGATCTAGGATCGATATAAGCTGTCCATACATGCATGTGCTCGATGTTGCATGGTATGCTGATGTTAGAGGGGTCTCCCATTTTGATAAGGGGTGTGCCAAGGATATATGGTGTCTCGGGGCCATCGAATAAATCCTTATGGTATTCCCGTTCTTCCTTGGTGGACAACTTATCAAAGTGCTTTTCTATAGTCTCTACTTCCTCTAACTCCTCTCCCTTATTAACCTCAACTTCCCTAATTTCATCCCTAGTCTCGGTTCCTACTTCAACTTCATCTTTGTCACTTTCTTCTAATTCATTATCTTTTGGTTTAATGGTGACAACATTGACAAAGTGGACATGTTTGGATGATGAGGGGTCCTTAATTTGGATTCCGTTATTGGTGTCCCTAGTGTCCTTCCTAGGTGTAGTTAACGCTTGGTTGTTGAGGGCTTTCAACAAGTTGTCTATCTTGTTGGTCATCTCCGTTTGTTGTTGGTTGAATTCGGTTTCAAACCTAGCTATGCGAGCTTCTTGAGATGCCATGAACTTAGACATCAATCCTTCAAGATTGTTGGTACTACCATAGTTGTTAGAAGGATTGTTGTTGAAAGTACGGTTGGAGGGTGGACCGTTTGGTTGGTAACGATTAGGTGGATTGGAAGAATTGGCTTGATTTTGTTTCCACCTAAGGTTTGGGTGATTTTTCCAAGAGGGGTTGTAGGAATCACCGTAAGGGTTTGGCTCGGGTTTGAAAGTGTACCACTTATCTCCCGCTTCGTCGGTACGCGAGGATGCGTAGTCCGCAAAAGCTGTTCCGGGGAGTTCCATACAATCGCGAGTGTCATGGGGACCACTACATAATTCGCATGAAGAAGTGATTTTGTTCACTTGGCTTGAAGGCTTAGGAGCTTCATAAGATTTCATGAGAAACTTGACTTGGTCCTCAAGTTCCATGATCCTACAGTCGGGAGTGCTAGAGTTGTTCGAAGGAAAAGATATTGCCTTGACCGTTTTGTTCAAATCACGGGGATCATTTCAACTTTCGTTGTCATAGAGAGCAAGATCTTCTATGAGTTCCCATGATTGTTCAGCACTTAGATCACGTAGCTTACCACCGGCCGATTGGTCAATGGCTCGCCTTGTGGAGAGATCGATATGGTCATAGAAGATTTGGACTTGGAGCCAAAGATCTATGCCATGATGAGGGACTTTTTGGAGTAAGTCCTTGAATCGAGTCCATGCTTCATAAAGAGTTTCACCTTGACGTTGTTGGAACATCAAGATATCATTCCTAAGCTTGGTAGTTCTCCCCGGTGGGAAAAATTGAGCAAGGAAACGAGTGGTGAGATCATCCCATGTGGTGATGGATCCCGCGGGTAAACGTTCAAGCCATTGACTAGCTTGATTACGTAGAGAGAATTGGAATAGGCGTAATCGGGTTGACTCTCTAGTTGTAACATCAAGGTCTATAGAATCTACGATTTTAAGGAAGTCCTTGAGATGTTGGTTTGGATCTTCGGAACGAAGTCCATGGAATGCACATCCGCTTTGCACCAACCGGATGGTGTCGGATCGCAAGGGGGTCACATTGGCTCCGGTGAGCTCAATAGTGTTTCGATAGCCTTGGTGGCTAGGTCAGGAATACTCTCCTAAGGTTCGGGGCCTAAGAGGTTCTAGTTGTGGTGGGATGACGGGTTCAAAGATGTTCCCTTCGTCCATGATGTCGGGTGGTGAAGAGTTACGAACAAAAACACGAAGAAATAAGATAGACTAAAGAGAACCTAAAAAAATAAAAATAAAATCTTACTAGAAAGGAATCTAGCAAATAGACCTAATAAAAAGAGATTCTAACCTAGACAATAACTATTACTCGGGCTGCGGCGCCAAAAACTTGATAGCGTAGGGATTGCACCAGGCTTTACCTCTCAAGGGATCTCGAGAAGCTTACAACCCCCACCAAGCAGTGTACCTGATCGAT
This sequence comes from Artemisia argyi, assembly GCA_030686995.1. Classification (NCBI taxonomy): domain Eukaryota; kingdom Viridiplantae; phylum Streptophyta; class Magnoliopsida; order Asterales; family Asteraceae; genus Artemisia; species Artemisia argyi. The sequence continues at coordinate 41,719,680 of CM060693.1, read as the reverse complement.
GTAGTATAGTATAATGACAAGTACTGGGGGATTGATCGTTCAGCTAGGAATAGTGTCGCTAGGATTAGAAAACCTAAAGACTAGGTCTAGAGATGAGGGATGATTCTTTTTGTATTTTTATATTTTTTGTCGCAGCGGAAAAGTAATTTGGGTGTTACGGGTAGGATCGAAGTTTTAACCACATAAAACGGCTTAAAAGAAGCGTTTTGAAAGTTATTTGTCATTCAAATAATATATTTGATAAAAAGATAAACCATTTGATTTAAAATCTTATTAAAAGATATAAAGGCTTGCAAAAATGACAAATTTGATTTTTACACCATTTTAATTTATCAGAGTAATAAATGCCCACTCCATGTCTTGTCCTGCTCCGTTAAATTATCTGAGATACACATGCTTAAAAGTGTCAACACAAAGGTTGGTGAGTTTATAGAGTTTTATGGAAAACCATTTATTTTGATAGATTTCAGAAATATTTGGTATTGATAAAATACAAACAGTAATGAAACAAGTATTGAATAATATTGTCTATAATCACAGATAAATCATATAAAATAATCACTCAAATTCAAGTAAGGAATCAATAATCCTAACATGAGCTAGAAACTCATGATGCTAATTTAATAATATATACAATTCATGTATGGTCAAATTCCTATACAGCTGTATCTAAATATATGTTGAAAACATACATTTCCTTTATAGATATTGCACCAAGCCTCATGACACACAAGCTTAACCAAAAGAGGTGTTTTATCAAATCAATGATAAATTTTACCCTCTAATAATAGGTGATTTGCCAATTCCTATTTGTCTACGAATATAGTGTATCACGACTAATACGACTAACCATTTGCAAATGGCATTCCGTCAAGTATTAGTGGGACAGGAAGTCAGTCCTTAACAGGTTTCGAATCTGTTCACTATATTCGCGCCCACTTAACAGTGATTAATGGCTCATGATTGAGGGTCTTTATGGCGATAAGGTAACTTAGGCAATATCAAGGTAATAATGGGATCATTCAGAATAACATCATGTAATCAAGTATCATACCACAGTAATCAGTTTGGGAATATTATCGTTTGAGTATCAGTAATTCAGTTTAAGTATTTCGCCAGTAACACATGTATATCACATACGACAATAATCGAATTGGAAACATTATCATATGAGTATTAGTATTTCAGTCAAGTAATTCATCAGTAAAATATATATATCACATACCACAATAATCAAATTGGAAGCATTATCATATGAGTATCAGTCTTTCAATTAAGCATTTCGTCAAGTATTGTATATATCACAATCTTAAATTACAAACCATATTAATTTAATATCAATTAGGAAATTGATTTGAATCATGTATTTTATTCATATACTTATCCATTTATCAAAGTATATGTAAGCATATATCTCCCCCAATGAGTTTAAAACAATTATTGGAAATGGGGCTATGACTCACCTGGATTGATACAGAAATGATGAAAAGTAGAGTAGGATGAGATTTATGGGCACGATTATGGAAACGTCTTTGATACGGAACCTGATAAATAAATTTATTTGAGAATATAACCAAATACTATTTGGTAAATACGAACGAATAACGAATAATATTTATTCGTTATGACGAATAGATGATGTGCAGTGTAATTATTATGCCATGCATGATATGATAAAATACTTTATTTAAAATATCCATCGTAGTTTTACCTTTTTAATCGTAAGTACAAATATTAACTTTTGAAATATCGTTATATATATTATTAATCGTAGAAATAAATAATATATAAATATAACGTAATAAAAATGCATATGACGTGATGGTTGCCGTAAAATAGAAAATAAAATGAGAATGTCAAATAGATTATGTTTAGTCCTTATCCTTTTCCAATTTTTACACTTTTTATACTAACGGCATTAGCTTTACACCGTTAGTCCTTTTCGTATCTAATTTACATTTATAGTCCACTACTTGTCCAAAATTACAATCTAAGCTTGGAACATCATATAATATCAATTTTTATCCTAAATTTTCTGTTTTGACAGTTTTAGTCCAAGTTTTTAAGGTTTGGCAGTTTTAGTCCTTTTAGGTGTCGTCGCGTTACATTTTTAGTCCAAAATTTCAAAAATGATTATAAAAATTTTATAAAAATTTCCGTAGCTTATTAAGTCCATAATAAGCTTATTTCAACTGCTTATTTAATAAAAGTGCTTATTTTCCAGCTTATGGGCCTTAACGAGCCACTACAAAAGCCCATTTAGATTTTTAGAGGCGAGGGCATGAAAAATGTTTTGGGCCTGAACTTGGGCTACTTTTGTGATTCTAAAAACATTTCATATGGGCCCAGTGGGCTTATGGATCTTTATTTCTTATTGGGCCTTAAATAAGCCCACTCGAACATATTAAATTTTCTTAATTAATTTTGGTTTTGAAAACTTGGTGAATGCCGATTCAATTTGGCTCATTTTATGTGTCGAAACGTGATTATTTTTACAAGTTGTATAAATGAAATTAATAGTTTTCTAGGTGGTCTATTAGGCCGAGCAAAAATATGATACTCTCGTTAAGTGAAATTTAATGATATACGAGTGGTTTGTAACATGTTTGCATCGTTTATATATTCGAAAATCTTAAAAATATTACTAAGTGTTTAGGTGATTTTTGTACGTGTGAAACATGGTTCAAAATAGGTTCGTGAAATGCATGTAACGTTAAAACTAACGTGAATTTTGTGTGCTACGTGACTCCTAGGCCTTCCAAGATAGAGGCTAGTCACGTTTAGTGTTCTACATGACAATATATACGTGAATTATATGTGTAAAATGTATATACGATCGAAACAATGAATAACAAAGTGCATGATTATATTTAACGTGTGATTTTGAATGGAAATGATTTGAAATAACTTACAACACCTTAGAGGTGGTGGAGAGTCGAGTAGGAACGAATGAAACACAAGAAAATCTCGTCTAATCGTATAACCCAAACGTTATACGTATATTAAACCCGATATCACTTTTCTTGCTTCCAAACAATATTGTTTCACTCCTGATCTTTTAGAAATAGTTTTTAGGAGAAGAGAATGTTGTGAAAGTGTTTGAGAATGAGGAGAAGCAAGTGCATGCATGAAACGTACATATATATCATTTGGATGAATCGTATGGTGCAAAATTTTCAAGGAAACCACATGTACTATTCCATGTCAGTAACTCTTAGATTCTAGGACGAAATATATTACTAAACTAAGTAATGTGAGAGCTAGATTTGAGGTACTTGTTTGGTGATTCATATATACATGTCGACAACCAATTTAACCTATACACGATTTGTAAAATCGTGTATAACTTGAATGTAACTGATCATTTTTGACATTTGTACATGAAATCATCTTAAGATTATTATTTGGAACTCGTAGGAACAAACGGGAATCAAAACGGTTAAGATTTGAGTGATTTATGAACCGATTGATATGAATATATGTCGAAACACTTTGCCACATAAAAACGTATCAAACGTGGTCCAATGAACTTGGGATTTGACACACTAATAGTTGGCTAGGTGAGGAATGAGATGGTGCAAAAATATATATGTGTCGTGTGTAAAAATTTAGAATACGCGAGGTGTTTTGGAGCTAGATTAGTCGACTTATATGAAATGTTAAAAGGGAAAATGGGTTTTGTTTTGGGCCGGTTGGGCTTAGGAAAGAACAAGGCCCGTTTGGTTTTGTGATTAGTGTTATTAATTAAGATTTTATTAATCGTGTCGAGAACTTGTTTTGTCGTTTGACGAATTTTGCAATATCGTAATTGTGACCATTTTACTATACTAAGAAAATTTTAAATTTCCCCGTAAAAATAGTGATTACAATAATGACAAAGATTTATATATAATTAAACATTTTTAATTATATGAATTTTTGCGAGGTTTTACACAATACTAAAGATGCAATCAAAATGAAAATAAACTAATTATACTAAAGTTGTGAGCAATATGTGGGAAAAATGTGTTTACTTAGATTTCACTACTCCCTAGACATCTTTTACACGTTAATTACTTGTTATAGTTGCGTGGATGACGGATTGTATTCCTTAATACCATTCATGGGGTGGCGTACTTACTTCCCCAATCCTATGAGCGCCTACTTCACTCCTATGTCGAGCCGGCTAAGAAGCTCCTAACATGATCATTAGAATTTACTCATGCATTAAATACAACCAATAAAACCTAGTACACATCGGTTCATGTTTCCTAAGACGTTCAAGCATGTTACACAATGGAGATCTGCCAGTTTTCTTAAGCCTAACATTGAAATCATTCATCCATTACAACCATAAACAAGTAATCAACACATAATTAACATCTAGGTTTCATTAGATCCAAGCAAACACAAGATAGATCTAGCCTAACATGTTGAAATCAAGACAAGCACAAGATATAATCAACCAACACATAGACATATTGATTGAATTAAGAGAACACTTATCTCAATAGCACATGAAAGGATTCAAGGGGTGAAAACCCTTGAAAGTACTGTAAAATATGAGCTAGGGTTTACAAAGTTCGGCCCTAGTTTCTCAACACAAGTTCCTCTCTTTATGAATGAAAAATAGAAAACTATATATAGAGTTTGATAGGTGACGGCGTCAAGAACAAATGTCTGACGCCGTCATCGCGCCGCCAAATAGTTCCTCGGACTGCCTAGATCTGGGTCTGACGCCGTCATGTATTCTCCTTATGCAGGCCGTCACAAAATTTAGTCTTGACGCCCTTGTTGTGACGCCGTCAGGTTTGCACTGGGTCGTCACCACTTTTACTCTTGACGCCGTCATGGTTTTCCTCTTGACGCCGTCAGGTACTGTTCTCAGCATGGAAAATTAAGTCTTTGGCGTTTTCTTCACTTTTATGCTCCAAAAACGTCTGAATTGCTTCCTTTTCCAGATTTCATTCCCAAAGTACCTAAAATCACAAAAGGAACGATTTAGGGTAATATTTGATCAAATAAATTCAATTCCGGGTTTAAATGACCACCTAAAAGTGATTCATTTTTCGCCTCATCAGCAAGCTAATAATGCACAAATGTTTAAAACGTAAAACGAATTAACAAACGCGAATTTAAAAATGTAACGTACAAATTTAAAAGTAAAATTTAATGAAAAATGATCCTAAAAATGTAAAATAAATTTCTAAAAATTTTAAACAACTAAAAAAAATTTTGATAAAAAGAAAAATATTTTTTTGACTTTTATTTTTATTTTCTATGATTTATTTTCTATTTTTGTAATGTTAAAATGAATTAAAAATGAAAGAAAATATAAAAATAATGTTGAAAAATACAAAATAAATTTTGAAAAATCTAAAATATCTAAAAAGAATTTCATAAAATATTTTTGGAATTTTTCAAGCTATTTCTGATTTTTATTTGATTTTCCTTTATTAAAAATGTATTAAAAAGTGATTAAAAATTAAAATAAAATGAGAAAAATATCAACAACTCAGAAAAATATGAAATTTTTATGAAAATTCTAAAATTATAACTGAAACCTAGGAAAAATTTGAAAAGTGAAAAATAAGCTGAAGAAAGTGCTTATTAAGCAGAAACAGCTTATTACAAGTGCTTATTAATAAGCACTTGCAACCAAACTGAGTGAGACTTAAACCACAAGTATATTTAACTCAAATAAGCTCAAAAACACTCGGATCAGAACAGGAGAAACACAGAATCACAACAAATGAATGAAAAGCAGTCCCAATAAGCTAAATGAATAAGTAGTTGATCACAGAATTAAGCCAGATGATCAGGTTCGATATAACACACTTAAGTATACACAAAGGAACTCAAAATATGCAAAGTTTACTCAGATACAAGCCAATTTCACATTTGCAGGCCTATGTTCACATCAGCAAACCTGTTTATAACCCCTACTTAGCAGGATCAATTAAACTAATCTAATAAGCTCCAAATCAAAATTTTAGTGGGGCAAAAGCTTTACTACACTACTGATTATCTCAAAACCCTAAAAGCCCTATCAAATATCACAAATTGCTATCCTAATTGAGACCAAGTTCAGCAACCTAATGTTTACCAAATTCTGTCATAGTTGACTAATTGTATGCATAAGCCATTTGACTAAATCTACTTTCTATTAATCTACACTTATTATTTATGTAGTAAAAAGCTGAGATGCCACTGAATTAAACTATCCAAAGCTATTTTACAACTAAAACTACAATTATCCTAACTGTTACTACTAAATCTAACAGTTTACTAAGATTAAAACTAAGTATTGACTAATACACTATATCCTACTGATTTAATGCATGAACTACACCACTTACACCTAAATTGAACTAACTAAACTATTGAAACCACTAGGTAACAACTACTACTCAATAAACAGTCTTATTCCAAACACTATTTTGTTGACTGTGATGAACTATTATGAGACTACAAAGAGAATTAAGCCACAAATCTTGCAATTAGGCTCAAATTATGATCCAACTTACTGAATAAAGCACAATTACTCAAAACCAATCAACCATTTCTACAGATTCAAGAATATGCAAGTTCAAACAGATTAGCACTAACTGTTAATGAATAATGTTCAATCTAACAAAATTTAAAACTAATTTTAACTAAATGCACTCAATTATGATCAACTCTATCAAATGAAACAGTAAACTACAACATAACTCAGATCTAAACTATGCTACTCTATTTATGTAATTATAAGCTAGATAATGAAACAAAAAGGACTTACAAAAGCATTCCCCTCAGCTCAAACAGAGGGGATTCACTAAGCTTGCCTATCTTTAGATAGGCCAATGACTTCCAAATCTTCAATTGGACTATCAGTTTTACCCCAGATTCATCACCTTCATGTTTAAGTTGACTTTTGTTGACTAATTAAACTTTTGAGAATAGAAATCTGTTAAAGCTTATATCAACACTCACAAAAGCTAGATAGCTAAAATGAGGTTTAACTAACTACAAACAAGCTTGATTGCAAGCTGTTTTCAACATTTATTGTAGAACATTGTAAAAATTTCTTGTAATTATATCGTTATTAAACAAATAATCTTTCGTTACCGTTACTAATTCCCGTTTTCTCAGAAAAATTTGGATTTTTTTTATTATATTATTTTGTCGTTATCACAAAATAATATAATTCACGAAATGACGGAACCAATCCTCGACACGTTACTCGAAACCTAAATATTTCGTTTATACTAATTACACTTCACTAATCCTAAATTAAATTTCCTAATTACACTTAAATACCAAACGGGCCCTTAATTAAAATTCCAGCCCAATGCCTCGTTACTGTTCATCAGGCCCAAGGCCAAAGCCCAACTCCAATCCATAATATTTCAATTGTTCGACTAGGAATCAAGCTCCAAAACGCCTCTTGTACGCTCGATTCTTACACACGACATATCAATATTTTTACATCACCTCATTCACCACCTAGCCAACTATTAGTGTGTCAAATCCCAAGATCATAGGTCGACGTTTGATACATTTTTAAGAGGCGAAGTGATTGACAAAAATTCAACCCAATCGATTTGTAACAAATTCATTTCTCAACCATTTTGTTTCCCGTTTGTTCCTAAGTGTTCCTAATCACATTCCTAACATGATTTCATGTTTAAATGTCACTCATGATCAGCTATATCCAAGTGGTGCACGATTTATCAAATCGTGTATGGAAATAAATGGTTGGTCGACATATACATGAATCATCAAGACATCTACCTTATTTCATGCACTCTCAATTGTTATTATAAGTATAAAACTCAGCCTATAACCTATGTTTACTGACATTGCATAGTAGTTTTGGTTTCCTTGAAATTTCTACACTTACATGTGATAAAAAGGCACCATATATACTCCTTATGCATGCATCCGTTTCTCTCATTATCATACACTTTCAAAACTTTCTTTCTTCCTAAAAACTATTCCTTGAAGACCAGAAGTTGTTACAAGATCGTTTGGAAGCAAGAAAAGAGTAATCGGGTTTAATATATTCGTATATTATTTGGGTTATAGTCGAATTTGATCGTTCTTTGTGTTTCATTCTTCCACTCTAGATTCTCTACCACCCTAGAGGTGTAGTAAGTTGATTCAAACTCATTTCCATTCAAGTTACACGTTCAAAATTTTTTCATGCATCATGGATATATATTATCGATCGTATATAAACTTTACATATTATTTTACGTACATACTTACATATAGTACATGATATGTGAGTAGCCTCTATCTTGGAAGGCCTAGGAGTCACAACACACTCATATTTCACGTTAGTTTCACTCTATATGCATCAAACGAATCTATTTTTGAACCATGCGAAATCGGATGAAAAACTATATAAACAGTTAGAAAATATACTAAGTCTTTCACATATATATAAACGTTCCATACATGCTACGAAACGATCAATTATCTTAAAATATCACGTAACAAGCATATCATATTATTACACGACTTAATAGACCACCTAGCTAGCAAACGATTTTGTATATATAACTTGTAAAAATAACTTGATCTCGACACATAATTTTCACCAAAGTAAATCGCCATCGATCACATTTAAAAACATATATTTTTACCGATTGGGCCTAAAAGCCCAATAAGCTAAAACTAAGCTCTTATGATAAGCTAGCTTATCTAAACTTTTTGATATAAAAATAGAACAAGAAAAATGATATTTTTGATAAGCCCAACTCGTCTCACGAAGTACGGATTTTAAAACGTTAATGGGCCTTGAAATCAACTCGTTAAAAGCCCAATTCATGAAAATAAGCACTTTTAACCAAATAAGCAGTTAAAATAAGCTTATTATTTATTTAATACGCCACGGAAAATTTTATATAATTTTTCTAATCATTTTTGTAACTTTGGACTAAAAATGTAACGTGACGACACCTATAAGGACTAAAACTGTAAATATTGAAAAGTGAGGACTAAAACTGTAAAAACAAAAAGATAAGGGTAAAAATTGATAATAGTTAATATTCTAAGCCTAGTTTTGACTATTGGACAATTAGAGGACTATAATTGCAATTTATTCATAAAAAGGACTAACGGTGTAACGCAAACGTTGTTAGGGTAAAAATGGTAAAATTGGAAAAGGACAAGGACTAAACATATTCTATTTAACATTCTTAGTTATTTTCTATTTTCGTAAATTTATTTCATATGCATTTAAACTTTCATTTTTTATTTATATATATTATTTAACGTAACGTTAATAATATATATAACGATATTTTAAATCTAATATTATTACTTATGATTAAAAAGGTAAAACTTCGATGAATAATTTAAATAACGTATTTAGTCATATCATTCATAAACAAAAGAATTTCATTTGCATATCATCTATTCATCGTAACGAATAATTATTATTCGTTATTCGTTCGTATTTATCAAATAGTATTTGGTCAAATTCTCAGATAAATCTATTTATCAGGTTGTATTTCGAAGCCGTTATCATAAATGCGTCCGACTTTATTTTCTTCATTTCAGTATCAATCAAGGTGAGTCATAGCCTCACATTTACTTATTTTCAAACTCCGTGAGGGGGATACATGTTACAAACAGATCACAAGTAATTTTCTGTATGCTACCTGACTTGATATATGCCTAAGTTACCTATTGCCAAAAGACCCTTGATCATGAGCCATCAATCACTGTTATGTGAACGCGAATATAATGAATAGATCTATTTAAGGTTTGACAGTCTATCCCATTAATACTTGATGGAATGCCATTTGCATGTGGTTAGTCGTATTAGTCGTGATATATTATATTTGAGTAAAAATAGGAATTGGCAAATCACCTATTACACGAGGGCAATATTTCATTAATTTGATAACACCTCCATATTTATGGTATTTGTTAACATTTTGCGTGTCATGAGACTTAGAGCAATATATACTGCAATATCAATTTTTAAACTGATTGTATTTCCAATACAATCTTACTTGTGTATCAAAATGATTACTAAGATCACTCAACATTTTTGTTCACTTTTAAACATTTTATCTCGGGTATTTAGCAGTGGAAGCAAGCATGGAACGGGCGGAAAACTTCAAAACTTATCTACTTTATCTAAATTATGGTGTAAAATAAAAGATGTTTAATTTAGTTTAAAACATCAAGACTTTTATTATAATACTCTGATTGTGACCTCTTGTATTTGAATTTTTATTAATGAACTTATGTTTTAAAACGTCTCTTTCGAGCCGTTTTCTATCATTATGACTTCGATCCTCACCGTAACACCCTAATTACTATTCCGCTGCCACATTTCAAATTAGGGGGTGTTACAGATTGGCATCAGAGCCATAGTTATAGAGAACCAAATGTTTTCAAACATTGAACTATAACCACACTTTCAAATAAATTAAATTTACACCATACTATTTTTCGCCCGCCGTGCCTGCTTGCTACCATACTCAGTAAGTTAATCATTAAGTTTATGATACTTTAATCTTGGTATATTAGAATTTTACATTCTTTAACGATAATAAATTCTTATTCTGCACTATTTACGAATCATTACAGTATTATTTCAATATGAGTATATCAGACTCCGATTCTGAGATTTCCGTCGCATCTGTTACGTCACCTGTTTTTCGTCCTACCTTAGTACCTGACGCTGTTTCCCAAGAAACAGAACCATTCGAGCAAGACGAAATTGTAACAACGCCTGAAAATCCCGATGTATTGGTTTTACCAACACATATACCATTACCACACCATGAATTTGATTCATATGCACCCGATCACCTATTCAATCTTTTTAGCCAAACTTATCCATATATTTTTCACCATAGAGAACAAATTCCTGAGGAAGATATACCCGCATCCAGCCGACTTCGTATTTCCGACTCTACTCATCCACTTTCACCATCATTACCATATCCTCCTGGTTTCAGTCCCCCAGCTCATATCTATGAAACTGGCGAGAGTGCTAGGATGGAAATTATCCCTACTCTCACCTTCTGTAGTAGTGACGCGATTGGAGCATCACGAAGAGCAGATAGACACACTTCTTCAGATGATTGATTATTCATCATTTGACCATTCGGATACTATCAACAATACCTTACATAACCTTATAGCCAATAGGATAGAGTTGCAGCAGGGTTTAGCTCAGATACATTCAGATATCTTCGAGACACGCTTCTTCGCGATATCATTGCGAAGAGAGGGACAGAACCGTACTTGGGAAGCCCAACTAGCACATCGAAGAGCAGATACATTGGAAAACCTAGTATGAGATATGCAGATTCAACACCATACCGAGATGCAGGATCTCCGAACTCAGATTTTAGAGATGGGAGGACATGTGGACATACCTAACCATTAGAGGCAGTTAGTATTTGTATTAGTAATGAGGCATCTAAGCCTGCCGCATGTGGCAATTAATAAAGAATCTTGTATCGTTTTGTTATGAAAACTCAACTGATCAAGTTATTAATGTTATGTTGTTGGTTGTACTATATACAAATGTTAATTTATGCTTATGGTTGTTCATGTGTATTAATAATGCATCTAACATATCAGAATAATTATGATTGTTGTATCTAAATAAAAACTACATATGGTGCCCAATTATTGTTAGAACTCATAAATATTCATTTCCCTACTTCTCAAGATCATTTAAACAAAATTATTGTTTAAATTCTAAAGCTATATTTTTGTATTATCAATAGAAATATGGAGCATGCAAGTAGCGAAAATTCCAACCCTGAAGTGATCATGACACCTACTGAGGTTCAAAGGATGATTGCTGAGGGTATATCTGCAACTCGTGAAGCTGATCGCATAAATAACATCAATGGAGCAAACCATGAAGCTAATACATCTACTCCTCGTAAATGTACTTATAAGGACTTCATGACTTGCAAGCCAACTAATTTCAAAGGAATAGAAGGAGTTACAGAAATGGCCCATTGGTTTGAGCATACTGTGACAGTTTTCAAGAGGAGCAGTTGTTCTGAAGATAGCAAGGTTACATTTGCTACAGGAGCTCTTCAAGGAGAAGTACTATCGTGGTGGAATACTACCGCGAATGCTATGGGTCAGGATGAAGCTTTCAAACTCTCCTGGAATGAGTTGAAGAATAAAATGCTTAAGAAGTATTGTCCCAGGACAGAGATCAGAAAACTAGAGGATGAATTTCATCAGCTAGTAGTAAAGTACAATGATCTAAAGACATACGACAGAAAGTTTCTAGAGTTGTCGATGTTATGCCCAACAATAGTACCTGATGTTGAAAAAGCATTGGAGAAATATGTGGAAGGACTGCCACCATCTATTGAAGGGGATGTTACCGCATCGAACCCCCAGACGGTAGAAGAAGCCATGGGACTTGCACAGAGATTGTTGACCCGGGTGATCAAAAGAGGTTCTACCTCCACGATCAATGAGCATGAGAGGAGTGCTGACAACCGTGGAAACAACAATAGCAACAACCGCAGCTACAACAACTACAGTGGTAACAGGAGCTACAACAACAACAACAATCAAAGCAGCAACCGCAACATAGATCAACAACAGAACCGCAGTAATCATCATCAGCAGCAGAATCGTCGACAAGAAGCTACCAGAGCTTATGCAGCAGTGCCTGCAGAAAGTAAAGGTTATGCCGGAACTCTACCCCCGTGTAACAAGTGCAACATGCATCATACAGGATCATGTAAGGCTACTTGTGGCAACTGCAGAAGAATTGGACACATGACAAAGGACTGTTGAGCAACTGGAGCCAACACACAACCGATAGTAGTAAAGTGCCATGGTTGTGGTGAAGTTGGACATTACAGAACTCACTGTCCGAAGAATGCCAATAATGTTGCCCGAGGAAGAGCATATGTACTCGGTGATGGAAACACAACTCAGAATTCTGATGTTGTTACGGGTACGTTCCTATTAAATCAACACGATGCTAAGATATTATTTGATTCTGGAGCAGATAAAAGTTTTGTGTCTACTTCGTTTGCCTCAATTCTAAATATTACTCCTATAGAACTAGACACTATCTATGACATAGAATTAGCAGATGGAAATATCCTAAATACCAATACCCTAATTGAAAATTGCACCTTAACTTTTCTAAGTAAATCTTTCCCCATCGATCTCATGCCCATCCAACTGGGAAGTTTTGACGTCATCATTGGCATGGATTGGTTATCTAAACACCGGGCCAGAATAATTTGTGATGAGAAAGTCATTCAAATTCCACTCAACGGTGAAACCTTAATCATCCAAGGTGATAAACCTAAACCCTCATTCAATATTATCTCGTACGCCAAGACAATGAAATACATAAGCAAAGGATGCCATGTATTCCAAATTCAAGTAACAGGAGGAGAAACAAAAGAAAAGAAGAAACAACTTGATGAAGTGCCAGTTGTAAAAGAATTTTCTGAAGTATTTCCTGAAGACTTGCCTGGAATTCCACCAACCCGTCATGTAGAATTTCGCATCGATTTAGTGCCTGGAGCAGCACCAGTTGAAAAAGCACCATATCGATTAGCACCCTCCGAAATGAAAGAATTATCTGAACAGTTAAAAGAACTATCAGATAAAGGATTCATCCAACCAAGCTCATCCCCTTGGGGAGCACCAATCCTATTCGTCAAAAAGAAAGATGGAACGTTCCGAATGTGTATCGATTACAGAGAGTTGAACAAACTCATGGTGAAGAATCGATATCCATTACCAAGGATCGATGATCTATTTGACCAATTACAAGGATCTAGTGTTTACTCAAAAATCGATCTAAGATCAGGATATCATCAATTAAGAGTCAGGGAAGAAGGCATTCCCAAGACAGCTTTTCGAACACGGTACTGACATTATGAATTTCAAGTAATGCCATTTGGTCTTACCAATGCACCAGCAGTGTTCATGGATTTAATGAACCGAGTATGCAAGCCATACTTGGATAAATTCGTTATTGTGTTCATTGATGACATCTTAATCTATTCGCGCAACAAAGAAGAGCATGCCGAACACTTAAGGATTATTTTGGAGTTACTTAAGAAAGAAAAGTTGTATGCTAAGTTTTCCAAATGTGATTTTTGGATTTTTACCGTTTAATTTTTAGGCCATATCATCAACAACCAAGGAATCCATGTAGATCCCGCGAAAATATAAGCAGTTAAAGGTTGGACATCACCCACCGCTCCAACCGAAATTCGTCAATTTTTAGAGCATGCCGAAATTCGTCAATTCTTAGTTATTTTCTATTTTCGTAAATTTATTTCATATGCATTTAAACTTTCATTTTTTATTTATATATATTATTTAACGTAACGTTAATAATATATATAACGATATTTTAAATCTAATATTATTACTTATGATTAAAAAGGTAAAACTTCGATGAATAATTTAAATAACGTATTTAGTCATATCATTCATAAACAAAAGAATTTCATTTGCATATCATCTATTCATCGTAACGAATAATTATTATTCGTTATTCGTTCGTATTTACCAAATAGTATTTGGTCAAATTCTCAGATAAATCTATTTATCAGGTTGTATTTCGAAGCCGTTATCATAAATTCGTCCGACTTTATTTTCTTCATTTCAGTATCAATCAAGGTGAGTCATAGCCTCACATTTACTTATTTTCAAACTCCGTGAGGGGAATACATGTTATAAACAGATCACAAGTAATTTTCTGTATGCTACCTGACTTGATATATGCCTAAGTTACCTATTGCCAAAAGACCCTTGATCATGAGCCATTAATCACTGTTATGTGAACGCGAATATAATGAATAGATCTATTTAAGGTTTGACAGCCTATCCCATTAATACTTGACGGAATGCCATTTGCATGTGGTTAGTCGTATTAGTCGTGATATATTATATTTGAGTAAAAATAGGAATTGGCAAATCACCTATTACACGAGGGCAATATTATCATTAATTTGATAACACCTCCGTATTTACGGTATTTGTTAACGTTTTGCGTGTCATGAGACTTAGAGCAATATATACTACATGCAATATCAATTTTTAAACTGATTGTATTTCCAATACACTCTTACTTGTGTATCAAAATGATTACTAAATTCAAACTCTATGATATCACTCAACATTTTTGTTGACATTTAAACATGTTATCTCAGGTATTTAGCAGTGGAAGCAAGCATGGAACGGGCGGAAAACTTCAAAACTTATCTACTTTATCTAAATTGTGGTGTAAAATAAAAGATGTTTAATTTAGTTTAAAACATCAAGACTTTTATTATAATACTCTGATTGTGACCTCTTGTATTTGAATTTTTATTAATGAACTTATGTTTTAAAACGTCTCTTTCAAGCCATTTTCTATCATTATGACTTCGATCTTCACCGTAACACCCTAATTACTATTCCGCTGCCACATTTCAAATTAGGGGTGTTACATTTATCAAAATATTTTTTATATTTTTTATTATTTTCTGATTTTTTTATATATTTTTCAATGAAAATTTGATGAAGTAATGAAGAGTAAAGGTGAAAATCTGAAATGAGCTTAATACTATTTGAATGAAACAGTAAACTAATAGGAAATTATTATAACTAAAGAAGATTTAAGCTGATAGGAAATTGAAGAAATAAAAGCAAACTAAACTTGAATTTTATTAAAAAAAAACTAAGAGAGTTTTACAATATAGTAAATGAAATTACAATTAAAAGAGATACATTGAGTAAAAAATTTTGCATTATAACACTACACTAACTCTACTTACAGAAAAATGAGAATTCTAAGTTCTATTTATAGCCAAATAAGGAGGTGAGGGGGTCTTATGCCGTGCTGGCGATCCATGTGAGCTTTGTACTTCTTCTGAGCTCCTTGCAACCATTAGATCAAACTTGTGCTTCTTTCAACAATTTAAGGCCCTTAGATCACTATTGATGATGTGTTGAGACCAATAACAAGCTGTCACATGTCCTCATTCATGTACAAACCCTGCCACGTGCTGACAATCTTCTAGAAGGCGGATCCAATGCAAGGGAATTATGTGGTGTGTCCAATGGTAGTCTGCCAAGTGTCCACATTCTCTGACTCAACCCCAATCATGCTCCAATCATGTGGGATAAGTTTCTAGAAGTACCAATTATAAGAGTTTAATGGTTAATTAAATTAACCGTGGGTTAATTTTGGTTTGTGGGATTTAGGGTTTATGAAATCTGCGAAAGGAAGAGCAGGGAATAATTTGGAGGGCGGGTAAAAAGGTAAAACGTATTTTATTATTAGTTTGACCCTTTTGTGTGGGTTTTGACCAAAGGTAACATTGGGCTCGGGTTTGTTTGGGATTGGGCTTTAGGTTTATTAATTGGAAATTGCATTTGGACTTTACACTTGAACTTGGACTTCGCATTTTCAGATTTTTGCTTAAAAAATGTATAAGGACCAATTATGCCAAAACTGAAATCATGAGGACTGAAATTGCTATCTTCTTAAAATATGATCCAAGGGCCAATATTAAAAATCTCTGATTCTTGGAGGATCCCTGTTGTCATTTCTTCATAAATATCTTCAAAGGACTAGAATTGACAACTTGTGAAACTTCAGGGACTGAAAGTGAAAATTTCTTCAAAGTTCATCCAAGGACTATTTTTGAAACTTTAAGCTTTCCCAAGGATTTCTGAGCTTTTCGTTGACTTTCTGGACCCAGCTTTGACTTTTTGACTCCTTTCCACTCTCATGCTCGTTTTTGCCGGTTTTCGTTTGGTTTTTGTCTTTTTATGAAATATTCGCACCTGCACATTCACAATCACAAAAACACACTTTCTTTGGCAATTTGGGTTAGTTTTTGGATTATTTAGTCGCAATTTGATCAAGAAAAGGTGAGTGAATAAGCACTCACCACGTATATACGACTGCACATTCCATTGCACATAGCTAACCTACCAACTACAAAAGCACAAATTAACCATTAGTTGAAATCAATATAGATCTCATATTTGTCATAGATGCAAATAACCAATCTTAGCTATCCATTTTTCATCTAAATTAATAAAAAACCATTTTTCATTTTAAAACAACATATCCTGCAAACGGTAAATCTCCAAACTACAAAAAATACACCATCGCGACGAGAATTAAATTATCTATCTATAGATATTCAATTCTCTATACTTTCGACGAACTTTCTTTTTTCAAAATTTTCGCCCAGAAAAATCACATGTGATTTGTAAAAATCACATGTGATTTGGCAAAATCACATGTGATTTGTAAAAATCAAATCACATGTGATTTTTACAAATCATATATGATTTTTAAAAATCATGTGTGATTTTTCTGGACGGAAATTTTGAAAAAGAATTCATCGAAAGTATATAGAAATGCATATCTATAGAAAGATAATTTAATTCTCATCGCGATGGTATAATTTTTTTCGCGTAACGATTAACGGTTTGCGAGATATTTAATTTTAAAAAAATGGTGAAAGTTTTTTTTTTTTTGTTTTGATCTAAAAAATGAATGAACAAAATTGGTTCATTGAATTTATGACAAATATGAGATCTATATTAAACTTTTGCCAATTAACCATCATAAACCCACTAAACTATATCTTAAAACTCAAACATTTTTTTTAACCCCAATTAAGAAAAAACCTTAAATGACAAATAAGATCCAAACATATTACCTAATGATAGTTTGGGAACAGACTTATCACCGTAATTTTCATTGCATATAGGTAACTTACCAATGACGAAAGCACAACAATCAAAGTCAGCACAATTCAACAAAACTAACACCTCATATAAAAGAATCCAATCCTTTTAAACACATAACAAAATTAAGCTAACTCAAGCACAAACAGAAACCATAAACCCGTTCAATTATATAAAAAAATCTAATCTTTTTTAACCCCAACTAAAATAACACCTAAAATAACAAATAAGAACAAAAAAAAATGCTAATCAAGCATCCGCATTACCTGATGATAATCTGAGTACAAATCAACAACTGTGACTCACACTGCATGCAACTAACCTGTCATTGATAAAATCACAACGATTAAATTAAACACAAAAGTAAGCTGAATCAAGCACAAACACAACAACCAAATCATATTAGTCAGTTATAGCTCCGAAAATCATGCACATTTTCGATTTTCTTTACCATCATCGCTATCGAATGAAAGAAACCTGGCATGTTTTTTTATTTTATTTTTATTTTTTAATTTTTTACCTTATGAGCGAGACACACAATAAATATCATTGCATGTCAAATACACATAGTGGGATCCAAATATAAGAAATGTGAAACCGAAAAACAGGTGTACAAAATGCAAGTAGCTAAGTGACAATTAAGTAATGGAGAACCCACTAAGCATTAATTTAATCCTTCCAAGCCGAAGGCTGCTCTGTTCGACGTGTGAACAGTTGGGTTAAGCCGCTGCTTCATAGTACATCCAAGTTGCACCACTCCCTCGAGCCGACCTTCCCACTTGGAAGCTTTGAAACAATGTTGGCTCCCAAAACACTTTAATGAATGTTATATAATTCATTTAGTATAAATATAAATATATGTATTTTATGCCATCACAAATAAGTCAACTACGTTTATACAAGAAAAACTTGAAAGTCAAGTCAATCACATGTATATACACAAACCAACTCATATCATTTCTAGGGTTGACATTTCTATTTTAAATTTTTAATACTATATCTCAAATATTATATTTTATGTCTATCTACTTTACATATATTGCTAGCTAGACGTTTAACCCAATGAATAATATTAATCAATTTAATACACGAAACACTTACACATATTTTCGCAAATATTATTGTTTACTGTTTTAAATTTTCGCCGCTATGTACGAATACTCACTTAGTTACATTACATCCATTTTACGAACATAATATGCCACCATTGATATATGTTATAATTCTTCAAAATTAGATTTCGTAAAATAGTTGTTAACACAAATTATATAAAAGTAATGGAATGTTGTTTATCTAATTAGAGAAAAATATTTGTTATCCTTTTTAAAATAAACACAAACCACATGATTATACTATGCAAATCTTTACTACTTGTAAAGAATTAATGTTTATTTTAAAAAAATTTGAATCTTGAAAACTTAAATTAATGTAATTTGACTAAATTATCTTTAAATACCTCTTAAACTTAGCACTTAAATTATGTTTTTTCTTAATAAATTCTAAACTTAACGACTTGTAAAAAACACACACTATGCTAACTTTAAACAACAAACGTTTTGCATCAAAAGTCGAATCAGAATCATGATTTCGCAAGTATAATTATTTGCCGCAATACACCGTCGCTTTGTGAGGATATACGTCTAGTTTAAATAAATGGTAAAAAACTTGCTATGTAACGACAGGAGTTTTTTTAGTTGAAAGTTGAAACTTTAACTTAAGTTTATAAGCCCATTATTGTGCTAACGAAATAAATGATAACTTTTTAAAAAGAAGGCAACACTTTTATAGAACCCACAAAGAGAACAAAGATAAAAAAAATGGGATCCCACCCCAAATAATCAAGCCAATTAAATGAAGGGAATTGATTGACACACTCAAAAAATTGATTGTGACACTCAATATACAAACAGTTAAAGCAGTTTATATTTACAGTACAACTGTTTAATTTGGAGTGTCCCAATCAAATATAAGAATGTGCAAATCGCATCCCTTAAATGAAGGATAAGACCCAAAAGTACAAACAAAATACACTAAGGGCATGTTTGGTACAGAGAATTTCAGAGATTAGAAATGAAGTAGAGAATAGAAATTGAGAGAATAGAAAGCAGTAGAGAATTTTATTCAGTTCTAATGTTTGGTAATAACAGAGACTTAACCCGAGAAATAAAAAAAAAATTAAATAACATTTTGTCATATGAGATTCACACGTATTTGGTTTGTTGATTTAAAAAAAAAAAAAAAAAAAAAAAAAAAAAAATTCTAAATAACATTTCTAAAAAATATATATTTAAAAAAATATTTTTTTAATATTTTTTATTTTTTTAATTTTATTTAAAAAAAATATTTAATTCTTTAATTTTTTAAATTTATTGTTTTATTAAAAAAATTAATTTAAAAAAAATATTTATCTTTATTTTTTATTTTTTATAAAATTAATTAAAAAAATTATTTTTTCTAAAATATTTATTTAAAAAAACTTATTTTTTAAAAAATTTATTTAAAAAAATATATTTTTTTAATTTATTGTTTATTTAAATTATTTTTTAAAAAAGTATTTTTTTAAAACAATTAAACAATTTTTTTAATAATTTATTTGACATTAAAATACAGATGTAAGTTAAAAAGAAAAAATACATATCGTAAAAAAAATATTACAAAAACTAACCATTTCCATTTCTCCATTTCCCTACAAAAAGTTGTGGAAATGAAACTTAAAAATTTACACTACCAATTCTCTATCAATTCTCTCAAATTCTTCACCTTTTTATTTCTCTCATTTATGATCTATCAAACAATAGAATTCAATACATTTTCATTTCTCTTATCTTATTTCTCTCTACCAAACACACCCTAAGAAACATCCCAAAACCAAAACTATACCTATGACTACACTAATCTGACACAAACTTAAATAAACCACAACTAATCAATGTCATATTAGTATTATTGATTAATTAGCATAAGTATTTGGTTTTGCATAGTGAACATGTCATGGTGTCATAAACTATTGTGCTTTTGTGTCAAAGGTTCCTTCTTTAAAACGTTTTGTGTAATGTTTTGCATAACTATAGCTCTTTTGATACTTTGTTTTGTCAAACTGTATAAAAACATACTCCGTATTTGATATTTTGGTTTGTTAATTATATATAATAAACGAGTACCCATGAATAGCAACGAGATTTTTTAGCGACAAACAACTATAGTTACACAAAACATTACACAAAATACTTAACCAAAATACCACCACAACTATTTGCCGCTATAAATCCCGTTGCTATGTATGTGTACTCGTCTAGTATAACTTTAAAACAAGAATAATTTTTTTCTTTCAACTGATTTACACACTGAAGACTTGAAATGTTTATAAATAAATGCAAGAATTTCAGCTATATCTTTAGAAAAGTCAAATATGTAACACATATAAATGTGATAGTAAAAAAAGATATTTGTACGTACTAGACTAAGAATTTTTTTAATAAATCGCATAAAATTTCACTGTTAATTTATTGATAGGATGATATATGAACAATTATTTTTTATGTTTGGAACGACACTTGATTAAGAGAAATATGCCGAAACATATTATATGTTAATGATATTCATTATCTTATAATTGTCGAAATTTTGACTTTGAATGTCAAATTAATATTTTATGACAGCACCAAAATGATTATTCCTATCACAAAAGTCAAAAACTAGAATATATGATGGCATACAAAATTAAAAAGAATAAAGATATCATTCTGAAATAAAACACATATTCGACATTTTACATTAAAAAGAAAAAGAAATAATGACAAATACAAAAATTCATAGATGGGCAACTGTCTCTTGCTTTCTATTGAACATTTCCAAGAACTCGTGAAATTTAAAAGTCATTGTTGCTTGTTGGGATCAAGAACTCCATTTATGTTTGTACTTATGCACAACTGTGTCTATCGTGATCGACAATGAACATGAATATTTTTTAATATATTATAGTCCTACGGTAATTTTCGATAGCCGGCACGCATAACATGATTGTCATATTTGTTAACGGTAGCGATGGCAAAAAAAAAAACCCGAACCCGACGAGAAAATTCGAAACCCGAACTAACTGAGCCTGGGCGAGGCATGCTAATCAGGTTACGGGATGGGTTTAGGGCTTAAACGGATATTTTAATCGGGTTTGGGGCGTGGAGCGGGGAATCCTAGCCCCGCCCCGTCTCGCCTGAATAATATATACACATATACAAATATATCTATACTTATATAATATTTTGCTAGTATTAACATAATAAAAAAATATTACTCTAATATTGTTAATTTTTATCTTTATAAGATTGCAAAATTGTTTCATTTATTGTCATATTTTTAAGTTTTAATTTATGGTGCCGTAATTTGTTATTATTTATGTATAATACTATCGTTTAAAAGTTAATAAGGTTTGCTTGTAATTGATTATTAATAGGTTTTTAATTCTTTAGGTTATTACTAACGGTCTAAAAATAATTATAAATGTGAAATGGTGCGGCTTTGGTCGAGAATTACACCCAAAGAGAACACCCCGATAAGATCTCCGATTAATGCGTGGCAGGTTGGGGAGTATTGCCCCCTAGCTGGGCACCCTGGTTAGATCCCAGATGGGAATCGGGCGAGTTTGGGGACCGGTGTGAGCCATCGACATTTCTATTAGTAACAGTTGTGAAATACGTTGTTATTTGAATGCTAATCCTTTCAATTGCTAACATAATCATAAATATCAAAATAAAAGCACGGGCTCACACGTTACCGTGAGATGAAAATAAATGGATAAGATTTTACATATAACGTCACATATTCAAGGTCATTATGTGCTACTAAACACACATAATGTCTAAAACGTGATATTAATGATTAAATTTAAATGAGATCAATCTAAACACTATGTCAGTTAAACAAAGTCAAATTCTATATGCAACAAAAATCTATACAAGATTAATCAATATTAACATGTAATGAAAAATTATGTAAAAAGTCCTTATAACTTTATAACTATTAAAATTTTAATATAATTTTTCTTAAACATTACAAAACCATGAGTTTATGAATTGTTTTTAACTTTAAAATAACGTTATTTAAATATTATTACCCGTTATACTATTGCTCAAACCTCATAGAGGCATGGGTTCTAAAACTAGTAATCTACAATACTTATAAAGCATTTAACACATTATCTCTTCTATATATATATATATATTTTTAAAGATTTTCATATATAAATTTTAAGCAAATATAACTACTTAAGTTATATGTATAATTAATTTATGCATAAACACTTACACGTATTGGCGGGCCAACATTTGTAATTAATGTCATATTTAAAACACCCTTTTGATAAAAGGTATAATTAATAAAATACAATGTACAAACTATTTGAAGCACTAATACAACTAAAAAAAATACTATTCAACACACATAATTAGTATCTATACTACTTATAATAGAGGAATGACTCTCTCTCCAAAAAATTCAGATGTACAAAAAATGATGCATGATTTACAACACTTTAAAGCAAGCAATTTTCATAATTACAATAACCAAAGCATCGTGTACAACAAAAACTAGCATGAATCGAAATTCAGACCACTTTCCTTAGAATTCTACATTAATAGCATTAAAAATACTCCTACACTCAATATTACAATCATTTAAACACAATGTACAACCCTCATTCTACATTAATAGCATTAAAAACACCCCTACACCCAATATTACAATCATTTAAACACAATATACAACCCTTATTTTACATTAATAGCATTAAAAACACCCATACACCAAATATTGCAATCATTTAAACACAATGTACAACCCTCCATCTTAACCTAGACATGAACCTGTGACCAAGACTCGACTCAATAAAACTCGACTCGATGCACAAGACTGTGACCAAGCGAATTTAGGTGTCGAAATGACTTCCCGTGAAATTTTTTATTAATTCCATTGAAAAATTTTATTTTAGGGTACCCGCCGCTGCAACGCGCGGGTACCCTGCTAGTACTATTTAATTCACTCATTCACTAAAACTAGCAGGGTACTCGCGTGATGCGGCGGCGGGTACCCTGTGACTATATTTTCTGACAACGTGATGTTATGCGGCCATACTTTTATTAAAAAAAAATATTTATAAATAACAATAACTTTAGTTAAGACAGTGGTATAATTCTATCTCCTGTTAACAGAAGTTACCACAAACAAAATCTTGATTATTTCCTTCATCACAATCATCCTTCGTCAATAAATTTTGTTGTTGTTATTAAGCTGAAAAAGTAAGCAAAGGCCGAAATATACTATGCAAAATATTTGAACCCGCGCGTTGTTGCGGGAATACAAAATATTAACACATATTGAAAACCTGTTTGAGTCGGTATGCGTAACCTGGTTCTAATTGATTTCAATCACAGTAAACGCGTGCACTATTCCTTTATCGATCACACACAACTTAGAAAGCACGAAACGAATCAAATTTGCAAAATAAAATTGACTTTGAGCAAATTATGTGTATTTACAATCGTTTTTATTGGAAAAAATATTTCGAGAACAATGGTGGAAGTTTCATAATGTTTCGAGTCCATTTGGTATGTCGAATGTGTCCCGGAGCGTGTTTACTAAAAGTTTGGCTACTTGTCCCTTCTAGTCCCTCCACCCTATTTTAATAATAACCTTTGAGTTTTTATTGTACACATTTGATCCCTCAAATTTTTATATAACCAATTTCTTATTCATAATATCTCTCCCACTCTCTCACTAAAACCACACCAACACACACACACACACACACACACACACACACACACACACACTCTCTCTCTCTCTCTCTCTCTCTCTCTCTCTCTCTCTCTCTCACTCACTTCCCCCGGCACCCCTTTACCTCCGCCAACCACCGTCATCTCCGGCCACCATCGTCGCCGGAAAAGAGGTCTTTTTCTTCCAAATCATTAGATCGGCTCACCTACTTTCTTTCTAGAGTTTCTCGGCCTGTGACTCGTCCCGTATCACCACTCACGCGCCACCCATAACCATTGTCACTGGACCGCCGCCACAGTCATCCCCCTCTTTTTCTCTCGACGGTAACACCACTCACGCGCTCCCCTTCTCCTTCTTTTTACTTTTAATCGAAACCCTTTATAATGGTATTTATTTTCCTTTGTTAGTAAATTTTGAAAAACCACCATTGGCCGCCGTCTTGAGCTTCATAATTTTTTTCACAAGACTCTTAACTCCCTAAGCCACCTTTTAACATTATGCTATTCACTTTTATACATGTATATTTTTGTCTCTCTTTACCTTCTGGGATATTCACTAAAAAGCATCATACTATCTTATTATAAGAATAGAAATTAAGATGACAAAGTATAATTTTATTTATCGTGAATTTAGATTTTCATATATGGCATGGGATGAATGGCCCAATAACACAATTTAGATGGGCAATCGTGCACAAAGCATGGAGCGACTCTCGCAATATTGCTGGAAGGTTTAGGAAAAATTTGAAGGATTTATTGTTAATTTCTTGATTACAGAATTTGTTATCTAAAGATGAAAAGTAAAGTTGATTATGGAGGGTTGTATATTATGTTTAAGTAATTGTGATAATAGGTCCAGGGGTGTTTTAAATGCTATTTAATGTATAATTGTCAGATTTTGGTCTGAATTTCGAGTTATGCTTGTTTTCATTATACACAATGCTTTGCTTGTTGTAATTTTGAAAAATCCTTGCTTTAAAGTGTTGTAAACATTGAATAATTTTTTGTACATTTGAATTTTTTGGAGAGAGAGTCCTTTGTCTATTATATGTAGTATAGATATACAACCATTTAACCAAAATATACAATCTAATCAAGCTAATAAGACAAACACTTAAAAATAAAACCATTAGGCTGCCCGCAGTGGTCGGTCGACCGGTTCGGTTGCTGTTGCGCCGACCGAGTCACTGCCATTGCAGCATGAGGGTCGAACTGGGTCAGTCAGCTTCAAAATTGATGAAGGATGATTGTGCTGAAGGAAAGAATTAAGATTTTTATTTGTGGTAGCTTCAGTTAACAGGAGATAGAATTATACATTGTCTTAACTAAAATTATTGTTATTTTGTAAATTAATTGTTAAATAAAAGTATAGATACATAACATCACATTATCGGAAAATATAGTAATGAAGTACCCGCTGCTCCATCACGCGAGTACATGCTAGTAATACATAATGAAGTTTCAATTAAATTTTGGGGTAAAATGCAAAAATGGTCCCTAAACTATCACGAAATCGCAAATATGGGACCAAGACAAAAAGGCACGCAAAAAAGCCACTAACGTTATGTAAATGTGCAAAAAAGCCACTGAGAGCCATTTTCCGTTAGTTTTCTCGTTAAGTGCCATGTCATTGAGGGTAGTATCGTCTTTTTAGTATTCATACTTATTAAATTTGCCGCCATAATCACCTCTGAGCTTGGGTATCGATGCGACATGACCTCAATGGCTAAATTTGCAAAGTAACTTCAAAGTTTTACACCCATAAACCCCCCTACAACCCACACTTGCAAATCACGACTCGAGTTAACAGTAAAAAAATCACGATTTGCAGAAAATGGAAGTATCACCAAACACCGCAATAATCACCACCACCATAACCACAACCACCAACACACACCAAGAAACATCAACGTTGGTCACCACAACGACTGTTAATCGATCCCCACAACAACTTCCATGTTCACGTTGTCATTCAGAAGACACAAAATTCTGTTACTACAACAACTACAACACTTCACAGCCTCGTCACTTTGGCCGTAGCTGTCGTAGACACTGGACTCATGGTGGTGTTCTCCGAAACATCCCTATTGGAGGTGGCAGTCAAAAAAACACCAAAAGAAAAAAACCCATGAACCCCACCACCATTTCGGGTTATTGTGATACCACTTTTGCTCCGCCGGAGTACCGGGAGTACCAGAGCCTGCTGCCGCCTCCGCCAGTGGATGATGCCGGAAATGTGATGGTTCTGGATGAAGGCAATGTGTTTGTGTCGTCGCTGTTGGAGGGTGTTTGTTTTGAGGATGGTGTTTGGCCATTTTGTGGCAGTTAATCTAGTTTGTTAGTTGAATGTGTGTCTTTTGTTTATAGTAGTTGATGTAACCGATCTTTTGGTGAATGGTAAACTATATGGTTGTACAATATTGGCGGGAAACTAAAACTAACTAGCTAATAACTAACTGAGCCTTCTAGAACTACTTAGCTACAAAGGAGTGTTTGGTTCTGCAGTTATTAGCTTGACTTGACTGTTTTGACCCATGTTGAGTAGCATCCTCATTATTCCCCTCACAAATTGGCAGTGTGTAAGGGTTACACAGAGCCAATTTGGATAAACAATTGTAGTGCAGAGGTTTGCTTAGGCCCTTTGTGAGAATATCAGCCAATTGTGACTTGGTTGGTATGAAAGTGGGTAGAATTTGACCAGCTTTAATCTTGTCTCTCACAAAGTGGCAATCAATTTCTATATGCTTAGTTCTAGCATGATGCACAGGGTTGGAAGCTAGAGCAATGACAGATGCATTATCACACATTATTATGAGGTGTATTAAGCTGGCTTGAACCACTTTGGAAGCTCTGTACAAAGGAGTGTTTGGTTCTGCAGTTATTAGCTTGACTTGACTGTTTTGACCCATGTTGAGTAGCATCCTCATTACAAATCTACCAAGTTTGACAATATAACATAGTTTGACAATATTTGTTTGACTTTTAACATAGCATCATCACATAAGTAACAAAGCAAAATAACATACTTAATCAACAAAAAAGATAACATAATTGATAATATAACATAGTTTGATAAACAAAGAAACATAACATAGTTTTCTTTGACCACAAAACATTAAACTTCAAACAAACATAACATGATTGATAAAAAAAACCTTGAAAGAAAATCTAAAGTCCCTTGACAAATGCATGCTTGTTGAAAAGCTTCAGCTTCGCTTCGGCAATCTTCTTCTTCAATTCCAAAAGCTCGCTAATTTCGGACTTTTGAAGCTTCTTAAAATACTCCAAGCACTTGAACATCTGCACCGAGGGACGCAAAAGTTCCATTTCAGCCATGTACTTTTTTCTTTGAATAACAATATCAAGCAACTCTTGATATGCCTTAAAAAGATCTTTCGCATACTTCACATCCCGCTGTGTCTCCCTAGCAAAATAAACCGACATCTGGTATGGTAACTCAGTTGAGTTAGCAGCCGCTGCAAGTTCCTGAAGAAGCACAAATTGAGACATTCTTACACCCTTTGATACAAGTTATGTTTTACTGTTTTTGTTACTGGAAGAATGAGGAAATTACTTGGGTTATAACATATAAATAGGCAGGGTAATTACATGTGGAAATGTGTTTTAGGCATGTTTGGGTAATAAATGCTAAACGTTTGGGTTACCAACATACACATCTCAAAATTGCCTAGTCTTTTGGCTTCCATTAGATTAGATAAAAGGTTATGCAACCATTGACCCTAGTTAATATTACATAACCAGTAGGTAAACTTTAGAACAAGTACATATTGTTGTAATCTTCCACTAAAACACCATAGCAGAATCATAACAAATTATTGACCTAAACATAAAAGCATAACCATTATTTAGCATCATCTTGGGTTTCTTGTCAGCATCATCCTTGGGTTTCTTGTCAGCCATCAGTGTTCGCCTCTTGATTGATCTTCCTTGGTCTTCAAACTTGTCCTCTACAAGCACTCCATCTTGCCAAACTCAATTTTTTTCAAGCACTTCATCTGGCTCATCTCCTTGTTTAGCATCTCCAACTACTTCAACACACTGCTCATCTAGAATCACATCCTCATCACTAACTCTTTGTTCACCATCATCACCATCAATACCATCAACATCCAAAATTGCAAACCTGTCTTCACCAACGACTACAAGTGGAACCAAACTGAAACTAATTGGTTCAGCAAAAAGAGCATACACCTCTGTTCCTTCTCCAACTGCAACTACGTCATCAAGTTCATCCAATGCTTGATCTATTTCAGCAAACATGTCACTAATCTCTTGAGGCTCTTGAGGCTCTTCAATCGCATGCATCTCTTCAGGTTCAGGTACATCAACTAAATGGTATGGATCATCAGTCCAGTCAACATCTTTTCCTTGATCAGCCTCTTCATCACTAATCTATGTGTGAAGATCTCCTTCTTTTCCACTAATAGTGCAACCATCACTTGTGTCATCATAATAAGCATCATCAAAATCGAGCACATCTGTGGACTCCAGGGAATCCTCACTTGAATCCTCCACCATAAACTTTTGGTCAATCTCTTCCAATAACCCCCTGAATTGAAACTCATCACTCAGCCTCTTTGAATGATTTGCAATCATTTTTTCAACACAAAATGTTGGTGGGAAGCCATTGTCAGAATCAGTATCATAAATAGGTCCAGCCTTCTCAGGTTGGCTTGTCTCATGCCACTCTTTATGCCACTCTAACAATAGTAGTTTCCCAGTGTTTCCAGTCTCACCATCAACATCCTTTCCAACATCATCATTCACATCATGATCCACAATTTCTTCTATCACCACACCCTTGCCCTTACTCATCATTCGGTCCATCATCTCACACTCTACCACTGAAACACCGGTTTCAATATACAACTCCAATTGTGTAAATATAGGAACATACTCCACAAGTCTCCTCACATCTTCCTCAGACTTTAATGGTAGCAAACCATCATCCAGTGACTCATCAGGTAGCCTAAAGTGAGTAAACACAAGGGTACGATCCGTGTAACCTAAATCCTCTAACATTTCGCCCAATAAGTCCATGGAGAAAACGTCACAGTGAACTCCGTCAAACCAAACTGTATCTCCAAAGAGATATCTTCTCCCTGGTGTTGAGGTAAATTCACCATTGTGATGGATTTGCAAAGTAAACATTTTTTCATTCAACGTTGTGCAACACATACAAAAACATCACTAACTTCGAATAACAATAACAACTTTAAATGGAAAACATGAAAATGGAACAGAATATGCTTACCATACAGGACTCCTAAACCAGGTATCGGGGTACTGCGTGCACGATTTTGCCAAAGCTTAACCATTCTCAAGATCTTTACTTGTGAAATTAATGTTCTCCTTGGAAGAAATTGAGCCACGTATATAAACTATTGTTCTAAAGGACTAAATTTGTAAAACAAAACACTGGCAATTGAAGTTATTGGCGGGAAAGGGATAAAAAGACGATATTACCTTCAATGTCATGGCACTTAACGAGGAAACTAACGGAAAATGGCTCTCGTTGGTTTTTTGCACATTTACGTAATGTTAGTGGCTTTTTTGCCTGCCTTTTTATCTCGGTCCCATTATTATGATTTCGTGAAACTTTAGTTACCATTTTTGCATTTTACCCTAAATTTTGAATCACACTAATTATATGACCCTACCTTTGCCCTAATCATTCTAAAGTATAACATGTAACTTTTTGTTACTTAACAATGTAGGTTACATATACCATGAAAAAATGGTAGGTAAGCCGCAAAAATCATTGCTTAGAATCTAAAAGTGATGAGACAAAAGTGGAAGTTCCCTATATAGTCAGATCTCTGTCCCTATTATAATGGCAACCACGAGCTGCAACTTTGTAGCAACCTTTCCTTTTGAAGCTTCTCAATAGATTTCAATCTTATCTTCTGAAATACGTGTTTATTAGATGAACGACGACCATGGCATTCATTCATATATGCTTTTTCAAATCTCAACCCTTTCAAAATGATCATTTTATATTTACAAATATTTAAAAACGGGTTTAGAGTCTTAGACTACAAAATAGTAAGGAATTTTCTTTAACGTCCTGTTTTGAAATGCAAACTTCAAAAAAATAAATAAATAAACGATTGTCATCAAAACTGCACTTCTTATTGAGTGTGTTTGGTAAAATTAGCAGTGAGTTGTACAGTAGCTGTGAGCAGTTATATTTCGATGTGTTGTCAAAATGTATATTTTAATGTATTGTTATATCACAATATTTGACACGTGTTCATATTGTGACAACAAATCAAAATGTGACTATTGTAGTAACATTTTATGAAAGTTTGTTACATTTACTAATATTTTATAAAATTTACGTATCAAAACGAGACATTAAAGCAAGTTCATTGTTATTTTATGACTTAAACCTTTTAAAAACTATCAGATATCTATGCCAAAACATATTCCTTTAAAACCTTACAAAATTAGTAATGTTATTTTATCAAAATTACCATTACTTATAAATGATGACATGATATATTAATAAATTAAATACTCGATTACAATTTAATTCAATTTTTTTTTCACTTTTACTTATTTCACACTCATAATACAAGATGGTAAATATGCATACACAAATTAACGATTTTATTCATTGTTGCAGACTTGTAGTTATGCGCAGATAGTCGTCTGGTTAGTTTAAGTCATGAAAAGTAGATCTGCTTATGAGAAAAAGAAGGAGAGAGAGAGAGAAAAAAAAAAAAAAAAAAGATGATGGAGGGCTTTACTAGAAAAGCAAGAGGGTGGAGACTTTGGTTATCATCTTGTTCCCTCGTCCACAAGTCTTGACAGTTAACATTTCCTAGGGACCAAAATCCACAAAAATGCTCCCTCATGGTTAAGCAACCACACACATGGTCCAATTGCACATTTCTTATTAGATAAGTCGATATTCACTTTGACATATGCATTTCTTTATAAATATTTATAGTCTGATACGAGCAATAAAATTTGTCACGCTTATTATTGTCAAATAGATTTTTTAGATATCTATGTGTAAAAATATTAGCAGAAAAGAAAATTAAGTGGAGATCTATTTAACTACTCTTAAGTCTAAACTAAATATTTTATTAAAATGCGAGTTATAAGACTCCAAACCCTATGGAGTGAGAAACTACAACTTCAACTTCAACTTGCATAATAGCATTTTCAATATGTGTGTAAAATTTTACTAACAAATATATCAGTTTTGGTATAAAATATCAAATTACTTCTTCAACATATATGGATTAAACACTACATCAAATTTATGTGATCAATATATATATTTTATTATTTATTTATTTTATATTTTTGTAATTAAACATATGTTTGGTCTAAATAGATGCGGTGCATACAGCATATATTGGAGCAAAAATATTTTGAGGTGATAACATTCTTCTAAAGATTAAGTTAATTTGATATATGCGTTGAAGATGCTATTAAGGATGATGATATGATATTTATCCCGTTTAGTCCAATTTCGGTTTTGAGTATAATTTGTGTTGATAGAATTATTTGCGGAGTTGCAAGTATAGTTACCTAAGAATAAAGTTTGGAGTTACACTGATGCTGGGTTATTAAATAGGATTTGTCTAACAAATGATTTAAGATGTGTTTACTAATATAAAGATTTTATTTTAACTTAAAAATGAATTTAATGCATATTATTTAAACTACTTAATTATTACTCCTTTCGTCTCAAAATTATTGTTAGGAGACAAAAATTACAAAGTTTAATAAAAGTGAGGCTACTTTAATTTTCAGTCACTGCTGAATCTATACAGATGCCATCATGGTATGGGTATTTTGGTATTTTCAAAAAATTCTTCAAGCTCTGATTCAGGCTATGATGAGCTTCAGTTTTATCAACTAAAAATGGGTTCAAGCTCAAAGAATGTTGAAGCTAGCAATAGTCGAAGCTCAAAGAATGTTGAAGCTAGCAAGAGTCCAAGCTCCAAAAAGATTCCTTTTGCTGATAGGATTAAGGTTCTAGGACTCGCAAATAAGCACACTTTGGCTGCAATTGGTAATAAGTCATTTGGGGTCCAAAAAAAAAAGTAATTGGCAGTCCAAAAGGGAAGGGGAAAAAAGGATGGTTTAGAAGCATTTGTAGGTACTAATGCTTTTGATGGTATGTTTAACTGTTTATCATGGATGTTGGTAGTTTATATTTGGGTTAAATGCCCTAGAACAAATCTTTTGTACCCCTTATTAGCAATACAATGCTTCCTACTTATGATTAACTAACAAACAAGGGTATAGACACATCAAGACATACTTTCATTGCATCTAATAATCGACCATTACAAAAGATTGAGTTTACAAGGATAGAAGAACCATGACTGCTTAAACTAATGACCTACACTTGTAACACTAATGCCTTAAACAACTACAAAAACTACCCAATCCAACATAGTGTTGTATGACTAGTTCATTGCAAGGACCAAAGAAACAACAATTGCAAAAACACAAAGGGTTGACTTCCAAAAAACTGACTTTTTTTTTTTAAAGCTTGTTGCAAATCAGCCTCCAATTCTTCAATCATTCTTTGACGTGTCGTTTCTGTTTGAACTTGACGTCTTTGATGAGGAGTAAGTTGACTTTACATCTCGAACAAATGCATCTTATCAATCACATTCAACCTCTGGATCAAACCAATCCCATTTGTCACATTGCTTATTACCAGGTTTCTGCAATCAAATATTAGACTCTATTAAATAAATGAAAATTATAGTCTGTAAAACAAAACGTGAATGATGAAATGCCAAATGATTTTGACAAACAAGGAATCGTCGGTGTCCAAGACGTTATAACCTTTGATGGTTTGTGACAGTTGTAGGTTTCATTCGAAAGATACGAATACATGTTAGTAGCAGATTTAGGGTTTATGATTCTTCTTGTGTGAATTTGTGTTGTGTGAAAAAGTGTTGTGTGAATTTGTGTTCTAATTAGGGTTTTGGATTTGGGTTAGTTTTGTACAATTGGGTAAACCGGTTACGTGAATGGATCGGGTATTCTAAACCCACCCAACTTATGCAATGTGAAAATTACATGTAGGATAATAACATGGTTTCAACAAGTTTCATTGCTTATACTGAGAAATTACAAAGTTCGTTTCTTATAATGAGAAAATTTTGAAAATTTGTTTCTATTTTGTGGACTTAACCCTATGATTTATCAAATACTTTCAACAGTTCACATTATACTTTCATCAAATTATAATATGCATCCAGTTTTCAGTTTCACCCTCTTTCTTTACCACTTGTAGTAAATCAATATACACAATGCCAGTAGTGATGTCATCTAGGTTTCACTTTTCCTGCTTGCATGTTGCTTAAAAAATTATTCTGGAGCCACCATCATGAATAAACAATTTTAGATCTTTTAAAGATTGGGTGCTATTTAGTTGCAAATATTGACTGCAACAAACCCTTTATGTTTGTTTAATGAATAAGCAAGGGTAAAAAAGTCAAGTGACATGCTAAAAAATATTTATATAAAAACCTTAAATATTACTCCGTGAGAATATAAAATTAGCAAAGATATTGATGTCATTTTAAAGTTTTGTAAAGATACATGCATAAATGTTGTGAGAAAATATTAGAATTAGTATAAAACACCAAATTATTAACTTGACTTTTGATGCTAATCAAAATATCCCAATAATACAATTGATGTTATAAAGATTAATAATTACAAATCCTAAGAAGAATCTAATTCTTTATGTAAAGGTGGCTCGTAGCAAGTAGCAACCCTTCAAAAGTTAATTTTTTTATTTAAGATTCGGAAAATCTTAGTAAAATAGACAGCAAAGCTAAAAGTAAAAGGTTCTACCTATTTATCCGCACACATTATATAGTATTCAGTTGATAAACTATAGAGGAAGAACTCAACATTATTCACTTTGATAACCAGAAAATTTTATTGGAAGGGCCACATGTTTATTCTCTTTAAAAAAAATTAACAATGGATTCTAAGCAGTTGCTAATTCTTTTCTTATATATTGTATATCTTCTTCAAAACAATACTCTATAATATACAAATGAGTTACAACAACAGACATACCGCATACGTACTAAAAATAGGCTACTCGATTCTTTAGATAGTGCATGCATGGATTCAGCATTTTTTCACTCCCCGCGTTGCGTCAAGCATCAAGAGACCAGAACTTCCATTGCTGTCACTAAGATCCGCGTGCCCTAGATTCAAGTTAAATGTCCAATGCTGTTTGTCTGTTGAAAGTTTACTCATTTTGCGTCAAGTAAAACAATTGTTGTCATTATATGACAGAAACTTGTATTCTGGGTATATATATGACATTTTGATGTTTAGGTATATATGGAATTATCCCTTACATATATATTCAGTTGACTACTTCTCAATCACCTTTTAATTTACGTTGGTCTTGTTTTCTTTTAGCTAGGTGCGCATCGATTTGTGTTTCTGCAACACGCTAATCGATCCATGCACTGTACTTAAGATACGTATATATTAAGAATGATCATCCAAACAAACGAACCATCTTGTTGCATGCAATATATCCATGCTTACAAGAACTATATATATATTTGGTTAAAAGGTTCAAAACTATGTATTCGGCCACTTTTCCCAACAAAAAACAATATCAACGAATTATTAACCTAACATGAGGTATATCATATATAGTAACAAAATTTTGCTTCTCATGTTCCAAAAAATAAAAGTGAAACTTCATCATCTTCCACTACTAGTCTACAAAGTAAGAAAATCTTACATATATATTGGAGTATTGGACACATGGCCATGGATGAAGATGGAAGCCAAGTAGTAAGATGGGTACAAGTGGACTTTTTAGCCACCAAAGTTTCCCTTTTATTTATTTTATTAATATTTAACTTTTACTTTTATTCATGAAAAATTAAGTGCAAATAATACTCACCTAAAAGGTGTGGTTTATTTGTCCTTTTGATTGGATTTTGGCATCCACATCAAGTGGAGGCAACTTTTGTGCAAGCAAACATATATGTAGTGCAACATTGAATAGCTTCAAAACAAGTTTTTAATGGGAGATAGACAATATCTAATTTCTACAACTTCACATCATCCATGAGGTCAATAGCCGTTCAGGGGCTGCATTTTATAATACATAGTTATTGATTATAGGTTGTTTAATATAGAAAGTTAAGTTCTATTTATAGGTCAACCAAATTTATTCCATTACTAATACATCATTAATGATTAATGAGCCAATTTAGAAGTGGAGAATCAAATTATGAATGTTTAGGTCATTATAAGCATGTTTGAGTACTTGAACAAATCTTGTTATAAGAGTTGCATATTCAATTTCTCCATTGAGATTGTGGTTTCTAAACACAGTGATCTTCTTTCCTAGAATACGATTACGTAATTGTATCAAATGTTTTGTTAATGTGTGCTCACTGAAGCGCTCCGGGCTTTAGCTGGCACACGTTAAGAAAACCCTTTTATTAATTATATCAAGTCATATTAGACATTGAATTAATAAACAAGATGCTTTCTTACATGATTATATGTCAAATTTTACCATAAAGAAAAAGATCCGACTCATAATTTCATTGTCGCCTCTAAAGGAGTACGTAGTTTTTTTGCATGTTTATCCATACGTATTTGCTCTTATTTTTATAGCAAATTCTTCTTTAAACCCTATAAAAAAATTTGCACACCACATTATGTAAAGCTTGTGAAGAAAAAGAAGAACTTTGTAACCTTAATCCAGATGTCAATTATCAAATGAAACTCTTATCCATAACGTTAATATGACGTTCTAAAAAAGAATGGATAAGTACCATAGCAAAATTACATTTTTCTTGATCAAAGGGTTAAATATGTTGTACGGACCACAAGGTCATTTTCATTGCAAAGTTATGATTTAATTGCCATAATTCTACCTAGAATACAAAGATGTTGACTGTTGCAACACATCCAATGCATGAAAGGATTAGATAATCCATCAACTTAATAATGATCTTGTTTAATGCTAATCCTATGTGTTAATTACTTTCTAAGTGGTTTAATGTTGCTTTCAAGAGGATAATACAAATTCTAAAAGGTGAAAATGGTGGAGAAATTGGCATGGACACTAACTATATGTTGTCCTATCATGCATGTAAAATGTTTAATTAGTTATATGTGATTTGTGAATAACATATTCAAATCATTTAATTGTGTACAACTTAATTGTATCATGTAAACAAATGATTTAGAGTTTAGAGTATGCTTATATTACTATGGACCAATATAATATCTCCTATAATTTGGTTGTGATTGTGAACAAAAAAAGTAAGTTTGATTTTATATTCTTCTAAAATTTGTCACCATTAATTAAAATAGAAAGCCAAAATAGAATTGTTGTAATGCATGAAAGTGGGAATATGATAACCCTTAATTGGTGGAAGAGGCAAGTAGGTTAGTTGTTAATTAATCATGTGTACTCATTCTATACGCCTTTTTGGCTTTCCAATATTTATTGCTTCATAGTTAACTATGATATCTAGTTTATCTATTTAGAAAAAGATGCATTCTCAAATAAATCATAGGATTCGTAACAAATAACCACGAAATTCCTTTAAATGTGAAAAATAGCCACTTCTTAGGACAAGAAATATAAAGTGTGTTTTGACTTTGGAAAAAAGTACATTTGGATGATCATTTCAAATAGAGCTTTTCAAGGAAAAAAACATAAAATGATCAAACTATCAACATTTCTGTTTTCTTCATCTTTAAGAAAAATCAGAAGACGAAAAATATTGAATTTAGTTTCTATTTGAGCTAAATTTAAGTATAGTAAAAGCAAAACCACCAAAGAGCTTATTCTAAAAATCTAGATCTTCTTCTTGTAACCTCTTTGTTTCAAAGTGTTCAAAACCTAGACTCGAGTGCCAAAACTCTTAGTTTGAATGTTTTAGTAGTTCTTGATGAGCTCGTATTTGTAGTTCAAATCAAGATAGAATGTAGAATAAAATGCAAAAGCCTATTTTCTAAGATCAACGACGTCACACTTCACTGAATCAAACATGCGAGATGGTGATATAAGGCGAAAACATCTCATTATCACTGGTTATGCTTCCAGTTGTTCTTAAAGATTGAGATTAAGACGTACTCGGGATTAAAAGCAAAACCTATCTGGATTTTCAAGGTTAATAAAGGTGCTCAAAAGGAGAGTAATCTGTTATCCAGATTTGATTAATATAAGATGAGTGGTAATTAAAAATGCAACATCAAAACAAAACCACAATACCAAAAGAAAGGATTGAATGATTGATATATATGATCATGAAGATAAGTAAGAGATGTCGCAAACTTGGTTGTCATTCACTTCCCTGACATCTTACATACAGTAAATGCAAAATTCTCGTATACTGAAACAATTAAACACTGCAGCTTGAAACATTAATGAAAACATTAACAATAACGAAAACATGTACAAGACAACACAATAACTGTTATCGAATTGGGGATTTCCGCCTCTATATATACCGAGTGAGCCATTCTATTTCATCAAATTACAATACAATTGCTGTATAATTCAAGTAAAATTATCAATCTGATAGACATGCCTTAATGTACGTCCTAACCTTTTATTTCTTGAAGGTTACGAGCTAGACTCCGTCACCTTGTCTTCGAAACTTGATATTTCAACACCATGACTAAAACAACTTGAACAACTAGCGCGCATAAAACTTGTGTACGATTGATCGTTCTCTCAAATTTCTACCTTTGCATCTATTTATACATAACATCATTGTTATTATTTCTTCTAAGATTCAGACTATCCTTAGGATATTCCTTGTGTTTTTCTTTATGATTTACTTTAGATTGTGTGTACCTAAGACTCTTACGACATCCATAACTGTCCTTAATTTATATTTTATAGAAATGCATATGACAACATAATGAAAACATATGATTTCAACTATTAATTGAAGGGATTTAACGGTGATGTTTGTTTATATTAGGTTCATTTTCATCTTCAATATTCTTCGACTTTGTAACTAACTTTTTTACAAATATGCTAGACAACGTTACAAAAATTATTAGCATGTTTGAATTTAAAGAAATGATAGAGAAACCTAGATATAGTACCAGTTTTGTGCTTAAATTTGTGTGATAGCATTCTATTGGTTGCACCAAAGAGACAACTTCTTTACAAACCAATAATCTACTGGCGCACAGTTTTAAACATAAGAGTAGGCATACGGTTGAGTCTCCAAATCATTTTTCTTAAATTTATGCCTAGTTGAGTGCCCAAAATGTGTGTTGCATTTATCTGTTGAAGATGAAAAATGATACACTTATTGATAAACCAATGAATGGGCAACACATATGTTTGGACAAATAATTGGTCACAAATTTAGGCATATCAATCACTTTTCATAAAATTATATACCCTTTAGACATCTTTACCTCAAAGTAGTTGCAAATTGCAATGGCCTTATGTCAACAAGTGTGTGTCGTCTTGTCAAGAATCATCCAAAACATGAATATA
This sequence comes from Artemisia argyi, assembly GCA_030686995.1. Taxonomy (NCBI): domain Eukaryota; kingdom Viridiplantae; phylum Streptophyta; class Magnoliopsida; order Asterales; family Asteraceae; genus Artemisia; species Artemisia argyi. Next base: position 41,680,686 of record CM060693.1, on the reverse strand, counting down.
CTGATCATACTATCATAGTACAAATTACTTCTGCCTGTTATGAAATGATATAGTTGCAACTTATTTAAAATTTTAAAGTGGTTAACAAAAGTCTTGTATCAACATTAGAGAAATGTCATATATTCCTAATCACTACACAGGTATCTTCAATTTAGGTGTGGTTTCGTCACCTTTAATCAAATGACTCACAATTTATGTATTCTTAGACGATACAAACTTTTTGATGCAAGATGGGAATTAATCATCTTTTTCTTTCTATTATTATTTGTAGCAGCAAAATACTAATTAAAATACAAAAAAAAAGGTAATATAGTCGTGATTAGCACCGTTGGTTGTTGGAGCATATAGTGTGACCATATTACCCCGCATGAGCCAACCCTGCACACTCGCTCTAAACACCTTTTTTTCCCAGAACCCCTATTTGGTGGTTTGAAGCCTGACACGGGTCGAAACTTCCCCTCTTACAGGAAACTTTTGGGACCACTAGGGTGAATCTATCCCTATTGGCGATGGATTTTTTTTTTTTTTTTTTTTTTTTTTTTTTTTTTTTTAATCTTTTATATTTTACCTCATCGAGGGGACCATACCCTATGCTCTAAAAGTGATCAAGATTCAACTTACAATGCAATCAAATGATTGATTTCGAGCCACAACTTACAACTCTTTCCAAGACTACTTAAAAGTATCACATATACAGGTCATACCAACAATTTCACATTAGATAACTACTCAATAATTGTGATTGTCTATGGAGGGGACCATACTAAGAAAAGTGACTTAACGTTTCAAACCATCAAAATTACTTTGACACCTGTTATGTGTTGTACAATATGTTAAAAATAGCATACTTTGTCGTATGTACAAAATTTTGACGGTGCACAAATCACTTCTCATGTACAGATTACTTACATTCCTTAAACTCTAGCTATGTAACTAACCAATGACCAGTAGTTGAGCCCCTTACAAACTAAAGCCCAAGCTTTGGTTCATTGCTAGAGGAGCCTTATATCATTTTCAGCTACAAAGCTAAAAACTTATTTCCAGAAGGTTGTTTAGCAGTATCTAACAACGCAAATAAAAATATGTAATTTTTTGAGGGTTTGTGATACTTAGCTAATTGAATTAGCAAATCTCCAAGAAATCAAGAAGAAACTGAAGTACTTTGAGCCAATTTTCTGTTCTATTATGTTAAAAGTATGCAGTACAACTCATTGAAAATAAACTACTAGAAACCACCATAAGACATGCTCTACGTGCTCTATAACTTGCAAAATAAAATGGAAAATATGGAAATAATGCATTAGTGGATAATCATGCATGAAACACTAAAAGAGAAATATGCTCCCCGTGCAAAAGTGGAAACCAAGTCAAGACTCAAGATGAGCCATTTTGCTTATGGGTTTCGGTTCTTAACGCACATATCAGTTTGTATCATTAACCCCTCCAACTATTCTGTTACTATCATGCAAGTCCCTAAACATAAACCCATTTTCATGTAAAACCCAAATGATATATGTCGTATTTAAGAATAGATTTTTCAGGGAGGTGAATGTGAAAAACACCAAAATATTGGTTTTAAGCATTTCTGCTACACAAATCTAACTCCTTTTCCTTTTTTGCTTTCCATATCATGCAAGGGCAAAACAGCCCCTAAAATTATCACTCAAGTCCCTAAAATATCTACTGTTTCGGCACAACACAAAATGAGTTCAGTGGAAAAACAAATGTTTAGGGCTTGAACAACATTAGTACGTTAGGTTAAGCCTATAACCCTTTTCTTGCCATCAACTCACAAGTCAAGAAACAAGAATATCAAAACCTCCAATATAATTGCAATTGTATATAGTACACTATTGGGTCACGTATATTAAAAGGGTACATCTTACGACAAATAAATAGTGCACAAACAAGATAAATTTCATTACTTGGTATTCTGGTCACCAGAAAGAAGAGCATTTGCAGCAGAATCCAAGTCATGAGGAAAGAAAACCCTGCACACCCGTAAATGCAACATTTTCATTTTCAACGAGATTATTACAAATATTACTTTTTTCCCGTTACTAACACTTAGAAAATTATTGAACCTTAACTAGAATTAAAAGATCACTAATTTGATCAAAACATTTGAACTATTAGAGTGGAGATACTAATGAGACTTAAGAAGTTCATATTACCTGCATGTATTGTGGTACAGGGTTTTGCTCAGTTGGTTAATATCAGCAACGCCTTTACAACCAGCAACAACCTCAAGGACTTGCCTGCAGAAGATAATATATAAAATCAGCATCCAACAAGTTCAATAAAGATATGGAACACGTTCCGTTGGGGTTTGGCCTTCAATTTTCAGCCATTTCAAAAGTGCAATATTCAGTAGGCAAAATGGGCGGAGCGTGTAATGGGTCAAAACTGGTTCGGGTTGAAACAAGTCAACTGTTAGTATGCGTTGACCCATTAACCTCTTTTTGTTCATTTCTTAACATATATAAATAACAATGTTTTAATAACGATTACAACATTAAAATTAGTCTAAATGGTTCAGTAAAGCGGTTTAGGATGTTGTATACAGTATACTTGTATGTGTAAAATTCTGTTTGGCCCTTCCCTATTAGCTGATCTATTTTTTATTTTTTATTTATTTATTTATTTATTTATTTTTTGAGTCTGACCTGATTGAAATAAAACACAACCAAAATCAACTCATTCATAATGACAATTTATTATGCATTTATGTTAAAATAACGAACATCACGAAAATGCACTTACCGAACTAAACAAGGTTCATTTCGACCTTTAACTAGGGAATCCTGTTCATACTTCTCTTTCTTCTTAGAAGGCCAGGTGGATTTTATGAAGTTTTTTCCAGCGTGAGTATTTTTTATCTCACAATAAGGAGAATCTGTCTCAATCATCATTCTTTCAACTGGGATACCCTTCAAAGCATCAAGGTTTTCAGACGTTTTCAGAGAACAACCATTTATACCTGTTGTTGTAACAACGTAAAAAACACAAATTAGGAACTTGTATATTGTAACAAACGAGAATACAAATCACATGTATTTAATTCAATTCAGTAGGAGGATATTGACCTATAAAAAGATCATTAAATGCCAGAAGCTTGTCACGGTCTTCAGGTGTACCGGTAAATGAGTGGGCAACTCCACCACAGAATCTGTCACATTATATAAGAATATTTAGCCAAGTTTAATGTCAACGAAAATTATAATTCGCCTAAATTATGCTGCATCATATATTATTTATTCAAATAGATTTCTATAAAATGAGATCCATCCATGATACCTGTGCTTGTTCTGTTCAAGTATGTCGCAGAAATCACTAGCAGCTGCTCGCATGTGAAGAAACATTGGAAGCTTCAGGGTATGTGCTAATTCAAACTGCCTCTCGAAGTACCTGATAATTAAATATAAATAAATTAATCATTTCATTCTAGCAGCATTTTTTAATATTGGACGCATGTATGCTTTGAGCAGCACGTACTTCTTTTGAACCTCGGGTGAACAAAAGTGAGTTCTGTCATAATCCAATCCACATTCACCAACTGCCACTACCTATTGACAAAATACAAGAATCCATTAACGTTGTGTCGATTCCAAAAAAGTTATCTTAATCTACCGGATAAAAAAAGCTTAAATTTTACGCACACAGAGAATGCGCAGCTCTTGACTGATCATACCTTCCCTTTCTCTACTCCCTCTTTAGCAAGTGAAAAGAGTGCCTGAAAATGCTTTTCTGGATCTCCACTTTCGTCAAACTCCTGATCCATATAAAAAATTTTAAAATTATAACTAAAGGTATCGTATTACCTCTATGGTTGGTGGACTTTAAGATTAGCAAAAAATGTTTGTAAGATATACTCACATTGCAACGTGTTGGGTGCACTCCAACTGTACAGAATAGTCTTGCTGCCACAAACATTGCAGACTCAGTACAAGTATATATAGGAAATCTATTCTAAAACTACGGAATTTGGTAAGCATATACTAGAATCAGCACACACATTGACTAACCATCAGTTTCTGCAATAGCTAAAGCTTCCTTTGACTCCTCAAGCGATCCTCCTGTAACCTGCAACAAATATGTCCCCTCAATGTTCAGAAGCTAATACACAAGGCGAAGTTTATGCACATTGGACAAATGTAATAGTTACAGAAGCGATGTTATATATTTAAGTATCTATGAGGGTATTTGGCATTTCATACTGAAAGATATTATCTTATTATTGCGTCTTTAAGCAGCAGAGAATCAGTTTCTAGCGTTTGGGTATAGTGAGTTCAGTAGTTGCAAGAAAACTGATTCCGATATAAAACCATTCACCAAAAGTCTTTAATAAATCAGAATTTGGAAAACACTCAACAATTAGGGTGCGTTTAGTTGGGGGAAAACACCCTTGTTTTTCACAAAATGTTTTATGAAAAACAAGGAAAACAAAGATCGCGTTCAAATTAACGTTTTCCAACAAAATATTTTGCAAAACATAAAATCCCTTATTTCCTAACTTAACAAGGAAAATTACAAAACAAATTTTAGTTGTTTTCCTTGTTTTCCTTTGTAACCCACAACCCTCCCTCCTCTTCCTCAAAATAGAAAACACAAACATCAACTAAATGTGTTTTTTATATTTTCAAATGTTTTGTGAAGATAAATTTCCCTTCCAAATTTTTACAAAACTAGCGATAGAAAACAAGAGAATTTTTTCTCCAACTAAACACACCTTTAATATTTCAATTACCATAACTTCAAACAACAAAAGTACTATCTCATGCCGCTTGTATTATTACAACTCATTATCTTGCTCTGATTATCCCATATCACATACCCATTTTTAAAACGCAATGCCTAACACCCTCTCAGCTAGTTTACTTGGTTTCTTATTCGACTTTTAGAATTTCAACTAATCAAAATTAACCTAACCACCACCGAGGTGGCCCAGTGGTTAGGCACCCTGGTGTCCTTAGTAGAGGTCTCGGGTTTAAACCTGAATAGGTACCTATCTTAGGGGTGGCTAAGGAAAGGGTAGGAAACAGTTACGGGATACCCTAGTTAGGCAACATAAGATACAAACACTAATGACATTCCAATTACAAAAGTATTCAAAATAACGACAAAACGGTGTGCTTACGATAATTCGGTCAACGCCAGCGGTCCAAGCCCGGGCTAAAACATGAGCAATATCAGGCAAATGACATTGTTTTCCATTATATACACCTTTAAACATCCCATCTGCATCATTCAATCAATCAAATCAATATTAATAAATAACTAACAACAATCATTATAAAACTATCGAATGTGAACTAACCTGTGAAGTTAACAGCAATGTCTGCTTATATTTAAAGCCAAAAAAAAAAAAAGATGGTTAGAGAATTTAATAAATTGTTATGGTGAATAAGAATTAAGGGGTTTAAAGGAAGTGTTCATACCTATCATTCGAATTGTCGCCATGAATTAAGATGTGTCTGGTTTGCAATTGAAACCCTGAGATGGGTTTGGGGTTTAGTTAACAGGAATGGGTTCAGTTATCTTAGGGTGTGTTTGTTGCGAGTGTTTAGAAAAATGGGAAGGTAAATGATAGAAAACAGGGGTATTGTTCCGACTTCCGGCTAGGGCTTATCGGTCCCGGACCGAACCGATCAAGACCGAGACCGAATTAGCCCAAAAGCCGAGATTGAGGATTTGACCGAATGTGGTCGGTCTGGTCTGGTCTGGTCCAGTCTCGGTCAGTCCGTCTATCGGTCCGGTCCAACAAGGCAAAACAGTCTGTTTGTGGCCGGACCGGACCAGACCGACCAAGACCGAGACCGAATTAGCCCAAAAGCCGAGACCGAGGACCGGACCAAATGTGGTCGGTCCGGTCCGTTCGGGTGTTTTGCTCATCCCTAGTTCCAACGGTTGTTTGGGGTGAGTTCCACTTCATTTAATCACTTAGGTTAATCACTTAGGTTTACACATTTGACTTATGGTTTGACTAATAAGCTTGAATTTCAACTTAAAGCACTGACTAACCAATCATATTTAGTGTCACACCCCGTCGAAAGCGAAATCGCGAGATGCGACGTAATCAATATACATCGCAAAAGATAATTAACAATACAAGACATAATATCATAAAAGAAATCTCAATGATTACATTGTTATTACAAGATTACAATGTCTGAAAATAGATAGCGTTATTGTTTTTAGTCTAACACATGACAAATATGAAATCCATGAGATGCAATCACTTAGGTTCCACTTTCATTTAATCACCTGAAATGCATGAGAAAACGGGTCAAATATGAAAATAGTTGGTGAGTACGTAGGTTTTATATAATATGAAAACCTTTTTAGAGAAAGTCCTCATGGCAAATGTCCTGTTAACCCATCCTGTTACAAGTCCCGCCCATACAAGACTTGTAACATATAAGTTCACATACATTTCCATAACAAAAGTGTAACACCCCCAAAAATGGATTGCAGCGGAAGATAATATCACTGGGTGCTACTAAATTGGCATCACAACACAAGGTACAAAGAACGGTTTTACCTCAACCGTTTAGAAGAAATTTCATAATCAAAAGTATTAAGTTTACATCGTTCAAAAATAGTGCGGAAATACAGGCATATAAAAGAAATAAGGTGGTCTCAAATATATGTATCAGAGTTGTCTATGACCGTGCCAATGCCAAGCGCCACCAAAAATAAGTTATGCAGCAGTAAAGATCAAACACCTGAGGTATAACATATGAAGTTTAAATAACAAGTACGATGGAGGACGAACAAAACATATGAAGTTTAAATTATCACAAGGACTTGTTATGAAAATAACAAGAACAATCAGGGACTGAAGGTGACAATTCAAATGAAGTTTAATTATGTCACAAGGGCCAAGTATAAAAATGTCAATAACGATGAGGGATTGAAACCGCACAATTCTTATAAGTATTACACTTATAATGGACAAGGACCTTGAGTGAAAATTAGGCGCAACTTCAAGGGGTAAATCCGTACATGTCGATGGTGTTTCAAGTTACCAATCATATTGCTTTCTGAAGTAAGTTACGGGTAGGTGTGCTTTAAGGTTACACCGTAAATATTGTATAACATATTTACGAGATTTCTACGTCGTAAGTGTGTACTTACGATTATGCTGTAACCTTGTCGAACTCTATAAATATAGCCTTAATTCAGCACTTTCCAACATCTTTTTCCACTTCTCTCCAAGGGACGACTAGGGCACCATTCCAGGGGATTTTCCAACAGCACTCCACTACTTTTTAAAGGAGAATTCGTTTGCAATCATCATCTTTATTAGTCCTACATCAAGTAATTTGTGTCATACAATATGTTTAGTTCAATTTATTCATCATTGTTAGTGTAAATTACAGTATTTTGGCTAAACATATTTAGTGTTAGCCTAGATATTGTTGGAGTATGCTCGTGTCATAATAAATAATTATATGGCTAGACATATGTGAGCCTATGGGGTCACACACTTATACACAGAGACACCATTTTATAGATTGTATTTATCGTATTTACAATATATAAACGACTACGTAACTCGGGATCAATAACGGGTCATTAAACACGAAGTTTGACTTAGTGTTTTTGGACTAAGCCAACAATGAGCAAGCCCATCATGGGCCCTTATGATGGCCGGCCATATTAAGGGGTCTGGGAAGTTTTATGGGTCTTGGGAAGGGCCTTAGTGCAAGTCTTGAAATGATAAGATCAATCCTTGATTTGATCAAATCATAACTTGATTATCAATATTGACTTTCCAAGACTTCTCTCTCCTTCCTCCCATAGTAGGCCACGAAATTAAACACACCCATATTAGGGTTTGTGGTTTTTGATCTCATCTAACCTTATTCTAGTGTAGTTCAAGGCTAGATCGATTGTTACGAGGTCAAGACTAGCATCGGGTGGTAATCGGTGACGTGTAGTGTGGATCAAGCATAGAGGTGATCTCCTTTGATCACTTGGTTTCATTGGTGATTCGTGTACGTTGGTGACGGTCTCCATATGATTCTACCGATCACGCTACAAAGGTATAACCTTGTTGTTGTTTTTTATTTGATTGATCATATTGCTATATGCATCCGTTGTTGGTGATGTTTTTCCGCTGCGTTTGATTGTTTCTTTTATGTTATATTTTCAACATCACCTATAGTGGTATCACGAGCCATCATATGTGCCATATGAGTATCGGGTATGCATAAAAATGGCTAAAACGGGTGTTTTTTTGATGATTTTTGAAGTCATGGTTAAAACAGCCCTAGGGCACCAATTTTTTTCACATGTAATGACCCTTTAGGGGTCTTATGATCTATATTTTTTGGTCCCATGGCCATTTGTTATGCATACGTTAATTGGTTACTTGTCGGGTACGTGTAAAATGACTTAAAATGCTTGTTTTTGATCGGTTTTGATTCAGCACCATAGCCCAATTTTTCTGTGGTAAAATGGTATTTTGAAGGTCCTAATATCAGTGGGTTTTGATCCTTGAGCCATTTGACATGCGTATCAATCGGGGTTTTAATTCTTGTTAATTATTTCTTCGATTTCGTTGGCTAACAATTTATTTCCTGTCATTTATTTTGTTTCCATGGAAAATACATGCATGTTTGTCCATGGAATTAGCCAACACCTTATTTTCATCGTAATATTATGGTATTATTATGTGTATATGCAAAGCCGATGAAAACCTAGACCACTTGTGCATTGAATGGTTGTGAATGTTGTTTAATTTCGTATTTTGGGGTTTTGCCATTGTTTCGGCACTTATGTAATGATATTCTTTTTTGTTGTAGCCATTGTTTGGGCACTTTTACAATATTTAGAAAGTATATTATTTGTATTTTACTTTCAATTTCATGTAATCGTTGCTTGGTGGCGAAAAGCGAAAGAGTTAAAGACATTTTTGCTGAAAATAGCTGCTGGAATGAGCTGCAGTATTTTTGCTTTTCCCGGCGATTGGTAAGGTATTTTTGGCTAAAATTTTTTTGTAGGTACTCAAGACATGGGCCTACAAGTTTCTAGTTTTGAACTAAGCCCGGGGAAGCCTCCTTCAAGGACTTTTGGGCCTCCGAACACAGAAAATCTGGAAGGACAGCAACTACCTTTCATGTGCATTATGGGCTTCCTACTTGCTCTTGATTGTCTTGGAGCAAGTGGGAGTCCTCCGTATGGTTGTGTGGTTTTTCCCTAGTTGACTCTTGGTTCTCGTGATGGCTTACGAGACCAAGCATAGGTTTTTTCATCAGTTGAGGCTTTGCATATTGTGGTTGTGTGTTTGTGATTTTGCTTTTTATATATCTTGTGATCATATATAAATTGCAAATAGTTTCCTATAAAGTTAAAATGAAACACAAACCATTTTCAAAACTAAGTCTTTTGATTTAGTTTTACAAAGTTTTTGAAACTTGAAATCATTGTTTTTATATAACACTTAAACTTGTTATGTATGTTATTCCAATTTATGTATTGTCCAAACTTATTATCCACGTAGGATGTATATTAGTCATGAAAATGGACAACTTGATACACATAAATTAAAGACAATGATTAGACTTAAGTTAAGAAATTTTTTTAACTTGTGCTACGAAGGATGAATGCATGCTCCTTTCGTACACCTTTTGATTCACATCAAAACTTTTACCCGTCAAAATATTAAGTCATGTCATCCAATTTTGAGAACACTTTGTAACACCCCCAAAATTTGGTACAGGGGAAGACTCAACAAGCTTTCGGGGTGTTACGGGGATTGGTATCCAACACAAGTTATAATAGAACGAGATAAAGTAAATATAAGTAAAACACAACCAAACGGGGTTTTAAAGTTTACATTCATCCCAAATTTATCCAAAGTAAGGCCCAAAAGAAATAAACGTAGGTCTACAAAGTTATATCAGAGTTTTAGAAAAATAGATCCTTAACCGCATTGCCAAGCCAAGCCTCCAATCCAAGTATCCAAGGTCATCATTTAATTACCTGAGAAAACGTGCTAAAAGTCAGCTTTCGCTGGTGAGATCATAGGTTTATATTTAATATCAAATCAAGTGGACATATACGCAAAACGCTTGCTAGCTAGACTAGGCCTCAATCCTCAACGTAAAATCCTATAGGTGCACACTATAGTTCAACCACAAAATCCTCAAATAAACCATTCTCATCATCTAACCATATTTAGTCCACACGCGATGACCAGATTCACTATGTGGCTAAGGTTGATGTAACTTCCAATATCATCTAACCATATCTAGTCAACACGCAATGATTCACTATGTGACTAGGGTTGATGTAACATTCATCTAACCATATCTAGTCCACACGCGATGATTCACTATGTGACTAAGGTTGATGTAACATCCTAGTTCCATAAGCATAGCAAGTTTTAAATAAAAGCGATAAAAGTCCACATAAAACAATTTGCACGTTTCTCACCCCAAGTATTGAAAACAAAGTTCAAGAGTAAAAAGTGGGGCTATGACTCACCTCAAGTCTAGAAATCAGCAAAAAGAAATTGGTAGAAGTAAGATGTATCACAACTCAAATGACGGCAACTACGGACTCGAAACTTCCTAACAATATAAACTCTTTTCAGAATCATTTACTCAAAATCGAATATTCCCAATCCCGAACGTATTCCTTTTTACTTTTCAAAAATCCATTTCTTGTATTATTTTCGTATTAGTTTGGAGTTTGGCGTTTGATATCCATGCGGGTGGAGGGTCGACACAACTCAAAATCAAGAAATCTCGAATAAAAGAAATAATAATACAATCTATAGGTCTAATATTAGCCCAATATATTATTTAAATAAATTATCAAAGTTTATCAAATACGTCGACTTGGTAATCCTTCATATTTATTTACTTAATATATCACTCCAAGATTATACCAAAAACTAAGTCACATAGCACGTTGAGTACTATATGGTATGTATCAAAGTTTAGTAAATTCTCTAATTATGTCGTCAAGCTTACCAAATTCGTCAATTTGGCAAACCTCACGAGATATTTAGTAATCCATTATTCCTGTACACATACCACAACCTATGGGCGTCGTAGGATACGATGCCCATTAATATACTCATTTTATATAACTAAATAGATCCTATTTAATCCGTCGATCAAATAAGTTACGTAGTTATAGAAAATGGATGTATTAACGTCACCTATCCGTGACAAGCACACAAGTTATAAAATATAATATGGCTCACTTGGACTTAAGTGAGCACGATCTTGTATAACTCGTACGTTTCCCGTTTTATTATCCAAAAACATTTCATTTCGTATAATTATTCAACGTTATAATTATATCGGCATTTATAATTGTTTTAATCATAATAGCGTTCCCGACATTTATTATACTACTTTCATATTATAATATATATCGTTACGTTATTATAATATTACTCGTGATCGTTTTATCTTTAATATACGCACTTATATAGTTATATATACGTTTTCACGTCTATATACTTATATAAACGTTTATATTATTAATAATATTATTACGAGCTTTTATTATTAATTTTTGATTATAAATAAATATCGAGTTATATAGATGGTCACATGTCCGAGTCATCACTCTCGGCTCATTGTCCAAGTCCAAGTAATAATAACCAATCATAACCAAGTAATCCATCTCCGTCAATCAAGTCCCATATCACGTGCTACAACAATAGGGTCCGACTACGGCACCCGACTAACCTATCTCCGTCATTCTAAGTGACCGTCTCACAATCGGTCCTCAATTCATATTCGTCAACACAACTCCATAAGCATTACCGCGAGTCCGAATAATCTCAACGCCAACTCAAATATAACAAAAAGATATATAACCAACAACATTAAAATCATACCAATAAATACCAAGATCAATTCAAAATCACATGTACGGGTCGACTTACCAAGTCAAACCCCGGGTCAAAGTTTACCACGAGAGGTGTGGATTCCACCCAAGACCTCTAGGGTCTCGGCTAGCTCTAACCGAGCTTGAAAATCAAACCAAACCGACCCTATGGTCGTCGGCCTCATAACAACATCAACCAAATCCAAAATCAATTAACCAAAATAAATAAAAACACAAGAAATGGGATCAAACATCCACAATATCATCAACCACGGGCCAAGAGTATCAAGAAAAGTTCATTTGAGCCCGAGATGCACAAGCCGAGAGCAATAGCTCTCGGTTGAGCCTCGACCCCACATCCACATCGCAAACCCGGATACCAAACTTGTCATTTCACGTTCATAAATATAAACCCACTTGTATCTCATGTTTTTAAACCAAAACCCATACGAAAATATAAGATTCGTGACCCTTTGGTCACGTTTTCATCAAAAATACGAGCGTCAACTCGTCACACCTTCGATTTCCAAGACCAAATTGAAAGATGCTTCAAAAATATAAGAGATGGTGGCGGATTTGTGATGTTAACGTGGTGAAAATGGAGGTTTTAGAGTGCGTGCTATATGTCAAAAGAAATAGGAGATGATGGTGAACAAGATGGTGGTGGTGGTTTTGTCGTGGGAGTGGCGGTGCGGCGGTGATGTGGCCGGAAAGGTGGCGGCGGCTAGGGTTGGTGATGATGGGGAAATGATATTAAGAGAGAGAGTGAAGAGGGTGAGGGTGTTTGTGTTATGTGTGTGAACCGGCCCCAACCACAAGGACCATTTTGTAGTTTTCTTTTTATTATTATTTTTTAAATAATAATAATAATAATAATAATAATAATAATAATAATAATAATAATAATAATAATAATAATAATAATAATAATAATAATAATAATAATAATAATAATAATAATAATAATAATAATGATGATGTTAAGGGGTAAGTGCGCAAGGCCAAACCCGTAACTTTTTAAAGTATTTCGACGTTCTCAAACCGAGCTCGTTCCCAATATTTTTTTAAAAATCACGATACGTTCAAAAATGAATATATAGTCGAACCATAAATTCAAACATTAAATTTTGTTAGGTTATCTAGTGCCGGAGTCAACGTAGTGCCAAATAGACGTCACATCAAAATTCACGACATATATATCATATCAAATCAATAACCGAATCTCAAATTCCATAAAAACCACGAAATTAAAAACCACGATTCAAAGTTTACAATTTCCTCGTGAATAAACTTTCAAATATTCCAAAAATCGTTAAATTTAAAGTAATGCGGGTTTTTAAATAGCTCCCTAATTTGCAAGTTGTCACACACTTGCAATTACTTTTTGCCTATGCGTGGGACCTAGGTTGAATTATAACCCAAGGTGACTATTCTCTATGCGTGGGACCTAGATATATTCTCGCACGTTCTCAAATTGGATGACTTAATCGAGTTAAGCAGTGAGACCTTGACCCGAGGCAAAGATGGGACTAAACATGCCTACATGACACTAGTTGTTTGACACTAGATGCCATGAGTCCCATAAGGATCTAAGAGTTGCAGTTGTAATGCAATTGGTGATTGTCTCCTACCAGTTGAATCTACTATTGCTAGCAGATCAACTGATGTGATAGTAGAAGCACAATGTGGATCTTAGCCTTTTTTGTAAATTAAATGTTTTAAATTGTAAACATGGGGTAATTAATTTATAAAAGAATAATTATCAAAAATACTAAATATGAACCTTGTGAATTCAATTAATGAATTAATGCAACACAAACCGTAAACAAAAGTTTGTTCTTTTCCTGTTAAAAGGATCAAACTAAGTCTCTCTTTTCTTGTAAGAAAGAGACTCGTTCCTATCCTTTTTCTTTATGAGGAAAAGCCATAATAGGAATATTTGAATTGTCCTAATTCTAATCAAACTTAAAGCACACATACTCTAGAAATCGTGATGTCTTGTAAAAGTCAAAACGGTTAAGTATACTCGCACATCTTATTCCATCAAGTTCATTTTATAACCCTAGTTCCGGTTTTGAAACCTTGAAGAAATATAAGATATTTGGATAACTAGAGAACATGTTTTCTATAGCTACCAAACTGAAATGAGTTTAAATAATTAGAAAAAGGAAATATCAATAAACCGTAAAATGGTAAAAGCAATTACTAGCATGATTACCTAGCAATGTGTCTTAACCCAATAAACATGGAGGAACTGCATGCCTATTTTCAAGTTTAAAATGATGGCTAGCCCATCATCTATATGTTAGAACTTGATACACTTCCTTGAATACCTAAGTACATGTTTACTAGTCATAGTGACTCACATTAATGTGTAGATATTCAAAGAAAGTAGAAAAGTATCCAATCGTCTCTCACTCTCCACTGGTGATGTAACACATATAATGTTGTCTAATCCAGTGGGAGCTACGTGATTGTATTACTGGTGACGAAACACATGTAATGTTATCTAATCCAGTGGGAGTTGTAAGCTCTATAAACTTACAAGTTGCCCATCTTATTTCTAGATTGTCTTGAAATAATACATTACTTTCCACATGTGAAGCATCACAGTTTTTATGAGAACCATTGCATAAATTTTATAAGATAACTTGTCGCGTTCCTGATGTTGCTTCCTGAAATGTTATCAATAAAATTGTTATGCATGATTCATTATAAAAGTGATAAAGTTCTACACATCTATATTTTGATTTTGACTAAAATCATATGATATCCGTGACACTGTCATATTTACTTAAATGATGTTGTGCCATGCACAAGTGGGAGAAATCTTAATTGTGTGCAAGGTACAACATATAACAATATGACTAATGGTTTTTCTTGACTGCAAGGTAAGAAAAATAAGGTTCTACTAGGACTTATATACATAAAATGTATGTTGCCCTAATTAGAACAAATGTCAAGAAAACATGAAAAGCTTCAACATATTTGCTGAATTGTTTAGTAAATATGATTATGTCGTCTTGTAAATTCATAATCATGAAGTATGTAATTAACTTGAAATTACTATTGAGGCCAATTGTCGGCACTCATAATTACTTTAGTTGAATATGTTTAGGTCTCTTGTAAAGACATAAACATCAATTCCGTTAATTGTTGAAAGACTTATAACGTAAAGTAAAGACATTAATTTGTTATGTCTTCTTGTTAAAGACATGTACACTTACGACGTATAATAAAATATTTAATGTTTATGTTTTCTAGTTAAAACATACACATGAAGTCATTGACTTGGTCAAAGACTTTAAATATAAAGTATGCAGTAGGCTAAAAATACTATTGATGCCATCTGGTATGACTTGGTTGGCAGATACGTAAGCCAAAGAGTATAAGTTCATCATGGATATTGTTTGATCTTTGATGACTTAAACTCTTTTACCTCCAAAGCAATCAAGGTTAGAAAATTGGATGTGCCATGCATACACCCAATATGGTTCCAACCCAGAAGGAATTTAAGACACCATTGTATTATGGAACGGGATGAATCCCATTATGTCTTGATTGAAGTTCTGAATTTGTTAAATACCTTAGAGTAAGTAATTAACAAACTAGAATCAAGAACTAACGATGTATTTTGGATGTCTCACTTGAAAACAATTTATTGTTATCAAGATGCTGAGTACTTAGAGATTAGTCTCCACTTACAAAAGCAAGTGGGAGCACCTTTAGATCTTAAAGTCATTCAAGAGCTAAATACACAACCTTCTAAGTACACTTGCTAATGTCATACTAAGGTTAAACATGCATATGTTAAACCATAGATTGATATCTCTCATTCATAAATCCGCAAGGATACCCCTAACACCTGAATGATATAGTTTTTATCAATGTTAAGAGACATAAGTTGGAGGATCATAGTGAACCTGCTAACTAAAGAGATGCATTATCAGATATTGAATCTGATGAATATCTCAAAACTATGAATGCTAAGATGCAGTCCTTTGAAGATAATCACTCATGGAGCTTAATTGATCTCTTACCAATCAGTTAGACTGTGAGGTTTAAAATGAGTTTCTTGATAATAATACTCAAAAGGACAAACTTGTACACACATTTAATGCATGCGTAGTAGAAGGAGTTTACTCGTACTCAAGAAATTGATTATGATTAAATCGTCATACCTACAAACATTAAATGTATAAAGATGATTAATTGTCATACTTGTTTTCATGTAAATGAAATATGACAATAGGATTTCAAAACACTTTTGATTACTTTTGCGAGGACGATGAGTAATCAAAATGGTTTATGAATCTATATAATCTTTATTATGTATACAAGACATAAGAATCCAGGTGTGGATTAGATCATGCATCTAGGAGCAAAGATCTTAATTTAATCATTAATTTGATTTTGATTAAATAAGATTACTCCTGAGAACTCAGAGTGCAAGTAGGATAAATGAATTTATTTTCTTAAATCTCATATGTTGTTAACATATAAGAAACAGTATTCCATCTAAGCTAGACCTTAATCCTTAGCCTGGAATGAAGTTTCACTTAAGGAATTTAGGAAATAAAACATACAACCTTGTTGCATGTGTTTATTAGGATAAACATAAGCGGTTAATAATCTAAACACAATATGACATGTCATTGAGAGGAGTCTCAATGATCAATCTTACATGATGAGATTGAATGCATGAATGGAAACCTTAAGTTTAACTAAAGGATTCATTATGTAAGTCATATTATGTATTGGATTATTCATATCATTTGCATGAATGCAAGATGAGTTGATAACAACAAATATCTAAGTGAAAGTCATTAGATAGTTGTTAAACGAACAACCTAATGGACCTGCAAAGGAGCAAAGATTTGTTCAAATATTTACGGATATTTGAGGATCTTTGTTATGTTTTCATTCATTGATGCTTATATAACTGAGATGATGCTCAACCCTAGTCGTAGTAGGATGACATCATGAATGATGACACCTCTAACTAGATGTGCTCGATTGAGAGCATTAATGCATTATACATTAAAAGAATAAGAATACTTTACAATTTGGGAAACTGTTATTATGACTGTCTAGAGTAAGTGTTTTGCTAGCTTCAAACACACTATGGAATGTATTGTTGCAATACTCGTATTGTACTTGAATGCACACATACAAAAGGACAATCATCATTCAAAACATTTTTGAATTTTGAAACAAGTATTCTTAAAGTTTACTCAGATGACTACTTGTTGTCTTGTACAACAAAATTGATCATGGTGGAAACATCGGATTCCGATCTATATGTAGTCTTGTGTATATCTGTTTTTTGTATTTGGATGATGGAACTGTAAACAGTTGTATTATATAATGAATTGACATACCGGGTATAATCGTCTTCATTTATACTACTGTGTTCTATATTTGCATGTTTGATCCATGAATAAATTTATTTATTCTAAAATTGTCTATTGCCAGTTGACGATACGGGAGTATCATCGAATTAAGGCAAATGTGAGCGTGTTGGTGATTTATTTACCAAACTCACATGTTGTTTATTGTGATGAACATTGGACTGACCCAACATTCGAGAATTCAATGCATGGATCGGCGTCAATAGTGAATCTCGCAAATGGTTATGTCTCTTATCCTCAGACTTGATGTAGTATACTCTAATGTAGGAACATGGATGATTATGTGTTTAGGATGATTGTTTGTAAAGATTTCTAGTGAGAGAAGTTAGAGAGAGAAGGAGATGGAACCTTGAGAGAAAAATAGAGAAATGTTAGATTGCAAATGAAGGTCCAACCCTTTCCCTTGGGTGGGAAAGGGTATTTATAGTTACAATAGAAATGCCCCTTGAAACGGTCTGTGGAGCGAGCTGACAGTGGGTAAAGACCCGACCCGACTCCACAAATATTAACTAATACTAAACTACGTTCTAACTAATATGATAAATACTACGAGCTACAACATGCAAAACTATACTCGGGGTGACCGAGTCTTCATATGAATAAACGTATTCCTAACAATCTCCCTCTAAGGGAGGTCACCCCGGAAGATAAATATTGAATCATAGCATTCAAGTATTTGAAGACATCTTTGTAGCTCGTAGCCTTTCTGATTCTTCATTGTTGAGATCTTTGTGCTTTAAGTGGAAGACTCTAGATGACACCTTCAATGTGATGGATGATCTTTGGAAATTGCCTCAACTTCATCATCCAAAAGAATGTCTGAGGGTCATCTTTGAGCAGTAACGTCTCCATGTGATATGAACATCTTTGTGTTGGCATGCTCACACTTTTCAGGATCATGATCTTTTTCATCAAAGTTGTGGAAGCATATATGAGGCCCAATCAATGATCATTATTTCTTAGATTGTGAAGTTGAAGTGTGAGCATGTGTTGATGGATCAGCATCCTTTCAGCAATCAACCGCAACCGTCAGAAATTCCTGCAATTAGACAGTTAGCAACAAATCTTCTGGTACTTATAGGTTTGGAATTAGAGATTGTCAACAGCATAGTGTGATGACTCCTTCTAATCCTTACCAAGACCATTCCCAATCTGCAAACCCCCGTGAGGATTTGCATGATCTACCTAAGTAAATCAACGACTGGGTGAGTCGCTGGAGTACTCTCCACGATTGTAGACCATTGGTAACCGCCGCGACCACTAAGCGTAATCCACAAGGAATTACCTAAGTGACCTGCTTTCAGGGCTGCTTGATGTTGACCCTGGCAGGGTTTTCCATTCAATCACTGGGAGTTACTAAAGCAACATCCCTCATAAATGTTCTGGCAGATTGCTAAGATCTGCCTAGGACTCATAGTTTACCACTGGTGTCCTTAATGTTGAAAAACCAGGGTAGAAGTAGCACGTGTTCCTGTGAGATCTTTTTATGCATCTCGAGGCTCTAGACTCAATAAGTGCATTTGGTTTTCCTATGCGGAGATTAGGGAGAGGTCTCCTGCTTCAATATCAACCATCTCTAAGAGGTAAGTCGATAGATTACACCGGTTCCCCGTGAGAATGAAACAAGTTCTTTTAAGAGAACTTGAGTGGCTAGAAGGTTTAGTGCAGTGCGTCACTGGGTCCATGACGTCTTGTCTTCAATACCAATGTCGCCTTAGCAACAATCAGTAGATTATGAATTGAACCCAGTTTCTGTCCTAAGGTTGAATAATTGGAGGGCTATTTCTTTTCACCCTTTCTCATTTCATTTCTTTTTAATTCTTCAACCCCTTCTTTCTCCATTCTCACATTTCTCTTTTTTTTTCATAATCATACCTACGGACTTTCTAATACTATCTATTTGGTATTGTCCATGGGTAGATCCCTCCGGCTCTGGCAGATCATAGGACGGTTTTCCTAACCTTAGCCACCTTATATCTTCATGACTATTGATGCGTGGGAATCGCACCTTGCTTTACCTCTCGAGGGATCTCGAGAAGCTTACAACCCCCACCAGGCAGTGTACCTGATCGTTGTAGTATAGTATAGTGACAAGTATCGGGGGATTGATCGTTCAGCTTAGGAATAGTGTCGCTAGGATTAGAAAACCTAATTAATAGTTCTAGAGGTGAGGGATGATTATTTTTGTATTTTTATATTTTTATGAAAGCAAGTAAAATCTCGGGTTTTGGAAGAGTGGGGCGGAATTAGTTGCTATTCAACTAACCCAAAACTATTAAAATAATGAAAATGAAATTAAACTAAATTATACTAAAGTTGTGAGCAGTAATTGGAGAAATTGTGTTTACTTAGACTTCATTACTCCTTAGATATCTTTTACACGTTAATTACTTGTTACACTTGTATGAATGACGGATTGTATTCCTTAATACCATTCGTGGGGTGGCATACATAACTCCCCAACTCTATGAGCTCTTATCTCCTCCTACACCATGACCCAGCACAACTATAGGGATTGTAAACAGTGGCTCATGCATTAAATACAACCAATAAAGACCTAGTACGCCTCGGTTCATGTTTCTTAAGACGTTCAAGCATGTTACCATTTGGAGATCTGCCAGTTTTCTTAAGCCTAACATATAAATCATTCATTCAAAACAAGAATAGACAAGTAATCAACACATAATCAACATCTAGGTTTCATTAGATCTAAGCAAACACAAAAGAGATCTAGCCTAGCATAGTAGAATTGAGACAAGAACAAGAGATAAACAACCAACACATAGACATATTGATTGAATTGAAAGCACACTTATCTCAATTACAATGCAAGGTCTCAAGGGTTTGGAACCCTTGAAAAACCTGTAAAAGAGGCACCAAAATCGTCTTTAGGGTTTCACCAAAACTTCTCTCTTTTTAATGAAAAAACTAGAAAACTATATATAGGAAAAACAGGCTGACGGCGTCAAGAGTTACTTGTGACGCCGTCACCTCGCCGCCATATACTTCCTCGGACGGCCTTGATCCACTTATGACGGCCTATGTGACGCCGTCACCACCCACGGTATAATAATTTTGCCACTTTGACGCCGTCACGAATCCTTCTGATGCCGTCACCACCTTCGGTGTTTAATTCCTCATGTCTGACGCCGTCAAGATGGTGGTCTTGACGCCGTCACCTTGTATTTTCAGTATGGAAATTTGGTACTTAGCCGTTTTCTTCACTTTTATGCTTCAAAAACGTCCAAAATAGCTTCTTTTCCAGAATTCACTCTCCAAACACCTAAAATCACAAAAGGAACGATTTAGGGCAATATTTGATCAAATAAAGTCGGATTCGGGCTTAAATGACCCCCTAAAAACGGATCATTTTTCGCCTCATCATATACCCTTACACTTGAGATTTGCTTGTCCTCAAGCAAATGAGCTTTTATTCTACTCAAAAGACAAGTTAGGGGTCATTTAACACTAATATAAAAGTAATTACAACAAATAATCGTTCCACTAAAGACCAATAGACAAGCACGGAGGTCATACACAAGCACCTCACAAATAGTGTTTAGATACTCACATCTCTCGGGTGTAATAAAGTAATATAACATTATGGAAATGGAAGATATCTCTCACTACCTGTCATAGCAAAATAGATTACCATAGGCTTGGGAAAGGATCAAACCTCCACCACATGGCGTAAGCACCTAGGATAAACTATCAAAGAGGTCTTTTAAAGGGTTATAACGTTAGGTGTAGGGATATGAATTACACGGTTTTGTTGGATAAAGGAAGTTTTACTGGT
Organism: Artemisia argyi; assembly: GCA_030686995.1. NCBI lineage: Eukaryota > Viridiplantae > Streptophyta > Magnoliopsida > Asterales > Asteraceae > Artemisia > Artemisia argyi. The sequence goes on along the minus strand of CM060693.1, from coordinate 41,659,623 downwards.
GGCGAGTTAACAATCTCGGTTAATTACATGTACAAGATGGCGTTGCTAAGCCAAGACTAGACTCGACTTAAGCTAACAAATGAAAAATAACAAAAACATAAAATAAACATAGAATGAAAACGGGATGGTAGTCCGTATGTTTTTTTTTCTTTTTCTTTTCTATTTTTTTTTCTTTTTCTATTTTTTTTTTTTTTTTTTTTTTTTTTTTTTTTTTTTTTTTTGCATACACTCTTACCCTACCATCCGAAATAATACATCATAGGGAATTGAGCATTCCCCTTACACTTGAGTCTTTACATACTTTACATTTAACTATTCTAATGACTCGAATTAAGAAAATCAAAACACTTGGAGCACTTTTAAGATTAACGTATATATGGGGGTAATAAATGATGTTTTTCCCCATTACTCCATAAAATAAGTACTTACCCATGAGTCCCAATCGTCCTAAAACAATATGTACAAGGATATGACTCGACTTAGCAACCATGTAATCAATTAGAGAGTTAACTTAGGGTTTAACAAATAACAATAATGCACTAAAAATGAGCGCATACACGGAAGGCTAAGGCGATTTGGGTGTACATTTAAGTGGGGTGTAACAAATTCTTCCTTTAAGTAAGATGCTTAAAGTTAGAAACGAAAAGATAGGCTCGGAGGGGTGTACTAGGGGTTTCGTGTACTAAAAATGAGTACAACGCTAAGGGTGTGGGAAAAATTAGTTGACTTAACTAGCCAAGTAATATGACTTAAATGGTCAAGTAATTATAATACGGGTTTAACACAAGGGTGATCCTAATGCCTCTTATCATGTAGTAAATCCTACCACACGAATGTAGTCTCACTAGCGGTCTCGGGATGCATCACTAACGCAAGTTCTAGAATCTAAATGCTACCAGTACACTCATAAGCACTAATAATGAATGTTTTTCCTATCAAATCTAAAGGCGAACCTCACATTTTTGGGTGGAAAATTTTTTTGAACATACGGTTATGTGCTAGTCATACAACCTCCTATCCATGAGACGCTTGCTATGGCTAAAGTTTCACTCCTAAATGTTGTAAAAAATTTTAAATTTGGCGCTAAAATTACACTAACAAGTATTTCTCATAGTTTTATTACTCATCTACTATCAAACAAAACAAACTCAAGCGAAAGTGCATATGTAAGGTATCATCTTTTTACCCTCCCCTTACACTTAAGATGAACATTGTCCCCAATGTTCAAGTAAAGAATGTAAAAGTTAGAAAGTAAAGAGAATGAAATCAAATACTCCCCTGATTCGCTCGGTATGGATTATAGGTTGGCCAGGTTAAATCTTCCTCCAAGAAAACGAACAATCAAAGCTTCCCTTCCAGAATATAAATCATCTTATTGTCACAAATAACCTGTAAATCCTGAAAACAATAGACAAGGCAACCTCGCGTAAAATCGGTGGCATCCTATATAAGTTACTAAATCCTAGAAAACAAAGTAAGATATAATGCTTGTGGAATGAAGTTTGCAGATTTCCTGGAGATTATAAAACTTAATAATTCACAAAAACCATAAGACTCCGTTAGAAAAACAAAACCGGTAAAATTTCCAGATTTTAACTCCTGACGCCGTCAAGAGCAATACCCTGACGCCGTCAGAATGGACCTGCAGAAATTCTTATGTTAAGTTTCCGGAAAATTTCTGGAAAAACTTTGTCCTACTTCCTGGAAAATCCTGCAAAACTTCATTATGACTCAATACAAGCATTTGACTCTAACAAATACGAATATACATGTTCATTAAATATTGTGGAGAATCATGATCGGTTTGTTTCTTAAAAACATATTTGGGGTTTCCCCTTACACTTATCTTTTGCAAAAATACCTTTAGGTTGAAGTTAAGACTAGGCCAAACAACATAATAAAGTATTTTACATTTTAATTGAGAAAATGATCAACCAACAATAAAAATAAAACATGCATACGGAAGCAAATAACAATCAAACAAATAAAAATCACACAAAACATGGGTTGCCTCCCAAGAAGCGCTTTTCTTTATTTACGAGTCTTGTAGCTAGACTCAAAGTCGTGGGTTACTACGTGATCTCATCATTGGTTTCACTCTCCGATTGTAGATATTCCTTGTAGAAACCAATCACCTTTTTCTCAATCGCCCCCATAATCATTTGGGCAAATTCTTCATCGACTTTATACCTTGGTCCAAGGGCCAAGCAATCCTTGTAGTAAAGACTCCTTTTTTCCCATACATAGTCCATGCCCTTTTTCTTATCCTGCTCATCAATATCCTCAAAAGCACCAACGTTGTCCTTATCCAAACGAGATATAAAGCGAAATTCTTTCATCCTATTGGGCATCCTATAAGTGATACTATCGGTGTTACTTGCAAATCGAATCGTGCCTTCTACCTCATCATATTCTAACTTAGACTCCTCAACAAATGGTTTGCCAAACACAACATTGGATAATCGACAATCAATAACATTAGCAAGATCCTCCACAATCATAAAGTCGGTGACAAAAGTGAAATTACCGACAAAGACACGTAAACCTTTAACTCTCCCGACAAAGTTACAAACTCCACCGGGGTACTTGGGGTCCCTTCTAGGTTCAAGTCTTGTGTTCACTATATCATTATAAACCGTTGAGGACATAATGTTGATTGGAGATTTAAAGTCAATGTAAGCATTGCTAATGTGCCTATATCCAATCATACATGGTATCTTAGCATTCTTAGGATCGCCTCTCTTGATCTTAGGTTCAATTATGGTGAAAGGAGATCGCGGGTTATCAATAAGATTATTATAATATGCAATCTCCTCCTTAGTGGGGTATAGATTAAAGTAGTCGTTAAGCTTCGGATCCATTGCTTCCTCTTCTAGTCTCTCAACAATATTCACAAAGTCATTAGGCCCTAGGTCCTTATTTGAATACAAGGCGGTTGCTAGGTCACTAAATGTATGTTCGAGTTCAATCTTAACCAACCTATTAAGCTCTCTAATCTCACTCTCAATCTGTTCACGTAACACAGCCACTTCTTCAGGGGAAAGGGGTGGATTCGCGTTTTCCATAATGGTCAACGGAATAGTCAATGGGGTTAATTTACTAACAAAGGCACAAAGAAATGAGATAGACTAAAGAAGACCTAAAAATAAAAATAAAAATCTTACTAGAAAGGAATCTAGCAAGTAGACCTAATAAAAAGAAATCCTAACCTAGACAATAACTATTCCCCGGGCTGCGGCGCCAAAAACTTGATGCGTGGGAATCGCACCTTGCTTTACCTCTCGAGGGATCTCGAGAAGCTTACAACCCCCACCAGGCAGTGTACCTGATCATTGTAGTATAGTATAGTGACAAGTACCGGGGGATTGATCGTTCAGCTTAGGAATAGTGTCGCTAGGATTAGAAAACCTAATTAATAGTTCTAGAGGTGAGGGATGATTATTTTTGTATTTTTATATTTTTATGAAAGCAAGTAAAATCTCGGGTTTTGGAAGAGTGGGGCGGAATTAGTTGCTATTCAACTAACCCAAAACTATTAAAATAATGAAAATGAAATTAAACTAAATTATACTAAAGTTGTGAGCAGTAATTGGAGAAATTGTGTTTACTTAGACTTCACTACTCCCTAGATATCTTTTACATGTTAATTACTTGTTACACTTGTATGAATGACGGACTGTATTCCTTAATACCATTCGTGGGGTGGCATACATAACTCCCCAACTCTATGAGCTCTTATCTCCTCCTACACCATGACCCAGCACAACTATAGGGATTGTAAACAGTGGCTCATGCATTAAATACAACCAATAAAGACCTAGTACGCCTCGGTTCATGTTTCTTAAGACGTTCAAGCATGTTACCATTTGGAGATCTGCCAGTTTTCTTAAGCCTAACATATAAATCATTCATTCAAAACAAGAATAGACAAGTAATCAACACATAATCAACATCTAGGTTTCATTAGATCTAAGCAAACACAAAAGAGATCTAGCCTAGCATAGTAGAATTGAGACAAGAACAAGAGATAAACAACCAACACATAGACATATTGATTGAATTGAAAGTACACTTATCTCAATTACAATGCAAGGTCTCAAGGGTTTGGAACCCTTGAAAAACCTGTAAAAGAGGCACCAAAATCGTCTTTAGGGTTTCACCAAAACTTCTCTCTTTTTAATGAAAAAACTAGAAAACTATATATAGGAAAAACAGGCTGACGGCGTCAAGAGTTACTTGTGACGCCGTCACCTCGCCGCCATATACTTCCTCGGACAGCCTTGATCCACTTATGACGGCCTATGTGACGCCGTCACCACCCATGGTATAATAATTTTGCCACTTTGACGCCGTCACGAATCCTTCTGACGCCGTCACCACCTTAGGTGTTTAATTCCTCATGTCTGACGCCGTCAAGATGGTGGTATTGATGCCGTCACCTTGTATTTTCAGTATGGAAATTTGGTACTTAGCCGTTTTCTTCACTTTTATGCTTCAAAAATGTCCAAAATAGCTTCTTTTCCAGAATTCACTCTCCAAACACCTAAAATCACAAAAGGAACGATTTAGGGCAATATTTAATCAAATAAAGTCAGATTCGGGCTTAAATGACCCCCTAAAAACGGATCATTTTACGCCTCATCAACTATCCTATGTTGCCATATACCAAATCATTGAAAATTCTCTCAACGTATTTATGATTGTGAAACACATTTAGTTAACGCGTTGAGAGTTTTGTCATTTTCAAATGCTCCCCCTTAACATGTGCACCGATGTTTCAATAATAAATTTGCACATGTCGGGAAGAGTTGCACTTTCGAATTGATCCACCTTTAGTAAACATGAACAGGCATTCGAGACACACTTACATCACTAGTTATACTAGCTTGAAATTATTACCCGGCCTGGTCAAGTCCACAAAGGTTTCTCGAAACGGTACACTCTACTCAGACAAGTCCTCTTCGAGACACGCTTACATCACTGGTTAACCCAACTTGAAATTATTACCCGGCCAGGACAAGTCCTTTCGATTGATGACGGTTTTTGTTTCGTCAATTCATTGGTTAAGACTGAGTCTCGATCTCATAAGATGCAAGAATCCTTTTTCTCAAATCATTTGCTCCCCCTCAATATGTGCATTGATATACAAAAGAGTTTGGCACATAGGGAAGAGCATATTTTTGTTTTTGGGTTCAAAACATCACGTTTTAATCAGTTTTTCATATTTAAATCACATCTTCTCCCCCGATCAAAAATTTCAAACCAATTGAGATTTGTGATCTCAAGTGATTTAAATAAGTTTAAAGGTTTTGGGAGAAAGATGTGTCATAGTTAGGAATGACTGATTTTGAGACGATACATTTGTTCCCCCTCATTTCTTGAGGGAGCATGTTATGTGTTAGAAGTGATGAGTTTATAAATGATTTAGAGTTCTACGAGAAACTCACGAAAAATTCATATACTAACACATAACAATTTCACTTAATCCACTGGAGTTATGCACAAAGATCTTGTATTGATGATATATAGGTTTTGAAATCGTTCTCCCCCTCAATCGATGACACATTTAAAATTAAACATTTTGCACAAAGTATTAATTCTTTTAGCTTCGATTGAGTGGCAAATTTTAAACCACATTTCAAGTTTGTTTGATCTTCAAAAACCATGGTACCACCAAGTTTGGAGCAAATATTTTCCCGAAGAATCATTGAAGGAAAAATAGTTGAGATGCAAAGAAGACTTCTCTTCTTTTACCAGAAATGATGCACTTAAGCGTACATCAGATCGGAAAGGCACGGATATAAAGTAATACATGCCTTTGTTAGGAACAGTCGTCTTTTTGGCGACGAACTTTCCCCAATATAAAGATCGGGTTGCTATATGAAGTAATAGCAAACCATCATGAAAGAATAATTTTAGAAACGACATGTTTTATAAGACATTATTAATAGTAATAACTCTTGCTCAAGCATATGTATGTTTCCGTGTCATTATTGAATGACATTTCTTGAAGCGTACATAATATTGATTACACAAGAGACATGTCGTGAGAAGAATTTTTTTTGGTTTTTATGATTTTCTGATTTTTATGGTTTTTAAAGGTTTTATATTTTTCGATTTTCTTTTTTTTTTGTTTTTAATACTATGTACAAAGGATATGTGAAGCAACCTATTTACTCCTCCTGATCTTCCTGAAGACTTATGAGATCCTCAGGAGTGAGACTCTTCATACCAAGGCAAGGGAGGATGAATTGAAATCGGTCCCTAGAAAGTGCTTTGGTGAAGATATCAGCTAGCTGGAACTCGGTCCTCACGAAGTAAAGTTCCACAATTCCTTACTCAACTTGCTCCCTGATGAAGTGATGTCGAATGTCAATGTGCTTAGTCCTTGAGTGCTGGACATTGTTGCAGTTGAGTGCAATTGCACTTTTGTTGTCACAGTACATGGGAATCTTGTTGCATACGAAGCCATAGTCCGAAAGTTGAGATCTCATCCATAAGATCTGAGCACAGCACGAGGACATGGCAATGTATTCAGCCTCTGTGGAGGAGATTGATGTACTCATTTGTTTCTTTGAAGACCAACTGACTAGCTTATTACCCAAAAACTGAGCACCCCCAGATGTACTTCGACGAGTATCTTGACATCCCGCATGGTCAGCATCAGAATAGGCTGTGAGCGCCATAGAAGTGTCCTTGGGGTACCATAGGCCCATGTGGATTGTTCCTTTAAGATACCGAGAGACTCTCTTGACAGCTTCCAGGTGTTTCTTGGTAGGTTTGGATTGATACCGAGCACACATGCAAACTGCAAACAGAAGATCCGGTCTGCTAGCAGTAAGATACATTAAGGAACCAATCATGCTTAGATACTTGGTTTGTTCGACCGGGATCCCAACATCATCTTCATCTAGTTTTGATCTTTCAATCATAGGAGTATCAACTGAGTCACAGGAATCGAATCCAAATTTCTTCAAAATTTCATTAGCATACTTGGATTGATTGATGAAGATGCCGTTGGGATTTTGAGATATTTGCAAGCCTAGAAAGAAAGACATTTGACCCATCATGGTCATCTGGAACTCATAACTCATCTCTTGGGAGAAACGATCACACTCTTTGGGGTCAGAGGAGGCAAATATGATATCATCAACGTAGATTTATACATGAAGAAAGTTTTTGCCCGTTTTTCTGGTAAAGAGTGTAGGATCAACAGCACCTTTGGAACACTTGTTAGCAAGAAGAAATTTTGACAAGGTATCATACCACGCTCTAGGGGCTTGCTTAAGCCCATACAGAGCCTTTTTCAAACGGTAAACATGGTTAGGACGTTCTAGATCCACGAATCCTTCAGGTTGGCTAACATATACCACCTCTTTAAGATCACAATTTAAGAATGCAGTCTTAACGTCCATTTGATAAACTACCATGTTCTGACTTGCAGCATTTTCCAGAAATATTCTAATGGCTTCAATTCTGGCAACAGGCGCGAAGGATTCTTCAAGGTCGATACCTTCTTCTTGACGATATCCTTTCGCCACAAGCCTAGCCTTGTTCTTCAATACATCTCCATGCTCATCCAATTTTACTTTGAATATCCATTTGAGAGCAATGATCATAGCACACTCGGGAGGTGGTACTAATTCCCACACTTCAAGTCGATCAAACTCATGAATCTCGTCTACCATAGCAGTGAACCATGAGTGTTTAGACATTGCATCCTTGAAATCTTTTGGCTCAGCTTTAGGGAGAACATAATTGAAGAAGCACCACAATGCGTCAGTTGCAAGTTGCTTACGGGTTTATACCAGACGGGAAGGGTTTCCAATAATGTTGTCAATTGGGTGATCATTTGTCCATTTCCTAAGGTGTTCATGGGGTTGAGGATAGGGAACCGAGGTAGCCGTGTTAGATTCGTCTGAGGATGTTGCTTCATTTGACGATTCAGGAGCAAAGATGTTAACAAACGGCTCATCATCAGGTGGGGCGAAAGGATTTACTTCAAATGAGTTATCCACAGCTGCTACTCGTTGCACATATGAAGATTGACCATTAGATGTGGTAACTGAGTGACTGATGGTGGGGGCTTCTGGATCCCATGACAACGAAGTGGATGGTCCAGCATTAACATGAGGGACATTTGCTACTCGAACTGGTTGTGGGATGACTGTAGCTTCTGGAGCATCCTCATTTTGTGGTTTAAAGTACTCATCAAACATTGGATCAAACAGTTTCTTCCAATCTTTACTTGTAGGAGGTACAAAAGGACTAGCAAGAGTGGGATTCTGTACAAGCCCAGAGCTTATAGGTCCAGGAGACAAAAGGTTAGGTATGGGTCCAGAACTTGATTGTCCAGCAACCGGTTGCTCAGTTAGCTCATCGAATGTAACGTGGATTGTTTCCATTATGTCTCTGGTACGTTTGTTGTAGATTCGGTACCCCTTTCGTTCTGGAGCATAACCAACGAAGAAACCAATGTCGGCCTTGGCCTTGAGTTTCCCAAGATCTTCAATGTCATTTGTTGGATAGCACAATGCGCCAAATACTCGAAGAAACGAAAGGTCTGGTTTTCTGCCATGAACCAGTTCATCTGGAGTCTTGCGGTGGAGAGGATGTATCAAGGATCGGTTCTGTGTGTAACATGCTGTTGCAATTGCCTCAGCCCAAAGAAACATAGGAGCTTTGGAGAGATGAGCATAGTCCTAGCAGCTTCAACCAAGGTGCGGTTACGCCTTTCAAGAACTCCATTTTGTTGAGGAGTACGTGGAATGCTCTTTTGATGACTAATGCCGACACCTTCATAAAATTGAGTAAGTTGTTTGTTCATGAACTCCGTTCCATTATCAGTGCGAATGAACCTAACTATTTTGTTGAGTCGAACTTGCAATTGCTTGATGAGTTTGATGATGATCTCCGGAGTTTCATCTTTTGATCGTAAAAACTTTACCCACGTGAAGCGAGAATAATCATCAACAATAACTAGCACATATTTCCTTCCGTTGATACTTTGAACCCTCATTGGTCCACAGAGATCCATGAGAAGAGTATGTAGGACTTCCATGATGGAATTGACAGTTTTGGGTTTATGGGTGTGCTTTTTGCTTTTGCCCATTTGACATGCAGAGCATAGATGATCCTTTTCATACTTAAGTCTGGGAAAGCCTCGAACAAGATCCTTACGTGTGAGCTCATTGATGGTACCGAAGTTCAAATGGTTTAAACGACGATGCCACAACCATGATTTGTTCTTAGAGGCTTTTGAGAGCAAGCAAATTGGAGAGGACCGCAACATGTCTTCAATAGAGATGGTATAAAGATTTGTGCCCCGACTCCCTTTGAGAAGATCTACACCATCTAATTCTCTAACAAAACAGGTGTGCTTTCTGAAGGCAACTTCAAGATCAGAGTCACAGAATTGACCAACAGAAAATAGATTGTGTCCAAGTCCCTCCACGTAGTATACTCTAGATATCACACTGTCTCCAAAGACGTAATCACCATAACCCATTATAGCTCCAAAGTGGCCGTTCCCGAATCTGACCGTACCAATGAACTTTTCCACGAAATTCTTGAGCCGCGAGCGATCTCCAGTCATATGTTTTGAGCAGCCTGAGTCCAAATACCAAAGGACGATTTGTACGACCTGCATTTGAAACCAGACAATGGTGGATAATTGAAAAAGTTGGAGCCCCACAAACAGTTGGGGTCCGTTTGGTCAGCACATACAAATATTGGATTATCATATGTCACGGATATACTACTGGAATTTTTACAGTTTGATACACTAGACTTAGGAGTGGTACTAAGTGCTTCTACTGGGAATCTTCTGCCAGTAGGTCTCCATTTCTTAATTGGCACTACTTTGGTGTTAGTGATCCTAGTCAATGGGCACTTTTCTCCTAAGGTGAATTTCCTTCCAGTAGGCCTCCATTGATAACCAAAATTAGTGAACACCTTTCCTGTTTTATTCCAGACTTGTCTAACCCTTTTTGCACTTGAAACATTCATGACCGGGGATTACATATTGGATTTTAAGAAGGACACAAAACAAGTATCATGATTACCAAAAAATAAACATTCATTACAAGTCTTACAAATAGCACCAGAATTCGAATTAATTACATCATTGTTAACACAAATGTTTGATTCAACTTGATTCCTTTCATTAACCATAACTTTATTGTTCCTAGAGGATTCTTCTACTTCCTTCATAAGTGCACTCTTAGCCGGAAAAGTCCTATCACTCTTTGTATTGCACCTAGGCTGTGACTTGCTAGCTTTAGATACACCGTTTACTCCTGTAGAAGCAATGACGGGAACATTAGTATGCTTAATTGCTACTTGTTTACCGGTAATCATGGTGGTGGATTGTGGCATGGTTTGGGAATGATTAAATGTAACATGTTTGTTGCCAACTTTAGAGTGTGACGCAAACGACCTATCCGACATGTTATCATTCTTGGGGCATGATCCTATAGCATATTCTAATAATTCCTGGGCTCTATTAGTGAGGAAGCATGCACCAACAACAACATCATCCAGCGGTTTAGACAACCTATCATCTTCAACTGTTTCTCTAAGTATGACAAGGCAATCCTTAAGGTGTCTAAGATAGTTGCTATGAACTAACTTATTGTTCCTAAGGGGAAGAGAAATGTTCAAGGCATCACACGCATATTTCTTACAAACATGAACATTGGAAATCGCATGGTCACATGAGACAACATGCATTTTACCTTTCACCATAGTCCTTAGATTCTCATTCTCGTTTAACAAAGAAGTGACTCTATCATTGTTTTGGTCACGTGTTTTTTTAATAGACTCAAATAACTCTTTGTAACGTTGTTTAGCGTTTGACATTTCAGCACGAAGCCACTCATTTTCATGTTGTAATACATTAATGATGTCTTGTTTCTGAAAATTTTGAGAATCTAGTGACATTTGGTGACTGGTATTGGTTACATTGCCCATGTTAGACTTTAATTGTGCAATTTGGGCCTTCAATTTCCGAATCGTGATTGAGTGAGATTGAATTACTTCACCCTTTTTGGATAATTCAAAACATGTGTCAAATTCAGGAGCATCCGAAGATGTCTTAACATTTGAAATCTTTATGCTTTCTTCTAGATGTTGATATTGTAGTTGTAAATTAAGATTATCAACTTCTAGTTTTGAGAAATGCCTGACCATGTTATCATGGTCGTTGTTTTGAATTTTATTATGTAATTTTAAATTCTCCCCCTCAAGCTCAATCACACGATTCTGAAATACATTCATCGTAACCGACATTTCATGAAATTTTTGAGCAGATAATGCAGAGTCGGTGACAGTGTAGAAAATATCTTGAGCAATGCCATTAGCAATCAAGTTTTCATTCATAATGAGAATGTTTTTTCTGTCAATTTCACTATATTTGAGATGAATTGCCAATTGTTTACCCTCATTTTCCACATCTTTGAAGATCTTTTTCATATCAGTTACATCATCATTTATTGTCTTTTTAAGACCCTCAAAGTTTTCTTTAAGAAGATTGAAAAATGGCATGACTTCAGTTAGGTAACATCGTTTTCTTTGTTCAAATCCCCTTTCCCCCTCAGTAATTCCAGTTGGTGTAATTCTCTTTTTACATGTTTTCTCAAAATCATTGAACAGTTAACCAAGTACATATAATCCAATTAGAGTATTACACTGATGAGGCGAAAAATGAACTACTTTTAGGGGGTCATTTAAGCCCGGAATTGAATTTATTTGATCAAATATTGCCCTAAATCGTTCCTTTTGTGATTTTAGGTACTTTGGGAGTGAAATCTGGAAAAGGAAGCAATTCAGACGTTTTTGGAGCATAAAAGTGAAGAAAACGCTAAAGTCTTAATTTTCCTTGCTGGGAACAGTAGGTGACGGCGTCAAGTGTACCATCCTGACGGCGTCAAGAGTAAATTGCATGACGGCCCAGTGCAAACATGAAGGCGTCACAAGGAAGAGCGTCAAGAGTTAACACGTGACAGCCTGGAAGAACCTAATACATGACGGCGTCAGATGTAGATCAAGGCAGTCCGAGAATTATTTTGGCGGCGAGATGACGGCGTCACCTATTTGGTCTTGACGCCGTCAGCCTCAATTTCCTATATATAGTTTTCTAATTTTCATTCATAAAAAAAGAGAAGTTTTGGAGAAACCCTAAGGCCGAACCTATTACGAATTTTACAGGTTTTTCAAGGGTTTTCAGCCCTTGAACCCTTACATGTGTAATTGAGATAAGTGTTCTTCTAATTCAATCAATATGTCTATGTGTTGGTTGTCTATATCTTGTGCTTGTCTTAATTCCACCATGCTAGGCTAGATTTATCTTGTGTTTGCATAGATCTAATGAAACCTAGATGTTGATTATGTGTTGATTACTTGTTTATGGTTGTATTGGATGAATGATTTCGATGTTAGGCTTAAGAAAACCGGCAGATCTCCAAATGGTAACATGCTTGAACGTCTTAGGAAACATGAACCGATGTGCACTAGGTTTTATTGGTTGTATTTAATGCATGAGTAAATTCTAATGATCCCATGTTAGGAGCTTCTTAGCCGGCTCGACATAGGAGTGAAGTAGGCACTCATAGGATTGGGGAGTTAAGTGCGCCACCCCATGAATGGTATTAAGGAATACAATCCGTCATCCACGCAACTATAACAAGTAATTAACGTGTAAAAGATATCTAGGGAGTAGTGAAATCTAAGTAAACACAATTTCTCCACTTATTGCTCACAACCTTAGTTTAATTTAGTTTATTTTCATTTCTAGTATTTTATTTTGATTGCATCTTTAGTATTGGGTTAGTTGACTAGTGATGAGCGCTCAAACACTCATCATTTTTGTCGTATTTAAACTGCCAAAACATACAAAAACAATCAAAAAGATATCAAAATACTTAAATTATCCTAGGGATTGTGTTTTATGTGTTTTAAATGCAAAATGTGCAAAAACAAAGAAAAAACGTACAAAGTTTGCAATATTGGCAGTTTTAGTCCCCCAAGTTTCAAAACTTGTCAAATTTAGTCCCTATGCATTAATTTTGAAAGGAAAAGTCAACCCAAGGTTTTGAAAGTCAAAAATCATAAAAAACTACACTTGGGTAATAAGTTTTCTAAAATTACAAGTTTGGTCCCTGAGAATTCAAAAATGGCAAAATAGGTCCCTGGGAATTTTGAAAAATCAAAAAATGGCAAAATTGGTTCTTGGTTTATTGATGATTGGCATAATTGGTCCTTGGAAGCAACTTGGGAAAATTACACATTCAGTCCTTCAGGTTTGGTACAATTACAAAATTGGTCCTTGTTAAATCACAAACCATCCGGACCCTTATTATTATACCAAACCCCAATCCAAAACCAAACCCAAAAACAAAAACCATGATCCAGTCCACCACAAGCCCGACCCATTTCCCTTTTTAATACAAAAACGTACCCCGGTCAAACCTCCCAGTTGACCACCTTCTTCCCCCAACAAACAACGCAAAACCAGGGAGTATTGTCTCCTCCACATACCTCCCCCCTCCTCCATTAGCCCCCCACAATAAATGCTTTCATCTACCACACCAACCCACACCACCACATTTAATATCACTCACCTATCCCACTCAGTTTTTGCCCGTATCCAATTTGGCGCCAAAAAGACAATCAAGGGCTTGGATTGATACTATCTCAATTGAATGGTGAGGATTTGGTCAAGGAGTCAACACAAAGCTATGGGGACTCTCAGAATTCAAAAAGGAGCCATGTGGGAAGACTTAGGCTTTAATTTTATGTCGTATATATATATATGTATATATATATATAGCTCATATGAGCCTTTTAGTGTGTGTAGTATGTAATTTTTATAGTTTTAGTAGTTAATTGTACTTCTGTAATCCATTTCTAGTTAATGAAAAAGTCAGTTTCAAGTTAATTCTCAGTTTGCCATTTTCAAGTTTATTTAAGAAATTTCCAATTCTTGTTTAAAGCTTATTAGTGATAAATACTTGTTTGATCATTCATATAAACCTTCAAGAATCTGTTTTAAGCTATTTTCCAAGTTGTGGATTAGTTTTATCCAAGTTTAAGAAAATTAGTCAAAAATAAATAAAAATAAAAATAAAATAAAAAGAAGGATTACAAGGTTGAAGAAAGCATGGAGCACTGTGAATCATGGATGGCAGTGGGTTAGGGACTTGTGGAAGTCATTAGGTTGGTTCATTTGGTTCTTGGTTTTCAAACTGAGCTTGGAATAAGGGTCCCCCACACTAGGTGGTAGAAAATAGAAAGAATCAGAGATACGGGTGAAAACCCGTATTGTGCTATTGTTTTTGTTCATCGAGTCGCTAGCTTGACTCGATCCCCGAATTCAATTTTCCTTGGGGAAAGTTTGGAGATCCGGGACAACCATGGATGGTATGTCCTCTCCAAAGTAGTGCTTTAAACGATGTCCATTCACTTTGAAATTAGGACCGTCATTTTGAGATAATTCGACGATGCCATAAGGATAAACCTTAGCGATAGTGAATGGACCAGTCCATCGGGTTTTGAGCTTTCCCGAGAAGATCTTGAGTCTAGAGTTGAAAAGAAGGACTCGATCACCAACGTTGAAAACGCGGTTTTTGATTTTTGAGTCATGAATCTTCTTTGTCTTTTCTTTATAGATCAAAGAGTTCTCGTAAGCTTGATCACGAAGTTCGTTTAATTCATTTAGTTGAACTTTTCTATGATCACCCGCCGTTTTGAGGTCAAAATTGGCATGCTTGAGAGCCCAATAGGCTTTGTGCTCAAGCTCAATCGGAAGATGGCACGCTTTCCCGTACACAAGTTTATAAGGCGTACACCCAATGGGTGTTTTGTAAGCCGTACGGAAAGCCCAAAGTGCATCATCTAGTTTATCCGACCACGATGCACGATTTTCACCTACGGTTCTTTCTAAAATCCTTTTAATGCCCCGATTAGAAACCTCGACTTGTCCACTTGTTTGAGGGTGATACGCAGTGGAAAGACAGTGAGTTACACCGTATTTTTGCATGACTTTGTCAAATTTGTCATTACAGAAGTGCGTACCACGATCACTAATAATAGCACGTGGAGTTCCGAATCGGGCAAAAAGAGCTTTTAGGAATTTCACAACTACTCGGGCATCATTTGTGGGTAAAGCTTTTGCTTCAACCCATTTTGACAGGTAGTCAACTGCCACGAGTATGTATTTATTGCCATGAGAAGACGGAAATGGCCCCATAAAGTCGATGCCCCAGATATCAAAAATTTCACAAACTTGAATTGCATTCTGAGGTATTTCATTCTTTTGTGAAATATTCCCGTAACGCTGACAAGCGTCACAGGACTTGACCAATTCTTGGGCATCCTTGTAGATCGAGGGCCAATAAAAGCCGGAATCAAACACCTTTTTGGTGGTGTAGTTGGGATTGTGGTGGTCCCCCGTGGGACCAGCATGGCAAGCCTTTAAAATTTCAGCGGCTTCCTGACCATACACACACCGCCGGATGACTTGATCCGCGCATATTTTGAACAAGTAGGGGTCGTCCCAGAAGTAATGTTTTACATCTTTGAAAAATTTATTTTTTTGTTGGGAAACCATGGGGTAATCGGCAAACCATGGGGTAATCGAGTCTCCACGAAATGAAACCGCGTTGAGGGTATCGAGAGGAAATGTTTCATTTATTTCCTTTTTCTCGAAAGCATTTTGGTGAGGGTTTTCAAGACGGGAGAGATGATCAGCAGCTAGGTTCTCAGCTCCTTTTTTATCACGAATTATGATATCAAATTCCTGTAGGAGAAGAACCCAACGGAGGAGTCTCGGCTTTGCATCTTGTTTTGCAAAGAGGTACTTCAAAGCTGAGTGATCCGTATACACTATGCTTTTGGTCAGTATCAAGTATGGCTGAAATTTTTCAAAAGCATACACCACAGCTAATAATTCTTTTTCAGTGGTGGTGTAATGGCTTTGAGCCTCGGTCATAGTCTTGCTGGCATAGTGTACAGGCTGAAAATGTTTTGTTTTGCGTTGCCCCAAGACTGCCCCTATCGCATAATCACTAGCATCACACATGAGCTCAAAGGGCAAGTCCCAATCGGGGGCAACAAGAATCGGTTCCTCGGTAAGCCTTTTCTTTAATGTTTCAAAGGCTTCGATGCACTCAGGGGAGAAGATAAAAGGAGCATCCTTCTCGAGGAGATGGGTCATAGGCCGGGCGATTTTAGAAAAATCTTGAATAAACCTACGATAGAAACCGGCATGACCCAAAAAGCTCCTAACACCTTTCACGGTTGTGGGATGAGGCAATTTTGCAATGACGTCCACTTTGGCTCTGTCAACCTCAATCCTGTTTTTTGAAATTTTATGGCCGAGGACAATGCCCTCTTTGACCATAAAGTGACTCTTCTCCCAATTTAGACATAACTTTGTGTCTTCACAACGTTTTAGCATGCTGTCTAAATGGGAGAGACATGATTGGAACGAATCCCCAATGACCGAAAAATCGTTCATAAAGACCTCCATAGTTTTCCCGATCATGTCGGAAAAAATGGCCATCATACATCTTTGAAACGTGCCCGGAGCATTACATAAGCCAAATGGCATACGTTTATATGCAAAAGTTCCATAGGGGCACGTGAAAGTGGTCTTTTCCTGATCTTGCGGATCAATGGGAATCTGAAAGTAACCCGAGAAACCATCGAGGAAGCAATAATACTCATTCCCCGCTAATCTCTCGAGCATCTGATCCATAAAGGGCAGAGGAAAATGAGCTTTACGGGTGGTGTCATTTAACTTACGATAGTCAATGCAGACACGCCATCCCGTAACCAAACGAGTTGGAATCAACTCATTCTCCTCATTTGTGACAACAGTAATGCCACCCTTTTTTGGAACACAATGAATTGGGCTGACCCAAGGACTGTCCGAGATAGGGTAAATCAATCCGGCCTCAAGAAGTTTTAAAACATCTTGTTTGATAACCTCATGAATTTTTGGATTCACCCTTCTTTGTTGTTGGACTGCAGGTTTGAAGTCGTCCTCCATTAAAATCTTGTGAGTACAAAACTCAGGGTCAATGCCCTTGATGTCGGAGAGTCGCCAAGCAATTGCTTGTTTATGAGACTTCAAAACCTTTATAAGAGCAGCCTTTTCCTCAATACTTAAGTCTTTAGCAATTATGACAGGCAATTTATCATCACCCTCCAGAAATGCATATTCAAGATGAGGCGGCAAGTCCTTAAGTTCAACCTCGGGGAAGTCATCAGTTTTCTCAACATTTTTGACTTCCTCCTTATGAAGTGTTTGTGGTAGAACAGGAAGAGGAGAGGGATCTTCGTTTAATAACTTCTCAAGCAGGAGAATATCCCTCTCGGGGTCAATCTCTTGGTTATCGATTCCATCGGGAATCGAATCACTTTTGAGAAAGGCCTCAATTTCTTCTAAGATGAAGTCACTTCCCTCAAACGGAGTGAGGGAAGGAGAAGAATTGGCAATGATGGGGTGAGAAGACTGAGTGAGGTTTTCACTCGAAGAATCATCAATGAAACCTAAGATCTCTTGAGCATACTCCTCAGCAGCAACATCGATGACATCAATTTGATTCACCGATTCACAGTCATAATTGGAGGAGTATCTCGAAGTTTGATTCAGGTTGAAGGTAATGGCTTCCGTTCCAACACGTAATTTGATCTCATGCTCAAATACATCGATAAGAGCTCGCCCAGTTCTAAGGAATCCCCTTCCAAGAATGAGAGGGACCCTAGAATCGGCATCAAAGTCAACAATCACAAAATCTGCCAGAAAATGGAACTTTCCCACTTTAACGAATACGTCCTCGGCAATGCCAAGAGGACGAGAAATCGAACGATCGGCAAGCTCTAAAGTCATGCACGTGGGAGTGAGTTCGGGAAGAGAGAGTTTCTTCCACACAGAATATGGCATTTGGTTAATGCTAGCACCTAAATCAGCTAAGGCGAAGCATTCAACCATACCCGGGAAAGTACAAGGAATGAGAAATTTCCCGGGGTCTCCAAGCTTTTCAGGAAGCTTTTTCAAGAGAACTGCTAAGCAGTGCTCATTCAGAGGAGTTCTTGCCATCTCAAAGAGTTTTTCTTTATTACTCAACAGATTTTTGATTGTCGATGCAAACTTGGGCATCAAGAGAATAGCATCCGCGAAGCTAATATCAAAGTGCAAATCTTGGAAGATTTGGAAAAATTTATCCATTTGGTGATTAGCTTTTTCGCGGAGCTTTTGTTCATTGAGACGTGATGGATAAGGAATTGAAGTTTTGGATTTTGGGTTGTCCCCTGGAGTTTCTGGTGGTTCAAAGATAACTCCAGGTTTACATCTGGTTTCAGGATTAACCTGAGGTTGGACGTGTGCTGTACTTCGTGGGCTAGGAGTTTGCACCTTGTCCTTTGTCACCTCAGGCTCACGATCCACTACCTTAGGAGGAGAGGAAGAAGAGGTAGTAGGAATCGCGGGTTCATCATATGAAGCACCACTTCGTGTTGTGATCACCTTAGCATCGCCCCTCGGGTTAGCGATCATGTTGCTCGGTAAAGTAGTACCTGAGCCCGAGGGTCGATCATTTAAAGACTTCTTGATATCAGAAATCTGGCTGACCAGCAACTTGTTCAACTCTTTTTGGGACTT
Source organism: Artemisia argyi (assembly GCA_030686995.1). Classification (NCBI taxonomy): domain Eukaryota; kingdom Viridiplantae; phylum Streptophyta; class Magnoliopsida; order Asterales; family Asteraceae; genus Artemisia; species Artemisia argyi. The sequence continues at coordinate 41,640,959 of CM060693.1, read as the reverse complement.
CATGAATTGTTTTAACAACTCATCAGATGAAGGCCCGGTTGGAACAATGGCTTGATTCGGATTAGGAAGATTTTGAGCTCGATTGTTCGGATTGGGGCCTTGATTGAAATTTCCTTGGTTTTGATGGTGGAAATTCCCTTGATTCTGGTGATTGTTTCCATGAAAGTTCCCGGGATAGAAATTATCCTGACCTTGGTTCCGGTTAAAGTTTCCTTGATTTTGGTGTTGGAAACCTTGATTTTGGAAACCTTGGTTTTGATTTTGGAAACCGTGACCCTGATTGAAGTTACCTTGGTTTTGATAACCTTGGTTCACTCTATTTTGATTTTGGCCACGGTTTTGGACATTTTGGTTTTGATTAAAACCGGGAGGTCCAGGATAATGGTGAGGACGATAGTTCGGGTCCATAGGAGGGCGGTACTGATTGCCTCCTTGATTTTAGGACCCGACAACAGCATTAGCTTCATATAGAGTACCATCAGTAGCTGTGCAATTGTAGTAGGCATGCGGCCCACCACAAGTCACACAGACTTCCACTTTTTTAACCTCAGCAGGGGGAGGATGTTGTGGAAATGAAACTTTCTTTGTTTTGGCGAGATCCAAAGCTTGGATCGCTTCAGTGAGCTTGTCAAGCTTAGCATCCGTGCTAGATTGACCCACAGAAGATGAAGAAGAAGGACTCGCATTGATTTGAGAAACAATCGGTTTGCTTCATGTAGAGCGGACCTTGGACTTGTTTTCTATGAATTGCAAAGCTTCTTTTGTGGTTCTACTCAAAAAATTACCTCCCGCGGAGGCATTGAGAGAATCCTGATCAGCTTGGCTCACGCCATTGTAGAAAGTATCGAGTTGCATCAACTCAGAGAAATCATGATGTGGACACTTACGGAGTAATTCTTTGAAACGATCCCACGCTTCACCAAAAGATTCATCATATTTCTGAGTGAACTTGGTGATTTCGTTCTTAAGACTCGTGGTCTTGGAAGGTGGGAAAAATTCAATTTTTTTTACAAGATCTTCCCATGTCTTAATAGATCGTGGAGGTTGTTTTTCAAGCCAAATCCGGGCTTGTCCCTCCAGAGAGAATGGGAAGAGAAGAAGTTTTATTGCTTCACAAGGGACATTTTTGTACTTGATGGTCGAAGTGATTTTATTGAACCATCGAATGTGAGCATGAGGATCGTCCCTCTCAAAACCGTAGAATTGACTTGAGGTTACAAGATTGAGTAACCCGGTTTTGAGCTCAAAATTATCAGCCACGATGGCTGGAACAACAATGGCATCTCCGTAACCCTCGATGGGTGCTTGGAGAAGCTCACACATGGGGCGGTCTTCCGCCATGGTGACAGTGGGTGTGACAACAGTACGGATCTCAGATCCGACTGTTGGTGCAGAACGTCTACGAGGTCTTCGAGGTTTTCGGACAAGCTCACGTAATGGGCTAGTGGACCTTGAAGAACGAGTGCGCATGCACTAGGGATAAAAACTTTTTGGACAATATTTTTGGAATCGTCCCGTAATCTAAAATCGTTTTTCTTTAAGAATCACCTTAAAAGAAAACCGAATTAGAAAACGTTACGATATGTTTTGTTGTTTTTTTAATTTTTTTGGTGTTTTAACACTTTAGGAAAAGTGTTAATGACTTTTTTGTGTTTTGATTTTGAAAATATACACAAGTGGTGGTATTTGTACAGTGAGTGAGGTGAGATAACACTAATCTCAAAAGACGCTGCAGAAACGCGCACACCTCCCCGGCAGCGGCGCCAAAATTTGATTGGCTCCCAACAGTCAACCTAAACTGACCAGGTGATGGTCAACAAGGTCAAACTGCCTAGAGTCAATGCTCCGCGGAAGTATAGTGTTTCCCCGGGTCGTAATGTCCCGACGAGGTGTGATGGTTAACAAACGGGTTTGTGATCGGGTGAATTTGGATGAAAAGGGGGTTTGAGATTGGTTACACTAAGGAATTTACGAAGAAATAGCTTAAACAAGCTATATGAACAAGACTTGAAATTAGGAAAAACCAGAAACGTTCAAAACCTAAAAACGCGTACGTTTACGTTTAAATAACGTGAACGTACAACATAAAACACGAGTTTTGGTAAAATAAAATACTTACAAAGATGAAAATCACATTTTTACAATCCTAATAATAAAATAAACTTTTTAGAAAATTAAAATTAGTTTTTACACTATTTAATTAATTATTATTAATTAAATACTATTTATTAATTACTTATTAATTATTTAAATTAACCTAAATTACAACTATTTATGAAATTACACTAAAAATATGCAAAATAAATTTGGAAAAATCTAAAATATTATAAAACTAATTTTCAAACTTAAAATTTATTTTTCCTACTTTTTATCTAATTATTATTAATTATTAACTATTTAATAATATTTAATAATTACCTAAAAAATAAGAAAATGAAAATAAAGCCTAGATAAATAAAATAAAAACTTAGAAAAGTCTAAAATATTATAAAACTATTTTTAAAACAGAAAATATATTTTTAAGACTATTTAAATAATTATTATTAATTATTAACTAAATATTAATTAATAAAAACTAATATTAATTATTAAAAATACTAAATGAAAAGAGAAAAATATGAAAAAATTACAGAAATTATTTGACAACTACAGGAACTTAGGAAAATTATAAAAACAAAAAGTGCTTAAGGAAAATAAGCACTTAAGCAATAAGCCTCTTAAATAGAAGCTATCACTTTTTGGAATTTTGGCTTTTTCTGATTTTTTCTTTACAAAACTATTTAAATACCTAAAATATGAAACTTTAATAAAAGGACTTTGGTAGAATCTCAGGAATAAGCACTATAAGTGCTTAATAGCTTGACAGTTGACTTTGGTCAAACTGTCAAGCCATAAGCTTCAAATAAGCTTAGCAAGGGACCCACATGCAGAACCAATGAAAAATAAGCTACAACTATGATTAGGGAACTAGAAATAAGCAATATCCAACAAATAAGCACACTACATAAGTTGGAATAAAAAATAAGCAAAACCAAATACTTGGGTGCCAAACAGGCCTGATGAGGCAACTTAGGAGGCTTGTGGGGCCCACATGGGAAGTTGGAACCCCAAGCAATAAGCTAAACCTAAAAGCTGGACTAACAGGCTCTCCAATAAGCCAAGAAGCTATCACTGAGGGCCACTGATAAGCTCATGAGAGCTCATGGAAGTTGGGGGTCTGTTCAAGGATCTGTGTAGCAGGGCATATGCTTGCCCTGCAAGTGAGTTTGAGCCAGGGTGGGGTCCACAATAAAATTCACAAAAATACAAGCTGTATGGGATTAAAAAGATGAGCTGATAGACTTTGAGTAGGAACAAGTTTTAGGCCATGAAAGCAAACACACAATTCAAATTAAATACTTGAAGTTTTGAAAAAATCTGAAATGCACAATTTGACTTTTGAATGAAACTTTGCTATTTTGACTTTTATGAGATTTGGATGATTCTAATGGACTGAGATTGGTGTTATATGTTGTATCTAAGCTAAATTAAGCTAGAACCTACACTTATGCATCATTATACATAGGCATGATCTCATAAATTCACACAGTTAACAGACAAGAAAAGATTAAGCATGATTTTGACTTTGGGCAAATGACAACTGGTTTTTAAAGCTTTTCTGAGTTATTTCAACCTAAAGGGACATATTACCATCAAAGTTAACAACAAAGAGCAACCTGAGCTTACTAAGACAGCTTGAGCCAAACACTACCTTAAGAGATATGAAAATGAGATTTTCACAGCTAATGATGGATTTAGCCTATCCTATTTGTGTAGAATTATTATTTATGCTATATTAAATCTATTTAAACTAAAATACACTGAGATTAAGTCAAAAGAAAGCCTAAGTTATTCTACACTAAATGTGGCAGTGAGGTATAGAACATAAGCAACAAAGAATTCTAATTATCAAACATCATCATAATTAACAAAAATTAACTCAACTACAACATTCAAACACAGAAACACTAGAGTAACAGAGATTTGAGCTACCCTACATTAAGTAAAAAAAAATAAGAAAATGCTTACAAAATGCTTCAACCCCACAGAACAAGATACCAAGGTGCTCAAATCATTCCCTTACATTCCCCATGGAGTTCTAAACCAACTCCATACCCATTCAGCTTTGAACCTTGCTTCAGTCACCCTTCAACTTGAATTTTTTTATTTTTCTTTTATTTTTTTCTCTATTTTTGAGTATTTTTGAGTTTAAAACTAAACTTGTTTTAAATGCTTTGAAAACTTTGACAATCTTTTAAATAAGCTTAAATAAGCTTAAACAATCAGAATGCAACAAGTTTTAACTCATAACACACAATTTGGAATTTTTAATCAAAATGGTGAAAACTGGATATATATAAGATAACTAAAATTGATGATTCAAATAGTTCACAATTACAATGAAAATGTAAATTATACCCTTTTAAACTGAAAGTTACAACTGAAAAGTAAGTTTAAACTAAATTCGACAATAATGCTTAAACTACCACTATTCTACTGCTATCTACTCTAACTGATGCTTCTTTTCCATTTTTTCTTTACTTATACAAGTCCTTGGAGATTTCCTTGACTTTCCCACACCTTCTCAGCCATTGGATTAGCTTGAATCATCTCAACCGTTCAAACTCCTTTTTGGCGCCAAATTGGTCTTGGGACAGTTGGGTATTGCTTGTTAGGTTAGAGGATAATTAATGGGGTTTGGAGGGTTGTGGAGGCTAGGGGGAACAAGGAATGGTGTTTATGTGGAGTTGGTGAAGGTGGGGGAGGGGGTACACAGTAACAGGTATCAAGTGGGAAGGGGAAGTGGTGGTGTTGACTTTGGTGTTGACCGAGGGAGTTATAAAACGGGGGTAATATTTTTTTGGAAGGTGGGCTTTAGATTGGTGGTGGGATGGGTGTGTGAATGGGCTGAGGGTTGGAGTAATAAGGTGGTTGGGTTGTTTTATTATTTTGGGTTTGGTTAGAATTAATCAAAAGGGTCCGTTTGGTAGTTAATGGTGCACAAGGACCATTTTTGTAATTAATGAAAAGTGAGGGGTTGAAGCTGACATCTTTCCAAAATTATTCAAAAGGGTTTATTTTGTCAAACTTCAATAACCCAAGGACCATTTGTGAAATTTTTCAATATTTAAAACCCTAGGGACTAAAATTGACATTTTCCAAAGTTTAGGGGTTAAACTTGCCATTTTGTAAAAACTTTTATCCAAGGATCAATATTGAACATTTTTGAACTTCCAAGGACTAAAAATGATTTTTCATCCAAAAATATCCCACCAGGGACCAAATCTGCCAAAATCAGAAACTCCAGGGACCGAAACCGTAAATTCTCAAAACTTTTCAGATTTTTCACCAAAGGACCAAATATGACAACTTATGATTGTAAAAGGACCTTTGGTGATAATTTTCTATATTTTGAATGACCAGGGACTAGTTTTGTAATTTTATGAAAGTTTGGGGGACTGAAACTGCCAGTTTTGCAAACTTTGTACGTTTTTCATCTGTTTTTGCTCATTTTGCATCTAAAACATATAAAACACAATTTTGAAATATTTTTAGTATTTTGATGCATTTCTGAGTGTTTTTGTATGTTTTGCAGTTCAGATTAGACAAAAAATGATGAGTGTTTGAGCACTCATCAACTAGCAACTAATTCCGCCCAAATCCTTCAAACCCGAGATATTTACTTGCTTTCTAAAAAATTATAAAAATACAAAAATAATCATCTATCATCTTTAGAACTAGTAATTAGGTTTTCTAATCCTAGCGACACTATTCCTAGCTGAACGATCAATCCTCCGGTACTTGTCACTATACTATACTACAATGATCAGGTACACTGCCTAGTGGGGGTTGTAAGCTTCTCGAGATCCCTTGAGAGGTAAAGCCTGGTGCAATCCCTACGCATCAAGTTTTTGGCGCCGCAGCCCGGGGAATAGTTATTGTCTAGGTTAGAATCTCTTTTTATTAGGTCTACTTGCTAGATTCCTTTCTAGTAAGATTTTTAAAATTTTTTTTTTATAGGTTTTCTTTAGTCTATCTTTTTCTTTGTGTCTTTGTTCGTAAAAACATTTCCATTGACTCTTCCATTCACCACTATGGAGAACGCGAATCCGCCAAGTTTTTCATCCAATCGACCAAATCCACTACAAAATCTACCCTTTCTACTTCAAAATGACATCTTGATGTTTCGACAACGTCATGATGAATCTTTTCCCGCTGCATGGACTCGTTTCAAATACTTACTACAAAAAGTCCTTCACCATGGTCTTGATTTATTGCCTCTACTTCAATTATTTTACACTCGTATCGACTACGAAACTCAAAAGAGGCTTGACTATGTAACAGATGGGGAATTTTGGGAATATGATGTTAAAGATGCGTGGGAAAACTTTGAGATTCACGCCCAATACAGAAGTGGAACATGGGACCCAAAAAACGTAAGTGTAGACCTATTTTCAATATGGAAGGCTCAATCGAAAAGTTTGCTTGGGGATAAAAAGATTAGAGTCGAGCCACCTAGTTGCATGTTATAGTTAGGCACTACCATAATACAAGATGAACACATAGGTGATATTGATGTGATGGAAGAGATTGTGGAAAACCCAAGCCCACTAAGTACCCCATAAGTCCTACCATCATTTGAGGCATACACATTGCCCGTGACTTACCCGGAAGAAGTAGAAGAAACTATAGGAACCCCAATAGAGGTAGAGCCCTTGAACCAAACACAACTAGAGGATATAGGTTTGAATACTTATAATGATAACCTTACTCTTAGTTTTAGGGAAGTCCCTAGTTTTGATGAATCGGAGCCTCAACCAAAACCGTTACTTAATCTTCCATCCTTGGATGAAAATTTAGGAATTGAAATAGGTTCCGATCCACCCATCAAACCATATAGTCCGGGTAGTCTTAGGACAAAGGTAGTGGACTCTAAGCCTTGTAGAGAGGAAGCCAATATAGGAGTGGAAAATGACCTTACATGCTTACATCACCCATTTATGATTGATCACAAGAAACATTATGGGTTTAAACCGGGTTTATTAGGTCAAGATGGATCCCCAACTAGGAGTCTTTTGAAGTTGATAGAAAATGATCCCTTTCTAGGAGAAAATCTTAATCCACCCATTAACCCGATTGAATTAGGTATGGTTATGATGATAGGAGCACACCCCTTTGAACATATAATTCATCCACCACTCTTTTCTCACGTGGCATACTTCCACCCTAAGGGTGTATATCGCTACTTTCACCCGCACTTAATCCTAAGTGTAGGGAAAACATTCCCTATTTCCGTTAAATAAGGGTAGAGTCAGGCTCGTGACTCGAACAAAAACAAGCGCTTCTTGGGAGGCAACCCATGCTTTGTGTTATTTTATTTTGTTTGTTTGTTATTTGCTTCCGTATGCATGCTTTATTTTTATTGTTGGTAGATCATGTTTCAAAAACTAAAAAGTGGAAATACTTTACTTTGTTGTTTTGGTCTAGTCTTAACTCCACTTAAAAGTATTTTTGCAAAAGATAAGTGTAAGGGGAAACCCCAAATATGTTTTTAAGAAACAAACCGATCATGATTCTCCACAATATTAAGTGAACATGTATATTCGTATTTGTTAGAGTCAAATGCTTGTATTGAGTCATAATGAAGTTTTGCAGGATTTTCCAGGAAGTAGGACCAAGTTTTTCCAGAAATTTTCTGAAAACTTAACATAAGAATTTCTGCAGGTCACTTCTGACGGCGTCATGAGTTTACTCTTGACGGCGTCACGTGTAAAAATCTGGAAATTTTACTGGTTTTTCTAACGGAGTCTTAAGGTTTTTGTTGAATAATTAAGTTTTATAATCTCCAGGAAATCTGCAAACTTCATTCCACAAGCATTATATCTTACTTTGTTTTCTAGGATTTAGTAACTTATATAGATTGCCGCCGATTTTATGCGAGGTTGCTTTGTTTGTTTTCTCAGGATTAACAGGTTATGTATGACAAGAAGATGATTTATATTCTGGAAGGGAAGCTTTGATTGTTCATTTTCTTGGAGGAAGATTTAACCTGGCCACCTTATTATCCATACCGAGCGAATCAGGGGAGTATTTGATTTCATTCTGTTTACTTAATTCACTTTTACATTCTTTACTTGAACATTGGGGACAATGTTCATCTTAAGTGTAAGGGGAGGGTAAAATGATGATACCTTACATGTACACTTTCGCTTGAGTTTGTTTGTTTGATAGTAGATGTGTAATAAAACTATGAGAAATACTTGTTAGTGCAATTTTAGCGCCAAATTTAAAATTTTTTACAACATTTAGGAGTGAAACTTTAGCCATAGCAAGCGTCTCATGGATAGGTGATTGTATGACTAGCACAAAACCGTACTATTCAGAAAAATTTTCCACCCAAATATGTGAGGTTCGCCTTTAGATTTAATAGGAAAAGCATTTACTATTAGTGCTTATGAGTGTACCGGTAGCATTTAGATTCTAGAACTTGCGTTATTGATACATCCCGAGACTGCTAGTGAGATTACATTCGTGTGGTAGGATTTACTACATGATAAGAGGCATTAGGATCACCCTTGTGTTAAACCCGTATCATAATTACTTGAACATTTAAGTCATATTACTTGGCTAGTTAAGTCAACTAATTTTTCCCATACCCTTAGCATTGTACTCATTTTTAGTACACGAAACCCCTAGTACACCCCTTCGAGCCTATCTTTTCGTTTCTAACTTTAAGCATTTTACTTAAAGGAAGAATTTGTTACACCCCACTTAAATGTACACCCAAATCGCCTTAGCCTTCCGTGTATGCGCTCATTTTTAGTGCATTATTGTTATTTGTTTAAACCCTAAGTTAACTATCTAATTGATTACATGGTTGCTAAGTCGAGTCATATCCTTGTACATATTGTTTTGGGACGATTAGGACTTATGGGTAAAGTACTTATTTTATGGAGTAATGGGGAAGAACATAATATTATTACCCCCGTATGTGCGTTAATCTTAAAAGTACTCCAAGTGTTTTGATTATCTTAATTCGAGTCTATAGATTAGTTTATTGTAAAGTATGTAAAAATTCAAGTGTAAGGGGAATGTTCATCCCCTATGATGTATTATTTTGGATGGTAGGGTAAGAGTGTATGCAAAAAAAAAAAAAAAAAAAAAAAAAAAATAGAAAAAGAAAAGAGAAAAAACATACGGACTACCATCCCGTTTCATTCTATGTTTATTTTTATGTTTTTGTTATTTTTCATTTATTAGATTAAGTCGAGTCTAGTCTTGGCTTAGCAATACCATTGTATATGTAATTGACCAAGATTGTTAACTCGCCACCAGTAAAGACTTCCTTTATCCCACAAAACCGCGTATTTCATATCCCTACACCTAACGTTACAACCCTTTAAAAGACCTCTTTGGTAGTTTATCCTAGGTGCTTACGCCATGTGGTGGAGGTTTGATCCTTTCCCAAGCCTATGATAATCTATTTTGCTATGACAGGTAGTGAGAGATATCTTCCGTTTCCATATTGTAATTTATACTTTATTACACCCGAGAGATGTGAGTATCTAAACACTATTTGTGAGGTGCTAGTATATGACCTCCGTGCTTGTCTTTGGTCTTTAGTGGATCGATTATTTGTTGTAATTACTTTTATATTAGTGTTAAATGACCCCTAACTTGTATTTTGAGTAGAATAAAAGCGCATTTGCTTGAGGACAAGCAAATCTCAAGTGTAAGGGTATATGATGAGGCGAAAAATGAACCACTTTTAGGGGGTCATTTAAGCCCGGAATTGAATTTATTTGATCAAATATTGCCCTAAATCGTTCCTTTTGTGATTTTAGGTACTTTGGGAGTGAAATCTGGAAAAGGAAGCAATTCGGACGTTTTTAGAGCATAAAAGTGAAGAAAACGCCAAAGTCTTAATTTTCCTTGCTGGGAACAGTAGGTGACGGCGTCAAGAGTACCATCCTGACGGCGTCAAGAGTAAATTGCATGACGGCCCAGTGCAAACATGAAGGCGTCACAAGGAAGAGCGTCAAGAGTTAACACGTGACGGCCTGGAAGAACCTAATACATGACGGCGTCAGATGTAGATCAAGGCAATCCGAGAATTATTTTGGCGGCGAGATGACGGCGTCACCTATTTGGTCTTGACACCGTCAGCCTCAATTTCCTATATATAGTTTTCTAATTTTCATTCATAAAAAAAGAGAAGTTTTGGAGAAACCCTAAGGCCGAACCTATTACGAATTTTACAGGTTTTTCAAGGGTTTTCAGCCCTTGAACCCTTGCATGTGTAATTGAGATAAGTGTTCTTCTAATTCAATCAATATGTCTATGTGTTGGTTGTCTATATCTTGTGTTTGTCTTAATTCTACCATGCTAGGCTAGATTTATCTTGTGTTTGTTTAGATCTAATGAAACCTAGATGTTGATTATGTGTTGATTACTTGTTTATGGTTGTATTGGATGAATGATTTCGATGTTAGGCTTAAGAAAACTGGCAGATCTCCAAATGGTAACATGCTTGAACGTCTTAGGAAACATGAACAGATGTGCACTAGGTTTTATTGGTTGTATTTAATGCATGAGTAAATTCTAATGATCCCATGTTAGGAGCTTCTTAGCCGGCTCGACATAGGAGTGAAGTAGGCACTCATAGGATTGGGGAGTTAAGTGCGCCACCCCATGAATGGTATTAAGGAATACAATCCGTCATCCACGCAACTATAACAAGTAATTAACGTGTAAAAGATATCTAGGGAGTAGTGAAATCTAAGTAAACACAATTTCTCCACTTATTGCTCACAACCTTAGTTTAATTTAGTTTATTTTCATTTCTAGTATTTTATTTTGATTGCATCTTTAGTATTGGGTTAGTTGACTAGCAACTAATTCCGCCCAAATCTTTCAAACCCGAGATATTTACTTGCTTTCTAAAAAATTATAAAAATACAAAAATAATCATCCATCATCTTTAGAACTAGTAATTAGGTTTTCTAATCCTAGCGATACTATTCCTAGCTGAACGATCAATCCCCCAGTACTTGTCACTATACTATACTACAACGATCAGGTACACTGCCTGGTGGGGGTTGTAAGCTTCTCGAGATCCCTTGAGAGGTAAAGCCTGGTGCAATCCCTACGCATCATACACTGTGTGGGAAGAGTAAATGGTACAAGGTGCCTGGGTGTCTTCAGAGGATAAATAGTAGGGTCAGTAATTCTAAAAACAGTACGTGTATTACCCACAAGTCTTTCAGCTTTCATTTTCTCAATGTCTATATTCCAAAAAACTTTCTCAGGAAGGATTTTCTTTTGAGGGACAAAAATAGCTGAATGATTATCATCAGCATAGTCATAGTGAAAGACAATATTTTTGGCAATGCACAGGAGATCCTTTAATTTCTCAGCCAGTTTTTCCCTAGTTCTATCTTCCATTTCATCAATATCGTCATAGGATCTCATATCAGGAGGGGCATGATTTGGCTCAAACATAATGTTTGCATCATATAGCGCAGGTTGAGCACCTATGCCATTTCTAAGGAAGTTGGCCTTAGGTCTAGAGGCATCCTGTTCACTAAACTCATCTTTTTAATTTCCTATGATTCTGCATCATTTGAGCAGATTGGATGGTTTGGCCTTGCGTGTACAACTTTTCTTCCAGTTTATTTTTCAACATTTTAAGATTAGAAAAATCATTTAGAAGTTTCGTTTCTTTATCTTTGTAATCATGTTTGAGCGAGGTTTACCCCTTTTGAATCTCCTGTTTTTGTTTAACAGTTTGATCCAATTGTTTTTTTAAAGACACTAACTCCCTTTTCAGGGTTTCTTGTTTGGAATTATTTTCAGATATGTAAGCACACATTTGCCATTCCATTTTCTGCTCACGTTCATTAAGCTCAAATTTAGCACGCTGTTCGTATATAGTCACCTGATCCTTAAGGATGTTAAATCTAGTGGACAAGGAATCATCAGGGTTGTATATGGTGTGCTCATGCAGCTCATGTTCACGAGAATCAACAGACGGTGTATCACTTGGTACAACTGGAAGTCTATTGTCATTCACGTGCCTTTCATATGGGATAGTGTTGGTATTGCCCATATCAATGGTATTTGTGTTGTCAATATCCTTGAGTTGTACAAGGTCACACACCCTCTATGGGTTGGTAGGGTTAAACAGAGTAACTGAAGTTGGTACCTCAGAAATAGTAGATGTGATGGATGAGCCACACTGCTGTGGAGAGGAAACAACTGCAGACAGATTAGCCATGAAGATGGTTTGAGCTGTGGGTTCGTCATCAACATCAGAGTCAAATGCATCACAGTCTTCAACTTGGAAGATGTTCGGATCATTGAGTGCTAAGTCTTGAACCGGTTGATCATCTACATCAGCATCAAATGTATTCCCATCATTACCAGCCAGAAAGAGTAATGCTTCTTCATCCAAAACAGTCCCATTTTCTTGTGCCTGCATTAGCAACATCTTGTCTTTGAAATATTCTGAGTTTTGTGGACGCTTTGGTTGAGTGCAGTTCCTAGCTACGTGTCCCATTCCTCCACAGTTGTAGCACTTAGGTTGCCTGGCTTGTCCTTGAAGAGCATAACCGACTCTATAAGTCCCATTCCATATACCAGCATTTCTTTGATTCAAATTCTGCCTTCCTTGCACATTTTGCACCAATACTCTACCATCCTCTATGACTGCCTGAGTACGAGGATTGGATGAAGTCCGAAGTTGGTTATTGGTAGATGGAAGAGCTGCCCTGAATTGTTGAACTAGCAATGAAACTTGGTTGGAAAGATTATCAATCATCATGTCAGTATGGGAGTACCCAGAGTCCAGATGGGTGTTTAAGGCAGATGTTGACTGAGTTGATACTTGACCAGTTGTGTTAGTCGACCTTGATGAAGGGTGTTGTGGTTGAGGTGGATCAATTGAGGTTTGATTAAGCTGCTGAACATTTGAGACGAAAGCAAGAAAGTCATTTGTTGTTGAAGGATTGAGTTTTTCCCGCATTAACTGATCATAAGCAGCATGCTTTTCATGCTGTTGGAGATAAGCATAGAGTTGTTCATGATTGGTGTCCCTGAGATCTTTGTTGAGTTTAACAGCTGTAACAAACCTCTACCAAGAATAAGCAACTCGCTAGCAAGAAGTGACACACGAATTGCTTCCAAACTCCACAAGAGTGATGATGTTGCTTAACCAAGAGTTACACTCGATGCCTACAACACTTCTAGATACGAAAGTGCAAGTAAACACTCAATAACAACACCTAACGAGATCACACTAGTGTGAAAACTACAAACTAGGTTCGAACCATCCAAGAACACCAAAACCACACTAAAAATCGAGCACACCACAAATCCTAGGATAGAACCATGGCTCTTGATACCAATTGTAGTATACTCTAATGTAGGAACATGGATGATTATGTGTTTAGGATGATTGTTTGTAAAGATTTCTAGTGAGAGAAGTTAGAGAGAGAAGGAGATGGAACCTTGAGAGAAAAATAAAGAAATGTTAGATTGCAAATGAAGGTCCAACCCTTTCCCTTGGGTGGGAAAGGGTATTTATAGTTACAATAGAAACGCCCCCTGAAATGGGTTGTGGAGCGAGCTCACAGTGGGTAAAGACCCGACCCGACCCGACTCCACAAATATTAACTAATACTAAACTACGTTCTAACTAATATGATAAATACTACGAGCTACAACATGCTAAACTATACTCGGGGTGACCGAGTCTTCATATGAATAAACGTATTCCTAACACTTGAGATGCAAGTAGGTCTTGCATGTGTGGAATTTCATTCTTTGATATGATTAAACGTTGTCCTGAATAAGGTAGTTATAAAAACCATTTTCAGGAGTGATTTGAAACACATGAATGACACATGCAGTCAAAATAGGATTTGTTCCTCCACATGTCATGGAGTTAGATACTATTGGGCCCCTCGATGAATTGAACGGATGTTTGTATGGCCATACCCAAATGAGATTAAGATGAATCTTAATTCACTTGTTAATCTTGTTCAATATCTAGATCGAGAAACATAAAAGTTGAACAAATAGAATGACTTTGATCCATGTCTAGTGTTCAACATAGTATCTGTAACAAAAGGATGGATGACATATAAACCATTTAAATGAGACGTTTAAGAAACTTCCCTCACATATTTCTAGGGGCATTGGCGTGTTGCTAGACGCTAACCTTTGCTAGTATAATTACTTGATTATTATGACGTCGCAAGTGGGAGCTGTTGGAGTATGCTCGTGTCATAATAAATAATTATATGGCTAGATATATGTGAGCCTATGGGGTCACACACTTATACACAGAGACACCATTTTATAGATTGTATTTGTCGTATTTACAATATATAAATGACTACGTAACTCGGGATCAATAACGAGCCATTAAACACGAAGTTTGACTTAGTGTTTTTGGACTGAGCCAACAATGAGCAAGCCCATCATGGGCCCTTATGATGGCCGGCCATATTAAGGGGTCTGGGAGGTTTTATGGGTCTTGGGAAGGGCCTTAGTGTAAGTCTTGAAATGATAAGATCAATCCTTGATTTGATCAAATCATAACTTGATTATCATTATTGACTTTCCAAGACTTCTCTCTCCTTCCTCCCATAGTAGGCCACGAAATTAAACACACCCATATTAGGGTTTGTGGTTTTTGATCTCATCTAACCTTATTCTAGTGTAGTTCAAGGCTAGATCGATTGTTACGAGGTCAAGACTAGCATCGGGTGGTGATCGGTGACGTGTAGTGTGGATCAAGCATAGAGGTGATCTCCTTTGATCACTTGGTTTCATTGGTGATTCGTGTACGTTGGTGACGGTCTCCATACGATTCTACCGATCACGCTACAAAGGTATAACCTTGTTGTTGTTTTTTATTTGATTGATCATATGGCTATATGGATCCGTTGTTAGTGATGTTTTTCCGCTGCATTTGATTGTTTCTTTTATGTTATATTTTCAACATCACCTATAGTTATATCTATGCCTTGATTCATGTTCCTCATTTACTTATCGCTTTATTTTGATATCTTTCTAGCCTATCGTCGAATCCTCGCATTTTGGGAGTATTGAAGCTAGGGTAGAATCTCATTTGCTAGTTAGTACATGACCATTAGAACACTAGCTTATTAGGTTGCTTGAGGTGTGACAATCATCCTTGTGTAGGACTTGACCATAGAACTAACTACACTAGAATAAAAGCTTAAGAAATGCGGGAAAAACTCTACATGGACCAAACATTGTTAAAACCAGTAGATAGGTCTAGAAGGTAGTTGGTACTTAATGACTATGAACTAGATACTTGGCCACCTGTGACCATCGGGGTTGGGGTCTAGAGATTATAGGTTAGGCCACAATGACCATTTGTGTCTAATGACTTAGAACTACTACATAAGGCGAGAATAAACATTACATAAGAACTAGACCATTTGCATGATAATGTAGTAACTTGGTTAGCACATCTTTCTCCTTTTGTAATTCTCACATTTCCGTTTCCGTTATTAATCTCTTTGCATCAAGTTAATTTAATCAAATCACTCTAGTGACAACTAAGGCTCAAATTAGACTCCACCTCTAGCTCTTGGGACGACCTCAGTTTTATCGATTACTAGACTACTCACGATTGGATACACTGCCCGTTAGTACATACGTAGATCATAGGTAAAAGATATATTATAAATTTAAATTGTGATCTAGTAAATAAGCATCACCTCATATAGTCAAAACACTTGGTCACAATAATTCACAATAAGAGCAAAATGTATATATAAGTAACACAAACCTCTCAGTAAAATAATATCAATCATCCAAAATATTAAGCTAAGTAACAACTTGAATTTAACTTAATTTCATATCTCATCAAACAAGAACCGTCATAAAATTAAGTTAAGAGTTATTAAAAGCTTAATGTTTTTTATGATAAACAATTTTAGAGAAAAGTGATTGTTAATTGATAGTGGACGTGTGTCAGGAACAACGACTTCAAATATGTTTTTGTTTTTACTTCTTTTCTTCCCTTTTTCCTTGTTTTTCATCGTGTGAGCTTCAATGAACCTAAAATAAAATATACTTCATTAATATACTTCATAAAGGATATATATATATATATATATATATATATATATATATATATATATATATATATATATATATATATATATATATATATATGCAATTATTCACTTTGGGAGGAATATATATGCAATTTTGCCTTAAATTAATTGAATGATAACACACTTAAAAACATGTACAATTTAGCGATATCAATGCTCCGCGCCAAACATACCCAAGTGCTAAAGCCATCCGATGACTAAAAAAACTCGAGCAAATACCCTTTAGATTCTTTTAATTTGAATGAATATTTGTTGGTTTATTTAGATCTTTTTACTTTAGATCTATAGATAAATGGGCCGTGTATTTGAAGAATAAGAGGGAAAGTTGAGGAAGAGGATGGTGGGGAAAGCAGTGAGTAGTGACAGATTTTTGCAATATAAGTATAGAACATATAATTATAGTATGTATGAGCGTTAGTTTAACACCTCAAAACCATTTTTAAGCATTATTACATAAATGCCATTGTGGTAGCTTGATTATAATGTTTAAGTGTTCAAAAACTTTTTATAATTGGTTACTCAAAATGTTTAAGTAGTAAGTCAAAGAAAATAGTCAAACTTAAGTTAAGTGTTCGTTAGATGTTTAACTAAAAAATTAATTACCAAAATGAGCCTTTCTCATGTACAATTTACGAGAATGAAGAAATGAAATTAGACCCTATGTTTGGCACTGTTTGGGGAATGGGAAAAGCACTAATGTGTGATAGTGCAGGGCTGTCTCATAATGCAAATGTGGCTAGTGTGGTGGATAATTGGCAGTTAAAATTCCCAAATGAATGGTTCGAGCAATACACAGTATTGAACAATAAAAAGTATTTGGTGTTAATTGATGAGAAAGATGACATGGTCAAATGGAAAAGCAAACATGGGAACTTAGTGAAATTCAGTAATAATAGAATGTGGAAAGATATGATGAGTTCTGAGATAGAAGTGAATTGGTATAAAGTTGTATGGTTTTCCAATTTTATACCAAGACATGCATTCATATTGTGGCTGCTTATTCATGAAAGACTCCCCACACAAGACAGAATTATCAAGTGGAACCCTGATAAAAATATGAAGTGTTCTCTTTGTTGTAAATAACTGATAGCCATGATCATTTATTCTTCAAATGCAATTATTCATCTAAAGTATGGCACAAAGCTAGGGTGGTAAGCAGAATTCAGTGTTTGGTAGAAGAGTGAAAACCTATCTTGGAAGAATTAATAGCAATGCCCAACAGAAAAAACATTTGGATTGTTGTTAAAAAAGTAGTTTTTGTAGCTCGTGTGTACTTTTGTGGCAAGAAAGAAACTCAAGGCAATTTCAGGACTCTAAAAGAGAATGGGATGTTCTATGGAAACTCATTGAGGAAACTGTGAAGCTCAAGTTATCCAGCCTGAAAGTTGTTAAATATAATGATGTGAAGGAAGTTTTTAGTGTATGGGGTATTGAAGGCAATGAGGATTGAATGAATGGCTATTACAAAAGATTAATTGTCCTGGTTAGCTGCATTACAGTGAATATAGGGGTGTTTGGTAACATGGTTAACAGAATCAGAAACTTAATTTGATTGATTACTGGTTCTAAAATCAGGCCATTACAATTGAGAAGTTCCCTGTATCTTGGAGTCCTAACTATGAGACTGTACCTATAATAGCCTCATAGTAGTCTCAGTTTGGCCTTGGGAGGAAATTGAGATGCTATGTTGGGCTATATAGGAGGTCAAGTAGTATGGATGTACCATAAAGTAGGGCTTCCTTTTGTGAAGAGTAAATGGTCTTGGAGGATGGTGTATGATGAATGGAATAGAGAGGTGTGAAAGATGAACCTTCTTGGTCCATTCAATACATCATCACAGGAGGAAATGGATGGTCATCATTGAGGGTGAGTGTTCCTAAACAACTGAAGCCTTCCTATGAGAGGGAAATGTACGTTGTTTGGCAGAGCCCCTCCATGGATGGGTTATGGGTGCCTAGTGATGCCACTCTCTATTCTATCTTGGCTACTGTGGTGGCAGGTTGAGTGGCATGGTAGAATGGAGAATGTGGAAATGTAGCTAGATGGTAGGTGCTTATAAAAAGGTGAATTGATGAAGTGAATAGATGTATGTGCAGAATGATAAGATGATGGATGAGAAATACTCTGTGCTACTCTGTTTCTGGTGGCCAGAGTTATGTTGGTCAGAGTTCAGGCATGTTAGATTCCAAGTAGATATATTTGATATCGGATAACAAAGGAATTCTTTTGTATTAGCATGTGTTTCTGTGTATGTTATTAGGTTTGTATTAAAGATTTTGGAGATGTCCAAAATCTGTTTCATATACTTATGATGTAAATCTTCTGGAGATAATATAATTTCACATTTTGCACCAAATTTTTTTTACGAGAATGAACTCTTTTTCAACTTTTTACCAAAATGGACCAAGCGCACATTTAAATAATGTGCCAACTATACTTATGTGCGCTTGAAATTGTTTGTTTGTGGGAGTTGAAGATTGAGACGTTAAAAGTTGTACCTGTGTATGTACATTTATGATATTTACTTGAAAATAACTACTCACACTCACAACTACTCACTCGAATGCACATTAATTAAATTAAAAACAAAATTCATTCTTGCTTTTTCTTATCTTCATCAACATCACATTCACCTAGGGCTGCAATTGAGTCGAGCCGAGCTCAAGCTCAACAAGGCTTGAGCTTGGCTTGAAAGAAAAACACTAGGCTTGAGCTTGGCTTGATAGCTTGTCAAGCTTTCATCATCCAGGCTTGAGTAGGTTCGAGCAAAGCTTGAGCTTGGCTTGAAAAGCTTGAATGAATACAAAAATATTTTATTCAATAGCTAAACTCAACAATAAGTATATGTATTTTAAGTAAGCAACAGTAGCAACACAATATTAAGTAATACTTGCGTAAATATTTACATATAGAGTACTCGCGTAAATAGATTGATGATGCTAATACTTAACAATGGCAAGATAAAAAACACAGATACATGTATATAATATAGATTGATGATGCAACACTTAAGATTATTAAATTAAAAATCTTGATAATGATAAATTGATAACTGAACTTACGAATACTTCTGGAAAGAAAAAAAAAAGAGAAACTTTGGACTTGGTGGTTGAATGAGTGGAGGAGATTGAGAAGACGCTTAGATTAGATCATTAGAATACAAATCGTTTGGACGTTTGGTAGGGTTAAAGGTTTCTAGAATACATTATCCAATATTTACGAATTAAGCCCTTATAAATTATAATTAGCTTAATAACCAAATTTGCTCCTAATTATTTATATGAAATTTATATGAAAATATCTATATTAAAGCTTGATAAAAGCTTGATACGAGCTCGAGCCAAGCTATCCAAAGCTTGAGCTTGGCTTGTTAAATATTTCGAGCTAATTTTAGGGCTTGAGCTTGATAAAAGCTTGACTCGATCGAGCCAAGCTTGAGCTCGAGCTCAAGATGCTTGATAAAAGCTTGACTTGATTGCAGCCCTACATTCACCAACATCACTTTACCAAAACAGAAATGGATTCTTGCGTGTAATTTTTGTGCGTGTAATATATAATGGGATTTTGTGGTTTCGAGATTTTTTTAGTATTTTATTTTTATTTTTATAAAATCATGCGCACAAAATATAAATTGTGAGTTGTGCGCTGTGCGCCTGGCATTTGGATTTTGTGGTTTTGAGAATTTTTGTAATTTATTTTTCTATTTATTAAATCATGCGCACAAAAAAAAACCAATTGGTGCGCTTGTGCGCTTGGGATTTGGATCTTGCGTTGTGCGCTTGCCCGCTGTTGTTTTGTGCGTTTGCTATTTGTATTTTTGTGTTGTTTTTTGTGCGCCGTTGTAACACATGTCAAATCATATTCATCAATCAACACAGGTCTTTCATTGTATGGTGGCGCACTTTCATAAATCATTTTCGTAAATAACATACACGCGGATCATTTTTGTAAGATGGTATTAAAAAGAGTTCATTTAATTAATTTACTCTTAAGTAAATGTTTATGAAAGTTATATGTGGCCCTTGTACTAGAAAATGAGACTTGAGGACCAAATATGTCAAAAACATGTACCAAATTTTTACTACTACAACTTTCTAGTTGGTGTGTTTGTGGTGAGTCGTGAGTTTCAACAGGAGGGGAAAGATCAAAGGTTTTCCAAGTGATAACTTAGGTGTCGCTTAGTGTTCTAATTCAAGAAGTATGTTTTTAGCAATTAACCTCACATGTAAGTAATCACTAATCCTTAATCAATTAAGGCTATGGTTCATAGAGATGAAGTTGGGGGTTTTGAGTTAAATTGATGAAGTAATACGTACGGGGTTAAGCTCCTTTATTGGGTACATTCTTAAGATGTAATGCCTTACTTCCATAATAACAATATTACTCGTTTAATCAAAAGTAGTTTTGAGTGAAATTTTTTTGTTATCAGTTAAAACAAAAAAACTAATGTAAACGATACGACTGTCTAGCTAATTGATTATCTAGATTTGATTGTAGGTTAGTTGGCCACACGATGAAGCAATGTATGTGATTCACTTCCTTTGAGGCATTAAGGTAATCCATTATTCCATTTTTTAACCTTTGGTTATTAATTAGTTGATCAACTAAATAATTTCATTACTATAATGCAATTTGCCTTCTTTAGAAACCTTTTTCGGTTTGTTATTAGGTTTCTTCATGTGAGACGGTCTTGCTAAAATGGGTTATCGTCAATACACTCATTTATTACGTTTTGTTTTCATTGCGAAAAGACATAGTCTCGTGGGGGTCAAATAATGTAGCATTCATAATAGTTTCGATAGTAATCATAATGCTAGCCGAATAGTTTGTTCCCCTTGTGTTATGAGCAACAAGTACATGGTCCCTGCATGAAGCGTAACAGTGTAAGTTTGGCCGTTTGGGGCCATGTAGAAGAACAGTGATAGTTCTATTTTCGTTTTTGTTATTTAAATCATCTTTCCTTGAACACTTTCCGGGTCTCAACACCTTTGGGTTCAGGGGCGCAGCTACATAGGGGCAGGAGGGGGCGCCCGACCCCCCGAAATTTTTTTTGCGATGTAGGGGGTATATAGTTTTCGTGTAGAAAAATTTCGGTATATTCGGTTTCGACCCCCCAAAATTTCGGTATTACCCGAAAAATAGCGTTAGGAAAAAAAAATTTAGATCCCGACCCCCCACTAAAAATTTTCTAGCTTCGCCACTGTTTGGGTTGTTATCGACTCAAAAAGTATGATCGTAAAGATGGTTCATAAATTGCTAGAAATCTTAACAAGATGTAGTTGATATACAATGATTGCTTAAGTGTTGGAATGATAAGTCCTTGTTTATTAAATCGTCAATTAAAATTTGTCATTATAGTGTACCAGAATTTCCATAACATTAAATATGTGATTAGAACATCTAGATTACATTTATGTGTAGTCTCCCCCTCCATTCTTGCTGCAACATTCATTTGTATTGGATTTTAGTTATTTTGTTATATTTCTTAGATTTAGGATTTTGTCTTGAAACAGAAGAAGTGTCCAACCTAAGTTTTAGTTTAATAATTGACAAAAAAAATATATATGAAAGACAACAAATAATACGAATTATATGAAAGCTGTGTCTCCACTTGGGTTATTCATCATGTTTGTACCATATTAAAATTGCAAAAATCATAATAATAGAACCTAGATTTGAAGAGGTTCAGTACCTCTTTGGTTTCAAATCAAACCGTAAGACATAAGGGTTTTTTTTTTTTTTTTTTTTTTTTTTTTTTTTTTTTTGAAAGGGATGATGCTTTCTGAGAGGACCCATGAAGCCATCACAATCTCTTGAAGGAACATTTTTCTATAATCGCGAAATTTGATGACTCTTCATTGGATACTGTGATGATGGCAATGAAACGATTTTAGTTTACGAGTATGCTATCTGTGGAAACCTTAGTCATTTTCTAGCAGATGCCGATAAGAGGTGTCACATAACATGGGCACAACGCCTCGAGATTTGTATAGGCGTGGCAACAGGACTCAAGTACCTCCATACAGGTTTCAAGGAGGATAACAGAGTAATACACAGAAAGGTCAATAGCAGTAACATTTGGTTAAATGACAATATGGAAGCAAGAATCTCTGGTTTTGGTTCGTCGATATTTGTCCCCCAAAATCAGTCAAAATTCTATGGTGATGTTGTTAGGGATAGCTATTACACAGATCCCATTTACAAAGAGAGTGGCATCGCGAAGACGGAAATATATGTGTACTCACTGGGTGTGGTGATGTTTGAAATGTTGACTCGGATGCTGGTTTATAATGAAAGGAGCATTGGAGATATTGAGCCACAAATGATGATAGGTTTGGTCAAGAAATTGCTTTTAGATGCACTAGTTTAAACATAAAGGAACGCCCAACGATGAGTATAATCAGCAAGACGAGTAAGGAAGCACCGGATATTCATGTAAGTCTTTTAGTTTAATTATTTGGTAGCAAGCCCAGTTTTATACACCAAAAAGAAAGTATTAGAATACTTCAATATAAAAAAAGATTAAATCTATGCCATTCACTAAATCCATTGTCATTTTTTTTTTGTCAAAATACAAAAAGTATCTCACAAATCGATAACCGTTAAATAAAACTACTCGTACCATCAAATAAGCTTAAGCTGCGCGCAGGCTTACCCGTCGAAGACGTACAGCCGAAGGTGGAACCGCCGAATGATGATGTGGGTTACATCTGCGAAAAAGCAACAAGCAAAAAAAAAAAAAAAAAAAAAAAAAAAAAAAAAAAAAAAATAGTAATGTCGAAAATATATAGAAGTTCCCCTTTAATGAAAGATTCAGTTTTCTTCTCAATGATATAATTAGTTTCGCATAACGACAAACATTTTGTAAGATATTTAATTTTGAAAAAAGATGTTGCTTTCTCTAATTAAATACCTACTTTACACGATTTGAAGATGAAGTAATTGTGGAGTAAATGCTCACCCACTTTTACGCTAACATATTTATTGCTTTCTCTAAATTTTCTTTTATAGAAGTTCCCTTTTAATGAAAGATTCAGTTTTCTTCTCGATGATGTAATTAGTTTCGCATAACGACAAACATTTTGTAAGATATTTAATTTTGAAAAAAGATGTTGCTTTCTCTAATTAAATACCTACTTTACACGATTTGAAGATGAAGTGATTGTGGAGTAAATACTCACCCACTTTTGCGCTAACATATTTATTGCTTTCTCTAATTTTTCATTTTACCATTTTATTTATGCAATATCTAATAACTTCTTCAATATCATTTATTGATTATTAACACCTACTCATGCATCATTCAAAAATTCAAGTACACAATTTCAACTATCTAGTAAGAAAATGCATTATATGTTATTCATTTCGACTGCACAAGGACGAGTTTTTGATATTTTTACTTTTTTTTTTTCTTTTTTTTTTTCTTTTGTTTTTTCCTTTTTTTGTTTTTCTGTTTTTTTTTTTGTTTTTGTTTTTTTTTTTTTTTTTTTTTTTGATCAATTGATCACGTAGTTTTTTAAAAACAGGTACATTGTTAAAATTTATTGTTTGAAAGATTGGTGCAGGAACGACTAAAGGGCAAGATTGTAATTTGGCCTAGCTATTTTCCTTTTCCTATGGTTTATGAACGTAACACTCTGCTTATGAACGTAAATTTCCTTTTCTTTGTGTTTCTCTTCCCTTTCGTGTTCTTTTCCTTTTCACTTCACTCGAAACTTAAAAATACAGTGTAAAGTTCTTTTACACATTTAATTTTCATAAACACCAACAACCACCACATCAACAGCCGCCATCGACCGTTGGCCACCACCGTTCCGCTGCCCATATCTAGTTTAAATCATCACTTAGCAAACACAGTTCTGTTTATATTCACGAACTAAGCATACATAATCAACAATATAAAAAACAATGTCTTCTTCAAAGTTAAACCTTGAGGAGAGTCGTCTAATTCCTCTCGAGGAAATCCAGGTGGCCACCGAAAATTTCCGTTCAGAAATTCATATCGAATATCCTTTCACTTATAAGCCGCCATATAATGTCTATAGAGGACAGCTCTCTGAACGCTGGCAAAACCGTACAGCTGCAATCAAACGACTTATTGTAGCAAGTGTCTTGGGGGAGGAGACCTTTCATATAATGAGAAAGGTGTTCCTTAAAGAGATTGAAATGGTTTCCGGATTCCACAACGAAAGCATCATCCCTTTAATTGGTTACTATGATGATGGCAATGAAATGATTTTAGTTTACGAGTATGCTATCTGTGGAATCCTTAGTCATTTTCTAGCAGATGCCAATAAGAGGCGTCACATAACATGGGCACAACGCCTCCAGATTTGTATAGGCATTGCAACAGGACTTGAGTACCTCCATACAGGTTTTAAGGAGGATGGCAGAGTAATACACAGAGACGTCAGCAGCGGAAACATTTGGTTAAATGACAATATGGAAGCAATAATTTCTGAATTTGGTTTCTCGATATTTGTCCCCCAAAATCAGTCACAAGTCTATGGTCATGTTGTTGGCAATTTCTATTACATAGATCCCGTTTACAGTGAGGGCGGCATCGCGAAGACGGAAATAGACGTGTACTCACTGGGTGTGGTGATGTTTGAATTGCTGACTGGGATGCTGGTTTATGATGAAAGGAGCATTGGAGATGTTGAGCCACAAATGATGATACAATTGGTCCGGCGATACTATGATGTTGGACTGGACAATATAATTGATCACGATATAAGAGATCAAATTGATCGTCTTTCTTTACATATGTTTAAAGAAATTGCTTTTAGATGCATTAGTTTAAACATAAAGGAACGCCCAACGATGAGTATAATCATCAAGACGATTAAGGAAGCACTGGATATTCATGTAAGTCTTTTAGTTTAATTATTTCGTAGCAAATTCTTTAATATATCACAAAAAAGAAAGTATTAGAATACTTCAATATATATCACAAATTCTTTAAATATCAAGAGATTAAATCTATGCCATTCACTAAACCCATGTCCATCCTTTTTTTTTGCAAAATACAAAAAATATCTCACAAATCGATAACCGTTAGATAAAACTACTCGTACCGACGAAGAGAAATTAAATCATTTTTCGTTAAAGGGTCACTTTTATATACTTTCAAGTTTCAAGGAACGTTTTTTTTCTTCTGGGTTTACCGTTTACGATTAGGTTAAGCACAACACAAGGTTGATGTTAGTAAAATAAACTTAAGCCGCTGAAGGATAATGTGGGATACATAATACATTAGCAAAAAGTCAGAAAAAAAAAAAAAAAAAAAAAAAGAGTTGGTCAAAGCGCAACACAAGGTGGATCTTAATGAAATAAGCTTAAGTTGCAGGCATACCCGCCAAAGAGGAGTTGAAAGTGGGTATTCGTATTGATGAGAAAATGAAGTTGAAGATTTGATATTTTTAATTTTTAGAAAATTTGTGTTCCATCTCTAATCATACAAGTTAACACAGAGTAAGTCGGTAAAAAAATTTATGCCAACTGTTGTTTTCTTTTGTACCAGTAATAAAAACCACACATAAAGATAAAACCTGTAGTCACTGGCGGACCTATGTAGGGGCAGGGGAGGGTCCTGGCCCCCCAAAATTTGCGGCACCTAGTGTAAATATTATAGGTTTTAGAGGTAATTTAGTTGAGGTTACAAACAAATCTTCGATTCGGCCCCCCCAAAATAAATTCGGCCCCCCACCAAATAAAATGTTCTAGTTCCGCCATTGCCTGTAGTGACTTGTGTCCACGTTTTTCTCCAATAGCTTGTGGGTTGTGATGGCATAGCCTTCACATAGCCTTAGAGACAATGAAACATGAAAGTTTTGTCATCATCAGTTCTGTAAAAAAACGACTTACAAACCAACAATATAATTGTTAAACTTTTCCAATAGATTGCAAAAATATATCCAATTTTGCCAATCACGACTAGTGTTCTTGAAAACTACCGTATAAGGTACACCCCATTTTTTATATTATAACTTTTTTAGGAGTCAATGTAAATTTAGTCGAGCCGTTTTTGGCTCTATGTATATGGCCTAAACAGTATTCCTGTTTCCATTTTCGGACTATTCCCTGGCCATCCCAAGACTTTACTAGGCAAGGTTCGAACATGGCTAATTAGGTATGTAATCTTGCTATATTCGATTATATGTTAGTATTCTTAAATAGCACAATTCTTGTCGGGCTGAGCAATGGTATTATAGTTCTTTTTCTCAACATTTACCCTGGCATCATTTTGATATACATGTCAGTCGTAAGATGTTCTTAAGCCAATTAAGGGCATAAAAGGTGCCGCCTTTGAGTAAATTCGTTTTTGTTTATATTCACAGACACATGGAGCTGCTTCTATCATTAACCTACGAAGCGACCAACATCAAGACCCACTAAATTCCCTAATTCCGCTAGAGGAGATCAAAAGGGCCACAAAAAACTTCAGCACAGAAACTCAGATTGGATATGGTGGATTTGGGACAGTCCACGGAGGACAACTCTCTGAACGCTGGCAAAACCGTTCAGCTGCATTCAAACGCCGTTATTCAAAATTTGACCAAGGAGAGGTGGAGTTTTTTAACGAACTCAAGCTGATATCCAGTTTCCACCATGAAAATATCATCGGTTTCATCGGATATTGTGATGAAGAAAATGAGATGATTATAGTTACTGACTATTCTATCAATGGAAGCGTTGATCAACATCTCAAAGACCAGAATAAGAGACGTTGCCTAACATGGCATCAGCGCCTCAAGATTTGCTTAGGGACAGCTAGAGGCCTCAAGTATCTTCATTCAGGTCTTGGGGAGCGTGGCAGAGTAATACACAGAGATGCCAAGAGCGGAAACATCTTGTTAGATGACAAAATGGAAGCAAAAATATGTGATTTTGGTCTGTCAATATTAATCTCCAGAAATCAACAACAAGTCTATGAAGCTCCTGTTGGTACCCAATTTTACACAGATCCAATTTACCAAGAAAGCGGTTTCCTCAAGACAGAAACGGATGTGTACACATTTGGTGTGCTACTATTTGAAATGTTGAGTGGGGTGCTAGTTTTTCATCATAAAATAGAAATAAAGGCACAACCTCTGATGAATATGGTCAGACGCTACTACGCTGACGAACCGGATATATTAGTTGATCCACTAATAAAAGATCAAGTTGACAGTCAATCGTTGAGCGCGTTTATAGAAATTGCACACGAATGCATTAGTTTCAACTTAAAGGATCGCCCTTCGATGAATAGGGTCATCAAGAGGATGGAGGAACTCTTAGAGTTTCAGGTAAGTTTTTTCATTTGATCATTTTGAAAGATATCCAGTTTCATAAACAGTGATGCTTGTTGAACCACATCTAATAAAGCACATCACATCCTTATAAAATTGGAATCACTTGGGTCTGTCGTTCCTGTTTAATTTTTCATCTATCCGGAAAGAACTAGCGTTACAATAACCATGTAATATTTTTAAAACTCAGTTACACTTATAGTTACAAATTCTGTTAGGTTTACATGTGTAACAGATATCGGTGTATGTACATAAATCAGTAACACTTATATCCAACGATTTTGGTCATTATAACCTACTAATCATAAAATTGATACATACTCTTGCAACCAATTTATATAAACAAGATACTTAACACGTTAATTAGTGGAATTGAGTTCTTAAGGACTCTGTATCTTGTTAAATTTCATGATTAGGACAAAATAACATAAGAACTCGAAGCAAACTCAGTTCTGTATATGTTGACAGAATCACAGAGCTGCTTCTACCAATACTTTACGAAGCCTCCAAAATCAAAAGCTAGAAGATTTTTTAGTTCCTATGGAGGATATCCAAATGGCAATAGGAAATTTCAGTTTAGATCATCTGGCTGGAAAGGGTGGATTTGGTTCCGTCTACAAAGGACAGCTTTCTGAACGCTGGCAAAACCGCACAGTTGCAATCAAACGTCTTAATCAGGGTGGTTACCAAGGAAAGAATGAATTCCGAAATGAACTTGAGCTGATTTTCAGGCTCCAACATGTAAATATCATTCCTTTCGTTGGTTATTGTGATCAAGGCAATGAAATGATTATAATTACTGAGTATGCCGTCAACGGTAGCCTTGACCGTCATCTTGAAGACTGGAAAAAAAGAGGTGCCCTAACATGGGAACAACGCCTCAGGATTTGCTTGGGGGCAGCAAGAGGACTTGGCTACCTTCACTCGGGTCGTGGGAAGAATAACAAAGTGGTACACAGAGACGTCAAGAGTGGAAATATTCTGTTGGGTGAAAACTTGGAAGCAAAAATTTGTGATTTTGGAATGTCAAGAGCAGGCCCCCAAAACAAAGAAAGTACCGGTATCTATACAAACGCTGCGGGTACCAGATATTACATGGATCCAATTTATCAAGAAAGTGGCAAGCTCAGAACTCAGTCAGATGTGTATTCATTCGGTGTTGTGATGTTTGAAATGTTGAGTGGGCTGGTGGCTTATCATCCAAAACATATTGGGGGTAAGCCACAATATCTGATGAATTTGGTGAGACGTTACTCTACTGGAGGACTAGACAAATTAATAGATCCCCTTATAAAAGATCAAATAGATAAACGTTCATTTCTAACATTTCAAGAAACTGCATATGAGTGCATTAGCATGAATCATAAGCAGCGCCCTACGATGGAAATGATTATTGATCGGATTGAAGAGGCTTTGGGTTATCAAGTGAGTTTTTCTAATTGAATTTATTTGTTAGTATTTTGTAGTTTCTTTCACTAGAAATAAAATTTACCAAGGATCATAAAACACACACACACACACACACATATACCGTGTAAATAGAAACAATTTAATTGACGCATCGAAATAGGTTTGGTTGAGATTACTAACAATGTGTATGCAAATCATGTGAATTCAGTATACTACTTTCTTAATGAAAAGTTGTATGGTTTATTATGCAACCAGGAAAATTATTTGGCGATGGCAGCACTGAAGATTATTGATTAGTAACAGCAATAACGGTAAGGAAAAGTACCAAAGAATCAGCAGATCAAAGGTAGCATTGGCAAGAAAGAGAGTAATGTACTATCACATGTATTTTATACTGCTAGCATTTACTTATGATAGTATTTATTAATACTCAAACACACATTGTGTTATGATGTACTGTACGTAATTTCAGTCATTAGTGTAATAGACTAATAGTGCTTATCATCAGCTGGAATCTTAGACCATGTGTAATGGTAATGAGGATTCAGAGCAATTGTGAAAAATGAATTATTGTATTACTCCCTCTATATATTATAGAGGGGGGTTTGAGAAAAAAAAAAAAAAAAAAAAAAAATTACTACAAAGACTAAAATGTGATTTCATAATTAAAAAATTGTTTTTTTTTTCCCGACCCATATGTTACTTGAAAAAAAAAAAAAAAAAAAAAAAAAACCCATAAAAACACACCCCGAACTTCCTAATATTTACGGGTTTTTTATATAACAAATTTTATTTGCCAAATATCTAACATATATCTATTGGTTTCTTGAATAAAAAAATACTGGCAAAAAAGTCTCTCGATAACGAACAAAACAAGTCCAATATTGATATGTTCATTGACACAAGTGCGGTTTTAAAAAAAATGTCGAAGTTTAATATATATATATATATTGGGGACTTTCTTGCAAGAACCATTTTATCTGCGAGAACTGAGAGAACCACCAAAAACATACATGCACGCCTTTTAAAATAAAATAAAAATACATGCAAATCATCAATAATCGTAAGTATCCACCAATGTTCTACAATATCATCATGAATTCATCATCTTTTTTCACAAAAACCTTAAACACGGCCGCAATATTGTCGTTGCACGCCTTATAAGAACATACATGCACACCTTCGAAGAAAATTTTTGTATTTCCAATTTCTTATCAAATTCTTTAGAACAACTATGCTTTTCTTAAGACATGTATGTTGTTTTTAGAACATATGTGCAAAAATACAATTATTAAAGGCGTGCATGTATGTTTTTGGTGGTTCTCTCAGTTCTCGAAGATAAGATGGTTCT
The DNA here is from genome assembly GCA_030686995.1 of Artemisia argyi. Lineage (NCBI taxonomy): Eukaryota > Viridiplantae > Streptophyta > Magnoliopsida > Asterales > Asteraceae > Artemisia > Artemisia argyi. The sequence continues at coordinate 41,610,711 of CM060693.1, read as the reverse complement.
CGCAAGAAAGTCTCACTATATATATATATATATATATATATATATATATATATATATATATATATATATATATATATATATATATATATATAGAGAGAGAGAGAGAGAGAGAGAGAAAGTTAGGATCAAATAATAAGAAATATTAAAATGAGTAGGATAAGAAAAAACCACAACCACACATTTGAGATGCATCTACAAAAATAGATGCATGTCCCCTTAAAATTCTCCCTCCTATTTGAAATATGTGGCTATAAATCCTTCTTATTCTTTTTATTTTAGTTTTTCTTCTTACTGGATCCCTTCCCGACCCATATGTTACTATTAAAAAATAATTATAATAATAATAAATAAAAAAAACCTTACAAAACACACCCCGAACTTCTTAATATTTACAGGTTTTTTATATAACAAATTTTATTTACCAAATATCTAACAGATATCTAGTGGTTTCTTGAATAAAAAAAATACTGGCAAAAAGGCCTCTTGATAACGAACAAAACAAGTCCAATATTGATATGTTTTTGACACACGTATGGTTTTATAAAAAATGTCGAAGTTTAATATATATATATATATATATATATATATATATATATATATATATTTGTATATATATATATATTTGTATATATATACATATATATGTATATATATACATATATATATACATATATAGATATATATATACATATATATATATATATACATATATATATATATATATATACATATATATATATATATATACATATATATATATATATATATATATATATATATATATATATATTTATATATATATGTGTATGTATGTATACATATATATATATATATATATATATATATATATATATATATATATATATATATATATATATATATATGTATACATATATATATATATATATATATATATATATATATATATATATATATATATATATATATATATATATATATATATATATATGTGTGTGTATATATATATATATATATATATATATATATATATATAGTGAGACTTTCTTGCGAAAACCATCTTATCTGCGAGAACTGAGAGAACCACCAAAAACATACATGCACGACTTCAATAATTGTATTTTTACACATATATTTTAAAAACAACATACATGATTTAAGCAAAATATAGTTGTTCTAAAGAATTTGATAAGAAATTGGAAATACAAAATTTTCTTCGAAGATGTGCATATATGTTCTTATAAGGCGTGCAACGACAATATTGTGGCCGTGTGTAAGGTTTTGGTGAAAAAAGATGATGAGTTCATGATGATATTGAAGAACATTGGTGGATACTTACGATTATTGATGATTTGCATGGATTTTTATTTTATTTTAAAAGGCGTGCATGTATGTTTTTGGTGGTTATCTCAGTTCTCGCAGATAAAATAGTTCTCGCAAGAAAGTCCCCATATATATATTGTGGAAAACTAGAGGGGGGGGGGGGGTTGAATAGTTTTCCGTCTTTTTCGTTTTATAAAAGTTTGCTTCTAAAGAATAGATGCAAATTTCAAAAATCTTTGATACAAAAATATAGATACTAGTTTATTCACAGTTTTCTTATGAACACTACTTATATAGAATGTTGAGCAAAAATTATAATTATATATATCACAAATAAATATATATGTATATGTGTTTTAATATGAGTTTATCTACTTGGTTTGTTTGTATAAAATTAATGTTGTGAATGGAGTCTAGTTTGATCTTTATGTGAAATCAATATATGCACAACACAAGCAATAATAACTATATATGAAATGCTAACAAGTAAATAGATAAAGAGTGAGAGATGGAAAGATCAAACCGAGAGACAAAGGATTTATAGTGGTTCGGCTACAAGGACACCTTCCTTGCCCTACTCCACTCCCCGAGCACCGAACTCGAGGGTTTTCTTTACTAGATCAATAACCTCCCTTATGGCGGAGAAAACCGTACACACCTTAGCTTACACCAATTTAACGACACAGAGCTAAACGTCGGGTTCTAATCGTAGCTAGAACCAATCTCACAACTATAATCACAACACACCTTTTTCTACACTCTTTCACACCTTCTACACTTCTTCACACCACTTGTTTCTTCACACCTTCACAACTTAGTTCTATCCACTATTTCAAGATTTATACTTCTTCACAATTTCTAGGCTTCAAGGTCTTCTCAACTTTAAGGCTTCAACTTCTTTGTCTTCACAACTAATCTCTACTTCAATATACTACCACTTCTTTTATCTCCTACCACAAATCCTATGCACCTCTACTTCTTCACTTCTAGTACCACTTCACATCTTCAACAAATCTAGATCCTATATCTAAATCTAGCTAACTAATGTATACACTTTATTCACCAAAGAATGAATGATATACAAGATGAAATGATCAAACAACTTAGATAGCAAGATGATACTAAGTTGTAATACTTCTAGTCCTGATAGATAGAAGTATTCTTCTCTTTGCACTTGAGTGGATGAAGCTTTGGATCACTTGGAAACAAAGACTTATGAATTATATGATCAAAGGATTTTTAAGATAGAAATGGAGGTTTGAATCAGAAAGTTTTTAGTGCAAAAAGGTGAGAAAAATATGTGGAATGATCCAGTATTTAAAGGGCCAGAAAACACTGTTCTGGAGCGTGCCGGTCCTCTTAATTCATGGCCGGTCCCCTTAATTTTAAGGGGACCGCCCCTTATAATTAAGGGGGCCGCCCAGCTGTAACGGGCAGAAAATCTGTCATTTAGTGGGGAAAGTTTATTTGGTGAAAGACTAACTGATTTTGGTTAAAATTTTGAATTCATATATTTAGTATGATTAAAACATTTTTCTTTATTACCAAAAGTGTTTTTCAAAAATATATAATATGTTTATATAATTAAATAAACTTTGTAATAATTAATTAAATACCCCTTTGATCTTATAATGCATTAGACACTTTGTTTATTCATACCTTAAGTGATTAGATGGTGAAAGTGATTATTTACTCACTAAATATTTGTTTACGTCATGATCTTTGGTTTGATGGGTTTTCGCTTTGTGATTATCAAAACATAGAGATATCGAAATATATGAATAATGTTTTTACTCATTTATTTATATCAACAATCTCCCCCTTTTTGATGATTACAAAACCTAAACTCATTAAATCCAAAAATTAATTTTTAGACAAGTATTTAGTGAGTTTATATTCACTTCTCCCCCTTTTTGTAGAATCAAAAAGGTTTAAGCCGGTAAGATGAAAGCTCCCCCTTGATGTATGCTCCCTCCTCGTTTGAGGGCACCAAGGGTTCGAGCTATGGAATTCTTGCAAGAAAAATATTAGAAGGACAAGCAAAAATATATAACATACTAATAACAAATAACAAGCATGGCAAAGGAGAATTTGAAACACATATAAAAGTATTCGTTAATTCAAAATGATTATGTCAACCACATAATCATTGTTACATAAGCCATAATGCTAGAATTCTAAACCAAGTAGAATATCCTATTGTGCCAACAAAGAGTGTCATCAAACTTTCTTGCATCCCAAAATGGTTGAGGTGTTTTATTTGAAAAATAAGAAACATAAGCATATAGAATGCTTGGGTGAGAATGGTAAATGGGGATCATGTTGGTGGCTTAATGGAGGTAAACTTTTGGTTTCATGGATGTTGGTGAGTTTGGAGATGTAGAGCTTGGAGGTGGTGGATTTGAAGTTGGGTTTATTGGTTGAGGGTTTTGATGTTGTTCAAGTGATGGTGTTTGTTGAGATCTAGTAAGAAGATACTCAATCCAAGTAAAGTGCTCATTCAATGCAATTGTTTGTTGTTGGATGAAGATGCAACAAGGGCAATTGTTAACATGCTTCTCAATTTGGTTAATGTTGTGTGGTGATGATGGTGAGCTTGATTGAGGTGGATCCAAATTGCGTTTAGCAAGATGTAATGCTAAAAAAGCACTAAGCTCATGAGCCTCTTTTAGCTCCTCAACGAACTTCAAGTGTTCGGAGGAAGGTGATGGTGGAGGGGCATGATAGTTTTCTTGGGTGAAGGTTTGAACATGCAACATAGGAATGGCATGTGAGGTTGTAGGATGTGGTGGTGGTATTCTTGGTGGTGGAGACATGATTGAGCTTGGGTAATCATGAAAACATGATATGGGTGGAAGAGGTTCTTCATGAGTGGATGGTGTTTTTGTTGAATGAGCAACATGTGAAGTATTGATTGAGAGATTGGGATTGTTGTTTTGGGATTGAGCATGCTCATCATATGAAGAAGCATTAATGAGGGCATGAGTGGATGATAGGTTGTGAGATGAGTCATTAGTGTGGGTTTAAGGTTTAGTTGTTGGTTGACTTGGAACAACATCACTTGAGTTGTGACAAGAATCAAGTTTCCTCCTCCAAACGGGTTTGACGGAGATCTCTGCGGTTCTTGAAACCTTAGGTTTTTGGTTGTTGGGGGATGACATGTTTGGATGTGATTGCATTTATGATGGGAATAAGGTATTTATAGTGTAAGAAAAATGTTGTTTAGGAAGGTAAATTGTGAGGTATAGTATGGGACAAAATATGTTTGTGAATTTTGGGAAGTATAGGGTGAAGAGGGTCAAAAAGTGATAAAGAAAACAGTGACCCCGACCATCAGATGGCCGGTCCCCTTAATTAGGGGCCGGTCCCCTTAATCATTAAGGGGGCCGCCTTATATAATTAAGGGGGCCGCCCATCTGGTGAATTCCAGAATGCCAGAATTGGGTTTTTGGCAGAAAATTTTCAGAAAGGTTGTGTTTTTGGGTTTGGATTCAAGTAAGTTCAACTCTTTTAGGCAATATAGGGTATACTACTCATAAATGTAGAGAATGTAATAAGAATGAATAAAGTAGACAAGTAATTTCTAATTTACATGCAATCTACTTATACGCCAATTAAGTTAAACAACCAAGGAAGCAATAAAACATACTAGTCAAATATGCAACTATATGGCAATGATAATATGTAGGCTAGTACAAACATATTGATGAGTGCTTACAGGTAACAAATGGGAAGATATGATTGTATGGACTTCAAGACTTGTTACAAACAAGATCCATATGGGCAAACTATGATTCTCATGAAATGATTTGATTAAATTGTGAATGTCATTTCCATAGAAGTATATGACACATATGAGATAATCAAATATATTTTTTAATAAAACGCTTTTATTTTAATTCAACAATGCTTTGAAATAGATTCAAGTGTGTATTAGAGTAAAATAGATTGAGTTTTGCTTCATAACATGTTGACAGATTGGATAAGAAAATTTTTCCAATCTTGGTTTTGATTAAAATAAAAGTTATGCTAGCTTATAGTTAAATATGTTATTTGAAGAAAGATGAGATAGATATTTGAAAGATAATTTTTCAAAGCGAGAGGTTTTAAACATGATGTTTTATTTTTGATAGCAAGAAATCACAAATGAAGGATTTGAAATAGAAACTTATCATATTCAAGAAAATCAGTTGAGCCCATTGTTACATATAATCATCTTTAATGGCAATTAAAGACATGGATGAGTGATGGTAAATTCTAATGATCTTAATGCAATATGATTGAGAGGGATAAAGTAAATCATCTATAGATACAAGATTAACACATGTATATATATATATATATATATATATATATATATATATATATATATATATATATATATATATATATATATATATACTAAACTCATCATAGTATTGAATGCTAATAAGTCTTAATTATAGCACATCTATTAATGCAACTAGAATAGTCATTTAGTCCAAATAGTAAGTATTCTACTATTGATCATAGATGATTTTCAATATAAATGATGAATAAGAAGAATGGTAATAGACTTAAAATCAAGAGGTTTAACTAGCCTAATATCATGTATACATATATTAGTATTAATGATATATAAACAGGGCAACCTATAAATTTAATCATATTATTATACTAATTATAGCATACTTTAATATAATGTGATATTGACAAGTTTTTGAAAAGAAAACTTACCTCAGGTCCAGCTTTTCCTTAAGAGTGAGCATGTAAGAAGACATCTTTAAGGTTAGCCCAAAGCATGTCGAAGTAGCAAGGTAAAATCCCAACGCAATAAAATTCAAGGAGGCTTGATCCGAAATACTTAATTGATCACAACAATTATCATAAGTCGTGTAGATCAAGAATAATAGCGCTTGAATCATTCATCATGAGGTAGTAACGAACACACCATAAGGCCAACACTCCAAAAGTGAAGAACAAAATGCCGAAACAATAAATGGCCGCAACAGCGTCATAAGCAAATCGTGTGTAGAGTGTGAATCAGAGTAATAGGAGCCAATAGTCATCGAAAGAAGAAAGCAAAGTGAGCGATCCAAAAAGTAATAGTCTCTTCGTTCGTTAAATACCTAAACATGAAAAGAAGCTTGGTACCCAGATTCTCATGGGTCCGAGATGGTTAGTTAAGGACATCCATTGCATTTAAATGCATATGATGAGAATGTCGCCGAGAAGTACAAGAACACATCAATAGTTTGTTTTAACTAACAAACAATGACTTTCTTGACTAGAGTGAAAAATAATGGATGTAAATAATATTAGTTCTAAATTTCTCCACTAGGTTTAACAAATTTTATTTGTTTTGATATATTTGTTAAAGGATCATTTGCGGTAAATCCTAAATAGGTTTTATCATAAAATGACTTTTGAATATTAAGTAGATATTCTAAAGATTTAGAACTATTTTCAAATTTAGCTAATATTTTTGCTTTTTCATTTTCCGTTTTAATTTCATGTTTGTAGTATTGACATAATTTACATTCAAGATTAATTTCAATATTAGTTTCAAGTCTAGACATTTTATCTTCTAAAATTATTTCTTTTTCAAAGTTATTTGCAACAGATATTGAAGATTCATTTTTAAAGTTAATTTTTGAGTCTATGTTACACAAATGTTTGAGGTTGTTTTCCAGTTTTGAAAATTCTAATATAAATTGATCATAGCAAAAATGTTCGGTTTCGGATCATACCTTATTAGTCGTTGTACAATCATCACATGTTATACAATGATCAATTTCATCATTCATGTCGCTCCAAGTTTTATTTGTAGATTTGCTAGGATCTTGAAGCATGTAGTCCTTGCCATCAATACTTGTATTCACATTTGTTTGAATATTCTCGCAAGCCATATTTTCATCATCTTCTTCGTCCTTGTTGCACCATGATTTATTTACACTCTTTCTTCGGATTTGACTCATGTATTCTTCGTTATTGATACCTTCAATGATCACATTTGAACTAGTAGTACATGTGTTTATTTCAACTAAATATTTATCTATCAAATTTTCTAGAGTGACTAATTCTTGTGCAACATCAAGTTTATCATCTTTGGTTTTACGTTTCTCTTGGTGAAACTTTAAAAGACATTTCCAAATATCATTTGCCGTTTTACAAAAGAATACTCTTTCATATTCAACTCTTGGTAGAGTTTTGAAAATAACTAATTTAGCTTTAGTATTTTTATCAATCTTTGTTTGAAGATTATTATATTGATTTTCAAAATCCATTTTGGCTGGTTGAAGATCACCAATTGAAATGATATGCCAAAGATCAAGATCTATTGATTTCACATAATTTTTAAATTTATTTTTTCATTCAAGAAAATGATCTTTTTCAAATAATGGTGGTTTTTGCGTAAATTCCCCTTCTAGATATTTTTCAAATTCCATAGATCGTTACAAGTTTTAAAATACAATATATTTTAAAAATCTTACTAGATGTGGCTCTTGATACCAATTGTGGAAAACTAGAAGGGGGGGGGGTTGAATAGTTTTCCGTCTTTTTCGTTTTATAAAAGTTTGCTTCTAAAGAATATATGCAAATTTCAAAAATATTTGACACAAAAATATAGATACTAGTTTATTCACAGTTTTCTTATGAACACTACTTATATAGAATGTTGAGTAAAAATTATAATTATATATATCACAAATAAATATATATGTATATGTGTTTTAATATGAGTTTATCTACTTGGTTTGTTTGTATAAAATTAATGTTGTGAATGGAGTCTAGTTTGATCTTTATATGAAATCAATATATGCACAACACAAGCAATAATAACTGTATATGAAATGCTAACAAGTAAATAAACAAAGAGTGAGAGATGGAAAGATCAAACCGAGAGACAAAGGATTTATAGTGGTTCGGCTACAAGGACACCTTCCTTGCCCTACTCCACTCCCCGAGCACCGAACTCGAGAGTTTTCTTCACTAGATCAATAACCTCCCTTATGGCGGAGAAAACCGTACACACCTTAGCTTACACCAATTTAACGACACAAAGCTAAACGTCGGGTTCTAATCGTAGCTAGAACCAATCTCACAACTATAATCACAACACACCTTTTTCTACACTCTTTCACACCTTCTACACTTCTTCACACCACTTGTTTCTTCACAACTTAGTTCTTTCCACTATTTCAAGATTTATAATTCTTCACAACTTCTAGGCTTCAAGGTCTTCTCAACTATAAGTCTTCAACTTCTTTGTCTTCACAACTAATCTCTACTTCAATATACTACCACTTCTTTTATCTCCTACCACTAATCCTATGTACCTCTACTTCTTCACTTCTAGTACCACTTCACACCTTCAACAAATTTAGATCCTATATCTAAATCTAGCTAACTAATGTATACACTTTATTCACCAAAGAATGAATGATATATAAGATGAAATGATCAAACAACTTAGATAGCAAGATGATACTAAGTTGTAATACTTCTAGTCTTGATAGATAGAAGTATTCTTCTCTTTGCACTTGAGTGGATGAAGCTTTAGATCACTTGGAAACAAAGACTTATGAATTATATGATCAAAGGATTTTTAAGATAGAAATGGAGGTTTGAATCAGAAAGTTTTTAGTGCAAAAAGGTGAGAAAAATATGTGGAATGATCCAGTATTTAAAGGGCCAGAAAACACTATTCTGGAGCGTGCCGGTCCCCTTAATTCATGGCCGGTCCCCTTAATTTTAAGGGGACCGCCCCTTATAATTAAGGGGGCCGCCCAGCTGTAACGGCCAGAAAATCTGTCATTTAGTGAGGAAAGTTTATTTGGTGAAAAACTAACTGATTTTGGTTAAAATTTTGAATTCATATATTTAGTATGATTAAAACATTTTTCTTTATTACCAAAAGTGTTTTTCAAAAATATATAATATGTTTATATAATTAAATAAACTTTGTAATAATTAATTAAATACCCCTTTGATCTTATAATGCATTAGACACTTTGTTTATTCATACCTTAAGTGATTAGATGGTGAAAGTGATTATTTACTCACTAAATATTTGTTTACGTCATGATCTTTGGTTTGATGGGTTTTCGTTTTGTGATTATCAAAACATAGAGATATCGAAAGATATGAATAACGTTTTTAGTCATATATATATATATATATATATATATATATATATATATATATATATATATATATATATATATATATAGAGAGAGAGAGAGAGAGAGAGAGAGTTATGATCAAATAAGAAAAAAAAAATATTAAAATAAGAAGGATAAAAAAAACCACAACCACACATTTGAGATGCATCTACAAAAATAGATGCATGTCCCCTTAAAATTCTCCCTCCTATTTGAAATGTGTGGCTATAAATCTTTCTTATTCTTCTTATTTTAGTTTTTCTTCTTACTGGATTCCTTCTATATATATATATATATATATATATATATATATATATATATATATATATATATATATATATTTTAACTTTATTTTCAGAACCCTGTTAGGTGCGGGAACTACGAGAACTCCCTTTGACCAATCACAATTTAGTAAAGTATTTTTTTTTAAATTAATATATTTAATTCACATGGGCATTAAGGGGAATTAACATCTATACATATAAAATTGATAATTTTAATTTTGCTAAAATCATGCAAAGATACGGTTTGTTATTTTAGAGTTTTACTTTTTTAGATCTTCTTCTCCAAAATACACGATTCACCGACAAACCATAACCCAGAATACAAGATTCATTTTAACACATCTGCAATAATCCACAAAAAACAAACATGGCTGATATTGTTTATATGGTTCAGGACGACAGTGTTACTCTTTCAGATGATACCGTTGTGCAAGAAACGAATAATGAAACACTTTTGATATCAGAACAAGATCCTGACTGAAAGAATCCGCATCATGATCAACACGACAACAATGGTTTCTTTTTTAATTCTATTTTTATAAAATATTTAATGACTTTAATGTAATGTGTTTATGTTGATTTCATCATGTTTAATCCATTACATTTTGTTAGTCTTCTTAAACTGAGAATGTATATTTGTTTTCTTAATTGTTAATATGAATTGTTCCATGTGCATGCTTGTTTACCCATTAATTGTTAATATGTTTGTTTCTCTTCTCAACACATTGCTGAGAAGACACATGTGATGTTTACCTAGTTGTCAATCGAGCGTCATTTGTCTGAAGTGTACACATATTTCATATTCAAGGATGTACAACACGAAATTTCAAAAGGTTTATATTCTTACACACATATTGGTTCCTGTTCGGAGGGATTTGTTGACTACTGCGTTATACGCCAGCGTGACTAGAGAAATAATGTTGTTGTCGATGCTACGGTATGTACTTATTCACATTACATATTTATTACTAGTTTATTGTCATGCAAATACAAGCATGTAATGTCATCGTGTTTTCCATTTACTTACCAGGTGCATTTTTCCTCATAACTACATAAGTTTTCGTTGGCGTACACATGTTCTTCCTGATCATTTGTATGATAAGCGACATAGGTACGGTCCGTGCATAGAAAAAACATAAATTATAGCATATGAGGTTCAATCGATGGTTGAAGAATGTATAGCACTTATAAGGAACGACCCCGAAAATTGTCCACATTCGTTACAAAGGTTAAAGACTCGAATAAAGAAATAGAAGCTGACGTCCTACCACAAGTTGAGCCTCAAAACAAGGACACATTATACAAGGATCTATTAGGTGTTAAAGCACCTGCTATTGTTGACATTCAGAATCCCAATAATTGTAGCACTAAGGGTTCTGGTTCAGGTTCTTCAAGAATAGAATGTGCATTTGTAAAAGGTAAGGACAAAGCAAAGGCAAGAACAAACAGAAAAATCCTTTTCAAACAATGTAGGTGTAGTAATTGTGGACAATTAGGCCACAATAGACGAGGATGTGAAGAGGGAAATGGCAAGGAAAAAGTTGATGAAGCAAATAACAGTGATGACGATGAGGGCGATGATGATTATGAAGATATGGAACTTGAGGAAGATGATCAAGATGCTGAATATGATGACTATTCAGACGACGACTAAGATGCGGTCCAATAATCGTTTCTTTCCCAATTTATATACAATTAGTTTACAAGTTTATTTCTACTTTATCCATTCTTAAACTATTTTACGTTTTAGTTAAACTAATTACATGTTTAACTAGTTGTTGGATATGTTGGTTTATTCAATATTAAGTTGGTGTGTTCACTTTTTCATTTTAAAATTTGGTATATTTTTCATTCTCATTAAATCATGTAAACAGTCAACACACATATGTTTTAGCAACATATATATGTTTCTGAGAACATACCTGTTTTGAAACATACATGTATGTTTCACACCATAGTTAACATATACAAAGCATGCAAGTTTTTAAACCACCATTTGTTAAACAATACTAACTCTAACTTATTTACAATCCATATTAAACAAGTTTCGCGTTACTGTTACTCATGCATTAAAAACAACAATTCTTATTATAAAACATACATGTTTTTTTTTTCAACACATGTATGTCTTAAAAAGCATGTATGTTACTAAACATGTGTGTGTGTTGACACACACATGTTTTAGTAACATATATGTTTTCTAAGACATACATTTTTTGAAAAATACATGTATGTTTTACACCATGGTAAGCATATACAACACATGTAATATTTTAAACAATGATTTGTTACTCAAGGGGAATTCTTCATATAATAGAAATAAAAAAAAAAAACAAGGAACATTATGCACTCATGTTACAAATATCAAGATATGCACTCATGTTACAAAAAACATCCATGTTGCATTGCACTTTAATAAAGTTTCAAATTATGCACACATGTTGACGAACATACATGTTTTGTTATTAAAAATAATGGATATACAAATAAATAACATACCATGTTTTGTGGAAAACTAGAAGGGGGGGTTGAATAGTTTTACGTCTTTTTAGTTTGTTATAAAAGGTTGTTTGCGTGTTTTCTTTACTTTCAAAAATTTTGATTCGATATTATGTGAACTCAAGTCTTGCACAATATAAACAACAACATATATGTATGATATAGCAATAATAATGTAAGTAAAGAAATAAATGAGAGATGGAAAGATCGAACCGCGAGACAAGAGATTTATAGTGGTTCGGCTACAAGGACACCTTCCTTGCCCTACTCCACTCCCCGAGCACCTAAATCGAGAGTTTTCTTCACTATGTCAACAAGCTCCCTTATGGCAGAGAAAACCTTACACACCAATATACACACCACAACTTCGTCACAACTTGATCACACCTTATACACAACTTCTTCACACCTATCTACTTCACAACTATCTTCTTCACAACTATCTATTTCTCAACTATCTACTTCACAACAATCTTCTACACAACTATCTACTTCCCAACTATCTACTTCACAACAATCTACTAAACAATCACTCTATCTACACACTAAGCTAATCTATATTCTACCAAATATTCACAACAAATATCGCAAAGAAATATATGTAATCAATGATGCTCTAACAACTTGGATGTGGAGGTCACAACAAGTTGTAATACTTCTTGTCTTGGAGAATAGAAGTATTCTTCTTTTGCACTTGAAAGGATGAAACTTGGATCACTTTGAAACAAAGATTAATGTATATATGATCAAAGGGTCATATGAAATGGAAATGGGGATTTAGATCAGAAAGTTTTGGGGTGCAAAAGGTGAGAAAAATTTGTGGAATGAACCAGTATTTATAGGGTAAACAAATACTGTTCTGGAGCGTGCTGGTCCCCTTAATCATTAAGGGGGCCGCCCCCTCCAGAACGTTGGGTTTGTTTGTCCTTTTGTGAGGAAGGTTTTTCTGGATTATATTTGCCATTTTTGGTTAAAAATTTGAATTCATATATTTATAATGATTTAAACATATTCTTTTAATTCCAAAAATGATTTTGTAAATGATATAAAATGTTTATGATATTTTATAGAAAATCTAGTGATTTAGAAAAATTTCCTTTGATTATAGATTGCAATAAACACTTTGTTTGTTCATACCTTAAATGATTTGGATGTAAATAAAGATATTAAACGCTAAATACTTGTTTACGTCATAAATTTTAGTTCAGTGAGTTTATATTTTGTAATTATCAAAACATAGAGATATTGTTAATATGTTAACAATGTTTTTAGGCATTATTTATGTCAATTATCTCCCCCTTTTTTATGATTAAAAAACCTTAAACTCATTAGGTCTAAAAAATAATTTTTTGACAAGTATTTAGAGTTTAATATTCTCTTCTCCTCCTTTTTGTAAAATCAAAAAGGTTAAGCCGATTAAACTTCATAAAAGAAGTTAAACGGGTAGAAAGCTCCCCCTTGATGTGTGCTCCCCCTCATTTGAAAGCACCAAGGAAACAAGCTATGGAATGCTTGGCTACAAAAAAATATGTGAAGAATACAAGACATATATATGCAAAGCAAATAAAAATAGATTCATTCAATCATTTAAGATGATCATAGAAATGAACATCATTACAACATTTAATATGCTAGAAGCATATTGATTACAATAAAATAAAAGAAACAACATAGTCCTAACTTTGCCAAAGAGAGTTCTTGGACTTGCTTGCAACCCATGGTTGAGTGTTTTGTTTGGTTGAGGAGTGTATAAGCATAAAGCTTAGTTGTTTAATGGAGAAGGATATGGAGTGGGGTATGGAGCGGAAGAGGTGGATCTCACGATGTTGTATCGTGTCAAGGGTGGTATTGGATAAGGACGAGTGAGAAGATATTCGATCCAAGAAATATCTTCACTCAAGTAGAGGATTTGTTTTTGAAGGAAGATGCAACAAGGGCAAAAGTGAGTGTGGTTTGTAACCTGATCCAAGTTGAGAGAGTGAGGTAGGCAATTTGCATAGGGTGATGATGGAGGTTGCCCTTTGTTGCATTGTGCAAGATGCATAGCAAGGAGATCACTTAGATCATGGATTTAGTTTATTTCTTCACGGAACTTTTGCCTTTCCGTGGCAATGTGGATAGAATCATTTTGTTGATATGGATGAATTGGGATTGTGTAGTTGGAATTGAAATTGTTGGGAGTGTAGTTTGATAGTTGATCAAACTTGTGTGGATCATTATAAGTGGTTAGAGGTTGAGATGTGTAGTTTGGCATGAAGGTAGATGTTTGGCCAATGTTGTATGGTTTGTAAAGAGGGTCAAAGGAATGTTCTTGTAGGTTTGGTGTAAAGTTTGGGAAGTAAGTAGTTGGAGGTGTTGAGTGATTTCCAACTTCATTGGTTATGATGGATTTGTTTCGAGGGCTTTTTCTTCGCCAAACGGGTTTTTCCATCATCCTTGCTAGCCTTGAGGCTTTTGGTTTTGGTTTGTTTGGAGAGGTCATGATGAGATGAATGGAGAGTTTTGAAGATTGGGATATTTATAGTGTGAGATTTGTGTGTTTATGGATGGATAAGGTTTGTTTGGGAGATTAGGACAAAATATGTTAGTGAAAATTGGGAAGTGTAGGATAAAATGGGCTAAAAAGCAGAAAAGATTCTGTAAACTCGACCATCAGATGGCCGGTCCCCTTAATTAGGGGGCGGTCCCCTTAATGATTAAGGGGGCGCCTTACATAATTAAGGGGGCCGCCCATCTGGTGGTTTCCAGATTGCCAGAATTGGGTTTTGGCAGAAAATTTGCAGAAAGGTTGTGTTTTTGGGTTTGGATTCAAGCAAGTTCAACTCTTTGAGGCAATATAGCATCTAATCTAATCATAATAAAGCATGCATGCAAAAACACTTAAGTAATAGAGCAAACAAGCAATCAATAATAATCTAGAGGAGACAAGCAAAGGCAAGGGCACTCAATCTTCCTAGAGTGACTATCTTAGATCAAAGGCAAAGGCAACTAGTGAGTGAGAAACTAGTGATGGAACAAAAAGACAACATTGTTTGTGACTTTGTCCTAGTGTGTGCCTATATGAAACAAATGTGGAGTTGTGATTGTTTCGACTCCTAAATGCATATAAGAAAACTTCCTAAGAAACAATCCAAAATCTCCTTGATTCAATTTTTGCTCAATTCATGAATATCAATGGTATATATTAGATTATATATTTTGATAATTCATGTGAGATTTTATGCATGATTCAAGAAAATGTTTTAAGCATTATTCAACAATGCAAGGAAAATGCTTTTCATGTGTTTCCTAGATGTGAGAATAGTTTTAAAGAAAATTTGATTGGGTTTTATAAGAATGTATATGCAATCAAAATGAGGTTTCCCAATCTTTAATTTTGTGCGAAATAGATTCCTATACTCAGATATGAAGAGGTGGAAGAAAAATAAATTTTATGCAAGTAATAAGTGGTGTAAATGCAATAAAATTTAGTCAACTTGTTCCATCATTCCTAATCCTAAACGCAAGTGGTTGAATAATTCACGCTTAAGGGGTTTAGTAAATATATCCGCAATGTTATCTTCCGATGCAACCTTTTCTATAGATATGTTACCTTTTTGTACATTATCCCTAAGGAAGTGGTGGCGTATTTCTATATGTTTAGTCCTAGAGTGTTGAATCGGATTTTTACTTAAATCTATCGCACCTTTGTTATCGCACATAATAGAAACATTTTCTAACCTAATGTCGTAGTCTATGAGAGCTTGTTTCATCCATAGTGCTTGTTGACATGCCTTTCCAGTGCTAGCAAGAGCGGTTTGCTTCTTTGAGAACCAAGATGTTAGACAACATCCCATAAAAGTGCAAATACCGCTAGTGCTCTTTCTATCTACGTAGTCTCCCGCATGATCCGAATCCGCATAGACGATGGTTTCTATGCCGGATCCCTTAGGATACCATAATCCTAAGTGTATAGTGCCTTTAATGTATCGGAAGATACGCTTAACCGCTTCTAAGTGAGAGATTTTGAGATCCTCTTGAAAGCGGGCACAAAGGCAAACACTAAACATGATATCGGGTCTACTTGCTGTTAAGTATAGTAAACTACCTATCATACCTCTATACTTAGTATTATCTACGGACTCACCTTCATCATCCTTTGTGAGTTTCACTTCCGTAGACATGGGAGTTTTCATGGGTTTTGAGTCTTCTAGGCCAAATTTCTTAAGCATTTCCTTAATGTACTTAGATTGGTTAAAGAATATTCCATCATCTAATTGTTTTATTTGTAATCCTAGGAAGAAGTTTAGTTCACCCATCATACTCATCTCGAACTCATCATGCATGATTTTGGAAAATTCATCACACATTTCTTGACAAGTCGATCCAAATATAATGTCGTCAACATATATTTGAACAATGATGAGATTTGGGTCTTTCTTTTTAGTGAAAAGAGTGTTATCTACCATTCCCATGGAATAACTATGTTTAATAAGAAAAGCTTTTAATCGATCATACCAAGCCTTAGGAGCTTGTTTGAGTCCATATAAAGCTTTCTTTAACTTATAAACATAATCAGGTTTTGCGAAGTCAATGAATCCTGGAGGTTGTGCCACATAAACCTCCTCATTGATAAAACTGTTGAGGAATGCACTTTTCACGTCCATTTGAAATAACTTAAAGTCTAGGGCGCATGCATAGGCAAGTAATATTCTAATAGATTCTAGTCTAGCTACGGGGGCATAAGTTTCGTCATAATCAATTCCTTGTTGATTATAACCTTGGGCAACTAACCTAGCTTTGTTCCTAGTTACTACTCCATTTTCATCTAACTTATTCCTATGTACCCACTTAGTTCCTATAATGGTCATGTTCATTGGATTTGGGACTAATTCCCAAACATCATTAGCCTTAAATTGGTTTAATTCTTCTTGCATAGCTATAACCCAACTTTTATCCTTTAATGCTTTGTTAATATTCTTAGGTTCTATTGCTGAGAGGAAACAAAATAAGTTATTTTTATCTTGGGTTTGTGACCTAAGGGTTCTTTGATTAAGACTTCCTATTATGTTATCTAATGGATGTGATTTAGATTCCTTAATATTTTCGACTTCGTTATTTTCTAAGTCTATGTTTTCATTATCATTTCCTATGGGTTTTGTTTTACTAACCTCAATAGCTTCATATTCGACTAAGTCATCATCTTTTAAAGGTAATGTTTTAGGAGGTGGTGGTGTTTCATAAAATGTTACATTTAATGATTCTTCTACTTTCATAGTGTGTTTATTAAGTATTATATATGCTTTACTATTTTGCGAGTAGCCTAAAAATATTCCTTCGTATGATTTTGGGTCAAACTTAGTAAGGTAATCCTTAGTGTTTAAAATGCAACATTTACTTCTGAATACCCTAAAGTAGCTTAAGTTAGGTTTTCTACCTCTTAGTAACTCATAAGGAGTTTTTCCTAAAATTCTCCTAATTGATACCTTATTAATAATATATGTTGATGTATCAACAGCGTGACACCAAAAGTTTTGCAGGATGGATTGTTCATTTAACATTGTTCTACTCATTTCTTGTAGTGACCTATTCTTTCTTTCTACTACGCCATTTGATTGAGGAGTACGAGGAGCGGAGAAATTGTGAGATATTCCATTTAAATCACAATATTTTCCGAATTGTACTTCATTATCAAATTCCCTACCACGGTCCGTCCTAATGGCTACTATTGTGCATCCTAATTTATTTTGAATCATTGTACTAAATATTTCAAATTTTTCAAAGGCTTGGGTTTTGTCAGTTAAAAACCTAGTCCACGTGTATCGTGAATAGTCGTCTACTATTACTAAGGTATAATTGTTTCCTCCATAGCTCCGCACAGCGGATGGACCAAATAGATCCATATGTAATAATTCTAGGAACCTAGTAGTGGATACTATATTCTTAGCTTTGTGACTAGCATGAGCTTGTTTTCCAATTTTACAAGCATCACAAAAGTGTTTGTCGTATTTTAGGTTAGGCAAGTTTCTAACTAATTCTTTAGAGGCTAAAGATTGTATTTGTTGCATGTTTGCATGTCCTAATCTCCTATGCCACAAAATGGAGTTTTCGTCTAGGGTTGCTAGGCATATCCTATCTTCCAGTTTATTTCCTAGTTTCATAACATATATGCCTCCTTTCCTAATTCCTCTACCTATGACCTTTCCATTCTTAACTATTTCGCTATCCCTATCGGTAAATGTAACCCTACATTTGTTATCGCATATTTGACCTATACTAAGCAAGTTATATGTTAAATTATCTACATGCTCAACATTTTCAATAGTAAGTGAGTCTTGAGAAATCGTACCTTTTTCCAATGATTTTTCCACGCAAGTCACTACCGAAAATAACGTTACCTCCATTGTATGCCTTATACGTAGAAAATAGCTTGCGGTTCCCCGTCATGTGCCTCGAACATCCGCTATCCTTGATCCATTCGTCGGGCTCCAAGTTTATTCCTAAACATATTTTATCGGTCGCTTTGGCCACAAAACATTTTTCGTCTCTTGGTTTTTCCACTTCTTCTTTGTCACTATCACCGCATGTTCCACTAACGAAGGCGCCTTGATTTTCATAACCCGGTGGCTTTAGACATTCACCAATGAGATGATTTGGACTTCCACATCTAAAACACTTTCTTTTTCCGTAGTTATCACTTCTATTTCTTTGGAACAACTTTCTTTCGTCTCGTGATAATCTAGTGAATCTTCCTCGTCTTTTGAAGAATTTCTTGAATTCTCTTACGGCCATTGCATATTCTTCGTCTTCACTCTTGTTACTTGAATTATCATCGTCACTAGGTTCCTTTTTGGCTTTTAGAGCAATGGATTTAGTTTGTTCTTTCTTGACTTTGACCGTTTCCGAATCTCTTCTTATAATTTCTTCATGGACCTTCAAGTTGCCAATAAGTTCATCAAGTGATAACGTCATCAAATTATTTGATTCTTCAATTGCCGTGACTTTAGCTCGCCATTTTGGATGCAATGCCCTAAGAAATTTCCTAACACAATTTTTACTAGAGAATGTCTCATCAAGTGCTTTTAAACTTGTGATAATAGTGTAAAATTTAGCAAAAGCATTATCAATTGATTCCTCTTCCGGAATCGTAAATTGTTCATATTGTTGTACAAGAAGATCTATTTTATTGTCTTTGACTTAACTATTACCTTGGTGAGTAATAAGTAGTGATTCCCAAATTTCTTTGGCGGTTTTACACATAAAAATTCTTTCATATTCTTTGCGCGGTAACGCATTATAAATTACCATTTTAGCTTCATTATTTTTAGCTAGTTTCTTTTTCAAATCATCATTTTATTTTTCAAAAGGTACAATTTCATCCATTTTAGTTTTCGGATTTTTTTGAGTGGGAGGAAAATCACCAAAGGTAATAACATGCCAAAGATCAAGATCTTTAGATTTCACATAAGTTTCGAATCTATTTTTCCAATATAAAAATCCATCACTTTCAAATAGTGGTGGTCTTTGCATAGATTTCCCATCTAAATATTTTTTAGATTCCATAGATCGTTGCAAGTTGTAAAATACAATATATTTTAAAAATCTCGCTTGACGTGGCTCCTGATACCAATTGTGGAAAACTAGCAGGGGGGTTGAATAGTTTTACGTCTTTTTAATTTGTTATAAAAGGTTGTTTGCGTGTTTTCTTTACTTTCAAAAATTTTGATTCGATATTATGTGAACTCAAGTCTTGCACAATATAAACAACAACATATATGTATGATATAGCAATAATAATGTAAGTAAAGAAATAAATGAGAGATGGAAAGATCAAACCGCGAGACAAGAGATTTATAGTGGTTCAGCTACAAGGACACCTTCCTTGCCCAACTCAACTCCCCGAGCACTTAACTCGAGAGTTTTCTTCATGATGAGGCAAAAAGTGTACCGCTTTTATGGGGTCATTTAAGCCTGAATTCGAGATTATTTGATTAATTATTGCCCTAAATCGTTCCTTTTGTCATTTTAGGTACTTTTGGAGAGAAATCTGGAAAAGGAAGCATTTTGGACGTTTTTGGAGCATAAAGTTGAAGAAAACGGCTAAGTCTCAAATTTCCTTGCTGGAACAGTACCTGATGGCGTCAAGGTATTACAAGTGACGGCGTCAATAGTGACAAAAGAGGTGGATATGGAACTTATAACGTGACGGCCCAGAGAGTTTTCAAGCTTATGGCCTGACGGTGTCAGCAAGGCCGTCAGGGTCCAAATATTAGTGACGGCCCAGAGTGATTTCCTACATGACGGCGTCACAAATGGATCTAGACAATACGAATTTTATCATGGCGCCGAGTTGACGGCGTCACAAGTTAATACATGACACCGTCAAGTTGTAAAGTCTATATATAGTTTTCCAATTTTCATTCATTTGTGTGCAAGTTTGAGGGAATAAACCCTAGACGAATTTACAGCTTTTTCAAGGGTTTCAACCCCTTGATTCTTCCATGTTCAATTGAAGATAAGTACTTATTCAAATCATTCAATATGTCTATGTGTTGTGTGATTATATCTTACGCTTGTCTTCTTTTTAACATGCTAGGCTAGATCTTTATAACGTTTGCTTAGATGTAGTGAAACCTAGATGTTGATTATGGGTTGATTGTTTGTTTATAATTGTTACGGATGATTGTATTCGATGTTAGGCTTAATAAAACTGGCAGACTTCCATTGGTAACTTGCTTGAACGTCTTAAGAAACATGATCGGAGGTGTACTACGATTTTTGTTGTATTTAATGCGTAAGAGAATTCTAATGATCCCATGTTAGGAGCTTCTAACGTCTCGACATAGGAGTGAAGTAGGATCTTATAGAGTTAGGGAATATTGTACACGGCCCTACGACTTGTATTAAGGAATATGACCCGTCATCCATGCAATTGTAACAAGCTAATCAACCTGTAAAAGATATATAGGGAGTAATGAAATCTAAGTAAACACAACTTTCCTCATTATTGTTTCCACCACATTAGTATAATAGTTTTATTTTCATTTCTTTTATTTTATTTTGATTGCATCTGTAGTTAATTGGGTTAGTTGGCTAGCAACTAATTCCGCCCACTCTTTCAAAAACCGAGATTTTAATTGCTTTCCATAAAATATAAAAATACAAAAAGAATCATCTCTCACCTCTAGATCTAGTTCATTAGGCTTTCTAATCCTAGCGACACTATTCCTGAGTTGAACGATCAATCCCCCGGTACTTGTCACTATATTATACTACAACGATCAGGTACACTGCCTAGTGGGGGTTGTAAGCTTCTCGAGATCCCTTGAGAGGTAAAACCTGTTGCGAGGGCGCAATTCCCACGTATCAAGTTTTTGGTGCCGCAGCCCGGGGAATAGTTATTGTCTAGGTTAGGATTTCTTTTTATTAGGTCTACTTGCTAGATTCCTTTCTAGTAAGATTTTTATTTTTATTTTTTAGGTTTTCTTTAGTCTATCTTATTTTTTCGTTCCTTTGTTCGTAACTTTTACCATCCGACATCATGGAAGGTGGTAACATCTTTTAACCCATCAACCCACCACAACAAAACCACCCACAATACCCACCATTAGCAAACCAACCTCCTAGGCCCCGAACTTTAGGAGAGTATTCCCGTCCTAGCCACCAAGGCTATCGAAACACTATTGAGCTCACTCAAGGAGCCAATGTGTCCCCCTTGCGATCCGACGCCATCCGGTTGGTGCAAAGCGGATGTGCATTCCATGGACTTCGTTTCGAAGATCCTAATCAACATCTCAAGGATTTTCTTAAAATCGTAGATTCCATAGACCTTGATGTTGTAACTAGAGAATCGACCCGATTACATCTATTCCAATTCTCTATACGTGATCAAGCTAGTCAATGGCTTGAACGTTTACCCGCGGGATCCATCACCTCATGGGATGATCTCACCACTCGTTTCCTTGCTCAATTTTTCCCACCAGGGAGAACTACCAAGCTTAGAAATGATATCTTGATGTTCCAACAATGTCAAGGTGAAACTCTATATGAAGCATGGACTCGTTTCAAGGACTTACTCCAAAAAGTCCCTCATCATGGCATAGATCTTTGGCTCCAAGTCCATATCTTCTATGACTATATCGATCTCTCCACAAGGCGAACCATTGACCAATCGGCCGATGGCAAGCTACGTGATCTAAGTGCGGAAGAATCATGGGAACTCATAGAAGATCTTGCTCTCTATGACAATGAAAATTGGAATGATCCCCGTGATTTGAACAAAATGGTCAAGGCAATATCTTTGCCTTCAAAAAATTCTAGCACTCCTGACCGTAGGATCATGGAACTTGAGGACCAAGTCAAGTTTCTCATGAAATCCTACGAAGCTCCTAAGCCTTCAAGCCAAGTGAAAAAAATCACTTCTTCATGCGAATTATGTAGTGGTCCACATGACACTCGTGATTGCGTGAAACTCCCCGGACAAGCTTTTGCGGATTACGCATCCTCGCGTACCGACGAAGCGGGAGACAAGTGGTACACTTTCAAACCTGAGCCAAACCCTTACGGTGATTCCTACAACCCTTCTTGTAAAAATCACCCGAACCTTAGGTGGAAACAAAACAAAAACATGCCCTAAAACAATTCTTCCAATCTACCTAATCGTTACCAACCAAACGGTCCACCCTCTAACCGTACTTTCAACAACAATCCTTCCAATAACTATGGTAGTACCAGTAATCTTGAAGGATTGATGTCCAAGTTTATGGCATCTCAAGAAGCTCGCATATCTAAGTTTGAAGCCGATTTCAAACAAAAACAAAGTGAGATGACCAATAAAATTGACACATTGTTGAAAGTTCTCAATGACCGAGAAATGGGAGCACTCCCAAGCGACACGGTCAAGAACCCGAAACTGAACCAGTCAATAACATAGTTGAAACACCTCCTACACAAGACCTTGACGATGAATTCAAGGAGCTCCACCTTGAACGCCCCGTCATTGGTGTCTTAGCCCGTGCTCCCCACTATAGTGCCCTCCTAGAGAAATATGCGAAACTTAAATTGGGTAAAAATGGGACCGCCTTCGTTCAAAACAAGTTGCCTAAGAAGCTTGATGATCCGGGTATATTTGTCTTGCCTTGTAAGATAGGAAAATCCGAAGCTTTCGACACACTAGCCGACTTAGGATCAAGCCTCAACTTGATTCCCTTATCCCTTTTCACCACTCTTAAGCTAGGAAAGTTAGAGGAGGCGGAAGTACTAATTGGTCTAGCGGATGGAAGTATTGCCCACCCGGTCGGAATGATCAAGGATGTAGTTGTTCACGTAGGAAAATTAACTATCTTAGCGGATTTTCACGTCCTAGATATGGTTAGTGATACTACATGCCCATTGTTAGTAGGAATAGGATTTTTAGCAACCGCTAGTGCCATGATAGATTGTAAGGAGTCTAAGATAGCAGTAGGAGATGGTGAGACTTGGTCGGTTTATGATGTTAAGAAGCATAGCTACGATTGTAAGGACGAACCGACACCACATTGGGTAGAGATGAATAGGAGACCATCTAGATATGGGCCTTGGATAGAAAGAAACTTTATAGGACCTCAACACCCATTCTATCTAGAAAAAGATTTCATCGATAAGACACATTCGGTGAAACAACTCATAGCTAGAGATGAGGAACTAGACCCTTTTGAGGATCCCCTAGTCTTTAGGAAAATGATTGAGTTCTTAAGCGTAATGCCTATCAACCTAGAGATGAACAAGTGGAAAAGGGTAGGGGATAAGTGTAAATGGAATTGGGACAAGCTACCTAAGGAAGGTGACGGATCATGGCATATGAAGATGATTTTATATGATCCGGATGGAGAAAAGTTTGAGAAGTCATACCGTACCAAGAAAACCAATAGGAAATTGAAACCTAAGTTTGATCCCAAAGATGTCCTCGACGAGGAGCTCACACATATAGGATAGCCCATGACCTTGAGTCTAGCTACAAGACTCGTAAATAAAAAAAGCGTTTCTTGGGAGGAAACCCATGTTTTGTGTGTGTTTATTAGTTTGATTTTTAATTGTTTGATGTTATTTGCTTCCGCATGCGTGTTTTATTTTTATTGTTGGTAGATCATGTTTCAAATTAAATTGTGAAAATGCTTTATTTTGTTGTTTAACTTTGTCTTAACTTCATATAAAGGTATTTTGCAAAGGCTAAGTGCAAGGGGAAACCCCAAATTTGTTTATAAGAACGAAAATGATCTTGATTCGCCACAATATTAAATGAACATGTATATTAGTAATTGTTAGATTCAAATGCTTGTATCGAGTCATAATGATGTTTTGCAGAATTTTCCAGGAAGTAGGACATAAGTTTTTCCAGAAATTTTCCGGAAACTAACATAAAGATTTCTACAGGTCACTTCTGACGGCGTCAGGGTTTAACACCTGACGGCGTCATGTGTAAAATTCTGGAAATTTTGTGAGTTATGTTTTTCTAACGGAGTCTTAAAAGTTTTTGTTGATTCTTTAGTTTTATAAACTCCAGGAAATCTGCAAACATTCATTCCAAAAGCATTATATCTTAAATCGCTTTCTAGGACTTGTTAGTATATATAGATTGCCGCTAATTTTACGCGAGGTTGCCTTGATTGTTTTCTCAGGTTTAATAGGTTATATATGACAAGAAGATGATTTATATTTCTGGAAGGGAAGCTTTGAATGTTCATTTTCTTGGAGAAAGATCTAACCTTGTTGACGCACTATCCACACCGAACGAATCAGGGGAGTATTTGTTTTCATTCTTTTACCTATTTTACTTTTACATTATTTAATTGAACATTGGGGACAATGTTCATCCTAAGTGTAAGGGGAGGGTAATTGATGATACTTTATAGGATACAATTGCACTTGAGTTTGTTTGTTCGATGGTAGGTGTGTAATAAAACTAAGAGAAATACTTGTTAGTGTAATTTTAGCGCCAAATTTAAAATTTTTTACAACATTTAGGAGTGAAACTTTAGCCTTAACAAGCGTCTCATGGATAGGAGTCGTATGACTAGCACAAAACCGTACCATTCAGAAAAATTTTCCACCAAAATATGTGAGGTTCGCCTTTAGATTTGATAGGAAAAGCATTCATTATTAGTGCTTATGAGTGTACCGGTAGCATTTAGATTCTAGAACTTGCGTTAGTGATGCATCCCGAGACCGCTAGTGAGACTACATTCGTGTAGTAGGATTTACTACATGATAAGAGGCATTAGGATCACCCTTGTGTTAAACCCGTATCAGAATTACTTGACCATTTAAGTCATATTACTTGACTAGTAAAGTCAATTAATTTTCCCACACCTTAGCGTTGTACTCATTTTTAGTACACGAAACCCCTAGTACACCCCTCCGAGCCTATCTTTTCGTTTCTAACTTTAAGCATTTTACTTAAAGGAAGAATTTGTTACAACCCACCCCAAATGTGCAACCAAATCGCCTTAGTCTTCCGTGTATGCACTTATCTTTAGTGCATTATTGTTATTTGTTTAAACCCTTAGTTAATTGTCTAATTGATTACATGGTTGCTAAGTCGAGTCATATCTGTTGCTAAGTCGAGTCATATCTTGTACATATTGTTTTGGCACGATTGGGACTCATAGGTAAAGTATTTGTGTTATGGAGTAATGGGGAAGAACATCATTTAATACCCCCATATGTGCGTTAATCTTAAAAAGTACTCCAAGTGTTTTGATTATCTTGATTCGAGTCATTAGATTAGTTTACTGTAAAGTATGTAAAAATTCAAGTGTAAGGGGAATATACATTCCCTATGATGTATTATTTTGGATGGTAGGGTAAGAGTGTATGCAAAAAAAAAAAAAAAAAAAAAAAAAAAAAAAAAAAAAAAAAAAGAGAAAAAAAACATACGGACTATCATCCCGTTTCACTCTATGTTTGTTTTATGTTTTTGTTATTTTTTATTTATTAGCTTAAGTCGAGTCGAGACTTGGCTTAGCAACGCCATATTGTACATGTAATTAACAAGGATGATTAACTCGCCACCAGTAAATATTGCCTTTATCCAACAAAGCCGTATTTTCCATACCCCTACACCTAACGTTATAACCCTTTAAAAGACCTCTTTGATAGTTTATCCTAGGTGCTTACGCCAAGTGGTGGAGGTTTGATCCTTTCCCAAGCCTATGGTAATCTATTTTGCTATGACAGGTAGTGAGAGATGTTTTCCATTTCCATATTGTGATATATACTTTATTACACCCGAGAGATGTGAGTATCTAAACACTATTTGTGAGGTGCTAGTAAATGACCTCCGTGCTTGCTTTTGGTTTTTAGTGGAACGATTATTTGTTGTAATTACTTTTATATTAGTGTTAAATGACTCCTAACTTGTATTTTGATTAGAATAAAAGCGCATTTGCTTGAGGACAAGCAAATCTCAAGTGTAAGGGTATTTGATGAGGCGAAAAGTGTACCGCTTTTAAGGGGTGGTCATTTAAGCCCGAATTCGAGATTATTTTATCAATTATTGCCCTAAATCGTTCCTTTTTTCATTTAAGGTACTTTTGGAGAGAAATCTGGAAAAGGAAGCATTTTGGACGTTTTTGGAGCATAAAAGTGAGGAAAACGGCTAAGTCTCAAATTTCCTTGCTGGAACAGTACCTGACGGCGTCAAGAGTGACAAAAGAGGTGGATATGGAACTTATAACATGATGGCCCAGAGAGTTTTCAAGCTTATGGCCTGACGGCGTCACCAAGGCCGCCAGGGTCCAAATACTAGTGATGGCCCAGAGTGATTTCCTAAATGACGGCGTCACAAATGGATCTAGGCAATACGAATTTTATGATGACGGCGAGTTGATGGCGTTACAAGTTAATACATGACGCCGTCATGTTGTAAACTCTATATATAGTTTTCCAATTTTCATTCATTGGTGTGCAACTTTGAGGGAATAAACCCTAGACGAATTTACAGCTTTTTCAAGGGTTTCAACCCCTTTATTCTTCCATGTTCAATTGAAGATAAGTACTTATTCAAATCTTTCAATATGTCTATGTGTAGTGTGATTATAACTTACGCTTGTCTTCTCTTTAACATGCTAGGCTAGATCTTTATTGTGTTTGCTTAGATGTAGTGAAACCTAGATGTTGATTATGGGTTGATTATTTGTTTATAATTGTTACGGATGATTGTATTCGATGTTAGGCTTAAGAAAACTGGCAGACTTCTATTGGTAACTTGCTTGAATGTTTTAAGAAACATGATCGGAGGTGTACTACGATTTTTGGTTGTATTTAATGTGTAAGAGAATTCTAATGATCCCGTGTTAGGAGCTTCTAACGGCTCGACATAGGAGTGAAGTAGGATCTTATAGAGTTAGGGAATATTGTACACGGCCCTACGACTAGTATTAAGGAATATGACCCGTCATCCATGCAATTGTAACAAGCTAATCAACCTGTAAAATATATCTAGGGAGTAATGAAATCTAAGTAAACACAACTTTCCTCATTATTGTTTCCTCCACATTAGTATAATAGTTTTATTTTCATTTATTTTATTTTATTTTGATTGCATCTGTAGTTAATTGGGTTAGTTGGCTAGCAACTAATTCCGCCCATTCCTTCAAAAATTGAGATTTTAATTGCTTTCCATAAAATATAAAAATACAAAAAGAATCATCCCTCACCTCTAGACCTAGTTCAGTAGGCTTTCTAATCCTAACGACACTATTCCTGAGTTGAACGATCAATGCCCCGGTACTTATCACTATACTATACTACAATGATCAGGTACACTACCTGGTGGGGGTTGTAAGCTTCTCGAGATCCCTTGAGAGATAAAACCTGTTGCGAGGGCGCAATTCCCACGTATCACTTCACTATGTCAACAAGCTCCCTTATGGCGGAGAAAACCTTACACACCAATATACACACCACAACTTCGTCACAACTTGATCACACCTTATACACAACTTCTTCACACCTATCTACTTCACAACTATCTTCTTCAAAACTATCTATTTCTCAACTATCTACTTCACAGCAATCTTCTTCACAACTATCTACTTCCCAACTATCTACTTCACAACAATCTACTAAACAATCACTCTATCTACACACTAAGCTAATCTATCTTCTACCAAATATTCACAACAAATATCACAAAGAAATATATGTAATGAAAGATGCTTTAACAACTTGGATGTGGAGGTCACAACAAGTTGTAATACTTCCTGTCTTGGAGAATAGAAGTATTCTTCTTTTGCACTTGAAAGGATGAAACTTGGATCACTTTGAAACAAAGATTAATGTATATATGATCAAAGGATTATAGGAAATGGAAATGGGGATTTAGATCAGAAAGTTTTGGGGTGCAAAAGGTGAGAAATTTTTTTGGAATGAACCAGTATTTATAGGGCAAACAAATACTGTTCTGGAGCGTGCCGGTCCCCTTAATCATTAAGGGGGCCGCCTAGGAATTAAGTGGGCCGCCCCATCCAGAACATTGGATTTGTTTGTCCTTTTGTGGGGAAGGTTTTTCTGGATTATATTTGCCATTTTTGGTTAAAAATTTGAATTTATATATTTATAATGATTTAAATATATTCTTTTAATTCCAAAAATGATTTAGTAAATGATATAAAATGTTTATGACATTTTATAGAAAATGTAGTGATTTAGAAAAATTTCATTTGATCACAGATTGCAATAAACACTTTGTTTGTTCATACCTTAAGTGATTTGGATGTAAATAAAGATATTAAATGCTAAATACTTGTTTACGTCATAAATTTTAGTTCAATGAGTTTATGTTTTGTAATTATCAAAACATAGAGATATTGTTAATATGTTAACAATGTTTTTAGGCATTATTTATGTCAACATGTTTTATAATTATACCTTTAATATAATTAAAAAATACTTCCTTTCCGGATTAAATTTGTCAACCACATAAAATCCTAGCTTAGACGGAATTCCGTCTATTTTCAAATTCAGTAAACGTCCAAACCCAATTCGCTCCAGACATTCTTTCTGACCTGGCCTAGTGTATGTATAACATTGAAGAATACTTTTGGGCTAGTTCTAGTCTTGAACACATACGCCCGCTCCCTTATCCTTTCGAACTTTCACTTTTGTTCCTCTTAACTTTATGAATAATTTCCTTTTCAACACCTACAATTAGTAAATATAGTTTTAGTACACTTATAATTTAAATATATTAGTTAATCTTATCATTAAAATTATAATTTACACTTACCATCCTTATCAACATTCTTTCTTTTTGCTACTGCAACCCTTTCATGCTTGACGATTTTGCTTGCATTTTCACCTGTCACATACATATCGCATAAGTGTGTTTAAAGTGTTTCATCTTTGCAATTCCCTCTGTGCACTTCCAGTAAGATATATGCATACATTTCATACATTCCTCTTCCAGAAACAAATATGCATAAAGATCGTGTTTCTCATATTTTATACATATATATTTTATTTACGCACTACCAAAACCAAATATGCATACATTGTTTGAACACTAACACATTTTACAAACATATATGGAAACACAGAAACATTTCCGCAAACATTCAATATATTCCCATGACTAGATATTCATACTAATTCATCTAATCTTTTACATATTATAAACAACCATCTACATCTATGCACAACTGCTTACCATTGCTACCCGACTTTTCCTCTTGTCCGGCATCAGATTCCACTTTTTCCTTTCTTCGTTCCACTTCTTCTTAAACCTGAAATGTATACATTAAGCTATTGTTAAATAAAGCAATTACTTGCAAACTAACAAATATCTAAATAGCAAATAAAAATTTCAATACGTTTCTTATTAATAGAAGCTTTGATACATAACCAAACACCCATGTTCAATAATTTTCAATAACACACTTGTTATTTATTCATAATCCAAACACCCCTGTTCAAAAAAATTCCATATTTCTGATATCTGATTAAAATTACCCATATTCATTCATAATCCAAAAACCTCTGTTCAATGGTTATTCATAATACATTGGATAAGATAGAACATTATACAAACAACAATGTTATCATCTATTTCCTCTTCTTTAACAATAATCGTCACTGGCTTTTGCAACTGTTGCCTTTCCTTTGCTCCTGCTTTTTATCTTAGAATATAATATTCATAAATTATCAGAAAATGTTAACACAAGTCTTTTGTTTTACATTCAACCAAACTTTTTAATAAATCCAGAACTCTAAACCTCAATGTCACTACACTTAATATTGAGACTCACATATCGAAACACACATGTTACTTCTACTTAGGGGTGTTAACGATCCGAGTCGAGTCGAGTTTCAGGATATTCGAGCTCAGCTCGATTAACTATTACTCGGCTCGAGCTCGACTCGAGCTCGAATAGTTTCTAAAAATCTTGGTCGAACTCGAGCTCGAGTATTTTATATTTGTTCGAGCTCGAGCTCGAGGCTCGTTTAGCTATATCAATCTTTTTTTTCCTAAAACTATATAAGCTCGAGTCTTTCAATTTTACCTTAGCTCGTCTAGCAGCCTATTTTAGGACAAAAAAAACCCTTGACTAAGCCATTAAAATGATTAAATAGAGCTATATTTATACATCAACCACTATATAATAGGCTGCCATGGAAGCGACACCTAAGCGAGTAAATGCCATGTCATTACCTACATGGCATGCACTTTACATGCAATAAAATTCGGAATTTAAAAAGTATGGTCATTCATGGGACTCGAACCCAAGACCTATTGAACAAACAACAAACACTCAACCACTAGAGCACTTGAGTGTTTGTGTTGGAAGCTTTGAAACAAAATATAGATGCTTAAATTCGAATCCATAAATCATTTCTATAATTCCAAACCCTTGATTTTCTACCTATTATATCTCGTCATTTTGAAACAGAAATTTGACCTTCCATAACTCACTCACTATGCATTCAATCGACAGTTACATTGTGAGCAAATTTCTATCAATTTTGAAAATCCCTTCCAAAATTATCATCTTGATCAACTATGTTCATATTTTATTTTGAAAATCATATCAAGAAATTCATGGCTTATTTCAAACACACAATATGATCACAAACTATACCATGTTTCTTCATCTATCCCTTCCAGGTACATTTGATTCTTAACACATTAACTGGTTATCTTTTTTACCTTTTCATATGTAAACTGATTTTTACTTATTGATCATTATTCATTGCAGTGATTTTCTGATTTTATACCCTAATTCTTGGGTGATGATTATTTCGACTCGGTTTTGAGGGTTTTTACAGAATTTTGGATTAGGGTTCTAGCAACAAGATCAAAATCAAAATCGTAGATTTAATCATTAATCTTGATTTACAAAACCTCGATCAACAAGGTATGTCTTTTTGATTTTTCTTTAAACCAATTACTCAATTAGTGTTTTCATTTGATTAATATTAAATCACTTATAGGATGCGTGCTATTGGGACTAACATTAAATCTTTAAAATTAGTTTTATCCAAGTCCAAACAAACTGTCGATGATTCAAGTTTGTTGTTCGATAGTTGTTGATAAATAGGAGTAATTGCAGGTTTGTTTACTAATGGATAACGAAAAGCATAAGACATCGAGATGTTGCTTATGAGGATTAGACAATTATAGGGGAAACACAAAGATAGACATTTTGACTCGGTCCAGACTTTGAATCTTTCTGATTAAAGGTAAATACTCGAATTCTAATGTCCATTTAATTGAATTGATTTTGTATTTGTGCGTGAATTCGACTGTGTTTGGTGATGGATTTGTGGATTGTGTGTTTACGTCAGTGAAGATGGAAGGTTTTCGAGTGCAAGATGTGCTTAAGGAGGATTAATGGTTTATCGAGAGTTCTTGATTTATACTTTTTTAATTTTATTTTTTAATTTGCAATGGATTAATTTCGTCTTTTATATTGTTTGCAGGCGGAAACCCGTGACCAAAGATTTTAAAGAATATCAGTAAGACAATCTCATTGAATACGACAGGAAGTTTTCATTTATTATCCTGAAATTCAAACCTAAAAACCTTTAAACAATTGTAAATTTTTTGTTGTATGATACGTGGGAATCGCACCAGGCTTTACCTCTCAAGGGATCTTGAGAAGCTTACAACCCCCACCAGGCAGTGTACCTGATCGTTGTAGTATAGTATAGTGACAAGTACCGGGGGATTGATCGTTCAGCTGGGAATAGTGTCGCTAGGATTAGAAAACCTAAATACTAGTTCTAAAGATGAAGGATGATTATTTTTGTATTTTTATATTTTATATAAAACAAGTAAAAATCTCGGTTTTGAAGGATTTGGGCGGAATTAGTTGCTAGTCAACTAACCCAATTACTAAAGATGCAATCAAAATAAAATACTAAAAATGAAAATAAACTAAATTAACTAAGGTTGTGAGCAATAAGTGGAGAAAATTGTGTTTACTTAGATTTCACTACTCCCTAGATATCTTTTACACGTTAATTACTTGTTATAGTTGCGTGGATGACGGATTGTATTCCTTAATACCATTCATGGGGTGGCGCACTTAATTCCTCAATCTTATGAGTGCCTACTTCACTCCTATGTCGAGCCGGCTAAGAAGCTCCTAACATGGGATCATTAGAATTTACTCATGCATTAAATACAACCAATAAAACCTAGTGCACGTCAGTTCATATTTCCTAAGACGTTCAAGCATGTTACCATTTGGAGATCTGCCAGTTTTCTTAAGCCTAACATCGAATTCATTCATCCAATACAACTATAAACAAGTAATCAACACATAATTAACATCTAGGTTTCATTAGATCCAAGCAAACACAAGATAGATCTAGCCTAGCATGATGGAATTAAGACAAGAACAAGATATAGACAACCAACACATAGACATATTGATTGAATTAAAAGAATACTTATCTCAATTACACATGAAAGGGATCAAGGGCTAAGAACCTTTGAAAAACCTGTAAAATTCATACCAAGTTCGGCCTTAGGGTTTCTCCAAAACTTCTCTCTTTTTAATGTGAAAATTAGAAAACTATATATAGGAAATAGGGTCTGACGGCGTCAAGACAAAATTTGTGACGCCGTCATCTCGCCGCCAAAATACTCCTCGGACTGCCTTGATCCAGATCTGACGCCGTCAAGTGTTATGTGTTTCCAGGCCGTCATGCATTTTCCACTTGACGCCCTACCTTGTGACGCCGTCAAATATGTACTGGATCGTCATGGAAATTACTCTTGACGCCGTCAAGATTTTCTTCTTGACGCCGACACCTACTGTTCCCAGCAAGGAAAATTAATACTTTGGCGTTTTCTTCACTTTTATGCTCCAAAAACATCCGAATTGCTTCCTTTTCCAGATTTCTCTCCCAAAGTACCTAAAATCACAAAAGGAACGATTTAGGGTAATATTTGATCAAATAAATTCAATTCCGGGCTTAAATGACCCCCTAAAAGTGGTTCATTTTTCGCCTCATCATATACCCTTACACTTGAGATTTGCTTGTCCTCAAGCAAATGCGCTTTTATTCTAGTCAAAATACAAGTTAGGGGTCATTTAACACTAATATAAAAGTAATTACAACAAATAATCGTTCCACTAAAGACCAATAGACAAGCACGGAGGTCATATACTAGCACCTCACAAATAGTGTTTAGATACTCACATCTCTCGGGTGTAATAAAGTAAAAATTACAATATGGAAACGGAAGATATCTCTCACTACCTGTCATAGCAAAATAGATTACCATAGGCTTGGGAAAGGATCAAACCTCCACCACATGGCGTAAGCACCTAGGATAAACTATCAAAGAGGTTTTTAAAGGGTTGTAACGTTAGGTGTAGGGATATGAAATACACGGTATTGTTGGATAAAGGAAGTTTTTACTGGTGGCGAGTTAACAATCTTGGTTAATTACATGTACAATATGGCGTTGCTAAGCCAAGACTAGACTCGACTTAAGCTAATAAATGAAAAATAACAAAAACATAAAAATGAACATAGAATGAAAAGGGATGGTAGTCCGTATGTTTTTTCTCTTTTTCTTTTTCTATTTTTTTTGTTTTGTTTTTTTTTTTTTTGCATACACTCTTACCCTACCATCCAAAATAATACATCATAGGGAATGGACATTTCCCTTACACTTGAATCTTTATATACTTTACAATAAACTAATCTAATGACTCGAATTAAGAAAATCAAAACACTTGGAGTACTTTTAAGATTAACACACATACGGGGGTAATATATGATGTTCTTCCCCATTACTCCATAACATAAGTACTTTACCCATGAGTCCCAATCGTCCCAAAACAATATGTACAAGGATATAACTCAACTTAGCAACCATGTAATCAATTAGATAGTTAACATAGGGTTTAACAAATAACAATAATGCACTAAAAATGAGCGCATACACGGAAGGCTAAGGCGATTTGGGTGTACATTTAAGCGGGGTGTAACAAATTCTTCCTTTAAGTAAGATGCTTAAAGTTAGAAACGAAAAGATAGGCTCGGAGGGGTGTACTAGGGGTTTCGTGTACTAAAAATGAGTACAACGCTAAGGGTGTGGGAAAAATTAGTTGACTTAACTAGCCAAGTAATATGACTTAAATGGTCAAGTAATTATAATACGGGTTTAACACAAGGGTGATCCTAATGCCTCTTATCATGTAGTAAATCCTACCACACGAATGTAGTCTCACTAGCGGTCTCGGGATGCATCACTAACGCAAGTTCTAGAATCTAAATGCTACCGGTACACTCATAAGCACTAATAGTAAATGCTTTTCCTATCAAATCTAAAAGCGAACCTCACATATTTGGGTGGAAATTTTTCTGAATGATACGGTTATGTGCTAGTCATACAATCTCCTATCCATGAGACGCTTGCTATGGCTAAAGTTTCACTCCTAAATATTGTAAAAAATTTTAAATTTGGCGCTAAAATTGCACTAACAAGTACTTCTCATAGTTTTATTACACATCTACTATCAAACAAACAAACTCAAGCGAAAGTGTATTTGTAAGGTATCATCATTTTACCCTCCCCTTACACTTAGGATGAACATTTTCCCCAATGTTCAAGTAAAGAATGTAAAAGTGAAATAAGTAAAAAAAATGAAATCAAATACTCCCCTGATTCGCTCGGTATGGATAATAAGGTGGTCAGGTTAAATCTTTCTCCAAGAAAATGAACAATCAAAGCTTCCCTTCTAGAATATAAATCATCTTCTTGTCATACATAACCTGTAAATTCTGAGAAAATAGACAAGACAACCTCGCGTAAAATCGGCGGCATCCTATATAAGTTACTAAGTCCTAGAAAACAAAATAAGATATAATGCTTGTGGAATGAAGTTTGCAGATTTCCTGGAGATTATAAAACTTAATAATTCACAAAAACCATAAGACTCCGTTAGAAAAACAAAACTGGTAAAATTTCCAGATTTTTACACGTGACGCCGTCAAGAATTAATTCTTGACGCCGTCAGAAGTGACCTGCAGAAATTCTTATGTTAAGTTTCCGGAAAATTTCTGGAAAAACTTGGTCCTACTTCCTGGAAAATCCTGCAAAACATCATTATGACTCGATACAAGCATTTGACTCTAACAAATACGAATATACATGTTCACTTAATATTGTGGAGAATCATGATCGGTTTGTTTCTTGAAAACATATTTGGGGTTTCCCCTTACACTTATCTTTTGCAAAAATACTTTTAGGTGGAGTTAAGACTAGGCCAAAACAACAAAGTAAAGTATTTCCACTATTTGATTGAGAAACATGATCTACCAACAATAAAAATAAAGCATGCATACGAAAGCAAATAACAAACAAACAAAAATAAAATCACACAAAACATGGGTTGCCTCCCAAGAAACGCTTTTCTTTATTTACGAGTCTTGTAGCTAGACTCAAGGTCATGGGTCAACGTGTATCACTTATGCTCACATAACCAAGTGTGAGCCATCTAATAGTCGCCTCATCTTTCTTATAATCATCTCCTAACTCTAAGCATCCGCGATAGTATCTTTTATTCTTTTCATGAGTATACTTAAGTCCTTTTCTCTTATCATTCTCACTTAGCATTTCTATGGGCGGATATCTACTACACTTTTCCATGGAAAAATCCTTGAACCTAGGGTGTGTGCGGGGCATTTGATAGAAAAATCTTCATCCCCATCCGAGAATGTAATTAACCATTCTATGAGTTTTTCATCGAGGTTGGTCAACCGTTTAAAAGGTTTTCCAAACACAACTTGAGTCAACTTATCATCAATAAATTATCCTAGATTCTCCATAACCATGAACTCAACAAGATAGACCAAGCTTCCTACAAACACATGCAATGGCATTGCCCTAGCAATAATGTTTTCTCCTTTGTATTCTAACTCATCTACCATAATTTTATTATATTCATTACGCGAGATTATGTTCATTGGAAGAGATGAGTTAAGATAGGCATTAAAGCTCTTAAATCCGATCTTACAAGGAAATTGCATGTTGAATGAACTATCACACTCAATCCTAGTTCTAGGGTCGACATACCTAAGAGGGTTTATTTCCTCTTCCATCTTATTCTCATTAATCACATCACCTTCATCAAGATCCTCGTTGGAGTCTGAATAGTAAAAGGGACTAGCCCTACGGTCATCATCATGATCAGACTCCTCTAACTCAGAATTATTGTCAAAGTGGTGGTTGGGCGAGATGTTATGTGGGTTCTC
Organism: Artemisia argyi; assembly: GCA_030686995.1. NCBI lineage: Eukaryota > Viridiplantae > Streptophyta > Magnoliopsida > Asterales > Asteraceae > Artemisia > Artemisia argyi. Next base: position 41,573,750 of record CM060693.1, on the reverse strand, counting down.
ATTCTCAACTAAAGGGAGTGGGGCGGGCATTTGGAAAATCCTACGACGAAAAATACGAATAACAGGAATCAAACGATCAATGTTATTGTTATCCATCGAAATAGTTTACGAACAAAGGACACAAAGAAATAAGATAGACTAAAGAAAACCTAAAAAAAAATCTCACTAGAAAGGAATCTAGCAAGTAGACCTAATAAAAAGAAATTATAACCTAGATAATAACTATTCCCCGGGCTGCGGCGCCAAAAACTTGATACGTGGGAATCGCACCAGGCTTTACCTCTCAAGGGATCTTGAGAAGCTTACAACCCCCACCAGGCAGTGTACCTGATCGTTGTAGTATAGTATAGTGACAAGTACCGGGGGATTGATCGTTCAGCTAGGAATAGTGTCGCTAGGATTAGAAAACCTAAATACTAGTTCTAAAGATGAAGGATGATTATTTTTGTATTTTTATATTTTATAGAAAACAAGTAAAAATCTCGGGTTTGAAGGATTTGGGCGGAATTAGTTGCTAGTCAACTAACCCAATTACTAAAGATGCAATCAAAATAAAATACTAAAAATGAAAATAAACTAAATTAACTAAGGTTGTGAGCAATAAGTGGAGAAAATTGTGTTTACTTAGATTTCACTACTCCCTAGATATCTTTTACACGTTAATTACTTGTTATAGTTGCGTGGATGACGGATTGTATTCCTTAATACCATTCATGGGGTGGCGCACTTAATTCCCCAATCCTATGAGTGCCTACTTCACTCCTATGTCGAGCCGGCTAAGAAGCTCCTAACATGGGATCATTAGAATTTACTCATGCATTAAATACAACCAATAAAACCTAGTGCACGTCAGTTCATGTTTCCTAAGACGTTCAAGCATGTTACCATTTGGAGATCTGCCAGTTTTCTTAAGCCTAACATCGAATTCATTCATCCAATACAACTATAAACAAGTAATCAACACATAATTAACATCTAGGTTTCATTAGATCCAAGCAAACACAAGATAGATCTAGCCTAGCATGATGGAATTAAGACAAGAACAAGATATAGACAACCAACACATAGACATATTGATTGAATTAAAAGAATACTTATCTCAATTACACATGAAAGGGATCAAGGGCTAAGAACCCTTGAAAAACCTGTAAAATTCGTACCAAGTTCGGCCTTAGGGTTTCTCCAAAACTTCTCTCTTTTTAATGTGAAAATTAGAAAACTATATATAGGAAATAGGGTCTGACGGCGTCAAGACAAAATTTGTGACGCCGTCATCTCGCCGCCAAAATACTCCTCGGACTGCCTTGATCCAGATCTGACGCCGTCAAGTGTTATGTGTTTCCAGGCCGTCATGCATTTTCCTCTTGACGCCCTACCTTGTGACGCCGTCAAATATGTACTGGATCGTCATGGAAATTACTCTTGACGCCGTCAAGATTTTCTTCTTGACGCCGACACCTACTGTTCCCAGCAAGGAAAATTAAGACTTTGGCGTTTTCTTCACTTTTATGCTCCAAAAACGTCCGAATTGCTTCCTTTTCCAGATTTCTCTCCCAAAGTACCTAAAATCACAAAAGGAACGATTTAGGGCAATATTTGATCAAATAAATTCAATTTCGGGCTTAAATGACCCCCTAAAAGTGGTTCATTTTTCGCCTCATCATTGTATTATTTAATGATTCGTTTACACGAATTTCAATTCAGTTTGTTGTAGCATTTACAAATCCAAACAATATTCCATTAACTATTTTTTTTTTCAATCTGCTCATTTGTTTTTGTTCGTTAATAGTATTTCCACAAGGTAGTCCTTATGAAAAGGTAATCCGCGAAATTGCATCTGCATTTTTTTTATGTATGATTGTGCTGAGGTTGTGAGTTGATGGAACAGTAACGCGCGTAAAACCATAAATTAGTGTGCTTATTGTGAGAATTTGAAGCTTAAGTTACAAACCTAATAAGTTAACTCTCTGTTACAATGGTAAGTCTAACCATGACTGCTCAAAGGACATTAGAGTTTCAACTAGCCGAGAAAACACCAAAGAAATTCCTCCTGTGGTGGTTGTTGGTGCAATCAATTTATAAAGTGTAATAAACCAAAAACAGAATAGAGGAGCTCTATAGTGAGCACATAATATTGGTCAAATGAATCATGTGATGTCACTAAACTTGGTCACCGACCTGACTAATAGAGGAGGTAAGTCGTAACTTATAGCAAAACTTCTTAAACTAAATTTTCTTGACTTCTTGCTGCTTTAATATCCATCATAGGTCATAACCAGTTGTGTGCAGGTACCTTTTGTATGGCGAAATATCTTCAAAAGTAGGCCAAATGCTTTCATGGTTGAGGTACAATACTTATATTAACAAAACAAATTTCATTGACATTTTTTTATTCAACTTTTGACCATCTGACTAACAAAACACGTCATTAGTTTTATAGTGTGTTTGTTTGTTTTTATCTTTTCAGGTTGTTGATTTCTTGGCGAAGTTAATTCCAAGGGTTGGACCTAAGAGTTACTAAATGCACAAATCGAGGTAATATTTATTTGTGTTAGATCCATTACTGATAAAACATAAATGAGTCGTAATTGCAACCTATACTATCAACTGTTTGAACTATCATATAAAGATACTTACATTTGCGTTCGCATATATATGTTTCTTACATCGACATGGCTTTTATTTCCCTATTCAACTACAGAGAATTGCAAACCAAAGAAAAACGTTTGGCCCGCTGATGAGGCGAAAAATGAACCACTTTTAGGGGGTCATTTAAGCCCGGAATTGAATTTATTTGATCAAATATTACCCTAAATCGTTCCTTTTGTGATTTTAGGTACTTTGGGAGTGAATTCTGGAAAAGGAAGCAATTCGACGTTTTGGAGCATAAAAGTGAAGAAAACGGCAAAGTCTTAATTTTCCATGCTGAGAACAGTACCTGACGGCGTCAAAAGGAAGATCCTGACGGTGTCAAGAGTAAAAGTGGTGACGACCCAGTGCAAACCTGACGGCGTCGCAACAAGGGCGTCAAGAGTTAAATTGGTGACGGCCTGCATAAGGTGTATACATGACGGCGTCAGACCCAGATCTAGGCAATCCGAGAAACTATTTGGCGGCGAGATGACGGCGTCAGACATTTGTTCTTGACGCCGTCACCTATCAAACTCTATATATAGTTTTCTATTTTTCATTCATTAGAGAGGAACTTATGTGGAGAAAACTAGGGCCGAACTTTGTAAACTCTAGGTCATATTTTACAGTGTTTTCAAGGGTTTTCACCCCTTGAATCCTTTCATGTTCAATTGAGATAAGTCTTCTCTTAATTCATTCAATATGTCTATGTGTTGTTTGAATATATCTTTTACTTGTCTTGATTCCAACATGCTAGGCTAGATCTATCTTGTGTTTGCTTAGATCTAATGAAACCTAGATGTTAATTATGTGTTGATTGCTTGTTTATGGTTGTATTGGATGAATAATTTCAATGTTAGGCTTAAGAAAACTGGCAGATCTCCATTGTGTAAAATGCTTGAACGTCTTAGGAAACATGAACCGATGTGTACTAGGTTTTATTGGTTGTATTTAATGCATGAGCAAATTCTAGTGATCCCATGTTAGGAGCTTCTTAGCCGGCTCGACATAGGAGTGAAGTAGGCGCTCATAGGATTGGGGAAGTAAGTACGCCACCCCATGAATGGTATTAAGGAATACAATCCGTCATCCACGCAACTATAACAAGTAATTAACGTGTAAAAGATATCTAGGGAGTAGTGAAATCTAAGTAAACACAATTCTCCCACATATTGCTCACAACTCTAGTATAATTTAGTTTTATTTTCATTTTAGTATTTTATTTTGATTGCATCTTAGTTTTGGGTTAGTTGACTAGCAACTAATTCCGCCAAACTCCATCAAACCCGAGATTTTTAATTGCTTTCATAAAAATATAAAAATACAAAAAGAATCATCCCTCATCTCTAGACCTAGTCTTTAGGTTTTCTAATCCTAGCGACACTATTCCTAGCTGAACGATCAATCCCCCGGTACTTGTCATTATACTATACTACATCGATCAGGTACACTGCCTGGTGGGGGTTGTAAGCTTCTCGAGATCCCTCAAGAGGTAAAGCCTGGTGCAATCCCTACGAATCAAGTTTTTGGCGCCGCTGCCGGGGAATAGCTATTGTCTAGGTTAGAATCTCTTTTTATTAGGTCTACTTGCTAGATTCCTTTCTAGTAAGATTTTATTTTTATTTTCTAGGTTCTCTTTAGTCTATCTTATTTCTTCGTGTTTTTGTTCGTAACTCTTCACCACCCGACATCATGGACGATGGGAACATCTTTGAACCCGTTATCCCACCACAACAAAACCCACCACTAGATAACCAACCTCTTAGGCCCCGAACCTTAGGAGAGTATTCCCGACCTAGCCACCAAGGCTACCGAAACACCATTGAGCTCACCCAAGGAGCCAATGTGACCCCCTTGCGATCCGACACCATCCGGTTGGTGCAAAGCGGATGTGCATTCCATGGACTTCGTTCCGAAGATCCAAACCAACATCTCAAGGGCTTCCTTAAAATCGTAGATTCTATAGACCTTGATGTTACAACTAGAGAGTCAACCCGATTACGCCTATTCCAATTCTCTCTACGTGATCAAGCTAGTCAATGGCTTGAACGTTTACCCGCGGGATCCATCACCTCATGGGATGATCTCACCACTCGTTTCCTTGCTCAATTTTTCCCACCGGGGAGAACTACCAAACTTAGAAATGATATCTTGATGTTCCAACAACGTCAAGGTGAAACTCTATATGAAGCATGGACTCGATTCAAGGACTTACTCCAAAAAGTCCCTCATCATGGCATAGATCTTTGGCTCCAAGTCCAAATCTTCTATGACCATATCGATCTCTCCACAAGGCGAGCCATTGACTAATCGGCCGGTGGTAAGCTACGTGATCTAAGTGCGAAACAATCGTGAGAACTCATAGAAGATCTTGCTCTCTATGACAACGAAAGTTGGAACGATCCCCATGATAAAGTCGTTTTAGTACGGGTATATATTTTACCGAAGAAATGCTCGTGAAAGTAATTCCCCGGGTCGTTATGTCCCAACGAAGGTAAGACGGCGATTGAGTCGGCTTGAGTCGCGTGATTGTGACGTGACTGGGGTTTTAAAAGAGATATTTTGGTTGGTTTTTATTCTAAAGGAAATGAAATAGCAATTAAAAACAATAAAACAATAAGAGATTTAAAACAAGAAAGAAAACTAAGACGGGAAAAGACTTTTTAAAAACAATATGTTTGCTAAGCAACGTGAATAAGTTCGTCAAGTGTGGGTCAAGGATTGACGACGAATTATTTTCCTTAAACAAGACTATTTTCTCACAACGTTGGTTTATTTTGAAAATAATCCTTTAAAAAGAAAATAATTACTAGATGTGTAATTTGATTATTCTCCGGCTTTTGCCCTTCAAATAATAAAATCACAAGTCTAAATAATCATGACAATTATTAATCATAATCCTCTTTAATGTCCACACTTAACTCACAAACTCGTGCCACTAAGCAAACACTAATAAACTACTCGAAACTCATATTAATAAAATAAAGTTACTTGATAAAATAAAAAGACTCGATAAAAGAAACAAACTAGATAAGCCAAAATAAAATTCGGCAGAATTTCGCCTTAGTATAAGGCATAAGAGACCTCACTCGATAAAATGTAACTAATACAACTTAATATTAAACGTAACGACCGAGAACGATCCTAATGCATTTCTTGTAACTTGGAGGATGTGAGTTGACTTTTCTTCCTAAGTTCTTCAAAGGATCAAAATCGACAACTTGTGAATACTTGGAGTATTTTTCTTGTCAATATCTTCACGCTTCCACTAAGGGTCTCTTTTGTCATTCTTTGAATCTTTAAGGATTTGAATTGTCGTTTTGGGCTTTTTCTTAAATAGATTGCTTTCCTGGTTTCGGCTTTTGACACTTTTCCAAGTCTCGTGCTCGTTTTTGTCGGTTTTGCTTTGTTTTTGTTCATTTTTCATATATCCGTACCTGCACATACACAAATACAAAAACATGCATTTTCTTGGCATATTTGGTTAGTATTTGGTCATTTTGGTCCCTAAACTAAGGTCAAAAGTATGTGTAAAATAACACATACCAATCTTGCTCTCTATGACAACGAAAGTTGGAACGATCCCCGTAATTTGAACAAAATGGTCAAGGCAATATCTTTGCCTTCGAACAACTCTAGCACTCCCGACCGTAGGATCATGGAACTTGAGGACCAAGTCAAGTTTCTCATGAAATCTTACGAAGCTCCTAAGCCTTCAAGCCAAGTGAACAAAATCACTTCTTCATGCGAATTATGTAGTGGTCCCCCTGACACTCGTGATTGTTTGGAACTCCCCGGAACAGCTTTTGCGGACTACGCATCCTCGCGTACCGATGAAGCGGGAGACAAGTGGTACACTTTCAAACCCGAGCCAAACCCTTACGGTGATTCCTACAACCCCTCTTGGAAAAATCACCCAAACCTTAGGTGGAAACAAAATCAAGCCAATTCTTCCAATCCGCCTAATCATTACCAACCAAACGGTCCACCCTCCAACCGTACTTTCAACAACAATCCTTCTAACAACTATGGTAGTACCAACAATCTTGAAGGATTGATGTCTAAGTTCATGGCATCTCAAGAGGCTCGCATAGCTAGGTTTGAAACCGAATTCAACCAACAACAAACGGAGATGACCAACAAGATAGACAACTTGTTGAAAGCCCTCAACAACCAAGCGTTAACTACACCTAGGAAGGACACTAGGGACGCCAATAACGGAATCCAAATTAAGGACCCCTCATCATCCAAACATGTCCACTTTGTCAATGTTGTCACCATTAAGCCAAAAGATAAGGATATAGAAGAAAGTGACAAAGATGAAGTTGAAGTAGAAACCGAGACTAGGGATGAAATTAGGGAAGTTGAGGTTAATAGGGGAGAGGAGTTAGAGGAAGTAGAGACTATAGAAAAGCACTTTGATAAGTTGCCCACCAAGGAAGAACGGGAATACCATAAGGATTTATTCGATGGCCCCGAGACACCATATATCCTTGGCACACCCCTTATCAAAATCGGAGACCCCTCTAACATCAACATACCATGCAACATTGGGCATATGCATATATGGAAAGCTTATATCGATCCTAGATCTCTTGTAAACATCATGACTAGGACTTATTACAATTGGGTGATGAAGAAACAACTTGATTATAGGATGATGCCCAATAAGAATTTGATAAGTAATTTTGTAGGAAGAGTGAAGGAATTGCATGTGATTATAGGTAATTTCACCTGTGAGATCGATTTTATGATAGTAGAAGACACTCGTCCGGTGTTAGATGATTGCCTAAGCCAAGTAATATTTGGAAAACCATTTTTTGAGGCCACTAAGATGAGTTATGATCCGACTTTAGGGATAGTTAGGTTCAAGGAAGAAAATGATGAGATTGCCTACCAAATGCCCTACAAGATTGAGCAATACCGCCTTCTCTCTAACATAGAAAAGGAACACAAACAAGCGGCTTATTATAGGAATGATGAGGATAGACGTAGAGGAGTAGAGTATGTGAAGAATAGGATGCTTGGTTTCTACAAAGAATGCTTGCAATTAGGTCCGGAGTACAAAACTGGTTTAGAAGACGACCTAGAGAGTGAAACCAACAATGAAGTCACGTAGTAACCCATGACCTTGAGTCTAGCTACAAGACTCGTAAATAAAGAAAAGCGCTTTTTGGGAGGCAACCCATGTTTTGTGTGATTTTTATTTTTGTTTGTTTGTTATTTGCTTCCGTATGCATACTTTATTTTTATTGTTGGTAGATCATGTTTCAAAACTGAAATGGTGAAAATACTTTACTTTGTTGTTTAGCCTAGTCTTAACTTCATCCAAAGGTATTTTTGCAAAAGATAAGTGTAAGAGGAAACCCCAAATATGTTTTTAAGAACAAAACCGATCATGATTCTCCACAATATTAAGTGATCATGTATATTCGTATTTGTTAGAGTCAAATGCTTGTATCGAGTCATAATGAAGTTTTGCAGGATTTTCCAGGAAGTACGACGAAGTTTTTCCAGAAATTTTCCAGAAACTTAACATAAGAATTTCTGCAGGTCACTTCTGACGGCATCACGAGTTTACTCTTGACGGCGTCACGTGTAAAAATCTGGAAATTTTACCAAGTTTTGTTTTTCTAACGGAGTCTTAAAGTTTTTGTTGAATTATTAGTTTTATAATCTCCAAGAAATCTGCAAACATCATTCCACAAGCATTATATCTTATTTTGTTTTCTAGTATTTATTAGCATATGTAGATTGCCGCCGATTTTATGCGAGGTTGCCTTGTCTGTTTTCTCAGGTTTTACAGGTTATGTATGACAAGAAGATGATTATTATTCTGGAAGGGAAGCTTTGATTGTTCATTTTCTTGGAGGAAGATCTAACCTGGCCACCTTATTATCCATACCGAGCGAATCAGGGGAGTATTTGATTTCATTCTTTTTACTTATTTCACTTTTACATTCTTTACTTGAACATTGGGGACAATATTCATCCTAAGTGTAAGGGGAGGGTAAAATGATGATACCTTACAGATACACTTTCGCTTGAGTTTGTTTGTTTAATAGTAGATGTGTAATAAAACTATGAGAAATACTTGTTAGTGCAATTTTAGCGCGAAATTTAAAATTTTTTACAACATTTAGGAGTGAAACTTTAGCCATAGCAAGCATCTCATGGATAGGAGATTGTATGACTAGCACAAAACCGTACCATTCAGAAAAATTTTCCTCCCAAATATGTGAGGTTTGCCTTTAGATTTGATAGGAAAAGCATTTACTATTAGTGCTTATGAGTGTACCGGTAGCATTTAGATTCTAGAACTTGCGTTAGTGATGCATCCCGAGACCGCTAGTGAGACTACATTCGTGTAGTTGGATTTACTACATGATAAGAGGCATTAGGATCACCCTTGTGTTAAACCCGTATCATAATTACTTGACCATTTAAGTCATATTACTTGGCTAGTTAAGTCAATTAATTTTTCCCACACCTGAGCGTTGTACTCATTTTTAGTACACGAAACCCCTAGTACACCCCTCCGAGCCTATCTTTTCGTTTCTAACTTTAAGCATCTTACTTAAAGGAAGAATTTGTTACACCCCACTTAAATGTACACCCAAATCGCCTTAGCCTTCCGTGTATGCACTCATCTTTAGTGCATTATTGTTATTTGTTAAACCCTAAGTTAACTATCTAATTGATTACATGGTTGCTAAGTCGAGTCATATCCTTGTACATATTGTTTTGGAACGATTGGGACTCATGGGTAAAGTACTTATTTATGGAGTAATGGGGAAGAACATAATATTATTACCCCCGTATGTACGTTAATCTTAAAAGTACTCCAAGTGTTTTGATTATCTTGATTCAAGTCATTAGATTAATTTATTGTAAAGTATGTAAAGATTCAAGTGTAAGGGGAATTTACGTTCCCTATGATGTATTATTTTGGATGGTATGGTAAGAGTATATGCAAAAAAAAAAAAAAAAAAAAAAAAAAAAAAAAAAAAAAAAAAAATCGAAAAAAAAATAGAGAGAAAAAGAAAAAGAAAAAAACAGACGGACTACCATCCCTTTTCATTCCATGTTTGTTTTATGTTTTTGTTATTTTTGATTTATTAGCTTAAGTCGAGTCTAGTCTTGGCTTAGCAACGCCATATTGTACATGTAATTAACCAAGATTGTTAACTCGCCACCAGTAAAGACTGCCTGTATCCAACAAAACCGTGTATTCCATATCCCTACACCTAACGTTACAACCCTTTAAAAGACCTCTTTGATAGTTTATCCTAGGTGCTTACGCCATGTGGTGGAGGTTTGATCCTTTCCCAAGCCTATAGTAATCTATTTTGCTATGACAGGTAGTGAGAGATGTTTTCCATTTCCATAATGTGATATTACTTTATTACACCCGAGAGATGTGAGTATCTAAACACTATTTGTGAGGTGCTAGTATATGACCTCCGTGCTTGTCTTTGGTCTTTAGTGGAACGATTATTTGTTGTAATTACTTTTATGTTAGTGTTAAATGACCCCTAACTTGTATTTTGACTAGAATAAAAGCGCATTTGCTTGAGGACAAGCAAATCTCAAGTGTAAGGGTATATGATGAGGCGAAAAATGAACCACTTTTAGGGGGTCATTTAAGCCCGAAATTGAATTTATTTGATCAAATATTACCCTAAATCATTCCTTTTGTGATTTTAGGTACTTTGGGAGTGAATTCTGGAAAAAGAACTAATTCGGACGTTTTTGGAGCATAAAAGTGAAGAAAACGGCAAAGTCTTAATTTTCCATGCTGAGAACAGTACCTGACGGCGTTAAGAGGAAGATCCTGACGGCGTCAAGAGTAAAAGTGGTGACGACCCAGTGCAAACCTGACGGCGTCACAACAAGGGCGTCAAGAGTTAAATTGGTGACGGCCTGCATAAGGTGTATATATGACGGCGTCAGACCCAGATCTAGGCAGTCCGAGAAACTATTTGGCGGCGAGATGACGGCGTCAGACATTTGTTCTTGACGCCGTCACCTATCAAACTCTATATATAGTTTTCTATTTTTCATTCATTAGAGAGGAACTTGTGTGGAGAAAACTAGGGCCGAACTTTGTAAACCCTAGGTCATATTTTACAGTGTTTTCAAGGGTTTTCACCCCTTGAATCCTTTCATGTTCAATTGAGATATGTCTTCTCTTAATTCATTCAATATGTCTATGTGTTGTTTGAATATATCTTTTACTTGTCTTGATTCCAACATGCTAGGCTAGATCTATCTTGTGTTTGCTTAGATCTAATGAAACCTAGATGTTAATTATGTGTTGATTACTTGTTTATGGTTGTATTGGATGAATGATTTCAATGTTAGGCTTAAGAAAACTGGAAGATCTCCATTGTGTAACATGCTTGAACGTCTTAGGAAACATGAACCGATGTGTACTAGGTTTTATTGGTTGTATTTAATGCATGAGCAAATTCTAGTGATCCCATGTTAGGAGCTTCTTAGCCGGCTCGACATAGGAGTGAAGTAGGCGCTCATAGGATTGGGGAAGTAAGTACGCCACCCCATGAATGGTATTAAGGAATACAATCCGTCATCCACGCAACTATAACAAGTAATTAACGTGTAAAAGATATCTAGGGAGTAGTGAAATCTAAGTAAACACAATTCTCCCACATATTGCTCACAACTCTAGTATAATTTAGTTTTATTTTCATTTTAGTATTTTATTTTGATTGCATCTTAGTTTTGGGTTAGTTGACTAGTAACTAATTCCGCCAAACTCCTTCAAACCCGAGATTTTTAATTGCTTTCATAAAAATATAAAAATACAAAAAGAATCATCCCTCATCTCTAGACCTAGTCTTTAGGTTTTCTAATCCTAGCGACACTATTCCTAGCTGATCGATCAATCCCCCGGTACTTGTCATTATACTATACTACATCGATCAGGTACACTGCCTGGTGGGGGTTGTAAGCTTCTCGAGATCCCTCGAGAGGTAAAGCCTGGTGCAATCCCTACGTATCACCCGCTTTAGAAATGAATTCAGAAAACTTGAGCCAAGCAATACCGTCAATAAAAACCAAAAGCCGCAGCATGTTAATCAGTTGGGTTTGGACAAAAGAAAAGCTTCAGATGTGACATCACATAATAGCAACATACGCACGGATGGTGATGATCAACATTCATCAACTCCTACAATTGGACATTTTCCAAATTTGTGCCCAGGTACTTCTTTTAAATCTTCTTTGCAAGGCAATTACCAAGAATTCAAAGTTATATTATAATAAAATTGGAGACTATTCCATGTTTGATATGATATCTGATTATACTTGGGTTATATATATAGACTTAGTAGTTATGTAAAACATTAATACTAAATACATGGTAGTCTGACTTTACAGGCTATTACAAGCATACACTAGAGCTTTATAGAATGTAGATATGACTCGCTTGGTAAATACTTTGGTTCAAGTTGATATCATTTGGGTACAGGGTATGTAGTTGAAAATCCATTTTACTCTGACACTCGATAGTGCAAAATTCGATGGAATAGTAGGTGATTACAATGGCAATTTGTGAAAAAATGAATAAGTTTCATTTAGTTTGGGAATCTTAACAACTATACTTCTATGTTTAGTAAAGAGCGTAGAGAGTAGATACTATTAAAAGAAAGTTCATAATATACCAGGGGAAATAATAGAGTTGTCTGATCATGTGTCTTCCAAGAAATCAGTCCTATAGCTTAGAGCGATATGTATCGTGGGTGTTTAGTCATAACCAACATAAATCGTTTGAGATAACTATAGAACCCATACCAACTCATTAATCTACAAATGGCTCAAATTTGCAACCTCTAAAATACATGATCTGCAGGCTTAAGCAGTTGGGAATTGGAAATCTGATAACAGATTGTGAAACTTTAATATACATTCACAATTACCACCTAGAGGATTCGGTATGTATGCATGTATAACTTGCAAAGTTGAGACTGGTTTTGGAATGTAGGAGAAAGGCTTTTTGAGGCACTTTTATTTGGTCATGGACTTCTAGAAGCAAGTGTTTGCTTCAGCTTGTGTAGCTCTTATCTCTGCGATCGATAAATAGCAGATAAATTTTCATACTTGGAACTTAGTTCACTTTTCTCCATATTAACCTGTGTTAGTTGTTCCCTCAACCTTTCAACCTCAGCCTCTAACTGGTCTTCCTTTCTCAGATTTACATTACTCCTTCGAGGGCTAACTTTGTTAGTGCCAAATTCAGTTGCAAAAGCATTAAAAACATTACCTGAATTGGCAATTGGACCATCTTGGAAGAAATTCAATTCAAAGTCCTTTGAAGCGCCTGACTTTCACTGCATAGAAATCTGCGACGGGCGAGACCGGTGGTTAGGATATTATGACCCGTTTGCATGACATAATACCTGGGTATTAAATGGTTGCTAACCTCATATTAAGTTGAGTTCATGGCATTTTGAAGACTGTAAAGGCTATAAGAACCCTATAAGATCACTTAAGCGACTGATGTTTTAATATAGTGGTTTAGTTAATTTCACGGTATTGGGTGGGTCTCAACTCGCACCAACCATAGAGTTGGCAAATTTGCTTATGCTATAGGTCACTAGAAATTTATCCCTTTATCCTAAAGTTAGGCTGGTCTTTCAAGGCTTATTAATTCCAAAATGCCACCATTTTTACAGGTAGTTATAAGATAAACAAGTACAAGTTGCACCTTTTGACAAAAAAACCATTCAAATTGTCAACTTAGTAACAAATTGGTTTTATCAATGAACCGATCAAGGCTCTATAAATACCGATGAATGTTTATGCAACTATAAGCATTCAATACTGTAAGTTCTTTGCTTTTATTTTTTCGAACGGAAAGTTCTCTGCTTTTATAACATCTCCACATCTCTCAATTTTAGTTTGAGTTGAGCGGATCATTATACTCTGCATGTACCAGTTTTAGTTTACTTATGTTTTTCAGTCATAGGTTGCCAACCTGATTTTACTTTTAAGCAAAAATGCAATTTGTAGATGTATTGCAGCAATGTTGGATTTTGGATACTGCTTCACAAATGCTTACGGTTAAGAAACAAGCTGTCGCAACTAAGCAGAAAATAGATCATTCCAAATTGCACCGTTTGACCGAATATGTCTTCCACTTTGGGCAATAACTTATATTTCATGTAAATCTCTCATGTACTTTGTTTTGACCAAATTAACATTCTTGAATTGTGTTAAAAGGGTATCTTACAAATTATGATTGTTAGTTATTTATACCACATTTGTTGTCGTTGGTTTACTTATTGTACACAACAAAACTCAATAAGAATGACAAGCTGGTTACATCGTGTATTCAATGGTATTTTCATCTAATGAAATGTATGTTTAATGCTTTTTAATCTACGTTTAGTTTACTCTTGAACCCTCCTCACATGTACTGTAGTTTATAATCATGATATGCTATTGATTCTTATGAATAAGGATCATAAATTTTTTTATCACAACTTTCATTCTTTTTTCTTCCAATTTTTGTTTTTAACATATTTGTCGTTACTCATTATTTATGTACGTCCACTTAGGATTTGACAAGCAATATCATGAAGCCTACCCGGCCATCGGCCGGGTCATGAAGCTAGTTACATATATATAGCTCTATGTGCAGCTACTTTTTAAAGAAGGATTGGGGCTCTGAGTTTATAGAGTGGTATTCTCTTGGTGGTTTTACTTCACAAGCTCTGTGGGACAAATGAAATTTTTGTTTGTTTTCATCTTTTTTTTAACCCTTTTTCTTATACATTTTCAGTTTAAAAAAAAAATTATTTTACGTTTATGTATTTCTAGTTTTACGACTAAAGAAAATTACAATGACTTAATATACATTTAGATGCTCATGATTACATTGAGTAATTTGTTTTAATTATCTTTGATTTATAATCTTTACTTATTATATATATAATAAAGAACCTACGCAATGATAGAAAAAATATTAAAATGTTACAAAAGTAAATTAAGGATATTATTAAAGATAAGTATTCATGATTCAAGTATGTTTATCACGGTTTGTTGTGTAACATTTTATGTGTTCTTAGATTGCTAAGCTAAGTTTTTTTTTGTACATTTGTGTGCAACACGCATAGACCAAATGGTGTTGGCTTGTAAGATTGTTAAGTAGGAAGAAAAATTAATGTACATTTGCATGGTTGCAGAAAAGGCTAGGCGATAATCAGGCAGTCGACCATTGAAGCATGGAATAGGAGGATTAGACTTTTCTATATAGAATATTTAAAATATATGTATATATTGATTAATTTAATCTTCTCTTCTTCTCATCTACAATAATTACTTCACATAAGTACCTAGGCTACTTTTTAAAATAGTGCACATTTGGTAGTTTGACTACGAGTTAGACCAACACACTAAGTTTGTTTATGTATGGTATGTAAATTGGTTTAAGAGATGAGATGGGAATGGTTTTGTCGTTTGGTTTCCCGTGTAAAATGGTAAGGACCCGATGAGAATGGTAAGAATCAAGAGCTGTGAAGCAGTATATGCCCAAGTGTGTAAACTTGTAAATTTGTGTGTGTGTTGCCTTCTATTTATAAAGAGGCGAGTAGGGTTCTGAGATAAACCCTTGTTGGATGATCATGAGAGTGTTTTGTCTCCTATTTTATTGGTCGTGTGTTCTCCACTATGAGTGTCAAACTCATACGTTTTAAGCGTTTTTTGACAGTTGTCTCTTGTGCATGTACTATGCGACCTGAGAAGCGTTACTAGGCCTAGCTCGGCATGGGTTTACATAGCTCTTGTCATGGCCTACTCACGAACTCTTGTTGCTCGGGCTTGATTCGAGCGTGTGGTTAGTGGGCTTGGGCCACTAATAATGATATGCTATCAAAGTTATTATCGATGCGTTCTATCAAACCCCAATATTCGCCTATACCATGTATACATTACAATGGTTAAATACACTAACCACGTAACGAGTCAATACTCCAAATACAGGTGTGTGTCGTATAAGTTAAGGAGTACTACATGTTGGTATTGTGTGCATGACATAACATATAAAGTTGTATTAGTTCTTATTTTTGAGACATATAAACACGTAAAAAGAAAGACACTCATCTTTTTTAGCACCATCAACACTCGTCATTTTCTTCACCATCCTACATCAATCATTTTGACACTAAAGTTTATTCTCTCTACTGGACCATTGAAAATTAGTGTCATCACCGAAATCTTATATTCCGAAAACTTTTATTGAATATGCTTTATATTATGTTATGAGTGTTATGAGAAGTTGGAAACATATTACTTTTGATACATATAGTTTATATAAACTAATACTAACAAATTGTTATGCACATAATACTTAATTAAAATATTATCTAGTCTAGGATATGTATAATATGTTATTGGCTGCATAATTTTATAGATCCTACAAATGTGCATGTTTCATACTCGATTATAATTATTTAGTCCCGAATTTTTTTTCTCACATAATCCTTATATGTGTTCGGTGGGTGTTAAAAAGAAAGAAAGGAAGAACCTATAAAATCAAAAGCTCAACTGTATAAGCGACACTTAACTCTAGTATCTACAATTTGATTTGATTTTGATGCTAACAAAGTTTGACATGCTCCTAATTATGCTTTTTAGTCCAAATTGTTTTATTAAATTGGATTTATCTAACATGTGCCCTAAGGCACATGATAAAGAGCTAGGGACCCACAAAAAAGACTTAAAAACCCGTGAAAAGGACACAAAAAAATGGTTTTTTATTTGAAAAGTGATAAAACCTCACACAAAAGGACTCGGGGGGCCCACTTCTTAACATGTGCCTAAGGGCACATGTTAGAAAAACCTAATATTTGTAAAACGTAAATGTTAGGCTCGATTAGCTCGTTTAACTCGATAAGCTCGTTTGGCTCGTTCGACTCGATAAGTTAAACGAGCTTTCGAACGAGTCGAGCCGAATAATAGCTTTTAAAGCTCGGCTCGATTAACTAATCGAGCATTATTATTTGTTTGAGCTCGACTCGAGCTTGATAAATTTCAAGCTCGAGCTCGAGCTAAACGAGCTCGAACTCGAGTAGCTCGTTAAAAGCTCGACTCGTTAACACCCCTACTTCTACTCCAATATCAAAACAACTGAAATGCTTGAATTTTATTCTATTTCAACTACTATCAACACATGTTACTTCTAATTTACACACATCAAAACTCCCCTATTAATTTTTCTTACATAATCAACATAACAGATATGATATTTTACGCACATCCAAACACCCCTGTTACTATTTTTTACATTAACAATAAAACAGATATGCTATTTAACCAACATCCAAATACCCCTGTAACCCTGTTAATCTTTCATACATTATCAAAATAATAGATATGCAACACACTTTTATCTTCCCAAAAACCAATTTTCATGAATCAGTACATCAATGTTGCTTACAAACAGAAAACAACAACTACTTTCAAACATACATTTTTGTTTTAAAACTAACACAATTTTATACCAAAAACAATAATTGTACTCCCACCAAAAACAACCTTGTTCATCGTTATTCAATAAAAAACAGCCTTGTTCATCCCTATTCATTCAAATTAGTTATACTACCAAACAAAAACAACCTTGTACACCATAAAACTATAGTTTCTTCATTTAATCAAGATTATCAACTGTAAAAAATTTGAAAAAGAAAAACTTATACAGAAAACACACATGAAATCCCATATACTAATCGAACTATAAACCATCAAAAAAATTAAATTAAACATAATGATCATACCTTTTATTACACCTATTTGTTATTTATTGAATAAAAAGGATTGATTAGAACTATGGATGATGATCACCGCTGCTATTGATTTGGAGTTTTAGGTTAGAATGTTTGTGATCGTGTTTGTTTTTTGATATAAAAAGTTGATTATAAGTTATGTTTATTTGCTAAAAAAAGTTATGTTTATTTGATTTTTATGGATGTGATCATTGTACCGTGAAATTTTAGATGCAATCCCGAATTTCAAGTAGTTTTTGAGAGTGCATAAAAGTTAAATACCTTTTATACCCTTTTGATAAATGTTTCCAGGAAACTAAGTTTCATTTATTTACAAAAATGCCATGATGCAATCTTAACCATTGATCAAGTTAATCTAAGGGTAGAAAATGGGTTCTCGCAGTTCTCCCAATATATATAATAGAGGAACATGCCACCTCATATATGCCACTTGGCATGAAAGAAATATGTGGAAACTAAAAATAATGACAAGCTGTCACAATTTAATTACCTAGCATCCCAATACACGCTCCTCCCACACTCCTCCTTGCTTCACCTTCATCCCTGATATTCAGCACCCACAATCAATTACATTCAAATCACCCAAAAATAACCTACATAACCGGTCAACAATTCATACCCCTGATTTTCAGCATCATATCATTTCCATTCAAAATCCTCACAAATCCTAAAACAATTGGAACGATATCACCGATCTTCCAAAACAATTGAAACAAATCAACACAAACCCTAAAACAATCAAAATCAACAAAAACCTTAAAACAGTCCATAATCTCTCAATGATCGCAAAGTCTATTGAGAAAGATTTATCACAGATCAACCAACTTCAATTTAAGGTAAATTTTTTTATTTTTATTTTTTGTACCAATTATAATTTAATTAGGTTAGCAACTATAATGAATTCAAGATTATTTTCTTAGGCATTTATGTATTTTGGTTATTGATTATTTGGTTTCTGTTTTTATATATTGTGTTCAACAAAAGACTGTAAAATGTTTGATAAATTTTGTATACCAAGTGTTTGATGAAAGTCCTCACTGGAATTTGAGATGGAAACATGTTGTTTTTTTATTTAGTTTTTTGTATGATGAGATTGCTTAGAAATCTATAAGCTTAACTATGTTATGTGTAAATAGAGTAGACATTTTGTCATTTGGAATCACAACTTGCTCTTGGTCGCACACCGTTCTCAAAGTATCCACCAATGAAAGTAGTAGATATCAATTTTGTCATCTGACCACTGTGTTCAGTAATATTTTTAATTTTTTTTATTGAATTATCGATAAAAAGGTTTAATGGAACCCTCTATAGTAGACATTATGATCGGCAAAATAGTCAACTTTTCAAAAGTTCGATGCTTTGCTTTAGTGTTCTTATCATATGAATATTATCTTTGATAGGGTCATGTTGCTTCTAATTTTAGTTTTCTAGCAACAAACATTATCTTAGCATGAGTTCTAGACTTATATTAAGCTTGTAAGGATACCCAAGCATCCACTATATGTGCATATTATGTTTAACATAAGTCCTAATTTTCTTTTCTTTTTTGGAATAACTATTCCATTTTCCATAGACCATAGAAATTGTAAAATTTTCCCTATTGGCTTTTCGAGAACGTAGATGAGATAATGGTGAATTTATTGAAAAACATATAGCTTGGCAGCCATTTAAGTAGGTTTGTGATTTTGGGTTATCAAGGTTCAAAGCTAATACTTTCACGGTGAGTGGGTGTGTCTAATTACAAGTATTATAATTGTCGAATAAATTATTTGTCAGCATTAGTCCTAACATATATGGTACTTCATTAGTGTTATGAATTTATAGTATGCTTTTTTAATAATATTTTGTACTCCAATTTCAAAAGCATGAATGATTCAATTTTTACCCAGTAATCCCTAAATTTGTTCCTTGTCTATAACTTATTCTAATCCATTTTTTTAACCCAACGTGAATGGATGGCACCAGAATTCCTCCGAGGGAAGTTTAAACAAAAAATTCTAATGTTTACAAGTTCTGGCGTGATTATATATGAGCTGGTCACCATGTATCAAACTTGAAACAGAGATAGCCTAGGTCAGGTTAGTCCTTATTGCTATAGTCATTGCTGCAAGAAATGAAACATGTCGTAGGTAATTGGTCATCTTTGCTACATAGTTTTATTGAACTTATAGGATTATTATCAAAATCTAACATGCACCTAAAAAATCAAAAGTAGAGGAACTTCATATACCTGACTATTAGAACATCTAGACATCTTCTTATCAATGGGCTGAGTTATGTCATGTTTTATTATTTTGTCTTTACATGTTAGTTTAGTTTTATTTCTGATTTCTGATATAAATATGATTGTTTAACTTTTAGGTGAAAAAGTTTATCTGTCTACTTTCTATTTGTTAATGGCGGATGCAAGTGAAGAATGGCCAAAACAGACCAAAAAGTGGAACTGATATAATATCTCAAGTTGGTTTTGTTTGTAAGGTAAATACTTTTGATATTTGATTAGGAATTTAGGACATTCTTAATCAAGATTATTTACATTTTTATTTATGAAAAATATAAAGGTATGCATCACATAACATGAAACAAATTTTGATGATATTTCCATCTGGTAATCTAGGATCTTGAATCCCTATGCTTATACTGAGGTGGATTTGATTTTTGAAAGTGGTTATGAGATAGATTGAGACTCGATACTCAGATAGGTTTACTAAAACTGGATTTTATGAAATATGTAGTGTCTCACAATGCTGTTACTATGTGTTTTAAATATAGGCGCTGAGAGGTGTGGTGAAGCACCTAAGAAAATCGAGAATAAGTATGATATCGTTTTCGATATTTAAGGAACCCTAAATCATTGATGGCATTTGTTGAGCATTTATTAAACGAAGGGTGTTGGTTGTGAAACTAATTGTCGATATCTGTTTGTATGCTTACTATAGTATAGCGTTATGATACAACATCAAAGTAGTTTTATGAGTGTTTGGAATTGCTTATCTAAACTACTTCAATTATTTGCGAGTCTAAAAAATTGGTTGAGTATTCAGTTTGAAGTTGTCTGTTCGATAACGCTTTTTCAAAAACCAATAAGCATACCACCCTTAAGGGGTTAAAACAGTTTGTTTGATACATGAGAGTCATTTAATTTCTTTTTTTAATGTGGACAAATTGATTATAGTTATACGATTATTAGATCAAGTTGAATTTCTTAAAAATGATTACAAGATGAAGGGTATTAAATAAGAGCGTTGTTCACACTATGGCGTTTATGCATACATATTTGAAAAGTTCAAGTTGTTTAATACTATGTATTTTTTGATTCATTGCAGATTATAAAGTTGATCATGATGCTCATGTTTTCGATGATTGGTGGAAATGCCAACGGGTAGTTTCAGCTTGCAACAAGGTGTGTTGGACATAAAATACTAATTATGTTAACAATATGCATAATCATATATTTTTTTTAATTCATATTCAAGAAGCATTGTGGACATGTAGTTGTTCTATGACAAAAGGTATTTTTTAATTCATATTCAGTTTTTCTATGAATTTGATTGTGAACCATTTCGATTTAACCACATTCTAAAGTTACGACATGTATTCTGCTAAACTTCAGATACCAAAGAATGATGAAGTTGTTTCTTATAGAAAATGAGGTGAAAGTCAGACAGAAAGACGCCGAATACGTTGAAATGGCATTGACGTCTCTCTTGAATCAGACTATCAGGAATGACATATGGAAAGCCTAAGAAAGGTGCAATTTTATTTTATAGCTTTATCAAGTTCGGCGGATGTATTAGCATATTTAAAAAACTATTTTGTGGAATTTGATTATTTTAAGGATTGGGAGGTGGAGTCACAAACAGTGAAAAGAATAAAAGAGATCATTCGGAGTATCTATTCAAGTCTGGCAAACTTAAAATTAATATATATCTAACTGCAGCTACTCAAGTTTTTCTAAAATTATTGCAACATGGGATACATGTTCGGGCACCACTACCTGTATCATTGGACGAAGGTCTAACCAGTACCATCCTGCCCGCTACAAGTCTGGTAACTCTCATTGAACACCTTTAGGCTATAGCCATGACAACAAGTAAACTCTTTTAATATTTGACTTTCCAGTGTTCATTTTCTTTTGATCATTGAAGCCACACTGCTACTAAAAATTGCTTTTGATCATTGTTGTGATTAAGCCTATGATTGAAATCGATGAGATACTCAATGCCCCCATGATTAACAGCAGACAAAGACAGACATATCCATTCTCTAAGCTAAACTCATTAACTCCCATTAATATAGAGATGTGATAAGTTAGTATGCTTGGGATGCGATGTGATAAGTTCCAGTATCCAAAAAACAACAAAATGTTTTCGGGGCTAAAATGTTTGCACTTGGAGTTATGGTTAAGGTTCCAATACCTAAATAAACACAAAAAAACAACTGTTAAAGACACCGCGGCAAGCAAAACACAAGGCTTATATGGATTGTTTTATGTGGAAGCAAGTACCTAACTGTTTGTAAATTTTATTATAACCGTTGTATGTAATACTATAAACATTGTTATAATTTACAGATAAGGAAATTTCCAAGACAAAACAAAGCAGTAACTGTGAGGGAAGAAGTGGAGTTGATTTCAACAATTGCAGAAAAAATAATTTTGCTACGATGTTTATAGGAATGATTGGATTAAAATTTGATTTGTCTTGGTTGTTATAAATGTTTATTTTTATATTAAACTTATGATATGCTTAAAATATAGTTGATTGCCCCGTTCAACTAAAACTTGCAAACTCATGAAGTATTACTTTTGTATGGAATAGTTAAATGTGTTGAAACATAATAACTACTTGCTCATAAGTTTTTATGCATTCATTACTATTGATTTATATGGATAAAATACTATTGACATTGTTGAGCTAAATTTTCCTTAGAATATAAAATGATGTCTCATTTAGCGTAAGTTTTAGATTTTTAGATGCGGTCTAGGAGTAGTGTACAAAAAAAGTCGAACATAGTTGTTGTTTCTTACGAGATAAATGTAATTCATTTGGTCGACTTTATGTTAATAAAATTTGCATCATTATGAATTGAATGGGCTCCATTTTAAGGATGAACTCGCTAAATACCATGGAAAACAGATTGCTTCGATGCCAACTATGGATTATTTTAGTGACCATTCCGACAATGAAGAGAGTTATGTTGACGATATTGAGAGCTTTGACTATGACAATCTACATCTAGGATGGTCTCCGGAGTCATCTCAAAATTTTCATTTTTAGTATCTTTAGAATGGTTTTGTTTGAGTTTTACATGTTTTTAATGCTTCCAATATTAAAAACTTAATGTCTTAACCATGTTAATTTTATTTACTGTTTTTATCAGTTTAAGTATCTATGGTTAAATTTTTACAATGCTAATATGCAATTAGACAATTTTGAAACGATATGTTTATCATTAACAAAATAAATATGCAACTTTAAACTTAAATGTATGGACCTAATGAGTAATAATATTATTAAATTTACATGACGCTAGCCTGTCAATCGGACGGGTCATGCGACTAGTATATATATATATATATATATATATATATATATATATATATATATATATATATATAGTTTTTAAATAAAAGAACTTTCAGAATCCATGAACTACCCTAAATTCCTGAATATACATTACAATATATGAGTTTATGACTTATAAAATTTAACAAATTACCATGTATCAAACTATCAACTATCAACAACAAAAAATCTATAGTTGTTTGGTAACACTTAACACTAACGAAACAACATTTGTATGTGTTTATAAGCTACTATTCTTAGACATTATAGTACAAAAAAAAACATAATTCTTTGTTGATTGTGTGTTTTAGTTATTTTCTAAAATATTAGGGCTATTAGATACTTTATAACTTAAAGGGCCAAATGTATATAACATGTAAGCCCAAACTGTATCTTACTGTTAAGAAAAAAAGGCCAAACCCCGTTACATCTTCTAGGCGCACAAATCGCCAAGGCGCTAAAGCGCAAAAATCCCCAAGGCGCTGCAATTTTTACGGGATTCATGCATGTCGTGAGCCTTGATCTAAAAAAAATCCCAAAGGCTAGAGCCTCGTGGGATTTAGGGAGTAGGCGCGCCTTAGTCGCGATTTTTAAAACATTAGGCACAATCTTCTTTGATGGTCTTGATTGAGTTGCTATCTCCATTACCCCCTCCCTCCTGCAAGTTGGCAATGTGTATGCATCACACATGCCAAACTTGGACACAAAATTATGAAATGGAGATATGCTAAGTCCCTTGGTTAATACTTCAACTGCTTGAGTATGAGAGGGAGTAAAGGTTGGAAGGCTTGCACCTGATTCGATCTTTTCTCTGACAAAGTGGTAGTCAATCTCTATGTGAAGGCAAGAGAAGATGTGGTACAGTCAATCTTTATGTGTTTCGTCCGTTTTTTACGTTTTCGTCTATCTTTTTAATATTTTTGTCCGTTTTTTTACATTTACATCCGTTTCCTTACGTTTTTTTATGTTTTCGTCCGTTTTTTACGTTTTAGTCCGTTTTCGTTCCATTTTTTACGTTTTCGTCTATTTTTTACGTTCTCGTCTGTTTTTTACGTTTTCATCCTTTTTTTATATTTTCGTCAATTTTTTTCGTTTTCATCCGTTTTTTACGTTTTCAACCATTTTTTTACATTATCGTCTGTTTTTTTACGTTTTTGTCTGTTTTTTTTATGTTTTCGATCATTTTTTACGTTTTCGTCTGTTTTTTACGTTTCCGATCGTTTCTTTACATTATCGTATTTTTTTACGTTTTCGTTCATTTGTTTTATGTTTTTTGTCCTAAAAAAACAAACCAAAATATAAAAAACGGTTGAAAACGTAAAACAACGTACCAAAACGTAAAAAAACGGACGAAAACATAAAAAACGTACCAAAACGTAAAAAAACAGACGAAACCTAAAAAATAGACGTAAAAAATGAACGAGAACGTAAAAAAACAGATGAAATCTTTTAAAAAAACTGATAAAAACATTAAAAAAAATAGTCAAAATGTGAAAAACAGACAAAACGTAAAAAAAAAGACGAAAACGTAAAAAAAAAACAGACGAAAATGTAAAAAAAACGGTCGAAAACATAAAAAACGTACGAAAACATAAAAAACGGACGAAAGTGTAAACGGATGATAACGTATAAAATGGACGAAAATTTGTCTTTAATACTCCTTATTTTAAGCAATCTCTGGTTTCGCACTCAACATTTTAGTATCATTTAACAATTCTCAAATCACAAAACAATAGTTAAAAAAATAAAAAAATAGGAAAAGGAAATAAGTACTTCAATAGCACAAAAACAAACGGTCTTCTAGCATGCAGATGAAGACTTTAGATGTGACTCTTCTTCTGCAGACATGGTTTACATATGAAGAGATAAAAGCTCTGAAAAATAAATGACACATCAGAGCTATGAGAAATGATAAGAACAAGGGTATAGCGGGTACTTTTACATTTAAAATATATTATCATGTATTTTAGGGTTTTAAATGTGTATAAAACAAGGAACAATAATTTGGTAATATATATCACATATTTAAGTCTTAGGAAGGATATATACGCAATGATGATTCTTTTAAAAGGATATATATGCAATTCCCCAAAATTTTGATAGAAGATGAAATGGGTTTTAAATTTAACAGGCTGCTATGATGATGAATTATGATCTGGTTGTACGTTGTTAAATTTGTATTTGATTGTTTGTAGTTAGGAATCACTATGGGTATAGATTTGATAGTATGATGGAATGGGAATGAGTATCTCAAAACTATTGTTTGGTTTGTGTTAGAAATTTGAGTTCGGATAACAAGTTTAACCTTATTTTTTTTCTTTTGTGTTCCTAATATGTAAAATTCAATTTTTACTTTTATGTTTATAAGACTATAAGTAATAAAAGTTTTTTATATTTCATACCGCAAATACTTTCACATGTGTTTAAATTATAAAAATAATTATTGAATTACAATAAATATTCTTTTATAAAATAGAGAGAAGCTTCTTTAGAATCAGTACATATGGTGCAACAAAAAATATGTAACTCATATGTATCAGTGTATCATGTCACTGTAATATGACAAAAAAATGTCACACGTAGCGAAAAAGTTGAAAAATTGTTTGTATACATATCCGATGTTTTATTATGTATAAAGAAGAAAGGTTAACGAAATGAAATATATTAATAGTTTAATACTACGATTATGAATATAATAAGGTAATAACCTATTAAAAAGATGAAAAGAAAACAGGAATGGATTTGCTAAACTCAAGCAACATGGTGTGCTTAATGGATATCCGTTTTCTAGGGTATGTTTTTTACTTTTGAAACCCATATCCATATACCAAACACGCACTATCACTATCATACACATGCCCTCTGATTCCTATACCTATCTATCAAACACACGTTAAGAAAATTTAAGATAATTTTTAATTTATATAAAAGGAAAAAGTTAAAAGTCAAGTACAAAATTGGAGGTAGAAGATGAAGATAGAAGAGGGTAAAAAGAATGACAAAACTACCCTCGTGTGCAACTCACGTGTAGGAGATAATGAAACTATTTAACGAGCATTAGTTTTTTGGACCAGCAGTCGTGCAAAGATCCAAACGTTTGGGAGGTCTGCAGTAATTTCTCGGTAACGAAAACTAAATATGAAATCCGGGTAAACCACAGGGCTAGCGGTCTAATTTACTCTATATATTACAGTAAAGGCTAAAAGAAAACGCTGTTAATTAACATAGTTAACCAACACCTTAAAAACAATATTAGTACAATTGTAAGAAAATACCATCTTACCTTATTCATTGGACAAATGTGTTTGTAAAAATTGATATATAGGTAGATATTCTAATACCGATAATAAAGTCGAGCCGAGCTGAAATCGAGAGTATTGAGGAAATTAATCACCGAGCTCAAGCTTGAGCATGAAAGTTGATACTCATTCGAGCTCGAGTCGAGTTTTGAGCTTGACAGTGCTCGACTTATCTCGACTTGATTACACTCATAATAGCTTCTTCAGGATAAAATATATGTACATAAAATAAGCTAACCCAAACACTCAAAGGTAATGGGTATGAGATATAAAAATGAGATAACTAAACCCAATGAGTGTGATAGGCTCTTTTATACATATTTCCAAGTCCATTTGTAAATCAAAAGGTTATCTATTTGCTTATTTGTTGTATTAAAAGGGCAGCAATTGTTTCTTATAGTTAGTGATCTGATAGTGAAGCCAACTTGGAGGGTAGAGTTCGTCCACAAGCTGAGTCATTTGGTTGGCCTAGGCCACGGTCTGCACCAACATTATGTTTGGTGCAATATGGTGTTTCTTTATCTCATCTTACATATTTTTTAAATGTAAGCAAGGTTTAAAGAGTACTTATGTCTTCTTTTTAACATGTTTGGTGGCATGATTCCTAACACACCCATGATGGATTAAGTCAAGTCAACTTGATTCAGATTCCCAACCCCTATTTCACACTGCACTACTCTTTAATCTTCCTGTACTATGTTTGGCTAAACTGACAATAAATCCATAATTAGGTCAACTGATGTTAGGTTTCTAATCATTAATCAAGTAATGTTCTTACACACATACAACCGGATAAGGATGCCAAAGCAAAGATGCATACACAAAACATAAGATTAACAGATAATAGACATAGAGAACGTCTTAAAACTGGACATTAACCATCTCATGAGAACATAGAGATCATACAAACACGTTGCACACATTTCTTTCAACTCTTGCAATGTACTGTGTATATGGCAATTCTAAGTGTATCCAAAAAACTCACATCAACATGAACGATTTTTATGACACTCAATAACTCAAGCGTTTGCTGAACTAAATAAGTTTAATAATCAAGAAAATAACCGCACACTAGTGGTCAAAGACAAATTACCACCTGCAATACAGTCATTGAATGCCGTGGTGATCCCGGCTGTGGTGCTACATTAGGTGTTGGATTGTTATTAGCACTGTCATCCTCCCAAGGCCTAATTGACAGTACAATACTCATAGTCACAATCAAAACCAAAATAATCCTAAAACACGCCCATTTCCTCATATTATTCTGATGCTTATCCGCAGCTTGCAAAAGAGTCGTCCCATGGTTAACAAACTAGCGCACTCTATTAACCTGATTCTCAATTTCATCCAACTGCTCCCCCTGACTCTCAACCAAAACAGCCAAATCCATAAACACATGATACAACTACGTTAAATGCCTCTCTATCTCCTTAACCCCATAGTGTTGTTCCTGCATAGCCATAATAGTATCCATCACCTGTCCCTCCCTTGCTTCTGTATTGCCTTTTGTAAATAAACTTTCACTTTGACCAGTCAAAATTAACATATTTACAGTAATAACAGTTTCACGATACTCTGATGTCATATCAGGCTAGTTGTTACATTTATCATATTTTCTCATTGAATCCTAGGTATTCCCGTGGCCGTATCAGAACTTTTCCCTGACCTAGATGGTTACCCAACGAGGTTTGAACCATGATCTCTTCTGAGACTTTTAGGGACACAACAGAATACCACTTGGCCACTTTGGAATATTAAACCTTGTATCGAATTCTAATATGTTTAGTGGCATGATTTCTGACAAACTAATGCTGGATTAAGCCAAGTCAACTAGATTCTACAAAGTTATTTAATCAACTCTCAGCAAATTGATAAATGTGCTTACATATCTGACCAAAAACAATGCACTTAAAACAAATGGTTCTTTATAAAAAGTTTTGGCAACTTAGATCACAAGAAATACTGCAGACAAGAGTTTAATGACAATCCCAACCCCTAAATTGCACAATGAACTAATACTGTCTTCGTGTAGCAAGTGTATCCATGTTCACCAAGTAAAACTCTTAATTAGGTCAACTGATGTTAGGCTTTAAATTATAAATCAAACAAGTGTCTGATCCGACATACATACTAGTCAATAAGGATGTCAAAATGAACTTGGTGATCGACCCGCTACCTGCAAAGTCGCCACACTGAAAGTTACGATGCCTCACTACAGCAAAAAGATGTGCAACTATAAATGGCCATGATTTAGTTTCTGTAATCAGAGTATCCGATTTCCATGACTAAAATTATTCATGATTTCCATGCCTAAGATCAAACACGTTCACCTAATTACAGATCTATTGCTTAAAGTTAGTTTTGACATGACATGTGATGAATACCAACATTGCCATTTACTGTCGTTGAACAAACACCCCATAAGTACTAGTCATTCAAATTCCACACATTTCTTTCTACTTTTACAAGCTTCAAGTATACGGCATTTCTAATAATTTCTCCAAGATGGCAAGATAATCACATGAGCATATGAAAGATGTTTATAATACTCAAGAACTCAAATGTTCACAATACCAAACTAAATAAATACAATAACCACAAATAAATACAATAATCAAGAAAATAATCGCACAGTACACTAGCTCCCAAAAAAGAACAATTTACCACTTACAATACCGTCACCAAAAGCAGTGGTGATCAACAATAGTCCTATCCAGCAGCCGGTGTTGGTGGAGTAGGCGTCGGATTACTATTCCCACCATTATTATTCCCACCGCCACCGCCACCATTACTCTCCCATGGCCTAATCGACAGTATAATAATCATAATCACAATCAAAACCAAAATAATCCCAAAACACGCCCATTTCCTCGTATTCTTCTGATGCTTGCGCGCAACTTGCAAATGAGTAGTCCCACGGTTCACAAACGAGCTCGCCCTATTAACCTGATTCTCAATATCATCCAACTGTTCCCCTTGACTCTCAACCAAAACAGCCATGTCCATAAAAACCTGATGCAACTCCTTCAAATTCCTCTCAATCTCCTTCACAGCATCGTGTCGTTCCTGAATCTCCATAATCGTATCCATCACCTGCCCGCGCCCTTGCTCCTGGATCGCCTTCTGCAAGAAAGTCTCACTCTGACCACTCGAAATCAACGAATCAACCAAACCCTCATCTGGGTTCTCCCCAGTTACAGTATAGTATCTCCTAGTAACAGTTTCGCGGTACTCTGATGACATCTTGTTACGCAAGTCATTAAAAGAGTTCATAGCGTCAGATAGCTTCTTACGCAAGCCATTCACCACAGATGTCCTAGTACGATCCGAGGAGCTGCCAGGACCGCAGCCAGGTAGGCTGCGGTTGGCAGCATTGGACCGGTCTAGAGCTTCTAGACGTACTTTAATTTTTTTAGCTTTCTTGAGAGACACGCTAACATGGTTGTCCATCTTGGCACGTAGTTCTTTCACAGATTTAGCATTATGCAATGTCTTGGATTGTTCATGTGAGGTTTGGAGCTGGTGGTGGAGATTTTCCAGCAGTTTAAGCTCTTCTTTTATGGATTCGACGTCTTCGAAAAACTTGTCGAGTGATGGAGAGTTGTTGGAGTTGGAGTTGGTGTTGGACATTTCTATGTTGTTCTTGTTGCTCCTAGGAGGGGAGGATTCTTCGCTGCGAAAGCGCGAAAAGGAACCTGAGAAAAGGTCGTTCATTTTGCTAGCTAGTTGTTTTAAAAATTTGGATATTCGAAACTTGCGATGATAATACAGATTGAGGAGGGGTGGGATGATGAGGGGGTTATAGGTGAGAAAATTGATGAAATGATCTATGAAGGGTGGCTTTAGAAGAAAAAGTCAACGAAGAAGGAAGTAGATGAGAAAGTGTTTGATAAGACTGAAAATGATGTTTTCTTGACCGAGTAAAAGAAGGAGGTGATTTGGAAGAAACGTCAAAGGACTGCAACTAGATCAAAACGAGTTATTCTTGTTGGATATTTATGTTTCGAATTAATTTATTTTCGAGATCTACATTAATATAAATATGACCGGTAATATTTTCTCATAATCAAAAAGAAAATTGGATCACTCAACAAGCTTGAATATTATATTTGCTGTAAACTATTACCGGTTATGTTCATATGAATTTGAGTGGATCTTAATCATTTTTCTTTTTAAAAACTTCGATTATTTAAAGACATACTCTCATTGATATATTTGTTGATTGTTCTAAATTAATTGTCACTGAAAATAAATAGAAAACTTAACAATTTATCCTATTATTTTTTTTATATGAAACTGTTATTACAAATTTAAAAAGATTGATATTAACTAATTTGGTAAAAGTGAGAGTACTATTCTGTTTAAAAAAATAAGTAAGATAGTTTTGTTTTTTGTAAGTTGCGTGTTTTAGTCAAGAACAACTATTTTGAGACAAGTGAGTAAATTATAAATTTATAAGAGTTTGTACGCTTTAAAGGTATACTAAACGATTTAGGAGTGATGACCAAATTGTTTAACCCTAAATAAGCCAAGACCAAAATCATATACTATTACCTAATTGTAATATATTAAGAACATAATTATTAGATAATCAACTTGATAATAGAATGTTCAGCACCCCTTAGAGGCTTACAAAGTTGATCATTATTTTGTCTA
The DNA here is from genome assembly GCA_030686995.1 of Artemisia argyi. Lineage (NCBI taxonomy): Eukaryota > Viridiplantae > Streptophyta > Magnoliopsida > Asterales > Asteraceae > Artemisia > Artemisia argyi. The sequence continues at coordinate 41,542,790 of CM060693.1, read as the reverse complement.
GAAACTTAAGATAATTAATAAGTTTACTTATATTAAATTAAATTGAATAGAATTTAATATACTCAATAAAGAAACCTTTTTGTTTGAGTTTTATTATTATCCAACCAATAAGTTAGCTTAAAAACTAAAAAGGACATGTTATCTCTTTTTGGCTTTTTTGCAATCTGTAACGATTAATCTAAAACTTATAAAGTAAGAATTTACAAAAAGTTTCCTGATTTGCAAAAGCAATTTTTATGGACGGACACACATCACTTTTCAATTGTTTATCTATGAGATTTTCAACTTTGTTAAAGTTCCATTCATAGTTTTTGTACTTTTTTCAACATAAAGAAGTTTGAGAATGTCTAACCAATGCCCTAACAGCATTGGTTAAGCTTTGTCTTTTTGTGGTTTCTAATTACCTAAATGGTCCTTATAATTGACACAAAATGTCATATTTGGACAAGGACCCACAAAAAAAGAAATTAAAAATCACAAAAAAACAAAGCTTATCCAATGCCCTAAGGGCATTGGTTAGACATTCCAACGAAGTTTATATACAAGTACAAGTTTGCCACGTTAGCATGTCAATTGTCAAGCAAACCACAAAGAGGGTAAACACCTGTATGTGAAAACATCCACAAAATGAAGAAACTTATTCTAAAAAGATGGAAAAATAACAAACAAAAAGTCTCAATTATTGACAACAGAAAATGAGTTAGACCAACTCCTATCTGAACTTCATGTTCTGGCACTTCTTTACAGGATGCAGGAAATGACATGAACACATCTAGAAGCTGTAGGCTTACAAGACCTTCACATTATCATTCTATATTTTCTGTGACATTTAGCATCAACCCGATTATAACTATAGCAAAAAAAAAACCTGCATTAACATGACCATCACGACCTTCACTTTGTGTCAAGAGATGCTAGACAATAATCGGTATTATCATCAATATAAGCTAATAGTCAAAATACGAGGGTACTAAACTTATGATGGTTGTAAAGCTATTAATACGAAAATCAATGTGGAAATCTGTTTGGACTGTTTTCTTTTGGAATTTTATTCTATCCACTGAACTGCACTAAAACGGTGAATGGTTCTAAAACTTTCGAAAAACATCTTGAAGATATCCCATTTCAAAGATTAAACCTACGACAGTTCTTGCTCTAAGGATTCTTGATAATAGATAATATATACATAAAAGGACAACGATGAGGATAACAATAACAACAATCATGTAATACATTAACACTAATCATTCAGTATGTGTGTAATTCCAAAAGGGGGAATTCCTCACCGGCAGAGAAGAATCAACACACACATCCAACCGTTCAAGTAACCGCTTTTCACTCAGCCTCAACATTGCTGGTAACGGCAAACATACACCCTTTTCCAAACACCTCAAATGCCTCGGCTTTATCCGATTCTCCAAACTAAAGGAAAAATATTGTGGGAATTCCACTAATTCCTTCAAATCCCGTCCCATTTCCACCACAAAATAGTTAAACTTCGGTTCCAGATTCTCCTTTATACTATAACAAAACAACGAAGGAAACCGCCGGAAAACCAACATCGTGTCATCATATGAAATTCCTATGTTTTCACGGAAATATTCAATCCTCGGTAAGAATTTGTCTTCAACCGAGGAAGATAAGAGGTGGGTATGTTTGCTAATATCCGAAATACCAATTGTACCCTGGAGGAAGTACATCGTAGGGCGTAGGCGTGATTTAACATCAGAGACGAGAAGCCTTGGCCGGCGGTGAATAACACGGCGAAGATGTTGGCTGCGGACATGAGCTTCTCTTAAAAGGAACGTGATGGTGGAGATGATGGATGGGAGGGGGAGTGTGAGGACTTCCGGGCAAATTGATACAAGGCGCTCAAGGGCGGGAGGGGCGAGGGGAATGGTAGTGGAAAGGAACGAGATAGTAGACTTGATATCCGATAAGGAAGTGGAAATGAGGGGAGGGTGGTTGGTAAGGAGCGGGATTAAGTCTATTCCAAATGAATCTAGGTAAATAACTTTCTCTTGGAGCTCTGTGTTGGTGTTTGTGACCGGTATAGGCGGTGGGGAAGGTTTCGGGGAAATTAAAGCAGTTTTAGAGGACGTTTTTGGCGATTCAAACTCTTCCACCTACATTTTTGGGAAAATTGAGGTATTACTTACAATGAACTTCAAAAGCTAAAATAAGGGGGTGTTTGGGTCAGCTTTATTTTCCGAGCTTATCGGCTTATTTGAAACTGGAAAAGCTAATAAGCTCACTTTTTCCAGCTTATGACAAGTTAAGCCCATGGCTTAACTTAAGCCATAAACTCATAAGCCGAAAAAGTGAGCTTATGAGCTTTTTCAGTTTCAAATAAGCCGATAAGCCCGGAAAATAAAGTTAACCCAAACACCCCCTAAAGTTAATTATAAAAATTAGGGTTTCAAACAAAAACCTTTTGGAGACGAATAGAAGTAGTGGTAGCAACGGCGGAGGAGCGGCGGCCTCTGGCGGCGGAAGTGGTTGTGGTGGAGCAGCAGCGGATGATGGTGACAGGAAAGTGAGATTTGGAAGAAGTGGGGAGGATGAAGAGGTGGTTTAGTGGTAGTGAAGACCAGACCTCCATTGTTGTTGTTGGGTTTTGTTAGTTAGTTATACATGAGCTGTTAAAGTTGTTAGCCATAAGTCCATAACTTGTTTGGTGATGATGAAGAGGTGTGTGAGAGATATAAGGGTAGTCTTGTAATTTGGGGTGTTCTAGTTAGTTGTGCATAAGTTGTCCTTCAAGAAATGCAAGTGGGTTACTCGGGTTCAATTGCAAAATCGAGTCTTGTTGTTGGCTAATAAAAGTCGAAACTGAACAAGTTTGGTTAAACTTTTAAAAAAATTGGTGAAGGAAAAATTAAAAATACGCGTCACTTTGTGACTATTTTTTTTCATTCTAATTTCAGATATAGTAGTAAATAAACGTTAGATTTTGAGCAAACCTTAAACTTTTAAAAGGATACAACTTTCATAATTTCTAAAAATATTTATATATTTAACAAAAACCCTTAAATACTACTCTTTCTGTTTTAAAATTATAGTCCGTATTTTTTTTTTGGAGATATTTCAAAATTATTGTCCAATTTTCTTTTTAAATAAAAACTAGAGAATATTTTAAAGGAATATTGTCTTTGTGTAGTTGATATTTATAGTGGTGCCAATTTTTTTAAAGACAAAAATACACCGTTGGTCCCTAAACTTATCCAAAAACATCATCATGCCCCTTAAGTTTGCAAAATCATAGCCATGCGTCCAAAAGTCTGGTTTTTGAGGCCGAATGCATCCCTTGACCAGTAATGGTGAGGTCAACGCTCATTTTTTGTTATATTTTCAAGGGCATAATAGTCCAACAACATTTATAATTAGCATATGGTTAAATCTTACACGACATTCAACTTTAGGGACCACGTGTGTAGTAATATTGTTTTTAACTATGCAAGTTGACCACATCTTCTCTGTTACGCCTATTAATGTTTGCACGGGAACCAATAAACCCACAACAAACTATTGACATTTGAGTAAGTCCCGATAATCTTTGTCATTTATTACCTCTACTGAAAACAACTCTCAACAAGCTACCCATATTTATTATATTAAATAATAATAATAATAATAATAATAATAATAATAATAATAATAATAATAATAATAATAATAATAATAATAATAATAATAATAATAATAATAATAATAATCATCCAGAGAATGACAGACATGGACCTTACTAAGACACAAGTGACGGATAAGATGGTAGAGTATGTGAAGACAAAATATGGTGATAGTTGGTTAGAAAGTGATGAAATGTCTGATGAGATGTGATGCGTGTTTTGCAACCTCGCAAAAGGTTTTACCTCTCAAGGGATCTTGAGAGATTTTTGCAATCCATCAGGCAGTGTACTTGATCGTTGTAGTGTAGTATATGGTAAGTCCGGAGGATTGGTCGTTCTCTAGGGGAATAGTGTCGTTAGGATTGAGATGTAGGTTAACTAGGTCTAAAGGTGAGGGATGATTCTTTTTGTGTTGTTATGTTTTATGGAAAGAAATAAAATCTCGGGTATTAGAAGAGTGGGCGGAATTAGTTGTTAGTCAACTAACCCAAAACTACTAATTAAACAAAATAAAATCAAATAAATAACAAGAAAAGTAAATGCGGTGGACTTCTTATGAGAGACAAGTGTGTTTACTTAGATTTCACTACTCCCTAGTTATCTCTTATTGATTTATTGATTTGTTACAATTGTTTAGTTGAAGGATTGTATTCCTTAATACTGGTCGTGGGTGCGTGTACGTTCTTCCCCAACTCTATGAGTATCTATTTCTTCTTATGATGACACGTTTAGTGTCCTATCACAAAATCATCAACATCTACTCATGCATTAAATACAATCAATAAAACCGTAGTACACATCCGATTACGTTTCTTAAGACATTCAAGCATGTTACCGTATAGGAGATTAGCCAGTTTTCTTAAGCCTAACGTGAGTCAAACAACCAAACAATCAATAACAAATCAACAAATCAATATTTAACAACTTTGTTTCATTAGATCTAAGCAAACACTAAGAGATCTAAGCTAACATGTTAATGAAAAGAAAAGACAAACGATTAATCAAACAACACATAAACATATTGAATGATTAAAGCAAAACTTATCTTTCAATTGAACATGAAAGAAAATAGGGTTTGAAACCCTAAAAGTGATGTAAAATTCGGACTCACAAAGTTCCCTACAAAGTTTACAAGTTCCGCCTCTTTTCTAATGAAAAAATCTAAAAAGTATATATAGAGATACACATGTGACGGCGTCAGGTTATGAGTCCTGACGTCGTCAACTCGCTGTGATTAGGGTTTCTTGACGCCCAATTAAGCGGCTTGATGTCATCACTCTTTATATTCTCTGGGCCGTCTCTTGTTAACATAATATGTGACGGCCTACTCCAAATAACACGTGACGCCGTCACGTGTTAATCCACAAAAAGTCTTCTGGCGCGTCATGCAAAGAATTCCATCTCTTGAATCTTCAGGTGACGGCGTCACCTTGTAAAGGGTGATGTCGGCAGGTGCAATTTCCAGCATAGTTTCTTGATTTTGTCGTTTTCGTCACTTTTTAACTCCAAAAACGTCCAAAATGCTCCATTTTCCAGAATTCTAGTCCCAAGTACCTAAAATGACAAGAAGCGATTTAAGGTAATATTTGACCATATATTTACGATTTAGGGCTTAAATGACCCCCTAAAAGCGCATCAAATAAATCCTTATCAAATACCCTTACATTTGGGATTTGCTTGTCCTCAAACAAATGAGCTTTTATACCAATCAAAATACAAGTTAGGGGTCATTTAACATTAATATAAAAGTAATTACAACAAACGATCGTTCTACCTTAGTCAAAACAAGCACGAAAATTATACACTAGCACCTCACATTTAGTGTTTGGATACTCTCATCTCTCGGGTGTTATAAGTTTATATATCACAAATGGAAATGGAAAATATCTCTCACTACATGTCATAGCAAATAGATTACTATAGGCTTGGGAAAATATCAAAACCTCCACCACTTTGGCGTAAGCACCTAGGATAAACTATCAAAGAGGTCTTTTAAAGGGTTATAACGTTAGGTGTAGGGGTAAGGAAAAACACGGTTTGTTGGATAAATGATATTTTACTAGTGGCAAGTCAATTGTCTTAGTTAATTACATGTATAATATGGCGTTGCTAAGCTAAGACTTCACTCAACTTAAACTATCTACGATTGTTTTTGGATTTTTCAAGACACTATAATAACTTAAACATAAATAAAAGAAACGGATGGTAGCCCGTATGTTTTTCTCTTTTCTTTTTCTATTTTTTTTCATTTTTTTTTTGGCATACACTTTTACTCTACCATCCAAAATAGTACATCAAAGGGAACTAGTTTTCCCCTTACACTTGAACTTTTACATAATTAAAAATAAAGACTCGAATTAAGATAATCAAAACACTTGCAGTACTTTAAAATATTAACGCACATATGAGAGTAATAAATGATGTTCTTCCTCATTACTCCATAATACTAGCACTTTACCCATGAGTCCCAATCGTCCCAAAATAATATGTACAAGATATGACTCGACTTAGCAACCATGTAATCAATTAGACAATTAACTATGGGCTTAAACATGTAACAATAATGCACTAAAGATGAGTGCATACAAGGAAGGCTAAGGCGAATTGGGTGTATATTTGGGGGTGGGTTGAAACAAATTCTTCCTTTAAGTAAGATGCTTAAAGTTAGAAACGAAAAAGATAGGCTCTGAGGGGTGTACTAGGGGTATCGTGTACTAAAAATGAGTACATCGCAAAGGTGTAGGAAAATTACTTGACCAATTAAATCAATGTAATTATAATACAGGTTTAAAACATGGGTTATCCTAATGCCTCTTATCGTATAGCAAATCCTAACTACACGAATGTAATCTCACTAGCGGTTTCGGGATGCATCACTAACGCAAATTCTAGAATCTAAATACTACTGGTACACTCATAAGCACTAACAATGAATGCTTTTTCCTAATAATCTAAAGGCAAACCTCATGGGGTGGAAATTTTTTTGAGTGGTACGGTTTTTGTGCTAGTCATATAATTCCTATCCATGATACGCTTGTTAAGACTAAAGTTTCACTCCTATATGTTGCAAAAAAATTTTAATTTGGTGCCAAAAATTACCCTAACAAGTATTTCTCTTAGTTTTATTACACATTTACTATTAAACAAAACAAAAATCAAACGAAGTTGTAGTTTCTAAGGTATCTCATTTTACCCCCTTACACTTAAGTCGAACATTGTCCCAATGTTCCAAATAAAAGGTGTAAAAGTAAAAATAAATGAGAATGAAAGAAACTAATACTCCCCTGATTTGCTTGGTATGGACGACTGATGAGGCGAAAAATGATCCGTTTTTAGGGGGTCATTTAAGCCCGGAATTGAATTTATTTGATCAAATATTGCCCTAAATCTTTCCTTTTGTGATTTTAGGTACTTTTGGAGTGAATTCTGGAAAAGGAAGCATTTTGGACGTTTTTGGAGCATAAAAGTGAAGAAAACGGCAAAGTCTTAATTTTCCTTGCTGGGAACAGCACCTGACGGCGTCACAAGCTTCTTCATGACGGTGTCAAGAGTAATACAAGAGGTGGAAGTGGATAAAGTCCGTGACGGTCCAGAAAGTTTTGTGCATTGGAGATGACGGCGTCACCCAAGGCCGTCACGTTTAAAATTAAAGAGTGATGGCCTAGAAAATTTCCTGAAGGCGTCACGTAGGCCGTCACGTGTTAACTTGTCAAAACTTGCGCGCGAAGTAGCTGATATTGTTTTGGTCATAACTTTTGCATACGAACTCAGATTTAGGTGATTCAAAAGCCCACGCGAAGAGGACTAAGAAATCTACAATTTGGTGAAGAAAAATTGGTCATGAAGCCGTCACTCTTTACGGGGTGACGCCATCAAGCCTTGCCGACAAAAAACTTGCCTATAAATATAACATCATAACTTCACTTTTTGTAAGCCCTAAACCCTAAGGTCGATTCCTGGGTTTAGGTAGGTGTTTTTCCAGCAACTTAGAGGGTTTCAATCACTCCATAAACATCATGTATTGGTTTTTTGATTCTATCTTAATCATGTTTTCCATTATCATTGTTGCTTGCTCTTCTTTGATGATGTTTTGCTAATTCACCTTGTGTCTACTTATGATTGTGTGAAACTTGTATCTAATTGATTATATCTTATTGATTCCTTGTTGATGTTTGTGTCTATCTTCATCAATTAGGGTGTGACACTTCGATAGGTCTAATTGGTTTAGTTTATAATTCTTGATTCCTATTGTCTCTTGTTTGGTTGATTGTATTCGATGTTAGGCTTAAGAAAACTGACAGACTTCCATAGGGTAACATGCTTGAACGTCTTAAGAAACATGAACCAATGCGTACTAGGTTATTATGGTTGTATTTAATACATGAGCGAATTCTAATGATCCCATGTTAGGAGCTTCTTGCAGGCTCGACATAGGAGTGAAGTAGGAGCTTATAGAGTTGGGGAAGTACGTACGCCACCCCACGAACGGTATTAAGGAATACAACCCGTCAATTAAAACAAGATGTGACAATTCAATAGGTAGAATTGGATAGCTAGCAAGGAGTAACATATCATATGTAGACATGCTTCACTTATCTTGTAGAACATTAGTTTATTTTTCTTGCACATTAGTTTGATTAGTAGCTTTTGGGTTAGTTGATTAGCAACTAATTCCGCCCCTCCTTCCAATACCCGAGATTTTTACTTGCTTTTCATAAAATATAAAAATACAAAAAGAATCATCCTTTACCTTTAGACCTAGTTAGATTAATTTCAATCCTAACGACACTATTCCTGAGTTGAACGATCAATCCCCTGGTACTTGTCACTATACTATACTACAACGATCATGTACACTGCCTGGTGGGGGTTGTAAGCTTCTCGAGATCCCTCGAGAGGTAAAGCCTGGTGCAATTCCCATGCATCAACGACATGGTAACATGGTTAGATCCTCCTCCAAGAGATGAATAATGCAAAGCTTCACTTCTGAAATATAATCATCTTCTTATCCAATATAACCTGTTAAACAACTAAGAAAACAAACAAGAAACCTCGCGTAAAATCGACGGTAAACTCTATATAAAAGTAAATCCGAGAAAGCAAGTAAAGATATAATGCTTGCAAAATAAATGTTTGCAGATTCCTGGAGTTTAAAAATTTTAGATTTTATGAAACTTTACAATTCCGACAGAAAAACAAAACCTGAAAATTTTTTCAGAAAATAACACCCGACATCGTCAGGTTTTAACCTTTGACGCCAACAGAAATGACCTGACATAATTTTTCATATTTAGCTTCCGGAAAATTTTTGGAAAATCTATGCTTTAGTACCTGGAATCGTGCAAAATATTCAATGTGACTCGATACAAGCATTTGACGCAAACAAATACTAATATATATACTAATTTCTAATTGTTATTTTTCATGTTCAATCCGTTCTTAGAAACAAATATTATCTTCCCTTACACTTATCTTTTTGCAAAATACCTTTATATGTAATTAGGACGAGGTTAAAGACAAAATAAAGCATTTTCATAAATTTATTTTGAGACATGAACAATAAACAATAAGGAAGAGTATACATACGGAAGCAAATAAAATCAAATAAACAAACAAACAATGAAAAAAAAGCTTGGGTTGCCTCCCAAGAAGCGTTTTTCTTTATTTATGAGTCTTGTAGCTAGACTGAAAGTCACATCCTATTACATGACTCCATCATTCGTCACGTTCTCTAGGTCATCCTTTATCTTGGTTTTGTACTCTGGACCTAGTTGTAGACATTCCTTGTAGAACCCAAATATTTTTTTCATTACGTAGTCTACTCCTTTCCTCTTGTCCTCATCACTTCTATAGTATACTGACTGCTTAAATTCTTTTTCTAGGTTTGGCATGAGTCGGAATTGTTCTATCTTATATGGCATTTGGTAGGCAATTTCGTCGGTCTCGTCCTTAAACTTAACTATCCCTAATGATGGATCATGATTCATTCTAGAGACTTCAACGAACGGTTTTCCTAACACAACTGTTAGTGCAAATATTATGATACTTAAACTAAACGATTTCTTCGGTTTTAATGATGACAAACATGCAACTTGTAATGCATAACATAAAATGCGCAAGTTACTTGTAAACATATATCATCAATGCTTACTTACATCCACACCTCCCGACGTCTCAAACATGCTTCAACAAAGTCGTAGATTTCCATCCTGACGTAAATCACTCAAGGTATGGACAAACAAATTTATTACTTGACAAATGATCAAAGGATTATATTTTTCTAAACTTCACATTTTTAATGTGACAAAATATTTTTTTCAAAAATACATTTTACAAATTATTTTTGAATTATAAAGAAATTTTTTATTTGGGAAAATCATTTCAAAAATCCCAACAACTATATTTTTACCTAAATCAGCTCCAAACTCCCCCAAATAAACTTTTACCACTAAAGACAAAAATTGGAGCGTTTCTGTCTGGCACGGTACCACTAAATTTAGTGGTACCGTGTGACAATTAGTGGTGTCGTCCCCCTGTAACGGTCAAATTTCTCTTTGCCTGTAAATAGTGGACCATTTTACACTTCCAACCTGATTTTTCCAGCCACTTTTCTCTGGTCTAATCCCTTCTTGTTTAGATCATTTTCTTTGATCATTTAGAGAGTCTTAGTTTGTTTTAGAGTGATCCAATCATCCATTCAAGTGATCACCTTCATTCCTTTTCTAGTCCAAGAGAAGAACACAAAGTATCAAGAAGATACAAAGTGTTAGAGTCATTAAGTAGTGCAATTGCATTACTAGTTGTAAGCTTGTTGTATCTTGATATACATCAAGTAGTCATTATCTTTGTTTAGTCTTGTGAGTGTGGATCATTGTGATCTTGTTGAGATCATGGAGATCTCTTGTAGCTAGTGAGCTTGTGTGTTGATCAAGTGGATCAAGGGTAGATCGTGTAGGTTGTGCTGATTGTGTGATTTGTGAAGATCGGGTAGATCGTGAGTAGATCGGGTCGATCGAGTGTAGATCATGTGGATCTTGAAGCTTGTGTGATTTGTGAGGATCGGGTAGATCGTGGTAGATTGGTACTAGCTAAGATTAGTACTCGACATTTAGCTTAGTGTCAGAAAATAATGTAAGCGACGTTGTATGGTTTTCTCCGCTGAGAATGGAGCTTGTTGATTAGTGAAGTAACTCTCGAGTTGGGTACTCGGGGAGTGGAGTAAGGCGAAGAGGAGCTTCGTGACCGAACCACTATAAATCGCCGTGTCCGGGTTTGCGTTTTCTTTACCTATCTCTTTACATTTATTTTTGCATTTACCGCTTTACACTTATACTTTACATTGCATTTATATTTGTGTTGCTTGTTGCTTATATTATGTTAGTAGTGTTTGTGTCATGGAATGTTATTACTAGTATGTCTAAGTATGTGTTAATGTGACATGCCTTACTTGTTTCTTTTTATTATCTCTTGTTCTTGTAAGACTAGTGTTGACACTTCTCATATTATGTCACACTTGATCGGGTATTTAATACAAAAGTTTTGTAAGTTTTTAATGGAAATGTATTCACCCCCCTCTACGGTTTCCACAACAACATTTGATAACTTTATGTCGACCTCATGGTTTATGATACGTGGGAATCGCACCAGGCTTTACCTCTCAAGGGATCTTGAGAAGCTTACAGCCCCCACCAGGCAGTGTACCTGATCGTTGTAGTATAGTATAGTGACAAGTACCGGGGGATTGATCGTTCAGCTAGGAATAGTGTCGCTAGGATTAGAAATCCTAAATACTAGTTCTAAAGATGAGGGATGATTATTTTTGTATTTTTATATTTTTTAGAAAGCAAGTAAAAATCTCGGGTTTGAAGGATTTGGGCGGAATTAGTTGCTAGTCAACTAACCCAATACTAAAAATGCAATCAAAATAAAATACTAGAAATGAAAATAAACTAACTTAACTAAGGTTGTGAGCAATAAGTGGAGAAAATGTGTTTACTTAGATTTCACTACTCCCTAGATATCTTTTACACGTTAATTACTTGTTATAGTTGCGTGGATGACAGATTGTATTCCTTAATACCATTCATGGGGTGGCGCACTTAATTCCCCAATCCTATGAGTGCCTACTTCACTCCTATGTCGAGCCGGCTAAGAAGCTCCTAACATGGGATCATTAGAATTTACTCATGCATTAAATACAACCAATAAAACCTAGTGCACGTCAGTTCATGTTTCCTAAGACGTTCAAGAATGTTATCATTTGGAGATCTGCCAGTTTTCTTAAGCCTAACATCGAAATCATTCATCCAATACAACCATAAACAAGTAATCAACACATAATTAACATCTAGGTTTCATTAGATCCAAGCAAACACAAGATAGATCTAGCCTAGCATGATGGAATTAAGATAAGAACAAGATATAGACAACCAACACATAGACATATTGATTGAATTAAAAGAATACTTATCTCAATTACACATGAAAGGGATCAAGGGCTTAGAACCTTTGAAAAACCTGTAAAATTCGTACCAAGTTCGTACTTAGGGTTTCTCCAAAACTTCTCCTTTTTAATGTGAAAATTAGAAAACTATATATAGGAAATAGGGTCTGACGGCGTCAAGACAAATCTTGTGACGCCGTCATCTCGCTGCCAAAATACTTCTTGGACTGCCTTGATCTACTTTTGACGCCGTCATGTGTTATGCATTTCCAGGCAGTCATGCATTTTACTCTTGATGCCCTACCTTGTGACGCCGTCAATTCTATACTGGGTCGTCATGGAAATTACTCTTGACGCCGTCAGAAATTCCTTCTTGACGCCGTCACCTACTGTTCCCAGCAAGGAAAATTAAGACTTTGGCGTTTTCTTCACTTTTATGCTCCAAAAACGTTCGAATTGCTTCCTTTTCCAGATTTCTCTCCCAAAGTACCTAAAATCACAAAAGGAATGATTTAGGGTAATATTTGATCAAATAAAGTCAATTCCGGGCTTAAATGACCCCCTAAAAGTGGTTCATTTTTCGCCTCATCATATACCCTTACACTTGAGATTTGCTTGTCCTCAAGCAAATGCGCTTTTATTCTACTCAAAATACAAGTTAGGGGTCATTTAACACTAATATAAAAGTAATTACAACAAATAATCGTTCCACTAAAGACCAAAGACAAGCACGGAGGTCATACACAAGCACCTCACAAATAGTGTTTAGATACTCACATCTCTCGGGTGTAATAAAGTATAAATTACAATATGGAAACGGAAGATATCTCTCACTACCTGTCATAGCAAAATAGATTACCATAGGCTTGGGAAAGGATCAAACCTCCACCACATGGCGTAAGCACCTAGGATAAACTATCAAAGAGGTCTTTTAAAGGGTTGTAACGTTAGGTGTAGGGATATGAAATACACGGTTTTGTTGGATAAAGGAAGTTTTACTGGTGGCGAGTTAACAATCTTGGTTAATTACATGTACAATATGGCGTTGCTAAGCCAAGACTAGACTCGACTTAAGCTAATAAATGAAAAATAACAAAAACATAAAATAAACATAGAATAAAAAGGGATGGTAGTCCGTATGTTTTTTTCTCTTTTCTTTTTCTTGATTTTTTCGATTTTTTTTTTTTTTTTTTTTTTTTTTTTTTTTTTTTTTTTTGCATACACTCTTACCCTACCATCCAAAATAATACATCATAGGGAATGAACATTCCCCTTACACTTGAATTTTTACATACTTTACAATAAACTAATCTAATGACTCGAATTAAGAAAATCAAAACACTTGGAGTACTTTCAAGATTAATGCACCTATGGGGGTAATATATGATGTTCTTCCCCATTACTCCATAAAATAAGTACTTTACCCATGAGTCCCAATCGTCCCAAAACAATATGTACAAGGATATGACTCGACTTAGCAACCATGTAATCAATTAGACAGTTAACTTGGGGTTTAACAAATAACAATAATGCACTAAAGATGAGTGCATACACGGAAGGCTAAGGCGATTTGGGTGTACATTTAAGTGGGGTGTAACAAATTCTTCCTTTAAGTAAAATGCTTAAAGTTAGAAACGAAAAGATAGGCTCGGAGGGGTGTACTAGGGGTTTTGTGTACTAAAAATGAGTACAACGCTAAGGTGTGGGAAAAATTAGTTGACTTAATTAGCCAAGTAATATGACTTAAATGGTCAAGTAATTATAATACGGGTTTAACACAAGGGTGATCCTAATGCCTCTTATCATGTAGTAAATCCTACTACACGAATGTAGTCTCACTAGCGGTCTCGGGATGCATCACTAACGCAAGTTCTAGAATCTAAATACTACCGGTACACTCATAAGCACTAATAGTAAATGCTTTTCCTATCAAATCTAAAGGCGAACCTCACATATTTGGGTGGAAAATTTTTCTGAAAGTACGGTTATGTGCTAGTCATACAATCTCCTATCCATGAGACGCTTGCTATGGCTAAAGTTTCACTCCTAAATGTTGTAAAAAAATTTAAATTTGGCGCTAAAATTGCATTAACAAGTGTTTCTCATAGGTTTATTACACATCTACCATTAAACAAAACAAACTCAAGCAAAAGTGCATATGTAAGGTATCATCATTTTACCCTCCCCTTACACTTAAGATGAACATTGTCCCCAATGTTCAAGTAAAGAATGTAAAAGTGAAATAAGTAAAAAGAATGAAATCAAATACTCCCCTGATTTGCTCGGTATGGATAATAAGGTGGCCAGGTTAAATCTTCCTCCAAGAAAATGAACAATCAAAGCTTCCCTTCCAGAATATAAATCATCTTCTTGTCATACAAAACTTGTGAATCCTGAGAAAATAGACAAGGCAACCTCGCATAAAATCGGCGGCATCCTATATAAGTTACTAAGTCCTAGAAAACAAAATAAGATATAATGCTTGTGGAATGAAGTTTGCAGATTTCCTGAAGATTATAAAACTTAATAATTCACAAAAACCATAAGACTCCGTTAGAAAAACAAAACTGGTAAAATTTCCAGATTTTTACACGTGACGCCGTCAAGAGTTAACTCTTGACGCCGTCAGAAGTGACCTGCAGAAATTCTTATGTTAAGTTTCCGGAAAATTTCTGGAAAAACTTGGTCCTACTTCCTGGAAAATCCTGCAAAACTTCATTGTGACTCAATACAAGCATTTGACTCTAATAAATACGAATATACATGTTCATTTAATATAGTGGAGAATCATGATCGGTTTGTTTCTTAAAAACATATTTGGGGTTTCCCCTTACACTTATCTTTTGCAAAAATACTTTTAGGTGGAGTTAAGACTAGGCCAAAACAACAAAGTAAAGTATTTCCACTATTTAATTGAGAAACATGATCTACCAAAAATAGAAATAAAGCATGCATACGGAAGAAAATAACAAACAAACAAAAATAAAATCACACAAAACATGTGATAAAACCGTTTAAAGCTCGAGGTTGGATAAACCTCATCTAGGGATTGCACAATAACAAAGATAAAGAACATGTACGCAGCGGAATAAACAAAACATCTTTATTATTGCTAACAAGGTTTCTCGTCATCATCTCTACTCTAACATACACCAAAGCCCCAATGCTACGTGATCAAGTGTAGCACGGTTACATTCTAACAGCTATCTAAGATAGTTGAGGCTTAACACAATCTACCCTAGGTGTTTCCCATAAAACACCTGTACACTAGTCTAGGCGTTTTTCCAGCCCTAGACTTACACACACGTTTTTCTGATTTTACATTGTGGAAGACCTGTAAAACATATTCCCTGTATCTCTTTATATAATAGAGATACTAGGGTTACAAGGAATAAACTAGAATAATAAAAGATATGCTGTAATCTTTTTCTTTCTTTGCAAGTTTCTTCCTTTGTCTCCATAAGTCCTTCATCTTTCATATTTGTCAATATCAACTCAAAGTATAATTCCTAACAATCTTCCCCTAGTTGATATGACAAAACCAAGTATATGAAAGATGTCGTCTTCCCCTCAAACCATGCATATCATCAAGGATCTTCAAGCTGCAATCTTCAAAGTATTCTTCTTCCCCTTTTTGTCATCATCAAATAGGGGACAAATGTAAGCAACCTTGATCTTCACAACCACGAATCAATATTACACATCCAATCTATCTTTCTAATGTTTCTAAGTCGCCCACCATTAAGTTTTCCGCATCTAAAAATGGACTTGAAACAGTAGAAATCAAAACCATCAGTAGTAATAACAACTAGCAGTAGCAAAAACCTTCACCTCGATGTAGCACATAAATGGTTAAACATTTGAACACTAAAGCTTCCTTTGAAACCCATATGTTAACCATCTCTTGAATCTTCAATTCTGTAGGCTCTTATGTAATGATTATTAATGAAGAAAACTAAGTATTACCAACTTGATGCTGAAGTAGAACCACCCAAACTTGTGTCTTATATCTTGTACTAAAATTGACTTCGAACGTATACCTAACGTATAGGGAGATCGCAACCTCTTGACAAAAAATCACTGAGCACAATAACGTAACTCCTTCAAGTGTTTTGCCAATTCGTAGTCACCAGAACGAACAAACAAGTTATCTTCAAAGTGCCATTTGAGATATGATAAGAACACGCATCCAAGAATCTCCACTTCAACTTCAAATAGGTGATAAAAACCTTTCTTCGTAATCAATTAAATCAATAAAAACGAGCCTTTGAATCTGGTAAGAACCAATAAATCAAAACTCCAAAAATCTTTCTTGTGTGTGTGTTGGAACCAACTGTTCCAAAATAATATATACTTCCCCTCACTGCTTGTAACTCATGATTGCCAATGAAATAATCAAAGTCTCCACGTGAAATATAGCAACATGAATAAGTACCAACCACATGCCCTTTAAGAAATATGAACAGCAGCGGAAACAATTAAGGCATCAGTGGTAACTTGTATAAGCAGTGGAAAAATAATTAAGCTTGCAGTGGTAACTATCAACTTGCAGTGGAAACGAATACACTTGCAGTGGTAACTGATAAGCGTGCAGTGGTAAAATTTAGCCTTGCAGTGGAAACGTGATAGCGAGCAGTGGTAACTTTGTCTTGTACGATCAGTAACCATACCAGCACCAAGCCACCAGTAACCCTAGTCACCCTCATTCGCTGCTCCAATAAATCACAAAAACCACCAAGCAGCTATCACCACGTATTCCTACTAGGGTTCATCGTCAATCCTAGAATTGACTCACCAAGACTAGTAAGAACAAATAGATCAAACCCTTTACTTATCAGAGCGTAGCCACACTCTTCTTGACCAACAACCCTAGTTGTTATGTTCTATCATTGTACCAGCTAGGGTTTTCGTGCAACCCTCATCAGATCCCTATAAGCATTCATTCCTGTTTTATTTAAAATTAGGGTTTGAGAAAACCCTAATTGCCACGAATTGAACATTGTACCAAAAACAGAAAACTTCGACCACATATCATCAAGTCGACACCAAGATTACAACATAAGAATCGTCTTTTTTTTTTTTTTTTTTTTAAGTATAAAGACGACACTTTTTAGCCTTTAGTGACACTTTTTAGAGTCACTAAAAACCCTAAAAATTCGAAATAATATACCTCTCTGCAGCAGTTTTCAAGAATTTTTATCTTTTTATTGGAAGCTCAGATTGAAGATCCCTCCGGTGAAACTCTTCTTTGACATGTAGAGAAGCTCCAATAAAAATTTCAGCCCGATCCAACGGTTAACGAAGGAGATATCGATGTTTGAAAACTGACCTGCAGTGAGTTTTGAAGATACGAACCAGATTCGAATTTTCTTCCATCTTCGACAAACCAAACCTTGTTTAATCCCACGATCACGAGCCCCATGGCTCTGATACCAATTGATAAAACCGTTTAAAGCTCGAGGTTGGATAAACCTCATCTAGGGATTGCACAATAACAAAGATAAAGAACATGTACGCAGCGGAATAAACAAAACATCTTTATTATTGCTAACAAGGTTTCTCGTCATCATCTCTACTCTAACATACACCAAAGCCCCAATGCTACGTGATCAAGTGTAGCACGGTTACATTCTAACAGCTATCTAAGATAGTTGAGGCTTAACACAATCTACCCTAGGTGTTTCCCATAAAACACCTGTACACTAGTCTAGGCGTTTTTCCAGCCCTAGACTTACACACACGTTTTTCTGATTTTACATTGTGGAAGACCTGTAAAACATATTCCCTGTATCTCTTTATATAATAGAGATACTAGGGTTACAAGGAATAAACTAGAATAATAAAAGATATGTTGTAATCTTTTTCTTTCTTTGCAAGTTTCTTCCTTTGTCTCCATAAGTCCTTCATCTTTCATATTTGTCAATATCAACTCAAAGTATAATTCCTAACAACATGGGTTGCCTCCCAAGAAGCGCTTTTCTTTATTTACGAATCTTGTAGCTAGACTAAAGGTCATGGGTTACTACGTGACCTCATCATTGGTTTCACTCTCTAGGTCGTCTTCTAAACCAGTTTTGTATTCCGGACCTAGTTGCAAGCATTCTTTGTAGAAACCAAGCATCCTATTCTTTACATACTCTACTCCTCTACGTCTATCCTCCTCATTCCTATAATAAGCCGCTTGCTTGTGTTCTTTTTCTATATTAGAGAGGAGACGGTATTGCTCAATTTTGTAGGGCATTTGATAGGCAACCTCATCATTTTCTTCCTTGAATCTAACTATCCCTAGAGTCGGGTCATAACTCATCCTAGTGGCCTCAACAAATGGTTTTCCAAATATTACTTGGCTTAGGCAATCATCTATCACCGGACGAGTGTCTTCCACTATCATAAAATCGATCTCATAGGTGAGATTACCTATAATCACATGCAATCCCTTCACTCTTCCTACAAAATTACTTATCAAGTTCCTATTAGGCATCATCCTAAAATCAAGTTGTTTCTTCATCACCCAATTGTAATAAGTCCTAGTCATGATGTTAACGGGAGATCTAGGATCGATGTAAGCTTTCCATATATGCATATGCCCTATGTTGCATGGTATGTTAATGTTAGAGGGGTCTCCCATTTTGATAAGGGGTGTGCCAAGGATATATGGTCTCTCGGGACTATCGAATAAATCCTTATGGTATTACCGCTCTTCCTTGGTGGGCATCTTATCAAAGTATTTCTCTATAGTTTCTACTTCCTCAAATTCCTCTCCCTTATTAACCTCAACTTCCCTACTTTCATCCCTAGTCTCGGTTTCTACTCCAACTTCATCCTTGTCACTTTCTTCTATCTCCTTATCTATTGGTTTAATGGTGACAACATTGACAAAGTGGACATGTTTGGATGATGAGGGGTCCTTAATTTGGATTCCGTTATTGGTGTCCCTAGTGTCCTTCCTAGGTGTGGCTAACGCTTGGTTGTTGAGGGCTTTCAACAAGTTGTCAATCTTGTTGGTCATGTCCGTTTGTTGTTGGTTGAATTCGGTTTCAAACCTAGCTATGCGAGCTTCTTGAGATGCCATGAACTTAGACATCAATCCTTCAAGATTGTTGGTACTACCATAGTTGTTAGAAGGATTGTTGTTGAAAGTACGGTTGGAGGGTGGACCGTTAGGTTGGTAACGATTAGGCGGATTGGAAGAATTGGGTTGGTTTTGTTTCCACCTATGGTTTGGGTGATTTTTCCAAGAGGGGTTGTATGAATCACCGTAAGGGTTTGGCTCGGGCTTGAAAGTGTACCACTTATCTCCCGCTTCGTCGGTACGCGTGGATGCGTAGTCCGCAAAAGTTGTTCCGAGGAGTTCCACACAATCACGAGTGTCGTGGGGACCACTACATAATTCGCATGAAGAAGTGATTTTGTTCACTTAGCTTGAAGGCTTAGGAGCTTTGTAGGATTTCATGAGAAACTTGACTTGGTCCTCAAGTTCCATGATCCTACGGTCAGGAGTGCTAGAGTTGTTCGAAGGCAAAGATATTGCCTTGACCGTTTTGTTCAAATCACAGGGATCATTCCAACTTTCGTTGTCATAGAGAGCAAGATCTTCTATGAGTTCCCATGATTGTTCCGCACTTAGATCACGTAGCTTACCACCGGCCGATTGGTCAATGGCTCGCCTCATGGAGAGATCGATATGGTCATAAAAGATTTGGACTTGGAGCCAAAGATCTATGCCATGATGAGGGAATTTTTTGAGTAAGTCCTTGAAACGAGTCCATGCTTCATAAAGAGATTCATTTTGACGTTGTTGGAACATCAAGATGTCATTTCTAAGCTTAGTAGTTCTCCCCGGTGGGAAAAATTGAGCAAGGAAACGAGTGGTGAGATCATCCCATGTGGTGATGGATCCCGCGGGTAAACGCTCAAGCCATTGACTAGCTTGATCCCATAGAGAGAATTGGAATAGGCGTAATCGGGTTGTCTCTCTAGTTTCAACATCTAGGTCTATGGAATCTACGATTTTGAGGAAGTCCTTAAGATGTAGGTTTGGATCTTCGGAACGAAGTCCATGAAATGCACATCCGCTTTGCACCAACCGGATGGTGTCGGATCGCAAGGGGGTCACATTGGCTCCGGTGAGCTCAATGGTGTTTCGGTAGCCTTGGTGGCTAGGTCGGGAGTATTCTCCTAAGGTTCGGGGCCTAAGAGGTTCTAGTGGTGGGTTTTGTTGTGGTGGGATGACGGGTTCAAAGATGTTCCCGTTGTCCATGATGTCGGGTGGTGAAGAGTTACGAACAAAAACACAAAGAAATAAGATAGACTAAAGAAAACCTAAAAATAAAAATAAAATCTTACTAGAAAGGAATCTAGCAAGTAGACCTAATAAAAAGAGATTCTAACCTAGACAATAACAATTCCCCAGGCTGCGGCGCAAAAAACTTGATACGTGGGAATCGCACCAGGCTTTACCTCTCAAGGGATCTTGAGAAGCTTACAACCCCCACCAGGCAGTGTACCTGATCGTTGTAGTATAGTATAGTGACAAGTACCGGGGGATTGATCGTTCAGCTAGGAATAGTTTCGCTAGGATTAGAAAACCTAAATACTAGTTCTAAAGATGAGGGATGATTATTTTTGTATTTTTATATTTTTTAGAAAGCAAGTAAAAATCTCGGGTTTGAAGGATTTGGGAAGAATTAGTTGCTAGTCAACTAACCCAATACTAAAGATGCAATCAAAATAAAATACTAGAAATGAAAATAAACTAACTTAACTAAGGTTGTGAGCAATAAGTGGAGAAAATGTGTTTACTTAGATTTCACTACTCCCTAGATATCTTTTACACGTTAATTACTTGTTATAGTTGCGTGGATGACAGATTGTATTCCTTAATACCATTCATGGGGTGGCGCACTTAATTCCCCAATCCTATGAGTGTCTACTTCACTCCTATGTCGAGCCGGCTAAGAAGCTCCTAACATGGGATCATTAGAATTTACTCATGCATTAAATACAACCAATAAAACCTAGTGCACGTCAGTTCATGTTTCCTAAGACGTTCAAGCATGTTACCATTTGGAGATCTGCCAGTTTTCTTAAGCCTAACATCGAAATCATTTATCCAATACAACCATAAACAAGTAATCAACACATAATTAACATCTAGGTTTCATTAGATCCAAGCAAACACAAGATAGATCTAGCCTAGCATGATGGAATTAAGATAAGAACAAGATATAGACAACCAACACATAGACATATTGATTGAATTAAAATAATACTTATCTCACTTACACATGAAAGGGATCAAGGGCTTAGAACCCTTGAAAAACCTGTAAAATTTGTACCAAGTTCGTACTTAGGGTTTCTCCAAAACTTCTCCTTTTTAATGTGAAAATTAGAAAACTATATATAGGAAATAGGGTCTGACGGCGTCAAGACAAATCTTGTGACGCCGTCATCTCGCCGCCAAAATACTTCTCGGACTGCCTTGATCTACTTTTGACGCCGTCATGTGTTATGCATTTCCAGGCCGTCATGCATTTTACTCTTGACGCCCTACCTTGTGACGCCGTCAATTCTGTACTGGGTCGTCATGGAAATTACTCTTGACGCCGTCAGAAATTCCTTCTTGACGCCGTCACCTACTGTTCCCAGCAACGAAAATTAAGACTTTGGCGTTTTCTTCACTTTTATGCTCCAAAAACGTCCGAATTGCTTCCTTTTCCAGATTTCTCTCCCAAAGTACCTAAAATCACAAAAGGAACGATTTAGGGTAATATTTGATCAAATAAAGTCAATTCCGGGCTTAAATGACCCCCTAAAAGTGGTTCATTTTTCGCCTCATCAGTTTACATCTTCTAAAATCACAAAATCTATTACATAGGTGAAATTTCCTACGTAAACGGGCAACCCTCTAACTCTCCCCACAAAATTACTTGTTTTTCTAGTTATGGGGTCTATCCTAGGAGCTAATTGCTTCTTCATAATCCAATTGTAGAATGTCCTAGACAAGATATTTATGGGTGACTAAAGGTCAATGTAAGCTTTCCACACATGCAAATGTCCAATATTGCATGGTATGTTTATGTTGTTTGGGTTGCCGGCTCGAATGATCAGTAGATTTCTATAGATTGATGGGTTAGGATCATCCAATAGATTCTTGTGGTATACAAGCTCATCCTCAGTGGAAAACTTATTGAAACAATCCTCTACCTTTTCCACCTCCTCCTCGACATCCCTCTTAGGGTCACTTCCTATCTCGACCTTACCTTCATCATCATCCTTGCAACTCCTATCAAGTGGCTTAATAGTGACGACATTGACAAAGTGTACGTGTTTAGATGATGAAGGGTCCTTAACCTCATTTCCCCCACTAGGGTTTCTTACAACTTTGGTAGACGGGGTCATTCTTTGGTTATTTAAGGCCTTTATCAAATTATCAATTTTATTGGTCATCTCGTTTTGTTGTTCGTTGAAATCGGCTTCAAACTTAGCTATACGAGCTTCTTGAGATGCCTTAAAATTGGACATCAATCCTTCAAAATTATTGGTATTGTCGTAATTGTTGGAAGGATTGTTGTTGAAAGTACTGTTCGAAGATGGGCCATTTGGTTGGAAACGATTAGGTGGATTGGAAGAATTGGTTTGAGAGGGGTTTTGGTTTTGTTTCCACCTAAAGTTTGGGTGATTTATCCAAGAGGGGTTGTAAGAATCACCATAAGGGTTCGGCTCGGGCTTGAAAGTGTACCACTTGTCTCCCGCTGATAAAGCGAAAAATGTACCATTTTGGGGGGTCATTTAAGGCCAAAGTCGAGATTATTTGATCAAATATTGCCCTAAATCGTTCCTTTTGTCATTTTAGGTACTTTTGAGAGGAAATTTACAAAAGGAAGCATTTTGGACGTTTTTGGAGCGAAAAACTGAAGAAAACGACAAAGTCTCAAAATCATGCTCGAAATTGCACATGACGGCGTCACAGGTTGCTAGTGACGGCGTCATGACTTGACAAAGAGGTGGATAAATCAAATACACGTGACGCGCCAAAAGGTTTTCTAAAGAGTTCGTGATGGCGTCACGTTATAAAATGCCAAGGCCGTCACGTATAACCCAAAGAGAGACGGCCCAGAGTCCACAAAGAGTGACGGCGTCAGAAGTGGATTTAGGTAATACAAGTTTTATTTTGGCGGCGAGTTGATGGCGTCACACCTATCTCTTGACGCCGTCAGGATGTAAAATATATATATAGTTTTCTAGTTTTCATTCATTGCGTGCAACTTTGTAGGGAGTAAACCCTAGACGAATTTTACAAATATTTTAAGGGTTTCAAACCCTTGTTTCATCCATGCTTAATTGAAGATAAGTCTTTCATCAAATCATTCAATATGTCTATGTGTTGTTTGATTATATCATACGCTTTTCTTCTCTTTAACATGCTAGGCTAGGTTTTCTTTGTGTTTGCTTAGATGTAATGAAACTTAGATATTGATTATGGGTTGGTTGTTTGTTTATAATTGTTGTGGATGAATAAATTCGATGTTAGGCTTAAGAAAACTGGCAGACTTCCATTTGGTAACTTGCTTGAATGTCTTAAGAAACATGATCGGAGGTGTACTACGATATATTGGTTGTATTTAATGCATAGGTAACTACTAATGAGGCCATGTTAGGAGCTAGTAGTCGGCTCGACATAGGAAGAGGTAGAAGCTTATAGAGTTAGGGAAGATCGTACACGGCCCTACGAATGGTATTAAGGAATATAACCCGTCATCCATGCAATTGTAACAAACTAATCAACCTGTAAAAGATAGCTAGGGAGTAGTGAAATCTAAGTAAACGCATTTTCTCTCATTATTGTTTTCGTCATAATTTAGTTTAAGTTTAGTTTATTTTATTTTCATTGCATCTTTAGTTATTTGGGTTAGTTGATTAGCAACTAATTCTGCCCATTCCTTCCAAAACCGAGATTTTATTTGCTTTCATTTAAAATATAAAAATACAAAAAGAATCATCCCTCATCTCTAGACCTAGTTTTAGTGAGTTTTAACCCTAGCGAACACTATTCTTTGAGTTGAACAATCAATCCCCCGGTACTTGTCACTATGCTATACTACAACGGTCAGGTACACTGCCTGGTGTGGATTGCAAGCTTCTCAAGATCCCTTGAGAGGTAAAACCTTTTGCGAGGGCGCAATTCCACGCATCACCCGCTCCGTCGGTACGTGAAGATGCGTAGTCCGCAAAAGCTTGTTCGAGGAGTTCCTTGAAATCACGAGTGTCATAGGGACCACTACAATACTCACATGAAGAAATGATTTTGTTCACTTGGCTTGAAGGTTTAGGAGCCTCGTAGGATTTCATGAGAAACTTAACTTGGTCCTCAAGTTTACGGTCAGGAATGCTTGAATTGTTCTAAGGCAAAGATATTGCCTTGACCGTTTTGTTCAAATCATGGGGATCATTCCAACATTCGTTGTCATAGAGAGCAAGATCTTCTATGATTCCCCATGATTCCTATACATTCTTATCACGTAGCTTACCACCGGCCGCTTGGTCAATGGTTTGCCTTGTAGAGAGATTGACATGATCATAAAAGATTTTGGACTTGGAGCCAAAGATCGATGCCATGATGAGGGACTTTTTGGAGTAAGTCCTTAAAACGAGTTCATGCTTCATAAAGAGTTTTACCTTGACGTTGTTGGAACATCAAGATGTCATTCCTTAACTTGGTAGTTCTCTCCGGTGGTAAAAATTGAGCAAGGAAAATTCAGGTGAGATCATCCCAAGAGGTGATGGATCCCGCGGGTAAACGCTTAAGCCATTGACTAGCTTGGTCACGTAGAGAGAATTGGAAGAGACGGAATTGTGTCGTCTCTCGAGTAGCAACATCAAGGTCTATGGAATCAACGATTTTAAGGAAATCCTTGAGATGTTGGTTTGGATCTTCAGAATGAAGTCCATGAAATGCACATCCATTTTGCACCAACCGGATGGTGTCGGATCGCAAGGGAGACACATTGGCTCATTGGTTGAGCTCAATGGTGTTTCGATTGCCTTGGTGGCTAGGTCGGGAGTAGTCTCCCAAGGTGCGCGGGCTCTAGGTGGTTCGGGTGGGTTTTGGTGGTTTGGTTGGTTTGGTAGAATGACGAGTTCAAGGATATTATCACCTTCCATGATGCCGGATAATAATGATTACAAACAAAGACACAAAGAAAAAAAGATAAACTAAAGAAATCTTATGAAAAAGAAAATAAAAATCTCACTAGATATGAATCAAATGAGTAGACCTAATCAAAATAAAAATCAACCTAAACAATAACTATTGCCCGGCAGCGGCGCCAAAAACTTGATGCGTGTTTTGCAACCTCGCAATAGGTTTTACCTCTCAACGGATCTTGAGAGATTTTTGCAATCCACCAGGCAGTGTACCTGATCGCTGTAGTGTAATATATGGTAAGTCCGAAGGATTGGTCGTTCTTTAGAGGAATAGTGTCGTTAGGATTGAAATGTAGGTTAACCAAGTCTAAAGGTGAGGAATGATTATTTTTGTATTTTTATGTTTTATGGAAAGCAATAAATCCTCAAGTGTTGGAAGAGTGGGCGGAATTAGTTACTAGTCAACTAACCCAAAACTACTAATTAAACAAAATAAAATAAAATGAATAACAAGAAAAGTAAATGCGGTGGACTTCTTATGATAAACAAGTGTGTTTACTTAGATTTCACTATTCCCTAGTTATCTCTTATTGATTTATTGATTTGTTACAATTGTTTAGTTGAAGGATTGTATTCCTTAGTACCGGTCGTCGGGGCGTGTACGTCATTCCCCAACTCTATGTGTATCTATTTCTTCTTATGATGACACGTTTAGTGTCCTATCATAGAATCATCAACATCTATTCATGCACTAAATACAATCAATAAAACCGTAGTACACATCCGATTACGTTTCTTAAGACATTCAAGCATGTTAACGTATAAGAGATTAGCGAGTTTTCTTAAGCCTAACATGAGTCAATCAACCAAACAATCAATAACAAATCAACAATCAATAATTAACAACTAGGATTCATTAGATCTAAGCAAACACTAAGAGATCTAAGCTAACATGTTAATGAAAAGAAAAGACAAATGATTAATCAAACAACACATAGACATATTGAATGATTAAAAGAAAACTTATCTTTCAATTGAACATGGAAGAATATAGGGTTTGAAACCCTAAAAGTGCTATAAAATTCAGACTCACAAAGTTCCCTACAAAGTTCCACAAGTTCCACCTCTTTTATAATGAAAAAAATCTAAAAGTATATATAGAGATACACATGTGACAACATCAGGTTATGAGTCCTCACACCATCAACTCGCCGTGATTAGGGTTTCTTGACGCCCAATTAAGCGGCTTGACGTCGTCACTCTTTATATTCTCTGGGCCTTCTCTTGTTAACATAATACGTAACAGCCTACTCCAAATAACACGTGATGCCGTCACGTGTTAATCCACAAAAAGTCTTCTGGCGCGTCATATGCAAAGAATTCCATCTTGAATCTTCAAGTGACGACATCACCTTGTAAAGGGTGACGTTGTCAAGTGCAATTTCCAGCATAGTTTCTTGATTTTGTCGTTTTCGTCACTTTTAACTCCAAAAACGTCCAAAATGCTCCATTTTTCAGAATTCTCGTCCCAAGTACCTAAAATGACAAAAGAAGCGATTTAAGGTAATATTTGACCATATATTTATGATTTAGGGCTTAAATGACCCCCCTAAAAGTGTATCAAATAAATCCTTATCAAGATGTATGAAGTTTTAGGCGGATTTGCCAAAGAAGTAGAAGTGATGAAAGGTAAAGAAAAAGAGTTTGATGCATCAAATGCACAACCGGTTAGCACCAGCAAAAAAAGGAAACATTGGTATGTGCCTCCCCCTAAGGACCTCAAGTGTCCCCCAATCAAAAGCAAGTCTCCCATCAAAAAGTTCACTTGTTATTTTTAGTGGTTTATGTAATGAAGATGTAAATTTTTTGGGATGATGATTGATGAGGCGAAAAATGATCCGTTTTTAGGGGGTCATTTAAGCCCGGAATTGAATTTATTTGATCAAATATTGCCCTAAATCGTTCCTTTTGAGATTTTAGGCACTTTTGGAGTGAATTCTGGAAAAGGAAGTATTTTGGACGTTTTTGGAGCATAAAAGTGAAGAAAACGGCAAAGTCTTAATTTTCCTTGCAGGGAACAGTACCAGACGGCCACAAGATCCTACATGACGGCGTCAAGAGTAAAACAAGAGGTGAAGTGGATAGAGTCCATGACGATCCAGAGAGTTTTTACACTAGGGGCATGACGGCGTCACCATAGGCCGTCATGGTCCCATTACATGTGACGGCCTAGAGAAATTTACACTTGACGGCGTCAGATCTGGATCTAGGCAATCCGATATTATTATGGGCGGCGAGTTGACGGCGTCAGATATTTCTTCTTGACGCCGTCACGTTGGAAAATCTATATATAGTTTTGTAATTTTCATTCATTAAGAGAGGACAATTAGAGGGATAACTTGGAGAAACCCTAGCACGATTTTATCAGTATTTTCAAGGGTTTTTATCCTTTGAAACCTTTCATGTTCAATTAAGATAAGTATCCTTTCAATTCATTCAATATGTCTATGTGTTGTTTGAATATATCTTACGCTTGTCTTTATTTTAACATGCTAGGCTAGATCTCTTGTGTGTTTGCTTAGATGTAGTGAAACCTAGATGTTGATTATGGGTTGATTGCCTATTTATAGTTGTTACGGATGAATGATTTCGATGTTAGGCTTAAGAAAACTGCAGACTTCCATAGGGTAACTTGCTTGAACGTCTTAAGAAACATGAACCAATGCGTACTAGGTTTTTATGGTTTTATTTAATGCATGAGCGAATTATAATGATCCAATGTTAGGAGCTTCTTGCAGGCTCGACATAGGAGTGAAGTAGGAGCTTATAGAGTTGGGGAAGTACGTACGCCACCCCACGAATGGTATTAAGGAATATAACCCGTCATCCACGCAATTGTAACAAACTATCAACCTGTAAAAGATATCTAGGGAGTAATGAAATCTAAGTAAACACAATTTTCCCATTTATTGTTCATACCACTAGTTTAATTAGCTTTATTTACATTTTTGTTATTTTATTTTGATTGCATCTTTAGTTATTGGGTTAGTTGATTAGCAACTAATTCCGCCCACTCTTCCAAAACCCGAGATTTTAATTGCTTTTATAAAAATATAAAAATACAAAAAGAATCATCCCTCACCTCTAGACTTAATTTTTAGGCTTTCTAATCCTAGCGACACTATTCCTGAGTTGAACGATCAATCCCCCGGTACTTGTCACTATACTATACTACAACGATCAGCTACACTGCCTGGTGGGGGTTGTAAGCTTCTCGAGATCCCTTGAGAGGTAAAGCCTGGTGCAATTCCCACGCATCAAGTTTTTGGCGCCGCAGCCCGGGGAATAGTTATTGTCTAGGTTAGAATTTTTTTTTATTAGGTCTACTTGCTAGATTCCTTTCTAGTAAGATTTTATTTTATTTTTAGGTTTTCTTTAGTCTATCTTATTTCTTCGTGTCGTTGTTCGTAATCTTTACCATCCGACATCATGGAAGGTGGTAACATCTTTGAACCCATCAACCCACCACAACAAAACCACCCACAAAACCCACCACTAGCAAACCAACCTCTTAGGCCCCGAACCCTAGGAGAGTATTCCCGTCCTAGCCTCCAAGGCTATCGAAACACTATTGAGCTCACTCAAGGAGCCAATGTGTCCCCCTTGCGATCCGACACCATCCGGTTGGTGCAAAGCGGATGTGCATTCCATGAACTTCGTTCCGAAGATCCTAACCAACATCTCAAGGACTTCCTTAAAATCGTAGATTCTTTAGACCTTGATGTTACAACTAGAGAGTCGACCCAATTACGCCTATTCTAATTCTCTCTACATGATCAAGCTAGTCAATGGCTTGAACGTTTACCCGCGGGATCCATCACCTCATGGGATGATCTCACCACTCGTTTCCTTGCTCAATTTTTCCCACCGGGGAGAACTACCAAGCTTAGAAATGATATCTTGATGTTCCAACAACGTCAAGGTGAAACTCTATATGAAGCATGGACTCGTTTCAAGGACTTACTCCAAAAAGTCCCTCATCATGGCATAGATTTTTTGCTTCAAGTCCAAATCTTCTATGACCATATCGATCTCTCCACAAGGCGGACCATTGACCAATCGACCGGTGGTAAGCTATGTGATCTAAGTGCGAAAGAATCATGGGAACTCATAGAAGATCTTGCTCTCTATGACAACGAAAGTTGGAATGATCCCCGTGATTTGAACAAAACGGTCAAGGCAATATCTTTGCCTTCGAAAAATTCTATCACTCCCGACCATAGGATCATGGAACTTGAGGACCAAGTCAAGTTTCTCATGAAATCTTACGAAGCTCCTACGCCTTCAAGCCAAGTGAAAAAAATCACTTCTTCATGCAAATTATGTAGTGGTCCCCATGACACTCGTGATTGCGTGGAACTCCCCGGAACAGCTTTTACGGACTACGCATCTTCGCGGACAGACGAAGCGGGAGATAAGTGGTACACTTTCAAACCCGAGCCAAACCCTTACGGTGATTCCTACAACCCTTCTTGGAAAAATCACCCGAACCTTAGGTGGAAACAAAACCAAAACAATTCTTCCAATCCGCCTAATCGTTACCAACCAAACAGTCCACCCTCCAACCGTACTTTCAGCAACAATCCTTCTAATAACTATGGTAGTACCAATAATCTTGAAGGATTGATGTCCAAGTTTATGGCATCTCAAGAAGCTCGCATAGCTAAGTTTAAAACCGAATTCAATCAACAACAAACGAAGATGACCAATAAGATTGACAACCTATTGAAAGCCCTCAACAACCAAGCGCTAACTACACCTAGGAAGGACACTAGGGACGCAAATAGCGGAATCCAAATTAAGGACCCCTCGTCATCCAAACACGTCCACTTTGTCAATGTTGTCACTATTAGGCCAAAAGATAAGGATATAGAAGAAAGTGACAAGGATGAAGTTGGAATAGAAACCGAGACTAGGGATGAAATTAAGGAAGTTGAGGTTAATAAGGGAGAAAAGTTAGAGGAAGTAGAAAACGTAGAAGAGTACTTTGATAAGTTGCCCACCAAGGAAGAACGGGAATACCACAAGGATTTATTCAATGATCCCGGGACACCATATATCCTTGGTTCGCCCCTTATTAAAGTAGGTGATTCCTCTAACATCAACATACCATGCAACATTGGGCATATGCATGTATGGAAAGCTTATATCGATCTTAGGTCTCCTATAAACATCATGACTAGGACCTATTATAATTGGGTAATGAAGAAGCAACTTGGTTATAGGATGATGCCCAGCAAGAATTTGATAAGTAATTTTGTAGGAAGAGTGAAAGGATTGCATGTGATTGTTGGAAACTTCACTTATATGACCGACTTTGTGATAGTGGAGGATACTCGTCCGGTGATAGATGACTGCCTAAATCAAGTAGTGTTCGGAAAACCGTTCGTTGAGGCCTCTAAGATGAGTTATGATCCGACTCTAGGGATAGTTAGATTCAAGGAAGAGAATGATGACATTGCTTACCAAATGCCCTATAAGATTGAACAATACCGCCTCCTATCAAACATACAAAAGGAACACAAACAAGCGGTTTACTATAGGAATGATGAGGATAGACGTATAGGAGTAGAATATGTTATGAATAGAATACTTCGTTTCTACAAAGAATGCTTGCAACTAGGTCCGGAATACAAAACTAATATAGGAGATGACCTAGAAAGTAAGACCAACGATGAGGTCACGTAATCACCCATGACCTTGAGTCTAGCTACAAGACTCGTAAATAAAGAAAAGCGCTTCTTGGGAGGCAACCCATGTTTTGTGTGATTTTTATTTGTTTGATTGTTATTTGTTTCCGTATGCATGCTTTATTTTTATTGTTGGTAGATCATGTTTCAAAAATAAAATGGTGAAAATACTTTATTTTGTCGTTTGACTTAGTCTTAACTTCATCAAAAGGTATTTCGCAAAAGATAAGTGTAAGGGGAAACCCCAAATATGTTTTTAAGAAACAAAATTGATCATGATTTTCCACAATATTAAATGGACATGTATATTAGTATTTGTTACAGTCAAATGCTTGTATCGAGTCATAATGATGTTTTGCAGGATTTTCCAGGAAGTAGGACATAAGTTTTTCCAGAAATTTTCCAAAAACTTAACGTAAAGATTTCTGCAGATCACTTCTGACGGCGTCAGGAATTAATTCCTGACGGCGTCATGTGTAAAATTCTGGAAATTTTGCTAGTTTTGTTTTTCTAATGGAGTTTTAAAGTTTTTGTTAAATCTTTAGTTTTATAAACTCTAGAAAATCTGCAAACATTCATTCCACAAGCATTATATCTTACATTGTTTTCTAGGATTTGTTAGTATATATAGATTGCCGCCGATTTTACGCGAAATTGCCTTGTTTGTTTTCTCAAGTTTAACAGGTTATGTACGACAAGAAGATGATTTATATTTCCGGAAGGGAAGCTTTGATTGTTCATTTTCTTGGAGGAAGATCTAACCTTGTTACCACACTATCCACACCGAACGAATCAGGGGAGTATTTGATTTCATTCTTTTGCCTATTTCACTTTTACATTCTTTAAATTGAACATTGGAGACAATGTTCATCCTAAGTGTAAGGGGAGGGTAAATGATGATACCTTATAGGATACAATTGCACTTGAGTTTGTTTGTTTGATGGTAGGTGTGTAATAAAACTATTAGAAATACTTGTTAGTGTAATTTTAGCGCCAAATTTAAAATTTTTTACAACATTTAGGAGTGAAACTTTAGCCATAGCAAGCGTCTCATGGATAGGAATTGTATGACTAGCACAAAACCGTACTATTCAGAAAAAAATTTCCACCCAAATATGTGAGGTTCGCCTTTAGATTTGATAGGAAAAACATTTACTATTAGTGCTTATGAGTGTACCGGTAGCATTTAGATTCTAGAACTTGCGTTAGTGATGCATCCCAAGACCGCTAGTGAGACTACATTCGTGTAGTAGGATTTACTACATGATAAGAGGCATTAGGATCACCCTTGTGTTAAACCCGTATCATAATTACTTGACCATTTAAGTCATATTACTTGGCTAGTTAAGTCAATTAATTTTTCCCACAACCTTAGCGTTGTACTCATTTTTAGTACACAATACCCCTAGTACACCCCTCCGAGCCTATCTTTTCGTTTCTAACTTTAAGCATCTTACTTAAAGGAAGAATTTGATACAACCCACTTAAATGTACACCCAAATCTCCTTAGCCTTCCGTGTATGCACTCATCTTTAGTGCATTATTGTTATTTGTTGTAACCCTTAGTTAATTATCTAATTGATTACATGGTTGCTAAGTCAAGTCATATCCTTGTACAAATTGTTTTGGGACGATTGGGACTCATGGGTAAAGTACTTATGTTATGGAGTAATGGGGAAGAACATTATTTATTACCCCCATATGTGCGTTAATCTTAAAAGTACTCCAAGTGTTTTGATTATCATGATTCGAGTCATTATATTAGTTTACTGTAAAGTATGTAAAAATTCAAGTGTAAGGGGAATGTTCATTCCCTATGATGTATTATTTTGGATGGTAGGGTAAGAGTGTATGCAAAAAAAAAAAAAAAAAAAAAAAAAAAAAAAAAAAAAAAAAAAAAAAAAGTTCGAAAAATTAAAAAAAAATAGAAAAAAAGAAAAAGAGAAAAAACATACGGACTACCATCCCATTTCATTCTATGTTTATTTTATGTTTTTGTTATTTTTCATTTATTAGCTTAAGTCGAGTCTAGTCTTGGCTTAGCAACGCCATATTGTACATGTAATTAAACAATATGATTAACTCGCCACCAGTAAAGATTGCCTATATCCAACAAAACCGTGTATTCCATATCCCTACACCTAACGTTATAACCCTTTTTAAAAGACCTCTTTGATAGTTTATCCTAGGTGCTTATGCCATGTGGTGGAGGTTTGATCCTTTCCCAAGCCTATGGTAATCTATTTTGCTATGACAAGTAGTGAGAGATGTTTTCCATTTCCATATTGTGATATATACTTTATTACACCCGAGAGATGTGAGTATCTAAACACTATTTGTGAGGTGCTAGTGTATGACCTCCGTGCTTGTCTTTGGTCTTTAGTGGAACGATTATTTGTTGTAATTACTTTTATGTTAGTGTTAAATGACCCCTAACTTGTATTCTGACTAGAATAAAAGCGCATTTGCTTGAGGACAAGAAAATCTCAAGTGTAAGGGTATATGATGAGGCAAAAAAATGATCCGTTTTTAGGGGGTCATTTAAGCCCGGAATTGAATTTATTTGATAAAATATTGCCCTAAATCGTTCCTTTTGTGATTTTAGGTACTTTTGGAGTGAATTCTGGAAAAGGAAGCATTTTGGACGTTTTTGGAGCATAAAAGTGAAGAAAACGGCAAAGTCTTAATTTTCCTTGCTGGGAACAGTACCTCACGGCGTCACAAGATCCTACATGACGGCGTCAAGAGTAAAACAAGAGGTGAAGTGGATAGAGTCCATGATGATCCAGAGAGTTTTTACACTAGGGGCATGACGGCGTCACCATAGGCCGTCATGGTCCCATTACATGTGACGGCCTAGAGAAATTTACACTTGACGGCGTCAGATCTGGATCTAGGAAATCCGATATTATTATGGGCGGCGAGTTGACGACGTCAGATATTTCTTCTTGACGCCTTCACGTTGGAAAATCTATATATAGTTTTATAATTTTCATTCATTAAGAGAGGACAATTAGAGGGATAACTTGGAGAAACCCTAGCACGATTTTATCAGTATTTTCAAGGGTTTTTACCCTTTGAAACCTTTCATGTTTAATTAAGATAAGTATCCTTTCAATTTATTCAATATGTCTATGTGTTGTTTGAATATATCTTACGCTTGTCTTGATTTTAACATGCTAGGCTAGATCTCTTGTGTGTTTGCTTAGATGTAGTGAAGCCTAGATGTTGATTATGGGTTGATTGCTTGTTTATAGTTGTTACGGATGAATGATTTCGATGTTAGGCTTAAGAAAACTGGCAGACTTCCATAGGGTAACTTGCTTGAACGTCTTAAGAAACATGAACCAATGCGTACTAGGTTTTTATGGTTTTATTTAATGCATGAGCGAATTATAATGATCCCATGTTAGGAGCTTCTTGCAGGCTTGACATAGGAGTGAAGTAGGAGCTTATAGAGTTGGGGAAGTACGTACGCCACCCCACGAATGGTATTAAGTAATATAACCCGTCATCCACGCAATTGTAACAAACTATCAACCTGTAAAAGATATCTAGGGAGTAATGAAATCTAAGTAAACACAATTTTCCCATTTATTGTTCACACCACTAGTTTAATTAGCTTTATTTACATTTTTGTTATTTTATTTTGATTGCATCTTTAGTTATTGGGTTAGTTGATTAGCAACTAATTCCGCCCACTCTTCCAAAACCCGAGATTTTAATTGCTTTTATAAAAATATAAAAATACAAAAAGAATCATCCCTCACCTCTAGACTTAATTTTTAGGCTTTCTAATCCTAGCGACACTATTCCTGAGTTGAACGATCAATCCCCCGGTACTTGTCACTATACTATACTACAACGATCAGCTACACTGCCTGGTGGGGGTTGTAAGCTTCTCGAGATCCCTTGAGAGGTAAAGCCTGGTGCAATTCCCACGCATCAATGATGGCTACTAAAAAAGTTGGAATTTATAGGTTTACTTTACATGTTTATAGTTTTTAGTTTTCAATTGCATATGTAATATTGTGTAGTGTTTGGAATAACTTAAATTAACTATTAAAGTCAACATATACCAAAACCAAAATAGTAACCAAACTACATTGTTATAACATATGAATTACAACAAATCAGTTAAATTACATGTAAACTGAAAGACAACATAGCATTTCTTGTTGGTGATTCACTTGGGTAATTGACTAGCAGGTGAAACACTTGGTTTATGAGTTGTAGGATCTTCAGTAGGTGTTTCACTTGCAGATTCTTCACTTGGTTTATCGGTAGCAGGTTCTTCACTGGTTGATTGTCTTTGTTCATCACCACTTCCCACATTAGCACGACCTCTTCTAGAATAATTAACACCTAAGCCAATCACATACCCACCACGATCGTTTGTAGTTGTGTTTTCTCCTGTAACACCAGCTCTTCTGGTATAAGATGGGGTTCCCTTTTTTTCAAGGCACGATGGACAAGTATACCACATGAATTTTGTGTAAGGGGGATGCCTTGCAAAAAACATCAATCCAGCCCTGTTTTCCCCTTCAACCCAACATAATTGCAGACCAATTAACAACCATTTTGTGGATCCATTGTGAAAAGCAATTGAATTGAAAAAGAGTTGATGATAACAAGGGTATTATATAATGCAGGAAAAGATGATAAAGGTACAATGAGGTTGTTGAACAAGTAGATAAGATTAAAGACATGAGTAAATGCGTACAATGGAGTCAAAACTAAGACTATTTGAAATTGTTAACTATTGCAAACTACCGACAAACATTCATTTGTTACTAGAAGCAACTCCATTTAGGACAACCATTTTTTTTTCCAATAAACCTTATGTAATCTACATCCAGTCCACACTCTCTCAAAAAATTTGCCTCTTCCATTGCTTCCTCTATTGCATCTTGTCTTGCTCTTTCATGTTCAAGTTGTTTGTACATTCTCTCTTCTTTCAAAAACTGTTGGAATGCTTCTTCATCTAGCTTTAACTTCTCTTCATCTTGATCCAACCTTTTATGTTCTTCTAAAAAAAGATTCAAGAAACTCTTGTTCCATAGTCTGCCTAATCTCCTTTTCATCCATCCACTGAAAAAAAATTAATATATGCATACATCATATGCAATGTAAACACAATAGATCGTCAGTGAATCATATGATAAATGTTTGCATACCTGCTGCCTTTTGCCCTCAAAATGCCTTTTTCTTCCCCGTATGTTACTTTCCTTTGGGGGTCATGGAACTTGTTCCTTGTGACACCTTCTCTTATTATGTCCAAGGGTATGACAATTGGAGCATTTGATCTTTTTACGAGATCTAGATTTACCCATTGATAAGCAATTTCAGCGGAAAAATACTAGACTGTTTTTGAATTTGAATTTGGGGATACTAGTGGTAAAAAAACAACCATACTTATAAATGCATCCATAATTCTTTATGGTAACCATAACACGTGGTAAGGGACGAATACTACCAACTTTGTATGTTTACACTGTTTCACTAAGGACCAAACATATAACATAAATGCCATTAAGCTATACAAGCAACAAACACAAAAACAATAGCGGATTAAGGTAAAGAGATCTTCATTCATTCGATAACATAGATCAGATACATGATGATAGATGATTAAGCAAAATACATATTTCATAAGGCCCAAAAGATAACATACATTACACACTAAATGTTTCACCATTACCGATTAACAACAACAAAATTAGTTTTTCCGAAGAACTTCAATGAAGTTGTTCCTGTCCCACACCTGAGCATGGGTTTCAGTAATCAACCTGTTAATCTCCATAGCCTTGATGACATTTTTCTTTTGAATCTTTTTAAGATCTTCTAGAAGCCTCCATGACATAAGGGAAGTACGCCATCCTTCTACTTCAGCCATAAACTCTTGGGTTTCGTAGGTCACATGAACCAAATCCACATAAGACTTTAGGAGTCCTTTTGCAATGTTTATATCCTTGTCGTTCTCGCTTTGATAGTACAGAGCAATGCTAGCAAACAGTTCGTGAGAACCGACAACGGTTGCAAGTTCCTGTAGGCGTAGGAATTCTGACATTTTTTTTGTGTTTTAGGTTTGCGAAGTGACTTAATTGTGTGTTGGATATACAAAACCTTTGGCGTATAGTCCCTTAAATACTAACTGAACCGATGATGTTACAAATTCAGGGACCAAATGTGACATTAGTCTTTCGTAAAGAGTAAAGTTATTAAATGACGGGAAATTTAAGTATACATACGGCAAGAGTGGCAAGGTTGGGGACCAACTGCGAAATTTTAAAAACTTATCCAATACGCTTCAGTTTTTGGTTTGGGTGATGACCCAATCAACCCGCCCCAATACACCCGACCCAAAAATACCGACCAACTAAACCCCTAAAAGTATCATAATACCCGATACATAGGAAACAACCGTCATTCCACATTCTGAGTAACAGCGTTTATCCAACTAATAGCACAACTCATTCGTAAATTGGAAAGGAGCATATTTGTGACAACATTTAAGGAAATAGAACCAGAATAAGAAGGAGAAGTGTTATTCCGGATTCACACAAATGGGAGATTTGAATTGAGCCCTGATGAGGCGAAAAGTGTACAGATTTTCGGGGGTCATTTAAGCCCAAATTCATGATTATTTGATCAATTACTGCCCTAAATCGTTCCTTTTGTCATTTTAGGTACTTTTGAGGAGAAATCTGAAAAAGGAAGCATTTTGGACGTTCTTGGAGCATAAAAGTGAAAAAAAATGCAAAGTCTCAAAATCCTTGCTGGGAACAGTACCTGACGACGTCAAGACTTCACACATGACGGCGTCAAGCTTGGCAAAAGAGGTGGAAGTGGAAAATACACGTGACGGCCCAGAACATTTTTAGTGTTATTGACCTGACGGCGTCACCAAGGCCGTCAGGGTCATTTTGCAAGTGACGGCCCAGAGCTCAACTTCTACATGACAGCGTCAAGACTAGATCTAGGCAATACGACTCTTAACTTGGCGGCGAGTTGACGGCGTCAGAAGCTATAACGTGACGCCGTCAGGATGTTTTATCTATATATATTTTTCTAATTTTTCATTGTAATGTGTGGAACATTAGGAGGAACTTTACCACAAACACTAGGTCCAATGTTCATCATATTGTAAGGGTTTTAAACCCTTCTTTCATCCATGTTTGAATAAAGATAAGTCTTCCAATAATCATTCAATATGTCTATGTGTTGTTTGATTCTATCTTATGCTTGTCTTTCTTATAACATGCTACGCTAGGTTTTTATTGTGTTTGCTTAGATGTAGTGAAAGAGAAGATAGATTCCGTGAGAAGTATCCGCACTTATTTTCATAGAACGCACTTGTTAGATTTCTTAAAATCGAATTTCGGGA
Source organism: Artemisia argyi (assembly GCA_030686995.1). NCBI lineage: Eukaryota > Viridiplantae > Streptophyta > Magnoliopsida > Asterales > Asteraceae > Artemisia > Artemisia argyi. The sequence goes on along the minus strand of CM060693.1, from coordinate 41,504,435 downwards.
CGAAATTCAGAATGACAAGTGGGTACTGTAGAACCCTGTAAAAATTTCTTGAAATTAAATCGTTAATAAATATATAATCTTTCGTTATCGTTTCTAATCCCCATTTTCTCGGAAAAATTTAAAATTTTTCTTATTATATTATTTTGGCGATTTTCAAAAAATAATATAATTCACGAAATGACGGAATTAATCCTCGACACGTTACACGAAACCTAAACTTTTCATTTAATCCTAAACCTAAATCCCAATCCTAATTATATTTAGTAAATATAATTAAAATTCCCTAATCACTAAATTAGCCAAACGGACCCTTAATTATCTTCGGCTCAATCCACCTTTACTATTCCTAAGCCCACGCCACTAAGCCCAAATTCCAAATCAATAGTTTTCATCCGTTCGACCAAGATTAAACCACCTCCAAATCACATCGTCTATTCCTAAAATTTACACACGACTCACGTATTTTATTTTCCCATCTCGTTAACCTACTAGCCAACAATTAGTGTGTCAAGTCTCGTGTTCCTACGTTGAGTTTTGATACGCTTTTAAGTGGCAAAGTATTCGACCTTAGCAAACCCAAATCGATTTGGACTATATTCAAAACTTAACTGTTTTGAATCTAGTTTGTTTCTAAACGTTCCTAATATTATTACTAGGATGATTTTATGCTCAAATGTTAAAGATGATCATGTATATTCAAGTTGTACACGATTTTGTAAATCGTATTGTATGATAATATATATGTCGACATAGGTATGATTCATCCCAACACCCTCCTTCTTTTGTGCTCTCACAAGCTATCCTAAAACAATATAAAACTTCACCTAAGGAGTCTAGTACTGACATGCAATAGTGTGGGAAGAGTTTACATTGAACTTTCTTACTAAAACGTTATATATTTGTAATATATATACGTACGTTGCATGCATCTTACTCTTATTCATTCTCTCATTCTTTCACTGCAATAATTGGACCTTCAAATCCTTCTCATAAGACTTACAAGTCGAGTAGTATTATATTGGAAGCAAAGAAAAGATATCGGGTTCAAAATAATATATAACGTTTGGGTTATATAGCTTGGACGTGATTTCTTGTGTTCTTTTATACCTATCTCGACTCTATATCACCTCTAAGGTGTTTGTAAGTTTCTTACACTCAATTCTAATCCATTTCATACGTATTTATATGTTCATGCACTTTGTGATTTTTGTTTCAATCGTTTACACTTTGCACGTTTAATTCACGTATATATTTGTTCGTAGTACACGAAATGTGATTAGCCTCTATCTTGGAAGGCCTAGGAATCACGTAGCACACACCATTCACTTTAGTTGTAACGTTATAATCATTTCATGCATTTATTTTAACTTGTATCCATCGTATGAAATTTAGTATAAAACTTAGTAAAATTCACAAGTTTTCAAAATATATATACCGGTTCAACCATGTCACAAAACGAGTCTATAACTTAAACTTTCGTTTAACAATAGTACCATATCTTTTCACGACGTCATAGACCAACTAGCAAACTAACAATTTCATATAAACAACTTGTAAAAATAATCACGTTTTGACATCATAAACGATCCATTTTGAATGTACATAAACCGGATTTCAAAACTAAAAATATTTATAAAATTTTATTATTGTCGAGTGGGCTTAACTAAAGCCCACTAAGCTTTTGAAATCCGTAAGCCCACTGGGCCTATAAGAAATGTTTTTAGAATCATAAAAATAGTCCAAAGCCAAGCCCAAAACTTTTTCTATGCCCTCGCCTCTAAAAATCTTAACGGGCCTTAAGTTTATTCGATCCAGGCCCATAAGCTATAAAAATGAGCTTTTGAAATAAATAAGCAGTTAAATAAGCTTGTTACTTAATTAATAAGCTTCGGAAAATTTTTAGAAAGTTCCATAATCATTTTTGTAAAAATTGGACTAAAAATGTAACGCGACGACACCTAGAAGGACTAAATGTGTAAATATTGAAAATCAAGGACTAAAACTGTAAATACAGAAATCTAAGGATAAAATGTGATAAAAATTAATATTAGAAGGTTTGTATTGATTATTGGACAAAGTAGAGGACTATAGTTGAAAAATATATAAAAATGACTAACGGTGTAACGCAAGTATCGTTAGTGTAAAAATGGTAAAAATTGGAAAAGGAGACAAAGACTAAACATAATTTATTTATCATTCTTATTTATTTTATATTTATCGTAAATTTATTTCATATCATGTTTAAATTTTATTTATATTTATATATATATATATATATTATTAACTTAACGTTAATAATATATAACGGTATTTTAAAAGGTTAAGATTGTATTTACGATTAAAAAGGAAAAACTTCGATGGATAATTTTAAAAATCATATTTTGTCATATCATGCATATCACAATATTTTCACTGCACATCACTTAATCGTCATAACGAATATCTAATATTCGTTATTTTCTTTATAATTACCGAATAGTTTTTGGTCAAGTTCTTAGATAAAATTTATTTATCAGGTTGTGTTTCGAAGCCGTTTTCATAAAATTCGTCCGACTTTATTTTCTTCGTTTTCAGTATCAATCAAGGTGAGTCATAGCCTCACATTTAATTATTTTCAAAAATTCCGTGAGGGGGATACATGTTATAAATAGATCACAAGTATTTTCTGTATGCTTTCCTGACTGATATATGCCTAAGTTAGCTATTGCCAAAAGACCCTTATTCATGAGCCATTAATCACTGCGGTGAACGCGAATATAATGAATAGATCTATTTAAGGTTTGACAGCCTGTCCCACTAATGCTTGACGGAATGCCATTATGCATGTGGTTAGCCGCATTAGTCGTGATAATTATATTTGAGTAAAAATAGGAATTGGCAAATCACCTATTACATGAGGGCAAATTTATCATTGATTTGATAAACACCCGCCGTTTACGGTATTTGTTAACGTTTGCGTGTCATGAGACTTAGTGCAATATATGAACTGCAATATCAATGTTTTCAAACTGATTGTATTTTCCAATACAATCTTGCTTGTGTACCAAAATGATTATTAAATTCAAACTCTATGATTTCACTCAACAATTTTGTTGACTTTTAAGCATGTATCTCAGGTATTTAACAGGGGAAGCAAGCATGGAACGGGCGGCAAAAATCTTCAATTTATGTTTACTTTATTTCAAATATGATGTAAAATAAATGATGTTTGATTTAATTCAAAACATCAAGTTTTTTTATAATACTCTGATAAGGACCTATTGTATTTCAAATATTTATAAATGAAATAATGTTTTTAAAACGTCTCTTCGAGTCGTTTTCTATCATTATGACTTCGATCCTCACCGTAACACCCTAATTTCTATTCCGCTGCCGCATTTCAAATTAGGGGGTGTTACAGATTTGCATCAGAGACATCGTTATAGAGAACCAAATGTTTTCAAACATTGAACTATAACCATACTTTCAAATAAATTAAAGTTTTATCATATAAATTTTTGCCCGCCGTACCTGCTTGCTACATCACTCCGTAAGTTAATCATTAAGCTATGATATTTTGATTATGATATGTTAAAATTTTATGATAATAAATTCTTATTATGCGCTATTTATAAATTGTTTCAGTATTGTGTCAATATGAGTATGTTCGAATCCGACTCTGATATTTCCGTCGCGTCCGTTACTTCGCCTGTTTATCGTTCTACTTCTGTACCTGACGTTGTTTCCCGAGAGACAGAACCCTACGAGCAAGATGAAATTGCTACAACGCCTGAAAATCCCAATACTTTTGTTTTATCGACACCATTACCACGTCATAATTCATATGCACCCGATCACCTACTCAACCTTTTTAGCCAAACTTATCCGTATAATTTTCACCAAAGAGAACCTATCCCTGAAGTAGATATACCTACATCCAGCCGCCTTCGTATTTCTGATTCTATTTCTCCACTTTCACCATCATTACCCTATCCGCCTGGTTTTACTCCCCCAGCTCATATCAATGAAACTGGCGAGAGTGCTAGGATGGAAATTCCTTCTACCTTTTCACCTTCTGTAGTAGTGACGCGATTGGAGCATCACGAAGATCAGATAGACTCACTTCTTCAAATGATTGATTATTCATCTTTCGATCATTCAGATACTACCCACAACACCTTACATAACCTTATAGCCGATAGGATAGAGTTGCAGCATGGGTTAGCTCAGATACGTTCGGATATCTCTGAGACACGTTCTTTCGCGATATCATTGCGGAGAGAGGGACAGGACCGTACTTGGGAAGCCCAACTTGCACACCGAAGAGCAGATACATTGGAAAACATTGTAGGAGATATGAAGATGCAACATCATACCGAGATGCAAGAGCTCCGAACTCAAATCTTAGAGATGGGAGGACATGTGAACATACCTAATCATTAGAGACAGTTAGTATTTGTACTAGTAATAAGGCATTCAAGCCTGCCGCATGTGGCATTTAATAAGCTTGTATCGTTTTGTTATAACAACTCAACTGATTTAAAGTTATTAATGTTATGCTGTTGGTTTTGATATTACTATATACAAATGTTAACTTATGCTTATGGTTGTTCATGTGTATTAAAATTGCATCTAACATATCGGAATGATTATGATTGTTGAATCAAAATAAAAACTACATATGATGCCCAATTATTATTAAGACTCAAAAATTAATTTTCCCTACTTCACAAGAATCTTTAAAACAAGTGGTTGTTTAAAATTCTAAATGCTATATTTTTGTATTATTAATAGAAAAATGGAGCATGCAAGTAGCGAAAACTCTAACCCGGAAGTGATCTTGACCCCCACTGAGGTTCAAAGAATGATTGCTGAGGGAATATCTGCAGCTCGTGAAGCGGATCGTTTGAATAATACCAATGGTGCAAATCGTGAAGCTAATACAATTACTCCACGTAATTGTACTTACAAGGATTTCATGACTTGCAAGCCAACAAACTTCAAAGGAATTGAAGGAGTGACTGAAATGGCACATTGGTTTGAGCATACTGAGACAGTCTTCAAGAGGAGTGGTTGTCCTGGGAATAGTAAAGTTACCTTTGCTACAGGAACTCTTCAAGGAGAGGCATTATCGTGGTGGAACACTACTGCGAATGCTATGGGTCCAGATGAAGCTTTCAGACTTTCATGGAATGAGTTGAAGAATAAAATGTTGAAGAAGTATTGTCCAAGGACAGAGATTCGAAAACTGGAAGATGAATTTCATCAGCTAGTTGTAAGGTACAATGACTTGAAGACATACGACAGAAAGTTTCTGGAGTTGTCGGTGTTGTGTCCAACTATAGTACCCGATGTTGAACAAGCATTGGAGAAATACGTGGAGGGACTGCCACCATCCATTGAAGGAGATGTTACCTCATCGAATCCAAAGTCAGTAGAAGAAGCTATGGAGCTTGCACAGAGATTGTTAACCCGGGTAATCAAAAGAGGTTCTACCTCTGTGATTAATGAGCATAAGAGAAGTGCTGACAACCGAGGGAGTAACAATAGCAACAACCGTAGCTATAACAACAGTTACAGTGGTAACCGTAGCTACAGCAACAACAACAATCAAAGCAGAAATCGCAACAGAGATCAGCAGCAGAACCGTAGTAATCATCATCAGCAACAAAATCGTCGACAAGAAGCTACCCGAGCTTATGCAGCAGTGCCTGCAGAAAGTAAAGGTTATTCTGGAACTCTACCCCCATGTAACAAGTGCAACATGCATCATAATGGAGCATGTAGGACTGCTTGTGGCAACTGTAAAAGAATTGGTCATATGACAAGGGACTGTCGAGCGACTGGAGCCAACACACAACCAATAGCAGTAAAGTGCCATGGTTGTGGAGAAGTTGGACATTACAGACCTCAATGTCCGAAATTTACCAATAATGTTGCCAGAGGAAGAGCGTATGTACTTGGTGATGGGAACACAACGCAGAATTCAGATGTTGTTACTGGTACGTTCCTATTAAATCAACAAGATGCTAAGATATTATTTGATTCAGGAGCAGATAAAAGTTTTGTGTCTACTTCGTTTGCCGCAAATCTAAATATTACTCCTGTAGAATTAGATACTATCTATGAAATAGAATTAGCAGATGGAAATATTCTAAGTACCAATACCCTAATCGAAAACTGCACCTTAACCCTTCTAAATAAATCTTTCCCTATCAATCTTATGCCCATCCAATTGGGAAGTTTTGATGTCATCATTTGTATGGATTGGTTATCTAAACATCATGCCAGAATAATTTGTGATGAGAAAATCATCCAAATTCCATTCGACGGTGAAACCTTAATCATCCAAGGTGATAAACCTAAAACTTCTTTCAATAGCATTTCGTACGCCAAGACGATGAAATACATAAGCAAAGGATGCCATGTATTTCAAATCCAAGTAACGGGAGGAGAAACAAAAGAAAAGAAGAAACAACTTGATGAAGTGCCAGTTGTAAGAGAATTTTCTGATGTATTTCCCGAAGACTTACCTGGAATCCCACCAACTCGTCAAGTAGAATTCCGAATCGATTTAGTGCCTGGAGCAGCAGCCGTTGCAAAAGCACCATATCGATTAGCACCCTCCGAAATGAAAGAATTATCTGAACAGTTAAAAGAACTATCAGATAAAGGTTTCATTCAACCGAGTTCATCCCCTTGGGGAGCACCAATCCTATTATTCAAAAAGAAAGATGGAACGTTCCGAATGTGTATCGATTACAGAGAGTTGAACAAACTCACGGTGAAGAATCGATATCCATTGCCAAGGATCGACGATCTATTTGACCAATTACAAGGATCAAGTGTGTACTCAAAAATCGATCTTAGATCAGGATATCATCAACTAATAGTTAGGGAAGAGGACATTCCCAAGACAGCTTTTCGAACACGATACGGACATTATGAATTTCAGGTGATGCCATTTGGTCTTACCAATGCACCAGCTGTATTCATGGATTTAATGAACCGAGTATGCAAACCATACTTGGATAAATTCGTTATTGTGTTCATTGATGATATTTTAATCTATTCGTGCAATAAAGAAGAGCATGCCGAACACTTAAGGACTATTTTGGAGTTACTTAAGAAGGAAAAGTTGTACGCCAAGATTTCCAAATGTGATTTTTGGATTTCTACCGTTCAATTTTTAGGCCATATCATCAATAACAAAGGTATCCATGTAGATCCCGCGAAGATTGAAGCAGTTAAAGGTTGGACGTCACCCACCTCCCCAACCGAGATTCGTCAATTCTTAGGTCTCGCTGGTTATTACCGGAGATTTATAGAAGGTTTTTCAAAGATTGCAAAACCATTGACGGAACTGACCCAGAAGGACAAGAAGTATAACTGGGAAGAGAAGCAGGAGTCCGCATTTCAACTGCTGAAACAAAAGCTTTGTGAAGCACCAATATTGGCATTACCAGAAGGCAATGAGGACTTTGTAGTGTATTGTGACGCATCTCATCATGGTTTAGGTGCGGTACTAATGCAAAGAGACAAAGTTATAGCCTATGCTTCACGACAGCTGAAAAAGAATGAAGAAAACTACACCACTCATGATCTAGAATTAGGAGCAGTAGTTTTTGCTCTTAAGATATGGAGACATTACCTATATGGTACAAAGTGTACGGTTTTCACCGATCACAAGAGTCTACAGCATATCTTAGATCAGAAGGATCTAAACATGAGGCAAAGAAGATGGTTAGAATTACTCAATGACTACGACTGTGAAATTCGTTACCATACTGGTAAAGCGAATGTAGTAGCCGATGCGTTGAGTAGAAAAGATAGAATTAAACCTCTTAGAGTTCGATCTCTAGGAATGACAATTCATTCGCCACTTCCCGCTCAAATCATCAAAGCTCAAATGGAAGCTCTACAAGAAGAAAACCGGCAATATGAGAAAATTGACAGAAGGTCAAACCTGAAAGATCAGGTTGACAGAATGCCAAATAATGAAAAAGAATTTGTGAGAAGAAATTATGGAATGTTATGTTTTAAGGAAAGATATTGGATTCCTCTATTTGGAGGTATTCGAGACCTTATCATGCATGAATCTCATAAATCCAAATATTCTATTCATCCCGGTTCCAATAAAATGTACCAAGATATTAAGAAGAATTATTGGTGGCCAAATATGAAAGCTGATATCGCCGAGTACGTTGGTAAATGTTTGACCTGTTCTAGAGTAAAAGCAGAGACTCAGAAACCATCAGGATTACTCGTGCAACCAGAAATTCCAGTCTGGAAATGGGAACGAATCACAATGGATTTTATTACCAAATTACCAAAGACTTCGACTGGATTAGACACAATCTGGGTTATCATCGATCGATTAACCAAGTCTGCACATTTTCTACCAATCAAGGAAACTGACGAGATGGAAACACTCGCTCAGTTGTATTTTAAGGAAATTGTGATTAGACATGGGGTACCAATATCTATTATTTCTGATAGAGATAGCCGATTCACATCAATATTTTGGGAATCGCTACAGAAATCTCTTGGTACTAGGTTAGATATGAGCACCGCTTATCATCCGCAAACCGATAGACAAAGTGAGAGAACAATCCAAACCTTGGAAGACATGCTCCGAGCATGTGTGATTGATTTCGGAAAAGGTTGGGATAGACACTTGCCATTAGTTGAATTCTCGTACAATAATAGCTACCATGCCAGCATAAAGGCTGCACCTTTTGAGGCACTGTACGGAAGAAAGTGCAGATCACCAATCTGTTGGACAGAAGTTGGTGATATGCAAGTTACTGGACCAGAGCTAATACATGATACTACTGAGAAGATATTCCAAATCAAGCAACGCTTGCAAGCTGCTCGTGACAGACAGAAAAGTTATGCTGATGTCAGGAGAAAGCCTATGGAATTTCAAGTAGGAGACAAAGTCATGTTGAAGGTTTCGCCATGGAAAGGAATGATTCACTTTGGAAAACGTGGAAAGTTAAATCCGAGGTATATTGGACCTTTCAAAATTATGGAGAGAATTGGTTCAGTTGCTAATAAATTAGAACTTCCGGATGAACTCAGTAGGGTACACCCTACGTTTCACGTATCCCAACTCAAGAAATGTTTGTCAGACGAAACTCTCGTCATTCCACTAAAAGAGATTAGATTGGACGACAAACTAGTGTTCACAGAAGAGCCTGTGGAAATAATGGATAGAGAGATAAAACAACTCAAACAGAATCGTATCCCCATTGTAAAAGTAAGATGGGACTCTAAGCGAGGACCGACTTATAAATGGGAAAGAGAAGATAGATTCCGTGAGAAGTATCCGCACTTATTTTCATAGAACGCACTTGTTAGATTTCTTAAAATCGAATTTCGGGACGAAATTCAGAATGACAAGTGGGTACTGTAGAACCCTGTAAAAATTTCTTGAAATTAAATCGTTAATAAATATATAATCTTTCGTTATCGTTTCTAATCCCCATTTTCTCGGAAAAATTTAAAATTTTTCTTATTATATTATTTTGGCGATTTTCAAAAAATAATATAATTCACGAAATGACGGAATTAATCCTCGACACGTTACACGAAACCTAAACTTTTCATTTAATCCTAAACCTAAATCCTAATCCTAATTATATTTAGTAAATATAATTAAAATTCCCTAATCACTAAATTAGCCAAACGGACCCTTAATTATCTTCGGCCCAATCCACCTTTACTATTCCTAAGCCCACGCCACTAAGCCCAAATTCCAAATCAATAGTTTTCATCCGTTCGACCAAGATTAAACCACCTCCAAATCACATCGTCTATTCCTAAAATTTACACACGACCCACGTATTTTATTTTCCCATCTCGTTAACCTACTAGCCAACAATTAGTGTGTCAAGTCTCGTGTTCCTACGTTGAGTTTTGATACGCTTTTAAGTGGCAAAGTATTCGACCTTAGCAAACCCAAATCGATTTGGACTATATTCAAAACTTAACTGTTTTGAATCTAGTTTGTTTCTAAACGTTCCTAATATTATTACTAGGATGATTTTATGCTCAAATGTTAAAGATGATCATGTATATTCAAGTTGTACACGATTTTGTAAATCGTATTGTATGATAATATATATGTCGACATAGGTATGATTCATCCCAACACCCTCCTTCTTTTGTGCTCTCACAAGCTATCCTAAAACAATATAAAACTTCACCTAAGGAGTCTAGTACTGACATGCAATAGTGTGGGAAGAGTTTACATTGAACTTTCTTACTAAAACGTTATATATTTGTAATATATATACGTACGTTGCATGCATCTTACTCTTATTCATTCTCTCATTCTTTCACTGCAATAATTGGACCTTCAAATCCTTCTCATAAGACTTACAAGTCGAGTAGTATTATATTGGAAGCAAAGAAAAGATATCGGGTTCAAAATAATATATAACGTTTGGGTTATATAGCTTGGACGTGATTTCTTGTGTTCTTTTATACCTATCTCGACTCTATATCACCTCTAAGGTGTTTGTAAGTTTCTTACACTCAATTCTAATCCATTTCATACGTATTTATATGTTCATGCACTTTGTGATTTTTGTTTCAATCGTTTACACTTTGCACGTTTAATTCACGTATATATTTGTTCGTAGTACACGAAATGTGATTAGCCTCTATCTTGGAAGGCCTAGGAATCACGTAGCACACACCATTCACTTTAGTTGTAACGTTATAATCATTTCATGCATTTATTTTAACTTGTATCCATCGTATGAAATTTAGTATAAAACTTAGTAAAATTCACAAGTTTTCAAAATATATATACCGGTTCAACCATGTCACAAAACGAGTCTATAACTTAAACTTTCGTTTAACAATAGTACCATATCTTTTCACGACGTCATAGACCAACTAGCAAACTAACAATTTCATATAAACAACTTGTAAAAATAATCACGTTTTGACATCATAAACGATCCATTTTGAATGTACATAAACCGGATTTCAAAACTAAAAATATTTATAAAATTTTATTATTGTCGAGTGGGCTTAACTAAAGCCCACTAAGCTTTTGAAATCCGTAAGCCCACTGGGCCTATAAGAAATGTTTTTAGAATCATAAAAATAGTCCAAAGCCAAGCCCAAAACTTTTTCTATGCCCTCGCCTCTAAAAATCTTAACGGGCCTTAAGTTTATTCGATCCAGGCCCATAAGCTATAAAAATGAGCTTTTGAAATAAATAAGCAGTTAAATAAGCTTGTTACTTAATTAATAAGCTTCGGAAAATTTTTAGAAAGTTCCATAATCATTTTTGTAAAAATTGGACTAAAAATGTAACGCGACGACACCTAGAAGGACTAAATGTGTAAATATTGAAAATCAAGGACTAAAACTGTAAATACAGAAATCTAAGGATAAAATGTGATAAAAATTAATATTAGAAGGTTTGTATTGATTATTGGACAAAGTAGAGGACTATAGTTGAAAAATATATAAAAATGACTAACGGTGTAACGCAAGTATCGTTAGTGTAAAAATGGTAAAAATTAGAAAAGGAGACAAAGACTAAACATAATTTATTTATCATTCTTATTTATTTTATATTTTTCGTAAATTTATTTCATATCATGTTTAAATCTTATTTATATTTATATATATATTATTAACTTAACGTTAATAATATATAACGGTATTTTAAAAGGTTAAGATTTTATTTACGATTAAAAAGGAAAAACTTCGATGGATAATTTTAAAAATCATATTTTGTCATATCATGCATATTACAATATTTTCACTGCACATCACTTAATCGTCATAACGAATATCTAATATTCGTTATTTTCTTTATAATTACCGAATAGTTTTTGGTCAAGTTCTTAGATAAAATTTATTTATCAGGTTGTGTTTCGAAGCCGTTTTCATAAAATTCGTCCGACTTTATTTTCTTCATTTTCAGTATCAATCAAGGTGAGTCATAGCCTCACATTTAATTATTTTCAAAAATTCCGTGAGGGGGATACATGTTATAAATAGATCACAAGTATTTTCTGTATGCTTTCCTGACTGATATATGCCTAAGTTAGCTATTGCCAAAAGACCCTTATTCACGAGCCATTAATCACTGCGGTGAACGCGAATATAATGAATAGATCTATTTAAGGTTTGACAGCCTGTCCCACTAATGCTTGACGGAATGCCATTATGCATGTGGTTAGCCGCATTAGTCGTGATAATTATATTTGAGTAAAAATAGGAATTGGCAAATCACCTATTACACGAGGGCAAATTTATCATTGATTTGATAAACACCCGCCGTTTACGGTATTTGTTAACGTTTGCGTGTCATGAGACTTAGTGCAATATATGAACTGCAATATCAATGTTTTCAAACTGATTGTATTTTCCAATACAATCTTGCTTGTGTATCAAAATGATTATTAAATTCAAACTCTATGATTTCACTCAACAATTTTGTTGACTTTTAAGCATGTATCTCGGGTATTTAACAGGGGAAGCAAGCATGGAACGGGCGGCAAAAATCTTCAATTTATGTTTACTTTATTTCAAATATGATGTAAAATAAATGATGTTTGATTTAATTCAAAACATCAAGTTTTTTTATAATACTCTGATAAGGACCTATTGTATTTCAAATATTTATAAATGAAATAATGTTTTTAAAACGTCTCTTCGAGTCGTTTTCTATCATTATGACTTCGATCTTCACCGTAACACCCTAATTGCTATTCCGCTGCCGCATTTCAAATTAGGGGGTATTACAATCTTGCTCTCTATGACAACGAAAGTTGGAATGATCCCCGTGATTTGAACAAAATGGTTAAGGCAATATCTTTGCCATCGAACAATTCTAGCACTCCCGACCGTAGGATCATGGAACTTGAGGATCAAGTCAAGTTTCTCATGAAATCCTACGAAGCTCCTAAGCCTTCAAGCCAAGTGAACAAAATCACTTCTTCATGCGAATTATGTAGTGGTCCCCATGACACTCGTGATTGCTTGGAACTCCCCGAACAAGCTTTTTTGCGGATTACGCATCCTCACGTACCGACAAAGCGGGAGACAAGTGGTACACTTTCAAACCTGAGACAAACCCTTACGGTGATTCATACAACCCTTCTTGGAAAAATCACCCAAACCTTAGGTGGAAACAAAACCAAAACATGCCCCAAAATAATTCTTCCAATCCACCTAATCGTTACCAACCAAACGGTCCACCCTCTAACCGTACTTTCAACAACAATCCTTCCAATAACTATGGTAGTACCAATAATCTTAAATGATTGATGTCCAAGTTTATGGCATCTCAAGAAGCTCGCATAGCTAAGTTTGAATCCGAATTCAATCAACAACAAACGGAGATGACCAATAAAATTGACAACTTGTTGAAAGCCCTCAACAACCAAGTGCTAACTACACCTAGGAAGGATACTAGGGACACTAGTAGCGGTATCCAAATTAAGGACCCCTCATCATCCAAGCACGTCCACTTTGTCAATGTTGTCACCATTAAGCCATAAGGATCTATTCGATGACCCCGAGACACGGATGAAGTTGGAATAGAAATTGTACCTAAGGATGAGGTTAAGGAAGTTGAGGATAAAAAGAAAGAAAAGTTAGAGGAAGTAGAAAATGTAGAGGAATACTTTGATAAGTTACCCACCAAAGAAGAACGGGAATACCATAAGGATCTATTCGATGACCCCGAGACACCATACGTTCTTGGTTCACCACTCATCAAAGCGGGTGATCCCTCTAACATCAACATACCATGCAATATTAGGCATATGCATGTGCGGAAAGCCTACATAGATCTTAGATCTCCCATAAACATTATGACTAGGACATATTATAATTGGGTAATGAAGAAGCAACTTGGGTATAGGATGATGCCCAACACGAATTGGATGAGCAACTTTGTAGGAAGAGTGAAAGGATTACATGTCTTTGTAAGAAACTTCACTTATGTTACCGATTTTTTGATTGTAGAAGATATTCGTCCGGTAATAGATGGTTGTTTAAGTCAAGTAGTATTCGGAAAGCCATTTGTTGAGGCCTCTAAGATGAATTATGACCCGTCCCTAGGGATAGTTAGATTCAAGGATGAGAACGATTAAATAGCTTTCCAACTGCCCTATAAGATTGAACAATTTCGTCTTCTATCAAACCTTGAAAAGGAACACAAGCAAGCGGTCTACTATAGGAATGATGAGGATAGACGTAGAGGAGTAGACTATGTCATGAGTAGAATATTCGGTTTCTACAAGGAATGTTTGCAACTAGGTCCGGAATACAAAACTAAGATTGAGGATGACCTAGAGAATGTGACCAATGACGAGGTCACGTAATTTCCCGTGACCTTGAGTCTAGCTACAAGACTCGTAAATAAAGAAAAACGCTTCTTGGGAGGCAATCCATGTTTTGTGTGTTTTTTATTTGTTTGATTTTATTTGTTTCCGTATGCGTGTTTTATTTTTATTGTTGGTAAATCATGTTTCAAACTAAATTGTGAAAGTGCTTTATTTTGTTTTTAACTTCGTCTTAATTACATATAAAGGTATTTTGCAAAAGCTAAGTGTAAGGGAAATCCAAATTTGTTTATAAGAACGAAAATGAGCATGATTCACTACAATATTAAATGAGCATGTATATTAGTAATTGTTTGAGTCAAATGCTTGTATCGAGTCATAATGATGTTTTGCAGGATTTTCCAGGAAGTAAGGCATAAGTTTTTCCAGAAATTTTCCGGAAACTTAACATGAGATTTTTGCAGGAACATTCTGACGGCGTCAGGAGTTATAACCTGGCAGCGTCAGGTACTAAAATTCTGAAAAATTTTGCGAGTTTTGTTTAAACCGGAGTCTTAAAGTTTTTGTTGATCCTTTAGTTCTAGCAATATCTTTGCCTTCGAACAGTTCTGGCACTCCCGACCGTAGGATCATGGAACTTGAAGGTCGAGTCAAGTCTCTCATGAAATCTTACGAAGCTCAAAAACCTTCAAGCCAAGTAAGCAGAATCGTTTTTACATGCAAATTATGCAATGGCCCTCATGAGACTCATAACTGCATGGAACTTCCAAAACGTGCTTATAACGAATTCACATCATCACACGTAGGTCAGGGTCCTCGAACTTCTGGCGAGGCCTATGAGGCATGGAAGGATAAACCTAATTTCAGAGGGTACCAAACGCGAAGCGTATCCTTTAATGACTCCTCACCACTCACTTGGTCCGAGCATTGTCCATCACAAGGCATTCCCAGGCAAAGCTGTGAAGATACCCTAAAAAAATTCATTCTATCTCAAGAATTACAGCTCTCTACGCTCGAGGCTAAATTTAAACAACAGCAGGCTGATGTGAACAACAAGATTTGTGATTTGTTAACTGCTATCAAAGAGCATGTTGTTAATAAGCCCATTCGCGTTGATGAGGTTAAATCTGCTACCGTCATGAGTCCACCAACCTCCCCTGTGAAAATAAAAAGTCCTAGCAAGTTATTCAAACATCTATCCCCTAAAGGAAAAGAACCTGTCAACTCCCTAGGACCAACCCATTTCGTAAACACCATCACCACGATATCTGCTTTTACACCCAACTCAACCCAGCAACAAACTAACAAATTTGGTCATATAGCTAAAGATGAGACCTTAAGGGTAGACCATGATTCAGCCAGAAAACCTACCAACTCACCCGAGCAATACACCGCGCAAGAATCCAGCAAAACGGATGAAGAGAAAGAGAGATCGGAAGAGCATGAGAGAAATCCAACCATTTTGGGCAAATCTATTATAGAAGAACCCGAGAGAAAAATGGAGGATGTTATTAGTGGGAGTAGAGATAGGACTAAGGAAGATAACCATAAAGTTTTCAAGATCTCCTGCACCATTAAGGAAAAGCTCCTAACCGATAGTCATATAGATCCTAGCTCCCCAGTCAACCTAATCCCCCTTTCCTTATACCATGAGACCTTCCCAAAACGCATTGCGAGCGAAAGGGTAATGAATAATCTATCAATCAGGGTCAGAGAGCTTGTTTACAATACTGACCTCACCGTAGTCAATGACGTAGACTCTCTCACCAATCAAACTTTAACCAACCTTGTTCTTGGGAAGCCATTTATCAATGAATCGGGAGTGATTCTTGATGAGAAAGATGGTAGTGCATTATTCACCAATGGTGTTAAGAGGGTAAATTTTCGTGGGGGTAATGAGGAGGTGTACGAGTATCGTCCTTCCCTTGAGGGGAATCTATATGGGTCAAAGGATGGAGAGTCGGGGAAGATAAGACGGCGTGATCTGAATAATCTCAAAATCCCCTGCATGATCGGTCATAAGTACTTCGACAACATCTATATTAATGTATTCCTGCCAAAGAATTTTATGTCATTGTTCCATTATAACAATATCTGCAGATGGGGGATGATTTACAAGGGAGAGAAAGTGGTTGGTAAGGATCATGAAATCCAGGTGTTCGTAGGAAATATGACATTCACTATGGAATTCACGATTGTGGATAACATAGAAGACTATGTCGACCCTAGGTTATCACAAGTCGTTTTTGGAGCACCCTTTTGTGAAATCACTAATTTGATAGTGGATGACTTGAACGGAATCATGACCTTCACTGATGGGATTAGGAGGATTTCATACCAAACGCCATACAAAAGAAAAGACCTTAAGGAAATCGATTGTGACGGGCTTGATAAGATAAGTTCCCAACTTATTTTGTGTGATGAAGATGTTAGGAGAGGGTGTAAGGACACTTCCGATCTATCGTGTGGATTCTTTAAGGATGTTAGTAAGCTTGGTTCTAAATATCGAAAAGATATCTTCGAGTTCGAAGACCCGAAGTACTTGCACTATGAAAGCGATACTAGTTTAGAAGACGACCTAGAGAGTGGAACCAATGATGAGATCACGTAGTAACCCATGACCTTGAGTCTAGCTACAAGACTCGTAAATAAAGAAAAGCGCTTCTTGGGAGGCAACCCATGTTTTGTGTGATTTTATTTGTTTGATTGTTATTTGCTTCCGTATGCATGCTTTATTTTTATTGTTGGTAGATCATGTTTCTAAACTAAATAGTGGAAATACTTTAATTTGTTGTTTTGGCCTAGTCTTAACTTCACCTAAAAGTATTTTTGCAAAAGATAAGTGTAAGGGGAAACCCCAAATATGTTTTTAAGAAACAAACCGATCATGATTCTCCACAATAATAAATGAACATGTATATTCGTATTTGTTAGAGTCAAATGCTTGTATTGAGTCATAATGAAGTTTTGCAGGATTTTCCAGGAAGTAGGGCCAAGTTTTTCCAGAAATTTTCCGGAAACTTAACATAAGAATTTCTGCAGGTCAATTCTGACGGCGTCAGGAGTTTACTCTTGACGGCGTCAGGTGTAAAAATCTGGAAATTTTACCGGTTTTGTTTTTCTAACGGAGTCTTATGGTTTTTGTGAATTATTAAGTTTTATAATCTCCAGGAGATCTGCAAACATCATTCCACAAGCATTATATCTTATTTTGTTTTCTAGGATTTAGTAACTTATATAGGATGCCGCCGATTTTACGCGAGGTTGTCTTGTCTATTTTGTCAGGTTTTACAGGTTATGTATGACGAGAAGATGATTTATATTCTGGAAGGGAAGCTTTGATTGTTCATTTTCTTGGAGGAAGATTTAACCTGGCCACCTTATTATCCATACCGAGCGAATCAGGGGAGTATTTGATTTCATTCTCTTTACTTTTTCACTTTTACATTCTTTACTTGAACATTGGGGACAATGTTCATCCTAAGTGTAAGGGGAGGGTAAAAAGATGATACCTTACATATGCACTTTCGCTTGAGTTTGTTTTGTTTGATGGTAGATGTGTAATAAAACTATGAGAAATACTTGTTAGTGCAATTTTAGCGCCAAATTTAAAATTTTTTACAACATTTAGGAGTGAAACTTTAGCCATAGCAAGCGTCTCATGGATAGGAGATTGTATGACTAGCACATAAAATTTGATAGGAAAAGCATTCATTATTAGTGCTTATGAGTGTACCGGTAGCATTTAGATTCTAGAACTTGCGTTAGTGATGCATCCCGAGACCGCTAGTGAGACTACATTCGTGTGGTAGGATTTACTACATGATAAGAGGCATTAGGATTACCCTTGTGTTAAACCCGTATTATGATTACTTGACCATTTAAGTCATATTACTTGGCTAGTTAAGTCAACTAATTTTTCCCACACCCTTAGCGTTGTACTCATTTTTAGTACACGAAACCCCTAGTACACCTCTCCGAGCCTATCTTTTCGTTTCTAACTTTAAGCATTTTACTTAAAGAAAGAATTTGTTACACCCCACTTAAATGTACACCCAAATCGCCTTAGCCTTCCGTGTATGCGCTCATTTTTAGTGCATTATTGTTATTTGTTAAACCCTAAGTTAACTTTCTAATTGATTACATGGTTGCTAAGTCGAGTCATATCCTTGTACATATTGTTTTGGGACGATTGGGACTCATGGGTAAGTACTTATTTTATGGAGTAATGGGGAAGAACATCACTTTTTACCCCCATATGTACGTTAATCTTAAAAGTGCTCCAAGTGTTTTGATTTTCTTAATTCGAGTCATTAGATTAGTTTATTGTAAAGTATGTAAAAATTCTAGTGTAAGGGAAATGTTCATTCCCTATGATGTATTATTTTGGATGGTAGGGTAAGAGTGTATGAAAAAAAAAAAAAAAAAAAAAAAAAAAAAAAAAAAAAATCGAAAAAAGAAAAGAAAAAGAAAAGAAAAAAAAGAGAAAAAAAGGAAAAAGAGAAAAAACATACGGACTACCATCCCGTTTCATTCTATGTTTATTTTATGTTTTTGTTATTTTTCATTTTATTAGCTTAAGTCGAGTCTAGTCTTGGCTTAGCAACGCCATATTGTACATGTAATTAACCAAGAGTGTTAACTCGCCACCAGTAAAACTTCCTTTATCCAACAAAACCGTGTATTTCATATCCCTATACCTAACGTTACAACCCTTTAAAAGACCTCTTTGATAGTTTATCCTAGGTGCTTACGCCATGTGGTGGAGGTTTGATCCTTTCCCAAGCCTATGGTAATCTATTTTGCTATGACAGGTAGTGAGAGATATCTTCCGTTTCCATATTGTAATTTACACTTTATTACACCCGAGAGATGTGAGTATCTAAACACTATTTGTGAGGTGCTTGTGTATAACCTCCGTGCTTGTCTATTGGTCTTTAGTGGAACGATTATTTGTTGTAATTACTTTTATGTTAGTGTTAAATGACCCCTAACTTGTCTTTTGAGTAGAATAAAAGCGCATTTGCTTGAGAACAAGCAAATCTCAAGTGTAAGGGTATATGATGAGACGAAAAATGATCCGTTTTTAGGGGGTCATTTAAGCCCGAATTCAACTTTATTTGATCAAATATTGCCCTAAATCGTTCCTTTTGTGATTTTAGGTACTTTGGGAGTCAAATCTGGAAAAGGAAGCAATTCGGACGTTTTTGGAGCATAAAAGTGAAGAAAACGCCAAAGTCTTAATTTTCCATGCTGGGAACAGTAGGTGACGGCGTCAAGAGTAATTTCCTGACGGCGTCAAGAGCAAAAGTCCATGACGACCCAGAACATATTTGACGGCGTCACGAGGGTAGGGCGTCAAGAGTAAAAGTTATGACGGCCTGGAAATGAGTTTGTCTTGACGGCGTCAAATGTAGATCAAGGCAGTCCGAGAATGGTTTTGGCGGCGAGGTGACGGCATCACAAGTTTTGTCTTGACGCCGTCAGACCCCTTTTCCTATATATAGTTTTCTAATTTTTCACATTTAAAGAGAGAAGTTTTGAGAGAAGTTTTGAGAGAAGTTTTGGGAGAAACCCTAAGTACGATTTTGGTGTAACTTTACAGGTTTTTCAAGGGTTCCAAACCCTTGATACCTTGCATGTTTAATCAAGATAAGTGTTCCTTTAATTCAATTAATATGTCTATGTGTTGGTTGTCTATATCTTGTTCTTGTCTTAATTCCATCATGCTAGGCTAGATCTATCTTGTGTTTGCTTAGATCTAATGAAACCTAGATGTTAATTATGTGTTGATTACTTGTTTATTCTTGTCTTGGATGAATGATTTATATGTTAGGCTTAAGAAAACTGGCAGATCTCCAATTGGTAACATGCTTGAACGTCTTAAGAAACATGAACCAACGCGCACTAGGTCTTTATTGGTTGTATTTAATGCATGAGCCACTGTTTACAATCCCTATAGTTGTGCTGGGCATGGTGTAGGAGGAGATAAGAGCTCATAGAATTGGGGAGTTATGTGTGCCACCCCATGAATGGTATTAAGGAATACGATCCGTCATCCATGCAATTATAACAAGTAATTAACGTGTAAAAGATGTCTAGGGAGTAGTGAAATCTAAGTAAACACATTTTCTCCAATTACTGCTCACAACTTTAGTATAATTTAGTTTATTTTCATTTCTAGTATTTTATTTTGATTGCATCTTAGTATTTGGTTAGTTGAATAGCAACTAATTCCGCCCAAACCCTTCAAACCCGAGATTTTTAATTGCTTTCCATAAAATATAAAAACACAAAAATAATCATCCCTCACCTTTAGAACTAGTATTTAGGCTTTCTAATCCTAGCGACACTATTCCTAAGCTGAACGATCAATCCCCCGGTACTTGTCACTATACTATACTACAACGATCAGGTACACTGCCTGGTGGGGGTTGTAAGCTTCTCGAGATCCCTCGAGAGGTAAAGCCTGTTGCGATTCCCACGCATCAGGGGTCATTTTAGCCCGGATTCGAATTTATTTGATCAAATAATGCCCTAAATCGTTCCTTTTGTCATTTTAGGTACTTTTGGAGTGAATTCTGAAAAAGGAAGCATTTTGGACGTTTTTGGAGCATAAAAGTGAAGAAAACGGCAAAGTCTTAATTTTCCTTGCTGGGAACAGTACCTGATGGCGTCAAGAGTTATCAAGTGACGGCGTCAAGAGTAATACAAGAGGTGGAAGTGGATAAAGTCCGTGACGATCCAGAGGAGTTTTACACTATGGACATGGCGGCATCACCAACTCACCATAGGCCGTCATGGTCCAAATAAGAGTGACGGCCCAGAGTTGAATTTGACATGACGGCGTCACAAGTGGATCTAGGCAATCCGATTTCATTATGGGCGGCGAGTTGACGGCGTCAAAATTTCCTTCTTGACGCAGTCACCCTATAAAATCTATATATAGTTTTGCAATTTTCATTCATTAGAGAGGAACAAGTAGGGTATAACTTTGGAGAGAAACCCTAGTCCGAATATTACAGCTTTTTCAAGGGTTTTTATCCTTTGAAACCTTTCATGTTCAATTGAGATAAGTACTCTTTCAATTCATTCAATATGTCTATGTGTTGTTTGAATATATCTTACACTTGTCTTGAATTTAACAAGCTTGGCTAGATCTCTTGTGTGTTTGCTTAGATGTAGTGAAACCTAGATGTTAATTATGGGTTGATTGTTGTTTAAAGTTGTTACGGATGATTGTATTCAATGTTCGGCTTAAGAAAACTGGCAGACTTCCATTGGTGACATGCTTGAACGTCTTAAGAAACATGATCAGAGGTGTACTATGATTTTTGGTTGTATTTAATGCGTAGGAGAATTCTAATGATCCCATGTTAGGAGCTTCTAACGGCTCGACATAGGAGTGAAGTAGGATCCTATAGAGTTAGGGAATATTGTACACGGCCCTACGACTAGTATTAAGGAATACAACCCGTCATCCATGCAATTGTAACAAACTATCAACCTGTAAAAGATATCTAGGGAGTAATGAAACCTAAGTAAACACAACTTTCCCTATTATTGTTCACACCACTAGTTTAATTAGCTTCATTTTCATTTCTGTTATTTTATTTTGATTGCATCGTAGTTGTTGGGTTAGTTGATTAGCAACTAATTCCGCCCACTCTTCCAAAACCGAGATTTTTAATTGTTTTTATAAAAACATAAAAATACAAAAAGAATCATCTCTCACCTCTAGACCTAGTTTTTAGGCTTTCTAATCCTAGCGACACCATTCCTGAGTTGACGATCAATCCCCCGGTACTTGTCACTATACTATACTACAACGATCAGGTACACTGCCTGGTGGGGGTTGTAAGCTTCTCGAGATCCCTCGAGAGGTAAGGCCTGGTGCGATTCCCACGTATCAAGTTTTTGGCGCCGCAGCCCGGGGAATAGTTATTGTCTAGGTTAGGATTTCTTTTTATTAGGTCTACTTGCTAGATTCCTTTCTAGTAAGATTTTATTTTTATTTTTAGGTTTCTCTTTAGTCTATCTTTTTCTTCGTGCCTTTGTTAGTAAATTAAATACATTGACTATTCCGTTGACCATTATGGAAAACTTGAATCCACCCCTTTCCCCTAGAGAAGTGGCTTTGTTGCGTGAACAGATTGAGAATGAGATTAGGGAACTTAGGGAGCTTAATAGGTTAATTAATTTTGAGCTCGATCATGCATTTAGTGACCTAGCGACCGCCTTGTATTCAAATAAGGACCTAGGATCTAATGATTTTGAGGATGTGGTTGAGGAACTTGAGGAAGGGGAGGTAGATCCAAAGCTAGATGACTATTTCAATCTATACCCACTAAGGAGGAGATTGCTTACTATAATAATCTTATTGATAATCCTTGACCTCCTTTCACTAGAATTGAACCTAAGATAATGAGAGGCGATCCTAAGAATGCTAAGATACCATGTATGATTGGGTATAAACACATTGACAATGCTTACATTGATTTTAAATCCCCAATCAACATTATGTCCTCAAGTGTTTATAATGATATAGTGAAAACAAGACTTGGACCTAGAAGAGATCCCAAATACCCCGGTGGAGTTTGTAACTTTGTCGGGAGAATTAAAGGTCTACATGTCTTTGTTGGGAACTTTACTTATATCAATGACTTTATGGTTGTTGAAGACCTAGCTAGTGTTATTGATTGTCGCTTATCCCATGTTGTGTTTGGTAAACCATTTGTTGAAGAGTCCAAGTTAGAATATGATGAGATAGAAGGGACAATCCGATTTTTTAATGAAACCGATAGGATCACATATAGGATGCCTAATAGAATGAAAGAATTTCGTTTTGTGCCTCGATTTGACATGGATGACATTGATCCTTTTGAGGACATCAATGAAGAGGATAAGAAAAAGGGCATGGACTATGTATGGGAGAAGAAGAGCCTTTTCTATAAGGATTGCTTGACTCTAGGACCAAAATATAAAGTTAATAGGGAATTTGCCAATAGAATTATAGGAGCAATTAAGAATAAGGTGGTTGGTCTCTATAAAGAACATTTACAATCGGTGAATGAGACCAACGATGAGGTCACGTAATAGCCCATGACCTTGAGTCTAGCTACAAGACTCGTAAATAAAGAAAAGCGCTTCTTGGGAGGCAACCCATGTTTTGTGTGATTTTTAATTGTTTGATTGTTATTTGCTTCCGTATGCATGCTTTATTTTTATTGTTGGTAGATCATGTTTCAAAACTAAAATTGTGAAAATACTTTATTTTGTCGTTTGACTTCGTCTTAACTTCATACAAAGGTATTTCGCAAAAGATAATTGTAAGGGGAAACCTCAAATTTGTTTTTAAGAACGAAATTGATCATGATTCTCCACAATATTAAATGGACATATGTATTAGTATTTGTTAGAGTCAAATGCTTGTATCGAGTCATAATGATGTTTTTTAGGATTTTCCAGGAAGTAGGACATAAGTTTTTCCAGAAATTTTCTGGAAACTTAACATAAAGATTTCTGCAGGTCACTTCTGACGGCGTCAGGAGTTAACTCCTGACGGCGTCATGTGTAAAATTCTGGAAATTTTGCTAGTTTTGTTTTTCTAACGGAGTCTTGAAGTTTTTGTTAATTCTTTAGTTTTATAAACTCCAGGAAATCTGCAAACATTCATTCCAGAAGCATTATATCTTAAATTGTTTTCTAGGATTTGTTAGTATATATAGATTGCCGCCGATTACGCGAGGTTGCCTTGTTTGTTTTCTCAGGTTTAACAGGTTATATATGACAAGAAGATGATTTATTTTTCTGGAAGGGAAGCTTTGATTGTTCATTTTCTTGGAGGAAGATCTAACCTTGTTACCACACTATCTACACCGAACGAATCAGGGGAGTATTAGATTTCATTCTTTTACCTGTTTCACTTTTACATTCTTTAATTGAACATTGGGGACAATGTTCATCCTAACTGTAAGGGGAGGGTAAATGATGATACCTTATAGGATACTATTGCACTTGAGTTTTTTAGTTTGATGGTAGGTGTGTAATAAAACTAAGAGAAATACTTATTAGTGTAATTTTAGCGCCAAATTTAAATTTTTTTACAACATTTAGGAGTGAAACTTTAGCCTTAGCAAGCGTCTCATGGATAGGAGTCGTATGACTAGCACAAAACCGTACTATTCAGAAAAATTTTCCACCCAAATATGTGAGGTTCGCCTTTAGATTTGATAGGAAATACATTCATTATTAGTGCTTATGAGTGTACCGGTAGCATTTAGATTCTAGAACTTGCGTTAGTGATGCATCCTGAGACCGCTAGTGAGACTACATTCGTGTAGTAGGATTTACTACATGATAAGAGGCATTAGGATCACCCTTGTGTTAAACCCGTATCATAATTACTTGACCATTTAAGTCATATTATTTGGCTAGTTAAGTCAATTAATTTTCCCCACACCTTAGCGTTGTACTCATTTTTAGTACACGAAACCCCTAGTACACCCCTCTGAGCCTATCTTTTCGTTTCTAACTTTAAGCATATTACTTAAAGGAAGAATTTGTTACAACCCACTTAAATGTACACCCAAATCGCCTTAGCCTTCCGTGTATGCACTCATTTTTAGTGCATTATTGTTACATGTTTATACCCTTAGTTAATTATCTAATTGATTACATGGTTGCTAAGTCGAGTCATATCTTGTACATATTGTTTTGGGACGATTGGGACTGATGGGTAAAGTACTTATGTTATAGAGTAATGGGGAAGAACATCATTTTATTACCCCCATATGTGCGTTAATCTTAAAAGTACTCCAAGTGTTTTGATTATCTTGATGCGAGTCATTAGATTAGTTTATTGTAAAGTATGTAAAAATTCAAGTGTAAGGGGAATGTTCATTCCCTATGATGTATTATTTTGGATGGTAGGGTAAGAGTGTATGCAAAAAAAATAAATAAATAAATAAAATTAAAAAAAAAATCGAAAAATTAAAAAAAGAAAAAAAATAGAAAAAGAAAAGAGAAAAACATACGGACTACCATCCCGTTTCATTCTATGTTTGTTTTATGTTTTTGTTATTTTTCATTCATTAGCTTAAGTCGAGTCTAGTCTTGGCTTAGCAACGCCATATTGTACATGTAATTAACCAAGATGATTAACTCGCCACCAGTAAAGATTCCCTTTATCCAACAAAACCGTGTATTCCATATCCCTACACCTAACGTTATAACCCTTTGAAAGATCTCTTTGATAGTTTATCCTAGGTGCTTATGCCATGTGGTGGAGGTTTGATCCTTTACCAAGCCTATGGTAATCTATTTTGCTATGACAGGTAGTGAGAGATGTTTTCCATTTCCATATTGTGATATATACTTTATTACACCCGAGAGATGTGAGTATCTAAACACTATTTGTGAGGTGCTAGTATATGACCTCCGTGCTTGTCTTTGGTCTTTAGTGAAACGATTATTTGTTGTAATTACTTTTATATTAGTGTTAAATGACCCCTAACTTATATTTTGATTAGAATAAAAGCACATTTGCTTGAGGACAAGCAAATCTCAAGTGTAAGGGTATTTGATGAGGCGAAAAATGAACCGTTTTTAGGCGGTCATTTTAGCCCGGATTCGAATTTATTTGATCAAATAATGCCCTAAATCGTTCCTTTTGTCATTTTAGGTACTTTTGGAGTGAATTCTGGAAAAGGAAGCATTTTGGACGTTTTTGGAGCATAAAAGTGAAGAAAACGGCAAAGTCTTAATTTTCCTTGCTGGGAACAGTACCTGACGGCGTCAAGAGTTATCAAGTGACAGCGTCAAGAGTAATACAAGAGGTGTAAGTGGATAAAGTCCGTGACGATCCAGAGGAGTTTTACACTATGGACATGACGGCGTCGCCATAGGCCGTCATGGTCCAAATAAGAGTGACGGCCCAGAGTTGAATTGCACATGACGGTGTCACAAGTGGATCTAGGCAATCCGATTTCATTATGGGCGGCGAGTTGACGGCATCAGAATTTCCTTCTTGACGTCGTCACCCTGTAAAATCTATATATAGTTTTGCAATTTTCATTCATTAGAGAGGAACAAGTAGGGTATAACTTTGGAGAGAAACCCTAATCCGAATATTACAGCTTTTTCAAGGGTTTTTACCGTTTGAAACCTTTCATGTTCAATTGAGATAAGTACTCTTTCAATTCATTCAATATGTCTATGTGTTGTTTGAATATATCTTACACTTGTCTTGAATTTAACATGCTTGGCTAGATCTCTTGTGTGTTTGCTTAGATGTAGTGAGACCTAGATGTTAATTATGGGTTGATTGTTTGTTTATAGTTGTTACGGATGATTGTATTCGATGTTAGGCTTAAGAAAACTGACAGACTTCCATTGGTGACATGCTTGAACGTCTTAAGAAACATGATTAGAGGTGTACTATGATTTTTGGTTGTATTTAATGCGTAGGAGAATTCTAATGATCCCATGTTAGGAGCTTCTAACGGCTCGACATAGGAGTGAAGTAGGATCCTATAGAGTTAGGGAATATTGTACACGGCCCTACGACTAGTATTAAGGAATATGACCCGTCATCCATGCAATTGTAACAAACTATCAACCTGTAAAAGATATCTAGGGGGTAATGAAACCTAACTAAACACAACTTTCCCTATTATTGTTCACACAACTAGTTTAATTAGCTTCATTTTCATTTCTGTTATTTTATTTTGATTGCATCTTAGTTGTTGGGTTAGTTGATTAGCAACTAATTCCGCCCACTCTTCCAAAACCGAGATTTTTAATTGCTTTTATAAAAACATAAAAATACAAAAAGAATCATCTCTCATCTCTAGACCTAGTTTTTAGGCTTTCTAATCCTAGCGACACTATTCCTGAGTTGAACGATCAATCCCCCGGTACTTGTCACTATACTATACTACAACGATCAGGTACACTGCCTGGTGGGGGTTGTAAGCTTCTCGAGATCCCTCGAGAGGTAAAGCCTGGTGCGATTCCCACGTATCTGTGTAGTAGGATTTACTACATGATAAGAGGCATTAGGATCACCCTTGTGTTTAAACCCGTATCATAATTACTTGACCATTTAAGTCATATTACTTGACTAACGAAGTCAATTAATTTTCCCACACCTTTGCGTTGTACTCATTTTTAGTACACGATACCCCTATTACACCCCTCCGAGAAGTCAATTAATTTTCCCAAACCTTTGAGACTTTATTCCCCTCATATGAGGAAATCCAAAGCATGGTTGAGAACCACCTTCATCAAGCAATGGAATTTCAAACCACCTTGCTTGACTCAATACCAAATCCATCCTCAAACCAAGAAACCAAAACCAACCCATTTCAAACCACTCATTCCCATGCTTGCTCAAATTGTGAGCAAATGGGTGAAACCATCAAAACATTGCTTAACCAATTCCAAAATGAAACCCGCTTTGCATTCCAACATGTCATAGAACGTTTGGATGCTCTTTCCCACCCCAACAAATCCTAGACAATCCTTGGAGGCCGTTTGCCCCAATTTAGAAAAGTAGGATTTTATTTTTCTTTCTTGGTTATTTTTTAAGTTTTTGTTTAGAAGTAGAAGAATAGTTCTCATTTCTTGTCTTTTGACTTTTAAAAATCAAAATTTTACTTGAAATGATATTTCTTTCTACTCACTTTAGTACATTGTTGGTTGATCATGTTTGTGTTGTCATTGTGGTTGCAATGTGTGTGGTAACTACATTCTTGACTATATATATCACCAACTAACAATATTTTTTGTAGGGTCCAAAATCCATGTTTCCCATCTTGGCACTCCATTTAGGGGGAGTATCGACCAAGGGGGAGCATTGGTATTATTCCGCTTCGCTACTCTTCTTTTTGTTTCGACAAAAAGGGGGAGAAATATATTAAACTTTCAAAACTTAATATGATTTTCATAACTTAAGAAAAACAAGTTTAATATTCATTTTTTAAGTCTTAAAAACCAAGATTTTGTGAGTTACTTAAAAACAATGTTTATGTTTTGTCATCAACAAAAAGGGGAAGATTGTTATTACAAATATCGCCTAAAAACGTTATTTATATTTTACGATCTTCACTAAGTTTTGTTAATGACAAATGTAAACTTTAGTTTCTAAGTAAAACATAATTTTAGTTTTAAAGACTTGCATAAACTAGACCTTTGCTACATTTTACATTTCATAAAACACAACATCTTTTATTTTCTAAAAATAGAATTGTCACATCACATTTATGGCAAGTTTTGTCATTATACATTTATGGAAAGAAATGTGTTTGACTTACTTTGATGTTGCTTGCAAGTTTAGTGTTTGACTTAATATTATGTGATGTGACATTGTTTGGTTTGCAAGATTAATGAGATGTGACTTTGTTTGGTTTGCAAGATTTATTGCAAAACCAACTGCAAGCCCGGCGGTACCCTGGAGGTACACGGGCGGAACCCTTCTCAGGGGTCCGCCTAATCCGCCAGACCTGCAGAAGGTTTTGGCTATAAATATTGAGCCACAAGTTGAATTTTGGCTCATCACTTGACATTACATTTTACACACACTTTCATTCTTTCATCTAACCTCTTAACATTTCATATGTGAAGTTTCTTTTTGTAGCAAAGAGATTCACGGGCTTACTAAAAGTAACATGTATTCAACACAACGTTGCAAGACTTGTTAGCTTAGCATTGTGTAGACTTGTGTAGTTTACACTTCATTTGATTGTGTATTTTCAGTAGTGATCGGTTAGTATTTTAGTCCTCAAAATACAAAGAGTGTTGGGAGTTGTTGTACCCTAGTAAAAGAACTAACGGGAGTGGTTGTGCCCTTGTAAAAGAACTCGACATTTAGCTTTGTGTCGGTAAAAGTATAAGCGATGTGTAAGGTTTTCTCCGCCGGTGAAAGGAGCTTGTTGACTAGTGAAAGAAACTCTCGAGTTGGATACTCGGGGCGTGGACGTAGGGCAAGGAAAAAGAGTCCTTGTAGCCGAACCACGATAAATACTCATGTTGTGGTTTGATCGTTTCTTTCATTTACTTGCATGTTATATATTGTGTTTGTGCATAGATCTTTGATCAAACGGAAAGTTTCAAAGCTAACTTAACAAGTTAAAAAGATTTTAATCGGTAAACTATTCAACCCCCCTTCTAGTTTTCCACAAAGCATCTTACTTAAAGGAAGAATTTGTTAACAATCCACCCAAATGTGCAACCAAATCGCCTTAGCCTTCCTTGTATGCACTCATCTTTAGTGCATTATTGTTACATGTTTAAACCCTTAGTCAATTATCTAATTGATTACATGGTTGCTAAGTCGAGTCATATCTTGTAAATATTGTTTTGGGACGATTGGGACTCATGGGTAAAGTACTAGTGTTATGAGTAATGGGGAAGAACATCAATTTATTACCCCCGTATGTGCGTTAATATTTAAAAAGTACTCCAAATGTTTTGATTATCTTGATTCGAGTCATTAGAGTAGTTTATTGTAAAGTATGTAAAATTTCAAGTGTAAGGGGAATGTGAATTCCCTATGATGTATTATTTTAGATGGTAGGGTAAAAGTGTATGCAAAAAAAAAAAAAAAAAAAAAAAAAAAAAAAAAAAAAAAATCAAGAAAAAGAAAAAAATATATATAGAAAAAGAAAGAAAAACATACGGACTACCATCCCGTTTCATTTTATGTTTGTTTCATAGTTTGTTAGATTTTTATTAGCTTAAGTCGAGTCGAGTCTTGGCTTAGCAACGCCATATTGTACATGTAATTAACCAAGATAATTAACTCGCCACCAGTAAATATTGCCTTTATCCAACAAAACCGTGTTTTCCATATTCCTACACCTCATATTTTAACCCTTTAAAAGACCTCTTTGATAGTTTATCCTAGGTGCTTATGCCAAGTGGTGGAGGTTTGATACTTTCCTAAGCCTATGGTAATCTATTTGCTATGACAGGTAGTGAGAGATGTTTTCCGTTTCCATATTGTGATATATACTTTATTACACCCGAGAGATGTGAGTATCTAAACATTATTTGTAAGGTGCTAGTGTATGACCTCCGTGCTTGCTTTTGGTTTTTAGTGGAATGATTATTTGTTGTAATTACTTTTATATTAGTGTTAAATGACCCCTAACTTGTATTTTGATTAGAATAAAAGCGCATTTGCTTGAGGACAAGCAAATCTCAAGTGTAAGGGTATTTGATGAGGCGAAAAGTGTACCGCTTTTGGGGGGTCATTTAAGCCCGAATTCGTGATTATTTGATCAATTACTGCCCTAAATCGTTCCTTTTGTCATTTTAGGTACTTTTGAGGAGAAATCTGGAAAAGGAAGTATTTTGGACGTTTTTGGAGCATAAAAGTGAAGAAAACGGCAAAGTCTCAAAATCCTTGCTGGGAACAGTACCTGACGACGTCAAGACTTCACACATGACGGCGTCAAGCTTGGCAAAAGAGGTGGAAGTGGAAAATACACGTGACGGCCCAGAACATTTTTAGTGTTATTGACCTGACGGCGTCACCAAGGCCGTCAGGGTCATTTTGCAAGTGACGCCCCAGAGCTCAACTTCTACATGACAGCGTCAAGACTAGATCTAGGCAATACGACTCTTAACTTGGCGGCGAGTTGACGGCTTCAGAAGCTATAACGTGACGCCGTCAGGATGTTTTATCTATATATATTTTTCCAATTTTTCATTGTAATGTGTGGAACATTAGGAGGAACTTTACCACAAACCCTAGGTCGAATTTTCATCATATTGTAGGGGTTTCAAACCCTTCTTTCATCCATGTTTGAATAAAGATAATTCTTCCAATAATCATTCAATATGTCTATGTGTTATTTGATTCTATCTTATGCTTGTCTTTCTTTTAACATGCTAGGCTAGGTTTTTATTGTGTTTGCTTAGATGTAGTGAAACCTAAATGTTGATTATTGGTTGATTGTTTGCTTATAATTGTTGTGGATGATTGTATTCGATGTTAGGCTTAAGAAAACTGGCAGACTTCCATTGGTAACTTGCTTGAACGTCTTAAGAAACATGATCGAAGGTGTACTACGATTTTTGGTTGTATTTAATGCATAAGTGAATTCTAGTGATCCCATGTTATGAGCTTTTAGTCGGCTCGACATAGGAGTGAAGTAGGATCTTATAGAGTTAGGGAATATTGTACACGGCCCTACGACTAGTATTAAGGAATATAACCCGTCATCCATGCAATTGTAACAAGCTAATCAACCGGTAAAAGATATCTAAGGAGTAATGAAATCTAAGTAAACACATCTTTTCTCATTATTGTTTCCACCACATTAGTTAATTTTTATTTCCTTTTATTTTATTTTGATTGCATCTGTAGTTAATTGGGTTAGTTGACTAGCAACTAATTCCGCCCACTCCTTCAAAACCCGAGATTTTACTTGCTTTCATAAAATATAAAAAATACAAAAAGAATCATCTCTCACCTCTAGACCTAGTTTAGTAGGCTTTATAATCCTAGCGACACTATTCCTGAGTTGAACGATCAATCCCCCGGTACTTGTCACTATACTATACTACAACGATCAGGTACACTGCCTGGCGGGGATTGCGAGCTTCTCAAGATCCCTTGAGAGGTAAAACCTATTGCGAGGGCGCAATCCTGCGTATCAAGCCCACTCATGTATTAAGGAGGATCCATTATTAATGTTAGTGCTTTTAGCTATGATAGGGATATCTTTAGTTCAACCCTAGATAATATATTATCTGAGATTAAGGAACCTAAATGGGCGGTGTTTTTCAGTGATCCCAAAAAATCCCTAGAAAATGGTTTGCAATTGATTTATAGGGACCAGGATGTTCTTAAGCTATTTGAGTTTGCGGAAACAGATGAGTCAGTTGACATCTTTGTTATTTATAAGCCCCAAATGTTAGCAGTATTTTACTTGGATAACATTGGTTTTGAGGTTGTGGGTTGGGTAGAGGAAGATGCTAACTTTAGAATGTCAAGTGGAAGACCTTTTAGGACTAGAATAAAATGGAAGGGGATAGATAAGAACAAAATGCAGGCGAGTGTAAGGAAAATTCAAACAGGGCAAGGTGGTGTTGTTATAAAAAAGGATGAAGGAGTTTTTCATGACAAAAAGGTAAAAAATAAGGGAAAGGGTAAGCTGCTTCAGGAAGAGGACGCTTTGCAACTGGAAAAGGGTAAGGAAGTTGTAAAAACTTATAAGCAAGGTTTTGATGGGAAGGGGAAGGCTATAATGGTTGAGTTTCCTGGTTTTGATGGTGAAAACATGGCTGATGGTAATGGTGTTAAAAAAAGGGCAGGTGGTGCTGGTGATATTGTGCCTAGTGGTGTTAAAAAACGTTTCAGATAGTGGAAAGATTACCAGCTGCGTTCTTGCCCTTTCAGCCAACAAGCCATCCTAGGTAAGGTTTCAATGTTACATTGCATGGCTTGAGTTTTATTCCTTATTACATCAATTATACCTTATCTAACTTGAATATTTGGTGTTTGTATACTTGTTTTTCAGGCACATTTGTAGTTTGATCATCAGTTTAAGGTTCAATGTTTGTTTGTTGATAATCCAGTTCCAGTATGTAGATATTAGAAGGTTCATCAGGTGAAGGTTGTTTAGTGGAGGCCACATGATCTTTCCCATTTTAGTTAATTATCAGTAGAATCTTGTATCAGATAATGTTTTAAGTCATCTTCATGTTGTATCAGACAATGAATCCCCAGTTGACTACTATAAGTCATTTTCATGTTGTGCAAGACAATGTTTCCCCAGTTGACTACTAAGTCAACTTGCTAATTGGTTGGTTATGTTACAATATGTGTTTATCTGTCTTATAGCTTATATTTTGTTTGTGTACATATTAGATTATCTGTCTTATACCTTTAAAAAGTCAAAATAACCAAATGGTAAAATGTGATGGTATAATGACCACAATTGGTGGCACCTTTGCATCAGCAAAACCAAACACAGTGGCAATTTAACATTTAATCAACCTATGTTTAAACCATACCCAGTAATTGTACACGGTAACATGTGTTAAAAATGCAAATGCTTTACATATTTGAACATGCAATTCCAATATGCAAATGCTTTACCTATTTGAACATGTAGTTCCAATATGCAAATGCTAATCCAAACACCCAGTATATTCGAAAAGGCAAATCGTTTTGTTACTTAGACATCTAATAGTCAAACTGCCAAATTGACTTGTAATAGTCAAACTAACCAATTAACAACAAGAAGCAAACTTTTGATTGCCAAACGCTATCATTTAGTAAAAACCCGAATTTTTATTGATCGGTTTCACGTTGACAACCATTACAAACTTCCCTACCGTCTAAACATACACTTAGCTAGACCCACAACTTTCCCTATCACCATTTTTCTTCATTTCCTTCCTTTCCTTTAGATATTTAAACACAGCTTCAAGCCTTTTAATCCTTGTTTCCAAATCATCAAACTTTGGTAACACATTGTCGGCATCCTCTTCCTTCTCCTTCTTCACACCCAAACGGTCTTCATTGGAGCAATCCCTTTTCCTCAACCCATTGTACAAAGCCTTCCCCTTATCGTTTTGTGTCATTCTTAGTTATTTAGATTGAATGTATGTTGCTGGTAGTTTAGGGTTTTATAGAATTTAATAGAGTGCCGTGTTAGATTTAACCATATGCTAGTTATAAATGTTGTTGGACTATTATGCCCTTGAAAATATAACAAAAAATGAGCGTTGACCTTACCATTTCTGGTCAAGGGACGCATTCGGCCTCAAAAACCAGACTTTTGGACGCATGGCGACGATTTTGCAAACTTAGGGGGCATGGTGATGTTTTTGGACAAGTTTAGGGACCAACGGTGTATTTTTGTCTATATTAAACTTTGTGATTTCTCTCTCATGACAATAATTTTAGACGGAGGGAGTATAAACTTTCTTTTATAAACAGCTACTATTACTATTACTATTATTATTATTATTAATTTATTATCATTATTATAATTATCAATAGTATTATTATTAAATTGATCGTAATACTTAAAACACCATCAAA
The DNA here is from genome assembly GCA_030686995.1 of Artemisia argyi. NCBI lineage: Eukaryota > Viridiplantae > Streptophyta > Magnoliopsida > Asterales > Asteraceae > Artemisia > Artemisia argyi. The sequence goes on along the minus strand of CM060693.1, from coordinate 41,470,070 downwards.
GTATGCCTATATGTTATTGAGTATATGCACGAACTAAATGTAACATACAAAAAAAATTATATTTAATGATTTTGAATTATGTTAAAATATCAAATTAAACTAATCAAACAATAAGATTATTAAACAAACTTGATCATATTTGAAAATTCAAGCAAATATACACGGGTTAAAAACTAGAATACGGACAACGATAAATAAGTTAATTGTACTACCAAAAATCTGCAGATGCACGAATTATAAGTATTAAAATGAAAGCATGATTTATAAGTCAAACAAATTTAGTTAAAATATAATTATAGTTGTAGTTATAGTTTGAAAAACATTGTTAAATTTTTATATGGCCGTATACTAAACTAAAATTTTAAAATAAATTTGATTCATGTGTAGCCTCGTGCATACACGATACTTATAACCGGTAAAAATATAAACACTTGAGTTGAAACGAAAAAGGTAAAAATAAATAAATAGATAAATAAATGAGATTTATCATTCAACCCTACACTCTTTGTTGGTTGTTATTTGTATAACGGTTCCCAGATTAGGGTTAAGATAATCAATAAAGGTACCGGATATTCACTTGAAATCGTGGTATCACTTTCCAATAGAAACTATTCGACCCTATGCCTGGGTTACACGAATATCTCTATGGGATAAGACCAAGTGATGTTCTTGCTTTAGGCACAAACCAAGAACCAGATGCGTATAGAAGTGTTTAGGGTTTTGTGTTTAGTATATCGTATGATAACTTCTCTTCATGCATAATGATGTGATCTCTATTTATAATAGAGAATACTCAAACCCTAGCCCATGGTATTATGTATAATTAACGGCCCATTAATTATATCATAATAATTTCCATAATAATAGGGATCTGTGGTTATCAGTGGAAACATTATCACTAGCAGTGGTAATGTTAACACTAGCAGTGGTAACAATAACCCTTGCAGTGGTAATGTTAACACATCAGTGGAAACATTAACCCTTGCAGTGGTAACATTAACACATCAGTGGAAACACACTAACATCAGAATCTACTATCAGTAGAATCAAAACATAACCACTATTGAGTCAGGGGATTCAGTGACCAAATGGGTGTATACTCCATACCTCCAAACCCATTACCAGGTGTGAATTGATCCCTCAAGAGCACTAAATTTTCCAACAATCCTCCCCAAATTTAGTTATCTTCCTTTGCATGAAAAACAAACACAAACCAAAACAAGTGCATAAATGAAAATATCCTGAGGATTGAATTTCCACATTAGTACATATACTTTCAAATATTCGAGAATCAGGGTGTTCTAAGAATTGAACCCTTCAACCCATTTGAATACCTGATGATAAATACACACAAGTTTTCAAACACTTAAATACTCCTGACACTATACAAGCCATGTGTCCATATCCAATTCATAAATGTTATAGAAGCTAAAAGTCCAAAGCTTCCTGAAGCGGCAAAACTTCAACATTCACATAGGTGGTTCATCTTTAATTCATGATCCTGCTTAGCACTTTTTCAAAGAAAATTAACCATTAAGAAGTGAAGACTTCATCCTCCTTTCAGCAGGTAACAAGCACAACCTTGGGATGTTTGTGATACATGTGCTTCAGTCCACTAAATGATCAGCTTTCCACATTGAACTCAGCTTCCAAGTTTCCTTAGAAGGGAGTTGGGTATCCTTGCATTCAGTGACTAAGTTGGACTTAAACCCATCCCTTTAGCAGACTTCAAAACCAAGTCTCTAGCCAAACTCTTCGTCAAGTGATCAGCTAAGTTTTGTTGAGATTTAACAAACACTATAGAAACCACCCCATTCATGATAAGCTCACGAATCATGCTATGCCTAACACCTAAGTGTCTAGACTTCCCATTGTACATCTGGCTATAAGCCTTTGCCAATGTAGCAGCACTATCACAACGGATAGAAATAGGTGCTATAGGTTTAGACCACAATGGAATCTCAAGAAGCAAGTTTTTCAACCATTCAGCTTCTTTGCCAGCAGCAGCTAAAGCCACAAATTTAGATTCCATGGTTGAACTGGTAATGCAAGTTTGTTTCTTGGATGCCCAAGAAATTGCACCTCCACCAAGTAGGAATACCCAGCCACTAGTAGACGAATTGTCTTCAGTGTTACTGATCCAACTTGCATCAGTATATCCTTCTAATACTTAAGGATAACCAGTATATGAGAGACTATAATCCATAGTTCTCTTCAAATACTTAAAGACCCTCTGAATTGCTTGCCAATGATGAGCACTAGGATTACTAGTATACCTGCTCAGTTTACCCACAGCAAAAGCAATATCAGGCCTTGTACAAGTCATGGCATACATCAAGCAGCCAATCACCCTAGAATACTCAAGTTGAGATACAGCTTTGCCAGTATTAGGCATTAGCTTCTCACTTGTATCCATGGGAGTACTCACTGGAGTACAATCAAAGTAATTAAATTTCCTTAACACCTTCTCAATGTAATGAGACTGAGAGATAGAAATTTTGTTACTTTCATGTTTAATCCTTATGCCACGGATAACATCTGCCTCCCCCATATCCTTCATGGAGAATTTTGATGACAAAAATTCTTTTGTAAGATCAACTTGATTTTGGTCAGTGCCAAAGATCAACATGTCATCAACATATAGACAAATGATGACTCCTTTACCAGATTCATCAAATTTGCTATATACACATTTGTCAGCTTGATTAAGTAAATAACCACTAGACAAAACCACTTCATCAAACTTTTGATGCCATTGCTTAGGTGCCTGTTTTAGTCCATAAAGAGACTTAATCAGTTTACACACCTTGTTTTCATTGCCAGGCATGATGAAGCCCTGAGGTTGGTTCATGTAAACCTCCTCATCTAAATCACCATTCAAGAAAGCTGTCTTCACATCCATCTGATGAATAATCAGATTGTGAATTGATGCCAAAGCAATTAGCAATCTTATGGTACTGATACGTGCCACTGGAGCATAAGTATCAAAGTAGTCTATTCCTGACTTTTGTTTAAAGCCTTGAATAACTAATCTTGCCTTGAACTTTTCAACAGTTCCATCTACCTTCATTTTCTTTTTGAAAATCCATTTGCTACCTAAAGGTTTGCAACCAGGTGGTAGATCAGTCAACACATAAGTGTTATTGCCCATGATGGAGTCCATCTCATCATTAATTGCTTCTTTCCAGAAAGCAACATCCTGGGACTTCATTGCTTCTTCAAATGTTTTGGGATCATCCTCCACAATGAAGCAATAGGAGTATTGGTCAGAGACCTCACTCCTTGTACCTTCAATTAAGTATAATTGAAACTCAGGTCCAAATGACTTTGGAGTCCTCACCCTATTGCTCCTTCTGAGCTCAGGTTCAGGTTGTTGTTCCACAACCTCATCAGTAGAAACCTCATCAGCAGGAACCTCATCAGTAGGAACCTCTGAAACACCATTGTCATTGGTTCCATTTGGAATCCTTTGACTTGGTCTAGGGATAGATGAGAATCTGTTCTCATCAAAGATTGCATCCCTTGATTCAATTATTGAGTTAATTGAAACAGAATCATTAGGTTCTATAACATAAAACCTATATGCCTTGGAATGCTCAGCATATCCAACAAAGATGCATTCAATGCCTCTTTCACCCAAAGTTTTCTGCTTTGGATCAGGGAGTCTTACAACAGCCCTACAACCCCATATCCTAAGATAATTAAGGTTAGGTTTCTTTTTAGTCCAAAGTTCATAAGGGGTAACTTTGTTCCTTTTGTTGGGAACTCTATTTAATAAATAGCAAGCTGTTAACATAGCTTCACCCCAGAATCCTTGACTCAGCCCAGAATAGGACAACATGGAATTAACCATCTCCTTCAGCACCCTGTTTTTCCTTTCAGAAATACCATTTTGCTGAGGAGTATAAGTGGCAGTCGTTTCATGGATTATACCAACAGACTGAAAATACAGAGTATCCATGTACTCACCTCCCCTATCAGTCCTTAATCTTTTGATCAGGGAACTTTGTTGTAATTCAACTTCAGTTTTAAATACTTTAAATTTATCTAATGCTTCATCTTTAGAATGTAATAAGTAAACATGACAAAACCTAGAAGCATCATCAATAAAAGTCACAAAGTATTTCTTATTCCCCAAAAAGGGAGTAGCATGTAAATCACAAAGGTCACTGTGAATTAACTCTAAAACTTTAGTTTCACGTTTTACTCCTTGAAAAGGTTTCTTAGTTATCTTGTTCAACATACAAGTTTTACACTTTTCAGTGTTCATATCAAAAGCTGGTATTAACCCATCCTTGGACATATCTTGCATTCTTTTAAAATGTACATGGCCAAGTCTTGCATGCCATAGGTTTGAATCATTAAGTTTAGATGTAGATATAAAAGCAGAATCAATATTATCATGAACAATATTAAGTCTGAACATCTGATTACATAAATAACCAAAACCAATAAACACACCATTTTTAGACAAAACAAACTTATCAGATTCAATAACCTGTTTATAACCACAATTATTTAAAACACTACTAGAAACCAAATTCTTTCTAATATCAGGAACATGTAAAACATTAAATAAAGAAACAATCTTTCCAGAACTAAACTTCAACTCAACACATCCTTTTCCATGCACCAGGGCAGTTGACTCGTTTCCCATGTGAAGAATAGAACCATCATTCATTGACTTGTAGGTCTTGAACCAGCTTCTATCTTTACACACATGAATTGTTGCTCCAGAGTCAACCCACCACGCAACATCATCATCCTGCACAAAGTAAATGTCAGATATATATGTAACATAATAAATCTTAAAAGACTTATTAAACACATTCTGACCTTTCAGAGAATTGGTGTTACCATTCCCTCCACTTGTGCCCGATCCATTGGATTTGTTTCCAACTTTACCACCCTTGCAATCTTTCCTGAAGTGTCCAGGTTTCCCACACTTCCAACAAGTCACCTTAGGTTTCTTGTTAAGATCAGATTTGGTGTTATCTTGATGCTTACGCTTGCCCTTGTTGTCATTGTACTTGGTGGAGTTGTTATGCTCCACCATATTGACAACTGATGGACCAGTAGCAGTGCTACTCTTTGGCTTGTCAATGTCTTGAGCTTTGAGTGAATCCTCAATGGGCAAGTGACTGCCCAACTCAACAAGAGTTAACTCCTCCTTCTTATGCTTAAGCATATGCTTGAACTCTTTCCAAGAAGGAGGTAGTTTATCGATGATACAAGAGACTGAAATAGCCTCATCCATGTTCATCTTGTGTTGTGTGAATCGACCAAGTATACTAAGAAGTTCATTGTATTGTTCCATGACAGGTCTAGAATCAACCATTTTGTAATTGTTAAAATTACTTACAAGGAACTTCTTACTTGATGCATCATCAGCCATATACTTGGCTTCCAAGGAATCCCATAGTTCTTGAGAAGTTTCAACATTCTGATAAATATCAAATAGAGAATCAGACATACCATTGAGAATTAAACCTCTGCATATGTAGTCATCATTCTCTCACTTGCTTCTTGCCCTCATCTGATCCATAGTAGCATCATCTCCATGATCTTCTGGAATCTCAGTCGTGAGAACATACACCACATTCATACTTGACAATAAGAAGTGCATCTTCTTTTGCCACCTTCTGAAATCAACACCTTCAAACTTTTCCAACTTGGAAAAGTTAGCAGCCATTTGTCTCATAGCAGCAGCCATTGATTATCACTAATAGTTTCTATTGATTGTTGGTTGTTATTTGTATAACGGTTCCCAGATTAGGGTTAAGATAATCAATAAAGGTACCGGATATTCACTTGAAATCGTGGTATCACTTTCCAATAGAAACTATTTGACCCTATGCCTGGGTTACACGAATATCTCTATGGGATAAGACCAAGTGATGTTCTTGCTTTAGGCACAAACCAAGAACCAGATGCGTATAGAAGTGTTTAGGGTTTTGTGTTTAGTATATCGTATGATAACTTCTCTTCATGCATAATGATGTGATCTCTATTTATAATAGAGAATACTCAAACCCTAGCCCATGGTATTATGTATAATTAACGGCCCATTAATTATATCATAATAATTTCCATAATAATAGGGATCTGTGGTTATCAGTGGAAACATTATCACTAGCAGTGGTAACAATAACCCTTGCAGTGGTAATGTTAACACATCAGTGGAAACATTAACCCTTGCAGTGGTAACATTAACACATCAGTGGAAACACACTAACATCAGAATCTACTATCAGTAGAATCAAAACATAACCACTATTGAGTCAGGGGATTCAGTGACCAAATGGGTGTATACTCCATACCTCCAAACCCATTACCATGTGTGAATTGATCCCTCAAGAGCACTAAATTTTCCAACACTCTTCAGTTGCTAATTACTCTTATTTTATAAGCTTTGTTTAATTTAATTCATCTAAGTTGGTAATCACTCGTATATGATAGCTAACACAAATGTTCATATTTTAGGTAAAAATATGAGTGTTAGGTTCGACATAAGTTGGTGGTGGAGGACATACCTCATCAAGTGGTACATTGTTCAAAATAAAATTAGGTTGTATATAAGTTGAGTGGTATTTTGTTGATTTGTTCAAAATAAAAAGAGTAGCTAACTTTTTTATTTAAATCTATAAATTATAATGTGGGAAAATAGATTTTATATAAGTTGAGTGGTATTTGATTGAAAATTAAAAAGAACTACAACTTTCTTATATTTATGATAATTTCGAAAAACAAAGTGTCTGAGTGCTATGGTTCGACCTCTCGTCCGAAAGGATCCTATGGAACAAGTGGTAAGTGGTAACCATTACACCCACGCCACTCGTTGATGTTAAGGTGCAAAATAAATATATTATACTGTAGTTAGTAAACCTGTTTGGGTTTCTGTTTCTCCCAAAGCTAGGCATGCATGAAATTACTTAATAGCGATCTATCAACAATCTTCTCTCGCACACCAACAAACTTAACAACGTTTTGCATCACAAGATATACAGATGAGCATAGAGGCTGCCTTAGCAAATGACTAACATCTTTAATACTAAAATAAGAAGTCGCAGATCGTGCCATTGATCAACTTCCAGATGAAGTACAAAAATTCATCAACATAATTACTATAAAATATGTTTGTGCAAACAAGTGGCTAAATAGAAAGTTAGAAACCATATCTTGGGAGTAAACCAAACACAAAAACATCCACAAAATTGTCTTTCAAATCAAAATACTGTGTTGCTAACAAACACATACAAATTAGAAAGGTTAAACTCTACGGTGGTCTTCTGCTATCAATATTATCAAAACCAAGTAAACCCCCTAAAAGTTCAATCTGCAAAACAGAACCATCATTGTTCTTATTGACTTGTAAACAAAAATAAATCTCATGTAATTGCTTCATTTTCAATCAACCTTTTTCTTTCTATTTTCCTCTATAAACACATTTGGAACAACAAATTATACAAGTAAATTAGTACACGACATCCCAAACTGGGAAAAAAAGGAAACCCAAAAAATTCACTACCCAAAAACCTCATTCCTGCTGCAATATGGTCAAGTAAAACGGATGACCTTGACATGTTCCTTCTTTTTCCTGGGCATCATTGGAATCTTGAAGATTCCAACTTACTGTGTAGTTAGAAAGATCATAAGTCCCAGGAGCAAAAGTCGTCACCAGTAGAAAAACTTCAGTTGTGGAATTGGGTTCAAGTTTGACCCGCGTCGTACTTGACCCAGACCAAATGAAAGGAGGAACCGATTCTAGCGAGACGGCTTTCCCAGTACTGGTCCCGGTTACGTCGGTTGCAGGAACTTTAACGTCAATAGGTTGACTGGACATATCATGCCAACCAACTTTGTTACCTGATGGGGAACTACCGGGTGGAGAATCAAATGTACTAATACGAACAGAAGCAATATAATTTGATGAGTTGTGAAGAGTCATCTTGAGTTTCGTTTCACAGAAGGAATTTGAAAAGTTGAAGTGAATGATCCGTGGGCCGTCGAGTAACCACCATACTGGTCTTTTGGTTGTAACACTGCAAAATAGGATATTTAGAATTAACAAAAATGTTAATATTGTTGAATAAATTTTGAAATAGAGGTGTCAGGGGCTTTATCCTAAACAGATCTAAACGGAAAGGGACAAACGGACTGGAAGCATCCAAAAACTATTCGTAATGCAAAACACCTTGTAAACTGTTTGTCTATTTACTGTTTATCTATTTTATTCAACCACTTAAATATTGAAAGTAAATAGCGAATTCGACCCTGTAATTTTGCAAATATTACAAAAATAGTCCCTCGTCCATAATATTGCATAAATCCATATAAGCGTGTTTGCTTTCACTTTTTGCTCTCTTTTTCCTTTCCCTTTAGGGACCAAAAGCAAAACTAACTACATACTCGAGGGAAAAAATGATTAATATATACCTGATGGACCAAAAGTGAGGGCAAGCAAGGCAATTAAAGACCATATATGCAAATAGAATTAACGAGGGACGATTGCCAGAATTTCAATAACCATAGACGACGGTTTACATGTAATTATTATAGTTGTTGTAATCATATAATTATTAATTAAAATATAAAAATAGGCAAATATTGTTTGTGGGTCATGCCAACCAATCCCGTCCAGGGGACCTTCGCAAAAAAAAAAGACCCATTTCAACCCGACTATTTTACCACCTCTAAAGTTAAACCATATAGGACATAAGAAATATAACAACATTTGGTGATTTAAGTGGCCTTGCCTGCAATGACAGACATGATGTGAAAAGATCTGTGGGGTCCTAGGGAGCTCAGAAGACTCGTTTACTATTTCCTCCATCTGAGAGATCAACATAAAGTCGACTGTGCTTTGATTTTCCTGATACAGTCGTGTATAAGTTTTCAGTCAGATAATAATAATCAGGATAAATAACTTTACTATATAAGCGTACTTTTGTAAACAATAAATGCTGTAAATCTATTCAACCTGAGGTGATGTTTTCTGATGCACTCGTTCATAATGATGGAAATTCAATAGGGGTGGGCGTTGGGTATCAAAAATGGCTTCACTGCTGCCATGAACTAATTGAACATCTATTCCATCACCTTTGGAAATTGAGGTCTCTGCTGTAGCAGTTTCTGCAGTCTTCACACTCTGAAACCAGTAAGACAATCAGTAATGAGCAATAAGAGGTATGGAATTTAGGGCCCGTTTGGTATATAGGTGGGTTTAGGATTTAGATTTGGATTTGGATTAGGATTATGATTTGGATTTGGGGTAAAATTTATTATATATATATATAAGAAATGATGTAAAAGAAAAAAATTATATTTAATTAAAAAAATTATTTTATATTATTAGTGGATACATTTATGAAGAGAGATATAGACACAAAGCAAACTCTGGGCCCACAGATTTTCAAAACCCATCAATTTCATATCTTTTGTACATCCCCTCATTTTTGGATTGAACACCAAATCCAAAAGATGCATGCTTGAAACAAACAAGACTTTTCATCTTGAATTCCATGATCCCAATCTAACCCCCCAAACCAAAAGCCTCCTTAGACATATATACACGTATTTTGGCCATGAAGAGTAATAAATATTGTGTTGATTAGCTAATATAGGAAGAACAAAAAAAGTACACTTGCAGACATCTTAGAAAACAACCACTTGCCATTATGGGTGATGCAGGTAAAATAGGGATGACATTCATCGAAATAGCTATACGCAACTACACATGGCTGTTTAACAAAAAGTTTGAAGGAGTTTTTATTTTTTTTATTTTTTTTTTTAAATATTGGCAGAACTGATTTTCTTTTTTTTTTAAGTGCCTATTTTGGGTATTTTGGAAGAAAAAAAGTTACGCAAAAAAAAAAAAAAATCTACCTTTTTTTTTTTTTTTTTTGGAGGAATAGGCATTTTCAAAACCTTTTTTACGTTGCAGATTTTGACTTTTTTATCTTTTAGTGTTGAAAGGGAAAAGAGTTCCACAAAACAAAAAAGAGTCTAGTCATCAAAAAAACATTGCTGAAGTGATGGAAATTCTGGTGAAACCACAAATTTTGATGACATATTAGTTACGAATGTACACTCATTTGTAATATGGCTATTTTGATGAACTTCCCAGTATGGGCAAAAAATGAGCATACGCAATGAAATAATATAACCGATGCATCGCTTCTAGTACACACCTTAAGCTTAAGAAAGCAAGAGAGTGCCTGACCAGCTACCAAGTTTCCTGAAGGAAATATGCCTTTCATGGATTCAATCAAAGAGATTTGCCATCCATCCCCAACAGATGACAACTGATGAAGCTTAATACTTCTTAAACTTGTTCTATTAATAACATCCATCCGCACAATATACTCTTGCAACCTTGTGGGACAAGGACTGATGTTGAATGACACGTCCAGAGATGGTAAAACCTGTTAGATATGAGTACATGAGATATACACGAAATTGAAAAAACTAATACTAATAAATCAGCTTAAAAGAGAGTATTTTTATTCCTCTCAAAATATCAAAGTATGATGATATACTTTTTGTAATATTCTTCAACAAAAATAAATACTTATAACTTTCGCAATCATATCTGACACGATAGTTTTTTACGCAAACTTTGAATGTTACAACCCTACCAAAAGGTTACATGTTTTGATCAGTTACACAATTCATCCGACCCGCCCATTTGCCAGCTCTAAGATTTAAATATGAGTTGTACCACTGATGATTTTTGTACGTACATATGTAACACAAGAAACTAAATCAAAATTCTTTATACCTCCAACATATGATGCATACGCAAAGTGCGATATCGCATAACAATTAATTTGTCTTCAACCTCATAATACAACGTGAGATACAAAGACACGGTTCCAGGAGTAGCCGCCCTAAACCAAAGAGGCAAAGAGAAGGGAGTGTCCTTATGAATTACTGTACCCTGAAAAACAGAGGTGAACTAGCTTAGAGGTTGCCAATGAAACAGTTGCTAACCAATGAGATAACTGGACCTCACTGACCTCAGGGAAATGGAATACAGTTTCTGAATGTTTAGTGGTGTCAAGATCTCTATCTTTATGTACAGAGGAACTTTTCTTTTCCAAGCACGCAGGAAAATTCACATCCAATACTTCTGGATTTCCTATGTTTAGATATCTAGGGTGACTAATCTTCATCTTTAAATTCTGCAAATCAGATACATAAACCATTTAAGACTAGCTAAGCTGAAGAGTAAAGAGCATAATCATTGGATTCAACATAATGAAATGAAAATGTTATTGGAAACATATTTCTTAGATGTTAGATGGGTGGCTCATATTTATTGTTTTGCTAGCCTAAAGCACCCATGTACATGGGCAAACAAAGTACAAATTTGAATACTTTACTAAAGAAATTATGAATAAATCATGTAAAAAGGTTAACTGTAATTAGGTTTGTTTCGTAGGTATTAAGAATATTGTTAATATTATTTTTCTACAAAAATATCTAATATATGGAATTACATTGAAAAATGGTTGTAACTAATGAGTGAACTGAAATTAAAAGAGGGGGCAATTTAACTATGAGAGGGTTATTGCTACATTATAAATGGTTGACATCATCAATTAACCAATTGATAGCCTAATTGTTGACACCTCATCAATTAGAAAAGGATGATGTCATAGTTTGTACTCTTTTATTGAGAATAGAGAGCGTCAAATTAGTAGAAAGAAAATTAAATATGTCACGTCAAATCGTTCACATTAAACATTACATGCAGATATTCATAAGATTTTCATGTAAACCAAGTAATTTAACTACGAGAGGGTTATTGCTACATTATAAATGGTTGACATCATCAATTAACCAATTGATAGCCTAATTGTTGACACCTCATCAATTAGAAAAGGATGATGTCATAGTTTGTACTCTTTTATTGAGAATAGAGAGCATCAAATTAGTAGAAAGAAAATCAAATACGTCACGTCAAATCGTTCACATTAAACATTACATGCAGATGTTCATAAGATTTTCATGTAAACCAGGTAAAATTAGTTGCTATTTGTAAGGCATACCTTTACAGGAATTTCCGATGAGTTCCTCAGTTCTAGTGATAGACGTTGTAAATTACCAGCATAAACTGTACTGGGCAGGTTATTAATAACACCCTCAAGTCTGGGTAGGCCCTGAAAGAGAATTGCGTAATAGATAAATAAAAAACAGTACATGCGGAGATAAGTTGCCACAAATAAAACAAGGCAAAACTTTGGGGTGGCAAAACCGTCAAGGTAGGTAATGGAGTAATAGGTAGAATTACATGAATTTCAATACAAGTTGGACCGTCTTGTGTTGACCTGTGAGCACCATTTTGTCCATCTTTTAGGAAAACGAATACGTTAAATAGAAATATTATATTGTTGTAATTTATAATCTAAATTTTTTAATAACACGTTTTTAGGGGGTTTTATGCATTGAAAATACGCAATGGTGACTTTACACCCATTTGACCTGTACATTCTAGCTTAAATTATTCATTTTGGCCCATTTGACTTGTTCGAGACAAAACGCAACCCAAAATCTTCAGAAGTTTATTGGTCCAAATTGCCACCTAAAGCCACCTTGAAGCAGGAACGTAGAAACATGAGAAGGATAGGAAGTTGTGCGAACCTTGATAACCAAAAACTCGAGTTTACTGGTGTTCTGATTAGCTTTCCTTTTTTGTTTAGAAATTCTTTTCTTAATCAATTCTGGCTCAAAGGTGTAAAAGCCAACCATTGAATCAGAAAGTTTCCAACTTACACCAGTTACTGTTAGTCTGCCTTCTTTTCTAGGAATAACAGTTAGATGAGCCTGAAATCAAAAAAGAAGGAAAATTATTAAAAAAAATAATAATAAAAATAAAAAAAAATAAAAATAAAAAAATAAATAAATGTCAACCATTATAGAAATTTAACATAGATGAGCATTGTTTTGATTAAAGTACAGCATGACCCAATGATCAAGCAAATACGGTTGTACAACTGTCAAATATAGTTGCATGCATAATATATAACTGAGAATATTGCAAGACTGTCAACTCACCACTGTTGTTTCACCACCTGCCAAAGTTATGTCAACCTCAGATAGTGTAAAAAGAGAGGTGTCTGAGCTCGGCTCCCTGCAATTAAACACACAAGAAAAAACGAAAGATGATCAGCAAGAAAGTAACAGATATATTAGGAATGGACGTATAAAGCAGTGAGTACTAAAACATATAATTCCTAGTAAAACATGAAAAGCAACAAATGAGTATACCTTTCTGTTGCTATATTCCCATCTTCAGCACCTTCACTTACAGAAGATGAGCTGTCTGCGTCTGACCAATGAAATAATTATCAGATTTAGAACAGTGTTTGTTAAAGTTGGAAAAATGGATGGGTCGGTTGGGTAACAGGTCAAAACAGGTCGTTTCAAATGGGTAATTTTTTATAAGACTGATAGAAACAGGCCAGACCGGACTCAGTTGACTAGAAAACATTTTTTTGTCCAAATTTATTTTTTTATATTATAAACGCGTTAATGTTGCAATAATTATATAATTGCAATAACAATTTAAACCTCTGAATAACGTGATGTAGGAGGTTGTATGCTTTGAAAACAGATTATGTGTGACTTTTAACCCATCTGACTTGTTCCCTACTTCAACCTATTTGAAACGTATGAGATAAAACAAAACTTGAATCGACCTTTGTATACATACATGGATCAAACTTGCCCCCCCCCCCCCCCCCCCCCCCCTCTTCTCTTCCAGTATGTAAGTTAAATCCCCATGTAATAAGAATAATTTTAGGCAGAGTAGAGAGAAAGACGTATCTACAGAAAGCATAAACAAGGTAAATGAAGTATTGTTGCAAAAATTCTGACAAATTAAAGCATACCAAGTAGTGTCTCATTTGCTGAATACTCGCACATTAGGGTAACATTAGATATGGGAATAGAAAGCTGGAGAGGGTTTTTAAAAGCAATTTCCACCTTAAGTGCTTCTGCAAGTTAAAGAATCATAGATGTTAGAATACATATAGATAACGATTTTCTCGTCCGTCCAAAATAAATGTCTACTAGACAAAAAAACACAGTTCAAGACAACTAGAAAATATTACAGCTTTAATTTTTGGTGCAATGACATTTTACCCTTTGACCAATTACTAATGTTTTCTTTGAGTTTTGTAATACTCCGTAGTACTTTAGTACGGGTATGGGATACTTGAACAACTATACCTTTCTTTGTTTAGAAGTGGACAATAATCTTGGGAAGGAGGGATTAAGAAACAATCTCTGTAAATCAGAATTTGAAAACATCTAAAAAATTGGGGAGATTAAAAGGAATTGTGATAATTTCAGCTGACCTGATGAATGGACTACTTTAACTTAGTTTAAACAATATTACCAGTGGCTTCTTTCAATATGTTTTGAATGAATGATATCTATTATATTTACAAGAGTCTTGCAGCCATATTATAATTTTTTTAAAGTACCATCACCTCCATACCTCCTGCCACACAGACGTTTGATTGTTTAAGTTTCGCTGGTAGAAGCTTTGACTGTAAATCCAACCAATTAGTCTTGGTATTAGTCAATGAGGGAACCATCTCTTCTTCCAAAGACTGCCAAACACTTTCTTTAACACTGACCTGGCATGAAGCACAGCAAAAGAAACAAAATCAGCTCAAAGCCAAAGTAAAACGCCAACTTTACTTCAAGAGTGTATTACAAGTTTTGTCCCTGCCGTTATTCCCAAAATTTTGGATTTCATCCAGAAGTTTCGTTTTTAACAATCTCAGTCTAAATAAGTTTCTGTTGCATTCGGAAATAAACATGAGAACAAAAATTCAATTTAGTTTAAATATATATATACATATATATCCCTAAACCATTCTGGCTACCACCCTGATAAGCAGTATCAAGATCAATTAACATAAAACCATACTTAAAAGTTCAATGGTGATCACTAAAGTTCTAATCAATAGAACCATTGTATTTAGCTATCAAAGACCATTGTACTTGCTAAAATCCCAAAAAAAGCATAATGTACTTTTAATCTTAAAGTAGGTGAGCTTTTGGACAGTTTATAACTAGCTTAACACAGTTTAATAAACTTGTTGACTTAGCAAATTAACTTAGCATAATTTACTTTTACAATAACTTTTCAACAACAATAACCAATCCCGCCGGGGCGGGTATGGGGCAGGTAAGATGGCAGTTTCATTCAGAATAACCACTATGCTAGCAAAGATCATGAAACCTTGCATAATATTTGAAAATGTGTGAAATGATAACATAATTATGAAAGGTAATTCCATTGTGTGAAAGAATTAGAGAGATGAATCTACTTACAGCAGCAGCTGATCCATATGTTCGATGATCTTCAGAAACAATACTGAGGGAAGAGATATTGACAATTGGCAACTGAAGTCGGGAAATTTTGTATGTTTTGCCTGTTTTCTACATTAACCAACAGGGGAACACAAAAACAAAAATTAAACTTCGGATAAACTGTTTATAGCGACAAGGTTATAATATGAACATAGTATGAAAGAATCAATCCGGCAACAGTGTTCACCTGCAGAATTTGGAAAAACTCCTTTATAAATAACTCTTGCATAGTCTTTGATTGATGGCTACAAGCCAGAATTTCCAACATATGTTTCATGGCCACGTCAAACCGTCCAAGATTAGCGTACCACCTATATAGGAATAATGTATTTATAATGTGTTGCCTGATATATCATTATATTTAACTCCAATATACATCTTCATAGACGGCTTATAACTTACTTTCCAATTTGGAAATGCACATGATCGCGAATGCGGCTCCATGTTGTTCCTTTAAATACAGAAAGGGCGTTTCTGTATGCACGAATTGCATGTTTTATCTGATATAAAAAGATGGAACTTGTCAGAAGAGAAAGCATGTAAACATAGAATGTTCATTTTTTGTTCACTTTAGGTGTCCCCTTTTAATATAAAGCAAACTACTAATTAACTCAAACATGTAATTCAGCTGGATATATTGTATCAAGGTGCACACGATTTCTACCAATTAGAATAGCTTTGTGATATAAAACAAAATCAAGGATGTACTCTTAATTCTCAAATTAAAAAGGTCTCCCATTCAAAAGTCTAACGGGACCACCCTAAAAATATTTATCTTTTTAGCTTATTTAGTTATTTCTTTTACCTAGTTTCTTTACGATGTAAAGTTGGGACTTTGGATCATTTGTTAAGTTTTATTAAATCAAAACTGTGTCGTCACTGACAGTACCTGATCGCAATTCTTATACAGATCACCAGAAAGAACGAGATGAAAACCATATTTCCGTAGCATGGGTGGTTTAGCTAGAAGGTAGCAGTATGATGCTTGCTCAAGCATCACAGCTGAGTGAAGAGGTTCCTGAACATAAACAGAGTTTTAACGAAAAGCACACATATACTATGACTATTCACAGACGAGAATTAATCATTACCTCACCAGAGATACGAAAGTAAACACCGGCAGCTTCTTTATACTGACCACTTGCCTTCAACATTTCAACCCACCAAAGACCGCACCGTGTGGCATTTCCCTTGCCTGATGTCCCAATTCGCTGAATAAGAGTACACTTTATTAATAAAAACTGTATTTACTACACGGAGAGGTACATATAACAAATTAACATGTGCTCACTTGCAGTAAATAACAAAAGAACATTGTAAAAAAAGGTTAAACATACTAAATAAGTGCTGAAGGCAGTATCCATGCAATATTCAGCATCCTTTTTTGATTGGTCCAACATGAAGTATGTCAAACCCATCATTTCCTGCAATTAAAGAAAAAGAAATATTAAGTCATGCAAGCAATCACAAGTTATAAGATGCACCAGAACAAAATTACACCCGCCTGGCAAACTAGCAGATATGCAACATAGCAAATTAATATTAGAAGACAAGAAAACGCAAACTAATCGTATAAAGAGACCAAAAATATGTAACTGTTTGGTATTTAACAGACAGCTTTCTTAAATAATGTCCAAGCTAATGGGAAACACATAGTGTCTGCGCTAATCAGGACATACGCAATAAAAACCTGCTTTGGAGAGCCTTCAAAAAACCTGCAACTGTTTGGTTTTTAAAAGGCAGCTTTCTAAAATGACTGACTAGAGCAAAAGGTGTATGCTACGGTCTTACATGTGGAGAGAAATGAAATAAAAAATGGAGGAAAAAAAAGGAATATTAAATTTTGTGTTCTCAGAGTTAAAAAGAAACGAATGTAGAGGTAGTGTATTAGCATTATTTGTATTCTTAAATTAAAGTGGTAAGGAAAGTTACTGATAATTAGTAGAGGTCAGGGGTAGCAACCATTAGAAATACAAAGCCTTTGCAATTACTTCATTCCCAAATTTAGGAGGAGAGTTACGAAGACATTACCCAAACCTTCCCTTGGACTTCTTTCGATCTTTTTCCAAACAAAAATTCTATAGAAACCCCTAAAACTGATGCTCATAACCAAAAGAAATACTGAAAATCATGCTTGACCAAGCAAATTATCTGGTCCACGCTACTCTCCACTTACTTTTGTGTTAAATTTAAATAATCCAGTTGACTCATTTTATATTTTTATTACAATTCCAACTTTAAATATTTGGCTTGAATGATACTACAGCTATATGTTATATCTAATCCCTAAATATGGGTATGAACTTGATTTGCATATTCTATCCTCTTTATTGTCAAATTGTTTATAAAATCATGAATGCATCACCATTTTATTACCAATGTAAAAATATCAATTTCTGATACTACAGCTATTTGTTATATCTAATCCCTGACCTCTACTATTGTCAAACTGTTTACATTAAAAATGTTTTGTCCTTTTTAGTCATTTTCACACTAAAAACATTTTCAAAGAAACGTGACTGCCCTTGAAACTATAATTTTCTGAAAGATATTAATGAGAACATGTCCAGGAATAGAGTTGCAACATTGGAAAACCCAAATTCAACCATGGGCAACAGCAAGATAGAGAGGGGTTATAGCTACCTGCACACCAGCATATCGTTTCCATGCTTTGTCAAGCTTGTAATCAGTTGACAGCAAGCGGTAGTTTGACATGGCGAGATCATAATCTCGTAACATGAAGGCATAATCACCCAAGACCCTTATTTGAGATTCAATCGAGTTAAAAGTGTACCTTCAAACATCATCACAAAAGCTAAATTAAATCATAACACACACACATATAACTTTATATTGTATTAGTGTCATAAGTAAAACAAGCATGATAACATACTGGCCAACACTTTGAGGATCTGGAGTCTCCTCTTTTCCTTTTCTCCACCATAAATTTTTTATTTGGTTTCTAAACCCTTTTCTGGTTGCAGAGACCTGTAGTAAGAAAGTCAATTAATGGGATTAAGAATAAAAATGATCATAAGTATCACATATTGCTCTTGTAATTAAAAGAAGATTGATGAAAACAACAACCTGCTGATTTAGAACACGAACTTTTTGTTCCATGTAAGGAATAATATCTTTTGATGATAGATCACGAGCAAAATTCTTTATCTGTTGCATTTAAATTTAGTTGAAGGGGTCATATTTACCAATTAATATAAGCCGTATACAAAAGTGGACTTAATTTGTTAGAAAGAACCTCATCTATATCCTCATTGTTAAGTAAACCACCCAGATGCACACCAGGCGAAGCTTTAGACCTCTGTCAAAGAATACAAGCCATTCATGATCCCATATCAAGACAAAAACACAATCTCTAAATCTATGAGAGGACAGAAACAAATTGCTTCACCAAAAATGCACTTACATGAGGAATCCATGGATTTGGCTCATGATCAACTGATCCATCTTGGGAGGAGTTAATACAAAGTAAACGACAATCGTTTGACCCGAATGTATTTCTCATCTCTGCCAATATCTTAGTTGCTCTGAATCACATGCAATAAATAAAAGCAGAAACCTTGAGATGTATTAATAGAAAGGCAATTGAAAAAGAAGACAGTTTATAAGAGACCAAAAGTAACGTTTATCATGATTCATATTTATTTGCAGAAGTGAAATGATAATCCATTTATCCTAAATAAAACTATCAACCTTCCATTAAAGTGTTGAAGGCAAAATTTAGCATACGATTACGGCATTAAACAATGCTTGTATGATTTATTGTATCGTATTAGAGATGTGTTGATTAAATACTTTGGCATCTTTTAGTGTCTTTGGTCTTTCAGTATTCCTTCATCTTTCTCATGGGGAAAATCTAATTAGTATTTACACATTACCAAGTGACCTTTGTGCAATATGAATTCCACATATATTTCCATAAACGTCATACTATAATTGAAATTCAAGAAGTAAAAAAGACCTCTCTGAAGAGCCATCTTGGTTGTCGTGGACTAAAATATAATATTTCGGAATCTTTGGATCCATTGCACCATCATTGAAAAGTGGGGGTAACTGGTTTGTGTTAAATAGATCTACAAACTTGTTAATAGGATCTTCATCGTTTGATGAAACAATCAAAAGGCCTGCACATTCAATATATATTTTGAGCCATATAATATAAATGGGAGAACGAGGAACAGTGTGCATTGGCATTTGTATCTGTGTGTGTTGCCTATTTTTAGGATTAATAGAGCAGTAAAGCGCGGAATGCACTCTAGAAACTTACATGCAACAGGATGATCAAAGGCTTCATGATCTGAGAAGGAAACACTGCGTAGAAACTCTTTATTGAAATATTGAAACCATGTAGGTACAAATTCAGGTCTTGAAGCTGCAGATATAAGAACATTATACACTTTCTATTTTTATTGGAAGGGCAATAAATTTATATATATCAAATAACAAGCACTAAAAAGTGCATATTACACAACAAAAAAATGACCCAAAACAAGAACAATATCACTACAAAATCACCCACTATCTACTCCCCATATACATCTATAAGATGTAGATTGTAATATACAGGAGGTGCCTAAGGGTGATTCCCAAAACAAATACATTATACACTCTTCATGGACCAAAGCTTAAAAGACATGCAAAATAGGAGCAGGCATAAGAAGTGGGAGCGGCAAAGCAAAACAGGAATATCTTCACATGAAAGGTCCAAAAAAGTATATATACCAAAGACTGATCATTTGGCACTGACCCAAAACTAATATCACCAACAGCAACCAATTAGCCCAAATTCCCCAACCTTAGACTATGTGATTCTTCATGTATAATGTAACATTATACATTAAAATGACATATATATAATTCTGATTAAGTTGCTCTTAAAAAAACAATATAACTTAGCACCTTGGATTTCAACAGTGACAAACATCTTTACTTCTTTCAAGTTTCAACTTGCATATATTCCTATACTATCAAATTGTAACACATAGGCAAATAAAATGAAAAGAACAATGGCAGGGCAGATTGAGAAAAAGTAAGCTTTTCACACTGAGAATTTTTTTTAATAAGAATGGAGCAAATTATGAATACACAACATTTAAAACAAATAATTATTTCTTTGCAAAACTGCCAAAACATAAGCTGTCACTACGATTTCAAACACTGTAACAACAACAATACCATATCCCCAACAATAGCCGAGTAGGGAGGAAGGGGGAGGGGGGGGGGGGATGATGTAGACGGGTATACTCCTACCCCTGTGTAGAGTGTGTGTAGATATATATGTGTGTACAGGTATATAATATAGATTTATATGTGTGTGTGTGTCACAGAGGATAACTAGGACTACGAAAAACTTACATGTGGACGTAGTTTCAATAGGTGACGGATCTAAGTACAAGTCAGAATCCTCATCGTTTCCTGCATCAGTAATAACTTGTTTTAACCGCTCCTTTGTCACCTACTTGAGTGAAAAAACATTTCAGAAAAAAATGCTCCAGGGTTACAAAAACTGGAATATTGTAAAGAGAAACAAGCTGAATTTATTCTACGTGAACTATAACTCGTTTTTGGAAATTAACATAAGAAAAAAAATGTGAGAAGGGGTACTTCAATCTCAGGGAGCCATATGTCTACTGGCTTGCAATCTTGTGTTTTATCATCTTTTTTGGTATTTAGAATTCCAGTATAAACTCATTCCATGCTAACGAAGTGCAAAAGTAGATAAAAACATTGCATTTGATGTGAGAGTTGGTGTATTATGTAATACCAACTACAGCACAAGTTGCTTACGGTATCCTTGGGAACAATCATCATCTATTGTCTGGTAATTATTAGTTGTGAACCGAATCTGGAATGCCATACATGTTCCTTACTGATGATTGTAGTGTCACTCCCTCGTGGCTGATTTTATCACATAGAAGATCCACGAACCTAATATGTTTACTTTCTCGGGTGCCTAAAGGTTGCCACAAATTTATAGATTCTTACTAGAGATTTCAGAACCAAAATTCACGACAATCTGAACTTAGTTCTATTAATTTATAAATCAATAGTAGAATCTTAAAAACTACGCATACTTGCCCAATGGCTATGCTTGCTAGTTGCTAGACAGAAGCTTATTTAAAGTTCAACAAACAGATATATACATGTGATTGGTAAGTATAAGAAGCTTGCAATGACGCAATGATCTTGGTATATCCATAGTCGATAGATGATGGTTAAAACTAGAAGAAATAGATTCGTTATATTTGAGATCATTGAGTATTAGGAAGGTGTCTCTAAACTTAAGTGTAGATATATTGGTACTCAAACTGTTAAAAAGTGACATTTTTTAAATGAAAATTTGGAGGACCTTGTTGCGATACATCTTTCAAGTCTAATAAGCAGTAACACGCACTGATTACTGAACATTTTAAATATAAAAACAGGCAAATGCATACCTCAACGTTTGGTTGTTGAACATCTGACGCATAAACCATTCGTAGTTTAAACTTCCTCAGCCTGTAAGGTTGGTCACTCGCTGTACGAACAGGGACTGGAAAAGAACAAAATATATAAACCAAGTACACTATCACCTAATCCGTTACATCAACATGGACAGGACAAATAAAAGGGTTTAACATCGGATACTCACTAATAAACCTAAAAATAAATAAATAAATAAAAATAGCTATCCTAATTAGTTTTTTTCTCAAATTTGAAGATTATATATTCGCTTAACACATAAATAAAACCGCGCATGAACTAGTATGAGACTTGCTTAAATTTCAAAGTTCTGTAACTTCATTTTTATAACTCGAGGATATACTAATTTCGTATTTTCCAATCCACGTCTCAACTAAAATACACCTTAGGCTAAAACCAATATTCAAGTAAGGGGTAACAGTAATCAAGTAATATCATTGCATAAAACATAATCCATATGATCTCGCATTCTCGAATTCAAACTAATGACGCCTAAAAAAAGCTTCAGACAAACCTATTAAAAAAATTAACATGCCATAGTCATTTCGCTGGGCCTGATTCCTACTTTCCTAGATTGGCATAAACACCTAAAAATAACAGCACACTAATCACTAGAATATGTGTTCACGTTATTCAGAGATGTACTTATTTCGTAAATTTTCGATCCAATATTAAAATGAAGTAGTAACATTAACCAGCTACTCAAATACAAAACTAACTTTAAGTTTTTAACCTAACACCTAAGATTAAACGAAATAACATAACAACGGCATCATCATAACATACAAGCATATAAATTACAAATTCACAAACTCCGTTATTTATTGATATACTAATTTTGCATTTTTGGATCTGTTCAATATTCAGCTGAACTAGTAACATAATCGCATCAAACGTAAACAATATGACGTCACCTACTCAAACATAACCTAACATCCAAAATTATGAATTACATATAAATAGCAAATTCACATAGTGTGTATTCGCCTGTCAAACTCGAACTAATTTTAACCTAACATCTAAAATTAAAACAAAATATCACAACACAGTCATCATTATAAATACAAGCATATATACAAATAACAAATTCACACAGTGTCTGTTTCTATACCATCAAACGCAAAACGGACTAAACATTTCAAGGAGTGCGAGTGCGATGTGCATCAATTACTAATCAAGTAGCATCATCGCGTCAAACATAAACAATATTACGTCACCTACTCAAACATAACCTAACATCTAAAATTATGAACTATAAGCGTATAAATAACAAATTCACATAGAGTGTGTATTCGCCTGTCAAATTCGAACTAATTTTAACCTAACATCTAAAATTAAAACAAAATATCACAACACAGTCATCATTATAAATACAAGCATCTATACAAATAACAAATTCACCAAGTGTCTGTTTCTATACCGCCAAACACAAAACGGACTAAACATTTCAAGGAGCACGAGTGCGATGTGCATCAATTACTAATCAAGTAGCATCATCGCATCAAAACATAAACATTATGACGACACCTACTCAAACTTAACCTAACATCTAAAATTAAACATTATAAGCATATAAACAACAAATTCACCTAGTCAGTGTGTATTCGCCTGTCATACTCGAACTAATTTCAACCTAACATCTAAATAACACAGCTCAGTCATAATACTCGTTAAACACGCGAAACAGAGATATCATCTGAACGAAACTGTGTCCGTTTCTTCTATTGTTCGACTAACGGCATTAACTAATTCGCACACTGTGTTCTAACAGTAATTAACTAATCAGCATCATAATATCGATATATAAATAGAAAATTTCACATAGTGAGTGTGTGTGAATTTATACCGTCGATATTGTTAAAGACGCAAAACGGAGATATCATTTGGATAAAGCTGAGTCCGTTCTTCTGGCAGCGTTGTTCGACTAACGGCGTTGGAAGGACCATGACTACCGGCGTGATCTCGTCGAGTAGCATTTTTCCTAAGGCAGTAGACGCCGGATCCGTCATTGTATGAGTCAACTCGGTTACCGGATTCCGGTAGATCTTGTTTTGGTTTGGTTTGAGCTCGATTGATTGAGAGATCGTGTGCACGAAATGTTTTTCTTTTTGGAAGTGATGGATGGGATGCTTTATTTGGTCTAACAGGGTGTTTTTAGGGGGTGTTTGTGTAAGGTTAACAATGCCACTTTTCGAAACGTCCGAAACCGAAGCGACTCGAAAACCGATTTCGTGTGAAAACATGAACCGTAACCGAGTTGAATATGATTGGTTCGGTTCGGTTTTGTGTCGGTTTGGTTTGAGTGTGTTTATGTGTGTTTTTGCCAATTTTGGGTCGAACCGAACTGACCCGAAACTGAAAATAGGAAAAATATGAAACCGAGACCGAACTACAGGGCTATCCGGTCGGCTCGGTTTTTGTCGGATCGGTCGGTTTTGTCGGTTTGGTTTGTTTTGGGTCGTCCATGCTCAGCCCTAGTTATATGTGGCTTATAAGCTTATTTGTGTTTAGGTTTATATTGTATGCCTCAAAGTTTTGGCTTATTTTAAGGCTTGTAAGGACATAAATCTTAAAATAAACCAGAAATTTGAGGTTTATGAAATATAAACTAAAATCAAATAAGCTCATAAGCTAATCTTAAAACACCCCCTTATTTGGCTTCATATAGTTCGGGCTTAAGTTTGGTAAGCTCACTATCTTTTGCTATTTTTTAAACTTTTCTAATTATATAAGTTTGATTGACATCTCGATCAGATTGGAATTCAGCATCCATATAACCCTTTACATCAAGCACTTCTTGCTTACCATCATAAACCAAAAATATATCACTAGTTTTTCTTAAGTACTTTAGAATAGTTTTTGTGGAAAACTAGAAGGGGGTTGAATAATTTACCGCTTTTTAAATCCTTTTTAGCTTGAATCTCCTTTACAAACTTTACGTTTGCTTAAAGATATAAACACAACGTTATATGTTTGATTCTTTGAAAAGCTTTTCATGTGAATAACAATTCTAACTTTACTTGTTTCATACTTTGAAAAGCTTTACTAGTGATGATCTTAACTTTGTTTGTTTAGTTCTTTGAAAAGCTTTTCATTTGTTTAAAGATATAAACACAACTTTACTTGTTTAATTCTTTGAAAAGCTTTATATGTGAATAGCAATTCTAACTAAAAGACAACATGTAATAAGCAAAGATAAAGAAAGAAACGATCAAACCACAACACGATTGTTTATCGTGGTTCGGCTACAAGGACTCTTTTTCCTTGCCCTACATCCACGCCCCAAGTTTCCAACTCGAGAGTTATAAGCACTAATCAACAAGCTCTTTTCACCGGCGGAGAAAACCTTTACAACGTCGCTTACACTTTTATCGACACTAAGCTAGATGTCGAGTTCTTTTACACGGGTACAACCACTCCCATCGTGGCTTACACTTTTACCGACACTAAGCTAGATGTCGAGTTCTTTACCAAGGGTACAACCACTCCCTATACAATTTGTATTTTGAGGACTAAAATACTAACCGATCACTTCTACATACATGACACAAATGAAGTATAAACTACCAAAGCTTATACATGACCAAGCTAACAAGACTTGCAACTTTAGAGTTGAAGCTTGTAACTTCTTGAATGATCTTGTGAAGTCCCTTGCTACATAAGAGAATCACACAAGTCAAATGTTACTGAGTTAATTTGAGAGAGTATATGAAAATATGTCCTAAAGTAGTGACACAAAACTAACAAATGATTTGGTATTTATAGCAAACCATTCTGCGGGTCTGACGGATCAGGCGGAACCCTCAGATGGGTTCCGCCCGTGTACCCCCAGGGTTCCGTCAGGGCTGCAGTTGGTTTTTGCAATAAATCTTCCAAACCAAACAAGGTCACATCTCATTACACCTAGTCAAACACAAGACTTGCAAGCAAACATATGGTTAGTCAAACACTCTTTCTTACCATAAATGTATATTGACAAAGTTTGCCCTAAATGTGATGTGACATTACTATTTTAAGAAATAAATGTGATGTGACAAGACACTTTCTAATTTAAGAAATAAAAATAATGTTTTGTTTAAAAGGAAATATAAACCTTAGTTTAAACAAGACTTAAACACTTAAAGTGATGATTTACTCTTAGCTAAAGTTCATACTTTGTCATTAACAAGACTTAGCAAAGATCGCAAAATATAAATAACGTTTTTAGGCGATATTTGTATTAACAATCTCCCCCTTTTTGTTGATGACAAAACATAAACTTTATTTATAAGTAAGTCACTAGTTTTAGTGTTAAGTCTTATAAAGTTAGTAAAAACTTGTTTTTGCTAAGATGATGTGATATGCAAAAAAAAAATTTGAAACAAGTTTATATCTAAATTCTCCCCCTTTTTGTCGAAACAAAAAGAAGAGTAGCGAAGCGGAAGTATACACTTGCTCCCCCTTGGATAATACTCCCCCTAAATGGAGTGCCAAAAAAGGAGACATGGATTTTGAACCTACAAGAAAAAGGTTAGTTACCGCACAAGACAAGTCATGAAAGCATTTCATGTCTAGAACACAACTAAGAGTTGTGAATTGGAATAATGCAACACTCATGCTCCCCCTTGAATATTACTCCTCTAAATGGAGTATCAAGGAAGGAAAACATGGGTAATGATCCTACAAAAAGAAAGGTTAGTTTCTAAAACACAAGATATATGTATGCTACCATAGCAAGGTATAGTTCACTCATTATACCTAAATGGTCAACAAACAATGCAAACCTTGTAATAGAATGAAATACATTTCATGTAGAATTTTGACTCTTAAAAAGTTAAAAACAAGAAATTAGGACGACATTATCCTACTTCTTAAAAATAAAGAAAAACCAAAAATAAACTAAGAATATAAAATGCTACAAGGAAATCATCATTTTCCTTAATGAGAAATATTTTCCAAAAACAAGGCTAAGGTTGTTTAAGGATGAAAATGTGTGTTGAGGCTTGTAGCGGGCTTTATTTTGAATGTTGTGGAGGTGACACAGTTTTGGTTTAAATGGTGAAACATTTTCCAAAAGAAACGATTTTGTTTCATTTTGGAGACTCTAAACTTGAGACTATCCAAAATGTGGTTTAGGATAAACCTCATTTTATTGGATAGGGTGAAACAACAATGGTTTTGGGTGATGATACTCTTGTTGTGGTGGTTGGTTGTGGTCGAAAGACTCATTTTGGTTAAGCAATGATCTTGGTTATTCATTTGTGAAAGGTGGTGGTTTTGTTGGTCTTGATGAAAGATCATTGAGATGCTTCTATTTTCTTATACGAAGAAAATAGAGATTCAAATTGTTGGGAAGGTTCTTGTGGTTGTTGTTGTTGAACAAAGTGATGGAAGCTTGGTTCTCCGGAAGGATTACGATGAAGGTTTTTGTAAATGGGGTGAAACACAAATGATTGTAGGTGTGTATGACCTTGATCATTTAAAAAAAAATTAGGGTCTAGCATAATGGTAAGGCAAATTCTCAAGCAATGACGGTGGATGAGGTGCATCATCCAATGACTTATTTGGTTGAAATATTAGTTGTTGTTGGGTTTCCGTTTCGGCAATGGTGTTAAAGAGTGACAATGACGGAGGGCTTGATGGCTTAGGTGATAGGTTTTCAAAAGTTTCCAATAGTGGATGTGGTGATGTTTGTGGTGTATGGAAAAATTCCATTGGTGTAAGTGTTGAAGTAGCAAGATTAAGCAAATCTTGAATAGTGATCACATTTGTTGAGGATGGTGTTGAGGTAGTAAGGTTAAGGAAATCTTGGATAGGTGAAGAAATGTTAAGTGAAGCATCACTTGAAGATGATGAGCTTGACTCGATGACTTTGTTGAAGCAACAAGGTTTAACACTAATCTTAGTGGTTTTTGCCAAAGATTTTGATGACTCCGATGAGGTGTTGGATTTAGTCATTTCAAAGGTGTGGTTTTGAGAGAGGGTATTTTGATGGTGATGGTGTGATTTGAATTGTTGCAAAACTTTCAAATTTATAGGATGGAAAAGATGTTGAAATGGGTGTTTGGATTTGATGTTCTATCATTCAAAGATTGAGGTTTCAAATGATTTTCATGACCATGTCACATCATTTGATGTCAATCCAATGGAATAGGGTGGAGTGAAAGACCAACATATGCACTCAATGCTTCGTGATCATGGGATGTGATTTGGTTGAAAATGTTTCAATGGTTTGAAGGATCCTTTAAAAGGGTTCCTTGGGTTAGTTATGTTTGAATTTGAATTTTTGGAGGGAAGTGGCTTCCTAATTGTTTTAGTGAGTGAGAGTTGTTCTAATATGGTTATTGGAGTTAATGGAAGATGTTTCTCACTTAGGATAATGGTTTGACACTTTACAAGTTTTGAACTTAAGAAAAATGACAAAAATTTTCTGCAGGTGACTGGCGGAACCTTCAGAATACACAGGCGGAACCCGTGTGAGGGTTCCGTCCGGTCCGTTGGGCCATTTCTGGGTTGCCCAGAAAATACACTAGCGGAACCCAATTTTGGGTACCGCCAGATCCGCCAGGGCTGAAAAAATTGGCAGTCCGCGATTTTGACCCGCAAGACGATTTTCAAAATTTTCGAAAACTCCTAAAATCAAAAAGATAATGCATTTCTGGTTAGGCAATGCAAAAAATAGACACGTAAACACACATATCATAGGACTTTGACCTTTAGGTCGAGAACTTCACTATACTTAGTTAAAATTTCATAAACATTAATATTTGACAACTTGCCAAATGTTGTCTTCCGACATCATTGTTAGTTCCTACAAGTTCCAAGTAGTACCAAATATTTTACCAACACACAAATACATAACACGTAATGTTTAAATGACCAAATCGTTCAAATAGCACCTAGTGCCAAACACTCCTACACACCCGCTCTCATAGACGGTCAATCTTTTTCTTGAGCTTTTCAAGAAATCTCTCGATGTTTTTGAACATCCCCTTTGTTTGCTTGAACTCCGCCGACTCATGTGGAATATCCAAAAGTTGGAAAATGTATTCTAGAGGTGGGAGCCTAGAGTTGGAAATTTTTTACCTTGGGCTTTGTATATTCTCCTATCACTTAGTGGGACAAAAGCATGTGGAATAAGAGAGTAGCCTAGGTGAAGACCTCTAGGAGTTGATGGAATGGGAGAGATGAACTTAAAGAAACGGGTCAAGAGCATTCCATACGGCATAGACGTTGTGCCTTGCACGGGAATGTCGGTCATTCTCTTGGTCATGTAGTAGGCAAGGTTGAAGGGTTGCCTAACGGACAAGGAGTAGAGTATGTAGTAAAGGCAAACTGTGATCACCCGTAAAATTTCCCTATGAATAGAAAAGTTAATCAAAAATTAATATATAATTACGTTAATTAATAACGTTTTTACCGATAACAAATTTTTTTTATTATTATTTATTTAAATATGCTATGATTACTCGAAATCACTACGATACTTAAAACCTTTTCTCTTCGGAACGATGCTCACACACGCACCACTATAAGTCTAATAATCGCGAGAATATAAAATTTTACCACTTACGAGCTTACGTAACATATTTTTAACAAAACATTTTTGACAACGTAAAAGTCTCACTAATTAAATACTAAACTAATTAATAATTATAATTAATAATTTTTACTAATTATACTTAACTCTAAACCGGATCCTTAATTACCCTAAGCCCAAATAAGCTCGGCCTGTTACTATTCCTAAGCCCAAAACCAACTCAAGCCCAACTTCCCTTTTTGTTTTGTTTTATTTTCATTCGACTAGGACTATTAGAAACGAGCATGGTACGCTCAAATCCTCCACACGACACCCCTATATTTTTACACGTACTCATTCCTCCCCTAGCCAACAATTAGGATGTCGAGTTTTAGCTTTTCACGTTGAGTCTAGGCACGTTTTTACGAGGCAAAGTAAATGTCCCTAAACCGATTTTTATAAAATGTCAACATGTTCAAAACTTAACCATTTTGACCCACGATTGTTTCTAAAACATCCTAAACTTATTTTAAACTTAAACTAAGACCTAAATATTGCCAAGTTACTATAATCCCACGAGTCACAACCAATTTACAAATCGGTTCACTAGAAAATGTGTAGTCGACATGTATTTCCAAAAACCAAACAAGTACTCCCTTGAATTAAGCACACACACTTCCTTCTTTTACTCCCTAGTGAAAGAATCTTGGTCCTTTTATACTATACATCTCTAGTACCATTCGTGTATAAGTTTTCAAAGCCACGTTTTCTTCTTTGATGATTGAAATGTCGACACAAGAAACCAAAACCTTGAGTGTTGAGTACCACTCTTACAAGTTAGACTTTTTGAAAACACGTAACCTTCCAATCACATTAAAATTTGGATACTAGAACACCCCTAGAACCCTTTATATACCGCATGCTTGCATGCTACGTTTTCCACTTCCATGCAAACTAAAAACTTCACCAAATAATTCTAAGAAATGAACTAAACAATAGGTCGAAGCTTTGGGTAGGAAATAAGGAGATTCGTGTGGGTTTAGGAGAAGCATTGGGTTGTTTGTGAACCTTGGTCGACCAAACTAACATACTACGTACTCATCTCACTTAGTTCTCGACACTACGTCCCTCTTTCCCCCACCATTTGGTGTCGTAAGTCTCTAAAGACTCATTTCAATTCTTTTTAATTTACATTTAGTTGCATTACATTGTTACACGACACACACAAACGCACCTCATTATTTAAAATCTATATAAACGACCTATATATATTATACGACCTTCTATATATTTGACACCCTAAGAAATGAGCTACGTAAAGATTTGGAACTAAAACACAACGTATAAACCATTTTTAAGTACGTTCCTAGCGTACCCCAAACCTTTTGAAAAACTCGAATATTTTTCTAAGTCTTTTATTTACAAAAGTTCGTCCAAGGCTAGTCCAAAACACACACATATCTTTACAAATTACTTAACGAGCATAACTTTTTATTTCACAAACCAATAGACCTCGTGTCACACAATTAATTTTGTATAGAAACTTTGTGATGAAAGTCACGTTAGGACTTAGTAATCGAGCCAATGCAATCGATCAAGAAACTGTTTTGTAAAAATCAATTAAGTACCGATTGGGCCTTAAGGCCCAATCATTTCAAAATAAGCCAAGGGAATAAGCTGAGGGTATAAGCTATTGGACAACTTATTCACGATCCAAACCTTAGCCCTAAGCGAAGCCCAAAAACCCCGTAAGCCCATTGGACCTAAAAATACTAACGGGCCTTAACTTTTCGTTACAAGGCCTATAAGCTAACCGTGAAATTTTTCGAACTAATAAGCTGTCGAAATAAGCTTAATAAGCTGATTCGAAACTATTTAGAAAAAGAAAACATTAAGTTTTGAAAATATTAATTTTGGACTAGATTTGCAAAAGTTATGAAATTCGGGTCAAAAATGTAAATATTTCAAAGTTTCGGTAAAATGTGTCATTTCGTAAACCTTAGGATAAAAATTGATTTTTATAAACTTTAGGGTAGAAAGTGTAAGAAAAATAAAGTTTTGGACTTAAAAAGTAATTATATTAAATTTTGGACTAACGGCGTAACGCTAACGCCGTTAGGGTAAAAAGTGTAAACTTTTGAAAATACAAGGGCCGTATACAAAAATTGATATTTTCATTTTTATTTTATTTTTACGAGTTCCTGTCACGACGTTACATTTATTTTCAAACTAGTATTATTATTATTATTACTAAACGTTACGTCTATTTTTAAACTAATATTATTATTACTATTATTATTATTAAACATTACGTCTATTTTCAAACTAATATTATTATTACTATTATTATTATTAAACGTCACGTCTATTTTCAAACTAATATTATTATTACTATTATTATTATTAAACGTCACGTCTATTTTCAAACTATTATTATTATTGCTATTATTATTATTAAACGTTAAGCATTATTTCAAACTATCATTACTATTTTACGTGATATTTATATATATATAACTAAACCAAACGTACGATATACTATAAAACCAAATGTCTTACTAAAAATAAATTAACAAATCATGCATTCAAAAACTACTCGCGATTTAAGACTATCAAACACTGAAAAATTGCCAAATATTATCTAAGTCGTGTGTGGAGCCGTTCCCATTTTACAAACTGAGTATCGATATTTTTATTCACTAAACCACTAAGGTGAGTTCATAGCCCACTTTTATAAAACTGTTTTCGTGGGGAGATACATGCTTAAAAATCTGAATACAAGTATTTTTATATATTATGCCTGAAATTGTTATTGCTTAAGTCCCTTTTTGCCAAAAGCCCCTCATATCATGAGCCTTAGTCAACCAGGAGGTGAACGTAAATAATTGTGGATAGATCTATTAGGGACTGACCATCCCCATTTGGGAGTTCGAGAAAACAACCAAACGCACTTTATTTGAAATCTAATAGGTTACTGACAAGGACCTATCCCGAGGGCACCTGTTACCTTAATCCATCATTATGATGAGATCTGTTAATCGGCTGAGCGTCATGAGCTTAATGCAATAATAAATGATTTTAAACCTATAATTATAATTCGATGCAATTATCACTATCGCTTGTGTTCAAACTACCAAACTTAAACCTATGAATATCATTCAACTTTTGTTGACTTTTAGCATGTTTATCTCAGGAAATTAATGCGAAGGAGCTCGAGGCATGGAGATTAACCCTTATAAGGGTGTTAAATAAAATGTTTTGTCATTCGCTTTTAATAACTCATATCTCCTATGATATGTTAAAACTAATGGAACACCTTTGTATTTGAAGACTTGCTCTTAAATGAATGATAAACATAATTTTAAAACGTCTCCTTGAGTCGTTTTCTATGACTTGACTTCGATCCTCTAAGTAATACCCCACAAAGTCTTCCGCTGCTCTAGTTGAAATTTAGGGGGTGTTACAGATTGGCATCAAAGCCAAGGTTATAGAGAACCAGGTGTATTTTAAAAACACTGGACTATAACTACGCTTTTAAAACGGACCAAATTTTATTTTTACAAAAGTCATGTTACGCCCTCCGTGCCTTCGCAGCTCCATCAACGGTTAGAAAATGTTATTTATCGTATGCACTTTTTATAATGTTAACGTAGTTTATGATTATATTAATGACTTGCTTTACTATTCGGGATTTATACAGTACCATGTCGTCATCTTCTCATCCTATCACCTTCTCATCTGACTCAGACTCAGAAACTTCTCTCCCAATACCACCACCCCCATCACCTGCCCAAAACTGTAGACATAGGCATGTCCGTCAACTCCAGATCTACGAGCCAGAACCCTTTGGTAAACCTTTCAGACGATACGGAGGAGGTCCTGTCTGTAAACACACCCCTAGGAAACAAGTGCATGCGACACTTACCCTACGTATACCACCACCATCTCCACCTCTACCTACTCCACTCGTATCACCACCCCCAGTGATATTTCCCACCTCGCCTATGACTGGAATTAGGCCATCACCATCCTCATCCCTTGAGCACCCTAGGACTATCCGACTATCCGCAGTCCCACCAAACACCGTCCTTTACCGACAAACTACCACCGTACCCTTACCAACACCTGATTCACCAACCATTACCTCACTATCCGCTCCACCCCGTAGGAGGCCACGCATTGTAGTTTCATCCCTATCCGACCCCTATGAACAAACCGTAACTGAGACTACCTCCCGCCCTAAAACCCGTAGGAGGGTCGATGCTCGAAAATGGTCTTTCTTGCTTCCGATCCTTCAGTACTGGAGATCTCAGGAAGGTGCTCCAAGTGCTAGGGAACTAGGAGAGAGTTCATCCTCAGCTGCCTTTAGGATTCTTCCAGTTACCGGAGAACCCATCCACCATACCATACCCTTACTAGCCGCTAGGATAGCCCGCCATGAGGATCGTTTTGATGACATTGTTAGAGTTATCGATGATTTCCCACTAGAGCAGATTGAGGCTATAGGAGAAGATGTAGGAAACCTTGAGATTGGTCAGTTGGCTATGGAGGAGAGTTTTGAGTTGATGAGCACCCATCTGGAGGGGGCCATCGAGACGATACGTACCTTAGGAGGTATTGCTATCATGATGCAGGGAGAGATCGATTCGCAGGATGACGAGATCGACAGGATGAGCATTCAGGTCCTAAACCTGAGGAGTACGATTAGGGACACCCAGGCCAGAGAGAGAGCCAGAGACTTGACTATAGAGACCATGATGACTATGATTGAAGACCTTCGGCGCAGAGTCAGAGGTGCACCATGGAATCCATAGATCTGGGACGTATCATTATAGCTAAGGACTATCTTAGCCTGCCAATGTGGCATTAATAAATAAATCTTGTGTTGTTATGTTTTCTTGTAAAACGAATGAACGAGACATTATTAATCTTATGTTGTCAGTTACTTTGTAATATATTGATGTTTATCTATGTTTTATGTGGTTGTATCTTTATGCGTTGTTGTGTTCTTATATATATGTTGTCACAGGGCATGTCAGTCTATACAAACCAAACCAAGCATTTATACTTCTATTGTGTGTTGTGATTTATCCAAGCATGTCGTGTTGATTATTTATAATGTTATAAATTTTACGCGACAATTTCTCAACATAACGTAGTTATATATGTGATATTGATAGAGCCATGGCTAGGACTAGGAGAGCGACTGCGACTACAACACCCGAAACCGCAACCCCTGTGTTGATCCCAGTTGAGCTTAAACGATCTTGTATAGAAGTTAACTTGATTAAATACTTAAGCTAATATGCGGAATGTAAAAGCTTAACTTAAGAAGAATAATGATTCTCTGTCAACACTTCAATATTATTAATACGAGCACTCAACAATGCTAGGGTTTTACAACCTTGAAGTGAATAATAATGCGTACATAAACTAACCCTAGGATCCTCCTTTTATAGACTAAGGAGTCCTACTAGGTTTACAATACCTTTCTCTACACGATAAGTATATTCTAGATAAATATAATATTTACACAATCTATTCTGTATTTATCTAAACCGTTTACATACTTATCCCATCAGCAGTAGATTCTGTCAGCAGCACTTATCCTCAGCAGCACTTTGACATCAGCAGCAGAATCATTACCACTAGCAGCAGTTTCACTTATAGCAGCAGTTTCACTCAGCAGCAGTTTCAGACCCAACAATCCTCCCCTAAACTTATTATTTATTTCTAAATAAGTAAGTTTCTTCTAAGCACAATTAATCACTTGGAGGATGCTTCCAAACACTTCAACTCTTGAGAATTCAGTTGATCAAATATCTTCTTATACTTTGACAGTAAATTGAATGCTTGATCATCAGAATCATAATCTTTCTGCAACTTAAGTGATTTATCACCATTAACCATCTGATTGACAATTTTCCAGTATCTTACAACTGGGTAATCCATTTCAGCTAGCATATACAAAGTAATTGGTCCAATATCCAACACATGAACTCCAGAGTCTTGAAAAAGTCTCCATATTCTTACTTTATAATCTACTATCTCTGTCCATTCAGAATCATCCATTGAAGGTTCAAACATAAGTTTAAGAGCTCTCCACATAACATTATCAGAAGAAGTTATGATGTGATCAATTTGCTTTATCTCATACTTTTTACCATCAAACTTCTTAGCTCCAAACTTTGCCTTGTATAGCTTCCATAAGTCTTCAACATCCTCTCTATCAAAATAATGTAGCATTTGTTGAAATCTAAGAAACCTGTGAGTTTTACCATCAGATCTCTGGACATCATGAAATGCTCCAACATTAGTATCATATCCTGTAGTTACTTTGATAATAGGATATTTGACACCAATTGGTTCCAACCATAGTGTAAACCTTCAATTGTTCTTTTAGATGCTCTAAAGGAATGTGATCAAAGTCATGTTTAAATTCATTACCTTCAGGCATAGAACTGCTTCCTTCCCCAATCTTTATCTTCTTCTTTGCAATTGATTTTTGAACAACACCTTTTCTTTTATCACCTTGCACAGAAGAAATAGTATTTGCTGCATCAATATCAAGCTGTTTAACCACATCAGTTTCTTGAATATGCTCTGCTTCAACTACCTTTTCAGGTACCAACTTCTTGTTCATCTGAGCAATTTGTTCCAAATCCTCAGCACATCCCATAGCATAAAAAGTATCTGTTCTCTTCTTAGTTTGTTGATACAAATCAAAAACTTCTTTATCAGAATAAGGTTTCAACTGTACCAATGTCCATCCACCCATATTCTTTAGATACCTTTCATATTCTTTCCTTTGTTGTTTAACAGTTGGACCTTTAAATATCTTTATCTTACTTCTAGCAGTAGCATTCTCTCTTCTCTTCTTTGTAGTAAAATCTCTGTACCAAGATTGCACATCAAAAGTTGAAACTTCATTTTCTTCAATCTTGATCAGTTTATTGAGTTCAATATCAGCAGCCATCCTGATCTTCTCATTTGCCCATTCATCATAATTCTTTAAGTCTTCAGCCTCTTTCTCAGCTAACTGTTGTTCTTCCATATTAATCAACTCTTGTTCTCTAAATGCAGCAGCTGTATCATGTTCAACTTGCAATGGCTTAGGCCAAGAATCAAAAGGTACATCAGTGAAATCAATCCCCTTATACATAATCCTTTCCTTTTCAACTTGCTTACCCTTTCCTTTATCAATAGAAGATGAAGAAATAACCTTCTTTTGTTGAGCAGCAGGTTCTTTAATAACAATTCCTTTTTCAGGTTTTCTAGGTGCTGATGATTTTATTGTTGTTGCAGTTTGTTGTGGTTGTGAAGGAGTTGATACTGGTGTAGTTTTCTTGCTCAATAATACCATGGCTTCAGCAGCAGCATTGTCACCAGACCCAGCAGCAGAGTCTTGTGCATCAGCAGATCCACTAGCAGCAGAGTTAGTAATTTCCTTAGCAGTAGATTCTTGAGCAGCAGAGTCAAGACTTTTATCTTTCACCAAATCTACCAACTTCATCAATGTTTCACCCATCAACCCTGTTGCCTTTACTAATTGCTCAGGCTCCAAAGTTGTAAGTTGTTCTACCACCTTCTCTTGTGTAGCAATCACCTCTTCCATAACAACCTCATTCCCTGATTTATCAGCAACCACAAAATCTTCAGCATCCTTAGGACTTTCAACATCCATATCACCAATCACTGGAGCCTCCCCTGAAACCATTCCATCATTCAAACCCAGAGCACTATCAGGCTTTTCCAAATTTGCCTCCCCTGAACCCATTGCCTCTTCATTCCTCCCCTGTTTGGAAGCATCATCTTCCAAGTGAGTAGAGACATCAGGAGAACTAACAATCTGAGAAGTGCCCACTTTCTTTAATCTTTTCAGAGAGGTTGAAGATCTTGATTTCTGAAAGGTCTTAAGCTGTTTCTGCAATTTGATGATTGTCTTATCCTGATCAGCAACAACAGATGAAAGAGTAATAACCTTGTCCTCCAATGTAGTACATTTCAACCCCAAGTTGGTACAAGTAACCGTCAAATCCTGAATAAGTTTCATAATAGTCTCATCACTTCGACCTGTATTACCTGGTCCGAGAGGTGAATCATGGACATTGTCATCATGTACAAGAGTGTCCGTCAATTCATTGGTCACTGGTCTGTCCTCATCACTTCGACCTGTGTAACCTGGTCCGAGAGGTGAATCGTGGGACATAAACTCAGTATCAAACCTAGTTTGATCATCTGAGCCCCCTATATTTGCCATGTGGCTAGGGTTACCATCCTGAGAATTTGATTCAGAAGAATCATCATCTCTAGATGTTGCCTTGGTTTGGGTCTTAATTATGTTATCACTATCCTGCTCTGCTGCTAAGCTAGAAGCAGTAGTGACAGCCCTTGCCAACATGTCCTCATCATCACCTAGGACAGCCTCATCTGGTACAGCCATACTAACACTATC
Source organism: Artemisia argyi (assembly GCA_030686995.1). Lineage (NCBI taxonomy): Eukaryota > Viridiplantae > Streptophyta > Magnoliopsida > Asterales > Asteraceae > Artemisia > Artemisia argyi. The sequence continues at coordinate 41,432,247 of CM060693.1, read as the reverse complement.
CTGAGGAAGATCAGTGTTCTTTTTGGTGTTCCTACGGGTATAGAGTATTTTAGGTTGTGTAGCAGATGCACTAAAATTGGGTGTGTGATGGGAGTCAGTGGGATTTCCTGATCCTTCACCCTGATTGTTTTGCACAAGTTGCACCATTTGAGGTGTAAGATTTGTATGTCTACCTGAAAAACCTTTGCCATGTTTAACCAAGAAAGTAAAAGTTTTAGAAACCAATTTTGGAGCATCATAAGTAGCAACATGGCCTCTAAACTTTGAAAGTTGTTTTTGAACAAAGAGTTGTATAAATCTTGGATAAAGCAAATATGAACCAGACTCTTTGATACTATGAAACATCCCTTCCAAAATCATTCTTGAAAAATTGAATGGGTTACCTTTGCTTAGGCATACCATTGCAGAAGCAATAGTAGTATTAAACTCATGCCATCCAGAAGTTTTAGGACTCAAACAATGAAGAAGAAGATGTATCAAAAACTTGTATTGAGGACAGAGGATAGATTTTTGAAATTTTAAATTTGTATGATTCCCCTTATATCCCAAATCTTTTAACCCAGCAAAAATAGCAGAATTGGCAAGACAAGTGGTCTCTGTTTCATCATTTAAAAGAAGAGTTTCTCTTATGAATGATTCAGTTACACGAATCTTTTGTCCATCTACTAAGGCACTAACATATTTTTCCCCATTCATAGTTTTGATTTTAGCGGTGAGCCAAAACTGTTTGATGTGGGAAGCAAATATAGTAGGATTCACAGTGAGTGCATACCTAAGAGAAGTAGCATTCAAAAACTTTACCATGTCTGTGAATTCTTCATTTACTGATTCAGCATCCAAAACGACCACACTATTGTGTTGCTTTGCCCAGGTACGAACGCAATCCATGAATTAGGGTTTAGGGAAATTGGGAATAATTGACTTTGAGAAAATTAGAGTGTTAGGGTTTGTGAGAACTTCAATTTGAAATATGAGTAAACCAATTATGAAGATCAATTAGGTTTTAAACTGATTGAAGAAGTTACACATCCCACCCTCACACTTTTAACCGTAGCAGCACAATAACACTAGCAGCAGAGTTGTATAACTAGCAGCAGAGTGAAATATTTCAGCAGCAGAGTTGACTAAATAAGCTTGGTCAAAAAGTCAAGAATCCTCAGCAATTAATGTGATGATATGCCGTAATCTCTATAAAAACGGACTAAATCTTTTCCCTAATTTAACACAATCAAACCCTAACTGCAATCGAAACGCCAATCAACCAAATCAAAACTTCAATTAACCCAAATCAAATCAAATCAAAGAATCATGAAATCAACACCCGAAATCATCAATATCTCTTCCGATTCATCATCTGAAGATGAAACCCCCTTTGAAACATATGTGCCGCCCTTCCGTCCTCCTCATGGTGGTTGTAGAACCAAAGAACAAGCAAAGAAGAGAAAGCATGATCTCCCTGTGTTCAAAGATCTTCTGCATTTAAATCAAACCCCAAGCACATCCAGGGGTAAAGCTGTAATGTCCCCAAAATCTCCAACTTCTTCAGAATCATCAGAAGACACAGCTTGGATCCCTGTCAGGCAACCATCCCCAAAAGAGCTTGTGTCCCCTTTCATCTACACATCATCAGATGAAGATGAACCTCCAAATGAACCACCATCCACTCCTGAGAGGCCTTAGTCATCAAGGCCACGACCAAGGAAGTCCACCAAGACAAAGAAGACAAGGAAGACAAACTCTCCTCTTCCAAAAGAAAGAAAGATTGTTCTTGGACTTCCATGCCCTAGGAAGTAATGCTTGGATTCATCTTAGATTTTTACACTCTTTAATGATTTCAGAAGTAGTTTTTGTAATTTCTCTTGTGATGTATGAACTTCTGAATCTGATGAATGATAAATGTGCTTCTTTTGTTGTCTGAATATTGTTATTGCAAATCATCTTTTAGACTTATTCCTGCACAATATTAGACAAAACACCACACAATAGACAAACATATGCACTAGCAGTAGAGTTAGAAATAGCAGCATAGTACATTCCATCACAAACAAATGCTTGAAGATAAGCAGCAGAGTAACAAGCAGCACAATACCTTTTACACATTTGTACAAAAACAAAGAGATAAGTTTTTCAAAGATTTATCATACCAATGTTTGCAATTAAAAATTGAAACCTCCCCACATCAAAGTGTTTAGTGAGAAGATCAGCAACATTGTTATCAGTATGAATTTTAACAATTTGGATCAACTTCTTTTCATAGCAATCCCTGATAAAGTGATGTCTTATCTCAATATGTTTTGTTTTAGAATGAAAAACAGGGTTTTTAATTATGCAAAGTGTGCTGTTGTTATCAATATGAATTTTGGTATTCATGAAATTGTACCCATAATCCAATAATTGATTCTGCATCCATAGAACTTGTCCACAACAACTTGAAGCAGCCACATACTCAGCTTCAGTTGTAGAATTAGCCACCACTGTTTGCTTCTTGCATTGCCAGGACACCAATCTGCTTCCTAGAAATTGACAGCCCCCTGTTGTAGACTTTCTATCCAATGAAGCTCCAGCATAGTCACTATCTGAATAGGAGACCAAATCAAATGGTGAATCTTTAGGATACCAAAGGCCCAATTTTGGTTGATGCCTCAGATATCTAAAAATTCTCTTCACTGCATTGAGATGTGATTCTTTGGGACACACTTGAAATCTTGCACAGGCACACACAACAAACATGATATCAGGCCTTGATGCTGTAAGATACATCAATGAGCCAATCATAGACCTGTACAAGTGTATATCCACTTCCTTTCCATATTCATCCTTCAGCAATGGTTTATTGGTGTCCATGGTAGTCTTGGCTGGTTTAGCATCTTCAAAACCAAATTTCTTCAGAATATCATTGACATACTTATCCTGACTGATAAATATACCATTTTCTTTCTGTGTAACTTGCAGACCTAAGAAGAAGGTGAGTTCTCCCATTGAACTCATAGCAAACTTGTCCTTCATAAGCTTCTCAAAACTAACACACATAGCTTTGTTAGTAGACCCAAAGATGATGTCATCAACATAGATTTGAACCAGCAAAATATCATCTTGTTGTCTTTTGAGAAATAGAGTTTTATCAATCTTTCCTCTGCTAAACCCAGATTCTAGCAAGTATGTTGACAAAGTAGCATACCAAGCTCTAGGAGCTTGATGTAGGCCATACATTGCTCTGTTTACTTTGTACACTTTGTCAGGATGATCAGGGTCTTCAAAGCCTGGTGGTTGAGACACATAGACCTCTTCTGTAATGGTCCCATACAGAAAAGCACTTTTCACATCCATTTGATACACTACAAAATCTTTGTATGAAGCATAAGCCAAGAATATTCTAATTGCTTCTATTCTTGCCACTGGAGCAAATACCTCATCATAATCAAGGCCTTCTTGTTGTGTGTATCCCTGTGCTACTAACCTTGCCTTATTTCTTATGACAATTCCTCTCTCATCTCTTTTGCATCTGAAAACCCATTTTGTGCCAATCACTCTTTTTCCATTTGGCAGTTCAACCAAAGTCCAAACTTCTTGCAGCTTAAATTGTAGAAGCTCATCTTGCATTGCTTCCACCCAACTTGCTTCTTGTAAGGCTTTGTAAGTGTTTTTGGGTTCAATTTGAGAAAGAAAACATGCAAACAGGCAATTTTGAAGATCTTTATGACTATTTCTTTGATGCAGAGATCTGGCAAAGAAACTTTGATGTTGAAGATCTTTCAGTGCTTTAGTCATCTGCCTAGTTTGAATAGATGATTGTGGATCACTTAGAATTTGATCTTTTGGATGATCCTTGTGTACTCTTGTGGTAGTTGTCGGACTAACAGGAATATTGAGTTCCAAATTAGTAAAATCTGCAGCAGCTCCAAATAACTGACCATCAAGTGCATCATCATCTGTGTCATAATAAATATTCTCAAGAGGAGGCATATTTGGATCATCAGGATAGATAGAATCATCAATAGGTCTACCTGAGAGTCCAAATTAGGAAACATTGAAGTAGCAGTAGAGTTAGTAGGCTTGGAAGCAGAATGTGGTGGAGCAGTAGTTGTGACTTTTGGCCTAGCAGTAGAGTCTTCTGAGTCAGCAGCAGAGTCTTCTGGCTTTGTAGGAGAGACATCAACAACTACTTTGAGAGGCTCATTAGTTTCTTTTTCTGCTTCAATAGGTATTTCAATACCTTCTTCAGTTTCCTTAGGTGTCTCATGAGTGATCACATCTTCTTTAGGACTTGGATCTGACTGAAAGGGAAGGAAGGTAGGACCAACCTTTAACTTCTCAACCAAAACAAATTCTTCTTGTGGTTTGTCAACACTAGCAATAACTGGTACATTGTTCATTGTTTTGGTAAGCATATCAACATTAAACAGCCATTCAGGTCCTTTTCCCTCAGAATTAGATGTGTTCTCAGAAAACTTTATATGCAAATTCTCCTCTACATGTTTGGTTCTCTTATTGTATACTCTGAAAGCTTTACTAATCACAGAGTAACCAACCAAATTCCCTTCATCGGCTTTTTCATCAAATTTGCCTAGCTGATCCTTAGTGTTCAAAATTGTAACAGGACATCCAAATGGTTTGAGAAAATCAATCAGTGGCTTCTTTCCATGAAATAACTCATATGGAGTCTTATTATGAGGCTTGACTACCTTACTTCTGTTCTGCACAAAGCATGCAGTGTTCATAGCTTCAGCCCAAAAAGGAATAGGTAGTTTTGAATCAGATAACATTGTTCTTGCAGCCTCAATAAGTGTCCTGTTTCTTCTTTCTGCAACACCATTCTGTTGTGGAGTTCCTGCTACACTATACTGTCTAAGAATTCCTTTCCCCACACAGAATTGATTCATAACATTGTTCTTGAACTCAGTACCATTGTCACATCTTATTATCTTCACCTTGTGATTGTACAGATTTTCAACTCTTGTGATAAATGCCTTGAGTATTTCTGGAGTTTCATCTTTAGTGGCTAGAAAGAATACCCAAGTAAATCTGCTAAAGTCATCAGTGACAACAAGACAATATGACTTCTTGTTCAAGCTTTTGAAAAATACAGGTCCAAATAAGTCCATGTGCAGTAGGTGTAATGGCTCAGTATTTGTGTTCACAGTTTTGGACTTGAATGAAACTCTGTGTTGTTTACCCTTTTGACAGGCAACACAAGTTTCACAATTCTCAAAAGTCTTTGTAGGCATTCCTCTGACCAGATTTCCTTTCACCAATTTGTTCATGGTCTTGCAGTTCAGATGTCCCAATCTCCTATGCCATAATTTGGACTCATCAACAGTGGCCTTTGCAATTAGACAAGTCAAAGTCCTCTTAGGAACAATGTTCTTAATTTTCATTTCTAGGGACCTTCAAAAGCACAGATTTGTCATCTGGCAACTGATAGTCAGGAGAAAGGATCATACACTCAGTGTCTATAAAAAGAACAAAGTTCTTTTTGTCACACATTTGTGAGACACTAAAAAGGTTAAACTTAAGTCCTTTTACAAGAAACACCTTCTCAAAGTCCAAATTTCCATTTTTAAGAGTTCCTCTTCCAACAATCTTACCACCTTTTGGGTCATTCCCAAAAGCAACATAACCACCATCAAAAGCCTCAAAGTCTTCAAGTTGAGACTCATCTCCTGTCATGTGTTCAGAACATCCACTGTCAACAATAACCATATCCTTAAGCTCATCCAGTAGATTGACCTGCACATGAAAAGTAGAGACATTAGTTCCTCTTGACGACCCAAGCCATTACTGACTTGGATCTGCCCTGTGCATCAACATAATCAAATTTCTTTAAATCACTTGATGCACTACTATCCTTGGAAACATAATTTGAATCAATAGTTTTTGGTTTCCAAGTCCAGCAAGCTGAGGCCTTAACAGCATAAAAGTGATTACCAACAACTGTATTTGTTAAAACTTTTGGCCCAGAAGTAGAAAGTTTTGTACTAGCAGCAGATTGCTTTCTAGCAGCAGAATGCATACTAGCAGCAGAATGCTTACTAGCAGTAGAGCCAGTAGAAGAACCAGTTGTGGTTTTGAAAACACCATTTGTTTTAGCAGCATAAATAGATCTAGTTGCACCAGATCTTAACAAAACAGCTCTTGGAACCATATTTCTGTTAGGATGTGGGTGAGTTTGTTTAGTTACATATTTGTGATTCACCCTAGTGTATTGATTCCAAACAGGCTTTTGGTGTTCAGGACATCTAACAATCAAGTGGTCAAAGCTACCACACTTATAACAAGCCTTATTTTGTAATTGAAACTGATTACCTAATCTGTGTGAAACTAGGTTGTTGAAGTTTCTCTGGTTACCCCTAGGCTTATTATTGAACCTTTCCATCTGTTCTCTAGGTACCTCATTGTACTCTACCATTTTCCTAGAGAAGTTATTTCCTAACACAGGTTTGACAAACTTAACCTGTTCAATTTTAGGTTTAAACTTTGTAGGAATTTCTTCCTTTTTCACACTTTGTTCTTGTTTAACCTGTTCCTCATCACTTTCACTATCAGAATACCAATCTTCTATAATAGGAGCTTCAGGAAATTTTCTAGCCTCAACCTTAGGTGTCTCATTAACACTTGTGCTACATTCACCTACAGGTTTTTCAATATTTAGCTCACTAATGAAGGATAGTTCTTTTCATGGTGGAGCAAAAGCACTTTTGGCTGGAGGAGCCACATCATTATATCCAATTCCACTACCTTTTCTCATCAAATTATTCTCAATAGATTTATGAACTAAGTCAGAAGCATATTTTTGTTTTTGTACTCTTACTACATGTTTATCTTTTTCAGCAAGAGCTTCCTCTTTTTCTTTTTCAGCTTCTTCTAACTTATTTTTAAGAACTTCTACTTCACTGTTTTTCTTAAAAATTTCAATATCTCTGAGATTAAGTTGATCTACATATTCCTTCTCACATTCTTTGAGATATTCTAACCTTCTTTCAACATTTTGAATACCTACTTTGTAACCTAAGTTATCAAGTTTTAGGATTCCTAGACTTAAGTTCTTCTATAGTGTCAGCACAAGATTTAAAAGAACATACAGATAAGTCTGAATCATTTGATACCTCAGAGTCAGAGCCTGATGATGAACCATAGGCCATAAGTGCAAAGTTCTGAACCTTGGGTTGAGTAACAGCTACCAAAGAGAAATTTGGTTCTTCTTCAGCCATATCACTCCAATCATAATCTCCCAGTCCATCACAAGATACCAGTGCAGTCTTTGATTCTTCAGTAACCTTCTTTGCAGTATCAACATTCTTCTTTGGAGCTCTACACTCTCTGGCAAAATGTCCCTTCCTATTGCAATTGTAGCACTCTATCTTTGATTTGTCAAAGCCTGGACTGTCCTTAGCTCTATATTTGACTTCTTTTCCAGTCTTCTTCAAGAACTTTCTTGCCCTCAAGGTTAACATGGCCATTTGCCATTTAAGATCAATTTCTTCAAGATCATCAGGATCAATGTAATCCAAGTCTTGATTAATAACATGTGACCTTATAGTAGTTGTGAGCTCAGCCAAAAATGCACACAAAGCAATATCACTGATAGAAATCTTATCATTTGAACTAACAGCAGATCCATCTGCAGCAGATACTCCATAAGCAGTAGAATGAGCAGCAGAGTGAGATTCTTGAGATCTTTTTCCTTTAGAGGATACAAAGGCAAGATTTTGAGTACCAGAATATGAGGTAGAAGAGGTAGATAGTTCTGATTCATACACTCTTAAATTGTTGTAGAGACTCTCCAACTTCATAGTTTCAAAATCAGGCTTATTCCTCCACACAACTGTGTGCATACTCCATTCAGGTGCAAGACTTCTAAGACACTTTAGGTTTACATCTTCTTGTGGAACCACATAGCCAACAAGCTTTAGATGACTAACAAGTTGGTTTAGCCTGTTATATGTGCCAATTATCTTCTCTCCACTTTCAGAAGTAAATTCTCAAACTGATGCTTCAGCATGTTTTTCCTGGATTTCTTAGTAGCATCATTACCTCCAAACCTGAATTCAACAGCATCCATCAATTCTTTTCCAGATTCACAGTCATCAAAGTCCATTTGGAATTCATTAGGTATTCCCATTAAGAGAATACTATGTGCTTTGATTTCCATCTTCCTTACTGTGTTGGCTTCAGCAGACTTAATTGGTATCTCCTTTCCATCAGCACTCTTCTCAGGTACAGAATCACCATTAACAATCACATTCCACATGTTGAAATCAATCATGCGAATGTACTGTCTGATCCTTCTCTTCCAAAGCTCATACTCAGCAGGATTCAGCATGGGCACCCTTGAAGCAGTAACCATATGAGTTTCATCACCCATCTTAGCAATAGATTTGGAACAGCAAACTTTTAAGAAACAAAATCTTCTTGATAATAACTTCTAGATCACAAGCTTTGATACCACTTGTTGATCCCAGTTGAGCTTAAACGATCTTGTATAGAAGTTAACTTGATTAAATACTTAAGCTAATATGCGGAATGTAAAAGCTTAACTTAAGAAGAATAATGATTCTCTGTCAACACTTCAATATTATTAATACGAGCACTCAACAATGCTAGGGTTTTACAACCTTGAAGTGAATAATAATGCGTACATAAACTAACCCTAGGATCCTCCTTTTATAGACTAAGGAGTCCTACTAGGTTTACAATACCTTTCTCTACACGATAAGTATATTCTAGATAAATATAATATTTACACAATCTATTCTGTATTTATCTAAACCGTTTACATACTTATCCCATCAGCAGTAGATTCTGTCAGCAGCACTTATCCTCAGCAGCACTTTGACATCAGCAACAGAATCATTACCACTAGCAGCAGTTTCACTTATAGCAGCAGTTTCACTCAGCAGCAGTTTCAGACCCAACACCCTGTAACCGAAACATCCACACCGACTATGACTCCGGCTGATATCGAGAAAGCAATTGCTGACGGTGTAGCCGCTGGGTTAGAAGCAAATGCGCGAAATAGCGGCACCAGTTTACCACTAGGAGGAAGTGGAACCTCTGTACCCCGCAAGTGTACCTATAAAGATTTTATAGGTTGTCAGCCAACTTTTTACAAGGGTACAGAAGGAGTGACTGGACTTACTCAGTGGTTCGAGCGAACCGAAACAGTCTTTCAGAGGAGTGGCTGTTCGGAGGACTGCAAAGTTACCTTTGCTACCAGAACCCTTTTGCAAGATGCTCTGTCTTGGTGAAATTCTATCACCCAGACTATGGGAATGACTGAAGCATTCCAACTCACCTGGACAGAGTTCAAAGCAAAAATACTAAGGAAGTACTGCCCCCGTGCTGAGCTGAGGAAGTTGGAAGATGAGTTCCACGAGTTAATGGTGAAAGGAATTGATCTCAGGACATATAACAGGAGGTTCCAAGAACAATCAGCACTATGTCCCACGATGGTGCCGGATTTCGAAAGAACCCTGGAGAAATATGTTGAGGGACTTCCCCGGAGCATCGAAGGAGATGTTACCTCGTCAAATCCACCAACTCTGGAAGTGGAAATGACCCTTGCTCAGAAGCTGTTGGACCGAGAGGTCAAGTGTAACAAAGAACTCAAGCGAAAGCTTGATGATAAAAGGACTACACACACCAACAGTAGCAACCACTACCACAACAACTCCAACCACAACTCTAGGAACAACAATCAGAACCGCCATAACAACAACCACTGCAACAGTCAACAGAACCCCAAGCAAGAGACTGCCAAAGCATACACCGCCACTGGAAGCGGGGGATATGCGGGTCTGAAACCCCAATGCCACAGGTGCAAGTTACACCACTATGGGCAGTGTACCAAGTGTCAGAAGGTGGGCCACCAAGCTAAGGAGTGCAAGATCCCCGCTACCGGGAGCAATCTGCAACCCGTGACCCCAACATGCTACACTTGTGGAGAAATTGGCCATTACAGGAGCCAATGCACCAAAGGAAATGGTCAGGCAAACAACGTGATAAGAATCGTTTAAGCTAAGACTTGTTAAGTCTTTATCTAGGAATAACAATAACAAACATTAACATGCACAGCGGAATAATCAAAGAACAATGTTATTGCTATAAGGCTTCGTCATCATCTCTACTCTAACATACACCAAAGCCCCAATGCTACGTGATCAAGTGTAGCACGGTTACACTCTAACAGCTATCTAAGATAGTTGAGGCTTAACGTCAATCTACCCTAGGTGTTTCCCATAAAACACCTGTACACACAAGTCTAGGCGTTTCCAGCCCTAGACATACACTCACACGTTTTCTGTATATTACATTGTGGAAGACACAATAAAACCTATTCCCTGTATCTCTTTATATAATAGAGATACTAGGGTTACAAGGAATAAACTAAGAAAATAAAAGATATGTTGTAATCTTTTTCTTTCTTTGCAAGTTTCTTCCTTTGTCTCCATAAGTCCTTCATCTTTCATATTTGTCAATATCAACTCAAAGTATAATTCTCAACAATCTTCCCCTAGTTGATATGACAAAACCAAGTATATGAAAGATGTCGTCTTCCCCTCAAATCATGCATATCATCAAGGATCTTCAAGCTGCAATCTTCAAAGTATTCTTCTTCCCCTTTTTGTCATCATCAAATAGGGGACAAATGTATGCAACCTTGATCTTCACAACCACAAATCAATATTACACGTCCAATCCATCTTTCCAATGTTTTTAAGTCGCCCACCATTAAGTTTTCCGCATCTATAGATGTACTTGAAACAATAGAAATCAAAACCATCAGTAGTAATAACAACTAGCAATAGCAAAAACCTTCACCTCGATGTAGCATATAAATGGTTAAACATTTAAACACTTAAGCTTCCCCTGAAACCCATATGTTAACCATTTGTTGAATCTTCAATTCTGTAGGCTCTTATGTAATGATTACTAATGAAGAAAACTAAGTATAACCAGCTTGATGCTGAAGTAGAACCACCCAAACTTGTGCCTTATATTTTGTACTAAAATTGACTTCGAACGTATACTTAACGTATAGGGAGATCGCAACCTCTTGACAAAAATCACTGAGCACAATAACGTAACTCCTTCAAGTGTTTTGTCAATTCGTAGTCACCTGAATGAACGAACAAGTTACCTTCAACTAAAAAAGGTATGATAAAACACAAACCTGTGAAACTCCACTTCATCGTCAAATAGGTGATAAAAACCTTTCTTCGTAATCAATTAAATCAAATAAGAACGAGCCTTTGAATCGGTTAAGAACCATGTAAACCAAAAATCATAACTCTTGTGTGTATGTCTTCAATAACTTCAAACTCAGTCCGAGAACAAACAATCATGTACTAAAATAAACAGTAGCAGTATCCCTTGATTGAGCAGCTTTAACCAATATCCAGGTTAATATCCAAACGTCGACATGCCAAATAAATTATTAGCACAGCCCTCAAACAGATAAGAGTTCATTACCACAAACGATTTAGTGATAATAATTAATATCATCACATGCGTTATGAGTAAAGAATTATTTGAATAAGAATCCTTAGTAGCCACCGACCCATGATTGTAGAAGAATAAAATCCAACCAATAACTGAGTACAAGGTTACCATTAAATCAGACAATCATAATGAGCACCAATCATGTAATACATGCCAAGCAAGATAAATCACCACCGTCCCATGCACGTCCACTATAAAGGATTACCATACCATCCCACACATATAATCACAACTAGTACGAACGAGAAACGCAACAGTCGTAATATACAAGTAGCAGTGGTAACAATAGAAGCATCAGTGGAAACTCGTAAGCGTGCAGTGGAAACAAAAATAGCCTAGCAGTGGTAACGTGAGACAGCAGTGGAAACGAGGAACGTGGCAGTGGTAAAGTCCAACCTGTAAATACTTCGAATCCACCAATCCCGTGATTCTCTCAACCCTTTTCCTTAAATTCCCCATCGTACCATTAGTATCAATATTACAAAACGTAATACCAGTAATCACATTCTGCTCTTATGTGTATCCCTTCAGCAAAGCGTTTTTCATAATAATAGGGTTACTCCAAAAGAAAATAGATTTACTTGTAATTCAGTACCCCTATTCCATCAGATCAAAACCAAGACGTGCATCCATAATCTTCTCGCATCATAATTAAACAGAAACGTAGCATTATAAACTTCATTGAATGATGCAAGTTGATCAACCTAGGGTTTCTTATATAGCAAAATTGTTGATCATATATAGCAAATACCAGTTAACACCAGATATAGAAACCCTAAAAACCGACTAAACAATAGTCTAAAGCTGCTTTAACACATGTATCCTCAACACCAAACAGCAAATAAACCAACTTCGTTGATGAATAAACAAGAATAGAACATGAATTCATGAAGTTGATTCAAGAAAACCCTAAAAATTTGACTTACTTACTTTTCTGCAGCAGCCTTTTAGAAAAACCATATCTTTTTACTGGGAACTCAGATCGAAGATCCCTCCGGTGGAACTCTTCCTTGTCATGTAGAGAACCTCCAGTAAAAATTTTAGCCCGATCCAACGGTTAACGAAGGAGATATCGCGCCTTGAAAACTGACCTGCAGTGAGTTACGAAAATTGAACCAAATCGAATTTTTCTTGTTTTCTTCGTTCTTCGATAACGAACCTTGTAAATCCTAGATATCAAGAACCCCCGCTCTGATACCAATTGATAAAATCATTTATAGCACGGTTACATCCTAACAGCTATCTAAGATAGTTGAGGCTTAACACTAATCAACTAACCTAGGCGTTTACATAAGCATAATCACGCCCTAGGTTTACACACACACACACACCTTTAATGACTACATTATGGAAGACACAATAAAACCTATTCCCTGTATCTCTTTATATAATAGAGATACTAGGGTTACAAGGAATAAACTAATAAAATAAAAGATATGCTGTAATCTTTTTCTTTCTTTGCAAGTTTCTTCCTTTGTCTCCACAAGTCCTTCATCTTTCATATTTGTCAATATCAACTCAAAGTATAATTCCCAACACAACGCTCGTGGGAGAGCCTATGTGATGGGAGAAGGAAATATGTCACAGAACCCAGACGTAGTCACGGGTACGTTCCTACTCAATCATCATAGTGCTAGAGTATTATTTGACTCCGAAGCCGATAAGAGTTTTGTGTCTACTACCTTTGCCCCCTTACTTAACATAGCACCCTCTAAGTTAGATACCGCCTATGATATAGAAATGGCCAACGGAGATTTAATAGGCATAGACACCGCAATTCAGAATTGCACCATAACCTTAGAAAACGAAACCTTTCCCATCAACCTCCTGCCTACACAGCTAGGTAGTTTTGATGTCGTCGTCGGAATGGATTGGTTATCCAAAAACCATGCTAGAATCATCTGTGATGAGAGAGCAGTCCATATTCCATTTAACGGTGAAACTCTAGTTATCCAAGGCGATAAGAGTAAACCACGACACGGTATCATCTCGTACATCCGAACGGTGAAATACTTGAATCAAGGGTGTCAAGTATTCATGGTTCGAGTAACGGAAGATAAATCAAAGGAAAAACGACTCGAGGACGTTCCCGTAGTTAAGGAGTTTCCAGAAGTTTTTCCTGATGATTTACCCGGCCTTCCACCTACCCGCCAAGTAGAATTCCAGATAGATCTCGTGCCTGGAGCAGGACCGGTGGCAAGAGCACCTTATAGGTTAGCCCCGTCCGAGATGAAGGAATTGGCCGAACAACTAGAAGAGTTGTCCGATAAGGGTTTCATCCGACCAAGTTCATCACCTTGGGGAGCTCCAGTCTTATTCGTTAAGAAGAAAGACGGAACTCTCCGAATGTGTATAGACTACCGAGAATTAAACAAATTAACCGTGAAGAATTGGTATCCTCTACCCAGGATCGATGATTTGTTTGATCAACTACAAGGATCGAGTGTCTATTCGAAGATCGACTTGAGGTCAGGGTACCATCAACTAAGAGTTAAGGAGGAAGATATTCCCAAGACAGCTTTTAGGACTCGATACGGACACTTCGAATTCCAAGTGATGCCATTTGGTTTAACCAATGTGCCTGCAGTGTTTATGGATTTGATGAATCGAGTATGTAAACCATACTTAGATAAATTTGTGATTGTATTCATAGATGACATCTTAATCTATTCTCGCAACGAGAAAGAACATGCGGAACACTTGAGGATCATCTTAGAGCTGCTCAAGAAGGAAGAGTTGTATACGAAGTTCTCTAAGTGTGATTTCTGGATTAGGACTGTACAATTTCTGGGTCATGTTATCGATAGTCAGGGCATCCACGTAGATCCGGCAAAGATTGAGGCCGTTAAGGATTGGGCAGCTCCTACTAACCCTACGGAAATACTCCAATTCTTAGGTCTTGTCGGTTACTACAGGCGATTCATTGAAGGTTTTTCAAAAATCGCCAAGCCTTTGACTGAGTTAACACAAAAGAATAAGAAGTACAGTTGGGAGGAGAAGCAGGAATCGGCTTTTCAGTTGTTAAAGAAGAAACTCTGTGAAGCACCGTTTTTAGCACTACCGGAAGGAAGTGAAGACTTCGTAGTGTACTGCGACGCGTCGTACCATGGTTTAGGTGCGGTACTGATGCAGAGAGAGAAAGTGATAGCCTATGCATCACGACAACTTAAGACGCATGAAGTAAACTATATAACTCATGATTTAGAATTAGGAGCAGTAGTATTTGCCCTTAAGATATGGAGACACTATCTGTACGGCACCAAGTGCACGGTATACACAGATCACAAGAGTCTTCAACATATCCTAGATCAAAAGGAGTTGAATATGAGGCAACGTCGATGGTTAGAATTGCTTAGCGACTACGATTATGAGATTCGCTACCATCCGAGAAAAGCGAACGTCGTGGCAGACGCTTTAAGCAGGAAAGAACGAATAAAACCTCTCAGGGTTAGGTCATTGGGAATGACGGTTTATTCGCCTCTTCCATCGCAAATACTTCAAGCACAATCCGAAGCTCTTCGAGAAGAGAACAGACCAAATGAGATAATCTACGACATGCCGGAGAATTCAAATGGTTTTGTGAAGAGATCGAACGGAATGCTCTGCTTTAAGGATAGAAGTTGGGTTCCACTGTATGGAGGATTACGTGACCTCATCATGCATGAGTCGCACAAATCCAAGTACTCCATCCACCCAGGTTCCGACAAGATGTACCAGGATCTTAAGGAACTCTATTGGTAGCCAAACATGAAAGCCGACATAGCAGAGTATATCGGAAAATGTTTGACCTGTGCGAGAGTAAAAGCAGAGTATCAGAAACCATCAGGATTGTTGGTGCAACCCGAACTTCCCATGTGGAAATGGGAATGGATTACAATGGACTTCATCACCAAACTACCCAATACATCAACAGGATATGATACCATATGGGTCATCGTTGATCGTCTCACCAAATCCACTCACTTTCTGCCTATTAAAGAAACCGACGAAATGGATACACTTTCACAGTTGTACTTGAAAGAGATTGTTACTCGACATGGAGTGCCTATATCAATTATCTCTGATCGAGATAGTCGATTCACGTCTCATTTCTGGAAATCTTTGCAGAAAGCCCTAGGTACTAAGTTAGACATGAGCACAGTATACCACCCACAGACCGATGGTCAAAGTGAGAGAACCATCCAAACCTTAGAAGACATGCTCCGAGCATGTGTGATCGACTTTGGAAAAGGTTGGGACAAACACTTACAATTGGTAGAATTCTCCTACAACAATAGTTACCACACTAGTATTAAGGCAGCCCCATTCGAAGCACTGTATGGAAGAAAGTGCAGATCACCCGTTTGTTGGGCCGAAGTAGGTGACGTACAACTCACCGGGCCCGAACTCATTCATGAGACAACGGAGAAAATAGTTAAGATCAAACAACGGCTGCAAGCTGCAAGAGATAGGCAGAAAAGCTATGCCGACATAAGACGAAAACCTATGGAATTTCAGGTTGGAGATATGGTAATGTTGAAAGTTTCTCCTTGGAAAGGAATGATACGCTTTGGAAAGCGTGGAAAGTTAAACCCTAGGTACATCGGACCATTTAGCATCCTAGAACGGATTGGACCAGTAGCATATAAGCTAGAGTTGCCAGAAGAACTTAGCCGAGTACACCCTACCTTCCACGTGTCAAACCTTAAGAAGTGTTTATCCGATGAATCTCTAGTGATCCCACTCAAAGAGATTCAACTCGACGATAAACTTGTCTTTACGGAAGAACCAGTAGAAATCATGGATAGGGAAGTCAAACGATTAAAACAAAACCGTATTCCCATAGTCAAGGTTAGATGGAACTATAAGCGAGGACCAGAATACACTTGGGAACGCAAGGACCAAATTCGTGCCAAATACCCCCATCTATTTTCTTAGACACCCCTGACGACCATCTTAGACTAGAATTCCGGGACGGAATTCAGAATGAGGGGTAGGTACTGTGATCACCCGTAAAATTTCCCTATGAATAGAAAAGTTAATCAAAAATTAATATATCATTACGTTAATTAATAACGTTTTTACCGATAACAAATTTTTTTTATTATTTATTTAAATATGCTATGATTACTCGAAATCACTACGATACTTAAAACCTTTTCTCTTCGGAACGATGCTCACACATGCACCACTATAAGTCTAATAATCGCGAGAATATAAAATTTTACCACTTACGAGCTTACGGAACATATTTTTAAAAAAACATTTTCGACAACGTAAAAGTCTCACTAATTAAATACTAAACTAAATACTAGACTCATTTCAATTCTTTTTAATTTACATTTAGTTGCATTACATTGTTACACGACACACACAAATGCACCTCATTATTTAAAATCTATATAAACGACCTATATATATTATACGACCTTCTATATATTTGACACCTTAAGAAATGAGCTACGTAAAGATTTGGAACTAAAACACAACGTATAAACCATTTTAAAGTACGTTCCTAGCGTACCCCAAACCTTTTGAAAAACTCAAATATTTTTCTAAGTATTTTATTTACAAAAGTTCGTACAAGGCTAGTCCAAAACACACACATATCTTTACAAATTACTTAACGAGCATAACTTTTTATTTCACAAACCAATAGACCTCGTGTCACACAATTAATTTTGTATAGAAACTTTGTGATGAAAGTCACGTTAGGACTTAGTAATCGAGCCAATGCAATCGATCAAGAAACTGTTTTGGAAAAATCAATTAAGTACCGATTGGGCCTTAAGGCCCAATCATTTCAAAATAAGCCAAGGGAATAAGCTGAGGGTATAAGCTATTGGACAACTTATTCACGATCCAAACCTTAGCCCTAAGCGAAGCCCAAAAACCCCGTAAGCCCATTGGACCTAAAAATACTAACGGGCATTAACTTTTCGTTACAAGGCCCATAAGCTAACCATGAAATTTTTCGAACTAATAAGCTGTCGAAATAAGCTTAATAAGCTGATTCGAAACTATTTAGAAAAAGAAAACATTAAGTTTTGAAAATATTAATTTTGGACTAGATTTGCAAAAGTTATGAAATTCGGGTCAAAAATGTAAATATTTCAAAGTTTCGGTAAAATGTGTCATTTCGTAAACCTTAGGATAAAAATTGATTTTTATAAACTTTAGGGTAGAAAGTGTAAGAAAAATAAAGTTTTGGACTTAAAAAGTAATTATATTAAATTTTGGACTAACGGCGTAACGCTAACGCCGTTAGGGTAAAAATTGTAAACTTTTGAAAATACAAGGGCCGTATACAAAAATTGATATTTTCATTTTTATTTTATTTTTACGAGTTCCTGTCACGACGTTACATTTATTTTCAAACTAGTATTATTATTATTATTATTAAACATTACGTCTATTTTCAAACTAATATTATTATTACTATTATTAAACGTCACGTCTATTTTCAAACTATTATTATTATTCCTATTATTATTATTAAACGTTAAGCATTATTTCAAACTATCATTACTATTTTATGTGATATTTATATATATATAACTAAACCAAACGTACGATATACTATAAAACCAAAAGTCTTACTAAAAATAAATTAACAAATCATGCATTCAAAAACTACTCGCGATTTAAGACTATCAAACACTGAAAAATTGCCAAATATTATCTAGGTCGTGTGTGGAGCCGTTCCCATTTTACAAACTGAGTATCGATATTTTTATTCACTAAACCACTAAGGTGAGTTCATAGCCCACTTTTATAAAACTGTTTTCGTGGGGAGATACATGCTTAAAAATATGAATACAAGTATTTTCATATATTATGCCTGAAATTGTTATTGCTTAAGTCCCTTTTTGCCAAAAGCCCCTCATATCATGAGCCATAGTCACCCAGGAGGTGAACGTAAATAATTGTGGATAGATCTATTAGGGACTGACCATCTCCGTTTTGGAGTTCGAGAAAACAACCAAACATACTTTATTTGAAATCTAATAGGTTACTGGCAAGGACCTATCCCGAGGGCACCTGTTACCTTAATCCATCATTATGATGAGATCTGTTAATCGGCTGAGCATCATGAGCTTAATGCAATAATAAATGATTTTAAACCTATAATTGTAATTCGATGCAATTATCACTATTGCTTGTGTTCAAACTACCAAACTTAAACCTATGAATATCACTCAACTTTTATTGACTTTTAGCATGTTTATCTCAGGAAATTAATGCGAATGAGCTTGAGGCATGGAGAGGGCATTAACCCTTATAAGGGTGTTAAATAAAATGTTTTGTCATTCGCTTTTAATAACTCATATCTCCTATGATATGTTAAAACTAATGGAACACCTTTGTATTTGAAAACTTGCTTTTAAATGAATGATAAACATAATTTTAAAACGTCCCCTTGAGTTTTTTTCTATGACTTGACTTCGATCCTCTAAGTAATACCCCACAAAGTCTTCCGCTGCTTTAGTTGAAATTTAGGGGGTGTTACACAAACATTGATGTGATCCCGGTTTCCTATGGTGCTAATTACATTGGCTCTAAGGAGTTCTTCTCATTACTTGAATTTGGGCTTGAGTTCATTGAATTCCATTCCATATGGGTCCTTGATGACCTCATTTCCGGTTCTAGTTCTCCTAGTGTTGGTGGTCCTAATGAAGAGGTGGTCACGAAGTTCATCTTTGGAGACAAGAGGGGTATCATAGGGATAGATGCGGTCAAAGAGTGTGTCAAGAGTTGAGAGGGAGTGCAAGTCGGAGTAGATGCAAGTACCACGGTTTGGGACACCTAGGACTTGAGCAAACTCCTCAAGAGTGAAGGAGTATTGATGACCACTAGCCCTATAATTAATAGACATGCGACCATACTTATCCTTGGAGAGGGTGACGGATGCATAAAATACTAAAATGAACCTATAACAAATAGGCTCGTCGATTTCTAAGAGACACTCAAAGTTGATTGTGACAAATTCCGTGTAGAGGTTTGTACCTTCTAAGAAGGATAGATCAATGGTTCTACCCTTATGGACATATCGTTTTTCTAAGGCTTTGAAGACAACGATTTGAGTTTGAGTAAGACCTTTGGTTTTGTGGTGTTTGGGTAGGTACTTGATGGTGTCCTTGTGGTCGTAGTGAGTTAGAGGAGGCATGATGATTCCCAGAAAATCAAAATTTCACATTTTAGTCTAAGTAAACGACTATTGTAATGTGTATGTTCTAGTGTGTGCCTATATGAAAACAATGTGGAGGTGTGGTTAACTTGACTCATTTTGATGCTTAAAAATGCTTTATAATGCAAGTGATGTTTCAATGATGTTTTTCATTTGTTTTAACAATGCGGTGAACGGTGGTAAAGTATGGTTGACGACCGAGAGTGGATATGTGAAATGAGGTGGTGATTGCTTGACAACACTTGAAGCTTGAATATCTTCTTTGTGTTCTTTACTTTCTAGAAAGTGGAAGAGACGCATTTGATAGAATGGTTAACGTATAAGACTTTCTTAGTTAAGATGTTCCTCAATGAACATTTTTACCAAGACGATGATGATGGATCACAATATGTCAGTTAAGAACATAATGGATTGAATTGTCGCTGAAGTCGATGCTTCCTTTGTTGAAGGGATAACAATGTTGATAAAATGAATTCCGTTGTTGATACGTATTTGCTTGTTCAAGCGGAGCTTGTTGATGTGCTTCTCCATCCGAAACTAATTTGAGAACCTTACGTGTTTTGGAGAATCATTGGGTAAGTAAGTATAAAAGTGCAAGTACCACTTGTGCTTTTCTTATCAACTTATTACCGGCATAATTCCATTTGGAATACACTATGGTTTCTATCCCTGTTCTTTTGGGATACCATAATCCTAGTTGTGTAGTACCTTATGATGTATCCAAACAAGCTCAACTAAAGAGTTGTTTTAGGATTTTCTTAAACACGAGCACATAGACAAATGCTAAACATAATGTTGGATCTAATTGTTATGAGAACACATAATCTTCCGAACATTTCTCTACGTTTAGTTTTACATATGGATTTACTAATCTCATTCTTGATAAGTCATCAATAACTTAACCATTGAGAACAAAAGAGTAACTAGGAATGTCTTTAAGTTAAAATCCCTTGCTTTTGGAGCTTGCTTTTATTATCAAAAAGACTTTCAAATATTGACACTTATAATGACATGATTACTTCGAAACATTTATTTTGTTTCACTAGTTGTTTTACTCTAAATTCCAAAAACTCTTAATGTTGAATTTGTTTAGACACAACTATGACCTATAAATCAAGTTTTATAACTTATGTCAATTTTGCTTGATTCAATGTTTGACTCAAGGTGAGAAGATGTTATTTTGTACTTTTATTCTTAATGTTTTACACAACATACTTGTCTTGCCATCATTGGACTTTCGACTAAGTTATCATCTACCAAATATGATATCTTAGAAGGAGGAGATCACTCGTTAAATGTTATATTCAACGACTCCTTGACTCTTTGGGTTTTCTTACTTAAGACACTATGAACTCTATTTGTTTTGAAAAAATCCAAGAGGTACAACATAATGAGACTAAGTGTCACAGTTGATATGTAAATCCTAGATGTTGAAAACTCATTTTCTTCCACACATCCTAATGTAAGCTAATGTGATTTATTTTTCCATGTGTGTTTTATGTGAGATTATCATAAAGGAGTGATTGAAGAAAGACACAATTTAAGACTCAAAGTATGGTGTTTGAGAATGTTGTTTAACAAAGGTTTGTTTTGCAAGCATCACAAAAGTGTTAGATATTTTAACACTTAGAAAATTCTTAGTTAGCTCACTTGTAAGCAATAGTTGAGTGAGACTCACTCAAGAGTTTCTCGTGTTTATCTCTTGATGGTTAAAGAACCAAAACACCTTATATCTCCTACTAGTACTAATGACGAAATTCCTTGTTGCATAGAATATAATCTTAGTTATTACTAATAGCAGGTAAACACTTTAAAGTATTACTAATAACACATATTCCAACACATAAAGCTAGAAACAAGAGACAATCAAAGTCAAGTTGAAGTAATGCCTACCTTTTAAATTGCATAGAGATGCTATCAAGAGGATAAACACTACGCGTAAAATCTTGGTTTGACGACACGCTTTGAAACTCAATTACTCATGTATCCAAGAAGGTTAGATAATCATATAAAAGCATAGAGCATGATAATCTTAATCCTTTTATCATGAGTTTCTATTAGAGATTGAATTATCTCTAAATCTCTCTTCTAGATTTGACCAATTTTACTTGTTTTGTTTTACTAGTTGATGGTGCTTTTGAGTTAAATCCTAATCCGGTTTTATCTTTAAACAACCTTTGACTCCTCAACAATCTTTCAAGAGATTTTGAGCTTTCATCAAATTTAACTAATATTTCTCCTTTCTCATATTGCTTTTTAATCTTATGTTTGTAATCTAGACACAATTTACATTCTAGATCAATTTCAACATTACTCTCAATTCTAGACATTTTATCTTCTAACAAGATTTCCTTTTCAAAGATATTCTTAAAAGATTTTGAAGACTCGTTCTTGAAGATAGTTTTTAGGTCCATGTTGCATAAACGTTTATACTCATTTTCTAGTTTAGAAAACTCTAGAATAAATTTGTCAAAGCAAAAGTGTTTGGTTTTAAAATGTACCTTGCTTGATGTCTTATCTAGTTGAGAATCACAAACCGGATGGTTGGCTACGTCTTCATCCGTGTTATTCCATGAATCGTAAGCAAGTCCACTAAGAGCTCGACATGAGTAATCATCTTCACTTACACTTTCATTTAAAACATTTAAACTAGTAGTACATGTATTTATCTCAACTAAATGTCTATCTATTAATATTTCTAAAACTTCTAATTCATATCTATTAATATTTTTATCAAGTTTAAGATAGTTATCTTGGTTTTCAAAAACTTGTTTTATTTGGTTTGAAATCACCAAAAGAAATAATATGCCAAAGATCTTGATCAATTGATTTCACATAGTTTTCAAAATTACTTTTCCATTCAAGTAAGTTTTCTTTTTCAAATAGTGATGGGTTTTGAATAGGTTGCCCTTCTTTGAGATTTTCAAAATCCATGGATCGATCCAAGTTTTAAAATACATTCTATTTTAAAGATCTTGAGTAACGTAGCTCTTGATGCCAATTGTGGAAAACTAGAAGGGGGTTGAATAGTTTACCGCTTTTTAAATCCTTTTTAGCTTGAATCTCCTTTACCAACTTTACGTTTGCTTAAAGATATAAACACAACGTTATATGTTTGATTCTTTGAAAAGCTTTTCATGTGAATAACAATTCTAACTTTACTTGTTTCATACTTTGAAAAGCTTTACTAGTGATGATCTTAACTTTGCTTGTTTAGTTCTTTGAAAAGCTTTTCATTTGTTTAAAGATATAAACACAACTTTACTTGTTTAATTCTTTGAAAAGCTTTATATGTGAATAGCAATTCTAACTAAAAGACAACATGTAATAAGCAAAGATAAAGAAAGAAACGATCAAACCACAACACGATTGTTTATCGTGGTTCGGCTACAAGGACTCTTTTTCCTTGCCCTACATCCACGCCCCAAGTTTCCAACTCGAGAGTTATAAGCACTAATCAACAAGCTCTTTTCACCGGCGGAGAAAACCTTTACAACGTCGCTTACACTTTTATCGACACTAAGCTAGATGTCGAGTTCTTTTACACGGGTACAACCACTCCCATCGTGGCTTACACTTTTACCGACACTAAGCTAGATGTCGAGTTCTTTACCAAGGGTACAACCACTCCCTATACAATTTGTATTTTGAGGACTAAAATACTAACCGATCACTTCTACATACATGACACAAATGAAGTATAAACTACCAAAGCTTATACATGACCAAGCTAACAAGACTTGCAACTTTAGAGTTGAAGCTTGTAACTTCTTGAATGATCTTGTGAAGTCCCTTGCTACATAAGAGAATCACACAAGTCAAATGTTACTGAGTTAATTTGAGAGAGTATATGAAAATATGTCCTAAAGTAGTGACACAAAACTAACAAATGATTTGGTATTTATAGCAAACCATTCTGCGGGTCTGACGGATCAGGCGGAACCCTCAGATGGGTTCCGCCCGTGTACCCCCAGGGTTCCGTCAGGGCTGCAGTTGGTTTTTGCAATAAATCTTCCAAACCAAACAAGGTCACATCTCATTACACCTAGTCAAACACAAGACTTGCAAGCAAACATATGGTTAGTCAAACACTCTTTCTTACCATAAATGTATATTGACAAAGTTTGCCCTAAATGTGATGTGACATTACTATTTTAAGAAATAAATGTGATGTGACAAGACACTTTCTAATTTAAGAAATAAAAATAATGTTTTGTTTAAAAGGAAATATAAACCTTAGTTTAAACAAGACTTAAACACTTAAAGTGATGATTTACTCTTAGCTAAAGTTCATACTTTGTCATTAACAAGACTTAGCAAAGATCGCAAAATATAAATAACGTTTTTAGGCGATATTTGTATTAACAGTTTTTACAGCAGTCCAATGATCCTTTCCATGATCCTTTTGAAATCTGTTTGTCACGCTTAATGCAAAAGACATATCAAGTCTCGTGCACGTCATAGCACACATAATAGACCCTATGGCCGAAGCATATGGAATACTTCCCATCCTTCTCTTCTTACTAGGAGTAGTAGGACATTTAGCCTCGCTCAAATACCTGTTAACCAATATGGGTATCATCGTTTTGTTAGATTCATCCATCTTGAATATCTTTAGAATCTCATCGATGTATGTACTTTAAGTAAGTCCCAGTATTTGTTTAAATCTATCTCTATAGATCTTGATTTCAAGAATTTAGCAGTTTCTCCAAAATCATTCATGGCAAAGTATCTCACTACAAGAATTCTCATGAATACCCTTAGACTAAATTTGTGGGTAAAAGGCCTAAATTCTTAGGTAATTGATGAATATCCATGGATTACCCATAAATACATTTATATGGGGAAACCCTTCGCGGTTTGATCTTAATCGCGACGAGCATTTAATTATCTTTCTAGAGACGGTCACTTTGATATACATTCAACAAAAAAAAATGTTTTTTTTCACTTTTTTTTCGTTAACGAAAAAATCACATGTGATATTACACTAATATCACATGTGATATTAGTGTAATATTATATGTGATTTTTTTGTTAACGAAAAAAAAAGTGTGAAAAAAACGAAAAAAAAATGATGAAAGTGCGTTTTTTTAATTGTTGGGATTAATCTCATCTATTTGATCAAATAAAGATGAAGGGTGGAGATTACTCCCTTGGTATGTAAAAAAAGTTTGGTCCTCAAATGATCTTAAATCATTGATACTTTCACTTTGGGACTTAGGGCCCGTTTGGTTGCCTTGTTTGTAAGGGTAGAATGATTTGAATCCTAACATAAAGTGTTTGGTAAGTAGCATGGGTTTAAAATATTGAAGTGGTTACCAAATATTTCGGAGTGCATTTAACCATGGGATGAGGGTGGGTTTTGAAAATAATCCTCCCTCGTGTAGGCCAATGTTTTCTCTCAACCTCACAAATAAAATACCACCTCATTAATTATTTGTGTTCTTTAAACTTTTCATTTAAAAATTATGTATTTTATTTTAATTCATTTATAAAATAATTATTAATTTTCTCTTTCCTTATTTAATTCAAAACCAAATTCAAATCAAAATCTTAATTTCAAATCCAAATCCAAATCAAAATCATAATTTCAAATCTAAATCCAAATTCAACCCTAAACCCGTCTACAAACCAAACGGGCCCTTAACTCCCGTGAAACACAGATTTCGACTTTTCCCGCTTGAAAAGGCGTGTATTTCCTTGGTTCGACAAGCTTTTTTGCATTAGTTCCTATTCACACCCTTTACTCTAAGAGCACTTGGTTTGGTAACCAAATTTTTGGTTAAACTTTAACCAAAGCCACGTTAAGGCGAAATTACCATACCGCCCCTGGTTAAAGTGGCGTTAAGGTATTTGGTTAGGAGGTTAACGAGGCGTTAAAGGTAAAAATGCTCTTAGTTAGATAACGCAGCGAGGTTAAGGTTTAACGTGGGAGTTTAGGTGATTGTACCGTATGCTCTTAGTAACTAGTAAGCCTTTTTTTTTTTTTTTTTTTTTTTTTTTTTTTTTTTTTAAATGTTACTCGTATTGTTGGGCATGAAAAGAAAAGACCATGCTAGTTTTATGTTACTAGCACTGATGTTGGAGTAGGGCTGAGCAAACGAGTGAACGACCTGAACGGACCGGACCGGACCGACCACATTTGGTCCGGTCCTCGGTCTTGGCTTTTTGGCTAATTCGGTCCTCGGTTCGGTTGGTCCGGACCACAAACCGATTATTTGGCCTTGTTGGACCGGACCGACCGAGACCGAACCGGACCGGACATACCATATTCGGTCAGGTCCTCGATCTTGGTTTTTTGGCTAATTCAGTCCTCGGTCTTGTCGGTCCGGTCCTGGACCGATGCTCACCCCTATGTTGCAGTGTCACTTTGTCCCATGCAAATTGTAGATTGTGGTACTTGGTTTTTTAAGTTATTAGAAAAAAGAAAAAAAGAAAGAATTAAATATTAATTTTCGGTTCTTATCGGGTTGACCCGATAACAAATTATCTAACCCTAACCCGACCCGATAACAATGTCGGGTTATCAGGTTTGGGTAAAACTAACCCGATAAGCTTTTTCAACCCGATTTAACTAACCCTATATGGCTTATCGGTTTCGGGTTTGAGTCGGGTCCACCCGACCCTACTGAATTAATGTTGTCACTGAAATTGAAACCTGTGTCACTTGTTTGTATGTGTATTTGTCTCTCTTTCCATTGGGTAATAGCTTTCTTTTGTAGAGTGTCATAGTCATTGTTGTCTTGCGAATGCGTTGTGTCTAGTCACTCTCATGCGTTCTAGGTTGTTTCTGTGTCTTGCATTTGTTTGATTTTACACTTATATACTTTGTCTTGTTTTAATAAAACTATGATGCATTTTCTACAAAAAAAATAAAAAATAAAAATAAATAGATCATGTTGTCTCTAAAGGTGGAGGGTGTGGTAAGAGGTTTTCCTTCGCCACATCAGCTTTTTCTATCTCCAAATATTTTTCTTTCAACTTTCCTTCAACCTCTGCAGCACATTCTCTCCCCTCCATTCACTTTTTTTCTATTAATATTAAATAATTTAAATAGCTCAATATATAAAACAAAACATTTATTCGTTAATTTAAAAAAATATATATTACAACTTAATTAAAAACGTTACAAATAAAAAAAGTTGCAACAAAATAAAATGATAATATTCGTCTACATTCGAAATGTAAATGACGCAATATGTTCCTTTATATCATAACGAAGATGGTGATAAGTTACACGACCTTTTAATTGATGAATCATGTACAATTTTTATTCTTGATCTTGTTGAAGCTCGCGGTTTGAAAGTTCGTCTTCATAAAAATTAGGACATATTGTATGTTCTTTATCTTTTAAAATCGTATTATGTAAGATTATACAATATAACGGAGGTAGTCTATCGAATATTATGGGCGGAGCTGTTAAGGGACCGGGAAGGGTCTCGACCCCCTAGGCCTAAGCCCGTTAGTGTATTTTTTCGCGATTTCATGTGTTAAAATTTTATTTTTCCATCTCGGGCCTCCCATCTAATGTTCTTCCTAAAAAAAATTTGTTTTGGCCCTCTAAAAAAAAATTTTTTTTAGCTCCGCCATTGTCGGATATTAAGCCCATCCTTTTTAATTTAAAAGTTTGATCAAATAAATTATACTAGCAGGGTACCCGCGCGTTGCAGCGACGGGTACCCTGAAATAAAAATTTTCGATGGAATTAATAAAAATGTCACGGGAAGTCGTTCCGGCACCTAAATTTGCCTCGAGAACGAAATACTAAAAGATTTGGTAAACTACACTTCCCACCCTAGCATATATTTACAATCTTAGTCCCTAAGGGTGCAATAGTGTTCACACAAGGTCCAAAACACTTTCCTATATAAGCCTCATTGACACCCTTTCTCTCTTAAACCAGTCGCACCCTATTTCTTCTTCTCCAGTCGTTTTTTCCGGCCAAACAAACACCACCGCCAGCCACTTAAACTCACCGCCACCACCACCACACTCCTTACAACCTCCCCATCATTTTGACGTACATCACGCGCCAAGAAACACCTCCCAACACCACAATTAACACCACCACAGCTCGAGTTCATCACCAAAACCATCTCTCTCACTTTGTTGATACCAGTGGTCGAAGGTAGGAAAACCCACCACCTTTTTGTCGTTATAGCGACGGTGGAGGATAAGTACATGAATTTTCAAGAGTTTTTGATTAAATAAACATTAAAACTAATAAATATGAAGTTATATAATTGTTTGGTATCATTTTCTTTCTTTTTTTTGTTGTCATTGTAATTGAGTCGCGAAAACAAGAGATGCGTGAGCTTGAGCTTACAGCCTTGTGTATCGAGTCGAGTTTTATTGGGTCGAGTCTTGGTCACAGGTTCGTGTTTAGGTTAAGATGGAAGGTTGTACATTGTGTTTAAATGATTGTAATATTGGGTGTAGGAGTGTTTTTAATGCTATTAATGTATAATGATGGTTGAACATTGTGTTTAAATGATTGTAATATTGGGTGTATGGGTGTTTTTAATGCTATTAATGTATAATAAGGGTTGTACATTGTGTTTAAATGATTGTAATATTGGGTGTAAGGGTGTTTTTAATGCTATTAATGTAGAATGAGGGTTGTACATTATGTAATGATTGTAATATTGGGTGTAGGGGTGTTTTTAATGTTAGTAATGTAAAATTCTAAGGAAAGTGGTTTGAATTTCGATTCATTCTAGTTTTTGTTGTACACAATGCTTTTCTTGTTGTAATTATGAAAATTCCTTGCTTTAAAGTGTTGTAAACCTTGCATCTTTTTTTGTACATCTTAATTTTTTGGAGAGAGAGTCCAATATGCTTTATATGTAGTATAGATTTCGCGATTTCATGTGTTAAAATTTTATTTTTCCATCTCGGGTCTCCCATCTTATGGCCATATGAATACTGTCATTTGATGTTACGTGAAATATATAAGTTCCCTAGGTTTAGAAAAGCCTTTGCTATAGGCATTAGTCAAAATACTTGAGTTGGCGTTTTGCCAAAAACGGGTATTTGAAAAGTTCGATCTCTCTAATTCTAAAACTCGTTTCGAGTGATCTCAATGAAGCACATAACATATTCATACATGTATTGAAAGATCCACATTTGTCGGGTAAGGGGAAAGATGACTTTCAAAATTCGTCCCGAGCAAGACAGTAGCCTAGCGCATCGCCGACGCGTCGGAGCGCTGGCAGCGAGCCAGGAGCAAAACTTTGCTTGGGGAATTTTGACTAGTGTTTATTATTTTATGTGTTTCGAAGGTTTATTTGTTATCATTAAAACATAATGAGACCTGGTCAATGTTTTCCCAATACCGAGTACCCACATCTTTTCACCGACACCACCCTAGCACCCAAGATAGACTGAATTCGGGTCGGAATTCTTTTAAGAGGGGAGCACTGTGACAACCCGCACTTTTAAAGTTCAATACTTACTTTTATAATATAATTTTACATATCTTAATCATTGAGTAAGAGTTGATTTCAGATCTGCAGCGAGTTAATGAAGTAGACAAAATTTTTGTTTATTACAGGTGGCAAAATGGGTGGCTTCGGGTCAAAAATGGGATTTTTGAAATTGGTGAAAATGGTTAGGTACCTGTAATACTTTTCATCAATTTTATCAACCAACAAGACTTAAAATTTTATCCATTTCAAAATGTGAACCTAAGTTAACACGTACCTAACTATTTTCACCAATTTCAAAAGACCGCTGGGGTATAGGAACAGACGGAGGACATGAAGCATCATTCCAAAAGACCGCTGTTAACTTAGGTTTACATTTTTTGGCCCAAGTTAGCATTTCTCCCTTGAAAGGGTTCTGATTCAATTCACCTTTTGACAGTTCTACCTGCTATTAACATAAAATAGCGAGTTGTTGGTGAATTCTTTGCGACCGACAACATGTCACTCATGATTATGTAATTGGTCATGTCATCCTTGCACCCTGCAACATCAACGAATGATATTACGTTATCCTCAAAACCTTTTCTCTGTTTGTCGGTTAATGAGTGGGAATTTCCAAAACATTTGAAGCTGCTAACACGCAAGCCTGGTAAGAAGTCACTCAGGAAATTTTTGATGTTGCGAGCGGCATTATCGACATCTGGAACCCTGGAGTTTTTCTAACCCCAACTAATTGCGAGATAGGGTTGACTCTGCCTCAAATAAATTTTAAAAAAAATCGTGAGCCTAAGTTTGGTTGCAGCTTATATAGCAAGTTGTATGCTATACTAGTTTCCTTATTAGAGATGCTAGAACTAGGGGTGAGCGTGATTCCAGAACAGCAACGAACCGACCCAGAACCGAAAACCACAAAATACATATATTAGGAACCGAGAATCGGACTGAAGAGCGTGTTTCGGTTCTGGTTCGGTTCTCGGTCCGGTTTGGGTATTTCGATTTTACCCGATTTGAACTGAAAATTTAAAAAGTACTTAGTACCAAAAAATTCAACATTTTTTTAATGTTTGCACTCATTTATGTCTGAAGCGTAAATAATATTGATATATTAAAGTATATAGCCGAATATATTTTGAAAAACACGTTGTCGTTAAATGCCTTTAACCCATTTACGAGTGAAAACCTTGACTTAATATGATAAATTACCATAATCACATGGATTTTTTAATGGCTAAGTTTACCATGCTTTGTGAGTTTCTTTTATTTTTTATCTTTTCACTTGATATGTAGTTTACTAGATACTGATCAAGTGTTGAGCCAAATTTACATAATGAGTTTTAGACGATGACCAATGTCTCGAAACTATGTAAAGGGTGTATTGACAAATAGGCAAATCTAGTTTTAGAGAAAGCAAACTCTGTTTTTATCTTATAAATTATTTGCCAAAACTATATACATTATAGTTGTATATTGACATCATAGCATCATACGTTTTAAGAATTAATTCAGCCAAAACCAAAACTCTAGCTATATTGGTCATGCATTTTGGCATTGGAAAACATAAAATCAAAATTCGGGCGGTTCTTCAGTTTCGGAATCGATACCCGCGGTTCTAGACCGAACCCAATCTACCCTATCCTCACATCTAAATTATAACAAAATCTAGTCATAATATGCTCAGTAGCGAATCAAAAATACACTCAATAACAAATCATAGTTCAAACAAAATAATAAAATTTAAACCACGACTAAAAAATGAAGTAAAACTATACAGATCAAACAAAAAATCCTATTCAAAATTTGAGATATCATATCCAAACATACTATAACATCAGGATTCAAATACCTCTTTCTCTTATTGGTCCATCATTTTCTGGTCGTCATCTTCCTCGTGGTCCACCATTTTCTGGTAGTCTTGGTCATATGTTGCAAAGATAACCTTATAAAGTGGGCTATCTAGAAAAAAATTGAGTTGGAAAATGTAGCCCATTTTGCAACTATCTAAACTGTGGGCCTTGTTAGGTCTTTCTTAAGAACAAAAACATAAATATCTTTTATAAACATCTATATCACCTTATAATGTATTTATGATATCTATATTTCGGGTCGGAATTCTTTTAAGGGGGGAGGACTGTGACAATCCGCACTTTCAAAGTTCAATTATTGCTTGATAACTCGAGTTTATTCATTAAGTATCATCCTTTAAAAGTGCGGGTTGTCACAAATGTGTTTTCTCGATTTGGTTTTCTTGATTCGGTTCGGTTTTAGTCAGGTTTTATAGGATTTTCTCGGTTTTCTATCGAAATGGACCGACCCGACCCAAAACTGAAATTCGAAAAAAACAAAAACCGAGTTAGAAACGAGTTTGGTCGGTTCAGTTTTGTCAAGTAGATTCGATTTTGACTCAGTTTTGCTCACCCCTATTTTAAACCTATCATACTTTTTTGTTCAAATCAAAATCCAAAACCACCCACCAACCAAACCCACTCTAAAATAACAAAAACCTCAAAAACCTTTCTCATCTACCCGCACCCTTGGTTAGCCCTTTTTCACAAATCACAATTTCACAACATAAAAAAAAAAAAAAAAAAAAAAAAAACAAAAAAAAAACAGTAGAGCGCACTTCATTCTGCCCGCCACACAACTAAAACCCCAAGATAACAATTTCAAATCATTCATTCACACAAACACCAACAATTAACTCTCTTCAGGTACTGTTAACTGTTTTATATAGTGACGCAGTTAGGTTATTATTTTTTAATTGAATTGTTACTCGTATATACTTTAATTTAATTAAACGTGTTAATTTTCCTTTTGTTCTTATCATATTGTGTAATCGATGGTGAAACTTGCATTTATGCACTCACAGTATGTCAAACTGAACCAAATAACATCAAAGAAGCAATGACTTATGACAACTGGATTGAATTAATGCAGGAGAAACTTCAGCAATTCGAAAGATTAGAAGTCTGGGAATTAGTTGAAAAACTTGAAGGAGTCTTTGTCATTGGCTTAAAATGGATTTGGAAAAATAAGCTGGATGCAGAAGGCACTGTCATACGAAACAAATCACGCTTGGTAGCTAAAGGATACTTCCAAGAAGAAGGAATTGATTTTGAAGAATCCTTTGCTCCAGTGGCTAGACTTGAAGCTGTACGGATCTTTCTGGCATATGCTGCTCATCGGAATATGGTTGTTTATCAAATGGATGTCAAAACAACATTTCTGAATGGTCAACTCCGTGAAGTAGTTTACGTTAGTCAACCAGAAGGCTTTGTTGATTCTGAACGTCCCAATCATGTGTACCGACTCAAAAAGGCTCTTTATGGACTCAAGCAAGCCCCAAGGGCGTGGTATGACAAATTATCTGCTTTCTTGCTGGCCAATAAATTTTCTAAAGGTTCGGTGGATCCAACATTATTTACTAAAACATATGGGGTGGACTTATTAATTGTTCAAATATATGTCGATGACATTATTTTTGCTTCAACAAACAAAAGACACTCAAATAATTTTGCAAAATTAATGAAAGATAATTTTGAAATGTCTATGGTGTGTGAACTTTCATTCTTTTTAGGACTACAAGTTCATCAATCACCCCGTGGAATTTTTCTAAATCAGTCCAAATATGCTTTGGAAATTTTAAAGAAACATGGAATGACAAGCTGTGATACTTATAATACACCAATGGCTTTTGGCACAAAACTAGATGCTGACATACATGGGACTCCAGTTGACCCTATCAAATACCGTAGTATTATTGGGTCACTCATGTATCTCACAGCTAGTAGACCTGATATTGTCTTTGCAGTCTACATGTGTTCTCGTTATCAGTCTAAACCAACTGAAAGACACCTCAATGAGGCTAAAAGAATCCTTCGATACATAAAGGGAACCATTCACTTGGGGATCTGGTATCCGAAGGATTCTGGTTTTGAACTAATTGCTTTTTCAGAGGCTGACCATGCAGGATGTTTAGACACACGCAAAAGTATGTCAGGTGGTTTATAGTTTCTCGGAGATAAGCTTGTGTCTTGGCAATCAAAGAAGCAGGATTGCACATCATTGTCATCAACAGAATCTGAATACGTAGGTATGTCTGCTTGCTGTGCTCAAGTCATTTGGATGCGATCACAACTTAAGGACTATGGCTATCAATTCAATAAGATTCCAATCTACTGTGACTCCAAAAGTGCTATAGCAATTTCCTGCAACACCGTTCATCACTGCAAGTCCAAACACATAGATCTCCGCTATCATTTCATCAAGGAGCATGTCGAAAAAGGTACAGTTGAATTATACTTTTCGGAACTGAATACCAATTGGCAGACTTACTCACCAAAGCATTACCTCCAACAAGGTTTGCTGATCTAGTCCACCAAATTGGTATGCGATGTTTAACTCCAGACGATCTGAAAAAGTTTTTGAACAAATGATTGTCAAACATCAAAACTATATTTGTAAATATTTCTTTCAAAAAAAAAAAAAAAAAAAAAAGAAAAAGAAAAATATAAAACCAAGAAAAACTCAAAAATATTTTTCTTTTTCTAATTATTATCCAAAAAAAAAAAAAAAAAACTTTACATCATCTCTTCGAATTTACGGAAAAATTCTCGTTAAAATGTGTTCTAAACTACAAATTTTAAACATTTTTTTTGAACATATTTTGACGGGGAGACTTGAAATTTTTCATTTCAAAGAGAGTTCAAATGTTTCATCATCTAAACATTAATTTGTTGATTCAAGGGAAAGTGTAATCAAAGTGCTTAACAAATATCCGTCTTCATAACTCAAAGGTCCAATTTTCATAACATACTTATGTTTGGCAAAAGTAGTTGTGAGCAGTAGCAGTGAGCTAAGCAGTAGCCAAAAAAGCTCACAGCTTCATAAAGAAGTACTGGGAAAATGAGCTTTTCTAAAAAATAGCAAAACCCACAGCTCTCATGCCAAACAAACATTATCA
The DNA here is from genome assembly GCA_030686995.1 of Artemisia argyi. NCBI lineage: Eukaryota > Viridiplantae > Streptophyta > Magnoliopsida > Asterales > Asteraceae > Artemisia > Artemisia argyi. Next base: position 41,398,196 of record CM060693.1, on the reverse strand, counting down.
AAAAGATCATTATTCACCGCTCATCGCCCAAAAAAGCTCAAAAAAAAACTTTGTGCCAAACGTAGCATTTTTATGGGGTCATACATTGTAAGATTACAAGGAGAGGGGCTAAATGTCAAAAGTTTCAATATATATATCATGTCCCACCCTTTTTTTCTAAATCGTAAAAACATATAAACACCACCACACGCACGCTGCTGATTTTTTTTCCTCGTGTTTAATTTAAACAAATTGTAAGTTTAATTACTCGTGTTTTGATCTCTGTCTCGTCTACTTACCCAATTTGTAACATGTTTTTGGTGTTTATTCAAATTAGGGTTCATGAGCATAATTAGGCATTTTTCTTTATGATTGTTATAGGCTAATTAATGTTTGCAATCGTCTTGGGTACGTGGTTAATTGCTTGTATTCATCATTGGTTTTGCCTACTATTCTCATGTTTTTATGTTCTATGTTTGAGTAATGCTTATGTGATTGTTGGTTAAGTGTTTTCATGTTCGTATATGTACTAGGAACATTTTTCTTCAATCACTTGCAATTATACATTCTTTTGCAAGTTTCATATGTGCTTTGAGAGTTATGATAAGTCCTTAAATCCTTGGCTTGAAACATTAGTGCTCTGCGAATTATGTTCTATGTTGGCGAGTTAAGTAATTCTCTTATGGACAGCGAGTTAAGTGTCAAAGTATTTTGTTTCTGTCATAGCGAATTAAATAACATGTACTAGAGGTAGAAGCTTGGCTGATTCGAGAAAAAAAGTAATCTCAATCTAATTAGTATATTATATTGGTTTTGTGAATTGATAGTCGGTTATTTCACTTGAATTAGTTGATTTTAGTTGAAGGATCATGGATATAGCAAATGATGACGCGGTTAGTTTATTTTTTATATGAGGGCTTTTAAGTATAAGCCATGTTATATTTGATGTTTAAGTATCAGAGTTCGATCCAGAAATTGTGTTGTGGGTAGTATTTTTATAATGTTTGATATAGTTGGCAACTTGGCATAGGAGCTTGGTTGATTTGAATAAGTATAGGTTAATGTGTTCATTGCACTTTGTTTATATGTCGATTCAATTTGGATTTTTATTGGATTTTTGAATAGATAGTGGGCTTAGTGAAAGAAATCACTCATAAAGTAAATCATGATGCAATTAGGTTGGGTTTATTTATATAGTTTTTTTTTTTTTTTTTTTTTTTTTTTTTTTTTTTTTTTCAATTCGGTTGTATTATCTGAATCAGCAATCGGCTTTTTTACTGAATTAGTTGACTAAAACTTGAAGTATCACTGGGAAAGTAAATGTTAATGCAATAATATGCTAGGATACGTGATGTACAAGTATGTGAATTAGATATCGGCATTGTCCTGCTTATTTAAACTGTTATATAAGCTATTCAAACTGCTTATTTCATCATTGCCAGTTTGGTATAAAATTCGTTTAAATAAAGAGTTTGGATAAGAAATTATAGACACCATTAAAACAGCTAATCTGTTGTTTAAGCGGTTATAAATTATAATCAGACACCTTGGAAGTTATCGAAGTGCAAATCGGTAACATTCTTATATAGCTTGGTGCCATTTGCCAAATTATTATACGAGTCTTTTAGTTTAAATTACTGTGAGCCTTGAACTTGTTTAGGATAACCTTTTTTTCTCTTTCACTGTGCAACATTTGATGTGAATCTGTGTTTGGTTTATAGTAATGAATACATAAGTATTTTTGACCTAGAAAATTCAGAACACTGATAAAATGGCTTTTTGGTTGTTGACAATTTGAGACTACTTTATTATAAGCGCTAGAAGGCTTTGCTGTTTAGGATTACCTGGTCTATTTACAACTCTAAATGTCATTTGAGTTATTTTCTGCAATGTTAATTGGGTGCATGATGTAATCAAGGTATTTTACCATAAGTAAAATATCTAATGATGACATAGAGTTTATGATTGTGACTTTAGATATGTAATTTGCCAAAAAAGAGAAATGTTGCCCTTATTTTCTAATGGGGAGATAAGGGATTATATAACTTGTTGAGAAAAAATTATTCGGCATATCAGATTTATGACTATTATTACACTGTTAAGATATGGAAGATCCGTTTCAACTCAGTATTGGGATTGTGAAGATGTAGCTTTTATTCAATAGAGTTTTGTTATATCCTCCTACTTCACATTCCTACTTATCTTCCTACCCATACAAAAATATAACATGTGTTTCCCACTCACTATCTCTTTTCATCAAAACCATCGATTAGTAGGAATGCAAAGTAGGAGGAAATATCATCTCTATTCAAAAAATTGAAGTTTATGTTTCTTATTTTGACCAAAGTTATTGTTGCTGGATTCTATGTTTACAGCTTAGTAGAGTGTTCCAAGTTAGTAGAAGCAGAAAATCTTCTGTGGGAGGAGGACCTCCATGCGATAAAAGTCAATGGGGCGTCCCGAACCTTCTGTCTTATTTGCTCAGACATTTGCTCATGCACACCTTGATGAATACGTTGACGAGGTATAAGTCTTGTGCTCCTAATTCTTACTTTGTCTTGTAATCTAATGCAAGAATAAGTATGGACTTCATATATGCAATAATATCTTTGAAGAAGAGATGGCAATCGGAATGCTCTAGGTCAATGGACTCTCAGAAGTGTTTGAAATTCTCCTCTAGAAGCAAAATATTGGATTTTTTTCTTTTGAGTTGGTTTGCGTATTAAGAATCAACAACAGAGAGCCGTATCAGTTCTTACAATCAATTTTTGTTGTTTTCTTGCAGGTTATTTTTTCTGAACCTGTTGTTGTCACTGCTTGCGAGTTTCTTGAACAGAGCTCAGCATCTTCATCACCGGCAGTAACACTTTTGGGGTACTGTATTCCACATATGTGACTTGCCTTTTTAAATTGCTATCTGTATTCATGATCAATCACTAATCGTGATATTCATGTGTAACTCCTTTTTTTTTTTTTTTTTTTTTTTTTTTTATTATTTTTTTTTAAACTAAAACATAATTATATATTACTGGTAATATAGGCATTACTATAATTATGTAAGCAATCTAGTTAACTATAGGTTTTGCAGGTTGGTACCGTTAGTTATATGGCTTCTTCAAATGTTTTTATAAGTTCAGTGTGCATCCCTATTGCGATAAGTATACATGCAGTAGGCATATGGGAAAACAGTGTGATACTAATAAATAAACAGTTAAGCAATAACGAGTAATTTGAAAACAACTTTGTGAAGATACTGTATAGTGTAATTAATATAATAGAAAAGCTCAAATGTATCTGAGTGGAAATAGACGTCAATAGAATTTGGACCAACATCGTTGTAGGAAGTAAGTAGTCTAAATTTCTTGATCTAAAATTAGGTGGAAATGTACTTGGGCAGCTCCAAGTCGAATAGCTTTCTGCTTTATTTGTGACTATTTGAATAAAATGTTGAAAATACTCCTTGCTCTTACCCCATGTGCGCTATGTACAGGGCCACGTCACCTCCTTCATTTGCTCTAGAAGTTTTTGTTCATTGCGATGGGGAAACAAGATTTAGACGGTTATGCCAGCCTTTTCTCTATTCTCCTTCCTCTTCTAATGTCCTTGAAGTTGAGGTACTTGATTGGAATCCTTTTGACAATTGGACCTACAATAATTTAATTTATTATCGTCTTAGTAGTAATACATTTATAAATGCAGGCTATTATAACAAACCATTTGGTTGTAAGGGGAAGCTACAGGAGCCTTAGCCTGGTCATATATGGAAACGCCGGTGAAGATCTCAGGCATTTCAATATAGAAGTTGATCTAGATAGCTCTTTAACAAACACTGTGTCCGTTGTTGAGGGCGACCTTGAGGACCTTCCTCCTGCCCTAAACCCAGTCAAGCCATCTATTGAGGAACCTATATCTTCCCTAAAGTCATTGACTATGAAACCTATTGTATCAGATATATCAGTTGAAATAAAGGAATTTTTGCAGCTATCTTTCAAGATTTTAGAGATGCCAAATGCAGGGGATGATGCATTGAATACAGTAGTCAATTCTCTTGCGTCCGCCGCAGCCACTTATTCAACACAAAGTTTGCAGTTTGCAAATAAAAGTCATGAGTTAGTTGATAATGGAGGATCTTATTTTGACTTTAGTCAAGTTAGAAAAGAGCTCCTTGACCTCTATAATAGCATTCTGACTACCTCAGGAAGTTCACTGCCTGAAAATCTGACAGAAAATATTTTTCTCGAGTCTGAGGATGATTTGATCACTTCCAAACAGTTGGTGGATACTTTAAGGCAACACTACAACGTTTTCAGTGACAGTGAAAGTATTATAGGTGCTCGGCTTTCACAGGTTTTTTACTCTCTCAGCTCTCCTCTTTCTCCCAATTATTATTTAAATGCAAAATAGTTGGCAATTTTTTACCCATTTACTAATCTCAAACGGGTCAAATCAAGAAATTTGAGCTAGAAAGGGAACAGATTAAACAGGTCGAAAGGTGTTCATAGTGTATTGTTAATGCTTGAAACTTCCTAATTGTTTTATTAGAAGATGTAAATTGTAATTGTAATAATAATACTGATTCCATAGTCATAGTTATCTGGAGGGTTCTTTTAATAATGGACCAAAAGTGAAGGCAGGTCAACCCAACCTGACCCGCCGGTCATAAAATGATTTGTTGCAGTTTTTCTAATCATTATTTGTAAGTTATTTTCAAAATGGGCAAAAACAATTTGTGTGTCAATGTTACCGTCCTGGACCCCATTTTGATCCCGAGTAAATTGACCTGTTTTACCGAATCTACCTGACCCGCCCATCTTTCCACTTCTAATATGCGTGTATTCTTTATTTTGAATGCCTCATTGAACTCATTTACTAAGGTTCTGCGTTGTTTCCCAGAGCAAGCTAATCATGGTGTGGTTAAGTGGTGCGCTGTTATTGTGTTCTTCTAAAGAGAGCTGCTACAATTTTGTTAATGGTGGTGGAATGAAGCAACTGAGTGACATTTTCTGCAGAAAAGTGCATTCTAGTGCTGCTACACTATTGCTTCTTGGAGTCATCGAGCAGGCTACTAGACATTCAGTTGGCTGTGAAGGATTCCTTAATTGGTGGCATCGGGAAGATGATACCATTCCTATCGGCACAAGTGAAGGTTATAATCAATTGCTTAAGTTGTTGATGCAAAAGCCACGTCATGATGTTGCTTCTCTTGCCACCTATATTCTTCATCGTGCACGCTTTTATGAAGTTGCTACTAGATACGAGGTTGTCCATCTGTTTTGTTGTATGTTTTTACTATATTACCTTTGTCAGCAAACATAACAAAGCTACTTAATTTGGTAATCTTACAGTTTGCTGTACTACGTGCGCTGGGAGGTTTCTCATCTGTTAGTAATGTTGTGGTTATGGACATGCTTGCAAGTGCTAAACTCCAACTCAAAAAACTTTTGGTGAGTTCCACGATATTTTTTATCCTGTAATGTAATAATCAGTTACCTTAGTGTTCGGATAGAGCGATTCTGACTATAGTTTATTTAGGGTATTAGCAATAAGCTTTGGTAATTAGTTTCATACTCATGCAAATGTAAATAATATTAATATTACCTAATAACCCTCCTTTTTACCCACTGTTTCATTGTTAATATTACAGTTAAAAATTTATTATAGTTATTGGAACTATAGACTATAAGGGCGCGTTTAGTTAAAAGGAAACACCCTTGTTTTCCGCAAAATGTTTTTTACAAAACAAGGAAAAAAGAGATTGCGTTCAAATCAAATGTTTCCCATCAAATTCTCTAAAAAATAGAAAATTTGCATTTCTTACTTTAACAAGGGAAACTACAAAGCACATTTTTTTTTGTTTTCCTTGTTTCCCTTGTAACCCCCTTGTTTCCTTGAGAGTACAAAACATCATATGAACGCGTTTTCTATGTTTGGTGGAAAATTAAATCCTCTTTTTTTTTTTTTTTTTTTTTTTTTTTTTTTTTACAAATCTGAAAATAGAAAATTTGAAAGTTTTTTCTCTAACTAAATACACCAATTTTTTTTGTAAATTCTTTTTGTTAACAGATATTTGTGTTAAAAAATATACTTGCAGGTGATTATTTATTATTAACTGTACCCTTTCATGCCGTCATGCAACACATTTTATTATAGCTGATTATTTATGTGTAATATTGCAATATTACATAATCAGTTTCAAAGTTCAAACTGCACATTTAAACACATTGATTTTAACTGAAGTGTGACAAACAATTGTTGATCTCCTTTAATGTTTCTGATCAAATGTTACTGCAGAAGTTAATAACTTCCAGTGCACTAGTTGAAGATCCTTCTCCAGTCGCAAGCACAAGTAGGTCACTTATACTTGGTGAAACGGATGGTCTGTTATCGTACAAAGCTACTAGCAGGCTGATTGCTTTGTCAAATTGTCATTTCTCAAATTGGGATATCGATTCACATTTGCTTTTTCTTCTTAAGGTATGCTGATTGTCAATGCTTAATTGGTGTGAACTCATCATTAGGATTGTCTTTAGTATGATTTATGAATTTTTCCTTTTGAAAATCATTGTTTCTGCTCTCTTTTTCTTTGTTTATATTTCAAGATTATTGATTGTTCAACTTAAAATTTCATCACAGGAAAGGGGCTTTCTTCCCTTGTCCGCTGCACTTCTATCTTCTTCTACGTTGCGCTCTGAAGTGGGACACGCTAGGGCTTTGTTTATGGATATCACATCATACATTTCATCCATCATTCTTTCACTTGTTTTTTGTCGCTCAGGTTTGTTTAATGATATATAATGCCGCGATCACTAGGGCTAATGTCAGAAAAATACTGACTTTCACGATTTTTCGCAGATGTCTATAAGCTTTTCTTTTTCATTGATAATTGTTTCAACTCACTAGTCTTCAATAAAAAGGTTTTTTTTACCTTTAAAATGGGTTTACGCGCTGGCTAAATTTGCTGTTGTGGACATATTAAGTTGAAGGATTTGTTCATGCAGAAAAGTTTCATTGACTTGTTTATAGAAATAAGTGAAATCTTTACTCTTATGAGCTATCACTGTTTTATGTTTTTTTCCCACCACTTATTTAGTTGCTTAATCAGGCTTAATGTTCCTTCTGCTTGACCCTGAGCTCTCAACTACTGTAATTTCTGCACTAAGAGGATCTGATTCGACGATGCAAGAGTCCATTCCTCTTCGTTATGCATCAATTTTAATATCCAAGGGTTTCTTTTATCGATCACATGAAATTGGAATAATTGTGAAGACACATTTGAGGGTGGTTAGTATCATGTATCATTTGAAACCCTGTTTCTTTTTGTGTGTGTATTCTTACACCTTTTCCCCTATCTTCTCAGATAAACGTGATAGATCGTCTGATTACATCAGAACCACATTCAGAAGAACTTCTTTGGGGTTTATGGGAGCTTTGTCGTATTTCTAGGTGTGATGACTTAAACCCTTTGCATGATATTAAACTTCCCACACAAATTTGCTATTGTTTATGTTTTGCATAATGATTTGCAGGTCTGATGGCGGACGGCAGGCTTTGTTAGCTATAGCACACTTTCCAGAGGTGAGTCAGCTATGAAAGTTATAGCGGTCTAATTTAGCGAGCTTTAGTTAACATTGAAATGTTACTTGGGTATTTATTAGTTCTCTTTTTGTTTGCAGGCTGTTTCAGTTTTGATTGCTGCATTACATTCTGCCAAAGAACTGGAACCAGTTTCTGGTATTGTTTTGTAGCATTTCTCTAAAGGCATCTAGTATGCTAGCTCTTCATATTAATATCCAGAGCTGGCAAGATGGGCTGGTCGGACAGTTTGACAATGATTCAAAATGGGCAACTTTTATGAGTGGGTTTTACGGATTGGGTCAAATTGACTGCCCCACTAACACTTTGTGATTCGTTTTTTACAATTTTTTAAATGCTTAAATGTATTGGATATGGTTATAAAACAATTATATTAAAATTAATATAATATTTCTAAAACAAACACATCGTATGGACTCTGTAAATGTTTGAATACATGTTTAGCGACTTTTGACCTGCTTAACCTGTTTCATTTTTTGCTAACTTTGTATATGTCAACCCATTATCAGCCAAATGCAACTGAATTTGACCCCTTTTTCGTTTAGATGAGTTGAAATTGCCAAGTCTACGTAAAGCTAATAAAGGTATTTGTTACGTGCAGGAACTGCGCCAGTAAATCTTGCAATATTTCACTCTGCTGTTGAAATTTTTGAAGTAATTGTTCTTGATTCAACGTCATCATCTTTGAGCTCGTGGATTGGACATGCCAAGGAACTTCACAAGGCCTTGCATTCATCCTCACCTGGGTCAAACAGGAAAGATGCTCCTACACGGCTTTTAGAATTGATAGACGGTGGTGTAGTTTATCATAAAGCCGGAGCTATTGGTCTTCTGAGATATGCTGCTGTGTTAGCTTCTGGGGGAGATGCACACATGGCATCTACAAACAGTTTAGCATGTGATGAGATGGATGTCGATAATGTTGTTGATGTTTCTGGAAGTTCTGATGGAAACGTAATTGATAATCTGTTAGGGAAACCAATTACCGAGTCCCGTTTTCTTGGTATTTCTCTTCGTGACTCTTCTGTGGCTCAGCTCACGACAACTTTCCGTATATTGGCCTTCATTTCAGATAATTCGGTGTGTGATTTGTATTCGTTTCATTTTTATATTATTTTTCTTTGAGTTATGATTAGCTAACAAGCATTTCATATGTGAAGGTTGTTGCCGGTGCTTTATACGATGAAGGCGCTGTAATGGTTGTTCATGCGGTTCTTATCGATTGTAAGCTAATGCTTGAGAAGTCATCAAACAACTATGGTTAGTATGGGAAACTTTGAATGTGCAATAATTTTGTATTATAGTCACCTTATAAAATTGTGCTTCAAAATCTAGAGAGTTATCTACTTATCCGGGATTTGACTTACCAGTTACCAAATAAACTCAACCACTCAAGTTAATATAAGGAATTGGGGAGGTAAGAAATTTGGATCCTTAGTACAAGAAAGGCAAAAAGGCCTTTAAGTTAAGCTCGCCAGTTTTGAGTCTGTTGGTTATCAATGGATTGGAGATTTGGAATCATGGCTAGTTATCGACTCATGTAGTCTTTTGAAGGCTTTAGTCGAGTCCACTTATTAGTGTTTAATATATATGCATATTGGTTGATATAATTATTGGATTAGAACAACAAGGAAATGGTTTCTGCGAATATAAGTGATAAACAAAGCATTAAGCTTGCAGAAAACACGACGTGTCTGATATTAGTTTCCCAGTGTGTGGGAGAGATGGTCGACTTCTTGAATAGGATCATTTGTTTGGTGTTCAAGTTGATTCAATAAACAGTATGGGTCTTATTAGTTTCTTTCTATGAGTTGCGTTCGGTTGGCTGTTTTAAATTTACCTACTGTATTGGTAGGCACATTGGTTCTTATGGTTATATGAGGTTAAATCTTTCTCTGCACCAAGTCAAGATGCCAGTTATGTAGTAGAGCCGTATAGGAATCTTGACTATTTTGTAAACATGTTGAGCTTTAGATATTTTGTAAATACGTGGAGAACCAAAATTTGCGTAGATGGGTAGAGTGTTTAGGAGGTTTTATCGTTGCAGGGTACTTTTCTTCTAGACTTTACAGGCAATTTAGTAGCCGAATATGCGCATATATGTGACTCAACTCTTAGGGATAGAGATCGATTGCTATATATATATCCACAATTTTTGCTGCATCCCTTGTATGTAGACTTCTATATGCTCATAGGCCCATTCATTCCTATATGCTTTCATGCCTTTCTGCTATAGCGCCTTTATGATTTCATGCCTATATATGCCTTTATGTCTTCATTCGTATATGTCACACCCCTTGTACATATAATTATATATGCTTATAGACCATGCTCTTATGTTTTTATGCGTTTATGGCTTTACACATTTTTATGCTTTCATTCTTGTATGAATTATCCGTATCATTATATTGCCCCCTCTCATATACTCTCTTTCACACACACACACACACATATGCTACATATTTTGCTTACAAATATACCTAAACACACTCTTGCCCGAGGTCTTTCTAGAAGTGGTCCCTTTATCCTCGGGTAGGGGTGTGACTTTCTGCATTCTATCTCCCCCATACCTGGCTCCAGCGGGTTTGGGTATTGTTGCTGTTGTTGTTGAGCTTTAGATATTTTATTATCTTTTTTGTTTTGATTTCCTTTGTTGGAACAGTAGCTGCTGATCCGTGTCTATCAGAATAATTGAATCATGAGTTGTGTATTAAAAAAAATGTACTCTAATTTGTTTTCCTTGGCAGATTACCTTGTTGATGAGGGTGCAGAATGCAATACTACTTCAGATATATTACTTGAACGTAACCGTGAGCAGAGTGTGGTTGATCTTTTAGTTCCCTGCTTGTCTCTTTTAATTAATCTGTTGCATAAGTTGAAGGTATGGTTTGACTGCTCAATCAGATAATTATTCTTGTTCCATGGTAGTGATAACATCTTCAGTAACCTAGTAATTAGTAAACGTGATGAAAAAATCACTGCAAACCTTCTGCTTATGCTGTAGTAATATTCTGTTTGCAGGGGACACAAGAACAACACAGAAATAAAAAGCTCTTACAGGCACTTCTACATCTGCATCGAGAACTGAGGTAGTTAATTATATTGTTTTCATAGAAGGTGATGTTAATTTATATAGGGAAATATGCTTATGCCCCAAGTGGCTACTTGTTTCTAAAGTGCTCCTCACTAGATTAATTTCTCAACTATACCGGAAGATATAGAAAAATACAAGTGTTTCAGCCAATCATTTCTAATCGTAATAACTTAGCAACAATATGTGAGGAACGAGACAAAAAGTACACTATTAAAGAGGAGAGAGATAAGAAAAGCTGGAGAGAGAATGAAAGATCCAGTTTTTCATTGTTTTTCCTAAATATACTTGATTTTCCTTTATTTTTTCATCGTTTTTTTTCGTCATTCTTTCTTTGTTTTTCCTTCATTTTTACATCAGTTTTTAATTGTTTATATCACGAAATGTAGGATTTTTAGAGAAGTCATCAAAATCGAAATTTATTTGTTAAAAAAACTTCAGCCGGACTGGTATGGAAGTAAAGAGTATAAATGGTGTTCATTTTGATGTGATTTTTTATTCAATTATTTTATTTCAAATGTATTTAATGTTAAAACACAATGGTGGTGTAATATATTAGGAGAGAGACTGAAGTACCATTAGGGGGTTCTGGGAGTTTGGGGAATAGATGGAACAATAGTCCCATAAATTTGGTCTTTTTAGAACTAAGGAGCCACTTAGAGCATAGATGAGCAAATTTTCCATTATTAAATAGCAGAGAATATATTATTATTTTCTATTGTTTTACAGCCCAAAGTTAGCCGCATTTGCAGTTGACTTTTCTTACCCGTATCCTGATCTTGCACTTCGATTCGAAGCTGTATGCCATCTTATTGTCTCGGCACTTGCTTGTTGGCCTGCATATGGCTGGACCCCTACTCTTTTTCATTTTCTCTTAGACAGTCTTCATGCTACCTCATTGCTGGCAATGGGTCCAAAAGAAACTTGCAGTTTTCTTTTCTTGTTGGTAAGTATATTCAATTGCCAAGCCTGATCTTTCTTATCTACTCTTCTTTTCTGTCAAAGATGTAATATTTTTGTGGCTTTTTCTTTGCTAGAATGATCTTTTACCTGATGAAGGTGTCTCACTGTGGAAAAATGGAATGCCGATGTTAAGTGCTTTTCGACAGATGGCAGTTGGAACACTATTGGGCCCCGAGAAGGAGAGAAATGTCAACTGGTACTTACAGGTTGGACATAAGGAGAAGCTGATTGGTCAGTTGATGCCAATGCTTCACAAGATTGCGGAGATCGTTTTAAATTGTGCTATTAGTGTACGTGGAAATGCTTTTGTATTTATATTTTTATTTACTGATCACGAGTTCTTCATGATACTAACACTTTCTTAATTTGACAGGCGTTGGTTGTTATACAAGACTTATTGCGGTTGTTTATTATCCGTATAGCTTGTGTGCATGCTGATAGTGCTGCTATACTCTTGCGGCCCATGATACTCTGTATAGAGGAGTGGCTATCAGAGCCGTCTTCACTAACTGATACAGATGCATATAAGGTAATACTGTTATATCTGTTTGACCCAATGATCTTAAGGACATAATCTGCATATAGGTGGCAGATTGGCATGTCGGCAGCTAGTAACAGGTCAAAACAAGAAATGCTTGAAGTAGGTCTTATTTAGTATGGAACTATGGATCGCAATGAAACGGGCTGGGTTGATACACAAACACTCAAATGATTTATAAAACTTCTTACAAATCTTTATACGCATTCGATTATAACACATGGCAAAACCAATGATGGCAGGGGCGGACCCAAGGCATAGTTAGGTGGTTCTTTAAAATAATACTGTAATGATATAGTCAAACATGTTTACAAAATTTTCAAACATCAATTTATCAATTTTTGCTTATTTGCTTGTACAAAAATCAGAATTTTTTACACTGCGAGATTAAGTGATTTTTGGTAGTTCATTTAATAATTAATATTTTGTAGAAGTACCACACATTTATTTGTTTATGCTAAACTATAACTGCTCGACCCGACCTGACCCGGCTAAGCCCATTGACTGGTTGACCATTCAATTTTGTTATAAACTAATATGAGGAACCACCTTAGCTATGTTCCTGGCCGTCGCTTAATAATGGAGGTGAAGAGTGAAAATTAGTGGGTTACAGATGGCACTTCTAGATCTGTGTCATAAGAAGTTTGGTTGTTTGTTTCAGGTTTGCAGATTGCTCGATTTTCTTGCTAGCTTACTTGAGCATCCACGTGCAAAGGTATTATTCATTTATGTAGTTATTGCCTATAATCCGTCCTATATAAATGTGTTTGTATTTATTTTAAGCATCCTTTTTTGACAGCCAATACTGTTGGGTGAAGGGGTTATACAAATGTTATCTGAAACGCTTAAAAGCTGTACCAACCTTTCTCAATTTAGCTGGTGCATCCCTGCATCTAGATCAATTTCCCTTATATCCGACTCCAGGCATGATAGGTGAGCATTGAAGTCTTAACATGTTTAACAATTCCTATGGAGAACAACCTTTCATGATTTGTATATACTTTAGGCACGATACAAAGATATTGACATCGGAGGATTGCTCAATACTTTTATTCCAGCTTTTCAGACTTATCAAGGTAGGTCCTTAGAGGTTTTTGTCTTTTATTTGAGAAGAAATGGGACTCAGCAAACACTTAATTATTCTGTTTTTCAGTTTCTACCAGTTGGAAAAGAGTTAGTTGCTTGTTTATCGGCCTTCAAAGATTTAGGTTCTACATCCGAAGGGCGAAGTGGTTTACTCTCAATTTTGCTACATGTTCAATCATCATATAATGAAGAATCCGAACATGAAACCAGACAGTTAAATGGAAAGTTTGATCTCATTGAATTGAAAAAATCTTCCCCGTTGCTATCTTGCTTGAAAACTTTATTAAACTCTATCGAATTGGAGGACGTTCCATTAGTATCTACCATTGAAGCTGTTGTGGCACTTACATCAGGAGCTTTAAGCTTTTGCATGGATACAAACAGGTCAGTTTGACTTTGTTATATGCAAGTTAGAATTAATTTGGCCGATGATCAAACTAAACATGCCTTCTATTATACAGCTTGAACCTGGTTGATGCAGTGAAATACCTCTTTGGACTTCCTTGTGGTGTAAACGGTGCTAGTCTCTCTTCAGAAGAGAACATTAAGTACGTTTTTAAGCTGACGTCCTTGCTAGGTTCCAAGCTGAATGATAATGAAATTCAAACTATTCGTCAGGTATGTAGTCTATTGTACGGGTGGCTAAGTATACTTATATATTCATGAATGGGTCGATTTAGGTTGTGTTATATCTGATACAGGTCAAATGGATCAAATTAAAATACATTTTCAAAATTGAAACGAGTCAAATGAGTCGAACATGTCTTTGTATAAATGATACAGGCATACAGCATTACAGCCTCCCAAGCTCTTTATAAGTAGCACATTAGTTATTTATGATACAAGCATATACAGATTCCGAGTATTAGTGTAATAAGATAATATTCGTGTACTATAAGTAGCACATTAGTTATTTATGATACATGGAGAAAAGTTTTTTCTGTCAATCCAACCCGGTGTAGGCCCGTTTTGACCCGTATAAACATTGGCCTGTATTAACCCGAATCCGTTTTCACCAGCATCTTCTTCACCTGGAACATTTTCTATTGGAGCATAGTCTTCCATCTTTTCGTACAATAGAAGTTACATTATTATTGATTTAATGCATGATGTGCAGGTTAAAGAATATGCAAACTCATTGCTACAGCTGTTGGAAACGCCTAGTGAATCTATGAATCCAGTTGAGGTCATATCAAGTGTTTTTCAGACATTACCAAGTGAACATCAACGCCCATCAAAGATACAAAAGATTTCTAATTTTAGCGCTAACCGGGCTGATCATTACAACTTAAATACATATGGGGACAAGTTTATGTGGGAATGTCCTGAAAATCTACGTGACAGGTTCTCTCAAAATGGCCAATCTCTTAGAAGGAAACTTACCCCGTTGGAAGGGGTAAATAGGCGGGTCCGGGATAACTCCCCAGCTGAAAATATGAGCCAAAGTGTGTTTTCCCGGAGTTCTGGCCAATTTGCTGCTCCTCCTGTCCCGTCCCGTAGGGACAATTTTAGGCTCCGGAAGCCCAATACTAGTAGGCCACCTTCTATGCATGTTGATGATTATGTTGCTAGAGAGAGAAATGTTGATGGTACTACGTCTAATGTAATTGCGGTCCCACGGTTGGGATCCAGTAGTGGCAGACCACCGTCTATTCACGTAGACGAGTTCATGGCTCGTGAAAGAGAACGCCAAAATCCCGTGGGAATGGCGGGGAGCCCGCAAGTAAAAAGCACACCTCCTGAAAACGACCTGGATGCTGAAAAAATGAATAAATCTAAGCAGTTGAGACCTGATTTAGATGATGATCTTCAGGAATTAAATATAGACTTAGGTGATGAAGAGTCGGGATCTGATGATGGATTGCCTTTTCCTCAACCCGATGATAATTTGCAGCAACCTCCATCGATTACTGGTGACCATAACTCACCACATTCTATTGTTGAAGAAACTGAAAGTGATTCTCGATTGGGTACCCCTTTGAAATCTAATTTTGATGATAATAATAATAATCAGAGTGATTTTTCATCTCGGTTATCTGTTTCACGTCCTGAAGTGTTGTTGACTCGTGAACCGAGTATTACTTCTGAGAAAAAGTATTTTGATATGTCAGAGGAAGCGAGAAATGGTCAAATGAACTCTGCTAAAGTGGAAAGATCTGTAGGGTTTTCATCATTGGCCAACATTAAGAACCCTAAATCATCATCACATGCTTTACATCCTAATACTAGTCACGGGCAGGCTAAAGAATTGTATGATCAAAAACACCCTCCACTGCCGCCAATGCCGCCACCATCAAGCAACTCACCTATGCACTCTAGAAATCATGATTCAAGTCAGTCGGGTGCTTTTCAGAACTCCACGCGCGATCCACAGTATCCACCTGGATTTCATGTAAGACATACCAGAACGTTCTATGATAACTTGTTAGTTGCAAACTGAGTGGGTCCTGGTGGGATGGGGTTACGGAGTTTGGTTAGAGTAGTTAATTTTTTGTGATCGGAAATGGCTCGGGTCAGATTAACCCAAAATATTTTTTGTCGAGATATTGTTTTTCACAAATAGCTAATGTGTCGATATCATTTACAAGAAATGTATCTTTTCGGTAATAATTAAAGAGAATTTAATAACTTCTGGAGGTTTTATGCATACTTTGGGCAACTTTTGAGTTTTGACCCTCAAGACATTTTATTTAACCTGAATTGAGTCATTCAAACGTATACGCGTCTAAATTTCTACCTCTGCTGGTTCTTAAAACGTATCAGTTAATTATACAATCTTTTAGTTGCTTACTTTATATATGTTTTAGCAGGTCCACTCAGAATATGGTAGGAGTCCACACCTTTCTTCTGGTGGGTCTGTGAGGCCTGCACCACCACTTCCACCTACCCCACCACCTTCGTCATCTCTACGAACATCCACACCTCCATCTTCAGCATATAATCACCCCAATATGGGATCTACTGAGTTAATGCAGAGTTTTGCACCTTCAAATATGTCAAACCTTTCTGGATATCCACCACCAATGATGCAGCAAATCATTTATAACAGACCCACGATACCTTACAATTTCTATGCAAATAGTCCAAACCCAAATCAAGGAGAAAACCAATCTAATCTTTCACAAAGTTTTCCGATGGGTTTACAGCCTATTACTCAGTTGCAGCCATTGCAACCTCCCCAACTCACTCGAATTCCCCAGCCACCACCTCCACATCTTAGACCACCGGGTCCTGCTTTAACACCGTCGGATCAAGCCATGTCTGGCCCGGTTCATATGCAAGTACAGCAATTGCAGATGATTCAACCATCACTGGCTTCTCCAGCTCATGTATATTATCAAACGATGCAACAAGATCACTTTCCACATGCTCAGCATCAACAACAGCAACAACAGCAGCGACTGGATCCTCAACTGCAAGTTCAGCAACAAGGGCAGAGTAGTAATTCCCTACAGCAAGACGCTAGTTCATTGTCACTGCAGGACATATTCAGTTCGCATGATGGTATCCAGGTATGGACCTTCATAATTTTATTTTTTTAGACTGCCTTTAACATAATTTATTTAAAAAGTAAATGTCCTTTTGAATCGTGATATGCTTTTGGCTGCAAACGAATTGCTTTTCTTGCAGAAATGTTGGGTTGTTTATTTGGTCATAAAACGTATAGGTTTAATCTTGTCAGTTTTAGGGTTGACCTACTAACATTTTCTTGCCCTGTTTTTAAATCATTTTCTTAAATAATGAATGATTTCATCATGATTACAAAAACTTATCTATTACAAGAATAATTGTTTTTCTTAATTAAACGATTTTAGGTCGTCTTTTCGCATAACAAGTAGACTTTTGGCAACCTTAAGCCCATTTGACCTTTTCATTTCTAGCTAAAATTTTGATGTGGCTTGAACCACTGAGATATAATACAACCCAAATTACTTTATCATAAGTAAAATGTATTGAACTTGACACCCCTATGAAAATGCAAAGAGAAGGTTATTTTCATGAAATTAGTGTTGACTGCAACGTTCCTTTTTATTTATCCTTCCTTTTTGCACCTATGTTTCCAAATTTGTGCAAAGGCTCTAATTTTTATAGAAGGATCGCTAGTTTCTAGATGAGCCAAATTCTACGCTTATCATTTCCCCAAAAATGCAACTTTTTGTCTCTTGTTTGCCTTTTGTTATTATCTGTTTATGATGGTACATGTTTTCTTGTTTCTTATTTGTAGAACCTGCTTGAAGACCGAGAAAAACTTGTTCAGCTTTTAGAGCAGAACCCAAAGTTGATGGATATGCTTCAGGTTCGATATTTTTCTTTAATTCTTAACATAATATATTTTTATTGATACCACCATTAAAGAAAATGTCAGAGATGTGGTCTACAAAATAGAAAATAGAATGACGTTACTTCAATGCATGGAACTAGAGGTGCCAAACTGAGGGGGTCAGACAGGTTGGGTAATGGGTCAAAATGCGCTCGGGTATAAAAGGGTGTAGGTTTTTGTACATGTGGAAATGAGTTGGGCCAATTATTTAAATAAATTTCTATCAAATATATATTGTGCTAGATATAGTTACATAGATATATATCATTACAAACAAAAATCTATGTTTTTGAAAGTGATTTACGAATACTTTAGGTGACTTCCAACCCATCTGACCCTTTTCTGTAACCTGAATTGACCCCTTTGTAAGGGGTTGGGTTGAAATTGCTACCTTTACTTGGAACGAATAATAGGTTATCGTTGATCTTGATAGATCTGTTGCCTCTTATTTCAGGAAATTATAATTTGATTTGTAGACTTGACTACTTCAATTCATTATGTCACCATTATTATTAATTGACAATTTCAAGTCTGATATTTTTTTCATAACACTGACGTTACATTGACTTATTATGTTAATATATGCAGGAGAAATTGCGTGGCTGACATATCAAAGGAGAATACTGCTTGGACCGACTTGGGATTTGCATTTAATTTTGTTAATTTATTTTCTCAAGAACTGAGTCAAACATTTTCCTGATGTATAACATTTTGCTGTACTCTTGTTATTTCCGCATGGAATTGTAATTAACTGTTTAGCCCATCCAGTTTTTTTATATCTTTTTCCACTTGCTTTACATCATTAATTCATATGATTAGCTACTATGCTATGTAAATTGTTGTTTCACTGGTTATTTTGTAGCGAGTTAACCTCAATATGTACAGGTGACAATGTGACATGCTATATGATAGACATTGCGCATTTATGTCTTCAACTTTTTCCGAACTCAAATATATGCAACTTTTTTTTTTGTTTAAATTACACATCTCTGCTTGTTATCTGCATCAGATTCTTTGTTGGTTGTAATCAAGTTTAGCTCGTCAAGTTCATCACCGAATTCAGTTACTATTTAACTAATTTTTTATTTTTTCCATATTCTACTATTTATAAGTAACGTGCTGGAAATCAACTGAGTTTTATTTAACTTTTAGTTTAATGTATGAGATTTTAAGTGTTTTGCGGTATCTATAGTAACGTGCACGTGAGAGCTATTACATGCGGTTTGTTTTAAAGTATATTATGAGATTTTGCATTATAACATCGTGTTAACGTTGTTCTTAGTATTACAATTAATTTAATCTAATCTAATCTTATAACGATGATAATAATATTAATAAATAACATAAATAATAATAAATGTTTTTAATAAAAATATAAATTATAAGCGGTATATATTAAATTTATATAAGAAATTTGTCAGTGTTTAGTTTTTATAAGTCAATTGACATTGTCAAGAAACAAAAGGTGAATACAATCGTGTTTTCACATGTACTATTTTGGCAATTTTTTTTCAACTTACACCACCTATCTCACATGCCTCCGATGAGACTTGAACCCACGAACTCTACATACCGCTGGGCCAAGGGGCCTTTGGTACATGTATTATTAGTCTATTACTCAGTGAATTCGCAAAAGATAAACAATAACTTTGTATTCAACTATTAGGGACATAAATAGAATGCAAAGATAATGGAAAATAGCATAAATTTAATCAAATTAAATATTGCGAATCTGTTAACAAAATATAATAAGTTCAACCAGTAACTAATTAAAGGGATATTTGAGATCGCATTAAACTAGAAAACAACTAATTTAACAATAAGCAGATTCACACAAAATATATTGCAGCAATAGGTCTAATTAATCGGCTCTCTTAACAACTGCAATAGCTAAGCACAGCTTATTTTGATCCTCCATGCGAAACGACCAAACTTGAATCGTTGCCCCTAGTTTCAGATCATTCTCGTTCTCATGGACAAAGTTGTTCCAATCAGTCGTTAAAACAATAATTGATATCGTATTTAGATTCCACCTTTGCAACTTAACTGGCATTTGCTCGTACATCTGAAGCGTCGGCCCCAACAACAGTACATAAAAATCCTGTGACCCGACGTCCAGACGTGCTTTCTCATCAGGCGTTAGGAAATCAAGTGTTTGCAGTTGGTTAATCGGCATGTTCAAGCTGTTTCGTTTTGGTTCCAGATCAGATGGAGACAATTGCTTCTGGATCACTAGCATAATGTTTGTACCATTGAGCTCATTGGTGATGTGCTCCTTCAAACGTTCAGTTACGACGTTGCTAATAATGTCTGCACCATTCATCGTCGATCTTTTGAATTCTTAAGTAATATATTTGTGTCGATCGAATATTGACGATGATGATCGAGTTATACGGATATAATGCAAAACAAAAGTCTATATATAGACTTTCGGCTTCTTGATCGTCAAGGTATTACTATAAATCTATTCAAATTCGTATGTTATGCGAATATATTTTGTCAAGTTTCAAATTACATTTACTCTCTTTTAACTAGGCAAGTATATTAACCTTTAATAAAGCAATACAAAGAACATTTTCCTTTTTAATAATATGCAGTCAAACCTACATTTACTCTTCGTTATTTTGGTCTAGGCAAGTAAGATGTTATATATACAACTCAAAAAATGAACCAGAAGTTATCACAATTTAAGTAATTAAGATCAACTGTTCATCTCAAGCTTATTTGAGATAGTCTTTGGCCTTAGATTTGACTCAAGGCGTTTTTTTTTTTTTTTTTTTTTTTTTTTTTTTTTTTTTTTTTTTTTTGGTGTGTGCAGGTATGGATGTATCGAGGCTGTATAGAGTTAAAGCCTAAAATAATGAGGTAATTGTTTCGAATTTTAGTTGACTTTGAGTTCACTTTTGACTTATTCGGTGATATAAACATCATAATAAACTTTCGATTTCAGAAATTTTACTCATTGATCTACCATGATAAGATGAATTTTAGATATTGCAGTACACGTGAGTGATGATCGAGAAGACGAGAAGAATCGATGCTTTAGTTTTATTCTAATGGAAAACCACGACGTTCTTGAACTGAATGAGGTGATTACAATACTTTGAAATGCAATATATGAGACACAAACAACACTCATTAAGTTCTTCAAGGTATATTACTCTTTACGTTTATGCATAATTTTAAAGAGATTTCTATTTTGGAACACTGATTATGTATGTTGATGTTTTACCATCTAACTATATAAACCATAGCAAATTGATTCTTGAAAATGTCTTAATCCAGTTTATTTTAAATAAGTTGATTCACAAATCTCAATCCGTGAAAATTTTGAAGAATTTCAGTGGTACATACGTGAGATCTTCAATGGTCCGCTAAAGGTCTCGATGGTAAAGTGCAAAGACATTCTACGAGGTAGCAATGCACCATGTGTATATTACTTTCGCTTGCCTTGATATATTTTAGATAATACTTCCTTAAGATAAAGAGATGCAAAATAACATACAATTGATACATAGACCAATGTTTCTTTATTCTTATGGAACAAGAATTAACAATATGATGATGGAAAGTTTGCTGAGAGATAGTGGATGTTAGGTGGCTTACAGGTCCCGTCGAAAAAAGAGATGCTATAGTAATGTGTTATGTTCTTCGAATGGGAGCTGCTATTACTGTACACAAGGACACGTCGAAAAAAAAATGCTAAATGGTTGTCACCATACAACGTAGTGGTACGTACTGTAAACTTCCGAATGTATGTATACACATAAAATATAAAGTGGAAATTTTGATAGATTGGACAATGGGTGAAAACGGGTACTTTTTATGCACAGATGTTTATGCGTAAAGTAGAATGGGTAGTCATGAGGGAAGTACAACTAATTAAAACTGTATATGATTTTCTTATAAACAGATTAAATGAATGGAATAAAGAAGCAAATTTCTTTAAATGACATTATTATGTTACGTGATAGAAATAAATAGAAAACTAAGATGAGGTGTAAATAAACTACCGTGTCTCGATGTTTTTTAAGTTTTTCATGTTCAGTTTGGTTTGATCTTATCTCTTTTTTGGAACATATAGGTTGGCATTAGTTTATGGAGGAAGATAAATATCATGGAGCTATAAAACCTTGAACGCCTATTAGCTGAGAAGAAACTAAAAAGAACATACACACTAGTGGAACATTCAAACTATCTAAAACACATATCCAGACAACATGTTCAGATGACACAAACTAGAATATACAGGGGTTTAGAGGCATCAAGCAGCATCCCAATAAGTTGATCTTTTCACCAAGACCGGCAAGACCTTAACAATACTGTATCATGGTGCCATGTATCATCATCGTGCTAATCTTTATGTTGTAAGATGATTACAAATAAAAGGGGAATTGGTTATATAGAATGAGATTATAGTCATAGTAGCAACTAGCAAGTCCTCCACAGACCACAATTCATGTAACTTGACAAGTTTGAATTTGTAGGTGTGCTAATCTATTTAGTATGTTATATTAGTTAATTAACAGAACAAATTTTAGTACTTGAAAATTGGATCATTTTGCTAATAAAACAAAAGCTATAGCATACCCAAAAACACAAACCTGCTGTTATCTCAAGTACTGAAAACAAATGCATTCAACAAGCAAAAATAGACCACAAGAAGTACATAGCCAATTTCATCAATATTAAGTCTCAACTACTAGTAATGAAACTGAGAAAAGAAACCCGAATTAGTTCACCATAGTCTAGAAAAGAAACCCGAATTAGTTCTCTCAAAAGTTACAAAGCAAAATCTTGAAATCTCCTAACATAAACATATTCAAAAGAGCTAATATGTGCAAGAGAAGGATAGACATGCAATTTCTCTTGAAGCTAACCACCCCCCTGTAAACAAAGAACTGCAGCAAGAAATAAGAAATAATTTTATTAATTGGATAAACAAAACGCATAACCAGATATAGGCTAATAAAAATGTTTTTACAAAGTATATAGAATGTACTTTATTTTAGCATTTAGCAAAAGAAATGGCAACTATATTGAATGAAACAGTTAAGAAATGGCAAGTAAATTGCTTCAAATAAGAAATTGCATACTCTAACAGGAAATGGCAACTACGCTGTGCTTTAAACGGTTAAAAACATGTTCCTTTTTGCCATCTTAAATTACAACTACTAGACATTCTACACTATGATGAATAAGAGCAATTTAGGGTATATAAATGAATCACGGTTAAAAACATGTTCCTTTTTGCCATCTTAAAAATGTACTTAACTCTATTTATTAGATCTTCGAACAATCCACTTGTAGCTTATAAGTTGAATGTCTTGAACAATTTTATTAGTACTCGAAACCTTGTTGCCAAACGCACGAGCATTCCTTTCTTTCCAAATGAAGTATCCCAACGCCCAAATTACTGCTTGCCAAACGCGAGAAAGGGAGGAGGGGACATTAACACAACCATTAGATGAAAAGAATTCATCGATAGAGAACACATAACATCCCCCACCTTCCACCAAGTGAACATTTTCTCCCAAGCTCTCATGGCTAAACCACAAGTGGTCAAAAAATGAGCACAAGTATCCACTCCGTTGTTGCATCTTGGGCAAAGAACAGTCCAAGTCAATACCTCTTCTATGTAATGACTTACGAACCGGAAGTCTACCTTTTAGTGCCCTCCACACAAATATGTTAACTTTCTTAGGCACTAACTTGTTCAAAATTGTTTCTTGACCTCCACTATCCGCATGTAGAACCTTGTTTTCCACCATTCTTGATAAATCTTTAGCCGTGAACTCACCTTCTTTTCCAAGCGACCATCTCCATTTAACCCTACAATCGTTAAGAATAACCACATTTGCAAAATACCTAAAAGCTCCTCAAACTCCTTACTAACCCTAACCTTTGTCTCCATAGTCTAATCCCATTCTCAACACCATGAATACTCTTAATTACCCTAACCCACAAGCTCCCACCCTCCCTCTTAAACCTCCCCCACCACTTTTCAAGTAACGCCATGTTTAGCCCTTAAAGACCCAACATTAAGACCCCTCCCCCCTCTTCCCCTCCCCAAATGATGAAATAACCGTATCCCATTTGACCCAAGAGATTTTTTCTCTTCCCCCACCCCACCCTAAAAGAAATTTTTTCTAATACGCTCGAAACATTTAATAACACTCAAAGACACACGAAACATCAAAAAATAATACAAAAGCAAGCTACCAAGAACCGATTTTACCAATGTTAAACGCCCTCCGAATGAAATCGTTTTAGCTCTCCAATCCGCAAGACTCTTTTTGAATTTCCCCAATACCACACCCCAACCAACTCACCATCTCCATCATCTCATCCTCGTTGACCCCAATGCCATAAACCTTGCTTTTGTTGTAATTAACTTTTTGCCCGGATCTTCGAAACATTTGAGAATACACATAAGCGATTTGGCGTTATCTTTATCCCAATCACCAAAAAATATCGTATCATCCGCGTATTGAAGATGTGAAACCATAACTCTAAATATGTTTTTTTCCACCGCCTCAAAAACAATCGCGTTTAGACCTTCCGCCGCCAAAATAAAAAGAAATGGTGATAGCGGGTCACCTTGCCTAACGCCCCTCTCTAGCCCAAACTCCTCCAAAGGGGATCCGTTAACTAGAATGGACATAGACGATGACCTAAGACACGTATCCACCCATTTAATCCACCTATTCCCAAAACCCATTCTTCTCATAATGCTAACAAGAAATCTCCAATTAATACTATTGTATGCCTTCTCGAAGTCGACTTTGAAGATTAATCATTTTTCTTTAAGAACTCCATCGT
This sequence comes from Artemisia argyi, assembly GCA_030686995.1. NCBI lineage: Eukaryota > Viridiplantae > Streptophyta > Magnoliopsida > Asterales > Asteraceae > Artemisia > Artemisia argyi. Next base: position 41,373,803 of record CM060693.1, on the reverse strand, counting down.
CTCGTTAGCAATAAGAACCCGTCGAGAATGTATCTCCCTTTTATAAACGCGTTTTGCACTTCCCTAACTACGCTACCCACCATCTGTTTGACTTTTTCCGCTAACATTTTAGCTATGATTTTGTAATAGCATCCGATAAGGCTAATAGGCCGAAAATCACCAAGCCCAATTGGATCCGCCACCTTAGGGATAATAGTGACAAATGAAGCATTATACTCCCTCGAGATCTCCATTTTTTCCAAAACCACGCAATCGCACCCACAAGTTCTGGTTTTATGATCTCCCACATCTTTTAAAGAACTTGAATTTAAAACCATCGGGCCACGGCGCTTTATCCCCAACACAACCCCGAATTGCTTCCCACACCTCGTTTTCACTAAAAAAACGTCTCTAGCCTTTGAGCCTCTTCTTCCTAAATTCTCGACACCTTAGAACTACAAAAGATAGGACGAGGCTTCCACTTCGAAAAATAAACTCCAATTATGTCTAGCTATTTCCGCTTTAATTACCATGGGCTCCTCACACCACACCCCCTTAACCATGAGCCCTCTATTTGTTGTTTGTCCTCATTCATACATAGAGTAAACTGCAAAAATCGTCCCTGTGGTTTTCTCAGATTGCAAAAAACGTCCCTGTGGTTGGCTAATTGCAGGTGGCCTCCCTGTGGAGGAAAGTTTTCATCAATTTGGTCCCTGGTTTTAACTGGCGTTAAATGAAGTTCGTTATAAGTTACAAGTTTAGTCCTTGTGGCCCATGACCATTGCAGCGTCCATCCTTTTTTCGTCTGTTTTAACGTTTTCATCAGTTTTTACGCGTTTTCGTCAGCTTTCGCGTGCTTTCGTCCTTTTTTTTACGTTTTACTCCGTTTTTTACGTTTTCGTCTGTTTTTTGACGTTTTCGTTCGTTTCTTTACATTTTCATTTTTTATTTTTACGTTTTCGTCTGATTTTTAACACTTTCGTCTATTTTTTACGTTTTCATCTGTTATTTTATGTTTTAGTCCGGTTTCCTACATTTTCGTCCATTTTTTACGTTTTAGTTCATTTTTTTACATTTTCGGCCGTTTTTTTTCCGATTTCATCAGTTTTGTTTTCTTACATTATCGTCAGTTTTTTTTGTTTTCGCCTATTTTTTTACGTTTTCATATGCCTTTTTATGTTTTTTTACGTTTGAGTGTGTTTTCGTATGTTTTCGTATGTTATTTTACGTTTTAGTCCAGTTTCCTAAGTTTTCGTCCGTTTTTTTACGATTTTATCCGTTTTTTGACTTTTTCGTCCGTTTCTTTATGGTTTGCTCCGTATTTTTATGTTTTCATCCGTTTTTTACGTTTCGTCTTTTTTATTTTTACGTTTTCATCTGTTATTTTACATTTTAGTTCGATCTCTTACGTTTTCATCTGTTTTTTTTACAATTTCATCATTTTTTTTACGTTTTCGTTGGCTTTCTTATGTTTTTGTCTATTTTCTTACATTTTTTTGTTTTTTCACTTTCGTCTATTTTTATGTTTTCGTTTGCTTTCTTATGTTTTCGTCAATTTCATCAATTATTTTTATGGTTTTTTTTTTGTTTTTTACGTTTTAGTCTGGTCTCTTACGTTTTCGTCCGTTTTTATGTTTTCGTCTATTTTCTAATGTTTCGTCTATTTTTTTGTTTTTTCATTTTTTCGTTCGTTTTCTTAATCTTTGAAGAAAATGTAAAAAAATGGAGTAAAACGTAAAAAACGAACAAAAACGTAAGAAAGCACACTCAAACGTTAAAAAAACATAAAAAGGCATATGAAATCGTAAAAAAACAAGCGAAAACGACAAAACAAAAAAAAACGTAAGTAAACATACGATAATGTAAGAAAACAAAGTGGATGAAATCGTAAAAAAATGGACGGAAACGTAAAGAAACGGACGAAAACATAAAAAATGGACGAAAACGTAAGAAACTGGAATAAAACGTAAAATAACAGATGAAAACGTAAAAAATAGACGAAAATGTTAAAAAACGGACGAAAACATAAAAATAACAAATGAAAACGTAAAGAAACGGACGAACACGTCATAAAACAGACGAAAACGTAAAAAATGGAGTAAAAAGTAAAAAAATGGACGAAAACACGCGAAAGCGAACGAAAACGCGTAAAAATGGATGAAAACGTTAAAACGAACGGAAAAAGGGTGGACGCTGCAATGGTCATGGGACACAAGGACTAAACTTGTAACTTCTAACGGACTTCATTTAACGCCAGTTAAAACTAGGGACCAAAATAATGAAAACTTTCCTTCACAGGGAGGCCGCCTGCAATTAGCCAACCATAGGGACGTTTTTTGCAATCTGAGAAAACCACAGGGACGATTTTTGCAGTTTACTCTTCATACGTATGAATGAAAGAACTTTGAGTTTTTATCACCTTCAACACCCCACCTAATTCTTGCCTTTTGACGAAGCATGTTTCCATGTTCACTTTCCTTATCCTCCCACCGTTTTCTTGTCTCCAACGAAATACCCCTCTCGTTGTCACTCAAAGTTCTTTTTTCCGCCTCTAATTCCCACCCCAATGTCTCCTTCTTTAATTCTTCGATAATCTTTTTATGGCCTCTAAACCATTCTTACTCCATGTCCTCAAATTATCATGTTACGTGATAGAAATAAATAGAAAACAAAGATGAGGTGTAAATAAACTACTATGTCTTGATGTTTTTTAAGTTTTTCATGTTCAGTTTGGTATGATCTTATCTATGTTTTGGAAGAACATATAGGTTGCATTAGTTTATGGAGGAAGATAAATATCATGGAGCTATGACGATAATGGTGCTTTCACGACTAAAAAACTTAGAGAAATGGTAGATGACAAGATCCTAAATCCTACCAATGGTGCTCAAGAGACAAAATGGTGCAAGATCATCCCAAGAAAAGTATGCATTTAAGTATGCATTTTTATTTGGCGTCTACAACAAAGAAGATTACCGGTTTACACTTGGCTCAATCATCTTGGTATTGATCTTAACTCAACTCTTTGTCCGCATTGTGGAAATGATATTGAAACGGTGGATCATTGCTTCTTAGGGTGTTCTCGGGTAATAGAGTCTTGGGGTAAACTCTTTAAGTGGTGGAATATGGGTACTTTTAATATTGGGTCGCTTCAAGATATTATTGAACACAAATGCTTGACAAATTTTCATAAAAAAAACCAAGAACGGTTTGGCAAGCGGTTTGTTGGGTGATGTTATATATGATTTGGAACGCTAAAAGTAAGAGAATTTTTGAGAATAGAGCTTCTAATATGTCGACAATTTGTGATGAGGTACAAGTTCTCTCACTTCATTAGATTTCTAATAAAGCAAAGGAAACTATATCATCGTGGATAGAATGGTGTTGGGACCCGATCAAGGCGTGCAAGTTTTAATTTTCATAAGTTGTATGTCTGAAAGTGGCAATAATGGTTATGAGAGACACTCAAAATTCGGTTCAGTAAGCTTGGTATAGGTATATTTTTGTTACAGTGTGTGCTGCAAGTTCTAATTGTGATGGAGTTTGTTTTAGTGCTGGTTCTTCTCTGTTTAAAGGTCTGCACTACAACAACTGTAGTTTCTATTTCTGTTTCAAGGTCTGCTAGCAGTTATTGGGTTTTAGTTTAGTGTCTATCTCCTTTAAAGGTGGGTCAGAGTGTTTGGTCCCATGTTATATCCTTCTTGGTTTTGTGTTTTGTATGACTAGTGGGTCATGTGACATTGGTTTTGTTTCTTGTGGGTCATGAGGTCTTAGGTACTTTTGTTTCATGATTGGGATATAGAATATTGTCTTTGCTGTCATCTGAGGTTTTGTTGTAGGCACTTGTTTGTGGTGCCTTTTTATTTCGTTGGGTTTCATCCTCCCTAAATGTCTTGTTGGGCTTTTGTATTGTATTTATTGGTTGGCTTGTTAATATATGTTGCCTTTCAAAAAAAATAAAACCATGAACGCTTGAAAAGAAACTAAAAAGAACATACACACTAGTGGAACATTCAATATATCTAAAACACCTATCCAGACAACAGGTTCAGATGACAAACTAGAATATACATGGGTTAAAAAAGGTGTCAAGCAGCATCCCAGTAAGTTGATCTTTTCACCAAGACCTCAATAATATTGTATCATGATGGCTATCATCATCGTGCTAATCTTTATGTTGTAAGATGATTACACATAAAAGGGGAATTGGTTATGTAGAATGAGATTATAGTCATAGTAGCAAGTCCTAATTTAATCAACAAACAAAAAGAAACCACAACAAGTACTGATTCATATGAGGATGATACCCAATTTCATCAATATTAAGTCTTACTAGCATAAATCAACTACTAATATCATGAAACAAATAAAGAAACCCGAATTAGTTCGACCATAGTCTAGAAAAGAGGTTCTAGCTACTCTCTCAAAAAGTCAAAAGTTACATAGCAAAGTCTTGAAATTTCCCTACTTAGTATTCAAAAGATAAGCTAAATATGTAAAAGAGAAGGATAGAGATGCACTTTCTCTTGAAGCTAACCACCCCCTGTAAACAAAGAACTGCAGCAAGAAATAAGAAATAATTTTATTAATTGGATAAACAAAAGGCATAACCAGATATAGGCTAATAAAAATGTTTTTACAGTATATAGAATGTACTATATTTTAGCATTTAGCAAAAGAAATGGCAACTATATTGAATGAAACAGTTGAGAAATGGCAAGTAAATTGCTTCAAATAAGAAATTGCATCCTCTAACAGGAAATGGCAACTAAGCTGTGCTTTAAACGGTTAAAAACATGTTCCTTTTTGCCATCTTAAATTACAACCACTAGACATTCTACACTATGATGAATAAGAGCAATTTAGGGTATATAAATGAGTCATTGTATAAGTATGGCAGTTGCATAAATAGTACTCCAATAATAGCCTTTAATTCAGGGGGTGTTCAATTATCCTAAGCTAGTATCCAACATTTTTACAAATATTACAACCATTTCACCATAGCTTTGCATGCGCCGAATTTGAATCAGAATAATGAAGTCTTGTTCAGATTAACTTGATCATGCTCAGAGCACAAATGCTCTCATTAGAAGAAAAAAATGCAATTACCACAAAACAGTCACATGCAACAGACTTATGAGCACTCAAACTAATTATCCAAGTACCTGATTCTAACTAAATCTTCACACGGCAATCAGAAGAAATTTTAAAAATTTGCATGCTCAGCACAAAACAACGGGACCACTCAACTTCAACATAACATGTACTTCAATTACACTAATATGTGCAAATGGTCAGCACAAAACACTTTTGATACTATTGACTTACAGATAACATATTGAATTGAATGGTTAAACAAGTATGTTTTCATTTTGCCATTCTTATGTTACAGGGCATCATCCTAAGCTAGTATCCAACATATTTACAACTAATATAAATCCTTTTTACAAATATTATAACCGTTTCACCATATTGAATTGAATGGTTAAGGTGTTGCAGAATATGTGAGGACTCCAATAACAAGACGCAATATGTTGGATACTAGTGCAAGCTTGAGATTTATAACCGTAACATAAGAATGATGCCTGTAGCATAACAAATATTATAACTGTTTCATCATATTGCGTCTTGTTACCGTTTCACCATATTGCGCCTTGTTACTGCAGAATCAATCATTTCACCATGTTGCGTCTTGTTTTAACCGTTTCAACAAGTGAATGGGTCGGGTCGGATACAATCTAACACAAGTTTATTAATACGAAACATCAACCATATAAATAATTTAGAAGAAGACAAGATTAGTATAACATATCCTTTTGTGGTCTAGCTTTTTTCTTTTAAACTTCACAATATATACTTAAGTAAAGTAAGAACAAGTAACTAGCATATATATAAATAATAGTACCTTAGATAGGAAAACGGAACCGATCCTTGCTGCGAAATTTATCTTTAACCAGGAGACGAAGATCCCCTAAACCCTCATATGCTGCATCATCAGGAATTTCTTCAAGAGTATCATCAAAATCACGAAGAGCAAGAGAAGCTCGGACGCTTAAACAGGCCAACCGGAGGGGGCAGGTTGCAAAGACGTATCTCGTCCGAGAAGCTGATTGAAGACTTGAACGTTTGAGGCTCTTAGTTTAGCAACTTCTGCCCGGAGCTCAGCTTGTGCGACCCTCAATGCTTCTTCGGCATCAACAATTGCCTTAACCAGCGACTCAGAGGGTGGAACAAGCGAACCTGCCGCTGCCTCTTCAGCCACATTATACTTAACAATCGCCTTAGCCAGATCCTTGTCACACCCTTTAACTTTGGACCTAGCTGCCTTGAGAGAATCACTGTCCATCCGTACCTTGCAGAGTGATGTCCAGAAATTGGTACGAGTTGATCTGTACTCGGTAAGGTACCAGTTAAGCTTAATGTCATCCCTCCCAACAACACAAAGCATGTGATGGCTAACAAGACCCACTGTCTCCCTCGAGTACATGTCAATAATAAGTTTTGGGGAGCCATTGATCATCTTCCAATGGAGTATACTAGCTTCGCCTTTCAGCTTCCTCCGGACTAAATCAACATCACCAAAAGCAGCCCGCTTGTGAGGATCTTTGAACCTTTGTGTGTAGAGTAGATACTCATAGGTATCGGAAAACTGAGGATCATCGTCTTCCCTGATAATAAGCCATGGGGGGAGCTTGTAGACATTTGCTTCAACCGATGGGTCAAAAAGTATTTCCTTTTTAGCGTTCTTGAGATCCAGTAGCCGGATCATGCTTAGTGAAGAACCATCTAACCGGAATCCGGCCAGATATGGGGGTGGATTGGCGATGCTAGTTGATTTTCTTTTCTTTTGGGGTGGCATTTCAGATTCAGACATTGTTTGTTGGGGTTTGGGTCTTCTTCTGTGTGTTTTTCTCCTACCTGAAATGGCCTTCTTTTTGGGGACAGCTAGCTGTGTCAATCTCACCATCTATATTTCTTGGTCACCAAGACAAGCAATCTCCGCCCTCCACGTACCCCCCACCCCACTTTTTATTTTAGTATAACTTTTTCGTTTTCCCGCCCTTTTTTTTTCATGTCTAAAAATATTGGGTTTGGGCTTAATATTTCAATGGGCTGGCTTATTTTTAGTTGTACTACTTATAGTCCGAACATAATCCAAACAAATATAGTTCCAAGTATAATTATTAATTGTATTTATAGTCTGAATCTCGTGTGTGCGCGAGTATTAAGAAAAATACATAGCCAATTAAAAATACTTATAAAAGTTTGGTATGACCACGGCATTATGATCCCACTTTTCATTAGATGCGTGCAATTTGGAAATTGATATTTAACTCGTGATTAAAAGAGTAACAAAGTATTTTTTTCCTTCACATTAATTGTGTACATGTCAATATGAAGTTGATATTTAATTTACCCATAAAAGTTATTTCGGACTTGACATGACGTGACGCTTCCAGAAGGACCGCGTTTGAGAAATTTTCAGTTTTTCACTACACGCTGAAGTTGTTGAGATCGACCTAAGTTGTTTGCCACAAAGTAAGTGAACCATTTTTCCAGTTTTATTATCCACGGATGGTTTCAAGTTTGAGTCACAACACATTTCATCAGAAGGTCATTCACAAGTCTTCAACCCAAAACACCAATACTGACGTTGATTCATCATTTTCAACGTCTCTAAAATAAAACCGAACATGAAAGGATTAAGAAAGATGTATTCAAATTTGTACCCATTTGCGTTTTTTTGGAACTGGAGTTAGAACCTGAACATCTCAAACTTGGATTCTTGTTAGGGAAGGTACAATTCACTAGGATTTGGTTATAGTTTTTTTTACAAACACATGTATGTACTTATATTTTGCTATGAAACATGACATGATGACTGTGGAAAACTAGAAGGGGGGTTGAATAGTTTACCGCTTTTTAACTTGATTATCCTTTAAAACTTTACGTTTGTTTAAAGATATAAACACAACTTTACTTGTTTAATTCTTTGAAAAGCTTTATGTGTGAATAACAATTCTAACTACAACTTTACATGTGTAATTCTTTGAAAAGCTTTGCGTGTGAATAACAATTCTAACTAAAGACAATATGTAATAAGAAAAGACAAAGAAAGAAACGATCAAACCACAACACAATAGTTTATCGTGGTTCGGCTACAAGGACTCTTTTTCCTTGCCCTACATCCACGCCCCGAGTTTCCAACTCGAGAGTTATAAGCACTAATCAACAAGCTCCTTTCCCGGTGGAGAAACCTTTACAACGTCGCTTACACTTTTACCGACACTAAGCTAGATGTCGAGGTCTTTTACACGGGTACAACCACTCCCATCGTCGCTTATACTTTTACCGACACTAAGCTACATGTCGAGTTCTTTACCAAGGGTACAGCCACTCCCGTTAGTTCTTTTACAAGGGTACAACAACTCCCGACACACTATGTATTTTGAGGCCTAAACTACTAACCGATCACTTCTACACACATGATACAAATGAAGTATAAACTACCAAAGCTTATACATAACAAAGCTAACAAGTTTTGCAACTTTAGAGTTGAAGCTTGTAACTTCTTGAATGATCTTGTGAAGTCCATTGCTATATAAGAGGATCACACAAGTCAAATGTAACTGAGTTAGTTGAGAGAGTATATGAAAATATATGTCCTTAAGTGATAGCTCAAAACAAACAAGTGGCTTGATATTTATAGTAAAACAACCAGCAGGTCTAGCGGATACGGCGGAACCCTCAGATGGGTTCCACCCGTGTACCCCCAGGGTTCCGCCAGGCTTGCAGTAGGTTTTACAATAAATAACACAAACCAACCAAAGTCACATCAACAACAACTAGTCAAACACATTAAATCCAATTTGGAAAGCTTCCAAAAGTGTGTAAGATGTTATGGCAAGTCAAATACACAAGCTTGCCATAAATGAATGATGTGACAAGACACTTTCTAATTAAAGAAATAAAAACAATGTTTTGTTTAAAAGGAAATGTAAACCTTAGTTTAAACAAGACTTAAACACTAAATTAATGATTTACTATTAGCTAAAGTTCATACTTTGTCATTAACAAAACTTAGCAAAGATCGTAAAATATAAATAACGTTTTTAGGCGATATTTGTATTAACGATCTCCCCCTTTTTGTTGATGACAAAACGTAAACTTTATTTATAAGTAAGCCACTAGTTTTAGTGTTAAGTCTTATAAAGTTAGTATAAAAACTTGTTTTTGCTAAGATGATGTGATATGCAAGAGTTAAGAAAAAAAATTTGGAACAAGTTTATATATAAATTCTCCCCCTTTTTGTCAAAACAAAAAGAAGAGTAGTGAAGCGGAAGTATGCACTTGCTCCCCCTAAATGGAGTGCCAAGAGAGGAGACATGGATTTTGAACCTACAAGAAAAAATGTTAGTTGCCGCACAAGACAAGTCATGAAAGCATTTCATATCTAAAACACAACTAAGAGTTGCGAAGCGAAATAATGCAATACTCATGCTCCCCCTTGAATATTAATCCCCTAAATGGAGTATCAAGGAAAGAAAACATGGATAATGATTCTACAAAAAGAAAGGTTAGTTTCTAAAATACAAGATATATGTATGCTACCATAGCGAGGTATAGTTTACTCATTATATCTAAATGGTCAACAAACAATGCAAACCTTGTAGTAGAATGAAATTCATTTCATGTAAAATTTTGACTCTTAAAAAGTCAAAGACAAGAAATTAGGACGACAACATCCTACTTCTTAAAAATAAAGAAAAACAAAAAATAAACTAAGAACATAAAATGCTACAAGGAAATCATCATTTTCCTTAATGAGAAACATTTTCCAAAAACAAGGCTAAGGTTGTTTAAGGATGAAAATGTGTGTTAGAGGTTGTAGCGGGCTTTATTTTGAAGGTTGAGAAGGTGACACGGTTTTGGTTTGTTGGTTTAAATGGGAAACATTTTTCAAAAGAAACGGGTTTGTTTCATTTTTGGAGACTCTAAGGTTGAGGTGGGTGAGACAAGGATTGTAGACGATCCAAAATGTGGTTTAGTATAAACCTCATTTCTTCGGATAGCTCGCGAATTTCCGTTCGACATCTTTCACTAATGTGAGCGGTTCTTTCGCAATGTCCGCAATCATGGCGGGGAAAGTTTGGTGGAAGAGAGGTTTGATTTGTTGGTGGTGGATGATTTGAACTTGAAGGAGCAAATGTGGATGGTTTGGTTCCTTCACTAGATGAGTGTAGTGTTGTTTGTAAAACCATAATATGGTTGATTTGAGAGTCAACCATACATTTGAAGGCATGAAGGTGGTTTAAATGAGTGTCAATCTCATCATTAAGGTTTGGAGGTTTTTCCCATATGGATGCTTCTATTTTCTTATAAGAAGAAAATAGAGATTCAAGGTGTTGGGAATGCTCTTGTGGTGGTGGTTGTTGGTTTTGAACAAAATGACGGAAGCTTGGTTCTCCGGAAGGATTACCATGAAGGTCTTTGTAAATTGGGTGAAACACAAATGATTGTGAGTGTGTATGACCTTGATCATTTGGAAAAATTTGTGGTCTAGCATAACGGTAAGCCAACTGTTCTACCAGTGATAGTTGATGGGGTTCATCATCTAATTGCTCACTAGGTTGTTGTTGGGTTTCCATTTGAGCAATGGTGTCAAAGAATGACAAGGATGGTGGGCTTGATGATTTAGGTGATAGGTCTTCTAATGTTTCCAAATAGGGTAGTGGTGATGTTGGTAGTGTATGGAAAAGTTCCATTGGTTTAAGTGTTGGTGATTGGGGTGATGGAGTTTTTGATGGTTGAGCTTGTTGAGACGGTGATATTGAATTGCTTGAAGGTCTAGTTGGTGGTGTAATAGTGGCTATGTTGGTGTTGCAATGTGGTGGAGAGGGTGTTGGAGTAGCAAGATTAAGCAAATCTTGAATAGTGATCACATTGGAATTGCAAGGTGTTGAGGATGGTGTTGAGGTAGTAAGGTTAAGGAAATCTTGGATAGGTGAAGAAATGTTAAGTGAAGCATCACTTGAAGATGATGAGCTTGACTTGACGGTTTTGTTGGAGCAACAAGGTCTAACATTAATCTTAGTGGTTTTTGCCAAAGATTTTGATAACTCAGATGAGGTGTTGGATTTAGTCATTTGAAAGGAGTGGTTTCGAGGTTTTGAGAGAGGAAATTTTGATGGTGATGGTGTGATTTGAATTGTTGCAAAACTTTCAAATTTATAGGGTGGAAGAGATGTTGAAATGGGTGTTTGGATTTGATGTTCTACCATTCAAAGATTGAGTGTAACACCCCAACCTGAAAAGGGCTAAAGTGTAACATTATGGGGTCAAATCAGAACATAAGAGTAATACAAGGTTCACAAAACAGTTCTAAAAAAAAGATAAAAGACTAATTCTAAACATTACAACTTCCAAACTAGTTACAAACTAAGAACCAAAAGGGAATTTCTAAGTCTATTCTATAATCCATGGGAAGCTATTAACAGTGTAGTCCACTAAGAGCTCCTAAGCACTCTTCACCCAACCTAGCTTCCTTCTAAAACCTGCCGCAGGAAAAGAAATGCGGCTGAGCTTAAAAAGCCCAGTGAACAGATATAAACAAACAAAAGCTAATAACAAAAGGGAAACAAAAGTGAATCCAAACAAACCCGTTGAGACGAATATCAAAGAATATGGAACATATGATAGGATCAACAGAACATGATCAAAGGGAATACGTATAAGGAATATCAAACGAATCAAGGGAAAATGAAATGAATCATAAGTGTAAGCAAATGAACGAAGGAAAGCATAAGTCAATAACAATAAAGAAGTTAGAATAACAAGGATCACATATATAGTAGAAGTAACAGAAATGCCCAACAATCATATATCAAATTGTACATAGAGTAGCTAGCTCGATGTACCAAATGTGAAATGGAGTGTATTGCACACACATACCCATTCACCAAATTCAAAACGAAACAAAGTACCTAGGATGCATCCATACGCTCCCTGCAAAAACAAATATATATGCACAGAGCTCTAGGCTAAGTAAACATATACAATAATAAATATAGGCCTGAATAGCTAGCTTAAAGGGAACGCTGTGGACTAAAACCCACCTCCACAGATAGTGTCAATACCACTGGTGCATCAGTGGCAAGGCCATGGACTCCCCATGACTGGCTACAATTTAATCAAATAATGGGCAGCATATAAGGGCATATGAATGCTATAAGAAATGGAATATAGCATACAACAAATAGCAAGCAAATCATAACAGAAATGGATCGATCAAATATGGATCATACAAAGGGATCATAGCAATGGTTCAAGTCAAAGGTCCAAATCAAAGATTCATATCATGAGGTTCAAATCAAAGGTTCATAATAGCAAAAGGGTTCACATCAAAGGTTCAAATTTTGAAGTTAAATCATCAAAAGATGTTAAAGAAAGTCATGAGAAATCTTAGAGAATAAAACAGATTAAGGACTTTAGAAAATTATTTAAAACCTTTTTATTGTAAAAGTATTCATTTAAAAACACATTTCATAAAAATCATAAAACCTTCATATAAAACTGGCATCGTATCGTAATCACATAAATCATTTTAAAAATAGTTTTTCTCAAAAATCATCAGGTTATATTTTTAAAAAGGTCTTCATACAAAATTATACTATCAAATGAACCAAGGATATCAGGCGTATAAAGATCAGAAATCATAATGGTGGCAATAGAACGGATCATGAATCATAAGAAACCTTACTGAAAGGTTAGAATATCTGTACCTTGAACCGCCAACAAAACCATATCATAAAAATAGGAAGTCACTCCTTCTTCAGCGAATCTACACGAATTAATGGTCGGCTAATTATTAATAACTTGTTTAAATCAGATTACTCGTTTTAGTCGGCTTTCCATTTTTAGTAACTTCCCATTTATAGCAGCTTTCCAAAAATAGTTACTTTCCAAAAATAATACGCTTCCATTTATAGTAACTTAGTAATTTTAAGTAACTTTCTATTTTTAGCAGGTTCCCAAATTAGTAAGTTTCCATATCTAGTAAGTTTCCTGAATTAGTAACTTTAGGGTTAATATCCGTAGTTAGTCAAATTAGGGTTAAATGTGACAACTTATCATAATTTAGGGTTTATAGTGCAACTTACCAAGGATTAAGGTTTAAAGTGTAAATTTAGGTTTTAATCAAATCTTAATCACATATATTTTCTGTACACATACATTAGAAATGTATAATGTTGTTACATAAAATTCACTTTTATAATACGCAAATTATACATACAATATTATATTATGAATTTTCTTTTGAAATAATCATTCAGTCAAGCTCATACAAAAGATATGATTCTAGTTTTTTGCCATAAGATTGCTACCTGTTAAACGTCCAAAACCACAACTTATATATAGTACTCGATTTATTACTGTAGTATTTTCCATGCATGCATGGTTTATGGTCATATAGTTTTAAACTTCATTTCACTTATTATGGTTTATCAATTAGCATATATAGATTTTGCATGTCATATAAATATAGTACTATACATGCATGGTATATATAAAATTATGGGTTGACATGTAGTATTCGAATAACACTTTAGACCAAATCTTGTAGTTTTAGCATACTGTGATTAATATAACATAATACTTATATTATAAGAGTACATGCCAAAAAGTATTTAGTTCAGTATATACCTCCAAGCCAACGAAAGCTTCGATCAAAAAAATCAAACGAGTACCAACATTATCCCGAACATGAACGCTAAATTCAATGTCGTCTAATCGTTCGGAAACAGAGAAAATGAACAACAAACCCGAACCGACGAAGCCCGTAAATTCAGCCCGTACACGAACACCAATTTAACGAGAAATGATCGTTCCCGAAACACAAATGAACACGTTCAGTTACACGAACCCGCACTCGAACTAAGACGAGCGACCAAGCACGAACCGAAACCAACACAAATCACAGTCCAAAACGAACTCGTACCTTTCTGTTAAAAGTCGTATCTCTCACTTGTGTTGATGACAAACGTTTAGGACATGTTTAAAAACTCTTGTTGCTTCATTAGTCTTGAGAGAGAATAACAAGATATGTTATACAGTTTTTAGAGAGAGATACCAAAGGATTATGAATGGTTTACTGTTTCTTGTGGGTCATTATTTTGAGAAAGAGACACAATTAATATACGGTTTTGAAGAAGGAATAAAGTGGTAAAAAAAAAGAAAGTCGTTTTTCTAGTTGAGAGAAATTAGGATAAAATCAAATCTTCCATATTTTTAAATTGATATTGTGGACTTATTCTACAAGATGTATATTCGGTTCTAAGGAGAGAAAAAAAAAAAACGTGTAGGTGCCATAAGATTTAAGTAATTTGTCTTTTATCTTATTAGGTATAGTTTAGGATTTATTTTAATTAAAGTGTATAACATAGTTTAAAATGTCCAAAATTTAACACCAAACTTAAGTTAAAATTTAAATATTCAAATAAATGTGTTTACGGATTTTAGGGTTTTACAATTCTTCCCTTCTAAAAAGAAAATTTTGTCCGCGAAATTAAAATGAAGAGATCAAACGAAAATGTACCAATTCACGAAATGAAAAGAAAGTGATTAACTTGCTCGGAATAGTTTTTCCAAAGAAGTTTAACAAACGGAAGAGTTTCTCATGACTCGATCCGAACAAAATAGGATAGCCCCGGGCTCCCAATAGAAAACAAATCCGATCCAACGAATGTGAAATGGACATGAAACAGATGATAGTCGTAATCTCACAAGGAGAAACATGAACATCAGATGAATTTGGAGTGAATACGGAAGTGATACTAGATGGTAGAAAACTTCGCGAATCTAATCAGCTTCTAAACGAGCTAAGGAATTTGCTAAAAATATGAGAAGCATAAATCGAATTATCAGACATAATCGGAGTTTCCTAAAGAGGTTGGTCACCTATTCGTACTAACGATTAACTACGCATAAATCGGAGTATCAAATCATATCAGAATACATAATGAGATAGATAGGATACTGCACGGAAAAAGACGAATCTAAGGACTAGCATGATACTAACCAAAACTCCCTTAATGCCAACACGTCAAACTCTTCCATACAGGATGCACAATTTCCTGTCTAAATTTCAAACTTCCTCTTCCACAAGGTCAGCAAATCCATCAGTCATTGTAACCAGCTCCAAACATTCAATGAGCAGCTTCTCGACTTAATTCAACTCGAAGGTGCTCTACATCTCTATTCGTAAACTATCTGAAAGGAAAAACTTGTCACTTGCGTGCCATCGATCTTAATGAGCAACCTCAATCAGACCTCACACTTGTCAACTTGTTGCTCAACACCTCTTCTAAGTCTGAATAGTTGTTCTGCTTATCCATCAACCTGTAGGTGAAAGCATCACTATACTTGAGTCTGGCCCCTCAAACCTTCAGTAGTTCTCCTTAGGACTGTGAGGCAAAAACGCGAATCTCTAACACGATCACTGCAGGTGTGCTAAGTAACTGAAGAATCTTCTGCCAAAGGATTTATGCCAAACTTGCTAACTGAATACACCTTCTAAGAGGCAAAATAAACTGACTAACTCAAATGATCTACCAGAATTCGAATTATGTCATTCTTCTTAAGTGTACATGGAGATTTTGTTCCAAGGTTCATGAAAATTCAAATCCTGCTTTAGACCCCTGATATATCTTAGTACAACTAAGAGGGATAGAGAAGGTAGAGTTGTGCCTCAATCATAACAATTTCTTTCCAGCCTCCTAAAACCAGGTCATAGTCCGTTATCTTGCTCCTGAGCTTCCTAATACCTGTAACTGGATTCCATCTTCATGTAATATATGTCTTCAATTCTCGAGAGCAAACATCACTGCCGCCAAGTCCAAGTTACGCATTGAACAATTCTCCTCAAACGGTTCTAGTTGTCTTGATGCACAAGCAATAACTTCTCCGTGTTGCATAAGGCATAGCCAAGTCTCTTCGCAAAACATCTCAAAATTGATACTTAACTAAAAGTATGGAAGCTAATTTCTATTTCAGCTTTTCTAAAACTCTGTTCTCATCCAAGCTAAGTTTCTCTTCCTTACCCATAAAATTCATCAACGGTGACGCAAGTCGTGAACATCTTCCAACCAATGTCATGCCTCCCGAATATACGAATGATCTTAATATTTCCAACATAATATGAACATGATCCTCATGTTTCTTCTTCATCTCTGAATGTACTAGGATGTCATACTGTGACAACTTGTCTAAGTACTCACGAAAGATACGATTCATCAAGTCCATAAATGTAACACCCCCAATTCATGGTTGCAGCGGAATTCAAACTGGGTGTTACTCGACAGCACAATAGTCACAATAATAGAAAACGAACTCCAATTGAGTCGTTTTTAATTATTTATCATTCAAATTGTATAAATATCAGAGATTACAAAATGAGGTCCCAAATGGTCCATGTTTACAAATCACATTAAATGAGTTTTGAATGATAATAAAATTTATAGCCCTCTTGAACATCCGTGCCCTTCCGTGCCATCCTTGATCGTCATGAACCTGAAATACATGCTTGAGAGGTCAACACAAAGGTTGAGTGATATTCATAGAGTTTGTTAAATCGTTTGAACACAATATGTTGGTAGTGGGAGCTATAGACTCACACCAATGTTTGGAAAACAAAGATGGGCCACATTGTTATACGTCCGGAACAGTTATTATCAAATACTAAGCTTATGACACCAAAACGTTAACGGGTACCAATATCAATCGGCGGAGTTATCCCGGTAGGTACTTTGCCGTCATACCTAATGTCTCAAATATTAATGCATTTGTTTGAACTTAGTCAATACAAATGGGATTCGTCAATCCCAATAGGCCTATTCACAATATTCGCGCTCACTATTTCTAGTGATTAAATGGTTCATAATAAGGGATCTCGGTTTGGCAAGGATGGTACTTAGTGATAATAAAACAATCAGGCAAGCATACAATTTAAAAACATTGTGCTCGGTTAAAAATAGCATGTATTCCCCCCAAGGGTTTGTAAAACAATTAAGTAATGGAAAGTGGGGCTATGAACTCACCTTGAGTTGGATGATGTATAATGAGAATGATGGATATGCCGTAAGAACTTCTACGAGCAACCTAGAATAATTGTTGTAACTTAGGTTTGGAATAATGTCTAAGGAAACATAAACACGCCAATAAATGTATGTCTTGCACTTAGTCCATGATGTGGTATGATGTATAGTGTAAGTCTTTGAAAGAGATGATTCATGAAACATGTATAGTTTATATATCGTTTACTACCGTTCAGGCCGACATAATTCAGAAGTCATGTTAGTAAACGTTCGAGGAGCCAGGACACTTTAATTCGTAAATCCACAACTCAACTCGACGGCTTACATAATGAACTCCTCACATGAGGCTCCCTACTATTGTAGTAGTTGATAAAGTATATAGATATAAGTTTTGATCCGAAAAGTTACTTGTCCGATATTTGAATAAACTTAGGAAAGTTTATTATTACATGAAGATTGTTATTAGGGTATGTTTCATATAACTTGTATGACCATTTTCTCTTGGTAATATCTCATGGTTCCTTTAAGTGAAGTAGATCCAAATTGCTTGTTCAAGTTATCGCCAATATCTTGTTCCATGTTTTCGCCTAAGTAAGTTTGTATGGTCATTTAGTCATGGCCTTGCCATGACCTTTGGTCTTTGTTCCATGGTCATGAGACTCAACCTTGGCTCTAGCCATGGTTGTGGTCTTGATTATAGGTCATAAGACCTCTTGTTCCTTTTAAACCATAACCTATATATAGTGACTTTCGCCTAAAAATGGGCTGTTTAGAATTTGAAGAATTTTATCACTCGGAAAGCGTTTTTAGGGCTCGAGCTTCTTTATTCCTGAACGAAAACGTCGTTCCGAACAACTTTCGTGTTTTAACTTTTTGATGAATCGGAACAGAAGTGTGACTTTCAAAACCCAAATTTGATCAGAATGGTATTTGGCAGTTTGCCGCAAAGTTTTGGTAACTTCAAATGGGCGTAACTTTTGACTCGTATACTCGTTTTGGGTGGTTCAAATTGCTATGTTTTCCTTGTTAGGTCCTCTACTACAATATGTAATGATTCAATATCATATTTTTACCATTTTGATCAGGTCTTACCAAGAAAGTCACTAGTTTACTTGTTTTAGTAACTTATCTTAACAATCAATTATAACAACATGTTTTACTCATTTTTATACATCATGGACATGCATACAAGACAGAATATAGCAAGAATAATATGTAAATAACATGAACATGATTATTTAACAAGAAGCAAGTTAGGGTTTGCTTACAACTTGTGAAGAAACTAACTAGAACCAAGATCAAGACCAAGAACTACTACTTAATCTTCCAAATATTTTCCAACCATAGCCAAGCTTCCATATCAAAAACCCTATCTTATAATCCCTTGATAAACACTAATCTTATCACAAAAACAAGCCTTAGTAAAAATCTTCACTAAGAACACATGGAAATTTGATGAGTTTTTGTGGTGTTTTATGGTGATTTTATGGAGTTTTATGGTTGAAAGGTGTTAAGGATCAACTAGGAACTATGACTTGAACTTGTGATGGATTGAATGAGCAAGATCAATGATCAAAATGGTGTATTTATGTGGTTTTGGGTCGTTGGTATTGCAAGAGAAAGGAAGAGAATGAGCTCTCTTTATACCAAAAATGAGGAGGTTACAATGTTGACTAGTCAACACTTGGAGACCAAGTTGTAATTAAGTGATGAACTATGGGTAAATTCATGAGATGAAGCCACATGGGTGGTGAATCCCCCCTCCTAGGGCAGTTCACAAAGCTTGGGGAGGAAGGGTTAGCCTTTTGTTGATATTATCCAAGATACTTGGTTAGTTTTGACTCCGGAAAATGCCAATCGTAAATGATTAAGCCTCAAAACGTAAAACCGGGTGTCGTAAAATTATGGAATTCGAAAGTATTGTTAAACATGTCCATATGTTCCATAATAAAATATAAAATGAGTGGTAGGTTCCATTTGGGTGGTGAAACCCTGCTAAAACTGGAAACACGGGTCTAAAACGCGTAATACGTAAAACGTACGAATATTGCGTAAAATTGAGAAAAGTAAAATATTACTTTTCTAATAGGTTATAAATGATTTAAAATGACTTATAATATCTAGACTGGGCTCAGTCTAGTGTCGGTTGGTATTAAATGTCTTTTAGACATCAAACCGTAAGCCTAAAAATCACGAAATGACTTATAAAATCAAGGAATGATTTTTGGTCAATGTAGGAGGGAAAAATATGTTGACTTTTTCTAATAAGTTGAAAACTTAAATCGTCTTAGAAATGCGGTGCAGGTATAGGCTAAAGTTACGGCTGAGTAAAAACGCTTAAAACTGAAAATTCCAGTTTTTCACGGCCGAGGTTTATTTTGGTCATGTTTTTCTCAGTCATGATTTATTCTCAAATAAATCATGAGTGTGTCAAACATTTTTCTGATACGGGGAAAATTAACGCGACCGAATTTCGTTGTACGTAGAATTTCTGAATGACGTTTTACCCTAAAACGTGTAATTCCGTGTAATTCCTTAATAACTTTCACGAAAATGAGCTTATGAATGTCAAACTTTTAATTTGCCATGGAAATGATTTATCACTTCAGCCCAAGAAATAAAAATCAAGTTTCGGGAAAAATTTTCGGGAAAAATGAATAGTAAAAGTGAATAGTGAAATTTTCCGGGAAAAGTAAATATCCTGAAAATGCGAATTGTTACAGTCTCTACCCCTTACGGGGAACGTCGTCCCGAAGTTCTATGTGTGTCATATGTTGGAGTGGTGTCGATGAAAAGGTGTGGTTACTTATGAGGACTAAAGTCTGGGATTACCAGTGATGTAGTTTGATTTGTCGTTTCAGTGTATGGTGTAGGATGAGGCTTACTTTTATGTAGAAAAGGCATGGTAATAGTCGAATACCAAAGAAAATTGATATAGCAGTCGAATATTAATAGGAATTGAGATAGTAATTGCAATCATAGTCTAGTAGGTAATCGGTTGTTGTACCTAGTGTTTATTGACTTCATACTTATGTTATTTTGGATACAAATAAGCCCACTTGTTTATAATTCTTTATTTACATAGAGAGGCATCCCAAACAATGTAAATAGAGGAATATAAACGTATGGTTCGGTGATTTACAATTTCTTTATTTAAATGAAAAGGCATCCCAATCCATTCAAATAATTACAAATCATCCTACTTAAGAATTCCCAACCCAACATTCATACTTAGCCGGTGAGTTACAAGGTAGTGTATTACGAGATGATATTGGTGTTCCAAAAGTACAAGATGAATATTCAATCTTGTAAAGCTGATAAGGGTGCTTGTGGTGTAACTAAGGATGATTTGAGCTTTAAAAGTGCATCAAGATCTGTTAATGAGCTTGTGTTTGCCACGGTTGTGAAGATAATGATGTGATATGTTGATGAACAAAAGTGTGTAGTGTATGCTTAACATTAATACTCTTAGGTATAGATGTTGAGTTTGTTTTGAAAATCTTAAAAGATTTTAAAGGTTTATGATGGAATGGTATCCTTAGGACCTAAACAGGATAGTACTTCTACAGGATGAAGAGAATAATTGATAACTATCCCAAGATAGTAGTTCGGATTATCTCATAAATGAGAAATTTCAAGAATGAAATTTGGTAGTACAAATAAGGTGTTAAGATCTTGCTGAGTGGTAAGACACTATCGTGTCTCTAGATCGTTTTAATGTATTCTGGTGGTTTATCGTGTTCATGTAGGAAATCAATCTAAACATAACCCTAGTACAACTATTCTCAGTATTTGAAAATTCTAAGTCGAATATAGTTAGTCAGACTATATTCCACTGTCCCTAGGTTAAATATAGGTGACTAGTCTATATTTATCCAAGGTTCGATAAAATTTTCAAATACCTAAACTAGGTATACTTTTGATATGTCCGTTGCTTTCGGGAAACTGTCCACTAGACAAAGGCGATGTCAAACCCTTAAGTTGCAAGTCCCGTCCATACAAGACTTGTAACGTATGTTTTCATATTCCATTGCATAGAAGGTAGTAAGGGTAGATACGTATGGAAAGGAAGTTTTAAGTAGTTCTAAAATAGAACATACTTGGCCAGGATCACGAACTTTTAATAATGAAGGTTTCATAAGAAAACTTTGATGAATGTAGAGAAAGTTCAGCTTTTGTCGATGATGGATTAGTTTGTCCTTTAGAAATCTCATATTTCTTGTTTTGAAATCGATAGATTGTGACGGGTTTTTGATATCATAAGAAATGATATTGATGATGTGATGGAATAATTCTAGAGACCATTTGCACAAAACACAATGTCTCGGAAGTAGGTTAGACCATTGTGCAATTCACAATGTCTGGGAAGTAGGTTAGGTCATTGTGTGACACAAAACATTTGAGAAATGATTAAGACCATTGTATCATACAATGTCTTGGAAAATGAATGAGACCATTGTATCTCACAATGTCTTGGAAAATGAATGAGGCTATTGTATCTCACAATGTCTTGAAAAATGAATGAGACCATTGTATCTCACAATGTCTTGGAAAATGAATGAGACCATTGTATCTCACAATGTCTTGAAAAATAGGAAAGACCATTGCAATCAGTTACAATGTCTTAGACATATAATATTGGAGTAGGAACATGATTGGGAGAGTGTGGCTGTGCCGAAATGCCTTAGAATAGGCATACACAGATATGTTTAGTCCATTGTTTAGATAAATGATTGAAAATAAACCGAGTTTATATATCAATATACTAATATGTTCATGTAGCATAAAATGCCTAGTGTGTATATATCAATATACTTATATGTGTTCATGTAGCATAAAATGCCTAGTGTGTATATATCAATATACTTATATGTGTTCATGTAGCATAAAATGCCTAGTGTGTATATATCAATATACTTATGCTTACGGGGAAATGCTCAATTATGTTTAGGGTACATATATCAATATGCAATTATGTTTGTGTAGCATAAAAATGCCTACGGAGAAATGCTCAAAATGGGTATATATGAATATACTAATATGTTTGTGTAGCATAACATGCTTACTAAGTCCATAATCGTCTGGAGGATGGAAGACACGGAGAGCGGAAGGCTATAAAATGTTTTTGCTTGTATGTGTGGTTATAGTTTAGGTCTCAATTAGACCCGTTTCTCTATAACCATGGCTCTGGTACCAATCTGTAACACCCCCAATTCATGGTTGCAGCGGAATTCAAACTGGGTGTTACTCGACAGCACAATAGTCACAATAATAGAAAACGAACTCCAATTGAGTCGTTTTTAATTATTTATCATTCAAATTGTATAAATATCAGAGATTACAAAATGAGGTCCCAAATGGTCCATGTTTACAAATCACATTAAATGAGTTTTGAATGATAATAAAATTTATAGCCCTCTTGAACATCCGTGCCCTTCCGTGCCATCCTTGATCGTCATGAACCTGAAATACATGCTTGAGAGGTCAACACAAAAGTTGAGTGATATTCATAGAGTTTGTTAAATCGTTTGAACACAATATGTTGGTAGTGGGAGCTATAGACTCACACCAATGTTTGGAAAACAAAGATGGGCCACATTGTTATACGTCCGGAACAGTTATTATCAAATACTAAGCTTATGACACCAAAACGTTAACGGGTACCAATATCAATCGGCGGAGTTATCCCGGTAGGTACTTTGCCGTCATACCTAATGTCTCAAATATTAATGCATTTGTTTGAACTTAGTCAATACAAATGGGATTCGTCAATCCCAATAGGCCTATTCACAATATTCGCGCTCACTATTTCTAGTGATTAAATGGTTCATAATAAGGGATCTCGGTTTGGCAAGGATGGTACTTAGTGATAATAAAACAATCAGGCAAGCATACAATTTAAAAACATTGTGCTCGGTTAAAAATAGCATGTATTCCCCCCAAGGGTTTGTAAAACAATTAAGTAATGGAAAGTGGGGCTATGAACTCACCTTGAGTTGGATGATGTATAATGAGAATGATGGATATGCCGTAAGAACTTCTACGAGCAACCTAGAATAATTGTTGTAACTTAGGTTTGGAATAATGTCTAAGGAAACATAAACACGCCAATAAATGTATGTCTTGCACTTAGTCCATGATGTGGTATGATGTATAGTGTAAGTCTTTGAAAGAGATGATTCATGAAACATGTATAGTTTATATATCGTTTACTACCGTTCAGGCCGACATAATTCAGAAGTCATGTTAGTAAACGTTCGAGGAGCCAGGACACTTTAATTCGTAAATCCACAACTCAACTCGACGGCTTACATAATGAACTCCTCACATGAGGCTCCCTACTATTGTAGTAGTTGATAAAGTATATAGATATAAGTTTTGATCCGAAAAGTTACTTGTCCGATATTTGAATAAACTTAGGAAAGTTTATTATTACATGAAGATTGTTATTAGGGTATGTTTCATATAACTTGTATGACCATTTTCTCTTGGTAATATCTCATGGTTCCTTTAAGTGAAGTAGATCCAAATTGCTTGTTCAAGTTATCGCCAATATCTTGTTCCATGTTTTCGCCTAAGTAAGTTTGTATGGTCATTTAGTCATGGCCTTGCCATGACCTTTGGTCTTTGTTCCATGGTCATGAGACTCAACCTTGGCTCTAGCCATGGTTGTGGTCTTGATTATAGGTCATAAGACCTCTTGTTCCTTTTAAACCATAACCTATATATAGTGACTTTCGCCTAAAAATGGGCTGTTTAGAATTTGAAGAATTTTATCACTCGGAAAGCGTTTTTAGGGCTCGAGCTTCTTTATTCCTGAACGAAAACGTCGTTCCGAACAACTTTCGTGTTTTAACTTTTTGATGAATCGGAACAGAAGTGTGACTTTCAAAACCCAAATTTGATCAGAATGGTATTTGGCAGTTTGCCGCAAAGTTTTGGTAACTTCAAATGGGCGTAACTTTTGACTCGTATACTCGTTTTGGGTGGTTCAAATTGCTATGTTTTCCTTGTTAGGTCCTCTACTACAATATGTAATGATTCAATATCATATTTTTACCATTTTGATCAGGTCTTACCAAGAAAGTCACTAGTTTACTTGTTTTAGTAACTTATCTTAACAATCAATTATAACAACATGTTTTACTCATTTTTATACATCATGGACATGCATACAAGACAGAATATAGCAAGAATAATATGTAAATAACATGAACATGATTATTTAACAAGAAGCAAGTTAGGGTTTGCTTACAACTTGTGAAGAAACTAACTAGAACCAAGATCAAGACCAAGAACTACTACTTAATCTTCCAAATATTTTCCAACCATAGCCAAGCTTCCATATCAAAAACCCTATCTTATAATCCCTTGATAAACACTAATCTTATCACAAAAACAAGCCTTAGTAAAAATCTTCACTAAGAACACATGGAAATTTGATGAGTTTTTGTGGTGTTTTATGGTGATTTTATGGAGTTTTATGGTTGAAAGGTGTTAAGGATCAACTAGGAACTATGACTTGAACTTGTGATGGATTGAATGAGCAAGATCAATGATCAAAATGGTGTATTTATGTGGTTTTGGGTCGTTGGTATTGCAAGAGAAAGGAAGAGAATGAGCTCTCTTTATACCAAAAATGAGGAGGTTACAATGTTGACTAGTCAACACTTGGAGACCAAGTTGTAATTAAGTGATGAACTATGGGTAAATTCATGAGATGAAGCCACATGGGTGGTGAATCCCCCCTCCTAGGGCAGTTCACAAAGCTTGGGGAGGAAGGGTTAGCCTTTTGTTGATATTATCCAAGATACTTGGTTAGTTTTGACTCCGGGAAATGCCAATCGTAAATGATTAAGCCTCAAAACGTAAAACCGGGTGTCGTAAAATTATGGAATTCGAAAGTATTGTTAAACATGTCCATATGTTCCATAATAAAATATAAAATGAGTGGTAGGTTCCATTTGGGTGGTGAAACCCTGCTAAAACTGGAAACACGGGTCTAAAACGCGTAATACGTAAAACGTACGAATATTGCGTAAAATTGAGAAAAGTAAAATATTACTTTTCTAATAGGTTATAAATGATTTAAAATGACTTATAATATCTAGACTGGGCTCAGTCTAGTGTCGGTTGGTATTAAATGTCTTTTAGACATCAAACCGTAAGCCTAAAAATCACGAAATGACTTATAAAATCAAGGAATGATTTTTGGTCAATGTAGGAGGGAAAAATATGTTGACTTTTTCTAATAAGTTGAAAACTTAAATCGTCTTAGAAATGCGGTGCAGGTATAGGCTAAAGTTACGGCTGAGTAAAAACGCTTAAAACTGAAAATTCCAGTTTTTCACGGCCGAGGTTTATTTTGGTCATGTTTTTCTCAGTCATGATTTATTCTCAAATAAATCATGAGTGTGTCAAACATTTTTCTGATACGGGGAAAATTAACGCGACCGAATTTCGTTGTACGTAGAATTTCTGAATGACGTTTTACCCTAAAACGTGTAATTCCGTGTAATTCCTTAATAACTTTCACGAAAATGAGCTTATGAATGTCAAACTTTTAATTTGCCATGGAAATGATTTATCACTTCAGCCCAAGAAATAAAAATCAAGTTTCGGGAAAAATTTTCGGGAAAAATGAATAGTAAAAGTGAATAGTGAAATTTTCCGGGAAAAGTAAATATCCTGAAAATGCGAATTGTTACAATAAAAAAGTCAAAGCACCAGCTAATACTATTAGCGTCCCTAACAGTCATAAGGGTTGCTACAAATACGAAAGGAAATTCCAGAAATAACTTCAAGCCATAACTCCATCTAAAGAAAACTCCGCGTACTAAGGTAAATCAAATACATCGTCGATCCAAGGTAGGGGATGATGGTTCCTAAAAGAAATACGATTCAGCTTCCAGTAGTCAATACAAGTCTCCTGCTCTTATCCTTCTTCATTGTGAAATAACTGAAGCACTTCAAAGAGATACACTAAGACAAACAAGCTATTCCATAGCTTTTGGTTGCTGCTCCTCCAGTTCTCTCAATTTGACTGGTTCTGGTTAATACGGAGTTTCAAAATTAGGCAAAACGTCGCTCTATACGGATAGGGTTCTGTCTCATCAAACATTGTTGTTCTCAGGCACAACTCAAAGACATCCTATGATCCCCATAAGTTTAAGTTATATGATGCAATTATTATTACGTTGGCCAGGTGTCATAATACTTGCATCATATAAACATGCCTTTATGGAAATCATATTCAACCTCGAGTCGTGACTAATCAATCTCTCGGTGTTAGGTCGAAGCAAATTAGCAATCTGGTGCAAATCTTGGTGGTTCATTCAGGGATTACATAGGGAAAGTTCAGATTATAAATGACTCTTAAAGTGAGATTCTTCCCATGGTGTACAAGACTTGATGCTAGGAAAATTTTACAACTGCGAAAGTAACGTACGAGTTTCCAGGGTAGTAAGGATAACAAAGTTTAACAATCCGAAATCATGGCAAAGTAAATCAGAGTGGTTCAAATGTCAAGGAGAGATGTAGTATGACAGTAGTTAGCATCTTGATGCTCAGTCCACCATTCCATATCAGAATGACATCGAAATCAACTTTCCAAGGGAAGACAGATCAGCATAGCAAATCTTATCATTCAGAAGTGAGGGACAACATTCCTATACTTGTGGGTGATCACCACAAGACTTCTTATAGAAATATAACTGGATAAGGCAAAATCTAATGGTGTAGGGAAACTTAAATATGCTTATCAAAAGCAAGAGGTTTCACAAAATGTGTCAAACACATAATGGTCATATGAATTCTCAGAATGCCTGGAGCGGCATCTAAAGGGGAAGCAAATGAATCAGAGGTTTGAATCAAAAGAAAACAAAGCTTGTGTAATGTCAAACATTACTGCATAATTCTTAACACATTCTAACTTACATGGTCACTAATCTCATGTTGTGCAGACTTATAAGTTGCAAATCTCTGGAAGGGAACATCTTAAAAGAGCTTAACTAAGAGCAAAGCACGAATCAGAGGGAATGCGGAAGCAAGGATACTTAAACAAATGACCTATAGTCTACCCAATCCTTACCGGTCATAACATAAGTTTCAGAGTGGCAATCTTAAAGTAAGTTCTCAACGGTCGTTCCCAAGTAAGTTCTCAACGGTCGTTCCCTAACTCTTATGGTGCAAAACTTAGAGGGCCTACTACTCACAGGTCATAGCCTAAGCTCTACGGGTTTTGAATCCGCCGATCAAACCTATCTCTGACACCATAATTGTAACACCCCAACCCGAAAAGGGCTAAAGTGTAACATTATGGGGTCAAATCAGAACATAAGAGTAATACAAGGTTCACAAAACAGTTCTAAAAAAAAGATAAAAGACTAATTCTAAACATTACAACTTCCAAACTAGTTACAAACTAAGAACCAAAAGGGAATTTCTAAGTCTATTCTATAATCCATGGGAAGCTATCAACATTGTAGTCCACTAAGAGCTCCTAAGCACTTTTCACCCAACCTAGCTTCCTTCTAAAACCTGCCACAGGAAAAGAAATGCGGCTGAGCTTAAAAAGCCCAGTGAACAGATATAAACAAACAAAAGCTAATAACAAAAGGGAAACAAAAGTGAATCCAAACAAACCTGTTGAGACGAATATCAAAGAATATGGAACATATGATAGGATCAACAGAACATGATCAAAGGGAATACGTATAAGGAATATCAAACAAATCAAGGGAAAATGAAATGAATCATAAGTGTAAGCAAATGAACGAAGGAAAGCATAAGTCAATAACAATAAAGAAGTTAGAATAACAAGGATCACATATATAGTAGAAGTAGCAGAAATGCCCAACAATCATATATCAAATTGTACATAGAGTAGCTAGCTCGATGTACCAAATGTGAAATAGAGTGTATTGCACACACATACCCATTCACCAAATTCAAAACGAAACAAAGTACCTAGGATGCATCCATACGCTCCCTGCAAAAACAAATATATATGCACAGAGCTCTAGGCTAAGTAAACATATACAATAATAAATATAGGCCTGAATAGCTAGCTTAAAGGGAACGCTGTGGACTAAAACCCACCTCCACAGATAGTGTCAATACCACTGGTGCATCAGTGGCAAGGCCATGGACTCCCCATGACTGGCTACAATTTAATCAAATAATGGGCAGCATATAAGGGCATATGAATGCTATAAGAAATGGAATATAGCATACAACAAATAGCAAGCAAATCATAACAGAAATGGATCGATCAAATATGGATCATACAAAGGGATCATAGCAATGGTTCAAGTTAAAGGTCCAAATCAAAGATTCATATCATGAGGTTCAAATCAAAGGTTCATAATAGCAAAAGGGTTCATAGCAAAGGTTCAAATTTTGAAGTTAAATCATCAAAAGATGTTAAAGAAAGTCATGAGAAATCTTAGAGAATAAAACAGATTAAGGACTTTAGAAAATTATTTAAAACCTTTTTATCGTAAAAGTATTCATTTAAAAACATATTTCATAAAAATCATAAAACCGTCATATAAAACTGGCATCGTATCGTAAACACATAAATCATTTTAAAAATAGTTTTTCTCAAAAATCATCAGGTTATATTTTTAAAAGGGTCTTCATACAAAATTATACTATCAAATGAACCAAGGATATCAGGCGTATAAAGATCAGAAATCATAATGGTGGCAATAGAACGGATCATGAATCATAAGAAACCTTACTGAAAGGTTAGAATATCTGTACCTTGAACCGCCAACAAAACCATATCATAAAAATAGGAAGTCACTCATTCTTCAGCGAATCTACACGAGTTAATGGTCGGCTAATTATTAATAACTTGTTTAAATCAGATTACTTGTTTTAGTCGGCTTTCCATTTTTAGTAACTTCCTATTTATAGCAGCTTTCCAAAAATAGTTACTTTCCAAAAATAATACGCTTCCATTTATAGTAACTTAGTAATTTTAAGTAACTTTATATTTTTAGCAGGTTCCCAAATTAGTAAGTTTCCATATCTAGTAAGTTTCCCGAATTAGTAACTTTAGGGTTAATATCCGTAGTTAGTCAAATTAGGGTTAAATGTGATAACTTATCATAATTTAGGGTTTATAGTGCAACTTACCAAGGATTAAGGTTTAAAGTGTAAATTTAGGTTTTAATCAAATCTTAATCACATATATTTTCTGTACACATATATTAGAAATGTATAATGTTGTTACATAAAATTCACTTTTATAATACGCAAATTATACATACAATATTATATTATGAATTTTCTTTTGAAATAATCATTCAGTCAAGCTCATACAAAAGATATGATTCTAGTTTTTTTCCATAAGATTGCTACCTGTTAAACGTCCAAAACCACAACTTATATATAGTACTCGATTTATTACTATAGTATTTTCCATGCATGCATGGTTTATGGTCATATAGTTTTAAACTTCATTTCATTGATTATGGTTTATCAATTAGCATATATAGATTTTGCATGTCATATAAATATAGTACTATACATGCATGGTATATATAAAATTATGGGTTGACATGTAGTATTCGAATGACACTTTAGACCAAATCTTGTAGTTTTAGCATACTGTGATTAATATAACATAATACTTATATTATAAGAGTACATGCCAAAAAGTATTTAGTTCAGTATATACCTCCAAGCCAACGAAAGCTTCGATCAAAAAAATCAAACGAGTACCAACATTATCCCGAACATGAATGCTAAATTCAATGTCGTCTAATCGTTCGGAAACAGAGAAAATGAACAACAAACCCGAACCGACGAAGCCCGTAAATTCAGCCCGTACACGAACACCAATTTAACGAGAAATGATCGTTCCCGAAACACAAATGAACACGTTCAGTTACACGAACCCGCCCTCGAACTAAGACGAGCGACCAAGCACGAACCGAAACCAACACAAATCACAGTCCGAAACGAACTCGTACCTTTGTGTTAAAAGTCGTATCTCTCACTTGTGTTGATGACAAACGTTTAGGACATGTTTAAAAACTCTTGTTGCTTCATTAGTCTTGAGAGAGAATAACAAGATATGTTATACAGTTTTTAGAGAGAGATACCAAAGGATTATGAATGGTTTACTGTTTCTTGTGGGTCATTATTTTGAGAAAGAGACACAATTAATATACGGTTTTGAAAAAGGAATAAAGTGGTAAAAAAAAAAGAAAGTCGTGTTTCTAGTTGAGAGAAATTAGGATCAAATCAAATCTTCCATATTTTTAAATTGATATTGTGGACTTATTCTACAAGATGTATATTCGGTTCTAAGGAGAGAAAAAAAAAACGTGTAGGTGCCATAAGATTTAAGTAATTTGTCTTTTATCTTATTAGGTATAGTTTAGGATTTATTTTAATTAAAGTGTATAACATATAGTTTAAAATGTCCAAAATTTAACACCAAACTTAAGTTAAAATTTAAATATTCAAATAAATGTGTTTACGGATTTTAGGGTTTTACATTGAGGTTTCAAATGATTTAGAAAATTTTCATGAACATGTCAAATCATTGGATTTCAATCCAATAAAATTGGGTGGAGTGAAAGACCAACATATGCACTCAATGCTTTGTGATCATGGGAAGTGATTAGGTTTACAATGTTCCAATGGTTTGAAGGATCCTTTAAAAGGGTTCCTTGGGTTAGTTATGTTTGAATTTGAATTTTTGGCGGGAAGTGACTTTCTAATTGTTTTAGTGAGTGAGAGTTGTCCTAATATTGTTATTGGAGTTAAGGGAAGATGTTTCTCACTAAAGATAATGGTTTGACACTTTACAAGTTTTGAACTTAAGACAAATGACAAAGATTTTCTGCAGGTGACTGGCGGAACCCTCGCGATACATAGGCGGAACCCTGTTTTGGGTTCCGTCTGGTCCGTTGGGCCATTTCTGGGTTGCCCAGAAATTTCACTGGCGGAACCCATTTGAAGGTGCCGCCAGATCCGCCAGGTCTGAAAAATCAGACAGTCCACTAATTTGACCCGCTAGACAATTTTCAAATTTTTCGAAAACTCTTAAAAATGAAAATTTATTATATGTCTGATTAGGAAATGCAAAAATTTGGCATGTAGACATTCATATCATAGGAATTTGACCGGGGGCTAGCGATTTTCACTAAACTTAGTGAAATTTACCATAAGCATAAAAATTGACGAACACTTCAAATATTGTCATTATGTATAAAAGCTCATACAAAACATGTTCCGACAAACGTAATAAAACATGAACATGAAAAACAATACAAATCACATAGTTTAACACATACAAAGTTCTAAAACCTTCATAAGCCAAACACTCCTTAATTATGCATCTCACAACCGATCTATCTTCTTATTGAGCTTACTTAGGTACCTTCCAAAGCACTTGAAGATTCCTTTGGTTTGCTTGAATTCTTCGGATGCATTATCAATGACGGGGAGTTCTTGAAGGTAGTCTAAAGGAGGTAATTTGGAGTTAGGAAGTTTATCGTCCTTACTCATGTCGGATGATGATGATGGTGGTGAAGGTGAGCGAGTACGTTTGCCCTTAGCTTTGAAGACTCGTTTATCACTTAGAGGGACGAAGATGTGAGGAAAGAGAGAATAGTCAAGGCACATTTCCTTATCGTTACGAGGAATGGGTGAGATTGCTCTAAAGAGTAGGGCGAGAAGCATTCCATAAGGAAGAGCGGTTGTTCCTACCAAGGGTATGTCGGTCATTCTTTTGGCGAGGTAATAGGCTAAGTTAAAAGGTTGACCGGTGGAAATGCTACAGAGCATGTAGCTAAGACATGTGTTGACATGATCTCTATTTCCTATGGAACTTATAACGTTGTCTCTAAGAATTTCTTCCCATTTCTTAAATTGTGGTTTAAGCTCATTGATTTCCATACCAAAAGGGTCCTTATCTACCTCTTTACCCGAACGATTCTTCCTAGTTGTTGAGGTTCTAACAAATAGGTGCTCACGAATTGCTTCCTTATTCGCAAGAGGAGTGTCATATGGATGAAAACGCTCAATAGAATCAAGACTAGAAAGGGGCCACTTATCCATGTAGAGATATGTACCAACATTAGGAACACCAAGAATTGTTGCAAAATCTTTCAAGGGTATGATGTTTGATATTTGATTGGTTGTAAAGGTTAGTGAGAACTCACCATCGTCATCGAAGAAAAGGCTTAAGTTTGCATAGAATTCTAAGATGAACCTAGGGCAAATATGCTCATCGATGTTTAGAAGACAATCAAAGTTGATTGTGGAAAAGTTTTGGCGAATGGATGTTCCCTCTAGGAAGGATGGATCAATGGTTCTTCCTTCATGAACATAGCGTTTTTCTAGACTCTTAAAGGTTTCAACTTGATCTTTAGTAAGACCTTTGGTCCTATGGTGTTTGGGTAAGTACTTAAGGGTTTCCTTGTGATCGGAGAAATTTGCGGGAGGCATGTTGATTCCTAGAAAACACAAAGTTTAAGTTCAAATTAATGACTTTAATAATGTGAATGTTCTAAAATGTGCCTATATGAAAACATTGTAGAGGTGTGGTTATCTTGACTCATTTTGACGCTTAAAACGTTTTGTAATGCAAGTTTTGTTACATAACAAAAGATAACCCAAACACTCTTAATTCAATATAGCTTCATTTGAATGTACCCGAAAACACATATTAGTTATGTATTTCCTTTAGCATTCAAGAGACACTATGCAAGTGATGTTTCAATGACGTTTTTCATTTGTTTTAACAATGTGGTGAAAGATGGTGTTCTAGTGACCTTTAAACGACAATGAACTTGGTGTGTTTGGTAAATCAAGATAATAACAAAAAGGATGCAATTCCTAACTAATGAAAATTTTGATTAGTTCACACCCAAGGTTTTTCATGAATCATCAATTTTATGCATACACCCTAAGATTTTAGTTAATGTATGTAGATAAGAGTGATAGATTTTGATTGAAAATGCAATTATGATAAGAATACTTACAAAGTTGATTGGATTGGAAGAGATGTAGTGAGAGCCCTAATTTTCGTGTGGTAAGGTGTTTGTGAGTGAGGAATGGCTGTTGGTAAGTTGGAGTTGTGAGTAAAGAGGTATTTGGTTTTGAAATTAAAAATAAAACATGCTGCAGATTTGGCGGACCAGGCGGAACCAAAGGGAGGGTTCCGCCCGTATGGTCTGAGGGTTCCGTGGGTACTGCAGGAAAAATTCAAAAGGGATTTTCTTGATTTTTGTGGTTTTATCCTAATGTTCAAAACTAAGGTTTTAGGTCTTATGAGTCCTTGACTAAGCCTAGGGATGATGAATGCTTCTCGTTCAAGAGGTTTTGTGAAAACGTTGACAGAATGGTTAACGTATAAGACTTTCTTAGTTAAGATGTTCCTCAATGAACATTTTTACCAAGGCGATGATGATGGATCACCATATGTCAATTAAGAACATAATGGATTGAATTGTCGATGAAGTCGATGCTTCCTTTGTTGAAGGAATAACAATGTTGATAAAAAGAATTCCGTTGTTGACATGAATTTGCTTGTTCAAGCGGAGCTTGTTGATGTGCTTCTCCATCCGATACTAATTTGAGAACCTTACGCGTTTTGGAGAATCATTGGGTAAGTAAGTATAAAAGTGCAAGTACCACTAGGGCTTTTCTTATCAAAATATTACCGACATAATTCCATTTGGCATACACTATGGTTTCTATTCCCGTTCTTTTGGGATACCATAATCCTAGTTGTGTAGTACCTTTTGATGTATCCAAACAAGCTCAACTAAAGAGTTGTTTTAGGATCTTCTCTAAAACGAGCACATAGACAAACACTAAACATAATGTTGGATCTAATTGTTATGAGAACAAGTAGTCTTCCGAACATTTCTCTATGTTTAGTTTTACCTACGGATTTACTAATCTCATTCTTGATAAGTCATCAATAACTTAACCATTGAGAACAAGAGAGTAACTAGGAATGTCTTTGAAAATCCCTTGCTTTTGGGGCTTGCTTTTATTATCAAAAAGTCTTTCAAATATTGACACTATAATCACTTGATTACTTTGAAAAATCTATTTTGTTTCACTAGTTGTTTTACTCTAAATTTCAAAAACTGTTTTTGTTGAATTTGTTTAGACACAACTATGACTTATGTCAATTTTACTTGATTCAATGTTTGACTCAAGATGAGAAGATGTTATTTTGTACCTTTATCCTTAATGTTTTACACAACATACTTGTCTTGCCATCATTGGACTTTCGACTAAGTCATCATCTACCAAAGATGATATCTTAGAAGGAGGTGATCTCTCTTTAAATGTTATATTCAACAATTCCTCGGCTCTTTGGGTTTCCTTACTTAAGACACTATGAGCTTAATTCGTTTTGAAAAAGTCCACGAGGTACAACATCATAAGACTAAGTGTCACAATTGATGTGTAAATCCTAGATGTTGAAAACTCATTTTCTTCCACACATCCTAATGTATGCTAATGTGATTTATTTCACCTTGTGTGTTTTATGTAAAATTTTCATAAAGGAGTGGTTGAAGTAAAACACAATTTAAGACCGAAAGTATGGTGTTTTAAGAATGTTGTTTTACAAAGGTTTGTTTTCCAAGCATCACAAAAGTGTTAGACATTTTATCACTGAGGAAGTTCTTAGTTAGCTCACTTGTAAGCAAGAGTTGAGTGAGACTCACTTAAGAGTTTCTCGTGTTTATCTCTTGACGGTTAAAGAACCGAAACACCTTATATCTCCTACTAGTACTAATGGCGAAATTCCTTGCCGCAGAGAATCTAATCTTTGTTATTACTAATAGCAGGTAAACACTTTAGAATACTACTAATAACACATACTACAATACATAATGCAAGAAACAAGAGACAATCAAAGTCAAGTTGAAGTAATGCGTACCTTTTAAATTGCATAGAGATGCTATCAAGAGGATAAACACAAAGCGTAAAATCTTGGTTTGACGACACGCTTGGAAACTCAATTACTCATGTATCCAAGAAGGTTAGATAATCATATAAAAGCATAGAACATGATATTCTTATTCCTTTTATCATGAGTTTCTATTAGAGATTGAATTATCTCTAACTTTCTCTTCTAGGTTTAACAAATTTTACTTACTTTGTTTTACTAGTTGATGGTGCTTTTGAGTTAAATCCTAATCCGGTTTTATCTTTAAACAACCTTTGACTCCTCAACAATCTTTCAAGAGATTTTGAGCTTTCATCAAATTTAGCTAACATTTTTCCTTTCTCATTTTGCTTTTTAATCTCATGTTTGTAATCTAGACATAATTTACATTCTAGATCAATTTCAACATTACTCTCAAGTCTAGACATTTTATCTTCTAACAAGATTTCCTTTTCAAAGTTATTCATAAAAGATTTTGAAGACTCATTGTTAAAGATAGTTTTTAGGTTCATGTTACCTAAAAGTTTAGACTCATTTTCTAATTTAGAAAATTCTAGGATAAATGTGTCAAAAAAAATGTTTGGTTTCAACATGTACCTTGCTTGTTGTTTCAATAAATTGACAATCACCCACCGGATCATTGTCTTCGTCTACATCCGTTTCATTCCATGATTCGCAAGCAAGTTCATCAAGACACACGTACTCATCTTCACTTGTACCTTAATTTAAAACATTTAAACTAGTAGCACATGTATTAACTTCTACTAAGTGTCTATTTATTAGTTTTTATAAAACTTCTAATTCATATGTAAAATCAAATTGATCATCTTTGACTTGACATATTTCTTGATGAAAGTTGATTATATTTTTCCAAATATTATTGGCCGTTTGACAAAAATACATTCTTTCATATTCGGTACTTGATAAAGTTTTGTAAATCATTATTTTAGCTTTAGTATTTTTATCAAGTTTAGAATAGTCATCTTGGTTTTCAAAACTTGTTTCAAATTTACTTTTCCATTCAAGGAAGTTTCCTTTTTCAAATAGCGGTGGGTTTTGAATAGGTTGCCCTTCTTTGAGATTTTCAAAATCCATGGATCGATCCAAGTTTTAAAATACACTATATTTTAAAGATCTTGAGTAACGTAGCTCCTGATGCCAATTGTGGAAAACTAGAAGGGGGTTGAATAGTTTACCACTTTTTAACTTGATTATCCTTTAAAAACTTTACGTTTGTTTAAAGATATAAACACAACTTTACTTGTTTAATTCTTTGAAAAGCTTTATGTGTGAATAACAATTCTAACTACAACTTTACATGTTTAATTCTTTGAAAAACTTTGCGTGTGAATAACAATTCTAACTAAAGACAATATGTAATAAGCAAAGACAAAGAAAGAAACGATCAAACCACAACACGATAGTTTATCGTGGTTCGGCTACAAGGACTCTTTTTCCTTGCCCTACATCCACGCCCCGAGTTTCGAACTCGAGAGTTATAAGCACTAATCAACAAGCTCCTTTCCCGGTGGAGAAACCTTTACAACGTCGCTTACACTTTTACCGACACTAAGCTAGATGTCGAGTTCTTTTACACGGGTACAACCACTCCCATCGTTGCTTATACTTTTACCGACACTAAGCTACATGTCGAGTTCTTTACCAAGGGTACAACCAGTCCCGTTAGTTCTTTTACAAGGGTACAACAACTCCCGACACACTATGTATTTTGAGGCCTAAAATACTAACCGATCACTTCTACACACATGATACAAATGAAGTATAAACTACCAAAGCTAATACATAACAAAGCTAACAAGTCTTGCAAC
This sequence comes from Artemisia argyi, assembly GCA_030686995.1. Taxonomy (NCBI): domain Eukaryota; kingdom Viridiplantae; phylum Streptophyta; class Magnoliopsida; order Asterales; family Asteraceae; genus Artemisia; species Artemisia argyi. The sequence goes on along the minus strand of CM060693.1, from coordinate 41,336,967 downwards.
TTTAGAGTTGAAGCTTGTAACTTCTTGAATGATCTTGTGAAGTCCCTTGCTACATAAGAGGATCACACAAGTCAAATGTTACTGAGTTAGTTGAGAGAGTATATGAAAATATATGTCCTTAAGTGATAGCTCAAAACAAACAAGTGGCTTGATATTTATAGTAAAACAACCAGCAGGTCTGGCGGATACGGCGGAACCCTCAGATGGGTTCCACCCGTGTACCCCCAGGGTTCCGTCAGGCTTGCAGTAGGTTTTACAATAAATAACACAAACCAACCAAAGTCACATCAACAACAACTAGTCAAACACATTAAATCCAATTTGGAAAGCTTCCAAAAGTGTGTAAGATGTTATGGTAAGTCAAATACACAAGCTTGCCATAAATGAATGATGTGACAAGACACTTTCTAGTTAAAGAAATAAAAACAATGTTTTGTTTGAAAGGAAATGTAAACCTTAGTTTAAACAAGACTTAAACACTAAAGTGATGATTTACTATTAGCTAAAGTTCATACTTTGTCATTAACAAAACTTAGCAAAGATCGTAAAATATAAATAACGTTTTTAGGCGATATTTGTATTAACAATGACCATACAACAAAAATGAATGCTTTTTAAAAGAGTATTATCTGCAGGATCTTGTCGCAGAGGTTAGTGACATAAAGCGTACAGTGCAACAGGAGTGGCGGTTCAAAGGTACTTGAAACATTAATAATACTAAAGATCCAGTAGGGTGGTTCAAACCCCCTTGCATGTGTACAAAGTATCAAAAGAATGAACAATGTCATATATAACCACCAAAACTTTGCCACATTTAACCTGCAATACATGACTTTAAATTATCAAATAATTCACTCTGATATTTGATATTATCCCATTGTTATCGACCCTACAAAACTTACAAAAATGGAAAACAGTACTAGATTAAATAACATTGTTGGTGGTTATTAGCCCGGAACAGGGTGAAGACAATCAATGACCTAACTACGTACCAATTGAATGGTTACCGGATATCACTTGGAATCGTGTTATCACTTTCCAAAGTAAACTATTCGACCCTAATGCCTGGGTATCATGAATATCTACTTGGGATAAGGCCCAATGTTTGTTATTGAATTAGGCACTAATCAATAACCCTTTGCGTTTAAGTGTTATGTATTTTCTGTGTCCCTCATGCAGATGTGTTTGATCTCCAATTTATAGGTAAGATCACTCAACCCTAGTCAATGGAATTATGAGTGATTAACGGCCCATTAATCACTCATAATTAGTTTCCATAATAATAGGTATTAGTGGTTACACGACCAATTAAACGTGGTTATTAAAGTAGTTATAACTGCCACTTGAATAGGTCAAAGTAGTTACAAACCAAGTTTGAATTCAGTCCAGTGAGTTCGTTATACTCACTGATGAGCTAGTTCCCGAGGACATGAATTGTCTAAAGAGACAACACCCTGATGAGATCCTTCAGCCTATTAATCATAGAGTACAAAGCTAAACTCACCAGCCTGATGAATACCATTCAGTCAAGAGTGTCACTCACTGAAAATCATGATACACTGAATAACTATTAACCACTATCTGAGACAGGGTGTTCAGGGACCTTATGTGTGTACACTTCGTACCTCCTGACCCATTACCAGGTTTGAATGATCCCTCAAGTGCATTAAATTTTCCAACAATCCTCCCCAAATTTAGTTCACTTCCTTTGCATGAAAAACAAACATTAAACAAAACATATGCATAAACGAAAATATCCTGAGGGTTGAATTTCCATCTTAGTACATTACACGTTCAAATATTCGAGAATCAGGGTGTTCCAAAGAATTGAACCCTTCAACCCATTTGAATACCTGAAGATAAAATACACATACATTTTTCAAACACTTAAAAGCTCCTGACACTATACAAGCCATGTGTCCATATCCAATTCATAAATGTTGTAAGAGCCAAAAGTCCAAAGCTCCCTGAAGCGGCAAAACTTCAACATTCACATAGGTAGTTCCTCTTTATTCATGCTCCTTGATGAGGCGAAAAATGAACCGTTTTTAGGGGGTCATTTAAGCCAGGAATTGAATTTATTTGATCAAATATTGCCCTAAATCGTTCCTTTTGTAATTTTAGGTACTTTGGGAGTGAATTCTGGAAAAGGAAGCATTTTGGACATTTTTGGAGCATAAAAGTGAAGAAAATGGCAAAGACTTAATTTTCCATGCTGGGAACAGTACCTGATGGCGTCAAGAAGGAAAATATGACGGCATCAAGAGCAAAATCCATGACGACCCAGAGAAAACCTGAAGGCGTCAGAAGAAGGGCGTCAAGAGTTATTTAGGTGATGGCCTGAAGAAGGATTACACATGACGGCGTCAGACCCAGATCTAGGCAGTCCGAGAACTTTATTGGCGGCGAGATGACGGCGTCAGAAATTTACTCTTGACGCCGTCACCTCACAAAATCTATATATACTTTTCTATTTTTCATTCATTAGAGAGGAACTTGTGTGGAGAATACTAGGGTCGAACCTAATAAACCCTAGGTCGTTTGTAACAGTATTTTCAAGGGTTTTCACCCCTTGAAACCTTTCATGTTCAATTAAGATAAGTCTTCTTTCAATTCATTCAATATGTCTATGTGTTGTTTGAATATATCTTGTGCTTGTCATGATTATAACATGCTAGGCTAGATCTTTCATGTGTTTGCTTAGATGTAATGAAACTTAGATGTTGATTATAGGTTGATTGCTTGTTTATAGTTGTAATGGATGAATGATTTCAATGTTAGGCTTAAGAAAACTGGCAGATCTCCATTATGTAACTTGCTTGAACATCTTAAGAAACATGAACCGATGTGTACTAGGTTTTTATGATTGTATTTAATGCATGAGCGAATTCTAGTGATCCCATGTTAGGAGCTTCTTATCCGGCTCGACATAGGAGTGAAGTAGGAGCTTATAGGATTGGGGAAGTAAGTACGCCACCCTATGAATGGTATTAAGGAATACAATCCATCATCCACGCAACTGTAACAAGTAATTAACCTGTAAAAGATATCTAGGGAGTAGTGAAATCTAAGTAAACACAATTCTCCCATATATTGTTCACACCACTATCTTAATTTAGTTTATTTTCATTTTTATTATTTTATTTTGATTGCATCTTAGTTATTGGGTTAGTTGACTAGCAACTAATTCCGCCCACTCATCCTACAACTAAGATTTTTATTTGCTTTTCTAAAATATAAAAATACAAAAAGAATCATCCCTCATCTCTAGACCTAGTTCTTAGGCTTTCTAATCCTAGCGACACTATTCCTAAGTTGAACGATCAATCCCCCGGTACTTGTCACTATACTATACTACAACGATCAGATACACTGCCTGGTGGGGGTTGTAAGCTTCTCGAGATACCTCGAGAGGTAAAGCCTGGTGCAATTCCCACGCATAAAGTTTTTGGCGCCGCAGCCCGGGGTATAGTTATTGTCTAGGTTAGAATTTCTTTTTATTAGGTCTACTTGCTAGATTCCTTTCTAGTAAGGTTTTATTTTTATTTTTAGGTTCTCTTTAGTCTATCTTATTTCTTCGTGTTTTTGTTTGTAATCTTTACCATCCGACATCATGGAAGGTGGTAACATCTTTGAGCCCATCAACCCACCACAACAAGACCACCTACAAAACTCACCACTAGCTAACCAACCTCTTAGGCCCCGAACCCTAGGAGAGTATTCCCGACCTAGCCACCAAGGCTACCGAAACACCATTGAGCTCACCCAAGGAGCCAATGTGTCTCCCTTGCGATCCGACACCATCCGGTTGGTGCAAAGCAGATGTGCATTCCATGGACTTCGTTTCGAAGATCCAAATCAACATCTTAAGGACTTCCTTAAAATCGTAGATTCTATAGACCTTGATGCTACAACTAGAGAGTCAACCCGATTACGCCTATTCCAATTCTCTCTACGTGATCAAGCTAGTCAATGGCTTGAGCGTTTACCCGCGGGATCCATCACCTCATGGGATGATCTCACCACTCGTTTCGTTGCTCAATTTTTCCCACCGGGGAGAACTACCAAGCTCATAAATGATATCTTGATGTTCCAACAACGTCAAGGTGAAACTCTATATGAAGCATGGACTCGTTTCAAGGACTTACTCCAAAAAGTCCCTCATCATGGCATAGATCTTTGGCTCCAAGTCCAAATCTTCTATGACCATATCGATCTCTCCACAAGGCGAACCATTGACCAATCGGCCGGTGGCAAGCTACGTGATCTAAGTGCGGAACAATCATGGGAACTCATAGAGGATCTTGCTCTCTATGACAACAAAAGTTGGAATGATCCCCGTAATTTGAACAAAACGGTCAAGGCAATATCTTTGTCTTTGAACAATTCTAGCACTCCCGACCGTAGGATCATGGAACTTGAGGACCAAGTCAAGTTTCTCATGAAATCTTACGAAGCTCCTAAGCCTTCAAGCCAAGTGAACAAAATCACTTCTTCATGCGAATTATGTAGTGGTCCCCATGACACTCGTGATTGTGTGGAACTCCCCGGAACAGCTTTTGCGGACTACGCATCCTCGCGTACCGACGAAGCGGGAGATAAGTGGTACACTTTCAAACCCGAGCCAAACCCTTATGGTGATTCCTACAACCCTTCTTGGAAAAATCACCCAAATCTTAGGTGGAAACAAAACCAAACCAATTCTTCCAATCTGCCTAATCGTTACCAACCAAACGGTCCACCCTCCAACCGTACTTTCAACAACAATCCTTCCAACAACTATGGTAGTACCAACAATCTTGAAGGATTGATGTCCAAGTTTATGGGATCTCAAGAGGCTCGCATAGGTAGGTTTGAAACCGAATTCAACCAACAACAAACGGAGATGACCAATAGTGAGACTACATTCGTGTAGTAGGATTTACTACATGATAAGAGGCATTAGGATCACCCTTGTGTTAAACCCGTATCATAATTACTTGACCATTTAAGTCATATTACTTGGCTAGTAAAGTCAACTAATTTTTCCCACACCCTTAGCGTTGTACTCATTTTTAGTTCACGAAACCCCTAGTAAACCCCTCCGAGCCTATCTTTTCGTTTCTAACTTTAAGCATCTTACTTAAAGGAAGAATTTGTTACACCCCACTTAAATGTACAACCAAATCGCCTTAGCCTTCCGTGTATGCACTCATCTTTAGTGCATTATTGTTATTTGTTTAAACCCTTATTTAATTATCTAATTGATTACATGGTTGCTAAGTCGAGTCATATCCTTGTACATATTGTTTTGGGACGATTGGAAATCATGGGTAAAGTACTAATGTTATGGAGTAATGGGGAAGAACATTTTATATTACCCCCATATGAACGTTAATCTTAAAAGTACTCCAAGTGTTTTGATTTTCTTAATTCGAGTCATTAGATTAGTTTATTGCAAAGTATGTAAAAATTCAAGTGTAAGGGGAATGTACATTCCCTATGATGTATTATTTTGGATGGTAGGGTGAGAGTGTATGCAAAAAAAAAAAAAAAAAAAAAAAAAAAAAAAAAAAAAAAAAAAAATCGAAAAAAATAAAGAAAAAAAAAAATAAAAAGAGAAAAGAGAAAAACATACAGACTACCATCCCGTTTCATTCTATGTTTATTTTATGTTTTTGTTATTTTTCATTTATTAACTTAAGTCGAGTCTAGTCTTGGCTTAGCAACGCCATATTGTACATGTAATTAACCAAGATTATTAACTCGCCACCAGTAAAGATTGCCTATATCCAACAAAACCGTGTATTTCATATCCCTATACCTAACGTTACAACCCTTTAGAAAGACCTCTTTGATAGTTTATCCTAGGTGCTTACGCCATGTGGTGGAGGTTTGATCCTTTCCCAAGCCTATGGTAATCTATTTTGTTATGACAGGTAGTGAGAGATGTTTTCCATTTCCATATTGTGATATTACTTTATTACACCAGAGAGATGTGAGTATCTAAACACTATTTGTGAGGTGCTAGTATATGACCTCCGTGCTTGTCTTTGGTCTTTAGTGGAACGATTATTTGTTGTAATTACTTTTATATTATTGTTAAATGACCCCTAACTAGTATTTTGATTAGAATAAAAGCGCATTTGCTTGAGGACAAGCAAATCTGATGCGTAGGGATTGCACCAGGCTTTACCTCTCAAGGGATCTCGAGAAGCTCACAACCCCCACCAGGCAGTGTACCTGATCGATGTAGTATAGTATAATGACAAGTACCGGGGGATTGATCGTTCAGCTAGGAATAGTGTCGCTAGGATTAGAAAACCTAAAGACTAGGTCTAGAGATGAGGGATGATTCTTTTTGTATTTTTATATTTTTTATGAAAGCAAGTAAAAGTCTCGGGTTTTAAGGAGTTAGGCGGAATTCGTTGCTAGTCAACTAACCCAATACTAAGATGCAATCAAAATAAAATACTAAAAATGAAAATAAACTAAAGTTGTGAGCAATTTGTGGGAGAAATGTGTTTACTTAGATTTCACTACTCCCTAGACATCTTTTACACGTTAATTACTTGTTATAGTTGCGTGGATGACGGATTGTATTCCTTAATACCATTCATGGGGTGGCGTACTTACTTCCCCAATCCTATGAGCGCCTACTTCACTCCTATGTCGAGCCGGCTAAGAAGCTCCTAACATGGTATTACTAGAATTTACTCATGCATTAAATACAACCAATAAAACCTAGTACACATCGGTTCATGTTTCCTAAGACGTTCAAGCATGTTACACAATGGAGATCTGCCAGTTTTCTTAAGCCTAACGTTGAAATCATTCATCTAATACAACCATAAACAAGTAATCAACACATAATTAACATCTAGGTTTCATAAGACAAGTAAAAGATATAATCAACCAACACATAGACATATTGATTGAATTAAGAGAAGACTTATCTCAATTGAACATGAAAAGGTTTAAGGGGTGAAAACCCTTGAAAGTACTGTAAAATAAGAGCTAGGGTTTACCAAGTTCGGCCCTAGTTTCTCCACACAAGTTCCTCTCTTTATGAATGAAAAATAGAAAACTATATATAGAGTTTGATAGGTGACGGCGTCAAGAACAAATGTCTGACGCCGTCATCTCGCCGCCAAATAGTTCCTCGGACTGCCTAGATCTGGATCTGACGCCTTCATGTATTCTCCTTATGCAGGCCATCACAAAATTAACTCTTGATGCCCTTGTTGTGACGTCGTCAGGTTTGCACTTGGTCGTCACCACTTTTACACTTGACACCGTCAGGGTCTCCCTCTTGACGTCGTCAGGTACTGTTCTCAGCATGGAAAATTAAGTTTTTGGCGTTTTCTTCACTTTTATGCTCCAAAAACGTCTGAATTGCTTCCTTTTCCAGAATTCACTCCCAAAGTACCTAAAATCACAAAAGGAACGATTTAGGGTAAAATTTTGATCAAATAAATTCAATTCCGGGCTTAAATGACCCCCTAAAAGTGGTTCATTTTTCGCCTCATCATATACCCTTACACTTGAGATTTGCTTGTCCTCAAGCAAATGCGCTTTTATTCTAATCAAAATACAAGTTATGGGTCATTTAACACTAATATAAAAGTAATTACAACAAATAATCGTTCCACTAAAGACCAAAGACAAGCACGGAGGTCATATACTAGCACCTCACAAATATTGTTTAGATACTCACATCTCTCGGGTGTAATAAAGTATATATCACAATATGGAAACGAAAAATATCTCTCACTACCTGTCATAGCAAAATAGATTACCATAGGCTTGGGAAAGGATCAAACCTCCACCACATGGCGTAAGCACCTAGGATAAACTATCAAAGAGGTCTTTTCAAAGGGTTGTAACGTTAGGTGTAGGGATATGGAATACACGGTTTTGTTGGATATAGGCAGTCTTTACTGGTGGTGGGTTAACAATCTTGGTTAATTACATGTACAATATGGCGTTGCTAAGCCAAGACTAGACTCGACTTAAGCTAATAAATCAAAAATAATAAAAACATAAAATGAACATAGAATGAAAAAGGATGGTAGTCCGTATGTTTTTTCTCTTTTTCTTTTTCTATTTTTTTTTTCTTTTTCTTAATTTTTTTTTTTTTTTTTTTTTTTTGCATTCACTCTTACCCTTCCATCCAAAATAATACATCATAGGGAATGAAAATTCCCCTTACACTTGAATTTTTACATACTTTCCAATAAACTAATCTAATGACTCGAATTAAGATAATCAAAACACTTGGAGTACTTTTAAGATTAACGCACATACGGGGGGTAATATATGATGTTCTTCCTCATTACTCCATAACATTAGTACTTTACCCATGAGTCACAATCGTCCCAAAACAATATGTACAAGGATATGACTCGACTTAGCAACCATGTAATCAATTAGATAATTAACTTAGGGTTTAACAAATAACAATAATGCACTAAAGATGAGTGCATACACGGAAGGCTAAGGCGATTTGGGTATACATTTAAGTGGGGTGTAACAAATTCTTCCTTTAAGTAAAATGCTTAAAGTTAGAAACGAAAAGATAGGCTCGGAGGGGTGTACTAGGGGTTTTGTGTACTAAAAATGAGTACAACGCTAAGGGTGGGGGAAAAATTAATTGACTTAACTAGCCAAGTAATATGACTTAAATGGTCAAGTAATTATGATACGGGTTTAACACGAGGGTGATCCTAATGCCTCTTATCATGTAGTAAATCCTACTACACGAATGTAGTCTCACTAGCGGTTTCGGGATGCATCACTAACGCAAGTTCTAGAATCTAAATGCTACCAGTACACTCATAAGCACTAATAGTAAATGTTTTTCCTATCAAATCTAAAGGCGAACCTCACATATTTGGGTGGAAAATTTTTCTGAATAGTACGGTTTTGTGCTAGTCATACAATCTCCTATCAATGAGACGCTTGCTATGGCTAAAGTTTCACTCCTAAATGTTGTAAAAAAAATTAAATTTGGCGCTAAAATTGCACTAACAAGTATTTCTCATAGTTTTATTACACATCTACCATCAAACAAACAAACTCAAGCGAAAGTGTATCTGTAAGGTATCATCATTTTACCCTCCCCTTACACTTAGGATGAACATTGTCCCCAATGTTCAAGTAAAGAATGTAAAAGTGAAATAAGTAAAACGAATGAAATCAAATATTCCCCTGATTCGCTTGGTATGGATAATAAGGTGGCCAGGTTAGATCTTCCTCCAAGAAAATGAACAATCAAAGCTTCCCTTCCAGAATATAAATCATCTTCTTGTCATACATAACCTGTAAATCCTGAGAAAACAGACAAGGCAACCTCGCATAAAATCTGCGGCAATCTACATATGCTAATAAATCCTAGAAAACAAAATAAGATATAATGCTTGTGGAATGATGTTTGCAGATTTCTTGGAGATTATGAAACTAATAATTCAACAAAACTTTAAGACTCCGTTAGAAAAACAAAACTGGTAAAATTTCCAGATTTTTACACGTGACGCCGCCAAGAGTAAACTCGTGACGCCGTCAGAAGTGACCTGCAGAAATTCTTATGTTAAGTTTTCGGAAAATTTCTGGAAAAACTTGATCCTACTTCCTGGAAAATCCTGCGAAACTTCATTATGACTCGATACAAGCATTTGACTCTAACAAATATGAATATACGTGTTCACTTAATATTGTGGAGAATCATGATCGGTTTTGTTTCTTAAAAACATATTTGGGGTTTCCCCTTACACTTATCTCTTGCGAAATACCTTTGGATGAAGTTAAGACTAAGCTAAACAATAAAGTAAAGTATTTTTCACTATTTTAGTTTGAAACATGATCTACCAACAATAAAAATAAAGCATGCATACGGAAGCAAATAACAAACAAACAAAATAAAAATCACACAAAACATGGGTTGCCTCCCAAGAAGCGCTTGTTTTTGTTCGAGTCACGAGCCTGACTCTACCCTTATTTAACGAAAATCAAGGAGGTTTTCCCTACACTTAGGATTAAGTGCGGGTGAAAGTAGCGATACACACCATCTAGGTGGAAGTATGTCACGTGAGGAAAGAGTGGTGGATGAATTATATGCTCAAAGGGTTGTGCTCCTATCATCATAACCTTACCTAATTCAATCGGGTTAATGGGTGGATTAAGATTTTCTCCTAGAAAGGGATCATTTTCAATCAACTTCGAAAGACTCCTAGTTAGGGATCCATCTTGACCTAATAAACCTAGTTTAAACCCATAATGTTTCTTGTGATCAATCATAAATGGGTGATGTAAGCGTGTAAGGTCATTTTCCACTCCTATATTGGCTTCCTCTCTACAAGGCTTAGAGTCCACTACCTTTTTCCTAACGCTACCCAAACTATATGGTTTGATGGGTGGATCAGAACCTATTTCAATTCCTAAATTTTCATCCAAGGATGGAAGATGAGGTAACGGTTTTGGTTGAGGCTCCGGTTCATCAAAACTAGGAACTTCCCTAGAACTAAGAGTAAGGTTATCATTATAAGTATTCAAACCTATATCCTATAGTTGTGTTTGGTCCAAGGGCTCTACCTCTATCGGGGCTCCTATAGTCTCTTCTACTTCTTTCGGGTAAGTCACGGGTGGTGTGTGTGCCTCAAATGATGGTAGGACTTGTGGGGTACTTTGTGGGCTTAGATTTTCAACTCTATCCTCCATCTTATCAAGATTACCAATGTGCTCAGCTTGTATTATGGTGAAATCAAACCACCCTGTGCACCCAGTTATCTCATCTATAGGTTTATCCCCAAACAATATTCTTGCTTGTTCCCTTAAACTTGCTATCAATTGATCCGTAACAACATTTGTTGGGTTGTCCATTTTTTTTGGCAAGTATGACACAATTCTCTATGGTTTCCCATGCTTCATCAGCATTTAATCCCCAAAGGTCCCCATCTGCGGCATGGTCAATGTCCATTTTGGTATAGTGGTCGACACGATGGTAAAATATTTCAATTTGGGACCATAGATCGAAATTACGATGAGGGACTTTTCGGAGTAAATATTTAAAACGAGCCCATGCATCATAGATAGGTTCATCCTCATGTTGTTTAAACATCAAAATGTCATTTGGAGTGGGTGAATTTCGTGGTTGGTAGTATGGTGGATTCGCGTTCTCCATAATGGCTAACGGAATAGCCAATGGAAAGGTTTTTACAAACAAAGACACGAAGAAATAGATAGACTAAAGAGAACCTAAAAAAATAAAAATAAAATCTTACTAGAAAGGAATCTAGCAAGTAGACCTAATAAAAAGATATTCTAGCCTAGACAATAACTATTTCCCCGGCTGCGGCGCCAAAAACTTCATGCGTAGGGATTGCACCAGGCTTTACCTCTCAAGGGATCTCGAGAAGCTTACAACCCCCACCAGGCAGTGTACCTGATCGATGTAGTATAGTATAATGACAAGTACCGGGGGATTGATCGTTCAGCTAGGAATAGTGTCGTTAGGATTAGAAAACCTAAAGACTAGGTCTAGAGATGAGGGATGATTCTTTTTGTATTTTTATATTTTTTATGAAAGCAAGTAAAAGTCTCGGGTTTTAAGGAGTTGGGCGGAATTAGTTGCTAGTCAACTAACCCAATACTAAGATGCAATCAAAATAAAATACTAAAAATGAAAATAAACTATATTAAACTAAAGTTGTGAGCAATATGTGGGAGAAATGTGTTTACTTAGATTTCACTACTCCCTAGACATCTTTTACACGTTAATTACTTGTTATAGTTGCGTGGATGATGGATTGTATTCCTTAATACCATTCATGGGGTGGCGTAGTTACTTCCCCAATCCTATGAGCGCCTACTTCACTCCTATGTCGAGCCGGCTAAGAAGCTCCTAACACGGGATCACTAGAATTTACTCATGCATTAAATACAACCAATAAAACCTAGTACACATCGGTTCATGTTTCCTAAGACGTTCAAGCATGTTACACAATGGAGATCTGCCAGTTTTCTTAAGCCTAACATTGAAATCATTCATCCAATACAACCATAAACAAGTAATCAACACATAATTAACATCTAGGTTTCATTAGATCCAAGCAAACACAAGATAGATCTAGCCTAGCATGTTGAAATCAAGACAAGTAAAAGATATAATCAACCAACACATAGACATATTGATTGAATTAAGAGAAGACTTATCTCAATTGAACATGAAAGGATTCAAGGGGTGAAAACCCTTGAAAGTACTGTAAAATATGAGCTAGGGTTTACCAAGTTCGGCCCTAGTTTCTCCACACAAGTTCCTCTCTTTATGAATAAAAAATAGAAAACTATATATAGAGTTTGATAGGTGACGGCGTCAAGAACAAATGTCTGACGCCGTCATCTCGCCGCCAAATAGTTCCTCGGATTGCCTAGATCTGGGTCTGACGCCATCATGTATTCTTCTTATGCAGGCCGTCACAAAATTAACTCTTGACGCCCTTGTTGTGACGCCGTCAGGTTTGCACTGGGTCGTCACCACTTTTACTCTTGACGCCGTCAAGGTCTCCCTCTTGACGCCGTCAGGTACTGTTCTCAGCATGGAAAATTAAGTCTTTGACGTTTTCTTCACTTTTATACTCCAAAAACGTCCGAATTGCTTCCTTTTTCAGAATTCACTCCCAAAGTACCTAAAATCACAAAAGGAACGATTTAGGGTAAAATTTTGATCAAATAAATTCAATTTTGGGCTTAAATGACCCCCTAAAACTGGTTCATTTTTCACCTCATCAAAATCTCAAGTGTAAGGGTATATGATGAGGCGAAAAATAAACTGTTTTTAGGGGTTCATTTAAGCCCGGAATTGAATTTATTTGATCAAATATTGCCCTAAATCGTTCCTTTTGTGATTTTAGGTACTTTGGGAGTGAATTCTAGAAAAGGAAGCATTTTGGACGTTTTTGGAGCATAAAAGTGAAGAAAACGGCAAAGACTTAATTTACCATGTTGAGAACAGTACTTGACGGCGTCAAGAAGGAAAATATGACGGCGTCAAGAGCAAAATCCATGACGACCCAGAGAAAACCTGAAGGCGTCAGAAGAAGGGCGTCAAGAGTTATTTTGGTGACGGCCTAAAGAAGGATTACACATGACGGCGTCAGACCCAGATCTAGGCAGTCCGAGAACTTTATTGGCGGCGAGATGACGGCGTCAGAAATTTACTCTTGACGCCGTCACCTCACAAAATCTATATATACTTTTCTATTTTTCATTCATTAGAGAGGAACTTGTGTGGAGAATACTAGGGCCGAACCTAATAAACCCTAGGTCGTTTGTAACAGTATTTTCAAGGGTTTTCACCCCTTGAAACCTTTCATGTTCAATTAAGATAAGTCTTCTTTCAATTAATTCAATATCTCTATGTGTTGTTTGAATATATCTTGTGCTTGTGTTGATTATAACATGCTAGGCTAGATCTTTCATGTGTTTGCTTAGATGTAATGAAACCTAGATGTTGATTATAGGTTGATTGCTTGTTTATAGTTGTAATGGATGAATGATTTCAATGTTAGGCTTAAGAAAACTGGCAGATCTCCATTGTGTAACTTGCTTGAACGTCTTAAGAAACACGAACCGATGTGTACTAGGTTTTTATGATTGTATTTAATGCATGAGCGAATTCTAGTGATCCCATGTTAGGAGCTTCTTTGCCGGCTCGACATAGGAGTGAAGTAGGAGCTTATAGGATTGGGGAAGTAAGTACGCCACCCCATGAATGGTATTAAGGAATACAATCCATCATCCACGTAATTGTAACAAGTAATTAACATGTAAAAGATATCTAGGGAGTTGTGAAATCTAAGTAAACACAATTATCCCATATATTGCTCACACCACTAACTTAATTTAGTTTATTTTCATTTTTATTATTTTATTTTGATTGCATCTTAGTTATTGGGTTAGTTGACTAGCAACTAATTCCGCCCACTCTTCCAACAACCGAGATTTTTATTTGCTTTTCTAAAATATAAAAATACAAAAAGAATCATCCCTTATCTCTAGACCTAGTTCTTAGGCTTTCTAATCCTAGCGACACTATTCCTAAGTTGAACGATTAATCCCCCGGTACTTGTCACTATACTATACTACAACGATCAGGTACACTGCCTAGTGGGGTTTGTAAGCTTCTCGAGATCCCTCGAGAGGTAAAGCCTGGTGCAATTCCCACGCATCAAGTTTTTGGCGCCGCTGCCGTGGAATAGTTATTGTCTAGGTTAGGATTTCTTTTTATTATGTCAACTTGCTAGATTCCTTTCTAGTAAGATTTAATTTTTATTTTTTAGGTTCTCTTTAGTCTATCTCATTTCTTCGTGTCTTTCTTCGTAATCTTTACTATCCGACATCATGGAAGGTGGTAACATCTTTGAACCCATCAACCCACCACAACAAGACCACCCACAAAACCCATCACTAGCTAACCAACCTCTTAGGTCCCGAACCCTAGGAGAGTATTCCCGACCTAGCCACCAAGGCTACCGAAACACCATTAAGCTCACCCAATGAGCCAATGTGTCTCCCTTGCGATCCGACACCATCCGGTTGGTGCAAAGCAGATGTGAATTCCATGGACTTCGTTCCGAAGATCCAAATCAACATCTCAAGGACTTCCTCAAAATTGTAGATTCTATAGACCTTGATGCTACAACTAGAGAGTCAACCCGATTACGCCTATTCCAATTCTCTCTACGTGATCAAGCTAGTCAATGGCTTGAGCGTTTACCCGCGGGATCCATCACCTCATAGGATGATCTCACCACTCGTTTCCTTGCTCAATTTTTCCCACCGGGGAAAACTACCAAGCTTAGAAATGATATCTTGATGTTCCAACAACGTCAAGGTGAAACTCTATATGAAGCATGGACTCGTTTCAAGGACTTACTCCAAAAAGTCCCTCATCATGGCATAGATCTTTGGCTCCAAGTCCAAATCTTCTATGACCATATTGATCTCTCCACAAGTCGAACCATTGACCAATCGGCCAGTGGCAAGCTACGTGATCAAAGTGCAGAAGAATCATGGGAACTCATAGAAGATCTTGCTCTCTATGACAACGAATGTTGGAATGATTCCCGTGATTTGAACAAAACGGTCAAGGAAATATCTTTGCCTTTGAACAATTCTAGCACTCCCGACCGTAGGATCATGGAACTTGAGGACCAAGTCAAGTTTCTCATGAAATCTTACGAAGCTCCTAAGCCTTCAAGCCAAGTGAACAAAATCACTTCTTCATGCGAATTATGTAGTGGCCCCTGATGAGTGCTCAAACACTCATCATTTTTGGTCAAATATGAACTGCAAAACATACAAAAACACTCAAAAAGGCATCAAAATACTGAAAATATTCCAGGAATTGTGTTTTATAAGTTTTAGATGCAAAAATAGTAAAAACAGATGAAAAACGTATAAAGTTTGCAAAATTGGCAGTTTCAGTCCCCCAACTTTCATAAAATGTCAAAACTAGTCCCTGGTCATTCAAAATATGGAAAATTATCACCAAAGGTCCTTTAAAAATCATAAGTTATCATATTTAATCCTTTGGTGAAAAATCTCAAAAGTTTTGGAAATTTACAAGTTTAGTCCCTGGAGTTTAAAAATTGGCAGATTTGGTCATTGGGAAATATTTTTGGAAGAAAAATTCAACTTTGGTCCTTGGAAAGTCAAAATTTGTCACAAATGGTCCTTGGAATGAAAGTTTGAAGAAATTGCAATTTAACCCCTCAAGTTTCAACATTTGGCAGTTTTAGTCCCTAGAGGACCAAAAATGAAAAATTGCAAATATTATCCATGGATTATTCATATTTGGCAAGAGTGACCCTTTTGATAACTTTGGGCATGTTACATTTTCAGTCCCTAAATTTCAGGATAATTACACTTTGGTCCTTGTGAAATAACACTAAACCACATGGACCCTTTGTACTATTTTAAACCAAACCAAACCCAAATATCAAACCTGATCCATAAATATTACCAGGCCCAAGCCCACCCAACCTAAGCCCATCTTCCCTACCCTTTAATATTACCCCCGTTTGACCCCAGTCAAACCCTTCTCCCCCGTCTACTATTCATCACCACTGTACACCTCCCCCATAACCTGCTACCCTGTCTCCTCTAACCCCCCCTCCTCTTCACTACTTCAATTAATTCTCACACCAACCCACACCAACTCCCCCTCCTCATTAAACCTCCTCACCAAACCCATTACCTGCCAAAAATATATTTCCCGCCAAAAAAGGATTTGAAGGCCAGGATTAAATCAAGCCATCCAATAGCTAAGAAAAAAAATCAGTTTTCAACGAACACAAAAAAAAAAGAAAAAAAAAACCCAAAAAGATTTTCTTTATCATTTGTATAAAATGTCTTTCCAAAAATATTCATCTTTACCCTCCTACCCTTTTGATTCTTCATTCCTTACCCTCCCAAACCTTTTGATTCTTTCTATTTCTCATCCACACCTTCTGATTTGTAAATGGTGTGGTAATCCTCATAATGGTGGTAATTGCCCAAGTTGTGGCATGGTAGAGTCAGGAAACGGGTCTGTCTATAACCAAGATCCCTATTCCTACCATGACACGACTGATTTATTCCATCAGCCAGCAGTTTTACTATTGTGAGTACTGTGGTGGTTCACACTACAGTTCTGATTGTCAATCTGGAAACACGCTTGTCTATGAGCAGTTTCCTGATAACGATTATGACTCTAGCACATACAACCCACAGCCACATCAGTTTTACTGTTGTGATTACTGTGGAGGTCCACACTTCAGCTCCGATTGTCAAACAAAAAATCCATTTCCTTGTAACAATTTTGACACATCGTATTATGACGAACCTCCACCTCAGCCAGTTCCTCAAAGTCTTCTCCTTCATCAGATTTGAAAGGAATAACACATACCCCAGATAATCCAAAACAAAAATCGATGGAAGAATTGTTAGCTGAAGAACAGGCTGCTAAAATAAATTCCCAAGATGCCTATGAAAGATCTATTAGGGAATCAATTGAAAAAGAAAAAGCAGCCAGATCTAGCTCTTGATTCCGTTTCATTCCTGATGACAGTGATGATGAAGATACACTTGATATTCTTCAATTTTATAAAGATTCATCAGATGAAATTCCATCAGTTAAGATTCCATCTCAACCCACTGTTATCACACCCGAGGTTCCCACTCACTCTCTGAGCATGGGGGACGAGCATCTTGACACTGTTCTTGAAAAGGAATCGGACGAATTCATAAAGTCTAGTGTTGAGAACCTTGTCCCAATCCCAAGAGAGTCACAGGGAATTCTTGATCATTTATGTGATATCCCTCCTCCTCTTGTCTTCCCGAATGATGATATTGAGATGTTCTCCGATTCTAATGATGACGATTCGTTATCTTGTAGGTTTTTATGGAAGAATTACCTTCTAAGCTAGTTAGCTTAGAAGAAGAGAATGATGAGATTGACACTGAAATCAAAGATGAAGCACTTCGTGCAACATTATTGAATGTCGATCTTCTCATTTCTAAAATCGAGGCTTTCAAAAAGAAACCTATTTCATCTCCTATCCCAATTAAGGATAGTGACATTTTCTCTGATGATCCTATTCCGGAGTTTGAAGCCTTTACTTTTGATCATATGGGAGAGAAGATTAGTGGCAGTATCACTTCTCATTCTCAAATTTCTCTCCCCGAATATGATTTATTCACCTTTGAGGAGTTCTCCGGTGAACTCACTCATATCATATCTCCACCGGAGTATGATAATTTTTACTTTGATCTAGACAAAGATAATCTTTGTGTTCCGGAGGGAAATATTCTCAACCTTGAGAATTTGATTGATATCAAAATCCCAACCCTCCCACCCATAATATGTCTAGATCATACGAGCTTAAATGATGAGATTCATGATACACCAATTATGGATTCTCTTTCTGATGATGATGACTTTATCTTGATTATCATCAAGATCTTTCTTCCCTTCTTCACCTTTAGGGTGACTTCTCCTGTTCTTCACTCCTTCGGGAATGAAGACATTATCTTTGACCCCGGCATCACCGCTTATAGTTTATACTATCTTAAGCCAGGGTCTGTATATCTCATCGGTGTGGAACTTTCACGTGCTTTAAATGTTTGTCCAAACATCTTGAATGAAAGTCCGATTGAGAATGTCTCTTCCACATCATGCTTCCCCAAGAACCAATGAATTCGGGGTCAAGTCAAGCTAGCGACTCGTTAAACAAAAACAGTAGCATGCTTATAGGGTTTTCACCCTAAGTGTGGGGGAGTACCCCTACTTTGGTTACAAATAAAGTGAAAAAACTAGTGTTTCCACATTTAGCTTGTAATGTTGCCCTTTTACGTTCAAAGAGTCGGCATAATAGCCGGGACTTTGAATATTGAGGATAATATTCAATTCTAAGTGTGTGTGTGTGTGGGGGGGGGGGGGGAATTCTAGCGAATTTTATCACATTTTTACCATCTAGTACCCCCGTTTTTGCCAACAATTTTAAAAAAATTTCACTTGAGCTTCAAAATTTTTTGTGGTTATCAGTCCGCCATGTCTAAACGACAAAAGGATTGGCTAATCCAGGAGCAAACGGCTCTTGGTAAAGATATATCAAATCCGTTGATGGCTTGCAATTTGCCCAAAATTGTATGGTATCTCAACTCACCATATCCTAAAAAGTGAATGAGTTGGCTAGCCCACAAGATTATGGCTTGTGGTAAAGGCAGTGGAAAAACCATAATTGGTAATCAGCTCACCAAGATGTTGACTTTGTCCATCAAGAGTTGGCTAGTCCAGAAGCAAACGGCTTTTGGTAAAGACAAATCAAATCCGTTGACAGCTGGTAGTTTGCTCAAAATCACATGGTTATCAAGTAGACCATAGTTCTTACTTGAACTGATACATTTGGCTACTCCAGAAGTAATGGCTTTTGGTAAAGAGATTAAAATCCATTAAGTTTTCAAAACAGTTTATTGCTAGGGACTAGCAATAGTTTAGTATGGGGGATTGATGAGTGCTCAAACACTCATCATTTTTGGTCAAATCTGAACTGCAAAAAATACAAAAACACTCAAAAAGGCATCAAAATACTGAAAATATTCCAGGAATTGTGTTTTATATGTTTTAGATGCAAAAAGAGTAAAAACAGATGAAAAACGTATAAAGTTTATAAAATTGGCAGTTTCAGTCCCCCAACTTTCATAAAATGTCAAAACTAGTCCCTGGTCATTCAAAATATGGAAAATTATCACCAAAGGTCCTTTTAAAATCATAAGTTGTCATATTTAATCCTTTGGTGAAAAATTTCAAAAGTTTTGGAAATTTACAAGTTTAGTCCCTGGAGTTTAAAAATTGGCAGATATGGTCCCTGGGTAGTATTTTTGGAAGAAAAAGTCAACTTTGGTCCTTGGAAAGTCAAAAGTTGTCACAAATGGTCCTTGGAATGAAAGTTTGAAGAAATTGCAATTTAACCCCTCAAGTTTTAACATTTGGCAGTTTTAGTCCCTGGAGGACCAAAAATGAAAAATTGCAAATATTATCCATGGATTATTCATATTTGGCAGGAGTGACCCTTTTGATAACTTTGGGCATGTTACATTTTCAGTCCCTAAATTTCAGGATAATTACACTTTGGTCCTTGTGAAATAACACTAAACCACATGGACCCTTTGTACTATTTTAAACCAAACCAAACCCAAATATCAAACCTGATCCAGAAATATTACCAGGCCCAAGCCCACCCAACCTAAGCCCATCTTCCCTACCCTTTAATATTACCCCCGTTTGACCCCAGTCAAACCCTTTTCCCCCGTCCACTGTTCATCACCACTGTACACCTCCCCTATAACCTGCTACCCTGTCTCCTCCAACCCCCCTCCTCTTCACCACTTCAATTAATTCTCACACCAACCCACACCAACTCCCCCTCCTCATTAAACCTCCTCACCAAACCCATTACCTGCCAAAAATATATTTCCCGCCAAAAAAGGATTTGAAGGCCAGGATTAAATCAAGCCATCCAATGGCTAAGAAAGGTGGTGGGAAAGTCAGAAAAGTACTCCTAGGGCTATATAAGTCAAGAAGAAAGCAAAAAAGAAAAGCAGTTAGCATAGGTAGTTAATTAGCTGTAGTCTTAGTTTAGCTTAAATGTTTTAATGTAATTCTGATTTCCCAATGTAATATTTAGTTTAAAAATGTTGTATTAAGTGTTATTAGTGTATCAGAAACCTATTTTAATCTTTAATTTCAATCATAATTCCATTTTCAATTTTAAGCAATTTTTATTTGAAATCTCATATTTTTTCTTAAATCATGTTATAGGTTAAGTTTTGCTGTTTTATAAGCTTACACAAGCTTAGTTATAAGTTTCACAAGCTTAAGTTAGCACTTCATCAAGTTTTACCAAGAATACTAGAAAAACTCAAAAATACAAAAAAATAGAGAAAAATAAAAGAAAAATAAAAAATTCAGTTTCAAGGGAGGTGGAAGCCAAGGTATTTGTGGATTGTGGATCTCTTATGGTTTAGAACCTCAGGGGAGGCTATAGGACTGATTGTTCACTTGGTTCTTGGTTTGGAGTTCACATGATCTCATTGTAAGCATTTTCCCATTTTTTTGGTATTTCACTGTAGCACCTCTTAATTATTGCTTATCTGTGTTAAGTTGTACTCCTGCACTTAATTTAAGTTAAATTGTTGCTTTGTATTACATGTTTGCTCATTGAATCCTTGGTTACTCAGTTTCTTCATTTTGCACTATCAATTTAGCACATTTGTGATTCTCAGGATTTTGTTGTTATTAGTGGTGTTCATATGCCCAAATCAGTGTATAGTAGTATACTTTAATGCTTGGAATCAAATTCGTGGCTTAAATCCTTGAGTCCTTTTGAAAAAAGCTTGACAGATGGTATAGGGGTGTTTGGCTCAGCAGCACCCATTGAGCACCAGGGGGTGCTAGGTGTTGGTTGTTGTTTCTGCAAGTCTTATTAGGCTAGTTTGATTTAAATTGACCATAAATTTGGTGCCTTTCAAGTAAAAAGTCAAAAATGACCCATTAATCTTCATAACAGTCCACTGTATGGGGTTTTGAATCCACAAACCCTTCAAATCAGTTTAAATTTTGTTGTTTTAGTTTAAGTTAGCTTCATTATAGCTTATTATATCAATTTCTGTTAATTAAATGTAATCCAAAGTTCAAATAAGTCAAATATCAAGTTTTTCATAAAAGTCAAAACTCATCCTTTTTCAGAAAAGTCAAAAATAACAAGAACTATGTAGATTTTTGTACTTAGATTCAGGTCTTGAAATTCTCAGGGTTGATAGTCTCCCAACTTAACTTCTAAGTCCTTGCATCTTTATATTTTTGTGATTTTTTCACTGGGCCCCACCTTCACCCAAACTGAGCTGCAGGGGAGGGTATACCCCTGCTGCAGCAGATCACCCAGCCATCACCACCACTTTGGTGGTTGATTCTGGCCATCTCAGTGGGTCCCACAGGCTAATTTTGGGTTCCTTCAACCCCCCTCCTGGCACCCTTCAAGGTTTGACCAATCATTTGAGCTCAAACCCCTGTGGACCCCACTTGTTTCACCTCCAAAACTTGTCCCATTTTCAGTGTTCACATAAGTAAACCAATTGCTCATTCTGGCTTATGGGCTTAACCTGAGAGCTTATTTGGTATATTTTTGTTGAAACATGTCCACTTAACTCACTTGCATTAGAATCCATCAAGTTTCCAGCTTGTAGCTTATTTTTAAGCTTAAAAGTTGTCACAGTTGACCAAATTCAACTGTTAAGCTAATAAGCACTCATAGTGCTTATTTTTTATATCTAGAAAAGTTGTTTTTATAAAAGTTGTTTGTTTTTAGGTATAAATTAGTTTTGTAAAAGAAAAATCCACAAAAACCAATTTAATTTCAAGTGATAGTTTCTATTTAATGTAATTTAAATTTTAATTTTCCTTTTTAGATTTTTATTAAGCACTTGGAATTTTTATATTTTTCTTAAATTCCTTTTATGTTAAATTAATTTTAGTAATTTTCTCAGATTTTTATATTATCATTTGGTAATTATTAGATTTAATATTAGTTTTATTTATAATTAATTAATAATTAAGTATTAAATAGCATAATTAGTTTTTATAAAGTAAACCCTAGTTTTTATATTTTTCCTAGCTTTTATAAGTTATAAAATAATTTTAGGAATTTTCTTATAATTTCTACTATTCATTTCTAGTTTTTATAATTTATTTAGTTTAATTAGTAATTAATTAATATTTAATATAATAATTAGTAAAATAGTGTAAAAACTTATAAAACAAACTTTTTATATTTTTTTAGGATTCCTGTGATGGTTAATTGGTTTTATAAATTTTTTCTTAAATTTCTAAGTCTTTTTAGTATTTTTTAATAATTTTAATTAATTTAATTAGGTAATTAATATTAAATTAGTAATTAATTAATATAAAAATTACAAAAAGACAAAAATACATATTTTTAATTTTAAAACTTGTTTTTAGTTATTTTATAATTTTAGAAATTTAATTTTCACTTTCCTAGTATTTAGATAATATTATATTGTATTTAAGTTATTTAAATATTAATAATTAGTATTAAATAGTATTTAATTAATATTAAATAATTAATTAATGGAAAAATTCATTTTTCTAAAAATTTTCTTTTATCCTTAGGTTTGTAAAAAAGTCATTTTCACCCCCTGTGGGTTTTCAGATTTCAATTTTCACGGTTTATTTTGTACGTTTACGTTTTTCAGATTTCCTTCTAACAACTATGGTAGTACTAACAATCTTGAATGATTGATGTCCAAGTTTATGGCATCTCAAGAAGCTCGCATAGCTAGGTTTGAAACCGAATTCAACCAACAACAAACGGAGATGACCAATAAGATTGACAACTTGTTGAATGCCCTCAACAACCAAGCGTTAACTATACCTAGGAAGGACACTAGGGACGCCAATAGTTGAATCCAAACTAAGGACCCCTCGTTTTCCAAATACGTCCACTTTGTCAATGTTGTCACCATTAAACCAATTGATAAGGATATCGAAGAAAGTGACAAGGATGAAGTTGGGGTAGAAACCGAGACTAGGGATGAAATTAGAGAAGTTGAGGTTAATAAGGGAGAAGAGTTAGAGGAAGTAGAGACTGTAGAAGAGTACTTTGATAAGTTGCCCACCAAGGAAGAACGGGAATATCATAAGGATTTATTCGATGATCCCGAGACACCATATATCCTTGGCTCATCCCTTATCAAAATGGGAGACCCCTCTAACATCAACATACCATGCAACATTGGGCATATGCATATATGGAAAGCTTATATCGATCCTAGATCTCCTATAAACATCATGACTAGGACTTATTATAATTGGGTAATGAAGAAACAACTTGGTTATAGGATGATGCCCAATAAGAATTTGATAAGTAATTTTGTAGGAAGAGTGAAGGGATTGCATGTGATTTTCGGAAATTTCACTTATGAGATCGATTTTATGATAGTAGAGGATACTCGTCCGGTGATAGATGCTTGTTTAAGTCAAGTAGTGTTCGGAAAACCATTCGTTGAGGCCACTAAGATGAGTTATGATCCAACTTTAGGGATAGTTAGGTTCAAGGAAGAGAATGATGAGATTGCCTACCAAATGCCCTATAAGATTGAGCAGTACCGCCTCCTGTCAAACATAGAAAAGGAACACAAACAAGCGGCTTATTATAGGAATGATGAGGATAGATGTAGAGGAGTAGAGTATGTGATGAATAGGATGCTTGGTTTCTATAAAGAATGCTTGCAACTAGGTCCGGAATACAAAACTGGTATAGGAGATGACCTAGAGAGTGAAACCAACGATGAGGTCACGTAGTAACCCATAACCTTGAGTCTAGCTACAAGACTCGTAAATAAAGAAAAGTGCTTCTTGGGAGGCAACCCATGTATTGTGTGTTTTTTATTTTTGTTTGATTGTTATTTGTTTCTGTATGCATGCTTTATTTTTATTGTTGATAGATCATGTTTCAAAACTAAAATTGTAACACCCCAACCCGGTAAAAGGTAAAAGCGTCACACTATGGCGACATATCAAAGCATACAAGATCATAAGCAAACGGAAACTTCGTAATTAAAAGCAAGTCAAGAACATCATGACTTAAAGTTACAAAATCCCAATGGAAATACTTAAGAAAATGAAATAAAATAACATCCATTCATGAGTCCAACATAATCCAAAATAGTCTAAAACAATGGGGAAAACTACGGTGTAGGTCTCTAAACTCCTACTCTCATCACTCGAACCCAGATTCCCGCTTATTACCTGCCGCATGGAAAAGAAAACGCGGCTGAGCATAAAAGCTCAGTGAACAGATATGAACAAGCAAAGTAATAAGCAAACGAAAGGAGAAGATCATAAGATGGCATAATGTATCACAAGTCATATGAAACGAAGCAATATGTAGAGATATTAGCATAATCATATGAAAAAGAATAAGAGCACGTATCAACAAAGACATGTCTACCAGAGTCACTCGAATAGACATAAAGAAACAAGGAAAGCCACGAGCCGACCTACCAGAGTCACTCGAATAGGTCTCATACATACATACATAATCATAAGCAGCCACATAAATGCACAAAGAGGGGAGACCTCTATGTACCATACCTGGAGTGATCAGCTCCGCTGTGAAGGAGTAGAGAAGCACCTACCCACATTCACCATACATACACATAATCATACATAAACATAAGTGCTAGGATGCATCCATACGCCCCCCATACATACATACATAAACTGGCATAATCATATCATAAGTGCGCATAATCATATCATATCAAATGGGGACGTTGTGGATCAATCACACCTCCACAGAAAGTGTCATGCCATCGGTGCCTCGATGACACGCCCATGGTACCTCCATGGGTAGTTAGAAAACTCGGGCATAAGAAAGGAACGAAGCATACATACATACATATAATCATAGTAGCATATCCGAATCATATCATAGCATAATCATAATCAACGAAGAGTCAATGAATGTGAATCATAAATCAGAGGGATCATATCAAAGGTCATATCAAATGAATCATAAAGAATGAATCAACATAAGGGAACATAGCAATGGCATAAGGAATCTTATAACGTATCAAAGAATCAAGACCAAGTCATGAGAGAGAAAGCACCCTTACTGAAAGGGTAGAATATCTGTACCTTAACGAAAGCAAATCACAACCAACGATGATCACACAGAGATTACAACTACTCCCGCTTCACCGAATCTACACGAATATAATCAAATATTACTTTTATGTTCTATTAAGATCAGGTTACTTATTTTAGTATGCCTTCCATTTTTAGTGACTTGCCATATTTAGTAAGTTCCCATACTTAGTAACTTTTCCGAATTAGTACTTTAATACTTCAAAGTCATTATTGACGACTAAATAATATATAAGGTTTAAAATGACCAATATAATAGTTTGGGTATTAAAATATTAATATTATAAGTTTAGGGTCTAAAATGTAAATTATCAAAATTAAATATTAAAAGTCAAATAAAATTTAATTAAAAGTTTATTTTAATAAATTAACATCCAGGTAATAATTTTGGACCCGTCATCATAATTTCATATAATTTAATAATGTACCAACGATATTAATATTAATATTTATGTCGTGATAGCACGAGATCTTATTATTTAAATAAGCCGAAACAAACATCCCTACGTTATATTCTATAACCAACGTACCCTTAGTTTTCATTTTATGAGATTCAAAAATCCTCCTCATGACCCCTCGTTAAAACAAACAACACACCATTCACTATATATTACAACATTCAAACGCACCCCATATCTAGTTCTTTTGTTAGTGATGTGAAACAGCAAAAACCAAAAAAAAAACATGCACTCCTATATTATATATTTTTAATTCGAAAAATATAAGACAACATGCTCATCTCTTTTGTTTTCTTTTCTGATTTCGAACAGCAACCAGAAAACCATGTAACCTTTTCTTTTTGTATTTTTGATTCGCAGCAACACACAACACCAACACCATTCTGTTTTCAATAGCCCCACATGCCTTACTTTTTGTTTTTGAAAACAGTAAACCAACACCCTTTTGTATTTTTTGTACGTGACCAGGAGAAAAAGAAAACAAATAAACTCAACCCATGGTTCTTTTCTTGTCGAACATCAGCACACAACACTAACACCGCTTTGATTTCGTACACGCACACATGTATAGATCCATTCATGTCATCATTTTATGTGTTTTCTTATTTGTGGTTTCATGTAAATATAACATACGTAGATATATTGTTCATACATGTGATAATATATTCATCATATGAGATTATATCTATAGTGTGGATCAAAAGAAAGGGTGAAGAATATGATACCCTTGTCGACTTGAATGAGGAACGAACCAAAGAAGAGAAGAAAGCAAAACCGAGCAAACCACACCCTTCTAGCACACGCGTATACTCGGATCAACGAGCAAAAACCTGAGAACCTTGTCCTTTGTTGGTGTCGAATGAAATCAGGGACCAGAAAAAGGATGAGCCGCTATAATATTTTTCTAGGGTTTCTGTTGTGTCGCTATATTTTTGTGTGAGCATAATATCGTTTCTACAAAAATATAAAGGGTGGTCATGGGCTTGAAAGGCCGGTTGTGGAGTGGATCAAGTAAGCCCAACAAAATCATTAAGGTGTTGTTGTGGTTAAATTTAACGTATAATTTTCGTATTCGCAAGTTTTATTTTTCGTATTTTATATATACTTCAAATTTTCAAATATAACGTATAGCTTTTATTTTACGGATTTTCGAATTATTCGTAAAAGTTAATTCGGATTTTTTTTCGGGTCGTTATAATTCTTCCCCTCTAAAAAGATAATTTCGTCCGCGAAATTGAAATAGGAAAGTCGAAATGGAACATACCGAATCACGAAAAGAAATGTGGATAACTAGCGCGCATAGACTCCTCCGTTTCCCAAGTAGCCTCACTCTCGGGATGGTTCTTCCAAAGTACTTTTACGAAAGGAATGGTTTTAGTTCTCATGACTCGATCCTGACGCTCCAAAATGGCCTCCAGCTCCTCAACAAAAGATAAATCCTCACGAATTTGGTCCAACGGATATGAAGCAACATGAAGCGGGTGATATTTATATCCCCTCAAGAGTGATACATGGAATACATTATGCACATGAGAGAGTTGTGGAGGTAATGCCAAACGGTATGAAACCTCACCAACACGATCCAAAATCTCAAACGGTCCAATGTAACGCGGACTAAGTTTCCCTTGAATACCAAAACGTTTAACTCCACGGAAAGGAGAAACCTTAAGAAAGACACGGTCTCCCGGATTGAACTCTAACTCACGACGGTGACGATCCGCATAGCTCTTCTGCCTAGCTCTCGCTTCCTTGAGCTTTGCAGTAGCAGTAGCAACTTTCTCATTGGTCTCCGCAATCAACTCGGGACCCTCAATAATACGTTCACCCACTTCATTCCAACATACTAGAGCCCTACACTTCCTACCATACAACAACTCAAACGGTGCCGCCTTAATACTCGCGTGCCAGCTGTTGTTATAAGCAAACTCTACCAAACACAAGTAATCATCCCAATGCCCGGTCCATTCCAAAGCACAAGATCTAAGCATATCTTCCAAAGTCTGTATAGTGCGTACCGACTGCCCGTCGGTTTGCGAATGGAAGGCTGTGCTAAACTTGAGTTGCGTACCCCAAGCTTTGTGCAAACTCTTCCAAAAACGAGAGTTAAAACGAGGATCTCTGTCAGATACGATAGCAGCTGGTGTACCATGAAGACGAACAATCTCCTGCTGAAAGATATTAGCCAACTGGCCTATAGAGAAATCCTTTCAGATCGGTAAGAAATGAGCGGATTTAGTCAAACGGTCGACGACTACCCAAATAGCATCATGTTTCCGAAGAGTACGAGGTAACCCGGTAACAAAATCCATCGAAATCTGATCCCACTTCCATGTAGGTATTTCAAGAGGCTGTAATAAACCACTGGTGCGCTGATGCTCAATCTTGACCTTCTGACAGGTCATACACTTAGCCACATGCAAAGCTACATCCCGTTTCATGCCGTTCCACCAGAAATGTTGTTTCAAATCTCGGTACATCTTGGTAGAACCTGGGTGAATAGTGAATGGGGAACTGTGTGCTTCAGACAACACAGTTTCCCGAAGCGAAGGATCATTGGGAACACAAAGATGATCTCCAAACCAAACAATGCCATCATCATCAACCCGAAATTCCGTCTGTTTCCCTTCCTCTATATTCTGAACGATGGACCATAACTCGCCGTCATCCTTCTGAGCTTCTTTAATCCGTAAAATAATGTTGGATTCAACCTTTAGACTAGCCCAGTACCCATCATAACCTCGAACACATAGCTCTATGTCCAACTGCTCCAAGTCGTTGAGTAAACGAGGCTCGATCTCCAAACTAGCAATTATACCTGATTTTCTACTCAGGGCATCCGCCACTACATTTGCTTTGCCCGGGTGGTACTGAATGTTGGCGTCGTAGTCCTTCAGAAGTTCCAACCAACGCCTCTGTCTCATATTCAACTCTTTCTGCGTAAAAATGTATTTGAGACTCTTATGGTCCGTGAAGATATCACAAGTCTCACCATAAAGATAGTGTCTCCATATCTTAAGCGCAAAAATTACCGCCGCCAGTTCGAGATCATGAGTTGGGTAATTCACTTCATAAGGTTTCAACTGCCGAGACGCGTAAGCAATCACCTTCCCATGCTGCATAAGTACACAACCCAACCCTTTCTTAGAAGCATCACTATAAATCTGATAGCCGCCCATACCAGATGGAAGAGTAAGTATAGGAGCAGAGACTAATCTCTTCTTCAGCTCTTCAAAACTTTGCTCTCGTTCGTCTGTCCACACAAACTTCTCACCCTTTCGCATAAGTTGTGTCATCGGTAAAGCTACTCGCGAGAACCCTTCAACAAACCTCCGATAATAGCCAGCAAGTCCTAAGAAACTTCTGACCTCGGTCACATTAGTAGGTCTCGGCCACTTGGTGATAGCCTCAACCTTCGCCGGATCCATGGTAATACCATCGGCGGACACAACATGACCCAGGAAAGCGACTTGCTCCAACCAGAACTCGCACTTAGAGAATTTAGCATACAACTTCTCCTGTCGTAGAATTCCCAAAAATGGTACGAAGATGCTGCTCATGTTCCTCCTTCGTCTTAGAATAAACCAAAATATCATCGATAAACACAATGACAAACTTGTCGAGATACTCGTGGAAAATACGATTCATCAAGTCCATAAAAACGGCTGGAGCATTCGTCAAACCAAACGGCATAACGAGGAATTCATAATGACCATATCTAGTGCGAAAAGCGGTCTTAGAAACATCTTGTTCCTTCACTCTCAGTTGATGGTATCCTGATCTCAAATCAATCTTAGAGAAGAATTTAGCTCCTTGGAGCTGATCAAACAAATCAACGATTCGCGGAAGTGGATAACGGTTACGAATAGTAATGCGATTCAACTCGCGATAATCAATGCATAATCTCATGCTCCCATCCTTCTTCTTCACAAATAGTACCGGAGCACCCCAAGGAGAGACACTTGGGCGAATGAAACCACAATTTAGAAGTTCCTGCAATTGTTCTTTCAACTCCTTTAATTCAATAGGCGCCATACGATAAGGAGCTTTGGAGATAGGTTCAGCCCCTGAAATTAGATCAATACTGAATTCAACCTCACGTGCAGGTGGCATACCCGGCAACTCTTCAGGAAAGACATCGGGAAAATCACAAACGACAGAAACGCTCTCCAGACTAGGACTATCAACAGAAGTATCCTTAATCGATGCTAGGAATCCTTCATAACCATGTGAAAGTAGGGCACGAGCTTTCAAAGCTGAAATGACTTTAATAGAATTACCAGGTTGAGAACCTTGGTAGATAAATTCAGGAGCACGTAAATCACCAAATAAAACACGTCTATTATGACAATCAATTGTTGCTCGGTGTTCAGATAACCAGTCCATACCCAAGATAATATCGAAATCATACATATCCAAAGGAAGTAAGTTCGCAGAATGGATCTTATCGCTGAATAGTATAGGACAGTTCATAAATTCACGATCAATAATAACAAAGTTCTTCATCGGAGTAGAGATAGATAGATGATATTTTAGTGGTGTTGCAGGTGTATTAGTATGTTTAGCAAATGTATTAGATATCACAGAATGCGTAGCGCCCGTATCAAATAAAACAAAAGCTGTACGGCCAAATAAATGTAGAAAACCCATAACGGTACCTAAGGAGTTAGCGGCCTGGTGCCTAGTCAAAGCATGAACTCGGCCAGTAGTAGTCGGCTGACGATCTCCACCAGAACCTCGGTTGTTGTTCCCATACTTAGGACACTCCCTA
The DNA here is from genome assembly GCA_030686995.1 of Artemisia argyi. Taxonomy (NCBI): domain Eukaryota; kingdom Viridiplantae; phylum Streptophyta; class Magnoliopsida; order Asterales; family Asteraceae; genus Artemisia; species Artemisia argyi. The sequence continues at coordinate 41,306,498 of CM060693.1, read as the reverse complement.
GCTACGTGTCCCATACCACCACAAGCATAACAAGCCCCAGACGCCTTATAACACTTCGTGCCCAGATGAGACTTCCCGCACTCCTTGCAAAGAGTCGGTTCCACACACCCCCTCTATCCAGATGTACCCGCAGTACGATAATCTCGTTGACCCTGCTGCTGTTGGTCACGACCAGCCCTCTGGTAATTATTCCTCTGTCTATCATATCCACGAGCATCATAACCCCCACGATCATTTCGCCTATCATACCCAGGATTATCATAACCACGACGATCATAACCCCGCCTGTCCGATCCCCTAGTGTCAAAAACCCGGCGATCATTACCCCTGAACTCATTTCCTCGCTGAGCATTTCCCTGAGCTGGTCGAACCGGCTCACCATCGTAGTTCCTCTTCACCCCCTGTTTAACCCTCTCATCAGCAATCTCAATGTTGCGGACAACATTCACAACCCCAGCAATATCATCAAAATGAAGGTTCATAACTCCATTCAACAAATCCTTACGAAGAGCCCACTTGAATTTCTTCGCTTGTTCTACCTGTGTACCAGCCTTTTCACCCAAAAACCCAGCCAATCGAACAAACCTCTTCATAAATTCTGTGCTGGTCTCCCTGTTAGTCATAGCAATCGTGTGGTATTCCCGTTCATACTTCTCCTTCTCAGATTGAGGGAAGTACTGAGAGAGGAAAATTTCACAGAAAGAAGCCCAAGACAAAGTAGCAACATATTCATTCCCATTGTTCCCACCTTTGGCATACTTGTATGCCTTCCACCAATTGAGGGCATCCCCCTCAAACTTATACGTAGCCAACCGCGCCTTATACACATCACCACAACCCAACACTTCAAATATTTTCTCCATATGAGCTATCCAATGCTCAGCATCCTCTGGAGAAGTGAGAGTACTGAAAGAGCGAGGTTTCTGCTTGTTGAATCTTTCCAACCAAGTGTGAATAGTCTCCGGTGGGTTCCCACCACCGCCAGAACCACTAGCACCGTTAGCCATCTCCTGCCTCACTTCCTCCCGGATTTGAGGTAAGAGTGCGCTGACAGTCTCTTTGACGGCAGCCTCAAAAGCAGGGTTATTAGCAAAGTTATCCTGAGTGCGAGTAACAAGCATCTGAAAGATCATCAACGAGTCAGCGGAAACAAAATAAGGATGGAATCGAAATATGAAGGAAACCGAATCAAAAGCGAGGCCTAATGTCGACCCAATCCTCACAGGTCAAGACCTAAGGGTTATAAGCCATAACCTTGTGCTCTGATACCATAATTGTAACACCCCAACCCGGTAAAGGGTAAAAGCGTCACATTATGGCGACATATCAAAGCATACAAGATCATATGCAAACGGAAACTTCGTAATTAAAAGCAAGTCAAGAACATCATGACTTAAAGTTACAAAATCCCAATGGAAATACTTAAGGAAATGAAATAAAATAACATCCATTCATGAATCCAACATAATCCAAAATAGTCTAAAACAATGGGGAAAACTATGGTGTAGGTCTCTAAACTCCTACTCTCATCACTCGAGCCCAGATTCCCGCTTATTACCTGCCGCATGGAAAAGAAAACGCGGCTGAGCATAAAAGCTCAGTGAACAGATATGAACAAGCAAAGTAATAAGCAAACGAAAGGAGAAGATCATAAGATGGCATAATGTATCACAAGTCATATGAAACGAAGCAATATGTAGAGATATTAGCATAATCATATGAAAAAGAATAAGAGCACGTATCAACAAAGACATGTCTACCAGAGTCACTCGAATAGACATAAAGAAACAAGGAAAGCCACGAGCCGACCTGCCAGAGTCACTCGAATAGGTCTCATACATACATACATAATCATAAGCAGCCACATAAATGCACAAAGAGGGGAGACCTCTATGTACCATACCAGGAGTGATCAGCTCCGCTGTGAAGGAGTAGAGAAGCACCTACCCACATTCACCATACATACATATAATCATACATAAACATAAGTGCTAGGATGCATCCATACGCCCCCCATACATACATACATAAACTGGCATAATCATATCATAAGTGCGCATAATCATATCATATCAAATGGGGACGCCGTGGATCAGTCACACCTCCACAGAAAGTGTCATGCCATCGGTGCCTCGATGACACGCCCATGGTACCTCCATGGGTAGTTAGAAAACTCGGGCATAAGAAAGGAACGAAGCATACATACATACATACATATAATCATAGTAGCATATCCGAATCATATCATAGCATAATCATAATCAACGAAGAGTCAATGAATGTGAATCATAAATCAGAGGGATCATATCAAAGGTCATATCAAATGAATCATAAAGAATGAATCAACATAAAGGAACATAGCAATGGCATAGGGAATCTTATAACGTATCAAAGAATCAAGACCAAGTCATGAGAGAGAAAGCACCCTTACTGACAGGGTAGAATATTTGTACCTTAACGAAAGCAAATCACAACCAACGATGATCGCACAGAGATGACAACTACTCCCGCTTCACCGAATCTACACGAATATAATCAAATATTACTTTTATGTTCTATTGAGATCAGGTTACTTATTTTAGTATGCCTTCCATTTTTAGTGACTTGCTATATTTAGTAAGTTCCCATACTTAGTAACTTTTTCGAATTAGTACTTTAATACTTCAAAGTCATTATTGACGACTAAATAATATATAAGGTTTAAAATGACCAATATAATAGTTTGGGTATTAAAATATTAATATTATAAGTTTAGGGTCTAAAATGTAAATTATCAAAATTAAATATTAAAAGTCAAATAAAATTTAATTAAAAGTTTATTTTAATAAATTAACATCCAGGTAATAATTTTGGACCCGTCATCATAATTTTATATAATTTAATAACGTACCCACGATATTAATATTTATGTCGTGACAGCACGAGATCTTATTATTTAAATAAGCCGAAACAAACATCCCTACGTTATATTCTATAACCAACGTACCCTTAGTTTTCATTTTATGAGATTCAAAAATCCTCCTCATGACCCCTCGTTAAAACAACCAACACACCATTCACTATATATTACTACATTCAAACGCACCCCATATCTAGTTCTTTTGTTAGTGATGTGAAACAGCAAAAACCAAAAAAAAACCATGCACTCCTATATTATATATTTTTAATTCGAAAAATATAAGACAACATGCTCATCTCTTTTGTTTTCTTTTCTGATTTCGAACAGCAACCAGAAAACCATGTAACCTTTTCTTTTTGTATTTTTGATTCGCAGCAACACACAACACCAACACCATTTTGTTTTCAATAGCCCCACATGCCTTAATTTTTGTTTTTGAAAACAGTAAACCAACACCCTTTTGTATTTTTTGTACGTGACCAGGAGAAAAAGAAAACAAATAAACTCAACCCATGGTTCTTTTCTGGTCGAACATCAGCACACAACACAAACACCGCTTTGATTTCGTACACGCACACATGTATAGATCCATTCATGTCATCATTTTATGTGTTTTCTTATTTGTGGTTTCATGTAAATATAACATACGTAGATATATTGTTCATACATGTGATAATATATTCATCATATGAGATTATATCTATAGTGTGGATCAAAAGAAGGGTGAAGAATATGATACCCTTGTCGACTTGAATGAGGAACGAACCAAAGAAGAGAAGAAAGGAAAACCGAGCAAACCACACCCTTCTAGCACACGCGTATACTCGGATCAACGAGCAAAAACCTGAGAACCTTGTCCTTTGTTGGTGTCGAATGAAATCAGGGACCAGAAAAAGGATGAGCCGCTATAATATTTTTCTAGGGTTTCTGTTGTGTCGCTATATTTTTGTGTGAGCATAATATCGGTTCTAAAAAAATATAAAGGGTGGTCATGGGCTTGAAAGGCCGGTTGTGGAGTGGATCAAGTAAGCCCAACAAAATCATTAAGGTGTTGTTGTGGTTAAATTTAACGTATAATTTTCGTAGTCGCAAGTTTTATTTTTCGTATTTTATATATACTTCAAATTTTCAAATATAACATATAGCTTTTATTTTACGGATTTTCGAATTATTCGTAAAAGTTAATTCGGATTTTTTTTTCGGGTCGTCATAAAAATGGTGAAAATACTTTACTTTGTTGTTTGGCTTAGTTTTAACTTTATCCAAAGGTTTTTCGCAAAAGATAAGTGTAAGGGGAAACCCCAAATATGTTTTTAAGAAACAAACTCGATCATGATTCTCCACAATATTAAGTGAACATGTATATTCGTATTTGTTAGAGTCAAATGCTTGTATCGAGTCATAATGATGTTTTGCAGGATTTTCCAGGAAGTAGGACAAACTTTTTCCAGAAACTTAACATAAGAATTTTTGCAGGTCACTTCTGACGGCGTCAGGAAGAAATTCCTTACGGCGTCACGTGTAAAATTCTGGAAATTTTATCAGTTTTGTTTTTCTAACGGAGTCTTAAAGTTTTTGTTGAATCTTTAGTTTTATAATCACCAGGAGATCTGCAAACATCATTCCACAAGCATTATATCTTATTTTGTTTTCTAGGATTTGTTAGCATATATAGATTGCCGCCGATTTTACGTGAGGTTGCCTTGTCTGTTTTCTCAGGTTTAACAGGTTATATATGACAAGAAGATGATTTATATTCTAGAAGGGAAGCTTTGATTGTTCATTTTCTTGGAGGAAGATCTAACCTGGTTACCATATTATTCATACCGAGCGAATTAGGGGGGTATTTGATTTCATTCTTTCACCTGTTTTACTTTTACATTCTTTACTTGAACATTGGGGACAATGTTCATCCTAAGTGTAAGGGGAGGGTAAAATGATGATACCTTACAAATACACTTTCGCTTGAGTTTGCTTGTTTGACGGTAGGTGTGTAATAAAAAACTATGAGAAATACTTGTTAGTGTAATTTTAGCGCCAAATTTAAAATTTTTTACAATATTTAGGAGTGAAACTTTAGCTATAGCAAGCGTCTCATGGATAGGAGTTGTATGACTAGCACAAAACCGTACCATTCAGAAAAATTTTCCACCCAAACATGTGAGGTTCGCCTTTAGATTTGATAGGAAAAGCATTTACTATTAGTGCTTATGAGTGTACCGGTACCATTTAGATTCTAGAACTTGCGTCAGTGATGCATCCCGAGACCGCTAGTGAGACTACATTCGTGTAGTAGGATTTACTACATGATAAGAGGCATTAGGATCACCCTTGTGTTAAACCCGTATCATAATTAGTTGACCATTTAAGTCATATTACTTGGCTGGTAAAGTCAACTAATTTTTCCCACACCTTAGCGTTGTACTCATTTTTAGTACACGAAACCACTAGTACACCCCTCCGAGCCTATCTTTTCGTTTCTAACTTTAAGCATCTTACTTAAAGGAAGAATTTGTTACACCTCACTTAAATGTATACCCAAATCGCCTTAACCTTCCGTGTATGCACTCATCTTTAGTGCATTATTGTTATTTGTTTAAACCCTTAGTTAATTATCTAATTGATTACATGGTTGCTAAGTCGAGTCATATCTTGTACATATTGTTTTGGGACGATTGGGACTCATGGGTAAAGTACTAATGTTATGGAGTAATGGGGAACAAAATCATATTATTATCCCCATATGTACGTTAATCTTAAAAGTACTCAAAGTGTTTTGATTTTCTTAATTCGAGTCATTAGATTAGTTTATTGTAAAATATGTAAAAATTCAAGTGTAAGGGGAATGTTCATTCCCTATGATGTATTATTTTGGATGGTAGGGTAAAAATGTATGCAAAAAAAAAAAAAAAAAAAAAAAAAAAAAAAAAAAAAAAAAAAAAAATTCAGAAAAACTAAGAAAAAGAAAAAAATAGAAAAAGAAAAGAGAAAAAACATACGGACTACCATCCCGTTTCATTCTATGTTTATTTTATGTTTTTGTTATTTTTCATTTATTAGCTTAAGTCGAGTCTAGTCTTGGCTTAGCAACACCATATTGTACATGTAATTAACCAAGATTATTAACTCGCCACCAGTAAAGATTGCCTATATCCAATAAAACCGTGTATTTCATATCCCTATACCTAACGTTACAACCCTTTAAAAAGACCTCTTTGATAGTTTATCCTAGGTGCTTACGCCATGTGGTGGAGGTTTGATCCTTTCCCAAGCCTATGGTAATCTATTTCGCTATGACATGTAGTGAGAGATGTTTTCCATTTCCATATTGTGATATTACTTTATTACACCCGAGAGATGTGAGTATCTAAACACTATTTGTGAAGTGCTAGTGTATGACCTCCGTGCTTGTCTTTGGTCTTTAGTGGAACGATTATTTGTTATAATTACTTTTATATTAGTGTTAAATGACCCCTAACTTGTATTTTGATTAGAATAAAGCGCATTTGCTTGAGGACAAGCAAATCTCAAGTGTAACGGTATATGATGAGGCGAAAAATGAACCGTTTTTAGGGGGTCATTTAAGCCTGGAATTGAATTTATTTGATCAAATATTGCCCTAAATCGTTCATTTTGTGATTTTAGGTACTTTGGGAGTGAATTCTTTTGGACATTTTTGGAGCATAAAAGTGAAGAAAACGGCAAAGACTTAATTTTCCATGCTGGGAACAGTACCGGACGGCGTCAAGAAGGAAAATATGATGGTGTCAAGAGCAAAATGCATGACGACCCAGAGAAAATGTGACGGCGTCAGAAGTAGGGCGTCAAGAGTTATTTTGGTGACGGCCTGGAGCAGAATTACACATGACGGCGTCAGAACCAGATCTAGGCAGTCCGAGAACTTTATTGGCGGGGAGATGACGGCGTCAGAAATTTACTCTTGACGCCGTCACCTCACAAAATCTATATATACTTTTCTATTTTTCATTCATTAAGAGAGGAACTTGTGTGGAGAATACTAGGGTCGAACCTAATAAACCCTAGCTCATTTGTAACAGTATTTTCAAGGGTTTTCACCCCTTGAAACCTTTCATGTTCAATTAAGATAAGTCTTCTTTCAATTCATTCAATATATCTATGTGTTGTTTGAATATATCTTGTGCTTGTCTTGATTATAACATACTAGGCTAGATCTTTCATATGTTTGCTTAGATGTAATGAAACCTAGATGTTAATTATAGGTTGATTGCTTGTTTATAGTTGTATTGGATGAATGATTTCAATGTTAGGCTTAAGAAAACTGGCAGATCTCCATTTTGTAACTTGCTTGAACGTCTTAAGAAACATGAACTGATGTGTACTAGGTTTTTATGATTGTATTTAATGCATGAGCGAATTCTAGTGATCCCATGTTAGGAGCTTCTTAGCCGGCTCGACATAGGAGTGAAGTAGGAGCTTATAGGATTGGGGAAGTAAGTACGCCACCCCATGAATGGTATTAAGGAATACAATCCGTCATCCACGCAACTGTAACAAGTAATTAACCTCTAAAAGATATCTAGGGAGTAGTGAAATCTAAGTAAACACAATTCTCCCATATATTGCTCACACCACTATCTTAATTTAGTTTATTTTCATTTTTATTATTTTATTTTGATTGCATCTTAGTCATTGTGTTAGTTGACTAGCAACTAATTTCGCCCACTCTTCCAATACCCGAGATTTTTATTTGCTTTTCTAAAATATAAAAAAAAATACAAAAAGAATCATCCCTCACCTCTAGACCTAGTTCTTAGGTTTTCTAATCCTAGCGACACTATTCCTAAGTTGAACGATCAATCCCCCGGTACTTGTCACTATACTATACTACAACGATCAGGTACACTGCCTGGTGGGGGTTGTAAGCTTCTCGAGATCCCTCGAGAGGTAAAGCCTGGTGCAATTCCCACGCATCAAGGGTGTAGTGATAGGATTAAGGAAAGCGACTCTGAAGTTTTTAAGATTTCTTGCACCACTAGGAAGAAGCTCATAACCGATGCTTACATCGATCCTAACCTCTCTATAAACGTAATCCCACTCTCCCTTTACAACGAAGCCTTCCCTGAACAAATCTCCTGTAAAGGACTCGATAACACCAGGACAATGAAAAGGTTACCGGTTATGATTGGAGGATTCATCTATAACATTGATCTCACCGTGATCGATGACACAGACTCTGTCGTTAATCCAACATTAATCAACCTCGTCCTCAGGAAACCATTTATTAATGAAATGGGAGTGATCCTTGATGTGAAGGATGGTAGTGCATTATTCACCATGGCGTCAGGAACGTGATTTTTCGAAAAGGTAATGAGGAAGTGTATGAGTACCGTCCGTCACTAGATTGTAATACATATGGATCACAGGATGGAAGATCGGAAAGGATAAAGCCAAATAACCTCAAAATCCCTTGTATGATTGGTCACAAGTATTTCGATAATGTCTACATTGACGTGTTTTTATCTAAGAATTTTATGTCCCTGTTCCATTATAACAATATTTGCAGATGGGGGATGATTTATAAAGGAGAAAATGTTGTTGGTAGAGATCATAAAATCCAGGTATTCATAGGAAATATGGCATTCACAATGGACTTTACGAGCGTGGACAACATTGAGGATTATATCGTCCCAAGGTTATCGCAAGTTGTTTTCGGAGCGCCCATTTGTGAAATAACTAACTTAATGGTTGACGACCGGAATGGAATCATGACTTTCACTGATGGAATTAGGAGGGTGTCATACAAATGCCATACAAGAGGAAAGACTTCGAAGGAATTGATTGTGACGGGCTTGATAGGCTGGGTTCTCAACTTGTTTTATGTGATGAAGATGTTCGGAGAGGATGTAAAAACACCTTTGATTTATCATGTGGATTCTTTAAGGATGTTAGTAAGCTTGAATCCAAGTATCGGGAAGATGTTTTTGAGTTTGAAGACCCAAAATACCTGCACTATGAAAGAGATCCCGAGATTGGAGATGACCTAGAGGATGAGACCAATGGCGAGGTCACGTAATTGCCCATGACCTTGAGTCTAGCTACAAGACTCGTAATTAAAGAAAAGCGCTTCTTGGGAGGCAACCCATGTTTGATGTGTTTTTAATTATTTGATGTTATTTGCTTCCGTATGCATGCTTTATTTTTATTGTTGGTAGATCATGTTTCAAACTAAATTGTGAAAATGCTTTATTTTGTCGTTTAACTTCGTCTTAACTTCATATAAAGGTATTTTGCAAAAGCTAAGTGTAAGGGGAAACCCCAAATTTGTTTCTAAGAATGGAAATGATCTTGATTCGCCACAATATTAAATGAACATGTGTATTAGTATTTGTTAGAGTCAAATGCTTGTATCGAGTCATAGTGATGTTTTGCAGGATTTTCCAGGAAGTATGACATAAGTTTTTCCAGAAATTTTCCAGAAACTTAATATAAAGATTTCTGCAGGTCACTTCTGACGGCGTCAGGAGTTAACTCCTGACGGCATCATGTGTAAAATTCTGGAAATTTTGCGAGTTTTGTTTTTCTAACGGAGTCTTAAAAGTTTTTGTTAATTCTTTAGTTTTATAAACTCCAGGAAATCTGCAAACATTCATTCCACAAGCATTATATCTTAAATTGTTTTCTAGGGTTTCTTAGTATATATAGATTGCCGCCGATTTTACGCGAGGTTGCCTTGATTGTTTTCTCATGTTTAACAGGTTATATATGACAAGAAGATGATTTATATTTCTGGAAGGGAAGCTTTGAACGTTCATTTTCTTGGAGGAAGATCTAACCTTGTTAACACACTATCCACACCGAACGAATCAGGGGAGTATTTTTTTTCATTCTTTTATCTATTTTACTTTTACATCCTTTAATTGAATATTGGGGACAATGTTCATCCTAAGTGTAAGGGGAGGGTAAATGATGATACCTTATAGGATACAATTGCACTTGAGTTTGTTAGGTGTGTAATAAAACTAAGAGAAATACTTGTTAGTGTAATTTTAGTGCCAAATTTAAAATTTTTTACAACATTTAGGAGTGAAACTTTAGCCTTAACATGCGTCTCATGGATAGGAGTCACATGACTAGCACAAAATCATACCATTCAGAAAATTTTTTCACCCAAATATGTGAGGTTCGCCTTTAGATTTGATAGGATAAGCATCTATTATTAGTGCTTATGAGTGTACCAGTAGCATTTAGATTCTAGAACTTGCGTGAGTGATGCATCCCGAGACCGCTAGTGAAACTACATTCGTGTAGCAGGATTTACTACATGATAAGAGGCATTAGGATCACCTTTGTGTTAAACCCGTATCAAAATTACTTGACCAATTAAGTCATATTACTTGACTAATAAAGTCAATTAATTTTCCCACACCTTAGCGTTTGATGCGTGGGAATCGCAACAGGCTTTACCTCTCGAGGGATCTCGAGAAGCTTACAACCCCCACCAGGCAGTGTACCTGATCGTTGTAGTATAGTATAGTGACAAGTACCGGGGGATTGATCGTTCAGCTTAGGAATAGTGTCGCTAGGATTAGAAAGCCTAATTACTAGTTCTAAAGGTGAGGGATGATTATTTTTTGTGTTTTTATATTTTTTAGAAAGCAAATAAAATCTCGGGTTTTGGAAGAGTGGGCGGAATTAGTTGCTATTCAACTAACCCAATACTAATATGCAATCAAAATAAAATAATAAAAATGAAAATAAACTAATTATACTAAGGTTGTGAGCAGTAATTGGAGAAAATGTGTTTACTTAGATTTCATTACTCCCTAGATATCTTTTATATGTTAATTACTTGTTATAATTGCATGGATGACGGATTGTATTCCTTAATACCATTCATGGGGTGGCATACATAACTCCCCAATTCTATGAGCTCTTATCTCTTCCTACACCATGCCCAGCACAACTATAGGGATTGTAAACAGTGGCTCATGCATTAAATACAACCAATAAAGACCTAGTACGCCTCGGTTCATGTTTCTTAAGACGTTCAAGCATGTTACCATTTGGAGATCTGCCAGTTTTCTTAAGCCTAACATATAAATCATTCATCCAAGACAAGAATAAACAAGTAATCAACACATAATCAATATCTAGGTTTCATTAGATCTAAGCAAACACAAAAGAGATTAAGCCTAGCATAATGGAATTAAGATAAGAACATGATATAGACAACCAACACATAGACATATTGATTGAATTGGAAGAACAATTATCTCAATTACAATGCAAGGTATCAAGGGTTTGGAACCCTTGAAAAACCTGTAAAAGTTGCACCAAATTCGTCTTTAGGGTTTCTCCAAAACTTCTCTCTTTTAAATGTAAAAAACTAGAAAACTATATATAGGAAAATAGGGCTGACGGCGTCAAGACAACAATGTGACGCCGTCACCTCGCCGCCAAATACTTCCTCGGACGGCCTTGATCTACTTCTGACGCCCTGTGTGACGCCGTCATCAACTACGGATTTTTATTCTTGGGGTTTTTGACGCCGTCAGGACAACTCTTGACGCCTTCATGAACTACGGATTTTAATTCTTGAGGTTTGACGCCGTCATGGCATTACTCTTGACGCCGTCACCTACTGTTCCCAGCATGGAAAATTGAGACTTTGCCGTTTTCATCACTTTTATGCTTCAAAAACGTCCAAAATGGCTTCTTTTCCAGAATTCACTCTCCAAGTACCAAAAATCACAAAAGGAACGATTTAGGGCAATATTTGATCAAATAAATTCGGATTCGGGCTTAAATGACCCCCTAAAAACGGATCATTTTTTGCCTCATCATATACCCTTACACTTGAGATTTGCTTGTCCTCAAGCAAATGCGCTTTTATTCTACTCAAAATACAAGTTATGGGTCATTTAACACTAATATAAAAGTAATTACAACAAATAATCGTTCCACTAAAGACCAATAGACAAGCACGAAGGTCATACACTAGCACCTCACAAATAGTGTTTAGATACTCACATCTCTCGGGTGTAATAAAGTAATATAACATTATGGAAATGGAAGATATCTCTCACTACCTGTCATAGCAAAATAGATTACTATAGGCTTGGGAAATGATCAAACCTCCACCACATGGCGTAAGCACCTAGGATAAACTATCAAAGAGGTCTTTTAAAGGGTTGTAACGTTAGGTATAGGGATATGAATTACACGGTTTTGTTGGATAAAGGAAGTTTTACTGGTGGCGAGTTAACAATCTTGGTTAATTACATGTACAATATGGCGTTGCTAAGCTAAGACTAGACTCGACTTAAGCTAATAAATGAAAAATAACAAAAATATAAAATGAACATAGAATAAAAAGGGATGGTAGTTTTTTTTGCATACACTCTTACCCTACCATCCAAAATAATACATCATAGGGAATGAGAATTCCCCTTACACTTGAATTTTTACATACTTTACATTAAACTAATCTAATGACTCGAATTAAGAAAATCAAAACACTTGGAGCACTTTTAAGATTAACGCACATATGGGGGTAATAATATTATGTTCTTCCCCATTACTCTATAAAATAAGTACTTACCCATGAGTCCCAATCGTCCCAAAACAATATGTACAAGGATATGACTCGACTTAGAAACCATGTAATCAATTAGAAAGTTAACTTAGGGTTTAACAAATAATAATAGTGCACTAAAAATGAGCGCATACACGGAAGGCTAAGGCGATTTGGGTGTACATTTAAGTGGGGTGTAACAAATTCTTCCTTTAAGTAAGATGCTTAAAGATAGAAACGAAAAGATAGGCTCGGAGGGGTGTACTAGGGGTATCGTGTACTAAAAATGAGTACAAAGCTAAGGTGTGGGAAAAAAAAATTAGTTGACTTAACTAGCCAAGTAATATGACTTAAATGGTCAAGTAATTATGATACGGGTTTAACACAAGGGTAATCCTAATGCCTCTTATCATGTAGTAAATCCTACCACACGAATGTAGTCTCACTAGCGGTCTCGGGATGCATCACTAACGCAAGTTCTAGAATCTAAATGCTACTGGTACACTCATAAGCACTAATAATAAATGCTTTTCCTATCAAATCTAAAGGCGAACCTCACATTTTTTGGTGGAAAATTTTTCTGAATATACGGTTATGTGCTAGTCATACAATCTCCTATCCATGAGACGCTTGCTATGGCTAAAGTTTCACTCCTAAATGTTGTAAAAAATTTTAAATTTGGCGCTAAAATTACACTAACAAGTATTTCTCATAGTTTTATTACATATCTACTATCAAACAAAACAAACTCAAGCGAAAGTGCATATGTAAGGTATCATCTTTTTACCCTCCCCTTACACTTAAGATGAACATTGTCCCCAATGTTCAAGTAAAGAATGTAAAAGTGAAAAAGTAAAGAGAATGAAATCAAATACTCCCCTGATTCGCTCGGTATGGATTATAGGTTGGCCAGGTTAAATCTTTCTCCAAGAAAATGAACAATCAAAGCTTCCCTTCCAGAATATAAATCATCTCCTTGTCGAACATAACCTGTAAATCCTGACAAAAATAGACAAGACAACCTCGCGTAAAATCGGTGGCATCCTATATAAGTTGTTGATATAAATAATGTTTGTGAATGTTATTAATATTTCTCAATAAACCTATGTTTTGATAATCACAAAACTTAAATCAAATTAAGTCAAGAATAAGACATAAACAAGTATTTGGTGACAAATATTTACCTCTACATCTTATATCACTCAAGGTATGCATAAACTTAGTAACTTATGCATTACATGATCAAAGGAAATTTTATATTAATACATAACATTATATAAAATGATTTTAACATTTTATATATATTTGTAAATCATTTTTGGTAAAGCTTTATTAAACCACAAAAATATGATTTCAAATTTCCAACCAAAAAGGGCAAATTTTATCCAGAAAAACTTTTGGAACGTTCAGGAGGGCGGCCCCCTTAATTTTACTAGGCGGCCCCCTTAATCATTAAGGGGACCGGCCTACAATTAAGGGGACCGGCACGCTCCCGAACAGTAAAATCTGGCCCTATAAATATTGGATCATTCCACATATTTTTCTCACCTTTTTGCACTATAAACTTTCTGATCCAATCTTCTTCTCTAGATCTAAAATCCTTTGATCATATATTTCATAAGTCTTTGTTTCCAAGTGATCTAAAGCTTCATCCATTCAAGTGCAAGAAGAAGAACACTTCTCTACATCCATCTTATTGTAGTGGTGTTGTGTATAGCTAGTTTCATATAGTACTAGTGATAGTCATTTGTTAAGGTGTTGTGTATATTTGTTGATTGTAGAATCTTGGTGTGTTGTAACTAGTTTAGTAGTTGTGACTTAGTTGTGCATAGAAGAAGGTGTGAAGATTGACAAGGTGTGAAGACGGTGTGAAGTCTTGAAGAAGGTGTGAAGGTATGATTAAGGTGTGAAGATCACGTGGTGTGATATTTGGTGTGAGATTGGTTCTAGCTACGATTAGAACTCGACATTTAGCTTAGTGTCGTTAACTTGTGTAAGCCAAGGTGTGTAAGGTTTCTCCACCATAAGGAGTTTGTTGACATAGTGAAGAAAACTATCGAGTGTGGTACTCGGGGAGTGGAGTAGGGCAAGGAACGTGTCCTTGTAGCCGAACCACTATAAATTCACGTGTTGTGGTTTAATCTTTCTAACTCTATCTTTTCTTCATTATATTTCAATACTTTCAATATTAGTTTAGATTTGCTTATATTGGTTGTTGCTTGAACTCACTTAAGGTCGAATCGAAAGTTTTTATAACCAACAAAATATTTTGGAAATAAATTTAAAAGGACATAAAACTATTCAACCCCCCCTTCTAGTTTTCCACAATTGGTATCAGGAGCCACGTCTAGCAAGATCTTTAAAATATATTGTATTTTAAAACTTGTAACGATCTATGGAATCTGAAAAATATTTAGAAGGGCAATCTATGCAAAGACCACCACTATTTGAAAGTGATGGATTTTTATATTGGAAAAATCGATTCGAAACTTATGTGAAGTCAAAAGATCTAGATCTTTGGCATGTTATTACTAATGGTGATTTTTTACCTATTCAAAATAACCCGGAAACTAAGAAAGATGAAATCGTACCTTTTGAAAAACAAAATGATGATTTAAAAAGAAAACTTGCTAAAAATAATGAAGCAAAAATGGTTATTTATAATGCACTACCACGTAAAGAGTACGAAAGGATCTTTATGTGTGAAACCGCAAAAGAAATTTGGAACTCTTTACTAATAACTCACCAAGGTAATAGTCAAGTAAAAGATAATAAGATAGATCTACTTGTTCAACAATACGAGCAATTCACGATTCCGGAAGAGGAATCAATTGACAATGCTTTTGCAAGATTTAACACTATCATCACAAGTTTAAAAGCACTTGATGAGAATTTTTCTAGTAAGAATTTTGTTAGGAAGTTTCTTAGGGCTCTTCATCCAAAATGGCGAGCTAAAGTGACGGCTATTGAAGAATCGAAGAATTTGTCAACTTTGCAACTTGACGAATTAATTGGAAATCTAAAAGTCTACGAAGTCATCATTAAGAAGGACTCCGAAATGGTCAAGAAAAAACGAGAGCAAAGCAAGTCAATCGCCTTGAAAGCTAGAAAGGAATCTAGTATCGAAGATAGCTCATCTTCCGAAAGTGATGACGAAGAATACGCCATGGCCGTAAGAGATTTCAAGAAATTCTTCAAAAGGCGAGGAAGATTCGTAAGACAACCGTATGATGAAAAGAAAACATTTCAAAAGAGTAAAGATGACAAGAACAACAAGATTGAAAGAAAGTGTTTCAAGTGTGGAGATCCAAATCACCTTATTGGAAAATGTCCAATGATGACAAGAGATCAAAATCAAAGAGCATTTGTTGGAGGTGCTTGGAGTGATAGTGATGATGATGAGAATGAAACGACAAAGGAAGAAAAATGTCTCATGGCGAATACACCAAATGAGGTACGTTCCGAAACCGAATATTTTAGTGATGAAAGTATATCATTAGATGAAAAAGATCTAGATAATGAATATATTAAACTATGCAAATTAGGACAACTAGTAATGGCCAAAAACAAATCACTAAAATACATTAACAATCAATTAGAAAGTGAAGTACTTGAACTAAAAATTAAAATACATCAACTAGAAAAAGGTAAAGAAATTTTTGAAGAATGTAAATCATGTCAAGAGCTTAAAGGTGAAAATGAAATACTTAGGGAAGAAATTCGCAAACTTGACAAATTTGAAAATAGTAGTCAATCACTTAGTAAAATAATAAGTATTCAAAGAACATCCGGAGACAAAACCGGCTTAGGATTTAATTCAAATGAGGCTTCAACAAGCGAGATTAAAAATGTAAAATTTGAAAGTGAACTCAACAAACAAAAACCTTTAAAATCTAATCCTAAGTATATACTTATTAATGATAAGAAAATACCTCTTGCCAACGATGAAGAAGTTAAAGATTTTTATAAATCGTCTTTAAAGACCGAAGTAGGATCTTCTAAACCCAAAATAAGATCTAAAACTCCACCACCTAGAAAACCAAATAATTCTCATCCTAGGTCTAAAACACCTCAACCAAGAAGAAATCAAAATAGACAAAACTATAATAACAATAGTAATCAAATGTGGAACTACCAACAAAGCTACAATCCTTGGGGCATTCTACCACCTTTCATGCACCCGAGTCAAATGTTAAACATGTTTGGACCAAACAACTTTGGACCAAAAGGACAATGGAGATCAAATGGCTAGACGAACATTCCTTGAGGCAATCTTGGTTTTTCTCTCAACATAGACTTTTTCAAAGTCTATATTTCATCTTGATGATGTTGAAGATTTCTTTTGAAGACCACCGGGTACGCCATTCTTTCACAACTCATTGCCATGCTTAGATAAATATGCATTGTTTGATTTCGTCAATTATTTAGATATAATTTGTTATTGTCTTCTATTTGTTAGAATCACATATATACTTATATATACATATATATACTATTATACGTAATATATTAAATATATATATATATATATATATATATATATATATATATATATATATATATATATATATATATATATATATATATATATATATATATATATATATATATATATATTCACTTGTACATAACCTAGATACGTCATTTGTTGACTTTCTAGAACTCCAAGAAATCGTTCTTTATCGAACCATTTCTTCCCCCCCCCCCCCCCTCACGTTATTCTAGTAAGTCCTCTTTTAGGAGACTCATGATGATGAAGGGATATGAGTCAAGTGGACTTTTATGATGCAAGAATGCCTTCGTACGTGAACACTATGGATGAAACAAACTCCTCTCGCCAACTATATCATATCTCCGCGACTATCCTTCAAATCTCACTCATCAACCCATCTTTCAATCACATTTATACTTATATATATAAACAATATATATATATAAATATATATATATATATATATATATATATATATATATATATATATATATATATATATATATATATATATATACATATATATATATATATATACATATATATATATATATATATATATATATATATATATATATATATATATATATATATATATATATATATATATATATATATATATATATATATACACACTTATTCACATATTCCCGAACACACCTCAAACCCTTCATCAACTTAACACTTTGATCATTTTATCCAAAAATTGTCAAAGGTATATTTTAATTATCGAAACGGTAATTAAAAATTGTTAAGAATTTTATCATCGTGCCAATAGACGTTTACGTATTTTTGATATATTATAAATCTAATTATATACGTATAAATATTTTTGTTCCAGAAACGAATTCCGCGAAATTTGGAAAGTTTCAAAGGCGGCCCCCTTAATGATTAAAGGGACCGGCTTGTTATCGAGGGCGGTCCCCTTAATGTTTAAGGGGGCCGGCCATCTGACACTTCCAAAATCGTTTTCCTCTTTAATTCCATTTCCAAACACTCCATTTACTCACTCACCTCTTCCCCTATACTGCTGTGAACGAAACTAAACCTCCAAAACCACCAAAATCCTTCACCAAATCACTAATCCGGGGTTATTTCGCAAGGGGCAAACATCAACCAAACATATAACAACATCTTTTGTAAGTTTTCCAACATGCATTTCATCACATTTCATTCGATTTGGTGTCTGATCAATAATTATGCATTTTAGTAAAATTCATTTTAATTCGATTTTAAGTATTATTGAAGCTAGAAATTGAACTACCAAATGCTCCCCATAGGATTAGGATGATGTTTTGCAACTAAAAATTAGTATAACATATCATCTGGTCAAAATCATTAATCGCCCATAAACCCTAGTCGAATTTTATTTTTCAAAAGGCACATTGTTGATATAACTCTTAAAAACCACTTAAAACTTGCTACATTACATTGTTTTAACGTCCTAAACAATCAAAACATACTTTTCAATTTATTAGAAAATGGTTCATGAAGACAACATAGGCGTTTGGTTCATGAACAAACTATAACTATATGTAGTTATTTGAAACTTAAAACTTGTTCATAAAACTTGTTATTACTACTAAAATCAATAGACGTCATCAAGATATATAATCAATATATATACTGATGTTTTAGGATGTTTTTATCTAGTAAGGGAGCGTTTGGTTTATCTCAAAAATGATATTTTTGAAAACTAAAATTCGCGTTTTAATCTTTTAGACAAACTTATGTTGTGTCAAACTCTTATGGAATGGAAGATATATAATCTAATATATATCTAGCCTTATTTCGAAATGAATTATGATATCATACTCTTCGATATTATATATTCTAAACGAGTTTAAAATCAAAATAAAAGGAACATCATGAAACTACTTCATTGAATATTTTTTTTGTGTCGAAGTAGAATTTCGTTCCACATATAGTGCATATAATTATATAAATATATAACATATGCATGATAGTTGTTTTTATATTAATTTTATTTTTGTTGTTATATTGTTTAGGTGAAAATGCCTAAGAACACGGTTGGTGATGTCTCCAAAACCAAACAATACATTCCAAATGTCTTTTCTACTCCCGGCATGTCTCCTTCAGTTGCATGTTTCTATCGTCCTATTGAAAATATAAACATTCACGAAGGACGAATTGTCGATCCATCTTTCTATGAAAATGATCAAACCGAACGAATGTTCACCAATATTCGTTTTGAATGTCTTTTCCAAATCAACGAACCTATCATTCCTCGTTTTATCCTCGACTTCTATAGCCAAGTGACGGTGCAAACCGATCCCTATGGTCATCTCCTCATTTCCTTCATGATTCAAAATCAATTCATCACTCTTACTCTTGCTCAATTTGGGCAAATTCTTAAAATCCCATTCAACGGCCAAGCCGTTTTCTCAAATGAATGGGATCTTTCCACTCTTGAAAGAAATCGTCCTCAGGATGGCCCCTACTATTCTGAGATTCCTAGTCCTGAAGACATTCGTCGAATGCTTGAACTAGAACGTCGTACGACTAGTCGAGTAATCAAGTCGAAGAATGTCGATATTCATGCCAATCAAATCCTCCTCAAAGAGCTAAGCCAAGATATGAAGAAGTGGGAAGAACTCATTCGAGAGAATGCGTTTGGTACTGGTGGTCACCGTGATCATGTCACGGCGAGCATTGCCCACATGCTTTATTGTGTTATTGCTGAAGAGCAATACAATTTGGCTTATCTTTTTGTTCATCGAATCATGTCCGCCAAAAACACCCCAAATGCCAATCTTCCTTACGGTATGTTTCTCACACGACTTTATCGTTATGTGATGGAACATTACCCACATCTTCAAAGAGACTACTACGTTCATATCCTTCCTACTTTGAACCAACTTACTCGTGTTCGTACTCGCCGTCCTCGTAGTGACGAAGGAAAATCTCGTGTTCCTTTGTATTCTAGGCCTCGTGGTTCTACATCTCCTCGTGATGACGATGATGATGAGGAGGAAGACACCTCACGTGTTAGTACTCCATCCCCCACGACCTTTGTTGAAGATCTTTCCGATCTTGATGATACCGAGTATCAAATTCCTCTTCCTCATGAACGTACCGATGAGCTTCTCTTCACTCGTCAAACGTCTATCATCAATCGTCAACAACAAATGCATGAAGAACTTCGAGGGGGATTCAAATCCGTTGGGAAGATGTTTAGGAAGATGCTTGGAAAGAAAAAGAAGTAGAAGATATTGACGTGTTGCTACTTGTTATTACTTGTTTCTTTTAGACATTTGTATAGTTTGCTATTTGTCCGATTTATTCGAAAATACTTGTGTTAATTTCTTGTGTTATTCGGAATGATGTTTAGACTCTAATTATTATCATGCTTCAATATTAATGTTATGCCATGCCTCTTTTCAATATGGATTATAATATGTTTATTTGCATGCAAAATTTGATTATATATATATGTTTATATATCATCATTCCTAAAGTATGTACTCCTAATAGAGCTTGCTGGAAAAATACACTTGAAAAATCACCAAATTTTGCAAATTTTGGGTTTCTGGTCGTCTGGGAAAACACCAGATGGGCGGCCCCCTTAATTCCCTAGGCGGTCCCCTTAATTATTAAGGGGGCCGGCATACAATTAAGGGGACCGGCCATCTGGAACTGGGTTTACTGTATTCTTTTGCATCTTGTGAATCCTTTCTCTAGTTTCAGCTGCCATTTCCCATTTTGACCCAACTGATTTTAGAATCTCTTTCAACCATTTCAAACATTTACCTAAATCACCCATTTCCATACTATAAATTCCCTCCATTATCACCATTCTTCATCTCATCATTCATCATATCATCATGACTCCTCCAAGCACCTCAAACTCCAAAACCTCCAAGAAACAAAAACTTGTGGTCATTCCTCCAAAACAACTCTTCATTGACTTAACAAATGAAGACAACATAACCCCATCACCTCCACCAAAATGCTCCTCTCCAAGTGCACCTAATGCACCATCCAAAACACCTTCCACTCATGGAACTTCCTCATCTTCCTTACCCTCAACCTCATAAATCAATGACTACATCAATTCACACTTGTCACCACAAGTATCATCACCACTTCCCACACAAGAACCTATATCCACCCATCTTACAATCTCACTTTCACCAATAACACCACTTGATACTCAACTCTCATCTCCACAAATTACACCACCATACTTTGCCAATCCCAGACCTTGGAGGATGCTTGAATCACATGGTGATACTTGCCTTTGTTGTATCCACAACCGAACCATCATCTTTGGCCTTAAAGATGAATTTCAATATATGTTTTCATATATTGAACATTTGCTTACCAACCCACCACCACCTCCAACTCCACCATCCTCTCCTATAATTCCTCCACCAAAATTCTCATCCACTCCTCCACCATCACCATCATGCTCTCCAAATTAAGCATTTGATATGCTTAATAAATAAAGTCTTTGCCACCCCTTTTGCTTGCAAGCTCTATGAAGTCCATGTACTTTTGCATGATGATGTATCTTTCTTGATTAATTGGCTTATGTATTTGCTATTATGTTGTTAGCTTATGTACTCGTATTGTTGTGTCTTAACACAACCATTGCTCTAATATGAATGTTTCTTTCTTTTCTCATCACCCTATATTTGTGCACATGTATATACTTGTGCTTCTAATATTTTTCTTTTGCAAGCATTCCATAGCTCGTTCTCTTGGTGCCCCCAAACGAGGGGGAGTACACATCAAGGGGGAGTTTCTACCCGTCAAAATTTTCACGAATGAAAACTTGTCGGCATAACCTTTTTGATGTTACAAAAAGGGGGAGAAGTACATATAAACTCACTAAAATACTTGTTTAAAAACTAATTTTTGAGTTAATGAGTTTAAGTTTTGTAATCATCAAAAAGGGGGAGATTGTTGATATAAATAATGTTTGTGAATGTTATTAATATTTCTCAATAAACCTATGTTTTGATAATCACAAAACTTAAATCAAATTAAGTCAAGAATAAGACATAAACAAGTATTTGGTGACAAATATTTACCTCTACATCTTATATCACTCAAGGTATGCATAAACTTAGTAACTTATGCATTACATGATCAAAGGAAATTTTATATTAATACATAACATTATATAAAATGATTTTAACATTTTATATATATTTGTAAATCATTTTTGGTAAAGCTTTATTAAACCACAAAAATATGATTTCAAATTTCCAACCAAAAAGGGCAAATTTTATCCAGAAAAACTTTTGGAACTTTCAGGAGGGCG
This sequence comes from Artemisia argyi, assembly GCA_030686995.1. Taxonomy (NCBI): domain Eukaryota; kingdom Viridiplantae; phylum Streptophyta; class Magnoliopsida; order Asterales; family Asteraceae; genus Artemisia; species Artemisia argyi. The sequence continues at coordinate 41,284,261 of CM060693.1, read as the reverse complement.
GCCCCCTTAATTTTACTAGGCGGCCCCCTTAATCATTAAGGGGACCGGCCTACAATTAAGGGGACCGGCACGCTCCCGAACAGTAAAATCTGGCCCTATAAATATTGGATCATTCCACATATTTTTCTCACCTTTTTGCACTATAAACTTTCTGATCCAATCTTCTTCTCTAGATCTAAAATCCTTTGATCATATATTTCATAAGTCTTTGTTTCCAAGTGATCTAAAGCTTCATCCATTCAAGTGCAAGAAGAAGAACACTTCTCTACATCCATCTTATTGTAGTGGTATTGTGTATAGCTAGTTTCATATAGTACTAGTGATAGTCATTTGTTAAGGTGTTGTGTATATTTGTTGATTGTAGAATCTTGGTGTGTTGTAAACTAGTTTAGTAGTTGTGACTTAGTTGTGCATAGAAGAAGGTGTGAAGATTGACAAGGTATGAAGATGGTGTGAAGTCTTGAAGAAGGTGTGAAGGTGTGATTAAGGTGTGAAGATCACGTGGTGTGATATTTGGTGTGAGATTGGTTCTAGCTACGATTAGAACTCGACATTTAGCTTAGTGTCGTTAACTTGTGTAAGCCAAGGTGTGTAAGGTTTCTCCACCATAAGGAGTTTGTTGACATAGTGAAGAAAACTCTCGAGTGTGGTACTCGGGGAGTGGAGTAGGGCAAGGAAGGTGTCCTTGTAGCCGAACCACTATAAATTCCCGTGTTATGGTTTGATCTTTCTAACTCTATCTTTTCTTCATTATATTTCAATACTTTCAATATTAGTTTAGATTTGCTTATATTGGTTGTTGCTTGAACTCACTTAAGGTCGAACCGAAAGTTTTTATAACCAACAAAATATTTTGGAAATAAATTTAAAAGGACATAAAACTATTCAACCCCCCCCCCCTTCTAGTTTTCCACATAAGTTACTAAATCCTAGAAAACAAAGTAAGATATAATGCTTGTGGAATGAAGTTTGCAGATTTCCTGGAGATTATAAAACTTAATAATTCACAAAAACCATAAGACTCCGTTAGAAAAAACAAAACCGGTAAAATTTCCAGATTTTTACTCCTGACGCCGTCAGAATGGACCTGCAGAAATTCTTATGTTAAGTTTCCAGAAAATTTCTGGAAAAACTTGGTCCTACTTCCTGGAAAATCCTGCAAAACTTCATTATGATTCAATACAAGCATTTGACTCTAACAAATACGAATATACATGCTCATTTAATATTGTGGAGAATCATGATCGGTTTGTTTCTTAAAAACATATTTGGGGTTTCCCCTTACACTTATCTTTTGCAAAAATACTTTTAGGTTGGAGTTAAGACTAGGCCAAACAACATAGTAAAGTATTTCCACATTTTAATTTAGAAACATGATCAACCAACAATAAAAATAAAACATGCATACGGAAGCAAATAACAATCAAACAAATAAAATCACACAAAACATGGGTTGCCTCCCAAGAAGCGCTTGTTTTTGTTCGAGTCACGAGCCTGACTCTACCCTTATTTAACGGATAAAAGGGAAGTTTTCCCTACACTTAGGATTAGGTGCGGGTGGAAGTAGCGATACACACCCTTAGGGTGGAAGTATGCCACGTGAGAAAATAGTGGTGGATGAATTATATGCTCAAAGGGGTGTGCTCCTATCATCATAACCTTCACAAATTCAATCGGGTTAATGGGTGGATTAAGATTTTCTCCTAGAAAGGGATCATTTTCTATCATCTTCAAGAGACTACTAGTTGGGGATCCATCTTGACCTAATAAACCCGGTTTAAACCCATAATGTTTCTTACGATCAATCATGAATGGGTGATGTAAGTATGTAAGGTCATGGTTCACTCCTATGTTGGCTTCTTCTCTACAAGGCTTGGGGTTTACTACCTTCAACGTAAAACTACCCGGACTATATGGTTTGATGGGTGGATCGGGACCTATTTCAATTCCTAAATCTTCATCCAAGGATGAAAGATTAGGTAACGGTTTTGGTTGAGGCTCCGGTTCATCAAAACTAGGAACTTCCCTAGAACTGGGAGTAAGGTTCTCACTACAAGTATTCAAACCTATATCCTCAAGTGGTGTTTGGTTCAAGGGCTCTACCTCTATTGGGGTTCCTATAGTCTTTTCTACTTCTTCAGGGTAAGTCACGGGTGGTATGTGTGCCACAAATAATGGTAGGACTTGTGGGGTACTTTGTGGGCTTGGATTATCCACCTCATCCTCCATTGTATCAAGATTACCTATGTGCTTGTTTTGTACTATGGCATTAGGTGACATCCACACAGGTATCCCTGAGTAATCATCCCCAGACAAACTCCCTGTTTGCTCCTTCAAACTTGTTTTTGATTGATTTGTGATGTTGTTTGTTGGGTTGTCTACTCTATAATAATATTGGGCACAGTCTTCTATGGTATCCCATGCTTCTTCAGCACTTAATTCCCTAGGGCCCCCATTGGCAAAATCATCAATGCACATTTGGTCACATCGGCTGACACGATAGTAAAAGGTTTGGGTTAGGGATGCTAAAGAGAAACTATGATGAGGGAATTTTCGAAGTAAAAATTTAAAACGAGTCCATGCATCATATATGGGTTCATCTCAATATTGTTTGAAATTCGAGATGTCAATAGGGTAGAATGGCCTTTGTGGTTGGTGGTATGGTGGATTCGCGTACTCCATAATGGTGAACAGAAGAGTCAATGGAAATTACGAACAAACACACAAAGAAAAAGATAGACTAAAGAAATCCTAAAAAAAAATAAAAATAAAATCTTACTAGAAAGGAATCTAGCAAGTAGACCTAATAAAAAGAAATTCTAACCTAGACAATAATTATTCCCCGGGCTGCGGCGCCAAAAACTTGATGCGTGGGAATTGCAACAGGCTTTACCTCTCGAGGGATCTCGAGAAGCTTACAACCCCCACCAGGCAGTGTACCTGATCGTTGTAGTATAGTATAGTGACAAGTACCGGGGGATTGATCGTTCAGCTTAGGAATAGTGTCGCTAGGATTAGAAAGCCTAATTACTAGTTCTAAAGGTGAGGGACGATTATTTTTTGTGTTTTTATATTTTTTAGAAAGCAAATAAAATCTCGGGTTTTGGAAGAGTGGGCGGAATTAGTTGCTATTCAACTAACCCAATACTAATATGCAATCAAAATAAAATAATAAAAATGAAAATAAACTAATTATACTAAGGTTGTGAGCAGTAATTGGAGAAAATGTGTTTACTTAGATTTCATTACTCCCTAGATATCTTTTACATGTTAATTACTTGTTATAATTGCATGGATGACGGATTGTATTCCTTAATACCATTCATGGGGTGGCATACATAACTCCCCAATTCTATGAGCTCTTATCTCCTCCTACACCATGCCCAGTACAACTATAGGGATTGTAAACAGTGGCTCATGCATTAAATACAACCAATAAAGACCTAGTACGCCTCGGTTCATATTTTTTAAGACGTTCAAGCATGTTACCATTTGGAGATCTGCCAGTTTTCTTAAGCCTAACATATAAATCATTCATCCAAGAAAAGAATAAACAAGTAATCAACACATAATCAATATCTAGGTTTCATTAGATCTAAGCAAACACAAAAGAGATTTAGCCTAGCATAATGGAATTAAGATAAGAACATGATATAGACAACCAACACATAGACATATTGATTGAATTAGAAGAACACTTATCTCAATTACAATGCAAGGTATCAAGGGTTTGGAACCCTTGAAAAACCTGTAAAAGTTGCACCAAATTCGTCTTTAGGGTTTCTCCAAAACTTCTCCTTTTTAAATGTGAAAAACTAGAAAACTATATATAGGAAAATAGGGCTGACGGCGTCAAGACAACAATGTGATGCCGTCACCTCGCCGCCAAATACTTCCTCGGACGGCCTTGATCTACTTCTGACGCCCTGTGTGACGCCGTCATCAACTACGGATTTTTATTCTTGGGGTTTTTGACGCCGTCAGGACAACTCTTGACGCCTTCATGAACTACGGATTTTAATTCTTGAGGTTTGACGCCGTCATGGCATTACTCTTGACGCCGTCACCTACTGTTCCCAGCATGGAAAATTGAGACTTTGCCGTTTTCTCACTTTTATGCTCCAAAAACGTCCAAAATGGCTTCTTTTCCAGAATTCACTCTCCAAGTACCTAAAATCACAAAAGGAACAATTTAGGGCAATATTTGATCAAATAAATTCGGATTCGGGCTTAAATGACCCCCTAAAAACGGATCATTTTCGCCTCATCAGCGTTGTACTCATTTTTAGTACACGATACCCCTAGTACACCCCTCCGAGCCTATCTTTTCGTTTATAACTTTAAGCATTTTACTTAAAGGAAGAATTTGTTACAACCCACTCAAATGTGCAACCAAATCGCCTTAGCTTTCCGTGTATGCACTCATCTTTAGTGCATTATTGTTATATGTTTAAACCCTTAGTTAATTATCTAATTGATTACATGGTTGCTAAGTCGAGTCATATCTTGTACATATTATTTTGGGACGATTGGGACTCATGGGTAAAGTACTTGTGTTATGGAGTAATGGGGAAGAACATCATATATTACCCTCATATGTGCGTTAATCTTAAAAAGTACTCCAAGTGTTTTGATTATCTTGATTCAAGTCATTAGATTAGTTTATTGTAAAGTATGTAAAGATTCAAGTGTAAGGGGAATGTACATTCCCTATGATGTATTATTTTGGATGGTAGGGTAAGAGTGTATATCCAAAAAAAATAAAAATAAATAAAAAAAATCGACAAATCAAGAAAAAGAAAAAAAATATAGAAAAAGAAAAAGAGAAAAACATACGGACTACCATCCCGTTTCATTCTATGTTTGTTTTATATTTTTGTTATTTTTGATTTATCAGCTTAAGTCGAGTCGAGTCTTGGCTTAGCAATGCCATATTGTACATGTAATTAACCAAGATGATTAACTTGCCACCAGTAAATATTGCCTTTATCCAACAAAACCGTGTTTTCCATATCCCTACACCTAACGTTATAACCTTTTAAAAGACCTATTTGATAGTTTATCCTAGGTGCTTACGCCAAGTGGTGGAGGTTTGATCCTTTCCCAAGCCTATGATAATCTATTTGCTATGACAGGTAGTGAGAGATGTTTTCCATTTCCTTATTGTGATATATACTTTATTACACCCGAGAGATGTGAGTATCTAAACACTATTTGTGAGGTGCTAGTGTATGACCTCCGTGCTTGTCTTTGGTTTTTAGTGGGACAATTATTTGTTGTAATTACTTTTATATTAGCGTTAAATGACCCCTAACTTGTATTTTGATTAGAATAAAAGCGCATTTGCTTGAGGACAAGCAAATCTCAAGTGTAAGGGTATTTGATGAGGCGAAAGGTGTACCGCTTTTAAGGGGTCATTTAAGCCTGAATTCGAGATTATTTGATCAAATATTGCCCTAAATTGTTTCTTTTGTAATTTTAGGTACTTTTGAGGAAGAATCTGAAAAAGGAAGCATTTTGAACGTTTTTTGAGCATAAAAGTGAAGAAAACGGCAAAGTCTCAAATTTTCTTGCTGGGAACAGTACCTGACGGCGTCAAGCCTTTGTACATGACGGAGTCAAGAGTTACAAAAGAGGTGGAAGTGGAAAATACATGTGACGATCCAGAGAGTTTTCAAGCTTAGGACCTGACGACGTCACCAAGGCCGTCAGGGTCCAATTACTAGTGACGGCCCAGAGCATTTCTCCACATGACGGTGTCACAAATAGATCTAGGCAATATGATTTTATCAAGGCGGCGAGTTGACGGCGTCACGATCTAACACATAACGCCGTCAAGATGTATAATCTATATATACTTTTCCAAATTTCATTCATTAGGATGCAACTTTGAGGGAATAAACCCTAGTCCGAATTTTATCAGTTTTTCAAGGTTTCAACCTCTTGATTCTTCCATGTTCAATTGAAGATAAGTATTTATTCAAATCATTCAATATGTCTATGTGTTGTGTGATTATATCTTACGCTTGTCTTCTCTTTAACATGCCAGGCTAGATTTTTCTTGTGTTTGCTTAGATATAGTGAAACCTAGATGTTAATTATGGGTTGATTGTTTGTTTATAATTGTTACGGATGATTGTATTCGATGTTAGGCTTAAAAAAACTGGCAGACTTCCATTGGTAACTTGCTTGAACATCTTAAGAAACATGATCGAAGGTGTACTACAATTTTTGGTTGTATTTAATGCGTAGGAGAATTCTAATGATCCCATGTTAGGTGACTTCCAACCCATCTGACCCTTTTCTTTAACCCGAATTGACCCCTTTGTAAGGGGTTGGGTTGAAATTGCTACCTTTACTTGAACAAATAATAGGTTTTCGTTGATCTTGATAGATCTGTTGCCTCTTATTTCAGGAAATTATAATTTGATTTGTAGACTTGACTACTTCAATTCATTACGCCACCATTATTATTAATTGACAATTCAAGTCTGATATTTTTTCATAACATTGACGTTACATTGACTTATCTATACTACCTATAAAGCAAAAATGGTCAAAGGTGAAAGTGGAAAAGTCAAGAAAAGTGAAATGTGAAATGTTGAAAAATGTATATAAGGAAATTATGAAATGTAATTAATACTTTTATTAAAACACCCCATTACTTAAAAGTACAATGATTTATACACATTGTACAACCAATTAAAACAATTAATACAAATCACAAACCGGGTTGACCCGGGATGCTTCAAACCCAACGGGTTGAACCGGTTAAATTTGACCCGTTTTCGACCCAACCTAGCAAGTTGACCCGGTTTAAATCGACCAATTTTTCGACCGGAACGATTCAACCGGTTGAACCACTAGGGTCGAACCGGGTTTCAAAACATTATATTTAATTTCCAAATCTTCAAACTTTTATTATTTTTCATTTATAACCTATAAACTTATTTTTATCAATAAACTATTTTTCGCTATAATATCCCGTTGTTATGCACGAGTACTCGTCTAGTTATGTTAATATATGCAGGAGAAATTACGTGGCTGACATATCAAAGGAGAATACTGCTTGGAACGACTTGGGATTTGCATTTAATTTTGTTAATTTATTTTCTCATGAACTGAGTCAAACATTTTCCTAATGTATAACATTTACCTGTATTCTTTGTTGTACATTGTTATTTCGGCATGGAATTGTAATTAACTGTTTAGCCCATCCATTTTTTTTCCCACTTGCTTTACATCATTAATTTATATGATTAGCTACTATGCTATGTAAATTGTTGTTTCACTACTCACTAGTTATATTTTCGTGAGTTAACCTCAGTCTGTACAGGTGACATGCTATATGAAACACACATTGCGTATTTATGTCCAACTTTTTCCGAACTCGAATACATGCAAACTTTTTTTGTTTAAGATTTGTGAAAATGTGTATCGTTGATAATATAATTTGCATGGTAGAAAGATATTGTTACTTTTTTAAATTACACATCTATGCTTGTTATCTGCGTAAGACTCTGTGTTGGTTGTAATCAAGTTTAAGCTCGTCAAGTTCATCACCGACTGCAGTTACTATTTATTATTATTATTATTATTATTATTATTATTATTATCATCTTTTTAATTTTATTTTATTTATTTATTTTTTATGCATATTCTACTACTTATAAGTCACGTGCTGGAAATCAACTTAATTTTGTTTAAATTTTAGTTTAACGTACTAGTTATAATACCCGCGTACGCGCGGGGTTTTTTAATAATATATTTTTATTTATTAAAAAAAATAATTTAATCTTTGTTTTGTTTGATTTATGATTTTTAATTATAGCATTTTATTATTAAAGATAATCATTTAAAAATTTTAATTATATCATTAGTTGCTTCTTGTGACAACCGGCAGTTTAGGGAGTTATTTTAAAAACCGCATTACGTTAAAGTTCGTTTAAAATTTTTATTTAGAATTTTATTTCACAACGAACTTGTACGACCTATTTTATGGATATTTATAATTAATGATGTTATGGAAATCGTGAATTATTTTCATAATTCATTTTGATATTATGCTCGGTGATTGATTCGCCTCAAACGGTCAGATAATTATTGGTCAACCACTTGTGAATGGTCAAGTATAATAGTCAAACAGCTGAGGCAAATGCTTCCGTGGAATACAGTATTTTCCCGGGTCGTAATGTCCCAACGAGGTTGTGATGGTATTAAAAACGAGTCTGTGATCGAGTGAATGTGACAGGAAAGGTTATAAGTTTGTGTGTGTGTGTGTGTTTAACTAGGGTTTTATAACTTAAATAAACTATCTTAACGATTACGTGAAACCTAAATATCTAATACGTATAAACGTACACCAATTTAAAATCAGACGCGACTGCGTACTGAGAAAAATGTGAGTTTTTAAGAAAAATAAACTACAAGGGTTAAAAATAAAAATTATATAAACTTAAACTTAAAATAAAATTCAATTAAAAAGAAAACTATTTTTTAGATTATTTTATTATTTATTATTAATTATTTAATTAAAAACTATTTAACTTTTTAATTAAAACTAATTTAAATCAAACTAAAAATTATAAATACTACAAATTAAACTAAAAACTTATAAAAATAATTTCTAAACTTAAAAATAAACTTGAAGAAAGTATAAAAATTAAAAATAACTATTTTTGTCTTTTTATGGATTTTCTATTAATCAAAAACTATTTATATTAATTAAACTAATTAAACTATTTTAAATTACAAATAATACTAAACTAACTTAGAAAATTATGAAAAAAATTACAAAACTATTTTATAACATATAAAAGCTAGGAAAAATATAAAAAATAGGTGTTACCTTATAAAAATTAATTATGCTATTTAAAACTTACTTATTAATTAATTACTAATAAAACTATTATTAATTATAACAAATACTAAATTACAATATAAAAATCTGAGAAAATTATTAAAAATACTTTAATATAAAAGGAAATTAATAAAAATATAAAATTACAAATTACTTAATAAAAATATAAAAATGAAAATTAAAATTAAATTGAATTAAATAGAAACTATCACTTATTTTTATATTGTTTTTTCTTGAATTTTCTTTTACAAAACTATATTATACATAAAAACAACTAACTTTAATAAAAACAAATATTTTATACCTTAATAATAAGCACTGTGGGGGCTTATTACCTCCACAGTTGACCACAGTTGACTTTAGAAGCAAATAAGCTAAAACTGACTTGTGTGGGACCCACTATAGTTAATTTAGGCTCCAATAAGTTTATTGAACAAGTTTAAGCCAGAATAAGCACAAGGGGACCACTGAATAAGCCAATAAGCCACAATAAGCACTTGCTTATTGTGGACTGAGACAGATTTGGGGACAAAGTTGGGGAGCAAAATTAAGTGGGGTCCACTGGGTACTAGGTCAAATAACTGGTCAACTATGAAAGTATACTAGGAGGGGGGTTCAATGGTACAAGGTTTGAGGTGGGGGGCCCACTGAGGTGGTCAGAAATCACCACCAAAGTGGTGGTGATGGGTGAATCTGCTGGTGTGCAGGGGAGATGTTCTCCCTGCAATTGTGTTTGGGGGTGAGTGGGGCCCAGGGTAAAATTCCTAAAAATATAAAAACTATGGACTACTAAAGTAGAGATGGTAGACAACAAGTAGGAACAAATTTCAAGTCTTCAAACCTACTCCTAAATTCTAAACAAATCTGGGCGTTTTGGGAAAAAACTGAGATGAACAATATTGACTTTTGAATGAAACTTTGCTACTTTGACTTTTATGAGTTTTAATGCTAATTTTCTGATTAGTTAAGTTTACTTAAACTATAATAGAACTAAATAAGGCTACATTACCTACTTATGAAGAGATTTGCAAGGATTTAGGGTCACAAGTCCTTAACAGTTAACTGTGGGAATGAATTGATGGTGATTTTGACTTGTGGTGTTCAGGGGTGTTGTTTTATGCTTCTACTGACATATTAAGACCCATTGTGAGGTTTTATAACCCTTGGTTACACAAGAAACATGGAACACAGTAGTTGACACCACTGATCCAAACACCCTCAATGCTTGACAGTTATGAAAATTATCCAACTAAACAATGATTATAACCAAGCTAATGATCTCAGAAATATAACTTATAATTACTTAGACCTATTTAAACCATATTATGTCTCTAACAACAATACTAACTCAGAAATCACCCAAGTACTAAATTGGACTGAAAATTGCAACAGATTCTAACAAACAACAATACAATTTTAAGTTATATTATAGCTAAACAACTTCAAATAAGCATAAAAGAAACAATAATCAATCTAATAAGAACCTTATACAGTAAATGGTACAAACTATGATTTGGAACTCACAATTTTTGCCCAATGCTCAAACCTGTTGAACCAAGAACCAAGTATGTGACTCCCATGAGTCTCTAAACCATAATCCAAAGCTTCTTATGCTTCCCAATCATTTCTCAATTCAGAATTCAACCCAAAAATTGTACAGTTGACTGATTTTGTGTTTATGGAATTTTTTATTACTAACTGAATTATATGGTTTCTAATAGCTTGTATAAGCTTTGTCAGGAGCTTAAGTGACCTTATGAGTCCAATACAACAAACAGACACAACAATTAAACTTTTTGAGATTTTTGAAATAAGGAGAAATTTCATAAACTGAGATTGGCACTGAAATGTGAAATTGATGCTTGAAAAAGATTAGAAGTACACTAAAACAACTTAGTACATGATTTTTAAACAGCAAATTACATTAAAAAAAAGAGAATTACTCTAAACGACTACCTAAACTATACTACAACTAATTACTCTCTTCTGTCTCTTCTTTCTTCCCTTTTTATTGACTTTCTGAGTTCCAGGTGTCCCTCTGTGACTTTCCCACCAATTGTGGACCATTAGATTGGTCTAATTGATCCTGGCCTTTGAAATTACCTTTTTGGCGCCAAAAATGTCTTTATGTCAGATGGGGTATCGTGTGAGGGATTTAAGGCATTTAATAGGTTTTGGGAAGTTGTAGAGGTGGAGGGGACATGGTGTGAAAGGGGAGAAGTAATACTGTGGGTGAGAAGGGTGGTTTTGGTTTTGCAGTTTCATGTGAGGAAGAAGAAGAAAGAAAGGAGGGAAGGTGGGTTTGACCGGGGGTTTGACCCCGGTTTATTATTAAAGGGTGGTATGGGCTGGTGTAGGTTGGGCCTTGGGTGGGCTTGGCTAGGATAATGGATTGGTTTTGTTTTTGGATTTGGGGTATATAATAAAACTAAGGGTCCGGTTTGTATTATAGCCATAGGGACCAAAAGTGTAATTTTATGAAAAGTTTGGGGGCTGAAATGGCAAGTTCCCAAATTTACCCAAGGGTTGTTTTTATTCACATGCAAATAGTACAAGGGTAGTAAAGATAATTTTCTAATTTTGAATACCCGGGGACTATTTTTGCCAAACTGCCAAACTTGAGGGACCAATTATGTAAATTCACCAAACTTATCACCCAAGGACCATTCCTGCAAAAGATTATTAGTACAAGGACCAAAATTGATTTTCTCAAAGTTTTTACATCCCAGGGACCATTTATGTCAAATTCCAAAGTATAGGGACTAAACTTGTAATTTTGTGAAACTTTGCACCAAAGGACTAAATATGTAACTTTGTGATTAAAAAGGACCTTTGGTGACTTTTTCAAGTTTTTAGAATAACCAGGGACTAGTTTTGCCAATTTATGAAACTTGAGGTACTGAAACTGCCAATTATGCAAACTTTGTACGTTTTTCATCTGTTTTTGCATATTTTGCATTTGAAACATATAAAACACACCTTTAAGATATTTTAAGTATTATGATGCATATTTGAGTGTTTTTGTATGTTTTGGCAGTTCAGATTGGTATAAAATGATGAGTATTTAGACACTCATCAGTGATGTATTCTTAAATTCTCACTTGGTACTACGTTGACTCCGGTACTAGGAAACTGAAAAGTTTAAAAACTTACGAGTTTTAATACGTTGTACTTTTTATTAACGTATTTATTATAATTTTTGGTGGAATAATATATATAGTCCGTCAAATGGTGAATATAACGAGCTTCGGGGACGTTTAATATTTTAGTCGTAAGTTCTCGCTTACGTAAGGGGACGTTTTTATTAATTTAAGTTGGTGATAAAAAGGTTTTGTGTGCAAATATAAAGGAGACTAAGTAGAGGGGCCAAAGTGTAAAATTTCCTTATTTAACCCTAAACCTAAAACTAATAATCTCATTTCCATCTTCACCTCTCTTCCCCTCTCCTCTCCTAGCTGTCGGCCACCCTTTGTCCGGCCACCACCGCCGCGCACCACCACACACCACCACTTCCAAAACATTCCCCACACCTCCCTTGTTATTATCTTGTGATTCACGCGCTCAAAAACAACCATCCTCACCTCGTTCGTGCCTCACCGACGCCGTACACTTCATCACCATCACTTTTCTTGGTCGAGTTTTGTAGATCCACGGGTAAGTATGCACGGGGTGCATCGGGTTTGTTGAAAAACGTGCCAAACCCACGAATTTATTATTGTTTTGGGTCGGATTCGAAAAGAAAAGGATGAAATAATAATGGGTTTTTGTTAAAACATGGTTAAATCTTGGTTTGGTATCCGGGTTTCGATGTTTGGTTGCTTTTCTTTGCGTGGTCGACCCGTAGCCGAGGGTCTCACCCTCGACTTTGTGATGATTCCGAGTTGTGGTCGACCTTTGACCCGATTTTCTTGATGTTTGACCTCTTTTGGTCATTGTGGTTGATGATTAATTGGATTCTTGATTGGTGTTCTTGTTGTTCGACTTGGGTTGGAGCCGACGACCCCATTGGGTCGGTTTGGTTATTTATTTTGTTTGGGTCGAGCTCCCGTGAGCTAGCCGCGACCTTGTGGTCTCGGGTGGGACCCACGCAACACTTGGTATATGTTTTTCGACTCGGGTTGACTTGGTAACTTGACCCGAATACGGTTATTTTTGTGAACCGTTGGTGATGTCGAAATATATATTTCGGCTAAATTAAATTTCATGGTTATTAAATATTGTTAACTATTATTATTATTGTGGCTTAATTGATTTTTGAAGCGGTTGACGAGTATTATGGACTCGTGGTATTATTTGAAGTTGTGTTGACGATAAAGTGGTTTTGGGGACCGATTGTGAGACGGTCACTTAGATTGACGGAGATAGGTTAGTCGGGTGCCGTAGTCGGACCCTATTGTTGTAGCACGTGGATTGGGATTGATTGGACGGAGATGTATTGATTGTTATGACTTTTATATTACTTTGGACTTGGACAATGAGCCGAGAGTCATGACTCGGACATGTGACCATTTCGTATGACTCAATAACTATTTATAAATAAAACGTAAATAATAAAACTCGTAATAATAGTTATTGATAATATAAACGTTTATATGAATATATAGACGTGAATAACGGATATATAATTATATAAGCGCGTATATTAATAATAATAATAATCACGAGTCGTATTATAAATAATACAATTAGATATATATTAGGCTACGAAAGTGGCGTAATATTATTGAACGTATTATTATAAAGAAATTGTTATGAAACGAGGAATCCTCGACAATTCTCTAATATTAAATAAAAATGTCATTTTGTATACATACTAAATAAACTTATCGAGTTATGCGGAGTCGTTGTCACTCGAGTTCAGGTAAGTTTTATTTGTGACTTTCGTGTTGTCACGGATATATGACGATTAATATAAACGTTTTCTATAACTAAATAACCACTTAACCGTACGGTTGAATCGGGTTATTTGGCTATATGAAATGAATATATTAATGGGCATCGTATCCTACGACGCCCATTGGTTGTGGTATATGTAAAGTGTAATAAATTGCGAGTGTATATATCGGGAAATCTGGCCAATTTGACGATATATATGAGGAATTTATTAAACTATGATATCTACCATATAGTATTTATGTGCTATGTGCTTTAGGATGGGGTGTAATCTTGGAACGGTATGTTACGTAAATAAATATGAGGATTATCAAATCGACGGATTCGATAAACTTCGGTGATTTATTTAAATGATATATTGGGCTAATATTAGATCCATAGTTTATTTTATTATTCTTTGTGTGACCTTTTGGTTTGTTTTGTGTCGACCCACCACCCGTATGGATACCAAACGTAAATACACCAAACTAATACGAAATGGATTTTCGGAAATAAAACGGATTCTCGTCCGGGTTTGGGAATATTTTGAATTTGAAGAAATGATTTCTGAACGAGTTAATATTGTTAGGTCGTGCCGAGTCCATAGTTGCTGTTTCGTGAGTTAATATACATCTTATTTCTACCGACTTCTTCTTGCTATTTTCTGGACTTGAGGTGAGTCATAGCCCCACTTTTACTCTTGAACTATGTTTTCAATACTTGGGGTGAGAAACGTGCAAATTATTTTATGTGGACTATTATCGCTTTTATATGCTTTCTAAACTTGCTATGCGTATGGACTAGGATGTATTGTCAGCTTTAGTCACATATATTTTATGTGTACTATTTAAGGCTGGCTTATTTGTATTGTCAGCTTTAGTCACACGGTTCGTGTGTACTATTCAAGGTTGGCTTATTTAGATACTGTAGCGTGCACCTATAGGTTATTAATACTTCGTAGGTTATCCGAGTATTTATGATATTGCGGGGGTTACCCGAATATCTATGTTAGAACGGAGGGTATCCGTGTGTTAGGTTGGAGCGGAGGGTATCCGCAGGCTTTTAGCGAATCCTTAGTCTAGCTAGCAAGCGTTTTGTGTATATGTCCACTATATTGTTAGATGAATGTAAACCTATGATCTCACCAGCGAAAGCTGACTTTTAGCACGTTTTCTCAGGTAATTAAGTGATGATATGCATGCTTGGAATGGAAGGCTCGGCCAAGGCTCATGGTTTATGGATCTATTTTTCTAAACTCTGATAATTAATTTTGGACCTATTGTTATAATATTTTGGGCCTGACTCTGAATGATGTTGGGATAAATGTAAACGTTAAAACCCCGTTTTGGTTGTGTTTTTATTATGTTTAATTTATTTCGTTCTATATTGTCTTGTGTTGGATACCAATCCCCGTAGCACCCCGAAAGCTTGTTGAGTCTTCCGCTGTATCAAATTTTGGGGGTGTTACAGATTGGTATCAGAGCCAAGGTTATAGAGAACTAGGTAAATAAACGCCTAAACTATAACCGTATTTTTATAGAAAATGATCCTTGACCACCGCCCGCCAGCCCGCCAAGCCGAAGCATCTTCTATTATTTGAGGTATTATGAGATATTTGAGATGATTGTTAGATTTGGGATTTATTGAGATGATTTGAGGTTTATGGATTTTAGTAATAAGATGGCGTTTCGAGGAATTATATGGTCTATATGTTTTATAAACATTTTTGTAATGCGGTGTTTGAAACTCTTTATTGAAATTATATGTTTGAATTATTTGATGAGGATTTTTAGTATGGTATTATGAGTTGCGATTTAGTTGTTTTGAAACACTTACACCTACCCTACGCCGTTGTCACAGACTATGGCCTCCCTTACGCCTAATGTTGTCGAGGATATTCTTACTGCACCGGTTTTACCTGCACAGTTCACTATGGCATCTGATGACCCTTACCAGATGGTCATGCTTTCAGCTACTGTACCGCAGGCAGCTTCTACTTCAGCACCACCCGCTGCATCTACGCAGGGACCCTCATCTTCTCTAGGGCTCCCTGGTACATCGAGGCAGCTTACTCTTCATCAGGCTTTGGCTCGCGTGGCCCCACGCTTTGCCCACCGAGCTACGACACGCATGTCGGTACGCCCTACTCCATCACCTTTACAGATTGATGCTCACTCTCTCCTGTTTGAGGCGCCACCCACATCATTTCGTCGTCCTAGATCACCTACCACATCTCCACATGGTTCACCTAGTAGGAGACGACGATTGATGAGGTACTCTTCCGATGAGGTGGAGGAGGAGTACGAGGGTGAGGATGAGGCGGATGACCCTGAGCAGGAGGATGACCCTCAGGAGGCTGAGCAGGGTGATGATGATGACCCTGAGGAGGAGGATGACCCTCAGGAGGATGAGATGCCTGATGATGATGAGTTAGTACCACCAGCTTAGGCTGAGGAGCCTGATTCACCTATACACCCGATTGAGCCTGATTCACCTGATCATCCGTTTTTGGTTGAGTTACCACCTGGTAGCCCGGTGGCATCGGATGCATCTTCTGAGGTTTCTGCTGAGCATGCAGAGTTAGGTGAGATTGGCAGGTTATGGGCTCGGATTACCGAGCTTGGTAAGAGAGTTGCACATATGTCTAATCGGATTGATAAGGTGACTGTTGAGTTCATTGGGCAGTTGAGGGTTGATATGGTTATGGCTGAGAGGAGAGTTACTGAGATGAGGAGAGTTTTGATGGAGGTCCACGAGCATATCGATAGTTTGCAGCGAGGATTTGTTACTGCTCGAGAGGCCGACCGCAAGCTATGGCAAAGGAATGCCGAGCTAGAGATAGAGATGGCTGACCTCAAGAGAGACCGAGACACCCATAGCGTAGAGCTAGGATCGTTATGGAGGGATCTTGATGGCTTGAGGCAGGAGTTGAGGAGTCTCCGCCAGCAGCGTGGCTAGTTGCTTGGGTTATGTTGTATGGTTGCTTTCTTAACCGAGGAGTGTTCGGTTAGAAAAGCTAGTTATCATATTTTGATGTATTTTGTTCAGTATTCGTCTCTTTTGGAACGATTAGTACGTTATTGTGTTTTCTAGTAGTTGGAACAATGTTAGATCGCTATTGTATGGTTGATGGTTATTAGTATATGGTATTATGTGATTTTGAGTGTTATGGAAATTGAGTTCTTATTCGCTTTATTGATGTTACGTGGTGTATTGTGCTATCCTTTCCATGACTTGGCTCCGTCGAATTGCTTTTGTTGAGCATATTGATAAGTTCTGTTGGAGACTCATGAACTTGTGTGATGTTTCAGATCAATGGCCACACGACGAAACCCTGTTAGAGCTACCAGAACTGGCCCTGCAGTGACTACTCCTGGTTGCCGAGGACGCCGACCTACTCGAAATGTTGAAACCCCTACTCCTGACAACCTGGACACTACTAACCGCAACAACAGGAATCAAAATGTTGATGTTCAGGGAGACAATGATCATGTTTCACTTAATGCACCTACTGTGGATCAAGCAATGATCAACCAACTTGTGGAACAAAGAGTTGCTGAACTACTAGCTGAGTCAAATCATTTCAACAATTCTGCTGGAACTTTTCCACCTGTTCGCGCTAACGGATGTCAATACAAGGAGTTTAAGATTTGTGGACCTATTGAGTTTGGTGGAACTAGTATGTCAAAAAACGAATTTATAAATTTATAAATTAGAAAAATAATAATTCAATTATTACTTAATAAGGAATTTTTTTTCGAAATACGAAAGTCCAGTTTTGTTTTATTATATAAAAAAGATGAGATTTTTACTAGTGTTTTGTGGTATTTAGTTCTTTAACCCGTGCCCGTGAGAGTTATTACATGCGGGTTGTTTTAAAATATATTATGAGTTTTTTGCATTATAACCTCGTGTTAACGTTGTTCTTAGGTATTACAATTAATCTAATCTAATCTTATAATGATGATAATAGTATTAATAAATAACAACAATAAGAAATGTTGTTTTTAAGAAAAATATAAAGTATAAGCGGTATATGTTAATTTTTTATAAGTCAATTGACGAGCTTGGATACTTGAGAGTGTGAATCAAGAAGATGCTGATTAGAAAGTTTATAAGTATAAGAGTTTATACATTAGTCAAAAGAAATTTCTAGGTCAGCATTTTGGGGGCTCTACTAAATTGTCTATTCAAATTTAAACTTAGCTTAAATTTAAACCTACATAATAACTATAATTTATAATGTTTCCTAGCTTATTAGACGAGTGATATTTGCAGGGGCGGACCCAAGCTTTGACTTTGGGGGGCGGTGCCTTCCACGACTCGTCAAAAAAGTTCAGAATTTAGTGTAAAAAAATTTTTTTTGAACCTTTTTATTAAAGTGCACCCTTCCAAAAAATCAAATTGCCCCCCACCTTAAAGCCAAAAATATAAAAACCTTAGTTTTTAGTGTAAAAAAAAATATATATATATATATGACATTTTTATTAACGTGCATCACGAATTTTATCAAAAAAAAAATTATTGCCCCTCGTCTTGAAAAATCCTGGGTCCGCCACTGGATATTTGACTAGTTGCGTAAGTGTATAATCGTTGGAAATGGTTTCACAAATCAATATTATAATTTTAACATATCCCACATTGGTGTGAGTAGTGATAGAAAGAGAGTTTATAAGTATAATTATATTTTAATTTTAATAGTTTTTAGGTTTTACATTACACTTAAAAAATAAAAGTGTAGTGTATGTGCTATTAACTTTTTTTTAAGAATAGTTGATATATCGCATATCAATATCTAATAAAGTTAAGGCATATCCGTTTTTTGGATGATTACGATTTGTTTCTTACCTGATGAATATGTCTAGCTGAGTATTTGGAAGAGAGAACTTTGAGAAAATAACCTTTGCATTTCAAAATGGGTGCATATTCTTCCGAGTAGGTCGCTGGGTAAGTCTCAACATTGCATTCGGTATACACGTTATGTTTAAGACTAGCATAAGCGCGGTGAGACGAGCAGAAGTGTGGTGAAGCGATGCGTGTTGTGGATTTATTATTTTGCAACAATATATCACTGGATGTATATTTTTTCTTGAACACATTTCCAGATTTGTTCATATTTTAGTTTTAACGTAAAATATTTACCGATATTTTATTTCTTCATCGAAATATCTCAAGTATATGATGACGTTAGACGTTCTCGATTGTGTATAGTTGGCTTAGAAATTTGTCTAGGAAACAGGTGGTGCAACATTTATTATTCAATTTTAAAATTCTTTTGGCTGGACTTTTGACATATATACACAAGACTTTCTACTTATTTCGAAACTTCAAGAAATATTTGACAAAGCAATATTTGTCACTTTTGAAAATCCAAGAGATACCACGTCTTGTTTAAAAAATAATTGTAAGTTATGTTAACATCTTTATAACATTTTATTTTCCAACACTTATATTTTCTAAATCAATTTAAATTAACATGATTTACATATGTCTTCAAAAGTAAAGAAAATGTAATATAAGTATATGTCAATCATTTAAGAACATCTACAAAAGTAATGTTATTTTTATTTAAAAAATAAGTGCTATGTTTATATTAAGTGTTGAGTATGAATAAAGGGAAGGAAATAAAAATTCGTTACAAATATTCGTTTAATTTTAAATGCATATTCTTGTTCCAATATTTCGGCTAGCTACCTGGTTTACTTTAATCGAAAATAATAGAATAATAAATTTATTTAGGTGGCAGGTGGACTAAAGCATCCATTTAATTCTTTTTTATCAGCTCATAAACATATTCACATTCAACATATGAATAGATAAATTATATACGAGTTTTATATTCTTTTCATTTAAATAAATTTAATCTTCATTTTAGAGTCAAGTTGTTAACTAACTTCACAAACTTAGATATACATATACGTAAAGTGATTTTAAAAAGCACATTTTCATTTAGACGATTACTCGCGTATAGCGGCATACATGTATTGTAGCATCAATTTGTCTATTCATATTTTCTCTAAAAGTGTATATATTAGTGTGAAGTAAGTGAGTAAGAAGAAAGTTTGTTGATTAAATTATAATTAAGGATTTATATAATTAATAAATTATGATGTTTTCCCCTTTTTTGAACGGCAATTTATTAAATAAGAAAAACTAACAAAGAGCTAGCAATTATATAAGAGTATTTAACTAATCAGTCAAACTACTGATCTTATAGCCTCTATTTTAAGCCAAGAAAAAATACAAATGAATATTATCAAAAATGTCACATTTCCTCACAGATTGATAGTTAAACATGACAATATTACTATACCACCAAAGAAACCACAAGGAGACCACGATGATGATGTACATACGATGAGACTTTTCTCTAGAAGCAGACGACGAGCTCAGCCAGTCTCACCGATGGTCGATGGAAAAATAAAGGGAGAAAATTATCACACCACACCCGAGCAATCGTCTAAGATCTTTAGCGATGTCGCATTCAAAGAAAATATGTTGATTAGACTCCACATTACCATTACAAGATGGGTACGATATGTACGAGATTTTTATACCTCTAGACAATAGATTTAAGCGATGCGGGAGTTTGTCTAGCTTCAAACGCCAAATAAAAATATTGACTTTGCGATGAAGCATTTTATCCCATGTTGTCGGAATATCCAAAGAAGGCAGAAAGCGATCATCAATAAGACGACGGGTAGCACCTATAGGAAAAAGGCCGAGACCATACACATGCATCTTTATAAGAGGCAATGTCTATTTGGCTGATTTCGAGCAACATATCTTTAAGGTAAGCCGAGTTGCGAACATCAAGCACACTCCTAGACCAGTTCCAACACTAATGGCCAATAGTTATGCGATCCTTTATCAGATAGTTCTTGTCTTGCTCCAAACGAAATAATTTGTTGACCTGATGTACAACGGAGAGTTACCAAGCGAAAGTGTTTTTCCGAAGCGAATAAGTGAGCCACATCCAAGAAAATTGACTTTTATTGACTGTGATTATAATGATACAAAAGAGTGTCACTAAATCTAACTTTTCAGTGGCACTCATTAAAATGTGTGAGCAAAAATCAAAACTTTATGATTTAATGACATTTTTTGTGAAAAATTATCTTTACACATTTTTTTAATAGATATTTAGCTACAACAATTTTACCTACATTTTTTAACTAACACCCAAAAGATGTTAAGTAACATCTGTTTCTAACTTTTGTTAGACATTTTTATACTTTTATCTATTTTTATTATTTTTTTTATTTTTATAACTTTTAATGACAATTTTTTTCCCCGATAAAGGACAACTTTTTTAGTGATTATAGCCTTTGGAATGAACACGAGACTTTAGTTTTCCGAAATGGTAGATCGAGCTATTTGAAATTAAAGTTCTCATCAATGAATTTCCATCACGAACCATCCTTTTTTTTTTTTTTTTTTTTTTTTTTTTTTCTTCTTTCTTTTTCTTTAACAGCGAAAATACAATAAATCAGCAGGACATTAGATGCAAAACAAGAAATGCCTCTCGGTGGTTTTTTTGCAAATTTGCGTAACGTTAGTGACTTTTTAGCGTGACTTTTTGTCTCGGTCTCATATTTGCGATTTCGTGATAGTTTAGGGACTATTTTTGCATTTTTACCCTAAATATATTATATGGAGTTAAGAGTAAAATTATAAATCTTCATGTTTTTTTTTATATAACTTTAGATAATAAACAAATAACTCCTTACACTTTATACCCCTACACTTTATAATATGAACTTTGTTTACAATTACATGAGTATTAGTATTAGTTTGAGACTTCCATCCATTAAACTTACAAAATATTATAAATGTATGAATTAATTTTAATATACGTTAAATACTTTTAAAACAAATATTAGTTTTAAACTTTCATCTATTAAATACATTTTTACTATGTACGTTAAATATAAATAAGCATGTTATCCTATTTAAAAGTTTAATCTATACGTACACGGGTTTGAATATTAAATACTGTTAAATTATTATTAACGGTAATATAAATATCAAATGGTAAGTATGATTTATTGTGATATGAAAATAAATATATGCGATTGTACTTATAACGACTCATGTAATTATTATTTAAAGTTTATATACGGATATCCGGAAAAACATTTTTAAAAAACTTTACGGAGTATATTTTAACTTTATCAACGCTCATTATGTGCAACTAAACTTGCACATTTTGTACAAAATAATATCAATAGTTAAAGTTAAACAACATCAACCTCAACATTAACATCTATGTAAGCTAAACAAAGTTAAATCTTTCATCAAATAAATTTTTTACAAAATATTAATTGATATTATACATAATGAAAAACTCATGCATACTTATTAGTTGTACTTATATCACAATTTTCACGGTTAAATTTTTATATGTCCATATAGTAAACAAAATTTTTAAAATAAATTTGATTTATGTGTAAACCCATGTGATCAAAGAACCTTTAACCCAATAACATTATAAAGAGACACGCTCAAAAATTCAATACAAGGTCGATGCCACAGTTATATTTACAATTTCTGCTAACTATTTTTCTTACTTTCGTACATGTTGATGCTCTAACTTTTTAAAATATACATAAGATTTTCTGTTTTTAAACCATAATACTATATAATTAAATTTTTCTGAAAAAACCCCGTGTGTGTACGGGTATTATAACTGGTAATAATTAATCATAGAATAACAAGATATATTTCACATTTTCAAAAAAATAAAATAAAAATAGTTTCCTATATATCTTAAGTTGTTACATATTCATTTTACATTACAAAGTAAACATGCTCTACATATATCATCAGAGTACCTACACCTGGAAAATTTTCGAGTTGCAAAGTTTTCAAGATCCATTAGCTTCTAGCTTTCTCAAAGTCGACATTAATTAAAATATGGTTTACAAGTCAAAACAAAGAAAGAATGAACAAAACACAAATTTCAATATGTATATATAACAATCTACAAATCAACAAATCAATAAATCAAACTTCTAATTATTTTGTATCTTATATCGCAATCAAGAAGTCATAAATGAAGCACCTAAATTTGTGCCGTAACTAAACAATTACGTTGCTAATTTTAGTCACATTACTTTGTAAACGGACTAAAATCACAACGTATACATATTTTTACAAAATGAGTCAAACATCTAAAATGTCACCAAATAATAACCTAATCTAAAACTTTAGTAGAGTATCATTTTTATGATGGATATGATGAAATCAAATTATGTGGTATGCAAGGTGAGTTACTCCAAACCCTAGCATGCATCTTCAATATCTCAATAGCTTTTTCCTTCATTTTACTAAGACAATCAACTTGCAACACCAAACACAACTTTCCAACCACACCAATTTGCAACATCTCGGCCACGACAGCGTCATTGCCCGAATACTTAGCCACCGAGTACACAATTCTCAGCGCCCTATCACTAGCAACCGGTGAAACCCTAAAAATCTTTTTAGAAACAACCGCTAAACCCGCGCCATGTTTTAGCAACTCAGATCGCCCTTCAGCACATTGACAAACCAGATCTAGGGCTAATAGCACCATTTCCAACAATCTTTTGTCTGATGAATCTAATAAGATATCAATCAATGCAGGGACCGCAGATGCTTCTGCGGCCCTGATCCTATTTCTCCCTGATAAACAAACGTTTATCAGTAACTTTAACGTTGCTTTAGTGGCTTTATGAGAAATCTGATCATTCAGAACATTAACTAGCTCAACAAAGAACTCATGTTTCAAAGATGACGCCACTTGCATGGGCTGAGCCGCATCAAACATAGATTTGAGCAACATGACAGCATATGTTCTTGTCTCATAGTTAACAGCGCGTTGCATCACGCGCGTTAGGGTTTCAAGAAAATCATTGCTTTTAGCTAGTAAACCTTGAAGTGTAGCTTGTGAAATATGCATATGGTAAAGAATACCTACTGCTTCATCAGAAGGTGTCACCAACTCGAACTCTGCCACTTCAGATTCATCTCCAACCGATGATGACGTCATGCTACTATTGTTGTTGTTGCTATGGTTGTTTAGAACATAAGTTAGATACTCAATTGCTCCAGCTGCTTCCATTGACCTTTTATTTGTTTCACTTTCTAAAACAAGAGTTTTCAATCTTTTCAAAGATTTCATTTGCAAAGATGGAATTTTCAAATCTTTGAGAAGTTTTAGGACTTGGGTTTTGGAGATAGGAGCTCGAGGCGTAGGGACTCTTTCGACGCCACATGTCGGGTTAAGTGTGCACCAAGATTGGATCAATCTTCGAACCGTGTGATTTGGTGTAAGTTCCATGTCTAGTAGGACTTGTTTCGTAACCGGGCACGTGTTGTTCTTCTTCGTGTATAGCCATTTCTCGATGCTATCGCGATCATACGTGATCCCTGTATGAAGTGTTACAGGGTCTTTCATGATTTCTAAAGAAATCGGACATACGAAAAATGGAGGAACTTCGACGTTTTTGAGATCACTCATTGTAAAATGAAGAAATTGTAGAACAACCCAAGAAAATATATGAAGGACTTTTTTGATTTTTGAATGATTGAAAGTAGAGGATCTTGATGATGTTTAATTTTGTTTGTGAATACTTGAAATGGAGAATAATGTTGGTTATATATATATGTATTGGGGATTGAGTGAGAAAAGAAATGAAAATAGCATTTATTTATTAAAGAGAAAGTCAAATGAAGAAATAGTAAAGCAAATTGATGGTCAAAGACAGATTGTGTTTGACTTTTCAAACATGTTTGTAAGGCTCAAGAAGAAGACAACTTAACTTTGGTTATAAATGCATGTGCTAGATAAAGTACAGGGACAAAATGTGAAGGATAAGTCGATAAGAGTTGTGTGTTAAGAAAATATAAATCCAACTTTAGGTCCTTCCATTTTGACAAATTTTCATCTAGCTAGGGTTAACTTTTTATTTTGTATTTATTTTTTATACTGTAATTTTTATACACCTTATACCATTACTCTCACAATAATATTTCATAAATATTTTTAGCGAGACATGAACCCACAACTTCTAAGTTAGTAGGCAACTCGCATACTATTAGACCAAAAGACTTGAGCGTCTAGGGTTAATATTTTATAGATTAGGGTAGTTAGTTAAAATCTGAAAGAACTTTAATCAAATAATTTTTTTAATGGTTATTTTTTTACACTTATATCACCTCTCTCACAAATGACTTTACTGAAACTTAAACCCATAACATCTAAGTTGAAGGGCAACTTACATGCTACTAGATCAAAAACCTCAGGTACTTTATTCAAATACTTGCTTCATAATAAATTTAATGAAATAGTAGCTTGGTGAGTAACGTTACTTTTGTTATCTGATTTTGTTGTAATTTTTGTGATGTAAATATTCATGTGCGCTTGACATTTATTTATTTATTTATTTTATTTTTTTTTGCGAGCCTATACCATGTTATGGCCTAATTCTATTCTTATGCAATTACTTAATCTAGTAAAATGTGTCTCAGCTATTTCAAAATTTGAGAAATACTTGAGTCACAAAATGGTCAGTTGTGACCTCAAAGTAGATATATAGACATGGTACTTCATCACATTGTCGGCAAACTCAACAATTCTTAAGGTTTGTAAACACGTTTAAATACTTCAACATCATAAGAAGAAACTTGTGATTAGCCAATGATTGAGATCTTCATCATAATATATGACATGCTTGCACAACTAAATCGATTATTCAATTTTGTGATACAAGCAACACATGCCGAAAACAGAAAGTTTAGTGACTTATTTGAAACTATTCATAATAAAGAGTGGGTTTTAAATAGTTGATGAAACTAGTGATATTGAAATGAAGATGTTGTCCCCTAATACAAATGTTGACTTTACTATCTCTAAAAATGTCAACTTTTGGTTCTGAAACCCCCATCGCTACTCGTGCTTAATTTCGAAAGCGGCTACCGACAGTTGTTTGTTAAATGGATTTGGATGCAACGTATTTCTCGGTTGCCTCTTTACTTTATGATTAAGGATTTCCTAGCACATATATAGTTTTAACGTGTTATATGGACACAATAAGTCAATAACATATTAAAATGTATGAAATTAAACATTGAGATACAGGGCATGCTTAGCATGTATAGCTAGCACACGGTATTATAAGAAATGCTTATTTAAAATAAATAAATAAATAAGCTACTTAAATTATTTGTTTTGTTTGAGAGACGTAATTTATCAAAGATTTTAGAAAAATAATCTTTTATAATCTTATGTTACTTAAAAATAATTTCTTGTGCAACTTAACAAACTTTTTTTTTTCTTTTTTTTAAATTCGTCTACTAAATTTTCAAATTTCGTCACTCAATTGTATTTTTGGACGATTTTGCCCTTCAATTTGATAAGTATCCTTTTATCAGGGAGGAGTAAAATGGTCAGAAAATACACGAGAGTGACGAAATTTGTAAGTTTAGTACATGAATTGCGCAAAAAGAAAAAAAAAAAAAAAAAAAAGAAAAGAAAAAGTTTGTTACATAGTCCTAGAATTTGTGACAAGTAAAATACATTTTAAATACATTAGATTTTTTTTTATTTTTTTTATCTCACTCTTCATCTTAATTTACGGCTACATCTCCTGTTCTAACAACGATTACTTTCGTCAAGCCTACCCATAGTCTTATATGATGTTAACTTTTCAAAAGTCATGTGAGTAATTAATCACAAACCTAAAACTTTTTGAGCCATACAGAAGATGCATTGTGTGAATGATGCGTGTATACCTTTATAAACACGCATACATAAAATGCCACATATGACTTTAGAAAAAGGGTTCTCAACATATAGGAGTGATTAATTTTTGTAAACTCTGTAATATATGTTAAAACAACTTATTCGAGTTAATGATATTTTTCTGTCACCCTGTAGTTATATTTCACGAGATGCACTATAGGGCACGTATATATATAGCATCTTCGTGCTTGAGGATCGTTTAAATTATTTTGAGCTCAGATTTTCGCGGTGAATATCTTCAAATGACTAGAAAAAGTTCAGAAACAGCCACGGAAAACACTGGTTCTGTTGATTCGTGTACACACCGAACCAAAAAATGCTCGACTCTTGGGTAGTATGGACATGGATTTCTCTTTTTAAAGGAAAGAAATATAGTATTTACCATAAAGCAAGTAATATAAACACGTTCCTAATTACTTTGTATGTTGTGTTTATGGAAATATACTAGTATTTACCATAAAGCATGTAAAATAAACACGTTCCTAATCCGTATGTTGTGTTTATGATGTTTTTAATTACTCTATAAAGTACCAATTAAGAGCTAGGGTCATATATTATGTTTAAAGATGTGAACAGTTGCTGCTTTCGGTTAAAGTAGTAAAGCGTAAAAACGGAAAAACTAGGTCAAAAAGAAACAGTGCTTCGCTTTTTTTGTTAATTTTTCTTTATTTGAAACTCCATTACACTTTATAATTTTAAAAATATTATTATCTCCACTGATTTACGGAATTGTACCTTACCATTACAAGACTATTTCCCTTCGAAAAGGTAAAGCTAAATTGACCTTGACACTAGATCAAATGTATATAAAAAAGTGTTCAAACTATATTTAGTAATCATCCTAGCTAGTTACGGTTTAACCAATATTAAATCAAAGTTATAGATTTTAAATTGTTATTAAACTTGTCGAGACGTCTCTAATTAAATTCTAGCCAATCTGTGGCTTTGTTGAATGGTAAAATGGATGGCTCCTAAAACTATTAAAAGGGTTTAGGACAATAAATAGCAACAAATATTTTTTGAACTATGTGTTTCCATATGCACATTTTAATATGTTATCGTATCAGAAAAACTGACAAGTGTAATTATTTTTAATGTAATAATTCTTTAAATTGTGCATATTAGAATATTTTATAAAAGTTCGTTGCATTTAATAATATTTGTTTAGTTCAAGTATCAAAACCAAACTTTAAAAAAAATTCGTTGCTATCTTTGACCTACATTCCCTTTTAAATTTGCAACCTAACATACATATATGAGCAATGCTACAACCACATACACTTTACAAAAAAATAACCACACAATGACATGGCAATGATGTGTAAGGAAATGATTGGTTTAATAAGAGAGAAGAGAGAGAAACTTTGAGGAAATGCACCAATCAAGAAGCGCCATGTCATTGTGTGGTTATTTTTTTGTAAATTGTATGTGGTTGTAGCATTGCTCTACATATATTATATACGTACGCATGCAGAACGATATATATTGTATAGTTTAGTTATCATTATTGTAATTCAAGAATTAAATGACTCTTTCAATTTGACTTAACAAATTAGACCATTGGGCTAGTTTTGGATACGATTATTTTTAATGTGAGATTTACCTTTTCATTCGAAAGAATAAGTAATCGCATATGATTAGTTCTATATGTATGTGAGACAATTTCTAAGTTCGTAAGACTAAGGTGAAACGTAACGATACGAAGAACGGAAGAAGTCACCGTGTTGTGCATGTCATACTAAACTGTGAGGTAAGCCAACATGTTATTGTAAATCGATCTTATACTAATTCATAATGTAAGACTGGATTACAAAAGACGTTTTCCATAAGAGTTTGCGTGATCTTTGAAGAAGAAAATGACAATTTTTAAGTGAGCCCGACATATATTATCCTAAACACGGCTAAACATCATTACATATTAGTCATATATGGTACGTACTACGTAGCTTGCTATATGTTCGTTACAAGCGACCAAATGATATTGTCTTATGTTTTACTTGGGTCATTTTCAAAATTATTAATTAAGTCAAATGGGTTGTTATAATAGTAACATATACATACAACTTATCCATATAAACTCATCTAAACCCGTTTTGATCTAGTTTGTCAGGCATATTCCTATCACATGCTATAACATGAAAACGACTAAACTATGAAACTA
The DNA here is from genome assembly GCA_030686995.1 of Artemisia argyi. Classification (NCBI taxonomy): domain Eukaryota; kingdom Viridiplantae; phylum Streptophyta; class Magnoliopsida; order Asterales; family Asteraceae; genus Artemisia; species Artemisia argyi. Next base: position 41,255,581 of record CM060693.1, on the reverse strand, counting down.
TCAGTTAGCGATAGACATAGATAGTACACCTCATTAAGATGTGTGTGAAAGCTAAAAGAAAATAATAAATTTATGTCTTGCTGTGAAAACAACAAAAACATGTTCATATTATTTCTTGATATAAAATATTCCTTTTTTTTTTTTTTTTTTTTTTTTTGAATAACGTAGTGCCGTCGGCTTGAGCCTTAGCTGGTTTTGCGTGTGAAACCAGCCGTAGCCAGTGAGTTTTTAGCGTGTATTCTAGCTCTGGCCCCTAGTCTTCTGCAATATATGCTGTTTAACCCCTTGTAGTTCTACTATTTGTACTTTGCAGTTCTCATATTTCAAAATTGAACACTTTTGGCTCTTTAAGTAGCTTTCACAATTGACATATTTGAGGATGCACCTATAAAATAAATGTATTTTTTTTTTGAAATTTTCTGAAATGATTTGCTATAATCACATATCTCATTTTAGTTATTGTTCTCACTGGATCTCTTTCCTATTCGACTATCTAAAACAAATAACGGCGATACCTAATTTCATCATAAACAACATATGAGTAAGAGCGGATATAGACAAACATATTCTTACTTAAAGGTTGAGAGACATCTGTAGCTATAACGACTCTAGAAAACAACAAAGATCATAAATATAACTACAACGACCTTCAAGAGCTACAATAACCCTCAAAACTCCAATAAACACAAGTACAATGAACATCCACTACTACAACGATCCTAACCTAACTATCATCGACCCTAACCATACTTATATCTATGAAAGTTGAAATATGTGTAGATCGACTTACATATGACATCGAAGCCACATGACTTTGATAGAAAATGAATTTTGTACTTAGATACAACGTTTACTTCAACACAATGATATTCCCGTAACCTCCTCAGTTAATATGTTAATAATGTTATGTTGTATATCTATTTGAACTTCATAAAACAAAGCCCAATTATGCTTGAATAACTTCATAAAGTTTGAGTCATTTACATGCTAAAGTTGATAAACATATAACAAAACTACATGGTTTTTTTTTTTTTTTTTTTTTTTTTTTTTTTTTTTAATACTTGTTTTGTAGTTTTTCTTCGTACTCTTTTTTTAGGGTTATATAAATCAAAAATACATGTTCGTTTTTCATAATCAAGCATTCTATAGAGTTTCTTTGAGTATTGTCAATTTTTTAAATGTTCAAATCTCACACTGTTGTTGGATGTTATTGGTCATGCTATCGGTTGACATATTTGTAATTTCTAGCATCTTGTTAGTTTAAATTTATATAAAAAAAAGGTATTACATTAAAAAATTATTTAGAGTTTATGTTGTGGCTACACTATGACATTGAGTTTTCGGCAAAGCACTTTGAGGCGTTATATCATACTAATAGTGTCACAACTCGTAAATTCTGGTCTTTTCCCGAACTTTCACATTTACTATTCATCGGTTACTATTCATCGATCACTATTCATCATTTTACTATTCATCATTTTTGAGGTCAGTTTGATATTCTGAGAAGCGTTTTAAAATTTTACTATTCATAAAACACTATTCACCTCCGGAGAAAATTTGTCATTTATACGTGGGTTGCGTCATTTTTGTAAACGTACGATTATCAACCTAATAAACGTTATCTTATGAACTAATATTTTGAATAATTGATCCAACACTCCCAATTATGGTCCTAACACATTTTATACTCATAGTAATAATATAAAAATTATATTATTAATTTGCCCGGTATTCTGGAAATTTATTTAATTTATATCGTACGCCTAATTTATTTACGACGGTTTTCGTAAAAACTAAACAATACTCACCCGAACACACTCAATATTTATACCCAACATATTTTCACAATTTTTATAACTTTATTATGTCCCAATTAACTTCATCATATTTTACTTCAACTCGTCATGGTTTATTTTTAGTTAACTCGGTACCCGGTATCACCTAAAACTAATTAATATCTAACCAATGTATACCAAAAGTCAAGATTTCTTCACTTTTCTTCCTTTTTTCTCCAAATGTCGCCCCTCCCCCCCCCCCCCCCCCCCCCTATACATCCCTCCCCATTTTATGGATCTTGTCCAACTTAAATATACATATAACTTATACTTGTCAATTATTTCATTTCATTTCACAAATAACAACTAGCAAACTCATCTTTTTCTCTCTTCTCTTGGTGATGATCGGCCAAGAACAAAGACACAAGAAGGAAACCATTAATTTTTGAAGATCAAGTCATAATCATGCTATACTTTCATTCCTTGTTGGGGGTTTTGTGATAAAACCCTAGGTTCTTTACATAATCATCTTCAAAACTCATCCATTTATCAAGTAAGCTTCAAGATCACTTGATGATCTTTCCATATTTTCATTTTTCTAGTTTCATGTTGTTTATTCAAGATCTACATGCATATGTTAGTTATACCACTCATTTATATATATATATATATATATATATATATATATATATATATATATATATATATATATATATATATATATATAACTTTTGAACTCTAGAAATGGATTATAGTTGATCCTTGTTAGATCCACTTGGTTTATGATGTTTAGGAACCCATGACACCCTAAGAAGGTGTATGGTAAGATTAGACTAGATTTGTGGTGATTGAAAGTGGTTTGGTTGGATTAGAAACTAGATTGGAACACTAGAAATGATTTTTGAAACATTTATAAACCTACTGTCCTTAAAATGAAAACGTGGCAAACTCAGTGGGTTTGGGGTAACTTTTGACCAAATATTTAGAAAATACATTCCGAGACGGAACTATGGCCGAAAACGGGGATGAAAACGAGTTAATAACGAAGGAGATACGCTAAAAACGAGTTTAACGACGAAAACTATATTTTCTGAAAACTGCATGCTGTTTGACATTTTTCGTTGGACAAATAGAGGCGTTAGACGTAACCTAGTGGAGCCGAGCTATTGAAAATATATTAGTATATACTAAAACGAATCCGTGGATATAAAGAACGAGTAAAACGGACTAATAACGACAAAGATATTCACGTTTCAATAACGGCAAAATCTATATTGTTTTGACAGCTTTTACCAAAATAATAACTTACGTACTAAATGGTATTCTTTCTAGAAATGTTACTAAGGGCTATATTCTTAACAAATGAAATACGTACGACCTAAGGTTTATTTATGCGACTACTAGACGATATCTTAAGGTTTTCAAAACGAGGAATATAACATTAACGTTTTTATATACGATATATTACGACAAGTTTTTATTATTCTAGTTGGACTTATTTTTCTTAAATATGAAAAATACTTTACTTTGACAATAACAATTATTTTCAAGTTACGAGTGGTATAGGTATCATGTGCATGTGCATTCATTACATCCTTTCATGATCTAAGTAGATCACTATCATTCATATTAGGTTGCGGTTAGAGATCGAACCTCATTTCTGTGTATCTACTTTTGTCATCGTAGCTATTCGCACCAGGTGAGTCATAGCCCCACTTTTACTCTTTATACTTGTTTTAACTCTTTGGGGGAGATACATGCTCAACTATTTGCTTACTAGTATAAATACTCAAAACATACTTTCTTGATACTCAAAACATTTATACCTGATTGTCTTATACTTGGTTATACTTATACTTGATTTTATACATACGTGATTGTGTTATACTTAACTGTGTTATACTTACTTGATACTTGAAACGTTTAAACTTTTATGCTTTGGGAAAACGACACCCAGTAAACTTTTATGCTTTGGGAAACGACACCCAGTAAACTTTTATGCTTTGGGAAACGGCACCCAGTAATCTGTCAAAGGAGAGGTATTGATAGTACTATTATGGGGAAACACCCCCCACCCAAGTCCAAAACAGATGCGACGTTGGGTGACAGGTACTATTTGGGATGGTGGTTCCCCGCCTTTGTGTCTATACTTGACCTTGGGTGAATATAATCCTGAGAAACTATATATTGTAGCAGTGGGTTGTAAACACACAGGTTACAAGGCTCTTATGGCGGGACTTGTAACTGAGTGGATTTACGATGCCTTTGCTGGGAAACTTTTATACATATGCATAAACTTTATTTGTTAAACAAACTCTATGAACTCACCAACCTCGTGTTGACACTTTAGCATGTATTTTCAGGTTTTAAGCAATGGCACGCTACAGGAGGTTTTGGCAGGGTACGACATGGTCATAGAAGACTCTGATTATTTATTTGGGGACCGTTTTAAAACTATTTTAAGGGCCTACTTCCGCACTACTTTTAACGATGTAAATTTAACATTTTTGACTTAACTATTTTATTCTAAATGATTGAAGTGAAAACCATTTTTGAACTTGTGTTGTAATACCAATTGAGTTACACCCCAGCTACAGGTATGCTTCCGCTGGACCCGATTTTGGGGGTGTGACAGATTGGTATCAGAGCTTCGGCTATAGCGAACTAAGTGTTTGTAAAACCTAGACTATAGCTACTTTTACGAAAAACTTAACCCTATGACCGTCACGTGCCTGCCTGCCAAGCTGAAGCCTCATTATGGTTTGTTGCTGACTTAGGTGATGAGAATTGTGTCTCATTATCTGGTTTATTATATCCACTTATTCTAGTTGATTTCTATCATTGTCTATCATATAAGCATGTTCACGTATCATATATGTCACCCTGTTATGTTTCTCCCTGCATAGTTTCATCTTTTGACCTCGAGTTTGGTCACCTGCCTTAGTCCTTCTGTACGTCTTGGTAGTATAACTGAGCTGAGTATTTCAAAATTCATGGAACCTCGGTGGAATATAGACTAGTCACCTATATTCAACCCGGGATAGTGGGACATAGGCTGACTACCTATATCCGACTCAGAAATGAATTTTGCAACACTGAGAATGGTTATAATAAAATTCTGTCTGGATTGAATTCTCAACACAAATTTCTGAATGTTTCATCTATGTGTGTGTATACCCTCGTTGTCAGAACACTTATACTTTTCATCGCCTCGTGAACCGCCGCCTGGAAGCACGTCAACTGGTCATTTTATCTCTTGAATCTTATAACACTTCAGAGACCAACGTTAACTGAACTTCGGGACGAAGTTCCCTTAAGGAGTAGAGACTGTCACAACTCGTAAATTCTGGTCTTTTCCCGAACTTTCACATTTACTATTCATCGGTTACTATTCATCGATCACTATTCATCATTTTACTATTCATCATTTTTGAGGTCAGTTTGATATTCTGAGAAGCGTTTTAAAATTTTACTATTCATAAAACACTATTCACCTCCGGAGAAAATTTGTCATTTATACGTGGGTTGCGTCATTTTTGTAAACGTACGATTATCAACCTAATAAACGTTATCTTATGAACTAATATTTTGAATAATTGATCCAACACTCCCAATTATGGTCCTAACACATTTTATACTCATAGTAATAATATAAAAATTATATTATTAATTTGCCCGGTATTCTGGAAATTTATTTAATTTATATCGTACGCCTAATTTATTTACGACGGTTTTCGTAAAAACTAAACAATACTCACCCGAACACACTCAATATTTATACCCAACATATTTTCACAATTTTTATAACTTTATTATGTCCCAATTAACTTCATCATATTTTACTTCAACTCGTCATGGTTTATTTTTAGTTAACTCGGTACCCGGTATCACCTAAAACTAATTAATATCTAACCAATGTATACCAAAAGTCAAGATTTCTTCACTTTTCTTCCTTTTTTCTCCAAATGCCCCCCCCCCCCCCTATACATCCCTCCCCATTTTATGGATCTTGTCCAACTTAAATATACATATAACTTATACTTGTCAATTATTTCATTTCATTTCACAAATAACAACTAGCAAACTCATCTTTTTCTCTCTTCTCTTGGTGATGATCGGCCAAGAACAAAGACACAAGAAGGAAACCATTAATTTTTGAAGATCAAGTCATAATCATGCTATACTTTCATTCCTTGTTGGGGGTTTTGTGATAAAACCCTAGGTTCTTTACATAATCATCTTCAAAACTCATCCATTTATCAAGTAAGCTTCAAGATCACTTGATGATCTTTCCATATTTTCATTTTTCTAGTTTCATGTTGTTTATTCAAGATCTACATGCATATGTTAGTTATACCACTCATTTATATATATATATATATATATATATATATATAACTTTTGAACTCTAGAAATGGATTATAGTTGATCCTTGTTAGATCCACTTGGTTTATGATATTTAGGAACCCATGACACCCTAAGAAGGTGTATGGTAAGATTAGACTAGATTTGTGGTGATTGAAAGTGGTTTGGTTGGATTAGAAACTAGATTGGAACACTAGAAATGATTTTTGAAACATTATATAAACCTACTGTCCTTAAAATGAAAACGTGGCAAACTCAGTGGGTTTGGGGTAACTTTTGACCAAATATTTAGAAAATACATTCCGAGACGGAACTATGGCCGAAAACGGGGATGAAAACGAGTTAATAACGAAGGAGATACGCTAAAAACGAGTTTAACGACGAAAACTATATTTTCTGAAAACTGCATGCTGTTTGACATTTTTCGTTGGACAAATAGAGGCGTTAGACGTAACCTAGTGGAGCCGAGCTATTGAAAATATATTAGTATATACTAAAACGAATCCGTGGATATAAAGAACGAGTAAAACGGACTAATAACGACAAAGATATTCACGTTTCAATAACGGCAAAATCTATATTGTTTTGACAGCTTTTACCAAAATAATAACTTACGTACTAAATGGTATACTTTCTAGAAATGTTACTAAGGGCTATATTCTTAACAAATGAAATACGTACGACCTAAGGTTTATTTATGCGACTACTAGACGATATCTTAAGGTTTTCAAAACGAGGAATATAACATTAACGTTTTTATATACGATATATTACGACAAGTTTTTATTATTCTAGTTGGACTTATTTTTCTTAAATATGAAAAATACTTTACTTTGACAATAACAATTATTTTCAAGTTACGAGTGGTATAGGTATCATGTGCATGTGCATTCATTACATCCTTTCATGATCTAAGTAGATCACTATCATTCATATTAGGTTGCGGTTAGAGATCGAACCTCATTTCTGTGTATCTACTTTTGTCATCGTAGCTATTCGCACCAGGTGAGTCATAGCCCCACTTTTACTCTTTATACTTGTTTTAACTCTTTGGGGGAGATACATGCTCAACTATTTGCTTACTAGTATAAATACTCAAAACATACTTTCTTGATACTCAAAACATTTATACCTGATTGTCTTATACTTGGTTATACTTATACTTGATTTTATACATACGTGATTGTGTTATACTTAACTGTGTTATACTTACTTGATACTTGAAACGTTTAAACTTTTATGCTTTGGGAAAACGACACCCAGTAAACTTTTATGCTTTGGGAAACGACACCCAGTAAACTTTTATGCTTTGGGAAACGGCACCCAGTAATCTGTCAAAGGAGAGGTATTGATAGTACTATTATGGGGAAACACCCCCCACCCAAGTCCAAAACAGATGCGACGTTGGGTGACAGGTACTATTTGGGATGGTGGTTCCCCGCCTTTGTGTCTATACTTGACCTTGGGTGAATATAATCCTGAGAAACTATATATTGTAGCAGTGGGTTGTAAACACACAGGTTACAAGGCTCTTATGGCGGGACTTGTAACTGAGTGGATTTACGATGCCTTTGCTGGGAAACTTTTATACATATGCATAAACTTTATTTGTTAAACAAACTCTATGAACTCACCAACCTCGTGTTGACACTTTAGCATGTATTTTCAGGTTTTAAGCAATGGCACGCTACAGGAGGTTTTGGCAGGGTACGACATGGTCATAGAAGACTCTGATTATTTATTTGGGGACCGTTTTAAAACTATTTTAAAGGCCTACTTCCGCACTACTTTTAACGATGTAAATTTAACATTTTTGACTTAACTATTTTATTCTAAATGATTGAAGTGAAAACCATTTTTGAACTTGTGTTGTAATACCAATTGAGTTACACCCCAGCTACAGGTATGCTTCCGCTGGACCCGATTTTGGGGGTGTGACAAATAGTAGTATAAAAGTCGTACAGTTGGGCAATCATCACAGGAAGCTATTGTTGGAGAGAATAATAGACGTACTTCCATTCCACAAATGACAAATTACATTGTATAACTATAAAATGATTATTATAGAAGTAGGCTAAGCCTAAAACACAATAACTAAGCCTAAGCTAATTATGTGTAACCAAATTCAATAGTATTTTGATTATCACGAACAAACTAACGAACATAAATCAAGTTTTTAATCTGTTAGGAGTTATGAGGACGTTATTTAAATGGAGGTTTATGAGGAGTTGACAAGATGTTATGGCCTGTGTTGGTGACGGGAATAGACTTGCCATCACCAATATAATAAATGGATACATACATTTATTAAAAATATTACGAAAAGAATTAATAGATGAGTTAAGGTGAGAAGAAGCATATGTATACATGCACAAGTAGTAAGATCCTGAAGTGATGCAACAGTTGGTGTAGATTGACGTTGGGCCTGAAATGCATTTGGTATTGGACCAGCAACTTCGCCCGACCCAAATCCTGGTGGAGCATGAACTGTGCCTAGTGTTGAAGAAATCCGAAGTTGAACTAATAAATCATTATGGGCCTTTATTAAGTCCGCCGTCTCAGCCTGTGTTAAGTTATAATATGGATTGAGCCCAAAAAAAGGGATAAAGTACTCGACTGTGAGGGAGACCAGTGGGATGAATGTGATGTTGCTTTATCTCGTGACGTATAATCAACATGCAAAAACTTGCATAAATTCTCAAACCGACAAAAACGCTTAGCAAAGTTAAGACAGACCTTCATTGTAGGTGTTGATGTTGGACCTGTCATTGTTGTATGTTAAAGGAGAGTGATGGATTGATTCTATTTGTTTTTGATCGTCAGGGTTAACAGTCGACTAAAAATAAAAAGAAAAGAAAAATTGTCTCTTTTTGTTTTTGTTATATGTTAAAGTATAATCGTAACTATTGTTGTGCAAGGTCACCTAGGAGCGAAACTAATAATTACGGCAAAATATTTAAGGATTGTTGTGTTGGCAGTAGGCTAGCTAAAAAAGGCAAAATAAATTGGCAGTAAACCAATCGGCGAAAAAAGAAAAAAATATAGCAGCAAGCTAATGTGGTGGGGTTTTGGGGGATGAGTTAGGGTTTTTTTGGTATGATCATAACAGGCATTGATATCATGTTGGAGAGAATAATAGACTTTCATTTTACTAATGGCAAATTACATTATATAATTACAAAATTATATAATTACAAAAGCATTATTTTTGTGTTATATAATATTTGATAAAAAGTATACAAATGAAAATGCAGTTAAAACACAAATTCATTTATATATTTTTCATCAAATATTATATAACACGAAAGAAAATAATTAAGGTCAAAGTTGAAACTAAAAGACTTTGAAAAAGTCATAATGGACTTATATTTTAGGACGGAGGTAGTAATAAAATAAACTAATACTACGTAGCTAATCATCTAACAGTGTTCTATTGACAAATAGGGGTGAGCAAATGGACCGGATGGACCGGACCGACCGACAAAACCGACCGGACCGGAACGACCACATTCGGTCCGGTCCTTGGTCTAGGCTTTTTGGTTAATTCGGTCTTAGGTCCGGTCGGTCCTATCCGGTCCGGTCCGGACTGACAAAAAACCGGAAAAGCTTAGCAAATCTTGCCTAGAGTTGAGATCCATGAAGAACCCCTACATGCCATAGACCCAATCAACAAATCCTAACCATACAATCCAATTTGATCCAATGGCTTAAATTAAATCTAATATTTACACTTGAGGACAAAAAAGACAATTACATAAACAAAAACAAAATCAATTACTTCATTCTTTCCAAAAAAAAATTATGGCAAACACACACACACACACACACACACACACACACACACACACACACACACACAAAAACCAACCGCCACCTTCATCACCACCTTCACCGGAAAACAATTACCATTGCCACCTTCAACACCACCGCCACCTTCAACACCCCGTAACACCTTCATCACCACTGCCACCTTCAACACCACAACCACCTTCATCACCACCGCCACCTTCAACACCACAGATATAACGGAAGAAGAACACGCTGACATGGAAGAAGGTAAATCATATATGATTCTTCTGTTTTTCTTTTTTTATGGTTTTCTCTTTTAATTGTGATTCCAGTAGAATCAGATATGATTATTTTCAGAAAATAAATAGTATATATCTTGTAGAATCTCATATCGTTATGGTGGATGATGAGGTTATGGATGAAGATGAAATATTGGTGGATGCTAATGTGGAAGAAGAAAATATTGCTGTTATTTGATACGTGGGAATCGCACCAGGCTTTACCTCTCGAGGGATCTCGAGAAGCTTACAACCCCCACCAGGCAGTGTACCTGATCGTTGTAGTATAGTATAGTGACAAGTACCGGGAGATTGATCGTTCAACTCAGGAATAGTGTCGCTAAGATTAGAAAGCCTAAAAACTAGGTCTAGAGGTGAAGGATGATTCTTTTTGTATTTTTATATTTTTATAAAAGCAATTAAAATCTCGGGTTTTGGAAGAGTGGGCGGAATTAGTTGCTAGTCAACTAACCCAATATAACTAAGATGCATTCAAAATAAAATAACAGAAATGAAAATAAATCTAATTATACTAGTGTGGTGTGAACAATAATAGGGAAAGTTGTGTTTACTTAGGTTTCATTACTCCCTAGATATCTTTTACAGGTTGATAGCTTGTTACAATTGCATGGATGACGGGTCGTATTCCTTAATACTAGTCGTAGGGCCGTGTACAATATTCCCTAACTCTATAGGATCCTACTTCACTCCTATGTCGAGCCATTAGAAGCTCCTAACATGGGTTCATTAAAATTCTCCTACGCATTAAATACAACCAAAAATCATAGTACACCTCTGATCATGTTTCTTAAGACGTTCAAGCATGTTACTAATGAAAGTCTGCCAGTTTTCTTAAGCGTAACATCGAATAAAATCATCCGTAACAACTATAAACAAACAATCAACCCATAATTAACATCTAGGTTTCACTACATCTAAGCAAACACACAAGAGATCTAGCCAAGCATGTTAAATTGAAGATACGTGTAAGATATATTCAAGCAACACATAGACATATTGATTGAATTGAAAGAGTACTTATCTCAATTAAACATAAGAGGTTTCAAAGGGTAAAAACCCTTGAAAAAACTGTGAAAATCGGACTAGGGTTTTTCTCCAAAGTTGCACCCTAAAAGTTACACACTAATGAATGAAAATTGCAAAACTATATATAGATTTTACAGGGTGACGACGTCAAGAAGGAAATTCTGACGCCGTCAACTCGCCGCCCATAATGAAATCGGATTGGCTAGATCCACTTTTGATGCCGTCATGTGTAAAGTTGTTCTGGGCCGTCACTAACATTTGGACCATGACGGCCTATGGTGACGCCGTCATCTCCTTATTACAAAACTTTCTGGACCGTCATGTGCACCATCCACTTCCACCTCTTGTATTGCTCTTGACGCCATTATTAAGAAACTTGTGACGCCGTCAGGAACTGTTCCCAGCAAAAAAAAATTAAGACTTTGTCGTTTTCTTCACTTTTATGCTTCAAAAATGTCCAAAATGCTTCATTTTTCAGATTTCACTCCAAAAGTATCTAAAATGACAAAAGGAACGATTTAGGGCAATATTTTATCAAATAAATTCGAATTCGGGCTTAAGTGACCCCTTAAAAACGGTTAATTTTTCGCCTCATCATTATTCAAGGTAGATCATATGTGATTCAGCATTTTTTTTTTTTTTTTTTTTGCTTTTTAAGCTTATTAATAGATTCTGTTTATACATTCTGTAAATCAAAAATCACATATATGATTCTTTCAGATCATATATGATTCCTCAAGAATCATATATGATTATTGGGAACCTGTTTATCATATATTCTGTTTATACATTCTGTAAATCAAAAATCACATATATGATTCTTTCTGTGGAAAACTAGAAGGAGTGGTTGAATAGTTTTACGTCTTTTTAATTTGTTATAAAAGATTGCTTGAGTGTTTTCTTTACTTTCAAAAATTTAGATTCGCTATTATGTGATCTCAAGTCTTGCACAATATAAACAACAATAAATATGTATGATATAGCAATAATAATGTAAGTAAAGAAATAAATGAGAGATGAAAAGATCGAACCGCGAGACAAGAGATTTATAGTGGTTCGGCTACAAGGACACCTTCCTTGCCCTACTCCACTCCCTGAGCACCTAACTCGAGAGTTTTCTTCACTATGTCAACAAGCTCCCTTATGGAAGAAAAAACCTTACACACCAATATACACACCACAACTTGATCACACCTTATACACAACTACTTCACACCTATCTATCTTCACACCTATCTACTTCACAACTATCTTCTTAACAACTAACTTCTTCACAACTATCTACTTCCCAACAATCTTCTTCACAACTATCTACTTTCCAACTATCTACTTCACAACAATCTTCTAAACAATCACTCTATCTACACACTAAGCTAATCTCTTCTACCAAATATTCACAACAAATAACACAAAGAAATATATGTAATCAAAGATGCTCAAACAACTTGGATGTGGAGGTCACAACAAGTTGTAATACTTCTTGTCTTGAAGGTTAGAAGTATTCTTCTCTTGCACTTGAGAGGTTGATGTTTGGATCACTTTGAAACAAAGATTTATGTATGTATGATCAAAGGATTTAAAGAATAGAAATGGAGATCTAGAACAAAAAGTTTAGGAGTGCAAAAGGTAAGAAAAATCTATGAAATGAACAAGTATTTATAGGGGAACAAATTACTGTTCTGGAGCGTGGCCGGTCCCCTTAATTAGGGGCGGTCCCCTTAATTATTAAGCCCCCCCCCCCCCCCACCCCCAGAACGTTGGATTTGTTTGTCTTTCTGTGAGGAAGGTTTTTCTGGATAATATTTACAATTTTTGGTTGAAAATTTGAAATCATATATTTATAATGATTTAAACATATTATTTTAATTTCAAAAATGATTTTGTAAAAGATATAAAATGTTTATGACATTTTATAAAAGTTCTATTGATTATAGAAAAATTTTCTTTGATCATAGAATGCAATAAATACTTTGTTTATTCATACCTTAAGTGATTTGGATGCAAAGTGAAATATTTATCTCTAAATACTTGTTTACGACAGAAGTTTTAGTTTAATGAATTTACGTTTTGTGATTATCAAAACATAGAGATATCGATGAATGTTAACAATGTTTTTAGGCATTATTTATGTCAACACTTTCAGAATCAAATATGATTATTGGGAACCTGTTTATCATATATTCTGTTTATACATTCTGTAAATCAAAAATCACATATATGATTATTTCAGAATCATATATGATTCCTGTTAAATCATATATGATTCTAATGAAAATACTATATTTCAGCATCTGTGACGACACCAAGGCCGACTTTATATGCACATGAAGAAACTCCCGGGGGATCTGTTACTTTGGAACCTGCTGTTGATGATATTTATTTACCTGTTGAGGGGAAAACGTTTATATTTGGTGGGTAAAGATGAAGGAAAGTTAGGAAAGATTGTGGAAGAATTGAAATCAATCAAGAAAGGAATTGAGGCTGAAGCACCTAAACATCCTTCACGGAAAAAAGAAATTGAGAATGTGATTGAGGATGTATATGGAGTTAAGAAACCTGAAAAACAAGAGGTCAAGACTCCATCCAATGCTTTACCCAATGGTTGGTCTAAAAAAGCACGTAGAAAGAGTGCAAAAGAAATAGCACTTGAAGAAACATCTAAGCGGAAAAGGAAATGTGGATTCAGTTCAGAGAAGACTAACAAGCACACCAAGATGACGTGTCCAAAGAATCTAAAGTATATTGAAAAACTTGCGAGAATTGCTGCTGCACAAAAGGGTGGAACGGATGCAAGTGAACAAGCAACGAGAAATGTCGCAGCTGAACAAGCGACCAACGCTTCTTGAATATCAATTTCTTTAAATTTATTTATATGTTTAATTCAACTATGTTTAATTTCTTGAAAATGCATTGTTGGAAAAGTGTTATGAGGTATTGAATTTTTTTGTTATTTGACAAGTGATTCTGAAAATATGTGATTTTGAATATGTTTACTTTTTACATAGAATCATATATGATTCTGAAGAATCATATGTGATTCTATTTATCTTTTACACAGAATACTTAAATATATGTTTACTTTTTACACAGAATCATATATGATTCACATAGAATCATATATGATTATGAAGAATCATATGTGATTCAAAATAAAAGATAAACTTAAAACATATACTACCCATCAGAAAAATTAAAACATACATCAAAATACCATCAGTTTACCATTTCATTACCCATCAGATTTACCAAAATATACTACCATCAGATTTACCAAAATACTACCATCAGTTTACCAAAATACATCAGTTACCAAAATACTACCATCAAAATACCATCAGATTTTATCAACTACTATTAGCACTATCACTTAACGACATCTATTTATTAGCTACCATTAGCACATTTTTATGAACGACTCTTTCTGGATCACGATCCGCCCTGTTCTTGATTGCATTCACAATAATCGATATCCTTGTTTGTTCAGCTATCTCGGACTGGAACTTCAAAGCCAAATCATACATCTTTTGTGAATGCAAATTCAACTCATGCAACAGAATCTTGGTAGCAATTTTGAACCTCATTCGCCTCAACAACGAAACCTACTTATCTGATTCTGGACACAGACCGACATCCTAATTTTTGACTGGCTCACCAACATAAGACTCCATATGAATCATTGCAAAAACTCCACAGTCAACATGGTTGTCGTTAGTCTTCCATTTCAACTGTAGAATGCGTGGTCTAGCATTTAAAATAGAATCGTGTTTTGGATGTAGATTTTCATTCAGTAACCTGGCAAAACACTCTTTCTACAAAAAAGAAAACAAAAAATATGTTAATAAACCTAGTAGAATCATATGTGATTTTTCTAAAATCATATATGATTTTCATAAAATCATATATGATTTTAGAAAAATCATATATGATAGTATTAGAACATAATTCATAATCATAATCATAAAAAACACTCACCAGAAGATCACAAGCAACCTTGTACTTTGCGACATAGGTTTGTGGAGAATTATCAAGGATGATCATCGGTGTTGGACTCTTCTTAATGTTGAAAACAACAACATAAAAATGACCGGAGACTTGAATTGGGAAGAACCCCTAAAAAAAAAAAAAAAAAAAAAAAAAAAAAAAAAAAAAAAAAACCAATTAAGACTTCCAAAAATCATAGATGTATGAGCTTCTTATTTATGTCTGCAAGTTACCTATTCTGTCTGCAAGTTACCTATTCTATTCACATAGAATCATATATGATTCTATGAGAATCATATATGATTCTATGTGAATAGAATAGGTAACTTGCAGACAGAAATAAGAAGCTAGTACTAGGATTAAAAATCTATAAATCTTATATCAAATTTTAACTTGCATTGTGATTCTAATACAATCATATTTTAACTTGAAGACAGAAAGAAAGTACTGCTAAACACAATTTCTAACAGAACCAAAAACTAGTGACGGAATGACTAGCATTGTGATTCTCGCAGCTAAACACAATTTCTTCATTTATATACATTATTTCAGATATGCATGTTACTACTTGTTTCGAGCCTACATTTTGGAAATGGGGTAAATTTGAGAGTGGCCCAGTCGCTCAGAGGTGTGGGTTTTTCTAGACCACTTTGATTGGTTTCTTGAAATGGCCCGAGCGACTAGCGACCTTAACAAAAAAGGCAAGTGCCTAATCATTATGTGTAAGGCACAAGTAGGGCTCCTTTTGAGCTACTTATCACTAGCGACTTGTAAAATTTGAGCGACTTCTAATAAAATTATTTTAATATTTTTTTCCTTTCCCAACACTTACCATCACCACCACCATCTACCACCACACAACCATCACCACCACCCTCCACCACCACCACCATCCTCTACCACCACACATATTATTAAATTGGTTAGTGGGTTTTGTTAATACATCTATGCTTAACATATTTCTAACAAGCAATCATACCCAGAAACGTGATTGAATGATTTTCGAATTATAAGTGCTTATAGGTCGATTTGGGTTTTGTCATGAATGATTGTTTGAGTTCAATTAACCATAGGGGTTTTGTTTAGATGGATTAATAGAACACTCGCTCTAAATTAATTGAACTAACATGAAATGATGATTGATCTTTGAATTTTAGGGTTCTTGGTTCGAATTTGGGTATTTTTTATTATGATTGCTTGAATCTAATTAACCAAAGGGGTTTTGCCTAGAATGTATCATAGAACACTCGCCCTTAATGAATTGTTGCAACAAAATAGACCACGTATTATTATCATGGATATTAATGGAGCTTTAAATATGAATCAGTGGAATTTATGATTGGTATCCTATTTGAATTAGTTATTCAAAGTGCATATTTTTTAATACTAGTACAAGAGATAATGGGTCGGTGGTGATCATTTATATAGTAAGTTACTGATGAGAAACAAAGGTCTTGATCATTTATATAACATGTTTGACAAGATAAAAACATGAGAATCCAACAAATCAAGCATGAATCTTACACTGATCATCCATTACACATGAACCACGAAGTGATAAAATCCAAAATCTTAAAGCTAGAAAAAGAAGCCCTATAGTTCATAACTTTTTTTCCTACTGCATTAGTCTTCTACAAAGAAAGAACAAAAAACAGTTTGCCTGTGTACTCACTTTTCGCAAATGTTGGATTTGTTAGTAATTAATGATGACGTTAATAACTTTTACCTCAGAATAATTTATAAACTTAGCGTTTTTTTTTTGTTTTTAATAATATGTGTGGTGGTAGAGGTTGGTGGTGGTGGTGGAGGGTGGTGGTGATGGTTGTGTGGTGGTAGAGGGTGGTGGTGATGGTAAGTATTGGGAAAGGGAAAAAAGATTAAAATAATTTTATTAGAAGTCGCTCAAACTTTTACAAGTCGCTAGTGATAAGTAGCTCAAAAGGAGCCCTACTTGTGCCTTACACACAATGATTAGGCACTTGCCATTTTTGTTAAGGTCGCTAGTCGCTCGGGCCATTTCAAAAAACCAAAGGACTTAGGTACAAAAAAGCCCGCACACCTGAGCGACTGGCCATTTGTAGAATTGCCCCTTTGGAAATTTCTTTTATTGGTTGAGCTAGTGGGATTGTTAACTACTTGTGTAACATATAATTGCCTCATTGAACATATCATCATGTAACATTGGTTGCTCTGGATAACTCACTTTTTTCAAAACATTTGTTGCACAGTACGACCCCAACGCCTAATATTTCACAAGTATAACCTTAGTACACCTTGTACCATTATTAAAAGTATTTCTACTCAAATGCACACTTCTCACGTTTATGTTAGTCCCTATCTAATTACATCTCAACAAGTCACGTGCATCAACAAAGATGTCATGAAATACTGGAAGTGAGGAATTAGCGCAGAAGTTAATATACAACTTCAAATCTCACATTCAGTACACATTTTTAAAAAGCGCTTAAACTTATACGATTCCAGCGACTAATATTTCATCACACGACAGTCACTCAACACTCAACGCACTCGCAGCACAACCGTAATCCTTTCATCAAACTAAAAAACTATATTACTATCAGTCAAATATACCTAACAACAAACTCATTCAAATCACGCTATAATAATTCCTAATTTAAACCTAATCATCAATAAACACATAGTTCACACACACATATCGATCAATTAACAACAACAACAACAATAACAAAAACTCTACAAACCTAATCTAATCAGCATCAGATTCAAAATTAGGTCAAAATAGCTTAATAATACAATAAAATCATCAACAATCGATAAAAATCTACCAAATAAGCAACAAAATCAACAAAACGTAAATAATAAACAAAATAAGCAATTTTACCCTTTGATTGATCAACTAACTTCATTATATCAACAACTACGGCGGTTAACGGCGGTTTAACGGCGGCGACGACAGTTAACGGTTATTGAGAGAGATTGAGATTGAAAATGAGGGTTTGAATGGGGTGGGTGTGAGTATGTAACCGTTTGTTTGCAAATAGTATGTAGTTGATTTTGTTTGCGAGAAGCGTTATAATGCTTTAAGTGTATTGTCTGTTTTGCCATTTTGATTATTACTAAAAAAAAAAAAAATTAATCTAACGGTTGGGACTTGGGAGGGTTTTAAATGGACGGATGAGAAGGATAGATGGGATCTTTGGTAAATGGGAGATCTACACGGAAGTTTTGGCATCTTGCCTATTTGAACCGGACCGACCACATTCGGTCTTGGTCTCAGTCCCGGTTTATACCTTAATTTGGTTTTCGGTCTTGTCGGTCCGGTCCGATCCGGTCTCAGATCGATGCTCACCCTTACAGTGACAAAAGATATGTGACTATTATTTTTAAATTGTGAAAAATCCCAGGTCTGAAACTTTTTTTACAAATAATTTCAAATCTCTTTAAAAGAAAAAGACTTTACCTAATTTATATTTGTATGACAGTAAATTCGAACCATATAAATTAGTTAGAATAAAAGTCCTGGTAGCACACATGAACAAATAACAAAACATATGAACACCATTCACTAAGCTACTAGTTACAAGTGGGTATGTAAGTTGTCAATAACAATCTAACGTAGCTTAAGAGCAAGTGGTGCACTAACTTATAGGAAAGTTGTGGGTGTCATTTTGGCGCCTATAACAGTGTCATGGTGTTATAGTTGTAACGTTTTGGTGTGTTATAGATGTCAATTTTGTTGGGGTGGCGGAGTTTATGGGATGTTCGTATTTTTTTTAGTTTATTTTTGTGAGTGATGTATTTTGGTGTTGTGTTATATGAATGTTATTTGCGATTGATTTTTTTCTTTAGGTTTTGTTTTATTGGAAAGTTACAGGGTAAAAGCTGACGTGATAACTCATATAATGCGCGCATATGGCTCAGTGCATCTAACACATTAATGGTAAAAAGATATGTAGGTCATGCTTGGCAACAAGCATTTTAGAGTGTTTTGAAGCAACTAGCAACTAACAACTAGCGTTTCAATTGAAAATTTTGTTTGACAACAAGCAACTAGCATTTACATTTTATGTAACTGCTCCAATTGAAAATGCTTCTTGAGAAAATATTAAAACCTTTTTGCTAGCGTTATGTTTATTAAATTACATATACACCCTCAAATTATTATATATACTAAAAGGGGGAACGCTCCACTGTAGCAGCTACAGTGCTTGCTACAGTGGACGAAACAGTGATTTGTAAGTGCCGGTACTGTAGCAGTGGTACTGTAGCAACGGTACTGTAGCTGCTATTTTTTTTTTTTTTTTTTTTTTTTTTTTTTTTTTTTTTTTTTTTTTGGAATATTTGGAAGAAAAAAAAAAAAAAATGATATTTTGATTATTAAAATTTTTCATTTTTTTTTTGTAATATTTGGAAAAAAAATGATATTTTGATTATTAAAAATTTTCATGAGAATACATTTTTTACAAGATTTGGAAAATCCATTAACAAAATTCAATTAAAGTGCCACAGTAGAAGCAAGAATAGTCTTTTGCAATTTAGTCCCTAAGCCCTAAGGTGTAAAAAAAAAAATAAAAAAATAAATAGCACGGCATTTCCGCAGCAACGCGCGGGTTCCTCCGCTCGTTTACTTAATTAGATTTTATGATAGTGAGTATATTAATTACGCTTACTATTACCCCAACTGATACTGATACTTTCGCCAAACATAAGCGTGCGTTTAGTATGTTTTCATGAATCACAATCGGTATGAGTTTGTATATAAGGTGGGCCCTTCACGTATGATAATTTCAATAACTTGTTCTTTTGAGTGGTATGTAGAATGGAATATATCCATCTATGTTTGTCATATTTGATATCAACACAAGAATGAAACTCATTCATCATTCCGATACGCATGTACCAAAAGCACCCTAAAACTCATACGTAACTATATTGGTAACCCAAATCATATTCTTTAGGGTGCGTTTGGTATGTTGTCATGAATCACAATCGGTATCGGTTTCGGTATAAGATGGGTCCCTCACCTATTATAGATTCATAACTCCCCTCTTGAACTCGTATATACTCGTGCACACACGGGGTTTGCTAGAAAGATTTAATTATATAGTGTTATCGATTAAAAACAAAAAATCTTATGTATATTTTAAAAAAACAGAGTATCAACATTTGCGAAAGTAAGAAAAATAGTTAGCAGAAATTGTAAATAAAACCGTGGCATCGACCTTGTATTGGATTCTTTAGCTTATCTCCTTATAATGTTATTGGGTCAAAAGTTCTTTAATCACACGGGGTTTACACATAAATCAAATTTATTTTTAAATTTTTTGTTTACTATATGAACATATAAGAATTTACCCGTGAAAATTGTGATATAAGTACAACTAACACTAACAAGTATGCATGAGTTTTTTCATTTAGGTATTAATATCAATTTATATTTTGTAAAATTTTTTATTGGATGAAAGATTTAATTTTGTTTAGTTGACATAGACGTTAATGTTAAGGTTGACGTTGTTTAATTTTAACTATTGATATCATGTTGTACAAAATGTGCGAGTTTATTAACACATAATGATTGTTGATGAAGTTAAAATATATACTCTGTAAAGTTTTTAAAAATATTTTTTCGGATATCCGTATATAAAATTTAAATAATAATTATATGAGTCGTTATAATTACAGTGGCGTATATTTACTTTTCATTCACAGTAACTCGTACTTACCATTTGATATTTATATTACCGTTAATAATAATTTAGCTGTATTTAATATTCAAACCCGTGTACGTATAGATTAAACTTTTAAATTGGATAACGTGAGTTCTTATTTAACGTATATAGTAAAAACGACATTTTAATAGATGAAAGTTTAAAACTGATATTTATTTTAAAAGTATTAAACGTATATTAAAACTAATTCGTATATTTACAAAATTTTGTAATTTTAATAGATGAAAATATCAAACTAATACTAATACTCATGTAATTTTAAACAAAGTTTATATTTTAAAGTCTAGTAGTATAAAGTGTAAGAGGTTATTTGTTTATTATATAAAGTTATTAAAAAATATAAAGAATTATAATTTTACATAACTTTATTTAATATATTTAAAATTCAATTACTAAAATTTTATTAATTACATAATCATTTTTTAAGTTTTTATTTTCATAATTTTGCCACAGGTGTTTTTTTGTCAATTAAATTCTTTCACTAAATTTATTTTTTACTGGCCATTCATTGATTCATATTCCAAAATCGAGCGTATACTAGAATGAAACTGAAAAACACACCCATTAGAGTTAATAAATATATTGAGATAATAAAGAAGAATAGCGACGGTGGGTGGGTCTGTTAATGAATCTAAACTCGACCCAACAAACATTTTCAAGGTAAATCAATTCTCAATCAATCAATTCATTAATAATTAAATAATTCTTTTGATAATTGTGATTAAAGTGTATGTGTTGATAGTTAGGTTGGAATTACTAAGATTATAATTTGATGGGTGCACACTAGGTGTTTGTGAAAATGTCTGAAACAAACTAGTGATTAAGTGCAAGATTTTAGTCATTTCACTATTTTGCCGTAGGTCTTTCTGGAAGCAGTCTCTTTACGCTCGGGTAGATGTATGAAGGTCTATATCTTACCTTCCCCATACCCCGCCCATTGCCCGATTAGGTATTATTGTTGTTTTCGAGAGTTTGCATCAATATTTTGCCCGATTAGGTAGATGTATGACCTTGCCCCCGCGTAATTGGGTATTGTTGTTGTTGAGAATTGGCATAAGTAAAGTTAGATACATCGTTTTGTTGTGGAGACCAAATGCACATTAGTAGTGATTTGTATAAAAGACTTGGTGAGTGGAAGTTTGGTTATACCGTGTTGCTCTATTGTCTTGTGGGTATCCTGCTAGTTGATGCTTCTTTTAGGCTAAATGTGTGGTTTTTTTCTTTGTGAGTGATTCCACTGGGTGTAACCTTGTAATGTGGTTTGCTCATATGTGATGTGTTAGTGGGTGTGGGGATGCTTATATTATGGGTTTATCGGCTTATTGAGATTTGGAGAAGCTGATAAGGTCACTTTTTTTTTAGCTTATTAACCTGTATGGACTCAAATTAGCTATACGCTCAAGTTGAGTTAACTAATCTAAACACCCCTTATGTTATGTTTGATAGTATCTTCTAATTGAGGAACATTTACATGAGGTACCCATGCTTGCAGTAGAACCATCATGTGTGTTTCTGTTTGAGTAGTGATAGGATGCATCTTATTAAGGTCTGTGGGACATGAAATGCAATGATTAGTAGTGTTTTTTTTAATGGTACCAAGGTATACAGTGAATATTCAATATTGAATTTACTTTAGGCATGTTTATATGCAGCTACAGATACGCTTTCGTCTAAGTGATACATTTTGCTTCTGTTCCCGTGTGTCATAGCGCTTGCGATCCACAACTTGGCGACATGGTCCTGAGTATTCAATGGAGCCTTGTGTGAGTTTTCTTTTTTAAACCGAGCCTAGCGAACACGGTGGCTACTTGTAGATGATGGCTATGGTGAGGATTTATTGTACGCCATTTGCTGCAAATTTAGTTTAGTGTGAAAATCTTTTAACTCATTTTACTACTTAAAATTTTGTATCTCAGGCCAGTAGGATTGGTGACCGATCTACCAGTGATGTTGTTGCTAGATTAAGGACACCTGATGGCCGTGACGAGTGGATATACTGCCACTCACATATTCTTGTAGAAAAAAGCAAATATTTTGCTGATCGTTTATCTGATACTTGGCCTACATGTCAAATTCTTGATTCTCGAAATTGTGTTGAGGTCAACTGTCAAGAGCATGATTTTGACCACCACATCACGGTCTTACGACTCTTTTATTGTTTCAAGTCTTCCATACCTGACATGTGTCATGGTGTAAAAAATGCACTCGGTATTCTCCAAGTGGCAGTCGAGCTTGGTTGCCCTGAAATTATCGCCACATGTGTAGACTATCTGGAAGCATCTCCATGGGAGGAGGCCGAGGAGGAAGAAATTTTGAAAATTATTCCCGGGTTAGGCTTGTTAGCAGAACCGATCCTTGCACGCCTCCAGCCTGTAAATCCGAATACGATAGTTAAGATTTTTCTCTCAGCCACTGTGTTTGCTACGTCAGTGCTGCCACCTACGATGGTTGATTTGAAAACCTCGGCTCAGGAACAAATTGAATACATGCTTACCGAAGATGATGATGCTCCATTGCTAATGGCTGATGACGATGTTAAATTAAAATTGAGACAAAATTTTAAGGGACTATTAACAAGATTTAATAACAGTGTGAATTCAGCTTGTGAAACAGGGGAAATGAACGATCTTCAATGTTTTTTGGTAGACATGTCTTGGGCGTGTCAGATCTTGACGAAGTTGGAGTTATTAAAAGATTTCGTTGAGAATTGGATTGATGCTTCGGAAAACATAGTTAAGGCTGTTGACCGAGTAAGTCAACAAGCTGAAATGTTGGAGATGAAGCTAAAGGTAATTGAGGTAACATCTAAGGTTTTAGAGGCAATAGGATACGGCAATGTGATTTTACTTACTGCAAAACGGCTCCATATGGTGAGAATTTGGCTTCCATTTGTCAGGATTTTGAAGCCTTCATTCGATTCTTTAACAATTGATGAAAATGACGGTTCAGTAGTTAAGATCGATAGTGACATATGGCAATCTTTGGAGTCTGCATTTGCTTCAATAATTCTTGCATTACCATCGGGAGAACAGGCGGAGATTTTGAGTGAATGGTTACAAAATAAGCATGTTCTGTATCCGGATCTTACTGAGGTATTTGAGGTGTGGTGCTATCGTTCCAAAGTTGCTAATAGAAGACTTGCACATATAACGAGCTCTAATGGTATGATAAAAATGCTATGACCCATACAAGACAGCTAAATCAATGTTGTATGTTATTATTTCATTATCATTTGTATGTTTATTACCTTCTTGTATTGACCATGTACATGTTCAACTAATGATTTATATGAAATGAAAAATACATGAGAAATTTTAATGTTATAATTATTCGTTTCTCGGAATTTATATTGGTTAAATTACGTTACTTTCAAAACATTGAATGCAGTATGCACGATAGTAGTACCAAACAACAATGAGCCGGATAGGGTAAGTTACGTTACTTTTCTCTGAACCACTCATTTGTCGTAATATTAATGACTTAAACTGTACACGGAACCTTGAAGGCCACATTATTGACATTGTCGTGTTTCTTTGATATCTTTTTTGCCATAGGTAGAACAGAGAACTCATCAAACTCGGCTAAGTGCATCTTTTTTGCCATAGGTGGAACAGAGGACTCGTCTAACTCGTCTAAGTGCAGAAAATATGCGTAGGAAGAATAATCATGAACATAACTATAATTATTAATATTGTTTTTGTATACCCCCCAATCAAAATATATATAACTAGTTTTACATACATACATACAATATGCCTTAAAATCGATCTATGCATCTGCTGATACAAAATTAATATACAGTCCTCAAATCATTGAATGATTCTTGAAAAACCTAGTCTGTATCTATATAAAGTATCCATCTTTATCTAGAGTAAATCTTGTTCTTGTTGAATGATTTCATGATCTTGTTTAAGCAACAAAATCTGGCAAAGGTTGTGCAGCGAACCTCTTACGGTTTTGGATGTTCATGGACTCATACATGGCTGCTGAGTGTGAAGAAGATGGTGGATTCATGGCACCGTAATCATTCTCTTCCCCTAATTCTGCTCCTCTACCGAGCTGGATGTTTTGGTTAGGGAGGAAACTTTGGTGGGCCCCGGAAATTGATAAGTTTTCACAGTGTGGTAAACCTAAAGTTAAAGACACACCATTACCAGAGTACTGCTGTTGGAATTGGTCTGTAGTGAACCTTCCGATTTCACCAATTGGGTATCCACCGAGTCCGCCCATGAAGTCGGTGGGGTTGCTTCCGGTTAACGTGAAACCTTCGTTTTGGCTGTTTCTTGGTTTCTTGGGACTGAATTGTGTGATTCCTTCCATTTCTAGGGATCCAATGAGGCTGAAGCCAGAAGGGTTTTGGAAATTTATTCCGGTAGTGGTGGGAGACGTTGAGACACTAGTGGAAACCGACACTGATGGTGGAGGACGCATGAATGAGTTCTCGGGTTTGTTCGTTCTGGGCGAAAGACTTTTCTCTTGTTTGGTTGATGGATTCTCTTCAATTTGATCATCTTTGGTCTTCTTATGATCTTCCAGCCCATTCTGTTCTTGCTCTTTGATTTCCTCCAGGTACATCTCCTCCACCATCGGCTTCCATAGCCGTACTCGAGCATTAATGAACCAATTCGAAACCTAAAGTTACAACGCAACAAAATTAATTAAATTCGAAACAAAAGTATTCACAGGGAAATAACACAAAATCAAGTACTAATTACCTGACTTCTAGTAAGACCTGTTTGTTTTGCAAGCATATGTTTGTCTGAATCCTTTGGATACCTGAATTTGGATTTCTCGTTAAACTTTATACAGTTCAGAAAATTAATTTAATCTATGTGAAAGGTTTTGGTCCTTACGGGTGAAGGAAGTGTTCAAAGAGCCAAGCACGAAGAACAGACACAGAACGCTCAGGCAATCCTCTTTGGGGTCTCCAAGCATTGTGTTGGATCATTCCCAATTGCTGCAAAGCCCTCTGTTGTCGGAGCTGATTATCTACAAACTTCAGCCTTGATCCACTGCCTTCCCCCTTACCACCACCGCCCAAACTTTCATCTTCTCCTAAGCTCCGGCTGGCAGCCTTTATCTGTCCCATAATAGCGTCTTTGAGGCACCTGAATTGCTTTGATATCGTCTGAAGAGCTAATGCTGTGTAAGTCTTTGCTGACCCGATCCCGGCTGCTTGTTCAAACCATGATATTACAATCTGCATCTGGTGATGGTATTGTCTGTATCTTTGCTCCACCTTCAAAACCACAAATTTAAACACAAAAAGTTAATTTTTTTTACCAACATAGGTATAGAATACTGATTAAAAAACAGAACTTTAGGGTTACTAGTTTAGTAATATCAAGAAAGCAATTGAAAACAACATGATGGTAACACTTTCTTGATAGGGACAATTTCTTTTTGTAAATTTTGAATTGCAAGCTTTAATCTTTAATCGGTTTTACCTCATCAAGCATGTTAATAAGTTTTGCTTTCTTCATCTGAATTTCCTGTCTTTCTGCTGTAGTAAGGTCAGCTCCACCACCCGATTTACTCCCGGTTTCATGTCCTTCTCCAGTGACAGGTGGTGATGATCCACCGTCACCGCTACCGCTACCGACAGTCTTGAGATTCTTGTTTAACTGATCAGAGTTTTTAGCAGCTACTTTACCAACGTTCACCACTTCTTCAAGGATTTCTTGTGTTGCCTTTAAGTACTTTGAGTTCAATAGCATATTATGCATACCATTGACAGTATTAGAAACCCCGGATGCTGATGACGTGGATCCACCACCACCATCACCGGTGGGTGAAATAGGTACTCTGCCAGCATGGGACCCGTATCTTGATTGCTGAGAAGACAGACTCAAAGACAAACCTTGTTGAAAGGGCGTGACTTCACGTTGTGACACCATTTCAACCGGACTATACATGTACTGTGCTCGTGGAATAAAGGCGTGCAGAGAAGATACATCATGTTGTGAATGGACCGATGACGGTGGTGAAGCTGATAACGGTATGCCGACAAATTGTTGAGTCTGGGAAGCATGTGGATGTGGTGGCCCTTGAGACATAGTTCCGTGCTGGTGCGGGTTATTGACTTGGTTATTTCCCGTGTTACTGGAATCAAGAAACGCGAAATTGTTCCCTTGTGGATGAGGTGATTGTTGAGCATCCGGATAATAAACGTATCCAGGATTCATCAGAACAAGTGTTTGCAACCCGTCTCCACCTTGAATCTCTGAGTTTCCATTGTAGTAAGTCGACGCCATCCTTTTTAGATCTTTTTTATTACAAGTTTCTTCTTTCTGTAAACAAATATTCTTTTATTATCGCGTAAAAGACACTTGTATCCACACAATTCGCCAATAATATACAAACAAATTTGGACAAGAAAAACATTTTTTTTTTTTACCTAAAGGCGAATTTTCTTCAACCCATACGCAACCGTAAAATAACTATCTTCTTGAATTATACTGCTAGCTAGATCAAAGCAAACCTGTTACATAAACTCAAAAAATGATCAATCATCATCATCAGATCATATTAATGATAACATGATTGGGTTGATTATTTACCTGAAGCGAAGCTAGCTACATAGGTACGATGATTATGCACGTGTTGCTCTATTATCATCACCATAATCATCATACAACTGCAAACACAAACATGAATATCCTAGAATAAGTTTTTTTTTCTTACAGTGACATCTCACAAAACAACATAAGATAGTTCAATTCATGCAATAGTAATATACCTTGTATATGTGTGTCAGTGTGTGTGACAAAGAGATGAAAGAAAGTGAAGAGGGGTATAGATAGATAGATACTCACATGTATATATATATGTCCTTATATGTACAAATAGAAAAAGCTACAGTTGTGTAGTAATATTAAGTTTTTAACTATAGGGTCTTTTAATATTAAGCAACTATATACTACAACTTAATACTACTATCCAAAAAGATAGGAAGAAACAATATAATGGATCTGAATTGTCTGAACTTTTGAAACAACAAAGATAAGTCATATCAAAGTTCATCAGCAAGATTAAAAAACAATATATAAAACTATTCAGTTTCGTTTCGATATATTAGTTAGATAGAGATGGATACAGATATAGACGTAGATATAGATATAGATGTTCACCTGTTATTTTATAAATTTTCTTTTTCTCTTACAAAGCTTATAAGAATCTTGATTTTGACTAGCTTTTTTCAAATCATTTGATGTAGCAGCTTTGATGATCAGATGATGATATATATGATCACCTGAGTTATACTAGTACTAGTACTCTTGAGATAAAGACTACTTTTAGTTTTCTAGAGAGAAGGTGTGTGTGTGTTTTGAGTGTGTTCTTTAAGGTGTGAGAGATAGAGAGAGTAGAAGTTGAAGTAGGAATATATATTTATTTATTTATAAAAAGATGAACAAAAGGGATTGGTGGTGTAATATCAAAGTTGTGTCAGAGGATATAAACAGCTGAAAAACGAGGAAACGTCTTCTTCGATCATCTGCTATAAACTTTTCTCACCTTTTTCTTTATAATTAACTTTCTTATTTCTCATTAGAAGAATCTTAATACAGTTTAGAAAAAAGATGATGACGAAAAGGGTCGTCATATTTTGTATGTGTTAGAACACAAAATATGACGTACAAATCGAATTTACTAGTTTTTGATAAGTTATTTAAAGTCTAAGGACTTAAAGTGACAAGTTAAGAAAGTTGTCTCTAACTTATTCACATTAGTATAAGGGTATTTTTGTCAAAAATAGATGTTACTAGTATTTGTGTTGGTGCTGATTCTGTTACTTGTACTTGTGCTGATGAGGGTGCTGGTGCTGTAAAAAATTAAAATTATAGTTTTTTTTTTCCAGTGGTGCTGGTACTGTTGCTGGAAAAGATTAAGGGTTTGTTTAAGATCAAGGAATGAATTTTCATTCCAATAATGTATTTGTTTAAGATGTAAATCTTTCAAATATGAGAATGAAATATAGATATGTTTCATACTCTATATCACTCAAAAAGGGAATGTATGGATCTTTCATTCTTGAGGGGCCCACGTTATACTTATACTCATACTCATTGTCATTCATGGCAACATACAAAACGCACTCTAAAATCAGTTAATTTGTGAAAAATAATCTTCATAATCTTTTAAAAGCTGCTTTTGCGAACTTATTTTTTTGAACTTACTTTTCTAAAATAATTCACAATCTTAATTTGCCAAACATTTTTTGACCAAAGCTTATTTTTCAAAAAATAATCTTAAGCCTCCATAATCTTCCATAATCTCTCGCTCCAAACATGCTCTAAATGTGAGATTAGTTTTTCATTTCAATGTGGAACTCAAGTGTAACTCGTAAGTGATTTATGTAATCAATAATAATTGTCATTATCAATAAAACGCACACTTCTTTATGCTCTCTCTCACTACACACACAAACACACATCATCATCATTATCATCTCAATCTCTTGATACATTAGGACTAACAACTGGTATCAGAGCTTGTGAGATTGCTTATTATGTTATACATCATCTCATAATCTTTTACTCTTCACAATACATTCAATCACAAATTTAAAAAAAAAAAAAAAAAAAAAAAAAAAAAAAAACTAAATTTCATCAAATGGTCGCAACTTTATGGCTTAATATTGAATATTTTAGTGGGTTTAGTCATTTAGAGGTGATATCTTGTTTTAGCGATTTAGTATGGGTAAAATTGATGTGAATTGAGATAGAGAGGTTTTCGAGGTTGATACTTCAAATTTAGTAGCGTTTGAGATTGACTTGAGCTTAATTAGCGGATTAGTTGGTTCAATTAAGTGGGAAAATGATTAAAGATTGAAGATTTATAGAAATGTTGAAACTAACATTTAATTTGTTGATTTTTGATGTGTTTTTAGTGATTTTTGTTAAAGAAAAACTTGCAGTCACGAGGTTGAAGAAGACACACATTTTGGAGGGGATAAGATTGAAGGATGGTGCCCACATTTGAAGAAGTAAAAAAGAAGAAAAAGTGAAGTTTTGAAGAATTTGATGCTTGGTGTGCCACTTTAGTAAAGAAAAAGAAAAAAATTCAAGCAAAAGAAAAGATTTTGAACAAGTTTTAAAAATTTTGAGCATTGGTGAGCTACTACATTTTTGAACTTCTTGAAGACTCGTGCACCATCTTTATGAAGAAATAAAGACTTGGAACACAAAAGTTTGTTTGTAAAAAGATTTTTGCGCTAGTTTGGAGAAGAAAGGAAGAAGTTAGACAAAATAGGAAGCAAAGAATTCCCCATGCGCCACATTTGAGTGACCAAGGAAGTTTCATGCGTCACACTTATGTTCCAACACTCCCCATGCGCCACTTTGAATAAAACACATCCCTCCCCATGCGCCACTTGAAGTCCAGGGAAAGAAGGAGCTTGTTTGGTTGACACAAGGACTTGCTTTGTAATACAACTCCTCCCACCATGATTAAAAGTGCCAATTTTAACAAATCTTTCATTGTTAGTTAACTTCAACAAAGTCGTTATCTTTATCAAATTATCCTATTTAAAGCTTGAAGAAAGGAATTGTTTTTGAAGACGCAAGAGCTTTTGCACAAAATATCTTACGAGAAGACTACTTCCACAACAACAATTACAAGTCATTTCAAGTGAAGTATTATTTTTGAAGACTTAGTGTTATCAATGTGTTTTTCAAAGACATTTCATCAACAACAAGTTTGATCGAGGAAGATTCAATATCAACGATTGAAACGACGTCAAGAGACGCATTATCAGTCGGAAGTGCTTCAACAAAAGAGCGTGAGGTAAATAATGTGATCAATAACAAGTTGAAAGAAGAAGTTGATAAATATAAAGAACGTATAAAATCTCTTATCAAAGATCGTGATAAAGATACCGTGATCATTAACAGTTTGAAAAAAAAGGTTTACAACATGTTATTGGATTTTGAAAAGAGAAATTTATGATCATATGAAAGATAAGAATGATTTTAAGTTCCATACAACATAATTAATCAAACATTGCAGAAACAACAATATGATTTGTCAAAGAGTAAACTGCCCTTATTGAGAAAATTAAAGTGCATGATGAGAACTTGTAACGACGAGGTCAATACGAGCAAACAATTTTTATGAATAGACCAAAACTGATAAATTTTAGAATTCTCGAGAAGGATTGGTTTAAAAATTGGGAAACATCAATCTTATTGAGAGAAAAATTGGGTCAATCAGGTTGCTTTATTTTTACACGTGGCAAAATCGAGCATTCTTATTAAGCCAATTGAAAGTCAAAATTAAAAAAAAAAATGTCAAACTTTGATAAATTTGAGTGAGAAAAAAAAAACATAAAAATATAGGTGTTAAATATGTGAAAATAAAAACTTAAAAAACATGGATAATTAATAAAACTTTAGTAGTTGAATTTTAATAATTTATATAGAGTTAGATTTATATTTTTAAAAATCAACATGTACATGCACGAGATTATAAATATCAAAATGAAAGTACGAGTTAGTGTACGTGTATGTAAATAAATACACGAGGTTGTACGTATACGATTATTCCTCTTTATAAGTTAGTAAGGATATCCGAAATAAATATTTTTTTTACTATCTGCGTTCAATAAGGACTCATGTTATTCTTTTTTATAAGTTTAACCCATGCGTGCATGGGTTTGAAAATTAAAAAACGTCTAAATTTTTATTAATCGGATATAAATATCAAATGTAAGCACGGATTACTGTGCTATAAAAATAAATATATGCGATTGTACTTATAACAACGACTCATGTAATTCTTATTTAAAGGTTATATAAGATTTTCCGGTAAAACATTTTATAAAACTTTATATTTTAACTTTATCAACGGTTATTATGTGCTATTAAACTCTTATATTATGTACAACATAATATAAATATTTAAATTCAAACAACATCACTAACTTAAACACTCATGTCAGTTAAACAAAGTTAACTCTTTTATCCACCAAAACCTTACAAAATATTAATCGATATTAATACATAATGAAAAAGTTTATGAAAAAACTCGTGCATAATTATTATTTATACTTATATCACAATTACAAAACACTAAACACGTCATATTCTTATATTTTCGTATATTTAACTAAAAATTTCAAATAAATTTGATTTATGTGTAAACTCCGTGCGTGCACGAGACTTGTATCTAGTATGATGGTACCGACAGACATTTATGTTGAGTTGGTTAAGTTAAATACAATTATTAGAAATAAATTAGTAATTTAGTGGGTTGATAACTATGCGGGGAAGGTCGTTGTGATCATAGCATGTAGGGTAATGAAAAGAGTTGCAAGATGTTCATTGAGGGTCCTTTTGCTTAGTGAGAAACATCATCTATCATTCTATCAAATTAATCTACTGTGTCTAATTACATATTTGCATTTGGTAATAGTTGTTTTAGTCTCACTAATGGCAACAAGCCACTACAACACAAAATCAACATTTATCTTTAGTTAAAGATAAATTTGATCAATTACTTAACTTGTCTAAGTAATTTGTGCTTATGATTACTAGAGTTTTTAAGTTGGATCCTTAAACTTTCATTATCATGGATTATTTCTCAAAAGAAAATTCGTTCGATTGAGCTTTAAAAAAAATAATAAATAAATAAATAAATAAAAAATGATGTGATGAACTTTTGGATAAATAATAAACTTATACATATAAAAATGTTAAGGATTCTAAAAAGGAATATTACAAGTATATGAACATTTTTTAATGTGAGTATTTTAGTGGTAAGCTAGAAAAGAGGTAATGATCATGATGTTGATAAGTGATAACATCACAATAAGGGTTGAGTAGAGTGGTCATATTGTATTTTTCCTTGTTTGATTTTTTTCAATAATTTTCTTTTGTTTACTTTTATTTATATCTCTAAATTTCTCATTTGGCAATTTATGTGTGGTTGGCTTGAGGAGTTTGATGATAAAGCAATTAATCCTTTGGGGAACACTGGGCCAACCACAATAACACCCTTCTACTTTAATGCTATCATTTAAAATTCAATATACTACGTATTTCTTTTATTTTTAGTTATTTCTACTTACAGAAACTTTATGTGTGAGTTTTTCTATTTACATATATATTGGTTTTCAACTTTATGCTACCCTTGTTCACATGACTCTATATGTCAAAAGTTTAAGAAAATGCAGTTGTCATGGTTTTTTTACACACGCCCATATTTATTGATATAGTAATCTTTTTATCAAGGGTACTTTTTTTTTACTAGATCTTTAAGAATCTATATTATCAACTCTGTAGTTATAACTTATAATCAACAATGGATCAAGTTAAACACTGGTTTAAATGATGTTGTGATCAACATATCTGTCTCATATTCTAGCTGGTGAGACTCAGAATGGTTTCGATCAGTTGTAAACATGTAATGCTTGATGAGCCAGGTCTCGAAGCTTTTGTGCATCCTTGAAGATGTAACATATGACTAAACTAATGCCCAAACGTTGAGCGTATAATGCTTATGTAGTGGAGTAATAACAAAAAGACCTATCTCATACGGCTAAACTAATGCTCAAACACATGAAAAATATGTTTTTTTCTTTATCATAATTCTAAATATTATTGTTGATTAAGTATGCAGCATACTCATTATAAAGAGTATGCTCATTATAAGATGTACTCATTAAATTACATACAATCGAAATTTGGATTATTGCTCCAACCATTTCGTCTTACTATACATTTTGATCAATTTGCTAACAAGATTATGTTAGGCCACGACTAATCGGAAGCAAGTTATCTAAATTTAGATACATTATATTACAAGAAATATAAGAATTTGTTAACGTGATTCACGCAAACAAGCAAGTTCTATAAGTGTAGATATCACAAGAAATTACAAACTTTTCTGAATTTAGATATCTTTAAGCAATTTGGTACATCCGAAAGTAAAGCCAATATCTACTTACGTCTCGTAAGAATTTAAGCGTTCAACAAATTTAGGCAGACAATGATGCAGCTACCAGGGGTGCAATTTCGTAAAGTCAAGACAAAACATTGCCAAGTTTGAGCTTGAATAATCGACCTTAAAAACCTTGAAACACAACTCGAGCTTAGCCACTTAGGTAAGTCTTCATGTACAAGCGTGTGCTCGCTAATGATATCTATCAATAGTTCGATTTATCATAGTAGTATAGAGTTTCGATTGCCATCATATCATTTACGTGTACGCTTAATTATTTGACTAAAGATAAATTTTAGAAAACGAAAAGACAATGTGATTAGGATCTATCACGACATATATGGTAATAACTTTTATTCTACATATTAGAGGTTAAATCTTGCATTGTGTCAATTATTGCGAGAAAGAAACAACTCTAATGGTAATACTAACATTAATGTTGTTAGGCTAGATGCAATAACGACCGAGACCGACTCGGTTTCAATCGGTCGTCTCGGTCTTCGTTGTTGTGGCTAGTCGGTCGTCGGTCGACAAAAAACCCAAATGGGTCGTGGTCACGATCGACGGTCGCCACTTTTGTGTGTATATTTTTTTTTCTTTTTTTCTTTTTTAAATCTTTAGAATAGAAGCTATTGTGTGTATTTAGTGTGTGTTTGGATTGAGTTAATTACAGAGAGGATGATGAGGATGGTGGAAGTTGGGTGATGGGCTTTATTTGTTGTGAGCATGTGACGTTAAATTTATTTATTATTATTATTTTTTTTAATTGTCTTGTATTTTTTTAGATATTATTGTAAAAAGAAAAAAAAAAAAAAAAATTGAACTTGGTCGCTCTTACTGTGGCACTGAAACGGCTGCAGGTCGCTAGAGAAAGAAAGCTGACGTGGCAGAGAAAATAAGGAGAATTGACCCTAATAACTAGTCCTCGTTTCATCCGGTCTTAGAAACATATTAATTCAGAGTCTTATAACCTTTATTAAAATACTTAGTCGTCATATTATAAATACATTTTAAAATCATGTCGATCAGTTTATGTTTGATAGGTCACTCCAGCCTATATTCCAATTCCATTAAGTTATACATAGTTGACCACGCTATCATATTCTTTACACATTTTATCTCTTTATCCCGCTATAAAAGAAAAGTGTCACGTTCACATATTTACTTTTCAAAAACTTGTCAAAGTCAAACTTCTGAAGTATTTAAAGTTCTTTTAAGCGTTTTAACCCAGTAAATATTATATCGAACATGAGTGTATCTCATATCTTAGTCTGTTACATAAGTGATAAATCATACATAACAAAGTATAATTACTTTTATCAAAAGAAAAAGTCACTAAACACTAGCTTATATTTAACTCATAAATACAACAAATATAAACTATCTTCTAATTCGACCACGAAGATTAATATCCATTGCATCACAAAATGCCAGTTGTTCTTTTGTTAAACCTTCAAGGTCATAACTGTCATGATCTTCGTCCTCATATAAACTTGCATCATTTGCACCTCCACTGACCATGAATTGAACAGTCGTATCGTAAACCTCATCAACATCACTATCACTCTCTTCCACAACCAACATTTTCAGCAATTAAAGTATCCACATTCTCGAATATCTTGTCATTTTCCTTCAATGCTTCAAATGATTCTTAAGAGTAACCAGGTTTATATCATCCGAATTCACAGGTCCCTTATTATTGGAACTCGTGGCCATATTAGTGGTATCATTTTTCAAAGTCATGGCTCACTCCCTTGCTTCTTTGACGTCCAAGACCCACAGTATCAACCACGGTCCGTTTTCCAATACCTCATCAGTACCTATTGCCGAAACAAATTTAAAAAAGAAGAACCCTTTCAAATTCATCATTGCTTTAACAATACCAAGCTTCTTCCATATATTCTACACATAATGTTCAACTGCAGAAAAGGCAATTCTTTCGCAAAAAAAATAACCATATAATAAGTTTTCATACCTAGCATTTGCCTCCAAAACTGAAGACAAAAGGATTTGGACTTCAGCACTTTCACCCGTTTGTATACCCCATCTAAGTATTTAAAGTTACAATACAAATAATCGCATTTGTTCATACAATATATTATTTGTTCATATTAAGTTTCAAATTAAGTTTTTAAATACCAAAACTATTCACCCATCATTTTAGTTTTTTACATAAAGGTCAACTATGATTAGTTTGATCACATATTATTTTCATATGAACACGAATTGCACGCATAAATTCTATAGTAATAAGAAGATGATTGTAAGTCGGTAGGATGCTACATGAAGTAATGAACCATCAAAGGATGTTTAAATCTAGGGTATAAAAATCTATAAAAAAAAAAGAAAATAATAATAATAATAATAATAATAATAATAATAATAATAATAATAATAATAATAATAATATAGGGTATAAAAATAAAAAGTATTGTGAAATAACGGTCTTGAAAATGCATGAAATAAGGTTTTGTTACTATAAACAATTATTTAGAAACACTCATGCGAGTTAATTAAACGACCTCACTCCCTTGTTAATTAAACGTCACATAGATGATTTTTTTTTTTTTTTTTTTTTTTTTTTTTTTTTTTTTTTTTTTTTTTAACTCACTCATCACTGAGATTCTATTAATCCCCACTTGCCATTTAATTACATCCAATATTCCTTTAGGGGGCGTTTAGTTCGCAGTATATTTTGAAAGAAATTTTAATCTGTTAAAGGAATTGTAATTTGAATAAATTGTAATTCAAAGAGTTGTAATGTGTTGTAATTGTAATGTGTTGGAATAGTAATTGATGTATTTTGTCAATTTCTTTTGTTTGATCTCAACGTAATTGTAATTCAAAAGATATTAAAAAAAAAACCCTCAATAATAATAAAAAAAATAATTAAATAAATAATAATAATAATAATAATAATAATAACAATAAATATTAACAATAAATAATAAAAATAATATAAATATTAATAATTTATTATTATTATTATTATTATTATTATTATTATTATTATTAAAATAATAAAAAATAATAATAATAACATTTTATTATTATTATTATTAAAATAATAAAAAAAAATATATATATTATTATTATTATTATTATTATTATTATATTTTTATCATTAAAATAATAATAAAAAAAATAATAATAATAAATATTATTATAATAATAATTATTATTAAAATTATAAAAATAAAAATATATTATTATTATTATTATTATTATTATTATAAAAAAATAATAAATATTATTATAATTATTATATACATATAATAAAAATAATAATAATGATTATTATTATATAAATATTTTATATTATTATTTTAATATTTATATTTATTATTATTATTATTATTATTATTATTATTATTATTATTTTATTATTTTTATTATTTTTATAATAAAAATAATGTAATAATAATAAATAATATAAATATTAAAATAATAATATAAAATATTTATATAAAAATAATATAATAATAATAATTATTATTATTATTATAAATATTATTATAATTATTATATAAATATAATAAAAATAATTATTAATATTTATATTTATTATTATTATTATTAATATTATTATTAGTATTATTATTATTATATTATTATTATTATGTGGTTATTATTTAATATTATTTTATTTTATTATTATTATTATTATTATCTATATTATTATAATAAACATTATTTATTATTATTATATAAATATTATAATTTTATTAATAATAATAATAATAATAATAATAATAATAATAATTCTGAATTACAACGTAATTCAAAACTTTTCATCCAATATCTTATGTAATCTGAATTACCTCCATTGATGTAATTGTAATGGCTGAATTACAATTACAACGCAAACCAAACAGCCTACGTAATGTAATCTGAATTACAATTCCCTACATTCTGCGAAACAAACAGCCTATGTAATGTAATCAAATTACAATTACATCAAATTATATAGGATTACGGCGAACCAAACGCCCTAGATGTATTAAAACACGCAAAAGTTACATACTCTTCATTTTTGATTCAATCACCATCGTGACCAAACGTAGCATAAGCAGATGAATGTCGTGCGTGACTCTAGGTCGCTGTGACGGAGATGAAGCATGAAAAAAAGATTTGTGTACCGGCCTCACGCCTTGTTTTGATCATGCATTACGTTTAACATAAGAAAATAAGTTCTTTACAATTTTACAAGTGTATTTAGTTATTTACTATCAAGTAACATTTACTATTATGTTAGGATGCCAAAGTCTTGTATTTCACGTGGCCTAAAACAAGCTTAGAATCACTAGATCAACATCATGACCGTCTATTCAAACATATCCTGTTATAGTAACTCAATATACTATTAATTACTCATTTTGAATAAAATATTCACATGTTGTTATCATTACTTTCTATACTGGTTGTCACAACAAAATGAGTCCAACCTTAAAGACATCAAAAAAGAGATACGTACTTAGCCAAAAAGTGTATGATCGTTTTTATACAATATAGTATTCACTCACTCAAGTACGTATATGATATCCTTTTCACCTTTTTGGATTTAAATATATAGTTTGTACAATAGGGGACAAATGTACATATATTTCTTGACATCCGAGAGCATGCACATTCATAACACAAGTTCAATTTTAACACGGTGACACGTCTGCCAGCGCCATATTAGCTTTAATTTTTTCACCTTAACTCACAAAAAACACCCTCAATCATAACTCAACCTTAACTCACTTTAACTCAACTTTTTAAATATTTTCAAATTCAACCCTAAACTAAATACTTCATTTATTAAAAACCAGAACAATCATTTTTAAAATATATTACAATACGCACTAAAAAAAGTTGCAACGAAAAAAAAACACATTACGAAAAAAAAACAGTACAAAAAAAAAACAAAAAAAAAACACACATTACGGGAAAAAAAACATTACGAAACTTAAAAATAAATAAATAAAAATAACTCACTTACTCATTCTTGACGAGGAGGCAACCCATATTTTTTGATGATTCGGTCCTTTTCTATATTGACCAACGCCACACAGTGAGGATCTTTTTTTTTCGTATAGAGCAACACAAATTCAAACTCATTTGGGTGGCTTGGTTTTCTGCGGACGCCTGATACGCCCTGGTCGTATCTTCACGTTTTTCCCG
This sequence comes from Artemisia argyi, assembly GCA_030686995.1. Classification (NCBI taxonomy): domain Eukaryota; kingdom Viridiplantae; phylum Streptophyta; class Magnoliopsida; order Asterales; family Asteraceae; genus Artemisia; species Artemisia argyi. Next base: position 41,216,530 of record CM060693.1, on the reverse strand, counting down.
ATACTCTTGGTGCATTGCCTCCCCGAATTGAACCGACGAAACTGACCCTCCGGTACTCGTGCCCCCGGTGCTTGTCGTTGTCTCGGATTTTTGTTTCTTCGAAGCCCGCTTTTTTTCGATCGGACGTGGTTCTGCATCATGTCCAAACAGCGCCTCGTTTGTCTGGCTTGGGACATCACCGGTTAAATCAATCGGATTCGGCGAGTCCCATTTTTAATGAGCACGCAAAACATCCCAAGCCGCCTCATTATTAAACGGGGCCGATTTGTGCTCTGCACGATACATTTCTTTTGCCCGTGTGAGGATATCCATTTCATTTTCTCCACTTTTTTGATCGTGTTGAGAACGTTTGAAACATGCGTTGAACTTTGCGCAATCACGGTTCAACGTTCTCCACTTTCCTTGTATCATATCTTTGCAGCGGTTCTGAAAATTGTGTTTATTGAACTCATTTTGAACCCGTTGCCGAAACGTATCTTTCGATTGGGAACGACCGACTTGTGAATCCTCGCTAGCGGCCACATAACACTTTGCAAGTAATTTTTCTTCACTTGCTTGAACGTGTAATGATGCCTTATTCGTTTTCTTCATCATCATCGACTGGTTCGGGGTCTTTGTTTTTTTTTTGACTTTCGTTTACCACCACGCTTGACTTTTTTTGGTGGAGAGGTAGGTGTTTCAAGAACTTAGTTTGTTTTCGTTTGGGAATGTTGGGATTGTTGAATTAATTGGAGATTTTGGAAATCGATATTTTGGGTGTTTTGTTGTTGGCTATCTTGCCAATACCTTAACGTTTGATGTTGTTGGAAAAGTTCTTTACTTGACATATCGAATTGGTTTGGTTTATCCCAACTTTGATTTGACGATGAACCTACGTATGGGTTCTGTAACACCCCCTAATTTGAAATGTGGCGGCGGAATAGTAATTAAGGTGTTACGGTGAGGATCGAAGTCATAATGATAGAAAACGGCTCGAAAGAGACGTTTTAAAATATAAGTTCATTAATAAAGATTCAAATACAAGAGGTCACATTCAGAGTATTATAATATTAAAAGTCTTGATGTTTCAAACTAAATCAAACATCTTTATTTTACACTATGATTTAAATAAAGTAGATAAGTTTTGAAGTTTTCCGCCCGTTCCATGCTTGCTTCCCCTGCTAAATACCTGAGATAACATGTTTAAAAGTCAACAAAAATGTTGAGTGATATCATAGAGTTTGAATTTAGTAATCATTTTGGTACACAAGTAAGAGTGTATTGGAAATACAATCAGTTAAAAATTGATATTGCAGTATATATTGCTCTAAGTCTCATGACACGCAAAACGTTAACAAATACTGTAAATATGGAGGTGTTATCAAATTAATGATAATATTGCCCTCATGTAATAGGTGATTTGCCAATTCCTATTTTTACTCAAATATAATATATCACGACTAATACAACTAACCACATGCATAATGGCATTCCGTCAAGTATTAATGGGATAGGCTGTCAAACCTTAAATAGATCTATTCATTATATTCGCGTTCACATAACAGTGATTAATGGCTCATGATCAAGGGTCTTTTGGCAATAGGTAACTTAGGCATATATCAAGTCAGGTAGCATACAGAAAATTACTTGTAATCTGTTTATAACATGTATCCCCCTCACGGAGTTTGAAAATAAGTAAATGTAAGGCTATGACTCACCTTGATTGATATTGAAATGAAGAAAATAAAGTCGGACGAATTTATGATAACGGCTTCGAATTACAACCTGATAAATAGATTTATCTGATAATTTGACCAAATACTATTTGGTAAATACGAACGAATAACGGATAATAATTATTCGTCACGATGAATAGATGATATGCAAATGAAATTCTTTTGTTTATGAATGATATGACAAAATACATTATTTAAATTATCTATCGAAGTTTTACCTTTTTAACCTTAAGTAATAATATAAAATTTGAAATATCGTTATATATATATATATATATATATATATATATATATATATATATATATATATATATTATTAACGTTACGTTAAATAATATATATAAATAAAAATGAAAGTTTAAATGCATATGAAATAAATTTACGAAAATAGAAAATAAATAAGAATGTTAAATAGAATATGTTTAGTCCTTGTCCTTTTCCAATTTTACCATTTTTACCCTAACGACATTTGCGTTACACCGTTAGTCCTTTTTATATATAAATTACAATTATAGTCCTCTAATTGTCCAATAGTTAAACCTAGGCTTAGAATATTAACTATTATCAATTTTCACCCTTATGGTTCTGATTTTACAGTTTTAGTCCTCACTTTTCAATATTTACAGTTTTAGTTCTTCTAGATGTCGTCGCGTTACATTTTTAGTCCAAAGTTACAAAAATGATTAGAAAAGTTATCTAAATTTTTCTGAGGCTTGTTTAATAAATATCAAGATTATTTCAACAGCTTATTTTTATAAAAAGTGCTTATTTTCAATAAATGGGCCTTTAACGAGTTGAAATCAAGGCCCAATAACATTTTAAAATCCGTACTTCGTGAGACGAGTTGGGCTCATCAAAAATATCATTTTTCTTGTTCTATTTTCATATCAAAAAGTTTGGATAAGCTAGCTTATCAGTAGAGCTTATTTTTAGCTTATTGGGCTTTTGGGCCCAATCGATAAAATCATATGTTTTAAACTAGCTCAATAGCGATTCACTTTGGTAAAAATTAAGCGTTGAGATCAAGTTATTTTTACAAGTTATATATACGAAATCGTTTTCTAGCTAGGTGGTCTAATAGGTCGTGTAATAATATGATACGCTTGTTACGTGATATTTAAAGATAATTGATGGTTTCGTAGCATGTATGGGACGTTTATATATATGTGAAAAAGACTTAGAATTATTTGTGTGTTATAATCTGATTTAGTAAGTTTCAAAATAGATTCGTTTGATGCATGTGAAGTAAAACTAACGTGAAATATGAGTGTGTCGTGACTCCTAGGCCTTCCAAGATAGATGCTAGTCACATATCGTGTACTATATGTAAGTATGTACGTAGAAATATATAGAAAACTAATATACGATCGATATGACATATATATGATGCATGAAACGTATTGAACGTGTAACTTGAATGGAAATGAGTTTGAAACAACTTACTACACCTCTTGGGTGGTAGAGAGTCGAGAGTAGAAGAATGAAACACAAGATACGATCAAATTTGACTATAACCCAAAATAATAAACGTGTATATTAAACCTGATGATCCTTTCTTGCTTCCAAACGATCTTGTAACAACTTCTGGTCTTCAGGAGATAGTTTTTAGGAAGAAAGGAAGTTTGTGATAGTATGTTGAATGATAGGAACAGATGCATGCACAAGAAGTATATATATATAACTTATTTAGCAACACGTATGGTGTAAAATCTTCCAAAGAGACCAAATACACTATGCAATGTCAGTAAATAGGTTCCTAGGATGAAATTATATCATATTAAAACCCTTGTGAGAGCTTGAAATATGGTGCATGTATTGGTGATTCATGTATATGTCGACCAACCTATTTATTCCATACACAATTTGATAAATCGTGTACCACTTGGATATAGCTAATCATGAATGACATTTAAACATGAAATCATGCTAGGAATGTTATTAGGAACACTTAGGAACAAACGAGAAACAAAACGGTTAAGTATTGAGTTTATTGTAAATCGATTGGATTGAATTTTTGTCGAACACGTTGCCACTTAAAAATGTATCAAACGTCGACCTATGAACTTGGGATTTGACACACTAATAGTTGACTAGGTGATAAACAAGGTGGTGTAAAAATATTCATGAGTCGTGTGTAAAAATCAAGAATACGCGAGGCATTTTGGAGCTTGATTACTAGTCGAACAATTGAAATATTATGGATTTGGAGTTGGGCTTTGGCCTTGGGCCTGATGAATAGTAACGAGGTATTGGGCTGAAAATTAATTAAGGGCCCGTTTGGTATAATTGTGTAATTAGGAAATTTTAATTAAATGAAATGTTTAGGTTTCGAGTAACGTGTCGAGGATTAGTCCCGTTATTTCGTGAATTATATTATATTGTGATAACGACAAAATAATATAATAAGAAAAATTTCAAATTTTTCTGAGAAAATGGGAATTAGTAACGGTAACGAAAGATTATTTATTTATTAACGATATAATTACAAGAAATTTTTATAAGGTTCTACAGGTTCCCCCACCCACCTAGGAGGTTCGTTAACAAGTCGTTGTCGTTGTTGTTGCCTTGTGACATTTTTTTTTGTGTGCTATTAGAAGTGTTGTAGAAAATATAATGAGTAGTGAAAGTGTGGAAAAAAAAGTGTGTTTAATGAGTATTAATATTGGTTAACGTTGGGGGGGGGGGGGGGGGGGGTGTTTTTTTTTTCTTTTTTTATTCTAACGGCTAGTATCCGTTGAGGGGGGTGTGTTTGATTTTTTTTTTTTTTATTTTATTTTTTTTTTTTTTTTTTTTTTTTTTTTTTACATGTTGCTTGTTAACGACGGGTTAAGGGTTTAACACGCCTCGTTAACACCTCTTTAGCGCAGGACCTTGCAATGTTAACGCGAGGTTAACGCCGGGTTAAAACCCCTTAACGCGAGTTCCACGTTACGATTGTGCATGCTCTAATAGGGAAGGGTACAGTGGAATTCTGTTTGGCATGTCATTTTGTCAAATTATCGCAATTTCATCATTTCATATTTCACATTGATACATAAAAAAATAGTCTTTCTATAGTGACTTAAGCCGTTTTCAAGTCGTTTGCTAGTTTTTAGTTCCCACTATACTTAATTAAAACACAAACTCAACAACAAAACACAATTAAAAAAGAATGGGAATAGCGCATGGTGAGTTCACTCACACTGCAAATGGCACAAGGTGAGGGCGGTGTGGTAACATGCAAATGGCAGCGCCATTTTCCTTGCCACATAGGAAATGACGAGCAAAAATGTGACCATATACCCTTCACTCTAAATTACTTATAATGCATCTTTAATCATTTTTCATTTTTTTTTAAAAGATTTTCAAAAATAGTTTTAAAAAGTTACAAATCTAAAACCCCAAGCATGTACAACTGCTAGCCAAAAACCCGGTAGCAGTAACAATAAGCAGTGGCAGTAGCAGTAAGCAGTAAGCAGTAAGCAGTAAGCAGTAAGTAGTAAGTAGTAAGCAATAGCAGGTAGCAGTAAGCAGTAGTTGTTTGTTTAAAAACGTGTTTGGTAACCTAGTTGTAACTAAATTATAAAGTGTAAAAACAAACAAATGCTTACCGCTTCTTCAAGAAGCATTTAAGACTGGAATAGTCTTGTTGAGGTATTGCCAAACAAGCAAATGTTTACCGCTTGTCGCTTATCACTCCTAAATGCTCTTAAACGCTTGTTGCCAAACACAACCAATATCACAAAGTTAACCCACCACCTTTTTAAGCAATACGACACAAAATATGTATTCTACAACTAAATCAAACACATTATTTTTGACAAAACCATAGAATCAACACTTAGTTAAATGCATTTGAATCAATTAACAGTTTTTTTTTTCATCTATTGGGCAAAACACATACTTGTTTTATTGTACTGTAAAATAATAATAATAATAATAATAATAATAATAATAATAATAATAATAATAATAATAATAATAATAAATTAAAAACATGATTTATGAAAATATTTATTTCAGAGTACCCACCGCCGCAACATGCGAGTACCGAGCTAGTTAAAATAGTTGATTTGTAAACTTTTTGGTTATAAACTATGGTATAATTCTATAAGCAATAAAAACGTAAAACTCAAAGGAAGCTACTTATTTTCAATTTCTTCCAACAGTTAGTTTATACTTATTAAGAAGCTATTATAACTAATAATTTGATATTTAATTATTTTTTTAACGGTAATTAAATATCTCAAAATTTGTTGAAAATATTCTCACACATAAGGAACTATGAGGCGTATTGACGAGGGATTCTGCCAATTATTAAAGATTAGAACAATGAGAAATGTTCGTTTTGAATCCATTCAAATCAAAAGAACAATGAGAAATGTTAAGGATTAGTACCCACTAGGTATTGGATGTGACTTGAAGATAAAAATTCTAAGAATATCACCAAAAGGTTATAAAGAAACCATACGCAACTCAACGAGGATATCTGCCAATTATTGTTTAGAATCATTAAAGATTGACCAAAACCGATTAACGAGATACTCTTATAAAAGCTGACAACATCTTTGTTGCGAATGGTATGAAGATTTGGACCCATAAAAAGTCTAATCTTTTTTATTCATTCCAAATTTTGGAAACGTATAATAGAACTATATGAGGAGAGGGGTCCGGATCCTATGAAAATTGTGAAAAGGAAGAAAATTTTAAAAGTTTTAAAAGTCATGAGATGTTAAGGATGAGGTTTTGAAGTTTGCGCGTTGCGACAGGACATCGGTATATGTTGAGGTAAAATTTTGCGTCTATCTCTCAACAAGCAAAGTAGGTCCTCCGGACGGTTTGGGTCTTTCAGATTATCCGTGGTCCTTCGGTTTCCTGTAAGAAAGAAACACGTGTTAGTCTCGCCTCGGGTTTTATCTCAGGACCAAACTCCGGCGTGAGAATGAGTATATGATAAGGAGATAAATGTATGTCAAAAGTAAGAGAGTGAAGAATCAGTTACCATAGAGTGAAGATTTCACCTCCTTATATAGGAGGAATGTTTTTGTCCTCATCGGATACCGCCAAGCGGGGTGATGCCATAGTGTCAGAAATTGTGATAAGCAACGTGTACGGTTTTCTCCACCTGAAGGGAGCTTTGTTGACATAGTGCTTAGAACTCTCGAGTTGGGTACTCAGGGAGTGGAGTAGGGCGAAGAAGAGCTTCGTGACTGAACCACTATAAATCCCTTTGTCTCGGTTTGATCTTTCCATCTCATCTCTTTATATTTAGTGTTTATATTAGTTAGTGTAGTTTAGAGTTCATATTAGTGTATTTCATAAAAGATTTGAATCAAAGTTTTCAATTAAACTTTCTTAATAGAGAAAAATAAATTGGTAAAACTATTCAACCTCCTCCCCCCTTCTAGTTTTCCACAATTTGTACCTCAATCATGCCAGGCAAGATTTTAAAGTAAATTGAATTTTAAAACTTGAATCAATCAATGGATTTCGACAAATATCAAGAAGGAAAATATATGAAAAAGACCACCACTTTTTGAAACCGACTGTTTTATATACTGGAAAACAAGATTCGAAATGTATGTGAAATCAAAAGACATTGATCTTTGGCATGTAATTACCGATGGTGACTTTAAACCTATTGAAAAGGATCTGATAACTCAAAAGGATCAAATTATTCCTTATGAGCAACAAAGTGACAATCTTAAAAGAAAACTAGTCAAAAATGATGAGGCTAAAATGGTAATTTACAATGCTTTGCCGAAAAAGGTATTTGGAAGAATTTTTATGTGCAATACGGCAAAAGAGATTTGGAAAACTTTGTTAGTCACTAATCAAGGTAATAATTAAGTCAAAGAGAACAAGATCAATCTTCTTGTTCAACAATATGAAAAATTTTCCATTCCGGAAGATGAATCTATTAATAATGCTTTTTCTATATTTAGTACTATTATTACTAGTCTTAAAGCTCTTGATGAAGGTTATTCTAGCAAGAACTATGTTAGGAAGTTTCTTAGGGCTTTACATCCCAAATGGAGAGCAAAGGTCACCGCCATTGAAGAATCAAAGAATTTGGCGACATTATCACTTGATGAACTTATAGGAAACTTGAAAGTTCATGAAATGATAATCAAGAAAGATTCCAACATAGTAAAGGGAAAAAGTGAGAAAGTTAGATTTTTAGCATTGAAAGCCAAGAAAGAATCTAGTGATGAAGAAAGTTTGGATTGTGATAGTGAAGATGAGGAGTATGCATTAGCGGTTAGAGATTTTAAGAAGTTCTTTAGATGAAAAGGTAGATTTGTTAGACAACCTCGTGATGAAAAGAAGTCGTTCTCAAAGAACCAAGATGATAAGAAAGGAAAGAGTGATAGGAAATGCTTTGATGCAGAGATCCTATCACTTCATTGGAGAATTTCCTAAACCATCGAGAACCAACAACCAAAGAGCTTTTGTAGGAGGCTCTTGGAGTGATAGCGGTGAAGAAGAAGAGGAAAAGCCCAATGACGAAACATGTCTTATGGCTCATGCTTCAAATGAGGTACATTTCGATTCCTCTTATTATAGTGATGATAATTCGTCAATAGATGATAAATATGCTATATGATGAATATAATAAATTATGTGAGGTAAGTACTAAAATCATAACTAGAAACAAAACACTAAAAGTAACATTGCATGGACTCGAAGTGAAAATCTTAGAACTAAAAGACCAACTAAAAAGACTTGAGAAAAAAAATAGATGTTGGATGTAGATCATGCATATGCCTTCGAATAGAAAGTGAAAAAATCAAAGAAAATGTTGTTAAAGTCATTAACTTTGAAAAAGGAACAAAGGCACTTAATGATTTGCTTGAAAACATTAGGTTTAGTGAACATCACAGACGAAACCCTAATACAAGGCGAGTTGACGGCGTCAGAACCCATAACCTGATGCCGTCAACCCTGTAAAACTATATATACTTTCGACTGTTTTCATTGTAAAGGGTGACACTTTTAGGGTAACACTTAAACCTAAACGATTTTTAGAGATATTGTAAGGCTTTTTCAGCCTTTTTCATCCATGTTCAATTGAAGATAAGTTACTTGTTTAATCATTCAATATGTCTATGTGTTGTTTGATTACTTGTTTATCTTTTCTTCTTTCTAACATGCTAGCTTAAGTTTATTAGTGTTTTATTAGATCTAATGAAACCTAGTTGTCGATTATTGATATGTTGTCTATTGTTTAGTTGATTGCCTCGCGTTAGGCTAAGAAAACTGGCTGACCTCTTATATGTAACTAGCTTGAACGTCTTAGAAAACACAACCGTAGAGTGCAGTATTAGCTTTTCTCGTTATATTTGTTGCATGAATTGAGGTCAATGATCCTAGGAATTCTTAATAGACTTTAAGGTTTTTGGAGAAGATAAATACTAATAGAGTTGGGGACTTCGGCACCTCCCCACGACCGATATTAAGGAATACAACGCTTCAACTAAAACAAGGACGTGACAATTCAACAAATTAGTAGGAGCTAACTAGGGAGTAACTAAGTCTAAGTAAATGCATTTGTTTTACCATAAGAGTTCACCACAATTTACTTTTTCTTGTCATTGGTTTAAATTTAGTTTATAAGTAGTTTTTGGGTTAGTTGATTAACAACTAATTCTGCCCATACCTTCAAAACCGAGATTGTATTTGCTTTTCATAAAATACAAAAACACAAAAAGAATCATCCCTCACCTATAAACTTATCTCAGCATACACTTCAACCTAACGACACTATTCACATAGAGAACGATCAATCCCCCTGATTTACCTATACTACACTACAACGATTAGGTACACTGCCTGGAGGATTGCAAAACTTCTAGAGATCCCTCGAAAAGAAAAACTCCTTGTGAGGTTGCAAATCTCGCATCAAGTTTTTGGCGCCGCTGGCGCAGGGAATAGTTATTGCTTAGGTTTGATTTCTATTTCCTTTAGGTCTACTCACTAGATTCCTATCAAGTGAGATTTTTATTTTCTTTTTATTAGCTTTCTTTAGTATATCTTTTCTTCGTGCCTTTTGCTTGTAATTCTCCTTATTTGCCATCATGGTGAATGAAGGCATCTTCGACCCCATCATCCAACCACACCAAGAACACAAAGCTCCACCAAACCACCAAGAACCACCAGTTAACCAAGACCTACCCGAACAACCTCGTGCATGTACTCTTGGTAAGTACTCCAAACCAAGCTGTAGAACCATAGAGGGGGGTGTGAATACGGTCTTTTTGGCTTCTTCGAAGTTTATTGACTTCAAGCCTCAAAGATCACCAAGTGGTTTTACAACAATAATCACAACCACAATTATAGCCAAAGTATATAAAGCATGTAAAGAGACACAACGATATATGCTGGTTCGGGATGGGGTGTTTATACCATCCGTACGTCCAGTTGCGAATTTATGACACAATACTATTCAATAAGTATAATCCTTTCGGTGGACTAAAAACCATTACAACTTCACTCCACCGATATGCACTAAGATCGGTGCTCACAAAGAAAGAGCTAGTCTCCAATGGTATTCCGCCCTCGGAAACCACCCAAAAGAATCTCATGGTTCGACTTCCCACAAAGGTCACTAAGACCACTACAAAGACTTTCCACCGGAAGTATTAAACCCCCCCCCCCCCCAATAATCTAAGCTTGGTCACCAAGGCACAAGACTTCCCTTACAAACAAATAGAAAGAATAAGTGTTTGTTTATTCAACTAAGCCTTAACCTAACCTAGAGACTTGATTGTAGTAGAAAGGGAATAGATAAAAAGAGCCTCGACATAATCACAAGAGAGCATTAGGTTCTTGTAATTTTTCCCTTGCAAAGAGATGTGTTCTTTCAAATGATGTTAGTGTGAAAGATTAAGAACACAAGAGAGAATTAGAGGATTAGAGAGAAAGAATATAGAGAGAAAGAATAATGGCAAGGGGTGATGAATACAAGAGGCAATGGTGGGTATTTATAGGCCAAGATCCCAACTTGGGAATTATTTGCCAAGGCTGGCGCATCGATGCGCTAGCAGCGCGCCAGGACATCTGGTGAATAACCATCCTTGCTAAACCCCCAATTGTACTTCACTCATTTAGACCTTATCATTAATCATTCTAAAGGTCTACCAACTTAAATAGCCATTTTGTAAAAATGTTTTGTGAGGTGTTTAAGAGAAACCAATTATCAAAGAGAGAAGAGTAGAAATGATAATTGGATAGGGGTAGAATGGGTATTCCTCACATGGCATAGAAAAGAGAGAAAGAATATGCCATGGGATATTCCTTTGCTTGGAAAGGAAGTGTGGATGTTAGAGAGGGACGATTTTAATTTGAAATTCAAATGGTGTGAGAGGGAAGTAAGAGAGTGAGGTTGGGTTAAGGTTGAACCATGGTAGGTGTAGAACCGTAGAGAGGGGGGGGGGGGGGTGAATACGGTTTTTTAGGCTTTTCAGACGTTTAAAAACTTTAAGCCTCAAAGAAACCAAGTGGTTGTGTAATCAATCCAAACAACCACAAACACAAACAAAGTATATAAAGCAAGCAAAGAAAGACACCACGATATATACTGGTTTGGGATGGGGGGTTTATACCATTCACTAGTATAATCCTTTCGGTGGACTACAAACCGTTACAATTCACTAGTATAATCCAGTTGCGAATCCGCGACTCCTATACTATTCACTAGTATAATCCTTTCGGTGGATTACAAACCGTTACAATTCACTCCACCGATATTCACCAATATCGATGATCACAAAGAAGGAGTTACTCACCAACGGTATTCCGCCCTCGGAAACCACCCAAAAGAATCTCACGATTCGACTTTACCTATGGATCACAAAGATCACTACCAAGACTTCCACCCGGAAGTATCAAACCCCAACTAGATCCCCAATGATCTAGGCTTGGTCACCAAGACACAAGACTTCCCTTACAAACAATTGAAAGAATGAATGAATGTTTGTTCAATCAAGTTCTAACCTAACCTAGAGACTTGATTATAATAGAAAGGGTATAAGAAAGAAGACCCTCGACACAATCACAAGAGTGGATTAGGTTCTTGTGATTCTTCCCTTGCAAAGATATGTGTTCTTCCAAAGATGTTAGTGTGAAAATCAAGAAAACAAGATTAGAGACAGAGAGATTAAGAGATTTGAGAGTGTTTAAAGAGAAAGAATCTAGAGAGAAAGAATAATGGCAAGGGGTGAGGAATACAAGAGGCAAGTCATGGTATTTATATGCAAAACCCAAACTTGGGAATATTTTACCGAGGCCGGCGTGTCACCCACGCGTTGACGCATGGGAGGCGCGCCAGACACCCAGGGAAAATATTCCCGAGGCTTTGGGTGTTTGGCATTATAAATGTCTTACCTTGCTAAACCCCCAATTGTACTTCACACTAAACCTTAACATTAATCATTCTAAGGTTTACCAACTCAAATAGCCAATTTGGAAAAATATTTGTGAAGTGTTTAAAGAGAAACCAAATTACCAAGGGTTTAAAGTGTAGATAGGGTAATTTGGAAGGGGTAGAAGTGTATCTCCTCACATGGCATAGAAAAGAGAGAAAGAATATGCCAAGGAATATTCCAATGCTTGGGGGGGAAGAATGAGATGGAGGGTTGAGATGAAATGGTTTGAATTGGATGGCAAGGATCAAAGGGAGCCTCCCTTGGTTTTCAAATAATTTTTCATGTGGGGAATATGGATGGATGAGATGATCTCATTTGAAATGGATGGTTAAGATCAAACATGCTTAGGTTAGGGTTGAAGAGGATATTCCAAGGAATATGCTTTGCTTGGTGGGAAAGGATAAATGGAGGGTTGACATGAGTTTGTTTGAAATGGATGGATGAGATCAAAGGGAGCCTCCTTTGCTTGGGGAGTAAGTGTGGATCAATGGTTGGGATTGTTTTGGTTTGAATTCAATGGCTAAGATCAATCACATATGGTGGCATGGATAGGAGAGATTGGATGGATGGTTGAGATGAGTTGTAATTTGAAATCAATGGCTAGGATGAGAGGAGCCATATTAGGGTTTCCAACAATTAGCATGTGTTTAATATGAAGGGTTGAGATGTGTTGTAAGGGATTGGATGGTTGAGATGTAGTGTGTAAGGGAATATGTAAGGCTGTAAAAGATTATGTAAGAGAATATTTGATTTGGATATGATTGGATATGATTGGTTTTTTCTTTTGTATAAATGGGATTAAGAGAAGATTAAGGCATAATCTAATTGTCATTAAGAGGAAAAGGTTTAGACATTTAAGATTATAAGTTGGGAAAATCATAAGTTACTTATAAGTTCAAGTAACACAACGTCGAGAATCCATAGTTTCATATCTCGTGACTTTTCACGACTCGACGATCTCAACTAATACCTTGGTTCAAACAAGTTAAGTGCTTTGCCTTGATGTAAAGCATAACCCAAGTGGGAAAGGATGCGTTTACGCAAAGTGACCTTTGAATTAGTTTGACCAATAAGGAAGTAAACCCGTTACGTAATTAGAAAAGACGTAATCACGGGATATGAGCATATGGATGCTTCAACACGATGTTACGTGAAATATATAAGCTCCCTAAGTTTAGAAAAGCCTTGGCTAGAGGCGATAGTCAGAAAACATGAGTTGGCGTTTTCCCGTAAATGGGTGTTTTAAAAGTAGGATCTCTCAAGTCTCAAAACTCGTTTAGAGTGTTCTCAATTAAGCACATAACATATTCATACCTGTATTGAAAGATCCACATTTGTCGGGTAAGGGGAAAGCCGACTTTCAAAATTCGCCTGGAACCATACAGACTCCTGGCACGTCACCCGCGCATTGACGCGCGGGCAGCGCGCCAGGAGCAGACATTGGCTCCGGTGATTTTGAGCTAACGTTTGTTATTTTATGTGTTTCAATGGTTTATTTGTCATCATTAAAATATAAAGAGATCTCGATCATGTTGCCTCAACAATCTCCCCTTTTTTGATGATGACAAACAAAAAAATCGAAAGCAAATAAAATTACCAAACTTAGCGAAGATAAAGCGCGCCTTTGGTGTAGCTTGCGTCTTGACCTTTGCCTTGTAATTTGGTGAAGTCTTTAACATTACTTGAATGGTCCTTCACATTTCTTGCTTTCTTTGGTGTAGCTTGCGTCTTGACCTTTGCCTTGTAATTTGGTGAAGCCTTTAACATTACTTGAATGGTCCTTCACACTTCTTGCTTTCTTTCTCCCCCTTTTGTCGAATCAAAAAGGCGGGACCGAAGGTGCTCCCCTTTGAACATAGCTCCCCCTAGATCGTTGCTCCCCCTTGTTTAAAGGCGTGGATCCATGGGTCAAGAGCCTCACCTTTGCGGTGGCCTAGCTACACATAGAAATCACAACATGCAACCAACAAGAAATCCTGACATGTGAAAGTTCCAAAATGGGTTAGGTTACCATTTGGAGACTTGCAACATGGGTTAGTTCTCAAGAAGACATATAAATCATATGTATATATGTTTATCCAATTTAATTATATGAAAATTATCCCTTTTATGACATTTATAGACCGAATGATGAGCAAGAGCAATACTATGTATGTATATATACGTATGAGCATAATTATAGCACAAGTGCATTTTATTTCATAGATGGAAACATAGGACATGCAAACAACCAAGAAACAACACATAACATATCCTAGGACTCCTAGGGAACAACAACTACATCATATGACAAGGACTTAGAAGTCAAGAGAGTTCATTGTGAAAGATTCCTCCATTGGGGTCACATCATCAACTTCAATCATTCTTGAATGATCATTTGAGTACTTGCACTTAATGTGGCCAAAGATGTGTGACAAGAGTATAGCATATGGAAGAGGCTCCTTATTGTAGTCCAAGGCTTCCATTCGTTTTGCTATAAAATAGGCATAGTTGAAAGGAGTTTCAGTCATAATACAATAGAGCATGTACCCAACAATGATGGGTATCTTCTCTTGAGGTTCCACCTCCATAAACACATTTTTCAACAACACCTCCGCCCAAGGAATCAATTTGACATGAAGTTGATATTTGTTCCAATGTTCGAATGGAGTCTTCACACAATGGTAGTCGGGTTGTGGAATGGTATTTTGAATGATGACGGCATGAATTGGGGCAACAAGAGCATAAGTGCTCAGATGATAGTGCCTTAAGTCCATGAAGTCCTCCGTCTTAGTGGACCTTGTATAAAACAAGTTCCCTTTAGAGCACACATTCAAAACCTTTCCCAACTTCTTTAAGCTCCATGCATACCCATGCCCATACATACGAAAATTGAGGGTAAGAGAAGGTTGATCAAGATATAACCTAGCAAAAAATTCTTGAAGGTGTCTAGGATAAATTTCTATGGGTAGGTCACGAATTAAGGAGAAAGCATTAGCTTTGATGAATGGTTTTCTCATATCGGTGGCACACATGAAATTTTTGTCTCATTTGTGACCTTCATGATATTCACGATACTCAAATGGTTCATACATATTAGTTTCATTTGACACATTAACATGTTTCATGAAGAACTTGGTTGCCATTTTTTTGAAGAGAAGATAGGTGTGATTAAGGAAGAAGAAGGTTGTGATGAAGAAATGTGATACAAAGTCACTCCTTTTATAGCCAATTAGTATGAATTAGGTATGTTTAAGGAAGATCTATAGTCCAAAGGATAATCAATCTTAGTACTAAGATTCTTAGTACAAGATGAGTTGAAAGAAAGTGGTGCATGGGGAAGATAATTATTCTTGTATGACATGAGTGATTAGGATAGAGTTAGTTATGAGTTTGGTTGGATTTGAATGCCCATGTTAGATCCTATGGTAATTACATGCATTCTTTACAAAAGATATGTATGAATTTATCATAGTTGATGAATGAAGATCAAGAGGCATCAAATCTTTTGAAAGAGACTTTATTAAACACCATTTTGAACCTACCACTACCCAATACATGAACCAAGTGCAAGTATTTCATGTAGGATATTCAATGAGTGTAGTTATTGTTAGACCGTAGAACACGTTCCGGAGGTCGCGGTTGATGGAAATACATCATATTTCTAGAGAGAGAAAGGTGGAGAACTATGTGTTTTATTAATATGAAATGAAATGGAGCTTTACACACACTTTCCCACACCCCTCATGGAGAGTCATGAGGGGTATTTATAGGCTCCTAACATTACATGTTTGCCTACTTGACAATAGTAGTCCCTGTAGTATCTAATCTAGTCCATTTCACTTGCGTGACGTTATCTTTATAAAAAAGCGAAGCTAACAATCTCCCTCCAAGATATCGTCACACGTGAATGGTTACAATGAGACCTATAAATACATAAACAATGTAAATTACAACAATAGTAAACTATGTTGACGTTGTTGAAGTGCAGAGTCTCTGTAGTCTAGATACTGAGGTAGACTTGAAGTTCTCTCTTCCGACGATCTTGGCGTATGATCTTTGACATTGACGGTAAAGGTCTTTGTAGCTCTGAACTTCAACTGTAATGGTCTAGTTAGGTTATTACTCCCTCCTAACTAGTGAGCCTTTATTCTTTTTCCTGCTCCCTCCTGAACCGACAACTCTTCTTTCATCTCGTAGCGGATAAAGTAGATTCAAAAGTGTAGGAACATGATTGTTGATGAGGCGAAAAATGAACCATTTTTAGGGGGTCATTTAAGCCCGAATTCGAATTTATTTGATCAAATATTGCCCTAAATCGTTCCTTTTGTGATTTTAGGTACTTTGGGAGAGAAATCTGGAAAAGGAAGCAATTCGGACGTTTTTGGAGCATAAAAGTGAAGAAAACGCCAAAGTCTTAATTTCCTTGCTGGGAACAGTAGGTGACGGCGTCAAGAGTAATTTCCATGACGGCCCAGTGCAGATTTGACGGCGTCACATGGTAGGGCGTCAAGAGGAAAATGCATGACGGCCTGGAAACATGTAACACATGACGGCGTCAGATCTAGATCAAGGCAGTCCGAGAAGTATTTTGGCGGCGAGATGACAGCGTCACAAATTTGTTCTTGACGCCGTCAGACCCTATTTCCTATATATAGTTTTCTAATTTTCACATTAAAAAAAGGAGAAGTTTTGGAGAAACCCTAAGTACGAACTTGGCACGAATTTTACTGTTTTTTCAAGGGTTCTTAGCCCTTGAACCCTTTCATGTGTAATTGAGATAAGTATTCTTTTAATTCAATCAATATGTCTATGTGTTGGTTGTCTATATCTTGTTCTTGTCTTAATTCCATCATGCTAGGCTAGATCTATCTTGTGTTTGCTTGGATCTAATGAAACCTAGATGTTAATTATGTGTTGATTACTTGTTTATGGTTGTATTGGATGAATGATTTCGATGTTAGGCTTAAGAAAACTGGCAGATCTCCAATTGGTAACATGCTTGAACGTCTTAGGAAACATGAACTGACGTGCACTAGGTTTTATTGATTGTATTTAATGCATGAGTAAATTCTAATGATCCCATGTTAGGAGCTTCTTAGCCGGCTCGACATAGGAGTGAAGTAGGCACTCATAGGATTGGGGAATTAAGTGCGCCACCCCATGAATGGTATTAAGGAATACAATCCGTCATCCACGCAACTATAACAAGTAATTAACGTGTAAAAGATATCTAGGGAGTAGTGAAATCTAAGTAAACACAACTTCTCCACTTATTGCTCACAACCTTAGTTTAATTTAGTTTATTTTCATTTTTTGTATTTTATTTTGATTGCATCTTTAGTATTGGGTTAGTTGACTAGCAACTAATTTCGCCCAAAATCCTTCAAAACCCGAGATTTTTACTTGCTTTCTAAAAAATTATAAAAATACAAAAATAATCATCCCTCACCTTTAGAACTAGTATTTAGGTTTTCTAATCCTAGCGACACTATTCCTAGCTGAACGATCAATCCCCCGGTACTTGTCACTATACTATACTACAACGATCAGGTACACTGCCTGGTGGGGGTTGTAAGCTTCTCAAGATCCCTTGAGAGGTAAAGCCTGGTGCGATTCTCACGTATCAAGTTTTTGGCGCCGCAGCCCGGGGAATAGTTATTGTCTAGGTTAGAATCTCTTTTTATTAGGTCTACTTGCTAGATTCCTTTCTAGTAAGATTTTATTTTTTATTTTTAGGTTTTCTTTAGTCTATCTTATTTCTTTGTGTTTTCGTTCGTAACTCTTCACCACCTGCCATCATGGCAAACGACGAATCCTTTAAGCTTAGGATCACTAGGAGTCGTAGTTCCACTAGAAACCTTGTCTTGCCTTATGCGGAACCCGAAAGAGAAATGCATAGATTGAGACAATATCACTCAACTTCTGAACCATCTAGCGTTGCCATCGATTTTGATGCACCCCTTTCTGAAGAAAATTCAGAAAATCATGTTACAACCCCTAGCTCCCAACCCAACGATGAGATGAGTACCCTCGCAACTCCCATTCCTAAGCGCCTTAAGGACTACTCCTCCCCAACCCCTCGTGGCTTCTCAAACGCCATTGTCTACCCAAACGAACACACCAACGAGGTCTTGCATGTAAACGATGTTTGGCTTGTCCAAAGTGTGTGTAAGTTTTGTGGATTAGATGAGGAAGATCCAATCCAACACATTAAAGACTTCTTGAAAATAGTAGACACCCTCCATACGGATGGGGCTACTAGAGACACGTCCCGATTGCGATTCTTTCCTTTCACCCTATATGAAAAAGCCCAAGAATGGTATGATAAACTCCATTCTGAATCTATTTTCACATGGGAGCAACTCATATCCAAGTTCTATGAGAAGTTCTTTCCACCTGGAAAAACCTCAGCGTTTAGAGATAGGATCCTCCGTTTCCGAAAAGGGAAGGACGAACCCTTCCATAAATCGTGGGTTAGATTTAAAGATTTAATAAGACAAGTTCCCCATCATGGCATTGAGCTTTGGCTCTTGGTCCAAATCTTCTACGATAATATCTCCTCTAACGATCGAAACGGAATTAACCAATCTAGAAAAGGGAGATTGGCCAATCTTAGTGCCGAAGAAGGATGGGATAGGATTGAAGAATATGCTCAAGACCAGGATGACACTTGGGATGAACCTGAGTCGACTGTCAGCATTTCTGAAATCACTTCAGATCGGTTGAGAAAAATTCACAAAAGAGTGGAATACCTAGCTGGATCGCAGTTACCAAAACAACTGTCGAATCCTTACTTAATCTGCGATTACTGTGTGGGCCCGCATGAGGTAGAAGAATGCGGAGGAGCAGCCACAACTGAACATGCATGCTTTTCAGGAGGGGATATTTATGCTGATCCCTCCCTTTTGCCTTTTTACCAAAATGACGATTACACCTTCTGGGGAAATCTGGTAAAGAGAAAAGAAGGAGAGGAAGGTCCTGAATTCGAAATCAGGAGCACTTTTGAAGATGACCTTGGTCACTTCACTCAAGAAAAAGGCTTGCAAATGAAAGGTCTTAATGAGCTTTTCGACGAGCAGCAGGATGACATTGGAGAATTTTTCAACAAGCTTAACTCAGCCCTAGATAATCTTGAAATGCCATCAGTAAGCAAAAAAGACCCCATGCTCGCGATAACCACTCGAGCTGGAACAACAACCAAGGAGCCACCTTACCCAAGCTCATCCCCCATTGCCCCCGATCCAAATAAACCTGGCGAGGAGGAGGAGGATGTAGGCGGCGAGACCCCTGACCAACCTCCCTTGACGACCTCTTCCCCATCAACCCTACCTAACCAACCTGTGAGAATCCCGTTTCCATCCCGATTAAGGAACCAGAAAACTGAGAATGATAACAAGAGATTCTTGTCATACCTAAAAGACTCGGTTGTCACCATACCCCTCCTTGATGCTTGCTATCACATGCCGAAGTATAGCGCCTACTTTAAAAAACTACTTGCTAACCGGAAGAAACTCGAGGGTCTTGTGACCCTGGGGGAAGAATGCTTAGTGGTGACCTATCGAGGGCTACTAAAAAAGGTAGACGATCCGGGCAGCTTCACCCTGCCTTGCTCCATAGGATCTCTATCAATCAAGAATGCTCTTGCCGATTTGGGAGCGAGTATCAATCTCATGCCTCACTCTATGTTCCTTAAACTAGGATACTCTGGATTAAAGTCTACCCGTATGAACATCCAACTAGCCGATAGATCAGTTAAGTACCCCGTAGGGATATGCGAGAATGTGCTAGTCAAAGTTGGGAAATTCAAATTCCCGGTCGACTTCGTAATCCTGGATATGGAGGAGGATGACTTGGTACCCATCATCTTAGGGAGACCATTTCTTGCTACCGCTCGTGCAGTCATTGATGTTTATGACGGCAAATTAACCTTACGAGTGGGAACCGATAGCACAACCTTCGACATTAAGGATTCTATGGACCTCTCCCTCGAAGCAGCCAACCGGCTCTATTTCATTGGGGAGGTCGATGAACTCACAGATGTCATTGATAGTTGTGTCGATGAACAGATCGAGGAAGGCTGGCTACGGGACGAGAGTTTTCTGCCTTTGCTAGAGGTAGAAAAGATGGAGGATGTTGGTGCAGTCTCCTTCTACCCCAGACAAGAGGCAACGGAGCATCTCGAGCTCCGAAAGCCCGAAAACAAGCTCAAACCGTCTATTATCGAACCTCCTGAGTTAGATCTTAAAGAGCTTCCTAACCATTTAGAGTATGCCTTCCTTCAGGGAGAGGACCAACTGCCGGTAATCATAAACTCTTCCTTAGAACATGAACAAAAAGGTAAACTCTTAGAGGTCCTAAAGAAATATAAAGGGGTGCTCGCATGGAGTGTAGCCGACATTAAGGGGATTGACTCAACTTTTTGCACACATAAGATTCTCATGGAAGAAGATTATAAACCTACCATGCAACCCCAGAGGCGGGTGAACCCTAACATTAAGGAAGTAGTAAAGAAAGAAGTTATCAAACTTCTAGATGCAGGATTGATTTACCCAATCTCGGATAGCCCATGGGTCAGTCCTGTATAGGTTGTACCTAAGAAGGGTGGAATGATTGTAGTTAAGAATGACAAGGGTGAGATGGTGCCCCAGAGAACAGTCACTGGATGGCGGGTATGCATTGACTATCGGAAGCTCAATGATGCCACGAGGAAAGATCACTTTCCCTTACCATTCATTGATCAATTGTTAGAGAGATTGTCTGGACACAAGTACTATTACTTCTTGGATGGATTCTCTGGGTATTTTCAAATTCCCATAGCACCTGAGGACCAAGAAAAGACCACGTTTACTTGCCCTTATGGAACATTTGCCTACAAAAGGATGCCTTTTGGGCTATGTAATGCCCCCGCCACTTTCCAGCGATGCATGACCGCAATCTTTCACGAACTCATGGAAGACAGCATGGAAGTGTTCATGGATGACTTTTCGGTCTTCGGGGACTCCTTCAACCGTTGTCTTGCTAATCTAGAAAAGATGCTTAAACGTTGTGAGGAAACCAACTTGGTGTTAAACTGGGAAAAGTGTCATTTCATGGTAAAAGAAGGGATTGTGTTAGGGCATAAGATCTCAGGGAACGGAATAGAGGTGGACCAAGCTAAAGTTGAAGCTATATCTAAGTTACCATACCCCTCGACTATTAAAGCAATATGCAACTTCTTGGGGTACGCCGGGTTTTATCGGAGATTCATCAAAGACTTCACCAAAATTGCTCGGCCAATGACTCAATTGCTTGTGAAGGATTCTCCGTTCGATTCTTCCCAAGAATGCAAGGATGCATTCGATCTCTTAAAAAAGGAACTCACACAAGCTCCAATCATGATCATACCCAACTGGGAGTTACCGTTTGAAATCATGTGTGACGCTAGCGATTTCGCTGTCGGGGCTGTATTGGGCCAACAGCGTGACAAGCTTTTCCAACCTATTTACTACGCTAGCAAAACCATGAATCCCGCTCAAGAGAATTACTCCACCACCGAAAAAGAATTACTAGCCATAGTGTTTGTGTTCGACAAATTCCGACAATATCTTGTCCTTTCAAAGACAGTCGTCTTCACTGATCACTCGGCTCTTCGGTATCTTTTTGCGAAGCAGGATGCTAAGCCATGACTAATTTGGTGGATCTTGTTGCTACAAGAATTCGATGTTGAGATTCGCGATAAGAGGGGGGCAGAAAATCTGGCCGCAGATCATCTATCTCGTCTCGAAAACCCCTTGGATAAGCACGATAGAAGTGAGATTAGGGATTCATTTCCTGACGAACAACTCATGTTAATGATTGATTCGGAGCCGTGGTACGCCGATTTTGCTAATTACCTCGCAAGTAGACTTGTTCCTGAACACCTGACTAGATATGAAAGAAAAAGGTTCTTTTCTCAGCTAAAATACTACTTTTGGGATGAACCATTTTTATTTCGAAGGTGTCCAGACCAAATTATAAGACGATGTGTTTCGGAAAGTGAGGCAGTAAAGATTATGAGGGAATGTCACTCTGGTCCCTCTGGCGGGCATCATGGGATAAACACCACCGCCCGAAAGATTTTCGATGCGGGATTCTATTGGCCCACAATTTTCCGTGATGTAAAAGAGATGGTGCAGGCATGCGATGCATGTCAACGGGCCGGGAACATATCACATAGGGATGAAGCACCTCGGAACTTTATACAAGTATGTGAGGTCTTCGATGTTTGGGGAATTGACTTCATGGGACCCTTTCCATCATCAGGGGGAACGAATACATTTTAGTCGCCATCGATTATGTTTCAAAATGGGTTGAGGCACAAGCCCTTAGGACCAATGACGCCAGAGTAGTTATTCATTTCCTGAAAAAGCTTTTCGCTAGATTCGGGATTCCTAAAGCTCTCATCAGTGATAGGGGAACCCATTTTTGCAATGCACAAGTGGAAAAGGTCATGAAGAGGTATGGAGTTTCCCATCGGTTCTCCACCGCCTATCATCCACAAACCAATGGCCAGGTCGAAAACACCAATAGGGCTATTAAAAGAATACTTGAAAAGACGGTTAGTCAAAATAGAAAAGACTGGTCATTTAAACTCGACGAAGCCTTATGGGCATTCCGAACCGCCTACAAAACACCTATTGGAACGACCCCGTTTCGCATGGTGTATGGTAAGGCATGTCACTTGCCAGTGGAATTAGAACATAAGGCTTATTGGGTGATTAAGACATGTAACTTAGATTACACAATTGCTGGAACTAATAGGTTCTTGCAATTACACGAGCTTGATGAGCTTAGGTTAGAAGCCTACGAATCTTCCATCACATATAAAGAGAGAGCAAAAAGATGGCATGACGAGAGAATTAAGAAACCCAAGGAATTTTCAGAGGGAGACAAAGTCCTATTGTACAATTCTCGGTTGAGATTATTTCCGGGAAAACTTAAGTCTAGATGGTATGGACCGTTTATGGTGAAGAATTCCTCTAAAACTGGAGCCGTGGTGTTATTAGACGATGAAGGTAGGGAATTTACTGTTAACATACAACGTGTAAAACATTATCAAGAAAATAACAATGAAATGATTAGTGAGGAGGATGTGACATTTGATGATGAGGTCACGTAGTGACCCATGACCTTGAGTCTAGCTACAAGACTCGTAAATAAAGAAAAGCGCTTCTTGGGAGGCAACCCATGTTTTGTGTGATTTTTTTTTGTTTGTTTGTTATTTGCTTCCGTATGCATGCTTTATTTTTATTGTTGGTAGATCATGTTTCTCAATTAAATAGTGGAAATACTTTACTTTGTTGTTTTGGCCTTGTCTTAATTCCACCTAAAAGTATTTTTGCAAAAGATAAGTGTAAGGGGAAACCCCAAATATGTTTTTAAGAAACAAACCGATCATGATTCTCCACAATATTAAATGAACATGTATATTCGTATTTGTTAGAGTCAAATGCTTGTATTGAGTTATAATGAAGTTTTGCAGGATTTTCCAGGAAGTAGAACCAAGTTTTTCCAGAAATTTTCTGGAAACTTAACATAAGAATTTCTGCAGGTCACTTCTGACGGCGTCATGAGTTAACTCTTGACGGCGTCACGTGTAAAAATCTGGAAATTTTACCAGTTTTGTTTTTCTAACGGAGTCTTATGGTTTTTGTGAATTATTAAGTTTTATAATCTCCAGGAAATCTGCAAACTTCATTCCACAAGCATTATATCTTATTTTGTTTTCTAGGACTTAGTAACTTATATAGGATGCCGCCGATTTTATGCGAGGTTGTCTTGTCTATTTTCTCAGGATTCACAGGTTATGTATGACAAGAAGATGATTTATATTCTGGAAGGGAAGCTTTGATTGTTCATTTTCTTGGAGGAAGATTTAACCTGGCCACCTTATTATCCATACCGAGCGAATCAGGGGAGTATTTGATTTCATTGTTTTTACTTTTTCACTTTTACATTCTTTACTTGAACATTGGGGACAATGTTCATCTTAAGTGTAAGGGGAGGGTAAAATGATGATACCTTACATGTACACTTTCGCTTGAGTTTGTTTTGTTTAATAGTAGATGTGTAATAAAACTATGAGAAATACTTGTTAGTGCAATTTTAGCGCCAAATTTAAAATTTTTTACAACATTTAGGAGTGAAATTTTAGCCATAGCAAGCGTCTCATGGATAGGAGATTGTATGACTAGCACATAACCGTACTTTCAGAAAAATTTTCCACCCAAATATGTGAGGTTCGCCTTTAGATTTGATAGGAAAAGCATTTACTATTAGTGCTTATGAGTGTACCGGTAGCATTTAGATTCTAGAACTTGCGTTAGTGATGCATCCCGAGACAGCAAGTGAGACTACATTCGTGTAGTAGGATTTACTACATGATAAGAGGCATTAGGATCACCCTTGTGTTAAACCCGTATCATAATTACTTGACCATTTAAGTCATATTACTTGGCTAGTTAAGTCAACTAATTTTTCCCACACCCTTAGCGTTGTACTCATTTTTAGTACACGAAACCCCTAGTACACCCCTCCGAGCCTATCTTTTCGTTTCTAACTTTAAGCATTTTACTTAAAGGAAGAATTTGTTACACCCCACTTAAATGTACACCCAAATCGCCTTAGCCTTCCGTGTATGCGCTCATTTTTAGTGCATTATTGTTATTTGTTAAACCCTAAAGTTAACTATCTAATTGATTACATGGTTGCTAAGTCGAGTCATATCCTTGTACATATTGTTTTGGGACGATTGGGACTCATGGGTAAAAGTACTTATTTTATGGAGTAATGGGGAGGAACATCATATATTACCCCCATATGTACGTTAATCTTAAAACTACTCCAAGTGTTTTGATTTTCTTAATTCGAGTCATTAGATTAGTTCATTGTAAAGTATGTAAAAATTCAAGTGTAAGGGGAATTTATATCCCCTATGATGTATTATTTTAGATGGTAGGGTAAGAGTGTATGCAAAAAAAAAAAAAAAAAAAAAAAAAAAAAAAAAAAAAAAAAAAAAACATACGGACTACCATCCCTTTTTTATTCTATGTTCATTTTATATTTTTGTTATTTTTCATTTATTAGCTTAAGTCGAGTCTAGTCCTGGCTTAGCAACGCCATATTGTACATGTAATTAACCAAGATTGTTAACTCGCCACCAGTAAAGACTGCCTTTATCCAACAAAACTGTGTATTTCATATCCCTACACCTAACGTTACAACCCTTTAAAAGACCTCTTTGATAGTTTATCCTAGGTGCTTACGCCATGTGGTGGAGGTTTGATCCTTTCCCAAGCCTATAGTAATCTATTTTGCTATGACAGGTAGTGAGAGATATCTTCCGTTTCCATATGTAATTTATACTTTATTACACCCGAGAGATGTGAGTATCTAAACACTATTTGTGAGGTGCTTGTGTATAACCTCCGTGCTTGTCTATTGGTCTTTAGTGGAACGATTATTTGTTGTAATTACTTTTATATTAGTGTTAAATGACCCCTAACTTGTATTTTGACTAGAATAAAAGCGCATTTGCTTGAGGACAAGCAAATCTCAAGTGTAAGGGTATATGATGAGGTGAAAAATGAACCGTTTTTAGGGGGTCATTTAAGCCTGAATTAGAATTTATTTGATCAAATATTGCCCTAAATCGTTCCTTTTGTGATTTTATGTACTTTGGGAGAGAAATCTGGAAAAGGAAGCAATTCGGACGTTTTTGGAGCATAAAAGTGAAGAAAATGCCAAAGTCTTAATTTTCCTTGCTGGGAACAGTAGGTGACGGCGTCAAGAAGAAAATCTTGACGGCGTCAAGAGTAATTTCCATGACGGCCCAGTGCAGATTTGACGGCGTCACATGGTAGGGCGTCAAGAGGAAAATGCATGACGGCCTGGAAACACGTAACACATGACGGCGTCAGATCTAGATCAAGGCAGTCCGAGAAGTATTTTGGCGGCGAGATGATGGCGTCGCAAATTTGTTCTTGACGCCGTCAGACCCTATTTCCTATATATAGTTTTCTAATTTTCACATTAAAAAAAGGAGAAGTTTTGGAGAAACCCTAAGTACGAACTTGGCACGAATTTTACTGTTTTTTCAAGGGTTCTTAGCCCTTGAACCCTTTCATGTGTAATTGAGATAAGTATTCTTTTAATTCAATCAATATGTCTATGTGTTGGTTGTCTATATCTTGTTCTTGTCTTAATTCCATCATGCTAGGCTAGATCTATCTTGTGTTTGCTTGGATCTAATGAAACCTAGATGTTAATTATGTGTTGATTACTTGTTTATGGTTGTATTGGATGAATGATTTCGATGTTAGGCTTAAGAAAACTGGCAGATCTCCAATTGGTAACATGCTTGAACGTCTTAGGAAACATGAACTGACGTGCACTAGGTTTTATTGATTGTATTTAATGCATGAGTAAATTCTATTGATCCCATGTTAGGAGCTTCTTAGCCGGCTCGACATAGGAGTGAAGTAGGCACTCATAGGATTGGGGAATTAAGTGCGCCACCCCATGAATGGTATTAAGGAATACAATCTGTCATCCACGCAACTATAACAAGTAATTAACGTGTAAAAGATATCTAGGGAGTAGTGAAATCTAAGTAAACACAACTTCTCCACTTATTGCTCACAACCTTAGTTTAATTTAGTTTATTTTCATTTTTTGTATTTTATTTTGATTGCATCTTTAGTATTGGGTTAGTTGACTAGCAACTAATTCCGCCCAAATCCTTCAAAACTCGAGATTTTTACTTGCTTTCTAAAAAATTATAAAAATACAAAAATAATCATCCCTCACCTTTAGAACTAGTATTTAGGTTTTCTAATCCTAGCGACACTATTCCTAGCTGAACGATCAATCCCCCGGTACTTGTCACTATACTATACTACAACGATTAGGTACACTGCCTGGTGGGGGTTGTAAGCTTCTCAAGATCCCTTGAGAGGTAAAGCCTGGTGCGATTCCCACGTATCAATTGTCGTTCGGGTAGCAGCATAACAACATAACTCACATAACTTTGCATAGAGGGTTGGTAATAAGCTCTGATGAACACATACTTGGTACCTCATGGTACTTCTCTGGTATTAAGCACAGTTCCCTCGATCAACCAACGTACTGAAGGCGAAACACTACTTCTTTTGGCATGTTCTTCTCCCTCCTGATGGTTGCGAGTCATCGGAATCATCATATTCTTGTGTACATGCCATACAATTACCTGTACTTTACACTTCTAATGCAATTTAGAAGCCATAACAGCTTTTTGAAGCACATTCTGTGAGTCTATGTCGCTAAGATATGACTCTCTTTATCTACAATCTCCTCCCTTCTCTTCAACCTATAAGTGACCTCTTCAAATTCCAACCAGCTAGTAAATGACCACTGTATGGAGAGAACCCGATATAGCCAATCTGAGAATGAAGTAAACATCTCATAGATATGTGACTTAATCTTGTACAAAAGTGTGACTAAGAACCTATACTGAGCACTACAATGTAACTCCTTTAAGCATAGGTAGTGCCATATACCCAAACCAACAAACAGTATATGAAATATCCACCTCTTGGAATCTCCACAACTTCATGTGACACTGAGTACTACAACGTAACTCCTTAAAGTGATAGCTATAACCCGTGAGTACTACAATGTAACTCCTTACATCGGGTATAACTAGATAATCCAAGTCTTAATCACTATCTCTACCAGTGTTTGCCCAAACAAGTATCTCCGAAAGTCATGCATCCATCCACCCCTAGACTTTGAGATAAATAAGCACACATGCCCTTGAAATGAACTTTAAACCCAGAAAAGTAATATCGTACAAAAACTCCGTAGTCACAAAAATCTGATACTAGCCGTTGTCATTTGATTGTGATTCTTGATCAGGATCTTTTAAGCAATATGTGGTGTGTTTTTGGTGTGTGATATATTGGTATTAGGATAATGAAACAAGAAATTGAATCATGTTCTGTAATAATGTTTACCAATTATATCAAGTGTTTTTAGGTGAAGTGGTAATTAGGGTTTAGGGTAATAGATCAATGCTTAAATTACACGATGAGGTTTAGGGTTTTGTTTATGTGATACACTTTGGTTATTTCCTTACTCAAAATCCCATATCCTTACTCGATATCGTAAGTCAATTTCGGCAGAGTTTCGTTTAGGTAAGTCCCAAGTGAAGTCCTTACTCGATATACGATAAAGTATAATGGCTAACTCGCCAAATATGATCTTGATTACCAATAATTCCTAACTCACAAACTTTCCCTAACTCGCTAAAAAAATTTCTAACTTGATAAAAAATTTTCTAACTCTCTAAAAAATGTTTCTAACTCGCTGAAAAATTTCTAACTCGCTAAAAAATTTTGTAACTCGTTGAAAAATTTCTAACTCGCTAAAAAGTTTTCTAACTCGCTAAAAAATTTTCTAACTTGATAAAAATTTTCTAACTCGCTAAAAAATGTTTCTAACTCGCTGAAAAATTTCTAACTCGCTAAAAAAATTTCTAACTCGCTGAAAAATTTCTAACTCGCTAAAAAGTTTTCTAACTCGCTAAAAAATTTCTAACTCGCTAAAAAATTGTCTAACTTGATAAAAATTTTCTAACTCGCTAAAAAATGTTTCTAACTCGCTGAAAAATTTCTAACTCGCTAAAAAATTTTCTAACTTGATAAAAAATTTCTAACTCGCTAAAAAAACTTTCTAACTCGCTAAAAAAAATTTCTAACTCGATAAAATCGTAATTTTTTCCGAGAAAAAACACCAAAAAACATGATTTTTCACCACAAAACACCACGATTCGCCCTTGGTTAGCTCTGATACCACTTGTTAGACCGTAGAACACGTTCTGGAGGTCACGGTTGATGGAAATACATCATATTTCTAGAGAGAGAAAGTAGAGAGAGAAAGGTGGTGAACTATGTATTTTATTGAATATGAAATGAAGTGGAGCTTACACACACACTTTCCCACACCCCTCATGGAGAGTCATGAGGGGTATTTATAGGCTCCTAACACTACATGTTTGCCTACTTGACAATAGTAGTCCCTGCAGTATCTAATCTAGTCCATTTCACTTGCGTGACATTATCTTTATAAAAAAGCAAAGCTAACAGTTATAAGTGTTATGATTATAAAGTGCATCTTTATTTTAGGTACACAAGCTAGGTCCTATGAACAATCACACATTGTATAGAAAGACATTACACAATACATGATATCTCTGGTTCATAGTTCGTTGTGTAGTGTGTTGACATAAATAACCCTTATGTGTTACTTGCATTAACACCATAAGTTCCTAATGTGCTATTTGTTAGTGCAAGTTTTAAATTTATAAGAATGAGTTACCAAATCTAGAAACAACACATACGAGCAAGTGTACTCGTCCGTTATAGCAAGATATGATGGTAAGTCGGGATCGTTCGCAGGGATTTGTGAGTGAATCAAAATATAAGTCTAAAAGTAAATATCTAATGTACGCAAATATGATAATAAGCAAATTCAATAAATTAAAAACTACACTTGTTTAGATTAGTTTTCTACTTAATGACACACATGATTGTGATAACTTTTGATAACATGTTGGTTGAGATAATTAGATGGTGATCTAATCTATTGTTTCTACAAGTTAAACTTCGGCCAAGAGTTTAGTTCATAAAAACAAGCTTTAGGTGTAAACCAATCAATTCAAGATCTATCCAAGGTTCATAAGGTATGGTGGATATCTTAAACACAAGACAAACTTTTATTACCAATCAAATACTCTTAGGAAATGGTCAATACAAAAGGTAACCTCTTCATAGACAAAAAGGTCACAATCGTTTATAAACATTTAAACTTTCGTCCTACTAAAGGTTTACAAACACTCCGATTTGATGTTATTAAAGAATTCTTATTACAATCATACTTCTTGTTTCTTCGTTTAGTCAAGAATAATTATGGTGAAAAACAATCATTCATAGACAAATGATTATAACTAGTTGAGTAATAATAAATCTTTCAACCCTTGAAACTATTATCAATTAGTTAACCTTGGCTAAAAAAATGTCACGATGAAACTTAAGGTACAATTGGTTCTTAGGATTGACTTGAAATTGAATTAAAACATGTTATCACAATCATCACTATCACTAAGTATCAAACATCATCAAAACAAGTGTAAAAAGATTACTAGCCGCTCATGGCAAACATGCAAATAAACTCAGAATATTTAACATAAGAATCCATGGTTATAAGTCTTACAATGCTTTGAAATTCATAACAAATGACAAGGTATTGATAACCTAAGAGTTGGTGATGATTTCTTGAGATTTTCGGACTCCAAATGTTGCTTCCTTGGTCCTCCAAAGTTCCTGGTTCTTTCTGCACGAATTTTCCTCCTTGGAGAGCTAGAAGATAATAATAATTATGTGTAGTAACGAGAGTAAATGGTATCTTCAATTGTGTGTTGAGTTATGCCTTTTTGAGGTCCCTTATAGGCTTGTCCAACACTATTGGTAATAAATAGGAACTTAAATACTTGAACTTGGACAATAAGACACTAAAAAGGGCCTAGAACCATGGGACAAAAGACCAAGATTCGTGCACAAAAGTTGGCAAAAACATGCAGTCTTGACCATCTGATCGGTTGCGGGTTGGTACCGATCGGATGGAGAGAAGTCACTATGGCAATCCGATCGGTTTCAACCCAACCGATCGGATGGTAATTTCTGGCAGATTTGGACTTTGACTTTGACTTGTGTAGTTCTTTATGTATTATCCAAACTTGATTAACTTCTGAACTTAGAACTTTTGAGATGACAAAACTTAGGTTCTCATATGAATTACTTCATAGATTGGACTTTTGAGCTCGGGAATCTTCGTGTAATCGCGTATACTTCATTTTCTTCACTTTTTCTCCATTTTTCATGCATTTGGCTACATATGCTACAAAAACATACTTTGATATGATTTAATGGCAAAAGCATATAAAAACAGCCAAATAACATACACAAAAACACTAATAATGCTTATAAAAACATGTTAACTTTGAGCGTTATCAGTTCCTAAGATCTCGGACGAAGAACTTAGCTCATTTAGTCTATTCATTTGAAATTTTAGTTTGTTATCCAATACCATACCGAATTCGATTAAAAGGAATTCTCTTTAACTATGTAAATAGTTTGTATGTTTGCATAAAATCCTTTGTTTCTCTTCTTTCCTAAACACAAAGCGTGCCATATACACATAATGGTGAACAAGAAGAATTAGATACAAGATCTTATACACAAGTGTGAATTGTGTTTCGAGATTTTATCTAATCTTGCAAACTTAACATAGTCAAAATTTTCAAGATGAATCAAGATAATTTGTGTCAAGTTTTCTTGTTCAAACACATAGTATAGACATGTAGAATCTTGGATACTATCAATCATAGTTTGAATAATGAATTGATACATATCTTTCCTCTTGGAAGACACTTGTTTTGATCTTCCATCCATGCCTTCACATAAGCCTTAATCACATAAGCTCTAAGAGCACCTAAAGATTGTTCTCCTAAGATGCATGTTTTAGCATCAAAACCTATCCCAAAACAATTTAGACTCTTGAAAAGTGTCATGCCAAAACTTAGATTTGTTTATTTTGTGACCTAAGTGTCCTTTTATTCAAGTCACCAATGACTTGTTGTATAGGATGACCCCTCGCTTCTCTCAATTCCTTAGGATTGCCTTCATTCGAAACATTAACTTGTAATGTTGGTGACCTTTCTTGATCTTGAACTAAAGGTTCATTGATCACATCATCTTCTACCGAAGGAGATGATTTAGGCTCGGGCATGCTCCCATCAAAGGTCACATTGAGAGATTCCACAATCCTCATTGTTTCCTTGTTAAGCACTATGTATGCTTTACTAGTTTGAGAGTATCCTAGGAACACACCTTCGTACGACTTTGGGTCGAATTTGGTGAGATATTCTTTGGTGTTAAGTATAAATACTTTGCAACCAAATACTCTAAAATACTCTAGGGATGGTTTTCTATTCCTAAGTATTTCATAAGGTATTTTATTAATTACCTTTCTTATGTAGACTTTATTAAAAATGTAACAAGTGGTATCTAGGGCATGACACCAAAACTTTTGTGGAATGGATTGTTCGTCAGGAATTGCACGACTCATCTTTCTTAACTTACGATGTGTTCTTTCAACAATCTCATGCGATTGAGAAGTGAACAGGCCCGATAAGTTATAAGATATTCCATGTTGTTCACAAAAGGTTCCAAATTGCATTTTATCAAATTTGCTACTATGATTTGTTTTAATTGAAACAATTGAACAATCAAGTAGGTTTTCAAGTTTCTTTCTCAAAATGTTGAATTTATTCAAAACACTATCCTTTTTTTTAAGAACAATATCCAAGTGTAATTTGAATAATCATCAATGATCATTAAAGTGTAGAAGTTTCCTCCATAGCTTTGGATCAGAGATGGACCATACAAATTCACATGAATCAATTCTAAAACCTTAATAGTTGACACTTCCCTTTTATTCCTATTATTGGTTTGACTTTGACTCCCTAGGAATGTAACACAATAATGCCTTTCAAAACTTAACAATGGTAAATTGCTTACTAGCTAAACGGCGAGACCTAATTTCCTAAGCCGAGGCGTTGGGTTATTTACTATATGGTAAATTGCTTACTAGCTTGTCGACAAGACCTATCTTCCTAAGCCGAGGCGTTGGGTTATTTTCCATGTTTGAAATGCATATCATGTTACACTTAATCTAAGATTAACAAGTATACAAGTTGTTTTGCCTATGACCTTTTGCTAGTATGTTACTGTTTTTACTAATAGTGCAATCTACATTGGTGAACATAATACTAAAATCATCAATAAGATTACTTGTACTACAAAACTTAGAGTTTAAATCGCTACTATGCTCATCATTGGTAAATTCTACAAAGTCATGAAGAGTGTTGTTATGGATATTTACGCAAGAAGTTTGAGGAAAGTATGGTTTAGCGAAAGCATTTAATGATGAACCATTTTTACTCAGACATCTGGCACGTTGATCACGCGTTGACGCGTCAGTCAGTGCGTCAGAGTCAGTAACTTTTGGTTTGCAACCTTCTTTTATAAAAACAATAGATTTGTCTTGACTTGTAGATGTATTTTTATCATTTTTAGAAAAACCAAGACCTCTCTTGTCATGAAAGGGTTTTTGCTCATGTAACATTTTGTTTAAATCAATACCACTTTTCTCAAATTTAAGTAATATCAATTTATGTTCAAGTTTATTAATCTCTTTATTGAGCTCATGTTTATCCGTTGTATGGTTTTCAATATCTCTTAATATGTGTTCATTAAGTTTTATTATTTCTTCATTTTCTTTTTGCAATCTACGAATATCTAAAATATTATTAGATGGAGAAGAGTTAGATAATACCTCAAGGGCTTCAAGTGTCTTGAGACAAGTGACATCACAATGCGGTTGATTATCTTCCTCATAAGCACACCGAGTTACACCAACGAGTGCAATCTCTTGATCTCTACAATCATCTTGTTCATCATAATGTCTAGGTTGCATTATTGACGTAATGACCCCTTTTTCTTCTATAACTTCGTCTTTAGAGACAAGAGAATCGATCTCTTCATTGGTGATGGCTCTAATATTATCTAGAAATTCTTCATTAGTATGAAGACCATTAATTATCTTTTCAAAAGATAATTGTCCCAAACTTCTTGTTTCTTCAATCTTTGCTTCTTCAAGTTGCCAATTTTTGGAAGTAGCATGAACAAATTTTTCAATATGATTTTTGCTACAATAACTTGGATCTAATGAGTTCAAGCTTGTAGTGATAGCATTGAATCTCATTAGACTAACATCAATAGTTTCATCATTTGAGATAGAGAACTCTTCATATTGTTGAATGAGAGAGTCTATCTTGTCGGTCTTGACTTGTGTAGTATCATGATGAACAAGAAGAAGTAAGTCCCAAATCTCATTCGCGGTCTTGCACATGCACACCCTCTCAAGCTCCTTTTGAGGTAGGGCATCATATATCATCATTTTGGCTCGTACATTCTTGTCGGCCATCTACTTTTCCTTATCATCAAAATCACCATTTTGGAAAATGTACCACAAGTCATAATCCTTAGAGCTAACATAGGTCTCTAATAGGATTTTCCAAAAACGGAATCCTTCGTATTCAAACAAAGGTGGTCTTGCCATAGAACGCCCCTCTCTATAATTCTCTTGAGCCATGGATCTTATACTCTACTTTACCAAAAATCTTAGTTAGGATTTTGGATTTTTGGGAAAGAAGTTTTTGACTTAAAACGACTTCACGGGAAGGCTTTAACTCTCAAAAACTTGAGTATACCTCTCTGATACCAATTGTAGAACCGTAGAGGGGGGGGGGGTGAATACGGTTTCTTAGGCTTTTCAGACATTTAAAAACTTTAAGCCTCAAAGAAACCAAGTGGTTGTGTAATCAATCCAAATAACCACAAACACAAACAAAGTATATAAAGCAAGCAAAGAAAGACACCACGATATATACTGGTTCGGGATGGGGGGGGGGGGGGTTTATACCATCCGTACATCCAGTTGCGAATTCGCGACTCCTATACTATTCACTAGTATAATCCTTTCGGTGGACTACAAACCGTTACAATTCACACCACCGATATTCACCAATATCGATGCTCACAAAGAAGGAGTTACTCACCCAATGGTATTCCGCCCTCGGAAACCACCCAAAAGAATCTCACAATTCGTCTTTACCTATGGATTACAAAGATCACTACCAAGACTTCCACCCGGAAGTATCAAACCCCAACTAGATCCCCAATGATCTAGGCTTGGTCACCAAGACACAAGACTTCCCTTACAAACAATTGAAAGAATGAATGAATGTTTGTTCAATCAAGTTCTAACCTAAACTAGAGACTTGATTGTAATAGAAAGGGTATGAGAAATCAGACCCTCGACACAATCACAAGAGTGGATTAGGTTCTTATGATTCTTCCCTTGCAAAGATATGTGTTCTTCCAAAGATGTTAGTGTGAAAATCAAGAACACAAGATTAGAGATAGAGAGATTGAGAGATTTGAGAGTGTTTAGAGAGAAAGAATCTAGAGAGAAAGAATAATGGCAAGGGGTGAGGAATACAAGAGGCAAGGCATGGTATTTATAGGCAAAACCCAAACTTGGGAATATTTTACCGAGGCCGGCGCGTCACCCACGTGTTGACGCATGGGCGGCGCGCCAGACACCCAGGGAAAATATTCCTGAGGCTTTGGGTGTTTGGCATTATAAATGCCTTACCTTGCTAAACCCCCAATTGTACTTCACACTAAACCTTAACATTAATCATTCTAAGGTTTACCAACTCAAATAGCAATTTGGAAAAACATTTGTGAAGTGTTTAAAGAAAAACTAAATTACCAAGGGTTTAAAGTGTATATAGGGTAATTTGGAAGGGGTAGAAGTGTATCTCCTTACATGGCATAGAAAAGAGAGAAAGAATATGCCAAGGAATATTCCAATGCTTGGGGGGAAGAATGAGTTGGAGGGTTGAGATGAAATGGTTTGAATTGGATGGCAAGGATCAAAGGGAGCCTCCCTTGGTTTTCAAATAATTTTGCATGTGGGGAATATGGATGGATGATATGATCTCATTTGAAATGAATGGTTATGATCAAACATGCTTAGGTTAGGGTTGAAGAGGATATTCCAAGGAATATGCTTTGCTTGGGGGGAAAAGAGAAATGGAGGGTTGAGATGAGTTTGTTTGAAATGGATGAATGAGATCAAAGGGAGCCTCCTTTGCTTGGGGAGTAAGTGTGGATCAATGGTTGGGATTGTTTTGGTTTGAATTCAATGGCTAAGATCAATCACATGTGGTGGCATGGATAGGAGAGATTGGATGGATGGTTGAGATGTGTTTGATTTGAATTCAATGGTTAGGATCAAGCCCATGTGGTGATATAGAGATGAGATTGGATGGATGGTTAAGATGAGTTGTAATTTGAAATCAATGGCTAGGATGAGAGGAGCCATATTAGGGTTTCCAACAATTGGCATGTGTTTAATATGAAGGGCTGAGATGTGTTGTAAGGGATTGGATGGTTGAGATGTAGTGTGTAATGGAATATGTAAGGCTGTAAGAGATTGTGTAAGAGAATATTTGATTTGGATATGATTGGTTTTATCTTTTGCATAAACGGGATTAAGAGAAGATTAAGGCATAATCTAATTGTCATTAAGAGGAAAAGGTTTAGATATTTAAGATTATAAGTTGGGCAAATCATAAGTTACTTATAAGTTCAAGTAACACAACGTCGAGAGTCCATAGTTTCATATCTCGTAACTTTTCACGACTCGACGTTCTCAACTAATACATTGGTTCAAACAAGTTAAGTGCTTTTCCTTGATGTAAAGCATAACCCAAGTGGGAAAGGATGCGTTTACGCAAAGTGACCTTTGACTTAGTTTGACCAATAAGGGAGTAAACCCGTTACGTAATTAGAAAAGACGTAATCACGGGATATGAGCATATGGATTCTTCAACACGATGTTACGTGAAATATATAAGCTCCTAAGTTTAGAAAAGCCTTGGCTAGAGGCGATAGTCAGAAAACATGAGTTGGCATTTTCCCGTAAATGGGTGTTTTAAAAGTAGGATCTCTCAAGTCTCAAAACTCGTTTCGAGTGTTCTCAATTAAGCACATAACATATTCATACATGTATTGCAAGATCCACATTTTTTGGGTAAGGGGAAAGTAGACTTTCAAAATTCACCCGGAACCATACAGACTCTTGGCGCGTCACCTGCGCGTTGACGCGCGGGAGCGCGCGCCAGGAGCAGACATTGGCTCCGGCGATTTTGAGCTAACGTTTGTTATTTTATGTGTTTTGATGGTTTATTTATCATCATTAAAACATAAAGAGATCTCGATCATGTTACCTCAACAGTAGGGTTAGAAGAGAAAGCATGGTTAGGTTAAGAAGGGAGTGTATTGAGAACAAACCATGGTTGGGTTAGAAAGGAAACCATAGTTGAGTTAAGAATAATATCCAAGGGAATATTCCATCCTTGGATAAAAAGGGTGAGATGAAGGGATGAGATGAGTTTAGAAGGATTAGATGGTTGAGATGAAAGGGAGCCTAAAGAGTGAATTCAAATTTGAATTTGAATGTGAGAGGGAGAAAGAGATAAGGTTGGATATGAGTTGGATTTGTGTAAGAGTGATAAGATAGGGATGTGATGGGGAGCCTTCCCATTGGATTCAAATTTGAAATAGGCATGTGGTAGAAATAGTGAGCGAGTTGGCTAGTGTATGAGGGAGGAGAAGGTTGTTAGGAGAGTGTGTGTATTTTGAAAATATAGTTGTTGGAGCTGTACGGAATGAGTTGGAATGTATAAGGATGAGTTGGATTGTGAAGTGATGGGAAGCCTATGGCTTGATTTCAAATTTAAAATACCCATATGATGATCGAAATGAGAAGGATGTGGGAAGTAAAGTGTTTTGTGGTGAAGGTTTATTTGAGTTTGAAATGGATAGTTGGATGAGGAAAATGAAGAGGTGGAGGATTCTAAGTGGTTGGATGGGAATGTTGTAAAGGGAATGTTTTGAATATTTAGTGTGGGAATGGGAGACAAGAAGTACACAAAGTACAAGGAATGTAAGAGAATGTTGGGGATAAGATTTGGAAGGATTTTGAAATGGTTGGAGGATTTGTTTGGTGTTGAGTTTAATCAAAGGATTGATTAGAAGATAGTTATAATGTTAATAAGGAAGAAAAGAGATGACAATTATGATTATGGGTTGAGGATAGGATGGGAAAATCAAAGGTTACTTATATTTCCAAGTAACTCAACGTCGAGTATTCATAATCTCATAACTCGTGTATTTCCATGACTCGACATATTCAATAAGTACCTTGATGCAAACAAGCTAAATGCTTTGCATCATTGTAAAGCATACCCCATATGGGAAAGGATGCGTTTACGCAAAGGGACCTTTGACTTAGTTTGACCAATAAGGGAGTAAACACGTTACGTGATTAGAGAAGATGTAAACACAGGTTATGGCCATATGAATACTTTCACTTGATGTAACGTGAAGTATATAAGTCCCCGAGGTTTAGAAAAGCCTTGGCTAGAGGCGTTTGATAAAATGTTTGTATTGGTGTTTTGTCAAAAATGAGAGGTCATGATTTTAAATCCCTCTGAGTCTAAAACCCGTTTCTAGTGTTCCTAATGAAGCACTTATCATATTCATACCTGTATTGAAAGATCCACATTTATCGGGTAAGGGGAAAGCTGAATTTCAAAATTCGTCCCGAACTTTCACAGAAGCCTGGCGCGTCGGCGCGCAGGCAGTGCGTCAGGAGCAGATATGAAGTCAGGGGAATTTTGGCTAACGTTTGTTATTTTATGTGTTTTGAAGGTTTATTTGTCATCAATAAAGCATAAGGAGATCTGGTCAATGTTGTCCAACACAAGCCATCAAGGCTATCGAAACACCATTGAGCTCCCCCAAAGAGCCAATGTGTCTCCCTTGCGATCCGACACCATCCGCTTGGTGCAAAGCGGATGTGCATTCCATGGACTTCTTTCCAAAGATCCAAATCAATATCTCAAGGATTTCCTTAAAATTGCAGATTCAATAGACCTTGATGTTGCCACTCAAGAGACGACACGCTTGTGTCTCTTCCAATTCGGTCTACGTGACTAAGCTAGTCAATGGCTTGAGAGTTTACCCACGGTATCCATCACATCTTGGAATGATCTCACCTCTCATTTCCTTGCTCAAATTTTCCCACCGGGAAGAACTACTAAGCTAAGGAATGACATCTTGATGTTCTAACAACATCAAGGTGAAACTCTTTATGAAGTATGGACTCGTTTCAAGGACTTACTCCAAAAAGTCTCAAATCACGGCATTGATCTTTGGCTTCAAATACAAATATTCTACGATCAAGTCAATCAATCCACAAGGCAGAACATTGACCAAGTGGCCAGTGACAAGCTGCGTGATAAGAATGCAGGAAGAATTGTGTGGAATCATAGAAGATCTTGCTCTCGATGACAACGAATATTGGAATGACCCAGCGAATTGAGCAAAACAGTCAAGGAAATGTCCTTGCCTTCGAATAACTCAAGCATTCCCAACCGTAGGATCATGGAACTTAAATACCAAGTCAAGTTTCTCATGAAATCCTACGAAGCTCCTAAACCTTTGATGCAGGATTTCTGACCAGGTTTTACTATTTATAAAGTCTCGTTTCTATCCCAGGTCTACCTTATGCACTAACGGACAGAGAATTCGGTCGTGTGTAGGCTAGTAATCGTAACTCCTAGGTCACCCCAAGAGCTATGTGGTGCGGATTATATCTAAGTCTAATGTCACTAATAAAAAGAGAATTGATTGATTAAACTAAATGAAATGGAAAACAAAAGCAATTAAAGTAAAGGTTGTGAGAAGTAAGAGAGAAATGTGCTAACCTAATTACTCTTACTATATCGCTTATGGTCATGTTCCCTATTAAACTAATCTCATGCTTTAGGTGGGGCGGACATATATCACTAGGTGCATATGATCAAGTTCCCTAGCCTATCTCCAGCGAATCCTGTCAGGAACCACAGGCACTACCCCATGCTAGAAAGCCGACGTACGGTAGACAGGTTTGAGTCATTAAGTGCCACTACATGCTAGACTTATCTTTAATAGCCCGTTGTTACAATCGTAGACCATTTCTCTAACTTCTTAAGTTTAGCAAACATAGGTAGGTGATCCTATTGTCAATTCGCACACAAGGCAGTATGGTCAGTTGTCATCCCTCCTATTTCCTCACAATCCATCAGGCTAGTGTCCTATGGTCAATTCTTCTAGCCTACTAACTAAACTGGGGGCTTATTCCAATTTAAGCTAGCGTAAAAGATACTACCGCATCTTAAAACTACCGAAACAAGAGGTTCTCAAGATAAACTAAGCATGCACACACGTAAAAGCATTTAAGAAAAGTAAGGAAACATGGTTAAAACAATATAGGAATCATAACTAGGCTAACACCAAAGGTGCTTAGCCGATCATATTAAATTCAACACTCGAAGTAATGTTTACAAAAGCCATGAATTTGAAATGTAAATGAAATGATGAAATGCTAAAACTTATGGTGATTGGGGTGTGATTTCTCCCTTGGAAAGGCTCCGTATGCTGCTGTAGAAGGGCCTCCTAAAAGCTCCCAATGATCTCTGACTTTGTGTGTGAGAAAGTTGTATATCAAAATACAGAAATTAGGGTTGTATTTGTAGGCCCGTCGAGAGTTACGGCGTATCTCATAATTGTGTTACACTGTAACTAGTGTAATCTTATCTAGATATGAAGGTTACAACGTAATTGATGAAATGTTACGCCGTAACAATGATATTAGGGTTCTGTCTACGTCGTAATCGCTATGTGCGTTACGCCGTAGATAATTTCTCAGATCTCAGATTACTCTATTACGTCGTAATCCAAATGATGTGTTACGCCGAAAGTTAATTCTTGAGCTAGGACTACTCTCGTACACGTTGCTACGCCATAAATCCAGAGTTGTGTTACGGCGTAGTCTTCAGATCTGAGGATTCATAAGACTTGTGTTTGTTACGGGGTAAGCCATGCAATTGGTTACGCCGTAAACTCTTGATCATCGTTGACTTGGTCTTTTCAGTTGAAATCCTAGCTATGGCGTAGTTGAGAGATGATGTTACGCCGTAGCTTCTTCCAGTATATTTGGATTTGTTTATCTTTGCACGTTCTTTCCAATTTCCTCGTCTCTTTAGCTCCTATGCTCACTTGTAACCTGGATACAAAATATAAAGGAATCAATGTATATATCCACATAATCAGTAATGTAAATGAGCATAATAGGGGAAATTGACACTTAAATATCATGATTATATGATGTTATCAAATATCCCCCCACTTGAACTCTACTTGCCCTCAATTAGACCTTATTAGAAGTATTCCCAAAAATATATCCCCCAATATTACTCTGGAAATATGAATTTAAAAATATCCTATGCTAGAATTTCTCAAAGCCAAACACCTCATGAAAAGGGGAACAAACACCCACTCTCTCTATATTCTAAGTGTCAATTTTCGGGGTGATCACTCATTGCTCAGTCATAGTATGTGAAAGTCGCCACTCTGATGGTGTCAACATCGGATCTGAGGTCGTCACTTGTAAATTCCTTCTGGGCCGTCTCTTGTTAAATTAATGCGTGAAGCCAATCACTTTGTAACACCTGACGGCGTCAGGTTATAAATGCACAAAGTTCTTCTGAGGCGTCTCTTGTTAATTTTACACGAGAAATCCATAATGAGTAACAAATGACGGCGTCGCGTTGTAGCTAGTGACGCCGTCAGCCTTCTTTATCTGACGTCCTTTTTGCGACTTCGTCGTTTTCTTTACAAAGTTTTCTTTACTTTTTGCGACTTCGTCCTTTTTGCGACTTCGTCGTTTTCCACAATTCTCGTCCCAAGTACCTCAAATACAAAAAGAAAATATTTGAGGCAATATTTGATCACATTTTACTTGATTTTAGGCTTAAATGACCCCTTAAAAAGGTACCAAATAAATCCTTATCAGCTGAGTTGGTTATATCTTGGATAAATAGTCCATCTTCTCCTCCCACAACGCCACCCAAAATCAAACACAATCACCGTCACTGAAACACAATCACCATTACTGGATCACTAAATGACCTATTTTTCTAGTTGACATACATATGAGGCTATACTAAGTTTCATAATATTGGTTATGTTTTTTGTTACAAAAGGTTAGAAGACCTGTTGTTATTCTGTTAATCTGATTTTTCTTCTTTGCTTCACTTGTTTGGCTATGGAAAGTGTCCTCTTGATGCGATTTGGATTGTCACACAAAAGTTTTACTTCTCAATGGATCTTGAGAAGCTTACAATCCCCGCCAGGCAAGAGTGCCTGACCGATGTATTATAGTGTAGTGGTAAGAACCAGAGAATTGATCGTTCTCCACAGGGAATAGTGTTTGTTAGGATTGAAAATGATCTAAACTAGGTCTAAAGGTGATGGATGATTCTTTTTGTATTTTTATATTTTATGAAAAGCAAGTAAAAATCTTGGTTTTTGAAGGAGTGAGCGAAATTAGTTGCTAGTCAACTAACCCAATAAACTACAAATGTAATAAAAATAAAATGACAAGAAAATAAATGTGTGTAAAACTAATATGGAGAAAAACGTGTTTACTTAGGTTTCACTAGTTTCTAGCTATCTTTCATTGATTGATAGATGTGTTACAATTGCGTTGATGACGAGTTGTATTCCTTAATAACATTCGTGGGGGCGTGCACGTCCTTCCCCAACTCTATAAGATCCTATCTCTTCCTATGACGACACGTTTAGTATCCTATCATGGCCTCTGATGAAACGAAAGGTGTACCGCTTTTAGGGGGTCATTTAAGCCCAAAGTCGAGATTATTTGATCAAATATTGCCATAAATCGTTCCTTTTGTCATTTAGGTACTTTGGAGAAGAAATCTGGAAAAGGAAGCATTTTGGACGTTTTTGGAGCGAAAAGGGAAGAAAACGGCAAAGTCTCCAAATCAAGCTGGAAACAGTGCTTGACGGCATCACTTATTGCTTGTGACGGCGTCACGTTATGGCAAAGAGGTGGATAAAAAGGTATAACGAGACGTGCCAGAATGTTTTTGGAATTTACCACGTGACGGCGTCACCAAGGGCGTCACATATAATTTGCTCTTGACGGCCATGAGAAGATTAATACATGACAGCATCAAATCTGGATCTAGGCTATACGAGGAATTCTTTGGCGGCGAGTTGACGGCGTCAGAATCTACACGTGACACCGTCAGCCCCTAAAATCTATATATAGTTTTCTAATTTTCATGTATCGAGAGGAGAATTTTAGAGAGACTTTTGGGAGAACTTGTGGGGAAACCCTAGGTCGAATTTTACAGGGTTTTTCACCCTTTTATCATCCTTGTTCTAATAAAGATAAGTCTTCCAATAATCATTCAATATGTCTATGTGTTGTTTGATTCTATCTTATGCTTGTCTTTACTTTAACATGCTAGGCTAGGTTTTCTTTGTGTTTGTTTATATGTAATGAAACCTAGCTATTGATTATTGGTAGGTTGTTTGTTATTAATTATAATGGATGAATGATTTCGATATTAGGCTTAAGAAAACTGGCAGACTTCTAATTGCTAACATGCTTGAACGTCTTAAGAAACATGATCGGATGTGTACTACAATTAATTGGTTGTATTTAATACATAAGTAACTACTAAGGAGGCCATGTTAGGAGCTAGTAGTCGGCTCGACATAGGAAGAGGTAGAAGCTTATAGAGTTTGGGAAGATCGTACACGGCCCTACGAATGGTATTAAGGAATATAACCTGTCATCCACGCAATTGTAACAAACTAATCAACTAGTAAAAGATAGGTAGGGAGTAGTGAAATCTAAGTAAACACATTTCTCTTATTATTGTTTCTCTCCACCTATACTTTCTTGTTATTTTATTTTTATTGCATTAGTAGTTAATTGGGTTAGTTGACTAGCAACTAATTCCGCCCACTCTTCCAAAACCTGAGATTTTTACTTGCTTTCTAAAAAACTATAAAAATACAAAAAGAATCATCCCTCACCTCTAGACCTAGTTTAATTAAGTTTTGATCCGAACGACACTATTTCCCAAGAGAACGATCAATCCCCCGGTACTTGCCACTACACCATACTACATCGGTCAAGTACACTGCCTGGTGGGGATTGCAAGCCTCTTGAGATCCCTTGAGAGGTAAAACCTTTTGGAAGGTTGCAAAACCACGCATCAGCCTCATTAATATTCTCTTATGCATTAAACACAACCAATTAATCATAGTACGCATCCGATTCATGTTTCTTAAGACATCAAGCAAGTTACCAATAAGAGATTAGCCAGTTTTCTTAAGCCTAACATTGATATCATTCATCCAACAACAATTACAACAAACCATCAATCAAT
Organism: Artemisia argyi; assembly: GCA_030686995.1. NCBI lineage: Eukaryota > Viridiplantae > Streptophyta > Magnoliopsida > Asterales > Asteraceae > Artemisia > Artemisia argyi. Next base: position 41,172,365 of record CM060693.1, on the reverse strand, counting down.
AATCAATAGCTAGGTTTCATTACATCTAAGAAAACACAAACAAACCTAGCCTAGCATGTTAAAAGAAAGATAAGCATAAGATAGAATCAACCAACACATAGACATATTGAATGATTGATAGAATACTTATCTTCAATTAATCATGGAAGAAAAAAGGTTTAGAAACTTCAAAATAGCTGCAAAAGTCGACTAGGGTTCGTACCCTGAGTTTCCCCAAAGTTCCACACTCTAATCAATGATCAAAAGATGATAAAGTAATGATACAAGCTCTCTAATCTACTGGAAAATCACCTACCCTAACCATAAAATTGGACTTAGGGTTGCTGGCTTACAAAAAGTGAAGTTATGAGGTTGTATTTATAGGCTATTTTCTGTCCGGCCCGATCTGACGGCGTCAGCCTTAGGAGTGATGGCATCAGCACCATCTTTTCACCAAATTGTAGATCTTTTTGTCCTCTTCGCGTGGGCTTTTGAATCACCTAAATCCGAGTTCGTATGCAAACACTGGTACAAAAAGTTGTATTGGTCACGCCAAAAATGTGTGACGATATGCATATAGTCACACACGTTTTTTTCGTTGTGTGTCACTAAAGGTCCCACCGCTGTAGGTGGCATATGGTCACATTGTTAAGTTGGTGGCCTTTTCCATCGAAAAAGAGTGACCAAAACCCCGAATATGTGTGACAAATTAGGCACAAGTTTTGTTGGATTAGTCATTATCAGTGACCGTAAACACCTTATAGTCACACGAATGTTTTTTTAGAGTAACTATTGTTCGTCCTTTGGCCACATAAATATATAATATATGTGACATTTGAGATGATATATTCAAGTAAATGTGTATGTTGTGTGACTATTTCTCGTCCTGTGGCCACATGAATATACAATAAATGTGACGTTTGTGATGATTTAGTCACACAATGGGTGTTATTTTTTTGGAGTTAGTCACATACAATTTAACACAAAGTGGCCAAAGGTGTTAATAAGTGTGACCATATGCTATTTCAAGTGAAAAAATGTGTATTTTGTGTGACTATTGATCATCCAATGGCCACATGAAGTTTATGTTTGCGTGGCCTTTTGTAATATTTAGTCACACAAAGCATATTTCTTTTGGGTATTTAGTCACATACCATTAAGCAAATAGTGGCCAAAAGTGTTAATAAGTGTGACCATATGTTGTTTAAAGTGAAGAAATGTGTATTTTGTGCTACTATTGATCATCCAATGGCCACATGAAGTTTATGTTTGCGTGGCCTTTTGTAATATTTAGTCACACAAAGCATGTTTCTTTTGGGTATTTAGTCACATACAATTAAGCAAACAGTGGCAAAAAATCGTTAATAAGTGTGACCATATGCTGTTTAAAATGAAGAAATGTGCATTTTGTGTGACTATTGATCATCCATTGGCCACATGAAGTTTATGTTTGCGTGGCCTTTTGTAATATTTAGTCACACAAAGCATATTTGTTTTGGGTATTTAGTCACATACAATTACGCAAACAGTGGCCAAAAGTGGTAATAGGTGTGACCATATGCTGTTTAAAGTGAACAAATGTGTATTTTGTGTGACTATTGATCATCCAATGGCCACATGAATTTTATGTTTGTGTGACCTTTTGTAATATTTAGTTACACAACGAATTAAGAAAACAGTGACCAAAAGTATGACTATATGTATCTTTTAGTCACATTTAAAAGATCAATATATATCAAAACAAATTCAAATACAATAAATTTAGAATGTATATAACTGAACCAAATATAAAATTGGCCATCCTTTTATACACCAAGGAGTCCTAGTCGGCTTACAATAGTTTCCTAATTAAGTATCTATAATCTTTTTCAGAAGCAACTAGCTAGCAACTTCGAGCGGTCTTGATCTCTGAGCAGTACCAACTTTCACTAGCAGTAGTAACTTTTGTACTAGCAGTAGTAAATACTTGGCACATTTTCTTTGAAGTTCATGAGCAGCACTAAATCCATCTAAGCAATATTAATACAAACATGAGCAGCAGTAATTCAAACAACATCATGAAGACTTTTAATCCAAAACAATGAACATAATAATAAAATTAGCAGTTAAACTTACAAGTTTTTCTCCCATTGATCTAATATCATCATCTGGATATAGAAGCCTTGAAAATGTAGGCTGCTGCATATCAACAATAACCACATCAGGATGAGAGCAGAACTTGAACATGTCAAAGCACACAACATGACAGAACTAGATGAGCATACCAGAATAAAGTTCTTGATTAGATGCTAGAAAACCTTCCTCTCTAAAAAGTATGTGGTTAAATATATTGTTGACGGGTGCATCTATTTCTTGACATTTGACATATAGACACTATTGCCTTGTCTTTTTTCAGGTGCATCTAGTTTGTTAGGCGCCACTAGTTCAACTATCTGCTGTTTTGGTGGTATTGAGTCGCTTGATTCGCCACTTATTCAACTATCTGCTTTGGTGGTTTTGAGTCACTTGATGCGCCACTGGTTCAACTATCTGCACAAACAAGGTCTATGGTATTTTCCTTGAATAAAGTGAAAGTAAAAGAGGGGAAAATGCATAAAAAAAGATTAATTACCTGTGCTCTTACTTTTTCCAGATCCAATGTATTTTCATCTGAAGTAGATTTTATATGATATAAAACTTACTATATCTAATGTATATTTAAAGAGTTGTATATATTTGACGTTAACTATTTAAAAACAAAATCACAAAGTTCGGATCTTTGGACGTATAAGTGTATCACCATTGGGCTAATCCAACCTGACTCCCACCCTACCAAAATTTCAAGTTTTGAACTATTACCTAACCTGCCTATTTTTCCACCTCTAACTATGAGCATATGAAACAAAATCGTAAGGTGCTGTAAAGAATGCAGATGAATTAAGAATGGAAAAGATAAACTGATAAAATCAAATGGACCAACGTGACTGCTTGATTAGAAACAGAAACCAAAGCATATAATCACCGATGTACCCAAGAACCCAAGCATATAAATTATACTGACCCGGGCCGACCTTCTTGATCTCAAAGTAACCTTTATTGTCGTTTTGAGTCAAAAAATGATAGCCCTGATTATGTAAAATAAGGTATAGATTAAACTCTAGGAATGGTTTACAAAGGTACAAGTAACTTTGTCCCAACCACCCAACTAAAAATGGAAAAGATAAGCTGAAAAAATCAAATAGACCAACGTGATTACTTGATTAGAAACAACTATATTTTAGATCTTGGTCTTTTTCCGATTTTTGGCTTTCTTACAATCGATTCTGCACCTTTTATTTGTAATAGTGAGCTGAATACCGCCACTGCCGTATATTATCAGTCGCAACCATCACAGCCATTGTAATTGAGACCCCAAATCCAGGAATCAAAACATTTATGCTACATGAGAGAATTAAAAAGACATTGTAAGATTTTAGACATGAAATATCATAAGTTTACATTTAAGACCTTACCAGGTGACCCTGTAAATCTCTCGTATTGTTCATACGCCTGTCCTATCATCACCAGACTTGCGCACACTGTGTGTGTGTGTTTTGAGAGAGACTGATGTTCTGGAAGATGCTATGTCGGTACTTATCACCGAGAAAAAAAAAAGTAAAATTTACCGATCGAGCCGGACTGGACCGCCAAACAAGTCATTGGATTGGGTCTTAGCGGTGGTCTTGGTGCGAGTGTTGTGGTGGTGCGAGCGGTGGCGTTGGTGAGGAGAGTGTTGAGGAGATAGAATAAGACCAGATCTAGTTTTGGTGGATATATATTTGGGATGGAGTATTGAAAAACATTGGCGGGTTCAATGAAATTTAGTGGAGGGGCAATTTAAATTTGGGGAAAAAAATTTAGGCGGGCTCTTTGGAAAAGTTAAAAGGGAAATTTTATTTTAGGCAATAAAGTGAGGGGACATGTAAAATATTACATATGAATTTAACACGTGAAGTATCTTAATTTTTTGCTTTTATAAGAGGTGGAAATGAGCCGAGCCGCTCGTGAAAAGCTCAAGATCATATCAGTAAAATGATTTGAGCTTTTGTCGTGTAACTAGAGTTCGTTCGAGTTGATTCTTATCTAGCTTTGAGCTCAAGCTCAAGCATATCAAATGAAGTTAAATGTTTAATGAGTTGAGCTCAACCTTATAAAAGTTCGAGTTATTGTTGAGTTTTCAAGCCTGTAACTGATATAGCATATGTTATATATATATATATATATATATATATATATATATATATATATATATATATATATATATATATATATATATATATATATATATATATATATATATATAAAACATATGCTATATCAGTTAATTATAATATATATATATATATATATATATATATATATATATATATATATATATATATATATATTGTATGTAAGCGTACTAAGTGTAAATAGTTAATTATAAATGTATCGAGATTTTTTAGCCGAATGTGAACCGAATTCGATTATTATATTATATAGCATATGTTATATATATATATATATATATATATATATATATATATATAGCATATGTTTTATATATATATATATATATATATATATATATATATATATATATATATATATATATATATATATATAGCATATGTTATATATATATATATATATATATATATATATATATATATATATATATATAAAACATATGCTATATCAATTTTAATTTGTGTAAGAAAGCACACCTTTACAAATGAATCGAGCTTTTCGAGTGATCAAGCTCAAGCCGAGTTCAAACTTTCTCGATCCCGGATAACATGATCGGGAGGTCCTTGCATACTTGCTTCTTAGTGTCTATGACAAATGGTATACACCTACCAAGCCGGTGTAACCCATGCATGACCGCCTTTAATAACTTCAAATACAATTCATTTAACATTCACACTATAACTCTACTATACACCTACCAAGCCGGTGCAACCCAGGCATGACCGGTGATAATGGCTAATTCACATGGGTCATGGGTCATGGGCCATATGCATTAGGTTATCACTGGTCACATTCAATAATTGGTATTTGGCATCGTATGGGTCATATGCATTAGGTTATCACTGTTCACATCCATGACTGTTGATCATTGGGTAATTAACATGGGTAACGGGTCACGTGCATTAATATTGGGTTGTAGTGGCGTATAGTGTCATATATGTTATAGACCAATACATGATTGGTGATCGACAATGGGTAATTAACATGGGTCATGGGTCATGTGTATTGGATTTTGTAAACTAAGACAAATACTATACAACATTTTATAAGTTTTGTATTTTTTTACGTTTTTATCCGTTTGTAACGTTTTTCGTCCCTTTTTGACCGTTTTCAATCGATTTTGATCGATGTCGCTAGTTTTCGATCGACGTTGACAATTTTTGACAGATTTCAACGGATTTAGACCGTTTTAGACCGACTATGACCGATTGCGACCCTTTTCGACCGATTTCATCCATTTTGAATGTTTTCAGCAATTTTCGCTCGTTTTCATATGTTCTAAGCTTTTCTGAATGTTCTCCTCTGTATTAAAACATTATGAAACATTTAGTACGTTTTTGTACATATTTGTACGATGTTTTCATTTCCATACGTCCTTCTCCTTTTTATTCGGGTCAACCCGAGTAACCCAAATACTAAATAGGGTCCCGTATCGGGTTGAAAATAATTGGCTAACTCGGGTTCGGGGTCGACCCGATTGACCCGAATAAGGATTAATGGCCTTCAATTTTTGATCTTCTGTTATACATACGGCTAACGATTTGCACACTCAAAAAAGTTATTTGCACACTCAAGGTACAAGCGGTTGAAGCAAAGTGTTTAATACTGTACAAGTATTTAATGCACAGATGGAGTGTCCCAATCAATTTATAAAGTGTGCAAATCAATTCCTTTCACATAAACCCTAATTTAACACACTCTAAAAAATCATAACAAATCCTAAATCAAAATCAAACTAACTCTGTCGTCTTATCTTTGTGATGATTACTGCAAATGTGACAGGCCAGCAATGGTGGTAACATCTTGGACACCATCCAACCCTGCTCGACGTTTCATTTGATGCCAAAATGGATGGGTAAGTTATCAGATACGTTTAGTTTAAAGATTATTAAGTTTAATGCTTAATATACTACATTTTTTTGATTTTAGAAATCGGGTACGAAGAAATGTGAAAAATTTGATTGGTATGATCCAGAGGAGGAATGTGATTGGTACAAGATGCATTTGTTTGAGATGTATAGAAAACTGAATCCCAATCAAAGGCGTGAGGTTCAAATTGAAGTTACTCTTCAAAGAAGGATTGAAGAATTGGAGGCAGAGTTGACAAATGCCTTAAAGAAAGTCAGTGTTTGGAAGTCAATACTTTGTGTTTTTGCAGTTGTGGTTTCTTTGGCACTTGTACTGAAGTAGTATAGTATTTATGGCTAGATTGTGTGGTTTGTAGTAGCTCATGTACCCCATCTTTTTGGTGAATGGTTAAGTGTTTGCTTGTAAATTTAACTGATCTTGATCTTTTGGTTACTCGATATCTTTTGGTAGTAATTACCCAAAATGGCACAATTTGACTATCCTGTTTGACCTTATGCAAATGAATGTACAGGCACAAAACTACCAAAAATTACCCAAAGTGACAATCATGATTGGCTATTAGTTATCTTTTGATAGTAATTACCCGGAATTGCCCAAATTCACTTGGAGACTCTTTGACTTTTGCAATTGACAATCAAGTTTGACAATCTTTGTTTGACTTTTAACAAAGCATCATAACATAGTCAAAAAAGCAACATAACATAATTAATCAACAAAAAGATAATTTGATCATATAGTAATCGATAACTTGATTAACAAAGAAACATAACATAAGTTTTCTTTGAACACAAAAACATTAAACTTCAAAAAAACATAACATAAGTTTTCTTCGAGTCACGGTCAAACATTTATTCCCTCGGGTCAAAACCCGATCCCAAATCATTGTTGGAAATATTGAGTTTGGAAGTTTATTATTCATAAAGCATGAGATACAAGTAGTTATTGCATCAACTCATTGTACTTGGTAAGTCAAGACTTGGTAAAAGGAAAGTGGAGACTTTTGCGTACCACACTCAATTCCTTATCTTTAGGAACAGTTTTAAAATATCTTCAATTCACAGTATGATTTAGGCACCTTTGGTCGATCCCTTTTCCCGCCAAAAGTCTTGGGAACCGTTCATATACCTCTCCAGCCTATTTATACCTCTCTATTGTATATATACCAAATAACACACACAAACACATATATCAATTTCAAAGAAAACTTCAACAATGGCAGCAAATGGTAACTTTTAAAATGATGCAAAAGAGTACGAGTGGGTATTAAACAACAGTTTACTATCGGACGCAGTGTTTAATCATTTCGGGTATGATCCCGTTTATGAATATGGGTCGTATAGGCAGGTAGATACATGGATGAGGACAATAATTTTGAAATGGCTGCATAGACAAGACTTTTACTGGGATGAGTGTTGGGGACTGAATGATGTGGAGGTGGAGGAAGAAGATGAAGAGTATGAGGAGGATCAACAGAATGCGCAGCAAAATGTGGTGGAGCAGCAAAATGAAGAGGATGTGCAGCAAAATGTGATGGAGCAGCAAAATGAAGAGGATCAACAGCAAAATGTGATGGAGCATCAAAATGTGGTGGAGCATCAAAATGTGGTGGTGCATCAAAACCAAGGGGGTCAACAAGATGGGTTTGCATTTGCAGACCCGTTAAATCTGGAACACAGGATTAGCGATCTTGAAATTAAGTTTCAATATCTCCTGGAAATGAAAAGGATGCAACGCATGGAGTAGAGCGCTTTGGTTTTAACAAGTTGGTGTGAAATGGAGTGAAGCAGTTTTTAATGATGATGATTTTATGTTTTTAGTATCTTTAGTATTTAGGTAGGATAATTAATTATATTTATGTTTGCAGCTTTTATTAATGGTTGTATCTTTTAAAAAATATCAATGAAAATTTTGAGACCTTGTATGGTTGCTTGTGATGTCAAACTGTCAAAGGTGTGTTTGGTTTCTTGGATAAAAGCAGTATGTCAAATTGTTAAAATCCAGAAACGATGTGTTATTGTTGCTAGTTATAAATAGTATTGCTAAGTGTAATTGATGATGTGATTATTGTGATTCGGGTAATGAGTTAGGTTTTGTGTTTTTGGGACTAATATTTTGCAAGATAAGCTGAGAAAAGTGCTGGAGTCCTGAAAAATAAGCCGTTTTGAGTGGAAACTGACTTAGTGTTGCTAGGCATATTTTAGTGCTGCTAAGCCTAACTTAGTCCGGCTAAGGGTTGTTCTGCTATTTTTGAGAGTGCAGGGTACTGTTTTTGAAATATGAACGGTTAAGGGTTTGTACACTTCAATCATTCACAGTTTCACACAAATGTTTTTATCCGATCAAAACTCTATCAAACATAAAACCACTGCTTGATTTTATCAATTAATTGCAATTCCCAGCAAAACCCTACACAAATTTTTAAATTTCACAATGTCGACTCTGCCTTTTGCCAACCAGCATAACATGATTGGATTCTTGCAAAAGCCCACCAAGGAGAATGAAGAGTTCACTGAAGTTGTTGCTTTTCTCAATGCTACTTATATTAGGTATGCATTAATAGTTAACCCTACTGTATATGTTTCCAACATCAAACAGTTTTGGGCTACTGCAAAGGTCAAAACAATTGATGAGGAAGTACAGATTCATGCCCGTGTGGATGGGCAGAAGATTATTGTTATAGAGGCATCTGTTAGAGAAGTTCTTCATTTAGGAGATGTTAATGGAATTGAGAATCTTCCAGACTCCACAATTTTTGAAAACCTTCAAGAGATGGGGTATCTAAGAAAAAATTATTCTTTGAAATTTAATAAAGGTGGCTTTCCCCCACAGTGGAAATTCTTAATTCACACTTTGTTACAGTTTCTTAGCTCAAAGACTACTGGTTGGAATGAGTTTAGTAGTAACATGGCTTCTGTCCTTATATGCTTGGCAAAAAATAAAGAAAAATTCAATTTTTCAAAGTTAATTTTTGACCATGTGGTTAAAGCCTTGGATAATTCTTCAAACCAACAATACTTGTAGCCAATATTTTTGCAACTTCTTATGGACAAACAGTTTACAAATAAGAAAGTTCACGTCAAGGTTTATCCTGTTCACTCTCATATTAAAAAGGTCTTTTCGAACACGAAGAGAAAGGGTAAGGACTTTCCTATCATAGTTAAACCATTGTTTCAAGCAATGTTGGAACTAGGTCAACATAAGAACAGTGAAGGTTCAGGAACTTATAATGAATCAAGTTCCAATGGAACTGATTCTGGTGAAGGAAACTGCAGGTGCCAAGAAACCAAGGGGGACAATGCAAATGATGAGGATAAAAGTGGTGAGGAAGAGATGGAACTTGTTAAAGAATTGATGGTTAAATATATCAAACTTAAAGAACAGGTTCTTGGCCTACAACAAATCACAGATACTCAGGGGGATGTAATTACAGATTTGAAGCTGAGGGTTAAGCAATTGGGAGGTCAGAAGGGGTCAAGAACCAGGTCATTCAAAAGACCGAAAAAAGTGGGTACAAGACAAAGGATTAGTTCATCTGAAAGCATAAGTTTGGGGGAGGATGATCCCAAACAGGGGAGGAATGAAACCAAGGATTCAGGGGAAGCTATGGAAAATTTTGATAGTGCTGCTGCTGGTGATGACATTGGTGTGGATATGGATGAGGATTATGGTGAAAATGATGATTTGTGTGTGGTTGCTGATAATCAAGGTAATGAGATTGTTATGGAAGCAGCAATCAATGGCATGTGAGATTCTACTGCTGGTGCAAGTGCAGAAATGGCCAAGGAGGATACTACTGCTGAGAAAAATGTTCCTGTTGCTAGTGATGATGATGAAACTTTAGCCGAAGCAATGATTCTATTGAAGACACGATTTAAACAAGCAGTGCCACAATCACCACTACCAACAGAACAATCATAACCACCAACACAACAACCAAGAGTACATATCAAAGGTGTGGTGATTAGAGAACCAACTCAACCAATCAAGAAGAGTGTACAAGAGCCAAGTTATAAGGGCAAAGGCAAAGGTATTATGGTTGAAGAGCCTAAGCATGATCTTTTAATTAAGGATCTTCCTTTTGAGTACTGGCCCAAACACAAGCTACTTGAAGTAGATGAAGTTGCTGCATGAAAATTGGCCGCTTCATTTGTAGAGGAGAATCAGATAGTACTTGAACAAAGAAGGAAACATACTGAAGCTGAGGCCAAAACAAATGCACTCTTGGATTCTTGGGATGAAGAAAGGATTAAAGGTGATGCTGATATTGCACTGATGAAACAAATAAAAGAAAAAATGCAAGAGTATACTCAAGAACAAAAAGATGAATGGAAGAGGAATTATGAAGCTGAAAGGAAGAAATTTTACCTCAATCAAAGAAAGAAGAGAAAAGTGCTCAGTCGTCCAACAGTTAAGCAAAAGAGGAAGTACTATGAGTACTATCTAAAAAATATGAAGGGTTGGAAGCTTGTTCAATTAAAGCGATACTCAGATGATGAGATCTTCAAAATGTATGAAAGAGCCAAAAACTCAATGTAACTAATATATATCAATGTTAATGATAACTGACTGCACATTTTGCTATAAATAATAGTCACATGAATATTTTACAATGTGACTATTTTGAATGTATTGATCACATATAATACCCTTATAATGTGGCCATAAACATCATTTAGATGCACATTTCTGATATGGTGTGACTATTGTAAAGCCTATAGTTACAATGTGACTATTTTTCTATTATTTATTTTAATGTTTTTTTTAAAGCTTATAGTCACATGATCGTGTTCAAATTAAGTGTGGCTATACACATTAGGATTTGGAAAACAAACACACACTAAACTTTAGACACACATATTAACTTACGTAACAATATGTATTGAATTTTAGTTACACTTAATCATGTTTCTATGGTTTAGTATGACCATATATGACATTTGGTCACACTCTTCAAGTGTGTGACATGTATTTGTCACTCTTAAATGCATTTCGTGACTAACGCTTCAAACTGAGTTTTTAGTTGTCACACATTTAAAATTCATATGTGGCTAACTATTCAGCAAAGAATAGCAGTCACGTTTATATAATGTGTGACAAACTTGACTATATAATTTAGCCACATACGTAAGTACTTCATGTGACCATATATCTTTTTGGTCACACTGTTCAATTGTGTGACATATATTTGTCACATATGTATATCTATAGTGTGACAAATGTTTCAAGCAGATTTGTATCCATCACATGTCCCGAATTAAAAGTGACTAAAATGTCAAAAAATATTTACCAGTTACCATCTGGTCACATATACACACAAATGTGTGACATATATTTTACAAAATGGTCACACAAATCGGATCAAGTGTGGCTGTTTATTTAAGGCTGGTACATTTAGTCATGTAAATATGTTGTTGTGTGACCATTCAAAATACGCTATGTGTGACGAAAGGCCAAATCTGTACTAGTGAAAAGATATGGCCAAAACAGTAACAGCTACCACGCGCGCAAGTTGTGATTGTCTTGATCAACATGTGACGGTTTCATTAGGGTTTCCTCTTGTGCAAGTCATCGTTCTGACGTCGTCAGTCAATATCTTCTGACATCTTCAGGTTAAATCCTGACGTCGTCGCCTTTACAGTCTTCTGGGCCGTCTCTCTTTACGATAACACGTGACGGCCTTGGTTTTTTATAACGTGACACCGTCACGTGTAAATCTCCAAATTCCTTTCTGGCCCGTCAAGTGTAAAGTAACTATCCACCTCTTTATCAACAAGTGACGGCGTCACCTTGTGACATTTGACGCCGTCAGGTATTGTTCCAGCTTGAATTCTTTACTTTGTCGTTTTCTTCACTTTTATGCTCCAAAAACGTCCAAAATGCTATGTTTTCCAGAATTCCTCTCAAAAGTACCTAAAATGACAAAAGGAACGACTTAAGGCAATATTTGATCATATTATCACGACTTAAGTCTTAAATGACCCCTTAAAAGCATAAAACTTTTCGTCTCATCAAATACCCTTACACTTGAGATTTGCTTGTCCTCAAGCAAATGGGCTTTTATTCTAATCAAAATACAAGTTAGGGCCATTTAACATTAATATAAAAGTAATTACAACAAATGATCGTTCCACCTTAATCAAAATAAGCACGAAAATCATACACTAGCACCTCACAAATAGTGTTTGGATCATCTCTCGGGTGTTATAAACCTATATATAACTAATGGAAATGGAAAAATATCACTCACTGCCTGTCATAGCAAATAGATTACCATAGGCTTGGGAAAGGATCAAAAACCTCCTCCATTATGCATAAGCACCTAAGATAAACTATCAAAGAGGGATTTTTAAGGGTTATAATGTTAGGTGTAGGGATATGGAAAACACGGTTTGTTGGATAAAGGATATTTTACTAGTGGCAAGTTAATCATCTAGGTCAATTACATGTACAATGCGGTGTTGCTAAGCCAAGACTCGACTCGACTTAAGCTAAGCAAAAATAGAATAACAAAAACATAAAACATAAAAGGAAACGGGATGGTAGTCCGTATGCTTTTATCTTTTCTTTTTCTAATTTTTTTTCTTTTTCTTGATTTTTTCGATGATTTCTTTTTTCATACACTCTTGCCCTACCATCAAAAATAATACATCAAAGGGGCCTTGGTTCTCCCCTTACACTTGAACTTTTACATACTTTACATGTAACTAATCTAATGACTCGAATTAAGATAATCAAAATACTTTGAGTACTTTAAAATATTTTGCACATATGGGGGTAATAAATGATTTTCTTCCCCATTACTCCATATCATTAGTACTTTAACCATGAGTCCCAATCATCCCAAAAGAATATGTACAAGATATGACTCAACTTAGCAACCATATAATCAATTAGACAATTAACTAAGGGTTTACATAAATGTTGTAACAATAATGCACTAAAGATGAGTGCATACAAGGAAGGCTAAGGTGATTTGGGTGTACATTTGGGGTGGATTGTAAACAAATTCTATCTTTAAGTAAAATGCTTAAAGTTAGAAACGAAAAAGATAGGCTCTGAGAGGTGTACTAGGGGTATTGTTGGGAATTATACTAACAGTTACCACGGCTAGTGAAGATACTACAACTGTTGAAGAATGCACTTGCAGTGGAAACACATTACCACTGCAAGTACATATATTACCACTGCTGTTTAGATAATTGTTAGGAAACGTGTAGAGATAAATATAGAATAGATCTTGTGTATATCTTATTCTATTAGAGTTATACTTATCTTGTAGAAGAGGACTCCTTGTGCTATAAAAGGAGGTCCTAGGTTAAAGGTTAGATATACGTTTTTCTAGAGCTTCAAGGTGTAACCCTAGTGATACTAAGATCACTCGTATTATTATCATTAATAGTATTGGAGCTTACAGTTTGTTACATACATTTTTCTCATTCATAAACAATTATTTCATTCACAATCAAACTTCTAAGTATTACTAAGTAGATTCCGCATACTTAGTGATATAACTCAAAGTATCAATCTAACACAGTTCAAGGTGTTTAGATCCATCAAGTGGTATCAGAGACAGGCTTTAATACTTTGATTTAGAAGACCCCAAGTTCACTCTGAAGAATCAATGGAGACAGAAACCAGTCAATCAAACATTGCTGCTAAGCTTCCCAAGCTTAAGTTGAATGACTTTGAGATGTGGAGGCTAATGATCGAACAATTCTTTATGGTGCAAGACTATACACTTTGGGAGATCATTATGTTAGGTAATTCCTTCAAACCAAGTACTACCTCAGAGATGGTTGGTGGCAAGGAAGTAGTAAAGGTTAACACTGGACCTTTCACAAATGATGAAAGACTTCAGATGAAGAATGATCTGAAGGCCAGAGGTTTGTTGCTGATGACCCTTCCCAGAGATCAAGTTCTAGGATTCAGCAAGTACAAGACTGCAAAGACTCTGTTTGAGGAGATCTGTAATGTTTTTGGTGGTAATGATTCCACCAAGAAGACTCAGAAGACCCTGCTGAAACAGACTTATGAAAATTTTGGTTCAACAAGTAATGAATCTATTGATAGCATCTTCACAAGGCTACAAAAGATTGTTACTCAACTCACTATTTTTAGAATTGAGGTGGAAAGGGAAGACCTCAATCTAAAGTTCTTAAGAAGTTTACCCTCTGAGTTTGGAACCAATGTTGCAGTGTGGGAAGACAAGCCAGATTTGGAGACTATGAAACTTAATGATTTGTACAATAACTTCAAGGTTATTGAACAAAGATTGAAGAAAGCTGGCAAACTAAGCACAGGTTCAGGAAGTGTAGCACTCATATCATCATCTGTTGATGATAGTTCAGATGGAGAAAGTGATAGTGATGATGATAATGCTAACATTGTTGCTTCCACTGGTAGTGGAGGTGTTTCCACTGCTAGTTCAAAAAGACAGATTGTTGGACTTAGTGATACTACCTTTTATGCCTTTATATCAAGTCAGATGGGTGGTTTAATTCTCAATCATGAGGATTTGGATCAAATTGATGAGGATGATATGGAGGAGATGGACATTAAATGGCAGGTAGCATTACTAAGCTTAAAGGCAAAGAAGTTTTGGAAGAAGACTGGAAGGAAGATTACCATTAATGGCAATGAGACAGTAGGTTTTGACAAAAAGAAGGTGGAGTGCTATAATTGTCACAAGAAGGGGCACTTTGCCAGGGAATGCAGGAAACCAAGGAAACCTGACAATAGGCCAACTTGGTATAAGCAGGACAAGAAGAAAGAACCTACAACTAAAGAGCCAAAGGTGCTATTGGCTATTGATGGAGTGAGCTATGATTGGAGCTTTATGGCTGAGGATGAAGAAGATGATTCAGAATCTGCAATGCTTGCTACTGAGCTTGCACTAATGGCTTTTTCTGACTCTGAGGTACAAATTAATAATGCTTGTTCTAAAACTTGTAAGGCCTTAAAAGAGTATGAGAAAATTAAAGCACTATATGATGAACAATTGCTAGAGCTAAATCATACAAATTATAACTTAGCAAATCATAAAAGAGGTCTAGGTGTTTTAGAAACTCAATTAGAGCATTATAGGGCAAATGAATCTAAGTTCAATGATGATATTGCTATTTTGAAAAGAGACTTAGATTATCAGGTTGCTATAAACAAGGTTCTTAGGGAAGAACTAGAAAAGGTTAAAAGGGCTAGTGAGAATATAAAGATAACTTGTAATACACTGGATCACCAATCTAAGTGTATTGACAAAATTTGGGAAGCCCAAGTTGTGAACAAAGCCAAATCAGGATTTGGATACAAATCAGTTCCACCACCTCTAAGAGGTGTTCCATCACCTCCAGGCATTGACTTAGCTCACACAGGATTAGAAGAATTCCAGGAACCAACCATGAACTATGGACCAAAATTTGTTAAAGAATCTGTTATTGAAAAGGTTCAGGTTGAGGTTGATACATTTGAAAGTGCTAGTGACTCATCTCTTAAAGATGAAAGTTTGAATGTTGAGTCTAAACCTAGTGTTCCTAAGAATGTACATGTGGATGTTAAAAAGAGTATTCCTGATGCTTTCAAAGAGAAGCCTAGGTCACAACCTAATTTCACTAGGCCCACTACTAGATATGCAGAGATGTACAGAAGTAGGTCAAAAACTCCTAGGGGAAATATGAGGAGTTGGAATCATGGTAAATCTAGGCAATTTGGTAGTGACTTTGAGTTCAACAACAAACCCTGTCATATATGTGGTAGCTTTGATCATCTTTCTTATAATTGTAACTATCACATGGGTAGAAGGGAAGTGTTTGGGAATACTAGGGTGAATGGACATAATGCTAATAACTTAACTCACCCAAATCCACTTAGCAAGATGATTCCCAGGTATGTTTTGCTTAACTCAGGCATAAAACCTATTTCCACTGCTAGACCAGCAGTTGCCATTGCCAGAAATAAAAACAGAGTTTACCCTAAGTCCCCTGTTATTACTTTTGTTAAATCTACTCAAACAGGGAAAAAGACCAATTTTGAAAAGAAAGTTTACAATAATCACAAGTGGGTACCCAAAATTTTAAAACCAGCAGTTTCCACAGCTAAGCCAGCAGTTACCACTGCAAGGCCAAAGGTTTCCACTGGTGGGTCTGTGAACAGTAAGAGGGTAAATATGGGAAATGCTGTTAAGGCCTCAGCACGTTGGGAATGGAAACCAAAAGGAACCATCACCTCAAACAATCCCAATGGTGTATCAATGACCTTTGACAGATACAATTATATTGATACACGAGGCAAATCCAAGTCATTTGTGGCTTAGGTCCCCAAAAGGAACTAATTCCTTTATTTTGTGTGCAGGAACATTCAAAGACAACAAATAATCAAGGATACTCAGACAATAGATGTTCCAGGTACATGACTGGCAATAAGTCCTATCTTTCAGATTTCAAACCATATGATGGACAATTTATTAGCTTTGGAGGAGGAATTGGTGGCAAAGTTTCTGGCAAAGGAACAATCAAGGCTGGAAACTTGGACTTTGAGAATGTGCACTATGTGAAAGAACTCAAGTACAACCTTTTCAGTGTGTCACAGATGTGTGACAAGAAGCATAGAGTTCTATTCACAGAAGATCAATGCTATATCTTATCTAAGGATTATAAGCTCCCTGATGAAAGTGAAATTTTGCTTAAAATCCCTAGAAAAGGCAATCTATATAGCATTGACATGAAGAACATAGTGGCTAATAATGATGTTACTTGCTTGCTTGCAAAAGCCACTTTGGATGAATCCATGCTTTGGCACAGAAGACTTGGTCATGTTAATTTCAAGACCATTAACAAGATTGTGAAAGATGGTCTAGTCAGAGGTTTACCTGAGAAAAGATTTGAAAATGACCAAACATGTGTTGCCTGTCTCAAAGGAAAGCAACACAGAGCTTCATGCAAGACCAAGGCATTCAATTCTATTGATCATCCACTTTTCATGTTGCATATGGACTTGTTTGGTCCTACATCTGTGAGCAGCATCAATTTGAAGAAGTATTGTCTTGTTGTGACTGATGACTTTAGTAGATTCACATGGGTTTTCTTTTTAAGAACCAAGGATGAGACCACTGGCATCCTTAAGACATTCATTACTGAAGTTGAAAAGAAGATCAAGATCATCAGGTGTGACAATGGGACAGAGTTCAAGAACAAAGTTATGGATGATTTCTGCAGAGACAAAGGTATTAAGAGAGAATTTAGTGTTGCAGGAACTCCTCAACAAAATGGAGTTGCTGAAAGAAGAAACAGAACACTAATTGAGGCTGCTAGAACCATGTTAGCTGATTCAAAGCTTCCAGTGACTTTTTGGGCTGAAGCAGTTAACACTGCTTGTTACATACAGAACAGGGTTTTAGTGGTTAAAACAAAGAACAAGACACCTTATGAGCTATTCAGAGGAAGACCCCCAACTTTGAAATTTATGAGGCCATTTGGATGTCATGTTACTATTCTCAATACCATTGATCATCTGGGTAAATTTGAAGAAAAGTCTGATGAAGGCTTCTTTGTTGGATATTCTATGGTTAGCAAGGCTTTTAGAGTCTATAACTTAAGAACAAAGAAGATTGAAGAGAATTTGCATGTTGAGTTTCTTGAAAATAAAGCTAACATGGCAGGTTCAGGACCAGAATGGCTATTTGATCTTGAAACATTATCCAATACAATGAATTATGTACCTCTTACTTCAAGTACAGGAGACAAAGATCTTGAAGATTCAGAAGAATTCATTGATGAAGATGAATCTTGCAAAGATGATGAAGATGATAAAGATCAAATTGTTATGCCACTTTGGGACTTTGTTGATAATTCTGAAAAGAAAAGTGATGCAGATGGTGTGAATTTTGATGTTCTGAATAAAGAAATTCCTGCTAGGAGTGGTAACTCAATTCCCACTGCTACGCCAGAAGTTTCCACTGATAGTCCAAATGTGGAAAGTTCATCTCAGGAATCACCTAGTGATGATGTAGAGATCTCAAACATGCCTACAACATATGATATTCCTAGCACATCACAGACTTTAATTCACAAAGTGCATCCACTTGATAATGTTATTGGTGAGCTACAATCAGGTGTGAAGACTAGAAGACAGACAAAGAAAGATGATGTTCATGGGTTCATTAGTGAAGTTTATGAGTCCAAGAAACATAAGAACAAGAATGAATGCTTGTTTTTCTGTTTTATATCACAAGTGGAGCCTAAAAATGTGTATAAGGCTTTAGAAGAATCTAGCTGGGTTGAAGCAATGCAAGAGGAGTTGTTGCAGTTCAAACTTCAAAAGGTTTGGGTTCTTTGTGATTTGCCTGATGGTATGAAGGTCATTGGTACTAAATGGGTTTTCAGAAACAAGAAAGATGAAAGATGTATAGTAATCAGGAACAAAGCTAGATTGGTTGCTCAAGGATACACTCAAGAGGAGGGTATTGATTATGAGGAAGTTTTTGCTCCTGTTGCAAGAATTGAGGCTATTAGATTGTTTCTAGCCTATGCATCCTTTATGGGCTTTACTGTCTATCAAATGCATGTTAAGAGTGCCTTCCTGTATGGTACAATTGATGAGGAGGTCTATGTCTCTCAACCTCCAGGCTTTGAAGATCCTCAACACCCAAATAAAGTGTATAAAGTGGTTAAGGCTCTTTATGGCTTACATCAGGCTCCAAGGAAGTGGTATGAAACCTTAGCTACTTATTTGTTAAATAATGGGTTTCATAGAGGCAAGATTGATCAAACTTTGTTCATCAAGAAAGAAAAGGGTGATATTCTACTTGTTCAAGTATATGTTGATGATATTATCTTTGGGTCTACTAGACAAGAGATGTGCAAGGAGTTTGAAAAGTTGATGAAAGAAGAATTTCAAATGAGTTCCATGGGAGAACTTACATTCTTTTTGGGGCTGCAAGTACAACAGAGTAAAGAAGGCATCTTTATCAGTCAAGACAAATATGTGACTGAGATTATAAGGAAGTTCAAGTTTACTGATGCAAAACCTTCAAATACCCCTGCTGATAAGACCACTCATATATTGTTGAAGAATGCTAGTGGTGCTGATGTTGATGTGCATACTTACAGATCTATGATTGGTTCTTTGATATATCTTACTTCATCAAGGCCAGACATTATGTTTGCTGTATGTGCTTGTGCAAGATTTCAAGTGACTCCAAAGACATCACATATGACAGCAGTAGAGAAGATTTTTAGGTATTTGAAGACATATCCTAATCTAGGATTATGGTATCCAAGAGAATCCCCTATCGAATTGATCACATACTCAGATAGTGACTATGCTGGTGCAAGTTTGGATAGAAGGTCAACTACAGGAGGATGTCAATTTCTTGGATGTAGATTGGTGTCATGGCAGTGCAATAAGCAAACTATGGTAGCTACTTCAACCATTGAAGCAGAATATGTAGCTGCTGCTAGTTGTTGTGCTCAGATCTTATGGCTTCAGAATCAATTATTGGATTATGGGTACAATTTCATGAACACCATTATATATATATAGACAATAGTAGTACCATATGCATAATTAAAAATCCTGTGCAGCACACTAAAACTAAACATATTGAAATTAGACATCATTTTATCAGAGATTGTTTTGAGAAAAAGCTTATTAATATTGTCAAAATCCATACTGATGACAATTATGCTGATTTATTAACAAAAGGGCTTGATGTGGGTAGGTTTCAGTACTTGGTAACAGGTATTGGAATGCTAAATCCATAAATCTTTGAGGTCTAATACTTTTTAGTGTTGCAGGATAGTTTTGAGGTACTAATATTGTTTATATATGTGTGTATGGTTTTCTACTAACTTGTATGCAGAGAAATTTAAGCACAGTGGAAATAGTCATACAATAGTGGAAAGATTGGTGATAACAGAAAAAGGAAAAAGTACTTTTATCGATGCCAAAGAAAGTACATTACAACCATTCAGAGAACATAGTCACCAGAAAAGATTACATCACAAAACATAAACCAACAATCTAACATCTAAACCTTCAGCACAACTACTCCATGGGTTTCTTCCCTTTACCCTCATAATCATGCTTGCCCCTGGAAGCTCTCTTTCTCTTGTCATCAAAAGAAAGCTGCTTTCTTGGACAAGCAAGGCCCAGAACTTGCTTGGGAGGCTTTGGTGCTTGTGCAGGCTTCTCAACAGCAGGCCACATCATGTTGCTTATGGCAGTCTCCAATGTTGTAGTAAGGGCTCTTGGAAGTTCTTTGGATAAATTGAAGGTTGGATCATCATCATCAGAGGAAGAACTGGAATAGAACTCCAGAGATGGAGCAGGAGAAGCTGCAATCTTTTTGGATTTCATGTTGGATGATGTAGATGTGGCAGCACTTGGAGGAAAGTAATCACTCCACCCTGTAGAAGGTTCCTCTGAATTTGAGCAATAGCTAATCTCCTCATCAGATGAATCATCTGATGATATGTAGACAATTGGAAACCAGCTCATTGTGTTGATGTAGGGTTTGTGTTGTTAAAGATAAGTGTTGATGATAGCTAAAGGTTATTGAGCCCCTTTTATAAGCAAAGTCAAGGTCGAATTCTAATTAATGAAGGATATTTACTCTTACCTGTTTTGATAGGTTGGAGGAGTAAATTTAGATATTATCGGGTTGACTTTTAGAAGATATTTTTGTGAATAGTAACTTGGTCAAAAAGTTACTTTGGGTTAATTTTTATGGGTTAAGTTGGGTGTTACTTAATTCTGTAGCATACAAACCCATACTGCTAGTCAATATGTTACCACTGCAGAGGAAGAAGCTGCCAGAATAAGAACAGTCAAAGGTAAAGCAATTATGACTGGTACAGAACAAGGGCAATAAAGAAAGATTTCTAAGAAAGATCAAGCTCAGATAGATTTTGATGCAAGAATGGCAGAGCAATTAGCAGAAGCAGAGGTTGAAAAGAAGAAAAAGCAAGAGGAAGATGAAATTGCTAGTTTTATGGAAGCAAAAAGGTTGGACAAATTGGAAGCAGTAATGGCAGAACCACTTTCAGTTGTTCCACCAACTGTATTACATGAGAAATCTCCTATGTTCACCTATGTGCCTACAGAGGAAGAGATTGAGTACATGATTACTCATGATCCAGTGATCAGAAAGAAAGCTATTGAACTTATTGAAATTACAACCTTGAATGAAGAACAAAGGTCTGCTCAACTGAAAGATTTCATTCAAATGAAAAATCAGCAGGCTCTTGATGATATCATTGGAGATGTAAGAAAAGGTCAAAAGAAGCCAAGACAACCTACAAAGGCACAGATAATTGTTGAGATGAAGACTTTTTGCTGTCATGTTGGCAATATGAAGATGGCACAGTTCAAAGGAATGTCACATGATCAAATTGAAGGTATTTATTACAGGATTAAAAGACAAGATAGTAATTTCATTCCTATGGATAAAGAACCTGTAGTGATAGAGTTAAAAAGATCAGGAGTGAGTCTTGGATCCAAAGATGCAAAGAAATTGAAGACTCAGGAGTCATCTCAAGCAGAAGAAGGTGCTAGCAAGTTGACAGAAGAACAAGTTACCAATATGATGTTCGTAGAGACTGATGTGCTTAATATTGAACCTTTACAAACAAAATATCCAGTAGTTGGTTGGGAGATCTATTCTGATGATTTTGGAGTTGCTTGGAAGATTATCAGAACTGGAAATGTCGCAAGTATTTGCAGAGACTTTGAAGATATTGTTAGATCTTGTGATAGAGAAGACTTGGATACTTTGTGGAGGATTGTTCAAGATTAGTTCAAGAAGGATGAACTTGTTGATGTCAAGGCTAAGGAGTTATGGGTTCACTTTAGAAGATTATATGAACCTGACCCAAATGACAGACATTGGAAATTTGAAGCTCACAACATGAATACTTTGTGGAAATTTTATGACTCAAGTGTTGTACATCATCTTTCTACTCAAGATGGAGTTGATGTGTTTATGCTTGCTGAGAAAGAATATTCATTGAGAGCTGGAGTCTTAACTGTGATGATGTCAGTAAAGCTTAGATGTTGGGAAAGAAGTGAAGTCATAGAAGATTTGCTGCAAAGGATCTATGATCAAAGTGTGAGAGCTGATAAGGAATTAAGAAGAAGAAGATAAGTGTTTGGAAGAATTCCCATATCCTCATGTTTACTGATTACTTGAAGAAACTTATTGATTTACATATCAATCATAAGTTTAGGGGAGGATTGTTGGGAATTATACTAACAGTTACCACGGCTAGTGAAGATACTACAACTGCTGAAGAATGCACTTGCAGTGGAAACACATTACCACTGCAAGTACATATATTACCACTGCTGTTTAGATAATTGTTAGGAAACGTGTAGAGATAAATATAGAATAGATCTTGTGTATATCTTATTCTATTAGAGTTATACTTATCTTGTAGAAGAGGACTCCTTGTGCTATAAAAGGAGGTCCTAGGTTAAAGGTTAGATATACGTTTTTTCTAGAGCTTCAAGGTGTAACCCTAGTGATACTAAGATCACTCGTATTATTATCATTAATAATATTGGAGCTTACAGTTTGTTACATACATTGTTCTCATTCATAAACAAATGTTTCATTCGCAATCAAACTTCTAAGTATTACTAAGTAGATTCCGCATACTTAGTGATATAACTCAAAGTATCAATCTAACACAGTTCAAGGTGTTTAGATCCATCAGGTATCGTGTACTAAAAATGAGTACATCGCAAAGGTGTGGAAAAATTACTTGACTCTATTAGTCAAGTAGCTTGGCTTCATTGGTCAAGTAATTTTAAAACAGGTTTAAAACAAGGGTTATCATAATGCCTCTTATCATATAGTAAATCTAACTACACGAATGTAGTCTCACTTGTGGTCTTGGAATGAATCACTAACGCAAGTTCTAGAATCTAAGTGCTATCCGTACACTCATAAGCACTAAGGCTTTTCCTAACAAGTCTAGGGATGAACCTCACCTGTATAAATTTAGTAGATCGCTGGCACGAGTCTTTGACGCTTCAACTAACAGATGGTCACTAGTGCACTTCTTGGATCGCTGGCATGTTATTTGCATAATGGATGGTCACCAAGTCATACACTAGATCGCTGGCACGTTAGTCAATTAATCTAATACCTGGATGGTCACTACCTTATTAATAAGAATTTTTGAGTGGTACGGTTTTTGTGCTAGTCGTATAACTCCTATCCATGAGACACTCATTAACACTAAAGTTTCACTCCTATATGTTGCAAAAAAATTTAAATTTGGAGCTAAAATTGCCCTGAAATATATTTCTCTCAGTTTTATTAAGCATCTACTATTAAAAAAACAAAAATCAAGTGTCATGGTATTCTCTAAGGTATCTTCGTTTACCCCCCCCCCCCCCCCCCTTACACTTAAGCTGAACATTGTCCTCAATGTTCAATTAAAATATGTAAAAGTAAAGAAAATAAAAGAATGAAACAAATACTCCCCTGATTCGTTCGGCGTGGATAATGCGGTAACATGGTTAAATCCTCCTCCAAGAGAATGTAACAACTTCAAGATTAAAGCAACGCCAAAAACTTGAGACTTTGATGCTCAAAGACTTGACCATCCATGTACATCTTCTTGTCCAATATAACCTGTTAAACCTGAGAAAACAAACAAGAAAACCTAGCGTAACATCAGTGGTAAAATCTATATAAAATAAAATCCTAAAAACCAAATAAAGATATAATGCTTGTGGAATGAATGTTTGCAGATTCCTAGAGTTTAAAAGTTAAAGATTTAACAAAACTTTACAATTCCGGGAGAAAAACAAAACTTGCAAAATTTTCCAGAAAATTTGTACCTGACCTTGTCAGGCTTTAACTGCTGACGCCGTCAGAATTGATCTAACAGAAATTTTATGTTGAGTTTTCGGAAAATTTCTAGAAAAACCTATACCTTAATTCCTGGAATTCCTACAAAATATCATTATGACTCGATGCAAGCATTTGACTCAAACAAGTACTAATATGTATGTCTATATCTCATTGTTATCGTTCATGTTCAATTCGTTCTTTGAATACAAATTTGGATTTTCCTTACACTTAACTTTTTGCAAAATACCTTTATATGTAATTAAGACGAAGTTAAAAACAAAATAAAGCATTTTCACAATTTTATTTGAAACATGAATTATAAACAATAGAAATAAGAATGCACATATGGAAGCAAATAAGACAAATAAACAAACAAGCAAACAAATAAAAAGCTTGGGTTGCCTCCCAAGAAATGATTTTCTTTATTAACGAGTCTTGTAGCTAGACTCAAAGTCATGCCCTATCCTATGTGAGTGAGATCCTCATCGAGGACATCTTTAGGATCAAACTTAGGTTTTAATTTCCTATTGGAACGCTTAGTACGGTATGACTTTTCAAACTTCTCTCCATCCGGATCATATAGTGTCATCTTTAGGTGCCATGATCCATCTCCTTCCTTAGGTGGTTTATTCCAATTCCACTTGCATTTGTCACCTTCGCTTTTCCACCTATTCATTCCTAGGTTAATGGGTAAGACTCCTAGGAGTTCAATCATCTTTCTAAAAACTAGAGGATCTTCGAATGGGTTTAACTCTATGTCCCTAGCCAAAAGTTGTTCTACCGTGTGTGTCTGGTTCACGAATTCCTCTTCTAGGTAAAATGGGCTTTGGGGTCCTATGAAGTCTCTATTTACCCAAGGTCCGTATCTAGATGGTCGCATATTCAAATCTACCCAATGAGGCATTGGTTCCTCATTAGTATCGTAGGCATGTTTCATAACATCGTATACCGACCAAGTTTCTCCTTCTCTACCGCTATTCTAGATTCCTTACAATCAATCATTGCACTTGCAGTAGCTAAAAATCCTCTTCCTATCAACAAAGGGCATGTAATGTCACTAACCATATCAAGGACGTGGAAATCAGCTAAAATTTTCAATCTTCCTATATGCACTAATGCGTCCTTCACTACCCCAACCGGGTATGCTACACTTCCATCCGCAAGACCTATGATCAATTCCGTTTCATCTAATTTTCCCGGCTTAAGAGTGGTGTAAAGATATAACGGAAGCAAATTTAGGCTTGACCCAAGATCGGCTAATGTGTCAAAAGCCTCAGAATTTCCGATCTTGCAAGGTAAAACAAATATGCCCGGTTCATCTAATTTCTTAGGCAGCTTGTTTTGAACGACGACGGTCCCATTTTTCCCTAACTTAAGTTTCTCCTCATATTTCTCCAAAAGAGCATTATAATAGGGGGCTCGAGCTAAGACATCAATAACCAGACGATCAAGGTTGAGTTCTTTGCATTCATCATCAAGGTTTTGGATTGGAGGTGTTTCAATTACTTTGTTGACCAACTTTTTATTTGTGGTTTCATTTTGTTGGTCATTTCTAACAACTTGAGTTTGCTTGAAACAGGTGCTCGTAGCGTTGATCGGATAATATTGTGGACAAGAACTAGGAGACGTAACTGAGGAGATGGCGTTAATGTTTAGCTTTAGGTTCTTGATCGTGTCACTTGGGAGTGCTCCCATTTCTCGGTCATTGAGAACTTTTAACAAGGTGTCAATTTTATCGGTCATCTCGCTTTGTTTTTGTTTGAATTCGGACTCAAACTTGGCCAAATGAGCTTTTCGAGATGCCATAAATTTGGACATCAATCCTTTAAAGTTATTGATACCACCATAGTTATTGGAAGGATTGTTGTTGAAAGTACGGTTTGAGGATGAACCGTTCGATTGAAAACGATTAGGTGGATTGGAAGAATTGTTTTGAGGTGTGTGATGAGGCGAAAAATGAACCACTTTTAAGGGGTCATTTAAGCCCGGATTCGTGTTTATTTGATCAAATATTGCCCTAAATCGTTCCTTTTGTCATTTTAGGTACTTTTGGAGAGAAATCTGGAAAAGGAAGCATTTTGGACGTTTTTGGAGCATAAAAGTGTAGAAAACGGCAAAGTCTCAATTTTCCTTGCTGGAAACAGTACCTGACGGCGTCAAGATCTTCTACATGACGGCGTCAAGAGTTACAAAAGAGGTGGAAGTTGAAAATACATGTGAAGGTCCAGAGTGTTTTCAAGAATAGAACCTGACGGCGTCACCAAGGCCGTCAGGGTCAGAATACTAGTGACGGCCCAGAAGATTTTTACACATGACGGCGTCAAAATCAGATCTAGGCAATACGATTTTTATTAAGACGGCGAGTTGACGGCGTCACAACTTAACACATGACGCCGTCACCCTGTAAAATCTATATAGTTTTTCAAATTTCATTCATAAGCGTGCAACTTTGAGGGAAAAACCCTAGGTCGAATTTTCTAGCTTTTTCAAGGGTTTCAACCCTTTGAATCTTTCATGTTCAATTAAAGATAAGTACTCTTTCAAATCATTCAATATGTCTATGTGTTGTTTGATTATATCTTACGCTTGTCTTTTATTTAACATGCTAGGCTAGATTTTCTTGTGTTTGCTTAGATGTAGTGAAACCTAGATGTTGATTATGGGCTGATTGCTTGTTTATAAATGTTACGGATGATTGTATTCGATGTTAGGCTTAAGAAAACTGGCAGACTTCCATTGGTAAATTGCTTGAACGTCTTAAGAAACATGATCGGAGGTGAACTACGATTTTTGATTGTATTTAATGCGTAGAAGAATTCTAATGATCCCATGTTAGGAGCTTCTAACGGATCGACATAGGAGTGAAGTAGGATCCTTTAGAGTTAGGGAATATTCTACACGGCCCTACGACTAGTATTAAGGAATATGACCCGTCATCCATGCAATTGTTACAAGTAATTAACCTGTAAAAGATATCTAGGGAGTAATGAAATCTAAGTAAACACTATTTTCCTCATTATTGTCACCACCACATTAGTATAAATAGTTTTATTTTCATTTCTGTTATTTTATTTTGATTGCATCTTTAGGTAAATTGGGTTAGTTGGCTAGCAACTAATTCTGCCCACTCCTTCAAAACCCGAGATTTTTAATTACTTTTATAAAAATATAAAAATACAAAAAGAATCATCCCTCACCTCTAGACCTAGTTTATTAGGATTTCTAATCCTAGCGACACTATTCCTGAGTTGAACGATCAATCCCCCGGTACTTGTCACTATACTATACTACAACGATCAGGTACACTGCCTGGTGGGGATTGTAAGCTTCTCGAGATCCCTTGAGAGGTAAAACCTGTTGCGAGGGCGCAATTCCCACGCATCCAATTTTTGGCGCCGCAGCCCGGGGAATAGTTATTGTCTAGGTTAGGATTTCTTTTTATTAGGTCTACTTGCTAGATTCCTTACTAGTAAGATTTTTTTTTTCATTTTTTTAGGTTTTCTTTAGTCTATCTCATTTCTTCGTGTCTTTGTTCGTAACCTTTACCGTCCGACATCATGGAAGGTGGTAACATCTTTGAACCCATCAACCCACCACAACAAAACCACCCATAAAACCCACCACTAGCAAACCAACCTCCTAGGCCCCGAACTTTAGGAGAGTACTCCCGACCTAGCCACCAAGGCTATCAAAACACTATTGAGCTCACTCAAAGAGCCAATGTGTCCCCCTTGCGATCCGACACCATCCGGTTGGTGTAAAGCGGATGTGCATTCCATGGACTTTGTTCCGAAGATCCTAATCAACATCTCAAGGATTTCTTTAAAATCGTAGATTCCATAGACCTTGATGTTGTAACTAGAGAGTCGACCTGATTACGCCTATTCCAATTCTCTCTACGTGATCAAGCTAGTCAATGGCTTGAACGTTTACCCGCGGGATCCATCACCTCATGGGATGATCTCACCACTCGTTTCCTTGCTCAATTTTTCCCACCGGGGAGAACTACCAAGCTTAGAAATGATATCTTGATGTTCCAACAACATCAAGGTGAAACTCTATATGAAGCATGGACTCGTTTCAAGGACTTACTCCAAAAAGTCCCTCATCATGGCATAGATCTTTGGCTCCAAGTCCAAATCTTCTATGACCATATCGACCTCTCCACAAGGCGAACCATTGACTAATCAGCCGGTGGCAAGCTACGTGATCTAAGTGCGGAAGAATCATGGGAACTCATAGAAGATCTTGCTCTCTATGACAACGAAAGTTGGAATGATCCCCGTGATTTGAACAAAACGGTCAAGGCAATATCTTTGCCTTCAAACAATTCTAGCACTCCCGACCGTAGGATCATGGAACTTGAGGACCAAGTCAAGTTTCTCATGAAATCTTACGAAGCTCCCAAGCCTTCAAGCCAAGTGAACAAGATCACTTCTTCATGCGAATTATTTAGTGGTCCCCATGACACTTGTGATTGCGTGGAACCCCCCAGACAAGCTTTTGCGGATTACGCATCCTCGCGTACCGACGAAGCGGGAGATAAGTGGTACACTTTCAAACCCGAGCCAAATCCTTACGGTGATTCCTATAACCCTTCTAGGAAAAATCACCCGAACCTTAGGTGGAAACAAAACCAAAACATGCCCCACAACAATTCTTCCAATCGACCTAATCGTTACCAACCAAACGTCCTACCCTCCAACCGTACTTTCAACAACAATCCTTCCAATAACTATGGTAGTACCAATAATCTTGAATAATTGATGTCCAAGTTTATGGCATCTCAAGAAGCTCGCATAGCTAAGTTTGAAACCGAATTTAATCAACAACAAACGGAGATGACCAATAAGATTGACAACTTGTTGAAAGCCCTCAACAACCACATACTAACTACACCTAGGAAGGACACTAGGGACACTAATAGCAGAATCCAAATTAAGGACCCTTCATCATCCAAACAAGTCCACTTTGTCAACATTGTCATCATTAAGCCAATAGATAAGGATATAGAAGAAAGTGACAAGGATGAAGTTAAAATAGAAACTGGGACTAGGGATGAGATTAAGGAAGTTGAGGATATTAAGGACGAAAAGTTAGAGGAAGTAGAAAACGTAGAAGAGTACTTTGATAAGTTACCCACCAAGGAAGAACGGGAATATCACAAGGATTTATTCGATGATCTCGAGACACCATATATCCTTGGTTCACCCTTTATTAAAGAAAGTGATCTCTCTAACATCAACATACCATGCAACATTGGGCATATGCATGTGTGGAAAGCTTACATCGATCTTAGGTCTCCAATAAACATCATGACTAGGACCTATTATAATTGGGTAATGAAGAAGCAACTTGGATATAGGATGATGCCCAACACGAATCGGATGAGCAACTTTGTAGGAAGAGTGAAAGGATTACATGTCTTTGTAGGAAACTTCATTTATGTTACCGATTTGTGATTGTAGAGGATATTTGTCCGGTAATAGATGGTTGCCTAAGTCAAGTAGTGTTCGAAAAACCGTTTGTTGAGGTCTCTAAGATGAGTTATAACCCGTCCCTAGGGATAGTTAGATTCATGGAGGAGAATGATGAGATTGCTTATAAAATGCCCTATAAGATTGAACAATACCGCCTTCTATCAAACATAGAAAAGGCACACAAGCAAGCGGTTTATTATAGGAACGATGAGGATAGACGTAGAGGAGTGGATTATTTCATGAGTAGAATACTTGGTTTCTACAAGGAATGTTTGCAACTAGGTCCGGAATACAAAACTAAGATTGGAGATAACCTAGAGAATGAGACCAATGATGAGGTCACATAATAACCCATGACCTTGAATCTAGCTACAAGACTCGTAAATAAAGAAAAGCGCTTCTTGGGAGGCAACCCATGTTTTATGTGTTTTTATTTGTTTGATTGTTATTTGTTTCCGTATGCACGCTTTATTTTTATTGTTGGTAGATCATGTTTCAACCTAAATTGTGAAAATGCTATATTTTGTTGTTTAATTTCGTCTTAAATTCATATAAAGGTATTTTGCAAAAGCTAAGTGTAAGGGGAAACCCCAAATTTGTTTATAAGAACGAAATTGATCTTGATTCGCCACAATATTAAATGAACATGTGTATTAGTATTTGTTAGAGTCAAATGCTTGTATCGAGTCATAATGATGTTTTGCAGGATTTTCCAAGAAGTAGGACATAAGTTTTTCCAGAAATTTTCCGGAAACTTAACGTAAAGATTTCTGCAGGACACTTCTGACGGCGTCAGGAATTAACACCTGACAGCGTCATGTGTAAAATTCTGGAAATTTTGTGAGTTTTGTTTTTCTAATGGAGTCTTAAAGTTTTTGTTAATTCTTTAATTTTATAAACTCCAGAAAATCTACAAACATTCATTCCACAAGCATTATATCTTAAATTGCTTTCTAGGATTTGTTAGTATATATAGATTGCCGTCGATTTTACGCGAGGTTGCCTTGTTTGTTTTCTCAGGTTTAACAGGTTATATATGACAAGAAGATGATTTATTTTCTAGAAGGGAAGCTTTGAATGTTCATTTTCTTGGAGGAAGATCTAACCTTGTTACCACACTATCCACACCGAACGAATCAGGGGAGTATTTGTTTTCATTCTTTTACCTGTTTTACTTTTACATCCTTTAATTGAACATTGGGGACAATGTTCATCCTAAGTGTAAGGGGAGGGTAAATGATGATACCTTATAGGATACTATTGCACTTGAGTTTGTTTGTTCGATGGTAGGTGTGTAATAAAACTAAGAGAAATACTTGTTAGTGTAATTTTAGCACCAAATTTAAAATTTTTTACAACATTTAGGAGTGAAACTTTAGCCTTAGCAAGCGTCTCATGAATAGGAGTTGTATGACTAGCACAAAATCGTACCATTCAGAAAAATTTTCCACCAAAAAATGTGAGGTTCGCCCTTAGATTTTTAGGAAAAAGCATTCATTCTTAATGCTTGTGAGTGTACCGGTAGCATTTAGATTCCAGAACTTGCGTTAGTGATGCATCCCGACACCGCTAGTGAGACTACATTCGTGTAATTAGGATTTACTACATGATAAGAGGCATTATGATAACCCTTATTTTACACCTGTAATATAATTACATTGACTTCATAGGTCAAGTAATTCTCCCACACCTTTGCGTTGTACTCATTTTTAGTACACGATACCCCTAGTACACCCCTCCGAGCCTATCTTTTTCGCTTCTAACTTTAAGCATCTTACTTAAAGATATATTTTGTTAACAATCCACCCAAATGTGCAACCAAATCGCCTTAGCCTTCCGTGTATACGATCATCTTTAGTGCATGATTGTTATATGTTTAAACCCTTAGTTAATTATCTAATTGATTACATGGTTGCTAAGTCGAGCCATATCTTGTACATATTGTTTTGGGACGATTGGGTAAAGTACTTATGTTATGGAGTAATGGGGAAGAACATCAATTTATTACCCCCCATATGTGCGTTAATCTTAAAAGTACTCTAAGTGTTTTGATTATCTTGATTCGAGTCATTAGATTAGTTCATTGTAAAGTATGTAAAAATTCAAGTGTAATGGGAATTTACATTCCCTATGATGTATTATTTTGGATGGTAGGGTAAGAGTGTATGAAAAAAAAAAAAAAAAAAAAAAAAAAAAAAAAAATACGGACTACCATCCCGTTTCATTCTATGTTTGTTTTATGTTTTTGTTATTTTTGATTTATTATCTTAAGTCGAGTCTAGTCTTGGCTTAGCAACGCCATATTGGACATGTAATTAACCAAGATGATTAACTCGCCACCAGTAAATATTGCCTTTATCCAACAAAATCATGTATTCCATATCCCTACACCTAACGTTATAACTCTTTAAAAGACCTCTTTGATAGTTTATCCTAGGTGCTTACGCCAAGTGGTGGAGGTTTGGTCCTTTCCCAAGCCTATGGTAATCTATTTTGCTATGACAGGTAGTGAGAGATGTTTTCTATTTCCTTATTGTGATATATACTTTATTACACCCGAGAGATGAGAGTATCTAAACACTATTTGTGAGGTGCTAGTAGATGACCTCCGTGCTTGTCTTTGGTTTTTAGTGGAACGATTATTTGTTGTAATTACTTTTATATTAGTGTTAAATGACCCCTAACTTGTATTTTGATTAGAATAAAAGTGCATTTGCTTGAGGACAAGCAAATCTCAAGTGTAAGGGTATTTGATGAGGCGAAAAATGAACCACTTTTAAGGGGTCATTTAAGCCCAGATTCGCGTTTATTTGATCAAATATTGCCCTAAATCGTTCCTTTTGTCATTTTAGGTACTTTTGGAGAGAAATCTGGAAAAGGAAGCATTTTGGACATTTTTGGAGCATAAAAGTGTAGAAAACGGCAAAGTCTCAATTTTCCTTGCTGGGAACAGTACCTGACGGCGTCAAGATCTTCTACATGACGGCGTCAAGAGTTACAAAAGAGGTGGAAGTGGAAAATACACGTGACGGTCCAGAGTGTTTTCAAGCATAGGACCTGACGGCGTCACCAAGGCCGTCAAGGTCAGAATACTAGTGACGGCCCAGAAGATTTTTACACATGATGGCGTCAAAATCAGATCTAGGCAATACGATTTTTATTAAGACGGCGAGTTGACGGCGTCACAACTTAACACATGACGCCATCACCCTGTAAAATTTATATATAGTTTTCCAAATTTTATTCATTAGTGTGCAACTTTGAGGGAAAAGCCATAGGTCGAATTTTCCAGCTTTTTCAAGGGTTTCAACTTTCAACCCTTTGAATCTTTCATGTTCAATTAAAGATAAGTACTCTTTCAAATCATTCAATATGTCTATGTGTTGTTTGATTATATCTTACGCTTGTCTTTTATTTAACATGCTAGGCTAGATTTTCTTGTGTTTGCTTAGATGTAGTGAAACCTAGATGTTGATTATGGGGTGATTGTTTGTTTATAATTGTTACGGATGATTGTATTTAATGTTAGGCTTAAGAAAACTGGCAGACTTCCATTGGTAACTTGCTTGAACGTCTTAAGAAACATGATCGGAGGTGTACTACAATTTTTGGTTGTATTTAATGCGTAGGAAAATTCTAATGATTCCATGTTAGGAGCTTCTAACGGCTCGACGTAGGAGTGAAGTAGGATCCTATAGAGTTAGGGAATATTGTACACGGCCCTACGACTAGTATTAAGGAATATGACCCGTCATCCATGCAATTGTAACAAGTAATTAACCTGTAAAAGATATCTAGGGAGTAATGAAATCTAAGTAAACACTATTTTCCTCATTATTGTCACCACCACATTAGTATAAATAGTTTTATTTTCATTTCTGTTATTTTATTTTGATTGCATCTTTAGGTAAATTGGGTTAGTTGGCTAGCAACTAATTTGTTGGGATCAAAGTTTTACTATTTTATCAAGTCTCGGTCATTTGTAATAAATGTTAGGTTGCTTTATTATTAGTTACTTACATTTTGTTATCATTTATGTATTTAAGGCTTATGAAAGCCCACAAGGCCTTCAAGGCCCACGAATTAAGGAAGATGGGAGCTAGGAGTGTTGCCCTAGCTTCCCTCCTATAAATAGAACTCTTAGGTCTCATTTGTATTTGGTTGGTTATTTGGAATATTAAGGAAACTCTTGCATTTACAATTCTCTCATTCATTTAATCACCCAAATCCTTATATCTATCTCATTCTTGTTTGTGTGAAATCAATATGGGTACCTAACAAGTGGTATCATTCGCCAAATGAAGGTATAGTTATTGTTTTCTTTGCATTCAACCCTAAAACTTGTTTTTAAAATCGTTTCTTTGTTAAAATTTTAGTATTTTTTTTGCTTGTTTCTTGGTTTTTATCACATCTTTGCTTACAAACTTGTGCTACAAATCAAAACAAACAAAAAAGTTCCAAACTTTTATCAAAATATTTCGATTTGGGTTTTTGTACTAGTTTTCGAAATCTTTTTCATTTTTGATAAAGTTTATCAAGTTTTCTACTTTCCTAAAGATCTCCTGATTTTATATCTAAAAGTACAAGAATCTTTAGATAAAAACGAGTTTTTGGCTTGCTTTCTTTGAAAACAATCAATACCCTAGTTTCGCAATCTCACTACTGCCCTAGTTTCGAAACCCCTTGAAAGTGCTCTCAATCGACTTCCGATTTGTGGACTCGGTATTTTCTTTCTTGTACAAGAAAGAAACTTACTTCGAATTTTGGATAAGTTTCGAAATTGGATAATTTCGAAACTTTGTACCTGACCTTGTGTTTTCGAAAATTTCTCATTTTTCGAAATCCCAATTTTTCGCAATACTTCTTAAGTTTTGCGACAAAATTTCAAGAAATCAAGCAGCCACTTTATTTCGCAATTAACTTTTGAAATTTCAAAGTTTCGCAATCTCAAGGATTTAAAGTTTCGAAAACACCATAAGTCCTAAGTTTCGCAATCACTCATTGTCCAAATTTCGCAATCAAAGTAGTGTAAGTTTTCGAAATTTGGCTATATCTATACCTTCTACAAGATCCATTTTTTCACACAAGTGTTTCATTATGTCTCAACCACCGTACTACAACTTTAACCATCCTCAGCAACATCAAAATCAGCAGTATCATCAGCAACAGCAACAGTAACAGTATCAACAATCACCACAATATTATCAACAACCGGTTTACTCACAACAACATCTTCTCATGCAACAACATCAGATGGTTCCAATACAACAATCCTATCCAATGTCACAACAACAAGGCCAACTCCCATCAAAACAGACTCACTGGTTTGACAGGATGTGTGAAGTCATTTCAACTCAACAATCCAGACATGAAGCAGGATCTATTGACACTCCACCAATGCTTACACCGGGTAATTATGTTCAGTAGGCAAGTCGATTTTTAAGGTTTATAAAACTCAAGAAACCCAATGGTAAGTACATGAAACAAGTTATCCTTGAAAGACCGTTTCAGTGGCCTGTTAACTATGTTGGAGGTGACCCATCTGCTGACCCTCCAGTAGCTCCAACTACTGTGCAAGATCCTGAGTCTGCACTCACTACTGAACAACACCTTCATCGTGAAGCAGATGAGTATGCTATGTCTTACATACTTCAGGGAATACCAAATATCATATTCAGAAGTGTTGATGCTCAGACAACTGCAAAAGCTATGTGGGAACACGTCCATCTACTTATGCAAGGCACACAACTGAACAAAGAAGACATGGAATCTAAACTTTACTTGGAATACACTAATTTCATGATCGAACCAGGGGAATCACTTGAATCTTACTATCATCATTTCACCAATGTCGTCAACGACTTAGAGAGACATGCAGTACACCTTCCAAGGATCGCTGTCAATACAAAGTTTGTTAGTAGTCTGGGTTCCGAGTGGCAAAAGTATGTGACATTTGTGAGACAAGCTAAGAATCTTCATCAAGATCCATATGGTTTGTTGTATGACTATCTCAAGCACTATGAGTCTGAAGTTGAAAAAGATAGAGCCGCACGAGGAGGATATACACCACCACCTACTTCTAATCCCCTAGCACTCGTTGCTCAATCTCATGCTGCACATCCTCCGATGTCTAATCATGCTTATGTTCAGGAACGGAATCATTTCAGTTACCAGCAACCTGATACTTCACACAAAATGGTCCTATATGAATCATCCTCGTAACACGCTTCTCCTCAACTTGCTCCATATGACAACCATGATAGCATGTACTACTCTAATCAGATTGAAGATGATGACGAAGACGTCAATACATTGAATCAAGGACTTGCTCTTATCGCTCGTGCCTTTAGCAAATTCTCTAACAAAACCAACAACCGTCTTCGTTCCTCATCAAATACAAGGAATCAAGCTGTCATTCAAGATGGTCGAGTTGAGATTCAGAACCGTAATCCTGGACGTTCAAGATCAGGAGGATATTCTGGAAATTTTGGGTATGGACAAAGATTCAACAACAATGGGGGATTCAGAAACAATTCAGGTGCTCCTTAGAGAAGAAATGACAATGTGGCAAATGGCAATACAGAATCTGGGAATGCGATATGGTGCTACAACTGCAACGAAAAAGGTCATATTGCAACAGCATGTCCAAAACCGAGAACCCGCAGCAGGCATTACTAATGGCTCTCAAAGATGAAAAGGAAGGAACTTTCAATGAACAAGAGAACAGTTTCTTCGCTAATTCTTACAATGATGATGATATGGAAGATCTTGAAGCCAATGCAGCTGTGATGCTTATGGCCAACATGCAGGAACATCAGTTGAATGATTCAGGCCCAGTGTTCAACATTGATGGTTTGTCTCAGGTACATGACCTAACCACTTACTCTATACAAGTTAATGCATCACCCTCTGCTTCTAAATCAGATAAGGCGCAAGTTGTTCCATCTGAATCATTTTTATCTTCTCAAGAGGATGAACAATTAGACACAGTTGTTATATTTGATGATGACACTGTCATTTCATTTGATGATCCTATTGAGCAGGACAAACATGATCATGTTGAACAACATGAACCTTCCTCTGATCCAGATCCTGACTATATTGTCATGGCCAAACAACTTCAAGAACAACTTCTTACTACTCACATAATGGACGAGCAAAATAACGTTTTGAAAGAAACTAATGCAGTTTTGAAAAAGGACATCGAATGTTATAAAATACAACTTTCACATTTTTAAAATGCAGTTCAACGTGAAAAGTGCTTTGAAAAGTCATTTCAGGAATCGTATGTCAAAGAACAAAATCTTCAAAAGCAAATGTATGACATAATTGAGTCAAACGGTAAATTGGTTTCCAAACTGGAAAATGAAAAACGTGATCTTCAAAAACAAGTTGTACAACTTCAAAAGGAACTTTCAAAAACACAAACAGAGGTGTCAACTTGCAAACAGGAATTTTATGAACATAAAGTGCAAAAACGAGAAAAAGAAAATTCTTTAATTGAAGAAAATATCACTCTCGAACGTCAAATTAAAGCTTTTCAAAATATCGTTTATAAACATGGAGAATCTGTAACGACAATTCAAAAGTTTACTTTAAAACCAAGACCCGATAAAGGTTTTGCCATTGGCGATTACAGATCCACTTTTCTTCACACTGCGTTCAAAACAATTTCTAAGCTTTATAGTATGGACCAATTGATGGATAATAATGTTGTGCGTGTTATTGTATATAATACTGAGGAAGAATATGAACTTGAAGAAAATAGTCGATCAAAAATGAGTCAAGTTGAATATTGCAAACCATATGATTACTCAAAAGCTCCTCACGTTTCAAAATCTTTTGTTCCATCAAGAGAAATACATGAGAAATCATGGTATGTAACTGAGTCTTATGTTTCATCTTCCAATGGGGCTCCTGCCAAACCCGTGGCACAAGTAAATGGTCCATTACCATCTTCTGGTACTGTGACACCTTTACCTACACGTTGTCGAGTCTTAGAGTATTTTAAAACGTTCATGAAAGGCATCAAAAACTTGGAAAACGTAATTGAACATCATTCGGAAATAAAAATTGCTACTTTTCAATCAGCTTACGAGCGCGAAAAGCGAGACATTTTTCAAAAACAATTTCTGCCTTTAGTTCAAAATTTGCGTCATTGTGCTACTCGTTGGGAACAGGAACTCCAAAAAGAAGTTAAAGAAATGCAAAACATTTTCGCTCTTAATGAAAATGCAATTTTGATTCAACAACGCAAAAATCGATTTTTGAAAACGGATTCTGATCGACTCTTGGAACAAATCCTCACAGCTGATATTTATTCTCTCATTATGAATGATCTTTACTATTCAAGCAATGCTGCGGTGTTTGAAAATTACTGTGCTGATATTGATTTGTTGAATAAGGAAACTGAAACATTGAAACATAAATATGAAACGTTGCGTCAAAACAGTGATGATGTGAGAAACAAACTTTCAAACGAAAATTATCAACTCAAACAAAGGCTTGAATGGTGTCAAGCTCAAAGTCTTGAAACAGAATTGCAACTACAAAGTCAAAATGTTTCAAAAAGCTGTCAACTTTGCAAAGACAATGTTTTTCTCCAAAATAAATGTCTTCAATATGAAGAAAAAAAATTGCGGAGTTAAAAATTGAAAACGTCGAATGGCAACAAAACCGCGATGACATTCGTTATTGCAATGGTTTACTTGAGTCTGATATTCAGGACAAAAATCACATCATCATTGATTTGAAAGAGAAAATTAAGCTACTTCAAAAAGGAAAATTTGTTGACACCACAGTGATAGCACCAGGAATGTTTCAAATAGACAAAACAGATAAGGGTAATCCTGCTAAGAGTTCTAATGTTAGCTCTTCCACTTCTACAGTACTAGTTTCCCCTAAGAGCGTTAGCAGCCCAAAGCCAAAAGGCATTAAGAAGACTAAAAAGACTAGGCTCTGGCAATGTAGAAGAGGAACACTAGAAGTGCAAGAAGTAGAAGCTCACCTTAGGAACTTGAATAAAACTCATGTTGCATCTGATTTAGATTCTAATCTGGCAAATTGTAATCAAAATCCTAATGTAACGAATGCTGAACCTTCAAATATTTTGAATATTAATGCATCTTGTGTGTTTTGTCGTCAAAGTGTGTTATCCGGTGATCATACTAAATGTGTAGCTAATAATCTCTTACATCGTCACAAGAAACGTAGATCACGCTTTCCTTCTAGGCCCACTACTGCCTCTAAGTCTACCTTAGGAAAAACGCCAACTACCGTTTCAAATGATGTTGTAGTCAACCCAAGAGCAGAAATCAACAAATCTAGGAACACGCCAAAAGTAGTGCATTTACCAAAAACAAAGCAAAAACTAGTTGGAACTGGCAACGTTGGTTACAATACAAACCAAATTTTAAATGGATTCCTAAATTGTTGAATACTTGTGTTTCTAACCAACAGGAACCCACCATTTCTTCGGGTTCCACTCTTACTTCTGTTCCATCTCTGTCGTCTACTTGTGATGCAGGTGGTTCAGATCGTTCTCTGGATTGTTGATAGCGGTTGCACCCGACACATGACAAGCAATCTCAAACTGTTAGCAAACTTTGTCTCAAAGTTTATTGGAACTGTCAGATTCGGGAATGATCAATACGCTTTAATCATGGGTTACGGAGACTATGTGAATGGGAATATTGAAATTAGCAGAGTATATTATGTTGAAGGCTTGGGTCACAACCTCTTTTCTGTCGGTCAATTTTGTGATGGGGATCTAGAAGTTGCTTTTCGTGAGAAAACTTGTTTTGTTCGTGATCTACAAGGAAACGATCTGATGTCCGGCAAACGTGGCACTAACCTTTACACAATTTCAATGTCTGACATGATTGCTTCATCTCCTATCTGTCTTCTATCCAAAGCTGAAATGACTAAATCATGGTTATGGTACAAACGCCTTTCTCACTTGAATTTCAAAACGATAACTGATCTCGCTCGTCACAAATTAGTTGAAGGCTTTCCAAGATTCCGCTATGCCAAAGATCACCTATGTCCAGCCTGTGAACAAGGAAAAAGTACCCGTGCTCATTTTCCCTCTAAACCTGAACACAGTACTAATCATGTTTTACAACTGCTTCATATGGATTTGTGTGGTCCGATGCGTGTTCAAACGATCAACAGTAAACGCTACATTTTAGTAATTGTTGATGATTACTCCCGTTGGACTTGGGTTTATTTTCTTCGCAGTAAAGATCAAGCTCCTCAAATGATCATCACCTTTCTCACCAAAATACAAGTTCAGCTACCCAACACAGTCAGAATTGTTAGAACTGACAATGGCACAGAATTTAAGAATCAGACTCTAAGGTCGTATTTTGAGAAAGTGGGAATTGAACATCAAACATCCATTCCACGAACACCCGAACAGAATGGAGTAGTCGAAAGACGCAACAGAACATTAGTGGGAGCTACACGAATGATGTTAATTAATGCTCAATTACCAGATTACTTATGGGCGGAAGCTGTTTCAATCGCATGTTACACTCAAAACCGTTGTATGATCACAAAACACCATCACAAAACCCCATATCAGATTGTTTACAAAAGGAAACCGAACATCAGTTACTTTCATGTATTTGGAGCTCTCTGTTACCCAGTCAATGATTGTGATGATCTAGGTAAACTTAAAGCTAAGGCTGATATTGGTATATTTGTTGGATACTGTGAAAATTCAAAAGGCTTTCGGATATGGAATCGTCGTACAAGAGAAATTCAAGAAACTATTCATGCTAATTTCTATGAACTCACTCAAATGGCTTCTGAGCATAACAGCTTAGGACCCGCATCCAACCGTCTAAACTTTCCGGAATCTTCGGCTGACCCGTTGTCACTCTCCCGTAAAGAAGTGGAAACCTTGTTTGCTCCATTGTTTGATGATACGCTTGTTAACCGTCCATCTGAGGCTACACCAAATTCCGCTACACATCTTGATCAACATCAAGTACCTGATACACCTCAACAAACAACAACAACTGTTGGAAGAGACGGTCCTCCAATCATATCACCTACAATAACAGAACAAACCGGGTCCAACTCACGACAATCAGGTGGAGACTCCACACCTTTATTAGTTCCACAAACCGCAGAGCATGACCCAGAACCATTCAATAACCCATTTGCACAGGCTCAACCTGTCCCTGACATTGCTGAGTCATCTACACGCAATTTGGGTCCTGCTCACTTGCGAGATACTTATCAACTTCATCCTTCGACACACAAATGGACTAGAGATCACCCCTTAGTTCAAATTATTGGCCATCCAGATGCACCAATTATGACAAGACAACGCCTTCACACAGACGGTGAAACTTGCATTTATGCACTCACAGTTTGTGAAACCGTGCCTAAAAACGTCAAAGAAGCTATGACTTATGAAAACTGGATTGAGTCTATGCAAGAAGAATTCGAATCCTTTCAAAGATTGGAAGTCTGGGAAATGGTTGAAAAACCAGAAGGAATCATTGTCATTGGATTAAAATGGATCTGAAAAAACAAACTGGATGCAGAAGGCACTGTCATACGCAACAAATCACGCTTGGTAGCAAAAGGATACTCTCAAGAAGAAGGAATCGATTTTGAAGAATCATTTGCTCCAATAGCTAAACTTGAAGCTGTACGGATCTTCTTAGCATTTGCTGCTCATCGGAATATGATTGTTTACCAAATAGACGTGAAAACGGCTTTTCTGAACGGTCAAGTCCGTGAAGTGGTTTATGTCAGTCAACCTGAAGGATTCGTTGATCCAGAACGTCCCAATCATGTCTACAAGCTTAAGAAGTCTCTCTACGGTCTCAAACAAGCCCCCAGGGCGTGGTATGATAAGCTTTCTAAATTCCTGTTGGCTAATGATTTTACTCTAGGCTCGGTGGATCCAACACTGTTTACAAAAACATACGGGATGGACTTATTAATCGTTCAAATTTATGTCGATGACATTATTTTTGCTTCAACCAACAAAATTTACTCAATGGATTTTGCAAAATTAATGACAGATAATTTCAAAATGTCCATGATGGGTGAACTTACGTTCTTTCTAGGACTACAAGTTCATCAATCACCCCGTGGAATATTTCTAAATCAGTCCAAATATGCTCTTGAGATTTTAAAGAAACATGGAATGCAAAGCTGTGATACAATGAATACACCTATGGCCAATTCCACAAAACTAGATGCTGATATACATGGGACTCCTGTTGACCCTACCAAATACCGCGGTATTATTGGGTCTCTCATGTATCTCACATCTAGCAGACCTGATATTATATTTGCTGTCTATATGTGTTCGCGATATCAGTCTAAACCGACTGAGAAACACCTCAATGAGGCAAAAAGAATCCTTCGATACATAAAGGGAACCATCCATTTGGGGATCTGGTATCCGAAGGATTCTGGTTTTGAACTAATAGTTTTTTCAGCCGCTGATCATGCAGGATGCTTAGACACGGGAAAAAGTACATCAGGTGGATTACAGTTTTTTGGAGATAAACTTGTGTCTTGGCAATCAAAGAAGCAGGACTGCACATCACTGTCATCAAAAGAATCTGAATACGTAGCTATGTCTGCTTGTTGTGCTCAAGTCATTTGGATGAGATCACAACTTAAAGACTATGGCTACCTATTCAATAAGATTCCGATCTACTACGATTCCAAAAGTGCCATTGCAATCTCCTGCAACACAGTCCATCACTGAAAATCCAAACACATTGATCTCCGATATCACTTCATCAAGGAGCATGTCGAAAAGGGTACAGTTAAATTATATTTTGTGGGAACTGAGTACCAATTGGCGGACTTACTTACAAAACCCTTAGCTCCATCAAGGTTTGCTAGTTTGGTTCACCAAATTGGTATGCGATGTTT
The DNA here is from genome assembly GCA_030686995.1 of Artemisia argyi. NCBI lineage: Eukaryota > Viridiplantae > Streptophyta > Magnoliopsida > Asterales > Asteraceae > Artemisia > Artemisia argyi. The sequence continues at coordinate 41,130,023 of CM060693.1, read as the reverse complement.
GACATCAGAGGATCTGGAAAAGTTTCTAAAACACAAGTAAAATGTCAAACATCAAACTAACTATCTTTGTAATATAATTTTTCTTTTTTTTTCTCATATTTTTCAAAACCTCAAAAACACAAAAAGATTTTTCTCTATTTCTTGCATTTAAAAAAAACGCAAGTATATCGCTTCCTATCAACACCTTGTTATTTCTTTCTATTTTACAAGTGTTGAGGGGGAGATACGCTCAAACTTTTCTCATATTTTTCAAAATGGTATACTTGCATATTTCCTTTAGATGCGTTGTTTCAGGAATTAATGGATACCTCATATCTTTTTCTCTTCACTAACGATGTCATACGGAGTATATCTTGGATTATTGCATATACTTATCAACTTGTATCTAACTTTAGGACTCATTTTGCAAAACGAGTAGTTAGGGGACTAAAGGTGTCAAAATGGCAAAGTTTCAAAAAAAAATACAAAACATTAACACAAACACCCCGTCCTTTTCATTCTTTTCAAAATACATTCAAAACAAAATATCAAACAAACACCTCTTTTCGAAATCCACGGCTTGCTTTCAAACTAGAAATCCGTGCATCAAATCTTCAATTTGTAAGTTTCTTAATAATCTTGAGTGTATTTCAGGCATTGGTTTTCATTTAATTGCAAAATTAACGGTTTGATTTCAAGAAATCGTGTTATTAAAAACTAGGGTTTCGTTAATTTCGATCTTCATCAAATCATGTTTGAAAGTGTTGATATTCATAGGGCTTTCATCCTATATCATGTTCTAATCATTCCTATATCATGTTCTAATCATTCCTACATCATCTAATCATACTTTCATACATGTTTAAGTAAATTTCGAAATCTAGGGTTTAATACCGATTTGGGTTTTGTTGTTTTGTAGTTTGTTTCATTAATTTTGTTGGTGGGATTTGTTGTTATATGTGTAAGGATCACCTTTATGCTCGTTAATTTGGGTTGTATCCATGTTTGTGTGATACTCGACAACTAGGGTTTTTTGTTCATGTTGGGTTTTTTCTCGTTGTATGTTCATATGGTTTGATATTTGTGCCTAACTGGTTCATATGCATGATATATGACTCACAATGCTTAGATATGATAAGAGGATGCATGTTTTTGTGTTTATCGAAATCGTGTTCTTGCCTAGTTTCGAGATTATTGCATACATGTTTATACCATGATTCTCATTGATGTTTCCCATCATTTACAACAGGTTACTACATTTGGATCACTTAATTTCACAAAGAAACGTACGTTGGCCTATTTTCGAAATTCTTGTATAAGAATTTTCGAGAACTAGTTTGTCGCAATTATCTGCCCTGGTGAAAATGTTTTCGAAAACACACTTAAACAAGTATTTTTGAAAAGTTCTCAAAGTGTAGTATTTTTTCTCGAAAAAATCCACTTTGTTATCTTTTCGAAAATGTTTGTTTTATGTGTTTGCGAAAAAATTGTCATCCCTGGTCATCTTTTCGAAATCACCTCTAAAGACAACTTTTTCGCAATCTCACATTTTAAATATTTGCGAAAATATTTCAAAAGGTTTGTTCTCGATAAATTATTTATCGAAAACACATCTGGAAATGTTTTCGAAAATCTTCACTATGTAGGTTTGCGAAAATCTTCTCTTATGTCTGATTTTCGAAATCATGCCATGTGTAACTTTTCGAGATCATGCAATTCCTTAAAAGTTTGCGATAATCTTGGCACTTATGTATAATTTCGAGAACATTGTTGTAATAATTTCAAAAACATGTATATTGTGATAATGATCTTTATTAGATGTAACTTGTGATGTTATTATGAATCTTGGATGATCTTTATGCATATGTGAATGTATAAGTGCTTCATGATTCTAAAATTATCTAAGTATACTCCATTCATCACTTTACATGTAATAAATTGAACCATTCGTACCTAAATGATTCTAAATGCTTATCTATAATCAAACTTTGTTATCATGCTAACGTGTAACAAATCTGGATGTCTGGTTTATGATAATGTTTTTTAGATTAACATGGCTGAACACAACGAGAATGTTCCCGAACAAACTCTTCCACTACTCACCATGGATGACATCACTCCCGATGACTACAACGTTACCATTGGAAATAACAATCCTCGAGTTAACTTTGACAAATTGAGAATTCTTGAGAACTCGTGCAAGATTGTCAAAGATATTCTCCTTGCACATCCATGCAAGCATCTGCTCAACAAATCTACTTCAGTTCCTGTATTCTATCTTCATCAGTTCTGGGTTACGGCTAAGGTTAACTTAGACGATGAGTCTTTCACTGTTACGTTGGATCGACAGTCTACACTGTAGATCATGATGTCCTTCGTACTGTCTTCCTTCTACCTCAACCTGACAATGAATTTGCTCCAATGCTGCCTGAACTGGATCTTCTGGACTTCTTCATTGAACTTGGATATGATGTTCAAGACGACTTACCTCTGATCAAGCATTCCAGATTCAATGCGAAGAATATACCTCAGCCTTGGAGAACATTCTATTTGTTAGTTGTACGATCTATATCAGGAAGAAAAAGTGGTCACGAACATCCCAGACTTGAGCATTTACAAGCATTTTGGGGAATGGTGAGCATGTCACCCATTGACTTTGCAGTTCCAATAATGAACGATATAGTCTACAGCATTCAAACTGGGACATGAAAAGACTATGATCCCGTTCATAAGATTTACTAAACTTCTCATTGAATACTTCTGCAAAGATACACCGGAATTCATCAAAAGAATGGGCGATCCTAATGAGCCAAAGCACCTCTTCGAGGACGACTTCACCATCTCTTTTGTCAAGATGACCACTTCTTCTACTAAGCAAAGAGGAATGAGGCTTCCCGAGTACCTTCTGGATGATAATATCAAGAAAAGCTTAAACTACAAATTCTACGATGATGCTTACAAAGGGATTCAGGAAGAAACCACCATACAGACTCAAAGCAAAGGAAGTGTGAAATCTAGGAGTACTACAAGCACAACTGGATCACCTAAATCTAAGTCAAAGGCTACTCCCAAAACCAAACCTAAACCGACACCCAAACCTAAGCCTGCAACTAAGCCAAAGAAGAAGGTAACACCAAAGCTTACTCTTCAAGATGAACCTACACCGCCACCCTCTGAAAGCGACTCTGAGTTTGACACAGAATCTGAAGAAGAAGAGGAAGACTTTGAATGAAGAGTAAGAGTACCTGAAGAAGCATTTCCTGAAACGAAAATTGCTGTACAACAAAGTCTAGAAACCTTTGAAGCAGACAAAAGAAAAAGAAAAGGGATCACGATAAATGAACCCAATGATGATGAAGAAGACGAACCATTAGTTGAGCAGTTGGTCGACAAAAGAAAATTGAAAAGCATAATTGTCGAAACACGAGCTGAAGAAAAGCAATTTCTCAAAGAACAGAGGGAAGCATCACTCCTCAGCAGACTTCATCCTCAACCTACATCACCACCTGTCGATCAACCAGAGCATGAAGGCACTACCAGCAGCTCCATTCCTCCCGTTGTGTCTACCACTTTGGAACCAGCTTCACAACCCGGTGACAAAGTAATTGTCACAGACACAACAGGTGACATCACCATGACTGAAACTGCAAATGTAGAGGAGAATGTTGGCGGACAGGAGAACATTGCCACGGATCTGGAATTTGACCATTTCACTACTCCAGAGTTTCTTGCACAGGAAGAAGAGGAATGCAGAAGAAAAGAAAATGAAGAAAAGGACGCATTCGACACCAACGTATTTCTTCAGTCATCTTCACAATCTAAGCAGACATCTTCACAGCAACCTCCACCTCCTCAAGACTCTCCACCAAAGGATCCGACTCCTCCAGCTTCTTCTTCAAGCTCTCATAACGAGTCGTCATCTGAATCATCACCAGAGCATTCATCTCCTACACCTTCTGAAATTGTATCTAAGCAACAATCAATCAATGAACCGACAAAACCAGTTGATCTTCAGGAGCAAGTCAACACTCTCACAACCATGGTCACCAGTCTTGCTAAACAAATTGAAGACTTTCAGGAGGCAAAGCAGCAAATAGATAAGTTCATGAAAGCTGACTTGACAGGAATCATCAGGACTTTCACACTAGATTATTTGGAGCACAGAATCAGAAGTGTTACTCCTGAAAATCTGGTTGAAATTGTTACTCCTGAAGTGACAAATCTTGTTGCACCAATCAAGGATAATTTGGAGCACAAAATCAGAAGTGTCGTAAAGAAAATGCTGTCAATAACACCATTCACACTTCATCCTGCCAAAGCTTCAACATCCACTCCAGTCATTCCTGAACTATCAGTCGAATACCTGCTTACTCAACTCTACAACAAAGTTGCATCTAAAACCACTTTGACAACCGAGGAAACAACACTTATTGATGCTATTGCTGCCAACTTATCTAAAGAATCATGTAAAGAAGCTGCTGGAACCCTGAAGAGGTCAAGGAAAGATGACGACCCGGACCCGAACTCAAAAGGTAAGAAACACAAGTCTGGAACCGGTCCATCATCTTCTCAACAACCACAAAAGGATTCTACCCATCTTGGAAATCAGCAACACACTTCAGCTACTGGTCAAGGTCCCACTGATGAGGAAGAAAACCTTATGCACCCAACTGATGATTATGAAGGACAACCCGATACCGATTTCTGTGCCTCCCCAATTCCCAATTCTCAACCTGGACCATCGTCAACCTCAAAAGCTCAAGACAAGGATACTACATCCAAGTCTAAGAAATCAAAGAAAAGAAGGCATCACTCATGGCTCGACAATGATGACACACCTGAAAATGATTGGTTGACACAATTGGTCAAAGCTCAACCTCCTTTCGAAGATGAAGAACCTCTTCCAGGGAACACACTGCAATATACTCAGGTTATGATGAAGGAGCTTCAAATTGAGAAACTTACAAAGGCGGAGCTCAGAAGAATCAATCGGGATGCACAATAATTCCTCAAGTCTAGATCTGGTAATAAGATGGAACTCGAGTTTCATATGCAGAATATAGCTAGTGCAATGTCTGGTAAGTTTGACTGGCTAAATCCTGAGGTGAATCTCGACAACTATTCTAAAAGACAGGACAAACCTTACTTCACCGATTGGACTAAACCGTTACCTCTGCAAGGATTTCCCGAAAAACCTAAGATACCTTACAGCTTCTTCTTCAACAAGGCTCTTCGTAACCTCTAACTCACTCAAGGGAAATCAAAACTGAAATATGCTTCCTCATTGACTATCTCAGTACCAGCAGCAAGATACGAAGTTCCTGCTATTGAAGAATCTACTCCAGTATTTAGCGACTCTATCTTAGCTTATGACAGAGATGCTTTACACGGGATTCAGCACTGGCCTGAACGCCGTTATCTCGGTTACACTCACAGATTAGACACCAAGTCATTGGTGAATGTGAAGCATAAATCAAAGATCATTGCTATCTTGGAAATTCAAGAGTCGAAACGATTTAACTACATGTTCATGAATGAGATTGTGGTTAAACGACAAGATGAAAAGAAGTACAAATTCTCCGAAGCAGATTTTCCTGATCTTTACCTAAATGACATTGAAGACATGTATCTAGAAAAAGTTCAAGGAAGAATGCGTGGATTCGATACTGAAACACAATAAAACTTCATGTCATCTCTACTTCTCTTCATCCGACGATTGATAGTTCAAGAAAGAGTGGAAGATCTTCAGCTTGGAGTGGAAAGTTACCAACAGAAGATCAATTTGACAAAGCCACAAGCTTCATTTCCTGGAATTAATCAGATGTCGCAGTACTCGCTCATCCAAACACCATCTTTTGGCTTCACCTACCTCAACGACAAAAAGTTAATAAGTTTTATGAGGCTCGATGAGTTACACAAGTTCTGTGATGTCATGCTCAAAAATGTTCGTGATGGGCTAGTCAAACGGTTGAATGATGATCGGGTTAAGATATCAAAAGGTGAAACTCCAAGGTGGAAATCCAGTGCCAAAACACAAGTTCGAAACTTTGTTGTGAAAATTGAAGAAAGGTTATCTCGTCAGGAGCAGATCAGACGACTGGAAAGTTATATTGGTGTCTGACCTTCATTTCCCATCAAACTCTTCAAAAGACCAGAACCACAGTTCACAGACTTTGATGCTCCAATCACTGATGAAATCTAAACTGGTATACATGGGTATTAACATTTCAATATTAATTATTTCATTTGATTGAATTGTTATCATAATGGCTTGTGCACACATAACAGTGTACAACCCGTTCTTGTAAAGAAAGGACCCTGAGGTACGCATCAGTGCCTCAATCCTGATATAAGGAGCGAAGGCTTCTTATTGTTGAGTAGAGTTAATCAAACATTTTCTAATTTTCATAACTCTGCTCAAAAGACAAGTATTTTACCTCAATAAGAATTCACTTGTTGAGGGGGAGCACTTGACACAAAATCATCGTTCTTGAAATCAAAAGTTCTCGTTGAATTCTCCCCATAAGACTCAAAAGGCATATTTTAATCAAAAAGATTGTCAAAAATATCATCGTATATGCTATTTTTGAGGGGGAGAAAAAGTGAATGTGATTAAAATATGAAAGTTCAAAGTTACTTAAAAGTCAAATCTCATGCGAGCTAGACTCAGATTCACCCAAGAATTGACGAAACATAAAAGTTAGTAATCTCGAAAAGACTTATCCTCGACGGGTAATAACATCAAGTTAGTTACTAGAGCTAGTTGTCAACTAAAAGCTGACAATAGAACTCTTTAACTAGCCACGTAAGCGTGTCTCGAAAAGGATTTGTCTTAGTAGAAATGTACCATTTCGAGAAACTTTATGTGGACTTGACCAGGCCGGGTAATAACTTCAAGCTAGTCTAACTAGTGATGTAAGCGTGTCTCGAATCGGTCGGGTTCACTGAAAGTGGATCAATTCAAAAAGTGCTTGTTCCTCCCGCATGTGCAAATTTATTTAATACTTATGAGCACATGTGAAGGGGGAGCCCTTCAAAAGAAAACACTAAAACTCTCAAAGTGTTAAACAAAATGTTTGATAATCACAAACACTTTGAAAGATTTTCAAAGGTTTCTTGGCTATTTTCGGATAATCATGGAGTTATAAGGTGATTAAGATAGGAAAAACCGTCCTATGATCCGCCAGAGCCGGAGGGATCTACCCAAGGACATCACCAATAGTTAGAATTAGAAGTCCTTAGGTATGATACGAAAAAAAAGGAGAAAAGAATGAAAGGGGAAAGCAGGAGTTGAAGAATCAAAAAGAAAAGTAAAGAAAAGGGTGAAAAGAAATAGCCCTCCATATGTTCAACTTTAGGGCAGACACCGGGTTCAATTCGTATGCTACTGGCTGTTGCTAAGGCGACACCGGTATTGAAGATAAATCATCATGGACCCAGTGACACAATGCACTAAACCTTCTAGCCACTCAAGTTCTCTTAAAAGAGCTTGTTTCATTCTCATGGGGAACCAGTGTAATCTATCGACTTATCTCTTAGAGATGGTTGATATTGAAGCAGGAGACCCCTCCCTAGTCTCCGCATAGGAAACCTAAGTGTGCACTTTTCGAGTCTAGAGCCATGAGATACATCAAAAATCTCTTAGGAACATTTAGTATTTCTACAACTGGTGTTCTACATCAATGGACACTAGATGTAAATTATCGAGTCCTTCGCAGATCTTAGCAATCTGCTGAGAACGTTTATGAGAGAATTACAAATGTATTTCTCAATGATTGAACGGAAATCCTGCCAGGGTCAACATCAAACAGCCCTGACAGCAGGTCACTTCGGTAACTCCTTGTGGGTTATGCTTAGTGTTTGCGGTGGTTTCTTAGCTGTCTACAGTCGTGGAGTGATCCCCAGCGACTCACCCAGTCATTGAGCTACTTAGTAGGTCTTGTAAGCTCCTTCGGGAGTATCTGACATGGGAACGGCCTTGATAAGGGTTAGAAGGAGTCTTCACACTATGCTGTTGACGATCTCTAATTCCTTATCTGTAAGTACCGGATGTTTTATTGCTAACTGTTTACCCGCAGATACACATCATCTCCATGGCCACGGATTCCACATGCTCATACATGCATCTTGAAGTAATCAAAAGCTCCCTTAAAGATCAACGCAACACAAAGTTCAAAGAAAGATTCTACGCCAAAAAGAAGAATCTACAGAGTATAAAGACTAAAGATCTAAAGTCTAAGAAAGGGAACTACGTGCATGTATTAGTCAAAGTTCAAAGATGTATGGGCATGTTGGAATGGCGGACTACCACCACAGACGCGGAAGTGACGAAATGCAGACAACTTCATAACTTGATCACTATCACTACAACAACGAACAAAGAACAAAGAATGATGAATGATTTTTGAAAGACGTCTAAAGCTACGAAAGTCAAAGATGAAGAAATGACAAAGACGTCAAGCAACCGTGATGACCAACCCTTAGGGGGAGATTGTTGGGATCAAAGTTTTACTATTTTATCAAGTCTCGGTCATTTGTAATAAATGTTAGGTTGCTTTATTATTAATTACTTATATTTGGTTATCATTTATGTATTTAAGGCTTATGAAAGCCCACAAGGCCTTCAAGGCCCACGAATTAAGGAAGATGGGAGCTAGGAGTGTTGCCCTAGCTTCCCTCCTATAAATAGAACTCTTAGGTCTCATTTGTATTTGGTTGGTTATTTGGAATTGTTAGGAATACAAATATTCCTGTAAAAGTCTCGGTCACCTAATGATTGTAATAGCATTAAGGTAGCTCGTAGTTAGTTAGTTTATTAGTTAATTAGTATTAGATTAAGTAACACCGTCGAAGAAGGAACGGGTCTTTACCCACTGTATGCCTGATCCACAGCCCGGGAGTGGGCGTAATATTGTAACTATAAATACCCCTCTCCACATGTGGAGAGGGTTGGACCTTCATTCATTTTTCAATCTAATCTTTTCTTTTTTCTTTCAAGGTTCCTCCCTTTCTCTCCTTTCCTTCCTCCTCCCATTTCTACGCCTCTCTCAACACCACTTGATCATGTTTCCAACATAATTAGTATTCTACAATTGGTATCAAGAGCCAAGGTTTCATCTTAGGGCCTGTAGAATCGAATTTGATGATGTTTTGAGTGGTTTTGTGAGTTTGGTGCCACTTTCTTGGAAAACATCTTGGTTTTATCCCTCTAGTGTTGTTATACATGTTTGTGATGTCCTTTTATGTTCATTAGTGTTTGTAGAACATTGTAGTGTAGAGTGTGTCACAATATCATCAAGCTATTTGAAGTTTGGAATTGATTTTAGGCGTTTTTCTTGGTTGCGGTTAAGTCCACTGTTTCATTGCTTGGTTGCGGTTAAGTCCTGCGAGCTGCGATTAACTTTCTGCGTTTACTATTTCGGGAATACAAACAAAACGCAACGAAAGTGACAGTTTTGGACTTTTGTCTCTGCGAGTAGATTCTGCGGTTAAGTCTTCCTCAGCTTGCGTATTGCGTCTAGGTTCTGCGGTTACATATTTTGCATTTGGTTCAAAGTACTGCGATTAGATTCTCTGCGGTTAAGTGTGTTGCGGTTAACTCATTGCGGTTAAGTGTCTTGTGGTCAAGTGCATTGCGGTTAGCTGTTTCTGCGGTTGGTTATTTTCTGCGGTTAGTTATAATCTGCGGTTAGTTTCTTTGGCCTGCGGTTTGCTCTGGTTGCGGTTAGCTCATACTGCGGTTGGATTGTGTTTTGCGGTTTGGTCAAGTTGTGGTTAAGTTGCGGTTGGATTTTATTGTGGTTAAGTTGTGGTTAACTTATTTGTGATGTCGACTTCTTCCGATGACATTCAAGCTGCGGGGTCTGACACCCGACCTCCGATGTTGGATAGAACTGACTATGAATCATGGGCTCAAAGGATACGGCTGTACTGTCTAGGTAAAGATAATGGGGTTAACATTCTGAAATCCATCGATGAGGGACCCTTTCAAGTGGGTACTACTAGAGACACGATTTCAGAAGCAACTGATCAACTACCGGCCATGTTTGGTCCTGATAGACCTCGCACTTACAATGAGTTGTCTGAAGAAGAAAAGAAACGCTATGATGCAGACATCAGATCATCTAATATCATCATTCAAGGCCTTCCCAAAGATGTCTACAAACTGATCAACTTCAACACTGAAGCAAAGGCGGTCTGGGATAATGTCAAAATGCTTCTTGCAGGGTCTGAGTTAACTAAAGAAGATCGAGAGTCACAGCTATATGATGAATTTGAGCATTTCAAAATGAATCCAGGTGAAAGCATCACTGACTATTACGTAAGATTTCACAAGCTGGTCAATGACATGAGAGCTATCAAGATGACAATGCCCAACATACAGCTCAATTCAAACTTCGTGAACAACATGGCACCGGAATGGGATAGGTTTGTCATGGCTGTTAAGCTCAACAAGGGTCTCAGGCATACCAATCATGAACAGCTGTATGCGTATCTCCAGCAACATGAGAAACATGCAGCTTACGATCGGCTAATGCGAGAAAAGCTCAATCTGTCTGCAACAAATGAATCTCTTGCTTTCGTCTCCAATGTTCAACAACCTAATCAAACCTCTAAAGATCAAGTTCAACCATCACAATCATCCTCCAGGTCTACCCCAACCATTAGTCAATCATCAACTCCCTCACCATCTGCATTGAATACTCAACTTGATTCTGGGTATTCTCACACTGACATGATGATTGATAATCTCTCCAACCAAGTGTCTTTACTGGTCCAACAGTTCAGGGCTGCACTCCCATCTTCTAACAACCAGCTCAGAATCTCATCTAATCCACGTAATCAGGCAGTCATTGAAGATGGTCGGGTAGTGGTGCAGAATGTGCAGGGAAGACAGAACTTCAACCAAAGAAATGCTGGTAGAGAGAATGGGCAGTACAGAGTTGGGAATGCTCTCCAAGCACAAGCTAAGCAACCGAAATGCTACAACTGCGGAGGGTTGGGCCACATTGCTAGGAATTGCACTCTCCCAAAACGTCCTCAAAACTCTGAGTACTTCAAAGACAAGATGCTGCTGATGCAGGCACAAGAAAATGGGACTGTGTTGGATGAAGAAGCTTTGCTCTTTCTGGCTGGTAATGATGGGAACACCTTTGATGCTGATGTGGATGATCAACCTGTTCAGGACATGGCTCTTAATGATCCAAATATCTTTCAAGTTGAAGAGTGTGATGCATTTGACTCAGACGTGGATGATGAACCAACTGCTCAAACAATCTTCATGGCTAATTTGTCTGCAGCAGCATCCTCTTCACAGCATCCTGATTTATCCATCACGTCTGCTATCTCTGAGGTACCAACATCTTCTAAACATGATCTGAATAATTCTGCACCTGTACAGGGGGCATGTGGCTCTGTACAACTCAAGAATATTGTCAACACAGACATCACAAATATGGGTAATACCAATAATATCCCATATGAAATGTATGTGAATGACAATGGAACTCAAGTTGTACCGAGTGACATGTTGTCTATTGATTCTAGTAAACATGAGATATATGAGCACTCTATATACAACCCTGATGATTCTCTGATCACTAGAATTAACGCCCTTAAGGATCAAGTAAACATTTATGAGCAGCGTGCTAAGTTTGAGTTGAATGAACGTGAGCAGAAAATGGAATGGCAACTACGTACTTACATATCTGAAAATAATTCCAAACAAGAATCATTAAAAAGGGAACTAGTTTCTTTAAAGAACCAATTGAATCAAACCGTCAAACAAAAACTGGAGGTTCAAAAAGGTTTGACTACAATCAAACAAGAATTCAAGGATAAAGAAACTAAACTTCTAAATGACTTCTCAAAATTAAAAACGTTAAAAAATAAATTGGAAGATAAGTTGTACACACAGGGCCAAACCATTCAATCTGCTCAAATGATGGAAAGCCACAGGAAGTTAAGTGATGAATTTAGTGAACATGATACCTCCAAACCCAAAGCAAGATTCCTTAAAATAGGTCTAGGTGCACAACCTGCATTATATGATGCAAAAACTTTGCTTGAACCTAACCATGCACCTCCTGATACTCGATCCTATGACCACATCAATGAGGCAGAGGATAGAACTAGGGCAAAACTTGCTGAACGGTTAAAGGATCCTAAATGCATTGCTAAGAATCTCGTGTTTCACTATGATTATGCAAATGACAATCATACTGCAATTTTTGTTCCTCAAAAGAGAATTTTTCCTGAAAAAGTGTTTTGGAATATTGACATTGAGAAAATGCAAGCTGAAAGAGTTGTAGGCAACACACGCACTATGTTTAGAATTGCTCACCCAACTGCCTATCCCCTGAACACACCCAGGCACCTTGTCCCTTTCACTCTTCCCACACAATGTAATACTCTAATTGGGCTGTATGTGCTTGGTCAATTGTTCAATGACTTTGAGAAAACTTGTAAAATAAGGATTACACCTACAGGGATTACAGAAGGGGAAAGGGGTTTTGAGCAAACAAAACAGTGTTACCTAACTGAAGTTATGCCATTTTTTAAACTTCTAAAAGAACATTTTGAGGGACTTAAAAACACCATTAATGATGATGTGACTCAAATGAAAAAGGTCTTTGATGAAGTGGAAAGTGAGGGTAACCAACTTGCTATTGATCTTAAACACAGTGAAATTGACAGGAAAAACATTCTCATCGTGAATGATAATTTGATTGCTAACTGCATTGCTAAAGATGTGTTTTATACTGTTACCGACTCTGCGCTATCTGCTCGACAATTTCATGAAATGTCGGTTACTCTGAATGTCTTCCAAAATCGTGTGATTGAGCTTGAGGGGGAGAATTACAAACTTATTAAAAAAATTCAAAACGATGATCATGATAACATGGTCAGGAATTTCTCAAAACTAGAAGTTGATAATCTGAACCTACAATTAAAATATCAACATCTAGAAGAAAGTATAAAAATATCAAATGCCAAGATATCTTCGGATGTTCCTGAATTTGATACATGTTTTGAACTAGCCAAAAAGGATGAAGTAATTCAAGCTCACTCAAACACGATTCGGAAGTTGAAGGTCCAAATTGAACAATTAAAATCGAACAGAAGCGATGTGATCAATACCAATTACCAGAAGTCTATGGATTCTCAAAATTTTCAAAAACAGGGCATTATCAATGAGTTACAACATGAAAATGAGTGGCTTCGTGCTGAAATGTCCAACGCTAAACAACGTTATAAAGAATTGTTTGAGTCTATCAAAACAACACGTGACCAAAACAATGAGAAAGTCACTTCTTTGTTAAATGAAATTGAGAATCTAAAGACCATGGTAAAAGGTAAAATGCCCGTTGTTTCATGTGATCATGCAATGTCCAATGTACCTGCTTGTAATAAATATGCGTGCGATGCTGTGAATGTTTCTCTTCCCCTTAGGAACAATAAGTTAGTTCATAATAACTATCTTAGAAATCTTAAGGATTGTCTGGCCATACTTAGAGAAACCATTAAAGATGAGAGGATTGCTAAACCACTTGATGATGTTATTATTGGTGCGTGCTTCCTCACTAATAGGGCCCAGGAATTATTAGAATATGCCATAGGATCATGCCCCAAGAATGATACCAAGTCGGATAGGACAACTGCATTGCACCCTCTCAGTGGCAACAAGCATGTCACAGTTGACTTTCCCCAAATCATGCCACAATCCTCCATCTTGATCACCAGTAAACAAGTAGCAACTAATCAGACTAATGTTCCCATCATTGCTTCTACAGGAGTAAAAGGTGTATCTAATGCTAGCAAGTCACAGCCTAAGGGCAATACAAAGAATGATAGGACTTTGCCGGCTAAGAGCTCACTTATGAAGGAAGTAGAAGAATCATCTAGGAACAATAAAGTGTTGCTTAGTGAAAGGAATCGAGTTATTTCTAACATTTGTGTGAACAATGATGTAATTAATTCGAATTCTGATGCTATTTGTAAGACATGTAACAAATGCTTATTTTATGGTAATCATGATGCATGTGCTGTGCCTTTTCTTAAATCTATTATACGATCACCAGATATGAATGTCTCTAGTGTTAAACGAGCAAAACAAGTATGGAATAAAACAGGAAAAGTGTTCACTAATGTTGGTTATCAATGGAGACCTACGGGAAGGAAATTCACTCCGAGGAAAATGTGCCCAGTGACTAGGACTACTAACTCTAGAGATATGCCTATTAGGAAGTGGAGACCTACTGGTAGACTATTTCCTATAGAAGCAATAGATACCACTTCTAGTTCTAGTGCATCAAAATGTGAACACTCCAGTGAGATACCTGTTACTTATGATAATCCAATATTTGTGTGTTCTAACCAAACGGACCCCAATTGTGTGTGGGGCTCCAGCTTTTTCAGTTATCCACGATTGTCTGGTTTCAAATGCAGGTCGTACAAATCGTCCTTTGGTATTTGGACTCAGGCTGCTCAAAACATATGACTGGTGATCGCTCAAGGCTCAAGAATTTCGTGGAAAAATTTATTGGTACGGTTAGGTTTGGGAATGACCATTTTGGGTCTATAATGGGTTATGGTGATTATGTCTTTGGAGACAGTGTTATATCCAGAGTCTACTACGTGGAAGGTCTTGGGCACAATCTATTTTCTGTTGGTCAATTCTGTGACTCAGATCTCGAAGTCGCCTTCAGAAAGCACACCTGTTTTGTTAGAGAATTAGATGGTGTTGATCTTCTCAAGGGGAGTCGGGGCACTAATCTTTACACCATCTCCATCGAAGATATGCTACGGTCCTCTCCAATTTGTCTGCTCTCTAAAGCATCCAAGAACAAGTCATGGTTGTGGCATCGACGTTTAAACCATTTGAACTTCGGTACCATCAATGAACTTACACGTAAGGATCTTGTTCGAGGCTTGCCCAGACTTAAGTATGAAAAAGATCATCTGTGTTCCGCCTGTCAAATGGGCAAAAGCAAAAAGCATACCCATAAACCCAAAACCGTCAATTCAATCATGGAAGTTCTTCATACCCTTCATATGGATCTTTGTGGACCAATGAGGATTCAAAGTATCAATGGAAAGAAATATGTGCTGGTTATTGTTGATGATTACTCTCGATTCACATGGGTGAAGTTTCTACGATCTAAAGATGAAACTCCTGAAACCATCATCAAACTCATCAAGATGTTGCAAGTCCGTCTTAACAAAATAGTTAGAGTCGTTCGTACTGATAATGGAACAGAATTTGTGAACAAACAACTTACTCTATTTTATGAAGGTGTCGGGATTAGTCATCAAAAGAGCATACCAAGAACTCCTCAACAAAATGGAGTTGTAGAAAGACGCAATCGCACCTTAGTTGAAGCTGCAAGGACTATGCTCATCTTTTCCAAAGCTCCTCTATTTCTGTGGGCTGAGGCAATTGCCACCGCATGTTACACTCAGAACCGATCCTTGATACATCCTCTCCACTGCAAAACTCCCTATGAACTGGTTCATGGCAGAAAACCCGACCTTTCGTTTCTTCGAGTTTTTGGTGCACTGTGCTACCCTACTAATGACAGTGAAGACCTTGGGAAACTCAAGGCCAAGGCCGACATTGGTTTCTTCGTTGGCTATGCTCCAGAGCGAAAGGGGTACCGAATCTACAACAAACGTACCAGAGATATAATGGAAACAATCCACGTTACTTTCGATGAGCTGACTGAGCAACCGGTTCCTAGACAATCAAGTTCTGGACCCGTACCTAACCTCTTGTCCCCTGGACCAATTAGTTCCAGGCTTGTACCGAATCCCATCCCTGCTGCTCCTTATGTACCCCCTACGAGTGAAGATTGGAAGTAATTGTTTGACCCAATGTTTGATGAATACTTTGAACCTCAACAGATGAATGCTCCCGAAGCTACAATGGTTCAACCACCAGATGGGGTGGTGAATGATCAAGATGACAATAACGGTCCATCCACTTCATTGTCATGGGACCCTGAAGCCCCCGCCATCAGTCAATCGGTCAGCACGTCTAATGTCCAACCTTCACTTGCACATCGAGCGGCAAATGTAGATAATTCATCTGAAGTTAATCCTTTTGCTCCACCTGATAATGAGCCATTTGTTAACATCTTTGCCCCTGAACCATCAAATGATGTAACATCATCTGATGAATCTAACACGGCTACCTCAGTTCCACATTCTCAACCCCATGAATACCTTCGAAAATGGACCAATGATCATCCTATTGACAACATCATTGGGAACCCTTCACGTCCAGTATCAACCCGCAAGCAACTTGCAACTGACGCATTATGGTGTTTCTTCAATTCTGTTCTCTCTAAAGCTGAACCTAAAAGCGTCAAGGATGCAATGTCTAAACACTCATGGTTCACCGCAATGGTGGACGAGATTCATGAATTTGACCGACTGGACGTCTAGGAACTAGTACCACCTCCCGAGTGTGCTATGATCATTGCTCTCAAATGGATATTCAAGGTCAAACTTGATGAGCATGGAGATGTTCTGAAAAACAAAGCTAGGCTTGTGGCAAAAGGATATCGACAAGAAGAAGGTATTGACTTTGAAGAATCCTTCGCCCCAGTTGCTAGAATAGAAGCCATAAGGATCTTTCTCGCTAATGCTGCAAGTCAAAACATGGTGGTTTATCAAATGGATGTCAAGACCGCATTCTTAAATGGGGATCTGAAAGAGGTGGTGTACGTATCTCAACCCGAAGGTTTTGTGGATCCAGAACGCCCTAATCACGTGTATCGATTAAAGAAGGCTCTATATGGGCTTAAACAAGCACCCAGGGCGTGGTACGACACCCTGTCTAAATTTCTTCTGGCCAACAAATTCTCCAAAGGCGTTGTTGATCCTACCCTCTTTACCAGAAAAACAGGCAAACACCTCCTACATGTACAAATCTACGTCGATGACATCATCTTTGCCTCGTCTGATCCCTCAGAATGTGATCGTTTCTCTCAAGAGATGAGCTCCGAATTCCAAATGTCTATGATGGGTCAAATGTCATTCTTTCTAGGACTGCAAATTTCTCAAAACCCCAATGGCATATTCATCAATCAATCCAAATACGCCAATGAAACGTTGAAGAAATTTGGATTCGACTCCAGTGATTCAGTTGATACTCCAATGATTGAACATTTAAAGCTTGACGAAGATGATGTGGGAATTCCGGTCGATCAAACCATGTATCAAAGCATGATTGGCTCATTAATGTACCTTACTGCAAGCAGACCCGACCTTCTGTTCGCAGTGCCCGGTATCAATCCAAACCCACCAAGAAACATTTGGAAGCTGTCAAGAGAGTCTTTCGATACCTTAAAGGAACAATCCACTTGGGCCTTTGGTACCCTAAAGAAACTTCTATGGCTCTCACAGCATATTCGGATGCTGATCATGCTGGATGTCAAGACACTCGTCGCAGTACATCTGGGGGCGCACAGTTTTTAGGAAATAAGCTAGTCAGTTGGTCTTCAAAGAAACAAATGAGTACATCCATCTCCTCCACTGAAGCTGAATACATTGCCATGTCATCATGCTGTGCTCAGATCCTCTGGATGCGATCTCAACTTTCTGACTATGGTTTCATTTGCAATGAGATTCCTATGTACTGTGACAACAAAAGTGCAATTGCACTCTGCTGCAACAATTTCCAGCATTCAAGAACTAAACACATTGACATTCGACATCACTTCATCAGGGAACAAGTTGAGAAAGGAATTGTGGAACTTTACTTTGTGAGGACTGAGTTCCAACTAGCCGATATCTTCACCAAAGCACTTTCTAGGGAACGATTTCACTTCATCCTCCCACGCCTTGGTATGAAGAGTCTCACACCTGAGGATCTCAAATGTATTCAGGAAGATCAAGAGGAGTAAAGGGGTTGCTTCACATATCCTTGTATAGTATCAAATCAAAAAGAAAATAGAAAAATATAAAACCTACAAAAACCATAAAAATCTGAAAAATCACAAAATCTCAAAAATATTCTTCTCTCGACATGTCTCTTGTATAATCGATATTATGTACGATTCTAGAAATGTCATTCAATAATGACACGGAATCATACATATGCTTGAGCAAGAGTTTTTCGGTTTCTAATAAAGTTCTTTTCAAAAACATGTCGTATCTCAAAACATTCTTTAAATATGGTTTGCTATTACTTCAGATAGCAACCCGGTTTTCTTCATTAAGGAAAACACGTCGCCAAAAAGACGGTTGTTCCTAACAAAGGGTGCCGTTCATCCGAGCGTGAATTACTTTATATTCATGCACCCTCGATCTAATGTACGCTTCAGTGCATTATTTCTTGATAAAGAAGAGAAATCTTCTTTTTATCGCCAAATACTTTCCCTTCTATGATTTTTCCGGAAAGTGTTTGTGCAAAACTTGGTGGTACCATGAAATTTTGAATGAAAATCAAATTGAACTCAAATGTTTGATAAAATTTTCACTCAATCAATGACGTTAATAGTTTATGAAAATATTTATGCTTTAACATCCGTCATTGATTGAGGGGGAGAGTGATTTCTCAAAATTTTATGTATCATCAAAACTCCCCACACTTCGTACATAAAACCTTGCAACAAAAAGACTTGTGATGGTTATGTGTCAGAATGAGTAAACTTTCAAAGAGTTTTCGTTAAAACTTCGAATATTTTGATAACTCTTCAAATCTGACACATAACAACCTCCCTCACAGTTTGAGGGGGAGCAAGAAAAAGTTCCTTTTATCAGAAAATGTTAAACTTGACTGCATTTCTCTCCCAAAAAGGCTTTCTAAATTATTTAAATCAATTGAGATCATAAATCTCGAAAGATTTGAAATTTTTGATCGGGGGAGAGAATGTGATTTAAATATGAAATCTGATAATCAAAAGTGATCTTTTGTACTCAATAATAGGCTCCCACATATGTGCTAAACACTTTCGAATATCGATGCACATATTAAGGGGGAGCAAAAGGCGTTTGTGGAAGTTATACCAAAGACCGACCATTTATCTTTATGCATGGAGTTATAAGGTTGGTTAAGGTTAGGTATGAATTCCCATGATCCACCAGAACCGGAAGGATCTTCCCAGGGACAATCCATAGATAGATTAGAAGTCCTTAGGAATGATTGAAAAAAGGAGTAAAGTGAGAAAGGGAAGAGTGCGGACTGAGATAGAGCTAGGACTGGAACAAACCCAACAAAGTTCTAGTGGTGAAGTCTCGGTAAGCACTGAAGGGGTTGAAGAATGAAAAAGAAATATAATGAGAAAGGGTGAAAAGAAATAGCCCTCCATATATTCAACCTTAGGGCAGAAACCGGGTTCAATTCATAATCTACTGGCGGTTACTAAGGTAACACCGGTATTGAAGACAAGACGTCATGGACCCAGTGACGCACTGCACCAAACTTCCCAACCACTCAAGTTCTCTTTAAAGAGCTTGTTTCATTCTCACGGGGAACCCTGTACAATGTATCGACCGCTCATTGCGAGCTATGTTGATACCTAAAACAGGAGACGCCTCCCCAGTCTCCAGGAGCGGATCAAAACGCACTATTGAGTCTAGAGCCATGAGATCATCCATAAATCTCGTTAGGACACATTCCAAATATGCTTATTGTTTCACACAATGTGGAAAATAAGATAAAATATTTAGAGTCCTACGCATTATCCTTGTGGTATTGCCAGAACATCCGAGTGATATGAAAATATTCACAATGACGATGGAAATCCTTCTAGAGCGAACATCTCTCAAGCTCTTGGTAGGTGACATGTGAGATCCATCTTGGATCAATGATCAAGTGATAACTGGAAAGCAACAATGGTGCGATTCAACATTGAATCAAACTTGTTCCAGGATATGGATTGACGGATACTTTTGCTAAAACCGTTCAATGTGCTCACTAACTAATTTCTCGAGCACATTGATTGTGTAAAATCTTTCAAACAAAAGTATTTTTTTGATGGAAATGTGATTCAAAGTATAAAACTCTCGTCGTGTCTCAAAAATGTTTATCATATGACACGCGAGTGATTTCTATTAATCAATTTCTCATCAATCCGTGAATATCAATTCACCGATTCACTCTATCGTGCTGTCTGCTTTGAGACGTTCCGGTATGAGAACATGCTAAGTATGAAGATTCCGAAGTGGATTCTTTGGAAAATTCATTACTACAAGCTGGAAATTCCTGTCAAGGAGAGTCCTCTTTAAAAGAGACTCTACCTGATCACAGGTCGGTTTTCACAAAACCGGAGGGTAGGCTGTCCTCGCAGAACGAATGACGAAGCCATATTCGTTCTCTATCTTTATTGCTAACTGTTTTATTTCAGGGACACATATAAAGATGGCATTGATAGCTCCAGTTTCCAGCTGAATCGGGTCAATCCATACCTCATGCTCACACATCCACCACACAATCAATGAAGATGAGAGACTTGCTACAACAAAATGTTGAGAGACTACCAACAACGTCTCCGCAACTCTGATGAAAAAGTCTCCTGATCCACAACTCTAAAGTCAAGTCTCCTGATCTAGAAGGGTGTGAGCATGATGGTCCTTATGTCACTACATCACATGAAGGCAATACAACTATGGATGAGCTTGGAGATTTACTTTGGCTGATGATCTCAAAGAAGCTCAAAGATCACACATCACAAAGGAACTCAAATCACAAGTTCGCTTGCTGGAAGTACAAAGTGTGCTGAAAAGAGAAGAATCAGATTCTACGAGCTACAAAGACTAAAGAATGCTTAAAGACCAAAGAGCTTAACTTCAAAGGTGACCTCGCTTAGGGGGAGATTGTTAGGAATACAAATATTCCTGTAAAAGTCTCGGTCACCTAATGATTGTAATAGCATTAAGGTAGCTCGTAGTTAGTTAGTTTATTAGTTAATTAGTATTAGATTAAGTAACACCGTGGAAGAAGGAACGGGTCTTTACCCACTGTATGCCTGATCCACAGCCCGGGAGTGGACGTAATATTGTAACTATAAATACCCCTCTCCACATGTGGAGAGGGTTGGACCTTCATTCATTTTTCAATCTAATCTTTTCTTTTTTCTTTCAAGGTTCCTCCCTTTCTCTCCTTTCCTTCCTCCTCCCATTTCTACGCCTCTCTCAACACCACTTGATCATGTTTCCAACATAATTAGTATTCTACAGGAATATTAAGTAAACTCTTGCATTTACAATTCTCTCATTCATTTAATCACCCAGATCCTTATATCTATCTCATTCTTGTTTGTGTGAAATCAATATGGGTACCTAACATAATTCCGCCCACTCCTTTAAAACCCGAGATTTTTAATTGCTTTCATAAAAATATAAAAATACAAAAAGAATCATCCCTCACCTCTAGACCTAGTTTATTAGGCTTTCTAATCCTAGCGACACTATTCCTGAGTTGAACGATCAATCCCCCGATACTTGTCACTATACTATACTACAATGATCAGGTACACTGCATGGTGGTGGTTGTAAGCTTCTCGAGATCCCTTGAGAGGTAAAACCTGTTGCGAGGGCGCAATTCCCACACATCAGTGTGTTTTGGTCTTGTTTCTACCTAAAGTTTGGGTGATTTTTCCAAGATGGGTTGTATGAATCACCGTATGGGTTTGGCTTTGGTTTGAAAGTGTACCACTTGTCTCCCACTCCGTCGGTACGCGAGGATGCATAGTCCGCAAAATCTTGTTCGGGGAGTTCCATGCAATCACGAGTGTCATGGGGACCACTACAATATTCACATGAAGAAGTGATTTTGTTCACTTAGCTTGAAGGTTTAGGAGCCTCATAGGATTTCATGAGAAACTTGACTTGATCTTCAAGTTCCATGATCCTACGGTTGGGAGTTCTAGAATTATTCGAAGGCAAAGATATTACCTTGACTGTTTTATTCAAATCACGGGGATCATTCCAACTTTCGTTGTCATAGAGAGCAAGATCTTCTATGAGTTCCCATGATTCTTCCGCACTTCGATCGCGTAGCCTACCACCGACCGCTTGGTCAATGGTTTACCTTGTAGAGACATTAATGTGGTCATAGAAGATTTGGATTTGAAGCCAAAGATCTATGCCATGATGAGGAACTTTTTGAAGTAAGTCCTTGAAATGAGTCCATGTTTCGTAAAACCTTGACGTTGTTGGAAAATCAAGATGTCATTCCTTAACTTTGTGGTTCTTCCCGGTGGGAAAAATTGAGCAAGGAAACAAGAAGTGAGATCATCCCAAGATGTGATGGATCCCGCGGGTAAATGCTCAAGCCATTGACTAGCTTGGTCACGTAGAGAGAATTGAAAGAGACGCAATCGGGTCATCTCTCGAGTTTCAACATCAAGGTCTATGGAATCTATTATTTTAAGAAAATTCTTGAGGTGTTGATTTGGATCTCCGGAACAAAGTCCATGGAATGCACATCCGCTTTGCACCAACCGGAGGGTGTCGGATTGCAAGGGAGACACATTGGCTCCTTGAGTGAGCTCAATGGTGTTTTGGTAGCCTTGGTGGCTAGGACGTGAGTACTCTCCTAAAGTGCGGGCTCTAGGAGGTTGGTTTGGTTGAGGTGGGTTTTGTGGTTTGTTTGCGGGGACAAAGATATTACCACCCTCCATGATGTCGGATGGTAACGGTTACGAACAAAGGAACAAAGAAAAAGATAGACTAAAGAAAACCTATTAAAAATAAAAATCTCACTAGAAAGGAATCTAATGAGTAAACCTAGTCAAAATAAATTTCAACCTAAGCAATAACTATTCCCCGGCAACGGCGCCAAAAATTTGATGCGATTTGGATTGTCACACAAAAGTTTTACTTCTCAAGGGATCTTGAGAAGCTTACAATCCCCTCCAGGCAAGTGTACCTGACCGATGTAGCATAGTGTAGTGGTAAGAACCAGGGAATTGGTTGTTCTCCACATGGAATAGTGTTCGTTAGGATTGAAAATGATCTAAACTAGGTCTAGAGGTGAGGGATGATTCTTTTTGTATTTTTATATTTTATGGAAAGCAAGTAAAAATCTCAGTTTTTGAAGGAGTGGGCGGAATTAGTTGCTAGTCAACTAACCCAATAAACTACAAATGCAATAAAAAAAATGACAAGAAAATAAATGTGTGTAAAACTAATATGGAGAAAAACGTGTTTACTTAGGTTTCACTACTCCCTAGCTATCTTTCATTAATTGATAGATTTGTTACAATTGCGTGGATTACGGGTTGTATTCCTTAATACCATTCGGGGGGCGTGCACGTCCTTCCCCAACTCTATAAGATCCTATCTCTTCCTATGACGACACGTTTAGTATCCTATCATGGCCTCATTAATATTCTCTTATGCATTAAACACAACCAATTAATTGTAGTACGCATCCGATTCATGTTTCTTTAGACATCAAGCAAGTTACCAATAGGAGATTAGCCAGTTTTCTTAAGCCTAACATTGATATCTGATGAGGCGAAAAATAAACCGTTTTTAGGGGGTCATTTTAGCCCGGATTTGAATTTATTTGATCAAATAATGCCCTAAATCGTTCCTTTTGTCATTTTAGGTACTTTTGGAGTGAATTCTGGAAAAGGAAGCATTTTGGACGTTTTTGGAGCATAAAAGTGAAGAAAACGGCAAAGTCTTAATTTTCCTTGCTGGGAACAGTACCTGACGGCGTCACCAATTTCTTAATGACGGCGTCAAGAGTAATATAAGAGGTAGAAGTGAATAAAATCTGTGATGATCCAGAAGAGTTTTGCACTATGGACATAACGGCATCACCATAGGCCGTCATGGTCCAAAAATGAGTGACGGCCCAGAGTAGAATAACACATGACGGCGTCAAAAGTGGATCTAGGCAATCCGATTTCATTATGGGCGGCGAGTTGACGGCGTCATAATTTCCTTCTTGACGCTGTCACCTAGTAAAATCTATATATAGTTTTGCAATTTTCATTCATTAGTGTGTAACAATTAGGGTGTAACTTTGGAGACAAACCCTAGTCCGATTTTCACGGCTTTTTCAAGGGTTTTTACCCTTTGAAACCTCTTATGTTCAATTGAGATAAGTACTCTTTCAATTCAATCAATATGTCTATGTGTTGTTTGAATATATCTTACACTTGTCTTCAATTTAACATGCTTGGCTAGATCTCTTGTGTGTTTGCTTAGATGTAGTGAAACCTAGATGTTAATTATGGGTTGATTGTTTGTTTATAGTTGTTACGGATGATTGTATTCGATGTTAGGCTTAAGAAAACTAGCAGACTACCATCGGTGACATGCTTGAACATCTTAAGAAACATGATCAGAGGTGTACTATGCTTTTTGGCAGTATTTAATGCGTAGGAGAATTCTAATGATCCCATGTTATGAGCTTCTAACGGCTCGACATAGGAGTGAAGTAGGATCCTATAGAGTTAGGGAATATTGTACACGGCCCTACGACTAGTATTAAGGAATACGACCCGTCATCCATGCAATTGTAACAAACTATCAGCCTGTAAAAGATATCTAGGGAGTAATGAAACCTAAGTAAACATAACTTTCCCTATTATTGTTCACACCACACTAGTTTAATTAGTTTTATTTTCATTTTTGTTATTTTATTTTGATTGCATCTTATTTGGGTTAGTTTGCTAGCAACTAATTCCGCCCACTCTTCCAAAACCGAGATTTTTAATTGCTTTCATAAAATATAAAAATACAAAAAGAATCATCTCTCATCTCTAGACCTAGTTTTTAGGCTTTCTAATCCTAGCGACACTATTCCTGACTTGAACGATCAATCCACCAGTACTTGTCACTATACTATACTACAACGATCAGGTACACTGCCTGGTGGGGGTTGTAAGCTTCTCGAGATCCCTTGAGAGGTAAAGCCTGGTGTGATTCCCACGTATCAATATCATTCATCCAACAACAATTACAACAAACCATCAATCAATAATCAATAGCTAGGTTTCATTACATATAAGCAAACACAGACAAACCTAGCCTAGCATGTTAAAAGAAAGATAAGCGTAAGATAGAATCAAAAAACACATAGACATATTGAATGATTGATAGAATACTTATCTTCAATTAATCATGGAAGAAAAAAGGTTTAGAAACCTCAAAATAGCTGCAAAAGTCGACTAGGGTTCGTACTCTGAGTTTCCCCAAAGTTCCACACTCTAATCAATGATCAAAAGATGATAAAGTAATGATACAAGCCTTCTAATCTATTGGAAACTCACCTACCCTAACCCTAAAATCGGACTTAGGGTTGGGGGCTTACAAAAAGTGAAGTTATGAGGTTGTATATATAGGCTGTCTTCTGTCCGGCCCGATCTGACGGCATCAGCCTAAGGAATGATGGTGTCAGCACCATTTTTTCACCAAATTGTAGATCTTTTCGTCCTCTTCGCGTGGACTTTTGAATCACCTAAATCCGAGTTTGTATGCAAAAGATATGGCCAAAACAGTAACAGCTACCGCGCGCGCAATTTGTGATTGTCTTGATCAACATGTGACGGTTTCACTAGGGTTTCCTCTTGTGCAAGTCGTCGTTCTGACGTCGTCACTCAATATCTTCTGACGTCGTCAGGTTGAATCCTGATGCCGTCACCTTTAAAGTCTTCTGGGCTGTCTCTCTTTACGATAACACGTGACGGCCTTGGCTTTTTATAACGTGACGCCGTCACGTGTAAATCTCCAAATTCCTTTCTGGCCTGTCAAGTGTAAAGTAACTATCCACCTCTTTATCAACAAGTGATGGTGTCGCCTTGTAACATTTGACGCCGTCAGGTACTGTTCTAGCTTGAATTCTTTACTTTGTCGTTTTCTTCACTTTTATGCTCCAAAAACGTCAAAAATGCTTTGTTTTCTAGAATTCCTCTCAAAAGTACTTAAAATGACAAAAGGAACGATTTAAGCAATATTTGATCATATTATCACGACTTAAGGCTTAAATGACCCCTTAAAAGCGTAACACTTTTCGTCTCATCACCTCTTTATAGATATGCGGCTGGTTTCCTCCTACAGGATTACTTTTCCAGGATCTTGGACTTGGGCCAAATGTGGTGATGGTGGTTTCCCTGAGTTTGTGGAAAAATTAACATGTGTGTAAAATTCTGTAAACACTTGCATTTCTTTTAAAGCAGTAAATCTGAATCATAGTGTTCTAACCTCCATTACTGCGCATAAGAGATAGGTTCTCTAACGAAAGCGCATCCACATTTCCTCCTTGATCTTCTGCGGTTTTATCCAATACATTGTCCAAGGTGAAATCAGCAGCTCCATTTTTGCTTGAGGGGTTAAAATGGAACTGGAGTATGTGCTTCTACCCTTCAATTGCGTCTACATTTGCTAGAATTTGTTGGGATCTGGTGTTTTGAGCATCCGAACTAATTTGGGACATTCATATCCGGTGACAGCATCGGCAGCCGGGTGAAGAAGGTGAACATTGTTGTTCCTGTTTGATCCTAAAAAAGGCTGTGAAATTGTACATGTATGTTTAGCAACGATATTCGAAGTGTGAGGATTACTTTTTTTGTCAATATGTTGCGTGGTTTATTAGGTGGTTACGTGCAGGTGGATTCGGGTTGCGGCCCATGATCCATACACTCAAACACGTCGTTGTCTTTCTTGACCTTTTTCCTATACATGGTGCATGACGTGTAGTACCAGTCCCTGTATCTGTTGACATTGTCTATTGACCCCTTCACACGTGAATCTGATACACTGTAAACGTAAGCAAACCTAAGTGTTCTCTAAAAGACAATGCCAAACTCCCTTTAATATTTTTGGACTAAAGAGTCAATTGGGAAAATTCTCAGGATATAAGTGTGTTTTGCATAAATTAAGCAGCAAATCATTTTGTCTTTTAAACTCTGCTATTATATGCACTTTTTTTAACCGATTTAAGCCAACGTCCTAAAAGGGTGTTTGCATAAAAATATATTTTGGCTTCCGCGAAGTTACTAAACATTTGTTAATAAGTATTTGGCAATGTTGCAAAAATCGCGAATCGGTCTCGAGGCGGTCGGGGGCCGAGTTGCGATTTTTGGCCGATTAATCGGCCGATTTTCTTGACTCGGCCGATTACCTTGTAATTTCCTACAAGTTCCAGGGCCGAGGCCGATTAATCGCCGATTAATCGGCCGACTCAGCCGATTTTTGCAACACTGGTATTTGGGTAAGGTTGTAATATCTTCAGAATAAAATAAGTCAATAAGCACTTCAAATAAGCTTAGTCAAACACCCCTTAAGTACTATGACAAGGACATATGAAACACAATAAAGGGCTAGAAATATAGCATGGGTTGACATGTCCTAGTCAACCCGAAGCTGAAGAAATTCTTCATAATCCAAGCACAACCTCAAATCCTACACTGGCCATATTAAACAAAATGAACATGACCTGCACTCAAATTGTTTAATCTGACACACCCCCACAACTCTAAGTTTAGGAATTCTTCCTTTCATGATATTAGCAAGAAAAAACCTTGTAGCTAAGGTTTTTTTTAGTAGCAATGCCAAAGGATAGTCGTTCCGTATCTGCAATTTTCACTCCCAACAGATACGTCAAAGAAATTACATAATGCGTCAACATATCAGTTTAGCATCTTATATCAACAGCCTATCATATCATTTCAATATTAGATAAAATATGAATGTAATCGTAAAGAAACCTGTGTGGTTTGAACTGTTATTAAGAAGTCTCCGTAAACTATTTGAAAATAAACGAAATTTTTTTATCTTACACAGCCTCAAGATTTACTAAAGGACCTTCAGAAACCGATAAATCCACATAACGATGTTGTTGCAGATTGGTAGGAAAAACTCTGCTCCCACTAAATCATCGATAGTAAACGGCTCCATATGACTCTAAAAAACACGGCTTCTAATAGATTCTCTGGTTACTGCTGCACGCACCCCAAATGTGTCAACAATTGTCGTGTTGTTAATTACCAAAGAACCCTTTTTCTTAAAGCTTTCCTCCTAGACACATGAGATGTGCGCCCAAGGCAACTTCATTATTGATTGCCTTTTCTTCTAACTCTAAAAAATAAGGACGCAAGATACCTGTATCCAATAATTATAGCAAAACAACCTAGTTGACTACAAAAATAATGTTGAAGCATATACTTAATCATTAAAGTGGCTATAATATATAAAAAAACTAACAAAAACTCTTATTCACCTTTATCTTTAATGCGACTTGATCCCACAGACTTAACATTCGCACCACGGGTCATTACACGCCCATCAAAATATCCTTCTTGTAAACCATCATCAAAAACATCTAAATGCCCATCGCTTCTGCCATCATACAATCCCCTTCTTAAACCTTGTCTCTTAAGTGAGAGACGCAAACCAGTATTTTTATCATTTCTTGTTAATTGGCCATTAGGCACTTGAGGCTCTAGTTCCATTTTCATGTTTTAATTTTCCTTTCATATTTTGGTTTAGAAACGTAAACAATAATAGTACAACAAAATGTCACTGGTCGCAGATGATAAGTAATCATTATAAATTTAGACGACATTGCAAAATATCGATTTATAAAAGAAACATGAGACAAACAGACATGAGAATAATTAGAAAATAGCTTAAAACAACCAAAATCCCAAAAATTAAAAAAAATAATAAAAAAATAAAAAAAACCTTAGAATATGAATACGTTTCCCAAATGATGCAACTCAAGCAAACCCAAATCCTGAATCAACCATGCATTTAACACTCAAATCAGACAACATCTAAAAACTAAACATTTAGTAAGTGGCTAAGATTAAAATAAAGCACATAATGACAACTTCCTGTACCATTGTTTTTTATGTAAGATTTATTAAAACATGAAGATAAATTTTGTCAAATGTAAGGTTTTAAGGATCTAAAAATAGAATATAAAGAAAACAAATAAAATCATATAAAAAGAATCACCACTAACGTCCACTTATAAATATCAGATTAAAAAAAAAAAAAGCATCTGGCTAGATAGGATGCTCTCATGGTAGGAATTTCTTATGCTTTTCTAGTTTTGCATTGTTTCTAAACTTTAACATGCTTTTGGTCAAATTATAACTTCAACTTCATTCTTCTCTAGCTAAATTAACCGTGCATTTAACACTAACATCAGAAAGCATCTAAAAAATAAACATTTAATAAGTAGCTAAGATAAAAACAAAGCATATTCACAACAATGACAATTTCATACCACTTACTCAGTTTCACTTTCTCTAACCTATAATTACATGAACATGACACACCTAATGAATCAACAAACTAAATGTTGCAACAACCAAAACATCAGACAGTTGAATTACATTACATAGTTACATCTTCCAAACCACATCCACATTGAGAAACATATAGAAATATATTTATAGATATTTGTAACCTAAAACCACTCCAAATGCAGCTTCTAAAGTCCTTTTTTCAATGGCAAAGATGGATAATGCAATATTTCTAGAAAACCTCTAAATAGTCGAATATGTTTTGTTAGTTATATATATTTATGAATTTACATATTTATATATTTATATCATATTTCATATATATTGAGTTTATAAAAGGTGATATACATAAGGTATAAAGTTAAGAAAATATCCTTGCATATAATCTTCCTCATTTCTTTCCCGAATACCAGGCCCAAATCGCAATTACCCAGCCCATATACGTGGTTTTCATAACACTGTAACTATATTCCTTAAAAATGCCTCAAAAAAGGCGCCACTTACTGAAGGTCACGCCTTCGCGGCGCCATAGCACGCCTCGCGTTTTAGCGGCCCTATGACACGCCTTTTAGAACACTGAAGATAATGATGATATGAGGTATTTTATGATGGTTGGGAGCAATTTCATGGTAACTGGTTTTGATATTTTTGTGGTGTTATAAGTGATTTTATGGTTAGAGGCTTAGATATTTTGTGGTGTCGAAGGTGGTGGTGATGATGATGATGATGATATGATGACGATGATGATTATGAAGGGTAGCATAGGTGGTGGGAGTAAGGCTATGTTTGGGGACACGTAGCAGTAGCAGTAAGCTGTAGTTGCTTGTTTAAAAAACGTATTTGATAACGTATCTGTAGCTGTAGCTGTAGCTGTAATTATAAAATGTAAAATTACGAAAAAAGCGTAAACAAATAGACCAAAAATATCAGCAAATAATAATGCAATTATATAAATTCAATTTGTTTGAAGATTACTATACTGAGAAGCTATATAGCTAGTAATGGTCTTCATTCCACTAATAATATTTCAGCCAATATTTAAAAAACATGCATAGGACGATAGTTGAGGGGAAAAAAAAGAAAATAAATAGTATATGTTGTATACTTATTGGTAATATTAACAATAAAATATTGGAGCATATCCGGAACGCTTCTTTTGGAAGCATTAAGATTGAAAGCAGCAAAGGTGTTGCCAAACGTTAGCAGCAACGTTACCAAACAAGCATTAAGGCTGGAACGCTTGTTGCTTGTCGCATAACGCACTTAAACGCTTCTAAAAGGGTGTTGCCAAACATGACCTAAAATGATATGAATAATAGGGGTGTTTGGGAGTAGTTTTATCAAGATGAATGTTTAATTTCTACAAGATAACGAAGAAAAAATCACATTGTTAATTTTTATTAATGTATTATGTCTAACTTTTTCAAATGGAGGGATAATGATTGTCACAAGTTTATGAAAACAATGTTTTGAGTGAAAACTGATAAACCTCATAGATGCATTTCACACTATAAAATTTTATTGATGACGCAAACTATGTGATTTCTCACCGTGAAACATAATTTAAAAATAGAGTGAATAAATAACTCAACATACAACTTTTCTATAGTGAGTTAGATTTGCACATAATAGAGTAGAAGCACAAAAAGCAGCATATACTCAAGAATAATGCTAAACATTTCTACATTATCATCTTACGAAGTGTCCTACATATCTTACAGGATCCTGCCAAGTGACAGAACTAATGATTTGTAAGCAAATAGAGAATGAGTGAGAAAGAACGATATAATATTGTTGTAAGTGTAAGTGGTATATAGCAAAGCTCTATACTAAATGAACAACTACTTATAACATTAGATGTTTATGTGCAAACTGAAAAGTAAAAATTAGTTGTGTGCAAAGTATCTTTAATTTTTAGATAGGATTTAAGTTATAAAATATCAATAAAACATTTTTCAAAATCCTATTTTATTACGTGACACTACAAAATGTCACATAAAATGTTACACACAATTTCAGAAAATGTTCAAATTGTTGCGTTGACATCTAAAAAACAGTAACACGTATCAAATTTTCAAAAATTTGTAACATTAGATAAGATATTTTTGTAAGAAAATTGTTTGTCATGCTATAACCTAAACCTTTTTATATAGGTTTATCATGATCACATAAAAAAACCACTAATTAACAAATAAGATAACCATTGCCAATTTTTTCAAGTTACAAACGTCGATCAATAAATATGTGGCACGACGCCTATACCAGCAAAGGTTTTTTCTCCGACCATGGTCCCGGAGCGTGGGCCCCACGCGCCACTGTACACGCGTCAATCACTAAGCACTCGTTTAGAAATGACCCGCCAAAAGGAATCGAACCATGTGGGACCCCACATGGACCCACCCCACATCAATCAATTAAATGGCAATATCTATTTCCACACCTTAAACCCACTATTCCAAATAAACATACAACTTTTTATAGATCGCCTATAAGTCGTATTTGGTGTTATCTTTTGTAAGTAGTAAGTTTGATTTTGTGATAAGTGATTACTTTTTTCCCAAAAACAAAAACCTTTTTTGACTTTATTTTATAAAAGCCGTGTAGGACGCAACTCCACGATTGAAAAGTGGGTCCCACTTGGTCCCACGTGGCGCTATCGTACACACAGCATAAAGTCAAGAAATTGTCCAATCAATCATCAGCCATGTGTCGATAATTAAGTGGATGAAAATTGTTTTCTGTCGATGAATAACTGGATAAAAATTGTTTTTTACCCTCTATGGTGTCGTATAGTGACCTACGTGTCAAGTGCTTATTCGTCTTGTGTTTGTGATCGACGGCCCCCTCTTACTCAAATTTACATGCGTGTTCGAATTTAAATAGGGTTTCTTGTGCATGATAAAAAAAGAGTACTGCTATTTAGACTTATGATATATGCTTAGATACATTTTTAAATTTTAATACATGAATCACTTGTATAATCTTTTATATAATAAAAGAATTACATTATTTCAGAGTGTTTTTGTAAATCCCTTTTCAATGTAAAAAAAATTGGGCCAATAGGAGAGCTCGATTTTGCCACATAAGTAAAATCGAGCGACGTGATTGGCCAATAAAAAGTCAAAATTGAATTGATTTTGGTCAAACTTTATTAAATTTGGTGAAGAATTTGATTGAGAAAAAAAAAACATATAAAAATATATATGTCAAATTTATGAAAATAAAAACTTAAAAAAAAGGGTAATTAATAAAACATTAGTGGTTGAATTTTAAACATATTATATGGGGTTTAAGTGTAAAATTATAAATCTTCATGTTTTTTTATAACTTTAGATAATAAAAAAATAACCCCTTACACTTTATAACTCCTACACTCTATAATATTAACTTTGTTTACAATTACATGAGTATTAGTACTGGCTTGAGACTCATCCATTAAACTTACAAAATTCTACAAATATACGAATTAGATTTAATATACGTTAAATATTTTAAAAACAAATATTTGTTTTAAACTTTCATCCATTAAAATATTTTTTACTATGTACGTTAAATAAGGAAATTTAATCTATGCGTACACGGATTTGAATATTAAATACGGCTAAATTATTATTAACGGTAATATAAATATCAACGACTCATGTAATTATTATTTAAAGTTTATATACGGATATCCTGAAAACATTTTTGAAAAACAGAGTCCACAAATTTTAACCCACATAAGAATCAGTTTTTCCATTCTTCTCTTCTCTTCTACCCCACATAACAAAGCCTAAACATTCGTTCTTTCAATTCATGAGATTGGATATTCATGATGTATTGCAGTGATGAACAAATGTTTATGTTTTAATTCATGAATATCCAATATCACCAGACATAACAATCGCATCCATCTTCTATAACCTGAATCAAACCATACCTTCCCAAAATCAAACCGATTGGAGAATCAAAAACGAATATTAAAACGTATAAAACCATACAAAAAAGTATACAGTTGTCGATGTTTAAGCTTAAAAATGTATTAATGACTGAGATTAGGTTTAAGTTCAGTTTTTATTTTATTTTATTATTTTTTATTTTTTTAATAATCTTTTGGTGTTGGGTTTAGCTGATAAAGTTTGTTAAATTTGACTCTGTGTTTTGTTGAAGTTTTGCTTTTGTGGGTCTTTTGTATTGTTTAGTTGATAAAGTTGTGAAATTTGTTCAACTTAATGATAGATTATGTTGAAGTTTTGATTCTTATAGCGTTCGGGCATAATAAAGTGGTGATTGGTATGCTTTTTGTATGTGTTATGATGATCTCAAGTAAGAATCTCCCTCTATTAATAGTTGTAAATGGAGTTTGTATAAATAAGTTTTTAATGTTTTTGTGTACTTTAAGTTAACTAATTATTAGGGGTCACTAATGTTGTCAAGTGAGTTTCGACATGTTTTCATAATTTCGTAGGTCTTGGATGCAAACTCTATAAGATTTGACACAAAGATTCAATGGCATACGTGAGATATATTTTGTTTAAAATACAAATTGGGTGTAACACATTGAGTATATTTGCAATTATAAACTCATTATATGGTGACTATCTGAGCTGCAAAGAGACTTCACGTCGAATATTTACTCTACGGGTAAATTGTGTATATCCTTATAAACAACTATTTGATTGGAGCATAATGGAGTGTTGTTCTTTATACGGAAGTGATTGGCACACTTTCGTTTTTTTATCGGGACAGTCACGGTACAAGCAGTTAAAGCAGTTTATACT
This sequence comes from Artemisia argyi, assembly GCA_030686995.1. Lineage (NCBI taxonomy): Eukaryota > Viridiplantae > Streptophyta > Magnoliopsida > Asterales > Asteraceae > Artemisia > Artemisia argyi. The sequence continues at coordinate 41,096,065 of CM060693.1, read as the reverse complement.
AAAGGTACAACTGTTTATTGTATAATGTGGAGTGTCTCAATAAAAATTGAGGGTGCTGCCAACCACTTCCCTTCTTCATATGATATGGGGGATGCTTATATATCACACTTGAAAAAAGATTATGCATTGCAAAGTAATTTATGTACCTTCTAATATAATATGAATCATTAAACAACCCATTGTAATACTATTCTTTTGAATTTGAATTTGATTTGGATATATAACATCAACGAAAATAGTTAAGGTTAAAGTTGAATCAAATTAACTCTGAAAATTTAAACTGGACACTTATTTTAAGACGGAGATAGTATAAAGGTTCGGCTTTTAGCACATTTACTTTAAATTAACAATTACTCAAAGAAAAAAACATTATAATTAAAATTTATGTCAAAACCCCGTGCATGCACGGGTATTATAACTAGTTGTTATATATATATATATATATATATATATATATATATATATATATATATATATATATATATATATATATATATATATATATATATATATATATATATATATATATATATATATATATATTCATTATTTAAATTTTCACTAAATATTTTTTTAAATCAGCTAATCAAATCATTAGATAAACTTGTGGGGTGATTAGTATAGGTACAACAATAATACCTAAACCAATAGAGGGATTCACCGTAAAGTATTTAGGGATTCATGTCTGTTATTTAAAAAGTGCATTTTCATGTAGATCCAAAAGTCATATAATAACAAAATATTTTTATAATTATATAATAACTTAGGATCAAATGAGAAAAAACTTTAAAATGAGAAAGATGGGAAGTAACAATAATCACACATTAGAGAAGAATAAACTTGAATTAGATATATCCACGATATTTTAAATGCATCATAATATATTTTTTAGGAAAAAATTAGATGCATATACATGTAGTAGATGCATTTCATCAAGTTAGATAAATCCTATGTATTTTTCGTTATTTACAGGTCAAATTTGTTGTTAATACTAATTATTATCGTTTTCACGTCAAAATCACTTTCGAAACAAATTGAGATGCATCTAAATCAAGTCAATGCATATCAAATGTGTGATTATAGTTATTTCTTATTTTAAGTTTTCTTCAAACTGGATCCTTGCTCGTTATATAAATACCATAAGTGAATTTTGAAAAATACCAAAATTATATATGTAATTTCAAATTTCGTTTCAGTATCATGCTTTAAATGATGGTCGTCACCAGTTAGATAAGTTATGTGACCTTTTTAATTATATTTATTAGTGATGTGAAGATTAGTCTAAATATGTAGTATATTTGACTTATATATATATATTTTTTTTTTACCAACACATGCACGTTAAGTATATAAACTAGAATATAATCTTTAAAAATAAAAGCTATAAAAAAATTGAAGGGTAAAGCAGTTCATGTATTGCACGATTGTGTTATGTATGTGTTGATATATGTTTTTATCGAACAACAAAAAAACGTCCATATCACATATTCAATTTTCTACATAGCTATGATACTATAACTGTGTGTGATGTTATTGTCGTCCCATATTGCATCCACATATTCAATTTTCAATTTTCTATGTAGCCATGAAACCTTGAATCCAAGAATTGAAACCCTTCGAGTACACATAGAAGATCACTAGCTAAAAAACATTTCCAACATGGCACTTAATAATGGGGCATGTTGCGATGTGGCATGTACACATGACAGACGACGTGGACTTTTATATGTTAAAACCAAGTTTTTGATGATAACATAACAGAATTTGAAAGTACGTATACGATATTTGTAGTTTTTTAAGTACACGTATTATGTTTGTACATTTCTAAAATTTTTTAGTCTAAATTGTAATACTCTTTCTGTAAAACGAGTAAACGGATTTGATTTTCCCTGTTGAGGTTACTCGGAGAGGGCGAGCCTTTTTGACTGAGTAGTACACGGCTTCACCGGGTTAATCCCGGGACCATTTCCGACCCTTTTCCTAGCCACCCCCAAATGTAATGCTCTTTCCGTGGTTCTGCCAAATCGTAGTCCAATGTGTTAAAACTTAAAATTGGAGTCGCAATCCTAGATAAAACTCTTGGTTGAGTAACAATTCTTGCATAAACGATAACTGCACATCACAAGTAAAGGGAGATGATGGAAAACCATTAAATCCTAGTAATAAGGTTGATGTGAATAAGGGGGATGCGAATTCTAATGCACAATGTGTTAACGCATCTTTGAATGTGAAAAATGCTAACTTTCATACCTTAGTAGCCCCGGCTGGTAATGGGGTTGATGTTGCCTTGTCATATGATTTCGCCCGCGAAGTTAATGAAAAAATTAATAATTCGGCATGTGGATTTTTTCTAGGCAAAATAGTAGCGTATCCAGTTGTTGAAAATTATTTTAAGAATGACTGGATTAAATATGGCCTTGTTCGAACAATGATGAACTCGGAAGGCATTTTCTTTTTCAAGTTTAGTTCAAAGAGTGATATAGAAGCAACGCTTGAAAATGTCCAGTGGTTGATTCGTAAGGTGCCATTTATCCTTAGGAAGTGGTCTCCGAATGCGAATCTATCAAAGGAGGACTTTAGTAGTGTGCATGTTTGGGTGAAATTTCATGATATCCCTATTAATGCGTTCACGAATGATGCGTTGAGTGCTATTGCAACAAAACTTGGTACCCCACTAATGTTGGACACCTATACTACAGATATGTGCACGGAATCATAGGGTTGGTCTAGTTATGCGAGAGCTTTGATAGACATATGAGCTGATATTGATTTGAAAGATACGCTCGTTGTAGCAATTCCAAACTTAAAGGGGATGGGTATACTTTGAGCACTACTCATGTTAAGTATGAGTGGAAACTGCTGAGATGTTCAACTTGTAGATTGCTTGGTCATTCTTTGGAATAATATCTTAAAATGATTGTTTTGGACCAATGTCCAAAGAAAATCGTCTCGGGCGGGTTAAAGAATGTGAAGAACCAAAAGCAAGTTGTTTGTGGGATTCATATTGGATTGAAGTCTCACATGGTCTATAGACCAATTCTACCTAATAAAAAGACAAAGACGACACAATGGAAAATAAAGAGAGTGAATGATGCAAAAGGTGCTAATATTACTACTACATCGAGTTCTTTTGAAGCTTTCGACAATATGGTGGACGTGGGCGAATGAGGGTTTATTGACCAAAATAAAACCCTCAATGCTAAAGAGGCGAGTCACGTAGATAATAATCGGAGAAAGGATAAACATATGTCCGCTAAAGAAATTGGGGTAACTTTGGAATCAACATCTATGACTGGTACTTCAATGGGAGATCAAAGAAATTCAGATAGTGAAGTCGAGGAGGTATATGATGAATCGGCTCGTTTCATAGCTTCATTTGCAAATCATGTTGGTTGTGGTGCAAGCGATACAAGTCTTCTTGAGGATGAAGATTATGACGTTCATAATGCTTAAGAGAATGATGCTTTTGGATTAATCGACCAACAATTGACATTCTGTAATGCGTTCGATATCACTCTTCGAGGTCAAGTTAAACGATAGAGTTACTTTTGGTGTCATTGTGAGTCAAATGCATTCTTGTCTGTAACACCCCGCCTTATAGACCACAATATTGTCCGCTTTGCCCGAAGGCTCACGGCTTTGTTCTTGTGGCCCTCATGTGAAGACTTCCTGGCAGGTCACCCAAGCCAGTACTACTCTCACATGAGCACGCTTAACCGTATGGCCGATTAACCGTTCCACCACAAAACGCGTTGTGTCATATAAGGCGAATGTTAACATATATGTCCCAGCATCACTCCAAGTCACAGCCAATGTGGGTTTTGACTGGGGTATTACATTCACCCCCCGTAGGGACTCATCGTCCCCGATGAAGTTTGCCCCACATCCCGAACGGCTTGGAGTGGCTCTGATACCATCTGTAACACCCCGCCTTATAGACCACAATATTGTCCGCTTTGCCCGAAGGCTCACGGCTTTGTTCTTGTGGCCCTCATGTGAAGACTTCCCGGCAGGTCACCCAAGCCAGTACTACTCTCACATGAGCACGCTTAACCGTATGGCCGATTAACCGTTCCACCACAAAACGCGTTGTGTCATATAAGGCGAATGTTAACATATATGTCCCAGCATCACTCCAAGTCACAGCCAATGTGGGTTTTGACTGGGGTATTACATTGTCATTAGTGGTTTTTTTAATAGGTTCATAAGTCTGAGTGTCATTCTTATGATATGTATGGTTTGAATTATAAAAGGAGCATATGTTTTCGCCTATTAGATGTGAGATTTCACGCACATCTTATGTAATTAAACACTTTTTTAGAGTAATACACTTATTGGGATAACTCTTTAAAAAAATCACAAGATCGGTTTTTGCAATTTGTTCAACTATCTATTATCTTCATGAATTATCTATGGTGTATTGATGTTTTATCAAAATAATAATAATAATAATAATAATAATAATAATAATAATAATAATAATAATAATAATAAATAAATAAATAAATAAATAAAAAATAAAAAAAATATTTCAGAAATGTTTTACATTTATCTTCTGAACTTTTATGCGCTAGGATCGGGGTTCATTATTGGAATTATATGTAGTTTTATGAAATCCACGTTATCGCATTGTTCCTATTCGAATGACAATTTTATTTTTTTGAAATATATTAGTCAGTCATAATTTAAAAGTAAGCACTTATGTTGATACAGATAAAACAAAAAGATAGATGTTTGTGATGGAGATAGTATTAGGGTTAGAAAGGGTACAAGACTTTTCTATGGAGGATTTGAAAAGTCGATCATCGGTTTTACTAATCTGTGTTTACAGAGCAAATGATTGAGCGCAGTTAACGAAGATATTTTTTTTTAAATAAATAAAAATGCGTTTAATGAACATTTATTGATTTTTAAAATTACCGTAATTAACCATTATCTTAATAGGAAGTATTAATTAACTCCAAAATTTCTTATATATATATATATATATATGTAGCTAAACAAGTACGGAGTATCCAGTAGACACAAGTTAGCAAAATCCACGAATGATGTGTTATTAACTTACCATCATCTTTCTAAACTTTTTTTCAACAATGTGGTATCATTGAGGAATTCACTAGTGCCTTGAATTATATGTAGATGTTCACAAAGTGAGTGTCATATAAAGGTATCGACAATGAGTGGTAATAAAAGAAATCAATATATATTCGTGCGCGTGATAGATACAGTCGGTAAATGAGCACCTTATCTATAATATACTGTAGTGTAATGTTGATTGCTTGATGTTTCTAAAAATACATCACATGCATCAATGTAACTGAAATACAAGCAGATAGTCTTACATGAATTGTGTTCGTTGTCGTCGTTGCCGCTTTGACTGTTGCATGTTCTAACATTGCGGATAGAGATGTATATTACGGCATGTGGTTAGATTTGATCTTTGATGTGTTAACATGAAAGACTATTTGTTTAGCTATCGACAGTCGATTAGATATCTATTGTTTAACATTTTTGTAAGTTGTTTAACCAAAATGTATCGGTTGCTATCTTAAATCACGTTTTGTAGTTTAGTTGATTGCTAGATGGAGACATCCCATGTTCATTCTCATCATTTTTAAGGAGGAACAAAATCTATAAACCACCAATGGGTTAGACCACAGTATCTAAGTTGTCCGTACTAATATAAATTTCACTTTATCATTGCTATGTGACGACTCAGTGTTAGGGCCGTCTTTGAGAGTGTGTAAGTTGATCGACCGCTCAGAGCCTAAAATTTTTAAAGGTCCCAATATTTGTTCCGTTAATAATTATATGCATGTTAGCTAAGAACTTGTGGTCTTTGCTTGCTAGTTGGTATGATCTTTGATTTTCCTTTTTGCGAAAACATTTCGGAGTGGCTTAGTTGGTTAGATTCCTCTCCCATTTCATGCAAAGGTCGTTTGTTCCTTGATGGAGTTGGAGCGTCTCTATTGTGGTCTATTTGGAGTTTTCGTAACCGTTTACTTTTTTCTACTTCTTCGCCTAAGAAAAAGGGAGCTTTGGGATAATGTTGTTTCAGATTCGTTCTTATGGATTTCATCTAGGAATCCTAAGCTAAAGAATAGTTGGGTAGGTTGGTTGAAAAACCCTCTTGTAACTATAGGCTCCTTGTAATCTGTTTCTAGCTTTTGCTAGTTTTTATCAAAGCCGCCGTTCAAAAAAAATAATTATATGCATGTGTACGCATATTTTTCACGATGAAAAAAAGTATATAGATGAGAAAATATCATAAATAAGTAATATGTTAGAACGTTTAGATAACTAATTATATTGCATTACATCTTATAAACGGTGACACTTTATATATAACAATCTTTATCGAAAGACGTCATTATTTAATTCGTTCAAGGCTCTAAAAAATTTCATAAATTCATGTGATCGCCGAATATGAAAACAACTTTGGGAAAATAATTGAAAAACAGCCTCGAGAATGAAAACAACTTTGAATCAACTTTGATAAATCAACTTTGAATTATTTAATTCGTCATTATTGTTCCCTGTATGAGTCAGTTGGGTAAATGGGTTGTAGAAAAATCAACTTTGGGAAAAGAAGTTGAAGAGAATGAAAACAGCCTCGAGAGTAGGTGGAGTGTAACATGATAGATTTCTTAATAATTGGCGTCGACATATTATCGAAAGAGTTACGTACATTTCTACAAGTGTATTTTGCAAGTTTCATGAATTATCGTAAATCCTTAGCAGGGTTGGCAGGGTTTTCCTCAAGTATTCGGATAATAAACAAACACAAATACGGAGTACTTTAGATGATAAAGACACCTAATTAAAATCATAACATCTAACATGCTGTTTTTTTTTGTTTGATTATTTTTCATATTGGTTTTAATCAGTGTTTTGAAACCCGAGTCGATCAGGTCGGGTTAACCAGTTCGACCGGTTCCGGCCAAAATAAGGGTAAAAAAAACCCGGGTTTCTAAAACCGGGCTAACCGGTTAGACCCGCCGGGTTTTGAGTGACCCGGGTCAACCCGGTTCTCGAAACCCGGCCGGGTTTCATTTTTTCAAATTTTTTTAATTAAAGTCTGGGTTGACCCGGTGGTCGAACCGTTTGATCCGTTGGTCGAACCGGTTGACCCGTTCAAAAAAATAATAATAATAACAAATTAAAAGCCGAGTTGACTCGACGATCGAACCGTTTGACCTGATGCCCGGTGACTCGATCGAACCCGGTTTTCAAAACATTGGTTTTAATTCACAAAATCGCCAAAAGATATTTAAAGAATAGCCGTTGAATGAAAATAATGAAATACTAGTAAGAAAGTGATGATTTTGTTTTAAATGACTCATTGAAGATATCTTTTAAACCTAATGGCTCATTAATAGAGGCATATAATTCAACTAATTATATTTTACGGCATATAATTCAACTAATTATATTTTACAGTACAGTCTTTGCAATTAGGAAAGTTATGTGTTTATATGTAATGTGTAATTGTAAAATAACAAAAGTGACAATTATCTCAGTTGGTAAAACAAAGAGTAATGCTGATGAGGCAAATTTTGTTGATTAATGGCTAAATTAACATAATATGAGATGTGTTATGACGCCTAGAGTTTTGTGTTCTTGTGTTTTTGATTTGAGAAATGATTTGCACACCCATTTTTTTTATTAGGACACTCCCAGTGTATGCATTACATACTTGTACAATACTTACAATATGGTTTAACTGTTTGTACAGTTGAGTGTCCTAATCAAAACAATGAGTGTCCCAATCACCACCCTTTTGATTTGGATTGGATAAGAAAAACTACTAAAACGAAAATATAAACCGTAACTTGATGGCTCGGCTGGATCAATTAAAAAACCGTTTTTTAAAAGATTGGGTTAACCTCTATCATTGGGGATGAGTGGACAAGTCACAAGTCGGCTAGGACGAATGAGATATTTGCCAAAACATTTTAATTAGCGGCTATCTTTTTTTATATATATATATCCGGTACAGGTTTCAAGATATAGATCGTTGTCAATCCTTGTATGGTGATTGTATGTACGACAAGAAAATGCTCGCAATGGCCAAGTTACACAATTCTGTGTAATGACTAACACAATTCGTATTGTAGACATGTTTTATTATGTTCTTGTTTTATTTTATGGCAATGTCAAAATCTTGCAGCTTTTGTCAAACAACAGATAATCAAACCTATTTCATTTTAGAATGAATAATCATATTTGAAATAATTGGTCTTGAAACTCAGTTTAGTTTTATTGTCAAGACTTAGATCACAGAAATAAATAATTATATACTTTAATTTTCTACAAATTAAATATACAATAAGCTAGCAGAAACTATTTTTTGTTCGAGTGGAACTTTTTAAATACATTTTATATGAAACTTTAGAAAAGTTCATAGATTTTTGGGTGTTTCGATATAAACGAATAACGTTAGATATTTTCCACAAAAAGTCTAATTAAGTTGATACATCCATCAGCATGACATGGTTACACCAACGTTATCTAGAAAAAATAAATAAATAAATAAATAAATAAATAAATAAATAAATAAAAGGACAATCAATGAATGTTTTAGCTGGTTTAGGAATTAAATAGTTGGAATATTAACTGAAATTTGTAAAATGACACTTGCTATCATTATTATCTTACTGAAACCATTCTACCTAAGCACTATTGAACATAATTAAATCGTGAAACAAGCTTCACAAATAACTTTTTTACGTAAAAGTATCGATATGCAAGAGTATCGACATAGACAATAAGAAGCTTTGTTTCTTGAGTACATGCAAATCCAGCGCGAACTATGTAACATTGTTTCAACATACTCAAGGGTTTGTTTGTGAACGATCGAAAGTTGTCTTTTGTTGCCCTCTTTTTATTTTTGAATGGCATTAGTGAAAGCATATGTGAGTGTATATCCTTATGACCACATTCAGTTTTTATTCTTCTCCATGATGAAGTGCTAAGTGATTCGTGGTGTTCGTGATATATATATATATATATATAGGGTGAGTTATAGCAACAGGGGCTATTGGTTAGATTAACCCTTTCTAGCTTTTTTTTTTTTTTTTTTTTTTTTTTTTTTTTTTTTTTTTAATCAAAAAGCTATAAACCTGAAAGTGCGGAACAGAAAATATAAATTTTAATAAGTCAAACGCTTAAAACAGTCAGAAATACGGAACAAAAACTGGCAAAAACTGGGCTGCGCTGGAAAAAAATAAGGAATAAAGTGGGAGACAAGGGCTGACACCCTTGTCCCCCGTTTCCCTAATAGTCCCCATATATATATATATATATATATATATATATATATATATATATATATATATATATATATATATATATATATATATATATACCATACCGATGATAATTAGATGACAAGACATCTATATATACAAAAGCATATACGTTTAAGGAGAACGACCAAGACGAATTATATAAGTTTATGCCAATATTCTACCGCGCGATGTTTGTTGCTAAAAAGCAATGTTGCAAAAATCGGCCGAATCGGCCGATTAATCGCTAATCGGTGATGCACCTTGTCGATTTTCGAAAATCGGTGAAAAAATCGGCCTAAGCAAAAAAATCAGAAAAAATGGGTCAAAAATCGGCCGAATCGGCCAAAAATCGGCCGAATCGGTCAATTTAAAAAAAATAAAAATTTAGGCATTTTACTTAATTTGGGGATCGTTTATTTCACTTATAACGTACAATGGGTCTCATAATCAGAATTGAAGCCTTTTATTGAGGTTTGTAAACATAGAAGGCTTGGAATCAGTTAAGATATTTAGTTTGCTCTCCAGAAATTCCCAAAACATGCAGGAAATGCCAAACCGATTAATCACCGATTAATCACCGCCTTGACCGATTACAGGCTGCAGGGTGGTCGACCGCCCGACTACCGATTCACGATTTTTGCAACATTGCTAAAAAGTATTAAATTTCCGAATGAGGTTCAGACATGTGGTTCCACTTTGATAAAGTAAGTATAGCTTACTTGGATCAATATAGGAAAAACAATGATAAGAAATTACAACTTTTAAAAGCAAAAGTCATCATATTCAATCTATAGCACTACATCAAGCACATAGGAAAATGAACAAAATTACACACATATATATATAGTTTCTGAATTATAATCGTGTGCTTTGTTTACCATGCAACGTGTGCTTTGTTTACCATGCAAACTTTGAAACCTTAACTTTGTTTACATGTTAGACTATTGACTAGGAATACATGAATAGATTACTATTCTTTGATTTTTATAGATCTAAACCTAATTGTAGGCTAAAAGATGGCTAGTTTTATGATTGCAACAATATTTTAGAGCGAGTCAATAAACTTAATGGTGTAATTATTTTACCAAGTGACACAAAGTCTATGAAATTTTACTCACTTTATATAGCACAAAAATTAAAAGTCAATAAACATAACGGTGTCATTATTTTACTTGCTCCCCATACCTAATCTTAGCCTTCTTTTTCTAAAGTCACTTGACTTATCTCATCTCATCTCCTAACATTATTGTTCAAAGGGGATTAACTAAAATTTAAGTACATGCATTTAAGAAATGACAATACACAAAATTTGGTTACTTAATGTCATAATTAGTTAAATATGATGTCCCAAGACATGTTTATTGCATCTGCCTGTCATGTGTACGGGTTACTTATTTCATTTTGGATAGGGATAGGTTGTTTGGCAAAAAATACAAATGATAACCTTTTTTTTAACCGTGAAACGAAAAGTGAGGAATAAAAAATATAAATGTTAACAAGTTAAAAATATTAAATTGACAAAAAATAAGGAACAAAATCTGATAAAAAACTATGTTGTACTATAAACAGGAAGTTAAAAGGGGTGTAGGTTGTTAAAAGTACAAAAACATGTAGGCCAGGAGGGTATATATAACACAACCCTTCATTAAATTGTCAATGATAAAACATTTTACGACATAAACTTGCTTTTAAATTTGAGAAATTGAGTTACCAAAACAAAATAAAATATTCTAATTCCGGATGAAAGTGTTAATTATAGGTTTTTGTTGACTATATTTTAACTTCAAAAAATGAGATTGAAAACTAGAAGTTATTAAGGCTTAAGGGATAGAATGTAAATTATCACACTTGAGAATTAAATTTGGCACCTTCTTTTAATTTGCAACACCATTACCACTAAGCTAAAGCCGTAGTTGTTAAATCTTTTCAATTAGGGATGTAAGGGCCTTGTTCGGTAGGCAGCTTTTTAAAGTTTTATAAGAGCTGTAAGCTTTTTACTTTTAAAATAAAGCTCCAATTAAAAAAGAAAAAACTTTGTTTGGAAAGATTAGCTAAAAGCTTTTATATATAGAAAAAGCTCCAATTTTTAACAGCTATCAAAACAAGCGTTGTAAATTTCATAGAGGTGTTTGCAATCTTGCATCTTTAATTACTAACATGCCCCATGATCATTTATGTGCTCACACCCAAGATTTTAAAGGTGTATACCGGTTGGACTAGCAAGAATCCACTAGCAAAAAGCATATGGCATATTCACGTACATTAATTTTTGCGCACCATTTTAATGAATCCATAATTATATGAATACAAAACTCTAACCTTACAAGTATAAAAAATATAAAACGTAAATATTACTACATTCATATGAAGAAGATTGATATTTACTATCATTGAGCAACATCTAAATTACATAGCATTTGATTAACTTCATGATGTTTGTGGCCATAAATTGAAAATGTCTCTCAATGAACATCTAATAAGATTAAACGAATTCGGAATGATATTGCTACATCAATATAGAATGCATGTCATCAATAACCGTTGCAAGCACGTTCTCTTTAAAAACTACAATTATTAATAATAAAATGAGTTTATTATTTTAATTTTTTATATTCGTTTACAAATATAGATACGTCATTTTATGTCATTTAACATCTTATATTACAGTCAATAGCTAACTTACCAAACACTTTTATTAAAAAGAATATACAGTTTGTAGCTCATATTAACAGCTTTGTAGTTTACAGCTTACAACTTACAGTTTACAGCTTATAGCATACAGTTTACAGCTATTTTTACCAAACATACCAAGGACCCAAAAAATACAAATGATATCCCCCTATTTTTTTTTTTTCAGTTTTTTAGTTTTATTTTAATAAATTTGTTTATATTATAAATTATAAGCCTGAAAGTACGTAATAACAAATGTAAAGTTTAACCACTCGAAAATATTAAACTGACAAAAAGTACAAAACATAAACCGACAAAAAAATCATTGTTGTACTGTAAACTAAATGGACAACCCCTTTTTCGGGTGGACTAGAGGTACATATAACTTATCCCTTTCAATTATAAGTTATGTATTGAGAAATTAATTATATATCTTGGCTTATGAATAGTAAAATCTCATTTATATCCGCGCTTTATTTCTAACGGTTAAAATCATATCTTTTCTAAATGTTTAAAACGTTTTACACATTTCGGCTATGTTTAATTAATATATATTTTTTAATGAAAAATGAGTGTAGAATAAGTTACATATCGAATTTACATTCTTTTTCAAAACATACTAATATATTGTGTGTGAGCTAAATATAAATTATAGCGTAAAATGAGTACTTTTTATTGATCCATTTCCAAAAAGGTGACAAAACCAACAACTTTCCTAATTTGGTCATGTGCTAACGTACGAATGTGCGATCCCACTTTTTTAATAATAAAGTTACCTCACCACTCTCCCTTCTCATTTATTTTTTTTCATCACTTTCTCTCTCCCTTTTTTTTTTCAGTCACCACCACCCCCACCCCATCACCACAACAGATCCGCCATCACCACCTCATCACCATCACCACTTGATCAACACCACCACATATCCACCATCAAACTTGATTTTTTATAGATCTACGAATTTTTCTTGATTTTTTTTAATAGAGCTACAAGTTTTTCTTGATTTTTTTAATAGATCTACAAAAGGTTTTAGTTTGGATGACGAAAAGGTTTCGGTTTCAAGAATCCCACTAGAACCATTTGCAACATAATTGAGAAAAGGTTGACCGGAAAGGTTTCAGTTTCAAGAATCCCACTAGAACCATTTGAATCTGGAAATAAAGCGAAGTCGCACATTAGCACATTTAAATCGCACATTTGAATCTGGAAATAAAATGAATCTGGAAATAAAACTAAGGGTAAGAGATAGTGGGGGACAAGAGATAGTGGGTGAGACAAGTGACAAGTGATAGTGGGGAACAAGTCCTATTTGTCTTGACACGTGTCAAGAAACTAAGGGAATCGCACATTCGCACGTTAGCACATGACCAAATTGGAAAGACTAGTTGGTTTTGTCACCCTTTGAGAAATTGATAAACAAAAAGTACTCATTTGATAATTTACGCTAAATTATATCCATATTTTTATATGAAATTCAAGTTGTATCTATATCAAAAGTATTTTAATATTGCCATATTGGTCCATTTTAATCGTATTTTAGAAACCTTTTTAATGGTAAATTCTTTTTCTTTTTTTTTATATTTCGTTTCGTTCAGGTAACTGTAAAGTTTAATATTGTTGTAATTTGTTTTGTAATTTTTAAATAGTTAAAGGATAAATATTAAAAATTCTATCAATATTTAGTATCTCACCCCTATTTTAAGTGGCAAATATAAAAAAGTTTCTACCTAGTTGCTTGTTAGGCATGTTATTTTTGCTTTGCTTATTAGGGCCCGTTTTCTTTTTCTTTCCACCGTATAATTAACCACTTAGGGTCTTTTTTTTTTTTTTTTTTTTTTTTTTTTTTTTTTTTAAGGAACAGTAAATTTGAGTTCATGATTATATTAATGCGTAGTAATGGAACTTTTGTTTTTCTCGAACTAACGATATATTATAGAATCATAAGAAACTAGATCGATGAAAAGAGAAACAAGGATCTAAAGCACAAACTTTATGACCTTTTCCATCGCATTATTTTATTCACATCTAAATAAACACCATCAACAAGTCGAAATAAATAATTAGAAAGTAATGTGGTGCCTACTTAATAGATAAACTTAAGAGATATATTAAAAGGTTAAGAAAATTACAAAAAGAAGACTATTCAATATTCTTTCTTTAATAAATAAACGTGGCCTATCTACATCCATATAAGTGAATTAAAAATATGTTTGTTAGGTGAGCACTCTACATGGTACTCCTCGTCTATGAAATGGCCCTCACCCCATTAATTAAACCTTTTTCCAATCGGGACCATCGCAGTCACTAGACAACAATATGTCCAAGATATTATTGATGTAGGACATCCCTTACTTTACAACTAAATAATTCAAAGCAAAATATATATACCCATATACGTAGATGTATGCATACGGCATTTTGTGAGAAATCGTCGGCTGTCGTTGGTCGCCGGTCAGTAATCAACACACTTGGTACACGATCGTTGTCCGTGGTGGACGAGTTAGTTACCTCAACCACTACTACGCAAAACTAGTCTAATATACATTTTTTTTTTCATATTTAAAAAGTGTGTAAAATTTTATTAGTTTATTAACACTTAATAACGTGAAAAAATTAATTACACTAATAATAAGTGTGAAAAAATAATATAAAACACATTTATAAGTGTTTGAACTTAATTATAACACCCATTTTCTCCATACTTGAGGAAGTGTGAAGAAATTGGGTGTTACAAAATGACTTCGACACCTATAAGTGTAAACATTTCTAAGATTTCTTCATACTTAAAAGTGTAAACTTTCTTTTGATGCAATTATAAGTGCGTGAAATCTATTATTGGTTTACAATTTGTTTTCACATTTATTAATATAACCAGTTTTTACACATTATTAAATGTTACTAAATTAATAAAATTTTACACACTTTTAAAAATGTGAAGGAAAAAATGTATAGATTAGACTATTTTTATGTAGTGGAAGAGCAAGTTATAACTTTTTTTCATGTGATAAAAGGCATGCGTGTTGTCTATATTCCGGCCCGGTGAGATGAGTATTTAGTAGCAATGAAATATAGCGAGAAAAAATGTTGTCCAAGTACTTAGGATTCTCATAATTAAGGCCAACTTTTCCATTGTAATACTTATTAGGTGTCGGTGTCATTATGTGAACTGTATGAACAATCTGTCCCGTTTACGTAGAGTATTTTCAAGATCTTTTATTTTTTTTCAAAAGTTCAAAAATTTCATCTATAAGTTTTGAAACTTCTTTTGCATGTTCCTCTTTGACAATCTCAAAATTAGAAATTATTTTATGAAACGTTGAATTTTGATTTTTCAAATCAGAAATCCTATTGTGAGAACTTGAGTTTTCTTTTTCATATTCTACTTATTTATTTTCCAAATTGATTTTTAATTTCTTTTCACGGAAAATAGCTTGAGAGTAACCTAATTCCAATTCTTCTTTCTGAATTAAAAAAAAAAAAAAAAAAAAAGTTTTACAGACTATTCATGTCACATGATCCTTGATTTGCCTGTCTATGGATGCATTCCTTCCATTTTCAATAGTTATATCTTTATCACAATCATTACTATGAGTTTGTAACATGTCAGCAAGTTTAAAATTTTAAGCACGTTCACGTTAAAATCAACTGGTTCATGAAGATCTTCAACTTTATTATGAATCGATTGAGTTTTAACACAAGCAAGTTTAGAACCGCTTGGTTGAAGTTCAAGTAATTTATTAATAGTTTCTGGTTCATCAAGAATTGATTCATTTTGATTGTTGCAGATTCATCATCAGTAGCATATGATACCTCATTATGTAAAGAATCATCAGCGTCCGTGTCGTAACTCGGACCACTTCCATCCTCATGCTTTTCTGATTCTTAATCAACCTTTTTAATCTTGCCATAAAGATCAAATTTGCGTCCAATGCATCACCATAGTTGTAACACCCCAACCTGACAAGGGTAAAGATGTCACAATAATATGGTTTCACATCAGAACATACAGAACATAACAAAAGAAGAAGTCTTACATAAATAACTTTAATCTAGAATGACTATGGTCAAATCTTCACTCAGCTCTACTCTCAATCCCAGAAAGCTATCCCAAAAGCTATTTTTAATACCTGCCGCGGTGAAAAGAAATGCGGCTGAGCTTAAAAAGCCCAGTGAACGGATATAACAATAATGAAACGAAATATAAATGCTGAAGTACAAATGTTATAATTTGGGAAACATAATTTAGGCAAAATGGATAGTACGGAAATGTAATGTGTGGTTTAAGTAAAGAATTTATACAATTATTTGTATAAACAGAATCAGAATATACCATGAGCTCAGAAACATATCATAATCATCATAATTACATATCTTCATAATCATATAGAGGGGAGGCCTCTTAGATAATTAGACAATATGAGGGGTGTCCTCATTAAATAAATGTAGTAGCTAGCTCCCAAAAATGTGAAGGACGCGTATTGCACACACATCCACATTCACTAGACAAATCACATATAATAGATAACAGATCTAGGATGCATCCATACGCCTATGCAGACAAATCACAATCATAGTGGCCATTCATATATAACAGAAGGGACGTGGCAGAACATCAATCTACTGCCCTAGAGTCATATCAGAGGTGCATCTCTGACACGGACATGTGACCCCCATGCCTAGTGAAGCTCAGGTAACTTAAGGTTCATAATCAAAGGTTCAAAACATAATTGTCATATCAGAAGGTTCAAATAGCAAGGTTTATCATAACAGAGGTTCAAAACAGAATGTTCATATCACAAAGGAAACCTTAAAAGTAAGGTCAAAATATCTGTACCTTAGCAATGCAATAGGATCAAAAGAAAGATTCACAGAAAGGGAAAAGTTCACTTCTTCTTCAATATATTTACCTGAATTAGGATCATCTTATTATTAATAACTTTATCTTAAATCAAATTCCTCCTTTTAGTCAACTTTTCATTTTTAGTAACTTTCCATATTTAGTAACTTTCCATATTTAGTAGATTTCCCAAATTAGTAAGTTTTCACATTAAAATTAGGTTAAGTCTTTAAATAAATCATTATTATGGAATTAGGGTTTATTGGAACCAAATTATGATAGTTTAGGGTTTAAAATGTCAACTTTCCATAAATTAAGGTTTTATATGCTAACTTTCTATAAATTAAGGTTTAATAATTAATTATACCAAAGTTCAAGGTCTAAAGTGCAAATGTTTTAAATTCACATTCTATCCACATTAATCCTTAAATTACTAATATTAACAAATCAATCCTCCAAGTTTCCAAATTTACAAAATTAACCCATAAGTTAAAATAACTAATTCTTATCCATAAATACTTAATATTAACATATTTAATCCTTATAGTTTCAAGAATACACATTCTACCCTTATTAATAATTTATACGAATCACCTCTTATACTTATATAATTTCCAAAACAAACCCTCAAGTTTATTTAAGTATAATTCAAACCTTTTACTTAATTAAAGTTACAAATAAACCTTTTAATTATCAAGTTTACACAATACATCCTTATACTTATTTTATACAGCTTCCCCATATATTTTATGATTTCCAGAATTAACCTTAAAGTTTAATAATTTACAATTACCCCCTTATAGTTTTAAAAAATCCATTCGATTTAAATATAAATCCTCAAAACCCTAACCCTACTTTTCCAATCATTATACAATCATTCAAATCATCAATAAATATCATTTAATGCATTAAAAATTATCAAAACCCTAACCCTAATCCATTTGACCCAATCTATATTTTTATTCTTATTCTTATTTGAACCAATTTTTATTCTTATTCTTATTTAAATTCATACGATTTTTCTAGCATGCATGGATCGATTTTATACGCGTATTATGAATCATAGGAATGCTAGAGATGATAAAAAAAATTACCACTTGAAGATTTGGACGTGAGAAAGAGCAGGAACCAAATTAAACCCTCGGTTGAAACAAATCGAACAAAACAATTCCAAACTATCGAACCAAGCTACCAAAGCTTCAACCACGAATTTTCCCAACTTTTATGGCTTAGAACACGTCCAGGAAAAATACTAGAGAGCCTCCAGAAATTTTGTGTCGAGTGTATGGATTTTAAGGGTTTCGACTTGGTATATAGTTGGTTTAGGTTTTCTAAAAAAATTAAAACGTGTATAATATATTTATAAGAGGTGTAATACTGTTCTTGGGATGCAATCTTATGGGATAATGTCAATTTAAAATATTATACAAGTTTTCTAATGTATTTGGGATTTATTTCTTAATATAATTATATATATATATATAAATAATTAAAATCAATTTTTATTAATTATATAAAAGAATTATCTTACTTTTAAAAAAGTGACAAACTTTATTCATACTTAATTCATTATGATCATATATTATAAAGTTCCAAATTTCTAGGGTTTATTTGGTACTATTTAAATGTTACTGCAAATTTTTGAACTTAGGGGCATTTTAGTCATTTTACATGCTTTTAAAATTTTAGGTATTACAATAGTCATTAGTAACCATCAAGAAGTACTATTTTTCAGCAGTCAACTGATAAACTTGTCCTTTATCTGTAGCCAGCAACATATTTTCTCTAAAGTGCATACGATTGTGAACTTTACCACTCAAGCAGTCTTTGGCGAAATCAATATCTTGTCACCATAACACTTTATGTTCGCATCCTTTTTACCCTTATCCACATGATCAATCCTAATACCACCCTAATTTTTAACTTCATTCTTTGGTTTGAAGACTTGTCTTTTGTTAGTAGCAGTAGGAGCTGGAGTAGTACGAAGATTGTTTTTGGTGGGTTTCTTGTATTAAGACTTCTGAATTTGCTTCCCAAGTCATTATATTAAGAAGTTCAACAATTGCTTCAGATGAGTTTGGAGTTTCAGATTCTATGGGTTCTTCATCTTCAAATTCAGATGGTGAAACATATTTGGCTTTATTTCTGCTTGAAGAATGAGAGCCGTGATAGTTCATTGAAGATGCCATAAGTGCTAAGGGGTCATTGACGGGCCTTTCTAAATTTTGCTTGAACTCTACCCTGATCTCATTGACTTCATCCTAATTATGCTTCAATGTATTAAACAAATTGTTGATATTAATCTGATTCAAGTCTTTGTTATGTCTGATCTGTGTAGCAAATCGTTTCCATTATTTGAAGACTTTGAAGGAGCTTAATGTTGTGCTCAATATTTATTCTCTTCACCTTTTAGCTATTCATCTCATTGATCAGCTTGGTAAAAGCCGAGTTATGAATCTTCAAGAGTTTTAGTGGGTTTTACTTGAAAGGATTGGTAATTCCAAAGGATCAAAGTTTGTTTAGTTTGAATTCAAACTTTTGCTCCTTGCATTTGCCTTTCCAAAGCATATCCCATCTCATACGCAGATTGGTAAATGTCAATGGAATTATAGATATCATCATGTAATCTTTGCATCAACAAGTTCTTTGCTTTCAAGTCAGCATTGAATTATTCTAACTCTGCTTTAGTTAAGTATTCTTCCTCTTGATCCTTCGTATATCCAACCACTTGCGGTGAAGTAGAAGTATCAGTTGGAACTTGAATTTTCTTGAAAACGTATGGTCCATTCTTGATGGAATTAAGTAACAACTTTCGATTAATTTTTTCATGAGTATGACTGAGGAAACGAGATAACCATTGAGCATAATGACACCTTTATATAGCATCCGAGTCCTTGAATCGTAAACTAAAATCTTAATTATAGATGTTTAGTATGGAAAATGGTTAAGTGAAATGTAGTGAGTGAGTTAATCTCGGAATAAAGTAATCTCGCATTACAAGTTGAATGGAATCTCGTAGCAAAAAGTAAAGTAAGCTATCTCGTAATACCAATAATTTAACAAAAAGTTGTGATAAAAAATTAAGAGTGGATCTCGTGATAAAACCAACCCGTAATTGATAATCTGAATGGATCTCGTAATTGATGTGAAAAGAAATACCTCGTGATTTGAACCTCGTAACACAATATTTTTAACTAACATCGTAAAACAAATGCCTGATACAATCTTGTGATTCAAACTTTATACCCAACCTCGTAATCAAAGTGATAATACTATCTCGTAACAACAACCTCGTAATGAAAATGCAAATACTATTTCTTAAACACTACCTCATAACAATATAAATTAGCATATTTGCCGGGGTTTCATCCCTTTTACCCTAAAAAAAACAATATAAATTATCAAGCCCTATAACGAATTCAATCTTGTAACAGAATGAAAAAGAACCAATTTCTTAACGGTGAATATAATCACCTCGTGAAATAAACCTAAAATCTATCTCTTGAAGAAGTTACCTCTAGAGAATAAGTTATCTCGTGTTGACTAGTCAAATCTCTAAACATAAGTAGATATTAGTGGAAACAGTGCTACCTCGTAGTAGAATAATGAGATAAGGTATCTATCTCGTAACAGATTGGTAATGCAATGGAGACACCTTCCGAGATTTTCTCACGAGATACAAAATACGATTAACCCGATCACAAGATAGAAATACACAAAACAAACTTGAACTTAAATTGTCCCAAATCTTGATATCTAAGCTATAAGCAACAATTTTAAACCGATAGAAACTTAAATTTATCCACTATGAAGCTTTAGAATCAAGAAAAATGAATTTTGCTATAATCTTCACTTTATTACGTTTAACAGAAAAAGTAAGTAAACAGTGGTGGAATATGGATAGTAACGCGACACTAACAGGATATTATTAATAGACAATATATACACACTTACACACTTAACTATCGTATATTGTCAAAATATGTTGTATCATTTATCGTGTTACAACCGGTGTTAAATTTGAATCAAACTATTAATCAAGGGAAAAAGAAAGAAAGAGGGGAAGCATGCTTATTCTTTGTGGTTGATAGTTTGCAGGCTTAAGTTAAATCCAAGAACATATATATAGATGCTGTCAATAACGATTGTTATATATATATATATATATATATATATATATATATATATATATATATATATATATATATATATATCAAGACAAAGAGAGATGTGTTGTAGTTGACATGCACAGTAAGAGAATGCTACTATCTATTCTATCAATTTCTGAAAAGTGGTTGGATTGTGACCTTAAACATGCTATCCTAAGATTCTATAGACGACATTACTGAATAATAAAACCAGGGTAGTACTTGTGTTGTTGGTTAGAAAAATACAGTAGTGATGATAGACTCATTCAATATCATGTTGGTTCTTCATATGGTTGACATTTGTCAATTATCAGTCAAATATTTAAGATTGATACAACATTTATGCATCATTCAATTATCAAGTGAAGTGAATCAATAGAACAAAATGATTACACGAACATTAAACTTGTTAAAATTTGATATGATATGATATGACCAAGTGATTAAAAATGCATTTATAAAGTTATTTAAAAATAAACTCAACCTTTAAGTTATATTTTAAAGAAGAATTCCTATTTGGATTACATGTGCACCAATCTTATCACTAGGTATCCTAAACTTTAATAAAGATTTTGATGAAATCCATTAACAAAATTAATTCTAATAAATGGTGGGAAATATATAGTTTAAAACTCAAAGGTAGCACCTACCTACATACATACAACTAGGGTTTTTTTTTTCTTTCTTTCTTTTTGTTTCTATCATGGCCATTTAAAATACATAAGATTGCTTTCATGGGTGGTTTCTTGATATCTTTTGGGTTCTTTCAAAGCTTGAGTTTTGGATGTTTTGTGCCTCACAAAGCATGGACAAATACTAGATTCTAACTTACAATTAATTAGCCCTTCACTATCATCATTAGGCAATGCTAGTTGCTTTTTAATACACTCATTTATTTGTCAAAGATATAATCAGTATCATGTGACATTGTTTTGTATAAAATATTAAATCAACTCCAATAATTAACATAAAGTATTGGACCATAGTGACATGTTACATTGTCATGAAAAAGGATTGGAGTTTATGAATATGTAGTTGTGTTGGGACGAATTTTTTATGGTAACAACTCTAAACAAGATTGGGGTTGACACAAACATGTGAAACATGAGTAAACACATATCTTTAGCTTCAAATAGAACTTAAATCAACCCAATACTTATAACATTAGAACATGCATGAGTTTTATATAACATGTGCATTAATGAGTGTTTAAGGTAACCAATATAACCATTTCGTTTCACCAAAGTTTTAAAATATCTAGACTCTTATTGCTAGTGGCCTTTGGAAATTTCGGTAGACATGTGAGATGTGGCTACTTGTAATGTTTGAGCTTTATGAGACAATTAAACTAACTGCCTATGTTTTACATCCCCTTAAAGTTACAAGACGAGGCATGTTACGTTATATGAAAAGGTTGTTCTTCTTTCTTTCGCAAACCTAACTGTATATTACATATACCAATTCAAACGAGAGACGAATAGGTCAAGTTAACTCTCGGAGAGAACTAAATATACCACTTTTTCTACGAGGGAATGTGTTTTTATAGTTAGACGATTATTTTTTGTACAAGCCATTGGGCTTTTTGATATTTCGTGATAAACTTAGCCGACTTTGTATGTTGGGTTCTAGAATAATCCTCAAAGGATTATATAGTATAATAGGGGCAGATTGTTTCAGCTTATATAGCCGGCTTATGTCTTATGTGGTTTTCGGCTTATATATGTGTCATAAGCTCCCTTTTTGTGGCTTATTTTGGAACTTGTGGGATTATATAAACTTATCATGACATGATAAGCTTATATAAGACAGAAATTCTCAAAATAAGCTACAAAAAGTGAGCTTATGAAACATAAGCCGAAAACCACATAAGCCATAAGCCTGCTATATAAGCTGAAACAAACACCCCCCATAGTAATCATGAGTTAATGAATGGAGAAGCCAAATTATAATTCCAATATGATCACATACAATTATGAAGTCACCATATGATCACATACAATTATGAAATCAAGTGTGCCTGTTAATTGAAATCACCATATGATCACATACAATAATGAAATCAAGCCGGACTCCTACTTTTTCTAGTCGCTTTTGGATGTTTTGATCGAGACAAAAGAAACGTGGCCACATGTAATGCTTAAGTGTAATTACTCAATCTAGCAACTTGGCTATGTCCTCCATGCCTTCAAAGCTTGAAGATGATGTGGTATCCTACATGTCTTTATAAACCTTTGAACTTTCCTTTTCGAAAAATATCTTTATGCAATGAACAATAGCACTCCATTATTTGTATTGGAATTTTCACTTTCTTTATCATCTTGATAGTGGCATTTCTCTACATGGAATATATAATATATGTGTTCACGGCAAAATGAGAAGCTGTTAACTGATGACTTTACAATATCTATAAAAGCCGGGACTTGTTGCAAAAATATAAGTTACAAGAATCATTGGTACACTATGCTGTAAGATGTATATTTCGGATTATTATTAGTCGATTCTTGACGCTGATGATCTAAAGATGAAAAAGATATATTGCTAACAGAACAAAAATTAAGACAAGAAATTTACTTATAGATTTTGTAATGGCAATACAAAAAATAGTTGCTCCCTACTATATTTTTTGTATGACCCAAGACAAATAGTATCTGGGCCCAGCCCATAAAAATATTTAAAGCCCAAGAAGTACTGAGGTCCAGAAGCTGCTTAAACTAGAAAGCTTAATGTAAAGTTATATAAGAATTGAGACTTGTTAGGGTTAAATTAATTTTTTCTTATAACATCCCAAATATATACATGAGATAAAAAGAAAGATCTCACATTGCATATATTAGTTAATACTCATTCAAATTGTGCGACAAAATTAGAGGATACATGATTTGAGTAAAACTCAAGAAGCATTCAAAAGGGTTCATGCTTTATAGAATTGTGGTTTTGGTAATGTTGTTTTCGTTTGGTGTGAGATGCTTCATAACTAAGTGACGTGTTTGTAATATATATATTTGTGAAAATGCTGGTTTGGCTTTCCAAAAGAGATAATAAAGGAAAATGCATATGACAGGAGCAATGAGAATAGAGAAATCTATTTACCAAGTAAACGGTTAAATATGCCTATGCCAGCAGTGAGAAAAAGGTTCATTGAGTAATATGATCGATAGACCGATTCAATGTGTTACATAAACTCGAAAAATTCATTGTCAAACAAAATATTTTTCATCATTTTCAGGAAAGGTAAAAAAAAAATAAATAAATAAATAATTAAAATAAATAAATAAATAAATAAAACATTAACAGTCAAACAAAATATTTTTTGCCATTGCGACAAACATTGTTATGAAACATTTTTTTAGATTTTTTCATTGTGTTGATTAGTTAGTAATATAACCGTTGTATTTGATGTTCCTTAATTAAACCGTGTATTTTGTTATTGTATTTTTTAAGTTACCTTAACAAATGGTTTCCAAACTATGCAAAAACTACATGTAAACCTGGTTATGTATAAAACTACTCCCTCTATTCTAAAATAATTGTCCATAAAAAAATTAAAAAAAAAAAAAAAAAAAAAAAAAAAAAAGAAAAAAAAAAAAAAACCGCGGTTTTAGAACATCATCATCACTACAGTTTTCTTTTTATTACTTTTTGCAAAATGACAATTTTACCATTAACTAATACAGTATATTTTTTAAAGTGAGCAATTAATTAGACAACCCGAAATAAAATTATAGAAAATAAATATGAGACAATAAATATGAGACAGAAGGAGTAGTATCAGACTATCAGTCATAGAATAGTAACGTCATTGCCTTGGATAAGAGCCCGTTTGAAACAATAAGCCCGTGAGCTAGATTTTGCAGGTTTGGGCTCAACTGAAAAAACCTTAGCTCAATTTGTTATATCTTTGTATGTACGCGTAATTGTTTTAGTTTTATTTTATTAGTACATGGTTTTGTAAACATACAATATCCAGGAAATTAAGATATACGTCCTAAAGGTCTATGTAACACTAACACCTAGAAATGTAGAAGGGTAAAAGGAGATGAATTATTGTTTAATTTTACATAGGAAAATCGAGCTTTTTTGGCTTTGAAGTATGCAACATAACCGGTATTTGTAGGTTGAGTAAAACCGTATATCTCATTCATCATTCATCAATACATAATATATAATACATAGAATAGTCTAGAACCGGGCTTGAGCCCAATACAAATATACACAAACCATACGGGCTAATATACAGGCTAACACCCCCCCCGCAGTTGGAGCGGGAGGACCCCGGACGCTCAAACTGGAGCGAAACTCTTCAAACAATGCAGAAGGCAAACCCTTAGTAAAAATATCAGCATATTGGTACCGCGAAGGAACATGAAGAACCCGAATCTGACCAGCAGCAACCAGATCACGAACAAAATGTATATCAATCTCAATATGCTTCGTACGCTGATGCTGAACCGGATTGCATGATAAATAGACAGCACTAACATTATCACAGTAGACAAGCGTAGCGGAAGATAAAGGTGTATGTAACTCACGAAGTAAGTTCCGTAACCAACATGTCTCAGCAACAGCATTGGCAACACCACGATACTCTGCCTCTGCACTAGAACGAGAAAGCGTCGGCTGACGCTTAGAGGACCAAGAGAGTAAGTTGTTGCCGAGAAAAACACAGTAACCTGAAGTCGACCTGCGAGTAGTGGGACAACCAGCCCAATCTGCATCTGAATAAGCAACTAAATCTGTAGTAGATGATGAGAATAACTGCAAACCATAATCCAATGTACCACAAACATAGCGCAAGATCCTCTTAAGAGCAGATAAATGAGGCTCCCGAGGATCATGCATATAAAGACACACCTGCTGTACTGCATATGAAATATCCGGTCTAGTAAAAGTAAGATACTGTAGGGAACCAGCAAGACTCCGATAAAGAGTCGGATCAGAAACTAGATCACCTGTATCACCCAGCTTGGACTCAGTATCAACAGGAGTCCGACTGGGATTACAATTAACCATACCAGCCCGCTCAAGAATCTCAACAGCATATTTCTTCTGAGATAAAAACATCCCTGAAGAATCCCGTGTAACAGAAATACCCAAAAAATAATTAAGCGAACCCAAGTCTGTCATAGAGAACTCCTGATGTAAGGAAGTGATAACCTGCTGTAACAAAGCCTCAGAAGAAGCAGTGAGCACAATATCATCAACATATAATAACAAATAAGCAGTATCAGTCCCGTGGCTGTAGATAAATAAAGAGGAGTCACAACGACTATGATGAAACCCAACACGAGTGATATAAGTGGCAAACCGCTGAAACCAAGCCCGAGGGGCCTGCTTTAGACCATAAAGAGACCGCTGGAGTAAACATACATAATCAGGATGTTCAGAATCCCGAAACCCTGGAGGCTGATGCATATAAACAGTCTCAGATAAATCACCATGTAAAAAAGCATTCTTGACATCAAGCTGATGAATCGGCCAGTGTCGAGAAGCAGCTAAACTAAGAACAGTCCGAATAGTAGCCGGTTTAACGACTGGGCTGAAGGTTTCATCAACATCAACCCCCTCTAACTGTGTACTACCATTCGCCACAAGACGAGCCTTGTAGCGACTAAGACTACCATCTGCCAAAAACTTATGGCGAAAAAGCCACATACAACGAACAATATTGGCGTCTATAGGTCTAGGTACTAAAATCCAAGTGTTATTCTTAATAAGTGCATGATATTCATCACGCATAGCATTTTGCCAATTGGAATCACTGAACGCAGCACGATAAGATTTGGGTAAGGGTGAGAAAGAAGACACATGCAAATTGAGACGCTCAGTGGGACGATTAGTCCCAACACGATAACGGGTGACCATGGGGTGAACCGAAACGGGGTTTGGGTTAGTAGGAACCGCGGCTAAAGGGCTTGGTGCTGGTGAGTGTAGTTGAGGAGTAATAGAGGGAGAAGGAGGGTCATTTAGCGGGCTGTTTGGTTCCAAGTTGACATTGTGTTCAACTGGGGTATGTACTGGAGTTGTAATTTCAGGTGTAGGTTGCACGGCGGTTGATGGGGGGATAATGGGAGGTGTAATATCCGGTATATCATCTAAAAATGTGTAGGAGGGTGACAAAGAAGGTTTGGTGAAGCCATATGGAAAAATGGTTTCATCAAATGTAACATGTCGGGAAATGATGATTTTGTCCGTGTTTAATTCAAGGCATCGATACCCACGGTGATTAGAAGCGTGACCTAAAAATATAGAGGGTGTAGCACGCGGTTCAAGCTTGTGCGAAGCATAAAGGTGAGGGTAACACAAGCACCCAAAGGTACGTAAAAGGCTATAGTCAGGGGTTTTGCCAAAAAGACGGGTATAAGGGATGTCATTATTAATGGCAGTGGAAGGCAAAATATTAAGTAAGTGAACGGCCATGTTGAGAGCCTCGACCCAAAAGGTTGGTGGAAGGTGTGCTTGAAAAAGTAAAGTCCGAATAAGGTTATTGATGGTACGAACCATGCGTTCAGACTTACCATTTTGTTGGGATGTTTTAGGGCAAGAGAAGCGGAATTGGATTCCATTTTCGGCAAAAAGTTTATGCATGTTACGGTTATCGAATTCACCACCATGATCACACTGAAATGATCGAATTTCACACTTAAACTGAGTATGAACATAATTACGAAACAATACAAACTTAGACAAAACATCAGATTTATTAAGCAAAGGATACACCCAAACAAAATGCGAATAATGATCGAGAAACAAGACATAATATTTAAATCCAGACATACTCGGAATGGGTGAAGTCCACACATCCGAGTGAATAATATCAAAAGAAGAAGTAACCATAGTTTCAGAATTCATAAACGGAAGCCTCACATGTTTGCCAAGCTGACACGCATGACAAAGCATGGGAGGTTTCTCCTTATTACACGAAATGAAATTATTAGAAACTAAACGACGTAGCACGTCACTTCCTGGATGTCCAAGACGTTAGTGCCACGTGTGCTGACTGACAAGAAGAACTTGAGGAACAGGAGATGGAGCCGTAACCGGATAAAGATCTCCCGTGCTATCACATCGGAGAAGTACCCGACGCGTCATGAAATCCTTAACAGAAAAACCAAACGCATCAAATTCAATAGTACAATTATTGTCACGAACAAATTGACGAACAGCAATCAAATTTTTAATAATATGTGGAGTAATTAGAACATTATTTAGATGAAGAGAACGAAAGGGAGTTGGCAAAATACTATGCCCCGTATTAGTGACGGGTATAGAATGACCGTCACCAACCGAGATAGACGGAAACATGCATTCATTAAAAATTTCACTTAAACTAGTAACTGAACTATTCAAATGTGAAGACGCACCTGTATCCATATTCCACGCGCCAGGATCATGAAGTGTCCCAGTAGTGAAAGCATGAGGTAAGGCTGTGGCCTGACCCGAAGCATCCGCGGGCTGAGCCGGTGGTGCCGAAGCTAAAGTAGTACTACTGTTGGAAGACTGCTGGACTGAAGTAACCTGCTGGGCTGGCATTGGAGGAAGTGGATAGTAAGGATAGGCTGGCGGGTAGTAAAAGCCTGGTGGGACAATCGGACTCCCGTAAGGTTGGGTAGGGATATATGTATGACTAGATGTGGTAAAGTTAGGGGGATAATATCCAGGCCCAGTTGCACGAGAGGTGTGATAGGCCACTGGATTAACAAGTGGCTGTGAAGGGTTAGAGGCAACATTTGTGGATTTAGTATCAAGTGACGAGGCATTCACACCCAACTTTTGCAACAATTTAGTCAACAATACATCTGTATCATTACCCTTTAACATACTGCTACTAGAATCACCAATTTTATTATTCTTATCATGCACAAACTTACACTCATTACCAAACCGACATGAACCCTTAGCAAAATTATAACACGGTCTCCATGATTTGACTTGGGGAGAAGAGGGGTGGCGAGACATACCCGATTGAGTCATGAGTACCAAAGGAGACGATGAAGATGAGTCCACGGGATGGGCAAGCGACTTTGACTTCAAGCGCATCTCTTCGGTGATTAACATGGAACGTGCAGTCTTGAAGTCGGGAAAAGTGTCCCGATGATGCATGATTCCACACACTTGATCATACTTCTCCGATAAACCTTCGAGTGCATAGTGGACCAGATCCTCGTCATTAACAGGAGCATCAAGGCTTGCAAGTATTGTAGCAGTCGACTCAAGCTTTGCAAAATAAGTTTCCATGCTTAGGTCACCTAGTTTGATCGATCTCAACTCTGCCTTTAATGCATTTGTACGAGAGCGTTTGTTGTCTTTGACGATGGAAATAATTAGTTCCCACGCCTCCTGAGCAGACTTAGGACGCGCCACTACCAACCGTGATTGAAGTGAGTCCGAAAGTGTCGTGAAGATCCATGAGAGCACAATTTTATCAACCTTTAGTTCTTCGGGCGTGAAAGGGGAAGTATCACTCGAAGACGTTGTAGCACCGGAAGCACCATGAATATAGCGGATCACTTCATAACTATAACATAGTTGTTCGAAGAAGAATTCCCAGGAACCAAAGTTCCAGTTGTCAAGATCAAGTTTTATGGGAACCCTAGTTAGGAGATGGTGATGCGTTACAGCAGAAAGTTTTTCAGATAGTGGTATAACAGGAGGATTCGTTGAACCAGTCATGATGACAATTATGAGAGTTTGTATGGAGAGGTAGGGTTTATAACCTGTGTACAGCAGGTGTTTAACCAAGAAACGAGACCAATAAATCAAGCCCGTGACCGAAGCACGAACAACAAACAGAAACAAGTGTGGATTTGTGACCTTTGCACAAATCACCAACACAACGTAGAGAAACTGAGATGACGACTGGGTTTAGGTTTAGGGTTTTTAGGATCGTTGTTTTGTTTGACTCGATACCATGTAGGTTGAGTAAAACCGTATATCTCATTCATCATTCATCAATACATAATATATAATACATAGAATAGTCTAGAACCGGGCTTGAGCCCAATACAAATATACACAAACCATACGGGCTAATATACAGGCTAACAGTATTTACGTGATCATTTCCACACTTTTCGATCATTCTAAAATGTTTATCCAAGTTGGCGGGAAGTAGTTATATTCAGAGGGTGAGTGTTTATTATTAAGGTAAAACATGATAATGCATATATGGATACTTTAACAACACCGGTTTTAAATAATTTCACAAAAATGAAATATTTTTGAAACTTTGATAGTTTTTATGATTGATATAAAGTTTGAGTGATCAAGTTGTAACACTCATGAACTTGGTTACTATTAGGTGACATATTCTCAAAAGAAAAACCCCACTTTCATCATTTATTTTAAAAAATTAAATATAACTGTTAATCATTAGACGAAAAGAATCATACAATTGCGACGATAATTAAATCATTCTTTTATAGAGAGACACTTTTATACACTTTCGACAACTTTTTTTTCGACTCTTTCTTTCCTGAGTGTTGAAATTTACGTTTAGAAAAATCAAATGCGATTTTTTATTTTAATATCATATGTGATTCACTTGATTTTGTGAAATCACACGTGATTTCTAAAATAACAAATCTTATTTATCCAAAAAAAAGTTTAACACTAAAACAAAACTTGAAAAAAAAAAAAGTTCGTAGAAAGTATATAAAAGTGTCCATCAAGTAAACGATTAAAAAAAATTCGTCCCGTTGGTGTATTTTTTGTCGCTTTACGATTTATCACTCAAGAAATTTTATTTTTAAAAAGAAATTTTTAAAAAATGGCCTTTTCTAAGAGTATGGGGAATCATAACACATCTTATGAAATAATATCGCGCCAAGTCAGCGCCACATCATCTCAGCACCAAATAACATAACACCAAAAAACACCAGGAAATCATAACACCAAATAACACCGTTTATTTATTTTTTTAATCATGCTCCTTTCTCACGTTGTAACGCACGTTAGTGCAACAACTTGCGTTAAAACGCAAGCCCAACGCCTAGATGCATGAAATGGTCTTAACGCAATAACGTGAGTTTCAAAAGTGCCACATAGGAATAACATAAGTTTGGCGTTATGACTCCCTCTTCTCTAATTTTGATGAAACAAATGAATGAGAAGTGAGAAGTATTTGTTTATTATATACAGAATTTTTTATTTATATTAAACTCAACATCATTGTACAAACACGCTTTAGATCACAATTCCAGCCTAAACAATTGGGATTTGCTTTCATTTTCTTGTCAATGAATCACGAGTGAGAAAGAACATTGATTTATTTTTAAATCTTCCTACGAACCTTTGGTTCAAAGCATACTTTATTTTTAAATCTCCAGATGATTTATGTTGTAGTAAAAATAACAACATCGAAAGAGTCCCTTGCCATCGTGTAAATGTTCACTGATTCACTCCATGAAATTAAGCTAAAAGTACTTTGTTCTTTTTTATTATTTTTATGTGCAGATCTTCAATTAAAAAAACTTAAAGTACATAAAAGAGGAAACAAAAAGTATCAATAAACTCTATACCAAAAGAACTTTTTTCTTTAACAAATACATAAAGAGCAAATAGTTGAACGGATAACGATCAGTGTTCAGGCTAGATGGTTCAAATCTTTTGATTAAGAGCACTGGTGCAGTGAGCAATTTCACCTCGTCATTTGAAGCTCACGGGGTGTCACATTATTTTAACAAACCTTCACAACTAATTCTCTCTCATTAACAACTAAGTTCAAGTTACTCATTTGAGGCCCAACATTTACAACTTTATTTATTTTATTCATTTTATTAAATAAATTAAATTAATTTCATTAAATATAAAAATACAATACAACACAATAAAAACATACGAAATGTAAAATAACGATACGGTTACAAAAACAATAAAAAAAAAACACGATATGAAAAACAAATCATACAATACCGATGGGAAATGGGGCCTAACCCTCAGGACTTATAGACTTCGAGTGAGCAGGGCTGGGCAGATGATTCCTTTGATTAATTCATAGTTTAATGTTTTACTTAGCGTATCGTAGTTTAATGTTTTAATCGTAGTTTCTATTAATCGTACGTTGTTTAATTTAATTTCAATTACATGTTTAATGTATTTTTATTTAGATGTTTAATATATTTTCATTTCGTATTTTAAAAAACGTTACAAGTTTTATAAAAAACTTTACAAATTTACAAAACATTACATATTTACAAACCATAAATATAAAAACACTTACATATTAAAAAAAAAAAAAAAACAAAAAAAACCAGACAAATTCAGAAACTTAGCCTCGTCGTGCAGACGAGGAGGCCTCAAGTGGCGAGCAACGAAGAGGTGCCACGTTGGAGTAGTGCAGTAGCGAAGTGCCACGTTGGAGTGGCGAGCCACACGACGAGCTGCACCCAGTGCTCTAAGGGGGAGCACAATAGTAACCTAAAACGACTTTCAATATTTTTGCCACTTCAATTTTTTTCTCTCCTGAAATCTATATGCAACTTTTTAAGCACAGTAAAACGACCTACATTAAAAAAAAACAATAAAAAAAACCCAGAAAAATATTTTTTTATTAATAAAACATATACACAACACAAGAACTCGTCAAGTTCTTGACCGACTTCTCCAAAACATGCTCAGCGACCTACATGGGACTACTTCTCCACAATGGTGGCGACCCACATGGATCTACAGTGACCCACATGATTGACCGACCATTGTTGGCAGCCTAAGATATACACACTAACTGAAGTTCTTGTAGCCGTTTTTGAACTTTTTTGAGACAATCTAAAGCATCCACCATGTTACAGATGGTTCCCGATGACATACCATCTTAACAGTTCGAAGACTCTCCTTCGAACTTATTTCGAAAACTACTCTTCGAGCATTTTCGCAAACCTCATAAAATCTCTTTTGGCGTAAAGTCATCTATAACAAAAAGACTAGCATAAAGGAATTCGCCAATCGAAGTCATATACCTTTCGGAGGAGTTCACTTCCAAGATATTATCACAAAGGTTCTCTATGACCAAGTCAAACACATGTCCTACTACCCGGTCAACGCTTTCCCAAAATTTATGAGACACCTCTATGATCTCCGGTTTATGTGCATAAGCTTGTTAGAGCGTATTTCCGTCTACTATAAATAAGATGATAATTTGTGTTTTCTCTAGTAGTGGTTCTAGTTGTAATCTATCTTGTTGCTTAATGTATTGTTGTGTTTTTACACAACTTTTATTTTAATATGAATGCTTTAATTATTGTCACTTTATATAATTGTTTATATGCTTGTGCTTCTAATTTTTTCTTTGCAAGCATTTCATGGCTCGTTTCCTTGATGCCCCCGATCGAGGGGGAGCACACATCAAGGGGGAGTTCTCATCCTGTCAATTTTTCATAATTGAAACTTGTCGGTATAACCTTTTTGATTCTACAAAAAATGGGAGAAGTAAATATAAACTCACTAAATTAACTTGTCTAAAAACTAATTTTTGATTTAATGAGTTTAAGTTTTGTAATCATAAAAAAGGGGGAGATTGTTGATATAAATAATGTTTAAACACATTATTAATATTTTTTAATAACTCTATGTTTTGATAATCACAAAATGTAAACTAGATTAAATCAAAAATTCTGACGTAAACAAGTATTTAGTAGTAAATATTCACTTTTATCATCTAATCACTTAAGGTATGAATAAACATAATGACTAATGCATTACATGATCAAAGAAGCATTTTCTTAAACACAAGACATTTTATAAAATGACATCAAACATTTTATAACTTTTATAAAAACATTTTTGAAATTAAAATAATATGTTTAATTCATTATAAATATATGAATCAAATTTCTAACAAAAAATGGCAAATATAATACAGAAAAACCTTCCTCACAAAAGGACAAACAAACCCAACATTCTGGAGGGGGCGGCCCCCTTAATGATAAAGGGGACCGGCCCCTAATTAAGGGGACCAGCACGCTCCAGAACAGTATTTTTTTGTCCTATAAATATTTGTTCATTTCACAAATTTTTCTCACATTTTTGCACTAAAAATTTTCTGATTTCATCTCTATTTCTATTCCAAAAACCTTTGATCATATAATTCATAAGTCTTTGTTTCCAAGTGATCCAATAATTCATCCACCCAAGTGCAAAAAGAAGAACACTCTCAACATCTATACAAAGTAGTAGTGTTATGATTAGTTGATATCATCTTGTAGTAGTACTAGATTATTTGCAAAAGTGTTGTGTGATTTAGTAGATTGTAGATATTAGTTGTGTTGATAAGTAGAGTAGGAGTTGTAAAATAGTTGTGCATTGAAGAAGGTGTGAAGTAGACATGAAGAAGAAGTCGTGAAGCTATCGTGAAGAAGTAGTAAATTTGTGAATAAGTTGTGAGATTAAATCTAGCTAGGATTAGAACTCGACATTTAGCTTAGTGTCGTTAATCGGTGTAAGCCAAGGTGTGTAAGGTTTCTCCGCCATAAGGAGTTTGTTGACATAGTGAAGAAAACTCTCGAGTGTGATACTCGGGGAGTGGAGTAGGGCAAGGAAGGTGTCCTTGTAGCCGAACCACTATAAATTCACGTGTTGTGATTTGATCTCTCCATCTCTATCTTTTATTTCATTCCATTACTTTGTTTACATTATTAGATTGTATCTATTTAGACTTGCTCATTCTTGATAACAAAAAATTCACACAAGATCGAATCAAATTTTATAAGCAACTATAATTTTTTAAAATAAACTCAAAAAGAACGTAAAATTATTCAACCCCCTTTAAGTTTTTCACAAAATACTTTTATTGATAAAAAGATACAGCTTGTATATCATGTTAACAGCTTTGCAGTTTACAGCTTACAACTTATATTTAACAGCTTACAGCTAGTTTTGCCAAACATACCCTTCATATATTATCACTCACATACTTATAATCACACACTTGCTCTCAAGCAAGAAGTGACTCACATGATTAATTTATGCGCATCGCTTAACATAAATGTTTTGATATTTCTTACTTTCAGGTTATTATCTACTTGACATACTTCATTCACCGCAAAATTCTCAAATCAAACGAAGAAACAAGTGTACTTTCTAGCATTACTACTCTACTACTTATATATATATACTAAAAGTGAGTACAAATGGTGCTAGAAAAAGGTATTACGTGGTTGTTTATTCATAATTAGAAGGCATATATAATTTTTTATTCTACCAAAGTGCCACAAGGTTTCATTCTATTGGAGGAGTACTAAGTCACATGGTATGTTAGTACAAAGTATTACGGAACTCTTTTCTAATCTCCCGTAGGACAACTGTTACAATCACTGTAGCACCGGTAATGACCCTGTAATCTTCATGGGATTACTGTTCACACTCAGGTCATTCTCTTGATTGTTGACACATACACAACATATCACGTGTTTCTACTATAATCTAGACAGTTCTTCCATTCTTTCATCCTCAGAAAAACACACACACGAAACCAAATCACTCACCTCTCACTACCCTAATAACAGGCAAGATTGATGATCAAAACTCGATGTATAAAAATGGAAATCAAAGAAGTAAGATTGAAGATCAAAACTCACTTCTCACTACCCTTCTTATATCCTTCATCCGCAGAAATACACGCACACACAAAACCAAAACATCACTTCTCCTGAAATACCCAGATTGTAAGTCCTTTATCTAAATTCAAGGTCGATTATTTTGGGGTTTTATCTTTATATAAAAACGATTGAATGAAATATTTTGTTTTAGTAATTAGTTTTGAAAATTGTTTGTGGCATCAATTTTATGAGATACAATTTTCTTTTTCTTTCAAGGGAAAAATTGACTTCGATTATAGCTTAAAAACAGATTTAGCGAGATGATAATCGCTCACATTTTTGGGTTTGGTTTGTTGTGTGTTAGTTACTACGAATTATAGATGACTTTATTTTATGAGGTGAGATGAAAAAAAAAAGTAGATGAGCAAGAAACATTTGCAGGGTTTTTGGGCTACACTAAGAGCATAAATAACTTTAGGGTGTTACCAGCTTAAGATAAGGAATGGCGATCTGATCCATATTGTTGTTGAGGTAACAAAATACATGCTATGATTGAACCTATGTAGAGGAAACAAGTCTATAAAGATGATATGATTCAGTTATGTTATTGTTACATTTTATAAGTAATGGATGAACTGTGGTGAGTGATACATAAATTATAATTCTATTGGCAAGGGTTTTAGTCAAGTATTTTGTAACCCCATGAGACATCACTTTCAAAACCAATGAGTTTAATGAAACTATTGGGAATACTGAAACTTGATGCCAACTTATTTAAATGGAATTTCTTTTTATTAATGGGGACTACAACTTTAGTATGCTATTGTGTGTATAATGGCCGATAATTGTATTTGACATTTTCTTTTGCAGATCCTAAGTATTGGATGATTGGCTTTGTTAATATTGGAATGACTTTTTACTAATGAGAGAAAGCTCACGCTCAAGAAAGGAGGGAGATCGAGACAGGCAGTAAATAGGCTGACTCAGATCAACTTCTGCCTGCAGGGTTACAAAGTGTTCGTGTTTGTCTGTTGTTAGAGGTAACTAATTTTGTACATTTTGAGTTTTCTTTCGTGTGGTTGTATATAGATTTTTACAACTCTGGGGTATGCTTAAACAATATAGGAATTCAATGGAGATTTGAATAAGCATCTATTATTATTTGTTTGGTCTTTGATGCAGGACTTTGCGGCTAAAATTCCATAAAAAGATGCGGCTAAGTTCAGTAGGCAGCTTGCATATAACAAATGCACAGTCGATACAAGGGTTTATGCTTTCCACTTCTTGATTTCTATTAGGCTATCTACATTTTTTAGCGACTAATTAATATATTTTTAGACTGGAAAAAAGGTTTGCCATGAAGGAAATTGTCGTTGATGAACCAGAGGTCGCAAGGCTGAACGAAAAAGCTGGCCAGTTATATCATTAGGCGAATGTGCTTAAATTGGTGATATACATATATTATTTATTAAGGTTTTATTTTTTTAAGTAAATCGTTGGCCGGAACTGAAACTTCGCCTTCTCAGCAGATAGTTTCTGAGACGTGGCAAGGAAAAGAAATTGGAAGTACGAGAACTCAGCCGGCCTCATGCAAAGCTATCCGTGCGGTTAAGAATACCACCACTGTTAACTTACCCAAAGTTAGTACTGACTACAAGGTATGGAAATATTTTCTTTGGATTTCAGTTTAGAATTTGAGATGGCATATGAAATTTGGATGGCGTTAATTTATTTTATTTGATTTCAACTGCATAGGAATTGGGTATAAATATCGTCATGGCGACTAACCATGTTGAACGCCCCGCAAAAGAATAAACATATACACGGTGAGTATAGATAATTTTGCCATTCAATTATTTTATGGTGTTTAGGCGCAAAAAGTTTATAAAGCATTTGAAGTGTCAATTTTGATTGCAGAACAGTGCAATGTGAAACAACTGATGAGGCGCAGATATGTGAAACAATCAAAACAAATAGGATTAAGCCACCATGGCTGCAAATCTGCAACTGCATCAGCAAATACCAACCAGAGTTTGTTGAGCCAAGATAAGGTAAATCTCACCATTTAAAATAAATTGTAACGACAACACTTTCTTCTAAAATAGTATCGTAGGCGCGTGTCAATCCTAAGACAATTTGGTGTAGATTGTGAACATTATATATTAGGTATTTCAGTGCAACCACTACTGCAACTCATTTAAGAGTTTATGTTTCCGTGTGTTATGACAGATCTTTAATCATGCATTTTATTGAAAGAAATGTTGCTTAGATCTGAAACATACATGTGATTACTTCAATCAACAGTGTTCGGATTGGATTATTATAACATCGTGCCTCTTTTAGCTATTCCATTATGTTAGTTGTATGATGGGTGGGTTGGCCGTTTGGGTACGGGCCAAAATGGGTAATTTATCATATTTGTCAAAATGAGTTGACTCATTCTTAGTTCTTAAATTTGCTGTCAACATGAGTTCAAAAAAACTATTTCAATGACAATAATATTTTGAGATCATGGGTTCAAATAGGGGTTTGGGTTCGAAAAAGGGTCGGATTGACCTCACCTGGAAGGTTGGGAACTGACGTATGTATATATTCTGTAAATAACTACTGTTTACTTATTTTGAGTAAGGATGAATGGATGATTGCACATACCCGCATGCTTACACACCTAATAATAACTATGCAATATATATATATATATATTTTTTTTTAGAATTAGATGCATACCTTCATATTTTTAACATTCGTAGCAAGAGTTAGCAAAGAAGAATTAAGTTTAAGTTTTTTATATAAATTGTTGAGATGTGTAACGATATTTATTTGCCATTTTTATAACATCCCCTATAAAACATCTACCAATATTCTTATCTTTTGATTTTCAGGGACGTGGTTCGGTTGACGATTTTAGTCATGTGGTTCTACGACCACACTACTTGGATCTTTTCATATTGTATAATCTGGTAGGAGGTCAGAACTTCAACATCTTTGATGTAGTTCTCAAAACGGCATACCGGGTTGTTACCCGAGTCGTTTTTTCTTTTTCTTTTTTCAGTCAACCAC
This sequence comes from Artemisia argyi, assembly GCA_030686995.1. NCBI lineage: Eukaryota > Viridiplantae > Streptophyta > Magnoliopsida > Asterales > Asteraceae > Artemisia > Artemisia argyi. The sequence continues at coordinate 41,057,531 of CM060693.1, read as the reverse complement.
AAAATTTAGTGGGGGATGATGTGTGTTAGACCTGCTGGACATATTCTACAATGTGACAAAATATGAGTTGTGTTCATTTACATGTTTCACGTTTGCTTATTATGGTTTACAATTATCATTTTTCAATGAATGTTTCTCACAGTACTCCCGCAGCAACGCGCGGGTTACCCCGCTCGTTTATATTAAATGGGGATCGAGTCATTTTAAATCCTTTTACAGTTTGTCGGAGCCGCCAAAATGGAGCTGCTTCCACCGTCCTTTTCCTTGGTGGATCCATCTTTTTGACTTTCTTTGTTTCCTTTTATATTTTATTCCGATTTATATCTCCGGCAACCAATTTTGCGTTTGTTGCATATCTTCATCATGATGTACTACACTTATTTAAAAGATGGACCAAGTGCAAAGAATGATCCGTGTTTTGAAACCCGGGTCGACCCGGCCGGATTAACCAGTTCGACCGGTTCCGGCAAAAAAAAAGGTAAAAAAAATCCGGGTTTTTAAAACCGGGTTAACCGGTTAGACCCACCGGGTTTTGAGTGACCAGGGTCAACCCGGTTTTCAAAACCCGCCCGGGTTTCATTTTTTCAAATTTTATTAATGAAAACCCGGGTTGACCCAGTGGTCGACGGGTTGACCCGGCGGTCGAACCGGTTGACCCGGTCGAAAAAATAAAAAATAAAAAATTGAAAACTGGGTTGACCCGGCGTTCGAACCAGTTGACCTGGTTCCTAGTGACTCGACCAGGTCGATTTCAAACACGGTTTTCAAAACATTGATCCTAACTCATTGAATGTATAGTTAAGGGCATGTTTGGTAGAAGGAAATGAGAATAAAAAAATGAAAATGAATCAAATTCCTTTGTTTGGTATTGATAGTGCAATTTTTTAAATTTCATTTTCATTACTGTTAGTTGGGAAATGCGAGAATTGAGACTATTTTGAAAAAACAAATTTCATGATGTTTATTTTAGTTGCAAACTGATTTACATGAATGTTTTATTTAATCAAAAATTATGTAATTCACTTTTTTTTTTTTTTTTTTTTTTTTTTTAGAAACTTATTTAAGTTACATATTTTTTTTTATCTTATTTGCAAGTGCTTTTATTTCATTTTGGATCTAATTTGTTAGATGGCATCAAAAGCGATATGTTTATTATTTTAGGCATAATTACATGTATATTATTGAAAATTTTAAAAATTACATATATATCATTTTTACTATTTTTTATGCATAAAGTACAATGCTTTTAATGCATCAAAAGAATATATGGGTAATTTTTAAAATTTCCAAGGATATACAAAATTACATTAAGTCTTTTTGTTTTTGTTTTTTTTTTCAACATAAATATATTTTTTATCATTTCTCGGATCAAGTATCTGTCTTTATCAAACACAAAAATTCATTAAAATTCTCTTTTGACTTCATTTATCTGAATTTCTATTCGCTGATTCATTTCATTTTTCTTAATTTTCTCTACCAAACGTGTTAAAGGAAAAAGTATTGTTGTAAGTTTAGATAATAAAATCTCTTATACAGTTTAGAGCATCTCTTATACTGCTACAAACTTTCACAAGTTTATAGCATCACTACGACGTAATTTAAAAACTCAACCTCCACAAACTTACTCCTTTACAACTTACACTTATTAACTTCTAAAATTCAATAATTAGATCCCACTTAGTTTTTATCAGATTTTTTTTTTCTTTGTAAATTAGGCTGGGCACACCAGTGACCCTCAGCGTCTTTCATTTTGCCTTTCACATCAGCTTTCTCTCTCCAACGACTTATATACGACTTTTTACCACATCAAGACGACCTATGCTACAAAAAACATACACCACAAAAATACATTTTAATTTAGTAAAAACACACACAAATACATACACAACCTTGGTTGTCTGCTAGACCCAAATACCCATTTTCTCGACCGACGGCCGACCAAGACAACGAAGCCGCATCGAGGCCTACCGATTGGGACTGAAGCCAACTAGGTCGGTGACCGATCTGGTGCGAGTAGTCTTAATGAGTGTAAAATAAGTCGTTCGAACCTATAAATGCACTCTCTCCCAAGTTTTTAGAATGAATTCTTCTTCTAAAAACTTGTATAAATTATGGCACGTAATGCACAAATTTATATTGTTTTCTCATCTGTCACTATGAACATTCATATAAAAGTACCATGATTTGATCCTCACGGGGTACCACATTACTATAACATAACCCTTTTCAAAATACTTCATTTATCTAACACAACACAACCTCTTCATTTGAGTCTCACCCCATCCACTTTTATTTTATTTTTATTTAATTTCCAAATAAACTAAAATCATTTTATTCAAATAAAAACATTAATAACATAAATTGCATAAATCGTCCTTATTGGCCAAATTGCAAGTTTCGTCCCAAATATTTGGAAAGTACAAGGATCGTCCCTGTGAGAAACCTTTGGGGCAAAAATCGTCCCTGACCGACATCAAATGACTAAAATACCATTGTCTTCTTCTTTTTCTATATTTCTTTTCAGTTTCTTACATAAATGGTCCTTGTGTTTCGTCAGGTTTTACAAATTTAGTCCTGCTTTTTATTTTGAGTTAATTGCATTTTTGGTCCCTGTCGTATGGTCAGATAGCAAGTTTGGTTTCCAAAACTTTGAAAGTGTAGTGATAGTCCTCATTTTGAAGTTTGGGTTGGATTTTTGGTCCTTAATCGGTGTAAAATGACCAAATTACCCTTATCTTTTCTAAAGAAGACAAAACATATTTTAGTCATTTAACTTTATCCAAGGACCAAAAATGCAACCCAAACTTGAAAATGGGGACTATCACTGCACTTTCAATGTTTTGAGGACCAAACCTGCAATTTGGCCATACCACAAGGACCAAAAATGCAATTAACTCTTTTGTTTTTAATTATTCTTTTAACTGTTGATATTAGTAAGAAAAACGGACAAAAAATTAAGAAAAACAGACAAAAAAGTAAGAAAACGAACAAAAATATAAAAAAATAATACTAATATTTATAGTTCAATAAATAATTAAAAAGAAATCAGGACTAAATTTGTAAAACCTTGTGAAACACAAGGACCATATGTTTAAAAACCTGAAAAGAAATATAGAAAAAGAAGAAGACAAAGGTATTTTGGTCATTTGATGTTGGTCAAGGACGGTTTTTACCCTAAAGGTTTCCCACATGGATAATCCTTGCACTTTCCAAACATTTGGGATGAAACTTGCAATTTGGCCAAACTTTAGGAACGATTTTTGCAATTTACACCATTAGAAGGAAAAAAAAAAAAAAAAAAAAAAACCCTTAACTGTTAATTAAAAAACCTTACCATTAACATTTAACCCAAATTCAACCCATTTTCAAGCCCAAATTTAACCTAATTTTTCTTAAAAAATAAAAGAACAACATTATCATCTTCTTCATTATAAACCTGCACACACACATAATATTCACACACAGTTAAATCAAAAGAAAAAAAAAAAAAAGAATATGACCGTTTATCTATTGCTCGGGTCCCACTCCAACGTCACTTTCCCCAGTATTTTACTTCGCCGTCTGCACGGAGAAGGGTGAAACGACAAGCTATGGTGGTGTGGTAGTAAGGCACGACGAAGGTGCCACGTAGGTGCGGTGAGCCTGCTTCGTCAAGATACCTAATCCTCTAAACATGCATCGTGACTCCTCTAAGTACAATAAAAAGGAGTAATGTAACCTTTTCCAAAAAGAAGGTAGCTAGGGCAAGTTTAAGACATAAAAATCTCTACACGCTCACACGATGCAACACTACTGTTAAGATATGGCTTTTGTCGTTGTAGAACCGTAGAGGGGGGGGGGGAGTGAATACGGTTTCTTCGGCTTTTTAGATGTTTAAAAACTTTAAGCCAAAGAGAACACCTTGTGGTTATACAATAATCCAACAACCACCAACACAACCTAAGTATATAAAGCAAGTAAAGAACACAACGATATATACTGGTTCGGGATGGGGGGTTTATACCATCCGTACGTCCAGTTGCGAATCCTATATAAAGCAAGTAAAGAACACAACGATATATACTGGTTCGGGATGGGGGGTTTATACCATCCGTACGTCCAGTTGCGAATCCTATATAAAGCAAGTAAAGAGCACAACGATATATACTGGTTCGGGATGGGGGGTTTATACCATCCGTACGTCCAGTTGCGAATCCGCGACTCCGATACTATTCACAAGTATAATCCTTTCGGTGGACTACAAACCATTACAATTCACTCTACCAATATTTACTAATATTGATGCTCACAAAGAAGGAGTTACTCCCTAACGGTATTCCGCCATCGGAAACCACCCAAAAGAATCTCGCTATTCGACTTCACCTAAGGATCACAAAGATCACTACCAAGACTTCCACCCGGAAGTATCAAACCCCAACTAGATCCCCAATGATCTAGGCTTGGTTACCAAGACACAAGACTTCCCTTACAAACAATTGAATGAATGAATGAATGTTTGTTCAATCAAGTCCTAACCTAACCTAGTGACTTGATTGTAATAGAAAGGGTATAAGAAAGAAGACCCTCGACACAATCACAAGAGTGGATTAGGTTCTTGTGATTCTTCCCTTGCAAGTAGATGTGTTCTTCCAAAGATGTTAATGTGAAAATCAAGAACACAAGATTAGAGATAGAGAGATAGAGAGATTTGAGAGTGTTTAGAAAGAAAGAATCTAGAGAGAAAGAATAATGGCAAGAGGTGAGGAATACAAGAGGCAAGGGTGGTATTTATAGGCCAAGAACCCAAACTTGGAAAATTTTACCGAGGCCGGCGCGTCACCCGCGCGTCAACGCGCGGGCAGTGCGCCAGGCGTCTATAAGATTTTCCCAAGTGTTGGGTGTTTGGATCTTACAAATACCTATCCTTGCTAAACTCCCAATTGTACTTCACACTAAACCTTAACATTAATCAATCTAAGGTTTACCAACTCAAATAGCCAATTTGGAAAATATTTTGTGAAGTGTTTAAAGAAAAACCAAATTACCAAGGGTATAAAGTGTAGATAGGGTAATTTGGAAGGGGTAGAAGTGTATCTCCTCACATGGCATAGAAAAGTGAGAACGAATATGCCAAGGAATATTCTAATGCTTGGGGGGGGGGGAAGAATAAGATGGAGGGTTGAGATGAAATGGTTTGAATTGGATGGCTAGGATCAAAGGGAGCCTCCCTTGGTTTTCAAACAATTTGGCATGAGGTGAATGTGGATGGTTGAGATGAGTTCATTTGAAATGAATGGCTAAGATCAAGCCTAGTTTAGGGTTGAGAATGATATTCCAAGGAATATGCTTTGCTTGGGGGGAAAGGAGAAATGGAGGGTTGAGATTGTTTCATTTGAAATAGATGGTGGAGATCAAAGAGAGCCTCCTTTGCTTGGGAAAGAAGTGTGGATCAATGGTTGAGATGGTTTTAGTTTGAATTCAATGGTTGAGATCAACCCCATGTGATGATATAGAGATGAGGGGTTGGATGGATGGTTGTGATGTGTTGTAATTTGAAATCAATGGCTTGGATGAGGAGCCATATTAGGGTTTCAAACAATTCCCCATGTGTCAAAAATGAAGGGTGTAACACCTAAAATCTGAGAACATGTGAAAAGACCAAATTGCCCTTACCAATTTGAAATTTAATTAAAAGCTTATTAAAAGTACCAAATAAATCCCAAACCTCAAACAATGCACAAGTTATGTATCCCAATAATTTTAACAATTACAAATAACATTTATACAAGTGGTGAAATTACGAAAATGCTCCTATGTGGCCGATTAAAGAAAAAATGCATTTTATTTGTTTTATTTTGAATTAAATGATATATATATATGGTAAATTGAGAAGATAATTATTGAGAGATAATTACCTCAACTAAAGTCACGAATTTTCTGGATCAAATCTCCCCTCCACACGGCATTACTTGTTTAAAAAGTCAATCCATACCTTTTCTCCCAAAAACCCTAATACCGATCCAAAGAAAAACACACAAAGAATTCCCTTAGCCTCCATACGACACACACAATCCTCCTCAGCAATTTTCTGTGATCTATCATCATCCTAAGAAGCCAAGAAAAATCCCATTCGAATTGTTGAATCCTTACACGATCGTAGCATTTGTTTCTTTTGACGAGCCCTAAAAACAAGGTAAATTCGTTATGTTTCATACGACCTCTTATAAATTCGTTTTCTATTTTTCCTGAGTTTCTTACAGCATATATGATCTGGGAAAATTGATTCCAAGGGCTGTTGGTCGCGTTTGTGGTCGTGGGAATTTTGGTGTTGTTTTATTCAATCCGAGAGAAGTATTTTCGCCCAGCCTATTCTACTCGTCCCAGATCTGGTCTGGTATTTTTCTCACGTCTCTTACATCATATAAGACCCATATAAAATGCTAAAACCGAACCATGCATGCTCTATGAATTATTTGCGAATTAAACCTTAAAAACGTGATAAAATGCTAAATAATCATGTACGAATTTTCTGGGTGCAAGACTAAATTTTTCTGAGCTCTATATAATCCATATAACCTGGTAAAAATGCCCATTCAAATTTACATGGCCTGTAAAAGTCGTGGTGGAATTATTTGTAAAACCGGATTTACGAAAAATAAAGAAAAGAAAGAAAATAAAATAAAAACCCTAGTGTAATTCGATTAGGGTTAGGGTTTGTTTTAATATTCTGGTCCTAAATGATGAGTTTAAGGTTGTTGGAAATGATGGTGTAATGATTGGGATATATGTTAGGGTTTTGGGTTATTTTATAAATTAACGATTGAAAAATAATAGTTAAGGGTGTGTTTCGTAATTATTAAAACTTGTGGGATATTTTTGTAATGTCATATAAATCAGTAGGAATATGGGAAAAATATAACTTGAGGGTTCTAAGTGTAAATATTATAAGAAAATGAATTAATTGTATTTAATTGGTGCGATTTGTAATTAATTAAAAGAGAGGGACTAAAAATGTAATTTTCAGAAACTTGGAGCTGTTTTGAGTATTTAAAAGTATTCAAGGGGTTTTGTGATAAATTGGTAAATAAATGGCTTAATATGTAACTATTAATAATTAAAAGTTGAAATTGTAAATTAAAGGGTTAAATATGTAACTTTGATAACTTGAAGGACTTAAAGTGTAAATCGTGAATACTTGAAGGTATATTCGTATAACATGATAAAATAAGGGATCATTATGTAAAATGGATAAGTTAAGGGTTTAAAGTGTAACTTTGAATACTAAAAGGTTTAAAGTGTAATTTTGGAAATATAAGGGTGTAAAAGGTAAAGTTATGAAACCCTAAGGACCAGATGTGTAAATATGTTAAAAGATACTTTGATTTCATTAATAATGACTCAACTTTCTAATTATGGAAACTTTCTAAAAGTGGAAACTTACTATTTATGGAAACCTGCTAAAAGTGGAAAGTCACTTTAAATGGAAAGTTACTAAAACTGGAAAGCCGACTAAAATAAGAAATCTAAATTGAATAAGTTATTAACAATAAGCCGATCGTTAATTCGTGTAGATTCGTCGAAGAAGGGGTGTCTCCTTATGCTTACGTATGTTATGATTTTCGATGGCGATTGAGGTACAGATATTCTGACCTTTCTCAAAAGGTTTCTCATGATCTCTTTCATATTCTGATCCGTTAGTTCCCGAATTGATGCCATTGCTATGATCCCCTTTACTTGAACTTTCTCTGTTGATCCCACTTGATATGACCTCCGTTATGAAACCATGCTATGAAAACCTTTTAATTATGCCATGGAAATGTTTTGAGAAGAACCGATTTGAAAAGATGTTTATAAATGATGCTAAGTTTCTTTTTAAAAGAAAGGTTATTTAACTTTCATGAACCCTATATTTTGAAGGACCATTTTTATGAAAACTGTTTTAAAAGATTATTTAAATTGGACTTTTAATAGAAACTTTTGAAACGGACTTTTGAACTGAACCATGAATTGATTTTTGAATATGAACCTTGACCTGATAAACTCTGATTGGACCTTGAATGCTATTTCTGATATGAACCCTTTGTTATGAACTGCTATTATGAACCTTTGATATGATTCTGAGATACACCTTTGCTATATGACCTTTTGTATGATATGAGACCTGACTCTTAGTTTGATACCCGAGCCATTTCTGTTTTCCCTACCTATGGAGGTACCATAGGCGTGTCTGTGATGCACCACTGGCATGACTAGTGTGTGGCCCTAGTGATTTGGCTACACCGTCCCCTTTCTGTTATATGATATGCGCGCTTTATGATATGATTTGTTATGGCCACTATGATTTCTGCGGGGGCGTATGGATGCATCCTAGATCTGTTCTGTTTAGTGGATTTAACTATGATTATGTTTATGATATCTGTCTGGTGACTGGTACTGTGTGCTATACATGCCTTTCACAAATTTCTGGGAGTTCGCTACTCCACCCATTTGAAGAATGAGGACACCCCTCATATTATCTGATTATCTGAGAGGTCTCCCCTCTATATAATTATGAAGAATTATGGTATTGACGGCTTATATGATATGATATGTTTCTGGGCTCGTGGTAGATGACTATCCTTTCTTCTTTCTATTCTGTTACTCTTTTATCTATTCCTTATTCTATTTCCCCAATGCACTATATTTCAGTTCTGTTTCATTATCATTGCTTTGTATATGTATCTGTTCACTGGGCTTTTTAAGCTCAGCCGCATTTCCTTTTCCTGCGGCAGGTTTTAGTAGGAAGCTGGGTTATGGGAAGAGAGTGTGACTGGACTTAGAAGACTATGCTTTGGACTAGAGACGATTAGATGAAATTTCACTTTATTAGACATAGTATTTATTGTTTTTGTAGCCTTGTAGTTTCAGATTTTCATTTGTAACCCTGAATTTCGTTGTATGTATGAATCATATGCTTGTGTTTGTTCTGATATGTCACTGTAATGTAATACTTCTACCCTTATCGGGTTGGGGTGTTACAATTATGGTATCAGAGCCCAGGCTGCGATTCGTAATACATTTACCCTTGACCTGTGAAGTTTGGACCCCTAAGTTTCCCTGTAGGCACTCATAAGACAACCTTTGAAACTTTACATTAGGATTCCCCATAGGAACCCAAGTTATTACCGGTGAGGAATGGGTAGACTAAGACATTTATGTAAGTATCATTTGCTTCCGTATCACTCTGATCGTGCCTTTGCTCTTAGATAAGCCTTATAAGGACCTTTGTTTCAGAAGTTAGAAGTTTTGCGACTTAAGCTTAGTAACCAAGTAAGTTTGGAATACCTCGGAAAGCTACCTGGATACCTTACACATTTAAGTTTCACTTTCAGATTTTGATCTCCGCCTCCGATTTGTTTGATAAGCTGTTTGACACCTTTTCGACCACATCGTAGGTCATTCAACCACAATGTGTTCGACACATTCTGTAAATTCATTACTTATGCTGGGTATGAATGTATCATCCGATACTACTTAACTCTGTATGATCCATTATTACTCCTATGAGAATTTTGGTAATTATGAACCACGAATATGAGAAGTTTTGTTTCCTCTCTTTGAATGATGAACCTTGTTCTGCCAACCGTTTCCTTTGGAAGGGTATGATGTAAATACTATCTCTATATGGATTTGTTAACTAAGCATGATGATGCTGATAACTGAGATTCTGTACCTCTCACAATTGACGATTATACGATATTCGTATTACCAATGATACACATCCTACCTGCTACTTATGCTAATAAGCTAAACGAAATTCCCACACATTGAACTGATCTCAGTTGAAGAAACCATGGTGCTATAAAAGTTGAGAGATTGAAGGAGCTGATGGAGTATGATTTTTTTTTTACCTTGGTGATCCTCTTTAGATGCTCTTGTTTGTTTATGAAGAAGAACGAGAGAAGTATGCGATGACGTATCGACTATCGTGAACTTAAACGTACCACTATCACTAATCATTATCTGTTTCCGCGTATCAATAATTAATTTGGTCTTCCTTTGAAACTCCGCGTCTGATTGCATCATTTTAGATTTGAAGGACTGAAGAAGCAACCACAGAAACTTCTAAGAAGGGGGTTAACTAACCGAGAGTAACCTTTGGGAAGTATTTCAGTTCCTGAAGAAGAAAGAAGGCGATATGAAAATTCCCTGAGATGATTTCTGAAGTTGCCTTTGCACTCGTTATAACATTTATGAACTTGAATGATGCCAATGGTGTTGGCTAGAATAATCATGTTTTTCGCGTGTTTTGGACAAATTGTCATAGTATGACATTGTGTTGTGTTCTAAAACGAAAGAAGAACATAGAGATTATTGGTGAGACGACCCTTTGTTCTGGAAGAGAAATTTGATTGACGTTCAGAAAGCATAGTAGACAACCCTACCCTATATAATGTAAAGACAGAGCTTTCACAAGAGGGACCAAGATTGAAGACCGTTATCGGAGTTTGAAACCGGGTGGAAGAGTAGTAGAAGATGGTTGACACAAGCATTTCCATGGAAGAAGCATACAAGAAGAAGTGAGGAACTAGGATAGTGCTCAATCATGCATCATGCAACACGTGAAGATTTCAGTTTGGGCATCAAGACAACCAGACCAAAGGAGATGAACCATTCAACACACAACCTGGAGTCGACAACAACAGCATGTACCTTAAGACCTGGAGCTATGTTAGAAGACCTGTCGAAGACACGCAGTCTTGTTTCTCTATTCATTTTAGTTGTACTAAGATGAATTGAGAGCAGAAGCAGACCTGCGGATGTAGGAATCCACAGTGATCGCGTCAGAGGCTGCCGTTACGACGCCACAGTACCAAGAAGAGTTGCTGAAGACTTGAGGAACCAGACTCGAATTTTAAATTCTCTTAATCATGAGGTAAGACGGACAAGAATAAACAGACTACTCCAACTTGGAAGAAATTTTGAAAATTGTAAATGAGTGGACGGATTTTGAAGCGGACATTGTGTTTAGACGAGATGATGCTGTGAAGAATTGACGTTACTGATGACGTACCTTAATTCTGAATGACATTCTCGGATCTCCGTTACTCTTCGAGTAATTTCGTTCTCTTAGTTATGTTGTTTGATTTTGGTGACCTCTGAGACTGTAGGTGGACTAGGTGGATTTAGATAAGTTTGGGTGTTCACGACTTGAGATAAAGTATGATCATCATGAGGGCATATGTATATGATGCCAGTATTATGACGCCTGGCCAACGTGATAATACTTACATCATATAACGTGCACTTATGGTAGGCATATGATATTTTAAGAAGTGCCTTAGAAGCTTTAGAATTCTGGCATCTGATCAAGATCATCTGAGTTTAGTGAGACTTTAGGTTCATTCTACCTATACGTTTGATATGCTGTCCTTGTTATACGATTCAATACGTTTGGACTCTCGACACGTGTTTTGCTGATCTTTGCAACTTCTGATAAGGATCTTAGGTTCCATTATGAAATTTCTGCCGTTGATGATATCTAACCATTTGCTTTCTGCCCGTATACGTTTCGCATTCGTTGAAGTTGTTCATTATGATCTGCCATGAGTAAAATATGTGATTGTGGACTTTGAGGAAACGAGATCTGTTCGTTTATGAGAATACCTTTGGAAGGTCATCTAAAAGCCGAGACTATCTGAGAAGCTGAAGAGTTAAACCTTATATCACCCCATGTTTGTGATAATTCAATGTATTCTCATCTGATCCACCAAATTAATTCGATGGAAATCCTATGTATTTTATACCTCTTCCTGGAGAATTCGTTTATCATCCGTTATGTTTGGTACATTATCCTTTTGATTCAAATTCAATATGATATGCCCTTCTGAGAAATCTGAAACTGTCATGAGAAACCAGTTGGTCTGAATATCTTTTGGAAGAACCTCCCCGGGCGTGAGAATGTTGTGACGACTTTTGCGGTTTGCTACGACTTCATCTAACTTTGCGACTTCAAATTTCGAGGACGAAATTTTTTTCTTTTTAGAGGGGAAGAAGTTGTAACACCTAAAATCTGAGAACATGTGAAAAGACCAAATTGCCCTTACCAATTTGAAATTTAATTAAAAGCTTATTAAAAGTACCAAATAAATCCCAAACCTCAAACAATGCACAAGTTATGTATCCCAATAATTTTAACAATTACAAATAACATTTATACAAGTGGTGAAATTACGAAAATGCTCCTATGTGGCCGATTAAAGAAAAAATGCATTTTATTTGTTTTATTTTGAATTAAATGATATATATATGGTAAATTGAGAAGATAATTATTGAGAGATAATTACCTCAACTAAAGTCACGAATTTTCTGGATCAAATCTCCCCTCCACACGGCATTACTTGTTTAAAAAGTCAATCCATACCTTTTCTCCCAAAAACCCTAATACCGATCCAAAGAAAAACACACAAAGAATTCCCTTAGCCTCCATACGACACACACAATCCTCCTCAGCAATTTTCTGTGATCTATCATCATCCTAAGAAGCCAAGAAAAATCCCATTCGAATTGTTGAAGCCTTACACGATCGTAGCATTTGTTTCTTTTGACGAGCCCTAAAAACAAGGTAAATTCGTTATGTTTCATACGACCTCTTATAAATTCGTTTTCTATTTTTCCTGAGTTTCTTACAGCATATATGATCTGGGAAAATTGATTCCAAGGGCTGTTGGTCGCGTTTGTGGTCGTGGGAATTTTGGTGTTGTTTTATTCAATCCGAGAGAAGTATTTTCGCCCAGCCTATTATACTCGTCCCAGATCTGGTCTGGTATTTTTCTCACGTCTCTTACATCATATAAGACCCATATAAAATGCTAAAACCGAACCATGCATGCTCTATGAATTATTTGCGAATTAAACCTTAAAAACGTGATAAAATGCTAAATAATCATGTACGAATTTTCTGGGTGCAAGACTAAATTTTTCTGAGCTCTATATAATCCATATAACCTGGTAAAAATGCCCATTCAAATTTACATGGCCTGTAAAAGTCGTGGTGGAATTATTTGTAAAACCGGATTTACGAAAAATAAAGAAAAGAAAGAAAATAAAATAAAAACCCTAGTGTAATTCGATTAGGGTTAGGGTTTGTTTTAATATTCTGGTCCTAAATGATGAGTTTAAGGTTGTTGGAAATGATGGTGTAATGATTGGGATATATGTTAGGGTTTTGGGTTATTTTATAAATTAACGATTGAAAAATAATAGTTAAGGGTGTGTTTCGTAATTATTAAAACTTGTGGGATATTTTTGTAATGTCATATAAATCAGTAGGAATATGGGAAAAATATAACTTGAGGGTTCTAAGTGTAAATATTATAAGAAAATGAATTAATTGTATTTAATTGGTGCGATTTGTAATTAATTAAAAGAGAGGGACTAAAAATGTAATTTTCAGAAACTTGGAGCTGTTTTGAGTATTTAAAAGTATTCAAGGGGTTTTGTGATAAATTGGTAAATAAATGGCTTAATATGTAACTATTAATAATTAAAAGTTGAAATTGTAAATTAAAGGGTTAAATATGTAACTTTGATAACTTGAAGGACTTAAAGTGTAAATCGTGAATACTTGAAGGTATATTCGTATAACATGATAAAATAAGGGATCATTATGTAAAATGGATAAGTTAAGGGTTTAAAGTGTAACTTTGAATACTAAAAGGTTTAAAGTGTAATTTTGGAAATATAAGGGTGTAAAAGGTAAAGTTATGAAACCCTAAGGACCAGATGTGTAAATATGTTAAAAGATACTTTGATTTCATTAATAATGACTCAACTTTCTAATTACGGAAACTTTCTAAAAGTGGAAACTTACTATTTATGGAAACCTGCTAAAAGTGGAAAGTCACTTTAAATGGAAAGTTACTAAAACTGGAAAGCCGACTAAAATAAGAAATCTAAATTGAATAAGTTATTAACAATAAGCCGATCGATAATTCGTGTAGATTCGTCGAAGAAGGGGTGTCTCCTTATGCTTACGTATGTTATGATTTTCGATGGCGATTGAGGTACAGATATTCTGACCTTTCTCATGATCTCTTTCATATTCTGATCCGTTAGTTCCCGAATTGATGCCATTGCTATGATCCCCTTTACTTGAACTTTCTCTGTTGATCCCACTTGATATGACCTCCGTTATGAAACCATGCTATGAAAACCTTTTAATTATGCCATGGAAATGTTTTGAGAAGAACCGATTTGAAAAGATGTTTATAAATGATGCTAAGTTTCTTTTTAAAAGAAAGGTTATTTAACTTTCATGAACCCTATATTTTGAAGGACCATTTTTATGAAAACTGTTTTAAAAGATTATTTAAATTGGACTTTTAATAGAAACTTTTGAAACGGACTTTTGAACTGAACCATGAATTGATTTTTGAATATGAACCTTGACCTGATAAACTCTGATTGGACCTTGAATGCTATTTCTGATATGAACCCTTTGTTATGAACTGCTATTATGAACCTTTGATATGATTCTGAGATACACCTTTGCTATATGACCTTTTGTATGATATGAGACCTGACTCTTAGTTTGATACCCGAGCCATTTCTGTTTTCCCTACCTATGGAGGTACCATAGGCGTGTCTGTGATGCACCACTGGCATGACTAGTGTGTGGCCCTAGTGATTTGGCTACACCGTCCCCTTTCTGTTATATGATATGCGCGCTTTATGATATTATTTGTTATGGCCACTATGATTTCTGCGGGGGCATATGGATGCATCCTAGATCTGTTCTGTTTAGTGGATTTAACTATGATTATGTTTATGATATCTGTCTGGTGACTGGTACTGTGTGCTATACATGCCTTTCACAAATTTCTGGGAGTTCGCTACTCCACCCATTTGAAGAATGAGGACACCCCTCATATTATCTGATTATCTGAGAGGTCTCCCCTCTATATGATTATGAAGAATTATGGTATTGACGGCTTATATGATATGATATGTTTCTGGGCTCGTGGTAGATGACTATTCTTTCTTCTTTCTATTCTGTTACTCTTTTATCTATTCCTTATTCTATTTCCCCAATGCACTATATTTCAGTTCTGTTTCATTATCATTGCTTTGTATATGTATCTGTTCACTGGGCTTTTTAAGCTCAGCCGCATTTCCTTTTCCTGCGGCAGGTTTTAGTAGGAAGCTGGGTTATGGGAAGAGAGTGTGACTGGACTTAGAAGACTATGCTTTGGACTAGAGACGATTAGATGAAATTTCACTTTATTAGACATAGTATTTATTGTTTTTGTAGCCTTGTAGTTTCAGATTTTCATTTGTAACCCTGAATTTCGTTGTATGTATGAATCATATGCTTGTGTTTGTTCTGATATGTCACTGTAATGTAATACTTCTACCCTTATCGGGTTGGGGTGTTACAAAGGGATAAGATGTGTTGTAAGGGAATTGATGGTTTAGATGTAGTGTGTAAGGGAATATGTAAGGGTGTAAGAGATTGTGTAAGAGAATTTTCGATTTGGATATGATTGGATATTGTTAATACAAATATCGCCTAAAAACGTTATTTATATTTTACGATCTTTGCTAAGTTTTGTTAACGACAAAGTGTAAACTTTAGTTTCTAGTAAAACATAATTTTAGTTTAAAGACTTGCATAATTAGACATTTGCTACATTTACATTTAATATAAAACACAACACTTTTTATATTTCTCTTTTAACATAACATTGTTTTTATTTCTTAAATAAGAAAGTGTCACATCACATCAATAAGCATTTATGGTAAGTTTGTGTGTTTGACTTACCATAACCTCTTACACATTTTTGGAAGCTTTCTCTTTGATTCAATGTGTATTTGACTAGAATTTAGTTTTTTTGACTTTGGTTGGTTTGGAAAGATTTATTGCAAAACCTTCTGTCAGCCTGGCGGAACCCTGGAGGTACACGGGCGGAACCCATCTGAGGGTTCCGCCGTATCCGCCAGACCTGCTGAAGGTTTTGCTATAAATACCAAGCCATTTGTTTGAATTTTGGTTTTTATCACTTCTCATTATATTTTCACACACATACATTCATATCATTCATCTAACCCCTTAACATTTCATTTTGATGTGAAGTTTCTTTTGTAGCAAAGAAGTTCACAAGTTCATATAAAGTTACAAGTATTCAACACAACATTGCAAGACTTGTTAGCTTAGCATCGTGTAGACTTTGTGTAGTTTACACTTCATTTGATTGTGTGTTTTCAGTTGTGATCAGTTAGTATTTTAGGCCTTAAAATACATAGTGTGACGGGAGTTGTTAGGGATGAGCACGGTACCGGTACCGTACCGATCCCGTACCGAATTAGTAGACCGAATTTTTCCCGAGCATAAATTAGTGGTACCGGTACCGTACCGAACGGGATTCGGATACCGGTACCGGGAAATTGGGTTTTTCCCCTTTTTTGGGGAATTTCCCGATTTGGTACCGGTCCCGTACCGAATTAGTGGTCCCGATTTTTTTCCCTCCTTATTTCGTAGTACCGGTACCGTACCGTATATCGGGAACGGTGCCGTTTCGGTACGGTTAATGCTCATCCCTAGGAGTTGTTGTACCGTTGTAAAAGAACTAACGGGAGTGGTTGTACCCTTATAAAAGAACTCGACATCTAGCTTAGTGTCGGTAATCGTGTAAGCGACGTGTAAGGTTTTTCTCTGCCGGTGAAAGGAGCTTGTTGACTAGTGAAAGAAACTCTCGAGTTGGATACTCGGGGCGTGGACGTAGGGCACGGAAAAAGAGTCCTTGTAGCCGAACCACGATAAATACTCGCGTTGTGGTTTGATCGTTTCTTTCTTTATACTTGCATGTTATATGTATTGTCTTTGTGTTCATATCTTTGATTAAACGGAAAATTTCAAAAGATAATTAAACAAAAAACTGGTAAAACTATTCAACCCCCTTCTAGTTTTCCACAATTGGCATCAAGAGCTACGTTACTCAAGCTTTTAAAATATATTGTGTTTTAAAACTTGAAACGATCCATGCATTTTGAAAATTACAAAGAAGGGCAATCTATACAAAGACCACTACTTTTTGAAGCAAATGGTTTTATATATTGGAAAAACCGATTTGAAACTTACGTGAATTCTAAGGATATAGATTTATGGTATATAATCATTGATGGTGATAATATAGTTACGGATAGTAAAGATGAAGATCAAAAGAAATTAATTGCTAAAAATAATGAAGCTAAAATGATGCTTTACAATGTTTTGCCTAAGAAAGAATATGAAAGAGTCTTTATGTGTAAAACCGCCAAAGAAATTTGGCAATCTTTAATAGTCACTCATCAAGGAAACTCACAAGTTAAGGATAACAAAATTGATCTTCTTGTTCAACAATATGAACAATTTGCTATTCCCGAAGATGAGACTATTGATAGTGCATTTGCTAGGTTTAACACTATTATTACTTCACTTAAAGCACTTGATGAATCTTTTTGTAGCAAGAATTTTGTCAGGAAATTCCTTAGAGCACTCCATCAGAAGTGGAGAGCAAAAGTGACGGCAATTGAAGAATCCAAGGATCTTTCAAGCATGTCACTTGACGAGCTAATTAGAAACGTCAAAGTTCATGAAATGGTAATGGAAAAAGATTCGGAAATAGTTAAAGGCAAGAAAGAAAAGGTTAAGTCCATTGCCTTGAAAGCTAGAGTCCAATCAAGTGATGATGAAGAATCTAGTACGGATAGTGATGATGAAGAATATGCCATGGCCGTTAGAGACTTCAAGAAGTTCTTTCGTAGACGAGGGAAGTTTGTAAGGCAACCTAAAGATGACACGAAAACCTTCTGAAAAGATCGTGATGATAGGAAAGGAAAGGTTGAAAGGAAATACTTTAGGTGTGGAGACACAAGTCATCTCATATGAGAATGTCCAAAACCACCCAAAAGCAAGTCTCAACAAGCTTTTGTGGGTGGTGCTTGGAGTGACTATGAAGAATGATGAAATTGCTCTCATGGATCACGACTCAAATGAGGTACTCTCCGACTCATCTTACTCTTCTATTAATGATGACACTTTACAAAAAGAATATAACAAACTTTGTGAATTAAGCTTAAAAATCATGAACAAAAATAAATTTTTGAAAACTAAAAAGGATTTTTTAGAAAATGAAGTTTATGAGTTAAAAGAAAAAGCTAAGAGATTAGAAAAGAGTAAAGGTATTGACACATCGTGCAAATCTTGTGAAGAGCTTAAACTCGAAATTGAGAAACTTAGAATTACTCAAGATGATCTAATAAAACAAACCACAAAGTTTAAGAAGTTCGATAAAAGTATTTCTTGTGCGGATGAAATTAAGAAACTTCAAAAGTCACCATTTGATAAAACAGGACTAGGTTTCATGAAACTAGAAACTTTGAAGAGTCAAACGAAACAAGAAAAGAAAGCAAAAGAAACTAACAAAAATGCTACAGCAGCCCGCGGAATAGACGGAACCCAAAATAGGGTTCTGCCCGTTGAACCCAAAGGTTCCGCCGGGTCTGCAGCAACAGTGACAATTTCCATGTCGGATCGTTCAAAATTTGTTAAAGTCACATATAAAAATGAAACAAAACCTGCTATTAAAATTGGAGTAGGACTTAGTAAAAACGAATTTAGAACTAAAACTACTCAACCGAGACCTAAGACTCCAATTCCCAAATGCCTCTTTCCAAAGAGTAACTACAACACACGACCAAACTACCAACATGTTTGGAACCAAAACACTCCTGGACATTACCAAACTCTAAATTACATGTCATGGAACCCTTATGTTCTATTTTCATACTTGGATCAAGTTAATGGTATGCTTAACCAAAATGGACCCATGAGAAATTGGGGACCAAATGTTTGAGTGTTTTTCGTAAAATAGGTGTGCCTCAAAGTATGTTTGGAACCGGATGAATGGATTAAAGATAGCGGTTGTTCAAGGCACATGACGGGTAACAAAAGCCTCTTCTCAACTTATCACAAATGTGATGGAGGTAACGTTACGTTTGGTAGTAAAGCTAAGAGCAAAATCATCGGAAAAGGTAAAATCTCTCATGACTCTCTTTTTATAGATGATGTAGCTCATGTTGATAACTTAGGTTTTAATTTCCTTAGTATTAGTCAACTTTGCCGTAATAAGTATAACGTTCTTTTTAGTGAAAATGGAAGTAAAATACTTAAAGATGGCATAACCATAGCCAAGGGTGTCCTTAAGAACAACGTGTATGTCATGAAGATGGATCAAACATCTAGAGACAAACTTTGTATTACTACATTAGATGAATCTTCAACTTTATGGCATAGACGTTTAGGACACGCTAACATGAGACTTATACAAAACCTCTCCTCCAAAGACCTAGTTCGAAACCTACCTAAGTTGAAATATGACCAACACTTTTGTGATGCTTGCAAAATCGGTAAACAAGTCCATAGTAGCCATAAGGCTAAAAACTTGGTTTCTACATCTAGGTGTCTAGAGCTTTTGCATATGGATTTGTTCGGTCCATCCGCTATACAAAGTTATGGAGGTAACTTCTATACTTTGGTCATAGTAGATGATTACTCAAGATATACTTGGACAAAATTTTTGAAAATTAAAAATGAAGCTAATGATAAATTTGAGATTTTAAGTAAGAAAATTCAAAATCAAGTAGGGTCTAGTATTGTGTCTATTAGAAAGGATCACGGTCGTGAATTTGATAATGAATTTCAATTTGGAAACTTTTGTGATAAAAATGGTATTACTCATAACTTTTCGGCTCCACGCACTCCTCAATCTAATGGTGTAGTAGAACGTAAAAACCGGACTTGCAAGAGATGAGTAGAACAACGCTTAATGAACAAAACATTGCACAAAAGTTTTGGTGTTACGTCATTGACACATCAACATACATTTTAAATCGAGTCTTAATTAGACCATTTTTGAATAAAACTCCTTATGAATTATATAAAGGTAAAAAGCCTACATTAGGATACTTTAGAGTGTTTGGGAGTAAATGCTTTATTCTTAACACCAAGGACTATCTCACTGATGTGTGGGAATTGCATCAGGCTTTACCTCTCAAGGGATCTCGAGAAGCTTACAACCCCCACCAGGCAGTGTACCTGATCGTTGTAGTATAGTATAGTGACAAGTACCGGGGGATTGATTGTTCAACTCAGGAATAGTGTCGCTAGGATTAGAAAGCCTAAAATTTAAGTCTAGAGGTGATGGATGGTTCTTTTTGTATTTTTATATTTTTATAAAAGCTATTAAAATCTCGGGTTTTTGGAAGAGTGGGCGGAATTAGTTGTTAATCAACTAACCCAATAACTAAAGATGCAATCAAAATAAAATAACAAAAATGTAAATAAAGCTAATTAAACTAGTGGTGTGAACAATAAATGGGAAAATTGTGTTTACCTAGATTTCATTACTCCCTAGATATCTTTTACAGGTTGATAGTTTGTTACAATTGCGTGGATGACGGGTTATATTCCTTAATACCATTCGTGGGGTGGCGTACGTACTTCCCCAACTCTATAAGCTCCTACTTCACTCCTATGTCGAGCCTGCAAGAAGCTCCTAACATGGGATCATTAAAATTCGCTCATGCATTAAATACAACCATAAAAACCTAGTACGCATTAGTTAATGTTTCTTAAGACATTCAAGCAAGTTACCCTATGGATGTCTGCCAGTTTTCTTAAGCCTAACATCGAAATCATTCATCCGTAACAACTATAAACAAGCAATCAACCCATAATCAACATCTAGGTTTCACTACATCTAAGCAAACACACAAGAGATCTAGCCTAGCATGTTAAAATCAAGACAAGCATAAGATATATTCAAACAACACATAGACATATTGAATGAATTGAAAGGATACTTATCTTAATTGAACATGAAAGGTTTCAAAGGGTAAAACCCTTGAAAGTACAGTAAAAATCGTGCTAGGGTTTCTCCAAGTTATCCCTCCAATTGTCCTCTCTTAATTAATAAAAATTACAAAACTATATATAGATTTTCCATCGTGACGACGTCAAGAAGAAATATCTGACGCCGTCAACTCGCCGCCCATAATAATATCGGATTGCCTAGATCCAGATCTGATGCCGTCAAGTGCAAATTTTCTCTGGGCCGTCACGTGTAATGGGACCATGACGGCCTATGGTGACGCCGTCATGCCCCTAGTGTAAAAAATCTCTGGATCATCACGGACTCTATCCACTTCACCTCGTTTTTTACTCTTGACGCCGTCATGAAGAATTTTGTGACGCCGTTAGGTATTGTTTCCAGCAAGGAAAATTAAGACTTTGCCGTTTTCTTCACTTTTATGCTAAAAAAACATCCAAAATGCTTCCTTTTCCAGAATTCACTCCAAAAGTACCTAAAATCACAAAAGGAACGATTTAGGGCAATATTTGATCAAATAAATTCAATTCCGGGCTTAAATGACCCCCTAAAAATGGACCATTTTTCGCCTCATCATATACCCTTACACTTGAGATTTGCTTGTCCTCAAGCAAATGCGCTTTTATTCCAGTCAAAATACAAGTTAGGGGTCATTTAACACTAATATAAAAGTAATTACAACAAATAATCGTTCCACTAAAGACCAAAGACAAGCACGGAGGTCATACACTAGCACCTCATAAATAGTGTTTAGATACTCACATCTCTCGGGTGTAATAATGTATATATCACAATATGGAAATGGAAAACATCTCTCACTACCTGTCATAGCAAAATAGATTACCATAGGCTTGGGAAAGGATCAAACCTCCACCACATGGCGTAAGCACCTAGGATAAACTATCAAAGAGGTCTTTTTAAAGGGTTATAACGTTAGGTGTAGAGATATGGAATACACGGTTTTGTTAGATATAGGCAATCTTTACTGGTGGCGAGTTAATCATCTTGGTTAATTACATGTACAATATGGCGTTGCTAAGCCAAGACTAGACTCGACTTAAGCTAATAAATCAAAAATAACAAAAACATAAAATAAACATAGAATGAAACGGGATGGTAGTCAGTACATTTTTTTTTGTGCATACACTCTTACCCTACCATCCAAAATAATACATCATAGGGAATGAACATTCCCCTTACATTTGAATTTTTACGTACTTTACAATAAACTAATATAATGACTCGAATCAAGATAATTAAAACACTTGGAGTACTTTTAAGATTAACGCATATATGGGGGTAATAAATGATGTTCTTCCCCATTACTCCATAACATTAGTACTTTACCCATGAGTCCCAATCGTCCCAAAACAATATGTACAATATATGACTCGACTTAGCAACCATGTAATCAATTAGATAATTAACTAAGGGTTTAAACAAATAACAATAATGCACTAAAGATAAGTGCATACACGGAAGGCTAAGGCGATTTGGGTGTACATTTAAGTGGGTTGTAACAAATTCTTCCTTTAAGTAAGATGCTTAAAGTTAGAAATTAAAAGATAGGCTCGGAGGGGTGTACTAGGGGTTTCGTGTACTAAAAATGAGTACAACGCTAAGGTGTGGGAAAAATTAATTGACTTTACTAGCCAAGTAATATGACTTAAATGGTCAAGTAATTATGATACAAGTTTAACACAAGAGTGATCCTAATGCTTCTTATCATGTAGTAAATCCTACTACACGAATGTAGTCTCACTAGCGGTCTCGGGATGCATCACTAACGCAAGTTCTAGAATCTAAATACTACCGGTACACTTATAAGCACTAATAGTGAATGCTTTTCCTATCAAATCTAAAGGCGAACCTCACATATTTGGGTGAAATTTTTTTTTAAGTGGTATGGTTTTGTGCTAGTCATACAACCTCCTATCCATGAGACGCTTGCTAAGGCTAAAGTTTCACTCCTAAATGTTGTAAAAAATTTTAAATTTGGCGCTAAAATTACACTAACAAGTATTTCTCTTAGTTTTATTACACACCGACCATCAAACAAACAAACTCAAGTGCAAGTGTATCCTATAAGGTATCATCATTTATCATCCCCTTACACTTAGGATGAACATTGTCCCCAATGTTCAATTAAAGAATGTAAAAGTAAAACAGGTAAAAGAATGAAATCAAATACTCCCCTGATTTGTTCGGTGTAGATAGTGTGGTAACAAGGTTAGATCTTCCTCCAAGAAAATGAACAATCAAAGCTTCCCTTTCAGAAAAATAAATCATCTTCTTGTCATATATAATGTGTTAAACCTGAGAAAACAAACAAGGCAACCTCGCGTAAAATCGGCGGCAATCTATATATACTAACAAATCCTAGAAAACAATGTAAGATATAATGCTTGTGGAATGAATGTTTGCAGATTTCCTAGAGTTTATAAAACTAAAGATTTAACAAAAAACTTTAAGACTCCGTTAGAAAAACAAAACTAGCAAAATTTCCAGAATTTTACACATGACGCCGTCAAGAATTAATTCTTGACGCCGTCATAAGTGATCTGCAGAAATCTTTACGTTAAGTTTCCGGAAAATTTCTGGAAAAACTTATGTCCTACTTCCTGGAAAATCCTGCAAAACATCATTATGACTCGATACAAGCATTTGACTCTAACAAATACTAATACACATATCCATTTAATATTGTGGGAAATCATGATCGACTTTGTTTCTTAAAAACATATTTGGGGTTTCCCCTTACACTTATCTTTTGCGAAATACCTTTGGATGAAGTTAATACTAAGTCAAACGACAAAATAAAGTATTTACACCATTTTATTTTTGAAACATGATCTACCAACAATAAAAATAAAGCATGCATGCGGAAACAAATAACAATCAAACAAATAAAAATCACACAAAGCATGGGTTGCCTCCCAAGAAGCGCTTTTTATATTTACGAGTCTTGTAGCTAGACTCAAGGTCATGGGCAATTACGTGACCTCATCGTTGGTCTCACTTCTAGGTCATCTTATATATTAGTTTTGTATTCCGGACCTAGTTGCAAGCATTCTTTGTAGAAACCAAGTATTCTATTCATAACATATTCTACT
The DNA here is from genome assembly GCA_030686995.1 of Artemisia argyi. Classification (NCBI taxonomy): domain Eukaryota; kingdom Viridiplantae; phylum Streptophyta; class Magnoliopsida; order Asterales; family Asteraceae; genus Artemisia; species Artemisia argyi. The sequence continues at coordinate 41,033,530 of CM060693.1, read as the reverse complement.
CCTCTACGTCTATCCTCATCATTCCTATAGTAAACCGCTTGTTTGTGTTCCTTTTCTATGTTTGATAGGAGGCGGTATTGTTCAATCTTATAGGGCATTTGGTAAGCAATCTCATCATTCTCTTCCTTGAATCTAACTATCCCTAGAGTTGGATCATAACTCATCTTAGAGGCCTCAACGAACGGTTTTCCGAACACTACTTGACTTAGGCAATCATCTATCACCGGACGAGTATCCTCCATTATCACAAAGTCGGCCTCATAAGTGAAGTTTCCAACAATCACATGCAGTCCTTTCACTCTTCCTACAAAATTACTTATCATGATGTTTATAGGAGACCTAGGATCGATATAAGCTTTCCATACATGCATATGCCCAATGTTGCATGGTATGTTGATGTTAGAGGGATCACCTTCTTTAATAAGGGGTGAACCAAGGATATATGGTGTCTCGGGATCATTGAATAAATCCTTGTGATATTCCCTTTCTTCCTTGGTGGGCAACTTATCAAAGTACTCTTCTACGTTTTCTACTTCCTCTAACTTTTCTCCCCTATTAACCTCAACTTCCTTAATTTCATCCGTAGTCTCGGTTTCTATTCCAACTTCATCCTTGTCACTTTCTTCTATATCCTTATCTTTTGGCCTAATAGTGACAACATTGGCAAAGTGGACGTGTTTGGATGACGAGGGGTCCTTAATTTGGATTCCGCTATTTGCGTCCCTAGTGTCCTTCCTAGGTGTACTTAGTGCTTGGTTGTTGAGGGCTTTCAACAAGTTGTCAATCTTATTGGTTATCTCTGTTTGTTGTTGATTGAATTCGGTTTCAAAGTTAGCTATGCGAGCTTCTTGAGATGCCATAAACTTGGACATCAATCCTTCAAGATTATTGGTACTGCCATAGTTATTAGAAGGATATAAAGTATTTTCACCATTTTATTTTTGAAACATGAACTACCAACAATAAAAATAAAGCATGCATACGGAAACAAATAACAATCAAACAAATAAAAATCACACAAAACATGGGTTGCCTCCTAAGAAGCGCTTTTCTTTATTTACGAGTCTTGCAGCTAGACTCAAGGTCATGGGCAATTACGTGACCTCATCGTTGGTCTCACTTTCTAGGTCATCTCCTATATTAGTTTTGTATTCCGGACCTAGTTGCAAGCATTCTTTGTAGAAACCAAGTATTCTATTCATAACATATTCTACTCCTCTACGTCTATCCTCATCATTCCTATAGTTTTTCTATGTTTGATAGGAGGCGGTATTGTTCAATCTTATAGGGCATTTGGTAAGCAATCTCATCATTCTCTTCCTTGAATCTAACTATCCCTAGAGTCGGATCATAACTCATCTAAGAGGCCTCAACGAACGGTTTTCCGAACACTACTTGACTTAGGCAATCATCTATCACCGGACGAGTATCCTCCACTATCACAAAGTCGGTCTCATAAGTGAAGTTTCCAAAAATCACATGCAGTCCTTTCACTCTTCCCACAAAATTACTTATCATGATGTTTATAGGAGACCTAGGATCGATATAAGCTTTCCATACATGCATATGCCCAATGTTGCATGGTATGTTGATGTTAGAGGGATCACCTTCTTTAATAAGGGGTGAACCAAGGATATATGGTGTCTCGGGATCATTGAATAAATCCTTGTGATATTCCCGTTCTTCCTTGGTGGGCAACTTATCAAAGTACTCTTCTACGTTTTCTACTTCCTCTAACTTTTCTCCCCTATTAACCTCAACTTCCTTAATTTCATCCCTAGTCTCGGTTTCTATTCCAACTTCATCCTTGTCACTTTCTTCTATATCCTTATCTTTTGGCCTAATAGTGACAACATTGACAAAGTGGACGTGTTTGGATGACGAGGGGTCCTTAATTTGGATTCCGCTATTTGCGTCCCTAGTGTCCTTCCTAGGTGTAGTTAGCGCTTGGTTGTTGAGGGCTTTCAATAAGTTGTCAATCTTATTGATCATCTCCGTTTGTTGTTGATTGAATTCGGTTTCAAACTTAGCTATGCGAGCTTCTTGAGATGCCATAAACTTGGACATCAATCCTTCAAGATTATTGGTACTGCCATAGTTATTAGAAGGATTGTTGTTGAAAGTGTGGTTGGAGGTTGGACCGTTTGGTTGGTAACGATTAGGTGGATTGGAAGAATTGTTTTGGTTTTGTTTCCACCTAAGGTTCGGGTGATTTTTCCAAGAAGGGTTTTAGGAATCACCGTAAGGGTTTGGCTCGGGTTTGAAAGTGTACCACTTATCTCCCGCTTCGTCGGTACGCGAGGATGCGTAGTCCGCAAAAGCTATTCCGGGGAGTTCCACGCAATCACGAGTGTCATGGGGACCACTACATAATTCGCATGAAGAAGTGATTTTGTTCACTTGGCTTGAAGGCTTAGGAGCTTCGTAAGATTTCATGAGAAACTTGACTTGGTCCTCAAGTTCCACGATCCTACGGTCGGGAGTGCTAGAATTGTTCGAAGGCAAAGATATTGCCTTGACCGTTTTGTTCAAATCACGGGGATCATTCCAACTTTCGTTGTCATAGAGAGCAAGATCTTCTATGAGTTCCCATGATTCTTTCGCACTTAGATCACGTAGCTTACCACCGGCTGATTGGTCAATGATCCGCCTTGTGGAGAGATCGATATGGTCATAGAAGATTTGGACTTGGAGCCAAAGATCTATGCCATGATGAGGGACTTTTTTGAGTAAGTCCTTGAAACGAGTCCATGCTTCATATAGAGTTTCACCTTGACGTTGTTGGAACATCAAGATATCATTTCTAAGCTTGGTAGTTCTCCTCGGTGGGAAAAATTGAGCAAGGAAACGAGTGGTGAGATCATCCCATGAGGTGATGGATCCCGCGGGTAAACGTTCAAGCCATTGACTAGCTTGATCACGTAGAGAGAATTGGAATAGGCGTAATCGGGTCGACTCTCTAGTTGTAACATCAAGGTCTATAGAATCTACGATTTTAAGGAAGTCCTTGAGATGTTGGTTAGGATCTTCGGAACGAAGTCCATGGAATGCACATCCGCTTTGCACCAACCGGATGGTGTCGGATCGCAAGGGGGACACATTGGCTCCTTGAGTGAGCTCAATAGTGTTTTGATAGCCTTGGTGGCTAAGACGGGAATACTCTCCTAGGGTTCGGGGCCTAAGAGGTTGGTTTGCTAGTGGTGGGTTTTGTTGTGGTGGGTTGATGGGTTCAAAGACGTTACCACCTTCCATTATGTCGGATGGTAAATATTACGAACAAAGACACGAAGAAATAGATAGACTAAAGAAAACCTAAAAATAAAATAAAATCTTACTAGAAAGGAATCTAGCAAGTAGACCTAATAAAAAGAAATCCTAACCTAGACAATAACTATTCCCCGGCAGCGGCGCCAAAAACTTGATGCGTGGGAATGGCACCAGGCTTTACCTCTCAAGGGATCTCGAGAAGCTTACAACCCCCACCAGGCAGTGTACATGATCGTTGTAGTATAGTATAGTGACAAGTACCGGGGGATTGATCGTTCAACTCAGGAATAGTGTCGGTAGGATTAGAAAGCCTAAAAATTAAGTCTAGAGGTGAGGGATGATTCTTTTTGTCTTTTTATATTTTTATAAAAGCAATTAAAATCTCGGGTTTTTGGAAGAGTGGGCGGAATTAGTTGCTAATCAACTAACCAAATAACTAAAGATGCAATCAAAATAAAATTAAAAAAATGTAAATAAAGCTAATTAGACTAGTGGTGTGAACAATAAATGGGAAAATTGTGTTTACTTAGATTTCATTACTCCCTAGATATCTTTTACAGGTTGATAGTTTGTTACAATTGTGTGGATGACGGGTTATATTCCTTAATACCATTCGTGGGGTGGCGTACGTACTTTCCCAACTCTATAAGCTCCTACTTCACTCCTATGTCGAGCCTGCAAGAAGCTCCTAACATGGGATCATTAGAATTCGCTCATGCATTAAATACAACCATAAAAACCTAGTACGCATTGGTTCATGTTTCTTAAGACGTTCAAGCAAGTTACCCTATGGAAGTCTACCAGTTTTCTTAAGCCTAACATCGAAATCATTCATCCGTAACAACTATAAACAAGCAATCAACCCATAATCAACATCTAGGTTTCACTACATCTAAGCAAACACACAAGAGATCTAGCCTAGCATGTTAAAATCATGACAAGCGTAAGATATATTCAAACAACACATAGACATATTGAATGAATTGAAAGAATACTTATCTTAATTGAACATGAAAGGTTTCAAAGGGTAAAAACCCTTGAAAGTACAGTAAAAATCGTGCTAGGGTTTCTCCAAGTTATCCCTCCAATTGTCCTCTCTTAATGAATGAAAATTATAAAACTATATACAGATTTTCCATCGTGACGGCGTCAAGAAGAAATATCTGACGCCGTCAACTCGCCACCCATAATAATATCGGATTGCCTAGATCCAGATCTGACGCTGTCAAGTGCAAATTTTCTCTGGGCCGTCACGTGTAATGGGACCATGACGGCCTATGGTGACGCCGTCATGCCCCTAGTGTAAAAACTCTCTGGATCGTCATGGACTCTATCCACTTCACCTCTTGTTTTACTCTTGACCCTGTCATGAAGAATTTTGTGACGCCGTCAGGTACTGTTTCCAGCAAGGAAAATTAAGACTTTGCCGCTTTCTTCACTTTTATGCTCAAAAAACGTCCAAAATGCTTCCTTTTCCAGAATTCACTCCAAAAGTACGTAAAATCATAAAAGGAACAATTTAGGGCAATATTTGATTAAATAAATTCAATTCCTGGCTTAAATGACCCCCTAAAAACGGATCATTTTTCACCTCATCACTCACCAAATTTGACCCAAAGTCTTATGAAGGTGTATTTCTTGGATATTCACAAAATAGTAAAGCTTACATTGTTTTAAACAAAGAAACTGATGAGTGGGAATCGCACCAAGTTTTACCTCTCGAGGGATCTCGAGAAGCTTACAACCCCCACCAGGCAGTGTACTTGATCGTTGTAGTATAGTATAGTGACAAGTACCGGGGGATTGATCGTTCAACTCAGGAATAGTGTCGTTAGGATTAGAAAGCCTAAAAACTAGGTCTAGAGGTGAGGGATGATTCTTTTTATATTTTTATATTTTATAAAAGCAAATAAAAATCTTGGTTCTTGGAAGAATGGGCGGAATTAGTTGCTAATCAACTAACCCAAATTAACTAAGATGCAATCAAAATAAAACACAAAAATGAAATGAAATCTAATTAAACTAGTGGTCTAAACAATGATGGGGAAAATTGTGTTTACTTAGGTTTCATTACTCCCTAGATATCTTTTACAAGTTGATAGTTTGTTACAATTGCATGGATGACGGTCGTATTCCTTAATACTAGTCGTAGGGCCGTGTACAATATTCCCTAACTCTATAGGATCCTACTTCACTCCTATGTCGAGCCGTTAGAAGCTCCTGACATGGGATCATTAGAATTCTCCTACGCATTAAATACAACCAAAAATCATAGTACATCTCTGATCATGTTTCTTAAGACGTTCAAGCATGTTACCAATGGAAGTCTGCCAGTTTTCTTAAGTCTAACATCGAATACAATCATCCGTAACAACTATAAACAAACAATCAACCCATAATTAACATCTAAGCAAACATACAGGAGATCTAGCCAAGCATGTTAAATTGAAGACAAGTGTAAGATATATTTAAGCAACACATAGACATATTGATTGAATTGAAAGAGTACTTATCTCAATTGAACATAAGAGGTTTCAAAGGGTAAAAACCCTTGAAAAAGCTGTGAAAATCGTATTAGGGTTTTTCCCTCAAAGTTGCACACTAATGAATGAAAATTGCAAAACTATATATAGATTTTACAGGGTGACGGCATCAAGATGAAAATTCTGACGCCGTCAACTCGCCGCCCATAATGAAATCGGATTGCCTAGATCCACTTTTGACGCCGTCATGTGTAATTTTGTTCTGGGCCGTCACTAACATTTGGACCTTGACGGCCTTAGGTGACGCCGTCATGTCCTTAGTACAAAACTTTCTGGATCATCATGTGCACCATCCATTTCCACCTCTTGTATTTACTCTTGACGTAGTCATTAAGAAACTCGTGACGCCGTCAGGTACTGTTCCCAGCAAGGAAAATTAAGACTTTGCCGTTTTCTTCATTTTTATGCTCAAAAAACGTCCAAAATGCTTTCTTTTCCAGATTTTACTCCAAAAGTACCTAAAATGACAAAAGGAAGGATTTAGGGAAATATTTGATCAAATAAATTCGAATTTGGGCTTAAATGACCCCCTAAAAACGGTTCATTTTTCGCCTCATCAAATACCCTTACACTTGAGATTTGCTTGTCCTCAAGCAAATGCGCTTTTATTCTAATCAAAATACAAGTTAGGGGTCATTTAACACCAATATAAAAGTAATTACAACAAATAATCGTTCAACTAAAGACCAAAGATAAGCACGGAGGTCATACACTAGCATCTCACAAATTGTGTTTAGATACTCACATCTTTCGGGTGTAATAAAGTATATATCACAATATGAAAATGGAAAACATCTCTCACTACCTGTCATAACAAAATAGATTACCATAGGCTTGGGAAATGATCAAACCTCCACCACATTGCGTAAGCACCTAGGATAAACTATCAAAGATGTCTTTTAAAGGGTTATAACGTTAGGTGTAGGGATATGGAATACACGGTTTTGTTGGATATAGGCAATATTTAGTGGTGGCGAGTTAATCATCTTGGTTAATTACATGTACAATATGGCGTTGTTAAGCCAAGGCTAGACTCGACTTAAGCTAACAAATGAAAAATAACAAAAACATAAACATAAAATGAAACGGGATGGTAGTCCGTATGTTTTTTTTTCTCTCTTTTGTTTCCTTTTTCTTTTTTTTTTTTCTTGATTTTTCGATTTTTTTTCATACACTCTTACCTAGGGATGAGCACGGTACCGGTACCGCACCGATCCCGTATCGTATTAGTGGTACCGAATTTTTCCCGAGCATAAATTAGTGGTACCGGTACCGTACCGAATGGGATTCGGATACCGGTACCGGTACCGGGAAATTGGGTTTTTCCCGTTTTTTTCGGGAATTTCCCGATTTGGTACCGGTCCCGTACCGAATTAGTGGTCCCGATTTTTTTCCACCTTATTTCGTAGTACCGGTACCGTACCGTATATCAAGAACGGTGCCGTTTCGGTACAGTACCGGTACGGTTCCGGGATTCGGTTCAAAATGCTCATCCCTACTCTTATCCTACCATCCAAAATAATACATCATAGGGAATGAACATTCCCCTTACACTTGAATTTTTACATACTTTACAATAAACTACTCTAATGACTCGAATCAAGATAATCAAAACACTTGGAGTACTTTTTAAGATTAACGCACATATGGGGGTAATATATGATGTTCTTCCCCATTACTCAATAACATAAGTACTTTACCCATGAGACCCAATCGTCCCAAAACAATATGTACGAGATATGACTCGACTTATCAACCATGTAATCAATTAGATAATTAACTAAGGGTTTAAACATGTAACAATAATGCACTAAAGATGAGTGCATACACGGAAGGCTAAGGCGATTTGGTTGCACATTTGGGGTGGGTTGTAACAAATTCTTCCTTTAAGTAAGATGCTTAAAGTTAGAAACGAAAAGATAGGCTTGGAGGGGTGTACTAGGGGTTTCGTGTACTAATAATGAGTACAACGCTAATGGTGTGGGAAAAATTAGTTGACTTTACTAGCCAAATAATATGACTTAAATGGTCAAGTAATTATGGTATGGGTTTAACACAAGGGTGATCCTAATGCCTCTTATCATGTAGTAAATCCTACCACACGAATGTAGTCTCACTAACGGTCTCGGGATGCATCACTAACGCAAGTTCTAGAATCTAAATGCTACCGGTACCCTCATAAGCATTAATAATGAATGCTTTTCCTATCAAATCTAAAGGCGAACCTCAAATATTTGGGTGGAAAATTTTTCTGAATGGTACGGTTTTGTGCTAGTCATACGATCTCCTATCCATGAGGCGCTTGCTAAGGCTAAAGTTTCACTCCTAAATATTGTAAAAAAATTTAAATTTGGCGCTAAAATTACACTAACAAGTATTTTTCTTAGTTTTATTACACACCTACCATCAATCAAACAAACTCAAGTGCAATAGTATCCTATAAGGTATCATCATTTACCCACCCCTTACACTTAGGATGAACATTGTCCCCAATGTTCAATTAAAGAATGTAAAACTGAAATTGGTAAAAGAATGAAAGCAAATACTCCCCTGATTCGTTCGGTGTGGATAGCGTGGTAACAAGGTTAGATCTTCCTCCAAGAAAATGAACATTCAAAGATTCCCTTCCAGAAAAATAAATCATCTCTTGTCATACATAACCTGTTAAACCTGAGAAAACAAACAAGGCAACCTCGCATAAAATCGGCGGCAATCTATATATACTAACAAGTCGTAGAAAACAAATTAAGATAATGCTTGTGGAATGAATGTTTGCAGATTTCCTGGAGTTTATAAAACTAAAGAATTAACAAAAACTTTAAGACTCAGTTAGAAAAACAAAACTCGTAAAATTTCCAGAATTTTACACAGGACGCCTGATGCGTGGGAATTGCACCAGGCTTTACCTCTCAAGATATCTCGAGAAGCTTACAACCCCCACCAGGCAGTGTACCTGATCGTTGTAGTATAGTATAGTGACAAGTACCGGGGGATTGATTGTTCAACTCAGGAATAGTATCGCTAGGATTAGAAAGCCTAAAAATTAAGTCTAGAGGTGAGGGATGATTCTTTTTGTATATTTATATTTTTATAAAAGCAATAAAAAACTCTGGTTTTGGAGGAGTGGGCGGAATTAGTTGCTAATCAACTAACCCAATAACTAAAGATGCAATCAAAATAAAATAACAAAAATGTAAATAAAGCTAATTAAACTAGTGGTGTGAACAATAAATGGGAAAATTGTGTTTACTTAGATTTCATTACTCCCTAGATATCTTTTACAGGTTGATAGTTTGTTACAATTGCGTGGATGACGGGTTATATTCCTTAATACCATTCGTGGGGTGGCGTACATACTTCCCCAACTCTATAAGCTCCTACTTCACTCCTATGTCGAGCCTGCAAGAAGCTCCTAACATGGGATCATTAGAATTCGCTCATGCATTAAATACAACCATAAAAACCTAGTACGCATTGGTTCATGTTTCTTAAAACGTTCAAGCATGTTGCCCTATGGAAGTCTGCCAGTTTTCTTAAGCCTGACTCCTCCCAAACCAACCAGTCAACCGGGTGCAGTTGATTGGCCCACCTGGGAGAGAAAGTCAATTATTTTTAAATCCATGGAAGTATAGGGAAATCCCCAGGTTGTTATGTCCCGACGAGATTGCAAGGGTGCTTGAAAACGTTTTTTAGAATGAGTGGTACTGAGGACAGTAACCAAAGATGATTGAGAAGTGATTATACTACTGATTGCTTGGTATTTGGACAATTTGAAACAATATAAACAATAACAGATATACATATATGATTACACAAACTCAAATTAGAAATCAAAAATATTTACAGACAGAGAAAAAGGTGACTTTTAAACAATTTTACAACTACAGGGGGTGCAATTGAAACTATTACAAACTTAAAATTAAAAGAAAATGAGATTAAAAAGAAAATTATTTATTTGATTATTTTAATATTTAGATACTAATTAATTAATAAAACTATTTAAAAAGTAATTAAAATCTAATTTAAAACAAACTAAAAATGATTAAGGCTACAAAATTAAACTAAAAATTTGCAAAATTATTTTCTAAACTTCTAAATTAACTTAAAGAAAATATAAAAATTAAAAAGAAATGTTTTTGTCTTTTTGTGGGTTTTTTATAAATTAATAACTAATTAAACAAAACTTAACCATTTAAACTAATTAAAATTACCAAGATTAAGAAAATGCCTTAGATAATTAAGAATTATTTTTCAAAACTAATTAACCATCACAAGAGTCCTAAAAAAATTATAAAAAGTTTCTAAAAATTATTTTTAGACTATTTTACTAATTATTTACTTATTTATTAATTAAAATCTAATTTAACTAAATTAATTAAGAAAATTAAAAAGTGAATAGTAGAGTTTAAGAAACTATTTTCTAAAAATCCTAAATGATTAATGAAACCTAGGAAAAATATAAAAACCTACTGTTGTTAATTAGAAATTAAGAAAACTATTTAATTACTAATATTACTTAATTAATTTATTAAATAATTATTAATTCTAATAATTATTAAATTAAAAGAGAAAAGTCTAAGAAAATTACTGAAGATACTTTAAGGTGGCAAGAAATTAAGAAAAATATAAAAAGGATGAAATGCTTATTAATAAGCTGAAAAGAAAAATTAAAAAGATAAATTCTATTAAGTAGAAGCTATCACTATTTTTAAATTTTTATTGGTTTTTCTTATTGACAGATGATAATAAGCTAAAAATAAGAAATTTTTACAAAAACACTTTTGAAATAGCTTATTAATAAGCTAAGTGCACCCCCTTATGTTTAACAGTGAACTTATAAGCTTATTAGGACTTGTGAAAATTTATGAAAAAGCTGAGAAATGACAAACTAAGCATAAACAGATGACTTAACAACTGAAAATAAGACAAATGGAACAATTAAGCACTCAGAATAAGCTACTATGGAGCAAATAAGTACTTATCACAACAAAAGGCCAAAACAGGCCAAAATACAAGAACTTTGGACCTCTGTGGGGTCCACAGAAGTCAAGGGGAGTCCAAAACAAGGGTTGAACCTTGAAGGTGGCCTGGAGGGCTTCCCAATAAGCCAATTAGCTAGGCTTATGGCTTATTATTAAGCACTGGGTGGGCTTTGGAACTTGGTCTCACACACTGAGTACTCAGTGTACACAATCAGTTGGGACAAACTTCTTGAGACTTGCAGCCCTATCAAATAGGCCAAAGATCACAAAATAAGCCCTGAACCTTGTCAATGAGCTTATTGGCTTTCCAAAAAGCCAGGGTACAGGGTGTGGGGTCCACTAGGGTAGTTACAAAAGAACTTGGAATATTGGTCAAAATCCTGTGCACAGGGCATACACTTGCCCTGCAGGTCAAAATAAGCTCTTGCACAAGCTCAAATAAAAATCCTAAAAATAAGCTGATTATGGAAACTTGTAGACTAGGTGACAACGATTAACTTCTGAAAAGATCAAGGTCTCAATCCTAACTCAAAAATCACAATAATTCTCCTAAGTTTTGGATTTATGAAACAGGTCTACTTTTGACTTTTTGAAATTATGCACTTAGATTGACTTTTGTGAGATTCTACCTAGATTTAATCACCGATTAAGTTAAATTAAGCTATGATAAGACCTAAATAAGCTAGAACAACTACTTTTTGAAAGATTTGATGAGGTTTGGACTTAAATCTCTTAACAGACAACAAATGGGATTGAATCAAAAGCTATTTTGACTTTTTAACAAACAAAGGTAAGTTTTTATGGTTTGACTGAACTAATACAAACCTAAGTGACAAACAACAACCACAATCATCAACAAAAACACCCTAGATCACAGCTAACTCAGTAATCCCAAACACACTTTTAAAAATATGATTTTATGACTTTAAAAGAGTTTGATAGATTAAGTCCAAGCAATAATCTCTGAGGCTTATATTGTGATGAATTAAGCTGTTTTAGACACAGAAACAACAATTCTAACAACAGATAACAAGAATCTCTAAAATACTAATTTAGACAGTGGAAATGAAATACTAAGTAAACACCAATTTCAATTAACAAGCTACTGATTTAAGGTAATATTATTACTAACTAACACTAAACAAGCATAAACAAGCCAAATAAGTAATAATATAAGCAATGCTACAGTGGAAATTTAGAAATGAGGTTATAAACTTACAATGTGCAATCCTACTTATACCAAGAACCAAGGACCACAAACCAACCTATAGGTATTCCACAAGACCACTAACCCACAGCTATCCAAAATTCACTGTGCACCAGCTTAAATCTTCATAAACCTGTATGTTGACTTTTGTTGACTGTTTTTGTGTTTTTGAATTTTTTATAACTAAACTGTGTTTTAAGGTTTCTAAAAGCTTTATTAAGCTTTCTAGGAGCTTATATGATCCTAATAGTCCATAACTTTACACAAAAACAGTAAAACAAGCTTAATAATCACTATGAAATCAAGAGAAATTGCATAAACTGATTTGGTAAAGAAAACTTTAATTCATTGCTTGAAAAAGATTCAAAGTACACTGAGATTACTAGAATTACACTTTAAAAGCTTAAATTTAAACTAGAATTTGAAAGAGTACTAATTCGACACTACAATTATAATAATAAACTACATACTGCCTTCTCTTGCTTCTTCTCTCTTATATAGCCCTCCATTAGGGTTTTTGAACCCTTTCTGATCATATCCCATACCATCTTGACCCTTGAAAAGCTCTGAATCAATCCTGGCCGTTGATGCATTTTTGGCGGGAAATAGGAAGTGAGTGAAATCCTGTTTAATATTGCAACAGGGGGTGGCATTTAATGTGGTTGTCTTGTTATGTATATGGTGGGTTGGGCGGTGGAAATGACAAGGGATGGTGGGTTGAGGTGACTGAATTGCAGGGTGCAAGTGGGAGGGAAGGGGTGAAGGGGGTGGTGTTTGACTGGTATTGACCACAGGGTCAAAGTTTGACCCTGTAATACTATTAAGGGTGAGTTGGGCTGGGTGATTAGGCCAGGGGTAAGGGTATGGGCTGGGTAGGTTGGTATTTGGATTGGATTTGGTGTTTGGGGTTTAATAATAAAAAGGGATCCGTTTGGTTGGAATTTTAACACAAGGACCAATTTTGTAAATATCCGAATGTTGGGGGTGGCTGTGGTAAATTTCCCAAGGTTGTTTCAAGTTTGAATTTTTCCAAGTTTCCATAGTCCAAGGTACCATGTTGATTTTCCATTTTTATTTTAAAATTCCTCAGGGACTAAATCTGCCAAACTTGAAACTTCAGGGACCAAACTTGTAATTTCACCAAACTTTCCAACCAAGGACCATTCCTACCATTGATGAGAAGTACAAGGACAAAAATTGTTTTTCTCAAAGTTTTATATCCCAGGGACCATTTTTGTCAATTTTTCAAAGTTGAGGGACTAAGCTTGTAATTTTGTGAAACTTTACACCAAAGGACTAACTATGTAATTTTGTGATTTAAAAGGACCTTTGGTGACTTTTTCAAGTTTTTAGAATAGCCAGGGACTAGTTTTGACAACTTTTGAAAGATGAGGGATTGAAACAGCCAATTATGCAAACGGATACGTGGGAATTGCACCAGGCTTTACCTCTCGAGGGATCTCGAGAAGCTTACAACCCCCACCAGGCAGTGTACCTGATCGTTGTAGTATAGTATAGTGACAAGTACCGGGGGATTGATCGTTCAACTCAGGAATAATGTCGTTAGGATTGAAATTAATCTAACTAGGTCTAAAGGTGAAGGATGATTCTTTTTGTATTTTTATATTTTATGAAAAGCAAGTAAAAATCTCGGGTATTGGAAGGAGGGGCGGAATTAGCTGCTAATCAACTAACCCAAAAGCTACTAATCAAACTAATGTGCAAGAAAAATAAACTAAGGTTCTACAAGATGAGTGAAGCATGTCTACCTATGATATGTTACTCCTTGCTAGCTATCCAATTCTACCTATTGAATTGTCACACCTTGTTTTAATTGACGGGTTGTATTCCTTAATACCATTCGTGGGATGGCGTACTTACTTCCCCAACTCTATAAACTCCTACTTCACTCCTATGTCGAGCCTGCAAGAAGCTCCTAACATGGGATCATTAGAATTCGTTCATGCATTAAATACAACCATAATAACCTAGTACGCATTGGTTCATGTTTCTTAAGACGTTCAAGCATGTTACCCTATGGAAGTCTGCTAGTTTTCTTAAGCCTAACATCGAATTCATTCAATTAAACAAGAGACAATAGGAAACAAGAATTATAAGCTAAACCAATTAGATCTATCGAAGTGTCACACCCTAATTGATGAAGATAGACACAAACATCAACAAGGAATCAATAAGATCTAATGAATTATAAACAAGTTTCACACAATCATAAGTAGACACAAGGTGAATTAGCCAAGCATAATTAATAAAGAACACGCAACAATAATGATAATTGAAGACATGAATTAAGATAGAATCATCAAACCATTACAAGATGTTTATGGAGTGATTGAAACCCTCTAAGTTGCTGGAAAAACACCCACCTAAACCCAGGAATCGACCTTAGGGTTTAGGGCTTACAAAAAGTGAAGTTATGATGTTATATTTATAGGAAAGTTTTCTGTTGGCAAGGCTTGACGGCGTCAGCTGTAACACATGACGGCGTCAGCCTGCTGTTTTCACCAAATCGAAGATTTCTTCGTCCTCTTCGCGTGGGCTTTTGAATCACCTAAATCCGAGTTCGTATGCCAAAGCAATGACCAAAACAATATCAGCTACTCCGCGCGCAAGTTTTGACAAGTTAACACGTGACGGCCTTGGGTGATGCAGTCACGTTTCTTCTGGACCGTCACCACTTTTACTCTTGACGGCGTCACATGAATGCTCTTGATGCCGTCAGGTACTGTTCCCAGCAAGGAAAATTAAGACTTTGCCGTTTTCTTCACCTTTTTGCTCCAAAAACGTCCAAAATGCTTCCTTTTCCAGAATTCACTTCAAAAGTACCTAAAATCACAAAAGGAGCGATTTAGGGCAATATTTGATCAAATAAATTTGAATTCGGGCTTGAATGACCCCCTAAAAACGGATCATTTTTCGCCTCATCATATACCCTTACACTTGAGATTTGCTTGTCCTCAAGAAAATGTGCTTTTATTCTAATCAAAATACAAGCTAGGGGTCATTTAACACTAATATAAAAGTAATTACAACAAATAATCATTCCACTAAAGACCAAAGATAAGCACGGAGGTCATACACTAGCACCTCACAAATAGTGTTTAGATACTCACATATCTTGGGTGTAATAAAGTATATATCACAATATGGAAATGGAAAACATCTCTCACTACGTGTCATAGCAAAATAGATTACCATAGGCTTGGGAAAGGATCAAACCTCCACCACATGGCATAAGCACCTAGGATAAACTATCAAAGAGATCTTTTAAAGGGTTATAACGTTAGGTGTAGGGATATGGAATACACGGTTTTGTTGGATAAAGGCAATCTTTACTGGTGGCAAGTTAATCATCTTGGTTAATTACATGTACAATATGGTGTTGCTAAGCCAAGACTAGACTCGACTTAAGCTAGTAAATCAAAAATAACAAAAACATAAAATAAACATAGAATGAAACGGGATGGTAGTCCGTAGGTTTTATATATACTGTTACCCTACCATCCAAAATAATACATCATAGGGAATGAACATTCCCCTTACACTTGAATTTTTACATACTTTACAATAAACTAATCTAATGACTCGAATCAAGATAATCAAACCACTTGGAGTACTTTTAAGATTAACACACATATGGGGGGAATAATAGATGTTCTTCCTCATTACTCCATAATATAAGTAGTTTACCCATGAGTCCCAATCGTCCCAAAACAATATGTACCAGGATATGACTCGACTTGGCAACCATGTAATCAATTAGATAATTAACTAAGGGTTTAAACATGTAACAATAATGCACTAAAGATGAGTGCATACATGGAAGGCTAAGGCGATTTGGTTGTACATTTAAGTGGGGTGTAACAAATTCTTTCTTTAAGTAAGATGCTTAAAGGTAGAAACGAAAAGATAGGCTCGGAGGGGTGTACTAGGGGTTTAGTGTACTAAAAATGAGTACAACGCTAAGGGTGTGGGAAAAATTAATTGACTTAACTAGCCTAGTAATATGACTTAAATGGTCAAGTAATTATGATACGGGTTTAACACAAGGGTGATCCTAATGCCTCTTATCATGTAGTAAATCCTACTACACGAATGTAGTCTCACTAGCGGTCTCGAGATGCATCACTAACGCAAGTTCTAGAATCTAAATGCTACCGGTACACTCATAAGCACTAATAGTAAATGCTTTTCCTATCAAATCTAAAGGCGAACCTCACATATTTGGGTGGAAAATTTTTCTGAATGGTACGGTTTTGTGCTAGTCATACGACTCCTATCCATGAGACGCTTGCTATGGCTAAAGTTTCACTCCTAAATGTTGTAAAAAATTTTAAATTTGGCGCTAAAATTACACTAACAAGTATTTCTCATAGTTTTATTACACATCTACCATCAAACAAACAAACTCAAGTGCAAGTGTATCCTATAAGGTATCATCATTTACCCTCCCCTTACACTTAGGATGAACATTGTCTCCAATGTTCAATTAAAGAATGTAAAAGAGAAATAGGTAAAAGAATGAAATCAAATACTCCCCTGATTTGTTCGGTGTGGATAGTGTGTTAACAAGGTTAGATCTTCCTCCAAGAAAATTAACATTCAAAGCTTCCCTTCCAGAAATATAAATCATCTTCTTGTCCAATATAACCTGTTAAACCTGAGAAAACAAACACAAAAACCCAAAGCATCAAACCGAACAAAGGAAACTCACAACTAGATGTAATTCCAGACTTAGGAATAAAAACAAAACAATTAAAGATATAATGCTTGTGGAATGAATGTTTGCAGATTTTCTGGAGTTTATAAAACTAAAGAATCAACAAAAACTTTAAGATTCCGGTATAAACAAAACTCGCAAAATTTTTCAGAATTTTTGTACCTGACGCCGTCAGGTTATAACTCCTGGCGCCGTCAGAATGTTCCTGCAAAAATCTCATATTAAGTTTCCGGCAAATTTCTGGAAAAACTTATGTCCTACTTCCTGGAAAATCCTGCAAAACATCATTATGACTCGATATAAGCATTTGACTCAAACAATTACTAATATACATGTTCATTTAATATTGTTGTGGATAATGCTCAATTTCGTTCTTATAAACAAATTTGGGTCTTCCCTTACACTTAGCTTTTGCAAAATACCTTTATATGTATTTAAGACGAAGTTAAAAACAAAATAAAACATTTTCACAATTTACTTTGAAACATGAACCACAAACAATAAAAATAAAGCATGCATACGAAAACAAATAAAATCAAATAAATAAACAAACAAACAAACAAATAAAGCTTGGGTTGCCTCCCAAGAAGCGCTTATTTTTGTTCGAGTCACAAGCCTGACTCTTCCCTTATTTAACGGAAATAGGGGAGGTTTTCCCTACACTTAGGATTAAGTGCGGGTGAAAGTAGTGATACACACCCTTAGGGTGGAAATATGCCACGTGAGGTGAAGGGGTGAGTGAATGGCTTCCTTCATCCTAAAACTACCCGAATAATATTGGTTGATGGGTGGGTCGGTTCCTCTTTTGTCTCTTAGAAATATATCTAAGGATGGAAAGATATGTAAAGATTGAGGTTCCGGTTCATTAACACTAGGAAATTCCCTAGAACTAGGAGTAAGGTTATCACTACAATTATTCAAACCTATATCCTCAAGTGGTGCCTAGTACAAGGGTTCTACCTCCATCGGAATTCCTAAAGTTTCTTCTACTTCTTCCGGGTAAGTCACGGGCGGTGTGTATGCCTCATCATCATTCCATGTGTCAAGATCACCTATATCCTCATCATGTGTTTTGGTAGAATCTATCCTAAGCATTCTCCTAAGTATCTCACGTGCTTCTCTAGGCATCTCAACTTCTATGTCCGAATCATAAGGATCTCCCTCATTAATCTTATATTCAATTTGCCTAAAGGATTCATCATGTGTCCCTTGAGATTCAAAGTCATTGGTCATAAAACCTAGGTCTTTTTGATCAATGTGGTCATGCTCGGCTCATCCTCACAATCGTAGCTATGTTTCTTAACATCATATACCGACCAAGTATCGCCCTCACCTACCGCTATCTTAGACTCCTTACAATCTATCATGGCGCTAGCGGTTGCTAAAAATCCTATTCCTACTAATAATGGGCATGTAGTGTCACTAACCATATCTAGGACGTGAAAGTCTGCTAAAATAGTCAATATTCCTACGTGAGCAACTACATCCTTGATCATCCCAACCGGGTGGGCAATACTCCCATCTGCTAGACCAATTAATACCTCCGTCTCCTCTAACTTTCCTAGCTTGAGAGTGGTGAAAAGGGATAAGGGAATCAAGTTGAGGCTTGATCCTAAATCGGCTAGTGTGTCAAAAGCTTCGGATCTCCCTATCTAACAAGGCAAAACAAATATACCCGGATCATCAAGCTTTTAGGCAACTTGTTTTGAACGAAGGCGGTCACATTTTTACCCAGTTTAAATTTCTCATATTTTTCTAGGAGGGCACTATAGTAGGGAACACGGGCTAAGACATCAATGACGGGGCGTTCAAGGTGGAGCTCCTTGAATTCATCGTCAAGGTCTTGTGTAGGAGGTGTTTCAACTATGCTTTTGACCGGTTTGATATCGGGTGTTTCATTTGATTGGTCCTTTTGAAGAAATTGGTTTTGTTTGAAACACGTGCTCATTGATTTAACCGAGTAGTATTGCAGACAAGAAGTGGGTGACGAAACTGATGATACGGAATTAACGTTTAGTTTCGGGTTCTTGACCGTGTCGCTTGGGAGTGCTCCCATTTCTCGGTCATTGAGAACTTTCAACAATGTGTCGATTTTGGTGGTCATCTCGCTTTGCTTTTGTTTGAAATCGGCTTCAAACTTAGATATGCGAGCTTCTTGAGATGCCATTAACTTGGACATCAATCCTTCAAGATTGTTGGTACTACCATAGTTACTAGAAGGATTGTTATTGAAAGTACGGTTAGAGGGTGGACCGTTTGGTTGGTAACGATTAGGCGGATTGGAAGAATTGTTTTGGCTTTGTTTCCACCTAAGGTTCGGGTGATTTTTCCAAGAAGGGTTGTAGGAATCACCGTAAGGGTTTGGCTCGGGTTTGAAAGTGTACAACTTATCTCCCGCTTCGTCGGTACGTGAGGATGCGTAGTCCGCAAAAGCTGTTCCGGGGAGTTCCACGCAATCATGAGTGTCATGGGGACCACTACATAATTCGCATGAAGAAGTGATTTTGTTCACTTGGCTTGAAGGCTTAGGAGCTTCGTACAATTTCATGAGAAACTTGACTTGGTCCTCAAGTTCCATGATCCTATGGTCGGGAGTGCTAGAATTGTTCGAAGGCAAGGATATTGCCTTGACCGTTTTGTTCAAATCACGAGGATCATTCCAACTTTCATTGTTATAGAGAGCAAGATCTTCTATGAGTTCCCATGATTCTTCCGCACTTAGATCACGTAGCTTACCACCAGCCGATTGGTCAATGGTTCACCTTGTGGAGAGATCGATATGGTCATAGAAGATTTGGACTTGGAGCCAAAGATCTATGCCATGATGAGGGACTTTTTGGAGTAAGTCCTTGAAATGAGTCCATGCTTCATATAGAGTTTCACCTTGACGTTGTTGGAACATCAAGATATCATTTCTAAGCTTAGTAGTTCTCCCCGGTGGGAAAAATTGAGCAAGGAAACGAGTGGTGAGATCATCCCATGAGGTGAGGGATCCCGCGGGTAAACGTTCAAGCCATTGACTAGCTTAATCACGTAGAGAGAATTGGAATAGGCGTAATCGGGTTGACTCTCAAGTTGTAACATCAAGGTCTATAGAATCTACGATTTTAAGGAAGTCCTTGAGATGTTGATTAGGATCTTCGGAACAAAGTCCATGGAATGCACATCCGCTTTGCACCAACCGGATGGTGTCGGATCGCAAGGGAGACACATTGGCTCCTAGGGTGAGCTCAATAGTGTTTCGATAGCCTTGGTGGCTAGGTCGGGAATACTCTCCTAGGGTTCGGGGCCTAAGAGGTTGGTTTGCTAGTGGTGGGTTTTGTGGGTGGTCTTGTTGTGGTGGGTTGATGGGTTCAAAGATGTTACCACCTTCCATGATGTCGGATGGTAAAAGTTACGAACAAAGGCACGAAGAAATAGATAGACTAAAGAAAACCTAAAAATAAAAATAAAATCTTACTAGAAAGGAATCTAGCAAGTAGACCTAATAAAAAGAAATTCTAACCTAGATAATAACTATTTCCCGGGTTGTGGCGCCAAAAACTTGATGTGTGGGAATTGCACCAGGCTTTACCTCTCAAGAGATCTCGAGAAGCTTACAACCCCCACCAGGCAGTGTACCTGATCGTTGTAGTATAGTATAGTGAGAAGTACCGGGGGATTGATCGTTCAACTCAAGAATAGTGTCGTTAGGATTGAAATTAATCTAACTAGGTCTAAAGGTGAAGGATGATTGTTTTTGTATTTTTATATTTTATGAAAATCAAGTAAAAATTTTGGGTATTGGAAGGAGGGGCGGAATTAGCTGCTAATCAACTAACCCAAAAGCTACTAATCAAACTAATGTGCAAGAAAAATAAACTAAGGTTCTACAAGATAAGTGAAGCATGCCTACCTATGATATGTTAGTCCTTGCTAGCTATCCAATTCTACCTATTGAATTGTCACACCTTGTTTTAATTGACGGGTTGTATTCCTTAATACCATTCGTGGGGTGGCGTACGTACTTCCCCAACTCTATAAACCCCTACTTCAATCCTATGTCGAGCCTGCAAGAAGCTCCTAACATGGGATCATTAGAATTCGTTCATGCATTAAATACAACCATAATAACCTAGTACGCATTGGTTCATGTTTCTTAAGACGTTCAAGCATGTTACCCTATGGAAGTCTGCCAGTTTTCTTAAGCCTAACATCGAATTCATTCAATTAAAGAAGAGACAATAGGAAACAAGAATTATAAGCTAAACCAATTAGATCTATCGAAGTGTCACACCCTAATTGATGAAGATAAACACAAACATCAACAAGGAATCAATAAGATCTAATCAATTATATACAAGTTTTACACAATCATAAGTAGACACAAGGTGAATTAGCCAAGCATAATTAATAAAGAACACACAACAATAATGATAATCGAAGACATGAATTAAGATAGAATCATCAAACCATTACAAGATGTTTATGAAGTGATTGAAACCCTCTAAGTTGCTGGAAAAACACCCACCTAAACCCAGGAATCGACCTTAGGGTTTAGGGCTTACAAAAAGTGAAGTTATGATGTTATATTTATAGGCAAGTTTTCTATCGGCAAGGCTTGACAGCGTTAGCTGTAACAGATGATGGCGTCAGCCCGCCGTTTTCACCAAATCGAAGATTTCTTCATCCTCTTCGCGTGGGCTTTTGAATTACCTAAATCCGAGTTCGTATGCAAAAGCTATGACCAAAACAATATCAGCTACTCCGCGCGCAAGTTTTGACAAGTTAACACGTGTCGGCCTTGGGTGACGCCGTCACGTTTCTTTTGGACCGTCACCACTTTTACTCTTGACGCCATCACATGAATGCTCTTGACGCCGTCAGGTACTGTTCCCAGCAAGAAAAATTAAAACTTTGCCGTTTTCTTCACTTTTATGCTCCAAAAACGTCCAAATTCTTCCTGTTCCAGAATTCACTCCAAAAGTACCTAAAATCACAAAAGGAGCGATTTAGGGCAATATTTGATCAAATAAATTCGAATTCGGGCTTGAATTACCCCCTAAAAATGGATCATTTTTTGCCTCATCACAAACTTTTGTTCATTTTTCATTTGTTTTTGATTATTTTACATCTGAAACATATAAAACACATTCCTGGGATATTTTCAGTATTATGATGCATTTTTGAGTGTTTTTAGATGTTTTGGCAGCTCAGAATAGGTAAAAATGATGAGTATTTACACACTCATCAATCCCCCACACTAAAACATTGCTAGTCCCTAGCAATCTTTTGAGAAAAACTTAATGGATTTGAAGTCTCTTTACCAAAAGCCATTACTTCTGGAGTAGCCAAATGTTTCAGTTCAAGTAAGAACTATGGTACACTGATAACCATATGATTTTGAGCAAATCATAAGCTGTACACGGATATGTTTTATCTTTACCAAAAGCCGTTTGCTTCTGGACTAGCCAACTCTTCACGATTAAGGATATGGTGAGTTGATTCCCATACAATTTTTGGCAAATTCTCAGCCATCAACGGTTTTGAGATATCTTTACCAATAGCCGTTTGCTCCTGGATTAGCCAGTCCTTGTGTGAATTAGACATGGTGGACTGATTACCATTTGTTGTGTTTAGCGCGAAGCACTTCCATTAAAAAAAAATTTGGGCTAAAATGGGGGTATTATGGCACTTATAGGGTAAAAATGTGATAAAATTTGCCAGAATTCCCTCCCCCCCACACTAGAACTGAATATTGCTCTCAATATTCAAAGTACCAGCCATTATGCCGATATTTTGAAAAACTTTGATTTGAAATTTGAAACTTGGGCAAGTATGGGAATAGCATTTTTTTTTCAAGATTACTTTATATACAACAGCATGGGGGATTCCCCCACAGTAGTTTGGTAGAAAGTAGAAAGAAGTCAGAGATATGGGTGAAAATCCATATTTTGCTAATTTTTGTTCACCGAGTCACTAGCTTGACTCGATCCCCGAATTCATTGGTCCATGGGGAAAGTTTGGAGATCCGGGACAACCATGGATGGTATGTCCTCTTCAAAATAGTGTTTCAAACGATGAACATTCACTTTGAAGTTTGGACCTTCGGGTTGAGATAACTCAACAGTCCCCGTATGGGTATACTTTTGCAACAGTGAATGGTCCAGTCCATCGGGTTTTTAATTTCCCCGAGAAGATCTTTAACCTTGAATTGTAAAGAAGGACTTTGTCACCGACGTTGAAAACGCGGTTCTTAATTTTGGAGTCATGGATCTTCTTTGTCTTTTATTTGTAGATCAAAGAGTTCTCGTAGGCTTGATCACGAAGTTCATTTAATTCATTGAGTTGAACTTTGCGATGATCACCCGCTTTATGAAGGTCGTAGTTTGCATGTTTCAAGGCCCAATAGGGTGTTTTGTAAGCTGTACGGAAGGCCCAGAGTGCATCATCTAGTTTGTCTGACCAGGAGGCACGGTTTTCACCTACGGTCCTCTCAAAAATCCGTTTAATACCACGGTTTGAAACTTCCACTTGCCCACTTGTTTGTGGGTGATACGCGGTAGAAAGACGGTGAGTAACACCGTAGTTAAGCATGACTTTTGCGAATTGATCATTGCAAAAGTGTGTACCACGATCACTAATGATGGCACGGGGAGTTCCAAAACGACCAAAGAGAGATTTCAAGAATTTCACAACAACTCGGGCATCGTTGGTGGGTAAGGCTTTTGCCTCAACACATTTTGACAAACAGTCAACAGCCACGAGAATGTATTTGTTTCCACGAGAAGATGGGAATGGCCCCATAAAATCAATGCCCCAGACGTCAAAGATTCCACAAACTTGAATGGCATTTTGTGGCATCTCGTTATTTTGTGAAATATTCCCGTGACGCTGACAAGCGTCACAAGCTTTGACTAATTCGTGGGCATCCTTATAAATTGTTGGCCAATAGAAACCGGAGTCAAACACCTTTTTGGCGGTGTAGTTAGGACTATGGTGGCCCCCGGTGGGTCCAGCATGGCAAGCCTTGAGAATATCAGTGGCTTCCCGTCCGTAAACACATCGCCTCATGACTTGATCGGCACAGATTTTGAACAAATAGGGGTCGTCCCAGAAGTAATGTTTAACGTCTTTAAAGAATTTTTTTTTTCTGTTGGGACGACATCCCCTTCACGATGAAGTTACCCGCTTGGTAATTTGCAAAGTCGGCAAACCATGGGGTAGAAGAGTCACCACGAAAAGAAACCACATTGAGTGTCTCGAGAGGAAATGTTTCATTTATTTCCTGTTTCTCGGACACATCCTGGTGCGGGTATTCTAATCGTGAGAGATGATCAGCAGCAAGGTTCTCGGCTCCTTTTTTATCACGGATAATGATGTCAAATTCTTGCAGGAGGAGAACCCAACGGAGTAGCCTCGGCTTTGGATCTTGTTTTGCAAATAGGTACTTCAAAGCGAGTGATCCGTATACACTACGCATTTGGTCAGTATCAAGTATGGCCGGAATTTTTCAAAGGCATACACCACAGCTAATAGTTCTTTTTAGTGGTGGTGTAATGACTCTGAGTCTCGGTCATTGTTTTGCTTGCGTAGTGTATATGCTAAAAGTATTTTGCTTTTCGTTGCCCCAAGACCGCACCTATGGCAAAATCACTAGCATCACACATAAGCTCAAAAGGTAGGTCCCAATCGGGGGCAACAAGAATCGGTGCCTCAGTAAGCTTTTTCTTTAAGGTTTTAAAAGCTTCGATGCACTCAGGAGAGAAGATAAAAGGAGCATCCTTCTCGAGGAGATGGGTCATAGGCCGGGCGATTTTGGGAAAATCTTGAATAAACCTACGATAGAAGCCGACATGACCCAAAAAGCTCCTAATACCTTTGACGGTAGTGGGATGAGGTAATTTAGCGATGACATCAATTTTGGCTTTGTCAACCTCAATCCCGTTTTTTGAAATTTTATGGCCGAGGACAATGCCCTCTTTAACCATAAAATGGCTCTTCTCCCAGTTGAGACTCAAGTTCGTTTCTTCACAACATTTTAGCATCTTTTCCAAGTGGGAGAGACAAGACTGGAATGAATCCCCGATGACTGAAAAGTCATCCGTAAATACCTCCATAGTTTTCCCGATCATGTCAGAAAATATTGACATCATGCACCTTTGGAACGTGTCGGGTGCATTACATAAGCCGAAAGGCATACGTCTGTAGGCAAAAGTTCCGTAGGGGTATGTGAAGGTAGTTTTCTCTTGATCCTGTGGATCAATGGGGATTTGGAAGTAACCCGAGAAACCATCGAGGAAACAGTAGTATTCATTCCCCACTAATCTTTCGAGCATTTGGTCCATAAAAGGCAGAGGAAAATGGTCTTTACCGGTGGCTTCATTCAACTTATGATAGTCAATGCATACTCGCCAACTTGTGACCAAACGAGTGGGAATCAACTCGTTTTCCTCGTTAGTGACAATGATTATGCCACCCTTTTTAGGAACGCAATGAATTGGGCTAACCCAAGGACTGTCAGATATAGGGTAAATCAATCCCGCATCAAGAAGTTTTAGAACTTCTTGTTTGATAACTTCATGGATTTTGGGATTTACCCTCCTCTGTTGTTGCACTGCTGGCTTAAAGTCATCCTCCATTAAGATTTTGTGTGTACAAAAGTCCGGGCTAATACCCTTAATGTCAGAGAGTTTCCAAGCAATTGCTTGCTTGTGTGACTTAAGAACCTTTAGGAGTGCAGTCTTTTTCTCATCTTTTAAGTCTTTAGCAATAATGACGGGTAATTTATCATCACCCTCCAAAAATGCATACTCAAGATGAGGAGGCAAGTCCTTGAGCTCGACCTCGGGAAATTCTTCAGATTTTTCAATAGACTTAATTTCTGCTTTATGAAGTTCTTTTCGAGACGGAAAGGGTGAAGGATCGTCATTTAACAATCTTTCAAGAAGAAGAATGTCCCCCTCTGGGTCAAGATAGTTTTCATCAATCTCATTTGAGATTCAGCTATCCTGAGCAAGAAAAGCCTCGACCTCTTCCAAAAGGAAGTCACTCCCCTCAAACGGAGTGAGAGAAGGGGAAGAGTCGGAGATGATAGGCTCAGAAGAAAGAGTGGTACTGCCACTTGGAGAGAAACCGAGAACCTCTTGAGAAAATTCCTCTGAAGCAACATCGATGATGTCAATTCGGTTTCCCGTTTCAGAGTCATAGTTGGAGGAGTATCTTGAAGTTTGATCAAGGTTGAATGTGATGGCCTCACCACCAATACGCAAAGTGATTTCTTCTTCGAAAACATCAATTAGAGCA
Organism: Artemisia argyi; assembly: GCA_030686995.1. NCBI lineage: Eukaryota > Viridiplantae > Streptophyta > Magnoliopsida > Asterales > Asteraceae > Artemisia > Artemisia argyi. The sequence continues at coordinate 41,007,508 of CM060693.1, read as the reverse complement.
CGACCCGTTCTTAAGAATCCCCTCCCGAGAATGAGAGAAACTCTTGGGTCAGCATCGAAATCAACAATCACGAAATCTGCCAGAAAATGGAAGTTTCCTACTTTCACGAAGATATCCTCGGCAATGCCGAGGGGACGAGATATAGTATGGTCTGCAAGCTCGAGACTCATGCAGGTAGGAGTGAGAGCAGGAAGAGAGAGTTTTTCCAGACTGAATGAGGCATAAGGTTAATGCTTGAACCAAGATCGGCCAAGCCAAAGCAATCGGCCATCCCCGGGAAAATGCAAGGAATGAGAAATTTCCAGGGATCTCCAAGCTTTTCGGGAAGCTTTTTCAAGAGTACTGCTAAGCAGTGCTCATTCAGTGGAGTTTTAGCCATCTCACAGAGTTTTTCCTTGTTGCTTATCAAATTTTTGATTGTTGAAGCAAATTTAGGCATTAGAAGAAGAGCATCCGCGAAGCTGATATCGAAATGTAACTCTTGGAAAATTTGGTAAATTTTTTCCATCTGATGATTAGCTTTTTCTCGGTCTTTTGATCATTCAAACGTAAAGGATATGGAATTGATGGCTTGGGATTGTCCTTTGGAATTTCATCAGAACTTTCTGGAGGATCAAATACAGCTTTTGACTTACGAGTCGGGGACCGGGACAACTTGAGGGTGGATGTTGTTGGTACCTCCGTTATTAGTAGGAAGTAGCGTGTCTGTGGTAACCTCAGGTTCACGTTCCGCTACCTTGGTAGGAGGAGAAGAAGAGGTAGAGGGAGCCGTGGGTCCATTGTATGATACTCCACTTCGGGTAGTGATCGCCTTAACATCGCCCCTCGGGTTAGTGATCGTGTTGCTCGGTAGTGTACCTGAGCCCGAGGGTCGATCATTAAAAGACTTCTGAAGTTCAGAGATCTTGCTGATCAATAACCGATTTGTTTCCTCTTGTGCTTTCATGAATTGTTTTAACACTTCATCGGATGAAGACGGGGGTTGAACAATGCTTTGACTTTGGTTAGGAAAATTTTGAACACGGTTGTTTTGAAAATTTCCTTGGTTTTGGTTGTTGTTACCCTGAAAATTATTTCTCTGATTGAAATTACCCTGATTGTAATTCCCTTGACCTTGGTTTCTTTGAAAATTTCCTTGAAAACCTTGATTTTGATTGCCATTTTTAAATTGTTTTGATTAAAATGACCTTGATTTTGGTTCGGGTTTTGACCTTGGTTAAAATCTCCTCGATTCTGATTTTGATTCGAGTTACGGTTTTGATTTTGGTTAAAACCGGGAGGTCCGAGAAAATTGTTGGAACGATAGCTTAAGAGATTACGGTCCCCTTGTGGTTGGTAAGAATTACCCCATGTTGTAGGAACCTTGAGCAGCATAAACGTTCTCTTGAGGATAACCAGCAGTAGCTGGACACTCGGAATACAGATGTGGGCCTCCGCAAGTTTCACAACTTCAGGCTATGGCTTTCACTTGTTGATTTTGGAGGGTTTGATTCATCCTCAACATAGCCGTAGCGAAGTCGTCCATCTTTTTAGTGAGGACCGCGATATCAGGAGATGATGATGAAGGAATGACTGATTTACATGACTCATCCCTCTCCGCAGAGGAATCCCAAAAGTTATGGTGGGCAGTCATGTTCTCAATTAGAACATAGCATTCTTCGGGACGTCTTTTCATGAAGGTCCCACCAGCAGCAGCATTGAGAATATCCCGGCGCCTCAATGTTAGACCATTATAGAAGGTATCTATGATGGTAACTTGTAACATATTATGGTTAGGGCACCGATCAATTGCGAGCTTATAACGTTCCCAAGCCTCGAATAGAGACTCATCGGGACGCTTCCGGAAGTTGCTGATATCATTTCGTAACTTGGTAACCATGGAAGGTGGAAAATATTTTGCTAAAAACTTGGTTACCATTTCATCAAAGGTACGAATAGATTTCTTGGGGAGTCGGTCAAACCATGCAGTGGTGATTGAGCTTAAACGCTCAACTAAATTAACCAAGTGATTTGGTTAATAAAGTCAAACTGCCTAGAGTCAATGCTTCGTGGATAGTATAGTTTTGTCCCCGGGTCGTTGTGTCCCGACGAGATTGCAATGGTGCTTGAAAACATTTTTGAGAATGAGTGGCACTGAGGACAGTCAAAGATGATTGGGAATTGATTATACTACCGATTGTTTGGTATTTGGACAATTTGAAATAATATTAACAATAACAGATATATAGATATAATCACACAAACACAAATTGGAAATCAGATTCGATTACAGACAGAAAAAGGTGAGATTTAACAATTTTACAACTACAGGGGGTGCAAGTGAAACTTTTACAAACTTAAAATAAAAGGAAAATTAAAATGAAAAGAAAATTATTTATTTGATTATTTTAATATTTAAATACTAATTAATTAATAAAACTTATTAAAAAGTAATTAAAATCTAATTTATAACAAACTAAAAATGATTAAGGTTACAAAATTAAACTAAAAATTTGCAAAATTATTTTCTAAACTTCTAAATTAATTTAAAGAAAATATAAAAATTAAAAAGAATTGTTTTTGTCTTTTTTGTGGGTTTCCTTTTAATTAAATACTAATAATATTAATTAAACTATTTAAACTATTTTAAATTACCAATATTACTAAAGATGACTAGATAATTATAAAACAAAATTTATAAATCTAATTAACCATCTCAGAAATCCTAAAAAATTATAAAAAGTTTTTAAAAATTAGATTTAGACTATTTTACTAATTATTTACTTATTAATTAATTAAAATCTAATTTAACTATTTTAATTAAGAAAATTAAAAAGTGAATAGTAGAGTTTAAGAAACTATTTTCTAAAAGTCCTAAATGATTTATGAAACCTAGGAAAAATATAAAAACCTACTATTGTTAATAAAAAATTAAGAAAACTATTTAATTACTAATATTATCTAATTAATTAATTAAACTATTATTAATTCTAATAATTATTAAATTAAAAGTGAAAAATCTAAGAAAATTACTGAAAATACTTTAAGGTGACAGGAAATTAAGAAAAATATAAAAATGATGAAATGCTTATTAATAAGCTGAAAAGAAAAATAAAAAAGATAAAATCTATTAAATAGAAGCTATCACTATTTTTACATTTGGTTTTTGTCGGTTTTTCTTATTGACAGATGTTTAAAAGCTAAAAATGAGAAACTTTTGCAAAAACACTTTTGAAATAGCTTATCAATAAGCTAAGAGCACCCCCTTGTGCTTAACAGTGGAGTTTTAAGCTTATTAGGACTTATGTAATATTGGAAAAAGCTGAGAAATGGACAACTAAGCATAAAAAGATTACTAACAACTCAAAATAAGTCAAATGGAACAAATAAGCACTCTGGAAAAGCTACTGAGAACAAATAAGCACTTATCAATTCACAAGGCCTAAACAGGCCAAACCAAGGGTTTTTGAACCTCTGTGGGGTCCACAGAAGTCAAGGTGGGTCCAAAACAAGACTTAAACTATGAAGGTGGACTGGTCAACTACAGAATAAGCCAATAAGTTGGGCTTATGGGAAGTTGTGATCACACACTGAGTGACTCAGTGTACACTCAGGAAATGGTCAACCTTAAAGGGACTTGCAACCTTATCAAATAAGCCAAAGACCACAAAATAAGCCCTGAACCTTGTCAATGAGCTTATTGGCTTTCCAAAAATCCAGGTTGTAGGGTGTGGGGTCCACTAGGGTAGTTACAAGAGCACTTGGAATGTTGGCTAAAATCCTGTGTACAGGGCATGTACTTGCCCTGCAGGTCAAAATAAGCACTTGCAAAAGCTTTATTAAAAATATTAAAAATAAGATGATTGTGGAAACTTGTAGACTAGGTGACAAAGATTAATTTCTGAAAAGATCAAGGTCTCAAACCTAACACAAAAATCACAAAAAATCTCCCAAGTTTTGGATTTCTGAAACAGGTCCACCTTTGACTTTTTGAAATTATGCACTCAGTTTGACTTTTGTGAGATTCTAATGATCACTATTGATTGAATAAGTTATATTAAGCTAAAATAAGACCTAAGTGAGCTAGAACAACTACTTATGAAAGGTTTTGATGAGGTTTGGACTCAAAATGCTTAACAGATGACAAATGAGGTTGAATCAAAAGCTATTTTGACTTTTTAATAAACAAAGGTAAGTTTTTATGACTTGACTGAACTAATACAACTCTAAGTGACAGGTAACAACCCCAAGCATCAACAAAAACAACCTAGATCATAGCTAACTCAGTAATCCCAAACACCCTTTTAAAAATATAATTTTATGATTTTCAAAGGGTTTGACTGATTAAGACCAAGCAACAATTTCTAAGGCTAATGTTATGATGAAATAAGCTATTTAAAACTCAGAAACAACAACTCAAACAACAACTACACAAGAATCTCTAAATTACTAATTTAGACAGTGAAAATTAAATACTAGGTAAACACAAATTTCAATTAACAAGGTACTGAATTAAAGCATTATTATTACTAACTAACACTAAACAAGCATAAATAAGCAAAATAAGTAATAATATAAGCAATGCTACAGTAGGAATTTAGAAATGAGTTTAAAGGCTTACAATGTGCAATCCTACTTATACCAAGAACCAAGGACCACAAACCAACCTATAGGTCTTTCACAAGACCACTAACCCACAGCCATCCAAAATTCACTGTGCTCCAGCTTAAATCTTCATAAAACCTGAAAGTTGACTTTTGTTGACTGTTTTTGTGTTTTTGAATTTTTTATAACTAAGCTGTATTTTAATGTTTCTAAAAGCTTTATTAAGCTTTCTTGGAGCTTATGTGATCCTAGGAGTCCATGCCATTACACAGAAACAGTAAACAAGCTTAATGAGATTCTTGAAATTAAATAGAAATTGCATACACTGATATTTCAACTGAAACTTGATTTTTATTGATAAAAAGACTTAAGAGTACACTGAAAACAGGAAATACACTATTTGAAAGCTAAATTGCACACTAAAAGCTTGAAATTAACTTATATGACACATAAACTACTTAATTATACTAATACTTCTTCCATTGCTCTTCTCTTCTATTTATAGCTGTGGATTAGGGTTTTTGAACCCTTTCTGATCATATCCCATCCAATCTTGACCATTAAAAGCTCTCAATTTATCCTGACCCTTGATTTCATTTTTGGCTGGAAAATTGGAAGGGAGTGAAACTGTTAAATATTGCAACAGGGGTGGGGGTGGCATTTAATGTGGTTGTCTTGTTAGGTGATAGTGGTTGTATGAGTGGTTTGGGAGGTGGAGATGGTGGGAGAGGTGAGGTGATGGCTTGCAGGGTCAAGTGGGGAGGGAAGGGGAGACAGTTTGACTTTGTTTGACCCTGTGGTATTATTTAAAACGATTAGGATGGGGTGGGCTTGGTGTGGAGTTGGGCTGGGAAAAGAAAGGTTGAGCCTGACTTTTGTTTATTGGATTGGATTTATTGATAATAAAGGTTCATATGGTTTGGTTATTCTAACAAGGACCAATTATGTAAATTTTTGAAAATTAAGGGACCTGATTTCCCATTTTCTCAAAGTTTTCACAAGGATGAAATTTTCCAATCTTTAATAGTACAAGGATCCTTTGTTGATTTTTCCACTTATAAAACACCAGGGACCATTTTTGCCAATTTACCAAACTTCAGGGACCTGTTTTGTAACTTTTCCAAAATTCCAACCCAAGGACCAAATCTGCCATAGATGAGAAGTACAAGGAAAATTTTTTTCCCAAAGTTTTAATATCCCAGGGACCATTTTTGTCAATTTTCAAAGTTGAGGGACTAAATTTGTAATTTTGTGAAACTTTACACCAAAGGACTAATTATGTAATTTGTGGTTCAAAAAGGACCTTTGGTGACTTTTTCAAGTTTTTAGAATAGCCAGGGACTAGTTTTGACAACTTTTGAAAGATGAGGAAATGAAACTGCCAATTATGCAAATTCTGTTCATTTTTTCATCTGTTTTTGATTATTTTGCATCTGAAACATATAAAACACATTCCTGGGATATTTTCAGCATTATGATGCATTTTTGAGTGTTTTTAGATGTTTTGGCAGCTCAGAATAGGTAAAAATGATGAGTATTTACACACTCTTCAATCCCCCACACTAAAACATTGCTAGTCCCTAGCAATCTTTTGAGAAAAACTTAATGGATTTGAATTCTCTTTACCAAAAGCCATTACTTCTGGAGTAGCCAAATGTTTCAGTTCAAGTAAGAACTATGGTACACCGATAACCATATGATTTTGAGCAAATCATCAGCTGTAAACGGATTTGATTTGTTTTTACCAAAAGCCGTTTGCTTCTGGGCTAGCCAACTCTTCACGATTAAGGATATGGTGAGTTGATTCCCATACAATTTTTGGCAAATTGTCAGCCATCAACGGTTTTGATTTATCTTTACCAAGAGCCATTTGCTCCTGGATTAGCCAGTCCTTGTGTGAATAAGACATGGTGGACTGATTACCATTTGTTGTGTTTAGTGCGAAGCACTTCCACTACAAAAAATTTTTTTGGGCTAAAAATGGGGGTATTATGGCACTTATAGGGTAAAAATGTGATAAAATTCGCCAGAATCCCCCCCCCCCCCACACTAGAACTGAATATTGCCCTCTATATTCAAAGTACCGGCCATTATGCCGATATTTTGAAAAACTTTGATTTGAAATTTGAAACTTGGGCAAGTGTGGGAATAGCATTTTTTTATTATTTTTTTTTCAAGATTTTCTTTATATACAATAGCATGGGGGACTCCCCCACACTAGTTTGGTAGAAAGTAGAAGGAAGTCAGAGATATGGGTGAAAACCCATATTTTGCTAATTTTTATTCACCGAGTCACTAGCTTGACTCGATCCCCGAATTCATTGGTCCATGGGGAAAGTTTGGAGATCCGGGACAACCATGGATAGTATGTCCTCTCCAAAATAGTGTTTCAAACGATGACCATTCACTTTTAAGTTAGGACCTTCGGGTTGAGATAACTCAACAGTCCCGTATGGGTAAACTTTTGCTATAGTGAATGGTCCAGTCCATTGGGTTTTTAATTTCCCCGAGAAGATCTTTAACCTTGAATTGAAAGAAGGACTCTGTTACCGACGTTGAAAACGCGATTCTTAATTTTGGAGTCATGGATCTTCTTTGTCTTTTCTTTGTAGATCAAAGAGTTCTCGTAGGCTTGATCACGAAGTTCCGTTAATTCATTGAGTAGAATTTTACGGTGATCACCCGCTTTATGAAGATCATAGTTTGCATGTTTCAAGGCCAAATAGGCTTTGTGCGCGAGCTCGATCGGTAAATGACACGCCTTCCCGTTTACAAGCTTGTAGGGAGTACACCCAATGGGTGTTTTGTAAGCTGTACGGAAGGCCCAGAGTGCATCATCTAGTTTCTCCGACCTGGAAGCACGGTTTTCACCTACGGTCCTCTCAAGAATCCGTTTTGTGGAAAACTAGAAGGGGGGGGGGTTGAATAGTTTTACGTCTTTTTAATTTGTTACAAAATATTGTTTGAAAGTTTTCTTTGTTTTCAAAAATTTAGATTTGATACTATGTGATATCAAGTCTTGCACAATATGAACAACAATAAATATGTACGATAAAGCAATAATAATGTAAGTAAAGAAATAAATGAGAGATGGAAAGATCGAACCGCGAGACAAGAGATTTATAGTGGTTCGGCTACAAGGTCACCTTCCTTGCCCTACTCCACTCCCCGAGCACCTAACTCGAGAGTTTTCTTCACTATGTCAACAAGCTCCCTTGTGGCGGAGAAAACCTTACACACCAATTTACACACCACAACTTCGTCACAACTTCTACACAACTTCATCACACCAATCTACTTCACACCAATACTACTTCACACCTATCTACTTCACACCAATCTTCTTCACACCTTTCTACTTCACACCTATTTACTTCACACCAATCTTCTTCACACCTTTCTACTTCCTAACTCTTCTTCTTCACAACAAACTACTAACCTACCACACTACTTATATACCTAGCTAAACTATCATCTATCAAATATTCACAACTAATTACACAAAGAGATAGATACAATGGATGATGCTCTAACAACTTAGATGTGGAGATCACAACAAGTTGTAATACTTCTTGTCTTGAGGGATAGAAGTATTCTTCTCTTGCACTTGAGAGGATGATGTTTGGATCACTTTGAAACAAAGATTTATAAATGTATGATCAAAGGATTAAGAGAATGGAAATGGAGATCTAGAACAGAAAGTTTAGGAGTGCAAAAGGTGGGGAAAAATTCCAGATTTAAGGTGGTATTTATAGGCAAAAATTTCTGACAACTGGAGCGTGCCAGCCCCTTAAATCATGGCCGATCCCCTTAATTTTAAGGGGACCACCCCTTATAATTAAGGGGGCCGCCCAGCTGTAACGGCCAGAAACTTTGTTTTTTAGTGGGGAAAGTTTATTTGGTGAAAAACTAACTGATTTTGGTTAAAAATTTGAATTCAAATATTTAGTATGAATAAAACATTTTTCTTTATTACCAAAAGTGTTTTTCAAAAATATATAATATGTTTATATAATTAAATAAACTTTGTAATAATTAATTAAATACCCCTTTGATCATAAATTGCACTAAACACTTTGTTTATTCATACCTTAAGTGATTTGGATGTGAAGAGAATGTTAATCACTAAATACATGTTTATGTCATAAATTTTAGCTCAATGAGTTTATGTTTTGTAATAATCAAAACATAGAGATATTGATAATATGTTAATAATGTTTTTAGGTATTATTTATGTCAACAATCTCCCCCTTTTTGATTATTACAAAACCTTAAACTCAATAGGTCCAAAATTTATTTTTAGACAAGTATTTTAGAGTTTACTATTCTCTTCTCCCCCTTTTTGTAAAATCAAAAAGGTTAAACCGAGTAAGCTTCATAGAAGAAGTTAAATGGGTAGAATTCTCCCCTTGATGTATGCTCCCCCTCATTAGAGAGCACCAAGGAAACGAACTATGGAAGGCTTGGCTACAAAAAATATGTGAAGAGACCAAGACAAATATATGCAAAGCAACAATCATGCAAATAAAAATAGATTCATTCAAGCATATATAATCATTGAAATGATTAGCATTACAACATTCAATATGCTTGAAGCATATTGATTGCAATAAAACAAAAGAAAAGACATAGTCCTATATTGCCTAAGAGAGCACTTGGACTTGCTTGCAATCCACGTTTGATTGTTTTATTTTCTTGAAGGAGAACATAAGCATAGAGCTTAGTTGTTAGATGGAGAGGGATATGGAGTGGGGTATGGAGCGGAAGAGGTGGATCTTACGATGTTGTATCGAGTTAAGGGTGGTATTGGATGAGGACGAGTGAGAAGATATTCAATCCAAGAAATATCTTCACTCAAGTAGAGAATTTGTTTTTGAAGAAAGATGCAACAAGGGCAATAGTGAGTATGGTGTGTAACTTGATCCAAGTTGAGAGAGTGGGGTAGGCAATTGTCATAGGGTGATGATGGAGGTTGCCCTTTGTTGCGTTGTGCACGATGCATAGCAAGGAGATCACTAAGATCATGGATTTGGGTTATTTCATCACGGAACTTTTACTTTTCCGTGGCAATGTGGAGAGAATCATTGTGTTGATATGGATGAATTGGGTTTGTGTAGTTGGAATTGTAGTTTGATGGTTGATCAAACTTGTATGGATCATTAAAAGTGGTTGGAGGATGAGATGTGTAGTTTGGCATGAAAGAAGATGTTTGGCCAATGTTGTATGGTTTGTAAAGAGGATCAAATGAATGTCCTTGTGAATTTGGTGTAAAGTTTGGGAAGTAAGTGGTTGGAGGCGTTGAGTGATTTCCAACTTCATTGGTTATGATGGATTTGTTTCGAGGGCTTTTTCTTCGCCAAATAGGTTTTTCCGTCATCCTTGCTAGCCTTGAGGCTTTTGGTTTTGGTTTGTTTGGAGAAGTCATGAAGGGATGAATGGAGAGTGTTGAAGATTTGGGATATTTATAGTGTAAGATTTGTGTGTTTGTGGATGGATAGAGTTTGTTTGGGAGATTAGGACAAAATATGTTGGTGAAAATTGGGAAATGTAGGTTGAAATGGGCTAAAAAGCAGAAAAGATTCTGTAAACCCGTCCAGCAGATGGCCAGTCCCCTTAATTAGGGGGCGGTCCCCTTAATAATTAAGGGGGCCGCCTTACATAATTAAGGGGCCTGCCCATCTGGTGATTTCCAGATTGCCAGAATTGGGTTTTTGGCAGAAAATTTGTAGAAAGGTTGTGTTTTTAGATTTGGATTCAAGCAAGTTCAATTCCTTTAGGCATTATAGCATCTAATCTAATCATGATATAGCATGCATGCAAAAACACTTAAGTAAAAAAAAAAAACAAACAAACAACAAATAATAAGCTAGAGGAGACAAATAAAGGCAAGAACACTTAATCTTCCTAAGGCAACTATCTTAGATCAAAGGCAAAGGTAATTAGTGAGTCAAAAATCTAGTGATGAAACAAGATGACAACATTATGAGTGACTTTGTTCTAGTGTGTGCCTATATGCAACAAATGTGGAGTTGTGATTGTTTCGACTCCTAAATGCAAAAAAATTTCTTAAGAAACAATCAAAAGTCTCCTTGATTCGATTTTTGCTCGATCTTGAATGTCAAAGATATATATTAGATTATATACTTTGACAATTTATGTGAGAGTTTATGCATGATTTCGGAAAAAGGTTTTTAGCATTTGTCAACAACGCAAGGAAAATGATGTTCATGTAATTCCTAGATGTGAGAATAGTTAAAAAAAATTTGATTGGGTTTTTACAAAAGAGTATATGTAAAGAAAATAATATTTCCCAATCTTTAATTTTGTGCGAAATAGAATCCTAGACTCAGAAATGGAGAAGTGGAAGAAAAGTAAATCATATGCAAATTTTATGCAAAAAAAAAAAAAAAAAAAAAAAAAATTGTCTAAATGCAATAAAATTTAGTCAACTTGTTCCATCATTCCTAATCCTAAACACAAGTGATTGAATAATTCACGCTTAAGGGGTTTAGTGAATATATCCGCAATGTTATCTTCTGATGCAACTTTTTCTATAGATATGTTTCCTTTTTGTACATTATCCCTAAGGAAGTGGTGGCGTATTTCTATATGTTTAGTCCTAGAGTGTTGCACCGGATTTTTACTTAAATCTATCGCACCTTTGTTATCGCACATAATGGGAACATTTTCTAACCTAATGCCATAGTCTATAAGAGCTTGTTTCATCCATAGTGCTTGTTGACATTCCTTTCCATCGCTTACATATTCGGCTTCGGTGGTAGAAATAGCAAGAGCGGTTTGCTTCTTCGAAAACCAAGATGTTAGACAACATCCCATAAACGTGCAAATACCGCTAGTGGTTTTTCTATCTACGTAGTCACCCGCATGATCCGAATCCGCATAGACGATGGTTTCTATGCCGGATCCCTTAGGATACCATAATCCTAAGTGTATAGTGCCTTTAATGTATCGGAAGATACGCTTAACCGCTTCTAGGTGAGAGGTTTTGGGATCCTCTTGAAAACGGGTACAAAGGCAAACACTAAACATGATATCGGGTCTACTTGCCGTCAAGTATAGTAAACTACCTATCAGTCCTCTATACTTGGTGTTATCTACGGACTCACCTTCATCATCCTTTGTGAGTTTCACTTCCGTAGACATGGGAGTTTTCATGGGTTTTGAGTCTTCTAGGCCAAATTTCTTAAGCATTTCCTTAATGTACTTAGATTGGTTAAAGAATATCCCATCTTCTAATTGTTTTATTTGTAATCCTAGGAAGAAGTTAAGTTCACCCATCATACTCATCTCAAACTCATCATGCATGATTTTGGCAAATTCATCACACATGTCTTGACAAGTTGATCCAAATATAATGTCATCAACATATATTTGGACAATGATGAGATTTGGGTCTTTCCTTTTAATGAAAAGAGTGTTATCTACCATTCCCATGGAATAATCATGTTTAATAAGGAAAGCTTTTAATAGATCATACCAAGCTTTGGGAGCTTGTTTGAGTCCATACAAAGCTTTCTTTAACTTATAAACATAATCAGGTTTTGCGAAGTCAATGAATCCTGGAGGTTGTGCCACATATACCTCCTCATTGATAAAACCGTTAAGGAATGCACTTTTCACGTCCATTTGGAATAACTTAAAATCTAGGGCGCATGCATAGGCAAGTAATATCCTAATAGATTCTAGTCTAGCTACGGGGGCATAAGTTTCGTCATAATCAATTCCTTCTTGTTGATTATAACCTTGTGCAACTAACCTAGCTTTATTCCTAGTAACAATTCCATTTTCATCTAACTTATTCCTATATACCCATTTAGTTCCTATGATGGTCATATTCATTGGATTTGGGACTAATTCCCAAACATCATTTGTCTTAAATTGATTTACTTCTTCTTGCATAGCTATAACCCAACTTTCATCTTTTAAAGCCTCATTAATATTCTTAGGTTCTATTGCTGAGAGGAAACAAAAGAAATTATTTTTATCTTGGGCTTGTGACCTTAGGGTTCTTTGGTTAAGATGTCCTATTATATTGTCTAATGGATGTGATCTAGATTCTTTAACATTTACAATTTTGTTATTTCCTAAGTTAATGTCTGCATTATCATTTCCTATGGGTTTTGTTTTACTAACCTCAATAGCTTCATCTTCGACTAAGTCATCATCTTCTAAAGGTAAAGTTTTAGGAGGTGGTGGTGTTTCATCAAATGTTACATTTAGTGATTCTTCTACTTTCATGGAGTGTTTGTTAAGTATTATATATGCTTTACTATTTTGTGAGTATCCTAAAAATATTCCTTCATATGATTTTGGATCAAACTTAGTGAGGTAATCCTTAGTGTTTAAAATATAACATTTACTTCCAAATACCCTAAAGTAGCTTAAGTTTGGTTTTCTACCTCTTAGTAACTCATAAGGAGTTTTTCCTAGAATTCTCCTAACTGATACCCTATTAATAATATATGTTGATGTATTTACAGCGTGACACCAAAATTTTTGTGGGATGGATTGTTCATTTAACATTGTTCTACTCATTTCTTGTAGTGACCTATTTTTTCTTTCTACTACGCCATTTGATTGAGGAGTACGAGGAGCGGAGAAATTGTGAGATATTCCATTTAAATCACAATATTTTCCGAATTGTACGTCGTTGTCAAATTCCCTACCATGGTCCGTCCTAATGGCTACTATTGTGCATCCTAATTTATTTTGACTCATTTTACTAAATATTTCGAATTTTTCAAAGGCTTGGGTCTTGTCACTTAAAAACCTAGTCCACGTGTATCGTGAGTAGTCATCTACTATTACTAAGGTATATTTGTTTCCTCCATAGCTCCGCACAGCGGATGGACCAAAAAGATCCATATGTAATAGTTCTAGGCACCTAAATGCTTGTCATATTTTAGATTTGGCAAGTTTCTAACTAGTTCTTTAGAGGCCAAAGATTGTATTTGTTGCATGTTACCATGTCCTAATCTCCTATGCCACAATGTGGAGTTTTCGTCTAGGGTCGTTAAGCATATCCTATCCTCAGGTTTGTTTCCTAGTTTCATAACATATATGCCTCATTTCCTAATTCCTCTACCTATAATTTTTCCATTCTTAACTATTTCGCTATCCTCTTCGGTAAAGGTAACTCTACATTTATTATCACATATTTGTCCTACACTAAGCAAGTTATATGTTAAATTATCTACATGATTTACATTTTTAATAGTAAGTGAGTCTTGAGAAATCGTACCTTTGCCAATGATTTTTCCACGTAAGTCACTACCGAAATTAAAGTTACCTCCATTGTATGCCTTGTATGTAGAAAATAGCTTGCGGTTCCCCGTCATGTGCCTCGAACATACGCTATCCTTGATCCATTCGTCAGGCTCCAAGTCAATTCCTAAACATATTTCGTCGGTTCCTTTTGCCATAAAACACTTTTCGTCTCTTGGTTTTTCAACTTCTTCTTTGTCACTATCACTCCATGTTCCACTAACAAAGGCGCCTTGATTTTCATAACCCGGCGGCTTTAGACATTCGCCAATGAGATGATTTGGACTTCCACATCTAAAGCACTTTCTTTTCCCGTAGTTATCACTTCTATTTCTTTGGAACGGTTTTCTTTCGTCTCGTGGTGATCTAGTGAATCTTCCTCGTCTCTTGAAGAATTTCTTGAATTCTCTTACGGCCATTGCATATTCTTCGTCTTCACTCTCGTCACTTGAATCATCATCGTCACTAGGTTCCTTTTTGGCTTTTAGAGCAATGGATTTGGTTTGTTCTTTCTTGACTTTGACCGTTTCTGAATCTCTTCTTATAATTTCTTCATGGACCTTCAAGTTGCCAATAAGTTCATCTAGTGATAACGTCATCAAATTCTTTGATTCTTCAATTGCCGTGACCTTAGCTCGCCATTTTGGATGCAATGCCCTAAGAAATTTTCTAACAAAATTTTTACTAGAAAATGTCTCATCAAGTGCTTTTAAACTTGTGATAATAGTGTTAAATTTAGCAAAAGCATTATCAATTGATTCCTCTTCCGGAATCATAAATTGTTCATATTGTTGTACAAGAAGATCTATTTTGTTATTTTTAACTTGACTATTACCTTGGTGAGTAATTAATAAAGAATTCCAAATTTCTTTTGCGGTTTTACACATAAAAATTCTTTCATATTCTTTGCGTGGTAACGCATTATAAATAACCATTTTAGCCTCATTATTTTTTGCTAGTTTGTTTTTCAAATCATCATTTTGTTTTTCAAAAGATACAATTTCATCCATTTTAGTTTCAAAATTATATTGAACAGGGGGAAAATCACCAAAGGTAATTATATGCCAAAGATCAAGATCTTTTGATTTCACATAAGTTTCGAATCTAGTTTTCCAATATAAAAATCCATCACTTTCAAATAGTGGTGGTCTTTGCATAGATTGCCCTTCTAAGTATTTTAAAGATTCCATAGATCGTCACAAGTTTTAAAATACAATATATTTTAAAAAATCTTGCTAGACGTGGCTCTGATACCAATTGTGGAAAACTTGAAGGGGCTTCAATAGTTTTACGTCTTTTTAATTTGTTACAAAAGATTGTTTGAAAGATTTCTTTGTTTTCAAAAATTCAGATTCGATACTATGTGATATCAAGTCTTGCACAATATGAACAACAATAAATATGTGCGATAAAGCAATAATAATGTAAGTTAAGAAATAAATGAGAGATGGAAAGATCGAACCGCGAGACAAGAGATTTATAGTTGTTCGGCTACAAGGTCACCTTCCTTGCCCTAATCCAGTCCCCGAGCACCTAACTCGAGAGTTTTCTCCACTATGTCAACAAGCTCCCTTATGGCGGAGAAAACCTTACACACCAATTTACACACCACAACTTCGTCACAAGTTGATCACAACTTCTACACAACTTCTTCACACCAATCTACTTCACACCAATACTACTTCACACCTATCTACTTCACACCAATCTTCTTCACACCTTTCTACTTCACACCTATTTACTTCACACCAATCTTCTTCACACCTTTCTACTTCCTAACTCTTCTTCTTCACAACAAACTACTAACCTATCACACTACTTATATACCTAGCTAAACTATCTTTTATCAAATATTCACAACTAATTACACAAAGAGATAGATACAATGGATGATGCTCTAACAACTTAGATGTGGAGATCACAACAAGTTGTAATACTTCTTGTCTTGAGGGATAGAAGTATTCTTCTCTTGCACTTGAGAGGATGATGTTTGGATCACTTTGAAACAAAGATTTATAAATGTATGATCAAAGGATTAAGAGAATGGAAATGGAGATCTAGAACAGAAAGTTTAGGAGTGCAAAAGGTGGGGAAAAATTCTAGATTTAAGGTGGTATTTATAGGCAAAAATTTCTGACAACTGGAGCGTGCCGGTCCCCTTAAAGCATGGCCGGTCCCCTTAATTTTAAGGGGACCGCCCCTTATAATTAAGGGGGCCGCCCAGCTGTAACGGCCAGAAACTTTGTTTTTTACTGGGGAAAGTTTATTTGGTGAAAAACTAACTGATTTTGGTTAAAAATTTGAATTCATATATTTAGTATGAATAAAACATTTTTCTTTATTACCAAAAGTGTTTTTCAAAAATATATAATATGTTTATATAATTAAATAAACTTTGTAATAATTAATTAAATACCCCTTTGATCATAAATTGCACTAAACACTTTGTTTATTCATACCTTAAGTGATTTGGATGTGAAGAGAATGTTAATCACTAAATACTTGTTTATGTCATAAATTTTAGTTCAATGAGTTTATGTTTTGTAATAATCAAAACATAGAGATATTGATAATATGTTAATAATGTTTTTAGGCATTATTTATGTCAACACGTTTAATACCACGGTTGGAAACTTCCACTTGCCCACTTGTTTGTGGGTGGTACGCGGTAGAAAGACGGTGAGTAACACCGTACTTAAGCATGACTTTTGCGAATTGATCATTGCAAAAGTGTGTACCGCGATCACTAATGATGGCACGGGGAGTTACAAAACGAGCAAAGAGGGATTTCAAGAATTTCACAACAACTCGGGCATCGTTGGTGGGTAAGGCTTTTGCCTCAACACATTTTGACAAGTAGTCAATAGCCACAAGGATATACTTATTTCCACAAGAAGATGGGAAAGGCCCCATAAAATCAATGCCTCAGACGTCAAAGATTTCACAAACTTGAATGACATTTTGTGGCATTTCGTTCTTTTGTGAAATATTCTCGTGATGCTGAAAAGCGTCACAAGCTTTGACTAATTCGTGGGCATCCTTATAGATTATGGGCCAATAGAAACCGGAGTCAAACACCTTTTTGGCGGTGTAGTTAGGACTATGGTGGCCCCCGGTGGGTCCAGCATGGCAAGCCTTGAGTATATCAGTGGCATCCTGTCCGTAAACACATCGCCTGATGACTTGATCGGCACAGATTTTGAACAAATAGGGGTCATCCCAGAAGTAATGTTTAACGTCTTTAAAGAATTTATTTTTCTGTTGGGACGACATCCCCTTCACAATGAAGTTACCTGCATGATAGTTTGCAAAGTCGGAAAACCATGGGGTAGAAGAGTCACCATGAAAAGAAACCACTTTGAGTGTCTCAAGAGAAAATGTTTCATTTATTTCTTATTTCTTGGACACATTCTGGTGAGGGTTTTCTAATCGTCAGAGATGATCAGCAGCAAGGTTCTCGGCTCCTTTTTTATCACGGATAATGATATCAAATTCTTACAGGAGGAGAACCCAACGGAGTAGCCTCGGCTTTGCATCTTGTTTTGAAAATAGGTACTTTAAAGCCGAGTGATCCGTATACACTACGCATTTGGTCAGTATCAAGTATGGCCGGAATTTTTCAAAGGCATACACCACTGCTAATAGTTCTTTTTCAGTGGAGGTGTAATAAATCTGAGCCTCGGTCATAGTTTTGCTTACGTAGTGTATAGGCTGAAAGTATTTTGCTTTTCGTTACCCCTAGACCGCACCTATGGCAAAATCACTAGCAGCGCACATAAGCTCAAAAGGTAGGTCCCAATCGGTGCCTCGGTAAGCTTTTTCTTTAAGGTTTCAAAAGCTTCGATGCACTCAGGAGAGAAGATAAAAGGAGCATCCTTCTCGAGGAGATGGGTCATAGGCCGGGCGATTTTAGAGAAATCTTGAATAAACCTACGATAGAAGCCGGCATGACCCAAAAAGCTCCTAATACCTTTGACGGTAGTGGGATAAGGTAATTTAGAAATAAAATCAATTTTGGCTTTGTCAACCTCAATTCCGTTTTTTGAAATTTTATGGCCGAGGACAATGCCCTCTTTAACCATAAAATGGCTCTTCTCCCAGTTGAGACTCAAGTTCGTTTCTTTACAACATTTTAGCATCTTTTCCAAGTGGGAGAGACAAGACTGGAATGAATCCCCTATGACTGAAAAGTCGTCCATAAATACCTCCATGGTTTTCCTGATCATGTCGGAAAAGATTGACATCATGCACCTTTGGAACGTGCCTGGTGCATTACATAAGCTGAAAGGCATACGTCTGTAAGCAAAAGTTCCGTAGGGGCATGTGAAGGTAGTTTTCTCTTGATCCTGTGGATCAATGGGGATTTGGAAGTAACCCAAGAAACGATCGAGGAAACAGTAGTATTCATTCCCGTTAATCTTTCGAGCATTTGGTCCATAAAAGGCAGAGGAAAATGGTCTTTAGGGGTGGCTTCATTCAACTTACGATAGTCAATGCATACTCGCCAACCCGTGACCAAACGAGTTGGAATCAACTCGTTTTCCTCGTTGGTGACAACGGTTATGCCACCCTTTTTAGGAACGCAATGAATTGGGCTAACCCAAGGACTGTCAGATATAGGGTAAATCAATCCCGCATCAAGAAGTTTTAGAACTTCTTGTTTGATAACTTCGTGGATTTTGGGATTTACCCTCCTCTGTTGTTGCACTGCTGGCTTAAAGTCATCCTCCATTAAGATTTTGTGTGTACAAAAGTCCGGGCTAATACCCTTAATGTCGGAGAGTTTCCAAGCAATTGCTTGCTTGTTTGACTTAAGAATCTTTAGGAGTGCAGTCTTTTCCTCATCTTTCAAGTCTTTAGCAATAATGACAGGTAATTTATCATCACCCTCCAAAAATGCATACTCAAGATGAGGAGGCAAGTCCTTGAGCTCGACCTCGGGAAATTCTTCAGATTTTTCAATCGACTTAATTTCCGCTTTATGAAGTTCTTTTGGAGACGGAGAGGGTGAAGGATCGTCATTTAACAATCTTTCAAGAAGAAGAGTATCCCCCTTCGGATCAAGATAGTTTTCATCAATCTCTTTTGAGATTGAGCTATCATGAGCAAGAAAAGCCTCGACCTCTCTCAAAAGGAAGTCACTCCCCTCAAACAGAGTGAGAGAAGGGGAAGAGTCGGATATGATAGGCTCAGAAGAAAGAGTGGTACTGCCACTTGGAAAGAAACCGAGAACCTCTTGAGAATACTCCTCCAAAGCAACATCGATGATGTCAATTCGGTTTACTGTTTCAGAGTCATAGTTGGAGGAGTATCTTGAAGTTTGATCAAGGTTGAATGTGATGGCTTCACCACCAACACGCAAAGTGATTTCCTCTTTGAAAACATCGATTAGAGCACGACCCGTTCTTAAGAATCCCCTCCCAAGAATGAGAGGAACTCTTGGGTCAGCATCGAAATCAACAATCACGAAATCTGCCGGAAAATGGAACTTTCCTACTTTCAAGAAGATATCCTCGGCAATGCCGAGGAGACAAGATATAGTATGGTCTGCAAGCTCGAGAGTCATTCAGGTAGGAGTGAGAGCAGGAAGAGAGAGTTTCTTCCAGACTGAGTGAGGCATAAGGTTAATGCTTGCACCAAGATCGGCCAAGGCAAAGTATTCAACCATCCCCGGGAAAATGCAAGGAATGAGAAATTTCCCGGGATCTCCAAGCTTTTCGGGAAGCTTTTTCAAGAGCACTGCTGAGCAGTGCTCATTCAGTGGAGTTTTAGCCATCTCACAGAGTTTTTCCTTGTTGCTTATCAGATTTTTGATTGTTGAAGCAAATTTAGGCATTAGATGAAGAGCATCCGCGAAGCTGATATCGAAATGTAACTCTTGAAAAATTTGGTAAAATTTTTTCATCTGATGATTAGCTTTTTCGTGGATCTTTTGATCATTTAAACGTGAAGGATATGGAATTGAAGGCTTGGGATTGTTCTATGGAATTTCATCAGAACTTTCCGGAGGATCAAATATAACTTTTGACTTGCGAGTCGGGACCGGGACAACTTGAGGGTCGACGTTGTTGGTACCTCCATTATTAGTAGGAAGTACTGTGTCCGTGGTAACCTCAGGTTCACGTTCCGCTACCTTGGTAAGAGGAAAAGAAGAGGTAGAGGGAGTCGTGGGTCCATTGTATGATACTCCATTTCGGGTAGTGATCGCCTTAACATCGCCCCTCGGGTTAGCGATCGCGTTGGTCGGTAGTGTACCCGGGTCCGAGGGTTGATCATTTAAAGACTTCTAAAATTCAGAGATCTTGCCGATCAATAACCGATTTGTTTCCTCTTGTGCTTTCATGAATTGTTTTAACACTTCTTCGGAGGAAGACGGGGGTTGAACAACGTTTTGATTTTGGTTAGGAAAATTTTGAACATGGTTGTTTTGAAAATTTCCTTGGTTTTGGTTGTTGTTACCATGAAAATTATTTCTCTGATTGAAATTACCCTGGTTGTAATTCCCTTGACCTTGGTTTCTTTGAAAATTCCCTTGAAAACCTTGATTTTGATTTGCCATTTTGAAAATTGTTTTGATTAAAATGACCTTGATTTTGGTTAGGGTTTTGGAAATTCGGGTTTTGACCTTGGTTAAAATCTCCTCGATTCTGATTTTGATTCGAGTTACGGTTTTCATTTTGGTTAAAACCGGGAGGTCCGAGAAAATTGTTGGAACGATAGCTTAAGAGATTAAGGTCCCCTTGTGGTTGGTAAGAATTACCCCCAATGTTGTAGGAACCTTGAGCAGCATAAACGTTCTCTTGAGGATAACCAACTGTAGCTGGACACTCAGAATACAGATGTGGGCCTCCACAAGTCTCACAACTTCGGGCTACGGCTTTCACTTGTTGATTTAGCATGGTTTGGTTCATTCTCAACACAGCCGTAGAGATATCATCCATCTTTTTAGTGAGAGCCGCTATTTCAGGAGATAATGATGAAGGAATGACTGATTTACATGACTCATCCCTCTCCGCAGTGGAATCCCAAAAGTAATTGTGGGCAGTCATGTTCTCAATTAGATCATAGCATTCTTCGGGACGCCTTTTCATGAAGGTCCCACCAGCAGCAGCATTGAGAATATCCAAGTGCCTCAATGTTAGACCATTGTAGAAGGTATCTATGATGGTAAATTGTAACATATTGTGGTTCGGGCACCGATCAATTGCGAGCTTATAACGTTCCCAAGCCTCGAATAGAGACTCATCGGGACTCTGCCAAAAGTTGCTGATATCATTTCGTAACTTGGTAACCATGGAAGGTGGAAAATATTTTGCTAAAAACTTGGTTTCCATTTCATCAAAGGTACGAATAGAATTCTTGGGGAGTCGGTCAAACCATGCAGTGGCATGATGGGTGAGAGAATAGGGGAAGAGATACAGACGGAGGGCATCATCGGTGACACCGTGCTGTTTCATGCTTTGGGTGGCGGTAGGTATTTGTCAAGATGCTTGTTAGCATCGTCACCCGGTAATCCGTGGAATTGACACGAATTTTGGACTTGTTGGATCATGTGGTGCTTGAGGCCAAAGTCCGTAGCCTCAATAGTGATTGGTGCAATAGGTCCGCCCTTCCCTTGCATGGTAGGCTGGCACAACTCCTCCATCGTTCGGAGATCAGGAGCTGGCTCATCCTTGGGAAGGTCAGGGGGTGGTGGTGGCCCGTCGTCCATTTCTGTTTTTGGTTCTTCAATAACAATACGTAGCTCGGGTACGTTTTTCTGATTTTTACGCTTTGTTTGTGAACGAGTGCGCATGCACTAAAAACAATTTTTCAAAACAAATTCGAAGCAAAACAACAGGGAACTTAAACCAATAATCACAAGTGAATGGCTTTTTTAAAAAAGGTACACCACTCACAGGGATACAATGGCAAGTTTTAATCTTTAGTTTGGGAACTTATTATGTCCAAACCCCCAGTTGGTAGGTATTCTGCTTTGGTTTGCGGTGGTAAGATTTCATGTATTTATTAACAGAAAAATTGTTTTTGGGCTTTTCGGGTGTGTGTGCAGAAAACTTTTGGAAATATTTTTGGAACTGATTCGTTAACCGAAATCGTTCCTTTAAGATTACTCGTAGGGTGGCGGGAGAGAAGAATGGATCTCTCTTCAGTTCGCAACAACCTCCCCGGCAGCGGCGTCAAATTTTGATTAAGCATAAACGGTCAACTAAATTAACCAAGTAATTTGGTTAATAAAGTCAAACTGCCTAGAGTCAATGCTCCGTGGATAGTATAGTTTTGTCCCCGGGTCGTTATGTCCCGACGAGATTGCAATGGTGCTTGAAAACGTTTTTGAAAATGAGTGGCACTGATGACAGTAACCAAAGATGATTGGGAATTTATTATACTACTGATTGTTTGGTATTTGGACAATTTGAAATAATATTAACAATAATAGATATACAGATATAATCACACAAACACAAATTGGAAATCAGATTCGATTACAGACAGAAAAATGTGAGATTTAACAATTTTACAACTACAGGGGGTGCAAGTGAAACTTTTACAAACTTAAAATAAAAGGAAAATTAAAATGAAAAGAAAATTAATTATTTGATTACTTTAATATTTAAATACTAATTAATTAATAAAACTTATTAAAAAGTAATTAAAATCTAATTTAAAACAAACTAAAAATGATTAAGGTTACAAAATTAAACTAAAAATTTGCAAAATTATTTTCTAAACTTCTAAATTAATTTAAAGAAAATATAAAAATTAAAAAGAATTGTTTTTGTCTTTTTTGTGGGTTTTCTTTTAATTAAATACTAATAATATTAATTAAACTATTTATACTACTTTAAATTACTAATAATAGTATAGATGACTAGATAATTATAAAAAAAATTTACAAATCTAATTAACCATCTCAGGAATCCTAAAAAATTTTAAAAAGTTTCTAAAATTTATATTTAGACTATTTTACTAATTATTTACTTATTAATTAATTAAAATCTAATTTAATTAATTAATTAAGAAAATTAAAAAGTGAACAGTAGAGTTTAAGAAACTATTTTCTAAAAGTCCTAAATAATTTATGAAACCTAGGAAAAATATAAAAACCTACTGTTGTTAATTAAAAATTAAGAAAACTATTTAATTACTAATATTA
Source organism: Artemisia argyi (assembly GCA_030686995.1). Classification (NCBI taxonomy): domain Eukaryota; kingdom Viridiplantae; phylum Streptophyta; class Magnoliopsida; order Asterales; family Asteraceae; genus Artemisia; species Artemisia argyi. Next base: position 40,984,485 of record CM060693.1, on the reverse strand, counting down.
TCTAATTAATTAATTAAATTATTATTAATTCTAATAATTATTAAATTAAAAGAGAAAAATCTAAGAAAATTACTGAAAATACTTTAAGGTGACAGGAAATTAAGAAAAATATAAAAATGATGAAATGCTTATTAATAAGCTGAAAAGAAAAATAAAAAAGATAAAATCTATTAAATAGAAGCTATCACTATTTTTACATTTGGTTTTTGTTCGTTTTTCTTATTGACAGATGTTTAAAAGCAAAAAATGAGAAACTTTTGCAAAAACACTTTTGAAATAGCTTATCAACAAGCTAAGAGCACCCCCTTGTGCTTAATAGTGGAGTTTTAAGCTTATTGGGACTTATGTAATATTGAAAAAAGCTTAGAAATGGACAACTAAGCATAAACAGATTACTAACAACTCAAAATACGTCAAATGGAACAAATAAGCACTCTGGAAAAGCTACTCAGAACAAATAAGCACTTATCAATTCACAAGGCCTAAACAGGCCAAACCAAGGGTTTTTTGAACCTCTGTGGGGTCCACAGAAGTCAAGGTGGGTCCAAAACAAGACTTGAACTATCAAGGTGGACTGGTCAACTACAGAATAAGCCAATAAGCTGGGCTTATGGCTTATTAATGAACACTGGGTAGGCTTGGGAAGTTGTGGTCACACACTGAGTGACTCAGTGTACACTCAGGAAATGGTCAACCTTAAAGGGACTTGCAACCCTATCAAATAAGCCAAAGACCACAAAATAAGCCCTAAACCTTGTCAATGACCTTATTGGCTTTCCAAAAAGCCAGGTTGCAGGGTGTGGGGTCCACTAGGGTAGTTACAAGAGCACTTGGAAGGCTAAAATCCTGTGTACAGGGCATGTACTTGCCCTGCAGGTCAAAATAAGCACTTGCACAAGCTTTATTAAAAATTTTAAAAATAAGTTGATTGTGGAAACTTGTAGACTAGGTGACAAAGATTAATTTCTGAAAAGATCAAGGTCTCAAGCCTAACAAAAAAATCACAAAAAATCTCCCAAGTTTTGGATTTCTGAAACAGGTCCACTTTTGACTTTTTGAAATTAGGCACTCAGTTTGACTTTTGTGAGATTCTAATGATCACTATTGAGTGAATAAGTTATATTAAGCTAAAATAAGACCTAGGTGAGCTAGAACAACTACTTATGAAAGGTTTTGATGAGGTTTGGAATCAAAATGCTTAATAGATGACAAATGAGGTTGAATCAAAAGCTATTTTGACTTTTTAATAAACAAAGGTAAGTTTTTATGACTTGACTGAACTAGTACAACTCTAAGTGACAGGTAACAACCACAAGCATCAACAAAAACAACCTAGATCATTGCTAACTCAGTAATCCCAAACACCCTTTTAAAAATATAATTTTATGATTTTCAAGGGGTTTAACTGATTAAGACCAAGCAACAATTTCTAAGGCAAATGTTATGATGAAATAAGCTGTTTAAAACTCAGAAACAACAACTCAAACAACAACTACACAAGAATCTCTAAATTACTAATTTAGACAGTGAAAATTAAATACTAGGTAAACACAAATTTCAATTAACAAGCTACTGAATTAAAGCAATATTATTACTAACTAACACTAAACAAGCATAAATAAGCCAAATAAGTAATAATATAAGCAATGCTACAGTAGGAATTTAGAAATGAGTTTAAAGGCTTACAATGTGCAATCCTGCTTATACCAAGAACCAAGGACCACCAACCAACCTATAGGTCTTCCACAAGACCACTAACCCACAGCTATCCAAAATTCACTGTTCTCCAGCTTAAATCTTCATAAAACCTAAAAGTTAACTTTTGTTGACTGTTTTTGTGTTTTTGAATTTTTTATAACTAAGCTGTGTTTTAATGTTTCTAAAAGCTTTATTAAGCTTTCTGGGAGCTTATGTGATCCTAGGAGTCCATGCCATTACACAGAAACAGTAAACAAGCTTAATGAGATTCTTGAAATTAAATAGAAATTGCATACACTGATATTTCAACTGAAACTTGATTTTTATTGATAAAAAGACTTAAGAGTACACTGAAAACAGGAAATACACTATTTGAAAGCTAAATTGCACACTAAAAGCTTGAAATTAACTTATACGACACATAAACTACTTAATTACGTGGATTAGGGTTTCTGAACCCTTTCTGATCATATCCCATCCAATCTTGACCATTAAAAGCTCCCAATCTATCCTGACCCTTGATTTCGTTTTTGGCGGGAAAATTGGAAGGGAGTGAAACTGTTTAATATTGCAACAGGGGGTGACATTTAATGTGGTTGTCTTGTTAGGTGATAGTGGTGGTATGAGTGGTTTGGGCGGTGGAGATGGTGGGAGAGGTGAGGTGATGGCTTGCAGGGTCAAGTGAGGAGGGTAGGGGAGATGGTTTGACTTTGTTTGACCCTGTGGTATTATTTAAAACGGTTAGGATGGGGTGGGCTTGGTGTGGAGTTGGGCTGGGAAAAGAAAGGTTGGGCCTGACTTTTGTTTATTGGATTGGATTTATTAATAATAAAGGTCCGTATGGTTTGGTTGTTATAACAAGGACCAATTATGTAAATTTCTGAAAATTAAGGGACCTGATTTGCCATTTTCCCAAAGTTCTCGCAAGGATGAAATTTGCCAATCTTTAATAGTACAAGGATCCTTTGTTGATTTTTCCACTTATAAAACACCAGGGACCATTTTTGCCAATTTGCCAAACTTCAGGGACATGTCTTGTAACTTTTCCAAAATTCCAACCCAAGGACCAAATCTGCCATAGATGAGAAGTTCAAGGATAAAATTTGTTTTTCTCAAAGTTTTAATATCCCAGGGACCATTTTTGTCAATTTTCAAAGTTGAGGGACTAAACTTGTAATTTTGTGAAACTTTACACCAAAGGACTAATTATGTAATTTGTGGTTCAAAAAGGATCTTTGGTGACTTTATCAAGTTTTTAGAATAGCCAGGGACTAGTTTTGACAACTTTTGAAAGATGAGAGACTGAAACTGCCAATTATGCAAATTCTGTTCATTTTTTCATCTGTTTTTGATTATTTTGCATCTGAAACATATAAAACACATTCCTGGGATATTTTCAGTATTATGATGCATTTTTGAGTGTTTTTAGATGTTTTGGCAGCTCAGAATAGGCAAAAATGATGAGTATTTACACACTCATCAAGTGGCATGATGGGTGAGAGTAGAGGGGAAGAGTACAGACGGAGAGCATCATCAGTGACACCATGCTGTTTCATGCTTTGGGTGACCGTAAGGTATTTATCAAGATGCTTATTAGCATCGTCACCTGGTAATCCGTGGAATTGACACGAATTTTGGACTTGTTGGATCATGTGGTGCTTGAGGCCAAAGTCCGTAGCCTCAATAGTGAGTGGTGCAATAGGTTCGCCCCTCCCTTGCATGGTAGGTTGGCACAACTCCTCCATCATTCAGAGATCGGGAGCTAGCTCATCCTTGGGAGTGTCAGGGGGTGGTGGTGGCCCGTCGTCCATTTCTATTTTTGGTTCTTCAATAACCATACGTAGCTCGGGTACGTTTTTCTGATTTTTACGCTTTGTTTGTGAACGAGTGCGCATGCACTAAAAACAATTTTTCAAAACGAATTCGAGGAAAAACAACAGGGAACTTAAACCAATAATCACAAGTGAATGGCTTCTTTGAAAAAGGTACACCACTCACAGGGATACAATGGCAAGTTTTAATCTTTAGTTTGGGAACTTATTATGTCCACACCCCCAGTTGGTAGGTGTTCTGCCTTGGTTTGCGGTGGTAAGATTTTATGTAATTAATATTAACAGAAAAATTGTTTTTGGGCTTTTCGGGTGTGTGTGTAGAAAACTTTTGGAAATATTTTTGGAACTGATTCGTTAACCGAAATCGTTCCTTTAAGATTACTCGCAGGGTGGCGGTAGAGAAGAATGGATCTCTCTTCAATTCGCAATTTAATGTCAGAACTTACCTTAAACCACCTGTACAGGTTGTAATCTTTGTTGGGATCATACTTTTGTATTTAGTCAAGTCTCTGTCATTACCTTTTGTAATAGGTTGCTTAGTTATTTATTCTACATACTTTGTGTTACAAGGCTTAAGTGTTAAAGCCCTATGGGCTTGAAAGCCCACGAAATAGAAAGATAAGGGAGGAAGAGAGTGTTGCCCTAACTCCTCCCTTATAAATAGAAAGCTTATGTAACATTACATTTTGTTGGTTATTTGATCATCTTAAGGAAAGTCTTGTTCTTTCACTTTTCATATTGTCTCATAATCAACCATCTCTCATTCTCATCTTATTTCTTTCAACATCATACTTGTGTTTACATAAATAGTGACCTAACAAGTGGTATCATTCGCCTAATAGAGATTGAAGTGTGTTTCTTGGTTTTAACGTGGGTTCTTGGTGCTTATTCTTCATCTTTTTGCATTTTTCTTTGTTTCTTTCACTCAAATCTTGAAGCTTGGACAAGTTTCAAGGGTGATATAGTGATTTGAAGCTTAGTTTTTGCATAAAGTTGTGATTTTTTAAGGTTCTTTAAGGTTTTATAGCTTCTTTGATTTTGGAAAACTAGTTTTTGGTAGCAAAATCTTGAATAGTTAGTGTTTTCTAAGTGTTGGTGAAGTTATTTGATCAAAAGTACCTTATTTCTAAGCAATTTTTCTTCAAAAATTTGAGATTTTTCAAGTTTCTGACCAGTTTACGCGTAACTAAAGTGAATAGTACGACTCAAAAGCTGTGAACAGTACTTTTTGTCCTTTCTACGAGTAACTTTTGGCCTAAAACCCTTTTCTTACGAGTAACTAAGGTCAAAACCCTGTTCTTACGAGTAACTTTGGTCTTCTATGCCTAAACCTACGAGTAAGTCTATTTCTACGCGTAAGTTGTGATTCCTACGCTCAAGATTCTACGAGTAAGTTGTGAGTCCTACGCAGAAGATAGATCCTACGCAGAAGTTGCCTCTACGCATAAACTTTACGCATAAGTCAATCTTACGCGTAAGGTTTAGTATCTACGCTTAACTTTCAACAAAGATCTTCTCCTTGTGTTACGGTGACTCAGTACTTCCCTAGCTTGGATAAGTTAGTGGAATACTTCGACTTCGGATATCTTTCAAGCTTGGATAAGTTTGGAAGATTTGTTTGGTTGTTTAACCTTACGCATAAGTCTAAACTTACGCATAAGCCAAAGCTTACGCGTAAAGAGAAAACTTACGCATAAACTCTTTTGTTTACGCCTAAACTACTCTTTACGCTTAACCTAAAAGTTTACGCGTAAGATTATAGTTACGCGTAAGAATTCAACTTACTCCAAGGATTTTGGACTTGATCAAAGGAACGTGCATTTCAATCTTCTACAAAGATCCATTTCTACACAAGTGTTCAAAGATGTCTCAACCACCTCATTACTACTTCTCTAATCCTCAGCAACAACATCAGCAGTATCAGCAACAACAATACCATCAGCAACAATCATATCAACAACCTTCACAGTCACACTTTCAACAACAACCATTTAATCCACAACAACAATATCTCATGATCCAGCAACATCAAATCATTCCTCAACAACAACCATATCAAATGCCACAACAAAACACTCAGTTTTCCTCCAAACAACCTCACTGGTTTGACAGAATGTGTGAAGTTATTACAACTCAACAATCCCGACATGAGGCAGGATCACTTGAAACACCTCCAATGCTAACACCTGGGAACTATGTTCAATGGTCAAGTCGATTCTTACGATTTCTTGAACTAAAGAAACCTCATGGGAAATTCTTGAAGCAAGTGATACTTGAAGGACCATTTGAGTGGCCAACAAGATTTGACGTTGGTGATCCAAATGCTGATCCTCCACGTCCCCCTGGTGATAGACCTCTTCCAGAATCTGCACTCACAGAAGAACAGAAATTACATCGTGAAGCTGATGAGTACGCAATGGCTTATATACTTCAAGGAATACCTAATCCAATTTATCGAAGTGTCGATGCTCAGAAAACAGCCAAAGCTATGTGGGAACATGTTCATCTCCTTATGGAAGGCACTCAATTGAACAAAGATGACATGGAATCCAAACTCTACATGGAATACACAGACATCACAATTGAACCAGGAGAGTCACTTGAATCCTACTATCATCGTTTCACAAATGTGGTCAACGATCTAGAACGTCACAAAATCACAGTACCGAGGATAGCAGTGAACTCCAAATTCGTCGGTAGTCTTGGTCCAGATTGGCATAAATATGTGACATTTGTTCGTCAAACCAAAAATCTTCATGATGCTCCATATGGTTTGTTGTATGATTTTCTGAAACACCATGAACCTGAAGTTGAAAAAGATCGAGCTCTACGAGGAGGATACACACCAACACCAACACCAAATTCTTTGGCTCTCGTAGCTCAATCTCCCTATGCTCCACCACTAATGTCAAATCATGCATATGTTCAAGAGCAGAACTACTTCAGTTATCCACAGTCTTCTACCTCGAACCAAATGGTCCCTTATGATTCATCTCCACAGAATGCTTCTACTCAACTTGTTCCATTAAACAACAATGATGCAGTGTATTACTCAAATTCCAATGACGATGACGATGATGACTTTAACACGTTGAATCAGGGACTTGCTCTTATTGCTCGTGCTTTTAGCAAATTCTCCAACAAAACAAACAACCGTCAACGTTCATCTTCTAACACAAGGAATCAAGCTGTTGTCAATGATGGAAGAGTGGAAATTCAGAATCGTAGCTATGGTCGATCTGGTTCAGGAAGTTCTTCAGGAAACTTTGGGAATGGTCAGAGGTTTAGTAACAATGCGGGGTTCAGGAACAACTCAGGATCTTCTCAGCAAAGGTCTGAACCAGTTGCAACAAGGAACTCCAACTCAGGGAATGCAGTATGGTGCTATAATTGGAATGAACAAGGTCATATAGCGACAGCATGTCCCAAACCAAGAACTCGGGGTAGTAAGTTTCACAAGCAGGCATTACTCATGGCTCTTCAAGATGAAAAAGATGGACATTTCCCTGAACAAGATAACAACTTCATGGCAAAGGTGAACAATGATGATGACATGGAAGATCTGGAAGCCAATGCAGCTGTGACGCTTATGGCCAACATGCAGGAACTTCAGTTTAATGATTCAGGTCCAGTGTATGACACTGACGGATTGTCTCAGGTACATGACCAAAAAGCATGCCTAATACATGAAATAGCCTCACCCTCTGCTTCTGAATCAGATATGGCACAAGTTGTTCCATCTACATCATCTTCATCTTCTCAACCAGATGAACAAATAAGCATAGTTGTCATATTTGATGATGACACAGTTGTTTCATTTGATGATCCTATTGAGAATGATAAACATGATCAGTTAGAACAACATGAACCATCATTTGATCCAGACCCTGACCTCATATTGTTATCTAAACAACTGGATGCTCAACAATTGCAAATCATAAAATGCAACGAGAAAAACAAAGTTTTAAAAGAGAAAAATGCGTCACTTACAAGAGATATTAAGTGTTATAAAATTCAACTTTCAAATCAGGAAGACAAGATTAAATATGCAAAAAGTTTTGAAAAAGCTTTTCAAGATTCTTACAACAAAGAACAAGATCTTCAACGCAAAATTCAAGATTTAATTGAGTCAAACGGAAAGTTGATTTCGAAACTCGAAAGTGAAAAGTGTGAATTGAAAATGCAAGTTGAACGTCTTCAAACAGAACTTTCAAAAACAGAAACAGAATTGTCAAGTTGTAAAAAGGATTTTTGTGAACATAAAATACGAAAAAGGAAGTATATAGATGACTTACTCGGTGATATTGTTGATCTTGAAAAACAACTCAAAGAATTTCGTAACATTGTTTACAAACACGGGAACTCTGTCACAACAATTCAGAAATTTACTTTAAAACTGAGACCCGATAAAGGATTTGCACTTGGCAATTACAATTCAATGTTTCTTCACACGGCATTCAAAGAAATTCCAAAAATTTACAGTATGGACCATTTGCTTGATAATACGATTGTGCGTGCTGTTGTTTTTGATACTGAAGAAGAAGAAGAACTTGAAGACGAGAGTCGGTCTAAAATGAGTTACGTTCAATATTGAACACCATATGATTATTCAAAAGCTCCGCACATTTCTAAATCTTTTGTTACTCAAAAGGAATTACCTGAGAAATCATGGTTTGTCGAAGAGTCATATGTTTCATCCTCTAATGCAGCCCCTGTCCAAACTGTAGCACAAATAAATGGTCCTTTACCATCATCCGGTAAAATTACACCTTTACCAAAAAAATTTCGTGTCTTAAATTATTACAAAACTTTTATGGAAGACATCGAAATTTTGGAGGAAACAATTGCACGCAATTCTGAAATAAAAGTTGAAACTTTTCAGTCCGCTTACGAGCGAGAAAAGAGAGATATTTTTCAAAAACAAATGTTGCCAATTGTCAAACACCTCCGTCTCTGTGCTACACGTTGGGATCAGGAACTTCAAAACGAGGTCAAAAATATGATAAACGTTTTCAACTCAACTGAAAATGAGATTTTAGTTCAAAAGCAAAGAAATAGAGTTTTAAAAAATGATGTTGATCGACTCTTGGAACAAGTTCTCAATGCTGATATTTTGTCTGTTATCATGAATGATCTCTATAAATCTGGTACTTCTATGCTTATGGATGATCTTTGTGTTGATAATAACTTGTTGAATGAGGAAATTGAGACACTCAAACATGAAAATGATAAGTTGAGAATTACAAATGATGATGTGACAAAACAGTTTTCAAAAGAAATTTGTCTACTCAAACAAAGGCTTGAATGGTGTCAAGCTCAAAGTCTTGAAAGGGAATTGAAACTTCAAAATCAAAATATTTCAAACTCTCATCAACTCTGCAAAAACAACGAGTCTTTCGAAAGTCTGTGTCTCAAATACGAGAAAGAAATTGCGGATTTAAAAATTGAAAACTCTGACTGGCAACAAAACCGCGATGACATCAGATATTGCAATGGTTTACTTGAGTCTGAAATTCAGGACAAAAATCACATCATCATCGATTTGAAAGAGAAAATTAAGCTACTTCAAAAAGGAAAAATGGTTGACACCACGGTGATAGCACCAGGATTGTATCAATTAGACAAAACTACTAAAGGAAATATTGTTCAAACCACTAATGTTGATAACTCCACTTCTACAGGACTAGTCTCCACTAATAGCGTTAGCAGACCCAAGCGTAAAAGTAAAAGGAAGAATAGGCTCTGGCAACGTAAAAGAGGATCACTAGAAGCTCAAGAAGTAGAAGATCAACTTAGGAATTTGAATAATACTCATGTTGCATCAGATTTAGATTCTAATCTGGCAAATTGTAATCAAAATCTAAATGTAACGAATGATGAACCTTTGAATGTTTTGAATATTAATGCATCTTGTGTGTTTTGTCGTAAAAGCGTATCATCTGGTGATCATACAAAATGTTTAGCTAATTCTCTTCTCAATTGTCATAAGAAACGTAGGACACGCATTCCTTCTAGGCCCACTACTGCCTCTAAGTCTAACTTAGGAAAGCCGCCTTCTACGGTTTCTAATGAAGTTGAAGTTACCCCCATAGGTGCCGAGAACAAATCTAGGAATGACCCAACTACTAGTGCATTTAACATTAAGAAAGCAAGAACTAGTTGGAATTGGCAACGTTGGTTACAACACAAACCAGACTTTAAATGGATTCCTAAATTGTTGAATACATGTGTATCTAACCAACAGGAACCCGCACTTTCTTTGGGTTCCACCCTTACTTCTGTTCCATCCGTGTCTTCTTCTTGTGATGCAGGTGGTACAGATTGTTCTCTGGATTGTTGATAGCAGATGCACCCGACATATGACAGGCAATCTCAAATTGCTACACAACTTTGTCTCAAAGTTCATTGGTACTGTCAGATTCGGGAATGATCATTACGCTCTAATCATGGGATATGGTGACTATATCAGTGGGAACATTGAAATCAGTCGTGTTTATTATGTGGAAGGCCTTGGACATAACCTTTTCTCTGTTGGTCAATTTTGTGATGGAGATCTAGAAGTTGCATTTCGTGAGAAAACTTGTTTTGTTCGTGACTGATGAGTGTTCAAACACTCATCATTTTTGATATATTTAAACTGCCAAAACGCACAAAAACAATCAAAAAGATATCAAAATACTTAAATTATCCCAGGGATTGTGTTTTATGTGTTTTAAATGAAAAGTGTGCAAAAACAAAGGAAAAACGTATAAAGTTTGCAATATTGGCAGTTTCAGTCCCCCAAGTTTCAAAACTTGTCAATTTTAGTCCCTATGCATTTATTTTAAAAGGAAAAGTCAACCCAAGGTTTTAAAAAGTCAAAAAAATCATAAAAATTACACTTGGGTATCAAGTTTTCCAGAATTACAAGTTTAGTCCCTGAAAATCCAAAAATAGCAAAATAGGTCCCTGGGAAATTTTGAAATTTGAAAAAATGGAAAAATGGTTTTGGAACTTTGGATGAATATCATGTTTGGTCCTTGGAAACAATTGGGAAAATTACACCTTTAATCCCTTGGGTTTGGAAAAGTTACAAAATTGGTCCTTGTCACTAAACAAACCAACCGGACCCTTTTAATACCAAACCAAAACCAAACCCTTATCCAACCCATTCCCTTGGTCCAGTCCACCACCCAGGCCCAACCCTTAGCCCGTTTTCCCTTTTAAATATATAATTCCCTCGGTCAAAAGACCGGTCAACCCCTCCTTCTTCCCCAACACAGAAGCGCAAAACCAGGGAGACAATTCCCCCCCCCTCCTCACCTTTTTTCACCAATCCCCCCCCCACAATTAATGCTCCCCACCTAATAAACCCACCACAATTAATACCCACACCAACACCCACCAGAACCACTAAAAATTGCCCCGTACCCATTTTGGCGCCAATTTTCTAATCAAGGGTGTGGATTGATCAAAAGCTAATTCAATGGTGAGGATTTGGTCAAGAGGTCAGAGCAAGCATGTGGGACTCCCAGATTTCTAGGAAAAGCCATGTGGAAGCTTAGTCTTAGTTTTTGTAGCTCGTTATATATATTTAAGCTCATAGAAGCTTTGTAGTGTGTAATTTTAGTTTTTAATATTGTAATAGTTTCTTTAGCACTTGTAATCTGTTTTTAAATTAATGAAAATTCCAGTTTAAGTTCTTTGCTTGTTTCTCAAAATTCAAAATTCTACCAAATATTTGGATTCTTATTACTAAGCTTTGTAGTATCAAAAAGCAGTTTGAAAACTCTTATTAGCTCACATAAAAAGTTTTTAGAAGCCTTACAAGCTTCTACAACAACCAGTGACTCAGATTCAGAAAATAGTATCAAAAATGTAAGAAAAATAAAAATAAAATAAAAAAGTGGAAAAAGGTTGAAGCAGCTTGGAATCTTGGTTGATTTTTGGATTGCAGAGGGTATTAGTGGTTTGTGGAAACCAATAGGATTGTTACTCAGTTCTTGGTTGATGATCTTAGCTTGGATAGCTTTTGTAAGTCCTTAGCTCCATTTTTAATTCCACTGTGTTGGTGCTTGATTCTGCTTAGTTTTGAATTTTGTGTGTTTATTAGTTGTAGTTTAGTTTAATTGTAGCTTAATATTGGATAAGTATAGCTTAGATTTGCTTGTTACTCATTGTACCTATTTAACTGTCATTTTTCTATCATCAAGAGAGTCTAATTGTTTGTAGTCTTTGCTTGTGTTTTTTTAGTTCAACATCACCTATTAAAACATGATAAATTAGTAAGTGGTGTTTTTGTAGATTGAAACCTTATTTAGCTTCTAAAATCCTCACACCAGTTACCAAAAGGGGTGTTTGGTTGTAGGTTATTTGCACTGTTCTACTTGTTCATTTATACCATTCTGTGTTTCAGAGTGTTGTTTGGGTGGATACTAGGTCAGGGTAACCCAAGTTTTGTTCTAAAACATCACAAAAGTCAAAATCACTAAGAAGTGATCACCACAGTCAACTGTGGTGAGTTTTCAAGTCCAAAACCTACAAAACCTTTTCATAAGTTGGAGATTTTACCTAAGTTAGTTTTCATATAGCTTATCTTAACTTATTTGATCACTAAATCAGCTGTCTAAGTTCATAAAAGTCAAACCTCAAGATTTCTCAAAAAGTCAAAAACACTTTACTCAGGTTTTTACCAAAATGGGATGAATTATTGAGATTTTTGTAGGAGGATTCAAGGTCTGAAACTTTTTGTGATAATACTCTACCAGTAGAACATTTGATTTCCAAGTTTGTTATATTTTTGTGATTTTTTCTAAGGGACTAAAATACCCCTTGAAGTTGACTGCAGGGCAAAGACCCTACCCTGTCTCAGCAGACCCAAACCACCCACCCAATTTTGGTGGTGGTTTGTGACTGACCCAGTGGGTCCCACACCTCCAACTTGGCACCATTCAACCCCCTCCTACCAGGGAGTAAAGGTTGACCACTTATTTGACCTTAAGACCAGTGGACCCCACTTAATTTTGCACCCAAACCTTGTCCCCAATCTGCCTCAGAAACTCAATAAGCAAACTGCTTATTGGTGATTGGTGGCTTATTGAAGCCACTTATTTGGTTAATTCTTGCTTATTCAAGTTCAACTAACTCAGAGAAACCAAAAGTTATCATTGTGGACCCCACACTCTTCATTTGAGCTTAATTCCATCCTCAGTCAACAAAAGTCAACTGAGTGGACTAATAAGCACTCAAAGTGCTTATTTCTGGATTGTGTGAAAAGTGTTTTATTAAAAGTCTTTGTTTTTAGTGTATATTCAGTTTGAAAAAAGAAAAAACAAAAAAAAATCAACTTTAATATTAGTGATAGCTTCTATTTAATAAGATTTATCATTTTAATTTTCTTTCTAGCTTATTTATAAGCAATATATCATTTTGATATTTTTAGAAATTCTCTTTTAGGTTAAAGTAATTTTAAAAATTTTTCCAGATTTTTATTTTGTCTTTTAGTGGTTTTTATAATTAATTTTAGTTTAATTTAGTTTTAATTAATATTAAGTAATTAAATAGCATAATTAGATTTTATAAAGTATAACCTAGTTTTTATAATTTTTCTAGCTCTTATTTAAGTTAAAACATTTTTACAAATTTTTCTAGAATTTATATTACTCATTTTCTATTTTTTATAATATAATTAGTTTAATTAGAAATTAATAAGTAATTAGATTAATAATTAGTTAATTAGTTTAAAAATACATAAAATAAACTTTTTATAATTTTTTAGGATTCCCATGATGGTTAATTAGATTTATAATTTTTTTTTTAAATTTTCTAAGTCTTTTTAGTATTTTTAATAATTCTAATTAATTTAATTAGTAATAAATAGATAATTAGTAATTAATTAATAATAAATAATTAAATAGTGTAAAAATAGTTTTTAATTTTCTTAAAATTTTCTTTAATTAATAGGATTGTAAAAAATAATAATTTTACACTTTTAACCTTTCCAGTCCATCAGTTGTATTTTTCATTTTGTTCGTCTGTGTACGTTTTTAATCAAAACGTACGTTTTTAGGTTTTAGCTCAAATCGTTGTAATCTCAATTCCCGTAATCAATTACGTAGCTTTCCTAAGCTATGTTTGTTTATAATTTCCAAATAATTCATATTACAACCCTTTCCTGTGAATAATCACCCCGATCACGAATACGCTAAAGTTACAATTTACACTTCAACGGGACTTAACGACCTGGTGATACCTTATATTACCCGGAGCATTGATCTAGGCTATTTGACTTTATTGACCATTCCTTGGTCAATATAAGTTGGTGGTTTAACATCAATCAATTTTTGGCGCCGCTGCCGGGGAAGTGTGCGCGTTTCTATAGCGTTATTTGAAATTAGTATTATCTCACCTCACTCACTATACAAATACCATCACTTGTGTATATTTTCATAATCAAAACACAAAAAAGTCATCAACACTTTTTCTAAAGTGTTAAAACACCAAAAAAAATTAAAAACAACAAAACAAATCGTAACGTTTTCTGAATCGGTTTTCTTTTAAGGTGATTTTTAAAGAAAAACGATTTTGGTAAACGAGACGATACCAAAAATATTTTCCAAAAGTTTTTAAACCGATACACAAAAACATCCGTCTTTTCTTGTGAATGATAATAATTACATAAAAACCAACCGTCGCAAACCAAGACAGAACACCTACCAACTGGGGGTGTGAACATAATAAGTTTCCAAACGAAAGATAAAAACTTGCCTTTGTATCCCTGTAGGTGGTGTACCTTTCTTAAAGAAGCCACTTACTTGCGATTATTGGTTTAAGTTCACTGTTGATTTGCCTCGATTTTTGTTTTGATTGGTTTTTATCTCTAGTGCATGCGCACTCGTTCTTCAAGGTCCACGAGCCCATTACGTGAGCTTGTTCGGAAACCTAGAAGACCTCGTCGACGTTCAGCACCAACAGTCGGATCTGAGATCCGTACTGTTGCCACACCCACTGTCACCATGGCGGAAGACCGTCCCATGTGTGAACTTCTCCAAGCACCCATCGAGGGTTACGGAGATGCCATTGTTGTTCCAGCCATCGTGGCTGATAATTTTGAGCTCAAAACCGGGTTACTCAATCTTGTAACCTCAAGCCAATTCTACGGTTTTGAGAGGGACGATCCTCATGCTCATATTCTTGTCAAAAAGTTTGTGAATGAATTTTTCCCACCTTCCAAGACCACGAGTCTTAAGAACGAAATCACCAAGTTCACTAAAAAATACGATGAATCTTTTGGTGAAGCGTGGGATCGTTTCAAAGAATTACTCCGCAAGTGTCCACATCATGGTTTCTCTGAGTTGATGCAACTCGATACTTTTTACAATGGCGTGAGCCAAGCTGATCAGGATTCTCTCAATGCCTCCGCGGGAGGTAATTTCTTGAGTAGAACCACAAAAGAAGCTTTGCAAATCATAGAAAACAAGTCTAAGGTCCGCTCTACACGAAGCAAACCGATTGTTTCTCAAATCAATGCGGGTCCTTCTACTTCATCTTCTGTGGGTCAATCTAGCACGGATGCTAAGCTTGACAAGCTCACTGAAGCGATCCAAGCTTTGGTTCTCGCCCAAACAAAGAAAGTCTCATTTCCACAACATCCTCCCCCTGCTGAGGTTAAAAAAGTGGAAGTCTGTGTGACTTGTGGTGGGCCGCATGCTTACTACAATTGCACAGCTACTGATGGTACTCCATATGAAGCTAATGCTGTTGTCGGGTCCCAAAATCAAGGAGGCAATCAATACCGCCCTCCTATGGACCCGAACTATTGTCCTCACCATTATCCTGGACGTCCCGATTTTAATCAAAACCAAAATGTCCAAAACCGTGGCCAAAACCAAAATAGAGTGAACCAAGGTTATCAAAACCAAAGTAACTTCAATCAGGGTCACGGTTTCCAAAATCAAGGTTTCCAACATCAAAATCAAGGAAACTTTAACCGGAACCAAGGTCAGGGTAATTTCAACCCCGGGAACTTTCATGGAAACAATCACCAGAATCAAGGGAATTTCCATCATCAAAACCAAGGAAATTTCAATCAAGGCCCCAACCCGAACAATCGAGCTCCAAATATTCCTAATCCGAATCAAGCCATTGTTCCAACCGGGCCTTCATCTGATGAATTGTTAAAGCAATTCATGAAGTCCCAAGAAGAGTTGAACAAGTTGCTGGTCAGCCAGATTTCTGACATCAAGAAGTCTTTAAATGATCGGCCCTCGGGCTCAGGTACTACTTTACCGAGCAACATGATCGCTAACCCGAGGGGCGATGCTAAGGCGATCACAACACGAAGTGGTGCTTCATATGATGAACCCGCGATTCCTACTACCTCTGCTTCCTCTCCTCCTAAGGTAGTGAATCGTGAGCCTGAGGTAACAAAGGACAAGGTGCAAATTCCTAGCCCACGAAGTACAGCACACGTCCAACCTCAGGTTAATCCTGAAACCAGATGTAAGCCTGGAGTTGTCTTTGAACCACCAGAAACTCCAGGGGACAACCCAAAATCCAAAACTTCTATTCCTTATCCATCACGTCTCAATGAACAAAAGCTCCGCGAAAAAGCTAATCACCAAATGGATAAATTTTTCCAAATCTTCCAAGATTTGCACTTTGATATTAGCTTCGCAGATGCTATTCTCTTGATGCCCAAGTTTGCATCGACAATCAAAAATCTGTTGAGTAATAAAGAAAAACTCTTTGAGATGGCAAGAACTCCTCTGAATGAGCACTGCTCAGCAGTTCTCTTGAAAAAGCTTCCTGAAAAGCTTGGAGACCCCGGGAAACTTCTCATTCCATGTACTTTCCCGGGTATGGTTGAATGCTTCGCCTTAGCTGATTTAGGTGCTAGCATTAACCTGATGCCATATTATGTGTGGAAGAAACTCTCTCTTCCCGAACTCACTCCCACGTGCATGACTTTAGAGCTTGCCGATCGTTCGATTTCTCGTCCTCTTGGTATTGCCGAGGACGTATTCGTTAAAGTGGGAAAGTTCCATTTTCCGGCAGATTTTGTGATTGTTGACTTTGATGCCGATTCTAGGGTTCCTCTCATTCTTGGACGGGGATTCCTTAAAACTGGGCGAGCTCTTATCGATGTATTTGAGCATGAGATCACATTACGTGTTGGGACGGAAGCTATTACCTTCAACCTAAATCAAACATCGAGATACTCCTCTAATTATGATTGTGAATTGGTGAACAAAATAGATGTCATCGATGTTGCTGCTGAGGAGTATGCTCAAGAGATTTTAGGTTTCATTGATGATTCTTCGAGTGAAAACCTCACTCAATCTTCTCATCCCATCATAGCCAATTCTTCTCCTTCCCTCACTCCGTTTGAGGGAAGTGACTTCATCTTAGAAGAAATGGAGGCGTTTCTCAAAAGTGACTCGATTCCCGATGGAGTCGATAACTAAGAGATCGACCTCGAGAGGGATATTCTCGTGCTTGAAAAATTGTTAAACGAAGATCCCTCTCCTCTTCCTGTTCTACCACAACAACTTCATAAGGAGGAAGTCAAAAATGTTGAGAAAACTGATGACTTTCCTGAGGTTGAACTAAAGGACTTGCCGCCTCATCTTGAATATGCATTTATGGAGGGTGATGATAAATTACCCGTCATAATTGCTAAAAACTTAAGTGATGAGGAAAAGGTTGCTCTTATAAAGGTTTTGAAGTCTCATAAACAAGCAATTGCTTGGCGTCTCTCCGACATCAAGGGCATTGACCCTGAGTTTTGTATTCACAAGATTTTAATGGAGGACGACATCAAACCTGCAGTCCAACAACAAAGAAGGGTGAATGCAAAAATTCACGAGGTTATCAAACAAGAGGTTTTAAAACTTCTTGATGTCGGATTGATTTACCCTATCTCAGACAGTCCTTGGGTCAGCCCAATTCATTGTGTTCCAAAAAAGGGTGGCATTACTGTTGTCACAAATGAGGAGAATGTGTTGATTCCAACTCGTTTGGTTACGGGTTGGCGCGTCTGCATTGATTATCGTAAATTGAATGACGCCACCCGTAAGGATCATTTTCCTCTGCCCTTTATGGACCAGATGCTCGAGAGATTAGCGGGGAATGAGTATTATTGCTTCCTCGATGGTTTCTCGGGTTACTTTCAGATTCCCATTGACCCGCAAGACCAAGAAAATACCACTTTTACGTGCCCCTATGGAACCTTCGCATATAAACGTATGCCATTTGGCTTATGTAATGCTCCGGGCACGTTTCAAAGATGTATGATGGCCATTTTTTCCGACATGATCGGGAAAAGTATGGAGGTCTTTATGGACGATTTCTCGGTCATTGGGGATTCGTTTAAAATATGTCTCTCCCATTTAGACAGCATGCTAAAACGTTGTGAAGACACAAAGTTATGTCTAAATTGGGAGAAAAGTCACTTTGTGGTCAAAGAGGGCATTGTCCTCGGCCATAAAATTTCAAAAAACGGGATTGAGGTTGACCGTGCCAAAGTGGACGTCATTGCAAAATTGCCTCATCCCACGACTGTGAAAGGTGTTAGGAGCTTTTTGGGTCACGCCCGTTTCTATCGTAGGTTTATTCAAGATTTTTCTAAAATCGCCCGGCCTATGACCCATCTCCTCGAGAAGGATGCTCCTTTTATCTTCTCCCCTGAGTGCATCGAAGCCTTTGAAACATTAAAGAAAAGGCTTACCGAGGCACCGATTCTTGTTGCCCCCGATTGGGACTTGCCCTTCGAGCTCATGTGTGATGCTAGTGATTATGCTATAGGGGCAGTCTTGGGGCAACGCAAAACAAAACATTTTCAGCCTATACACTATGCCAGCAAGACTATGACCGAGGCTCAAAGTCATTACACCACCACTGAAAAAGAATTATTAGCTGTGGTGTATGCTTTCGAAAAATTCCGGCCATACTTGATTCTGACTAAAAGCATAGTGTATACGGATCACTCGGCTTTGAAGTATCTATTTGCAAAACAAGATGCAAAGCCGAGACTCCTCCGTTGGGTTCTCCTCCTTCAGGAATTTGATATCATTATTCGTGATAAAAAAGGAGCTGAGAACCTAGCTGCTGATCATCTCTCCCGTCTTGAAAACCCCCACCAAGATGCTTTCGAGAAAAAGGAAATAAATGAAACATTTCCTCTCGAAACCCTTAATGCGGTTTCATTTCGTGGAGACTCGATTACCCCATGGTTTGCCGACTTTGCAAACTATCTTGCGGGTAACTTCATTGTGAAAGGGATGTCGTCCCAACATAAAAATAAATTTTTCAAAGATGTCAAACATTACTTTTGGGACGACCCCTATTTGTTCAAAATATGCGCGGATCAAGTCATCCGGCGGTGTGTATATGGTCAGGAAGCCGCTGAAATCTTAAAGGCTTGCCATGCTGGTCCCACGGGGGGCCACCAAAATCCCAACTACACCGCCAAAAAGGTGTTTGATTCCGGCTTTTATTGGCCCTCGATCTACAAGGATGCCCAAGAATTGGTCAAGTCCTGTGACGCTTGTCAGCGTCACGGGAATATTTCACAAAGGAATGAAATGCCTCATAATGCAATTCAAGTTTGTGAAATCTTTGATATCTGGGGCATCGACTTTATGGGGCCATTTCCATCCTCTCACGGAAACAAATACATACTCGTGGCAGTTGACTACTTGTCAAAATGGGTTGAAGCAAAAGCTTTACCCACAAATGATGCCCGAGTAGTTGTGAAATTTTTAAAAGCTCTTTTTGCCCGATTCGGAACTCCACGTGCTACTATTCGTGATCGTGGTACGCACTTCTGTAATGACAAGTTTGACAAAGTCATGCAAAAGTACGGTGTAACTCACCGTCTTTCTACTGCGTACCACCCTCAAACGAGTGGACAAGTCGAAGTTTCCAATCGGGGCATTAAAAGAATATTGGAAAGAACTGTAGGTGAGAATCGTGCATCGTGGTCGGACAAATTAGATGATGCACTTTGGTTGTAGGTTATTTGCACTAAAATCCTCACACCAGTTACCAAAATGGGTGTTTGGTTGTAGGTTATTTGCACTGCTCTACTTGTTCATTTATACCATTCTGTGTTTCAGAGTGTTGTTTGGGTGGATACTAGGTCAGGGTGAAAACCCGTATTGTGCTATTGTTTCCGTACGGCTTTCCGTACGGCTTACAAAACACCCATTGGACAAATTAGATGATGACTCCAAAATCAAAAACCGCGTTTTTAACGTTGGTGATCGAGTCCTTCTTTTCAACTCTAGACTCAAGATGTTCTCGGGAAAGCTCAAAACCCGATGGACTGGTCCATTCACTATCGCAAAAGTTTATCCTTATGGTACCGTCGAATTATCTCAAAATGACGGTCCAAATTTCAAAGTGAATGGACATCGGTTAAAGCACTACTTTGGAGAGGACATACCATCCATGGTTGTCCCGGATCTCCAAACTTTCCCCAAGGACAATTGAATTCGGGGATCGAGTCAAGCTAGCGACTCGATGAACAAAAACAATAGCACAATACGGGTTTTCACCCGTATCTATGATTCTTTCTATTTTCTACCACCTAGTGTGGGGGAATGGCCAACCCCTCCGCTATTTGAAAAAATGTATATATGTATAGAAGTTAAAAAAAAAAGAAAAAAAAAAGTTGTATATATATAGAAATAAAGTGAAATTTGGTATTTCCGCAGTTAGATCCGAATCTTGGCTTTTTACGTTCATAGCTTCGGCATAATAGCCGGGACTTTGAATATTGAGGACAATATTCATTTCTAAGTGTGTGGGGGGGGGGGGGGAAATTCACTTTATTTCAAAATTTTTGTGGTAATCAGTCCGCCAGGTCTAACCGACAAAGGGATTGGCTAATCCAGGAGCAAACGGCTCTTGGTAAAGATAAATCAAATCCGTTTACGGCTTGCAATTTGCCCAAAATTATATGGTTCCTCAACTCCCCATTATCCTCAAAAGCTAATGAGTTGGCTAGCCCGCAAGATTATGGCTTGTGGTAAAGGCCGTGGAAAATCCATAATTGGTAATCAGCTCACTAAGATGTTGACTAGGTCCATCAAGATGCTGGCTAGTCCAGGAGCAAACGGCTCTTGGTAAAGACTTAACAAATCCGTTGAAAGCTGGTGGTTTGCTCAAAATCACACGGTTATCAGGTGTGCCACAGTTCTTACACCTGGCTACTCCAGAAGTGATGGCTTTTGGTAAAGAGTTTAAAATCCATCAAGTTTTCTAAAAAGATTGCTAGGGACTAGCAATAGTTTAGTGTGGGGGACTGATGAGTGCTCAAACACTCATCGTTTTTGATATATTTAAACTACCAAAACGCACAAAAACAATCAAAAAGATATCAAAATACTTAAATTATCCCAGGGATTGTGTTTTATGTGTTTTAAATGCAAAATGTGCAAAAACAAAGGAAAAACGTATAAAGTTTGCAATATTGGCAGTTTCAGTCCCCCAAGTTTCAAAACTTGTCAATTTTAGTCCCTATGCATTTATTTTAAAAGGAAAAGTCAACCCAAGGTTTTAAAAAGTCAAAAAAATCATAAAAAATACACTTGGGTTTCAAGTTTTCCAGAATTACAAGTTTAGTCCCTGAAAATCCAAAAATTGCAAAATAGGTCCCTGGGAAATTTTGAAATTTGAAAAAATGGAAAATGGTTTTAGAACTTTGGATGAATATCATGTTTGGTCCTTGGAAACAATTGGGAAAATTACACCTTTAATCCCTTGGGTTTGGAAAAGTTACAAAATTGGTCCTTGTCACTAAACAAACCAACCGGACCCTTTTAATACCAAACCAAAACCAAACCCTTATCCAACCCATTCCCTTGGTCCAGTCCACCACCCAGGCCCAACCCTTAGCCCGTTTTCCCTTTTAAATATATAATTCCCTTGGTCAAAAGACCGGTCAACCCCTCCTTCTTCCCCAACACAGAAGCGCAAAACCAGGGAGACAATTCCCCCCCTCCTCACCTTTTTTCACCAATCCCCCCCCCCCACAATTAATGCTCCCCACCTAATAAACCCACCACAATTAATACCCACACCAACACCCACCAGAACCACTAAAAATTGCCCCGTACCCATTTTGGCGCCAATTTCTAATCAAGGGTGTGGATTGATCAAAAGCTAATTCAATGGTGAAGATTTGGTCAAGAGGTCAGAGCAAGCATGTGGGACTCCCAGATTTCTAGGAAAAGCCATGTGGAAGCTTAGTCTTAGTTTTTGTAGCTCGTTATATATATTTAAGCTCATAGAAGCTTTGTAGTGTGTAATTTTAGTTTTTAATATTGTAATAGTTTCTTTAGCACTTGTAATCTGTTTTTAAATTAATGAAAATTCCAGTTTAAGTTCTTTGCTTGTTTCTCAAAATTCAAAATTCTACCAAATATTTGGATTCTTATTACTAAGCTTTGTAGTATCAAAAAGCAGTTTGAAAACTCTTATAAGCTCACATAAAAAGTTTTTAGAAGCCTTACAAGCTTCTACAACAACCAGTGACTCAGATTCAGAAAATAGTATCAAAAATGTAAGAAAAATAAAAATAAAATAAAAAAGTGGAAAAAGGTTGAAGCAGCTTGGAATCTTGGTTGATTTTTGGATTGCAGAGGGTATTAGTGGTTTGTGGAAACCAATAGGATTGTTACTCAGTTCTTGGTTGATGATCTTAGCTTGGATAGCTTTTGTAAGTCCTTAGCTCCATTTTTAATTCCACTGTGTTGGTGCTTGATTCTGCTTAGTTTTGAATTTTGTGTGTTTATTAGTTGTAGTTTAGTTTAATTGTAGCTTAATATTGGATAAGTATAGCTTAGATTTACTTGTTACTCATTGTACCTATTTAACTGTCATTTTTCTATCATCAAGAGAGTCTAATTGTTTGTAGTCTTTGCTTGTGTTTTTTTAGTTCAACATCACCTATTAAAACATGATAAATCTGTAAGTGGTGTTTTTGTAGATTGAAACCTTATTTAGCTTCTAAAATCCTCACACCAGTTACCAAAAGGGGTGTTTGGTTGTAGGTTATTTGCACTGCTCTACTTGTTCATTTATACCATTCTGTGTTTCAGAGTGTTGTTTGGGTGGATACTAGGTCAGGGTAACCCAAGTTTTGTTCTAAAACATCACAAAAGTCAAAATCACTAAAAAGTGATCACCACAGTCAACTGTGGTGAGTTTTCAAGTCCAAAACCCACAAAACCTTTTCATAAGTTGGAGATTTTACCTAAGTTAGTTTTCATATAGCTTATCTTAACTTATTTGATCACTAAATCAGCTGTCTAAGTTCATAAAAGTCAAACCTCAAGATTTCTCAAAAAGTCAAAAACACTTTACTCAGGTTTTTACCAAAATGGGATGAATTATTGAGATTTTTGTAGGAGGATTCAATGTCTGAAACTTTTTGTGATAATACTCGACCAGTAGAACATTTGATTTCCAAGTTTGTTATATTTTTATGATTTTTTCTAAGGGACTAAAATACCCCTTGAAGTTGACTGCAGGGCAAAGACCCTGCCCTGTCTCAGCAGACCCAAACCACCCACCCAACTTTGGTGGTGGTTTGTGACTGACCCAGTGGGTCCCACACCTCCAACTTGGCACCATTCAATCCCCTCCTACCAAGGAGTAAAGGTTGACCACTTATTTGACCTTAAGACCAGTGGACCCCACTTAATTTTGCACCCAAACCTTGTCCCCAATCTGCCTCAGAAACTCAATAAGCAAACTGCTTATTGGTGATTGGTGGCTTATTGAAGCCACTTATTTGGTTAATTCTTGCTTATTCAAGTTCAACTAACTCAGAGAAACCAAAAGTTATCATTGTGGACCCCACACTCTTCATTTGAGCTTAATTCCATCATCAGTCAACAAAAGTCAACTGAGTGGACTAATAAGTACTCAAAGTGCTTATTTCTGGATTGTGTGAAAAGTGTTTTTATTAAAAGTCTTTGTTTTTAATGTATATTCAGTTTGGAAAAAGAAAAAACAAAAAAAATCAACTTTAATATTAGTGATTGCTTCTATTTAATAAGATTTATCATTTTAATTTTCTTTCAAGCTTATTTATAAGAAATATATCATTTTGATATTTTTAGAAATTCTCTTTTAGGTTAAAGTAATTTTAAAAATTTTTCCAGATTTTTATTTTGTTTTTAGTGGTTTTTATAATTAATTTTAGTTTAATTTAGTTTTAATTAATATTAAGTAATTAAATAGCATAATTAGATTTTATAAAGTATAACCTAGTTTTTATAATTTTTCTAGCTTTTATTTAAGTTAAAACATTTTTACAAATTTTTCTAGAATTTATATTACTCATTTTCTATTTTTTATAATATAATTAGTTTAATTAGAAATTAATAAGTAATTAGATTAATAATTAGTTAATTAGTTTAAAAATACATAAAATAAACTTTTTATAATTTTTTAAGATTCCCATGATGGTTAATTAGATTTATAAAATTTTTCTTAATTTTCTAAGTCTTTTTATTATTTTTAATAATTCCAATTAATTTAATTAGTAATAAATAGATAATTAGTAATTAATTAATAATAAATAATTAAATAGTGTAAAAATAGTTTTTAATTTTCTTAAAATTTTCTTTAATTAATAGGATTGTAAAAAATAATAATTTTACACTTTTAACCTTTCCAGTCCATCAGTTGTATTTTTCATTTTGTTCGTCTGTGTACGTTTTTAATCAAAACGTACGTTTTTAGGTTTTAGCTCAAATCGTTGTAATCTCAATTCCCGTAATCAATCACGTAGCTTTCCTAAGCTATATTTGTTTATAATTTCGAAATAATTCATATTACAACCCTTTCCTGTGAATAATCACCCGATCACGAATACGCTAAAGTTACAATTTACACTTCAACGGGACTTAACGACCTGGTGATACCTTATATTACCCGGAGCATTGATCTAGGCTATTTGACTTTATTGACCATTCCTTGGTCAATATAAGTTGGTGGTTTAACATCAATCAGTGACTTACAAGGAAACGATCTAATGTCTGGCTCACGTGGCTCCAATCTTTATACAATATCAATGTCAGATATGATTGCAACATCTCCGATATGTCTTCTCTCCAAAGCGGAATCGACTAAATCTTGGTTATGGCACAAACGTCTTTCGCACTTGAATTTCAAAACTATGACTGACCTTGCTCGTTATAAACTTGTTGATGGATTTCCAAGATTCCGTTTTACCAAAGATCACTTATGTCCAGCCTGTGAACAAGGAAAAAGTACTCGGGCTCATTTTCCTTCAAAACCTGAGCACAGTACGAATCATGTTTTACAATTGCTACATATGGATTTGTGTGGACCGATGCGTGTTCAAAGTATCAACGGTAAACGCTACATTCTTGTAATTGTAGATGATTATTCCAGATGGACTTGGGTTTATTTTCTACGAAGTAAAGATCAGGCTCCTTCAATGATCATCACCTTTCTCACTAAAATTCAAGTTCAGTTAAACAACACGGTACGAATAGTCAGAACTGACAATGGAACTGAATTCAAGAATCAGACACTTAGGTCATATTATGAGAAAGTGGGAATTGAACATTAAACATCTATTCCTAGAAGCCCAGAACAGAATGGAGTTGTTGAAAGACGCAACAGGACGTTAGTGGAAGCTGCTAGAACTATGTTGATTAATGCTCAATTACCAGATTACTTGTGGGCGGAAGCTGTTTCAACTGCATGTTATACCCAAAACCGTTGCATGATCACCAAACGCCATCGCAAAACACCTTATCAAATTGTTCACAAAAGGAAACCGAACATCGATTACTTTCATGTATTTGGAGCACTTTGTTATCCGAAAAATGATCGTGATGATTTAGGTAAACTTAAAGCAAAGGCTGACATCGGAGTGGTCGTTGGATACTGTGATAATTCCAAAGGTTTTCGGATATGGAATCGTCGTACAATAGAAATTCAAGAAACCATTCACGCTAATTTTGATGAACTCACACATATGGCTTCTGAGCAACACAGCTTAGGACCCGAATTCAACCGTCCTAATTCTCCGGAATCTTTGGCTGAACCATTGCCACTCAACCACCAAGAATTGGAAACCTTGTTTGCTCCACTGTTTGATGACACAATTGAATACCGTCCTAATGAGGTCTCACCTAATTCCGCTGCTCAACCTGAAAACATTCTAGTACCTGACTCACCTCAACAAACAACTACAAGTGTTGAGAGAGACGGTCCTCCAATTGTATCACCATCTACAGCAGAACAAACTGGTTCTACTTCCCACCATCCAGCTAAAGATCCAACACCACAATCAGTTCCACAACCCGCAGAGCATGATCCTGATGCATTCTTTAACCCGTTTGCACCGGCTCCTACAGTTCCTGATATAGTTGAGTCGTCAACACGCAATTTGGATCCTGCTAACATGCGAGATACTTATCAACTACACCCTTCAACACACAAATGGACTCGAGACCATCCACTAGTTCATATTATTGGCCATCCAGACGCACCTGTCATGACAAGACAACGACTTCAGACTGATGGAGAAACTTGTATCTATGCACTCACAGTTTGTCACGAAGAACCTAAGAACATTAAAGAAGCAATGACTTATGACAACTGGATTGAATCTATGCAAGAGGAATTTCAGCAATTCATAAGATTAGAAGTCTGGGAATTAGTTGAAAGACCTGACTGAGTCTTTGTCATCGGGTTAAAATGGATCTGGAAGAATAAGCTTGATGCAGAAGGGACTGTCATACGTAACAAATCACGTCTGGTAGCGGAAGGATACTCCCAACTAGAAGGACTTGATTTTGCAGAATCCTTTGCTCCAGTGGCTAGACATGAAGCTGTTCGGATCTTTTTGGCCTATGCTGCACACAGGAACATGGTTGTTTACCAAATGGATGTGAAAACTGCATTTCTTAATGGAGAACTCCGTGAAGAAGTGTATGTGAGCCAACCAGACGGCTTCGTTGATCCTGAGCGTCCTAATCACGTTTACCGACTCAAAAAGGCACTCTACGGACTTAAACAAGCCCCACGGGCGTGGTATGACAAACTGTCCACTTTCTTGCTGGCCAATAAATTTTCTAAAGGATCGGTGGATCGAACACTATTTACAAAAACCTACGGGGAGGACTTACTTGTTGTTCAAATATATGTCGACGACATTATTTTTGCCTCAACAAAAAGAAGTTACTCTAATGATTTTGCAAAATTAATGAAAGATAATTTTGAAATGTCCATGATGGGTGAACTTTCGTTCTTTCTAGGACTACAAGTTCATCAATCACCCCGTGGAATTTTTATAAATCAGTCCAAATATGCTCTTGAAATTTTAAAGAAACATGGAATGATGTCTTGTGATACTTATAATACACCAATGGGCTATACCACAAAACTAGATGCTGACTTACATGGGACTCCTGTTGACCCTACCAAATACCGAAGTATGATTGGGTCCCTCATGTATCTCACAGCTAGTAGACCTGATATAGTATTTGCTATCTACATGTGCTCTCGCTATCAGTCCAAACCAACTGAAAAACACCTCAGTGAGGTCAAAAGAATCCTTCGATACATAAAGGGAACCATTAACTTGGGAATCTGGTATCCGAAGGATTCTGGTTTTGAACTAATTGCTTTTTCAGATGCTGACCATGTAGGATGTTTAGACACACGCAAAAGTACATCTGGTGGATTACAATTTCTCGGAGACAAACTTGTGTCATGGCAATCAAAGAAGCAGGACTGCACATCACTGTCGTCTACAGAATCTGAATATGTAGCCATGTCTGCTTGTTGTGCTCAAGTCATTTGGATGAGATCACAACTTAAGGATTATGGCTACCTATTCAACAAGATTCCTATCTACTGTGATTCAAAGAGTGCAATTGCTATCTCCTGCAACACAGTACATCATTGCAAATCCAAACACA
Organism: Artemisia argyi; assembly: GCA_030686995.1. Taxonomy (NCBI): domain Eukaryota; kingdom Viridiplantae; phylum Streptophyta; class Magnoliopsida; order Asterales; family Asteraceae; genus Artemisia; species Artemisia argyi. The sequence continues at coordinate 40,957,001 of CM060693.1, read as the reverse complement.
TCGATCTCTGATATCACTTCATCAAAGAGCATGTGGAAAAGGGTACCGTTGAACTTTATTTTGTTGGGACTGAGTACCAATTGGCGGACTTACTTACCAAATCCTTGGTACCATCAAGGTTTGCTAGTCTAGTTCACCAAATTGGTATGCGATGTTTAACTCCAGATGATCTGGAAAAGTTTTTAAAACACAATTGATCGTCAAACATCAAAACTATCTTTGTAAATATTCTTTCAAAAAAAAAATGTCTTATAAAATGCAAGTATAAACCACCTCTTTCAACACTATTTTATAAAATGTCTTTAATTATTTAAAACAAGTGTTGAGGGGGAGGAAAAGTAATTTTTCAAATTTCTCAAAAATATATTAACTTTTATACTTGCATTTTACCAAAAATAAATACGTTTTATCAAAAGTGTTGATTCAAAAAATGTTTCGGGTTACTCTCCTTAACCAATATAATAAAATTTTCAGTATTTTTTGACTACGGTCTAAGGTCGAGGGGGAGTACCACAAGTTGTTCTTATCATAACTTGGTGTTCTTAACGAAAGATAAATGAGTTAGTGAGTTTAGGCATTAGGTGTGTAAGTAAAATGAGGTTAAGGGGCCATACTTGTCAATATGTGAAACATGTTTTACTCTTGGTCAAAACCCATTTGACCCACACATTAACTGCACCTGAAAAAAATTACTTACACACAATTAATATTTCACCAACCATCATCTACGATCCACAATCATTTGAACAATCTGTGCATCAATCTTCGAATCTGTAAGTTGTTATACGATTTGATCATCATTACTAACGAGGGTTTTGAGTTTCACATTAATCCAACGGTTTAATTTGTGTCAATCGCTTAATTAGATCTAGGGTTATGCGTAATCATGTACCCAGAAATTTGTGATGTTAATGGTTAAAATTGTTTGTGGTTTTGATCCTTGAATGATATTATACATGATTCTAAACTCCAATCGTACCCAGATACACTAATCGATCGATTTGAAATTAGGGTTCATACGAGTCAAATAGGGGTTCTTGATTCTGTGTGTAATACTTGAAATTGATGATGGGGTTTGTGTTTTTATGTGCCTAGGATCATGTTATTAAGGTTTAATTGTTTCAATATTAATCATATATTAATGATTTAGGGTTCGTATGCATGAGCAGTTGTGATCTCATGATTTTGTGGTCAATTCTTGTTATAACTTGGACCATATGATCCTAAGGATGTAAGGAACACTTGCCCTAAGTTCATTTCAACCCAGAAACATGATTGAATGTGTTTATGATTGAGTGTTCATGCGTTTCTACGCGTAACTATGGATTATGGCATGTTTACGCATAATAATGCATATTAAGTGTGTAGGAATGAATATTGGTCAGTGGTAATGTTTTGAACACTTTCAGGAATTAAACAACACTAATTACTCAAGGTGATTTTATGGAAAAAGGCATTTTCACGCGCAAGTTGTTCATCCTACGCGTAAGATTGAATCTTACGCGTAAGATTCGACACGTGTACAAACTTTGTCTTGGATAAGACAAGGTTTACACTTAAATGATAATTCTTACGCATAAGTTTTTGACCTTACGCATAAGTCTTGAACTTACGCATTAGTCATAACCTACGCTTAAGTGTAATCCTTTGCATAAGCTCAATTCCTACGCCTAAGATTTTATCCTACGCGTAAGATTGATCCTACGCATAAGACTCACCTTACGCATAACATATAAGTTTACGCGTAGCTTTTGCTCTTACGCCTAAGTTCACTTCTTATGCTTAAATCATGTTATGCGTAGATTTTTCATGTTACGCGTAAACTTGTCCAAATCAAGAATTTTTCTAAGTGTTGTAAAATTTCCAAAGTGTAACTTCTTGTAATGATAAACTCATGTTGTAACTTAATTGTTATAAGTTTCTACCATGTGATAAAACACAAGTTTGTCATATATCAAAAGTTTTCACACACACAAACATCCATTGATCAATGTACAATATGCAAATCAAGTAATCTTATGTCTGAGCTAACACTGTAAACCATTGCCATGTTTGTATTTGTTTATGATCAATTCAGATGGCAGAACACAATGACGTTCCATACGGACCAGAACCCGAACCTAAGCTTTCATGGGAAGAGACATTCCCAGATGATTACACCAGGAAGATTGAAAAGAACAACCTCCGTATCAAATTCAACAAAATCACTTGCAACGAGTCCTCATGTATTGTTGCAGTGGATGCTCTTCTATATCACCCCAACAAGCTGTTGTTCACCAAGTCTGCATCAGTCTCCTGCTTCTACATCCACCAGTTTTGGCATACACTTCAGCTAGATCTTGGGGAGGCTTCCTTCACCTGTATGCTTCATAACCGTTAGGTCACTGTGGACATTGATATGCTTAGGAATGTACTTGGGTTACCAGAACTCGGCCCAGATGAAGTATATGATCAAGTTCCCACCGAAGAAGAGCTGATAGAGTGGTTACGGGATATTGGCTATGATGAATCAGAAGAAGTTATTACAAGACATTCTAGGGTCAACATTAGGTATCTTCCACAACCATGGAGAACCCTATACATTCTGATTGCCAAGTCCTTGTCTGGCAGAGACACTGGCCACGAACACCCAAAGCTCCAACACCTCAAACTCTTCTAGGCAGTGGCTAATGTGAAGAAAGGTGATTATGCCAGCATTATCTGGGAAGACCTTGTGTGGCACATTCAACACAAGACAACCAACATTCCATTCGTCCGTTTCACAAAACTACTCATCGAAAGCTTCCTTTGTGAGTATGATGATATCCCACAGAGACTTGATGACAAAGATAAGAATACTTTCAGAATTGAAGACACTCTCAAGGTCATCAAGAGACTCGACACCAGCACACGCAAGCAAGGAAAGAAATTTCCCGACTGTCTCTTGAATGACAAAGTGAAGCTATGCCCGAACTTCAAGTACTACCTTCAAGCTCTTGAAGCTGAAAAAGTTGGTTTCTTGGATGAAGTTCAACCATTTAAGGGGAAGACAGGTACCAAGACTGGGAGCTCCGGCAGTTCTACCAAGTCTAAACAGAAGAAGAAGGGTACTCTCAAGAGAAGGACTCCTGCCAAGAAGCCTGCATCCATTCCTGAACCTGGATGGTTTCCCTCACCACCTTCTCCTAAACCATCTGACTTTGAACAAACCGAATCCGACGAAGGTCCAGTGTATAGAGAAGCATTTGCTAACATTGACAAGGATGTCAATCTGGAAGAAATTGATGATAAAGACTTGACTTTCAAAGATTGGGAGAAAAACATTGATGAGTTTGCTGATCATGCCGAATACCCAGCATATCTCAATCAACGACCGTTCACTGAAGCTCAAACAATTTTGGAAGAAGAAAGGATTAGGAGAGAGAAGATGAAGGAACCAGTGACTGCTGAACAAGAGTCTGTAGGCCTTTCAGTTGAAGAAGAAAATGAAAGGGCTTTCAATCTGGGTCTCCTCCACAGCCGAATTGATGCATTCAATGCTGATCTACCTCCACCTCCAGTGTTCTCTCAAACCACCGAAGCTGGCGGATCAAGCAGAATTCCTGAGCCTACCACAGGGATCAACACAGACTTGGTCACTTACGACAATCCCTCGGTATCTCCCACAGACATTGAAATGACTAATGCTTCAGCAACGGGAGAAGAGAAAAAGGAAGATCCCATGGATACTGATGCTCCACGGTTGATGACTATGGAAGAAATGGAGCTCAGAGAAAGGGCTCAGGAAGAGGAACTAAAGAGAAAACAGGAAGCTGAAGAGGCTAGGCTTGAGAAGCTTGCACAAGCCAAACTGGAAGAAGCTATCCGTATGGAGGAAACAGGAAAGCTGAAGAAGCAGCTAAGCTGGCAGAAGATAAGTTAAAGAAAGAAGAAGAAGCCAAGCTAGCCACAGTACAAAAAGCCGAGGCTGACAAACTTGCTGAAGAACAAAGGTTGGAAGAAGAAGCAGCCAAAGCAAAGAAAGTTGATCAACCCGAACCACAGAGAGGAGATGACAAAGACCTTACCACCATCATTGAATCCTCACAGTCACCACCTCCTGCATCCGAATCAACTCACGACAAATCAATCAAGAAACCAAGCACCAAAGCCTCTGCTGCATCAAAATTGCTAAAGTCAGCATTCAGAAGAGTACATGAAAAGAAGAAAAGCAGACTGGAAGATCAGGTTGCAACACTAGTAACCCAAGTTGCTGAATTGACGAAGCTGAATTCGAACGTCCAAGAGCTGCAAGATAAAGTTGATACTTTCTTAGCTAAAGACGTACAAGAGAACTTGGAAGCCACATTAGCAGCTCAAGCACATCAGTATATGGAACAACATTTAGTTGCTGAGTTGAATGATCTACTGGCACCCATGAGAGACGAACTCACCAAGTTCGCAGAGCAAGCTGTCAAGAAAGTAATCCGATCGACCACATTTACTCTTCGAGCTGACAAGTCTACTGTTCCACTACCAGGACTATCTATGGACGAATTGGAAGCTCAGCTATTGGACAAACTAGCAAGCAAGTTCACACTGTCTCCTGAAGAAGCCAAAGTCCTGGAAGCATTGAAAGACAAGATGACAAAAGAGACTTGCAGCACAGAGGCGGACAAACTAAAACGTCCAAGAGATGATGAAGACAGGGATCCTAATTCTCAAGCAAAGAAACAGAAACAAGCTGAAGGACCCTCATCTCAATCTAAAACACCGGTCATCCCTCCAACAACAACAACATCCTCACAACAACCGAAGGCATCAGGTTCCGCTCCCAAGGCACACGACCACTTTGTATACACCGGTGGTGACGAGATTCCTCAACCCGATGAAGTTACAGAACTGTCCTCTAAGAAGAAGAAAGAAAGGAAAGGAAAGCATCATCAACCCAAACCGGACACCTCATCAAAAGGCACAGAACCAAAGAAACCGAAAACCGTCCTCAACTGGCTAGACCAAGACGATAGTGCCGAATACTCCTGGTTTGAGAAGATGATTAATTCGCAACCACCACTTGAAGACAATCATGAACCTCAAGATGGTCGAACGGTGGAATATGCTCAATTGATTCAGCAAAAGTTTAAGATGAAAAAGATGAATAAGAAAGAGCTGCGAAGAATCAAGAATGATGCGTTCAATCTTCTGAAAGATCGGTCTGCTAACTCAATCGAGCTTGAGTACCATCTGGAAAATATTGCTCGAGCTATGTCAAGCAATATTGACTGGATCAACCCTGAATCTTATGTCGATCCGGTCACAAAGAAAACCGCACCTTACATTACTGACTGGTCCAAACCACTACCGATGATTGGGAAGCCTAAGGAACCGAAGATCCCGTACAAGTTCTTCTTCAACACAGACTTGGAATTTCTGAAACTTGGCAGCAAGATTGAGAAGAAGTACGTTACCTCACTCGCCTTTCTCCCTGCAGCTCGATATCTCAACAATGACATCGAAGAAGAAGCTTCAGCATTATTCGTTGATAAAGTTGTTGAATATGACCGGAACGCACTTTACGGTATACATCATTGGCCAGACAACCGGGCACAGTACTATCGAAGCAGCAGACTCAATCAGACGATGGGCGATGTGACAAGTGATTTGAAGATAGTCTCGATTCAGTTCATTTCGACTGTCACTCACTTTGGGTACCCCTTCCTCAGCAAAATCACACTGAAAAGACTTGATGAAAAGGAGTACGATATTTCCGAGTCAGACTTTCCACGACTACTTCTCAATGACATCGAAGACATGTACCTGCTCAAAGTTCAAGGAAAACTCTGTGGCTTGCCTAAAGAGATGCAGCTTGCCTTTATCCAAGCTCTCCTAATCTTCATCAGGCAGATAGTCATCAAAGAAAGAGTAGAAGATCTTCAATTGGGAGTGGAAAGTTATCAGAAGAAGCTCAATCTCACCAAACCCAACATGTTCGACATCCCCGACCTTCAACATCTACCTCAATACACCTTGATCAGGCATCCATTTGGGTTCACCTACCGCAGTATAAACGGTCGCAACTGCTTCATGGCTTACGACAAAATACATAAGTTCTGTGATGAAACCTTGAAGTTCGTCAGAGACGGAATCAAAAGCAGATTGGATGACATTGCTCTGGGAAAATCTAAAAGGTGGAAAACCAATGAGGCCAGGGATGCTTGTAGATTCATCTTAAGGATTGAGAACAGATTGAAGCGCAGGGATCAGTTTCGAAGGTTGGAAAGTTATGTAGGAGGTAGACAGAAGTTTCCGGTGTTGACATTTCAGAGACCTGATTGGTAGAAAATTGTAAGAGTTTGATTTGATTTGTCAATTATATACTTCATAATGGCTTGTGTACGCATTACAGTGCACAACCCGAACTTGTAAAGAAAGGACCCTGAGGTACGCATCAGTGCCTCAATCCTAATATATAAGGAGCGAAGGCTTCTTACTTTTGAGTAGAATTAATCAAATTTTATGATTTTTTCACAATTCTGCTCAAAAGGACAAGTATTTCACCTCAATAAGACCTAATCACTTGTTGAGGGGGAGCACTTGTCAAAACAAAAATACTTTGCTCTAAATCAAAAGTTCTTGGTGAATCTCCCCGTAAGACTCAAAAGGCATATTTTAATCTAAAAGATTATCAAAAACATCATTTTATATGCTATTTTTGAGGGGGAGAAAATGAAAAGGTGATTAAAATATACGAAGTCAAAGCTTAAAAGTTGTATCATGTGCGAGCTAGACTCAGTATTGACCTAGGAATTGACGAGACAATAAAAGTTAGTACAATCAAAAAGACTTATCCTCGACGAGTAATAACATCAAGTTAGTTACTAGGGCTAGTTGTCACCTAGAAGCTGACAATGTATCTCTTTAACTAACCACGTAAGCGTGTCTCGAAAAGGATATGTCTTAGTAGAAATGTACCATCTCGAGAAACTTTCTGTGGACTTGACCAGGCCGGGTAATAACTTCAAGCTAGTCTAACTAGTGATGTAAGCGTGTCTCGAATCGGTCTTGTTCACGGAAAGTGGATCAATTCAAAAGTGCTTGTTCCTCCCGCATGTGCAAATTTATTAAATACTTATGAGCACATGTGCAGGGGGAGCCCTTCAAAAGTGTACACAAAACTCTCAAAGTGTTAACCAACATATTTGATTATCACAAACACTTTGAGAGATTTTCAATCAAAGGTTTCATGGCTACTGTCGGAGTTATAAGGTGATTAAGATAGGAATATCCGTCCTATGATCCGCCAGAGCCGGAGGGATCTACCCAAGGATATCTCCCATAGTTAGAATTAGAAGTCCTTAGGTATGATACGAAAAAAGGAGAAAAGAATGAAAGGGAAAGAAGGAGTTGAAGAATTAAAAGGAAAAGTAAAGAAAAGGGTGAAAAGAAATAGCCCTCCATATGTTCAACCTTAGGGCAGACACCAGGTTCAATACGTATGCTACTGGTTGTTGCGAAAGACAACACCGGTATTGAAGATAAAGTCGTCATGGACCCAGTGACGCAATGCACTAAACCTTCTTAACCACTCAAGTTCTCTTAAAAGGATTTGTTTTATTCTCACGGGGAACCAGCATAATCTATCGACCTATCTCTTAGAGATGGTTGATATTGAAGCAGGAGACCCCTCCCTAGTCTCCGCATAGGAAACCTAGGTGTGCACTTATAGAGTCTAGAGCCTTGAGATACATCAAAGATCTCTTAGGAACACTTAGTATTTCTACAACTGGTGTTCTACATCAATGGACACCAGCTGTAAATTATCGAGTCCTTCGCAGATCTTAGCAATCTGCCGAGAACGTTTATGAGAGAATTACAAACGTATTTCTTAGTGATTGAACGGAAATCCTGCCAGGGTCAACATCAAACAGCCCTGACAGCAGGTCACTTCGGTAACCCCACAAGGGTTACGCTTAGTGCTTGCGGTGGTTCCATTGCGGTCTACAGTCGTGGAGTGATCCCCAGCGACTCACCCAGTCATTGAGCTACTTAATAGGTCTCGTAAGCTCCTTCGGGAGTATCTGATATGGGAACGGCCTGGATAAGGTTTAGAGAGAGTCTTCACAATATGCTGTTGATGAACTCTAATTCCTTATCTGTAAGTACCGGTATTTATTGCTAACTGTTTACTCGCAGGTACCTCACTTCCATGATGGTAGATTACAACATGCTCATACATACATCTTGAAGTCAAAGAAAAGCTACCCCAAAGATCTTAACACCACAAAGTTCAAAGAATGATTCTACGTCAATAAAGAAGAATCTACAAAGTTTAAAGACTAAAGATCTCATAGTATGAACAGGAACTTCATGCATGTGAAAGTCCGAAGATGTATGAGTATGTTGGAATGGCGGACAACCACCACAGACGCAGGACTGACGAACGGCAGACAACTTCATAACACAATCACTACATCATCACCAAAGAACAAAGACACAAGAGCAAAGTATATTCATTATCATTCAACCATTTTGAAGACGTCTAGAGTTTTACTTGTCACAAGTCAACGACAAAGATGAAGACGTCAAGCAACCGTGATGACCGACCCTTAGGGGGAGATTGTTGGGATCATACTTTTGTATTTAGTCAAGTCTCGGTCATTACCTTTTGTAATAGGTTGCTTACTTATTTATTCTACATACTTTGTGTTACAAGGCTTAAGTGTTAAAGCCCTATGGGATTGAAAGCCCACGAAATAGAAAGATAAGGGAGGAAGAGAGTGTTGCCCTAACTCCTTCCTTATAAATAGAAAGCTTATGTAACATTACATTTTGTTGGTTAATTGATCATCTTAAGGAAAGTCTTGTTCTTTCACTTTTCATATTGTCTCATAATCAACCATCTCTCATTCTCATCTTATTTCTTTCAACATCATACTTGTGTTTACATAAATGGTGACCCAACAATCTTAAAGATAACGAAGTAATTTAACTTCACAGTTTGTTTTGTTGTTTTTGATTTTTTTGGTGTTGCTAACACTTCAGGAAAAGTGTTAATGAACTTTTTGATATGATTGATATTTTTACAAAAACTTTTTACAAAAGTGGTGAAATTTGTACAGGGAGGGTTTTGAAAACCACTAAACTTAAAACGATTTTAAAACACGCAACAACCTCCCCGGCAGCGGCGCCAAATTTTTGACTCATGCCAAACCAACCAGTCAACCGGGTGCAGTTAATAGGCCCACCTGAGACAGAAAGTCAATTGTTTTTAAATCCGTGGAAGTACACGGAAATCCCCGGGTCGTTATGTCCCGAAAAGATTGCAATGGTGCTTGAAAACGTTTTTAAGAATGATTGGCACTGAGGACAGTAACCAAAGATGATTGAGAAGTGATTATACTACTGATTGCGTGGTATTTGGACAATTTGAAACAATATAAACAATAACAGATATACAGATATGATTACACAAACACAAATTGGAAATCAGAAATGTTTACAGACAGAGAAAAAGGTGACTTTTAAACAATTTTACAACTACAGGGGGTGCAAGTGAAACTTTTACAAACTTAAAATTAAAAGAAAATGAGATTAAAAAGAAAATTATTTATTTGATTATTTTAATATCTAAATACTAATTAATTAATAAAACTATTTAAAAAGTAATTAAAATCTAATTTAAACAAACTAAAAATGATTAAGGCTACAAAATTAAACTAAAAATTTGCAAAATTATTTTCTAAACTTCTAAATTAACTTAAAGAAAATATAAAAATTAAAAATAAATGTTTTTGTCTTTTTGTGGGTTTTTTATAAATTAATAACTAATTAAACAAAACTTAACTATTTAAACTAATTAAAATTACCAAGATTAAGAAAATGCCTTAGATAATTAAGAAGTATTTTTCAAAACTAATTAACCATCACAGGAGTCCTAAAAAAATTATAAAAAGTTTCTAAAAATTATTTTAGACTATTTTACTAATTATTTACTTATTTATTAATTAAAATTTAATTTAAATAAATTAATTAAGAAAATTGAAAAGTGAAAAGTAGAGTTTAAAAAACTATTTTCTAAAAATCCTAAATGATTAATGAAACCTAGGAAAAATATAAAAACATACTGTTGTTAATTAGAAATTAAGAAAACTATTTAATTAATAATATTACTTAATTAATTAATTAAACTATTATTAATTCTAATAATTATTAAATTAAAAGAGAAAAATCTAAGAAAATTACTAAAGATACTTTAAGGTGACAGGAAATTAAGAAAAATATAAAAAGGATGAAATGCTTATTAATAAGCTGAAAAGATAAATTCTATTAAATAGTAGCTATCACTATTTTTAAATTTGGTTTTTTATTGGTTTTTCTTATTGACAGATGATAATAAGCTAAAAATAAGAAACTTTTACAAAAACACTTTTGAAATAGCTTATTAATAAGCTAAGTGCACCCCCTTGTGTTTAACAGTGAACTTATAAGCTTATTAGGACTTGTGGATTTATGAAAAAGCTGAGAAATAACAAACTAAGCATAAACAGATGACTTAACAATTGAAAATAAGACAAATGGAAAAATTAAGCACTCAGAATAAGCTGCTATGGAGCAAATAAGCACTTATCACAACAAAAGGCCAAAACAGGCCAAATACAAGAACTTTGGACCTCTGTGGGGTCTACAGAAGTCAAGGGGAGTCCAAAACAAGGGTTGAACCTTGAAGGTGGCCTGTAGGGATTCCCAATTAGCCAATAAGCTAGGCTTATGGCTTATTATTAAGCACTGGGTGGGCTTTGGAACTTGGTCTCACACACTGCGTACTCAGTGTACACAGTCAATTGGGACAAACTTCTTGGGACTTGCAGCCCTATCAAATAAGCCAAAGATCACAAAATATGCCCTATACCTTGTCAATGAGCTTATTGGCTTTCCAAAAAGCCAGGGTACAGGGTATGGGGTCCACTAGGGTAGTTACAAAAGAACTTGGAATATTGGTCAAAATCCTGTGCATAGGGCATACACTTGCCCTGCATGTCAAAATAAGCTCTTGCATAAGCTCAAATAAAAATCCTAAAAATAAGCTGTTTGAGGAAACTTGTAGACTAGGTGACAAAGATTAACTTCTGAAAAGATCAAGGTCTCAATCCTAACTCAAAAATCACAATAATTCTCCCAAGTTTTGGATTTCTGAAACATGTCTACTTTTGACTTTTTGAAATTATGCACTTAGATTGACTTTTGTGAGATTCTACCTAGATTTAATCACTGATTAAGTTAAATTAAGCTATGATAAGACCTAAATAAGCTAGAACAACTACTTTTTGAAAGATTTGATGAGGTTTGGACTTAAATCTCTTAACAGACAACAAATGGGATTGAATCAAAAGCTATTTTGACTTTTTAACAAATAAAGGTAAGTTTTTATGGTTTGACTGAACTAATACAAACCTAAGTGACAAACAACAACCACAATCATCAACAAAAACACCCTAGATCACAGCTAACTCAGTAATTCCAAACACTCTTTTAAAAATATGATTTTATGACTTTCAAAGAGTTTGACATATTAAGTGCAAGCAATAATCTCTGAGGCTTATATTGTGATGAATTAAGCTGTTTTAGACACAGAAACAACAATTCTAACAACAAATAACAAGAATCTCTAAAATACTAATTTAGACAGTGGAAATGAAATACTAAGTAAACACCAACTTCAATTAACAAGCTACTGATTTAAGGTAATATTATTACAAACTAACACTAAACAAGCATAAACAAGCCAAATAAGTAATAATATAAGTAATGGTACAGTGGAAATTTAGAAATGAGGTTATAAACTTACAATGTGCAATCCTGCTTATACCAAGAACCAAGGACCACAAACCAACCTATAGGTCTTCCACAAGACCACTAACCCACAGCCATCCAAAATTCACTGTGCTCCAGCTTAAATCTTCATAAACCCGTATGTTGACTTTTGTTGACTGTTTTTGTGTTTTTGAATTTTTTATAACTAAACTGTGTTTTAAGGTTTCTAAAAGCTTTATTAAGCTTTCTAGGAGCTTATATGACCCTAATAGTCCATAACTTTACACAGAAACAGTAAAACAAGCTTAATAATCACTATGAAATCAAGAGAAATTGCATAAACTGATTTGGTAAAGAAAACTTTAATTCATTGCTTGAAAAAGATTCAAAGTACACTGAGATTACTAGAATTACACTTTAAAAGCTTAAATTTAAACTTGAATTTGAAAGAGTACTAATTTGACACTACAATTACAATAATAAACTACATACTGCCTTCTCTTGCTTCTTCTCTCTTATATAGCCCTCCATTAGGGTTTCTGAACCCTTTCTGATCATATCCCATACCATCTTGACCCTTGAAAAGCTCTGAATCAATCCTGGCCGTTGATGCATTTTTGGTGGGAAATAGGAAGTGAGTGAAATCCTGTTTAATATTGCAACAGGGGGTGGCATTTAATGTGGTTGTCTTGTTAGGTATATGGTGGGTTGGGCTGTGGAAATAACAAGGGATGGTGGGTTGAGGTGACTGAATTGCAGGGTGCAAGTGGGAGGGAAGGGATGAAGGGGGTGGTGTTTAACTAGTATTGACCACAGGGTCAAAGTTTGACCCTGTAATACTATTAAGGGTGAATTGGGCTGGGTGATTGGGCCAGGGGTAAGGGTGTGGGCTGGGTAGGTTGGTATTTGGATTGGATTTGGTGTTTGGGGTTTAATAATAAAAAGGGATCCGTTTGGTTTGGAATTTTAACACAAGGACCAATTTTGTAAATATCCAAAAGTTGGGGGTGGCTGTGGTAAATTTCCCAAGGTTGTTTCTTGGTTGAATTTTGCCAAGTTTCTATAGTCTAAGGTACCATGTTGATTTTCCATTTTTATTTTAAAATTCCTCAGGGACTAAATCTGCTAAACTTGAAACTTCAGGGACCAAACTTGTAATTTCACCAAACTTTCCAATCAAGGACCATTCCTGCAATAGATGAGAAGTACAAGGAAAAAAATTGTTTTTCTCAAAGTTTTAATATCTCAGGGACCATTTTTGTCAATTTTTCAAAGTTGAGGGACTAAGCTTGTAATTTTGTGAAACTTTACACCAAAGGACTAACTATGTAATTTTGTGATTTAAAAGGACCTTTGGTGACTTTTTCAAGTTTTTAGAATAGCCAGGGACTAGTTTTGACAACTTTTGAAAGATGAGGGACTGAAACTGCCAATTATGCAAACTTTTGTTCATTTTTCATTTGTTTTTGATTATTTTGCATCTGAAACATATAAAACATATTCCTGAGATATTTTCAATATTATAATGCATTTTTGAGTGTTTTTAGATGTTTTGGCAGCTCAGAATAGGTAAAAATGATGAGTATTTATACACTCATCAAAGCCTAACATCGAAATCATTCATCCGTAATAATTATAAACAAGCAATCAACCAATAATCAACATCTAGGTTTCACTACATCTAAGCAAACACACAAGAGATCTAGCCTAACATGTTTAAATCAAGACAAGCGTAAGATATATTCAAACAACACATAGACATATTGAATGAATTGAAAGGATACTTATCTTAATTGAACATGAAAGGTTTCAAAGGATAAAAACTCTTGAAAGTACAGTAAAAATCATGCTAGGGTTTCTCCAAGTTATCCCTCCAATTGTCCTCTCTTAATAAATGAAAATTACAAAACTATATATAGATTTTCCATCGTGACGGCGTCAAGAAGAAATATCTGACGCCGTCAACTCGTCGCCCATAATAATATCGGATTGCCTAGATCCAGATCTGACGCCGTCAAGTGCAAATTTTCTCTGGGCCGTCACATGTAATGGGACCATGACGGCCTATGGTGACGCCGTCATGCCCCTAGTGTAAAAACTCTCTGGATCGTCACGGACTCTATCCACTTCACCTCTTGTTTTACTCTTGACGCCGTCATGTAGAACTTTGTGACGCCGTCAGGTACTTTTCCCGGCAAGGAAAATTAAGACTTTGCCATTTTCTTCACTTTTATGCTCCAAAAACGTCCAAAATGCTTCCTTTTCCAGAATTCACTCCAAAAGTACCTAAAATCACAAAAGGAACGATTTAGGGCAATATTTGATCAAATAAATTCAATTCCGGGCTTAAATGACCCCCTAAAAATGGATCATTTTTTGCCTCATCATATACCCTTACACTTGAGACTTGCTTGTCCTCAAGCAAATGCGCTATTATTCTAGTCAAAATACAAGTTAGGGGTCATTTAACACTAATATAAAAGTAATTACAACAAATAATCATTCCACTAAAGGCCAAAGACAAGCACAGAGGTCATACACTAGCACCTCACAAATAGTGTTTAGATACTCACATCTTGTAGGATTGAAATATTATGTTGATTCATGTGGTTCGGGTGGTCTTGGGTTATGGAAGACTAGATAAGCCATGGTGAGAGTTTAGAGAGAGAGAGAGAGAGATAGAGAGTTGGGAACTCTAGAGAGAGAAAGTGAAAGAAAAAGAAATTGAATGATTAGAAGTTCCCACCTTCTCCACATGTGGAGAGGGGTATTTATAGTTTTCTACAAAACGCCCACATCCGGGCTGTGGATCAGGCATACAGTGGGTAAAGACCCGTCCTTCTACCATGGCGTTACTTAAACTAAACTAATATCTAACTAACTAATAAACAAACTACGAGCTATCTTAATGCTATTACAATCATTAGGTGACCGAGACTTTTACAGGAATATTTGTATTCCTACTCCCCCTAAGCGAGGTCACCTTTGAAATTAAGCTCTTTGGTCTTTAAGCATTCTTTCGTCACTGTAGCTCGTAGGATCTGATTCTTCACTTTACTTCACACTTTGTACTTCAAGCAAGCGAACTTGTGATTAGAGTTCCTTTGTGACGTGTGATCTTTTGAGCTTCTTTGAGATCATCAGCCAAAGTAAATCTCCAAGCTCATCCATAGTTGTATTGCCTTCATGTGATGTAGTGACTAAGGACCATCATGCTCACACCCTTCTGTATCTGGAGACGTTGCATTGGAGTTGTGGATCAGGAGACTTTTTCATCAGAGTTGCGGAAACGTTGTTGGTAGTCTCTCAACATTTGTTGTAGCAAGTCTCTCTTCATCATTGATAGTGAGGAGGATGTGTGAATATGAGGTATGGATTGACCCGATTCAGTTGGAAATAGGAGCCATCAACGCCATCTTTATATGTGTTCCTGAAATAAAACAGTTAGCAATAAAGATAGAGGACGAATATGGCTTTGTCATTCGTTCTGCGAGGACAGACTACCCTCCAGTTTGTGAAAACCGACCTGTGATCAGGTAGAGTCTCTTTTAAAGAAGTCTCTCTTTGACAGGAATTTCCAGCTTGTAGTAGTGAATTTTTCAAAGAATCCACTTTGGAATCTTCATAATAAGCATGTTCTCATACCGGAACGTCTCAAAGCAGACAACACGATATAGTGAATCGGTGAATAGATATTCACGGATTGATGAGAAATTGATTTATAGAAATCACTCGCGTGTCATGTGATAAACATTTTTGAGACACGACGAGAGTTTTATACTTTGAATCACATTTCCATCAAAAATACTTTTGTTTGAAAGATATTACACAATCAATGTGCTCGAAAGATAAGTTGGTGAGCACATTGAGAGGTTTTGGCAAAAGTATCCGTCAATCTATATCCTGGAACAAGTTTGATTCAATTTTGAATCGTACCATCGTTGCTTTCTAGTTGTCACTTGATCATTGATCCAAGATGGATCTCACATGTCACCTACCAAGAGCTTGAGTGATGTTCGCTCTAGAAGGATTTCCATCTTCATTGTGAATATTTTCATATCACTCGGATGTTCTGGCAATACCACAAGGATAATGCGTAGGACTCTAAATATTTTATCTTATTTTCCACATTGTGTGAAACAATAAGCATATTTGGAATGTGTCCTACCGAGATTTATGGATGATCTCATGGCTCTAGACTCAATAGTGCGTTTTGATCCGCTCCTGGAGACTAGGGAGGCGTCTCCTGTTTTAGGTATCAACATAGCTCTCAATGAGCGGTCGATACATTGCACAGGGTTCCCCGTGAGATTGAAACAAGCTCTTTTAAGAGAACTTGAGTGGTTGAGAAGTTTGGTGCAGTGCGTCACTAGGTCCATGACGTCTTGTCTTCAACACCGGTGTTACCTTAGTAACCGCCAGTAGATTATGAATTGAACCCGGTTTCTGCCCTAAGGTTGAATAATTGGAGGGCTATTACTTTTCACCCTTTCTTATTTCATTTCTTTTTAATTCTTCAACCCCTTCAGTGCTTACCGAGACTTCACCACTAGAACCTTGTTGGGTTTGTTCCAGTCCTAGCTATATCTCAGTCCGCACTCTTCTCTTTCTCACTTTTCTCCTTTTTTCCACTCATTCCTAAGGACTTCTAATCTATCTATGGATTGTCCCTGGGAAGATCCTTCCGGTTCTGGTGGATCATGGGAACGCATACCTAACCTTAACCATCCTTATAACTCCATGCATAAAGATAAATGGTCGGTCTTTGGTATAACTTCCGTAAACGCCTTTGCTCCCCCTCAATATGTGCATCGATATACGAAAGAGTTTAGCACATATGTGGGAGCCTATTATTGAGTACAAAAGATCACTTTTGATTATCAGATTTCATATTTAAATCACATTCTCTCCCCCGATCAAAAATTTCAAATCATTCGAGATTTTTGATCTCAATTGATTTAAATAATTTTAGAAAACTTTTGGGAGAGAGATGCGGTTAGTTTTTTTTAATGTTTTCTGATAAAAGGAACTTTTACATGCTCCCCCTCAAACTGTAAGGGAGGTTGTTATGTGTCAGATTTGAAGAGTTTGCAAAAGATTCGAAGTTTTAACGAAGACTCTTTGAAAATTTACTCATTCTGACACATAACCATCACAAATCTTGCTTTTGTATTTTACAAAGTGGGGAGTTTTGATGATACATAAAATTTTTGAAAATCATTCTCCCCCTCAATCAATGACAGATGTTTAAAACATAAATATGTTATGTCATTGATTGAGAGAAAAATTTTATCAAAGATATAGATTCAATTTGATTTTCATTTAAAATCTCATGGTACCACCAAGTTTTGCACAAATACTCTCCGGAAAAATCATAGAAGGGAAAGTATTTGGCGATAAAAAGAAGACTTCTCTTCTTTATAAGAAATAATGCACTGAAACGTACATTAGATCGAGGGTGCACGGATGTAACTTAATCCATGCCCGGATGAACTTCACCCGGTAAAAGGAACAACCGTCTTTTTGGCGACGTGTTTTCCCTATTTTGAAAAATGGGTTGCTATCTGAAGTAATAGCAAGCCATATTTTTGAAGACCGGGTTGTAGCCTGAAATGACTACAAGCCATAATGTTAAGAATGGTTTGAGATACGACATGTTTTTGAAAACAACTTTATTTGAAACTGAAAAAATCTTGCTCAAGCATATGTATGGTTTTGTGTCATTGTTGAATGACATTTCTAGAAACGTACATAATATCGATTATACAAGAGACATGTCGTGAGAAGAATATTTTTGTATTTTTTATGATATTTCAGATTTTTTATGGTTTTTATAGGTTTTATATTATTCTATTTACGTATTGGTATAAGATATGTACAAAGGATACCAAACCAAAATCATTACTCCTCAGCTTCCAGACTTTTCTCCGCTTCCATCATTTGACATGCTGAAGAGTAACGTGAGCACATTTAACCAGGGATTAATTCAGGCATTACACTCTCCCCTAATTAGTGCTCTCCCCCAATCCTGACAACCTTTTTGATGAACACCCACAATAGAAGGAAGACTTTGGACGAACACCCATAGTATGAAGAGGTCTTTTGATAACCAAATACATGCCGTCTTTAGTCTTCTAATCACATGGCGGAGAATGTAGAGAAGACTATAGACACGACCTACTTCAAGATTGCCCAATATGGAGGAACAGAATACCAACCATCTTCATCTCACCAAATGCCTTCCAGTAACCTTACATATAACCCATCAGCCCGCAGCGCACACAAGAGATGATAACACCCAACCGAGAATAAAGAATAGACTGACGACTCGACCTTCTTCAGTCTTTAGTATAACACCAAAGTAACAAGTTGAACCACTGATCATCTATAGAATGTATCCATCCTTGGATATTAAGCCCTGATCACGTAAACCTGTTGTGCGTCCTTGATGTACACATTCTCTCTCCCCTGATGGTTACGATTAATCATACCATGACGTAACAGTGAAACGTTAATACCAAGGTGACAAGTTGAACCACTGATCATCTCTGCGGCTTTTCAACACCGGAATACACGATTAACCCCGATCACGTGAACCTTTTGTGCATCCTTGGTGTACACATTTCTCTCCCCCATGATGGTTACGATTAATCAGAATCATCATTATGTGTACATGTAGCCTGATGACGTATACATGAAGCATTGACTAGAAACCCTTTGTTACTGATTGAATCAGCCTGTGAGACGATGTCGATTAGCATTCCATGACCATGTTCTTCAACACCTTGATAGAGAGGAAGAAGTAGTGTTGGAGAACCATGCATACCATGACCATGTTCTTCAACACCTTAATAGAGAGAAAGATGTAGTGTTGGAGAACCATGGTTTGCACGACTCCTGAACTAACATATTCAGGAGTCGTATGACCATTTCTCAATAATCATCCAACATGTAGATTAATATTCACCCTTCCCCCCCCCCCCCCTCAAAAATTGCATATGCCAGCCAACTGCAATTTTTGATGATTGAACTAGTGAATATGAATACCATCAATGGTAGGAAGCTCCACTTGACGGTTCTTGAGGACTGACATGTTGTTTATTCACCCTTTCCCCCCCCTCAAAAATTGCATATGCCTGTTGAATGCAAGTTTTGGTTGAATGAGTGAATAATAGAATACTCCAATATGTGCCGATCCACTTGATGACTGTACGAACATGGGAAAAGCATGAAAGTTGTTGATGAGAATGGTCATAAATAAGAAGATTTCTCTTCTTTCTAAGGTAAGGCGCACTGACACGTACACCTTTCTTTTCTTTGAGGAATGGGGCCTGAAGTGTTATCTGCAGACGCCATAATGTTGAAGAACGAGGCTTGAACCGTAGTGTCCAAACGTCATAACGATGAAGAGCGAGGCCTGAACTGAATTGAACAGACCTCATCTCTCTCTTTTCTTCTACTCTCTTGCTAACTCGTTACCAACCCCATTATCATTCTGTCGGATATATGTCGTGACTACTGATGGAGTGAAACCCAATATGATGAACTTGAGACCGAAGTAATATGACCCGAATTTGTGACTTAAACTTGTACTAATGCGAGACAAAGAGCGGTGTAGAGACTTCGTGCAACATTGAATCCCTAAGTAGTCTATACTCTTCAACCAACCAACCATCAAGTATAAGATGTACATCACCTCTTGGATATCCACAACTTCGTGTGACACTGAGCACTACAACGTGACTCCTTAAAGTGATAGTTATTTTGCAATAGAGAGAAAGAAAAAAAATAACTAGATATCCAAGTCCTTGTCGTTGTATTGAAAGCTCGAACAAGGATCTCGAAGAATCTTCATCCAACCTCCCCGATATCTTCAGATACTAAGTACACGCACCCATGAAATTTCACTTCAGCCTCAAATAAATAATACTGAACTAACCCCGTAGACACATTTTGTCAATTCAATGTCTCAATCCAGCCATTTGTGATGTTATGACTGAACTTTGATAATGGTTTTAACCCGACCATGGTCCAGAGCACATAGCCCATCATCACGGGATTTTACAAATCTATAGTTTAAACCGAGAAATAAGTTCTTTCGCGGGATTTTACAAAACCAAGAAGAAACCGTGAGACAGTAACAGGTTGAATGTGGCATGACTGATTTGGTTATGGCAAACATCAGTTTGGGTTAAGAATATCATGTGAGAATTACAGATCACATCACAATTTTAAAGTCTTTGTCCAATTAACCAACCTCGAACACAAACAATTTTGACCACATGATGAAGGAACCCGATATACCAATCTTGAAAATGAAGTAGAATTACTCAAATTTGTTACCTAAGCTTGCATTGTTGTTGGAAGAATGGTGTAGAGAATTTGTGAACCATGCAAATCTCTAAGTACTCAATACTATCTTGACAAAGTATGAGACAATCATCACCTCTTGCAATTATCCACAACGTCATCTACGTGTGACACTGAGTACAATAACGTAACTCCTTTAAGTGATAGTTAACCAGGTCTTCAACCATCCACCCCGAATTCTGGAAACTAGATAACCCAAGTCTTCAACTTACATCATATGCGCGAGCAAGTTATCATTGAAATCCTGCATCCAACCATCCCCGATTTCAAGATAAAATAGGTAAACTCTTTCGTGAAATCCAACTTCACCCTCAAGCAAGGAATACTAAATTAGCTTCGTGATCATTAGCTTTGTGATCATTTTGTGTGGTTGAGCAATCAAAGTGAAAAGAAACATGTGCAAATTCTTAGGAGTGCCATGACTTAAAGTCAGTCCAATCAGACATAGCTGTCTGACCTAGCTGCTTGAATGTCATCCGAAACAGTCGACATCTCAATATCTTCAAACGGGATTTTACAACTTATGTGACTTAAACCGAGAAATGATTCTTTCTAGGGATTTTACTAAAGTCAACAAAAGAAACCGGAAGATATATTCAGCAAGTTAAACTTAGAGAGAGATACCGGATGAGTCACAATTCGCACTAAGTGTCAAGTTGTGACAAGTCAAGTACAATATATCAAATTGAGATTAGTCAAGTCATAAGGATTAACTCACAACGTCTGATAACAATTTGATTAATCGAAACGACTTAAGTTACAACAATTCACTAATTGCAAAATGATTAACCAATCACACGAATCTCATCACTTAGTAACTTGCTAATAAGTAAGGGATAGTCGCTAAAGAGTGAGCAAACCTCTAGAGACTGACCCACTGAATCCTGAAATGCTGAAGCCGGAACAGCAAAGATTCACACTACTAGAGACGGAATCGCTAGGAAACTTGCGCAAATTCTCCCCCTCAAAAAGGACATGCAATGACCTTTTTGCCAAAAACTGAAAGTCTGTGATGGTTGTGAATTTGAGATGCACAAAACAGATACATGGAAGGAGACACATAAACCTACGGCAGAGAAGATGGTGATAAAGACATGCTTGTAGTAACACCTTGCTAGACTCCTCATCAATGATTTAGCAGATTAATGACTCATTGAAGTTCCGAATATGCTAGATCACTGGATGAAATGTGCTTAACTATAGAGTGAGTAAAGGGTTAAAGCACGTCTCTAAACAAATCACCTTCTGTCATTAAGTCTGACCATCTCTTGAGAAGTTCTTGTACTACAATCCCATTAGAAGCTTGAGAAACAACAATCTCTTGATGAAGCATGATAAAGGACAAGTTAGTGACTTATACTTGCACTAAAATCGTGATTAAGAACCTATATTGAGCACAACAATGTAACTCCTTTAAATATAGGTAGTGATATATACCCAACCTTCCATCCTTAATTGTATATATCCACTTCTTGAACATCCAAGTCTAATCACCTTAAATACACTCGAGCAAGGGTCACCAAACATCGTGCATCCATCCACCCCGAGATGTTTGTGACACTAAGTATACCAACCCGTGAATTAACACACCAACCAAGTCACCGTAATTTCCCAATTCCTGCTGTTCTCGAAGCACAAACTTATCCCGAAGATAATAGTCAGAACCCGTAAGTTTTAATATGTCAAAAACCAAGTCCAGCCTATCGAATCTTTCGCGGGATTTTCTAAAAACATCAAGAGTAACCGCGAAATTAACAAAAACATCTAAGGGTGAGTTGCAATACTAATCTTCAAAACTTAAGTCAACGAAGTCAAGTATCAACTTGATCAAATTACAGCAAGTCAAGTCGCAGTTTGAAAAATCGCAACAAGTCAAATTGCAGACAACCAAATTGCAATACGTCGAATCGCAAGTGTTAACTCGCAACGTCAAATCGCAATTGGTCAAATTGCAATCAGTCAAGTCGTAACAAATCAAAACGTAATTTGACGAACCGCAATTAATCAAATCGCAAGTTGTCAACTGTAACTCAAGTCGCAAAAATTAAATTGCATGCTCACTCAAATCATAGGCATCTAATAAATCCAATATACCCGAAGAATATCTTAACCCAACATAATTCTCAATCCCAGAATCTTGACGCTCAAACAAGACCGTGACCTAAACTTATACCCGAAAATATTTGACCAACCAATAACTTCAAGTATTCAATTACCACCAATCACAAGAAAAATCGTCCTTGTGAAAACATATCAGCAGACCACGCACATTTGACAAACATTCGGCCCAACTCAAAATGAAACCCAATAAATTGTCCAAGTATTTGGCCCAACTCAACATGTTAACAACTCAAAATGTGGTCCACGTTTGCTAATTCTGTGATTTCAGCCCAATTAACTTAATAATACCAACCCTTATAATTCGTGTATAAAAGGCACTAATCACACTTTAACCCTAATCACATTCCAAACGCAGTCACCAAACAAATGAAGAGAGACATGGTACAAGAATGTGATTCGGTAAATTAAGGTTTCGTGTAGGATCGTTTGTATTGAATCTTGAGAATGATAAGAGCCCATCCAATTCAACTGTTATACGTGGTCATGGTATTTCACTCGACTCAAATTTGCTTTAAACAAAATTAAGTGTAAGCCCATAATAATATAAGCACACTTCGGCTAAGCCCATCCAAGTCCAAACAATTGCAAATAATCATCTAAATGTGAAAAGCCCTAGTCCACACCTTAATCAAGTAACTAGGGATTATAAATTAGATACATTATACCCCTAATCCCTTTGAACCCTAATCTCAAGCCTTCACCCAAAAAGACGCAGTCACAATAATCCACCCAAACCAAATCACTGAACTGAAGAAAATGCGTCACCCCTTTCCTTATTTTAAACACTCAAGCACAAGACGATTCGACTCTTTATCAAGACATCAATTCAAGTAAATCGGATATTAACGAAGCTTGAGTCTTCAAAAAAATGGTCAATGATGATATAAGTTCCACAAGAATTTGCAAACGATCATAAAAAAAAAGGAACGAGTCTGAGATCTTGTAAGTTTGTTGGTTTGGATGTAATTAGTTTAGGATAGATGTGTTGTTGTAGATGTTGGTTAATGATGACAGACTGAAGTCCAGGATTAGAGACTTTAGTATTTTGGTTAATGTTACATCATATACTAATCATTTGTGAACAACTCGCAACATTACATGTGAGGTAACCGCAAGTTTAAAGGTAATTGTAGAGCTTGGCAGTTAACCGCAGATTAACACTAACCACAAACTTGAGATGAGATAACCGCAAACTTGAGATAACCGCAATCTTGAGATAACCGCAAACTTGAGCTAACCACAAACCTGAGCTAACCACAAACTTGAGCTAACCTCAAACTTGAGCTAACCGCAAACTTGAGCTAACCACAAACTTGAGCTAACCTCAAACTTGAGCTAACCACAAACTTGAGCTAACCACAAACTTGAGCTAACCTCAAAATTGAGATAACCGCAAACTTGAGCTAACCACAAACTTGAGCTAACCTCAACCTTGAGCTAAACTCAACCTTGAGCTAACCTCAAACTTGAGCTAACCACAAACTTGAGCTAACCACAAGACACAAAAATACAAGAAAGTCACTATCATGCCAGTTTGTCTTTTTCCCATTTTTGAGCTAACCTCAAACTTGAGCTAACCACAAGACACAAAAATACAAGAAAGTCACTATCATGCCAGTTTGTCTTTTTCCCGTTTTTGAGTTAATCTCAACCAAGAAACAAGCTAATCTCAACCAAGAATCATGCACTAAATCACATCAAACATCAACCAAACAACTAATTCAACCAACCCAAGTGAAAAGTTAAGAACTACTAACACCTCAAAACACAACAATACCACCAAATCATCAACAACACTTCAACCAAAAAATCAATTCGAGGTGATTGATTGAAAAATATTTCGAACCAAAAATCAAGCCACAAATTTGAGCACCAACAATCCTAGGATAAAACCTTGGCTCTTGATACCAATTGTAGGATCGAAATATTATGTTGATTCATGTGGTTCGGGTGGTCTTGGGTTATGGAAGATTAGATAAGCCATGGTGAGAGTTTAGAGAGAGAGAGAGAGATAGAGAGTTGGGAACTCTAGAGAGAGAAAGTGAAAGAAAAAGAAATTGAATGATTAGAAGTTCCCACCCTCTCCACATGTGGAGAGGGGTATTTATAGTTTTCTACAAAACGCCCACATCCGGGCTGTGGATCAGGCATACAGTGGGTAAAGACCCGTCCTTCTTCCACGGTGTTACTTAAACTAAACTAATATCTAACTAACTAATAAACAAACTATGAGCTATCTTAATGCTATTACAATCATTAGGTGACCGAGACTTTTACAGGAATATTTGTATTCCTAACACATCTCTTGGGTGTAATAAAGTATATATCACAATATGGAAATGGAAAACATCTCTCACTACCTGTCATAGCAAAATAGATTACAATAGGCTTGGGAAAGGATCAAACCTCCACCACATGGCGTAAGCACCTAGGATAAACTATCAAATAGGACTTTTAAAGGGTTATAACGTTAGGTGTAGGGATATGAAATACACGGTTTTCTTGGATACAGGCAATCTTTACTGGTGGCGAGTTAATCATCTTGGTTAACTACACGTACAATATGGCGTTGCTAAGCCAAGACTAGACTCGACTTAAGCTAATAAATCAAAAATAACAAAAACATAGAATAAACATAGAATGAAATGGGATGGTAGTCCATATGTTTTTTCTCTTTTCTCTTTTTTTCTATTTTTTTTTTCTTTTTCTTGATTTTTTTTTTTTTTTTTTTTTTTTTTTTGTGCATACACTCTTTCCCTGCCATCCAAAATAATACATCATAGGGAATGAACATTCCCCTTACACTTGAATTTTTACATACTTTATAATAAACTAATGTAATGACTCGAATCAAGATAATCAAAACACTTGGAGTACTTTTAAGATTAACGCACATATGGGGGTAATAAATGATGTTCTTCCCCATTACTCCATAACACAAGTACTTTACCCATGAGTCCCAATCGTCCCAAAACAATATGTACAAGGATATGACTCGACTTAGCAACCATGTAATCAATAAGATAATTTACTAGGGGTTTAAACAAATAACAATAATGCACTAAAGATGAGTGCATACACGGAAGGCTAAGGCGATTTGGGTGTACATTTAAGTGGGTTGTAAGAAATTCTTCCTTTAAGTAAGATGCTTAAAGTTAGAAATGAAAAGATAGACTCGGAGTGGTGTACTAGGGGTTTTGTGTATTAAAATGAGTACAACGCTAATGGTGTGGGAAAAAATTAGTTGACTTTACTAGCCAAGTAATATGACTTAATTGGTCAAGTAACTATGATACGGGTTTAACACAAGGGTGATCCTAATGCCTCTTATCATGTAGTAAATCCTACTACACGAATGTAGTCTCACTAGCGGTCTCGAGATGCATCACTAACGCAAGTTCTAGAATCTAAATGCTACCGGTACACTCATAAGCACTAATAGTGAATGCTTTTCCTATCAAATCTAAAAGCGAACCGCACATATTTGGGTGAATTTTTTTTAAGTGGTACCATTTTGTGCTAGTCATACAACCTCCTATCCATGAGACGCTTGCTAAGGCTAAAGTTTCACTCCTAAATGTTGTAAAAAATTTTAAATTTGGCGCCAAAATTACACTAACAAGTATTTCCCTTAGTTTTATTACACACCTACCATTAAACAAACAAACTCAAGTGCAAGTGTATCCTATAAGGTATCATCGTTTACCCTCCCCTTACACTTAGGATGAACATTGTCCCCAATGTTCAATTAAAGAATGTAAAAGTAAAACAGGTAAAAGAATGAAATCAAATACTCCCCTGATTCGTTCGGTGTGGATAGTGTGGTAACAAGGTTAGATCTTCCTCCAAGAAAATGAACAATCATAGCTTCCCTTCCAGAATATAAATCATCTTCTTATCATACATAACCTGTTAAACCTGAGAAAACAAACAAGGCAACCTCGCGTAAAATCGGCGGCAGTCTATATATCCTAATAAATCCTAGAAAGCAATGTAAGATATAATGCTTGTGGAATGAATGTTTGCAGATTTCCTGGAGTTTATAAAACTAAAGATTTAACAAAAACTTTAAGACTCCGTTAGAAAAACAAAACTAGCAAAATTTCCAGAATTTTACACATGGCGCCGTCAGGAATTAATTCCTGACGCCGTCAGAAGTGACCTGCAGAAATGTTTACGTTAAGTTTCTGAAAAATTTCTGTAAAAACTTATGTCCTACTTCCTAGAAAATCCTGTAAAACATCATTATGACTCGATACAAGCATCTGACTCTAACAAATACGAATATACGTGTCCATTTAATATTCTGGGAAATCATGATCGATTTTGTTTCTTAAAAACATATTTGGGGTTTCCCCTTACACTTATCTTTTGCGAAATACCTTTGGATGAAGTTAAGACTAAGTCAAACGACAAAATAAAGTATTTTCACCATTTTATTTTTGAAACATGATCTACCAACAATAAAAATAAAGCATGCATACGGAAACAAATAACAATCAAACAAATAAAAATCACACAAAGCATGGGTTGCCTCCCAAGAAGCGCTTTTCTTTATTTACGAGTCTTGTAGCTAGACTCAAGGTCACGGGCTATTATGGACCTCATCGTCAAATGTCACATCCTCTTCACTAATCATTTCATTACTACTTTCTTGATAATGTTTTACACGTTGTATGTTGACAGTAAACTCTCTATTTTCATCTTCTATTAACACAACAACTCCAGTTTTAGAGGAACTTTTCACCGTAAAGGGCCCATACCATCTAGACTTGAGTTTCCCTGGAAATAACCTTAACCGAGAATTATACAATAGGACTTTGTCCCCTTCTAAAAACTCCTTAGGTTTCTTAATTCGCTGGTCATGCCGTCTTTTTGCCCTCTCCTTATAAGTAACGGAAGATTCATACGCTTCTAACCTTAGCTCATCGAGCTCATGAAGTTGCAAGAACCTATTTGTTCTGGCGATTGTATAGTCCAAATTGCATGCCTTAAGCGCCCAATAAGCCTTATGTTCTAGTTCGACCGGAAGGTGACATGCCTTACCATAGACCATGCGGAACGGGGTCGTTCCAATAGGTGTCTTGTAGGCAGTTCGAAATGCCCATAAGGCCTCATCGAGTTTAAATGACCAGTCTTTTCTATTTTGACTAACCGTTTTTCTAGTATTCTTTTAATTGCCCTGTTGGTGTGATGCGTGGGAATTGCACCAGGCTTTACCTCTCGAGGGATCTCGAGAAGCTTACAACCCCCACCAGGCAGTGTACCTAATCGTTGTAATATAGTATAGTGACAAGTACCGGGGGATTGATTGTTCAACTCAGGAATAGTGTCGCTAGGATTAGAAAGCCTAAGAACTAGGTTTAGAGGTGAGGGATGATTCTTTTTGTATTTTTATATTTTTATGAAAGCAAGTAAAAATCTCGGTTTTTGGAAGAGTAGGCAGAATTAGTTGCTAGTCAACTAACCCAGTAACTACAATGCAATCAAAATAAAATAACAGAAATGTAAATTAAACTAATTAAACTATGGTCATAGAAGATTTGGACTTGGAGCCAAAGATTTATGCCATGATGAGGGACTTTTTGGAGTAAGTCCTTGAAACGAGTCCATGCTTCATATAGAGTTTCACCTTGACGTTGTTGGAACATCAAGATATCATTTCTAAGCTTAGTAGTTCTCCCCGGTGGGAAAAATTGAGCAAGGAAACGAGTGGTGAGATCATCCCATGAGGTGATGTATCCCGCGGGTAAACGTCCAAGCCATTGACTAGCTTGATCACGTAGAGAGAATTGGAATAGGCGTAATTGGGTTGACTCTCTAGTTGTAACATCAAGGTCTATAGAATCTACGATTTTAAGGAAGTCCTTGAGATGTTGATTTGGATCTTTGGAACGAAGTCCATGGAATGCACATCCGCTTTGCACCAACCGGATGGTGTCGGATCGCAAGGGAGACACGTTGGCTCCTTAGGTGAGCTAAATAGTGTTTCAGTAGCCTTGGTGGCTACGTCGGGAATACTCTCCTAGGGTTCGGGGCCAAAGAGGTTGGTTTGCTAGTGTCGGGTTTTGTGGGTGGTCTTGTTGTGGTGGGTTGATGGGTTCAAAGATGTTACCACCTTCCATGATGTCGGATGGTAAAGATTACGAACAAAGACACAAAGAAATAAGATAGACTAAAGAAAACCTAAAAATAAAAATAAAGTCTTGCTAGAAAGGAATCTAGCAAGTAGACCTAATAAAAAGAAATTTTAACCTAGACAATAACAATTCCCCGGGCTGCGGCGCCAAAAATTTGATGGCGCCGCACACTTTTGCGAAAGTTGAGGAATAAATGTAAAGATAGACAATCCCCGGCAACGGCGCCAAAAACTTGATGCATGGGAATTGTACCAGGCTTTACCTCTCGAGGAATTTCGAGAAGCTTACAACCCCCACCAGGCAGTGTACCTGGTCGTTGTAGTATAGTATAGTGACAAGTACCGGGGGATAGATCGTTCAACTTAGGAATAGTGTCGCTAGGATTAGAAAGACTAAGAACTAGGTCTAGAGGTGAGGGATGATTCTTTTTGTATTTTTATATTTTTATGAAAGCAAGTAAAAATCTCGGTTTTTGGAAGAGTGGGCGGAATTAGTTGCTAGTCAACTAACCCAGTAACTACAATGCAATCAAAATAAAATAACAGAAATGTAAATTAAACTAATGGTGTGAACAATAAATGGGAGAATTGTGTTTACTTAGATTTCACTACTCCCTAGATATCTTTTTCAGTTTAATTGTTTGTTATAGTTGCGTGGATGATGGGTTATATTCCTTAATACTAATCATGGGGTGGCGTACATACTTCCCCAACTCTATGAAGCTCCTACTTCACTCCTATGTCGAGCCTGCAAGAAGCTCCTAACATGGGATCACTAGAATTCGCTCATGCATTAAATACAACCATAAAAACCTTAGTACGCATTGGTTCATGTTTCTTAAGACGTTCAAGCAAGTTACACAATGGAGATCTGCCAGTTTTCTTAAGCCTAACATCGAAATCATTCATCCATTACAACTATAAACAAGCAATCAATCTATAATCAACATCTAGGTTTCATTACATCTAAGCAAACACACAATAGATCTAGCCTAGCATGTTAAAATTAAGACAAGCGTAAGATATATTCAAACAACACATAGACATATTGAATGAATTGAAAGGATACTTATCTCAATTGAACATGAAGGGTTTCAAGGGGTGAAAACCCTTGAAAATACTGTTACAAACGAGCTAGGGTTTATTAAGTTCGACCCTAAAATTCTCCTCTCCTTAGAATGAAAATAACAAAGAATATATATAGATTTACAAAGGTGACGACGTCAAGAAGAAAGTTCTGACGCCGTCAACCCGCCGCCAAAAATATAATCGGATTGCCTAGATCCAGATCTGACGCCGTTATGTGTATTGCTGCTCTGGGCCGTCACCATGTTTACTCTTGACGGCCTTGCCTTGACGCCGTCACGTTTTCTCTGGGCCGTCACCAAAATTACTCTTGACGCCATCAGGAAATTGCTCTTGACGCCGTCAGGTACTGTTCCCAGCAAGGAAAATTAAGACTTTGCCGTTTTCTTCACTTTTATGCTCCAAAAACGTCCAAAATACTTCCTTTTCCAGAATTCACTCCCAAAGTACCTAAAATCACAAAAGGAATGATTTAGGGCAATATTTGATCAAATAAATTTCAATTCCGGCTTAAATGACCCCCCTAAAAACGGATCATTTTTTGCCTCATCATGGTGTTTTCGACCTGACCATTGGTTTGTGGGTGGTAGGCGGTTGAGAATCGATGGGAAACTCCATATCTCCTCATGACCTTTTCCATTTGCGCATTGCAAAAATGGGTTCCCCTATCACTAATGAGAGCTTTAGGAATGCCGAACCTAGCGAACAGCTTTTTCAGGAAATGAATAACTACCCTAGCATCGTTGGTCCTAAGGGCTTGTGCCTCTACCCATTTTGAAACATAATCGATGGCAACTAAAATGTATTCATTCCCTCCTGAAGATGGAAAGGGTCCCACGAAGTCTATTCCCCAGACGTCGAAAACCTCACATACTTGTATAAAATTCTGAGGTGCTTCATCTCTATTTGATATATTCCCGGCCCGTTGACATGCATCGCATGCTTGTACCATTTCTTTAACATCACGGAATATTGTGGGCCAATAGAATCCCGCGTCGAAAATCTTTCGTGCGGTGGTGTTTATCCCATGATGGCCCCCATAGGGGCCAGAGTGACACTCTTTCATGATCTTTATTGCCTCATCTCCCGAAACACAACGTCTGATTATTTGATCAGGACACCTTCGAAATAAAAATGGTTCTTCCCAGAAGTAGTATTTTAGTTGAGCAAAGAACCTTTTCTTTTCATATTTAGTCATGTGTTCCGGAATGAGTCTGCTCGCAAGATAGTTAGCAAAATCAGCGTACCAAGGCTCAGAATCTGTCATTGACATGAGTTGTTCATCAGGAAATGAATCCCGAATCTCGCTTCTATCGAGCTCATTAAGGGTGTTAGGTCACCATTTAGTAAACACAAGTATGATATAAAGAGAAATGAGATGAGAAATAGACTTGGTTGATTATAAGATAATAAGAAAGATAAAAGTGCAAGAGTTTCCTTAAGGTAATCTAATAACCAACAAAATAAAATGTAACATAAGCTTACTATTTATAAGGGAGGAGCTAGGGCAACACACCCTTCCTCCCTTATCCCTTTTAACGTGGGCTTTTAGGCCTCTTGGGCTTTAACATGTTGCCCATTAACTTAAACAATAATAAGAAATAATACTTAAGCAACCTATTACAAAATGTAATGACCGAGACTTGACTAAATACTAAAAGTATGATCCCAACAATCTCCCCCTAAGGGTCGGTCATCACGGTTGCTTGACGTCTTCATCTTTGTCGTTGACTTGTGACATGTAAAACTCTAGACGTCTTCAAAATGAATGAATGATAGTGAATGTACTTTGCTCTTTGTCTTTGTTCTTTGGTAATGATGGATTCTGAAGTTATCTGCCGTTCGTCACTCCTGCGTCTGTGGTGGTTGTACGCCATTCCAACATACTCATACATCTTTAAACTTTCACTTACAAGAAGTTCCTTTTTCATGCATTGAGATCTTTGTCTTTATACTTTGTAGATTCTTCTAATTGCCGTAAAATCTTTCTTTGAACTTTGTGTTGCTAAGATCTTTGGGGGAGCTTTCTTTGACTTCAAGATGTATGTATGAGCATGTTGGAATCTATCATCATGGAAGTGAGGTACCTGCGAGTAAACAGTTAGCAATAAGACAACCGGTACTTACGGATAAGGAGTTAGAGCTCATCAACAGCATAATGTGAAGATTCCTTCTAATCCTTATCCAGGCCGTTCCCATATCAGATACTCCCGAAGGAGCTTACGAGACCTACTAAGTAGCTCAATGACTGGGTGAGTCGCTGGGGATCGCTCCACGACTGTAGACCACAATGGAACCACCGCAAACACTAAGCGTAACCCTTGTGGGGTTACCGAAGTGACCTGCTGTCAGGGCTGTTTGATGTTGACCCTGGCAGGATTTCCGTTCAATCATTGAGAAATACTTACGTAATCCTCTCATAAACGTTCTCGGCAGATTGCTAAGATCTGCGAAGGACTCGATAGTTTACAACTGATGCCCATTGATGTAGAACACCAGTCGTAGAAATACTAAGTGTTCCTAAGAGATCTTTGATGTATCTCAAGGCTCTAGACTCTATAAGTGCCCACCTATGTTTCCTATGCGGAGACTGGGGATGTCCTTCTTCAATATCAACCGTTTCTAAGAGATGGGTCGATAGGTTACGCGGGTTCCCCTGTGAGAATGAAACAAGTCCTTTTAAGAGAACTTGAGTGGTTAAGAAGGTTTAGTGCATTGCGTCATTGGGTCCATGACGACTTAATCTTCAATACCGGCGTCGCCTTAGCAACAACCAGTAGCATACGTATTGAACCCGGTGTCTGCCCTAAGGTTGAATCATCTGGAGGGCTATTTCTTTTCACCCTTTACTTTACTATTCTTTTTTAATTCTTCAACTCCTTCTTTCCCTTTCATTCATTTCTCCTTTTTTTTTTTTTTTTTCGTATCATACCTAAGGACTTCTAATTCTAACTATGGGAGATGTCCTTGGGTAGATCCCTCCGGCTCTGGCGGATCATAGGACGGATATTCCTATCTTAATCACCTTATAACTCCGACAGTAGCCAAGAAACCTTTGATTGAAAAATCTCTCAAAGTGTTTGTGATAATCAAATATTTTGGTTAACACTTTGAGAGTTTTGCGTACACTTTTGAAGGGCTCCCCCTGCACATGTGCTCATAAGTGTTTAATAAATTTGCACATGCGGGAGGAGCAAGCACTTTTGAATTGATCCATTTTCCGTGAACACGACCGATTCGAGACACGCTTACATCACTAGTTAGACTAGCTTGAAGTTATTACCCGGCCTGGTCAAGTCCACAGAAAGTTTCTCGAGACGGTACATTTCTACTAAGACTAATCCTTTTCGAGACACGCTTACGTGGTTAGATAAAGAGATACATTGTCAGCTTTTAGGTGACAACTAGCTCTAATATCTAACTTGATGTTATTACCCGTCGAGGATAAGTCTTTTCGATATTACTAACATTTATTGCCTCGTCAATTCCTGGGTTAAAACTGAGTCTAGCTCGCACATGATACAACTTTTAAGCATTGACTTCGTATATTTTAATCACTATTTCATTTTCTCCCCCTCAAAAATAGCATATAAGATGATGTTTTTGATAATCTTTTAGATTAAAATATGCCTTTTGAGTGTTACGGGGAGATTCTCCAAGAACTTTTTGATTTTGAGCAAAGTATTTTGTTTTGACAAGTGCTCCCCCTCAACAAGTGATTAGGTCTTATTGAGGTGAAATACTTGTCCTTTTGAACAGAATTATGAAAAAAAATCATAAATGTTTGATTAATTCTACTCAAAAGTAAGAAGCCTTCGCTCCTTATAATAGGATTGAGGCACTGATGCGTACCTCAGGGTCCTTTCTTTACAAGTACGGGTTGTACACTGATATGCGTGCACAAACCATTATGAAGTAAATTATTGACAAATCAAATCAAATGCTTACAATGATTTACCAATCAGGCCTCTGAAATGTCAGCACCGGAAATTTGGATCTGCCTCCAACATAACTCTCCAACCTTCGGAACTGATCCCTGCGCTTCAATCTGTTCTCAATCCTTAAGATAAATCTGCGAGCATCCCGTGCTTCATTGGTGTTCCACCTTTTGGATTTTCCTAGTTCAATGTCATTGACTCTGCCTTTGATCCCATCTCTGACGAACTTAAGAGTTTCATCACAGAACTTATGAATTTCTTCATAACCCATAAAGCAGTTGCGACCGTTAGCACTTCGGTAGGTGAACCCAAATGGTCGTCTGATCAAGGAGTATTGAGGTAGATGTTGAAGTTCGGGGATGTCAAACAGGTTTGGTTTGGTAAGATTGAGCTTCTTCTGGTAACTTTCCACTCCTAACTGAAGATCTTCAACTCTTTCTCTTATGACAATCTGCCTGATGTAGATGAGAAGAGCTTGGATAAAGGCAAGCTGTATGTCTTTGGGCAAGCCACAGAGTTTTCCTTGAACTTTTAGCAGGTACATGTCTTCAATGTCGTTGAGACGTAGTCGTGGAAAGTCAGACTCGGAAATATCGTACTCCTTTTCATCAAGCCTTTTCAGAGTGATTTTGCTGAGGAAGGGGTACCCAAAGAACGTGACAGTCGAGATGAATTGAATGGAGACTATCTTCAGATCACTTTCTACATCACCCATCGTCTGATTAAGTCTGCTGCTTCGATAGTACTGGGCCCGGTTGGTTGGCCAATGATGAATACCATAAAGTGCATCCCGGTCATATTCAACAATTTTGTCGACGAATAATGCTGAAGCTTCTTCTTCGATGGCATTGTTGAGATATCGAGCTGCAGGGAGAAAGGCGAGTGAGGTGACATACTTCTTCTCGATCTTGCTGCCAAGTGTCAGGAATTCCAAGTCTGTGTTGTAGAAGAACTTGTACGGGATCTTTGGTTCCTTAGGCTTCCCAATCATCGGTAGTGGTTTGGACCAATCAGTAATGTAAGGTGCGGTTTTCTTTGTGACCGGATCGACATATGATTCAGGGTTGATCCAGTCAATATTGCTTGACATAGCTCGAGCAATATTTTCCAGATGGTATTCAAGCTCGATTGAGTTAGCAGACCGATCTTTCAGAAGATTGAAAGCATCATTTTTGATTCTTCGCAGCTCTTTCTTATTCATCTTTTTCATCTTAAACTTTTGCTGAATCATTTGAGCATATTCCACTGTACGACCATCTTGAGGTTCATGATTGTCTTCCAGTGGTGGTTGCGAATTTATCATCTTCTCAAACCAGGAGTATTCGGCACTATTGTCTTGGTCTAGCCAGCTAAGGACGGTTTTGGGTTTCTTTGGTTTGGTGCCTTTAGTTGAGGTATCCGGTTGAGGTTGCTGATGCTTTCCTTTCTTATCTTTCTTCTTCTGCTTAGGAGATGGTTCTGGAACTTCATCGGGCATAGGAATGTCGTCACCACCGGTGTATTCAAAGTGATCATGTGCCTTGGGAGCAGAACCGGATGCCTTCGGTTGTTGTGAGGAAGTTGTTGTGGTAGGAGGAATTACCGGTGTTTTGTGCTGAGATGAGGATCCTTCGGCTTGTTTCTGTTTCTTTGCCTGAGAATTAGGATCTCTGTCTTCATCATCTCTTTGTCGTTTCAGCTTATCGGCCTCTGTGCTGCAGGTCTCTTTAGTCAGTTTGTTATTCAGTGCTTCCAGGACTTTGGCTTCTTCAGGAGATAAGGTAGTTTTGCTTGCCAGCTTGTCCAAAAGTTGAATTTCCAAATCATCCAGAGATAGTCCCGGTAGAGGAGCAGTAGACTTGTCGGCACGAAGGGTGAAGGTTGTTGATCGGATAACTTTCTTAACTGCTTGCTCAGCGAACTTGGTGAGTTCGTCTCTCATTGGTGCCAGCAGTACTTTCAGCTCAGCCACTAAGTGTTGTGCCATGTATTCTTGTGCTTGAGCTGCTAATGCGGCTTCCAAGTTCTCTGTTACGTCTTTAGCTAGGAAAATGTCAACCTTATCTTGTAGCTCGTTGACGTTCGTGTTCAGTTTAGATAGTTCAGCAACCTGGGTTGCAAGTTTAGCGACCTGATCTTCTAGTTTGCTTCTCTTCTTATCGTGCACTCTTTTGAAAGCAGACTTGAGTAGTTTGGATGCAGCAGAGGCTTTGGAGCTCGGTTTCTTGATTGATTTGCCATGTGTTGATTCAGATGCAGGAGGTGATGACTGTGATGATTCAATAATGGTGGTTGTGTCTTTGACATCTCCTTTCTGTAGTTCGGGTTGTACAACTTTCTTATCTTTGGCTGCTGCTTCTTTCACCCTAAGTTCTTCTGCCAGTTTTTTAGCTTCAGCTTTCTGTCTTAGTACTTCAGCAACCCTGGCTTCTTCTTCTTTCTTAAGTTTTTCTTCAGCCAGCCTATCAGCTTCGGCTTTAAGCCTTTGTTCTTCAGCCAGCCTGGCTTGTTCTTCCTTCTTAGACTTTTCTTCAGCCAGTTTGGCTGCCTCTTCTGCTCTCCTACTCTCTTCCATTCTGATTGATTCTTCCAGTTTAGCTTGAGCAATCTCTTCAAGTCTGGCCTCTTCAGCTTCTTGTTTTCTTTTTAGTTCCTCTTCCTGAGCTCTTTCTCGACGCTCTATTTCTTCTATAGACATAAGTCTTGGAGCATTGGTATCCATAGGATCTTCCTCTTCTTCCTCTTCCATAGTCATTTCAATGTCGGTGGGAGACACTGAGGGATTATCATAAACAACTAAGTTTGAGGAGATTCCTGTGGTAGGCTCAGGAATGCTGCTAGACCCGCCAGCTTCGGTGGTCTGGGAGAACACTGGAGGTGGAGGTTGATCAGCATTGAATGTGTCAATTCGGCTGTGAAGGAGACCGAGGTTGAGAGCCCGTTCATTTTCTTCATCGACTGAAAGGCCTTCAGGCTCTTGTACAGCTGTAACTGGTTCCTTCATCTTTTTCCTTCTAATCCTTTCTTCTTCCAAAATTGTTTGAGCTTTGGTGAATGGACGTTGATAGAGGTGTGAGGGGGATTCAGCATAATCAGCAGATTCGTCAATGATATTATCCCAATCTTCAAACGTCAAATCCTTATCGTCAATTTCATCAAGATTGACTTTCTTGGTGATATTGGCATAGGCTTCACTGTAAATAGGACCTTCGTCGGATTCGGTTTGTTCAGAGTCAGCAGGTTTTGGAGAAGGTGTAGGTGAGGGAAACCAGCCAGGTTCAACAGTAGGTTTCTTTGCAGGAATTCTGACCTTAGATGATGGCTTTTTCTTAGGTTTGGACTTGGTAGAACTTTCTGAGCTGCCCGATTTGCTACCTTTCTTACCTTTCTTCTGCATGTATGAAGGTAGAGCAGCTTCGTCCAAGAACCCAACTTTCTCTGCTTCAGTGGCTTGTAGGTAGTACTTGTAGTTATTGCCAGCCTTGACTTTGTCAGTTAAGAGGCTATCTGGAAGTTTCTTTCCCTGTTTCCTTGTACTTGTATCCATTCTCTTGATGGCCTTCAGTGTGTCCTCATTCTTGTATGTATGCTGAAACTCATCATTCAATCTTTGAGGAATGTCATCATATTCATGGAGGAAGCTTGCAATAAGAAGTTTGGTGAAACGGACGAATGGAATATTGGTTGTCTTGCGGTGTATGTGCCACACAATATCTTCCCAGATAATGCTGGCATAATCAACCTTCTTGACATTAGCAATAGCCCAGAACAGCCTGAGATGTTGGAGCTTAGGGTGTTCATGGCCTGTGTCTCTGCCGGATAGTGACTTGGCAATAATGATGTAGAGAGTTCTCCAAGGCTGTGGAAGAAATCTGATATTGACCCTAGAGTGACTAGTAATGACCCCTTCAGACTCATCATACCCAATATCTCTCAGCCATTCTATCAATTCTTCTTCAGTGGGAACTTGGTCATACTCTTCATTCGGTTCAAGTTCGGGAAGTCCAAGAGCACTACGGAGAAGATCCTTGTCGACCGTGACTTGTCTCATGTGTAGCATACAAGTAAAGGACTCTTCCAGGAGGTCCAGGTGGATAGTGTGCCAAAACTGATGTATGTAGAAGCATGCTACTGCAGCAGATTTGGTGAGAAGAACTTTGCACGGGTGATAGATGAGAGCATCAACAGCAACAAGGCAAGAAGACTCATTGCATGTCAGTTTGTTGAAGTTGACTCTTAGGTTGTTCTTTCCAATCTTCCTGGAGTAGTTTTCAGGAAATGTGTCTTCCCATGCACGAATGGGTTCAGGTTCTGGTCCGTATGGGATGTCATTGTGTTCTGCCATCTTTTACAGATTAGATGAAAGATGCTTGGATTATTCCAATGATTGGTGGCCGTTTGATCGTGTAGGTGAAGTAATAAATGTGTTTGGTGAAAAAGTGATTAACTGTTGGTCAAAAGTTGTTTTGACTAGGGTGAAATAGTTTTCATGTATTGACACTTTTGATCCCTTAACCTTAACTAACATTTATATTAAATGCTAACATCCTTATTCACATGTAACATTTGTTAGTCAACACCATGATATGATAAGAACAACTTGTCATACTCCCCCTCGACCTTAGAATCATGGTAAAATTAACAGGTTTTGGTCAAGGAGAGTAACCCGAAATCCTTTTGAATCAACACTAAAAAAATATTAATGTTTTTTTTTTTTTTTTTTTTTTTTTTTTTTTTTTTTTTTAAATAAATGGTTTTGGTAAAATGCAAGTATAAAAGATGAAATATTTGGAAAAAATGTTACGTTTTCTCCCCCTCAACACTAATTTTAAATGATTGAAGACGTTTTTAGAAAAAAAATTAGTGTTGAAAGAGATTTATACTTGCATTTTTTTTTTTTTTTTTTTTTTTTTTTTTTGAGAAAAATATTTACAAAGATAGTTTTGATGTTTGACAATCACTTGTGTTTTAAAAACTTTTCCAGATCCTCTGGAGTCAAACATCGCATACCAATTTGGTGAACTAAACTAGCAAACCTGGATGGTGCCAAGGATTTGGTAAGTAAGTCCGCCAATTGGTACTCAGTTCCAACAAAATAAAGCTCAACTGTACCCCTTTCCACATGCTCTTTGATGAAATGATATCGGAGATCGATGTGTTTGGATTTGCAATGATGCACAGTGTTGCAGGAGATAGCAATTGCACTCTTTGAGTCACAGTAGATAGGAATCCTGTTGAACAGGTAGCCATAATCCTTGAGTTGTGATCTCATCCAGATGACTTGAGCACAACAAGCGGACATGGCTACGTATTCAGATTCTGTAGATGACAGTGAAGTGCAGTCCTGCTTCTTAGATTGCCATGACACAAGTTTGTCTCCGAGAAATTGTAATCCACCAGATGTACTTTTGCGTGTGTCTAAACATCCTGCATGGTCAGCATCTGAAAAAGCAATTAGTTCAAAGCCAGAATCCTTCGGATACCAGATCCCCAAGTTAATGGTTCCCTTTATGTATCGAAGGATTCTTTTGACCTCACTGAGGTGTTTTTTAGTTGGTCTGGACTGATAGCGGGAGCACATGTAGACAGCAAATACTATATCAGGTCTACTAGCTGTGAGATACATGAGGGACCCAATCATACTTCGGTATTTGGTAGGGTCAACTGGAGTCCCATGTAAATCAGCATCTAGTTTTGTGGTATAGCCCATTGGTGTATTATAGGTATCACAGGACATCATTCCATATTTCTTTAAAATTTCAATAGCGTATTTAGATTGATTTACAAAAATTCCACGGGGTGATTGATGAACTTGTAGTCCTAAAAAGAACGAAAGCTCACCCATCATGGACATTTCAAAATTATCTTTCATTAATTTTGCAAAATCATTAGAATAACTTCTTTTTGTTGAGGCAAAAATGATGTCATCGACATATATTTGAACAACAAGTAAGTCCTCCCCGTAGGTTTTAGTAAACAGTGTTGGATCCACCGATCCTTTAGAAAACTTATTGGCCAGTAAGAAAGTGGACAGTTTGTCATACCACGCCCGTGGGGCCTGCTTGAGTCCATAGAGAGCCTTTTTGAGTCGGTAGACGTGATTAGGACGCTCAGGATCAACGAAGCCTTCAGGTTGGCTGACATAAACTTCTTCACGGAGATCTCCGTTAAGAAATGCTGTTTTGACATCCATTTGGAAGACTACCATGTTCCGGTGTGCAGCATAGGCCAAAAAGATCCGAACAGCTTCATGTCGAGCCACTGGAGCAAAGGATTCAGCAAAATCTAGACCTTCCAGTTGAGAGTATCCTTTTGCTACCAGACGTGATTTGTTACGGATGACAGTTCCTTCAGCATCAAGCTTATTCTTCCATATCCATTTTAACCCAATGACAAAGACTCCGTCAGGTCTTTCAACTAATTCCCAGACTTCTAATCGTATGAATTGCTGAAATTCCTCTTGCATAGATTCAATCCAGTTGTCATAAGTCATAGCATCTTTAATGTTCTTGGGTTCTTCATGACAAACTGTGAGTGCGTAGATGCAAGTTTCTCCATCTGTGTGAAGTCGTTGTCTTGTCATAACTGGTGCATCTGGATGGCCAATAATATGAACTAGAGGATGGTCTCGGGTCCATTTGTGTGTTGAAGGGTGTAGTTGATATGTATCTCGCATGTTGGCAGGATCCAAGTTGCGTGTTGACGACTCAGCTATATCAGGAACTGTAGTAGCTGGTGCAAATGGATTGAAGAACGCATCAGGATCATGCTCTGCGGATTGTGGAACTGATAGTGGTGTTGGATCTTCAGCTGAGTGGCGGGAGTTAGAAACAGTTTGTTCTACTGTAGATGGTGAAGCAATTGGAGGACCGTCTCTCTCAACAGTTGTTGAAGTTTGTTGAGGTGAGTCTGGTACATGAATATTGTCAGGTTGAGCAGCGGAATTAGGTGGGACCTTAGTAGGACGGTATTCAATTGTGTCATCAAACAGTGGTGCAAACAAGGTTTCCAATTCTTTGCGGTTGAGTGGCAATGGTTCAGCCGAAGATGCCGGAGGGTTAAGACGGTTAAATTCGGGTCCTAAGCTGTGTCGCTCAGAAGCCATTTGTGTGAGCTCATCAAAATTAGCATGAATGGTTTCTTGAATTTCACGAGTACGACGATTCCAAATCCGAAAACCTTTAGAATTCTCACAATATCCAATGAACACTCCGATGTCAGCCTTTGCTTTAAGTTTACCTAAATCATCACGATCATTTTTCGGATAGCAGAGTGCTCCAAAAACATGAAAGTAATCGATGTTCGGTTTCCTTTTGTGAACAATTTGATATGGTGTTTTGCGATGACGTTTTGTGATCATACAACGGTTTTGAGTATAGCACGCGGTTGAAACAGCTTCTGCCCACAAGTAATCAGGTAACTGAGCATTAATCAACATAGTTCTAGCAGCTTCCACTAACGTCCTGTTGCGTCTTTCAACAACGCCATTTTGTTCTGGGCTTCTAGGAATAGATGTTTGATGTTCAATTCCCACTTTCTCATAATAAGACCTAAGTGTCTGATTCTTGAACTCAGTTCCGTTGTCAGTTCTGACTATTCGGACCGTGTTGCGTAACTGAACTTGAATTTTAGTGAGAAAGGTGATGATCATAGAAGGATCCTGATCTTTACTTCGTAGAAAATAAACCCAAGTCCATCTGGAAAAATCATCGACGATTACTAGTATGTAGCGTTTACCGTTGATACTTTGAACACGCATCGGTCCACACAAATCCATATGAAGTAGTTGTAGAACATGATTCGTACTGTGTTCAGGTTTTGAAGGAAAATGAGCCCGAGTACTTTTTCCTTGTTCACAGGCTGGACATAAGTGATCTTTGGTGAAACGGAATCTTGGAAATCCCTCAACAAGTTTATAACGAGCAAGGTCAGTCATAGTTTTGAAATTCAAGTGTGAAAGACGTTTGTGCCATAACCAAGATTTAGTTGATTCTGCTTTGGAGAGAAGACATATCGGAGATGTTGCAATCATATCTGACATTGAAATTGTATAAAGATTGGAGCCACGGGAGCCAGACATAAGATCGTTTCCTTGTAAGTCACGAACAAAGCAAGTTTTCTCACGAAATGCAACTTCTAGATCCCCATCACAGAATTGACCAACAGAGAAAAGGTTGTGTCCAAGGCCTTCCACATAATAAACACGGCTTATTTCGATGTTTCCACTTATAAAGTCACCATACCCCATGATTAAAGCGTAATGATCATTCCCGAATCTGACAGTACCAATGAACTTTGAGACAAAGTTGTGTAACAGTTTGAGATTGCCTGTCATATGTCGGGTGCATCCGCTATCAACAATCCAGAGAACAATCTGCACCACCTGCATCACAAGAAGAGGACACGGATGGAACAGAAGTAAGGGTGGAACCCAAAGAAACTGCGGGTTCCTGTTGGTTAGAAGCACAAGTATTCAATAATTTAGGAATCCATTTAAAATCAGGTTTGTGTTGTAACCAACGTTGCCAATTCCAACTAGTTCGAGCTTTCTTAATGGTGTATTCACTAGTGTTTGGCTGATTCCTAGACTTGTTCTCTGCACCTATGGGGTTAACATCAACTTCACTAGAAACCGTAGAAGGCGGCTTTCCTAAGATAGACTTAGAGGCAGTAGTGGGCCTAGAAGGAATGCGTGTCCTACGTTTCTTATGACGATGAAGTAGAGAATTAGCTATACATTTAGTATGATCACCAGATGAAACGCTTTTACGACAAAACACACAAGATGCATTAATATTCAAAACATTCAAAGGTTCATCATTCGTTACATTTAGATTTTGATTACAATTTGCCAGATTAGAATCTAAATCTGATGCAACATGAGTTTTATTCAAATTCCTAAGTTGGTCTTCTACTTCTTGAGCTTCTAGTTGTCCTCGCTTACGTTGCCAGAGCCTATTCTTCTTTTTACTGTATCGCTTGGGTCTGCTAACGCTAGTAGGGGAGACTAGTCCTGTAGAAGTGGAGTTATCAACATTAGTATTTTGAATAACCTTTCCTTTATCAGTTTTGTCTAATTTATACATTCCTGGTGCGATCACCGTGGTGTCAACCATCTTTCCTTTTTCAAGTATCATTATTTTCTCTTTTAACTCAATGATGATGTGATTCTTATCCTGAATGTTTGACTCAAGTATACCATTGCAATATTTGATGTCTATGTGGTTTTGTAGAAATTCGTCATTTTCAATTTTTAACTTCGCAATTTCTTTCTCATATTTGAGACACAAACCTTTTAAAGACTCATTGTTTTTGCAAAGTTGACAAGAGTTTGAAACATTGTGACTTTGAAACTTCAATTCCCTTTCAAGACTTTTAGCTTGACACCATTCAAGCCTTTGATTGAGTAGACAGATTTGTTTTGAAAACTGTTTTGTCACATCATCATTCTTTTTCCTCAGATTATCATTCTCATGTTTCAGTGTCTCAATTTCCTCATTCAACAAGTTATTATCAACACAATGATCATGCTTAAGCATAGAAGTACCAGATTTATAGAGATCATTCATGATAACAGACAAAATATCAGCACAGAGAACTTGTTCCAAGAGTCGATCAGCATCATTTTTGAAAACTTTAGTTTGTAACTTTTGAACCAAAATCTCATTTTCAGCAGTGTCAAAAACGTTTATCATATTTTTGACCTCCTTTTGAAGTTCCTGATCCCAACGTGTAGCACAGAGACGGAGGTGTTGAACAATTGGTTTCATTTGTTTTTGAAAAATATCTCTCTTTTCTCGCTCGTAAGCGGATTGAAAAGTTT
This sequence comes from Artemisia argyi, assembly GCA_030686995.1. Classification (NCBI taxonomy): domain Eukaryota; kingdom Viridiplantae; phylum Streptophyta; class Magnoliopsida; order Asterales; family Asteraceae; genus Artemisia; species Artemisia argyi. Next base: position 40,913,776 of record CM060693.1, on the reverse strand, counting down.
CAATTTTGATTTCAGAATTGCGTTCAATTGTTTCCTCCAAAATATCAATGTCTTCCATAAAAGTTTTGAAATAATTTAAGACACGACATTTTGGTAAACGTGTAAGTTCACCGGACGAGGGTAAAGGACCATTTACTTGTGCTACAGTTTGGACAGGGGCCTCATTGTGAGATGAAACATACGACTCTTCGATAAACCATGATTTCTCAGGTAAATCCTTTTGAGTAACGAACTTGACTGGATTTTTTGAATAGTCATATGGTGTGCAATATTCAACATTACTCATTTTAGACCGACTCTCGTCTTCAAGTTCTTCTTCTTCCTCAGTATCAAAAACAACAGCACGCACAATCGAATTATCAAGCAAATAATCCATACTGTAAATTTTTGGAACATCTTTGAATGCATTATGAAGAAACATTGAATTGTAATCGCCAAGTGCAAATCCAGTACCGGGTCTCGGTTTTAAAGTAAATTTCTGAATTGTAGTGACAGAGTTCCCGTGTTTGTACACAATGTTACGAAATTCTTTCAATTGTTTTTCAAGATCAACAATATCACCGAGTAAGTTATCTATATACTTCCTTTTTCGTATTTTATGTTCACAAAAATCTTTTTGACAACTTGACAATTCTGTTTCTGTTTTTGAAAGTTCTGTTTGAAGACGTTTGACTTGCATTTTCAATTCACTCTTTTCACTTTCGAGTTTTGAAATCAACTTTCCGTTTGACTCGATTAAATCTTGCATTTTGCGTTGAAGATCTTGTTCTTTGTTGTAGGAATCGTGAAAAGCTTTTTCAAAACTTTTTGCATGTTTAATCTTGTCTTCCTGATTAGAAAGCTGAATTTTATAACATTCAATATCTCTTGCAAGTGACGCATTTTGTTCTTTCAAAACTTTGTTTTTCTCGTTGCATTTTATTATTTGCAATTGTTGAGCATCCAGTTGTTTTGATAACAATATGAGATCAGGGTCTGGATCAAATGATGGTTCATGTTGTTCAAAATGATCATGTTTATCATTCTCAATAGGATCATCAAATGAAACAACTGTGTCATCATCGAATATGACAACTGTGTTTATTTGTTCATCTGTATGAGATGATGAAGATGATTTAGATGGAACAACTTGCGCCATATCTGATTCATAAGCAGAAGGTGAGACTATTTCATTGATAAAGCATTCATTGAAGTCATGTACCTGAGACAGGCCGTCAGTGTCATACACTGGACCTGAATCATTGAGCTTAAGTTCCTGCATGTTAGCCATAAGCATCACAGCAGCATTGGCTTCCAGATCTTCCATGTCATCATCGTTGTTCACATTTGCCATGAAGTTGTTGTCCTGTTCAGGGAAATGTCCATCTTTTTCATCCTGAAGAGCCATGAGTAATGCCTGCTTGTGAAACTTGCTACCCCGAGTTCTTGGTTTGGGACATGCTGTAGCAATATGACCTTGTTCATTACAATTGTAGCACCAAACTGCATTCCCTGAGGTTGAGTTCCTTGTAGTAACAGAGTCAGACCTTTGTTGAGAAGATGCTGAGTTGTTCCTGAAACCTCCATTGTTACCAAACCTCTGACCATTCCCATAACTTCCTGAAGAACTTCCTGAACCAGATCTACCATAGTTACGATTTTGAATTTCCACTCTTCCATCATTTACAACAGCTTGATTCCTGGTATTTGAAGATGAACGTTGACGGTTATTCGTTTTGTTGGAGAATTTGCTGAAAGCACGAGCGATAAGAGCAAGTCCCTGATTCAACGTATTAAAGTCATCATCGTCATCATCATTGCAGTTGGAGTAGTACACAGCATCATTGTTGTTTGACGGAACAAGTTGAGTAGAAGTATCTTGTGGAGATGAATCATAAGAGACCATTTGGTTCGAGGTGGAAGATTGTGGATAACTGAAGTAGTTCTGCTCTTGAACATATGCATGATTTGACAGTGGTGGTGAAGCATAGGGAGATTGAGCTACAAGAGCCAAAGAATTAGGTGTTGTTGTGGGTGTGTAACCTCCTCGTAGAGCTCGATCTTTTTCCACTTCAGGTTCATGGTGTTTCAGAAAGTCATACAACAAGCCATATGGAGCATCATGAAGATTCTTCGTTTGACGAACAAATGTCACATATTTATGCCAATCAGGGCCAAGACTGCCAACAAATTTGGAGTTCACAGCGATCCTTGGTACAGTGATTTTGTGACGTTCCAGATCATTGACAACATTTGTGAAACGATGATAGTAGGATTCAAGTGACTCTCCAGGTTCAATTGTGATGTCAGTGTATTCCATGTAAAGCTTGGATTCCATGTCATCTTTATTCAATTGAGTGCCTTCCATGAGGAGATGAACGTGTTCCCACATAGCTTTGGCTGTTTTCTGAGCATCGACACTGCGATAGATCGGATTGGGTATACCTTGAAGTATATAAGCCATTGCATACTGATCAGCTTCACGATGTAGTTTCTGTTCTTCAGTGAGTGCAGTTTCTGGAAGGGGTCTATCACCAGGAGGACGTGGAGGATCAGCATTAGGATCACCAGCTTCAAATCTTGTTGGCCACTCAAATGGTCCTTCAAGTATCACTTGCTTTAAGAAGTGCCCATGAGGTTTCTTTAGTTCAAGAAAGCGTAGGAATCGACTTGACCATTGCACATAGTTACCAGGTGTTAGCATTGGAGGTGTTTCAAGTGATCCTGCCTCATGTCGGGATTGTTGAGTTGTAATAACTTCACACATTCTGTCAAACCAGTGAGGTTGTTTGGAGGAAAACTGAGTGTTTTGTTGTGGCACTTGATATGGTTGTTGTTGAGGAATGAGCTGTTGCTGCATCATCAGGTAATGTTGTTGTGGATTGTATTTAGGAGGTTGTTGATTCATTATGTGCGGAAGGTATTGTTGTTGCTGATACTGCTGAGGTTGTTGTTGCTGATACTGCTGAGGTTGTTGTTGCTGAGGATAAGAGTGAGGGAAGTAGTGATTAGGTGGTTGAGACATCTTAGAACACTTGTGTAGAAATGGATCTTTGTAGAAGATTGAAATGCACGTTCCTTTGTGAAAGTAGCAAAATCCTTGGGGTAAGTTTAAATCTTACGCGTAACTTAATCTTACGCGTAAACTGTAAGTTATGCGTAAAGAGTAGGTTTATGCGTAAACTTTCTAGTTTATGCGTAAGTTTCCTCTTTACGCGTAAGCTTATGCTTATGCGTAAGTTTAGACTTATGCGTAAGGTTGAAACAACCAAACAAATCTTTCAAACTTATCCAAGCTTGAAAGATATCCGTAGTCGAAGTATTCCACTAACTTATCCAAGCTAGGGAAGTACTGAGTCACCGTAGCACAAGAAGAAAGATCGTTGTTGAAGCTTACGCGTAAACTCTGGCAAGTTACGCGTAACTCTGACTTATGCGTAGGATACAACTTATGCGTAGGATTTAAGGCGTAAAGGAGCACTTTACGCGTAGGATCAGGGTTTTGGCAAATATTACGCGTAAGAAAAGGGTTTTGGTCTATTTTACGCGTAAGAAAAGGGTTTTAGCCAATTTTGCGCGTAAGAAAAGGGTTTTATGCCTATTTTATGCGTAAACCGACCAAAAAACACTGTAGACAGCTGGAAATAGTACTTTTCCGACCACTTTACGCGTAAAACGTACTGTTCACCTTAAATAATGACTTTTTGAAGAGAAAATGCTTAAAAATAAGGTACTTTTGATCACATAACTTCACCAATACTTAGAAAACCTTAACTTTATGAGATGTTATTACCAAAAAACTAGTTTTCCAATATCAAAGAAGCTATAAAACCTAAAAAAACCTTAAAAATCACAACTTTATGCAACAACTAAGCTTCAAATCACTATATCAACCTTGAAACTTGTCCAAGCTTCAAGATTTGAGTGAAAGAAACAAAGAAAAATGCAAAAAGATGAAGAATAAGCACCAAATCCCCACGTAACCAAAAGAAATACACTTCAAACTTCTAGTAGGCGAATGATACCACTTGTTAGGTCACCATTTAGTAAACACAAGTATGATATAAAGAGAAATGAGATGAGAAATAGACTTGGTTGATTATAAGATAATAAGAAAGATAAAAGTGCAAGAGTTTCCTTAAGGTAATCTAATAACCAACAAAATAAAATGTAACATAAGCTTACTATTTATAAGGGAGGAGCTAGGGCAACACACCCTTCCTCCCTTATCCCTTTTAACGTGGGCTTTTAGGCCTCTTGGGCTTTAACATGTTGCCCATTAACTTAAACAATAATAAGAAATAATACTTAAGCAACCTATTACAAAATGTAATGACCGAGACTTGACTAAATACTAAAAGTATGATCCCAACAAAGGGGATTTTCAAGACGAGAGAGGTGATCAGCAGCCAAATTCTCTGCCCCACTTTTATCCTGAATTTCAACATCAAACTCTTGTAACAACAAGATCCACTGAATTAGTTGTGGTTTAGCATCTTGCTTAGCAAAAAGATATCGGAGAGCCGAGTGATCGGTGAAAACGACTGTCTTTGAAAGAACAAGATATTGACGGAATTTGTCGAAGGCGAACACTACGGCTAATAATTCTTTTTCGGTGGTAGAGTAATTCTCTTGAGCGGGATTCATGGTTTTGCTAGCGTAGTAAATAGGTTGGAATAGCTTGTCACGCCTTTGGCCTAATACTTCCCCGACAACATAATCGCTAGCATCGCACATGATTTCGAAAGGCAACTCCCAGTTAGGTGTAACCATGATTGGGGCTTGCATGAGCTCCTTTTTCAGGAGATCGAATGCATCCTTGCATTCTTGAGAGAAATCGAAAGGGTCATCTTTCACCAGCAATTGAGTCATTGGTCGAGCTATTTTAGAGAAATCTTTGATGAATCTCCGGTAGAACTCGGCGTGGCCCAAGAAGCTGCGTATTGCCTTAACAGTCATGGGATAAGGTAGTTTAGATATAGCTTCCACTTTTGCTTGGTCCACCTCAATCCCATTCCCTAAGACCTTATGTCCTAACACAATCCCTTCTTTTACCATAAAATGACATTTTTCCCAATTTAACACCAAGTTGGTTTCCTCACAACGTTTGAGCCTTTTTTCTAGATTAGCAAGACAGCGGTCGAAAGAGTTCCCGAAGACCGAAAAGTCATCCATGAAAACTTCCATGCTATCTTCCATTAATTCGTGAAAGATTGCGGTCATGCATCGCTGAAAGGTGGCGGGGGCGTTACACAGCCCAAAAGGCATCCTTTTATAGGCGAACGTTCCATAAGGGCAAGTAAACGTGGTTTTCTCTTGGTCCTCAGGTGCTGTGTGGATTTGGAAATATCCCGAGAACCCATCTAAGAAACAGTAATACTCATGCCCAGATAATCTTTCCAACATTTGGTCAATGAATGGTAGGGGAAAGTGATCCTTCCTTGTGGCATCATTGAGCTTTCTATAATCGATGCATACCCGCCAGCCAGCAACCGTTCTCTGGGGTACCATCTCACCTTTGTCGTTTTTCACCACAGTCATTCCACCTTTCTTTGGTACAACCTGTATAGGACTAACCCACGGGCTATCCGAGAATGGGTAAATTAGTCCTGCATCCAGAAGTTTGATGACCTCTTTCTTCACTATTTCCTTATTGATGGGATTCACCCGCCTCTAGGGTTGCACGGTAGGTTTATAGTTTTCTTCCATAAGAATCTTATGCGTGCAAAAACTTGAGTCAATCCCCTTAATGTCGGCTACACTCCATGCAAGCACTCCCTTATATTTCTTTAGGACTTCTAAGAGCTTACCTATTTGTTCAAGCTCGAGGGAAGAGTTTATGATTACCGGTAGTTGATCCTCTCCCTGAAAGAAGGCATACTCTAGGTGGTTAGGGAGTTCTTTAAGATCTAGCTTAGGGGGTTCGATAATAGAGGGCTTAAGCTTGTTTTCGGGTTTTCAGAGTTCGAGCTGTTCCGTGGTCTCCTGTCTAGGGTAGAAGGAGACTACTCCAACGCCCTCCATCTTTTCTTCCTCCAATAAGGGGAAGAAACTCTCATCCCGTAACCATCCTTCTTCGATCTGTTCATCAATGCAGTTATCAATGACATTCGTGAGTTCATCGACCTCCCCGATGAAATAGAGCCGGTTAGCTGCTTCGAGAGAGAGATTCATAGTGTCTTTAATGTCGAAGGTTAAGCTATCGTTTCCTACTCGTAACGTTAACTTGCCGTCATGAACATCAATGACTGCATGAGCGGTAGCAAGAAATGGTCTCCCTAAGATGATGGGCACCAAGTCATCCTCCTCCATTTCCAAGATCACGAAGTCAACCGGGAATTTGAATTTTCCAACTTTGACTAGCACATTCTCGCATATCCCTACGGGGTATTTGACTGATCTATCGGCTAGCTGGATATTCATATGGGTAGGCTTTAGCCCGGAGTATCCTAGTTTGAGGAACATGGAGTGAGGCATGAGGTTGATACTCGCCCCTAAATCGGCAAGATCATTCTTTATTGATAGAGATCCTATGGAACAGGGCAAGGTGAAGCTGCCTGGATCATCTAGCTTTTTTGGTAGCCCTCGATGGGTCACCACTGAACATTCTTCCCCTAGAGTCACAAGACCCTCGAGTTTCTTTCGGTTGGCGAGTAATTTTTTAAAGTATGAGCTATACTTTGGCATGTGATAGCAAGCATCAAGGAGAGGTATGGTGACCACAGAATCTTTTAGATATGACAAGAATCTCTTATTATCGTTCTCAATTTTCTGGTTTTTTAGTCGGGATGGGATTGGGATTCTCACAGGTTGGTTAGGTGGAGTCGATGGGGATGGGGTCACCAGGGAAGATTGCTTGGGAGCCTCGCTGCTCACATTACCTTCCTCTTCGCGGGGCTCGCTTGGATCAATGGTGATAGTATGTGAGCTCGGATAAGGGGGTCCTTGGTTGTTGTTCCAGCTCGAGTAGTTACCGCGAGCAGGGGGTCTTTTTGGCTTACTGATGGCATGTCTTGGCCATCAAGGGTGGAGTTAAGCTTGTTGAACCATTCTTCTATGTCATTCTATTGCTCATCGACGAGCTCATCAAGACCTTTCAATTGTAAGCCTTTTTCTTGAGTGAAGTGACCAAGGTCATCTTCAAAAGTGCTCCTGATTTTATATTCAGGGCCTTCCTCCCCTTCTTTTCTCTTCACCAGATTTCCCCAAAGGGTATAATCATCGTTTTGGTAAAAAGGCAAAAGGGAGGGGTCAGCGTAGATGTCATGCCCTAACAAACACGCATGTTCGGTCGTGGGTTCTCCTCCGCATTCCACTACCTCGTGCGGGGCCCCCACAGTAGTCGCAGATTAAGTAAGGATTTAAAAGTTGTTTAGTTATTTGCGACCCAGCTAGGTATTCCATTCTTTTGTGAATTTTTCTTAGCCGATCTGAGGGTGTTGATGTGATTTCAGACATGCTGGCAGTTGACTCAGGTTCATCCCAAGTGTCATCCTGGTCTTGAGCATATTCCTCAATCCTATTCGATCATTCATTGGCACTAAGATTGGCTAATTTCCCTTTTCTAGAATTGTTGATTCCATTCTGGTCATTTGGGGAGACATTGTCGTAGAAGATTTGGACCAGAAGCCAGAGTTCGATGCCATGATGGGGAACTTGTCTTATTAAATCCTTGAATCTAATCCACGATTTATGGAATGGTTCATCCTTTCCTTTTCAGAAGCGGAGGATTCTATCCCTACATACTGAGGTTTTCCCTACTGGAAAAAACTTCTCATAAAACTTTGATATGAGTTGCTCCCATGTGAAAATAGACTCAGAGGGAAGTTTATCATACCACTCTTTTGCTTTTTCATAAAGAGTGAAAGGGAAGAATCGTAATCGGGACGTGTTTCTAGTAGCCCCATCCGTATGGAGGGTGTATACTATTTTTAAGAAGTCCTTGATGTGTTGAATCGGGTCATCATCATCTAATCCGCAAAACTTGCACACTTTGGACAAGCCAAACATCGGTCGCACGCAAGACCTCATCGGTGTGTTCATTTGGGAAGACAATGGCGTTTGAGAAGCCACGAGGATTTGGGGAGGAGTAGTCCTTAAGGTGCTTAGGAATGGGAGTTTCAGGGGTACTCATATCGTTGTTGGATTGGGAGGTAGGGGGTGTGTGGTGATTTTCTGAATTTTCTTCAGAAAGGGCCCCATCAAAATTGATGGCTATGCTAGATGGTTCAGGTGTTGAGAGAGATCGTCTTAGCTTACGCATTTCCCTATCAGGTTCTGCATAGGGCAAAACAAGGTCTCTAGCGGAACTACGACTCCTAGTGACTCGAAGGTTAGAGAAATCGCCATTTTCCATGATGGCGGATGGTAAAGATTACGAACAAAGACACGAAGAAATAGATAGACTAAATAAAACCTAAAAATAAAATAAAATCTTACTAGAAAGGAATCTAGCAAGTAGACCTAATAAAAAGAAATCCTAACCTAGACAATAACTATTCCCCGGGTTGCGGCGCCAAAAACTTGATGCGTGGGAATTGCACCAGGCTTTACCTCTCAAGGGATCTCGAGAAGCTTACAACCCCCACCAGGCAGTGTACCTGATCGTTGTAGTATAGTATACTGACAAGTACCGGGGGATTGATCGTTCAACTCAGGAATAGTGTCGCTAGGATTAGAAAGCCTAAAAATTAAGTCTAGAGGTGAGGGATGATTCTTTTTGTATTTTTATATTTTTATAAAAGCAATTAAAATCTCGGGTTTTGAAGGAGTGGGCAGAAATAGTTGCTAATCAACTAACCTAATAATTAAAGATGCAATCAAAATAAAATAACAAAAATGTAAATAAAGCTAACTAAACTAGTGGCGTGGATGACGGGTTGATAGTTTATTACAATTGCGTGGATGACGGGTTATAGTTTGTTACAATTGCGTGGATGACGGGTTATATTCCTTAATACCATTCGTGGGGTGGCGTACGTACTTCTCCAACTCTATAAGCTCCTACTTCACTCCTATGTCAAGCCTGCAAGAAGCTCCTAACATGGGATCATTAGAATTCGCTCATGCATTAAATACAACCATAAAAACCTAGTACGCATTGGTTCATGTTTCTTAAGACGTTCAAGCATGTTACCCTATGGAAGTCTGCCAGTTTTCTTAAGCCTAATATCGAAATCATTCATCCGTAACAAATATAAACAAGCAATCAACCCATAATCAACATCTAGGTTTCACTACATCTAAGCAAACACACAAGAGATCTAGCCTAACATGTTAAAATCAAGACAAGCGTAATATATATTCAAACAACACATAGACATATTGAATGAATTGAAAGGAAACTTATCTTAATTGAACATGAAAGGTTTCAAAGGGTAAAAACCCTTGAAAGTACAGTAAAAATCGTGCTAGGTTTTCTCCAAGTTATCCCTCCAATTGTCCTCTCTTAATGAATGAAAATTACAAAACTATATATAGATTTTCCATCATGACGGCGTCAAGAAGAAATATCTGACGCCGTCAACTCGCCGTCCATAATAATATCGGATTGCCTAGATCCAGATCTAACGCCGTCAAGTGCAAATTTTCTTTGGGTCACATGTAATGGGACCATGATGGCCTATGGTGACGCCGTCATGCCCCTAGTGTAAAAACTCTCTGGATCGTCACGGACTCTATCCACTTCACCTCTTGTTTACTCTTGACGCCATCATGTAGAACTTTGTGACGCCGTCAGGTACTATTCCCAATAAGGAAAATTAAGACTTTGCCGTTTTCATCACTTTTATGCTCCAAAAAAGTCCAAAATGCTTCTTTTTCCAGAATTCACTCCAAAATTACCTAAAATCACAAAAGGAACGATTTTGGGCAATATTTGATCAAATAAATTCAATTCTGGGCTTAAATGACCCCCTAAAAACGGATCATTTTTCGCCTCATCAACGCCGCCAGGAATTAATTCCTGACGCCGTCAGAAGTGACCTGCAGAAATCTTTATATTAAGTTTCCAGAAAATTTCTGGAAAAACTTATGTCCTACTTCCTGGAAAATCCTGTAAAACATCATTATGACTCGATACAAGCATTTGACTCTAACAATTACTAATACACATGTTCATTTAATATTGTGGAGAATCGATGTGCGTTTTATTAGTACAAGTTTTAAAATTTATACACACGAATTATCCGATTATTATCTAGCACATACGAGCAAGTATACTCGTCCGGAGTAATAAAGGTGGGTAAGTCGAGATCGTCCCAAGGGATTTGGTGGTTTTAGTGATAAGAAAAACGTTTGTTAGATAAGGGTTGTCAATCCAAATTTATGTAAAATCTTAATTTAAAAGAAACTCAATAAAAACTAAACATATACTTATGTATAATTCCTTGATTGGTAATTAGGAGTATCGTAACAGTTTGAGTACGAAGTTTGGTGTAAAACTTGTTATGATGCGCAACTAAAAATGAGTAGTTATACAATCTATGATGTATGTCATGTTTTCACTACTACTAAGAATTCTATCACCTAAATGACTCCTTTCGGACATATCAAATTAGTATGGCAATCCTATAATCACATGGTTGTTTAGAAAATCAATTCTTTTCTTATGAATTCCTACGAATCCTTTCGGTCCTTTTTCGTGATGAAATCGTCTCAAATCTAATTTAATAAGTAAATAAGATGGTTGTCAAGCATCCTATTCCATACTAATTTAGTGCATTAATATTTTGGAATAAAAACAAGTTGAAATTCCTTTCGAACCTATTTTTCAAGAAATTGTTTTTACCGGCAAATTAAGCAAGAAAAGATGTTATTTCAACAAACTCATAAAATAGATATGTTTTCATGCATCACCTTTTTCATAAAATAAAACTCCTTTAACCAATCACGTCATATACACAAGTATATCACAAATTACTCCATAACAATTATATTAAAACACAAGTAAATAAGAAAACTTTCATAAAACTTAAAGTAACAATTGTTCATTATAAGTATCAAGGTGTACCTAGTCTTGAGAATTACAATGAATAAACTTGTGGAACTATAGCAACCACACTCCTCCAATTGCTCAGTAACGTAAGTAAACAACTCCACACTCGAACCAATGCTTGAGACTCTAACTCAACACGTTCTGGATGTTTTTACAACACTTAGAAAACTTTCAGGCAATATAAGATAAACTAACAAGATTTGGTGTAATACTAAGTTAGATAATGGTGGTACAAGTAACTCTAGGACCTAAGTGCTCATTATATAGCATAATGACACTTATCCTTCAAGTAAAAACGTCCATCCTCAGTTAATAAGCAGAAATGATCAGCCACACATGATTATGGGGAGTAAATTCGCCAATAAATGCAAAACTTGTAACTTCAGTCAACCCCATCCGATCGGTTTCTTGCCATCCGATCGGATGGTCAATCTTTGGCATGGTTCCAGCCGATCTGGTTGCGGGTTGCAACCGATCGGTTGGATTTTGTCTGAACCATATTTCTAAGTCTTTTCTTTGTCGTTTTACGTTGCATGCATTATTTTTCTTCGTAGCATGACTTTGTCCATTAGAACTTGATATTTCCTTGATAATTTCGTGTAGACAACCTTTCTTTATCAAATCCTTTTGTCCATGCAACGTTTCTTTCTTCCTTGATCCTCTTGAAACTCTCCAAAAATGCATGTCCACTTCATTACTTCATCTTTTAATCATTTTTACATGCTTTTGGCTATATTTGCATGTATAAACACTTTTTCACGATTAAGTAACAAATATATACAAATATGACCAATTTCCACTCATAAAACAAACAATAACGCGACGAAAAACATGTTAATTTTGAGCGTTATCAAATCCCCCACACTTGAGCTTTGCTCGCCCTCGAGCAAGTCTTAATCAAAAGAAAATTGAATTCAATGGAAATAGTGCAAATATCTTATTTGAACTCAATCAAGTAAATAAAGAGCTTGATAACAATTCTAAGCACCTCACGAAGATAATTTGAAATTCACTCATCACTCAATATGTGTAACGATTAATAGATCACTCATTGCACAGTCATGATTTATGTTTCTTACCATAGGCTTGTACAAGTATCAAAACAATAGAATAATTCAAAGAGGTCTTTTATTCGGGTTGTAATGTTTAGGCTAAGGGTTTTATAAACTTTCGTGCAAAGTAATTACACTAAGTCAAAAAGGTAAGGATAAGGCATGGGAATATTTATGAAATTGGTTTTAAAGAAAAATAAAATCAAAGTCTAAACCCCATAGTTGCTAATCTCAAATAATCCACAAACCCAAAAAAAATGATAATAGTTACAATTTATCTCCTCTTCTAACTTTCACATGTTGATACATCGATTCACCATAAAAATATTCTTCAAACTTAGCACGTCGGCTAACAACATATCTCATGACTTTCTTTATTCATAATAATATAACACATTGGCTATATTTGTCACCTTATAGTTGCGATGATTTTTTTTTTTAATTTTTTTTATTACATCAAACCTCCCCCACATTTCGCATAAGCATACGCCACAAAAAATACAAATAAGAATGTGCACTCTTCGTCTTTGTTGGAATGGCACACACATGAATTGTGAAGTGTGGCTAACTAATAATCATCGAAAACAATCCAACATACCAAGCAACTAGCAATCCACCATTTAGACTTTGACAAGGGTAAGGCTAAGGTTTAAAGTGTAAAATATTTTTGTATTTTTCTGGATTTAACAAAATGAAAAGGATGGCTCAAAGGGTGAAACTAGGGGTATCTAGTGCTAAAGATAAACGCTAACAAATGGGTTCCAAATACGAGGGTAACTAACCAATATGGTTAGCAAAAATTATTTTGTAAACAGATGGCCATTTGGTTTTATTCCTAAGTTTGCCTCTTATCATATGAATATATCCTTATCATTCGAAAATGATTTTAACCGTAATGCATAACAAGTACAAGTTCTAGAATTAACACAACCACCGGCACACTCATCATGAAATATGTAAATAGTATAAGAAATACTATTCTCATAAAAAAAAACTAATCCTCACAATTTAAAGTAATAAGGGTATAAAATTGTGCTTGCAAATGTTACCAATTCCGAGACGAATTGCTCTTTAAAACTTGAATTTATTCACCAAAAATATCATTATTATTTACCATGAAATCAACCTTATTTTAACTAAAATATGAAGGGCGAACTACTACTAGTTACGAAAGTTCACGACTCTAAAAACGAATTTTTTTTTAAAAAAAATTTAAAAATTAAAACAAATTAAAAATTATGCAATTTTTCTATTTTCTTCCTTCCCCCACACTTAAGTTTTGCCTTTTCCTCAATGTAATAAAAATAACTTCAAAGTAAAGGAAATTGAAAAATATTGAAAATACCGGAGTTAAATACGCAACATGCATATTTAATCATAATAAGCAAATGAGTTTACTGACTCCAAATGTTGATCAACTATATGCTTCCGTAACAAAACTCCTGCAAGAAAACTGCAAAATATACGAAACAACCAAACAAACACAAACAAAAATCTAAACCAAATAAATAGAAAATTAAGTTACGTTATAAATCCTACGAGAAATAGTTAAAGATAATAGAAATAGAAATTGTTCGACACATAATTGTTTTTAAAACCAACCATAATCCATGTGATCAAACGTCACCATCAATAACTCACATCGGAACGAATGAACTCGTCCTCGCTTTCCTCTTCATCCTCATCAACATCTTCTTCATCGTCCTCGTCCACCACTCGTCTCTTCTTCTTTCCAGCTCTTGACGACGAACCTCCAACATCATAACTCGATCCTTCAGGATTAAAACTTGGTCCACCCACATTAACACCTGAACTACCATACTCGGGATGTCTACCGTATGGAGGATATGGCTCGGGAAATGGTGAATAACCAGGATAAGGGTAGGGATATGGTCCAGGATATGAAGAATATGGTAAAGGGTATGGTGGAACATTTGGTGGGTTGTAGGGAGGTACCTCATAATTGGCATCTTGTGCTAAATGTTGGATCATAGGCATGGAATAATCATAGTTGTAATTGTTCCTCATTTGCATTGAATCTCTCCAAACTTCCCTATACTCAATAGCATTTAATTCACGGTTCCAATCACCCCATCCTGAATCAAAACCACTTTGGGTGTTACCCGAAAAACTCCCCATTTGAGGTTGTGATGGCGCTCCCGCATAAGCTCCGGATTGTGCCCCCACACTTGGTTCGATCCAAGGTCCCAAAGTCTTGTTAATCCTATCCAATGCTTTTCCAAAACTAAAAGCATCCCATATCTCACTCTACACTTCCTCAACTCATCATCATTAAAATACCAAAGATTTTTAGCCAACGTGGTCACATAATGACCTCCACAAACATCACTTTGTTTCTTAATCCCCGGTGCTCTTTTAGAAAGATACTCGGCAATAATCAATGCCACATTCCCATTCTTGTCTTCCTCCAACAACTTCATCACCCATAAGTCCGGTTGACTACATTTGTCTTGTCCACCGCTCCTATGTATCAATCCCCAAGAAATCAACTTTTGAAAAACCTTCAACAACGGATTCCTAATCCTAGAATAATTTCTCCTAAGACAAGTTGGATCACCAATTCTATTCTAATAATCATCAATACCCGTGTATTGATTATTAGCTCTAGCTAAACTTACAAAATGTGGTCCAAACAACCTATGTCTAACCTCACTCTCCTCATACAAACCAAGTGCAACTGCAAATTTTGGCAAAGATAAAGCATGTTCGCGACCACACAATCTAAACCAAACACGAACATCCCCAAGAACATCATTTACCTTTCTATCAAAGTAAAACGTAGAAAAGAACTCCAAACACCATTCCTTGTAAACATCCTCACGAATACTAAAAGCTCTTTCCAAATAATAATCTTCAAACCTATCTCCATCTCCAGGATACACATAAATCATATTCATCATGCTCCTCAATTGATCCTCACATTCATACTCTGCAAGCAATTCCCAATCAATCAACCTAGGCTTAGCAATCTTCCTCTCTTGAAGTTTTGAAAGACGTTCCCTATACGCATTCTTCTCATCTTTGTTTTGCACATGAGAAAACTTGACATTATCATTAGACTCCGGTTTCAAACTGAAAGTAATCCTCTTTCTCTCGTTCCTTTTCAAATACTTGTTAACAATCGGATTTCATCCCAATCTTGCAACATTTCTCTGAAAGAAATCTCAAATTATGTTAGTATATAAGTATAAGAACTAATACCAATCAATTTAGAAACTAGAAAACACATTTTCAAAAATGTCAAAAAAAATTTCTGAGGCGTCCATAATCGGTTTGAGGTCCAACCGAATCGGATGCAACTTTGGCACACTCCCAACCCGATCGGCTGCAACTCGCAACCGATTCGGTTGGAGTTTCTGCATACTACATTCATCCTCAATCCATCCTAAACGTTTCCCAATCAATCCGAACTTCTTTCTAACTTGTAATCTTCCATTCTTGAGTACTTCTAACATTCAAACTCTCCTATCAATGATTCTTAACATTTCCAATCATCAACCTAATGATTCTATAAAAACCAAGAACATCATCTACTAAAATCTTCCAATTAGTGTTCTAATCAACAATGCAATAACCTAACATCACTAATTATCAATCATGTAACTTCTGGGATTCATCAATTGCAAATAAACTAGCTCTAAAGATTATACCCAATTCAATCCAAAAATTCAATCAATGAATTCTTACTCAAAACTTAACCAATTGATCTAATTCTTTTTGCAATACCTTCTCCTATCATCTAATCACTTATCCCCAAAATATTACATCTCAATTCGAACTAATTCAAAAATACCCAATTCGTGACCTAATTTCAATCATCCGAATTAAAACTTAATTGAACAAAATTAATGATATAACTTACTTGAATTGATGCCATTGATGATTAATTATCACTCCTGCAACCTTCTAACAACTTCTTATGGTCGAATTTTTAACCCCAATTTTTGGTGGATTATGTGTATGTGTTTTTCTTAAGTTTTTGAAAATTTTGGTTTATATATTCAACTCCATCCGATCAGTTGTGAATCCATCCGTTCGGTTTGGTATGAAATTGATTTTTCCAAGTTTTTTCTCCACTACTAAACTTGACACAAGTGCTAGTAGTTCTTTCTTTTCTAAAACTTATTATCTTGTATGTATTCCAAACACACTTTGTCTACCAAAAATTTTGGTCATCTACTTCTACTTCTAAACTTAAAACTAAAACATAACTTAACCTCTAAAAACTAAAAACTTAAACTAAATAAAATAATAAATAAATAGATAAATAAATAGATAGCTAAATAAATAGTCTCATTCAAACATGAAATGCATAAAACCTAAAAAAACATAAAATAAAATGCATGAAAAATAAAAATACGAAACAAACAAACTAGCATAAGAAGTGCTTTATTCTTGTGATCATTCTTCTTCATCCATAGAAATATTCATTCCTAAGAATGTCTTCTCCACGATACTTGTTTGCCAACTTCCTAGTAGTCTTTTGAGTTTTGAAAGTTCGTGCAAAGTTCCTTCCGCTAGGACATGTGATATCAAATTTGCAATGCCAATCACCATCTCCTTCTTCTCTTTTGTAAATGCTATGACCTTCGGAACCCCATTCCAAGTTCTTCAATTGGACCGGCAAAGATCCAAGAAAATCTGTCAACTTATTAAACACAAAAATATTTTTAAATGGATTAAAGAAAGCCTTCATTGCTAGAGCTCTTTCCATTTCATCTTCAATATCAAAGAAACTAGGTGTGCATGGACCAAACTTTGGCCTACCATCTTCATCCCTTCCTACTTCAAAGCAACCAAGGTAATCTTCCTCTTGGTCCTCATCATTATCATCTTCATTACTACCCCCTCTAGGCTTTGGATAGTAAGTATTCTTAAGAACTCCATCATCAATTGTCATGGTACCTCTTCCCATATCTATTATAGCTCCACAAGTTCTTAAAAATGGTCTACCTAACAACAAAGGTAGTTCCTTATCAACCGCAACATCTAACACAAGAAAATCTGCCAAGAATGCTTGATAACCAAATTGAACTCTCACATTTCTTACTTCTCCCATTGCTTTTGCCTTAGAATTATCTGCCATAGTGAGTTAAGAATTGTTAGGTGTAGGGTCTCTTAATCCTAACTTATGATACAATGGATAAGGCATAATACTCACACTAGAACCCGTATCGGCTAATGCATATAAAGGAGTTGTCCCATTAATTTTAATCGGTAAAACAAAATTTCCGGGATCATTCATTTTCTTTGGGAGTCCATTCTCAATTATCCTTCTCTCCTCTACTTCATCAAAACTATTATCCTCCAACTTAGACTTTGCCAACATAACTCCATCTAATTTCTTCCTATACTCCATATAATTCCTCAACACCTCAATGACCGGTTTGTTTTCCATCAATTCACTAATTTTTGCTTCAAGATTCTCCAAGATAGCTTGTTTTTGCTCTTTGGTTAAAGGTTTGGTACTTTTTGGTGAATTTGGTAGTGTTTTGGATGATGATGATGATGATGATGATTTGTTTTCTTTTTGGGTGGAGGGTTGGGTTAATTTGTTCAATGGTGTTTTGTTTTGGTTAGCTTTCCCCATCTTACAAACTTCATCCCTTCCTTCCTTCATCAATTCTATGCCTTCACAAACATCAACAAGCATATCATTCACACTCTTCCATTCTTCCAAATCACTTATGTTAATTCTTAACTCCCCAAGTGCAAAATCCAAAGTACACTTGGTATTCACTAAAAAATCTCTACCAAAAATCACTTCCGGTTCATCTTCATTAGTATACTCCAAAACAACAAAATCAACTTTAAAGATGTGACCATGAATATTCACCCTAACTCCTTTCACTTCCTTCTTACCATAACTTCCATAATCAAGCCTAACAAAACCAAGTTTGTCAAGCATTTCTTCCGAAATGTAATTGTCTCCATATTCCATATTCAATTCCGCATACCATGCTTTAACTCCTTCCACCGCACAAGGTGTAGAATACCTCATGTGTGGAGCATCATATTTCTTAGGTGGTGCTCTAGTGAAAACAACTTTTTTCTCCTTCTCCTTCTTTGGGTAACACATTTCATGTGGCAAATAAGAAACATTGTCACCAACAACCTCTTCTCCTTCTAAATCCAACTTAGCTTTTTCCAACATGCTCTCCAACTTTTCCAAGGAATCACCGGAATCCTTGAACATATCTTCCAAGTCTTTCAAATACGCAGAAATCTGACTCAAACTCTCCATTTCAACTTAAGCACTTACTAACTATAACATAACCATAAAAAAAATCCAAATCATTAGCATGAGGGTTAGTTATAATCAAATAACTCTTAATATGAAATAAGAACAAGTAAATTAATTAAATAAAACACTAAGAATTGAAAATAAACTAAAAATTAAAAATGTCTAAAATTTTACTGAGACGCCCAACCGATCGGTTGTAGTTTTCTGCACTTATATATATATATATATATATATATATATATATATATATATATATATATATATATATTATAAAACTAATATTTAATAAAATAGTAATTATGAAATTAAAAACAATGAAAGCATTAACTAAGGTGTCTTTAAAAATACTAAATCATTAATTAAAATTAAAACTACTAAAACATTAAAATGACATATAATTGCAACTTAAAACTATTAAAAACTAACATTAATTATATAATTATTAAAACTAATTAACTAAAAACAGAAAAATAAAAATTAATTACTAAAAACAGAATCCTATAAATTTTACCGAGACCACCAACCGATCGGATGGGTATCCATCCGAATCGGTTGGTCAAAAAACCAACTTTTTTTTACTTTTTAAACTAAAAACTTTAAAATTTCACAAATTACAAACAATTTTATTACTAAAAACTAAAAAAATTAATCAATTCCCCGGCAATGGCGCCAAAAACTTGATGTGCGTTTTATTAGTACAAGTTTTAAAATTTATAACCACGAATTATCCGATTATTATCTAGCACATACGAGCAAGTATACTCGTCCGGTGTAACAAAGGTGGGTAAGTCGAGATCGTCCCAAGGGATTTGGTGGTTTTAGTAATAAGAAAAACGTTTGTTAAATAAGGGTTGTCAATCCAAATTTATGTAAAATCTTAAAAGAAAAGAAACTCAATAAAAACTAAGATATACTTGTGTATAATTCCTTGATTGGTAATTAGGACTATCGTAACAATTTGAGTACGAAGTTTGGTGTAAAACTTGTTATGATACACAACTAAAAATGAGTAGTGATACAATCTATGATGTATGTCATGTTTTCACTACTACTAAGAATTCTATCACCTAAATGACTCCTTTCGGACATATCAAATTAGTATGACAATCCTATAATTACATTGTTGTTTAGAAAATCAATTCTTTTCTTATGAATTCCTATGAATCCTTTCGGTCCTTTTTCGTGATGAAATCGTCTCAAATCTAATTTAATAAGTAAATAAGATGGTTGTCAAGCATCCTATTCCATACTAATTTGGTGCATTAATATTTTGGAATAAAAACAAGTTGAAATTCCTTTCGGACCTATTTTTCAAGAAATTATTTTTACCGACAAATTAAGCAAGAAAAGATGTTATTTCAACAAACTCATAAAATAGATATGTTTTCATGCATCACCCTTTTCATAAAATAAAACTCCATTAACCAATCACATCATATACACAAGTATATCACAAATTACTCCATAACAATCATATTAAAACACAAGTAAATAAGAAAACTTTCATAAAACTTAAAGTAACAATTGTTCATTATAAGTATCAAGGTGTACCTAGTCTTGAGAATTACAATGAATAAACTTGTGGAACTATAGCAACCACACTCCTCCAATTGCTCACTAACGTAAGTAAACAACTCGACACTCGAACCAATGCTTGAGACTCTAACTCAACACGTTCTGGACGTTTTTACAACACTTAGTAAACTTTTAGGAAATATAAGATAAACTAACAAGATTTGGTGTAATACTAAGTTAGATAATGGTGGTACAAGTAACTCTAGGCCCTAAGTGCTCATTATATAGCATAATGACACTTATCCTTCAAGTAAAAATGTCCATCCTCAGTTAATAAGCAGAAATGATCAGCCACACATGATTATGGGGATTAAATTCGCCAATAAATGCAAAACTTGTAACTTCAGTCAACCCCATCCAATCGGTTTCTCGCCAACCGATCGGATGGTCAATCTTTGGCATGTTTCCAGCCGATCCGGTTGCGGGTTGCAACCGATCGGTTGGATTTTGTCTGAACCATATTTCTAAGTCTTTTCTTCGTCGTTTTACATTACGTGCATTATTTTTCTTTGTAGCATGACTTTGTCCATTAGAACTTGATACTTCCTTGATAATTTCGTGTAGACAACCTTTCTTTATCAAATCCTTTTGTCCATGCAACGTTTCTTTCTTCCTTGATCCTCTTGAAACTCTCCAAAAATGCATGTCCACTTCATTACTTCATCTTTTAATCATTTTTACCTGCTTTTGGCTATATTTGCATGTATAAACACTTTTACACGATTAAGTAACAAATATATACAAATATGACCAATTTCCACTCATAAAACAAACAATAACGCGACTAAAAACATGTTAATTTTGAGCGTTATCAAGAATCATGATCAATTTCATTCTTAGAAACAAATTTGGGGTTTCCCCTTATACTTATCTTTTGCAAAATACCTTTATATGAAGTTAAGACGAAGTTAAACGACCAAATAAAGCATTTTCACAATTTAGTTTTGAAACATGATCTACCAACAATAAAAATAAAACATGCATACGGAAACAAATAACAATCAAACAATTAAAAATCACACAAAACATAGGTTGCCTCCCAAGAAGCGCTTTTCTTTATTTACGAGTCTTGTAGCTAGACTCAAGGTCATGGGCTATCCTATATGGGTGAGCTCCTCATTGAGGACATCTTTGGGATCAAACTTAGGTTTCAACTTCCTATCGGTTTTCTTGGTACGGTATGGCCTCTCAAACTTCTCTCCATCCAGATCTTATAAAATCATCTTCATATGCTATGATCCGTCACCTTCCTTAGGTGGCTTGTCCCACCTCCATTTACACTTATCCCCTTCTCTCTTTCATTTGTTCATCTCTATGTTAATAGGCATTACGCATAAGAACTCAATCATTTTCCTAAAGACTAGGAGATACTCCAAAGGGTCTAGTTCCTCATCCCTAGCTATGAGTTTTTCCACCGAATTTGTTTTATCGATGAAGTCTTTTTCTAGATAGAATGGACGTTGAGGTCCTATAAAGTTTCTTTCTACCCAAGGTCCATATCTAGATGGTCTCTTATTCATATCTACCCAATGCGGTGTCGGCTCGTCCTCACAATCGTAGCTATGCTTCCAAACATCATAAACTGACCAAGTATCGCCCTCACCTACCGCTATGTTAGATTCCTTACAGTTTATCATGGCACTTGCGGTTGCTAAAAATCCTCTTCCTACTAACAATGGGCATGTAGTATCACTAACCATATCAAGGAAGTGAAAATCCGCTAAAATAGTTAACTTTCCTACGTGAACCACTACATCCTTGATCATTCCAACCGGATGGGCAATACTTCCATCCGCTAGACCAATTGATACTTCCGTCTCCTCTAACTTTCCTAGCTTAAGAGTGGTGAAAAGGGATAAGGGAATCAAGTTGAGGCTTGATCCTAAATCAGCTAGTGTGCCGAAAGCTTCGGATTTTCCTATCTTATAAGGCAAAACAAATATACCCGGATCATCAAGCTTCTTAGGCAACTTGTTTTGAACGAAGGCGGTCCTGTTTTTACCCAATTTAAATTTCTCATATTTTTCTAGTAGGGCACTATAGTAGGGAGCACGGGCTAAGACATCAATGACGGGGCGTTCAAGGTGGAGCTCCTTGAATTCATCGTCAAGGTCTTGTCTAGGAGGTGTTTCAACTATGCTTTTGACCGGTTTGATATCGGATGTTTTATTCAATTGGTCCTTTTGAAGAATTTGGGTTTGCTTGAAACACGTGCTCATTGCTTTGACCGAATAGTATTGCGGACAAGAAGTAGGTGACGAAACCGATGATATGGAATTAACGTTTAGTTTCGGGTTCTTGACCGTGTCACTTGGGAGTGCTCCCATTTCTCGGTCATTGAGAACTTTCAACAATGTGTCAATTTTGGTGGTCATCTCGCTTTGCTTTTGTTTGAAATCGGCTTCAAACTTAGATATGCGAGCTTCTTGAGATGCCATAAACTTGGACATCAACCCTTCAAGATTGTTGGTACTACCATAGTTGTTGGAAGGATTGTTGTTGAAAGTACGGTTAGAGGGTGGACTGTTTAGTTGGTAATGATTAGGTAGATTGGAAGAATTGTTTTGGGGCACGTTTTGGTTTTGTTTCCACCTAAGATTCAGGTGATTTTTCCAAGAAGGGTTGTAGGAATCACTGTAAGGGTTTGGCTCGGGTTTGAAAGTGTACCACTTATCTCCCGCTTCGTCGGTACGCGAGGATGCGTAGTCCGCAAAAGCTTGTCCAGGGAGTTCCACGCAATCACGAGTGTCATGGGGACCACTACATAATTCGTGTTGAGATGTAGACCTTGATAGATCTTATTGAGCACTCTAGAATCGTTAGTAATGTTACTGTAATCAATAACACACTAATAGATAATCCCTGCAACTTGTATTTATAAAGCGGAAACAAAACACAAGCTTGATACTAAGAATACTTGATCCTCTATGGATCTTTTAATTATATTAAGAATTTTCTAAAAGTTATACAATACATAAACCGTGTGTTCCTTTTATACTCAAGGAACCCTAAACCGTTTCTCAAGAAACGTATCTTCTAAAACTTCTAAAAGATATGCATTATCACTTCCTAAATAAACTCATGCATATCCAAACTACATTACATAAAACACGGAAATACTATATCCGCAGAAACTAATAAAGCTGAACTATGTCTTCAGCAGATACGCTGCTTCAGCAGAAACCAACTCTTCAGCAGAATCCTTTCAGCAGAAACAGCAGCAGAATTCTTTCTACACAGAATTCCCAACAATCCTCCCCTAATCTTGAATTTGACCTAGTTAAGTTCAAGATTCTTGATAGATCTTTAAAGTAACATACCAAGAGGATTGTAACAGAGCACCAGCAAAGGATTATCATCAGCAGAATCTCTATGATCAGCATACACATAAAAGCTCCATTCTTTGCAGCAACAAATGACTTAATGTACATCAAAACAATTTAGTTTCATACTATTCTCATCACTTCCAGGTGTGTTAACTCCTGTGAGAGGTGAATCATTGAAAATAATGGATTTGAAGTCTCTTTACCAATAGCCATCACTACTGGAGTAGCCAAGTGTTCAAAGGTACACTGATAACCACATGATTTTTAGCAAATCATCAGCTATAAACGGATTTGAGATGTCTTTACCTGTAGCCGTTTGCTCAGGACTAGCCAATTATCTTGATGAAAATCATCTTGGTTAACTGATTACCAAATATGGTTTTCCACTGCCTTTACCACAAGTCATATACATGTGGGCTAGCCAATTATTCAGAATCCATAAAGGAAAAATCCATGGTCAATTGACAACCATTTCAACTACTCAGCAACAATGCATTGGTGAGTTGAAAACCCTATGATTTTGAGCAAACCATTACAACTATCAACAGATTTGACATGTCTTTACCAAAGCTGTACCCTTTGGACTAGCCAACTTTATGATGGAATAGTCAACATCAGGTAAGTTGATAACCAAACCTGCATACAAATACTATACAACAAAATGTTTTTTTTTTTTTTTTTTTTTTTTTTTTTTTTTTTTTTTTTTTAAGAATAAAAGACATATACAACATAATATCAATAATCCAAAGTTTACAGTCATCATCCTCCCCTGAGGCATATGCCTCCCCTGAGGCTTATGCCTCCCCTTAAACTTTGCATTTAAGGGTTTAACATGCCAATATGGACCACCAAATATTGAAACCTTGGTCCATCAAATGCCTTGGTTAATAAATCTGCCACATTTTCATCTGTGTGAATTTTGACCACTTTAACCAAATGTTTCTCATAAGCATCTCTTTTAAAATGATGTCTGATTTCAATATGTTTAGTTCTATTATGAAAAACTGGATTTTTAACAATGCAAATGGTACTTTGATTGTCAATGAAAATGGTAGTATTCATGAAGTTATACCCATAATCCAGTAATTGATTCTGAATCCATAGAACCTAACCACAACAATTGGCAGCAGCAACATACTCTGCTTCAGTAGTAGAGGTAGCAACAATGGTCTGTTTCTTGCATTGCCAAGAAATCAGTCTTCTTCCAAGAAATTGACAACCTCCAGTTGTAGATCTTCTATCCAAATTGGCACCAGCATAGTCACTATCACTATAAGCTGCTAGCTGAAATGGAGACTCTTTGGGATACCAAAGACCTAATTGTGGTTGGCCTTTAAGATACTTAAAAATCTTCTTGACAGCATTCATATGAGAGGTAAGTGGAGTGACTTGGTGTCTTGAACATGCACTCACAGCAAATGTGATATCAGGTCTTGAGGCAGTCAAGTACATCAAAGAACCAATCATAGACCTGTATAAATGAACATTCACAGGAAGATCAGGATTAAGATTGTTCTTTGGTTTGGGAGCCTCATATGGAGTTGTGGCAGTCCTGACATTTTCCATAGCAAACTTGGACAACATATCTTTTACATATTTTTCCTGATGTATAAATATACCATCAGGTTTCTGTGCCATTTATTAGATTCATCCAGGGAAGCTTTGGCAACCAAACATGTTAGATCACCTTCAGGCTGAACATCATTCAGATTGAATGTGTATAAGTTGAAGGTTCTAGGAACTCTCAGCAATACAGTTGTGTCTTCTGGGAGTTTGAAGTCCTTGGAAAGTACAAGACACTCATCTTCAGAGAAGAAAACCTTATGCTTAGAGTCACATATTTGTGATACTGAGATAAGATTAAAATTCCCCAGTTCCTCCACATAGTAAACATTTTCAAAGTCTAACAATGGAGTCTTTATGGTTCCTTTCCCTGTTATTTTGCCATCTCTACCACCAAAGGTTACAGTGCCACCTCCTTCAATGGGCTCAAAGTCATGCATCTTATCCTTGTTCCCAGACATACTTCTAGAACAACCACTATCAAAGATGCCAACTTCAGTACTTTTCAAAGGATGTTCCTACAACAACAACAAAATTATATACAATATTAGTACACATTGGAGACTCAAGTCATTGCTGACTTGAGCCTGCCTTGTGGATCATCAGTAACAGGCCATGTAGATGTTTTAGATCCACCATTGTTCTTGGGCCTGTAATGCATATTAGGTCCCTTCTTAGTCCAAGAACAACCTGCTGAGGGCTTCACAGCAGTATTCCATTTCCCACCACCATTACACATTGAGTCAAAGTGATTAGGCCAATAATCATTATAAAAGAAAGAACTAGTGGGTCTGACATAAGGTCTAGTACTGGTTTTTCTCCAAGACAAATGAGTTTCAGCAGAATTAGGTTTCTGCTGATGTGGAACAAAAGATGGTATGTCATTAACATTCTTCCACATTTGCCTAGTTTTTCTTTGACTAACACCTGCACCCATTCTTTGCTCATGATATGTACAATCCTTAATCAAGTGATATTTACTTCCACACACAAAACACTTCTTCTTTTTAGAAGATTTATTCAAACCAAAAGAATTTCCATAACATGAAAAAGTATTCAAATCACTATGACAAACAGAATTGTTTTTAACAAAGCCAAAAGTATTATTATGCAAAGAATTGAAAAACAAGTCTTCAATAGAAACTGTCTTGTTATCAGCAGCAACTCTAGAAGGCTTGTGGGGAGTCTTGGGTGATGTCTTTGGTGTGGTCTTGGGAGTGGTCTTGGGCATGGTCTTGGGCAGATCTGACTTCTCACTTGAATCACAGCTAGCAAATGAGGTAGACCCTTCATCAGAAGACTTGTCACTGTTACAACAAGAGACAAAGTCATTAGATTTCACAATAGGGTCTTGAAAGTCAGTAGACTTTTTTCCATATAAATGATGTGATCCATCAAAGTCAGAAGGTTTGGACAAGTCTATAGGCATGTGTTCTCCTCTTATAGGTCCAGGTACAGCATTCATTCCCCCTTCCTTAACATATTTAACAGGTGTTTGATAAGCTAAGGCTGGTTCAGGGTCAAAAACACTAGACATATCAGGATAGGTTAACTCTTCAGGATCTATATATTTCTCATATCCTAATGCCTTTCTAGTCCTAACAGATTGACGACCATCAATTAATTTACTTAAATTAGATGCCCCTTCCTGCCATTTCATTCGACCAGTTATCTCTTTATCTAATTTAGCTTGTAACTCATGTTTTTCTTTATCTAAATCAGACGTCTCTTTTTCAGTACATTTTAATTCTATCTTAGCAACCTCTAAATCACTTTCTAGAACTCTTATTTTTTCTTCATATTTAACTTGATTCTTTTGAAACCATACTTTTTGTTTTTCTAATGTTTTTAAGGCCAGTTTATAAGACTCTACCTCTATATAGCACTCATTGTACTTTGGTTTCAATTCATCAAACTCTTGTTTAAGCTCATTGTATCTTACACTACATCCAAATACACAGTTGTTTACCTGAGAGATTCCCATCAAGGAGACTTGCTCCTTCTTGTCTTCTGAAGGTGTGAATGCCAGCAGATTCAATTGTGAAGAAGTAGCAGCTTCCTCTCCAGCAGGTTCATGATCACCCCAATCAATTTGGTGATCCAGAGTCACCATGGCCTTTGAAGGTACAGTCTTGGTATTCCCTGCTTCCAATGGATAAGAACCATATCTAACTTCATCTCCAGCCTTTCTATCTTTGCATTCCCTTGAAAAATGTCCCACTTGACCACAAGTGTAGCATTTAACCTTCCTTCTATCAAACCTTGCAGCTTCTTTGCCATTAAAACCAAACTTTCTTCCAGACTTGGCTTCAAACCTTCTGATGTTCATTGAGATCATTGCAAGCTCCCATTTCAAGTGCATCTCCTCCATTTCCAATGGATCTACCTGTTCAAAGTCCTCATAAGCAATAAACTGCTGAGGTTCATATTCAGCCACAAATGAATGAATAAGATCCTCCAACACATTACTTGATTTTGATTTAGGAGCAGTTTGATTATAAGTTTGAGAAGGTGCTCCTGATGAATATGAAATTGAGGCTTGATGCACAGGTTTAGAAGAGGCACCAACAAATGCAGAATGAGTGGATGGACGAATGGGACTTCTAACATCAGGCTCAAGTGATTTAAGCCTATTGTAGAGGTCATCAAAAGACATCATGTCCAACCCACCTTTGGTCTTGAGAGCAATACAAACTTGTAACCAAGATGGTGGCAGAGATCTCAAAAACTTAGAATTGCAGTCTTCATTGTCGGGTCTAGCCTTCAACTGATTAAGTTGACTCAATATTCGATGAAATCTATCATAACCCTTATGAATTCCCTCTTCTTCAGATATCTGAAATTCTAGGAATTTCTGCTTTAGCAAAGACTTCTGCAACCTTCTTGATTCCTCATTCCCACCAAATCTTGCTTTTATAGCCATCCAAAGATCCTTGGCATCCTCCATAAAATGGAAGTCACCCATATGGTCATCTGGTATAGCTTGGAGCAAAATAGTTCTGACTTTACTCTCCCTCTGCACAGCCAGAATCTCTTCAGCAGTTTTGGGTCCTACAACAGTAACAACTCCATCAGCATCTGTAACATGCTTCTTCAGACTATTCCCTTTCTTAACAACCTCCCATAGATTCCAATCAATGTTTGTGATCCAGTTCTGCATCTTCATGGACCACAGATGGTAATCTTCTGCATTCTTCAAGTATGGAAACTTAGCATTACTGTTTGAGAGATTGAGTTGTTGAAGAGAAGTGGTGTTAATGGTCTGGGTTGTATCTAAACACTATTTGTGAGGTGCTAGTGTATGACCTCCGTGCTTGTCTTTGGTCTTTAGTGGAACGATTATTTGTTGTAATTACTTTTATATTAGTGTTAAATGACCCCTAACTTGTATTTTGACTAGAATAAAAGCGCATTTGCTTGAGGACAAGCGAATCTCAAGTGTAAGGGTATATGATGAGGCGAAAAATGAACCACTTTTAGGGGGTCATTTAATCCCGGAATTGATTTTATTTGATCAAATATTGCCCTAAATCGTTCCTTTTTTGATTTTAGGTACTTTGGGAGTGAATTCTGGAAAAGGAAGCAATTCGGACGTTTTTGGAGCATAAAAGTGAAGAAAACGGCAAAGTCTTAATTTTCCAAGCTGAGAACAGAACCTGACGGCGTCAAGAGGAAGATCCTGACGGCGTCAAGAGTAAAATCCATGACGACTGATTCGCCTCAAACAGTCAACTAAGTTTACCAGGTGATGGTCAACCAAGTCAAACGTCTAAAACAAATGCTTCCGAGGAATACAGTGTTTTCCCGGGTCGTAAGTCCCAACGAGGTGTGCGATGTGATATTATAAACGAATCTGTAATTAGTGAATCTGAACAGGGAATGGTATAAAAGTGTGTGTGTGTGTGTTAAACTAAGGTTTTACAACTTAAAATAACTTAAATAAACTATTAAAACGATTACGTAAAACCTAGGTATCTAAAACGTATAAACGTACACCAATTTAAAATCAGACGCGACTGCGTACTGAGAAAAAGGTGAGTTTTAAGAAAAATAAACTACAAGGGTTAAAAATGAAAATTCTATAAACTTAAACTTAAAATAAAGTTAAATTAAGATTATTTTATTAATTATTATTAATTATTTAATTAAAAACTATTTAACTATTTAATTAGAAAATTATAAATACTACAAATTTAACTAAAAACTTATAAAAATATTTTCTAAACCTAAAATAGAACTTGAAGAAAGTATAAAAAATAAAAATAAATCTTTTTGTCTTTTTATAGATTTTCTATTAATTAAAAACTATTTATAATAATTAAACTAATTAAACTATTACAAATTACAAATAATATTAAACTAACTTAGAAAATTATGAAAATTTTTATAAATCTAATTAACCATCATATTAATCCTAAAAAATTATAAAAACTTTATTTTATATATTTATAAACTTGTTTACTAATTATTATTCTATTTATTATTTAATATCTAATTAAGCTATTTAAATTATAAAAACTATTAAATGAACAGTAAAAATTCTATAAAAATTACTAAAATTATATTATGACTTATAAAAGCTAGGAAAAATATAAAATATAGGTGTTACTATATAAAAACTGATTATGCTATTTAAAACTTATTTATTGATTAATTACTAATAAAACTATTATTAATTCTAATTAATATCAAATGATATTATAAAAACCTAAGAAAATTATTTAAATTACTTTAATATATAAGGAAATTATTAAAAATATAAAAATACAACTTACTTAATTAAAATCTAAAAATGAAAATTAAAATTAAATTGTATTAAATAGAAACTATCACTTAATTTTATATTGTTTTTTTCTGGATTTTTATTTTACAAAACTTTATTATACATAAAAATAAGTAACTTTAATAAAAACAATAATTTTAGAACTTAAAAATAAGCTAGTTATAAGTTATAATCCTAGACAGTTGACTTTAGTTGACTTAAATGGGAAATAAGCTCAAATGAGCTTATGTGGGACCCACCTTGGTGTTTTCTGGTTCAAATAAATGAGTTGAACTTGTCAAAGCTTAAAATGGCCAAAGAAGCTCAGTAGATAAGCTGGTAAGGCACAATAAGCTAATCCAAAACTTAGTTTTTACACAGAAATGGGACAAAGAATTGGGTCTGATTTAGGTGGGGTCCACTTGGATTCAAGTCAAACCAAGAGTCAACCTTAAGGGTCTGGTAGGAGGGGGGTTGGGAAAACCTATTTAGGAGGTGTGGGGCCCACTGTGGTGGTCACAAAACACCACCAAAGGTGGTGGTGGTGACTGACTATCTGGTGTGCAGGGGAGATATTCTCCCTGCAACTGTGTTTAGGGTTGAGTGGGGCCCAGTACTAAATTCCTAAAAATATAATGAAGTTGTGAAATCAAAGTTGAGGTGGTGTACTTGAACTAGGAACAAGTTTCAGTACCTAGAACCTCTTCCTAAATTCTAAATAATTCTTCCAATATTTGAGAAAATCTGATGTGTGTACAAATTGACTTTTTAGGAAACTTAAACTAGTTGACTAATTTGGATTTCTGATTTATCCTACAAGCTAAGTAAGTTATAATAAGCTAAGATAGAGGTAATTTAGGCCAAAGATGCAAATTACAAGCTAATGCAAAGGTTTATGGACTCTAAATCCCTCACAGTTAACTGTGAGGGTGAGTTTTTATTGATTTTGACTTTTAGACCTTTGAGCCTAAGATTTTATGGTTCCTAAGACCTAAGTTATACTAAAGTAACATGAAGCAAGAGGAAACAACACCAATAAACACCCTGAGCACAGAGGTATCTATTAAACCAAACACCCCCTTAAACTAAGTATTTTACTATAACTTGTAATATAACAACTACAACTATGATTCTAATACTTAAAACAGATTAAACAAAGTTAATTAAAGCTATATGAACTAAGATTATGCTACAGAAACAATAAAAACTACATGAACTAAAAATGAGAGTTAGCTTACAGTTGGGTAATGGACTGAGCAACAAAGAACCATGGACAAGAACAGACCTAAAGCTCACCAAAGAGCACTAAACCATATTCCATCCAAATCCAAGCATGCTCCTTGTATCATTCATCATCAAACCTGATTTTTTTATTTTATTTCTATTTAATTTGATTTTCTAGTTTTTTTCTAAGTAAACTGAATTGTAACTTTTATAGATGATCTAAGAGCTTATAAAAGCTTTGTCAGAGCTTAAATGAACCTATGAGATCATAAAACAACAACAACAAACAACAGACAACTTTTGAGATTTTTGAGAATTTAAGAAAATTGCATAAAATGAGAACTGAGCTAAAACTTGAAATTAACTTCAATTAAAGATTAAGTGACTTGAAATTAACTGAGAACAACAATATTTAACTTAAAATTACAACTAAAATAGAAAGAACATGACCTACGATTTAATTAAACTATTCCTAAAACTAATACGTTTTCTCTTCTGCTTCTTTTTCTTTATGTAATCCTCTTCTGAGCTAAGTGGGACCCATTTGACCTTTCCCACCAATTTGTAGCCATTGATATGGTTCCAATCATCTCAGCCGTTTAAATCTTAAACTTGGCGCCAAAGTCTTCCCAAGGTCCTGTAGATAACGTGGAGGAGTTATAGGGCATTAAATGGGTTTGGATGGTTGTGGTGAGGTGGAGGGTGATGTGGTGAGAGTGGGGAGCAAGAAACCAGTGAGGTGGAGGGGGTGGTATTGGTCTGAGTGGTGATGGTGGTTTGGGAGGGAAGGCAGTATAAGGGTGGTGGTGTTTGACTTTTGGGTTGACCCGGTTTTAGTATAAGGTGTGGACTGGGCTTGGAACTTGGGCCAGGGAAAATAGGAAGGATGGGTTTGGTTTGTGGAATGGATTGGGTTTTGTTTAGTTTTAGTAAATTAACAAAAGGGTCCGGTTTGGTTTTTAGATATTAAATCACAAGGACCAAAAATGTAATTAGGGAAAATTTGAAGGGTGGTTATGGCATTATTCCAATTTTGTTCAAAGGACCATAATTGCCAATATATGAATAGTACTAGGGTATTTTTGATATTTTTAATTTTTTAAATACCCGGGGACTAAAAGTGACAATTTACCAAACTTCAGGGACTAAATGTGTAAATTCACCAAACTTAACACCAAGGACCATTCCTGCAAAAGATTATTAGTACAAGGACCAAAATTAATTTTTCTCAAAGTTTTTACATCCCAGGGACCTTTTCTGTCAATTTCCAAAGTTGAGGGACTAAACTTGTAATTTTGTGAAACTTTGCACCAAAGGACTAAATATGTAACTTTATGATTAAAAAGGACCTTTGGTGACATTTTCATGTTTTTAGAATAACCAGGGACTAGTTTTGCCAATTTATTAAACTTGAGGGACTGAAACTGCCAACTATGCAAACTTTGTACGTTTTTAATCTGTTTTTGCATATTTTGCATTTAAAACATATAAAACACATCTTTAAGATATTTAAAGTATTTTGATACATATTTGAGTGTTTTTGGATGTTTTGGCAGCTCAGATTAGTATAAAATGATGAGTATTTATACACTCATCAATCCCCCACACTAAACTATTGCTAGTCCCTAGCAATCTATTTGAGAAAAACTTAATGGTTTTGAAAAACTCTTTACCAAAAGCCATCACTTCTGGAGTAGCCAGGTGTAAGAACTATGGCACACCTGATAACCGTGTGATTTTGAGCAAATCACCAGCTGTCAACGGATTTGATTAGTCTTTACCAAAAGCCGTTTGCTTCTGGACTAGCCAACTCTTGATGGAATAGTCAACATCTTGGTGAGCTGATTACCAATTATGGTTTTTCCACTGCCTTTACCACAAGCCATAATCTTGCGGGCTAGCCAACTCATTAGCTTTTTAGGATAATGGGGAGTTGAGGAACCATACAATTTTTGGCAAATTGCAAGCCATAAACGGGTTTGAGTTATCTTTACCAAGAACCGTTTGCTCCTGGATTAGCCAATCCTGTTGTGGGTTAGACATGGAGGATTGATACCATTTATTGCGTTCTAAGTGAGAAAAAATTTTAAAATTTTGGCTAAAATGGGGGTTCTTGATGGAACATGTGTTTAAATTCGTTAGACGAATCTCCCCCCACACTTAGAACTGAATATTGTCCTCAATATTCAAAATACCGGATGTTAAACCGACACTTAGAACGTAAGAAGAAAATATTTCATAGCCTTTATTTATTTAAGATGTATATACATACAATTATTTTTTAGATAAAACTTCTTAAATAGAAGCTATCACTATATGTACATTTTTTTTTTTTTTTTTTTTTTTTTTTTTTTTAGAATATATATATATACAACATGTGGGGTATCACCCCCACACTAGGGTGTTACACATGGGTGACAAGTCCATGTTTTTGCTAATGTTTTTGATTCCCGAGTCACTAGCTTGACTCGACCCCGTATTTGATTCCTTTTCTCCCAAACTGTCAGGTTTACCACGCAAGCTAACCGCTTGTGAATGGTTAACTGTAATAAAGAGGTCCTGAACAGACCTGGAGAAAAAGCAATTTAAAAATCTATGGAGAAGTAAGTGGAAGAAATCATCTCCAACGGACTTTCATTCAAGATGTTTAGATAAACATTTGAAGCACGTGAAAGTTCCACACCGATGAGACATAATGACACCCGGCTCAAAATTTATAAATGAGAATGCCGGGGTCAAAGATAGTGTCTTCATTCCCGAAGGAGTGAAGAATAGGAGAAATCACCCGGTAGGTGAAGGAAAGTAGGGAGATCTGAATAGCAATTAAGATAAGAACTTCCTCCTCAAGAAATGCATATTCAAGTGGAGGAGGCAAGTCCTTAAGCTTGATCTCAGGAAATTTATCAGTTTCCTCAACTGATTTGATTTCCTTATTATGAAGTTGTGGAAGAGGGGGAAATGGATCTTCGTTTAACAAACTTTCTAGAAAAAGAATATCCCCCTCGGGATCAAGATAATTAACATCAACTTCGTATGAAATTGAACTATCTTCATTCATAAAAGCCTCGAATTCGTCCAAATCATTTTCACTATCCGGAGGAAGTGGTTTGATCTGAGTGAGTTCAAACGCAGGATCATGAGTAGGAAAGAATTCTAACTCTCTCAAATCCGCTTCAAAGTCAAAGACTTCATTTTCATCCTTTGGTGGGATGGGATCCATAAGAGAAAGTTCATCAGCGAACTCTTCAAAAAGATAGTCATCATTAGACTCGGGAAGTGATGCATCAATAAATTCGATGTCTCCATAAGATAAACAATCATTACTGGAATCAGAGACAGTCTCAATTTGTTCATTTGGATTATCAAGGGTGGTAAGAATATCACACATATGATCAAGAATTCCCTGTGACTCACTTGGGATTGGGACAAGGTTCTCAACACTAGACTTTATGAATTCGTCAGATTCCTTTGCAGGAATTGTGTCAAGATGCTCGTCCCCCATGTTCAGAGAGTGAGTGGGAACCTCGGGTGTGATAACAACATACAGAGGGAGCTGAGAAGGGCCAGCAGTAATGGAGTCTACAAGTTCCATTATTTCTACTGCTGGTGATTCAGTTATATTATTTTCCCCCTGTATATCCATGGAAGGAGTCTCAACTGATGATCTCGATGAATCTTTTTGAATGATAACAATGTTATTATCATCATCACTGTCATCATCGTACTCAGAAAAAGCAGCATAGCGAATATTGGCACGTATTTTGGCTACTCTTTGCTCAGCAATTAAATCTTTCATGCTTCTTTTGTTTCTAATAGCACGTTCTTCAGCAAGTAATTCTGTGATAGATTTATCACGAGAATTTTGAATGAGTGGAAATTGTGGGGGTGTGGATGTGTCAAAACCGGAAAGTTGACATTGATCATCATTATGAGGACCCCCACAATGTACACAAGAAAAACTTGGTGCATTGTGAAACGACATATTAGCCAACTCCTCCTTAAGGTTTTTAAGTTTTTCAAGAGCCTCTAGACAAGGGTCTTGTTGGTTTTGAGGAGTTGCTTGGTTCATTTGGTACTGTGGAGGTGGGTCTTGAAACGAATAGTCGTAATTGTTACAAGGAAATGGATTCCTTGTTTGACAATCAGAGCTAAAGTGTGGACCTCCACAGTACTCACAACAGTTAAACTGTTGAGTCTGGCTTGGTGTATTTTGATACGAAGCATCATTGATATTTGGATAATATGATTCTTGCTCGTATGAATGTGATGGGTAGTTGGAAAAATTTGAGGAGTCGTTGAATGAGTTTTGATTAGGATCATAAGCAAATAAATTACTCGATCCACAAAACAAGCAACTCCCATTTTGAATATC
Source organism: Artemisia argyi (assembly GCA_030686995.1). Taxonomy (NCBI): domain Eukaryota; kingdom Viridiplantae; phylum Streptophyta; class Magnoliopsida; order Asterales; family Asteraceae; genus Artemisia; species Artemisia argyi. The sequence continues at coordinate 40,878,662 of CM060693.1, read as the reverse complement.
ATTACCACATTGTTCACATGTACACCAATGACATGGAAAACCGAAAAGAGGCTCACCACAACCGACACAAGGAACAAAATCTGGAGGTGGGACAAGTGGTGTGCTCTGAGAGCTAGCAATTTCCACCACTTCCGTTATGGTCTCGGGTTTTGGTTCTTGATAAACGTGAAGATCAGGTAAGTCGTTCTTTTCAGTTAATGCCCTAAGCTCTGTACGTTTGCTTGACAAACTTTTAACCGTAAACCGTGAAAGATCAGGATTGATTCTTGAAGGTTTAGGAGCATTTGTGAGCTCAGGTTTTTGGACAACTGTGGTTTGGACGTATTTAGCACCTCCATCGTCAGAGGAAAGTACAAGGTCCTTTGTCACCTCGGTTTTGTGATCTCTTTCCCTCATCGGAGAGGGAATAGGGATAGATGGATCATCATGATCAACACGAATTCTAAGTTTCTCGGACAAGGCTTGATACTTTTCAAGCGTGAATAAGAATTCGGGGTTCATAGATGCCATAAGAATATAGAAGTTTAGAATTAAATGGATAGAGGGAAAAGAGCTAAAGAATCAAAAAGGATAGGAGGGTAAAGATGGATATTTTTGTGTTTTGTTTTATAAAAGTTTAGATAAAAGATGGTAAATATACAATGGATGTGTGTCCAGAATTACTAATACGCAAAATCGTTTAGAATAAGCGCAAAACCTCCCCGGCAGCGGCGCCAAATTTTGATTCGCCTCAAACAGTCAACTAAGTTTACCAGGTGATGGTCAACCAAGTCAAACGTCTAAAACAAATGCTTCCGAGGAATACAGTGTTTTCCCGGGTCGTAAGTCCCAACGAGGTGTGCGATGTGATATTATAAACGAATCTGTAATTAGTGAATCTGAACAGGGAATGGTATAAAAGTGTGTGTGTGTGTGTTAAACTAAGGTTTTACAACTTAAAATAACTTAAATAAACTATTAAAACGATTACGTAAAACCTAGGTATCTAAAACGTATAAACGTACACCAATTTAAAATCAGACGCGACTGCGTACTGAGAAAAAGGTGAGTTTTAAGAAAAATAAACTACAAGGGTTAAAAATGAAAATTCTATAAACTTAAACTTAAAATAAAGTTAAATTAAGATTATTTTATTAATTATTATTAATTATTTAATTAAAAACTATTTAACTATTTAATTAGAAAATTATAAATACTACAAATTTAACTAAAAACTTATAAAAATATTTTCTAAACCTAAAATAGAACTTGAAGAAAGTATAAAAAATAAAAATAAATCTTTTTGTCTTTTTATAGATTTTCTATTAATTAAAAACTATTTATAATAATTAAACTAATTAAACTATTACAAATTACAAATAATATTAAACTAACTTAGAAAATTATGAAAATTTTTATAAATCTAATTAACCATCATATTAATCCTAAAAAATTATAAAAACTTTATTTTATATATTTATAAACTTGTTTACTAATTATTATTCTATTTATTATTTAATATCTAATTAAGCTATTTAAATTATAAAAACTATTAAATGAACAGTAAAAATTCTATAAAAATTACTAAAATTATATTTTGACTTATAAAAGCTAGGAAAAATATAAAATATAGGTGTTACTATATAAAAACTGATTATGCTATTTAAAACTTATTTATTGATTAATTACTAATAAAACTATTATTAATTCTAATTAATATCAAATGATATTATAAAAACCTAAGAAAATTATTTAAATTACTTTAATATATAAGGAAATTATTAAAAATATAAAAATACAACTTACTTAATTAAAATCTAAAAATGAAAATTAAAATTAAATTGTATTAAATAGAAACTATCACTTAATTTTATATTGTTTTTTTCTGGATTTTTATTTTACAAAACTTTATTATACATAAAAATAAGTAACTTTAATAAAAACAATAATTTTAGAACTTAAAAATAAGCTAGTTATAAGTTATAATCCTAGACAGTTGACTTTAGTTGACTTAAATGGGAAATAAGCTCAAATGAGCTTATGTGGGACCCACCTTGGTGTTTTCTGGTTCAAATAAATGAGTTGAACTTGTCAAAGCTTAAAATGGCCAAAGAAGCTCAGTAGATAAGCTGGTAAGGCACAATAAGCTAATCCAAAACTTAGTTTTTACACAGAAATGGGACAAAGAATTGGGTCTGATTTAGGTGGGGTCCACTTGGATTCAAGTCAAACCAAGAGTCAACCTTAAGGGTCTGGTAGGAGGGGGGTTGGGAAAACCTATTTAGGAGGTGTGGGGCCCACTGTGGTGGTCACAAAACACCACCAAAGGTGGTGGTGGTGACTGACTATCTGGTGTGCAGGGGAGATATTCTCCCTGCAACTGTGTTTAGGGTTGAGTGGGGCCCAGTACTAAATTCCTAAAAATATAATGAAGTTGTGAAATCAAAGTTGAGGTGGTGTACTTGAACTAGGAACAAGTTTCAGTACCTAGAACCTCTTCCTAAATTCTAAATAATTCTTCCAATATTTGAGAAAATCTGATGTGTGTACAAATTGACTTTTTAGGAAACTTAAACTAGTTGACTAATTTGGATTTCTGATTTATCCTACAAGCTAAGTAAGTTATAATAAGCTAAGATAGAGGTAATTTAGGCCAAAGATGCAAATTACAAGCTAATGCAAAGGTTTATGGACTCTAAATCCCTCACAGTTAACTGTGAGGGTGAGTTTTTATTGATTTTGACTTTTAGACCTTTGAGCCTAAGATTTTATGGTTCCTAAGACCTAAGTTATACTAAAGTAACATGAAGCAAGAGGAAACAACACCAATAAACACCCTGAGCACAGAGGTATCTATTAAACCAAACACCCCCTTAAACTAAGTATTTTACTATAACTTGTAATATAACAACTACAACTATGATTCTAATACTTAAAACAGATTAAACAAAGTTAATTAAAGCTATATGAACTAAGATTATGCTACAGAAACAATAAAAACTACATGAACTAAAAATGAGAGTTAGCTTACAGTTGGGTAATGGACTGAGCAACAAAGAACCATGGACAAGAACAGACCTAAAGCTCACCAAAGAGCACTAAACCATATTCCATCCAAATCCAAGCATGCTCCTTGTATCATTCATCATCAAACCTGATTTTTTTATTTTATTTCTATTTAATTTGATTTTCTAGTTTTTTTCTAAGTAAACTGAATTGTAACTTTTATAGATGATCTAAGAGCTTATAAAAGCTTTGTCAGAGCTTAAATGAACCTATGAGATCATAAAACAACAACAACAAACAACAGACAACTTTTGAGATTTTTGAGAATTTAAGAAAATTGCATAAAATGAGAACTGAGCTAAAACTTGAAATTAACTTCAATTAAAGATTAAGTGACTTGAAATTAACTGAGAACAACAATATTTAACTTAAAATTACAACTAAAATAGAAAGAACATGACCTACGATTTAATTAAACTATTCCTAAAACTAATACGTTTTCTCTTCTGCTTCTTTTTCTTTATGTAATCCTCTTCTGAGCTAAGTGGGACCCATTTGACCTTTCCCACCAATTTGTAGCCATTGATATGGTTCCAATCATCTCAGCCGTTTAAATCTTAAACTTGGCGCCAAAGTCTTCCCAAGGTCCTGTAGATAACGTGGAGGAGTTATAGGGCATTAAATGGGTTTGGATGGTTGTGGTGAGGTGGAGGGTGATGTGGTGAGAGTGGGGAGCAAGAAACCAGTGAGGTGGAGGGGGTGGTATTGGTCTGAGTGGTGATGGTGGTTTGGGAGGGAAGGCAGTATAAGGGTGGTGGTGTTTGACTTTTGGGTTGACCCGGTTTTAGTATAAGGTGTGGACTGGGCTTGGAACTTGGGCCAGGGAAAATAGGAAGGATGGGTTTGGTTTGTGGAATGGATTGGGTTTTGTTTAGTTTTAGTAAATTAACAAAAGGGTCCGGTTTGGTTTTTAGATATTAAATCACAAGGACCAAAAATGTAATTAGGGAAAATTTGAAGGGTGGTTATGGCATTATTCCAATTTTGTTCAAAGGACCATAATTGCCAATATATGAATAGTACTAGGGTATTTTTGATATTTTTAATTTTTTAAATACCCGGGGACTAAAAGTGACAATTTACCAAACTTCAGGGACTAAATGTGTAAATTCACCAAACTTAACACCAAGGACCATTCCTGCAAAAGATTATTAGTACAAGGACCAAAATTAATTTTTCTCAAAGTTTTTACATCCCAGGGACCTTTTCTGTCAATTTCCAAAGTTGAGGGACTAAACTTGTAATTTTGTGAAACTTTGCACCAAAGGACTAAATATGTAACTTTATGATTAAAAAGGACCTTTGGTGACATTTTCATGTTTTTAGAATAACCAGGGACTAGTTTTGCCAATTTATTAAACTTGAGGGACTGAAACTGCCAACTATGCAAACTTTGTACGTTTTTAATCTGTTTTTGCATATTTTGCATTTAAAACATATAAAACACATCTTTAAGATATTTAAAGTATTTTGATACATATTTGAGTGTTTTTGGATGTTTTGGCAGCTCAGATTAGTATAAAATGATGAGTATTTATACACTCATCAACGACCCAGTGCAAACCTGACGGCGTCACAACAAGGGCGTCAAGAGTTAATTTGGTGACGGCCTACATAAGGTGAATACATGATGGCGTCAGACCCAGATCTAGGCAGTCCGAGAAACTATTTGGCGGCGAGATGACGGCGTCAGACATTTGTTCTTGACACCGTCACCTATCAAACTCTATATATAGTTTTCTATTTTTCATTCATTAGAGAGGAACGTGTGTGGAGAAAACTATGGCCGAACTTTGTAAACCCTAGGTCATATTTTACAGTGTTTTCAAGGGTTTTCACCCCTTGAATCCTTTCATGTTCAATTGAGATAAGTCTTCTCTTAATTCATTCAATATGTCTATGTGTTGTTTGAATATATCTCTTGTGTTTCCTTAGATCTAATGAAACCTAGATGTTAATTATGTGTTGATTACATGTTTATGGTTGTACTGGATGAATGATTTCAATGTTAGGCTTAAGAAAACTGGCAGATCTCCATTGTGTAACATGCTTGAACGTCTTAGGAAACATGAACCGATGTGTACTAGGTTTTATTGGTTGTATTTAATGCATGAGTAAATTCTAGTGATCCCATGTTAGGAGCTTCTTAGCCGGCTCAACATAGGAGTGAAGTAGGCGCTCATAGGATTGGGGAAGTAAGTACGCCACCCCATGAATGGTATTAAGGAATAAAATCCGTCATCCACGCAACTATAACAAGTAATTAACATGTAAAAGATATCTAGGGAGTAGTGAAATCTAAGTAAACATAATTCTCCCACATATTACTCACAACTCTAGTTAATTTAGTTTTATTTTCATTTTTAGTATTTTATTTTGATTGCATCTTTAGTATTGGGTTAGTTGACTAGCAACTAATTCCGCCAAACTCCTTCAAAACCCGAGATTTTTACTTGCTTTCTAAAAAATATAAAAAATACATAAAGAATCATCCCTCATCTCTAGACCTAGTCTTTAGGTTTTCTAATCCTAGCGACACTATTCCTAGCTGAACGATCAATCCCCCGGTACTTGTCATTATACTATACTACATCGATCAGGTACACTGCCTGGTGGGGGTTGTAAGCTTCTCGAGATCCCTCGAGAGGTAAAGCTTGGTGCAATCCCTACGCATCAGCTTCAACATGATGTTACGTGAAATATACAAGCTCCCTAAGTTTAGAAAAGCCTTGGCTAGAGGCGATAGTTAGAAAACATGAGTTGGCGTTTTCCCGTAAATGGGTACTTTAAAAGTAGGATCTCGCAAGTCTCAAAACTCGTTTCGAGTGTTCTCAATTAAGCACATAACATATTCATACATGTATTGAAAGATCCACATTTGTCGGATAAGGGGAAAGCCAACTTTCAAAATTCGCCCGGAACCATACAGACTCCTGGCGCGTCACCCGCGAGTTGACGCGCGGGCAGCGCACCAGGAGCAGACATTGGCTCTGGCGATTTTGAGCTAACGTTTGTTATTTTATGTTGTTTCGATGGTTTATTTGTCATCATTAAAACATAAAGAGATCTTGATCATGTTGCCTCAACAGTCGTGTCACTTAAAACACTTTTATTGTATATTGTTGATACGTTTTATATGCAATATACTCTTTTCGTCTTAAAATAATTGTTCTCCATAAAAAACACACAATTTACAAAAACATATGAGAAACTCGATCAAACTTCTTTATTTATTTTTAGTAATGAACAATTAAATTATGACATACAAAAAAAAACATGGACTATTAATTTAAGACGCAGAGAGTAGCATATTGTCAAAGAGGATCATACCATACTAATAAATGTTGACATACCAAGGAGGCGTATGAGTTAATTTTTTTTAACGACAAAGATAAGATAGACCAACAACAATGTTTTAGAAGAAATTAAAAGTGAACATAGGTCCTACAGGTCACAACTAAAACGACCATTAGTTAACATGTCAAAAACCCTAACCTATTTCCTTTTCAATGTTTCGGCTGGCTAAGGGTACATGGGAGGGATTTTAGATCCTTCCTCTAATTAAGTTACACTTAAATCCCTTTAATTAACATTTAATGACCATTTGTTAACTATCGTTAAGTAACTATACTAGTTAATGACCATTTATGTACTTATCATGAAATATAATTAATATAATACATATAATATATTAATTACATTATAAATTGTATATGTTAATGTGTATGACACCATAGGCTCACGTATATTCCGGATATATATTTATTTGTAATATGGACATGTCCCAACAGCTCCCACTTGGACATGTCTCAAATAAATATAATAAAATTGGTAAGCATCTAGCAATACGTCAATGCTCCCACTTGGACATATCCCAGCATATTAAACATGTAATAATCACGAGTAAACGCAGAGGATATATGGATCATGTATAGCATATAATTAATTAACATAAACACAAGAAAACTATCTTGGTTACCTTTTCTGATTGTAGATTGAACGAGGAGCGGATTCAAGAAAACATGTACTAATTTCCCCTTTAAACCACATGATTAACTACAGAGATTCTTAAGTAAGAATCCCCTATGGTCTCACACACAACACGTTAATCGCAATAGAATTAGAATGCTAGTTCTTAGATGAAGATACGAAAAACGAATTACTTTGATTCTTTAAACCAAAACCCTTGCCTTAGGGGGGGTGTACAATCGGCTCAAGAAGGAAGGGAGAGGACAAGAAGAGAAGTCTTGCTTAGGGTTTTCCAAGAATGTGAATAATGAATCCAAGAGGTTCATTATATAGCTAAGCAAATTTAGGGAACAAGTCACAAACCAGAACCTCATTCCTTTTCAATGTTTCTGCCGACCTAGGGTATAGCGGAGGGATTCTAGATCCTTCCTCTAATTAAGTTACAATTAAGTCTCTTTAGTTAACATTTAACGACCATTACTTAACTGCCGTTAAGTAACTATATTAGTTAACCACTGTTATCTACTTATCATGAATAATAATTAATATAATACATATAATATATTAACTAGCAGGGTACACGCGCGATGCGGCGGCGGGTACCCTGTGACTAAATTTTTTGGCAATGTGATTTTATTTGGCCATACTTTTTTTTAACAATTAATTTACGAATAACAATAACTTTAGTTAAGGCGGTAGTATAATTGCAAGTAGTTAAAGATTATGTGATTGTTAACGTGTTGTTGCGGTGACAAGGAGGCGGATAGCGGTTGCATGACGATGTAGGAGGTCGTGGCGGTTGACATTAACGGGTAGTTGCAAATAACTAAAAGGTTGCGTAATCACATTCACATAGCTATACATATCATTTATAACGTAAAACTTTTTGATGCGTTTAGCATGTAATCTCCATGATCCAAAAAAAGACTTCTATATAAGCTATATGTAAAAGTTGCAACTTTAAAGTAAAAATAGTTCAAGTAGATAATTTTGTATTAATAGTTGTATAATTGTTTGCATTCGCATTTAGATATTTAGCAAGAGTATCTTATCCATGTGAAGTTACGATATAGTGTATCTGTTTGATTTTAATGCACTACTATTAACATATATTTGATTTTCACTAATGGGCTTTTAAAAATACAAACAAAATATATATATATATATATATATATATATATATATATATATATATATATATATATATATATATATATATATATATATATATATATATATATATATATATATATATACTTATTATGCTTTGAAAATAAACTCGATCGGTTATACTTAAATATTAGGGTTTTGTTTCGGTCATTTACGCATCCTCTCTTTCTCTAAACCATGCTCACACGACACTTCATCCTAATTTCCCAATCATATTTTTTCCTCTTCTTTAGATTCAAGCATTTCTTGTCGTTGTTTTTATGCTTTCGAGCTTCTGAATCCTTTACATTTAATAATAAAAAAATCAAGTATAAATTATAACAATTAGTATTATCATCTCTTCTAATTTTTTTTTAGTGCATTAAAGTGTCTTGTTGATGATTAAATATTTTTATGAAAAATTCAATCCTCTCATGATTTTATGGATATTTACTTTGGTGTCTTTTTGTCTTACCTTGTTTGTTATTATTCAAGATTAAGATTAAAAAAAAAAAAAAAAAAAAAAAAAAAAAAAAAAAAAAGTACATGTGATTGTGATATAATTTTCATATGATATAAAACTTCAGACTTATATTTTTTGTTGATGTACTCTTGTTTTTTATTATTAATCTAGTCCATGTCAATTCAATTATTTAAGTCTGAAGTAAATAATATGGAGTAGTACCAAGTATTTTTGTGGTGGGTCGAGCGTCTAGGTTTTGGATTGTCTCAACGTTAAATGTTCCTGTTTTTTGTGTTAAAAGTTTGTACAATTTTTTTATTGCAGAAAAGTAGAGAAGAATTTGGTTCGATCGGGCCGAATCTTTTTGTGGAAGCAAAAGCCAAAAGTGTTGGGTTCACTTTGAGGTGTTACTTGGGTTTTCCTAGCTAGCGGTTGTACATGATTTCAGTTCTAAAAATGCGTTCTTTTAAGTCTTTGGATTATTAGTTTAAAAATAGATTAGTAGCTTGTTAGTTTGTACTATGTGATAAAATGGTTGTACTTGTGAGTGATTTTACTAAGATTGGTAATGTTTCACAAGCTCCTCTTGTGAGTGATTTTACTTCACAAGAACCGCTTGTGAAGGATTTACTGGGAACAAAGGAAGTTGGTTCTACTCCTATAGTTGAGAAAATTGGTAAGCTTGAAAAACTACTTATTGATGGGAAAGCTACTCTTGTTGATGATGATTGTCATCCTATTCCGTCTACCTCTTTTACTAAGAGGGCTAACCCATTTTCAAAAGTGGGTGAGGTTGTGGTTTCTGATAGTGATGATGATGAGGTTCTTAACACGTTCGACGAATCAGCAAATCTTTTTGGTGGTGGTCATGAGCGTGAAGATGAGTTTGATGACTATGATGATTATTCGAAGCAAATTTATGATCTTTCAGAGAATTTGGATGCTCTTAATGCCATTTATGGCTTTAATCTCCAAGGTTGTAGGAAGTAGTGTATCTTTTTGTCAGAGTCTCTTAATATCATGTGGTTAGTGGTTTTGTTTTCTTGTTTAGAAAATAGGAAGTATCTTGTTATGTAAGCTTTTCGCCTATGTAACGGGCTGAGATATGGGATTCACCCATATCCGTTGTACTTAAACGTTTTTCGGAGTAATATATTTACCGGGTCGTTGACCTTTTACCCAGGAAAAAAAATGGTTGTACTTTTGAGTGAGTGGGTGGTTTAATAAGAGTATTAAGTACATGGACTCCGGATCCCTTAAAAAGTGTAATCATTCTACAAAGTCTAAAAAGTATTTACAACCGTTGGATTATAATACAAGATCATAGCAAATTAAAGAGAGACATATACACATAAGGGCATACTCGTCATTCCACCAAAAGTAATAATCTGTATGGTCATACCAGATCCCCACTTCTCCAAACGATCTCCGGTGATCTTCATCATCACCACCACCACCATTGCACATCATCCCCACTGTCAAGACGATCTCCGGTGATCTTCATCATCTTCAACATCACCGTCTTCACGCTGTAACCATCAACAGATCTGAAGAACGAACAGACACCGGAGAATCTCCGGCGGGAATTTCCGACCAAGTCAACAGATATCCGATGATCTTCACCATCTTCAACATCACCGTCTCCATGCTGTAACCATCAAAAAATAACATTCAATCAACACGCCCTTTTCATTTATCCGATGATCGCAATCCTGATCTGAGAAGTCAACGACGCCGGTGACCTCCAATTCACACCGTGACTCCATCGCGATGTTGTAGATGCGGTGGTGGTGTAAGATCGTGACGGAGTTGACGACGGTGACGGTGATTTAGATGAGAGAGATGACTGGAGCCTGGTGGATGAGGATGATGAGGATCGGGCGGCGCGTCGGAGGAGCGTGGAGGAGTGGTGACCGCTTATATGCATATTTGTTGATTGAATTAGTTAGAGAAAGAGAGAATATTGTGGAAGGGGGCGTGTGGGAATTGACACAAAAGTTCTTTATGGTGCATCATTTACTGAACTTTTTAATTGATTAATTAAAAACTTTGTTTTAGAGTTATATATAAAATGAAAATGAAAATGAAAAGAAGCTCATTTTCATTCTTCAGTTAATTGTGAAAAATGAAAATGAAGGGGGCGTGTGGGAAGGGTGAGTTAATTGTCTCCATGCTGTAACATTCATCAGTTATCGAAAAAATAAAGTTCGTTATCGAAAGTAACGTTCATCAGTTATTGAAAAAATAACGTTCATCAGTTATTTTTTATAACGTTCATCAGTTATCGAAAGTAACATTCATCAGTTATCGAAAAAATAACGTTCGTTATCGAAAGTAACGTTCATCAGTTATTGAAAAAATAACGTTCATCAGTTTTTTTTTATAATGTTCAGCAATTAATGTAAGATTCAAATTGATCACAGTTAATAAGGTTCATCAGTTAATAAGGTTCATTAGTTAATAAGGTTCATCAGTTAATAAGATTAATAAGGTTCATCAGTTAGTTAATAAGGTTAATAAGGTTCATCAGTTAATATGGTTCATCAGTTAATAAGGTTAATAAGGTTCATCAGTTAATAAGGTTAATAAGGTTCATCAGTTAATATGGTTCATCAGTTAATAAGGTTCATCAGTTAATAAGGTTCATCAGTTATTTTTTATATTGTTCATCAGTTATTTTTGATAACGTTTATCAATTATTTTGTTCATCAGTTAATAAGGTTCATTAGTTAATAACGTTAATAAGGTTCATCAGTTAATAAGATTAATAAGGTTCATCAGTTAGTTAATAAGGTTAATAAGATTCATCAGTTAATAAGGTTCATCAGTTAATAAGGTTAATAAGGTTCATCAGTTAATATGGTTCATCAGTTAATAAGGTTCATCAGTTAATATGGTTCAACCAAAGTAACTGATGAACAAAATGTCTTTTTTAAAAATCAGTTAATAAGGTTCATCAGTTAATAATATAGTTCATCAGTTAAAAAAAAACAAAAAAAAAAACAAAACTTTTTGAATCTTACATTAATAAAATGACTAAAGGTGCATTGTTGTACAAAAATTAGTGCATTTAACTCGATTTTAAGACTAAAAATCTAAGCTAAACATTTCATCAAACACGTTGTGTGCAACAAATATGTGTAAAACGTCATCTTTAACATACGATATCTCACTCATATCATATTGGATTTGAGTGATTCAAATTTTTGGGTAAAGAATGGCCAAGAAGCTACAACTTTCGTGTTTTAAGTTTTGCAAAATTCGGCCTTTAAACTAGACAAAATTAGAGCCGAAAATGCTAAAATTTTCAAGAAAATCATGACCAAATCAATATGTCAAAAAAAAAAGTTTCGAAAAAATTAAAAAAATTTATACCAAATTAAAGAGGATTAAATTTTAAAAAATATGGTGAAATCGGTTTTTTGTAAAAGTTTGTCATTTGAAAGTTATTTGCATTTGAAATTTAAGGTGAAATTTAAAAAATAGGTCAAATGACCAAAACACCCTCTAACTAAAAATATTAAAGAAAAAAGGGAGGGAGTAGGTGGGGACACATGGCATTAGCTTAGTGGTTAGAATCCTTTTTAGCCTTTTTAATTTTGATCCCCTTTCTAGGGGATCGCAACTCTAATTACATGTGTTGAATTGATGTGTTTATACTTTAAATTATTGTACATAATGCTTTTTTATTTGTATTTACTTAAAAATCTATTTTAGGAAATCTTAAAAAATTAATAGGAGAGAAGGTGCAACATGCATTATAAGTAATATATATTACACTATAAATTGTATTTATGTGTTAACGTGTGTGACCCTATAGGTCACGTATATTCCGGATGTATATTTATTTGTGATGTTAATATCACTTGGTGATCCGTCAGTAATTTCCGTTGGTATTCAACGACGGATTAGAAACGGAAAACAACGTCTGCGATAATTCGTCGGTAAAATCGGCTGTTAGAATTACCAACGACGATAATACCTACATAAATATTCAGTCGGTGTCTCGGTGATCCGTTAGTAACAGTCTGACAGAAAACTGACGGATTTGCTCGTCATTGTATTCCAGTAGTGTTCAGAAATTAAAACAAGTTGTAATTATTGTTTTGTTGTTTTTGTAATTATTGTTTGTTTTTAGTTGCAACGAAATGACAAAAAATCCTTCGAGTGAAAAAGGGAATATTATACAACTTTAATTAGGTCGTTTTGTTAAATATAAATGGTGTGCATGTTCTTCTCTTTGGATTGTGGCTAAACAAACTAGTAAGTGCATGATGCATGCCTAGCTATTTAATTTTATATATTTTTGCTTTTACGGTTAATTTCCTTTGGAGCAATTTGATTGAAACCATGTCCTTACTTTTGTACGACAGACTTTTGTATGTTGATGTGAACTTTCGCAGTATATATTTGCAAATGTCCCAGCCCCACACTGGATCCACGAAGATTAAAAAGCGAAAAGTCATGTCTTTATCAATGAACATTTAGACATTTTGGACTGTCTAGATAAATATGGCCAACACTACACTTTCTAAAAGAATATGATTGTATTATTTACATAGCTTAAAGCCAAAAATAATGAATTAAGTTGGTGTTTGATAAAAGAAAAATTGGAACTGCAAATAAAATTATATTAAAAAATGCTAGCAATATACTAGAAATTACAAAAGAGCGGGTAATTAAAGCTTTAAATGAGTTCAAATCCATTATATCCAATTTAGAGGTAACTACATTTTTGGTCCTTGTGGTTGTATCAAAATCTCACTTTTGGTCCAAAATTCAAAAAACGTTCAATATCAGTCCAAAAGTCCATGTGGACTTCATTTTTAGTCCAAAATTTGTCCCTAGTTAGTTTAGTCGTTAAGTACGTTGCACCGTTAGTCCCTAGTTAGTTTGGTCGTTAGCAATGTTTACACCGTTAGTCCTTGTGGTTAAAAAATTGAAAAAATTCGAAAAAAAAAATTTCCAAAAAAAATAATTTGAAAAATTAGAAAAAAATTCTAAAAAAAAAATTTTACGAAATTTTTTTTTTTCCAAAAAAAAAATTTCTAATAAAAATTTTTCTTATAAAATTCGAAAAAATTAAAAAAAAAAAAAAAAAAAAAAAAAAAAAAAAATTTGACGAAATTTTTTTTTCCAAAATTCGGAAAGAAATCCAAAAAAAAATTCGAAAAAAAAAATTCTAATAAAAAATTTTCTTTTAAAAATTTCTAAAAAAATTTCTAATATATTAAAAAAAATTCTAATATATATAAAAAATTTCTAAAAATTTCCAAAAAAAAAAATTTCTAAAAATTTCTAAAAATTAAAATGTGTATGTATATATATAAAAAAATTTCATCAAAATTTTTTTTTTTATAAAATTTTTCGAATTTTTTAAGAAAAAATTTTATTAGAATTTTTTTTTTGGAAAAAAAAAGTTCGTCAAAAAAAAAATTTATAAAATTTTTCGAATTTTTTAAGAAAAAATTTTTTCGAAAATTTTATTGAAAAATTCGAAAAAAATTTTCAATAAAAAAATTCGAAAAAAAAAATTTTCAATAAAATTTTTCAATAAAATTTTATTAGAATTTTTTTTTTGGAAAAAAAAATTCGTCAAAAAAAAATTTTTTAGAATTTTTTTCGAATTTTTCAAAAAAAAATTTTCGAAAAAAAATTTTCTTAAAAAATTCGAAAAATTTTATAAATTCTTTTTTTGACGAACTTTTTTTTTCCAAAAAAAAAATTCTAATAAAATTTTTTCTTAAAAAATTCGAAAAATTTTTTGACGAAATTTTTAGGAAAATTTTTTATATATATACATACACATTTTAATTTTTAGAAATTTTTAGAAATTTTTTTTTTTGGAAATTTTTAGAAATTTTTTATATATATTAGAATTTTTTTTAATATATTAGAAATTTTTTTAGAAATTTTTAAAAGAAAATTTTTTATTAGAATTTTTTTTTTTCGAATTTTTTTTTTGGATTTTTTTTCGAATTTTGGAAAAAAAAATTTCGTCAAATTTTTTTTTTTTTTTTTAATTTTTTCGAATTTTTTAAGAAAAATTTTTATTAGAAATTTTTTTTCAAATTTTTTTTTTGGAAAAACAAAATTTCGTAAAAATTTTTTTTTTAGAATTTTTTTCTAATTTTTCAAATTATTTTTTTTTGGAAATTTTTTTTTTTCGAATTTTTTCTATTTTTTAACCACAAGGACTAACGGTGTAAACATTGCTAACGACCAAACTAACTAGGGACTAACGGTGCAACGTACTTAACGACTAAACTAACTAGGGACGAATTTTGGACTAAAAATGAAGTCCACGTGGACTTTTGGACTGATATTGAACGTTTTTTGAATTTTGGACCAAAAGTGAGATTTTGATACAACCACAAGGACCAAAAATGTAGTTAACTCTCCAATTTATGCAAATTTTCTTCTATCAGATAAATCAATCTAGCTTTTCACTTGCATTCCACACATTATATCTATGTTCTCAATTAGCATTATATATACTTCCATTCGACACATTATATCTATGTTCTCAATTCTTGTTAATAAAATTAGTCGAGGACAACATACATATATAAGTTCTTGATCATCATCCCAAGTTCCCAACATGACATAAAATGGTCGAGAATGCTCCTAAAACTAGCTAGACTTACGAATACTACATATTGCATTATTATTGTTCTTACATATACATACAATCATACATACATGGTACAAACATGCATATACATATGATTATATGTATTATTAGTGTTTTATTTTTTCTCCAGCTTTGATTCTTGTTGGATTTCATCCCCCGATAAGATTGTTACAGTGATCGATTCTTGGTCGTTTTGTTCATCATTAACCGGTTTTACAGCTCCACCAAAAAGAAATGGCCGTTTTTCTTTTTTGTCAGATGTTATGTCCTTAGTCTTTTTGAAACGAGCTTGATTAGAAAGTTCTTCAACCGCCTCTGATATGGTTTCAACGCATTTTATGATGTCAATTAGTATTGAAATGGTAGCGATGACGGGTATAGTTTCTACGATGTTCCAGTTCTCCACATTCGAAGCTTGTAATGTGGTATTGAATTCCTCTATCGCGTTTTTGCAGTTTTCTATATGAGTGGCTGAAGTAGAAGGATACACCATTCGTTTCATCGACAAGGCTAATTCTTTCAAGGCTTTTCCGACTTCCAAGCTCATTTTCATGCATGGTTCTTGGATTGATTTTTGAAACTCGGAGGGCACCTATATATGACAACACAAAAATACTTTGTTAGAAACATAAATACATGTACTTGCTTTTACATATATAAACACATACAACAAATATATACTAAAAAAACATATAATTCCATACTTCCAATCTTGTGTCGAGATATCCATGGAGAGCTTCGATATGGTGTGCACATTGTCGCGTACAAACGCCAATCTTCAAGTATTGTTTCCATGGATGACGAAATAGAAATTTTCCATGCCCTATTTCCCACCATGCAAAATTTGCCTGGTGACAAATATATTTCATTAGAATAGATTAGATACATGCAACTTATATACACCATAAGAACAAACTTAAAGCTTTTAATTGGCTTGGTGCATAAAGCTATTTTTAATACTTTCTCCATCTTAAAATAATTGTCATCTGATAAAAAAATAAAAAAATAAAAATAAAAAATAATGTTTTGTCTCTCTTACATTTTACTAATTAACAGTTTTAATTTTAAATAATCAATTATCGTTTTTTTAAAGTTAGTAATACTAATATCGAATAAGTTAATATGGTAATCTACACAAAAAAAAATTTTTTTTTTTAGTAGTGGACAATTAATTTCGGACATTTCAAAAAGTAAACGTAAACAATAATATTGGCATCTATGGAGTAGAAAGCATTAAAAGTATCCTAACCAGTGATTCCTCAGTGGCTTTAGAATTAAGTACACCTTTATAAGCCGCAAGAAATGATTTGTCATCTTCATTAGATGTACTGTAGTATTCATCCCCGAATCCTATAAAACATTTAATAATTTTCATTAATTAGATGCAATTAAATTTCCCAACTAATTAAAATAAATATTTTATAGGGTTAAGGGCATCAAAATGTAGCATAGTTGTCACTTATTCCTTTTTATGTATGGAACAATTTTTTTTTTTTTTTTTTTTTTTTTTTTTTTTTTTTTTTTGCTATTATGTGTATTAAACTTGATTTTTTTGCCATTTTTGTGTATTTTATGACTAATTTGCTCCTCATTTTATTAACATGGGAGAGGCAAAATGGCTATAAAGTACACAAAAATGCCGAAATAATTCAAGTTTAGTACACATAATACAAAAAAAAAAAAGAAAAAAAAAATTGTTCGATACATATAAAAAAGAATGATGACAACTATGATACATTTAGAGGCAATTAGCCCTATTTTATATAGAAGTTGACAAACCTTCTAGGAAGCTTGCAAGCTTTTCCATGTTAAGAACAATGAGTTTATGAAGATCTTCACCAGCCCATACAGGGCAAACACACATGGAAACAATTATACCAGTTGCTCCTCCAAAAATAATGGTCGAAAACCGTTGGTGAGCCATCTCTATGAGTTTTTCTACTCGGTAACCCGATACTGCTATGAGGCTAAAAGTAAGTATAAATATGAGAAGCCCATAATCGTATCTCTTCTTAATGCTGGGGATAAACCTCGCAAAGGAGGCAATAGCAACTGCGATATGATACACAAAATATAATCAAAATCAGCAATCGATTTTATCATGTGATGGAATAGCTAATAAATAAGATTTTAGGTACCTGCAACGAATACAAGGCAACAAATAACTATGGGTTTAACCGTTGGCCCAAATAGATCCGAAAACCATTCAGCCACGACACCTAATGCTCCGGCTAGAAATGTCGCAAAACCTCTATTCATGCCTTTACATAAGGTTGCACCTATTCATAAATGAGATAAAGAGCGATTAGATTGTCAAAATTCAGAAATGGTTAAAAGGGAGTAAAAATAAATCGGTCTTTCACTTTTAGCTAGATACAAATATTAGATAGAAACTTGATATATTTTCACGATGATCAGTGATCCTTAAATTCATCGGTGATAACATTTGCTATACAACATTAAAGTCATCTATAATTTCATTTATTATGAAAACATTTTCCCATGCAAATGCATTAAGAGGCATACGTCAAAAACTTTATCATCTAAAATATCATAAATTCTTCTTGTAAAATGCCATCTTGGTTTTTCTAGTATCATTTCAACATCTGTAAAACTGCACTTACTATTTTTAGTATGCAATTAATTAAGCAATTAAACTATACATTTACTTTTACCAAAAACGAGAAACTTGAAAATATTAGTGGTATTCATGTAAACTCCCACCTTTAAACGATATCCATATGTATTTGGTATTTTTACACATTTTGTTAGTGTATATCTAATAATCTATGTTAGTTATAATCATAGTTTCAAGAAAATGTTAAAACGGTACGTGAATTGCTCACCAACTGTGTACTCGAAAACCACGATGACGGTCATGATAGCCCACATTCCTGCATCACCCATGCCATGATAAAAAGGTTCTAGATAGTAAACCAAAGAGACCAATGTGATGGCAAACGCCACTTTAAATGAGTGCACGATCCTTCTTGGATCATCTTCCCCGGTTTTCTTGATTTTTTTCGCGGTATCAACTATGGCACGTTTGATACATGATGGAAATACTATTGATTTCAGGTGAGTGAAAAGGGTGTTTTTTGATGTTGGTGTTGGTGAAGAAGCATCAATCTCCATGACTATGGTTAAGGTTTTGCTATGGCTTTGTAGGAAGCTATAAAAGAGGAGATGAAAGATAGCTTATCAAGTGAAATGAGGATGGGCTGATATATAAGTAGGCTGAGATTTGTGGTTTAAAGAAAAGTTTGTTTAACATAACATTAAAATTAAATAATAATGAATTTAAAAGTTAGATATGTGCAATTAAAATTACCAGCTGTTAATAGGTCTTTTTGATTGTGACTTTTGTTTGTGTGGCGAGTGGAAGTCTAAAATTTGCCTTTTGAGTTTTTAAATAGCATTGCTAAAAAAAGTGTTTCTCACAATCTTTTGCAAAACGATTTTGTAACTAGGTAACTTTTAATAGATGGAAAAATCTTCTGTTCAGCCTACTAAGCCTGTTAATGATAGTTTCAAGACTGTCAATCACAAGAAGAAGGGAAAGCAAGGAGGTTCTACAATTCCGGGTCAAGGGGGGTTTACTAAACCTATTGTAAGCAGTTTCAGTATCAACCCAAAAAGACTCCTCCTGAACCTAAGAAAGCTGGTGGCACTAAGAAGAAGACTTCTGATGTGGCTAGTTCAAGTGGTACTAATATTTCTACATCTAACCAATTTTATGCTCTTAATATGGATGATACGGATACATTTGGTATTCCTACTTATGACACCAACATGGATGTGGATGCTGGCCGTTCAATGGAAGTTAATGAGGATGAGTCGGTTAAGACTGGTAATACATCACAAGAACCGCTTGTGAGTGATTCAATGGGAACTAAGGAAGTTGGTTCTACTCCTATAGTTGATAAAATTAGTAAGCTTGAAAAGCTACTTATCGATGGAAAAGCTACTCTTGTGGATGATGAAGGGCATCCTATTCCGTCCGCCTCTGTCACTAAGAGGGCTAACCCATTCTCCAAGTTGGGTGAGGTTGTGGTTTCTGATAGTGAGGAGGAGGAGGTTCTTAACTCGTTCGACGAATCAGTAAATCTTTTTGGTGGAGGTCATGAACCTGAAGATGAGCTTGATGACTATGATGATTACTCGAAGCAAATTTACGGTCGTCCAGGGGAATTGGATGCTCTTAACGCCATTTATAGCTTTAATCTCCAAGGTCGTAGGAAGTAGTTTATATGTTTGTCCGAGTTTTTCAATATTATGTAGTAGTGGTTTTGTTTTCTTGTCTAGAAAATAGGAAGTATCTTGTTATGTAAGCTTTTCGCCTATGTAACGGGCTGAGATATGGGATTCACTCATATCCATTGTATTTAAATGTTTTTTGGAGTAATATATTTACCGGGTCGTTGACCTTTTACCCAAACTTTTAATAGATGGAAAAACAACTTTATTCTCATTATACTCTTTGATTTAGTTATCAAACTTTCAAATAACAAAGGACATGTAGGAATTTACATGAAGGTTAACTTAAAAGTAAATATTGCCCAACTTCTTTGTATTTTATTTTGATCAACATTTTAACTTAAGTCATATCGCACTAAATATATTGTTAAACGAGTAAAAAATTCTACAAACACTGCTTAACTAAAAAATCTAGTTGAAGCTTATATAAAATTAAAACAAGTTCACACGCGACTTTCTTAGATCAATGCTCCACTCTAATTAAACAAAATTAGTGCTTTTGTTACAATTAGTAATCAGGAAATGAGGCATCACCTCTCTCTCTCTCTCTCTCTCTCTCTCTCTCTCTCTCTCTCTCTCTCTCATTTTTTATTTATTTATGTTGACATAAATAATGCTTAAAAACATTGTTAATATTTAACAACATCTCTATGTTTTGATAATTACAAAACGTAAACTCATTGAACTAAAAATTATGACGTAAACAAGTATTTAGTGATAAATATCTCACTTTACATCCAAATCACTTAAAGTATGAATAAACAAAGTGTTTATTGTATTCTATGATAAAAGGAAATTTTTCTCAATCACTAGACTTTTATATAATGTGACAAACATTTTATATCTTTTACAAAATCATTTTTGAAATTAAAAGAATATGTTTAAATCATTATAAATATATAAATTCAAATTTTTAACCAAAAATAACAAATATAATCCAGAAAAATCTTTCCCACAAAAGGACAAATAAGTCCAACGTTCTGGAGGGGGCGGCCCCCTTAATTACATAGGCGGCCACCTTAATAATTAAGGGGACCGGCATGCTCCAGAACAGTATTTTTCTTGCCTATAAATACTGGTTCATTTCACAGATTTTTCTCACCTTTTGCACCCCAAAACTTTCTGATCTAAATCCCCATTTCCATTTCCTATAATCCTTTGATCATATATACATTAACCTTTGTTTCAAAGTGATCCAAGTCTCATCTTTTCAAGTGCAAAAGAAGAATACTTCTATTCACCAAGACAAGAAGTATTACAACTTGTTGTGACCTCCACATCTAAGTTGTTATAGCATAATTCATTACATATATCTCTTTGTGTAATTAGTTGTGAATATTTGGTTAAATATAGATTAGCAAGGTGTGTAGATAGAAAGATTTAGAAGTAGATTGTTATGTAGTAGATTGTTGGAAAGTAGATAGTTGTGAGGAAAATAGTTGTGAAGTAGATAGTTGTGAAGATAGATAGGTGTGAAGAAGTAGTGTTGTAATTAAGGTGTGACTAGGTGTGAAGAAGTTGTGTAGAAGGTGTGATTAAGGTGTGACGAAGTTGATGTGTGAATATTGGTGTGTAAGGTTTTCTCTGCCATAAGGGAGCTTGTTGACATAGTGAAGAAAACTCTCGAGTTAGGTGCTCGGGGAGTGGAGTAGGGCAAGGAAGGTGTCCTTGTAGCTGAATCACTATAAATCTCTTGTCTCGCGGTTCAATCTTTCCATCTCTTACTTATTTCACTTATTACATTATTATAGTCTTAGCATTTAATTGTAGTTGCTTATATTGTACAAGGCTTGAATTCACATAATATCGAATCTATAATTTTTGTAAGTAAACAAAACACGCTAACAAACTTTTTATAACAAATTAAAAAGAACAAAAACTATTCAAACCCACCCCCCCCCCCCTTTCTAGTTTTCCACAATTGGTATCAAGAGCCAGGTTAAGTGAGATTTTTAAAATATATTGTATTTTAAAACTTGCAACGATTTATGGAATCTGAAAAATATTTAGAAGGACAATCTATGCAAAGACCACCACTATTTGAAAGTGATGGATTTTTATATTGAAAAAATAGATTCGAAACTTATGTGAAATTTAAAGATCTTGATCTTTGGCATGTTATTACCTTTGGTGATTTTCCTCCTACTCAACAAAATCCGAAAACTAAAATGGATGAAATTGTATCTTTTGAAAAACAAAATTATGATTTGAAAGAGAAACTAGCTAAAAATAATGAAGCTAAAATGGTAATTTATAATGCGTTACCGTGCAAAGAATATGAAAGAATTTTTATGTGCAAAACCGCCAAAGAAATTTGGGAGTCACTACTTATTACTCACCAAGGTAATAGTCAAGTTAAAGACAATAAAATAGATCTTCTTGTACAACAATATGAACAATTTACGATTCCGGAAGAAGAATCAATTGATAATGCTTTTGCTAAATTTAACACTATTATCACAAGTTTAAAAGCACTTGATGAGACATTTTCTAGTAAAAATTGTGTTAGGAAATTTCTTAGGGCATTGCATCCAAAATGGTGAGCTAAGGTCACGGCAATTGAAGAATCGAAGAATTTGATCACTTGATAAACTTATTGGCAACTTGAAGGTCCTTGAAGAAATTATAAGAAGAGATTCGGAAACGGTCAAAGTCAAGAAAGAACAAACTAAATCCATTGCTCTAAAAGCCAAAAAGGAACTTAGTGACGATGATGATTCAAGTGACGAGAGTGAAGACGAAGAATATGCAATGGCCGTAAGAGAATTCAAGAAATTCTTCAAAAGACGAGGAAGATTCACTAGATTACCACGAGACGAAAGAAAGTCGTTCCAAAGAAATAGAAGTGATAACTACGGGATAAGAAAGTGTTTTAGATGAGGAAGTCCAAATCATCTCATTGGTGAATTTCTAAAGCCACCGGGTTATGAAAATCAAGGCGCCTTCGTTAGTGGAACATGGAGTGATAGTGACAAAGAAGAAGTGGAAAAACCAAGAGACGAAAAATGTTTTGTGGCCAATGTGACCGATGAAATATGTTTAGGAACAGACTTGGAGCCCGACGAATGGATCAAGGATAGCGGATGTTCGAGGCACATGACGAGGAACCGCAAGCTATTTTCTACATATAAGGCATACAACGGAGGTAACGTTATTTTCGGTAGTGACTTGCGTGGAGAAATTATTGGCAAAGGTACGATCTCTCAAGACTCACTTACTATTGAAAATGTTGAGGATGTAGATAACTTAACATATAACTTGCTTAGTATAGGCCAAATATGCGATAATAAATGTAGGGTTACCTTTACCGATAGGGATAGCGAAATAGTTAAGAATGGAAAAGTCATAGGTAAAGGAATTAGGAAAGGAGGCATATATGTTATGAAACTAGGAAACAAACCGGAAGATAGGATATGCCTAGCAACCCTAGACGAAAACTCCACTTTGTGGCACAGGAGATTAGGAGATGCAAACATGCAACAAATACAATCTTTAGCCTCTAAAGAACTAGTTAGAAACTTGCCTAACCTAAAATATGACAAACACTTTTGTGATGCTTGTAAAATTGGAAAACAAGCTCATGCTAGTCACAAAGCTAAGAATATAGTGTCCACTACTAGGTGCCTAGAATTATTACATATGGATCTATTTGGTCCATCCGCAGTGCGGAGCTATGGAGGAAACTATTATACCTTAGTAATAGTAGACGACTATTCACGATACACGTGGACTAGGTTTTTAAGTGACAAAACCCAAGCTTTTGAAAAATTTGAAATATTTAGTAAAATGATTCAAAATAAATTAGGATGCACAATAGTATCTATTAGGACGGACCATGGTAGGGAATTTGATAACGAAGTACAATTCGGAAAATATTGTGATTTAAATGGAATATCTCACAATTTCTCCGCTCCTCGTACTCCTCAATCAAATGGCGTAGTAGAAAGAAAGAATAGGTCACTACAAGAAATGAGTCGAACAATGTTAAATGAACAATCCATCCCACAAAAATTTTGGTGTCACGCGGTAGATACATCAACATATATAATTAATAGGGTATCAATTAGAAGAATTTTAGGAAAAACTCCTTATGAGTTGCTAAGAGGTAGAAAACCTAACTTAAGCTACTTTAGGGTATTCGGAAGTAAATGTTATATTTTGAACACTAAGGATTACCTTATGAAGTTTGACCCAAAATCATACGAAGAAATATTTTTAGGCTAGTCGTAAAATAGTAAAGCATATATAATACTTAACAAAAACACTATGAAAGTAGAAGAATCATTAAATGTAACATTTGATGAAACACCACCACCTCCTAAAACATTACCTTTAGAAGATGATGACTTAGTCGAAGATGAAGCTATTGAGGTTAGTAAAACAAAACCCATAGGAAATGATAATGTAAACATAGACTCAGGAAATAACAAAGTCGTAAATATTAATGAATCTAAATCACATCCATTAGATAACATAATAGGAAGTCTTAATCAAAGAACCCTTAGATCACAAGCCCAAGATAAAAATAACTTCTTTTGTTTCCTCTCAGCAATAGAACCTAAGAATATTAATGAAGCATTAAAGGATGAAAGTTGGGTTATAGCTATGCAAGAAGAATTAAACCAATTTAAGGATAATGATGTTTGGGAATTAGTCCCAAATCCAATGAACATGACCATCATAGGAACTAAGTGGGTATATAGGAATAAGTTAGATGAAAATGGAATAGTAACTAAGAACAAAGCTAGGTTAGTTGCCCAAGGTTATAATCAACAAGAAGGAATTGATTATGACGAAACTTATGCCCCCGTAGCTAGACTAGAATCTATTAGAATATTACTTGCATATGCATGCGCCCTAGACTTTAAGTTATTCCAAATGGACGTGAAAAGTGCATTCCTCAATGGTTTTATCAATGAGGAGGTTTATGTGGCACAACCTCCAGGATTCATTGACTTCGCAAAACCTGATTATGTTTATAAACTAAAGAAAGCTTTATATGGACTCAAACAAGCTCCTAAGGCTTGGTATGATCGATTAAAAGCTTTTCTTATTAAATATAATTATTCCATGGGAATGGTAGATAACACTCTTTTCACTAAAAAGAAAGACCCAAATCTCATCATTGTTCAAATATATGTAGACGACATTATATTTGGATCGACTTGTCAAGAAATGTGTGAGGAATTTGCCAAAATCATGCATGATGAGTTCGAAATGAGTATGATGGGTGAACTAAACTTTTTCCTAGGATTAAAAATAAAACAATTAGAAGATGGAATATTCTTTAACTAACCTAAGTACATTAAGGAAATGCTTAAGAAATTTGGCCTAGAAGACTAAAAACCCATGAAAACTCCAATGTCTACGGAAGCGAAGCTCACAAAAGATGATGAAGGTGAGTCCGTGGATAATACTAAGTATAGAGAAATGACAGGTAGTTTACTATACTTAACGGCAAGTAGACCCGATATCATGATTAGTGTTTGCCTTTGTGCCCACTTTCAAGAGGATCCCAAAACCTCTCACCTAGAAGCGGTTAAGCGTATCTTCCGATACATTAAAGGCACTATGCACTTAGGATTATGGTATCCTAAGGGATCCGGCATAGAAACCATCGTCTATGCGGATTCGGATCATGCGGGAGACTACGTAGACAGAAAGAGCACTAGCGGTATTTGCAAGTTTATGGGATGTTGTCTAACATCTTAGTTTTCGAAAAGCAAACCGCTCTTGCTATCTCTACCACCGAAGCCGAATATGTAAGCGCTGGAAAGGCATGTCAACAAGCACTATGGATGAAACAAGCTCTCATAGACTATGGCATTAGGTTAGAAAATGTTCCTATTATGTGCGATAACAAAGGTGCAATAGATTTAAGTAAAAATCCGGTTCAACACTCTAGGACTAAACATATAGAAATACGCCACCACTTCCTTAGGGATAATGTAAAAAAAGGAAACATATCTATAGAAAAGGTTGCATCGGAAGATAACATTGCGGATATATTCACTAAACCACTTAAGCGTGAGCTATTTAACCACTTGCGTTTAGGATTAGGAATGATGGAACAAATTGACTAAATTTTATTGCACTTACATCACTTATTCATTGCATAAATTTTTTTTTTTTTTTTTTTTTTACTTCTTCATATCTAAGTCTAAGAATCTATTTCGCACAAAATTAAAGATTGGGAAACTTCATTTTATTGCATAAACATTTTTATAAAACCCAATCGAACTTTCTCTAAAACTATTCTCACATCTAGGAAACACATGAAAACCATCTTTCTTGCATTGTTGACAAATGCTAAAAACATTTTCTTAAATCATGCATAAAATCTCACATGAATCGTCAAAATATATAATCTAATATATACTATTGACATTCATGAATTGAGCAAAAATCGAATCAAAGAGATTTTGGATTGTTTCTTAGGACGTTTTCTTATTTTCATTTAGAAGTCGAAACAATCACAACTCCACATTTGTTGCATATAGGCACACACTAGGACAAAATCACATACAATGTTATCTCTTTGTTCCATCACTAGTTACTCACTCACTAGTTGCCTTTGCCTTTGATCTAAGATAGTTATACTAGGTAGAATTGATTGCTCTTGCCTTTTCTTGTTTACTCTTGGTAATTATTGATTGCTTGATTGTTCTATTATTTAAGTAAGTTTGCATTTATGCTATATTATGAATAGATTAGATGCTAAATTGCCTCAAAGAGTTGAACTCGCTTGAATCCAAAACCAAAGACACAACCTTTCTACAAATTTTCTGCCAAAAACCCAATTCTGACAATCTGGAAATCACCAGATGGACGGCCTCCTAAATTATGTAAGGCGGCCCCCTTAATGATTAAGGGGACCGGCCCCTAATTAAGGGGACCGGCCATCTGATGGTCGGGTTTACAGAATCTTTTCTGTTTTTTAGCCCATTTCATCCTACACTTCCCAGATTTCACAAACATATTTTGTCCTAATCTCCCAAACAAACCTTATCCATCCATAAACACACAAATCTCACACTATAAATACCCCAATCTTCAAACTCTCCATTCATCTTATCATGACCTCCCCAAACATTGTTAATATTTAACGACATCTCTATGTTTTGATAATTAAAAAACGTAAACTCATTGAACTAAAAATTATGACGTAAACAAGTATTTAGTGATAAATATCTCACTTTACATCCAAATCACTTAAGGTATGAATAAACAAAGTGTTTATTGTATTCTATGATCAAATCACTAGACTTTTTATAAAATGTCACAAACATTTTATGTCTTTTACAAAATCATTTTTGGAATTAAAAGAATATGTTTAAATCATTATAAATATATGAATTCAAATTTTTAACCAAAAATGGCAAATATAATCCAGAAAAATCTTCCCCACAAAAGGACAAACAAGTCCAACATTCTAGAGGGGGCGGCCCCCTTAATTACCTAGGCGGCCCCCTTAATAATTAAGGGGACCGGCACGCTCCAGAACAGTATTTTTCTTGCATATAAATACTGGTTCATTTCACAGATTTTTCTCACCTTTTGCACCCCAAAACTTTCTGATCTAAATCCCCATTTCAATTTCCTATAATCCTTTGATCATATATAAATTAACCTTTGTTTCAAAGTGATCCAAGTCTCATCTTTTCAAGTGCAAAAGAAGAATACTTATATTCACCAAGACAAGAAGTATTACAACTTGTTGTGACCTCCACATATAAGTTGTTAGAGCATCATTCATTACATATATCTCTTTGTGTAATTAGTTGTGAATATTTGGTAAAATATAGATTAGCAAGGTGTGTAGATAGAAAGATTTAGGAGTAGATTGTTGTGTAGTAGATTGTTGGGAAGTAGATAGTTGTGAGGAAAATAATTGTGAAGTAGATAGTTATGAAGATAGATAGGTGTGAAGAAGTAGTGTTGTAATTAAGGTGTGACTAGGTGTGAAGAAGTTGTGTAGAAGGTGTGACTAAGGTGTGACGAAGTTGAGGTGTGAATATTGGTGTGTAAGGTTTTCTCCGCCATAAGGGAGCTTGTTGACGTAGTGAAAAAAACTCTCGAGTTAGGTGCTCGGGGAATGGAGTAGGGCAAGGAAGGTGTCCTTGTAGCCGAACCACTATAAATCTCTTGTCTCACGGTTCGGTTTTTCCATCTCTTACTTATTTCACTTATTACATTATTATACTCTTAGCATTTAATTGTAGTTGTTTATGTTGTGTAAGACTTGAATTCACATAATATCGAATCTAAAATTTTTGTAAGTAAACAAAACACGCAAACAAACTTTGTATAACAAATTAAAAAGTCGAAATACTATTCAACCCCTTCTAGTTTTTCACAATTTATTTATTTATTTTTTTGATAGTTGTTAGATCTCGTATATTTATGTTCAGATTCCAATAACCCTTGTTTCAGCTTGCTATATTTTGTACCCGTACACGAAAATGTTAGTATTACTATTAGAGTTAACTACATAAATGGTCCCTGTGGTTTGTCGAAAATTACGGATTTGGTCCCTAAACTTTTTTTTTTGCAGATATCGTCCTTGTGGTTTTGACCTGTTGCAGGTTTGGTCCCTTGACCACCTAATCTGTTACTTTGACCGTTAAGTGGAAGTTTAAAGGGCTAAAATGACATAAATACCCTTTAACAGTATGGTCCCTGTGGTTTGTGGGATATAACGAATATAGTCCCTAACTTTTTTTTTCTTTTTTTTTTTTTTTTTTTTTTTTTTTTTTTTTTAACTATTAATATTAGTCATATTTTTTTAATTCAAAAATCATACGCTTCTCAACCGTATTTTTTATCCGTTTTTATATGTTTTCATCCGTTTTTATACGTTTTCTTCCGTACTTCTACGTTTTTCTTACGTTTTCATATGTTTTCATCTGTTTTTATACATTTTGTTAAGCTTTCATTCGTTTTTATCCATTTTTACTCGTTTTTATACGTTTTCATTTGGTTTTATACGCTTTTGTCCGTTCTTATACGTTTTTGTTACGATTTCATATGTTTTCATCTGTTTTTATACATTTTGTTTCGTTTCTATATGTTTTCATCCGTTTTTATATATTTTCATTCGTTTTCATACGGTTTCATCCATATTTAAAAAAAAATTAAAAATTAAAAAAAAAATCTGTCAAAAAAATCCTTGTCAGAATTTTTATAAAACTTTTTTGACATATTTTTTTGAAATTTTATGAATACTTTTTAATGGGCCTTTTTTTTTTTTTTTTTTTTTTTTTGAAAATGTCAATATGCTTAAGTGTTTGTTTAGTGAATATATATATATATATATATATATATATATATATATATATATATATATATATATATATATATATATATATATATATATATATATATATATATATATATATATATATATATATATATATTACATATGTTTTTTTTCTTTTTTTTTTTTTTTTCTTTTTTTTTTTTTTTGACAAAAAAAGTTGACATTTATATATAAAATTTTGAAATTTTTTGAATATTTTTCGCAGAATAAAAAAAATTCCGTCAAAATTTTTTATAATTTTTTTTTTAAATTATCTTGTAAAAAATCTGCAAAGAAATTTAACAAAAATCTAGTAAAAAAAATTTTTGTCACAAAATTTTATAAAAAAAACTCAGTCGAAAAGTATTCAAAAAAAAAAACTGCCAAAATGTTTTAAAAAACTTCTTTCAAAAATTCCAAAAAAAAAAAAAAATCGAGATAAAAAAATTTGAAAAAAAAAAAAAAAAAAAAAAAAAAACACCTTAGGGACTAAATCCGTGATACGAGACAAACCACAGGGACCGTACGTGTAAACATATGAGGGTATTAATGTCATTTCAACCATCCTTGACGGTCAAAGTAACAGAAAAGGTGGTCAAGGGACCAAACCCGCAACGGGTCAAAACCACAGGGACGATATCCGCAAAAAAAAAAGTTTAGGGACCAAATCCGTAATTTTTGACAAACCACAAGGACCATTTATGTAGTTAACTCTTACTATTACTTCAATAATAATAATAATAATAATAATAATAATAATAATAATAATAATAATAATAATAATAATTATTATTATTATTATTATTATTATTATTATTATTATTATTATTATTATTATTATTATTATTATTATTAAACATCACTTTATTAGAAAATCAAAGGATTTACAAGAAATTAGTGGGGAGCCGGGATACTAACTGGTCCCCCACTTCTTTAGCTATAACGAAACTAATCCTACTAAAAATATGAGCAGTAGCACGTGCTCTAATGTCTTCAGTCACCGAGAATCTTCGAATACGCTTTTAGTAAGGTTACTGCATCCTTCTCAAGTTCTCCAAAAGAAGAGAATGAAAATGAGAGAAACCCATATCCAATATCCGCGCATTTAGCCTCGTACTTGACGCGTTTACGTTGTGCGGTTTCAAAAACCGCACGACCCGGCACAAAATCAACCATACCGGTTTGCGTCAATGGTGATGACCCAGCCAGATCAACACATACATCAAGCAACAATCCCATGAGTAAAGTAACATATCAGCTGGACGTAAAGGTTTGTCCCTTTCCCCACGAAGCCCAATATCAACCTCCTTACGAACCGAAATTCCAGACCGAGAACAAATGTCAACAAGAATATCACGCACCATGTTATGCCGGTGTTTAATACCAATAATACCCGCGCATGATACAACATGATCCCCATAAATATCCCCAGTAAAGACCCTGGAACAAGCTGAGCAAGGCATCTGAACAGAAAAAAGGGGAACACCAAGCCGATAACATAACACACATCGGTAAGTCCTAGCATTCATAGTCTGTCCCAACCCAGATATTGGAGCCACCCTAAGCCAATCTGGAGTGTAGTCCTCCTTTTGCGAACTCCATAACGCCATCTGTCGAGAAGATAAGCGCAATGTGGATTCAACCGTTTGGGTAACACGTGTGAAATGTATATCTGCCAATTTCTTCATGAGTTTGGGGGCAGCGATCTCACTTGGGTTACTCAAAAGATCAATCTCCATTTTCACATTAAAAGTACATAAGGCATCATCAAAGGAAGGACTGTAAGTCACAATACACAATATCAGAATGTCGGAAAAGCTTAGTCTGTAAGCTAGCAGATTGAAGTCTAGAAGCAAGGAAAGCATAGTTCAAGACATCACCTGCAGAATATACACCAAGCCCCCCAAAAGCAAAGGGTAAGGTGGCAAGTCTCCACTGCCAATCACCAAAACCAGTTCCAGAAGCAGTAACAATACGCTCCAAGGAAGAACGAAATGCCGCATCAAATGAAACCTGAGCACACTCAAAGACTCGAGGAGAACCTGTGCGCATAGAAAAATACAACTTGGAAATACCAGCACATGCACGAAGTAGCAACAACTCACACTGAGGATCATTAAGCTTAGCAACAGC
Source organism: Artemisia argyi (assembly GCA_030686995.1). NCBI lineage: Eukaryota > Viridiplantae > Streptophyta > Magnoliopsida > Asterales > Asteraceae > Artemisia > Artemisia argyi. Next base: position 40,847,714 of record CM060693.1, on the reverse strand, counting down.
ACCCATAAGCTCAACGGTTTTAGCAACCCTTTTTAAAACAAGCTCACTACTAAACTCAAAGTCCACACTAACAGGGCTACCCAATAATTTAACACCATGCAAAGGTCGAGATATATTAGGCGGAAATACACTCACAAGCCTACTTCTGGGGTCTTCCTTAGGCCCAAAACCCTCAGTTTTCTCAACATTGAGGTGTAAACCGCAACGAGGTCCATCCATCATAATGAGCTCTAAAACCTTCCTCACGACCAAGGTATCTCCAATAATAGTGCCATCATCCAGATACCAAGCTTGAAGAGAAAGGTTAAATGAGTCTCTAATCTTACATACCAAAGGATGTAACACTAAAGAAAAAAAAAAGAAGTCCAAGTGGATCACCTTGTTGCACACCTTGGTGCGACTATAATGTATGTTCCCCATAATATAATCTAGTTGGGCTGGAGTAACAGAATTCTACACAACGTAAAATAGCAGGACAACAAGGCGGACCTCCCGTAACATAACCTCACGATCCACCATATTGAAGGCATTTTTGAAATCCACCAACAGCATCGAAAGACCCACATCATCCCCACGTTCTTCAATCAACCGATCCATAGCATGAAGAATAGCCTCCCCTCCTCCAGATACCCCAACACCGAACTGTAGATCATTTAAATAACCATCTAAAGAATGACCAATCATAGAAGTACTAACCTTGGAGACTAAACGCCTCCAAACGGTCCCCACAGCAATAGGACGGATACCACCTCCTGGCTTGACCAAAGGTGTGAGAGGAGCACTAGCAATATACTCACCCAACACCCTGGGGCATTTACCAAGAAGAAAAATATTCACCACCTGGGTGATAGAAGCGACTAAATCATCAGAAATAGCCACTGCAGAACCATTTAAACAATCCAAAAGGTGTTTGGCACGCAAACCACCCCGACCGCAAGAAGTACCACGAGGGAAACTCTTAATCATATCAAGAACCACAGCAGGAGATGCAACAAGGTGATGATGATCAATAGGCATATGTGGTAAAGAAGGAGCAGGGTTGAAAGGGTGTTTAGCCTTTAAGTCTTCAAGAGTAGTATCATCATAAGGCGCAACACCGGAAGAAGAAAGAACTCTAACCACCGCACTATAATGGCCATCACAAATCTTCCTCTTACACTGCTTGACATTACGGTCACCCAAGTCTAATTTTTCCTCCTCAATATTAGACCATGATGGGGAAGGTTCAGCTAAAACCTCTCTCACAAGCTGAGAACTACCACCCAACATACCCCAAGATCGAATGGCATTAGTAATATACTCTTCTTGGCGTTGACGCTTAATGGCAGACCTACACTCAATATTACTCCTTGGGCAAAAGGTTTTAAGTATACAAATAGGCAAGACCAGCAAACTAACCCACCAAGAAATGTCATCAGGTGTGCAAATCACCTTATCAAGAGCCCCTTTCAATACCCGAGAGAACCCCAAGCGACACTTAGGAGGGATGGATTTGACAATACGCAACCCCTTAGAAAACAAGGTGTCAAGGAGAGGCAAATCAAAACCAACGTGCTCGTCCAAAACCAAATCTTCAACATGGGTAAGTTGAACAGAAGAAGGGACTTGTGGTTTGGGGAGATCATACAACACGAACCGAACAACACCATCACCACAATCAGGAGGTGACACAAAATCAGAACCATTACCATGACGACACTTAGCCCGATGAGTATGCGTCTTAAAACAAATACCACATAACCAACGACCCATGCGTTTAAGCGTAACTTCAGCTGCCTTGAAAACAACAAGACTAGTAGCAAGAGAATGTTTAGTGACCGCTAGCGCGCCCTCATTAAAGTGACGATCCCGAAGGTGAGTGATCAACGAGGTTTTAGTAAGTCCATTTCCACTACCATCATGACAACCACTAAGGCCCACGAATGGGCAATGAAACCGAACAATCGCCATACAATAAAATAGGATCCACAACCACCAACTAAATAAACAATCCCACACAAAACAATATGACCAAAGTGTACCCCTTCTCTACCAACTGTATGAAATATATACCCAAAAGAGCAACAATGAGAGTTACCACAGCTCGCGATATATACCAACAAAACTACAAACTCACAACAATGAGGCACCACTGCTTAAAATATATACCAACCAACCCACAAACCCACCACTAGCCACAAAGGAAACAACAACAAAAAGGTAACCAAAGAACCAATAAGAAAGACGAACCGGGAAGATAACACAGAATCAACACGCGAAACAAGTAATGATAACCACGATACAACCACTAATATGTGTACCAACGGAACCGAAAACAGTCAAAAACAAGTTGAGTTTTTGAGAAGAACCCAAAACCTGTTCAATCATTATTATTATTATTATTATTATTATTATTATTATTATTATTATTATTATTATTATTATTATTATTATTATTATTATTATTATTATTATCATTATCATTTTCATTATCATTATCATTATCATTATCATTATCATTATTATTATTATTAAATCACGTGATTAAAAACTCGAAAGATTTACAGAAAATTAGTAGAAGTCGAGATATTATATGGGGTCCTACATCTTTAACTATAGCAAAATTAATCTTATTAAAGATGTGGACACCAGCTCGTGCTCTAATATCTTAGCCATGAAATTTTTTTGCATCCGCTTAAGTAAGGCAACTGATCCTTCTATAATTCCTGCAAAAAAGAGAATAAAAAGGGAAGAAAACTATATCCAATAGCCACACACTTAGCCTCATATTTGGCACGATTCCGATGTGTCACATCAAGCACTGCACGACCAGGCATGAAATCTACAATCCTAGTTTGTGTCAAAGGCGAAGACCCATTCACATCCACACACACATCAAGTCCCCATCTCATGGGTAGAGTACCATGTCTGCTGGAAGTAGTGGTTTGTCACACCCACCAACCATCCCGATATCAACTTCCTTACCAGCTAAAATCCCTTACCGAAAGTAGATGCCGACATGGGTATCGTAAACAACATTATGTCGACGTTTAGTACCAATAATATCAACACACGATACATCACGATATTTATAAATATCCCCATCAAAGAACCTGGAGCAAGATGAACACGGCTTCGAAACAGAAAATAAGGGAACCCATAATCGATAGCATAACACACAAAGATAAGTGTTACCGTTCATAGTATGTCCTAAACCAAAAATCAGAGTCGCCCTAAGCCAATCAGAAGTGTGATCTCCCGGTTGAGATTTTCACAAAGGCCATCGGTCGATGAGATAAGGAAATAGTAGATTCTGGAGTTTTAGTAACCCGTGTGAAATATATACGTGCCAGTTTCATCATGAGTTTTGGGGCGACATTTCACTTGTATTACTCAAAAGGTCAATCTACATATTCGTATTAAACACACTCAAAGCATCATTAAAAGTATGCCCAGAAGATACAATACCATCATGCCGAAGCAGCTTAGTTTGCAAACCAGCAGACTACAATCGTGACGCAAGAAAGGAATAATTCAAAACATCACGTGTAACATAGACACCGAGGCCCCAAATTTCATAGGTTAAGGTAGCAAGCCTCCATTTTCAGTTGACAAACCCTTATATAAAAGTAGTAAAAATAACTTTAGAGCATAACGAAGAGCTACGTCAAAAGAACATTATGCCGACTCAAAGACGCGGGATGGCATATGCGCATAACAAAGTATAGTTTTAAATTACCCGTACAAGCACGAAGAAGCGACAACTCAATGAACTCACATTGAGGATCATTAATTTTAACAACTGCATCCATAAGCACGATAGGTTTGGCCACTCTCTTCATCAAAAGCTCAGTACTGAAATCGAAATCAACACTAGCGGGCCCATCAAGTAATTTAACACCATTCAAGGGGCCGAACAACATTAGGAGGGAAAACACCTCCAAGTTATTATTATTATTATTATTATTATTATTATTATTATTATTATTATTATTATTACTACTACTACTTTAATATTATTAATATTTTATTATTATTATTATTATTATTATTATTATTATTATTATTATTATTATTATTATTATTATTATTATTATTATTATTATAAGTTTAAGAATTACAGCTTAACTTTAAAAAATAACTCCCATCACTTCGCTCTTTCAATTTTTTTTTTTCTTTTTAATTTTGACACATGTGTATTTATATTTTTCTCATTGACAAATTTTAACAAATGTTGACAAAAATACGATTGAATTTTGAATTTAATTTGCGAATAGGATGACTCAGTTTTACCAAATACGCAAAACGAAATTCTCTTATTGGTCCAATTAGAATTTTGATATATGTTTTGTTTAAACATCACTAAATAATCCTTTTCATTTATAGTATTAAAGATTATTATTTACAAATAAAAGCGTAAACCTAAAATTTTAGAGAAATACATACTTACATTATGTCATCAATAATGTAAGTTATAAGAATAAAGATTAAAGAAGAAATATTTGATGATTTTAAAAATTATTTGTTACATATAAAATTTATGTTATATATTAAATCACTAGTTTTTAACCCTGTGTATACACGGAATGTTAAATATGACTTTTCTGTAAAATTATATAAAATACTTTATACTTATTAAATTATAATATATGTGTACACGTGAGCATTTAATAAATTTTTTATTATATATTAATATCGGTTAATATTTGGTATATATTTTTGTTGGACGAATAATTTGAATTTCTTTAACTGACATTATATTGAGGTTGATATTTTTCAGTTTAACCATTGATATCATGTTTTTGACATTGTGCGTATTTAATAGCACATAACGACCTGTTTTTATGTTTAAACTTTAAAAAGAAATCACATGAATCGTTGCTAAAGCACAATCTCGAGTATTTATTTTCATCTCACAGTATCCATGAGGTCGTGCCTTTATTTTGTTATTAATATAATTTACTTAATAATAATTTTAGTCGTATTTAACTACTCCTTCCATCTCAAAATTATAGTACACATGGGATGTGTCTCAAAATAATCGTTCATTTTCTTTTTTAATTAAAAACTAGAGAATAAATAGAGGAATATTCTCTTTCAGTGGTTGAGATTTATAGTGGAGCTAATTTTATTAAATTTTGTGATTTTTCTCTCATGACAATAATTTTAAGACGGGAGGAGTATTAAACTTCATGTATGCGTGAGTTAAACCTATGAAGATAAATATCATGAGTTGTTATTGAGTGAAACTAGTAAAATAAATACTTATCCGTGTATCTTTACCTAATCTAGTATATAAAAATAACGTGAACTATTCGTATGTATAATCTCATGTATTTATTTACACACCAAACTGAGATCCATATTCTTTTCATGTGCTATCGGTGCTAAGAGATGATATGTGTAGGTTCTTTTTATAGAAATTCTATATATAACAATTACGTCTGAATATATGGCTACCTGATAACATTTCAATATATCTATATATAGCATTGTTTAAATTTAGATTAAAATGTTTGTATACGTGTGTAGAGGCTTTTAATAATTTTTGAGGTTTATTAAATGTAAAATATGATTGCTTGGATGTGAGTACTTGTTGTATTATCTAACAGTGATAATATATATCTCTTAGATGTCATATGAGTTTTAGCATTTTTTTTTTAAAGTGAGTTTCTCAATTCTATAGAAAGGCATTGGTGTGGTTCAAATTTACTCTGAGCTCGTGAGAATTGTGTCCACATAGTAAAGATTACGTATGAAAATGTGTCATCTGAAATGTGGAGCTATTTCGTAACTCCTAGCCTCTTACTACAATGTGAGTTCCAAAGTCAACTTATATATAACTTTGCACATCATAAATGTTTTTTTTGTAAGATTGAAATCGTGGCAAGATCATTACACCAGGTGGCAATGAATATACACATGGTGGTAATCTAAATAAAAAGAGTGTATATGAAAAATGTGCCAATTGAATGCCTATTACATATGCAGCCTCAAATTCATAACAAAATATTTAAAGACCTTGATACCTCACTTACTCACTCGTCACCTTATTTAATTCTGTGTTGTTTTTCTTGTAATTGTCATTATTTCATTAGAGTCAGACAAGAGAAAAACACGCGGACAAAGAATGACACTAAGGTTAAAAATAGTATCATGTTATAATTTAAAATACGACTATACATGAATTCAATAAACCGAGTAGCTGCATTTTTACAAAAGGTTAAAAATAGTAGAGTATCAAGTTACAATATTCAAAGCATTTTTTAATGGCGATTGAATACACTCTTGGCAAGAAGCTGCTAGAATTAAAAAGAACTTACGGCTATGTTTGTCAAAAGTAGCTGTGAGCATTAGCAGTGAGCTGTGAGCAGTAGTTGTGTGATATATTGCTCACCATTCCTTAAAGAAGCATTGGAAAAATGAGCTTTCATAAAAAATAGCAAAGTTTACCGCTCTTTTGCCAAACGAATATTAAAAATTGAAAAGCTCATTGCTCACCGCTCTTTAGCCAAACGAATATTAAAAATTAAAAAGCTCATTGTTCACCGCTCATTGCTGTAAAAAGCTACAAAAAGCTCTGCACCAAACATAGCCTACATGGGACTAGATAAACCTTAAATCTCGATACTTTTCTTTTTCTTTTTCTATACAAGTATCATAATCGCACCGAGTTTGTTTTGATGAGCTCAAAATAAAAAGGCCAATCTTTTATTTAACATATACTCGTAATAAATTTTCACTTCAAATCTAGTGTTGAGCTAAATTAAATTTATATATTACATATCTTGAAAGTATAGAGAAATAACTAAAAAGGGATCACGGAATATACTTGGAATACCGCATACATTTAATTAAAAAAGTACCTATTTTTACCCGTCTTACTTAATAAACATTATTAATAAAATATTTACCAAATGATAAAAGCTATGTACCAAAAGCAATTTTAGTGTGTCCTAATGACAACTTTTTCGAGTGACCATGTTCAAAAAGTATATTATTAACACATTGCACCTTAGCTTTATGTTTCTTTCACTTTCACAACATAAAATTTTGTTTCTTCTTTATCTTTGAGATGCTAATCTTATTTTGGTTATATAAGTTGACTTCAATCCATAAAGAAATTTAATCTTTTCTTCCCACTTTATTTCCACAATTTGCAAACTAGTCTTGAGTTGGTTTTAGTGTATATAAGTATAACACTTTCCTTTTAACACTTATGAATGTGTTTAATTATCAATAAATAGTCTTAAATAATAATCTAGTTAGATATGCAATTTATTGAGAGAAAAAAAATGATTATTAGAGCATTGTCCAATAATAGTTTTATAATTGTTGAAAAGTTTTATGTTTCATTTCAACCATAATGTATTTTGGTTTCATGTCTATGTGACATGCAAAATGTCATAAACCTTAGATCTCTTCATAGTCTCAAAATATTTAATGCATGTATTATGTGAAACAATTACAAAACTATAAAATATTTAGGGATAATTCCATATATACCTAAAAGAAACTTCAAAATTCCATATTTACCCAAATGACAAGTTTTCAATGCATGAATACAATGCTTTTAAAGCATGTATTGGGGAAATATGGAATTTTGAAGTTTCTTTTGGGTGTATATGAAATTGCCCCAAATATTTATACCATAATGAAGATGAGTTTATTAACGACTAACTTTGTTAAAGTAAATGCTAGTTCACATTTATACATTCAAATAACTTTGTTAAAGTAATTCTAGTTCACATTTATACATTCAAAATTGTGTGACGAAATAATTTTGCTTGTATGTTATTAAGGCGTGCTTCGATTATGTGAATTCGTGATTTATGATAAAAAATAAGGAGCAGTCAAAAAACTCAAACTCTCCAAAAATTAATCCTCTTAAATCGTGTGTAAAATATGTACGAAACCTCTTAAACCGTGTATAATATGTATGAAATGCATTTTTTCGTGTTCTTCTATATATAAACATCATGAAAAAGAAAGATAAAAGTCATTAGTGGTGCAAAATAATAGTGATTCTCAATATTCAAGGGTCAAATATCACAATCATGCATCACAAACATATTTTTTGACAATAGAGATTTCTTTATGTACTAAACAGTAGCTATCAAATAAATATGGGATACATTAACCGAACCCTCCCTATGGGAGGTAAGTACAAACCCTCCCATAGGGTAGGGTGTACTTGTGTACTTTTTTTTAATTTTTTTTTTTGTCCTTTTTGTCCTTTGTCCTTTTGTTGTTCCAAGTCCAGGTTTTTGTCCAAGCAACACAAGCAACCATCTCAGATTCACCAAAATCCCATAAGTAACACAAGCAAAAAGTCCAAGTCCAGGTTTTTGTCCAAGCAGCAACACAAGCAACAAAAGTTGCAAGTGCAGGTTTGACACAATCACACAAGCAAAAAGTCCAAGTTCAAGGTTTTGTCCAAGCAACACAAGCAACAAAAGTTGCAAGTGCAGGTTTGACACAATCACACAAGCAAAAAGTCCAAGTTCAAGGTTTTTGTCCAAGCAACACAAGCAACAAAAGTTGCAAGTGCAGGTTTGACACAATCACACAAGCAAAAAGTCCAAGTCCAGGTTTTTGTCCAAGCAAAACATGTAACACAAGCAAAAAAACACAAATAGAAAAAAAAAAATCCAAAGTGCAGGTTTTCGTCATCGCCGAAAAAGGCTCGGATTTGAAAACATAATTTAAAAATAAAAATTGTTTAGTAAGGCTCGGATATGAAGGTTGCAAACATAATTGTTTGCCATCCATTCGGGGTTGAAAAACCCATTCGTCATCGCCTTTTGGACACAAGGTCCAGGTTTTGACCAAAGCAACACAAGCAACCATCTCAGATTCACCAAAATCCCAACAAAAGCCACAACAGCCAACACAGTTCAGATTCTGCAAATTCCCAACAAAAGCCAACACAGGTACAAAATATTCCACAACCTACCAAGTTCACAAGCTCAGCAACACAACACACAGCTGAGATTCTGCATATTCCCAACAAAAGCAACACAGGTACAACAATATTCCACAACCTACCAAGTTCACAAGCTCAACAGTATCACCACATGTTCCCACAAGTGAAACAAGTTTCACAAGAGGGTTAGTATATTAGAAGAATAGGGAGGGTCAGTATATCTCACCCATACAAGTAACACAAGCAAAGAAAGTCACAAGTGCAGGTTTTTTTCACACAAGCATCAAGGGAGTATTAACCAAACCCAGCCATCACAAGTAACACAAGCAAAGAAAGTTACAAGTGCAGGTTTACAAGTCCAGGTTTTGTCACAAGCATCACAAGTAACACACGCAAAGAAAGTCCAAGACAACAAATGTCGAACTCACCATTTAGCACAGAACAGGTAAAGGCTCAGATTCATATATATATATATATATATATATATATATATATATATATATATATATATATATATATATATATATATATATATATATATATATATATATATATATATATATATATATGTTACTCATCATGTTTGGCTGCAACTTCAAAGGTTGCAAATAATTGCCTATCCATTTGGAAATGCCATGCCAAAATCTAGTATTTTTTTTTTATAAAATCATCATTGCCTTTTCTGTTATTTTTAGAAAACAGTTTCATCACAAATCTGTGGGGAATGGGGTAGGCCAGAGCAGGTATTCATACCACTCTATGGTGGCAGATCAAGGTGTTAACCTACCCACATATCACCACAGAACCACCTTAAGGGGTAGGATATACTAACCCTCCCTACTTAATATCACATATCACAAAAACCTGCACCAATGAACCACTAAAGAAAGTCACATATCACATATAACCCACCACAGATATTTGAAATAAATCACTTAATTTTTCACAAATATTTCAATTAACAAATGTTAATTGAAATAAATCACTTAATTTTTCCAAAACCCCCAACTTTTTTAAACCACAGAATCACCACATAATTCACCTCAGAACCACAAATAATACACAACAGAACCACAAACCCTAATTTTTAAAAATTAGGCGTTTCATAAAAATAATATAGATCCGTGTTAATTAACCACAAATACTTCAATTAACAAACGTTAATTGAAATAAATCACTTAATTTTTCCAAAACCCCCAAAAATTTTTCAAACCACAGAATCACCACATAATTCACCTCAGAACCACCAATAATACACAACATAACCACAAACCCTAATTTTTAAAAATTAGGCGTTTCATAAAAATAATATAGATCCGTGTTAATTAACCACAAATACTTCAATTAACAAACGTTAATTGAAATAAATCACTTAATTTTTCCAAAACCCCCAAAAATTTTTCAAACCACAGAATCACCACATAATTCACCTCAGAACCACCAATAATACACAACATAACCACAAACCCTAATTTTTAAAAATTAGGCGTTTCATAAAAATAATATAGATCCGTGTTAATTAACCACAAATACTTCAATTAACAAACGTTAATTGAAATAAATCACTTAATTTTTCCAAAACCCCCAAAAATTTTTCAAACCACAGAATCACCACATAATTCACCTCAGAACCACCAATAATACACAACATAACCACAAAACCTAATTTTTAAAAATTAGGCGTTTCCTAAAAATAATATAGATCCGTGTTAATTAACCACAAATACTTCAACTAACAAACGTTAATTGAAATAAATCAGTCAATATTTTAAAAACCCCCAAAATTTTTTCAAAACCCTAATTTTTAAAAATTAGGCGTTTCATAAAAATAATATAGATCCGTGTTAATTAACCACAAATACTTCAACTAACAAACGTTAATTGAAACAAATCAGTCAATTTTTTAAAAACCCCCAAAATTTTTTCAAAACCCTAATTTTTAAAAATTAGGCGTTTCATAAAAATAATATAGATCCGTGTTAATTAACCACAAATACTTCAATTAACAAACGTTAATTGAAATAAATCACTTAATTTTTAAAAAACCCTAATATAAACATCACCAAAACAACCCAGAGAAAGTATATCAACGTACCTCAGTTACACATAACGCTCTTATCACACACACTCACATCATAAACATCACCAAAACCACCAATTTTAGATCTAAAACATGGTTTTAGATCTAAAATATGAGACAGAATAGAGAGAGAGAAAAGAGAGAATATGAGTGAGTGTGTGTGAGATAAGAGCGTTATGTGAGGTGTGAGAGAGAGAAAAGAGAGTTTTGTACGGGACGCGTTTAAACGCGTTTTTTTCTTCTTTTTTTTTTTAAATGTAATGTAAATGTAATGTAAATGTAAATGTATATGTAATGTATATATGTATATGTAGTATATTTTTTGTAAAAAGTATATATTGTAAAAAGTTTAAAAGTTAAAAAAAATGTAATTTTGTAAAAATGTACATTTTGTTTGTAAAAAGGGTGGAAAATATATATAAAAATGTAAAAATGTATTTAAAAAATGTATATAAAAATGTAAAAATGTACTTTCAGGCGTTCAGTTCTGACGAGCAATTAACTGAGTGGGTGCAAAGTATAGCCCGTCAGCTCGGTTTTGTCATTGTAAAAGATAGAAGCAAAGCAGAAAAGGGTTATCTGTATGAAATAAATTATAGGTGTACAAAGGGTGGAAAATATAAACCTGAAGGTAGTGGAAAACGACAAACCAGTACTTTCAAAACGGGTTGCCCATTCAAATTAGTGGCGAAATATCATTTGACGGGTGATTTTTGGATTTTGAGGGTGAAAGATGATAGCCATAATCATGATTTGGCAGACTCGTTGCATGGTTTCCCATATGCAATGCGATTAAAGGAGCATGAGTTCGGTTTAGTCGAAGAATTGGCAGGTTATAATGTACGACCACGTAATATCCTTAGAACAATACAGGGTCGTAATCCGGATAACGTGTCTAGCGTTAGAACTATATATAACGCAAAAGGTAAGATCCGGAAAATCAAAGAAGGTGGTCGAACTCCAATTCAAGTCCTTTACTCACATTTAAGGGATGCGGGGTATATATATTACGATAGGGTAAATAAGCAAAATCAGCTTGAGGAACTATTTTTTGTTCACCCCACATCGTATGCTCTATGGTGTACATTCCCTCAAATCATGCTTATGGACTCCACGTACAATACCACAATGTTTAAATTGCCGTTATTGGAAATTGTCGGAGTAACTTCGACAAATAAAACATTCTCAATGGGGTACAGCTTTTTAAACAGTGAGAAAGGGTTTAATTTTCAATGGGTATTGCAACGTGTGAAGTTAGTGATAGATCAAAGATACTACCCGCGTGTTATCGTCACCGACAGAGATTTAGCGTTGGTTGGGGCATGCAAAGCGGAATTTCCTGACGCTCACAGATTACTCTGTCGATGGCATATACAGCAAAATATTATTCAGAATTGCAGAAATAGATGCATTTCATCAGAAGACTATGAATCCATCAAATGGAGATGGGATTATATGATTACAGCTCCGACACGCAGAGAATTCGCGCATCATTACGAACGCCTACAACAGCGATTGGTCAATCATGCGGGTACTTAATTATTAATTCACTGATTTTTATTATTTAATAAATAAAAACCCGAATGACCTTTTTTAGGTCATTATTTTTTTCAGGTATTGCTCAGTATCTAAATAACTTGTTGCGAGATTACGGTAACATGTTTGTCTCGTGTATCATCGATCAATATCACTGCTACGGCCAAACAACAACGTGTAGAGTGGAGAGTCACCACGCGTTGTTGAAATTATATTTGGAAAGCACACAGTCCAATTTAGACCGGTTGTTGAGTGCGGTTGATAAAATTCTCTTTGCGCAAGAACGAGAGATAAAAGAGAGTTTTAATAGGAGCAAGAACGAGAAATTCAATAAATGTGACATACCAATATTTTCAGAATTGTGGTACAAAGTTTCAAAACATGCTTTCAACCTAATGCATGTAGAACTTAACCGGGATATCGCCGTAGAAAAATGTGGCCATAAGTTGCGGACAGTTTATGGACTACCATGCTTCTGCGAATTTGAATTTTATCGAATTCATGGTAAGTATATTCAGTTTATGCCTATCAACTTATTTTTCCGCATTAATATCAGTAACTTATAGAAGTCACTTTTAACTCATGCAGAACGGCCCGTTCCATTGGATGCAATTGATGTTTATTGGAGAACCCTATCCGTCCCGTGGCCTGTTATCAATAAGCCACCGCCTGAAGATGGTCCATCTGAAGATGGTCCTTCTAGTGACCATGAAGATGATATTGCTTTTGAAGAGAACATGCGAGAATTCAAAAATGTTTTTAGCAAAGCGACTTCGTTTGTCAAGAAAAGCATGTTAACGAAGGTGAAACGCGCTAAAGAACCGGCAAGACATAGTTCGTACACGGGTCAAAAAATAAGACACAGATTTTTCGTTGGAGATAAGGATAGCGAGGATTTTATTGATCGCATTCCAGAGATTTTCCGTTCACAGGTAATAAGTATTAAAAATGTGCTTGGTGACGGAAATTGTGGATTTCGGTGCATTGCCCATTGGATTTGGCAAGACCAGGATAGGTGGGCCGATGTTAGATACGCGTTACTGCAAGAGTTACAAGAACATGGTATAACTTACGTGAGTATGTGGGGCGAACAAGACGTTTACCACCTTCGTGATACAATAAACTGGTTTAATGGACCAGCGCCTGAAGATTACTGGATGACGATGCCAAATACGGGTCTGGTCATCGCTTCAGCTATTCAACGACCTCTTGTATATATAGACCGTCAAGGTTGGTTCACATGTTTACCCCTATTTTCTGCTCCAAACTTATCACATGGAATTGACCCCATTGTGATTGCGCGTATAGGGGAGAACAGTGGTGCTCATTACATTTGTCTCAACATAGACAGAGATTCTCCACTACCACATAACCACCCACAATGGAGGTGGTTCAAACATCCAATTGCAAACGAATGGGAAACAATATATAACCATCGATGTATTTTGTAAATGTTGTAAATGATTATTCATTTATTTAAATGTTAATTGTTTGTAAATGTTGTAAATGATTATTCATTTATTTAAATGTTAATTGTCTGAAAATGTTGTAAATGATTATTCATTTATTTAAATGTTAATTGTTTGAAAATGTTGTAAATGATTATTCATTTATTTAAATGTTAATTGTTTGAAAATGTTGTAAATGATTATTCATTTATTTAAATGTTAATTGTTTGAAAATGTTGTAAATGATTATTCATTTATTTAAATGTTAATTGTTTGAAAATGTTGTAAATGATTATTCATTTATTTAAATGTTAAGTCTGCTTTTTTGTAGAGTGTTAGTTCTGCACCAGTTATACCCCCTGATCCCGCACTGGCACCACCTAGTCCAAAAGAGGATCCAGAGATGGATGATGATGAGATGGATCCAGAGATGGATGGTGATGATGATGAGATTGCTCATGCAGATGATGAGATGGATGATCATGATGCTGATGATGTTGATGAGATTGCTGCTGCTGCTGATGGTGTTGATGAGATTGCTGCTGCTGCTGATGATGATGTTGCTGATGAGGAGGTTCTTCCTTTGCCACCTTCGCCAGCCATATCAGATATCACTTATGAGTCAGACACTTCAGATGCCTTAGGTCATGCACTTGAGACGGAGGTCATATCTACTTTTGAGGTTGGCGAGTCTTCCACCAGACCACGAGTTTCTCCTGCCGAACTTAGGGCAGAGTTGAGTCGTTTGAGAGATGACATCTCTTGGTGTCGGGGTCGCTATGTGTCGATGTCGAGGAGGTTGTGTGAGCGACAATCTGATGTCAAAGGATTGAGGAGGGAAGTTAAGCGTGATAGGAGAGATATAGGTGATGTTTATGTTACGTTGGATGAGCACGCATCTAGGTTGACTGATTTAGAGAAAGCGGCTGTAGAGTTTCGAGAGAAGTTAGAGTCTTTTGAGAAGAGGATGAAAGAGATAGAGAAGTTGCTGGAGCAGGTGGACAGTGATAGTAGTTAGTATCATAATTAGTATCTTCATAGTAGTTTGCCTTTGTATGTCTTTATTTTCAATATGTATGTTATTTGACAAACCTTTGAACTCTAACTGCTTATTTATTTAATTCGAATAATTTTTTTATTATTACTTTGTTTAAATTATTAATAACATTATTTATTGATGATGTATATTATTATGCAAATTCTTTGGTCAGATGAGCCAAAGAAATCCTTTCTTGTGCCGATGTAACAGAGGATTTATTGTACAACGGAGATCCTGGCAAGATGGTAGTCGTGGGCGACTGTTTTATGCATGTCCTCTTTCAGTGGTAAATAATCATACGTTTGCTTAGTTATGTAAATAATTTGTTTCTTAAAAATAAATTTCTTATTATTTTCTTAACATGTAACAGCCAGGTACAAAAGACTATGGGTGTCGATTCTTCGCGTGGAAAGATGAATTTGAAGCAGAACACTTTAATCAACCATCTTCTTCAACGCATTGCTCAAACTGCGTTGCTACAAAAAATGAGTGCGTTGCTACAAAAAATGAGAACAAGTTGTTGAAGGCAAGAATAAAGGCGCTGGAAATGGAGTTAGAAATGGCAAGAAATCCTGAGGATCACGCTTGTCAGTCAAGTGCCCGGCTCCATGATCTTTTAAATGAGATGAATAATCTTCATATGTCGTAGATTTTGTAGCTTTAAATAATGTGTTAACGATGTTGTTTAATTAAATAATAACAGTCGTTGTTGTACTTATTTAATGTGGTGTTATTTAAATAAAATACATTACACGTCAATTATACAAACATTATACAAAATACATACAAATACATCCTAAAATATATTATACAAAATATTTAAAAAAAAAAAAAAAAAAAAAAAAATTAAAAAAAGTACAAAAGTACTAATAGGGAGGGTTAGTATATTAGTTTAGGGAGGGTTAGTATATCTTACCCCAATAAATATAAGCAATAACTTTGCTGTAAGCTTTTTCGTCCCTACCTAACTAGATGACGTTCTACACCGTACATAGTACATACACATCCGTACTCTTCCGTATGGCCTACCAATATTGGAAATCGTGACACAGAGTCACAGATGATAAAAATAGAAGACACATGGATGCACATCAATTTTAATCTTCTACGCATCAAATTTGATACGTATACCCCAACTTTAAAAAAGAAATAACGCTTTATAAAAACTTAATACACTACGAGCTATTTTCTATAGAAGGAAAATTATTCGTTTCAGTTTTTGTTAAGTCAATATAGTAAACTAGATATAATATACACTTTTATCTAAATTATATAGAAAATTATAAGATTTTGTCTAAATTCCCTAATTATTTATAATTATATAGAAAAAATCTTATTGCTCATGACATCATTATCGTAATTGACGCAAGATGCCGAAGCAAATTATGTTAACCCTAATCATAAGGTTGATAAACGAGGAAGAAACATGTAGCGAAAAACCTTAATAAGAGATAAAACTCTAAACACAAATTTTATTACTCCATCCGTCTCAAAATATGTGTCTAGTTTGACTTTTTTAAAGTCAAATTGGTTCAACTTTAATCTTGAATATTTTCGTTGTGTCATATAATTCTTGATGAAAAATTATACCATACAAAAAATACATTAAAAACTCAATCTATTCATATATTTTGCATCAAGTATTATAACACCCGTAAAAATAGGTAAGATTAAAGTTGAACCAGTTTGATTCAAAAAAGTCAATTTGGACACTTATTTTAAGACGGAGGGGGTAATAAATTCCAAGATCAAAGATTTACAAAACCATAATCCCTATATTTATTAAGGAAAATTATCTTGTAGAAAAAGATAACTAATTAAAGTAATTAACAAACTAAAGAAATAAATAAACTTTCCTAAATAATGAAAATCCGAACTTCCTATGAAACAACCCAAACGCAGTGAATCTGAGGGGATGCGGCGCATTTACCAAACATAACATGCATGGTCATCTTTTGTCATCAGATGCGACGAATCACTTGGTATTGCACTTACTTAGTAAGTCCTCGTTGTTTCGTGTAGTATTCCACAAACTCTCAACCCAATTCTTGTCCTTATCATTCCCCCTCACATGAAAAGAACTCACCATCGAGTTCTCACCATTAAGGGCTTTATCAACCTTGAATATCTTCTCACGGCGAAGTTATCTTTAGTGGCTTTACGTTTCACATTAAATCGAGAAACTTCATCTTTTTTAACACGCCTACCACACTCCTAATGATCAACCTATGACTCTAAACATCGGGTTATGTAATCCTTATCAATGATCACCAAGTTTCAGTTGCAACAGCGATAGTTTCTTCGCTTGCCATAGGAAACTTATTGGATTCTTGATAATCATATCTAAAATTAACCCATAAGTAAAATCATGAACCTTTGTACCTTTAATAACTTTGAACTCGATAGCTTAAACTTCAAGATTTTACAAACCCTAGAATATTTTGTCTTCTTGGGTACTTCAGTCAATGTTTCTACACTAGTCGTATCAACTTTAGCATCATATTGATTTTCGAATTCAACAATAATATTTGTTTTCGACAACTTTTCTCCAATTTTATGTTCAACTTTTACAACTTGTTGAATTTCTTTGTTTGGAAACATTGTAATTCTTTTCCCATTTCATGTGAATATGTGGGTCATGTTGAATTTTATAAGTTGCCCTAACCTTTTTATGCCACAATCTTCCCAGTAACACATGACCAACATCCTTTTTTATTTTAATTTATTTATTTACTTATTTTGAAAGGCTGCGAATCTATTAAAAATGCTTAGAGAAGGAGATGACAAAGATAAATTGGAAAGAGAAAAAGAAAACATGACAACATCCAGAACTAGACTACAACACTAGCTAATACACGAGGGAAACATATGCATAGGACTAGTAATCCAACATTTCCAATTACCATGTTTCGAGACATAACGGATCGCAGTTCATAACTTGAATAAGCGTTAAATCAACAGAAAAACATCTTCATCTTTGATGCCAGTAATCGACTCCTCATTCAAATTGATCACCTTATTTCTCCACTTCCATATCATCTAAAAAGTGTAATGAAAAACTGCATGTAAGGCATTTTTAGTTCGATGGCAGCCAAAGCTACCAATTCTTTCTAAAGCAATTTCTGCTATAGTGAGCGAAGGAAATGTAACAAGAGGCACAAGGCCATCCAACTCCAAAGTTTCCTCAAATACTGGAAGAATTTTGGGGTAATTAATCAAACAGTGGTCCATGACTTCCACCAAATAACAAATCATGTTCTCCATATGACTTACCAATTACAATGAAGATTTTAATAGTCAGCTTTCTTCAATTCAAACAAAGCTCTGTTGGTAATTTTAAGTGATCAACTAACTTGCTTGAAACTAAATTATCACTTCTACAAGTATCAAGAATTAATGCACAAACATTACCTTTGATTAAGCACTTAGAATGAAAAATTTTGTTTCTAGATGATCGATCCTCCATCTTTCTCTCCTCCCATTCTTCAATTCCCCCACCCCCTTATTTAACAGGTAATGGTTGCATCTACGGTTGTCAAAAATATCCACCCATGGTTGGACGAATTCATGAACCTTACTATTTGCCAAAAAAACCCTAATTCTCTCTCTACTATGGGCGATTTTGGCGATTACCCTATCTCTTCATATCCGATCGTTTAATCCTTCCTCTTTGATTCTATAAACTTTATAACATTTTTGTTTATGTGGATTAATCATTTGATTTTATCTCGTTAACAGGTCCTTTATTTAGTGGTTGGTCATTTAGGATTAGGTTTCTTGATTATTATTTTTTTCTAGGGTCTAGTCTTAATTGCTGCAAAGGTTCATTAATGCTCTTAATCTAATATTATTGGACAATCATTATGATGGGTGTTAGTTAGGGTTTGGTTCTTCTCGCTGGCTAACCCTTAATTTATTTAGGTTTCGTTATTTTTTGAGTCGTCTATTTATTTTTGTGTCCGTTGTTAATTGATTGTGGGTTGGAGAGTATGGAGGCCACTGGTTCATTGTTGAGTAACTTGGCTGCTAGGGATAAGAATGTTGATGCTGTTACGTCTAATGGTAATGGCAGTAAGCCTTCATTTGCTTCCATATTTAAGGATAATGTTCCAAAGAAATCGATTCAAGTTACGGAGTTGAGGAATGATGAGCATGTGGATGGTGATAATGTTGATATCCTGTGGCAAGCGGTAGAGGAAGTTAGTATACGTTTTGCTAACACCCTACATGGGCACTTTATTGGTAAGCGTCTTGCATTTCCCATTGTGGAAAATTATGTTAAAAATACTTGGGCTAAGTTCGGTTCGGAACGTGTTATGCTTAGAAATGGTTTTATCTTTTTCCAATTCGCTAATAAGACGGGTATGGAACAAGTTCTAGAAAATGGTACGTGGTTTGTTAGGTTAGTGCCTAATGTCTTAAATGTTTGGACACCTAATATGGTTTTAAAAAAGGAGGAAATTACCACGGCTCCAGTTTTGTTAAACTACATAACATGCCTATTGTTGAGTATTCAGAAGTTGGTCTTAGTTTGATTAATAAGTTCGGCCGCCCCATAATATTAGATGCATGTACTAGTTCAATGTGCCTTAACTCTTTGGGTCGTAATAATTATGCTCGTGCTCTTATTGAGGTTTCGTACAAATATGCTATATTTGACACTTTGGTTGTGGCTATACCATTACCTAACGGGTTAGAACACTCTATGGAAACTATTGAAGTAGAATACGAATGGAAACCTCCTCGATGCGATACTTGTAAGATTTTTTACCATGGGGATGAGCAATGTCCTAAACGGGTTAAGGTTTCTACTCCTTCTTAGGTTATAGATAATGGTTTTGTCGAGGTTACTCGTAAGAAAGGGTGTAACAACCGTGGTTTTAGCAGGTCAGTTTGCTGATAGTCTTGACTCGGTTGACGTTTGTTTGGTGTGTATTAGGTGTTTGAAGCGATATATAAGTGATATAGGTGAGTTTTAGCATTAAATCCCTTTACGTAAGTGGTTTTATTGTGATGTGGAAAGTTTAGAATTTGGGAAAATTCATTTTGATCACCTTTGTGGTGTAGAAATGACTTGTGTAGTTTTTGGTGTTTTTGTATTTTTGCGTAACGAGGAGTTTATTTTTATGAGTTATGTTTCAAAATAGTGTGGAATTTTTTTTTTGGAAACTTTATTTTGAAAATGATAATTTTCTGGTTTGTTGTAAAAACTGAGGTTTATCGCGTAAGACGTTAGGTTTTGATATGGGAATACATAAAATATGAAAAGTATGAGGTTTTGAGTGTAATAAATAAATTTAATAAAAAAAATAAATATATATATATATATATATATAAAGAGGGGGCGGCCGAATATTAGGATAAGGAGGAAAAAGGAAACCAAATTTGATACCAAATACAACTCTAAGCCTTAAGGGTTATCCACTAATAATATAAATACAAAATCAAGACTTCCAAATCCCTTTTTCCTGCAAATTAAAATAGACCACAAGGAGAAACAAGGAGAAAATTTTAGGGTTTATAGTTTTCAAGCAATAATCAAGAATCAAGGTAAAATCTTTAACCCTTACGTGTAATTAATTAATTATTGTTTTGATTCATGTAATATTTAATATGATGGAATCTAGGGTATATATACTTCTGTAAATTATTGAAGTAAAACATGTTAGGATGATTAGATGTCAATAATATGGTTAATGGTTAAGGAATTGAGTGTTAAACGCGTTAGATTATGTGTTAGAGTTTGGACAGAAAATTATGGCTGTAAAGATGTGAGTGTAAATAACAGATGGTGAAGAGTTAAGTCACGAATTTTAGGTCTAAATTGAATTTTAATGAAAGAGCTTTCCAAAAAGTCCAGCCACGATCGATTTTAAGGACGGGAAGTCGGTCTTTTGATTTTTCTTTGTTAAGGTGTCAAAGCTGTCAAACCGGGACAGATTTTGGATAAAGTTTGAGGGTGTTATGTGGTTGTAAAAGTGGTATTTTGACTAGGACTTCTGGAATAGTTAAGTATTAGGTTATATTAAACTACCACGAAGAGGGTTCACGATAAAAACTTGTGGAAGTATTTATTAAAAATCAAAACTTTTTGGTATGCGTTCAGATCTGAATTTGAGTAGTTGACAAGTTTGAATTTCTTGTGAGTATTTGTGTGTGTTATTGGTCCATGGCCTTCTGGGATTAGCTTCTATGCTTATGAGAGACCATGGTGAATTTTTGGTGTGAATTTTTTGAGTTTTATTTGTCGTGATTTTATGTGGGCGAATGTACCCATAAATTCTGCGTTTTTTGATTTTAATAGTGCAAGGGATTTAGTGAGTGTTAGGTTATGGTAATGGTTAGTATGGTGTCTAGGAGTTCCATGGTGGGTCATATGAGTCTTAGACATCCATCATATGTGTATTACATGGTTGTAGCTTTTAGCTTGACCTTGTGTAATGTGGATTTATTTTGTGTGTTATAGACTGTGATTTGTGTTGTGGAAGCTGCAAGGTTTGAGGTAAGTTCATAGTCCCAAATTTTTACTTTGTTTTTAAACTTGGGATGGGAATGATGCTTGTCTTAAATGATTTGAGTTACTGTGATTATGTGTGGTTTAAAAGCTTGGACTTATAATGTTATCGTAATAATGCTATGTGGTACATGAAAGTGTGATTCCGATTCGGTTAGCGACCTAATTGATGATGTGTGATATGTGATTCTGATTAGGTTAGTGACCTAATTGATGCTATGTGATTTCCAATTGGGAGGATGCTTATCCTGTTGCTCGCGCATGCGACCCAATTGATGATGTGTTTTGGAGCGGGGGTCACGTTCCGGCCCGATGGTTGCCTTTTGTGTGATGATTGGTTTTTGGATACATGTAGCTTGTATGATAACTATATTTATTTATCCAGCTATTTTTATAATCACAGTGAACTGGTTGCCTTGAGAGTGTATGTGTGTCTTAAACCTATGAATCTCACCAACATTATGTTGACGTTTTAAGCATCATTTTCAGGTGAGCTTTCTAAGGATAAGATAGAAGGAAGTGATTAGACGAGACCTTAGTTGCATTGGAAGTGGTTTATCTGTTGTGTTTGGAGTTATGTATTGTTTCGGATTTTGTTTTGGTTATTTTGTTTTGGGGTATTGTTACAACACTTTGTGTTTGTACTTTGCTCTATTTTTGTGCATGTAGTTGTTTCTCTATATAGACACCAGGTGTTGTGATGATATCCATGAAGTTACACCCTCACGTTTCCGCCTTAGCGGGGTGTGACAGATTGGTATCAGAGCCTTGGTTATAGAGAAGTAGGTGGTTGGACCTAGACTATAACCTAGGAGTCCTTCATATAGTTGCATTTAGGATCTATGTGTAAGTATAGTATTTTATATGTCTATTTTCTTATATTTATGAGATGTTTTATTGAGTTTCGGACATCTATTTTATCCCCTATACGTAGTATTGTATATATCGACTTTATTATACCGTCTTTCACGCGTAAGATGCTTCGTTGGACAATAGTTGTCGCTATCGGATGCGAGAGAAGTGGTAGGATGAAGCGGACTAACCGCAGAATCCGAGTTCTCGATAGCATGTATCCATGTTCGGACAAGGAGATGACGTTTATAGGAAACGTTGGTGGGAAAGAAGTGGAGAGGTTTGGAACCACGATGACTTCTAGAGATGGAGCCATTACCAAATACCCTTGGTAGTGTCCTCACTTCACATAGGAAGGATAGGTGGTTTAGTCTAAACCTCGTGATTTGTATGCGCTTGTGAATCATGTGGAATTGGAAGAAAATAATAGAGATGGTTTTGCATGTTGTCGACTACCTCAACATGTAGGAAACATGAATGGGAGGTTGAGTAAAGATGAAAGAGAGTTAGGATGGAATGGTGTGGATTCGGATCTAGAGTCCACAGCGAGTAGTAAGTTGAATTGATCTGAGTGGGGAGATAAGTGCGAGAGTGGAGTTTGAGCCATTGTGCAACGCCTTTTGTTTTGTGTTATGTTTTTTGAATTCGTGTATTGTATTTTGCCGTCTGGAGCCATGTTGGAGCGTGATTACTCTTGGATATTGGATCGACCTTATCCAAGTGATTTTTGATTATAGAGTTTACGTGATCGATGGAATTGTTCCATGTGAGATGATTGTTTGCGACGTCTTTTGTTTTTGGTTGCGTGATTGTTTCCATGATGTGTTGTCATAGGAGGGAGTACACTTATGAAAGGGGGCATAGATAATTATGGTGGCCAACATAATTATACATGCGTCACAACACAAATGGACTTGCAAGTATGATAGCATGGATTGCATGGTGTATCAGGTGCTATGTGGTATATGTGCGTTATCATTGAGATGTGTGGTTTTGGAAGTAAGTATGCGTGTGGAATAGGCTTATAACTATGGTCGCAAACATAATTATAAGGGTATCACACACGTTGACTTGTGACCATTATTGCATTGATTGATGTTTGTTGTTATATGTTGTGGAAGATGGTATGTGATATCATGTTGGTGATGGCTGTATGGTTAGAGAAGTATTCTCTTAACCTTTGGGCAGTCGTTATATGTTGGGGTGTGTAGGTGGTAAGATTCCATCCTACCTATTATATGTTGATACCTCAATTATCGGTGGGTACTTATGTTGTTGTATTTAAGTTGATTCGTTGCTAGACACTCCGTTTGTATACCTAATTCTTTGGTTGGCATTCCTATTCGTACCATGATGGTACAGATGCCATATTCTTTCTATTTGACGTCGTGATAGGTGTTGGGTAATCGAATTCGTTTTTGTTGGATACTGGTTCGTTTCTTTGGTTATTCCATACATTCATTCCTTGGATGAATGTTATGCTATTCTTCAAGTATTGTTGGTTCGTGACGAGTTGGTGTGGATATTTGATCCCTCATTTACACACACCAATTGAATTTTGTGATATGTTTTGTGACCTGTTAGTATCGGTGTTTTTTCTATGATTTTGGTTTGATTGTTGTACGAATGAGTCTGTAAGTTCATCGTTTGGTTTGCTTTTGGTTTGATTGTTGTACGAATGAGTATTCCTTGGTATGAGATTCGTTTGGTGGTTATTTTGATTATGTGATTCTTCTGTGTTTTTCGCATCCAATAAAAGGGTTGTGTTAAAGTCCTTATGGCATTTTAAAATTCGTTTTAGGTATTTCAAGGTCATTTGTTGGAAACTATTACTTTTATGGTGAAAAGGAAGTGTGAAAAAAAATGGTTATGTTGATTTCTTACATAAAATGGTTTATATATATTTTATAAAAAAATGTATAAGTTTAAGATATGTCTTGTGAAAAATGGTGTTCATTTATTTTGGCAAGGTCGAGTACGGGAATAAGAACTGTCTATGGTTCTCATTTACCAAACTTGTTATGTATTTGGTTCATCGAGTGTTTCTTTCGTTGAGGTACGCTTGTAGACGTTTTATGGGTACGTGTATTTTATATTTTCTTTGTATGGGTTTTCATGAACATTTTATCCGTGTCTACCTTTATTGGGGGAAAAATTTCTCATTGTGTTTTTCTGGCTTTGATTTTGATGTTCGTTACTTCGTTAGTCGGTAATTCGTACCCCTTTTTGAGTTCGTTAATATATGTTTTAGTTCGACCGGTTTCATGGTTCGCGTCGTTTACTTAGGATAGATTGTCGTTTTGATAATCAATTTGTTCGTTGAAGAAGAAGATGGTGTTTGCTAAGTTGTTCAAGTGAGAGGTGTAGCTTTAAGATGTACGTTCTTCAGGAAGGTGGTCAACGATAGCGAGTGTTCGTGGACACTAGTAAGATAAAAGTAGTGAAGCGTGGAAAGTACCTGAGACACCACCTGAGAGACGATTGTCCTCAGGATTGGCAGGTACTATTGACGATTCATTTCTATCTTTCTATATTGCGTAGGCATCGCGGAGGTGGAAGATCCATAAGAGGAACTGTGTGATACATGATTTAAAGTTGGGAAGAAGAACTTGGAGATGATATTTGTATGGAGCAGAAAGTGTTATCTACACAGATCATAAGAATCTTTAGCATATAATTGACAAGAGGCTAATATATGTAGAAGAGAGTTGGGTGTGGAATTTTTCAGTAACTACGATTGTCTGATTCGCCACCGTCAAGGAAGGGCGGACATCGTGGTAAGAGCGCTGAGCGGGAGCGAACAAGTGAAACTTGGATGTTTGTGAGCAATGATTATGATAATTCAGTTTGGAGTTAAGAGGATGATACTGACAGCCTATGGAGAGAGGTTCAAGGATGAGAACATGTAAGAAGAATGATTACTTGGTTTAGACCAGTAAATGGATAGGAACGAAGATGGAGGAATGTACTTTGCGGACCAGCTATTGGTTTGATTAAGAGGAAGCGTAAGGACATCAATCATGCAAGGTAATTGATACATCCAAGAATGGATAAGACGTATTATTACCTTAGCAAGAGAAGTATGGAGGAGAATACAGATACCTTAGCAAGTGTTGATACACTTGAAGGTGAATGTTAATGTCAACGATTATTAGGGAGATGCAACGATCAGAGATGCTTGAAGATTGTGCTAAGGAGGAGTTAGCGAGACGTTATATTTGATGAGTTGGTAGAGAGACGTCTGGTGGTGAGTGCTTATTCACTCACCATTTTATGGCCAAATACCGACCCAAAATGACTATTTGAGCTAACAAATGCCAAGAAAACACGTGTTTCTATGTTGTGAACATGCAGGTACGGATTAATCATAAAATGACGAAAAATCACACGAATACCGGAAAAACGGGCACGAGAGTGGAAGATGGTTAAAAAAATCAAAGCCGGGATCTTCAAGTCAACTTAAGTCCTTCATCTATTTAGATTTGGCAGAAATAGTCCTTGGATTTATTTTGAAAAAATTACAAATCAGCCCTGGGATTTTTAAGAATGACATAATTAATCCTTGAGTATTATTAGCCTATTCCTTTTATGGTCCAAGTCCAAATATCTATTAACCAAAATCTCAAAAGCCCAAATTTAAAAACTCAAGCCCACATCAACAAAAATCTTACCCGAGCCCACTTTTCATTTACTGGTTAATATAATAAAAATGAGTCAAGGGTAAAAAAAAGGTCAAAGCCATAAAAATAAACATAACCCGTTTATCTTTTTTCCCTGAACCCAGAAAACCCCCAAATCCCATGAACCCTAACTCACCAAAAGGATCAATTGGCTCAAACCCCTTTCAATTAACCATGATTAAGCTAATCATTTGGTCTTCTAGAACACCACATGTGATTATGCATATGTCAGAGAGAATGTTGGAAGCTATAAGGACACCTGGTTGCTAATGATTGGAAGAGTCGTGTCATACCAAGCCTTGGATCCTGTTGACAAGTCAAAGAAACAATTGCACACACGAATGGGACAGATGGAAGCAGTTGATTGGCCAAGCCACCTCACTGATTTGATCTAAAGGCTCTTGTTGATTTGAAGAAACACAATTTTAATCAGATGGCTGAGAGATGAAGTAAAGAAGCACAAAAGGTTGTGGATTGCCAACATGGATTCTCACCCCAACTCCTTCACCTCATCTATAAATAGGGACGCATTTAGCTTATTTCTTGTGTAATTTCTAGAGTAGGAATATGCTGTCGAAATTTCTTTGTAATTAGTTTAGCTATTGTAAACTTTCAATTAGATTTTAATAAAAAGTACTTAAGTTCACTTTTATATTTTCAGTTTATTCATTATTTTTATTAGCTTATTCTGTTTTTACTCTGTTTTACTTTAGCTTTAATTCAGTTTTTATTCGTCTACTTTTTATATAATCAGTCAAACATTTCTCATTTACAAAAAAAGAATAAAAAAATAAAAATCAGAAAAATGAAAAAATTATAAAAAATATTTCAAAGGATAAGAATAAAATTTCTAATAAGCTGAATAAGCTTATAAGCAGTGTATTCTAGTTTTATAGCTTGTGGTATAATAGCTTCATTTCCAGTAAACAACAAATAAATAGGAATATTGAAGGTGAAATAGTGGTCTATCAAGAGGTTGCAGTGTTATATGTGGACAAGTTGGGATAGATTTGGAAGGTCCCAGCCTGTCTAAAATACAGGCTAGCTTAGTGAATCAGTCCTGTTCTAGCTGGACTGAAATTTGTTGTAAGTTGAGTTCCTTTTACATATTCAGTTAGTTACTGTTGCATTGAGTTTGAATAATTGTTATAGTAGTAATAATTGTTGTAGTATAGCTTTATAGATAATTTGATTTTACTATTTGAATGATTTGAGTAGTATTAGTATATTAGAGTAATTTTCATAGTAGTATAATTGTGATTTAATTTTACTGTTTGATTGAGTTTTGTGATTGATAACTAAGTGACTTTTACATAATTGAACATCTGAGATTGTGAATCTGTAGTTATTTTGGATTTGAATCTGAACTTCTGCTTCATTGGTTATCATTGTTTTGGTAGCAAAGATTGAGTGTAGAGTTTGAGTTGATATCTGATCTGTGACCACTTGTGCTAATCTGTCATGTTTGGAATCTGAGTTAGGTTGAGTTGATGTATCTGTCATTAGTGTGGATTGTGTTCTGAGTTCATATGAACTGGTCATAACTAGCTGCTGAATTTAAGCTTGTTATTTCTTTTGATTCATCTGATTGTGATCGTAGTTGATGAGTAGTTATGGAGGTTTGTGGATTTTTGTTTATAAATGAATGTTAGAGTATCTGTTACAACAATAGGTTGATGGATTGCATTTCTGTATGATTCAGTTGCAGTTTACTGATGTTAAGCTGTTTTATAGTGTTTCAGATTTGAATTTTAAATAATTAGAGTAGTTTAGTGTGATATAAATCAGAGTTATAGTGTAAGTTGTAGAATAAGAGAGTGTTTGGTTTCATTATCAGCTGAGTTTTGTCGATGTTATGATGCTTTCTCATTGTCACAGTTAGGTTGCTTTAGAATAATAATAGTCAATTAAATCATCAAATCAAGTAGGTCATTCCACTAAAAATCAATATGAGACGGTAATTTTCATAATCCACTGTTGCATAGAATTTAGTTTATAGCTGCTGAACTGAGCTTGTTCTTAAGTGTTACACCTAAGTTTTTGGTAAAAAATTTGTATGATACTATATCTCTGTTGGTCAAACTTGGTTTTGCTCATTTCATTTTGGAATTCTGAGCTTTTCATAGCTGCTGTTTGAGCTTGTGAAATTGCTAGGCTGAGACAGATTTGGCTGATTGGTAATATTGGCCTACTGATCTTCATAGTTGCTATTTCTTAGTTTGAATGTGTTTCTGAGTTGAATTTTGAGATGTGTTAGTGTTTCTCAACATAACTTTACTTCTAGTTAAGTCTGTGCATGTACTGCTTATCATTTGTGAGCTGTTTTGCCGCTGCTAGTCTTAATTTTTGTTAACATAGTCTCTGATTTGATTGCAGATTTATACTTGAACTATTGGATCTTTTAGTTGAATTTGATTTGTGTTTCTGAGAGTGATTTATTTGTTTCAATTTGGCTTATATTACTGCTTAGTTTCTGCTATTACCTGAGCTTAATCTGCTTTTTAGCTAGCTAATACCTTGAGCTTATTATTTCATAGCTGTTGCATTTGAGATTAATTGTGTTTAAATTTGATCAAATCTTGTTTCATTGAGTGAATTACATCATTTTTAGTTAGTACTTTCAGTTTCATACAATCTTTTCACAAGTGCTTATTTATAAGCACTTGTGAAAAGCAGTTTTACCTAAATAAGCAGTTTCCATTTTCATTTTTACTTCAAAATTTTTATTCAAGTTCTTTTTATTATTTTAGAATTTCTGGAATTTTTCCAGATTTTTCCAAGCCTTTTTACTATTTTTCTTATTTTCTTTCGATTTTATTCAATTTTTAAATCATTTTTTAAATACCAAAAATCAATAAAAATCAGAATAAGCTGTGAAAAATACAAAAATATTTTTAGAAAATCTTTTATAATATTTTAGAATTTTTAGAATTTAATTTTCATTTTTCCAATTTATTTTTCTATTTTTCTTAATTTTTAATTCATTTAAAATTCCAAAAATCATTAAAAATTCATAGAAAATAAATGAAAAGTAAAAAAATATTTTTCTTTTTCTTAAAATTCTTTTTATTAGTTTAAAATATTTAGAAAATATTTTCAAGTTTGTAGGATCATTTTTCATTAAACGTTACGTTTTAAATTTTACGGTTGCATTTCCGTTTTCACGTTTTTAACTTTGGTGCATAATTAGCTTGTACTATTTGCATATTTCATCTTTGTTTGTTATTACTTGAATAATTTGATTACCATTTTCACTTTCTCACTTTTCAATTCACGGTTTCACGAATCGATATTCTCGATTCCATTCGCCTTCGTTGGGAAATGACTCGGGTGATCTGTATTTTACGCGGATCACTTCGATACTATACTATATATTATATAATTGGTTTTCACGACGAATCAATTTTTGGCGCCTTTTCTCGTGAGAACGCATATGCTGCAAACACGGGTAACAACGGTTATCCACAACCTCAAGGAGACCGTAATCTCCTCAGCTACCATTCTCCTCATTATCTTGGACCACCCGTTCTCGAACAACAAAACCAAGTCAGTCAGAATCAAAATGTGCAGAATCGTAATAATCAAGGAATTTAAAATCAGAGTCGAGCTAATAATGGTTTTCAAAATCATAATCAAGGGTTTAATCAAAACCGGGGTTTTCATGGTAATTACAATCAAGGCCTGCCTCAAGGGAACAATTTTCAAAACCATCAAAACCATGGAAACCCTGGGAATTTTCAGAACGTTAATCATGGAAATAAGAATAATGGTAATTACCAAAACCGTGGGCATAATTTCAACAATAATCAAAATCAAGGTGTTATTCAAAATCCGTCGCCCATGGAAGATTTGATTAAGCAATTGATTCAAAACCAACAATCTTTCATGGCAAAATATGAAGAGTCAACACGGTTGTTTGCAAATCAAATCAGTGAAATTAACAAACGTTTAAATGATCGACCCTCGGGTTCGGGTATTACTTCTTTGCCTAGCAACACGATCGCAAACCCGAGGGGCGAAGTTAAGGCGATCATAACTCGCAGTGGTGCTCAATATGATGGACCCACAGCTCCTACTACCTCTTCTTCTTCTTCGTCTCTGCCTAAGGTAGTAGACTGTGAGACCGAGGCGACAAAGGACCCGGTTCCTCCTATTAATAATGGAGGAGCTGAAAACGTCCAACCTCCGGTTGTCCAAAAATCGAAAGATAAAGAAAAAGTCGTTTTTGAGAATAATGTGAAATACAAGTCTAAATTGCCATATCCGTCACGATTTAACGATGAAGAGCTCCGTGCAAAGTCTAAAAAACAAATGAAAAAGTTTCTGGATATTTTTCAAAAATTGCACTTTGATATAAGTTTTATGGATGCTCTCGTGTACATGCCAAAATTTGCTACCACATTCAAAAACCTCATAAGTAATAAAGAGAAATTGCTTGAATTAGCCGAAACACCAATAAATGCTCAATGTTCCGCAATTCTTCTCAAGAAGCTTCCCGAAAAGCTTGGTGACTCGGGAAAGTTTCTCATTCCGTGTTCATTGAAAGATCAAGAAGTTTGTAACGCCCTGGCCGATTCGGGTGCGAGTATTAACCTCATGCCATTATCGATCTATGAACAACTTGGAATGGGGGCTCTTAAACCGACGAGAATGACTTTGGAGCTTGCTAATCGATCGATCACTCATCCAGTTGGAATTGCTGAAGACGTTTTTGTTCGAGTGAATTCATGTACTTTTCCGGCTGATTTTGTTGTTGTCAATTTTGAGGCTGATCCGAGAGTTCCTCTAATACTAGGGCGACCGTTTTTACGAACCGCTAAAGCCCTAGTAGATCATTTTGAGGATACTCTAACTTTACGACATGATGACGATATTATGATTTTTAAAGCCGATGCTTCGAAATTGAATAAGTACTCCGTCAAAAGTGTCGATGTTTGCGATTATTTCTTTGATGATTTTGTAAAAGCTTTTGTTTCCGATTCTTCCCCATCATTTCCTCCGACTAAGGAATATGATTCTCTTTGGGAAGAGGTCGATGAATTTCTTGCTATTGAAACGATTCCGATTTCTGAGACTGGCGAATCTTACTTTGATTCGGAGGGGGACATTATTTTTCTTAACAATTTGTTAAACGATGAACCGTTGATTCCTCCGAATAATGTTAAGACGAAGATTGAGCTTATAATTGACGATCCTCTTGAGCCCGAGCTCGAGGAATTTTTACCGGACTTTGAGAATTTTACCTTCGATACGATTGAGGAGATGAGTGGCAATCCCACTTATCGTCCTGATTTTTCTGATCCGACATTTGAAGCTTTTCATTTCGATCACTCGGAAGAGACGAGTCGTGGCAGTACCATTTCTCATGCTTTTATCTCTCTTCCGGAGTTTGAGTCATTTCGTTTTGATGAATCTGAATGTGAAATTGAAAAGTTTTCTAAATCTGAATATGAAAGATTCAGTTTTGATCTTGAAGTTGATCATGATCTGGGTGGTGTGCTTAAAAATGAGAATTTAAATGAAAAGTTTTTTCCATCCCTCCCACCCGGAAAGCATTTTAAAAGGAGCTTAAATGATAAAATTCATAATTTCACAATTATGAAATTTTATTTTGATGATGATGAATTTTTCAAGATTGTTATCATGACTTTCTTGCCATTTGTAACGTTTGGTGTGGTTTCTCTTATCCGTCACTCCGTGGGGAGTGAGGATGTTGTTTTTGACCCTGGTATCGTTTTTTAAAGTTTTCATCATTAAAATACCATCGGTTATCTCTTCGGGGTGGAACTTTCACCTAAATCATATGTTTTTCAAAAATATTTTGAATGAAAGTCCGAGTGAGATTATTTTTCCACGGTTTTTCCCCAAGGACGAATTAATTCGGGGATCGAGTCAAGCTACGTGACTCGAAAATCAAAAACAAAGCGCTTCGTGGGTGGCAACCCATGTTTATCCAATTTCATCTTCTTATTTTCTATTTTCTAACAAATAACGTGAGGAGGGGGTGCCTCTTCTACTCTTGTGTTCCGTGGTTGTTTGTGATGTTTGTTAGGATTGTCCGCGATTTATGATGACTCTCGTGCTCGTTATCTTTTCTCCGCTCGAGTGTCACACCCCCAAAAATCGGGTCCAGCGGAAGCTTACATGTCACTGGGGTGCAACTCAATTGGTATCATAGTATAAGGTACAAAGAATGGTTTCATTTCATTTATTTAGATTGAAAGTTGTTATCAAAAGCATTTATTTTACATATTATAAAAGAAGAGTGGAAATAGGCCCATAATTTAGTTAAAGCGGTCCCAATTAGTTATCAGAGTCTTCTATGACCATGCCATGCCTTGCCGAAAGCCTCCAAAGGTAAGATAACGCCTTAAGAACCTGAAAATACATGCTAAAACGTCAGCATAAAGCTGGTGAGTTCATAGATTTTAGTAAACAAGTAATTTCCGTAAACAAGTATTTCCAGTAAACAAGTATTTTCGGTAAACAAGTATTTTCGGTAAACAAGTATTTTGCGGAAGGCAAGACAATATAACAAATACAATGTCACAGCCAAAAATAAGGTACACAGTGCCTAAGCTCATGACCCCGAAGCTCGACGTAATCGTATGAAATCAATCATAATAATGCCCCTTGCAAGTGTTTGCCAGACACTCGGAAGTAATCCAAATGATATGCGTCCGTTTGACAGGTTGGCGCGACCAACTCGGACGGGGTGTCAACCCAAATAGATCTATCCACAGCATTCGCGCTCACACGCATGTAATTAACGGTTCATGATAAAGGGGACTTCAGTGGCAGTAATAGGTAACTCAGGCAAAGTAACAGTTTTGTATTTATGTCCGCAAAAGCAAGAACTTGTATCCATAAGAAAGTAATCAAGGATGGAATAAGTAATTCATAAGGTATTCAAGAAATCAATCAAGTATTTCAACCATCCAGTAATGTTTGAGACAGTGAATCGCGTTCAAGTAAAACAAGCATTGAATTTAAATAGTAATTAATGAGCATGTATCTTCCCCCAAAACAGTTGTAAAACAAGTAAAAGTAGGGGTTATGAACTCACCGTATGCAATCAACGTAAATCGAATATATCGGAAAGTGAAAGGAGTGTTCAAACGTGAAAGACTCTACGGCAACCTAAAAATATATAAGTTGCCTTAGAATAATGTAATGTGCAATGTATGTATTTTATAAAATAGTTTATCACCCATATATGTTTGTACGTAATTTTGTAGCAAAATGTAATTTCGCCGAAGTATATTGTTTATTGAAAATCATTGTAACAAACTATATGTTTATAAATATTCAAGTCCTTAATGTAAAACATATCCTTAATCGTTTTCTCGAAAACTTTCGAGTCAATAGTAATGTGTAAAAAAATATTACGTTCTAGATGTTCCTCGTTCTAACTCATTTTAACTTTGGAACGCTTAAAATGTTACAAAAATACTTCCAATGTCTTTTAAAGAAAAGCTGTGAATAGTGTTTTGAAAATATTGATTTTTTTCCTTATCTCGTGTTCCATCTACGGTTTTCATGTTATGTAATATTTTCTAATTCTCCTAATGTGTCTAACTAATGTACATATGTTTTTAGTATTTTCGTGTATGCCGTTTCAGCTAAAA
Source organism: Artemisia argyi (assembly GCA_030686995.1). Classification (NCBI taxonomy): domain Eukaryota; kingdom Viridiplantae; phylum Streptophyta; class Magnoliopsida; order Asterales; family Asteraceae; genus Artemisia; species Artemisia argyi. The sequence continues at coordinate 40,814,032 of CM060693.1, read as the reverse complement.
ATGGATGAAAGTGCTTAAAATCCCATAGTTTCCAATTCCATCAGCTTTTATATGAAAGCTGTCAAAATATAATGTTCGTCAAAAATGTTCGGAAGGCCATAACTAACTCGTTTTAGGTCCGTTTTCTATGTTCTAACTATCCCCTCGAAGGTAACAAGGTATACTAATATATTTTCATGGTATCGGCTAGTCTAGCTATCTTCTAAAGCTCGGTTTTGCTTTTCGGAAAATCTGGACAGCAAGTATTTTTCAGAAATTATAGTTTTCGTCGGAAATCTTTAAACTAGTGTATCTTTTTCGTTATAAACTTGTTTTTAACCATTCAAGTGACCACATTTGCATTATAATGTCTATTTTCTACACGTTTAACCAAATCTTATGTTTTCAAAACCCGTTTTTCTGTAAAAGCTGTTTTGAGACAGCAACATATCTATGTTAGAAAATCTCACTTGTAACATACTAGATCTGGCTACATCAACTTCCAAAAATTATCCTAACACTTCTACAAACTCTCCAACAACATCAATAGTGTCAAGGCTATATTAATAACCTAATATATATTTCAAAAACCTCAAGGATGATTAAACCAGATGTAGGGAAAATATAAATCACATATCATTTATGTAAATCTTAACTTGATCAAATATTTGTTAGGACTTGAATCTAGTCATTTTTATCAAGAAATATTCATAATCAACTTGTTTAAAAATAGCAAAGTTCGTGTACAAACATATATGTAAAGGGTGATAAATATTGTAAAATTTGTTAAAATACATATGTAAATATCATAACATGAAATTAAGTTTGGATCATCATCAACATATATAAATAAAGTATAGAATGAATTTTTTTTTTTTTTTTTTTTTTTTTTAGACTTACTAGTAGTGTATGTATATGAGTAGATAGAAAGAAGTGATCACGAGGGTATCCCGATGCTCCCCGAATATAAATCTACTACCCGATTAGGCTTCTAAAACAACTTGATCTTGCAAAAATCTTTCTTTTCTCCTTTGGTTTGGCCCTAGGCCGAATGGGATGAGTGTGGATGGTGATGATATATATATATATATATATATATATATATATATATATATATATTTTTCTCTTGGTGATATGTGTAAGTATGGAAGTTTAGATGTAATTACATGTGTGTAAGTATAGATATATATAGGAAGAAAATATGTTTTGGTCAAAAATATCATGGGGGCATACTCCATGATTTGAGGCCGGTTTTGGGGGAAAGTTGGGGGGAAATTAGTCAAGCCTACCCTAATTAATAACATGTTTACTTGTCTCCATTTTGTATAAATTTAATTATGTATTGAGCTAATATAAGGGATATAGGGTGGCTTAGTGTTTCCCATAAAATATATATATATATATATATTTTTTTTTTTTTTTTTTTTTTTTTTTTTTTTTTTTTTGCAATGTGTATTTCAAATGTATTGGGTAGTAAAAATATGTATTGGGTAGTAGTTTGGTAGTTAACGGAAGTTATACGTTTTTAAACGTTTAAATAGAGAAATTGCAATAAACGTAAGGAAATATTTTTGGAACTTAATAAATCATTTAGGAAGTGGAAAATGTATGAAAAAAATATTTATTAGGAGCATTGGGTACCTCGTGTGATCATTTGCATAGGTAAAACGTTTGTTGAACGAATATTCGTAACAAGTAAATGGTATAATTGTTACAACAATTAAATTACAAAAATAAGTAATGGTAATAAAATATGGTAACATGGGCTAAATATAACCTAATGTTACGGTGTACTTTTATGTTCGTTCATAACTTTACGTTTATTGAATTTAAAAATTAAACGTAAACCGTTCTCAAGTAAATAGATAAATCGAGTTTAGAAAATAATATTGACCTGGGAAATAGCAGGTTGTGACATTCGACCCCCCTAAAAAGGGAATCTCGTCCGCGAGATTCAGTCAGCGTTGGTCGTTGGAATGGTATTAGCGAAGAGATGGGGGTACTTCTGACGAATCCGGTCTTCTCGCTCCCAAGTGAATTCGGGACCTCGTTGAGAATTCCAGCGAACCTTGACGATAGGAATTCGACTATGTCTCAACTACTTGACATCCCGGTCCATGGTTCTAAGAAGATATGAGTTGGTTATCAGGTTGAGTTGTGTCCAGCGGAATGATTAGCGATTCAAGCATTTCTTGAGATTGGAAACATGGAATGTATTGTATTCACTACTGAATTCTGGTGGAAGCTCTAGTCTGTAAGCTACAGGGCTGACTCTAGCCAATATCTTAAATGGACCAACGTATCTCGACTTTAACTTCCTGCATTTTTCGAACCATATCACGTCTTTCCATGGCGAGACTTTCAACATAACTTGGTCGCCAATCTTGAAATTCTAATGGTTTGCGTCGCACATCGTATATCTTCTTATGTCGATCATGTGCAGCCTGTTGACTTGGAGCGTTGTTCCAAGCCCTGATGTGTACTAACGATCAATGAAAATGAAATGACCAAGGAAGCGTACTAATAGCCAAAAGAAGTAGATGTCAATGCTAATGAAAGGAGTGAGAAGTACATTACAATACACATGAAAGAACTAATGAATCATAAGAATAAAAAGGGAATCATGTCAAGTACCATGTTTTAAGAACATAGAATGTTAAAAATGAAAGGTTGCAAACGAAAAGATCAACAATAGAAAGAACATTCGTACTAGTATGAGCCAATAATGCTTGAAAGAAAGATTAAATATCCGTACGAATAAAGAAGCAAACTGCTATCGATTAACGAAAAAGAATTAATGAATCACAACAATAGTAAATAGAATTAGATGTCAAAACAAAGAATGATTGAAAGGAGATTAGATGTACGAATGGAGAAGGAAAACGCGATTGATTTATGCAAACGAAAGAGTCAATAAATCAAAACAATAGTAAATAGGTTTAGATGTCAAGAACAAAGAATGCTTAAAAGGCATGTTTGAAATCAGGATGAACAAAGAAACAAACGAAATGATGGGTAAAAGAAAAACCAATAATGATGCAAATAAACGCAAATAGAGGAATCATAAATCATTACGATAGCAAAGAGGATAGATAGAGAATATCAACACAATAATAAATTAACCGAGAGAACCAAAGTGTTCAAATAATAATCAAGAGGGGTAAATACTGAAAGACAGAGTGTCAAATGAGGACAATCAAGAAATGAGACCGACAATAAGCATCCCATATGAGAATAAATGAGGACAAGCAATAAATGAGAAAAGCATTACGCAAATCGAATGCTAACAATAAATACAAAAGACATTAAATTTTTCGAATGTTGATTGAAGGTAATTAGGAGCGAACAATAAATGAGAAAGACAATAAATGTCATAACTATGAACAAGTAATCAGCGAGAAGTCAATTAGTATTACGAATTTTGATTAAGGTTGAATGTGAACAACAAATAACCGGTTAGACAATAAATGTCTCGAATGAGAGCAAACAGTAAATGAAAAGTCGAATATTGATTGAGTAAGGATGAAGACAGTAATAAATGGGAAAGACAATAAGTGTCACGAACGAGAATGAGTCAATAAATGCAAAGTCAAATAAGTATCAAGGATGTTGATTGATTATGAATGAGAACAACAATAAATGTGATAATCAATAAGTATGGCGAATGTTGATTGAGAAGGACAGAATATTCGTACTCAACCTCTCAGGCTTTATTCTGGTCTAACGAGACAGTAGGTTGGTCGTCAAGCAGTTTCTACTGGTGCGTGATGTTCCTTACGAGGCGCCATGCGTGTCACTGGTAATAGGGTAGAGTGGTGAATGGATTTTCTGGTGATAAACTCTAGTCGGGTGGGAGGAGTAGGCTTATTAGTGACTCTCCTATTCGTCTTTCGAGAGGTCCCATTATTGACTTCGAATGGCTCCGTCTCATTGTCGGGCATTAGTAAGTAGGTCAGTGATATGGGTGTTGGGAGGGTGGCCGACAAATTTTCCAACTTGTCCTCGGAATCGAAAAATACATTAAGTAGGGGTAAACATTGCTGTCGAGTTCCGTCGTTACATTCCTGGTGACGTGATTCTTCAAAACCACAAGAAGTGAGGAAGAATGAGGTGTTATAAAGTCGTGTCCCGAAAGTAGGTGTTCCAAAGGTATAGTGTTACAAAAGCATGGGACGAGTGTTCAAACTAGTCTTCAGAAACAGCTAGTAAGGTAGTCAGGGAAATTGGCAGACTATAATGGGTTTTAATGTCACATAAAACGATGTCACATATGATTTTGAAAATTTTTAGAGACAATTTGTATTAATCATGATATGCCGGAAGGTTTAGAGGACCTTCAAAAGTACGAGTGTGTATGTTAGTTCAGTCACGCTAGTAATATGTCTCTAGCTTTTAAAAGTTGTTTTGAAAGACCAAAATGAGTGTCCCAACTTGAAGTCAAATGGTAAGATTACGTAGGGGAAAAGGCGTAACGGTGTGACAGGTACGGTATGTATGTATAAGTGTATAGAAAATATTTATAGTGAATAGCGTAAATCATGTAAAGTATAAGTTATCAAGTAGCAAGGTATAACACATAGTTACGTCACGTAGATCATTAAGTAAAATATCAAGTAAGGCAGTGGCTTGGCAGACAGGCATGTGGCGGTCATAGGGTTAAGTTTTTGTAAAGGTAGTTATAGTCTGGGTTTTGAAAATACCCAATTCTCTATAACCGAGGCTCTGATACCAATCTGTCACACCCCCAAAAATCGGGTCCAGCGGAAGCTTACATGTCACTGGGGTGCAACTCAATTGGTATCATAGTATAAGGTACAAAGAATGGTTTCATTTCATTTATTTAGAATGAAAGTTGTTATCAAAAGCATTTATTTTACATATTATAAAAGAAGAGTGGAAATAGGCCCATAATTTAGTTAAAGCGGTCCCAATTAGTTATCAGAGTCTTCTATGACCATGCCATGCCTTGCCGAAAGCCTCCAAAGGTAAGATAACGCCTTAAGAACCTGAAAATACATGCTAAAACGTCAGCATAAAGCTGGTGAGTTCATAGATTTTAGTAAACAAGTAATTTCCGTAAACAAGTATTTCCAGTAAACAAGTATTTTCGGTAAACAAGTATTTTCGGTAAACAAGTATTTTGCGGAAGGCAAGACAATATAACAAATACAATGTCACAGCCAAAAATAAGGTATACAGTGCCTAAGCTCATGACCCCGAAGCTCGACGTAATCGTATGAAATCAATCATAATAATGCCCCTTGCAAGTGTTTGCCAGACACTCGGAAGTAATCCAAATGATATGCGTCCGTTTGACAGGTTGGCGCGACCAACTCGGACGGGGTGTCAACCCAAATAGATCTATCCACAGCATTCGCGCTCACACGCATGTAATTAACGGTTCATGATAAAGGGGACTTCAGTGGCAGTAATAGGTAACTCAGGCAAAGTAACAGTTTTGTATTTATGTCCGCAAAAGCAAGAACTTGTATCCATAAGAAAGTAATCAAGGATGGAATAAGTAATTCATAAGGTATTCAAGAAATCAATCAAGTATTTCAACCATCCAGTAATGTTTGAGACAGTGAATCGCGTTCAAGTAAAACAAGCATTGAATTTAAATAGTAATTAATGAGCATGTATCTTCCCCCAAAACAGTTGTAAAACAAGTAAAAGTAGGGGTTATGAACTCACCGTATGCAATCAACGTAAATCGAATATATCGGAAAGTGAAAGGAGTGTTCAAACGTGAAAGACTCTACGGCAACCTAAAAATATATAAGTTGCCTTAGAATAATGTAATGTGCAATGTATGTATTTTATAAAATAGTTTATCACCCATATATGTTTGTACGTAATTTTGTAGCAAAATGTAATTTCGCCGAAGTATATTGTTTATTGAAAATCATTGTAACAAACTATATGTTTATAAATATTCAAGTCCTTAATGTAAAACATATCCTTAATCGTTTTCTCGAAAACTTTCGAGTCAATAGTAATGTGTAAAAAAATATTACGTTCTAGATGTTCCTCGTTCTAACTCATTTTAACTTTGGAACGCTTAAAATGTTACAAAAATACTTCCAATGTCTTTTAAAGAAAAGCTGTGAATAGTGTTTTGAAAATATTGATTTTTTTCCTTATCTCGTGTTCCATCTACGGTTTTCATGTTATGTAATATTTTCTAATTCTCCTAATGTGTCTAACTAATGTACATATGTTTTTAGTATTTTCGTGTATGCCGTTTCAGCTAAAAATGGATGAAAGTGCTTAAAATCCCATAGTTTCCAATTCCATCAGCTTTTATATGAAAGCTGTCAAAATATAATGTTCGTCAAAAATGTTCGGAAGGCCATAACTAACTCGTTTTAGGTCCGTTTTCTATGTTCTAACTATCCCCTCGAAGGTAACAAGGTATACTAATATATTTTCATGGTATCGGCTAGTCTAGCTATCTTCTAAAGCTCGGTTTTGCTTTTCGGAAAATCTGGACAGCAAGTATTTTTCAGAAATTATAGTTTTCGTCGGAAATCTTTAAACTAGTGTATCTTTTTCGTTATAAACTTGTTTTTAACCATTCAAGTGACCACATTTGCATTATAATGTCTATTTTCTACACGTTTAACCAAATCTTATGTTTTCAAAACCCGTTTTTCTGTAAAAGCTGTTTTGAGACAGCAACATATCTATGTTAGAAAATCTCACTTGTAACATACTAGATCTGGCTACATCAACTTCCAAAAATTATCCTAACACTTCTACAAACTCTCCAACAACATCAATAGTGTCAAGGCTATATTAATAACCTAATATATATTTCAAAAACCTCAAGGATGATTAAACCAGATGTAGGGAAAATATAAATCACATATCATTTATGTAAATCTTAACTTGATCAAATATTTGTTAGGACTTGAATCTAGTCATTTTTATCAAGAAATATTCATAATCAACTTGTTTAAAAATAGCAAAGTTCGTGTACAAACATATATGTAAAGGGTGATAAATATTGTAAAATTTGTTAAAATACATATGTAAATATCATAACATGAAATTAAGTTTGGATCATCATCAACATATATAAATAAAGTATAGAATGAATTTTTTTTTTTTTTTTTTTTTTTTTAGACTTACTAGTAGTGTATGTATATGAGTAGATAGAAAGAAGTGATCACGAGGGTATCCCGATGCTCCCCGAATATAAATCTACTACCCGATTAGGCTTCTAAAACAACTTGATCTTGCAAAAATCTTTCTTTTCTCCTTTGGTTTGGCCCTAGGCCGAATGGGATGAGTGTGGATGGTGATGATATATATATATATATATATATATATATATATATATATATATATATATATATATATATATATATATATATATATATATATATATATATATATATATATATATATATATATTTTTCTCTTGGTGATATGTGTAAGTATGGAAGTTTAGATGTAATTACATGTGTGTAAGTATAGATATATATAGGAAGAAAATATGTTTTGGTCAAAAATATCATGGGGGCATACTCCATGATTTGAGGCCGGTTTTGGGGGAAAGTTGGGGGGAAATTAGTCAAGCCTACCCTAATTAATAACATGTTTACTTGTCTCCATTTTGTATAAATTTAATTATGTATTGAGCTAATATAAGGGATATAGGGTGGCTTAGTGTTTCCCATAAAATATTTATGTTTTTTTTTTTTTTTTTTTTTTTTTTTTTTTTTTTTTTTTTGTTACAATGTGTATTTCAAATGTATTGGGTAGTAAAAATATGTATTGGGTAGTAGTTTGGTAGTTAACGGAAGTTATACGTTTTTAAACGTTTAAATAGAGAAATTGCAATAAACGTAAGGAAATATTTTTGGAACTTAATAAATCATTTAGGAAGTGGAAAATGTATGAAAAAAATATTTATTAGGAGCATTGGGTACCTCGTGTGATCATTTGCATAGGTAAAACGTTTGTTGAACGAATATTCGTAACAAGTAAATGGTATAATTGTTACAACAATTAAATTACAAAAATAAGTAATGGTAATAAAATATGGTAACATGGGCTAAATATAACCTAATGTTACGGTGTACTTTTATGTTCGTTCATAACTTTACGTATATTGAATTTAAAAATTAAACGTAAACCGTTCTCAAGTAAATAGATAAATCGAGTTTAGAAAATAATATTGACCTGGGAAATAGCAGGTTGTGACATCGAGTTTCATTCATCGGTGCTACTTGGAAATCCTATATCCGTGAATCTTATCGACTAACGTTTTCTTTGGCATAATTAATAAATGGCCTAGAATTTTGTTAGGATTACCTTAACCCGTAAAACATTGAGGACAATGTTTCATTCTAGTCTGGGGGAGGGTGAATCTTCGATTCGATTTTAACCTTGCATTTTTCACAATGACGTGCACTCTTGCAACTCCATTTTTCCAACAAAAATATAAAAAAAATTGAAAAAAAAATGAAAAATTAAAAAATTTTGATGAAAAAAATCATGGAAAAGCACAAAAAAATGAGAAAAAGTTGTACAAAAATATAATAAAGTTTGAATAAGTGTTTTGACACCTTGTTGACTTTCTTGCTGGCGAGAGTAGGAATAAATATTTTGACTTGACCGGGCGTGTTGAGCCCTAGCTTGTTCCCTTAACCAATGATGATCACATAAGCTTGTGCTAGTTTTGTACACTAGGAGCTATAAAATGCGAATTCTTTCTTAAGAATCTGCAAGTTCCCGTACTTGACTTTATACATGCGCAGCTTAAAAGCTTTCGCTAGTCTTTTACATAAGGAGCTTGAAAACGCGAATTCTTCTTCTAAAATTTGCAAGTTTCCGTAACTGACTTTATATATGCGTGGCTGATTATCGGCTAAGTATTCGCGGGTTTCATTATTTGAGATCTTAAATTGCAAAGAGCGAGAAATGATAGAGTTTATTTAGAAGTTAGATGCTAAACGTGGAGTAGTGGTTCTCTTTAGAGCTCATGAGAGGTACTTGTGGCTTTTTACTCCCATCAGAAACGTCACCCATATATAATAGATGTTCTAGGTTAATTAGTGGTATTTCGGTTTGAATAATATTTAGTTCTTTATTTTCTTAAGAGAATTTTTGCTTTAAAAGTTGGATACATATCATGTAACACCCCTAAAATTTGATACAGCGGAAGACTCAACAAGCTTTCGGGGTGCTACGGGGATTGGTATCCAACACAAGACAATATAGAACGAGATAAAGTAAACATAATAAAAACACAACCAAAACGGGGTTTCAAGGTTTACATTTATCCCAACATCATTCAGAGTCAGGCCCAAAATAAAGTAACAATAGGTCCAAATTTAGTTATCAGAGTTTAGAAAAATAGATCCATAAACCGTGAGCCTTGGCCGAGCCTTCCATTCCAAGCATGCATCTCGTCACTTAATTACCTGAGAAAACGTGCTAAAAGTCAGCTTTCGCTGGTGAGATCATAGGTTTAAATTCATCTAACAATATAGTGGACATATACGCAAAACGCTTGCTAGCTAGACTAAAGATTCGCTAAAAGCCTGCGGATACCCTCCGCTCCAACATAACACACGGATACCCTCCGTACAAACATAGATATTCAGGTAACCCCCGCAATACCAAAAATAATCGGATAACCTCCGAAGTATTAATAACCTATAGGTGCACACTATAGTATCTAAATAAGTCAACCTTGAATAGTACACACAACATATATGTGACTAAAGCTGACAATTCCAAATAACCAAATAAGCCAACCTTGAATAGTACACACAACCTATATGTGACTAAAGCTGACAATCCACCAATAACCAATTAAGCCAACCTTGAATAGTACACACGACATGTGTGACTAAAGCTGACAATAGATCCTAGTCCATACGCATAGCAAGTTTAGAAAGAATATAAAAGCGATAATAGTCCATGTAAATAATTTGCACGTTTCTCACCCAAGTATTGAAAACATAGTTCAAGATTAAAAAGTGGGGCTATGACTCACCTCAAGTCCAGAAAATAGCATGAAGAAGTCGGTAGAAATAAGATGTATGATAACTCACAAAACAGCAACTACGGACTTGGCACGACCTAACAATATTAACTTGTTCAGAAATCATTTCCTCAAATTTAAAATATTCCCAAACCCGGACGAGAATCCGTTTTATTTCCGAAAATCCATTTCGTATTAGTTTGGTGTATTTGCGTTTGGTATCCATATGGGTAGTGGGTCGACTCAAAACAAACCAAAAAGATCACATAAAGAATAATAAAATAAACTAGGGGTCTAATATTAGCCCAATATATCATTTAAATAAATCGCCGAAGTTTATCGAATCCGTCGATATGATAATCCTCATATTTATTTACGTAACATACCGTTCCAAGATTACACCCAACCTAAAGCACATAGCACATAATTACTATATAGTATATATCATAGTTTAATAAATTCCTCATATATATCGTCAAATTGGCCAGATTTCCCGATATATACACTCGCAATTTATTACACTTTACATATACTACAACTATGGGCGTCGTAGGATACGATGCCCATTAATATATTCATTTCATATAACCAAATAACCCGGTTCAACCTTACGGTTAAGTGGTTATTTAGTTATAGAAAACGTTTATATTAATCGTCATATATCCGTGACAACACGAACGTCACAAATAATAACTTACCTGGACTCGAGTGACAACGACTCCGCATAACTCGATAAGTTTACACGTTATATATACAAAATGACGTTTTATTAAACGTTTAATAATTGTCGGGAGTTTCCCGTTTTATAACACAATTTTTATAATAATAATACGTTCAATAATATTACGCCACTTTCGTAGCCTAATATATATATATCTAATTGTATTATTTATAATACGACTCGTGATTATTATTATTATTAATATACGCGCCTATATAATTATGTATACGTTATTCACGTCTATATATTCATATAAACGTTCATATTATCAATAACTATTATTACGAGTTTTATTATTTACATTTCAATTTTAATAGTTATCGAGTCATACGAAATGGTCACATGCCCGAGTCATGACTCTCGGCTCATTGTCCAAGTCCAATATAATAAGTAAAAGTCATAAAATAATACATCTCCGTCCAAACAATCCCAATCCACGTGCTACAACATGAGGGTCCGACTACGGCACCCGACTAACCTATCTCCGTCAATCTAACGACCGTCTCACAATCGGTCCCCAATCACACTTTTCGTCAACAACTCCTCAAAACCAATAACCATTGTCGAGACCAAATGTGGTCTCGACCCACAAGTATTCGGCCAACATCATTCAACCAAAGCCAAATCCAAAACCAATACAAGTAAATGATTATAAGCAAGTCACATTTGGGATGGTTTACCAAGCCAATCCCGGGTCTATACGACTCGAATGAGTCTCGGCTCTAAACCACGAGTCACACGGACTCGAGCCAAACATACAAATAATCAAATAACCTCCCATGAGCACCACAAATCTAGCCATTCGACCCATATGGTCATCGGCAACAACAATAATATTACGGCTAAGAGCCGCGACTCACAAGAGTCGAACCAAGGCCTTAACGAGACTAAGGCTACAAAGAGCCAACCACGGCTCATAACCAACAATTCCAACGAGAGCAAGAATCATAAGCCACAAAATACAAGGCCAAAGAAGCAAAAAAATCGAGCACCATGGCTCGGATTTACACCCAAGCCGTGAGTCTTAGACTCACGGTTCGAATCAACCATCAAGAAAAACCAACCCGGATACCAAACCTTTTATGAAAACGTGATTTCATCAAAAACCCATAAATATATCACGTTTTAAAATGAAAACCCACTCGGATCTCATCATGTCGTGACCCTTGGTCACGTTTTTATCAAGAATACGAGTGAAACTCGTCTCACCTTCGATCTAAAAGCTCAAAACCGTGATAACCCTTCAAATATAAACGTTTGGTGGTGAAAATGGTGAAGATCCGTGGTGAAGAAATGATGTTATAGGCGCGTGTTATAGTAGATCTAAGAGTAGAGATGATGGGGAATCGATTGGTGATGGTGGTGTAGAGTGGTGACCGGCGGTGGCTGTGGTGGTGGCCGGATATTAAAGAGCGGCTAGGGTTTGCAAAGAGAAGAAAAGAGAGAGAGATGTAAGTGGTGAGGGTGGGTTGTGTTGTGTGTGAACCGAAAAACCACAAGGACCGGATTTTGTAGTTTACTCTTTTAATTTTTTTTTTTTTATAAAAAGTTAATAATAATAATAATAATAATAATAATAATAATAATAATAATAATAATAATAATAATAATAATAATAATAGTAATAATAATATTACTATGGTGTTGAGCGGGTAACGTGGGTAAATGTAAAAACATGTGGCCCGAACCCGAACTCATTTCAAACTTCAATATCTCTCGAAAGACATCTCGTAAATAATTAAAATATAGTCGGACTCGTAAGACGAATCATAAAACTTTCGTTAGGTAATCCTTGTGCCAGAGTCAACGTAGTACCAAGTGAGAATTCAAGAATACATCACCGAGCATTAAATCAAAAATGAATTATGAACATAATTCACGAATTCCATAACGTCTTTAATTAAAAATATCCATAAAATAGGTCTTACAAGTTCGTTGTGAAATAAAATTATAAACGAACTTTAATCGTAATGCGGGTTTTTAAAATAACTCCCTAAACTGCCGGTTGTCACATCCTCCCAGTCTCAGAAGGAAACCCGTCCCGGGTTTCACTCGGAAAAATTCATCTACGAAGTGAAGAGCTTCGGATATCTCTTCCGGAACTCGTCCTCACGTTCCCACGTAAATTCTGGTCCATGTCGGGAATTCCAACGAACCTTGACAAGCGGGATGCGACTTCGCTTGAGTCGTTTAACTTCACGATCTAAAATTTCAATTGGTTCTTCCACGAAATTCAGTTTCTCATCAACACGGATGTCCCTCATTGGAATGACGGGCATTTCATCGGAAAGACATTTCTTCAAATTACTTACGTGGAACACGTCGTGAACTTTACTCAGTTCATGTGGTAATTCCAACCTATAAGCCACGGGCCCAATTCTTTCTAAGATCAAGAATGGTCCAATGTAGCGTGGGTTGAGTTTACCACGTTTCCCGAAACGTATTACACCTTTCCAAGGCGAGACTTTCAGCATTACCTTGTCTCCAACCTGGAACTCTAAAGGTTTACGTCTCTGATCGGCGTAGCTCTTCTGCCTATCTCTGGCGGCTTGCAATCGATCACGAATCTGAGCTACTTTCTCAGTAGTTTCCAAAATCAGTTCAGGGCCTGTGAGTTGGCTATCTCCAACTTCTGCCCAACCAATAGGCGAACGACACTTTCTGCCATACAAAGCTTCGAATGGTGCAACCTTAAGACTTGTGTGGTAGCTATTATTATAGGAGAATTCCGCAAGGGGTAAATACTTCTCCCAGCCTTTACCAAAGTCTATGATGCATGCAGGAAGCATATCCTCTAACATCTGAATGGTCCTCTCACTTTGACCATCGGTTTGGGGATGACATGCAGTACTCATATCAAGCCTCGTTCCCAAAGCCGTTTGAAGTGATCGCCACAAAGCTGACATAAAACGACTATCACGATCCGAAATAATAGATATCGGGACTCCATGACGCGAAATAATTTCCTTCACATATAACCTCGCAAGCTTATCCACACTATCATCTTCACTAATAGCTAAGAAATGAGCAGACTTTGTCAGACGATCCACAATTACCCAGATAGCGTCACAACCGCTAGCTGTCCTCGGTAATTTGGTAATGAAGTCCATAGTAATCCGCTCCCATTTCCAGACTGGAAGTTTTGGTTGCGTTAGTAATCCTGACGGTCTCTGGTGTTCAGCTTTAACTTTAGCACATGTCAAGCACTTACTAACGTACGATGCTATATCTGCCTTCATATTTGGCCACCAATAGAACTTCTTAAGATCCTGGTACATCTTATCGGATCCAGGATGAATAGAGTACCTTGACTTATACGACTCATGCATAATCAACTCCCGAATTCCTCCATGCAAAGGTACCCAAATCCGATTTCCAAAACATAATAATCCATCAGAACGCTTAACAAATCCTTTCTCATTATCAGCTATCCCAAATATATTCTCGGCAGATCTATTTTCTGCTTTCAACGCTTCCGTTTGAGCTTCAAGTATTTGAAACGGTAATGGCGATACGATAGTCATTCCCAATGACTTAACTCGTAACGGTGGTACTCTTTCCTTTCGACTAAGAGCATCAGCAACAACGTTTGCTTTACCAGGGTGGTAGCGAATTTCACAATCATAATCGCTTAGCAACTCGATCCAACGTCGCTGTCTCATATTGAGCTCTTTTTGATTCAAGATGTGTTGTAGATTTTTATGGTCAGTAAGCACAACACACTTTGTTCCGTACAAGTAATGTCTCCATATTCTTAAAGCTAAAACCACAGCACCTAGCTCCAAATCATGGGTAGTGTAGTTTTTCTCATGCTTTTTGAGCTGTCGTGAAGCATAAGCTATCACCTTCTCTCGTTGCATTAACACGGCTCCCAAACCTTTATGTGAGGCGTCACAATAGACAACGAAATCCTCGTTACCTTCCGGTAACGCTAAGATAGGAGCACTACACAACATTTTCTTAAGCAATTGAAACGCTTCCTCTTCTTTATCTCCCCATTCATACGTAACACTCTTTTGAGTCAATTTGGTCAATGGTTTAGCTATCTTCGAAAATCTCTCAATGAACCTTCGGTAATAACCAGCTAAACCCAAAAATTGACGAACTTCGGTTGGGGTTGTAGGTGCAGCCCAATCTTTTATCGCCTCAATCTTAGCAGGATCCACATGGACTCCTTGTCTATCAATCACATAACCCAAAAATTGTACCGTCGGAATCCAAAATTCGCATTTCGAAAACTTGGCATAAAGTTTCTCCTTCCTGAGCAATTCCAAAATGAGTCTTAGATGCTCCTCATGCTCTTTCTCACTCTTTGAATAAATCAGAATGTCATCGATGAATACAATCACAAACTTGTCTAAGTAAGGCTTACACACACGATTCATGAGATCCATGAATATTGCTGGTGCGTTAGTCAACCCAAACGGCATCACCTGAAACTCGTAATGCCCGTAACGGGTTCTGAAAGCCGTTTTCGGAATATCTTCCTCGCGAACTCGAAGTTGATGATATCCCGATCTCAAATCGATCTTCGAATACACACTCGATCCTTGGAGTTGATAGAACAAGTCGTCGATCCTAGGTAACGGGTATCGATTCTTCACCGTTAACTTATTCAACTCTCTATAATCAATACACATATGAAACGATCCATCCTTCTTCTTCACAAATAAGACTGAGGCTCCCCAAGGTGAAGAACTTGGTCTTATGAATCCTTTTTCAGCTAAGTCCGCCAATTGTTTCGACAACTCTTCCAGTTCGGTAGGTGCAAGATGATAAGGCGCTCGTGCTACAGGTGCAGCACCAGGTATCAACTCAATCTGAAACTCCACTTGTCTAGTCGGCGGGATTCCCGACAAATCATCGGGAAACACATCAGGAAAATCACGAACTATAGGCACATCTCCAATGCACCTTTCCTTTTTCTTCGTCTCTCCCTCCTCAGAAATTTGGGCTAAGAAAAGGTAGCATCCCTTCTCCATTAGCTTCGGTAACTTCGTGCAAGATATAACTGCTAATCGGGATGGGCTCCTAGAATCCTTTCGGTCTCCTAATATATTTAGGACTTCCTTTCCGTATGGTACGCGCACGATCTTCTCGTCGCAAAGTATGTGAGCACGATACTTCGACAACCAATCCATACCAATGATGACATCAAAAATTCCTAACGTGACGGGTAGAAGATCTATGTTGAAAGGATGGTTCAAGAAATTTAACGTACAACCGCGAATGATGGTATTAATCCTTTCTATGTTCCCATTAGCTAACTCAATATCGTATCCAATTCCTAAGGCCATCGGGGGTTTCTCTAGTAAGGGTGCAAACGTAGTGGACACAAAACTCCTATCGGCACCAGTATCAAATAGTATGGAAGCATAACGATTATTGAGGAGGAACGTACCAGTAACGACGTTCGGATCTTCTCCTCTCTCGTTCCCGAGTGCATACACTCTTCCCTGAGCAGCTCCAGCTTCCACACGTTGGTCCCCATTATCTTGTCGTCCACGGTTTCCTCCAGCTCCACGGTTTCCATAATTGTACCCATTACCACCCGAGCCTTGATTTCCACGGTTCCGCGATTCTCTACACTCATTCCTGTAGTGTCCCTTCTTTCCACACCCATAACAAGTAACATCTACCTTGTTTCTCATCTCAGGAGCAGCTTGAACCATAGCAAGAGGTCGGGCTCTACAATCCCTAGCTGTGTGTCCTTTCATTGAGCAATTCTGGCATTTCACACTACACCATCCAGTATGACGTTGGTGGCAACGATCACACTTGGGTGCATCACCGTTTTGATTCTTCTTATCTCCATTCCCAATAGCATAAGCCTTAGCTTGTCTCTTGCTTCGGTGATCATTACTCTTAGAGTGACGGTCTCTCTTTCTCTTTCCATTCTTCTCCTTATCAGCTTCTTCTAATTCCAACGAATCCATAAGTTGTTGAGCAATTGTGATTGCCTCATGGATGTTTGCAGGCCTAGCAGAAATCACATCATTCCTCGTAGCTACAGGCAACCCATCAGTATACCTCTCGATCTTTTGAGTCTCAGTTTTCACCATATCTGGGCACAACAAGGCTAATTCCTGGTAACGACGATTGTAAGTCGCCATATCAGTACCTTTCACCTTGTGGTTCCAAAACTCAATCTCTAGCTTCTTGACCTCATTCCTTGGGCAATAAGTCTGAATCAGCAAAGACTTAAATTGCTCCCAAGTCATGGCATAAGCTACATCACTCCCAACTGCATTTCGGTAGTTGTTCCACCAAGTCAAAGCTTCATCCTTGAAAGTAAAAGAAGCAAACTTTACCTTCGCATTCTCCGCACAACCACTGACATTAAACACTGATTCAGTCTTCTTAATCCACCTAACCAAGTAAACCACTCCTTCAGTTCCACCAAACTCAATAGGTCCACAAATCTTAAACTCCTTGTATTGACATCCATTAGCACGAACAGGTGGAAAAGTTCCAGCAGAATTGTTGGAATGATTTGATTCAGCTAGTAGTTCAGCAACTCTTTGTTCCACAAGTTGGTTGATCATTGCTTGATCCACAGTAGGTGCATTAAGTGGAACATGATCATTGTCTCCCTGAACATCAACATTTTGATTCCTGTTGTTGCGGTTAGTGGTGTCCAGGTTGTCAGGAGTAGGGGTTTCAACATTTCGAGTAGGTCGGCGTCCTCGGCGACTAGGAGTAGTCACAGCAGGACCAGTTCTGGTAGCTCTAACAGGGTTTCGTCGTGTTGCCATTAATCTCTAACATCATACCAGTTCATGAGTCTCCAATAGAACTTATCAATATGCTCAACAAGAGTAATTCAACGAAGCCAAGCCATGGAAAGAATAGCAACAATACACCGCGTAACATCAATAAAGCGAATAAGGACTCAATTTCCATAACACCCAAAATCACATAATACCATATACTAATAACCATCAACCTTACAATAGCGATCTAACATCGTTCCAACTAACGGATAATACAAAACGTACTAATCGTTCCAAAAGAGACGAATACTGAACAAAATTCATCAAAATATGATAACTAGCTTTTCTAACCGAACACTCCTCGGTTAAGAAAGCAACAAGACAACATAATCCAAGCAACTAGCCACGCGGCTGGCGGAGGCTCCTCAACTCCTGCCTCAAGCCATCAAGATCCCTCCATAACGATCCTAGCTCTACGCTATGGGTGTCTCGGTCTCTCTTGAGGTCAGCCACCTCCTTCTCTAGCTCGGCATTCCTTTGCCATAGCTTGCGGTCGGCCTCACGAGCAGTAACAAATCCTCGCTGCAAACTATCGATATGCTCGTGGACATCCATCAAAACTCTCCTCAGCTCAGTAGTCCTGCCCACAACGACAGTCAAGTCAACTCTCAAATCCGCTAAAAACTCTCCAATAACTCTCTCAAGTCGATCAGATACACGTGCAACTCTCTCACTAAGCTCAGTAATCCGAGCCCACAACCTGCCAATCTCACCCAACTCTGCATGCTCAGCAGAAACCTCAGAAGATGCATCCGACTCAACGGGACTACCAGGTGGCAACTCAAACAAGAACGGATGATCAGGTGAATCAGGCTCAATTGGGTGTACAGGTGAATCAGGCTCCTCAGCCTGAGCTGGTGGTAATAAGTCATCATCATCATCATCAGGCATCTCATCCTCCTGAGGGTCATCCTCCTCCTCAGGGTCATCATCATCACCCTGCTCAACCTCCTGAGGGTCATCCTCCTGCTCAGGGTCATCAGCCTCATCCTCACCCTCGTACTCCTCCTCCTCCTCATCGGAAGAGTACCTCATCAATTGTCGTCTCCTACTAGGTGAACCATATGGAGCTGTAGTAGGTGATCTAGGACGACGATGCAATGATGTGGGTGGCGCCTCAGACAGAAGAGAATGAGCATCAATCTGTAAAGGTGATGGAGTAGGGCGTACCGACATGTGCGCCGTAGCTCGGTGGGCAAAGTGTGGTGCCACACGAGCCAAAGCCTGATGAAGAGTAAGCTGCCTCGATGTACCAGGGAGCCCTAGAGAAGATGAAGGTCCCTGCGTAGATGCAGCAGGTAGTGCTGAAGTAAAAGCTGCCTGTGATACAGTAGCTGAAGACATGGCCATCTGGTAAGGGTCATCAGATGCCATAGAGAACTGTGCAGGTAAAACCGGTGCAGTAAGAATATCCTCGACGACATCGGGCATATGGGAGGCCATGGTCTGTGACAACGGCGTAGGGTAGGTGTAAGTGTTTCAAAACAACTAAATCACAACTCATAATACCATTCCAAATATACTCACCAAATAGTTCAATCATATAATTTCAATAAAAGAATTTCAAACACCGCATTACTAAAATGTTTATAAAACATATAGACCATATAATTCCTCGAGAACGCCATCTTATTACTAAAATTCATAAACCTCAAATCATCTCAATAAATTCCAAATCTAACAATCATCTCAAATATCTCATAATACCTCAAATAATAGAAGATGCTTCGGCTTGGCGGGCTGGCGGGCGGTGGTCAAGGATCATTTTCTATAAAAATACGGTTATAGTTTAGGCGTTTATTTACCTAGTTCTCTATAACCTGGCTCTGATACCAATCTGTAACACCCCCAAAATTTGATACAGCGGAAGACTCAACAAGCTTTCGGGGTGCTACGGGGATTGGTATCCAACACAAGACAATATAGAACGAGATAAAGTAAACATAATAAAAACACAACCAAAACGGGGTTTCAAGGTTTACATTTATCCCAACATCATTCAGAGTCAGGCCCAAAATAAAGTAACAATAGGTCCAAATTTAGTTATCAGAGTTTAGAAAAATATATCCATAAACCGTGAGCCTTGGCCGAGCCTTCCATTCCAAGCATGCATCTCGTCACTTAATTACCTGAGAAAACGTGCTAAAAGTCAGCTTTCGCTGGTGAGATCATAGGTTTAAATTCATCTAACAATATAGTGGACATATACGCAAAACGCTTGCTAGCTAGACTAAGGATTCGCTAAAAGCCTGCGGATACCCTCCGCTCCAACATAACACACGGATACCCTCCGTACTAACATAGATATTCGGGTAACCCCCGCAATACCAAAAATACTCGGATAACCTCCGAAGTATTAATAACCTATAGGTGCACACTATAGTATCTAAATAAGTCAACCTTGAATAGTACACACAACATATATGTGACTAAAGCTGACAATTCCAAATAACCAAATAAGCCAACCTTGAATAGTACACACAACCTATATGTGACTAAAGCTGACAATCCACCAATAACCAATTAAGCCAACCTTGAATAGTACACACGACATGTGTGACTAAAGCTGACAATAGATCCTAGTCCATACGCATAGCAAGTTTAGAAAGAATATAAAAGCGATAATAGTCCACGTAAATAATTTGCACGTTTCTCACCCCAAGTATTGAAAACATAGTTCAAGATTAAAAAGTGGGGCTATGACTCACCTCAAGTCCAGAAAATAGCAAGAAGAAGTCGGTAGAAATAAGATGTATGATAACTCACAAAACAGCAACTACGGACTTGGCACGACCTAACAATATTAACTTGTTCAGAAATCATTTCCTCAAATTTAAAATATTCCCAAACCCGGACGAGAATCTGTTTTATTTCCGAAAATCCATTTCGTATTAGTTTGGTGTATTTGCGTTTGGTATCCATACGGGTAGTGGGTCGACTCAAAACAAACCAAAAAGATCACATAAAGAATAATAAAATAAACTAGGGGTCTAATATTAGCCCAATATATCATTTAAATAAATCGCCGAAGTTTATCGAATCCGTCGATATGATAATCCTCATATTTATTTACGTAACATACCGTTCAAAGATTACACCCAACCTAAAGCACATAGCACATAATTACTATATAGTATATATCATAGTTTAATAAATTCCTCATATATATCGTCAAATTGGCCAGATTTCCCGATATATACACTCGCAATTTATTACACTTTACATATACTACAACTATGGGCGTCGTAGGATACGATGCCCATTAATATATTCATTTCATATAACCAAATAACCTGGTTCAACCTTACGGTTAAGTGGTTATTTAGTTATAGAAAACGTTTATATTAATCGTCATATATCCGTGACAACACGAACGTCACAAATAATAACTTACCTGGACTCGAGTGACAACGACTCCGCATAATTCGATAAGTTTACACGTTATATATACAAAATGACGTTTTATTAAACGTTTAATAATTGTCGGGAGTTTCCCGTTTTATAACACAATTTTTATAATAATAATACGTTCAATAATATTACGCCACTTTCGTAGCCTAATATATATATCTAATTGTATTATTTATAATACGACTCGTGATTATTATTATTATTAATATACGCGCCTATATAATTATATATACGTTATTCACGTCTATATATTCATATAAACGTTCATATTATCAATAATTATTATTACGAGTTTTATTATTCACATTTCAATTTTAATAGTTATCGAGTCATACGAAATGGTCACATGCCCGAGTCATGACTCTCGGCTCATTGTCCAAGTCCAATATAATAAGTAAAAGTTATAAAATAATACATCTCCGTCCAAACAATCCCAATCCACGTGCTACAACATGAGGGTCCGACTACGGCACCCGACTAACCTATCTCCGTCAATCTAACGACCGTCTCACAATCGGTCCCCAATCACACTTTTCGTCAACAACTCCTCAAAACCAATAACCATTGTCGAGACCAAATGTGGTCTCGACCCACAAGTATTCGGCCAACATCATACAACCAAAGCCAAATCCAAAACCAATACAAGTAAATGATTATAAGCAAGTCACATTTGGGATGGTTTATCAAGCCAATCCCGGGTCTATGCGACTCGAATGAGTCTCGGCTCTAAACCACGAGTCACACGGACTCGAGCCAAACATACAAATAATCAAATAAACTCCCATGAGCACCACAAATCTAGCCATTCGACCCATATGGTCATCGGCAACAACAATAATATTACGGCTAAGAGCCGCGACTCACAAGAGTCGAACCAAGGCCTTAACGAGACTAAGGCTACAAAGAGCCAACCACGGCTCATAACCAACAATTCCAACGAGAGCAAGAATCATAAGCCACAAAATACAAGGCCAAAGAAGCAAGGAAATCGAGCACCATGGCTCGGATTTACACCCAAGCCGTGAGTCTTAGACTCACGGTTCGAATCAACCATCAAGAAAATCCAACCCGGATACCAAACCTTTTATGAAAATGTGATTTCATCAAAAACCCATAAATATATCACGTTTTAAAATGAAAACCCACTCGGATCTCATCATGTCGTGACACTTGGTCACGTTTTTATCAAGAATACGAGTGAAACTCGTCTCACCTTCGATCTAAAAGCTCAAAACCGTGATAACCCTTCAAATATAAATGTTTGGTGGTGAAAATGGTGAAGATCCGTGGTGAAGAAATGATGTTATAGGCGCGTGTTATAGTAGATCTAAGAGTAGAGATGATGGGGAATCGATTGGTGATGGTGGTGTAGAGTGGTGACCGGCGGTGGCTGTGGTGGTGGCCGGATATTAAAGAGCGGCTAGGGTTTGCAAAGAGAAGAAAAGAGAGAGAGATGTAAGTGGTGAGGGTGGGTTGTGTTGTGTGTGAACCGAAAAACCACAAGGACCGGATTTTGTAGTTTACTCTTTTAATTTTTTTTTTTTATAAAAAGTTATTATTAATAATAATAATAATAATAATAGTAATAATAATAATAATAATAGTAATAATAATATTACTATGGTGTTGAGCGGGTAACGTGGGTAAATGTAAAAACATGTGGCCCGAACCCGAACTCATTTCAAACTTCAATATCTCTCGAAAGACATCTCGTAAATAATTAAAATATAGTCGGACTCGTAAGACGAATCATAAAACTTTCGTTAGGTAATCCTAGTGCCAGAGTCAACGTAGTACCAAGTGAGAATTCAAGAATACATCACCGAGCATTAAATCAAAAATGAATTATGAACATAATTCACGAATTCCATAACGTCTTTAATTAAAAATATCCATAAAATAGGTCTTACAAGTTTGTTGTGAAATAAAATTTCAAATAAAAATTATAAACGAACTTTAATCGTAATGCGGGTTTTTAAAATAACTCCCTAAACTGCCGGTTGTCACATATCAAGGAACATCAAAAAAATAAGAGCAGAAAGTGAAAAAATCAAAAGTCAAAAGTTGATTATCTATGTGGTTTTGGAGCTACCCGATAAGTTTCCATTGATGTTATGAGAAAAAAGTGAAGAAAGAAAGAAAAAAAAAAGTGAAAAGTATGAAAAGTGAAAAAGTGAAAAATGAAAAAAGTGAAAGTTGAAAGTTACGATGAATAAGAGCTTGTATGTAAATAAGTTGTTGGCGCGTGAGGTGCATGTGTTTGATTAGTAATCAATTACATGAGGTGCACGTGTAGTACTCCGCAACTTATATTTCTGATATTGTATGTACCAAAATTCCTTGATGTGGACCGAATTTCTATTGCAGTGGTTCTTAAGAGAAAATGAATAACTACTTATCGTTTTAACTTAGGTATCACTATCGGACTAAAAATTGTTGAAACGAGAAAATATGAAGCAATTCATTTCTCAACAAAATAAAATATTGAGATACAAAACCTAGGAAATGGGAGTAAGGAGTTTCCACAAGTAACTTTTATGAGTAGTGTTAGCATCTAACTTGTAGATAAGCTGTGATCTCGTTTGTACGCTTAGTTTGGGGACTTGTGAAAAATCAAGGATGACGATTTTTATACGTACGGTCACTTTTTCATGAAAAGTGTTTCTACTCGTTGACCCTAATAATTGTTTTCAAGATAATGAAAGTTCAACAAACCGTCACAAGTATGAAGTGTTAAAAATACAAAAACAGAAATTGTAAGTGGAATAAAGGAATAAAAAGAAAAAAAAAATGGAAAACGGAGCATTTTCGGGAATAAATGATTTTATTACTTCTTTTGAACCTCCTTGCTATTTTACAAAGTTAGTAGGAAGAGTTTTGAAATTATTTATCCCAAAAGCGTGAATTGATCACATTGCGTGAGGACACGGCAATATCTTAGTCTGGGGAATTTTGGTGAGTGCTTATTCACTCACCATTTTATGGCCAAATACCGACCCAAAATGACTATTTGAGCTAACAAATGCCAAGAAAACACGTGTTTCTATGTTGTGAACATGCAGGTACGGATTAATCATAAAATGACGAAAAATCACACGAATACCGGAAAAACGAGCACGAGAGTGGAAGATGGTTAAAAAAATCAAAGTCGGGATCTTCAAGTCAACTTAAGTCCTTCATCTATTTAGATTTGGCAGAAATAGTCCTTGGATTTATTTTGAAGAAATTACAAATCAGCCCTGGGATTTTTAAGAATGACATAATTAATCCTTGAGTATTATTAGCCTATTCCTTTTATGGTCCAAGTCCAAATATCTATTAACCAAAATCTCAAAAGCCCAAATTTAATAACTCAAGCCCACATCAACAAAAATCTTACCCGAGCCCACTTTTCATTTACTGGTTAATATAATAAAAATGAGTCAAGGGTAAAAAAAAGGTCAAAGCCATAAAAATAAACATAACCCGTTTATCTTTTTTCCCTGAACCCAGAAAACCCCCAAATCCCATGAACCCTAGCTCACCAAAAGGATCAATTGGCTCAAACCCCTTTCAATTAACCATGATTAAGCTAATCATTTGGTCTTCTAGAACACCACATGTGATTATGCATATGTTAGAGAGAATGTTGGAAGCTATAAGGACACCTGGCTGCTAATGATTGGAAGAGTCGTGTCATACCAAGCCTTGGATCCTGCTGACAAGTCAGAGAAACAATTGCACACACGAATGGGACAGATGGAAGCAGTTGATTAGCCAAGCCACCTCACTGATTTGATCTAAAGGCTCTTGTTGATTTGAAGAAACACAATTTTAATCAGATGGCTGAGAGATGAAGTAAAGAAGCACAAAAGGTTGTGGATTGCCAGCATGGATTCTCACCCCAACTCCTTCACCTCATCTATAAATAGGGACGTATTTAGCTTATTTCTTGTGTAATTTCTAGAGTAGGAATATGCTGTCGAAATTTCTTTGTAATTAGTTTAGCTATTGTAAACTTTCAATTAGATTTTAATAAAAAGTACTTAAGTTCACTTTTATATTTTCAGCTTATTCATTATTTTTATTAGCTTATTCTGTTTTTAATCTGTTTTACTTTAGCTTTAATTCAGTTTTTATTAGTCTACTTTTTATATAATCAGTCAAACATTTCTCATTTACAAAAAAAGAATAAAAAAATAAAAATCAGAAAAATGAAAAAATTATAAAAAATATTTCAAAGGATAAGAATAAAAGGTTTCTAATAAGCTGAATAAGCTTATAAGCAGTGTATTCTAGTTTTGTAGCTTGTGGTATAATAGCTTCATTTCCAGTAAACAACAAATAGATAGGAATATTGAAGGTGAAATAGTGGTCTATCAAGAGGTTGCAGTGTTATATGTGGACAAGTTGGGATAGATTTGGAAGGTCTCAGCCTGTCTAAAAGACAGGCTAGCTTAGTGAATCAGTCCTGTTCTAGCTGGACTGAAATTTGTTGTAAGTTGAGTTCCTTTTACATATTCAGTTAGTTACTATTTCATTGAGTTTGAATAATTGTTATAGTAGTAATAATTGTTGTAGTATAGCTTTATAGATATTTTGATTTTACTATTTGAATGATTTGAGTAGTATTAGTATATTAGAGTAATTTTCATAGTAGTATAATTGTGAATTAATTTTACTGTTTGATTGAGTTTTGTGATTGATAACTAAGTGACTTTTACATAATTGAACATCTGTGATTGTGAATCTGTAGTTATTTTGGATTTGAATCTGAACTTCTGCTTCATTGGTTATCATTGTTTTGGTAGCAAAGATTGAGTGTAGAGTTTGAGTTGATATCTGATCTGTGACCACTTGTGCTAATCTGTCATGTTTGGAATCTGAGTTAGGTTGAGTTGATGTATCTGTCATTAGTGTGGATTGTGTTCTGAGTTCATATGAACTGGTCATAACTAGTTGCTGAATTTAAGCTTGTTATTTCTTTTGATTCATCTGATTGTGATCGTAGTTGATGAGTAGTTATGGAGGTTTGTGGATTTTTGTTTATAAATGAATGTTAGAGTATCTGTTACAACAATAGGTTGATGGATTGCATTGCTGTATGATTCAGTTGCAGTTTACTGATGTTAAGCTGTTTTATAGTGTTTCAGATTTGAATTTTAAATAATTAGAGTAGTTTAGTGTGATATAAATCAGAGTTATAGTGTAAGTTGTAGAATAAGAGAGTGTTTGGTTTCATTATCAGCTGAGTTTTGTCGATGTTATGATGCTTTCTCATTGTCACAGTTAGGTTGCTTTAGAATAATAATAGTCAATTAAATCATCAAATCAAGTAGGTCATTCCACTAAAAATCAATATGAGACTGTAATTTTCATAATCCACTGTTGCATAGAATTTAGTTTATAGCTGCTAAACTGAGCTTGTTCTTAAGTGTTACACCTAAGTTTTTGGTAAAAATTTTGTACGATACTATATCTCTGTTGGTCAAACTTGGTTTTGCTCATTTCATTTTGGAATTCTGAGCTTTTCATAGCTGCTGTTTGAGCTTGTGAAATTGCTAGGCTGAGACAGATTTGGCTGATTGGTAATATTGGCCTACTGATCTTCATAGTTGCTATTTCTTAGTTTGAATGTGTTTCTGAGTTGAATTTTGAGATGTGTTAGTGTTTCTCAACATAACTTTACTTCTAGTTAAGTCTGTGCATGTACTGCTTATCATTTGTGAGCTGTTTTCCGCTGCTAGTCTTAATTTTTGTTAACATAGTCTCTGATTTGATTGCAGATTTGTACTTGAACTATTGGATCTTTTAGTTGAATTTGATTTGTGTTTCTGAGAGTGATTTATTTGTTTCAATTTGGCTTATATTACTGCTTAGTTTCTGCTATTACCTGAGCTTAATCTGCTTTTTAGTTAGCTAATACCTTGAGCTTATTATTTCATAGCTGTTGCATTTGAGATTAATTGTGTTTAAATTTGATCAAATCTTGTTTCATTGAGTGAATTACATCATTTTTAGTTAGTACTTTCAGTTTCATACAATCTTTTCACAAGTGCTTATTTATAAGCACTTGTGAAAAGCAGTTTTACCTAAATAAGCAGTTTCCATTTTCATTTTTATTTCAAAATTTTTATTCAAGTTCTTTTTATTATTTTAGAATTTCTGGAATTTTTCCAGATTTTTCCAAGCCTTTTTACTATTTTTCTTATTTTCTTTCGATTTTATTCAATTTTTAAATCATTTTTTAAATACCAAAAATCAATAAAAATCAGAATAAGCTGTGAAAAATACAAAAATATTTTTAGAAAATCTTTTATAATATTTTAGAATTTTTAGAATTTAATTTTCATTTTTCCAATTTATTTTTCTATTTTTCTTAATTTTTAATTCATTTAAAATTCCAAAAATCATTAAAAATTCATAGAAAATAAATGAAAAGTAAAAAAATATTTTTCTTTTTCTTAAAATTCTTTTTATTAGTTTAAAATTTTTAGAAAATATTTTCAAGTTTGTAGGATCATTTTTCATTAAACGTTACGTTTTAAATTTTACGGTTGCATTTTCGTTTTCACGTTTTTAACTTTGGTGCATAATTAGCTTGTACTATTTGCATATTTCATCTTTGTTTGTTATTACTTGAATAATTTGATTACCATTTTCACTTTCTCACTTTTCAATTCACGGTTTCACGAATCGATATTCTCGATTCCATTCGCCTTCGTTGGGAAACGACTCGGGTGATCTGTATTTTACGCGGATCACTTCGATACTATACTATATATTATATAATTGGTTTTCACGACGAATCAATTTTTGGCGCCTTTTCTCGTGAGAACGCATATGCTGCAAACACGGGTAACAACGGTTATCCACAACCTCAAGGAGACCGTAATCTCCTCAGCTACCATTCTCCTCATTATCTTGGACCACCCGTTCTCGAACAACAAAACCAAGTCAGTCAGAATCAAAATGTGCAGAATCGTAATAATCAAGGAATTCAAAATCAGAGTCGAGCTAATAATGGTTTTCAAAATCATAATCAAGGGTTTAATCAAAACTTGGGTTTTCATGGTAATTACAATCAAGGCCCGCCTCAAGGGATCAATTTTCAAAACCATCAAAACCATGGAAACCCTGGGAATTTTCAGAACGTTAATCATGGAAATCAGAATAATGGTAATTACCAAAATCGTGGGCATAATTTCAACAATAATCAAAATCAAGGTGTTATTCAAAATCCGTCGCCCATGGAAGATTTGATTAAGCAATTGATTCAAAACCAACAATCTTTCATGGCAAAATATGAAGAGTCAACACGGTTGTTTGCAAATCAAATCAGTGAAATTAACAAACGTTTAAATGATCGACCCTCGGGTTCGGGTATTACTTCTTTGCCTAGCAACACGATCGCAAACCCGAGGGGCGAAGTTAAGGCGATCATAACTCGCAGTGGTGCTCAATATGATGGACCCACAGCTCCTACTACCTCTTCTTCTTCTTCGTCTCCGCCTAAGGTAGTAGACTGTGAGACCGAGGCGACAAAGGACCCGGTTCCTCTTGTTAATAATGGAGGAGCTGAAAACGTCCAACCTCCGGTTGTCCAAAAATCGAAAGATAAAGAAAAAGTCATTTTTGAGAATAATGTGAAATACAAGTCTAAATTGCCATATCCGTCACGATTTAACGATGAAGAGCTCCGTGCAAAGTCTAAAAAACAAATGGAAAAATTTCTGGATATTTTTCAAAAATTGCACTTTGATATAAGTTTTATGGATGCTCTCGTGTACATGCCAAAATTTGCTTCCACATTCAAAAACCTCATAAGTAATAAAGAGAAATTGCTTGAATTAGCCGAAACACCAATAAATGCTCAATGTTCCGCAATTCTTCTCAAGAAGCTTCCCGAAAAGCTTGGTGACTCGGGAAAGTTTCTCATTCCGTGTTCATTGAAAGATCAAGAAGTTTGTAACGCCCAGGCCGATTCGGGTGCGAGTATTAACCTCATGCCATTATCGATCTATGAACAACTTGGAATGGGGGCTCTTAAACCGACGAGAATGACTTTGGAGCTTGCTAATCGATCGATCACTCATCCAGTTGGAATTGCTCAAGACGTTTTTGTTCGTGTGAATTCATGTACTTTTCCGGCTAATTTTGTTGTTGTCAATTTTGAGGCTGATCCGAGAGTTCCTCTAATACTAGGGCGACCGTTTTTACGAACCGCTAAAGCCCTAGTAGATCATTTTGAGGATACTCTAACTTTACGACATGATGACGATATTATGATTTTTAAAGCCGATGCTTCGAAATTGAATAAGTACTCCGTTAAAAGTGTCGATGTTTGCGATTATTTCTTTGATGATTTTGTAAAAACTTTCGTTTCCGATTCTTCCCCATCATTTCCTCCGACTAAGGAATATGATTCTCTTTGGGAAGAGGTCGATGAATTTCTTGCTATTGAAACGATTCCGATTTCTGAGACTGGCGAATCTTACTTTGAT
The DNA here is from genome assembly GCA_030686995.1 of Artemisia argyi. NCBI lineage: Eukaryota > Viridiplantae > Streptophyta > Magnoliopsida > Asterales > Asteraceae > Artemisia > Artemisia argyi. The sequence continues at coordinate 40,784,665 of CM060693.1, read as the reverse complement.
TCGGAGGGGGACATTATTTTTCTTAACAATTTGTTGAACGATGAACCGTTGATTCCTCCGAATAATGTTAAGACGAAGATTGAGCTTATAATTGACGATCCTCTTGAGCCCGAGCTCGAGGAATTTTTACCGGACTTTGAGAATTTTACCTTCGATACGATTGAGGAGATGAGTGGCAATCCCACTTATCGTCCTGATTTTTCTGATCCGACATTTGAAGCTTTTCATTTCGATCACTCGGAAGAGACGAGTCGTGGCAGTACCATTTCCCATGCTTTTATCTCTCTTCCGGAGTTTGAGTCATTTCGTTTTGATGAATCTGAATGTGAAATTGAAAAGTTTTCTAAATCTGAATATGAAAGATTCAGTTTTGATCTTGAAGTTGATCATGATCTGGGTGGTGTGCTTAAAAATGAGAATTTAAATGAAAAGTTTTTTCCATCCCTCCCACCCGGAAAGCATTTTAAAAGGAGCTTAAATGATAAAATTCATAATTTCACAATTATGAAATTTTATTTTGATGATGATGAATTTTTCAAGATTGTTATCATGACTTTCTTGCCATTTGTAACGTTTGGTGTGGTTTCTCTTATCCGTCACTCCGTGGGGAGTGAGGATGTTATTTTTGACCCTGGTATCGTTTTTTAAAGTTTTCATCATTAAAATACCATCGGTTATCTCTTCGGGGTGGAACTTTCACCTAAATCATATGTTTTTCAAAAATATTTTGAATGAAAGTCCGAGTGAGATTATTTTTCCACGGTTTTTCCCCAAGGACGAATTAATTCGGGGATCGAGTCAAGCTACGTGACTCGAAAATAAAAAACAAAGCGCTTCGTGGGTGGCAACCCATGTTTATCCAATTTCATCTTCTTATTTTCTATTTTCTAACAAATAACGTGAGGAGGGGGTGCCTCTTCTACTCTTGTGTTCCGTGGTTGTTTGTGATGTTTGTTAGGATTGTCCACGATTTATGATGACTCTCGTGCTCGTTATCTTTTCTCCGCTCGAGTTTCATTCATCGGTGCTACTTGGAAATCCTATATCCGTGAATCTTATCGACTAACGTTTTCTTTGGCATAATTAATAAATGGCCTAGAATTTTGTTAGGATTACCTTAACCCGTAAAACATTGAGGACAATGTTTCATTCTAGTCTGGGGGAGGGTGAATCTTCGATTCTATTTTAACCTTGCATTTTTCACAATGTCGTGCACTCTTGCAACTCCGTTTTTCCAACAAAAATAAAAAAAAAATTGAAAAATTAAAAAATTTTGATGAAAAAAATCATGGAAAAGCACAAAAAAATGAGAAAAAGTTGAAAAAGTTGTACAAAAATATAATAAAGTTTGAATAAGTGTTTTGACACCTTGTTGACTTTCTTGCTGGCGAGAGTAGGAATAAATATTTTGACTTGACCGGGCGTGTTGAGCCCTAGCTTGTTCCCTTAACCAATGATGATCACATATGCTTGTGCTAGTTTTGTACACTAGGAGCTATAAAATGCGAATTCTTTCTTAAGAATCTGCAAGTTCCCGTACTTGACTTTATACATGCGCAGCTTAAAAGCTTTCACTAGTCTTTTACATAAGGAGCTAGAAAACGCGAATTCTTCTTCTAGAATTTGCAAGTTTCCGTAACTGACTTTATATATGTGTGGCTGATTATCGGCTAAGTATTCGCGGGTTTCATTATTTGAGATCTTAAATTGCGAAGAGCGAGAAATGATAGAGTTTATTTAGAAGTTAGATGCTAAACGTGGAGTAGTGGTTCTCTTTAGAGCTCATGAGAGGTACTTGTGGCTTTTTACTCCCATCAGAAACGTCACCCATATATAATAGATGTTCTAGGTTAATTAGTGGTATTTCGGTTTGAATAATATTTAGTTCTTTATTTTCTTAAGAGAATTTTTGCTTTAAAAGTTGGGTACATATCAAGGAACATCAAAAAATAAGAGCAGAAAGTGAAAAAATCAAAAGTCAAAAGTTGATTATCTATGTGGTTTTGGAGCTACCCGATAAGCTTCCATTGATGTTATGAGAAAAAAGTGAAGAAAGAAAGAAAAAAAAAAGTGAAAAGTATGAAAAGTGAAAAAGTGAAAAAGTGAAAAATGAAAAAAGTGAAAGTTGAAAGTTACGATGAATAAGAGCTTGTATGTAAATAAGTTGTTGACGCGTGAGGTGCATGTGTTTGATTAGTAATCAATTACATGAGGTGCACGTGTAGTACTCCGCAACTTATATTTCTGATATTGTATGTACCAAAATTCCTTGATGTGGACCGAATTTCTATTGCAGTGGTTCTTAAGAGAAAATGAATAACTACTTATCGTTTTAACTTAGGTATCACTATCGGACTAAAAATTATTGAAACGAGAAAATATGAAGCAATTCATTTCTCAACAAAATAAAATATTGAGATACAAAACCTAGGAAATGGGAGTAAGGAGTTTCCACAAGTAACTTTTATGAGTAGTGTTAGCATCTAACTTGTAGATAAGTTGTGATCTCGTTTGTACGCTTAGTTTGGGGACTTGTGAAAAATCAAGGATGACGATTTTTATCCGTACGGTCACTTTTTCATGAAAAGTGTTTCTACTCGTTGACCCTAATAATTATTTTCAAGATAATGAAAGTTCAACAAACCGTCACAAGTATGAAGTGTTAAAAATACAAAAACAGAAATTGTAAGTGGAATAAAGGAATAAAAAGAAAAAAAAATTGGAAAACGGAGCATTTTCGGGAATAAATGATTTTATTACTTATTTCGAACCTCCTTGCTATTTTACAAAGTTAGTAGGAAGAGTTTTGAAATTATTTATCCCAAAAGCGTGAATTGATCACATTGCGTGAGGAAACGACAATATCTTAGTCTGGGGAATTTTGGTGAGTGCTTATTCACTCACCATTTTATGGCCAAATACCGACCCAAAATGACTATTTGAGCTAACAAATGCCAAGAAAACACGTGTTTCTATGTTGTGAACATGCAGGTACGGATTAATCATAAAATGACGAAAAATCACACGAATACCGGAAAAACGGGCACGAGAGTGGAAGATGGTTAAAAAAATCAAAGCCGGGATCTTCAAGTCAACTTAAGTCCTTCATCTATTTAGATTTGGCAGAAATAGTCCTTGGGTTTATTTTGAAGAAATTACAAATCAGCCCTGGGATTTTTAAGAATGACATAATTAATCCTTGAGTATTATTAGCCTATTCCTTTTATGGTCCAAGTCCAAATATCTATTAACCAAAATCTCAAAAGCCCAAATTTAATAACTCAAGCCCACATCAACAAAAATCTTACCCGAGCCCACTTTTCATTTACTGGTTAATATAATAAAAATGAGTCAAGGGTAAAAAAAAGGTCAAAGCCATAAAAATAAACATAACCCGTTTATCTTTTTTCCCTGAACCCAGAAAACCCCCAAATCCCATGAACCCTAGCTCACCAAAAGGATCAATTGGCTCAAACCCCTTTCAATTAACCATGATTAAGCTAATCATTTGGTCTTCTAGAACACCACATGTGATTATGCATATGTCAGAGAGAATGTTGGAAGCTATAAGGACACCTGGCTGCTAATGATTGGAAGAGTCGTGTCATACCAAGCCTTGGATCCTGCTGACAAGTCAGAGAAACAATTGCACACACGAATGGGACAGATGGAAGCAATTGATTGGCCAAGCCACCTCACTGACTTGATCTAAAGGCTCTTGTTGATTTGAAGAAACACAATTTTAATCAGATGGCTGAGAGATGAAGTAAAGAAGCACAAAAGGTTGTGGATTGCCAACATGGATTCTCACCCCAACTCCTTCACCTCATCTATAAATAGGGACGTATTTAGCTTATTTCTTGTGTAATTTCTAGAGTAGGAATATGCTGTCGAAATTTCTTTGTAATTAGTTTAGCTATTGTAAACTTTCAATTAGATTTTAATAAAAAGTACTTAAGTTCACTTTTATATTTTCAGCTTATTCATTATTTTTATTAGCTTATTCTGTTTTTAATCTGTTTTACTTTAGCTTTAATTCAGTTTTTTTTAGTCTACTTTTTATATAATCAGTCAAACATTTCTCATTTACAAAAGAAGAATAAAAAAATAAAAATCAGAAAAATGAAAAAATTATAAAAAATATTTCAAAGGATAAGAATAAAAGGTTTCTAATAAGCTGAATAAGCTTATAAGCAGTGTATTCTAGTTTTATAGCTTGTGGTATAATAGCTTCATTTCCAGTAAACAACAAATAGATAGGAATATTGAAGGTGAAATAGTGGTCTATCAAGAGGTTGCAGTGTTATATGTGGACAAGTTGGGATAGATTTGGAAGGTCTCAGCCTGTCTAAAAGACAGGCTAGCTTAGTGAATCAGTCCTGTTCTAGCTGGACTGAAATTTGTTGTAAGTTGAGTTCCTTTTACATATTCAGTTAGTTACTATTGCATTGAGTTTGAATAATTGTTATAGTAGTAATAATTGTTGTAGTATAGCTTTATAGATAATTTGATTTTACTATTTGAATGATTTGAGTAGTATTAGTATATTAGAGTAATTTTCATAGTAGTTTAATTGTGAATTAATTTTACTGTTTGATTGAGTTTTGTGATTGATAACTAAGTGACTTTTACATAATTGAACATCTGAGATTGTGAATCTGTAGTTATTTTGGATTTGAATCTGAACTTCTGCTTTATTGGTTATCATTGTTTTGGTAGCAAAGATTGAGTGTAGAGTTTGAGTTGATATCTGATCTGTGACCACTTGTGCTAATCTGTCATGTTTGGAATCTGAGTTAGGTTGAGTTGATGTATCTGTCATTAGTGTGGATTGTGTTCTGAGTTCATATGAACTGGTCATAACTAGCTGATGAATTTAAGCTTGTTATTTCTTTTGATTCATCTGATTGTGATCGTAGTTGATGAGTAGTTATGGAGGTTTGTGGATTTTTGTTTATAAATGAATGTTAGAGTATCTGTTACAACAATAGGTTGATGGATTGCATTGCTGTATGATTCAGTTGCAGTTTACTGATGTTAAGCTGTTTTATAGTGTTTCAGATTTGAATTTTAAATAATTAGAGTAGTTTAGTGTGATATAAATCCGAGTTATAGTGTAAGTTGTAGAATAAGAGAGTGTTTGGTTTCATTATCAGCTGAGTTTTGTCGATGTTATGATGCTTTCTCATTGTCACAGTTAGGTTGCTTTAGAATAATAATAGTCAGTTAAATCATCAAATCAAATAGGTCATTCCACTAAAAATCAATATGAGATTGTAATTTTCATAATCCACTGTTGCATAGAATTTAGTTTATAGCTGTTGAACTGAGCTTGTTCTTAAGTGTTACACCTAAGTTTTTGGTAAAAAATTTGTATGATACTATATCTCTGTTGGTCAAACTTGGTTTTGCTCATTTCATTTTGGAATTCTGAGCTTTTCATAGCTGATGTTTGAGCTTGTGAAATTGCTAGGCTGAGACAGATTTGGCTGATTGGTAATATTGCCTACTGATCTTCATAGTTGCTATTTCTTAGTTTGAATGTGTTTCTGAGTTGAATTTTGAGATGTGTTAGTGTTTCTCAACATAACTTTACTTCTAGTTAAGTCTGTGCATGTACTGCTTATCATTTGTGAGCTGTTTTGCCGCTGCTAGTCTTAATTTTTGTTAACATAGTCTCTTATTTGATTGCAGATCTGTACTTGAACTATTGGATCTTTTAGTTGAATTTGATTTGTGTTTCTGAGAGTGATTTATTTGTTTCAATTTGGCTTATATTACTGCTTAGTATCTGCTATTACCTGAGCTTAATCTGCTTTTTAGTTAGCCAATACCTTGAGCTTATTATTTCATAGCTGTTGCATTTGAGATTAATTGTGTTTAAATTTGATCAAATCTTGTTTCATTGAGTGAATTACATCATTTTTAGTTAGTACTTTCAGTTTCATACAATCTTCTCACAAGTGCTTATTTATAAGCACTTGTGAAAAGCAGTTTTACCTAAATAAGCAGTTTCCATTTTCATTTTTACTTCAAAATTTTTATTCAAGTTCTTTTTATTATTTTAGAATTTCTGAAATTTTTCCAGATTTTTCAAGCCTTTTTACTATTTTTCTTATTTTCTTTTGATTTTATTCAATTTTTAAATCATTTTTTAAATACCAAAAATCAATAAAAATCAGAATAAGCTGTGAAAAATACAAAAATATTTTTAGAAAATCTTTTATAATATTTTAGAATTTTTAGAATTTAATTTTCATTTTTCCAATTTATTTTTCTATTTTTCTTAATTTTTAATTCATTTAAAATTCCAAAAATCATTAAAAGTTCATAGAAAATAAATAAAAAGTAAAAAAATGTTTTTCTTTTTCTTAAAATTCTTTTTATTAGTTTAAAATTTTTAGAAAATATTTTCAAGTTTGTAGGATCATTTTTCATTAGACGTTACGTTTTAAATTTTACGGTTGCATTTCCGTTTTCACGTTTTTAACTTTGGTGCATAATTAGCTTGTACTCTTTGCATATTTCATCTTTGTTTGTTATTACTTGAATAATTTGATTACCATTTTTACTTTCTCACTTTTCAATTCACGATTTCACGAATCGATATTCTCGATTTCATTCGCCTTCGTTGGGAAACGACTCGGGTGATCCGTATTTTACGCGGATCACTTCGATACTATAGTATATATATTATATAATTGGTTTTCATGACGAATCATCTGGTGTCGCGTCAATCAGCTTATATCAAGATGAAATACTTACTTCGCGATTGTGGTAAATGTTTTATGGAGCCTTGAGATAGCATATGAAGATGAGTACGACTTATCGTTCTTAAATGAGTGAACTAAGTGAGCGTACAAATCAGGCGTTGGATGGTGAACTGAGAGCATGGGTGTGTTTGATTTTGGGGGAAACCGGGGTATACATTTACCCTTAGCTGAGTTCTCCTATGTCAATAATTATAATTCTAGTATTGAGTATGTGTCGTGTGAAAAGTTGTATGGAAGGTAATGTGGGTCACCTGTTCTGTGGGCAAAGGTTGGAACAAGTCAACTAATTGGTCCAAAACTAGAACGAGAGACTACGAATAAGGTTTTCTTACTAAGGAAAAGACTTAAGGCAGCAAGAGATCGCCAAAAAGTGTTACGCGAATAATTGCTGTAAGCCCTTAGAGTTTGGTGTTGGTGATATTGTGAGGTTAAAATTATCTCCTTGGAAGGGTGTTGTACGTTTCGGTAAGAAAGGCAAGCTAGCACCGAGATACGTAGGACCATTTGAGATTTACGGAAAGGATTGGATTTGAGACATATCGGTTGAGTTTGCCTGAGGAGTGAAGTAGAGTGCATGATACGTTTCACGTATCTAATGGAAAGAAGTGGTTGGCAGATGATAGTCTGGATGTGCCATTAGATGAGATTAAGGTTGACAAGACTCTTTGTTTTGTCGAGAAACCTGTTGAGATTATGGATCGAGTTGTTAAGGGGTTGAAGTGTGGTGAGATAACGTTGGTAAAGGTATGGTGGGATTCTAAGCGTGGTCCTGAGTTTACTTGAGAACGTGAGGATCAGATGTAATTAATGTTTGTTTTGTGTGTATCCATTTTATGTGGTGTTTCCTGTGGTTACCATTTGAATTTTCATTTGGTTCGAGAGTATCGTACCTATCTGTGAGAAGTCGTTCAGATTTTTGGTGTTATAGATCAGTGTAGTGTATTTATTTTCGTGTATCGTTGGAGTGTCGAAGTGTTTTCTATCGTGTGAATTCGAGTATTTTGTCGGTTCACATTTTTGCGATTCTTTCTCTGTGATTTTATGGGGTGGTATTTATCCGCTTAAATATCCATAAATTTCCTTTTGCTGTTGTGAGTGGCGACTATACTAGTTGAAATCTCGAGACGCGATTTCCCTAAGTGGGGGTTGATGTAACAACCGTTGTTTTAGCAGGTCAGTTTGATTGATAGTCTTGACTCGGTTGACGTTTGTTTGGTGTGTATTAGGTGTTTGAAGTGATATATAAGTGATATATGTGAGTTTTAGCATTAAATCCCTTTGCGTAAGTGGTTTTATTGTGATTTGGAAAGTCTGGAATTTGGGAAAGTTTATTTTGATCACCTTTGTGGTGTAGAAATGACTTGTGTAGTTTTTGGTGTTTTTGTGTTTTTGCGTAACGAGTCTTCGTTCAAGTATTTGAGCGTTAGCAAGTTACGAGGAGTTTGTTTTTATGAGTTATGTTTCAAAAGAGTGTGAAATTTTATTTTTGGAAAATTTATTTTGAAAATGATAATTTTCCGGTTTGTCGTAAAAACTGAGGTTTATCGCGTAAGACGTTGGGTTTTGATATGGGAATACATAAAATATGAAAAGTATGAGGTTTTGAGTGTAATAAATAAATTTAATAAATAAAAATATATATATATATATATATATATATATATATATATATATATATATATATATATATATATATATATATATATATATATATATATATATATATATATATATATATAAAGAGGGGGACGGCCGAATATTAGGATAAGGGGAAAAAAGAAACCAAATTTGATACCAAATACAACTCTAAGCCTTAAGGGTTATCCACTAATAATATAAATACAAAATCAAGACTCCCAAATCCCTATTTCCTGCAAATTAAAATCGACCACAAGGAGAAACAAGGAGAAAATTTTAGGGTTTATAGTTTTCAAGCAATAATCAAGAATCAAGGTAAAATCTTTAACCCTTACGTGTAATTAATTAATTATTGTTATGATTCATGTAATATTTAATATGATGGAATCTAGGGTTTATATACTTCTGTAAATTATTGAAGTAAAATATGTTAGGATGATTAGATGTCAATAATATGGTTAATGGTTAAGGGAATTGAGTGTTAAACGCGTTAGATTATGTGTTAGGGTTTGGACAAAAAATTATGGCTGTAAAGATGTGAGTGTAAATAACAGATGGTGAAGAGTTAAGTCACGAATTTTAGGTCTAAATTGAAGTTTAATGAAATATCTTTCCAAAAATTCTAGCCACGATCGATTTTAAGGTAGGGAAGTCGGTATTTTGATTTTTCTTTGTTAAGGTGTCAAAGCTGTCAAACCGGGACAGATTTTGGATAAAGTTTGAGGGTGTTATGTGGTTGTAAAAGTGGTATTTTGACTAGGCCTTCTGGAATAGTTAAGTATTATGTTATATTAGACTACCACGAAGAGGGTTCGCGATAAAAACTTGTGGAAGTATTTATTAAAAATCAAAACTTTTTGGTGTGCGTTCAGATCCGAATTTGAGTAGTTGACAAGTTTGAATTTCTTGTGAGTATTTGTGTGTGTTATTGGTCCATGTCCTTTTAGGATTAGCTTCTATGCTTATGAGAGACCATGGTGAATTTTTGGTGTGAGTTTTTGAGTTTTATTTGTCGTGATTTTATGTGGGCGAATGTACCCAAAAATTATGCGTTTTCTGATTTTAATAGTGCAAGGGATTTAGTGAGTGTTAGGTTATGGTAATGGTTAGTATGGTGTCTAGGAGATCCATGGTGGGTCATATGAGTCTTAGACATCCATCATATGTGTATTACATGGGTTGTAGCTTTTAGCTTGACCTTGTGTAATGTGGATTTATTTTGTGTGTTATAGATTGTGATTTGTGTTGTGGAAGCTGCAAGGTTTGAGGTGAGTTCATAGTCCCATATTTTTACTTTGTTTTTAAACTTGAGATGGGAATGATGCTTGTCTTAAATGATTTGAGTTACTGTGATTATGTGTGGTTTAAAAGCTTGGACTTATAATGTTATCGTAATAATGCTATGTAGTACATGAAAGTGTGATTCCGATTAGGTTAGCGACCTAATTGATGCCGTGTGATATGTGATTCCGATCAGGTTAGCGACCTAATTGATGCTGTGTGATTTCCAATTGGGAGGATGCTTATCCTGTTGCTCGCGCATGCGACCCAATTGATGATGTGTTTTGGAGCGGGGGTCACGTTCCGGCCCAATGGTTGCCTTTTGTGTGGTGATTGGTTTATGGATACATGTAGCTTGTATGATAACTATATTTATTTGTCCAGCTATGTTTTATAATCACAGTGAATTGGTTGCCTTGAGAGTGTATGTGTGTCTTAAACCTATGAATCTCACCAACATTATGTTGACGTTTTAAGCATCATTTTCAGGTGAGCTTTCTAAGGATAAGATAGAAGGAAGTGATTAGACGAGACCTTAGTTGCATTGTAAGTGGTTTATCTGTTGTGTTTGGAGTTATGTATTGTTTCGGATTTTGTTTTGGTTATTTTGTTTTGGGGTATTGTTACAACACTTTGTGTTTGTACTTTGCTCTATTTTTGTGCATGTAGTTGTTTCTCTATATAGACACCAGGTGTTGTGATGATATCCATGAAGTTACACCCTCGCGTTTCCGCCTTGGCGGGGTGTGACAAAGGGAAAGGGAAACAACCATTTAAGCCGTAACATATGGATGGGGTTCGTTTGAATATACCTAAACCAAATTACCTCTATCGTCCTATTGGTAAAATGAATAATAATCAAGTGGAACCTAATATTTTGACTCCTATGGACACTAATGGGGCATCTACATCAAATGGTAAACTGACTACCACGAGTAATGTTGGTTTGAATGTTCAAGCTACTAATAATATACTTATAAGAACCCCTTTTATGTTTTAAAGGACCAAGATGATGTAGTTGAAGTCGATACCTCGGCTGTGCCAAAAATGAAACAAACTTGTCTTAGGACCCTAGAAGTGACATAGGTTTTTTAAAAGCGGATACTGGAAGTGACAGTGAAGAAGTTGAAAACTTAATTGATGATACAAGGAAAATGGTGAGGGCACCTCCCAGGAAGACCGGTATTTGGTCGAGTAAGAGTGTGGACTTTGACCTCCTCACGAAGGAAATATGGGAAGACTATTTGTCATGATATACAGGAGAGTGATAATGATGCTGATCTAATGTAGTAGTTGGATAATTTTGGTGTTCTAGTTTGTGTATGTAGTTAGTGTGGTCATTTTGTGGCATGTCACGGATGATATAATGGTTGTTCAAGCGGTTACTTGAAGTTAATGTGATATTTCAGCCCAATTCTATTGTACTTAATTTTTTTGTGTGATATATTTTATCGGGGAAACCCTTTAAAAAAAATAAAAAAATAATCGTTTGCCATCATTTTGATTTTCATGGTTGTTACCTCCACCTACGAACACGCCACATAGTTTTTGATAGATTGTGGAATTCGTGTAGAATTTGGATGATCGAATTTCGTTACTCTGTTTGAGAAATTCTTGTAGAATTTGGATAATCAATTTCGTTACTCTTTTATCTATACTACATTATAATGCATTTGGGACTATTTTATAGTTAGAAATACTTAAAATTGAGATTTTTTTTACTTATTATGGAAAGATTTCAAAATTAATTTTTTAAGAAACAAGTTGGTTAAGAAGTTTGTTAGGAAGTGGTTGGTTAGTTGTTCAAACTAAAATTATTTCGCTTAACCATCTGTAATATCTCTACTTATAAAGCATGAAGACAACTAAACGTGTAATCAAATAACGCAAAATATAATCATACGGTTCCCGTTCTAGTAAATTAAAAAGAGCACAAGGCTTTTATACTCACGGTTTTAGTTTTAGCACAAGCAAGTTAAAGTAGTATATATTTTACTTGATAGAAACTCTTTTTTTTTAATGAAAATTCGTTATGATAATGAGAAACCGAGAAAGAAATCGAGCTTCAAAAAATAGCGAATGGTCTTGTTGGTACACTATTTATCTATTTTACTTATTAGAGTGCAACGTGCAGCATGCCGTTGGTATGTTATTGGGCTTTTTAGGACTAATGGCTAGCTAAACTGCACAACAAATCCATGCCATTAGTCACTATGCGGTAGATTGACGGATGCAATTTTTTTATTATTTTTTAAATAATTTTTGTGAGTGAGCGATGTATTTTTTGTGAGAGCTACAGGTATCAATAATATATATATATATATATATATATATATATATATATATATATATATATATATATATATATATATATATATATATATATATATATTTATTTATTTATTTATTTATTTATTGAGATAATATTTTAATAATTTGTGTGTTATTGAGAGGTTGATGAGGTGTGAGACGAAACCATTGCACCTATCTAGCTCTCTTATGTTCGCAATTGTTATTTATATGAGAAATAATTTGCACATATTAATTTTTTAATTAAAACACTTCAACATATGGATTTGATAGTTGTTTACATTATATTTTAACTAGTATAGTGTGCAAATCAAACGTCATGCTTGCAAAGCTCTTCATTTTTATATATTGGCTTTAGTTAGACAAATAAATATTATCGGTTATCAACGTTTCAAGTATACGAGTAATAACATGCATAATATAATATTTATATGTATCTAATAAAATAATTAAGTGGGTTGGTACTTGGTACACGTATGTCATGCTTTTGATTATTTACCTCTCTTGGTGCGTTCGTGCTTATTATTGCTACCACCGTCTCGACCTTTCTCTTTTCCTTTTCATTTACTTTTTTAATCACACACGTAAAGTTGTACTTTTATATAAAGTTGTACTTTTATTTTTTGATTGAGTCACTTAATTATATTCATTAAACTGTTATACAGTGCATATACATTATTTTAACCAATTGTACACATGAGTATGCAAATCAAAACATTATATTATGTGTAAATTATCCTAATTAGTAATTACAATATATATGTCCAAATTCAAGTCCAACTTTTGTTGTTGCAATAGAGTAGTCCTTATAAATGCAAACTTTATTTGATTTAAAATATGATGTATAGTAGACATATAGACTTGTTTATAGTAGACAACAATACTCGATACTATATGAGTGAGGTATGAAGAATGTATGATGTAAATAATCACACTTGTATTAGAAGGTAGAAAAGCTGCTTTAAACAGACATCCAACAACAATTGTGTAAAATGTAAACGAACAAAATAGGCAGCACCTTAGAGATCCTTGAAGACTAACTAACATGAAGTTGTTAGTGTACTTAGTTTCGATACCATTATCTATTTCAATTCGTTTGAGTGTTGAACGTTTACTCCTATAACGCGCTTGACATGGAAAAACCGGCTTTTACATGCCTAATTGCCGTGCCCTTAAAAAGAAAAGTTTAAGAATTTCGTTTATTCATATCAAGATTTGAGATTTGATTACGACTTCCTTCTAACCTGACCAACAAGTCAAGTTAACGACTCTTTTTCCGTTCTAGATTTGAGGTCTGCTTCTCAAACACATACTAAAGTTTCGAATTTTACAAGTTTATCCTTATTCGTTAGGTATAGTTTGAAGCATAATATATTTTGTTGTCAGTGTCGTCTTTGACGGTGAGTGAGATGAATGGCTGCTTTGGTTAGACTCCTAATTTTTGAAGGCCCAAAATTTAATCGTAGAATCCGCCTAACATGCTAAAAGGGTGAAGTTTTTATATAACTCGTTTAATTGAAAACTCAAGGACGACAACCCTATTTGTTGTAAATGGGTAAACAGATGTGAATTTTCCTGCTTAGGTTATTCCGGGAAGTCAAGTCTTTTGACTCATATGCACAGAGACGGACCCAGGATTTTTAAGAGGGTGTTGCACATTTTTTTAAATGACCGTGAGTACTAAAGTTGCCCAATAAAGAATTTATTATGTAAAATTGGGTGTTGCACGAGCTCAGAAAATGCATATTTTATAAAAATTTACACTTCGTGGCCTAAAATTGGGTGTGGCCCGTGCCACACCCGGCTTTCATGTGGGTCCGTCCATGCATATGCAAGTGGCCTCATCGGGTTAATTCCGAGCCATTTCCAACCCTTTCCTGATTACTTCAAATGTACACACTTAACGAGGTTTGAATCGTTGATCTCTTTTTTAAAAGCTAAGGACCTTACTACTAGGGCGTTTGGGATTGTTCGAAAACCCTATTTGTTGTGCATATCATTTACTTATTTACAATTTGTTTTTATATATACTTTTGCTATATTTAATGCCGAGTCGGCCTCTCAGTGTCTTCCACAAGTCTCTTTCTTTGTTCCCATATCCCCAATTAGTGGTGCTTGGTAGGATTGAACGGCAAATGACTTGAGCATGACATGAATACATGAACCTGCTTTACATTTTTTGTTTCTTATATTCGAAACCCTATACATAACTGCTTTCACAAACTAAAATTTGTGGTAACCCTTTCCTTACAAAAGCTTGACAAACATGAGTATCTTTAATATTGAACTACAATGATTCTTTAAATCCATTAGTCACATTCCATGTCAAACTAGTTCATTATATTGAGGTTGTATGTACTCTTCTTGAGTTCTTGTTAGCCTCAAACGATAGTAGTAAATCAATCGGTAACGAAAGACTTGTATCTAGTAATGCCTGATTCTATAATATCAACTTTCAATACTCCATAAAACTTAATGGCGAGGTCCCAAGTTTCATGTAACCTATGCTCGAGTATGAGTAGTTTGAAATAAAGGAGTTGAAGCTAAGAGATTCGATGATGAGGTTTATCAATGTGAATGTACTAATCTTAAGATATGTTACGAGAGATTACTAACTCTAAGTTAAGGCAGTATAGAAAACTTTGAGCAACATGATGTATTGCTAAGGTGATAACATAGGCCGGCCAACACTTAAGGTATCAATTTCTTTTTCATGCAAAAATATGATTGAGCTTATATAAAACTCAGTAGACAAAAGGATGAGATCTTTGGTTCGTCTGTTAAATACTTTATATGATCTGATTATAAATTAGAGAAAATTCTTGTTATGTATCTTTTTATGAATTTGCATGAAGTAGGCAAGGTTCTGTTTGAGTGGTTACTCCAATAACAAAAGGATACCGCCAAATGGAACAGGAAAGCTAAAGCATGCAACTTGAGATGAGGGAAACAGCAAAGCATTGTAGTGGCCATCCTATATATGCTTGGATTCCATGGAAACCCTTCTTTATTACGAGTAGTTCATAAATACCAAAGATTCATACCCTAAATTAGTTTCATTTTTGGTAACATTATCCAATTTGTACTTAGTTGGGTGATCATTGAACTGGATCGCAAAATGGAAGCCGCGTTTTCTGACAACTATGCTTGTGGCTAATAATGATGACCTTTTCTTGACACTTGCGAAACTTTAAAATGAGAATTTCTCCCATCGATCGACATACTCATTTTAAGATATAATCTTCTTACGATTTTTTTTTACTAGTTGGATACCCGCGCACAGCTGCGGCGATAAATATAGTTATATTATAAAAATATTAAATGAATTGCTAGCCCAACAATCCTCAAAATTCCCTACCCGCTTAGTGAATTTGTTTCATAATACTCTGAATGTATATACGTTAATTGTATCTGTTTGCTTGGTTTCTGTAGCTTTCCTGTGACATCACTATTCCTGCATATACAAAAACTGTCGCAATCTCTTACCCGTCAAACACTACCCCAAAAGTATATGATTTTGACGAATCAAGATTGTATTTGTTGAAATAAAAGTTAAAGTTATAAAAATTTAAATAAAAATAAAATAAACCCACTAAAAATGTAAAAACTAAAAACTTATAAAAATATATCAAATTGGATATTGTATTAAAGAGCACAAAATTTTAGAAAATATAGTGAAATTAGATCATTATAAAAATAAATATATAAAAAGATATTTCAATTTGAAAATAAATGTGAATTTTAAGTTGAAAAGTGACACATGTCACTTTATGATTGGAGCTCCTTATCTTAATATTTGGTTAGGAGTTAGGCTTGGAGTTAGTTGAAAGTGACACATGTCACCTTATGATTAGAGCTCCTTATCTTAATTTTTGGTTTGTAGTTAGGCTTTGATTATCCATGCATTATAATATAGTATAGATATGAAACGTTACATGATATTAGATATGCATGATCTAATCAGAAAAAATAAAACAAAAGTGGGACTTGAAACACATTAACAAATCAACTGGATACCGCTAGACTAGAAGCGGTTTGGTACTCAACTACATTATCATATGATCGTCTTATGATTCATTAATTGACTGGTTAATTTTCTGTATATGCATTGGTTCGACTTCTAAGAAACAAATTTCCATTAGTGTTTGGATAATTGGATATTCAATATATGATTGAATGAGATTCTTGGACCACCATATATGAAACTTGTGTCTAGGAACTGAACCACACTAATTGATAGTGTAATACTGAATCATCTATAAATATCAGATGAGGTGAATCGATACATACAGTTGAGTTGTTTTCCATTAAAAATACATACGACTTGCTATATCCATCATGAGCTGAGTTTAATCAGGAGTACATTATTCTCTTTATCAGACAATAAAAAATCTCTGACATATTCATTACATTTCAAGGAGTCGTGAACCATTCATGTGAACAGACACACTTCTTGGGTGACCTAAATTGCATGCGTCTTGTGGTTGGAAAATATTGTTCTAGGCTACTTGCCCACTTCGCCGCACAAATATCTCATATTGTCCCATAGATCAACTTGCAGGCATGTCTCCAGTTTGTTGCACAATGTGACACATAATGAAAACAATAACACATTGATGACAGAGGTCCTCAGAATTACAACAGAGGTCTTCTAACTTCTAAGGATGGTTTTAGTTTTTACAAGTAGGCCAAAGGAGTTAAAACAGAGACAATGTGAGACATTTGCGCAGAGGAGCTTAGACCTGTCGCGCAGCCCATATAGTTTGCAAGTTATAATGTTTTGGAGTTGGCCTTCTTTCCAACTCGCTTGCATTATTACATAAAAATATCAGCTAACTCGTCAATCTAATGGTACCAAGATGTCTCATCGAGCATGTTATTTGTACACACATGTTAATAAAGTTAACGAACTGTTACAAGTCGACCAACACCAGTGCAATTAGTCTCCTGTTTTCAGGGGATTTTGGTATATTGTCCACTCAGGTCCTTTATGCCCACTTGGGTTAGTTTTCCCTTTGGGTGTATCCTACTTTCTTTCAGGTCCATGCTCTTATTCCCCATCTCAGGCCGGTATCATACCAGAACAACGATAGGAATACTTCACAAAATATATTCCCAATAAGCTAGCTCAAAGTACTACCTTTGACATCATTTAAGTAATAAAATACATTTTCAGAAAACTTTAACACAAACCTCACAATTAGACGCATATTCATAAATGATAAATATATGTGGTCACAGTATCATAGACTTACTTTCTTAAATACCAGTTTGATATAATACTGAGACAAAATTTGCAAGTATGTTTATCATATTGTGACACCAAAATGACCATGTTTATAATTTATCGACTTTACCCGTATACCAGACTACCTAGCACTCTAGGAGTACTACTTTGTACATAGGAAAATATGGTTAACTTGTGTACTTTACCACCCATACGTTGGGTTTTCCACATGTGAAGGTAAAAGGCAAAGATCAGTAGAGTGCTGCTGGGTGTAATCTCGAGTTCCCGGTACCGCACCAGTGGACCACCTTAAAAATTCATTACCAGTGAAACAATAATGTGCAAAAGCTAGCCCTCCGTCGATAGTGTCAGTTAAACTAAGAATTGGATTTGACTTCTTGGGAAATCCGATACTTAGTATCTTGTCAAGCTCAGAATATTCCATAAACCGTTGAGTAGCAGCTTCCCATGAAAGGTTGAACTGCTGGTCAGGTGTAAGAGGGTGTGGCTCACTTTCCATAGCTAATTTCACTTTTTTTACAAAGTCTTGTGGTGAATTGTAAGTTAGACAATTAGGAAATGACATAAAGAAGTCGTTTGATGGGTGGTCAGCACAAACTACAAATTTTCCCATTGCAAGTGCCTCAGCTGTTGCTGTGCAGAGGACGTCACTGACACTCGGGTTTATGAAAACTTTATAACTGCAACAAAATCACACAGGATAGAATATAAACAATTTTGAACGTTCTTTTTTTCTTATTCCAAATGCTATAATTGGATTGTAAGTTTTACCTATGAAGAGAATCATCAGCATGGTCTAGACCTTTCATGAAGTTCACGTTTAAATCCAACTTTTCGGCAGTACTTTGTACTTCATGCGCATCCTCTCCGTTCCCATAGACATCAAGTTTGAAGCCATTAAGGTCTTTTTTTTGTTTGGCCAATAAATCTATTAACTCTCGGTATCCCTTGGCCCAAACCATCTTGCCCAAAAAATAAGCCCCTTTTGAGAATGATACCTGCCCGTTTTCCCTTTCTGCAGCCATTCTTTCCCCAATTGTTAAAAACTTTGGGTTCACACCGTGAACATTACATATTACAGACTTTGGTAAATCTTGGGTTGCAGCAGAAAGACGGAGAACCTAAACAAAAAATACTAAAGTTAGGTCGTTACATTATGACAGTATTAGCTATCTTCTAGATCAAAAAGATGATATATATAGAACATTAAGAAGTGTTTGGATGTGTGTTTTGAAAGTGATATATGATTCTTAATTATCGGCTTTAATACAATGAGCTGAATATAGTGTTTGAACAATCTTGTTAAGTGCCAAATTTGGTTTATTACAGGCAAATAGATAACTTTATTTAACTCTGGATATATCAGTTTTCTTGCAGCTCGTGTAAAACTGGTTATTTAACCATTATATAACCAGTATATCAGAAGTATATTTATTTATGTAAACATCATATACTGATTTTTTTAGACTTCAAGCCATAAATATCAGATAATTAGTTATAAACGCATACCCAAACACCATTGACTTTGTACCTTGTTACAATGTACTCTTGTAACCAAATTGTTTATGTGCTTCACAAAAAAGGCTTGGAGAGCTCCGTTCTTTTCCCTCTTAATATACTCCAAGTAATTCGTGTGGACAATACCAACAACATGATTGAATTTCCTAGTCCAGCGTTTACCATGATGATACCAATTCAGATGTTCTGGTTCTTCAAGGATAGCAATATCGGCATCTTTTGATGAGATGAATTTGGAAGTGTCTCCGGCAGGCATGATACTACGTCTTTCTTTTTGAAACTAGATTGTGATAAATTATGCATAATTTCAATAAAAATTAAGCTTTGACCAACTTAGAGGTGGAAAAATGGGTGGTCCAATGTTAGGTCAAAACGGGTTCGGGTCAAAACAGGCCATCATATAAAACGGATTTGGGTCGGGTTGGATTTCAGGTAGAATCTTCATGCTTAAACATAAAATAAATAATAAGCAATTTCAGTATTTTGTTACTACAATTTTAATGATTTTAGCTTTTACATTTACATTTTTTGTCACAAACTTAGCAAATTACAGAAAATTAGTGTCAAGATGGGAGGGTTGGGTAATAGCTCGAAATGGGTCATATTTAGTACGAGCTGAAACGGGTCAGTTCAAATTCTGTTAACTCATTAACACATTTTTAGCCATCTGCATTTATTAAGATTGCATAAGCAGAATTACTAGAATAAAAATCTTAAAATACACTTTGGGTGAGTTTTAACCCGTTAAGCCCATTTGACCCATTTTCCATCTCTATTAAAAACGGTATAGGAGAACTACCTTTCCGGGATAGAAGGAAATCTTGAAATCAGTCTTGAAACCCACTCTTTCCTCAAGCCAACTGCGAATATAAACTTCTTGTTCTTCTGGTGAAGTGAAAGTAATATTGTTTGGATATACTAATTCTTGATCTCCTCTAGTGAGCCAAGGAACCAATAACGTGACATTCTGTTTTTTCAGTTTTGCCAAATATGCTGCTCGAAACAATGGATTTACCGCTGTCCCTGTCATCCATGGTAGACTAGCAGTCGTGACAATGGCTACGTGTCTTTTCCCATCAGACATCTCATGCTTACTAGGGTCAGTCCAAAATCCAGTTTCAACATTGTGTCCGGTACATTGAACGACACTGGCTATTCTTGTATCCAATTCATCGCTGATGGTATCAGTATGGAGCAGGGTTAACGAAATTTGATTTTTCCTTCTGCTGCATAACCTTTCTACTATCTTGTCGGAGACATCTGACCATACACCAAAATATATGTTTAAGATGGTAATCTTGAAGTGTTGTTAAGGTTTACACCAAATGAACTTTGATTACCTCTTTTAACACCCAAGTGATTTAAAATGGGCCCAGATTGCCTAACCAAGTTTGCAAGAAGTTCAGAGAAATTTAGTGGTGGAACGTCCTGAGACATAGATAGTTAGAAATTAAAAATCTACTCCAAGTCCAAGAAGAATATCAATTCTTGTTACGAAAAGAGTCCGAGGGAGTGTTTCAATGTTCTTTTTGAAAGTGATTATGTGATACTGATAGATCAGAATCAGATAATTAACTGTGTAAAAATAACTGTTTATATTCGCTTAAGCTGCACATGGTAGGAAATTGATTAGTTGGTAATTCCGGATGAATGTTTCAAAACGCAAATCTAAACACCGCCTTATAGGTCTAAATAGCACACAAGGCTTCACACAAATAAACATATTAGCATAACTAGGAGGTCATCATACGTATTTATTAGTTAATACATTCCATCTCTACTACTTAAGTTTATTAGCATCTGATATAAGCATATACACATAATGAAATAATATTCATTTAACGATAAGAAGATGCCAACATAATGCAAGTGATTCTACAGACTGGTACTAAATTCATACCGTTACGTCATTAGTTTCCTTGCAAATTCTCTTCTGCAATATACAAAGAAAGATAAGAAACTGAGTTGTGTTACTTCAAATAAAAGATAACTACAACTACAATTTGCAATAAACAACTACTAGAACATTAAACAAATCTAGTATACTGTTGTCATGTTAAAATAATATTAAGTAGATTTCATGGACTTTTTAGACATTATATGACATCACTGAATAACACAGCTTAAGTACCATTAAGTGTGACGCTGACTCTAACGTCACATATTAACATTCTTTCCTTAATCTGGTTTTCAGTTTAAGATTATTTTTTATAAGGGGGTGTTTGGCATTAAGCAATGTAACAAACACCCCCTTTGCTAGATACTCGATGGGTAAAACAACCTATTTCATTGTCACCCAATGGGTATACTTGTAATTTTGAATCCACATAAATATACAAGTAATAGGTTAGAAATAAGCAATCTAAGAGGGTATAAGCAGATAGGGTCTAATATAAGCACTTCAAGAAATACCGTTTGGTTTCCCTTATGGTGTAAAAAAAATGCAGTAAGACCCGAAAAGAGAATAAATGGTTACAAAAAAACACAACTAGGGTGTTTTTCTGCTTTTTTTTAAGCATAAAAGCAGTTATTCCATCCAAACAATTTTTGTTTAACTGCTTATTGTTAGGCAAATAAGTGGTTATTCCATCCAAACACTTTCTGATATTAAATTAAACTTATTTTTACTCTCACATTTAACCGGAAACTTCTATCAAATTATCTTTTTTTACAGGTACTATTACATTTTTACACAATAATCAAATCCAAACACTAATTTTCGAGGATTTCAAACCTCGTTAGGTACACATTTCAAAATGTCCCGGAAAGGGTCAGCAACAGTCACTAGATATCCCAGTTTAAACTATGTATATCTAAAGTCAAATAATGGCTCTAAGGCAAAGACTCATCTCACTGGGTAATCTAAAAAAAAAAAAAAAAATCATCCGTTTATGCATATTCATAAATCATAACTCCTTACTGTACTATCTCTACATATGCATTTCTTAGGGGCGTTTGGTTTGAATGTATGGGAATTAAGGAATGCTTTCATTCCGTTTATGGGTTTGGTTTTTGAAAATGTGTATGAGACCCACTAAAATGAGCATTTTCCATACCCATCTATAGTGGTGGGTTTACAAACCCATTCCGTACTCATATCCATAGTCATTCACGTATACATACCAAACGCCCCCTCAAACTTAAAATGCTTAAAATTTGAGTAATGTTGATCGTCTATAACACCCTTTAAACATACATGCTTAAATGGCAAATGACTATTATACCCTTGATTAAAAATTGTAACATCAGGTATAACTAAATTGCTAACGACATCCCTAAGGGTTGTCATTAAGAGATATTATTTTATTACAATAGTTTGTAAAAACGAAATTTAACCAATCACAATCAAGTGTCAATTGTATATCCACTATATCCTTGATTGTCTCCACTTTTTTCGAAATTATCATCCAATCAGAAGCATTCACAAATGTTGTTGTAATAAAACTTATTTGCTTAATGACAACCCTTAGGGCTGTCGTTAGCAAAATCCATATTTTAAATATTATTTAATCCTTAAACTTTTATCAATTTTCTTTTTTCTAACCCATAATTTTTTTTTGTCGTGACTACAAATTGAACCCGTAAGTTTTGCATCAAGGGTCAAACCAGAGTCACGATTTCGCAAGTATAACTATTTGACACTGTAAACCTCTTTGCACGGGAAATCGTCTAGTATTCTTAAATAAGCAAACCCAAAAGTAAGATAAGCACTTATGATGATCATGAAACAGAAAAAACTCACCAAACTAGACTTAACCTTAACAAAAAACCTAGCACCTTTATTGGGTTGTTGCAACTGTCTCATAAACTCAATCTCCTTATCAGACCTCCTTGAATAAGCTAGTAATGTTTTAGCTCTATCTTTCATCAACTTAATATCCGCTTCTGTTGACCTTTTCACTTTTGATATAAACGATGATATTGCTTTTTCTGTTGTTGATCCTGATGATTCTGTTGGCCGGATATTTATCATTGTCAGAATCAATATTTTTAGTTGTGTCACGTTGTACTAATAATATTGTTTTTTAATATTTAGTTGGGACACGTTTAGATGTTTTTGTTGGTGGGTTTGGGTTTTATTCACATGGAGAATTTAATTTTGTATGAATGGTTTGACCTGTATTAAAAAGGATTTGGATATCGTTAAGAAAAACATGCTAGTGTGGTGGTTTACTAGGGTCAGAAAGTGTCTACTCCGTACTTTGAAGTAGGGATGAGCAAAAAAACTAAAGGTGCGTTTGGTTCATGCTTTTGGAGGAAATAAAATGAAAGAAATATTAAAACCTATGTTTGGTTTCTAAGCGGGACCCACAATTTGGGAATGAGGGAATGAGGGAATTATAGATTTCATTCCTACCTTAGTTGGGTGGTTTCACTTGATACCTGCGGGCCCCATTTTTTTTCATTTCCCACATCTTTCAAACTTTTCTCAAATCCGAATCCAATTCCAATCCCACTTACGAACCAAACGCACCCTAAAGAATCGGATCAGATTGAAAACCAGACCGGAACTTTGAAGAATCAAATTGGAACCAGAACTGAAGGTTTCAATTTCGGTTCTTGATTTTGAAATTTTTCGGTTCTTGGGTCTGTTCGGTTCGATTCCCTCGCTTCTCAGTTCCGGAACCAAATACCCAATGATTATAAAATATGTAATTTTTTTACATATCAAATCATACGTAGCATATAAAAAAAAACCCTACTAAACTTTCAGAAAAATCAAGCGAAACACTTTAAACCTTAATCATTAATTCACTGAAATATCCACAAATCAAAAATTAATCTAAACCTAATAACATTCCAAGATCATTCAACATTGAAAACTCACATAAACAACTATCATCATTATCAAAACAATGGAAATAAGTTTTAATTTTATTTTTATTTTCGATTAGCTTTTATATGTTCAAAACAACTATCATCATTATCAAAACAAAGCGGCGTTTAGTAAGGGTAGACGTGTAATAGACCTTTATAGAACTCGCTTGTTGACACCGATTGTTGAAGCTTTGATTTGCACCCAAGATTGGGTGAGAAAGTCGAGAATGCAGATTAATTGGGATGATATTAAAGATCTTATTAAAGATGATGAGATTGTCAAGGATATAGAAGAACAATTAGATAAACTAATTGGAAGAGACAAAGAGAAACAAATTGTGAAACTATAAACGTTCTTAATTATTTGTTGAACAAAGTTTTAAGTTATTTTATTTTATTTTCCGGATTGTTATTCATTATTGTTTTGTTAAAATATGAACAATTGATACTATAGAATGATTGTTATTTGAGTTGATGGTTTAGTTGTTAATTTTTATTGGTTTAAACGCAAATGGTTACAAATTTTTAAAAAGTTCATTTTTTTTGTTTTTTATTAGCTTAATTCACTGATGCATGAGATTATTATTATTATTATTTTCTTCAGAAAAGTGGTTCTATCCGGGTAGACCCAAAGAACCGGAACTGAAATCGAAACAGGAACCGAAACCAAAAAATATATTCGGTTCGGTTCTCGGTTCCCACGTTTTAGAAAATTCAGTTCTCGAGTCCACCGGTTCCGGACCTATGCTCATCCCTACTTTCAAGGGTTTGATATCCATTTCCGAATACCAAACCCATTAACCAAACAAGAACAAGGAGAATGAAGGTTATTAACCCATACCTTCAAATCAAACTCCTCATAAAATATTTTCACTCTTCTGATTAGAGTGTTATATAGTTATTCTTCTTTTAACTCATTTATTAATAACTAGGGTGGAAACAGGACGAGACAACCCGTAAGTTATTCAAATTCAATTCGTAAACTACTTAAAATTGACTCGAGCCCAAGCTCGAGCTATTCGTGTATACTTTCAAGTCGAGTTTGATCTCCAACTTACTCGGCTCGTAAGACTCGCGGAACTTATTGAGTTTCGACTAAATTACACTTTTACCATTTTATATTCACATAATTACTTAAGTTTCATAAAATTGTGGGTCGAGTCAAGCTTGATATGCAGATTATTTATTGAGTTCGAGCTGAAAATAAGAAAATAATCGAGCTTGAATAGAGTTTAAGCTTAAGTTTTGGATTGTTATACTATTGCTTTAGTTATGCTATAATAAAGTGAAATTGAACATGTGCATCGTCTCATACCAAAATAATTGATGAGGATTTGGACACCATCTAAAAGTATTGCCAACCATGTTTTGATCGATTTTCTTTACAAGTTTTTATGGTACACATGATTTTGATACTAAGTTAATTTGTGCAACATTTATTATATTGCTTTAAACTAGAAACACTATAACAAGATACAACAACATGCTATGATACATAGGGATGGATCTAAAATTTTCTAAAAGGTGTTGCACAAATTTTTGTTTTGTCATAACTACTTAAATTCGCCACTATAAATAATTTTTCAACTAAATTAAAGTTGCATTATAAAGAAAATAGCACAAAATCAGGGGTTGCACATACAAAAAAATGACACATTTTGATAAAAAGTTACACTGAGTGACTCGAAATTGGGTGTGAGCCCGTCATCCATGTAGGTCCGTTTATAGTGATATAGACATTATTTTGTTTTTGTACTAAGCTAATCAACTCTCCTCAAAGTTTTTTAAAAAAAATAACTCTCCGTATGTTCAATCACTAAAGACATGTGTATTTAGAAACCACACGAATTCTATCATTATATGCCCGACTTACATTCATAACCTTTTTCATTTTTCTTACACGAAATCAAGTTAATTAGTTTATACAAGTATGCACTCCGCACCTTCAAACTCATATTATAACTTAACTTAAAATCTATTTAGTCTCGAGTAAATCACCAAAGGATATAGATTTTCTCAAGTTAGTATGAACATGATCGGCCATGTTCCCCACAAACAAAAGAAAGACCAAGTCTCGCAATAGACCTCACATTTTTCTTTGTGAGAGAACATGACTGATAATGTTTATACTAACTTGAGAGAATCTCAACCTTATACAAAATGTTTGATAACATTAAAATCACCGACATTTATTGGTCATATTAAAATGTTTGTGTTGAGAGGATAAGTACCCAAAACTAATCATAAAATTTGGTGCTTGTGGAATCTCAAGATGCTCTAATCAAGTTAATTACTCAAAAACCAGCTTAACTAAGTCACGAAAAAAGAAAATTACTTTTTTTTTTTGTTTTTATCATCCAATTTTGATTGTTCATAATATTGGCTCGTTTTTAGGTTATTGTCTTATTGAGTTCATCACTACTATTGGACTATTGTTACAAGCTAAGTCTTAGTGGGCTTCACTTTGACCCAAGGAGAAAACCAAAACATGTAACGCAATAAACACGTACAGGTACAGAGTAACTTGCGGCCCAAGTAACGGTTAAATAAATACTCATATTAATTTTAATTATTTAAATCCAGGATTAACACCAATACCATATTTGAGTTATAATAAGATTACACATACCATAAACTTAAAATCGCTACCGTTTATATAAACTTAACTCGACATTCTTTCACAACTTCATAAAATCAATCAAAAAATATGGACGAAGCGAAAGAGACAGCCGAGTTTCCAGTCGTGTTATACAACGGCCAACGACAAATAAAGGCGGGCAACATTGAGATACATCATGAGCTTAATTTTCAGCAGTTTCGAACCATGTTGAATCAGATGCTAGGTATATCATACAACAATCTTACAACATACTTTGTAATTAGGCCCGAAGGACGAAAAATTGTGATCACAAGCAAGATTGATTTCGCGGTTCTAATGAGGGAAAAGAATGCGTACTTTTATGTTGTCTTAAAGCGTTCAAGAAAAGAGCGTCGCCGGAAGCAAGATAAGCAAAGCGAGTTGATGTTACCTTTTTTTGATCCTCGATTAAATCCTCGTGAGATTGTGCCACAAATGTGTGAATCAAACAAGGCTGAAATATGGTTACAAGATATGGAGATGAAAAGAGCAAATTACATTAACTATAACTACATGAGTTACCAGAATACAAATTATCATTATGATGATAATTCGAGTATGAATACAAATTTTCCAAGTGTTAGTGAAGCGTACCATGTGGTTGAGAGGTCTACGAGCCGAGGAATGTGTAAAGATTGCACGAACGAGAAGAAATTGGGTTTGGAGCCGAGTTTTCACTTGTGTGCCGATGATGATATTGTTGAAGGGTTTTTTCGGTCACCCTTTGGACCTATTTGTCGACCAAAGTGAACTTTGTTTCAGTATGTTTTTCTATGTTCTATGATTCTTTATACTATAGTGTGATAACATCTTAGTTTTCTGAAACTTTTTTCAACTTAATTATGTTTTGTTTGTTTTTACGGCTGTAACCCTAGAAGATGATCAATCGATCCAAACCGTCAATTTAATACCCTAGAAGATAATTAACAATTAACACGAAAAATAATATCCTTAGATAAGTTTTCGGTAGATGGAAAACAATCTAATCTAAAAATATGTTATATAAATTTTACGAATAAATTGATGCTCAAAATATTTACAAATTTTAAGGATAATTGATGCTACCAAAATGTGACAAGATATCTATTTTTTTGTTTAATTTTATTATAGGGTACTAAATCACACATCATACATTGATTCATTGCTAATTAACATTGCTTAATGAAAACTAATATTGTATTTATAAGTCACACGAATACATAGAACATGATCAAAATCTACAAAACCTGGTCTAGTCTTCGTCTTCATCGGTGACAAATTTACCGGTACCAGGATTCAAGGCAGCAACGAAAAAGAAAGCAACATTGAACAAGACAAGTGGTTCAATCTCGCTAATGGGGAGTCCTGTCTCAATGTTTAGTTGTGCTAGAGCACCCTTTCCTGTGATAATTTCTCCAATCAACGAGAAAGCGATACCTAATTGGGCCAACCTTCCAACAAAGAGCTCGTTCGACTTGGTGAATCCGAACAATGGACCTTTAGAAAACACAAACAAATTAGATAACATAGATTATAAATAATGGTTACGTTGAAGATGCTTTATTTATTTTTTATTTTTTATTTTTTTTTTATATAGCTAAATGTTTTTTTCTTTGAACGGCAAATTTTAATAAGGAAAAATTCTAGCAAGAAGCTAGGCCTTTTAAATTTGGATAAAGATGTAGTGATTTATATGATTATAAATAAAAGATGCATATACCTCCTTCGCTTAGACCCAAAGCTGATCGAAATCCTTTGCCTGGTGCAATAACGGCCTTGTCTAGACCCGTGGCGGGGGCATCATCAACAAACTTACCACGATCACCTAAAGCTCCAATGGCTCCTAGGAGGGTGAAAAGAATGAAAAAGAGAAGAAGAGGCTCGGCTTCATAAATCGGAATCCCAGTTTCCAAATTAAGTTGTTGTAGAATTCCCTTTCCTGTTATTGCTTCTCCTAACAACGACGCCTACAAAACTCGTAACAATTAGTATTACAATACCAAGCTATGTTTGTTTCAATTAACTAGATTTGAGTTATCTCCAAAACAAACTATCAACATTAACTACATTTCTTGATTAATATTATAGTAAGATATTGTATTGGAATTTTTTACTTCAAAGTATATATACTTACAGCGAAACCAATCATAGCGACACGGCCAACAAAGAGCTCGTTTTGCTTGGTAAACCCAATACCTCCTGATGTGCCAAAAATACCATCTTCAACCTTTGGCTTTGGTGCCGGTGCGACCTGAGTATTTTGTCATTGCAATGAAAGTGATTCAAATTTGAAAAACACTTGGACAATATACTATTAAAGTAAAAAACATATTTGAATTACATATAGTAGTTTCATCTTAGCAGCATTGCAACTAGATGACATACAACACTAATTTGCTTAGTATAGGCATATTTAACAAGCCACTCAAATTGCATGTCTTAAGCATAGTTTGCTACTGAAGTTTTCAGGAAGATGTTATAATCTTGGACGGAACCAGGACCAAATATAATCGGGTGCACAATTTTTTTTGAAACGTAATATGGAAACACATTTCGATGGACCGGGTGCATTTAAGATGCGTTTAAGAAAAAATTGATGCTTTTTTCAAAAATTAACACTATATCATAAAAATCCATATGAGTCCCGGGCACCCGCGGGAACCCCTAGGTTCCGTCCCTGGTTATAATCCCTTCTTGTTCCTAATAAGATCGTTTCGTTATGTGTAAGCGGTAAATAACACAAAATTTGCCTTGAGTTTGTGATGTGCAAAGGAAAATACAAAGTGAAATATTTTTCACTCTATGTACTATATATGGACTAACATTATAAGTTTGTTTATTTGATAACCAGTCTCAGCATGCTAACACATTTGTATCTCAAAGGCATTAACATGACATCAGTTTAGCACACACAAGCATCCAAAAACTACTCCATTGGCCTAAATTGGCTATAGTATAATATGAAGTATTTAACATGTTAAACATATCAAATAAGGTAAAGAAGCTAAAACCAACGTACCTTCTTGGCAGGGGCAGCTTTTGCCTTTGATTTAAAAAGCGCTATCGGGCTAGTATACGTTCTAGTCGAAGCCGAGCTTGCTAGACTTGGTGGAAGTAAGAGATGTGCAAAAGGTTTAGGTCTAAGGGATTGAAGTAATGGTGAGCCAGAGATTATGGTGTTAGATGTTAGTAACATTGTTTGAGCCATTTGCTACTACTGGCTAGCTTCTTCTCCCTTTCACAATAATATCAAGAGTAGTATGTTTTTGGAAATGTTATGAAGTTTATTTTGATGGTTATTATGTGTGTAGGAGAAGTGTTTTAAGAAAAGATATGAGGATAGGATATGGTGACTTGTGAAGGGCAAATAGGAGACCACGTTGCTTAGTAATTTGTGTTTGCGATTGCCCCCTTGCAATTCGTTGGTTTTTATATGTTCTATCCCTTTGTTTTTCGGTTTTTTGAACGTGTCTTTTGGATTTTTGTACTATTTTTGGAAAAATATTGTGTTTTGTGTTCTTTATGAGGCCAAGTAGAGGATTTTTTTGAGTAAATGGTGTCTTGTGGCGTATGTTCGTTCGGCCTCTTTTGATGTATGTGAAGCTAAGGAATATTTTGGTACACAACTTACAAAATAAGTCAAAGAGTCAAGCCTTATGCTTTTCTTGATCAATTGATGTTCACATTATATTACTTGCATTGATTAGTCAATATAATGGTCAATAGGTCATATGAAAACGTGAAGACATCGTGTACCCTTAGCCTCTACCATTTGAAATGTAACAAGTGACAAATAAATAAAATAGTTTGTATTTTAAGTGACAATATTAACACACCACATGTCTTACTAAGCTCCTATATAGCACTCAATGAGCAAATTTTTACAAACACTTTAAAACTTGTATTAATAGACATATTAAATAGTATAATTAATTATGAAAATGATACAAACACTTAGGGAATCCGAACCTATTAAAGGTTTATGAAATTGTCACATTCTATAATGTCATTAATTCTTAAAACTTTTTATGTTATGAACTTATTGTTACTATGGATAAACCTTTTGAGGTTTATAAAATTTCTTCAACATTTGAATGTCATTTATTATTTAGTTGAAAAGAAAAAGAAATAAACATTTTTTGGACCTCTCCAAAATTCTAGACCTTTTCATGCCACATAGGCATGAAATGGTTCCTCACTATGATATAAAAATTCTTAGACTTCTTTATAAGTGTTTAGACCTATTCTTATACTTCCATAGTGGATGCTCTTAAAACATGTTTTCATAGAATCCATTTAATTTTTTATTTTTTAGTTTTTTTGTAATCATTTTTTTTCCCTTATTAAACCCCCAAACTTTTAAATTTCATTTAGCGTGCATTTAATTTTTTATTTTTTAGTTCTATGTAATCATTTTTTTTTTCTTATTAAAACCCCAATCTTTATTTTTTTTTTTTTTTTATTTTTTTTTTATTATTTTTTTTTTTTTTGGATTTTGCTCATGTAAAATATTCATTCCCCTCGCTATTAATAGTTGTTACAAAAAATATAAGGCTAAAATAGTCATTGGATACACAAAAAAGCAGGATTTCAAAAGTTTTGTCTTTTAATAAGAAAAAGAAAATGAGTACATGAAACTCGAAAAAATGGTAGTTAGATGTATTCGTAGGTAATTAACCAAAACTAAATTTAAACTTACGAGTTTGCAAGTTATGAAGTTTAATAATTTTTATAAATGTTCATTAGAGTTATTTTATTACAATAAACATCACGGGTCTATGAAAAGATGAACATGAAGATTGTTTTATTTAATGTGTGTTATAAACGGCTTGGAGATGATGAGCTCTCTGGTGTTGTGCATTCATCTTAGGCTACCTTGTATTTTAATCAACCCGATGATCTTCTCCTAAAAAATAAGCTCTAGAAGCTCAGACGGATATCAAGTCTTAGACTTCTGATCGTCTTAGGGCCCAAAATCATTCTAGGGAAGATCTTAATAATAATATGTTAGAATGGGATTTGAAAGCAGAAGACGAGCTCTTTAACGAGGTTGATATTTTAGCGCGGGAGAAATGGTTAATGGACCTTTACCGATTAAAGCAACTCCACAAATATGACATGAAACAAAAATGTCGTTTGAGGAGGCTTGTGAAAGGCGATGAAAACAACATGTTCTTTTTTTCATTTTATTCTCAATAACCGTTATGCTAATTTCTCTATCAAAGGGGTTCATTTTGATGGGGTTTTGCTTGACTCCCTTGATAAAATCAAACATGCGGCTCTCGAGCATTTTTCCTCAAAATTTTAAGGAAAAGTCTTATTCTTGACATTCTTTTCACAGCAAAGTGTTCTGAAAATTATCTCTCTCTCATGCTTCATTTCTCAATTCTAGATTTTCATTGGAGTAAATCAAGGATTCCATTTGGAGTTGTTCTAGCTTAAAGTCTCGGGGTCCGGTTGGTTACAGTTTTAACTTCATCAAATCTTTTAAGGATGTTCTAAAGCTGGAGCCGCCTTTTCCATTTTGAAAACACGAGCCGATTAACTAATAGTTGCAACCTTCTTTCGTCGTGTTAATCCTAAAAAAGTACGATTTTAGTGGTTTTACGGATTATCATCCTATTAATATTATAGGTTGTGTTTATAAGATTTTGTCTAAACCATGCTTATGGATGGAGTTTCGTCTAGTGATGTTGTTATAGTTGCAGAGACGGTTGGATGTGCCCATGATTCTTTTCTGTTCATATATCTTGGTCTCCCAGTCGGTAATAAAATGCCCCTTTTGAGAGGGTTGGAATGGGATAATTAATCATTTTAGAGAAAGGCTTTCCTCTTGGAAAGCTAAGTCTTTATCGATTGGGGGACGCTTACTCTCGTGAAATCTATTCTTGGTAGCCTCCCATTTACTATCTATCATTTTTCAAAGCTACCCCTAAGGTCATTGACCTCCTTGAATTTAGATGTAGTTATTTCTTTTGGGGATTTAAGGAGGATCATTGCAGTATTCGTTGGGTAAAGTGGTAATCCATTCTTCTTGATGTGTAAGATGGAGGTTTAGGTTGGTTGTCTTCATTCTAAATACTGCGATCTTTAGGGTAAATGGAAATGGTAATTCTTAACAGAAGAACATGCCTTGTAGCATATGGTTCTTAAGGAAGGTTATGGTGATAATGGTGGTCTCTTCTCATCTTCAATCGCTCCAGGTGGTAATGAGATTTTGGTTTATATCATTAAAGCTTCAGTTTATTACAGGATTAGATATTAATTTTTGAAGTTTATTTATTCGTTCTATTGGTTGTGACTGTGATGTGTTAATAAAGCTTTAAATTTATAATACTAGTTTTATCCGTTTATTTGATTAACACATGGGTAAAAGTATAACCCTTGTTGTAATCGAGTAAACGGGTAAGACAAGGTCGTCCCAAGGGATTGGTGAAAAGCCAAGTTAACAAGTGTTTAAAAGCAATAATCTAAAGATTGTCACTATCAAAAGACTAGTAATTTGGTTGATTAGATTGTGTAACAATATGATTTAAAAGTATGTTTATTTAGGCTAAGAAACATGAAAGTAAACACATATAAGTTTAGCTAGCAATCATGAACAAGGTATGTAAGCAAGAGATGACTGGTGATCACTCCAACATATAACTAACCAACATATTAAGAATCTCTTTCGACCTATAATTCTTAATATATCAAATGCAATAAGATAGGTTCATAACAGAAGTAAAAACAAGTCAATTTCTCTATCAAGTTCGTTAGACATGAGATCAAACATTAAACAAGACTATGTTTGGGTTGATAGAGGTTTTATTGGCCAATTTCTACAAGGCAAACACCAAGTTGCCATAGACAAAATCATCTCATCAAATGAACTAATAAATAGTATCAATAGCAAGCAATCGTTTAAATGCAAACAATCATATAACTACATCACCCAAATAAATATAAGTCGACTACTCCATTATCTCAGTAACAAAACTCATATGATTCAATATAGATTTCATATACTTCATAATTCAAATTGTATTAAACTAGAATTGTACCAACGATTACAAATGATTGACCAAATGGTTTTCACAGAGAAAACTCCACTCCACTCCTTTCATAGCCTCTGTCACAACACTTGGACTTCGAGTACAACCTTGATATGTTGAACTTGGTATGAGTTCACCAATACCACACTAGTAACTTTGGACTAATTCTTGTGATCCATCTCCTTGTGTTATATATTTCTTCTGGCCTCGTGGGTCACCTTTTATAGCATCCAAAGCTCTAGTTTAACTCCAGTGAGTGATAAATGTAGGCAAATGATCGACCTCTCAATGAATGCAAACAATAACTCTTCTCTTGTAACTGTTAAAATAAGTGTGACGTACTTCTTAAAAGGTACGCCGTACTTTGTGTTGAATCAAACTCTTTTACCCGCCAAGCAAGTACGCCGCACATGGTCTTGAAATCGGCGTACTTGGGTCTTTAATAATTTATTTTCATTCTAAGTCCTTTCCTTTATCTTTCAACGCTGTTATTAACGGTCCTTCATGTAATATTCTTAACTTCTTCTCTTGATCAATCCTGCAATCAGCTTAGTACCAATTCCACACAAATAACATATGAATCTATATAATTTAGTAGATATGTAATATATAATTGAGAGAATAAATATGTATAATTAGAGCGTTATCAGGCTGTAACACAAGGTTCTTTAAAGATACATGGTGTGAAAATGAGTTAAGACTTATGGACCTTTTTCCCTAGACTTTTCACTCTTAATTCCCATATGGATTACAAAGTTAGCGAGAGGTTGTGTTTAGATAATGATGTTTGGGGTGGCTGCTGGTCGGGTGTATCCCTTCTAGAGGGCCCTTAGTGATCTCGACTCTCTTGTTTCGTGTATCGGAAATCTTTCTTTATCTTCGGATGTGCTTGATAAATGGAGTTGGAATCAGGAGTCATTAGGTAATTTTAAGGTAAAGTCCCTTTCTCTAGCTATTCATTTTTCTTTGGATGTTGATCATGCAATTAGGAGTCACCTTCGATGGAACTCATGGGTTTCTCGAAAGGTTAACATTTGCATTTGGAGAGCCTCGATGAATAGGCTTCCTACTAGGACTAATCTTTCCGTACATGGTATTGACATTCCTTCTCCCACCTGTCCTTTTTATGATCTTGTGGTTGAGGACATTGAGCATTGTCTTAATTTATATCCTCGGGTTCTCCCGATCTGGAGGAAGATTTGGAGTGGTGGAGTCTTGATCCCCTTGTATCATTTCATTCATTCACTATCTTTAATATGGCTTTTAGTAATACGGAGTATTAATTTTCGAGGTCACTTTTCTCAATTCAAAGTGTTACATGGTGTTTTCCAAACCACTCTCTAGGTTATTCGGAATTGGAGGATCAAGCTCATAAACGCCCCCTTTTGGATTTGCAAGCGAATATCAAATATGAGGATACTTTTCCAAGCTTACATTGTCTGTCCAAGCTTTGAATGTTTGCTTGTATCTCTTAAAAGACAGTTAATTGGAATGTTGGGTTTCTAAACCATATGGTTTATTTTTCCGAGGTTTACTTAGCTTTTCGATAAAAAATAAATAAATAAAAAGATAAGGAGTACAAATTTTAATCAAATAAGGACAATTTTATGAATCTTGATATTTTTCAAGTCGTTCTACACTCGACAACAACTACAATACCTATTTGATGTTTTTTTTAGCTACCAACAACTAAGTTTTCTTTTACCTTTTAACGGTGCATAATGCGGACACTCAACTAGTATAAAAATATAATCGATAAATTGTAACTTCTTGATAACAATTCAAATGAGACCTTCAAATGAAAGGGCTTTTATGGGCCAAAAGTAGGCTAACGGGTTATGGCTAGACAAATGTTTGAGTTTCTAAATTATTACTCTTTATTTGTCATAAAAAGTGTCTCTTTTATTGTTTATATTTGTCTCAAAATAAATATTTATTTTTTATATATGAACAATCATTATGACTAGTTTCTTATTTTACATTTTTAATCAAAACTTTCATTAATTACTTATTTCTAATTTTTGCATTAATTACTTATTTTTAATTTTTATATTAATTATGAGAGTAATTTTTTTTTATCAATCAAAACTCGCATTAATTACATATATCATGATTTGTTATTTTTTTTGAATTTTTTTTGGTACTAGTACATAGGGAATAATTTTCTTTCTTTACATAAAGCAAGTGATTGTTTTAGTAATATGCTAAAACTATGAATTAAAAGCACAACATATTCGTCTACTCTCTTTTGTTCAAGATCTCCTTTTGTTACATCTCTCTTTGTACAAAAGGAAAAGAACAAGAAAGAAGCCAATGTAGTATCATGAGGCTATGGTAAAAATAATCATATTCTACTATTTGGAGTTTCATTTTCTGAATCCAAATAACCCTCTAAAGCTTTCAACATTTCCATAGGTATGCTTACAAATCTTTACATTTTTGTAATTTTAATTCGATCAAAATGATGTTATTATTTCATAGAAACTTAAAAACATATTAACCCTAATTGTTAGAAAAAGCATTCTTCACCATAACCTATTTCAGTTTTCATTTTCCTTTATTTTGATCTATTTAATTCAGTAACCATGTTTTTATTCTTTTAAGTTTTAGCTTCTAACAATTAAATCCACTTATGAACCTTATTTCATCAATTAATATTCCATTTATTGCATTCTTTGACATTTTTTTACGTTGATACTATATACGTGCATGGTATATTAATGAATTGTTTTGGTCATTTCTGAAAAATCTACATGGTATTAGTAGTAATGAACTGTTATGTAACATAATAAATCTCTGAAGACTTTATAGGAACAATTAAAGTTGATGCAATATCACTTTTCATAGAAAGGAAAAATGGGGTTTGATGATCTCACTATGGAAACACTACGTGATCGAGCCGCTACAATGAAGGATTGTCTAGTGCGGAGTCAAGTAATCACGGACAGCATGACTTCTATTCTAGGGTCATTTGATCTTCGTTTATCAGCCCTTGAAACCGCTATGCGCCCAACACAGGTTTTGTAAAATATATTTATAACTGTGGTCTTACTAAGTACATTATATTTGTTTGATTTCTTGAACTGAATTTTGTCTGAATTTTTGAGTGTAGATTAAAACGCATTCGATGAGGAGAGCACATGAGAACATTGATAAGACATTGAAGTTTGCCGATGCGGTTTTGGTCCAGTTTGATCTTGTTAAACAGGTTGCATTTTACATTAGCGAAAACTAGATTGTTAATTGTACGCCATTGAATTTTTTATTGACCATAAACTATTTGAGCTTGTACTAAAGGGGTGTCTGCATTGCGCTATGAAAGTGATTATGTGTTATGGAATAACCATAATTAGTTTATCAGCTCTAGGAAAATGGACTATATGGAGAGAAGATAGTGTTTGGATGTTTACGGTATTTGAAATTGTGATTTATTAAGTTGTCACGAGTACCGTTGAACTGATAATCCAAAACTCCTTATTTAGGCCCCAAAATAAAATAACAAAATTACTCTTAAAATTTGTTATCCGAGACTTGAAAACACAATAATCATATACACTTTCAAAACACAATGCCAAACAGTCAGATACCCGATTAACTCTGTTAAATCCTTGCGCAGTTGCGCGCACACTTATATGCGTTTTTCTATTGCTTAATACTCCGTAGAATAGTTTCCGATAGTTTATAAGCAGGTCTCACTTCATGATAATCACCATTCACCACCATAGCTCTGACGGTTCATTTCCCTAAATTTAACTCACAAAAAGGTTGCTTAATGTATCGTATGTGTAGGCAGAGACTGTAATCATGAGAGGTCCACATGAAGATTTGGAGAGTTACCTAGAAGCAGTTAACCAACTGAAAAACATTGTTCGGTTTTTTAGCACAAATAAAAACCTTAAGAGCAGCGTTGGGGTCATTACTCAAGCTACAACTTTGCTTCAAAGGTCTTCATTCATGCTTGAGGAAGAGTTTCGACAACTATTATACGCCTGCAGGTGTTACATCTATGTCTTGCTATCAAACATTCAATACTTAGTTCATGTTGTTTATGTCCTTGTTTTAGTGTTTAAATGTAATAAAAATATCAAACGTGTCTGTAAACTGAGTAAAAGTTATCCATTCTTTGTATTTCAGTAAACCAGTGGAACCTGATCGCCTTTTTGATTGTCTACCTGCTTCTCTTCGACCCTCAACTAATCTGGGTGAAGGTGCGAAAAAACATCATGCAGACCATAATAAGAGTTCAGAGAATGCTGTTTACAGTCCTCCAACTCTCATACCGGCTAAACTTGTACCCTTGCTGCATGATCTAGCTCAGCAAATGTTTCAAACCGGGCAGCAACAACAAATATTTATTATTTACAAGTGAGGTTTTTGCTTATATTATTAGATAATTAGATTAGGTTATTGAGGTATTTACATATATTACCCGGTAAACATTTTCAGCTGTGTTAGCTATTGTAGTTTTTTTGTACATACGAGTCATTTTGTAGCCATCTTTAGTTAAGTGAATGGTACACAGCACCATCTTAAAAACAAGACAATTGAAAAGTACTTAGGAGTAATATGTAAATAACTTTAGATTAATACTACGTAATTATCATGAGCATTAGATTTTGAGTCATTAGCATAACCATATATATTCTGCATCGAGTGTTGATAATTTGACTGTTTATATTTAGGGAACAACGTTCTTTATGCATAGAGGGCAGCCTTAAAAAACTTGGAGTAGAAAGGCTTGGTAAAGATGATGTCCAAAGGATGCAGTGGGAAATTTTGGAGGCTAAAATAGGGAATTGGATATATTTCGTGCGAATTGCTGTAAAACTATTATTTGCTGCAGAAAGGAAAGTATCTGATCAAGTTTTTGAAGGAATGGAATCTTTTATGGATCAATGTTTTGTAGAAGCAACTGCAAGCAGTGTGTCTCTACTTCTTAGCTTCGGGGAAGCTATTGCCAAAAGCAAGAGATCACCCGAAAAATTATTTGTCCTTCTTGACATGTACGAGATAATGAAAGAAGTTGAACCCGAGGTACTAACTTTTTTTTTTTTTTTTTTTTTTTTAACGCAACTGAGGTTGTAACTAAAACTGATTATTGCTACGTACATACATTTTTTATGTCTTCATTTTTGACTTTATTTTATATGTGACAGTTCAATACGATTTACTCAAGTATATCTGGTGCTGAAATGCGAGAATCTGTTTCTGCTTTGACCAAACGTTTAGCTGAGACAGCTCAAGAAACATTTGTGGATTTTGAAGAAGCTGTTGATAAGGATGCAACAAAAACTGCTGTTCTTGATGGAACTGTCCATCCTTTGACTAGTTACGTTATCAATTATGTCAAGTTCTTATTTGAGTAAGTTCGTTTATCATTCTTGACTTTTTTTTTTTTTTTTTTTTTTTTTTTTTTTTTTTTTTTTTTTTTTTACTGTATTATACTAGTTTAACAATTAAAATTCAATAGCTTGTAACTTGTAAGCTTTGTTTACAATACAGTTACCAGTCAACATTGAAGCAACTTTTTCAAGAGTTTAATGGAAGTGATCCGGATGCTCAACTAGCAAAAGTAACCACACGAATAATGCAAGCTTTGCAAAACAATTTAGATGGAAAATCAAAACAATACAAAGATCAAGCTCTAACTCAATTATTTATGATGAACAATATTCACTACATTGTTAGATCAGTGCGAAGGTACCCTTGTGATTCAACTGTTTTCTTATTATGTATATTAAAGTTCTTAGGTGAATAAGATAGTTTCTTGTTATAGGTCCGAAGCAAAGGATATGTTAGGTGACGACTGGGTCCAAATTCACCGTAGGGTTGTGCAGCAGCATGCAAATCAATATAAAAGAATCTCCTGGTCTAAGGTTCGATATAAGAAAAGTTGTTGATTTTGATGAATTATTACTTACAGTATATAAAAGCACTATGCCTTTCTAAAAAAATATGAGAATTGTAGGCTAGAAATTCAGCTTATTTGATTTAGTATGGGTCGTCTTGATTATATAGTCTTTAATGGGTCATAATGGGTTGAAACTTATCCAAAGTGTTATTCAAATGCTTTCCACATTAAGTAGTTTTAATAAAAGCTCGGAGAAGGTTGTTCTGACTCAACCCAGCCAGCCCGTTCTGACCTGCCAATGGGTCAACAAATTAGATATTATTTTGATATATCAGTTTTCGTAATCAACGTTATATATAAACTATCTACAACATAAAAAGTGGGAAATGATGTTGCAGGTACCTGGATCATTTTGACGCGCTTAGAAATGACCCCTTTCAACAGAGGCCATTTTGACCCATTACCCAACCCACCCAGTTTGCTACTCTAAATAAAATCACAAAATAAATAAAATAAATAATAATGGACTATTTAGCATTTTATGCAAATTGTTACTTTTGATTGTGCAGATATTACAGTGCCTCACAGTTCACGTTGCTGGTGGTGATGGAACCAGCACGGCTGGAGTATCTCGGGCAATGATTAAGGAAAGGTTCAAGACATTTAATACTCAGTTTGAGGAATTACATCAACGCCAATCTCAATGGAGTGTTCCTGACAGTGAGTTGCGTGAGTCCTTGAGGCTTGCTGTTGCCGAAGTCCTTTTACCTGCCTATAGATCTTATAAAAAACGTTTTGGGTATGTTTTCATTCTTCTATCTTGTGAATTCTAGAGAGTCAGGTCTTCTTGTTAGATCTTTGATTTTCGACCCTTTTACTTAAAAATGAATCTGCTAAAAAACCATTTAAATGGGTTAAACGGGTCAAAGATAACTATTTGACAGACAAAGAGCCTTGATAAACGAATTAAAAGGACCCAAGTGATAATTAATGCATTAAAACGCAAAAATCATTCTTACAAAAGGTAGGTTATTATTGAAATTTTAATTCCTAACCCGTGCGTTTGTTATTTCTGCTTTTTGTTCCCTGTAATAAGCTGATCATGTGTTGTAAATTGTAATTGTGCAGACCTATGATTGAGGGTGGTAAAAATCCCTCAAAATACATCAGATTCCAACCAGAGGA
This sequence comes from Artemisia argyi, assembly GCA_030686995.1. NCBI lineage: Eukaryota > Viridiplantae > Streptophyta > Magnoliopsida > Asterales > Asteraceae > Artemisia > Artemisia argyi. The sequence goes on along the minus strand of CM060693.1, from coordinate 40,744,389 downwards.
CCTTGAGCGAATGCTGGCAGAGTTTTTCGAAGGAAAAACAGCAAATGAACAAAAGCGGTAGGACTTGAATGATCATTAAATAACCGTACCATTAGATTTATCTCCAAAATGGAATTTTTTTTATTCATTTGTTTACCATATGATATGAATAAAATGGTGGATGGTGCAACACTGTCCCATTTAAATCTTGTAAATTTCTCAATAAATTTTGATCATGACCAATTTAATCCTAGACATTTTACATGCTTCTTTATTTTTCTATTCTTAGCTAGGGATGAGCAAAAGAACCGAAGAACCAGAACCGGACCGAGATCCGGACCGGAACCATGAAGAACCGAACCGGAACCAAAACCAATGGTTCCAGTTCCAGTTCTTGATTTTGAGATTTTTTGGTTCTTGGGTCGGTTCGGATCGGTTCCACCGGTTCTTGGTTCTGGAACCAAAGATCCAATAATTATAAAAATATGTAATTTTTTTTACTTCTTCTCAAAATATTAATCAAATCATACGTATCATAAAAAATAATAATAATATAAAAAAAAAAAAAAAAAAAAAAAAAAAAAAAAAAAAAACTACTAGCCATCAAGCCAAATACTCTAAACCCTAATCTTTAATTCACTGAAACATCCACAAATCAATAATTAATTTAAACCTAATAATATTTCAAGATCATTCATCATTATCTAAATAATGCAAGTAAGTTTATATTTTATTTTTATTTGCATTCAATTAGCTTTTACATGTTCATCATGCTATAATTTGCTGGCACTTTTATTAATACATAATTTATTATATATCATTATCACGTAGTCACATGATCATGACGTAGCACTTATAGTTTTATTAATACTTTACCTAACAGATATGAACAAAGTTATAAGTTATTTTGTTTTGTTTTCCGGATTATTATGCATTATTGTTTTGTTAAAATATGAACAAGTGAAAGTAACTATAGAATGATTGACTATTCGAGTTTATGGTTTAGTTGTTAATTGTTATTTTCTTAAATGTAAATGGTTGAAAGTTCTTAAAAAGTTTATTTTTTTGTGTTTTTTATTAGCTCTATAGAAAAGCGATTCCTATACGGGTAGATTCAAAAGAACTGGAACCGGAACCAGAACCAGAACCGGAACCAAAAACTATATTCGGTTCGGTTCTCGGTTCCTACATTTCAGAAAAAACGGTTCTCGGATCCACCTGTTCCAGTTCCGGTTCCAACCGGTTCCAGAACCATGCTCATCCCTATTCTTAGCTCTTAAGAACACACCAAAACAAACACATATATAAAGTCATTTTTAATGTATATCAAAGTAGATACCCTTCTTTCCTTTTACTTGACTTGTTCTGCTAACAACTTTATTGATTTTGTATCTTTGCTACCATGGTGAGAGTTTTCTACTTTTTATCATTTTAAATTTGTGACTTTTCACCAAACATGAGCATGAAACACAAACACAGACTTAATATTAGAAAGAATGGCAAACGTGTCAAACAAAAAGTCTATTGCTATTTGCTATTTAGGTGGCTAAGACACTTTCAATCCTAAACAATAGTTCACTCTATTATTGTATCAATAAGAAAAGCATAAGGGCCTAGTGTTCCTTTCCATCAGAAAACCATACAACTTATGCATCATTTTTTTTTTGAAGACATACCAACATACTTGCACTATATACATTATAACTATACTACACACTTGTCTCGCACGGGACTTGAACATCTCATATCACATGAGTACCGCTAGGTTGCAAGCCCTTTTGTCAAATTAGATATTACACTTCGAAACTTCACATTGTGTTCTCTACCTCTTATTTAAAAGAAGAGGAAAGTAATTCTTATTTAGAGGAAAAGGAAAGTAAAGGGAAGTATATCAAGTGATTGAGGAAAGAAAAAGAAAGATTGATACAAATTTGTGTGTTCTTGAGTTATAAGGAAAAAAAAAAGAAAAAAGAAAAGTAATCAATAAATATGTTATTTGACAATTATGTCCTCGATTATATATTTAATTGAGGCTCAAGTTAAAGTAAATGGTCAATTTCATATATACTCAACTAAAACACCATAATAACATATTTACCAAACATATGTTAAATATATTGTGCATCATGTATTCAAAACATGTACTTTGGGTATATACGTCATTTTGATTTTTAGATCGGGTATACACAAATTATACCTAAAGTAAATAAGAGGCAATTTAGTCATAACAAATGTGTCTCTTTTATTTCTTTCACTATCATCTCATAAATGGGATGGAAGCTTTGACACAAAAACCCACCACTTTTCTTTCCATTTTCACACTTTTCTTTCACATTCCTTCTTAAAAAAAATTAAGAATACACCCTTATTTTTATTTTCTTCGCTTCCTTTTACTTTCTATCTAAAATCAAAACTTGATAACACTTTCTTAGTAGGTTGTAGTTGTTGTGCTCTTTAGAAAGGGTGACGGATTTCAAATAATTGTATCTAAGAGAGAGGGAAAAAAAAGAGTTGGTACATAAAGATTGAAACAATTATACAAAGCATAAGAAAGTTGAGATTCCAAAGATGATTTGTTACATAGGTCACATAGGTCATAGGATACTTTTAGAAAAGATTACAACACTAAAGTATATACTCCCTCCGTCCCATAATTATAGTCCACTGTTGACTTTTAAAGTCTTTAGTTTTCAACTTTGACTTTAAATATATTTATTTGTGTTATATATTACTTGATGCAAAACATATGAATGGATTGAGTTTCAAATGTATTGTCCATTGATATAATTTTTATCAAGTATTATATAACACAAATAAAAATGTATAAGGTCAAAGTTGCACAACGAAGACTTAAAAAGTCAACAGTGGACTATAATTATGGGACGGAGGTAGCATGAGTCATGACTCATGAGCATCATCTAGTTTTCACCTAACTCGATTTGTTATGTTTTTGTTTTATTATTGTAGATAAATTTTTATATTCATTTAGCTACTTGACTGCTTATAAATGTAATATATATATATATATATATATATATATATATATATATATATATATATATATATATATATATATATATATATATATATATATATTTTTAACACGTTTTAAGCCGGACTTAAACCAATAATTATTTAGTTGAGGTGCTTCTCTTACAACTTGAGATACTATTGATACACAAATCCTTTGATAATAAATGTAATATCTAACTTATAGTGTATCGTTTATGTGAAAATTCACAAGAGAAATGGTATCCCTTTTGTGATACCACTATATCTTTTTCGCACAAAACGAACCATCGATGCAAATCTACAATGATAGTAATTCAAATAAAAAATGCACACGGGACGTACATCATCTTTACAATGTTCTTAGATGCACTTGAGTTTGAATACAACCTCCAAAATATATCTGAGTTAATGTCATTTTTCGTCTATGTGGTTTGCCGGGTCAATCATGTTTAGTCCCTGCCGTTAAAATTCATCAGGTTTGGTCCCCATGGTTTACAACCCATACGGGTTTGGTCCCTTGACCGTCAGTTGACCGTTAAATATATGCAAAAAGACAAAAACACCCTTAGTTATATATATATATATATATATGCAAACCACAGGGACCAATGTTGATTAAAAAAAATTTAATAAAAAAATTATAAAAAAATTTCTTAAAAAATTCTAAAAAACAATTTAATAAATTTTTTTCTAAAAAATTCTAAAAAAAAATTTTTTGACGAAAAATTTTTATTCCAAAAAAAGAGTTTTGAAAAAAAAAAATTTCTGATAAATTTTTTCTTAAAAAATTTCTAAAATCAAAATTTGACGAAATTTTTTTTTTCCAAAAAAAATAATTTGAAAAAAAAAATTCTAATAAAATTTCCAAAAAAAAATAATTTTGAGGACTGATGAGTGTCTAAATACTCATCATTTTATACCTATTTGAACCCACAAAAACAACCAAAAACACACAAATGACTCACAAAATGTTACAAATTCATCACAATGTGTTTTATATGTGATTCAGGTACAAAAGATTGAAAAACAAGTGAAAACTGATCAATTTCACAACAATTGTCGTTTTCAGTCCCTCAAGTTTCACAATTTGGCAAAACTAGTCCCTAAAGGTTTTAAATGATAGAAAAGTCAACTTAAGTCCTTGGGAAGTCAAAAATATTCACAAATGATCCCTGGATAGAAGTTTACACATATTGGCAATTTTTACCCCTCAAGTTTCAAAATTGGCAAACTTAGTCCCTGGGTATTCAAAATAGAATTTTATCACAAATAATACCCTTGTACTATGCATAAATTACAAATTGGAACCTTTTTGATAACTTATGAGGAATTTACAATTTCACCCCCCAAGTTTGGAAAATTACATAAATGGTCCCCGGGGTATTAAAAATTGTAATAAATGCAAAATAGGTCCTTGGTTTATCTAACTTGGCAGGTATGGTCCCTTGGAAGAATTTTGGAAGCTTGTCACATAAGTTCCCTCAAGTTTCAGAATTGACAACTTACACCCTTGGGCTTTTACAACACAAAAACCAAGCCGGATCTATTAATAATCCCATAATCCAAATCCGTATAACCCATCACCACCCTTGGCCCTTTTTGTTTATCTGATCCAACAAAATACAGGCCCAATACAACCTAGCCCACCCCCAATGTTATTTAAATAAAACCGGGTAAACTACCCACTGTTCACCTCCTTCCTCCTTACCACCCAGTCATAAACCAGAGGTGGTTTTGCCACCACCTGTCCTCCACCTCACCTTTAGCCCACAACCTCATTTAATGCATTCCCACATCAAACCTTATCACCACCATGGTTTTCAAACTGCAAATAACTCCACTTGGCTTCCCAATCCACTAAACTTTACCAAACTTGTCCCCTACACCTATACAAGTAAACAAGAAGCATTAATTGCTCAGAAAACTGCTACAAGTTATCAAGGGACTTTTGGCGCCAAAAACATGTTCAAAGGCTAGGATCAGTTTCAGCCATCCAATGGACAAGGTTTAAAGTGGGATTTGACCAATAATCAAGTGGGATTGCAAATGTGTATAAAGATCAGAAGATGGAGAAGAGAAAAGGACTTTTGGCCTTAAGCCATGGTCACTTAGCTTATTTTCATGTCATTTACTGCTTACCTTTAATTACCATGTCTTTTATTGCTTTCAGTTTTGTAAAGGAACCTTGACAAAGTTTATTTACAAGCTATTTAAAGTTGTAGTTTTATAATCTTTAATTTACATGTCATTTAAATTACTTGCAATTTATCTTAAAAGTCATTTAAATTACCTGTCTTTTGTATTTGTTTATTGGATCATTTCTAAGCTTAAATGAGCTATTGACACAGCTTTAAACCTTTTAAATACCATTAAAACATTTACAATCCATAAATTAAAAATCCAAAAAGAAAAGATTGAAGGAGAGGTTTACTCAAAAGAACAAGGTGGAGCAGGGTGAAAATAGGATTGCTTAAGGGATATTAGGAGCTTATTGGGAAGCTAATAGGTGTAACCTTGTCTTAGGAATGATTCTTGTCATTGTGCATTCATTATGGACACTCTTGTAAGTTTTCTATTTTAATCTTTCATTTTACTGTTTAAATTTATTATAAGTTGTTATTTCTGTGTTTTCTTGTTCTTATGTTGTTGTTAAGTGTTTTCAAGATTTAAGTTTGTATGCTTATATGTTAATTTATGTAGTTACTTAATATTTCATTTTCAACTGTGAAAATAAGGTATGAGTGATTCTTGTGTATTGTTGTTATAATTGTTATTTTTATGTTCATTTGTCCTTGTTATATGTAATTATAGAGTTTGGATTCAGGTTCTTATGTATTTCCATTGAATACCTTAATGATCATGTGACAAGTAAGATTTAAGGGACTGTTTGGATATACTTTGATTCAGGGTACTGAGGGTGTTTGATGTGATTATTGATGTTCCTGTATGATCATTGGGTTAATGGAGGGATTGACACCCCTTTAGGTTCTATGGTTATGTCTTTTACAGCCATGATCATTCTCAAATCTCTCTCAGTTTTCACTGTATGATTATTGTTTAAATCTGTGTTAAATGATATTGGTATAGTTGTTCTTGTTTGATTGTGCTTTACTAATAGTTATTGAACTCAGATTAATGGTCATAACCAAGCTTAGCTTTGTGTAAAGTCAAAATCCTTTTTAACTGTCTTTAATTTCTTGTCTGTCTCAATTTACATGTCCATATTCAATTTATGTGTTTAAATGTTAATTATCTTTGTTAATTTCATGTTATTATTGCTTATTATAACATATTGAGTCAGTAGTTTAGGTTGTAAATTCATAATAGTCAACTTTAGTTCATAGAGTAAAAGTCAAAATTCTTGATATGCAATTTTTGAATTAAATTGACAATTTCATTCTGAGTTTATTATTAAGTTTTAAGATTTGTCCTTTTTAGGTATTATAGTTTGGTTGCTTGTCTGTCTGTATTATTTTTGTAAATTTCTGGTTTAGCTTTTTAAGTGCTTAATCATGCTTATCTTTGAGCTAGCTTTTCAGAAAAGTGCCCTGTGCACAGTTGAACCATTTAATTTCTAAAGCTCATATATTGTTTATAATAGCATGATAGTTTGAATTAATTGTTGTTTTGATCAGCTTAACATGATATCTGATTATGCATATGTTTAAAAGCCCATTTGGTGCTTATCTTATTGCTTAATTTGTTTATTCAAAACTCAATAACTTAACCAAGTTCACTGAGAAATCAGTGAACTCAGACCAACTTCATAAGCTTGTGGAAAGCTGATTAATGGATCTAAGTTTGTGTACCCTAGCTTTTTAGGAAGCCTAGGTACCATACTTTCTGGGTTTAGTCTTATCTATAGCTTAACAGCTTATTTGATAAGCTAAATTTAGCTTAACATTTTGCTCAAATGCATACACTATGCTGATCACTCAGTACCAAGTGGCTTATTCCATAAGCCCTAATAAGGTTCATTAATGAACCTTATTGTATAAGTTTGGATTTTTTGGAAAGCTTATCTACCAATCTCAAGGTTTGAAAGCTCACATCTCACATTAAAGCTTATTTAATAGGCCTGCTTAATAGCTTTACCCTTGTCCATTTTCATAATGATCACTGGGTTACCCAGTGATCCCTATCTTTTCATAAGCCAATAAAAAGCTCTCCAATGAACTTTAAGCTGGGTGGTTTGGTTTTTCTCAAAGCCAAACAACTAGTGTCAAAGGTCCATTGGTTGTTCACCACTTTCAAGCTTATCTCATAAGCTTGCCCAAGGCTTTTTATTGTCCCATTTCCTGAGTATAATGGAAGCCTAGTTATACTCAGTGAAATGGGTTACTTTTCATAAGCTTCCTACAAGCTCACTAGTGGACCCCACTAGGTGAGCTTGGGCTTTTTGGAAAGCCTACCAGCACATCTTGCAACTCCAACTTTAATTTTTGCATTTTAAGCTTAACCCGTCAGCTTATTTTGCCCAAACAAAAGGTTGCAGGGGGTGTTTGGGACTGCACATACCTGAAACAGCTTATTTGCTTGTATGAGCTTATTAGCTTATTTTCAGGACACAAGCTTGTATATTCTTAACCATTATACTTGTACAAACATATTTTTATTATTAGTTTACACTGTATAGCTTTTTACTAGCTTTTGTGAGCTTAAACTTGACTGTGTGCTTGGCCAGCTTAACTGATAAGCCATAAGCCCACGATTAGCTTATTTCTAGGTTTTTAGTTTTCATAATTGTCTATAATACTAGTATACATATATATTTTTAGTTAGTTTCAGTTAATGAGCTTATTTCAAGCTTATAGCAATTTTGAAAACCACCTGTGAGCCAAAAAGCTCCACAGATTTGGCCATAAGCTTGGCATTTGCTTATTTATTTGTTTGTAAAGTTCCTCATTCCTTTAAACTTATATAATATATGTATATATTTAGTTTTATAAAAAGAAAACCCAAAAACAAAGCTTTAATCAAAGTGATAGCTTCTATTTAAGAAGCTTTGGCTTAAAAAGCCAACTGAGAAAGAAATAAGCTGTTACACAGCTTATCTCTTAGTTTTGAAAAAAGTTGCTTTGTTAAATTTGCTTATTATTAGTTACTTATTAGTTTTGTAAAGTAAAAAATCAAAAATAAAATAAAAAGGCAAAAAGCCTGGGTGTGGGATTCGAACTTGGGACCTCTCGCTAGTAACATGCTTATGTGCCCACACCCCTTCCAAATGCTCTGGGGCACCAGTTCCGTTAGCCTTTGCACCCTTAATTTACTTAACCCTTTTTGACCCCTTTGGCTTATTTGAACTGCTGAGCTTATAGCAGCTTATTGGGATAAGCTGTTGCCACAAGCTTATTTTTCCTAGCCCCTTTATAACATTTTATAGTTTCTATAATTTTTTCACATTTTTTACTGTACATTTAGTATTTTTAATAATTAATTTAATTTACATTTCTTTTAGATAATATTTAGTATTTGATTTTTAAAACTACTTATTTATAATTTTTATGAACTTTTTATATTTTTTATGAATTCCTATAGTGGAAAAGTAGTTTTATAAAAAGTTTCATAATTTTATAAATTAGTTTAGTATGTATAATAATTAATTAGTATTAATTAGTTCAATTAATATACAATAGTTTTTAATTTAGTTTTCTTATTTTTGTACATAGAATATAGTTTTTATATTTTTCTTAGGATATTATAAGTATATTAGATTTATGTAAAAAGTTTTAGATTTTAGTTTACTTATTTAGTATTTATAATAATTAAATAAAAGTATTAGTAGTTTAATAATAGTTAATAATTAATAATAAATAGAATAATTGTATAATAAATATATTTTTAGTTTCTAAATTTCTTTTATAGTACTTTTAACTTTTCTAAGTTTTAGTTTTATTTATTTAGGTTTATTTTACATTTTCTTTATATTTAGTTAATTAATAATAAGTAAATAAATAGTTATTAATAATAATTAATATAACACTTGTAAATAAAGTATTTTAAATACTTTGTAAATATAGTTATTTATTTTATTTCTTTTTAATTTGCATTTAAGCCGTTAAGGCATGCAAATTCCCTCTTTAGGGAAAGTTTTGTTTTATTCGTTACGTTTACGTTTATTTAAACTTAAACGTACGTTTGTAGATACTTTATCATTTTTAGGTTTCTGATTGTACGTTTCTTAATTGAACTAGCTGTGACAGAGCTATTACTATTCACATTCAGTGTTAGTCGATTAGATTCCTGTTTTTCTATACTATATTATTTTCAACAATTCACAAGTCATTGTATTTAGAATATCACGCCTCATCAGGACTTAAAACGATCCAAGGATATTTTTAATCCTTGGTAAACTTGCATTCCTCTCCCGGGCTGTCGCCCGTTTACTTTTATTAGGTTGACCATTTTATTTGACCATTTTATCCCGAGTGGTTGGCTTATAAAAAGTAGGTATGGTCCGGGAAGAATCAAATTTTGGCGCCGCTGCCGGGGAGGTTGTGCTGCCTACTATGACTTATGTTTTGTATTTTGTTGAAATACTTATCCTTGTTTGTATATTAAACCTTATCATTCAACTACCGGGCTGTCAGGACACATTTATTACAGTTAATTATTCACAAGTAATTAGCTTGCGTGGTAAACCTGACACAAGCCTGGGAGGTAATGATTATATATACTGTATCATATTTCATTTAATAAACAATATAAAATACAAAAATATTTTTTCCTTTGCACACAACTTGCACAGTTTGATTAGTCCCTCAGTTGCAACATTTGGTTGTTGGCTGTTTACAGTTACTGAGCTCTGTCTGACCTAGATTCCCTTTCGAGGGGCGGTTGTTAGGAATTTTCTTTCTTTTGTACATATATATATATATATATATATATATATAAATCTAAAAATATAATAAACAATATAAAATACAAAAATATTTTATGGTTGAAATTTATCTGTGCTTTGATTTACACGTGACTGTCAATTTTCCTAATCTTGATATTCCTAGGTTTAAATTTTGGTTAAACACCATGTTTCCACTAAAAAAGGGTTTACTGTGCTTAGTATTATCCCTGGAAAGAAATAGATTAGGTTTAAATCAGTTTCATGTATTAAAAACCTCATTTAGGTTTCCTTTTTAACCATTTCTTTTGTACATATATATATAAAAAGTTAAAAATACAAAAACATTATAAAATACAAAAATCAAAAATAATCTCCTTACCTTACATATTCATAATTCTGTGAGTGGCAATCCCACTCCAATTTCTCACCCAATCTTTGAGTGGCAATCCCACTCCAATTCCCCATGGACAATTTAATTCGGGGTCAAGTCAAGCTAGCGACTTGGTAATTAAAAACAGTAGCGTAAACATGGGTTTTCACCCCGTGTGTACCACCTAAGTGTGGAGGTGTGCCCCACATGTTGTATATATTTTGAAAATGAAGTGAAAAATTGTAAATACAGAAAAATAAAATAATTGTTGTGTTACCCCACTTAGTTTTAAATGTTATCTTTTTACGTTCAAGGATTCGGCATAATAGCCGGGATTTTGAATATTGAGGACAATATTCATTTCTAGTGTGGGGGATGGAAATTCTGGCGAATTTTATCACTTATATACCTTTGTATGCCCTTTTTCCCAAAAATGGCCAAAATTTAAAATTTTTTTCATTTGGTGTTAGTGTTTTACACTAAACACAACAAATGGTTATTAGTCCACCATGTCTAATCCACACAAGGACTGACTAATCCAGGAGCAAACGGCTCTTGGTAAAGATATCTCAAATCCGTTTATGGCTTGCAATTTGCCCAAAATTGTATGGTACCTCAACTCGCCATATCCTAATAAGCAAATGAGTTGGCTAGCCCGCAAGGTTATGGCTTGTGGTAAAGGCAGTGAAAAACCATAATTGGTAATCAGCTCACCAAGATGTTGACTATTCCATCAAGAGTTGGCTAGTCCAGAAGCAAACGGCTTTTGGTAAAGACTAATCAAATCCGTTGACAGCTGGTGATTTGCTCAAAATCACACGGTTATCAGGTGTGCCACAGTTCTTACACCTGGCTACTCCAGAAGTGATGGCTTTTGGTAAAGAGATGAAATCCATTAAGTTTTAAATAAAAGATTGCTAGGGACTAGCAATAGTTTAGTGTGGGGGATTGATGAGTGTCTAAATACTCATCATTTTATACCTATTTGAACCCACAAAAACAACCAAAAACACACAAATGACTCACAAAATGTTACAAATTCATCACAATGTGTTTTATATGTGATTCAGGTACAAAAGATTGAAAAACAAGTGAAAACTGATCAATTTCACAACAATTGTCGTTTTCAGTCCCTCAAGTTTCACAATTTGGCAAAACTAGTCCCTAAAGGTTTTAAATGATAGAAAAGTCAACTTAAGTCCTTGGGAAGTCAAAAATATTCACAAATGATCCCTGGATAGAAGTTTACACATATTGGCAATTTTTACCCCTCAAGTTTCAAAATTGGCAAACTTAGTCCCTGGGTATTCAAAATAGAATTTTATCACAAATAATACCCTTGTACTATGCATAAATTACAAATTGGAACCTTTTTGATAACTTATGAGGAATTTACAATTTCACCCCCCAAGTTTGGAAAATTACATAAATGGTCCCCGGGGTATTAAAAATTGTAATAAATGCAAAATAGGTCCTTGGTTTATCTAACTTGGCAGGTATGGTCCCTTGGAAGAATTTTGGAAGCTTGTCACATAAGTTCCCTCAAGTTTCAGAATTGACAACTTACACCCTTGGGCTTTTACAACACAAAAACCAAGCCGGATCTATTAATAATCCCATAATCCAAATCCGTATAACCCATCACCACCCTTGGCCCTTTTTGTTTATCTGATCCAACAAAATACAGGCCCAATACAACCTAGCCCACCCCCAATGTTATTTAAATAAAACCGGGTAAACTACCCACTGTTCACCTCCTTCCTCCTTACCACCCAGTCATAAACCAGAGGTGGTTTTGCCACCACCTGTCCTCCACCTCACCTTTAGCCCACAACCTCATTTAATGCATTCCCACATCAAACCTTATCACCACCATGGTTTTCAAACTGCAAATAACTCCACTTGGCTTCCCAATCCACTAAACTTTACCAAACTTGTCCCCTACACCTATACAAGTAAACAAGAAGCATTAATTGCTCAGAAAACTGCTACAAGTTATCAAGGGACTTTTGGCGCCAAAAACATGTTCAAAGGCTAGGATCAGTTTCAGCCATCCAATGGACAAGGTTTAAAGTGGGATTTGACCAATAATCAAGTGGGATTGCAAATGTGTATAAAGATCAGAAGATGGAGAAGAGAAAAGGACTTTTGGCCTTAAGCCATGGTCACTTAGCTTATTTTCATGTCATTTACTGCTTACCTTTAATTACCATGTCTTTTATTGCTTTCAGTTTTGTAAAGGAACCTTGACAAAGTTTATTTACAAGCTATTTAAAGTTGTAGTTTTATAATCTTTAATTTACATGTCATTTAAATTACTTGCAATTTATCTTAAAAGTCATTTAAATTACCTGTCTTTTGTATTTGTTTATTGGATCATTTCTAAGCTTAAATGAGCTATTGACACAGCTTTAAACCTTTTAAATACCATTAAAACATTTACAATCCATAAATTAAAAATCCAAAAAGAAAAGATTGAAGGAGAGGTTTACTCAAAAGAACAAGGTGGAGCAGGGTGAAAATAGGATTGCTTAAGGGATATTAGGAGCTTATTGGGAAGCTAATAGGTGTAACCTTGTCTTAGGAATGATTCTTGTCATTGTGCATTCATTATGGACACTCTTGTAAGTTTTCTATTTTAATCTTTCATTTTACTGTTTAAATTTATTATAAGTTGTTATTTCTGTGTTTTCTTGTTCTTATGTTGTTGTTAAGTGTTTTCAAGATTTAAGTTTGTATGCTTATATGTTAATTTATGTAGTTACTTAATATTTCATTTTCAACTGTGAAAATAAGGTATGAGTGATTCTTGTGTATTGTTGTTATAATTGTTATTTTTATGTTCATTTGTCCTTGTTATATGTAATTATAGAGTTTGGATTCAGGTTCTTATGTATTTCCATTGAATACCTTAATGATCATGTGACAAGTAAGATTTAAGGGACTGTTTGGATATACTTTGATTCAGGGTACTGAGGGTGTTTGATGTGATTATTGATGTTCCTGTATGATCATTGGGTTAATGGAGGGATTGACACCCCTTTAGGTTCTATGGTTATGTCTTTTACAGCCATGATCATTCTCAAATCTCTCTCAGTTTTCACTGTATGATTATTGTTTAAATCTGTGTTAAATGATATTGGTATAGTTGTTCTTGTTTGATTGTGCTTTACTAATAGTTATTGAACTCAGATTAATGGTCATAACCAAGCTTAGCTTTGTGTAAAGTCAAAATCCTTTTTAACTGTCTTTAATTTCTTGTCTGTCTCAATTTACATGTCCATATTCAATTTATGTGTTTAAATGTTAATTATCTTTGTTAATTTCATGTTATTATTGCTTATTATAACATATTGAGTCAGTAGTTTAGGTTGTAAATTCATAATAGTCAACTTTAGTTCATAGAGTAAAAGTCAAAATTCTTGATATGCAATTTTTGAATTAAATTGACAATTTCATTCTGAGTTTATTATTAAGTTTTAAGATTTGTCCTTTTTAGGTATTATAGTTTGGTTGCTTGTCTGTCTGTATTATTTTTGTAAATTTCTGGTTTAGCTTTTTAAGTGCTTAATCATGCTTATCTTTGAGCTAGCTTTTCAGAAAAGTGCCCTGTGCACAGTTGAACCATTTAATTTCTAAAGCTCATATATTGTTTATAATAGCATGATAGTTTGAATTAATTGTTGTTTTGATCAGCTTAACATGATATCTGATTATGCATATGTTTAAAAGCCCATTTGGTGCTTATCTTATTGCTTAATTTGTTTATTCAAAACTCAATAACTTAACCAAGTTCACTGAGAAATCAGTGAACTCAGACCAACTTCATAAGCTTGTGGAAAGCTGATTAATGGATCTAAGTTTGTGTACCCTAGCTTTTTAGGAAGCCTAGGTACCATACTTTCTGGGTTTAGTCTTATCTATAGCTTAACAGCTTATTTGATAAGCTAAATTTAGCTTAACATTTTGCTCAAATGCATACACTATGCTGATCACTCAGTACCAAGTGGCTTATTCCATAAGCCCTAATAAGGTTCATTAATGAACCTTATTGTATAAGTTTGGATTTTTTGGAAAGCTTATCTACCAATCTCAAGGTTTGAAAGCTCATATCTCACATTAAAGCTTATTTAATAGGCCTGCTTAATAGCTTTACCCTTGTCCATTTTCATAATGATCACTGGGTTACCCAGTGATCCCTATCTTTCCATAAGCCAATAAAAAGCTCTCCAATGAACTTTAAGCTGGGTGGTTTGGTTTTTCTCAAAGCCAAACAACTAGTGTCAAAGGTCCATTGGTTGTTCACCACTTTCAAGCTTATCTCATAAGCTTGCCCAAGGCTTTTTATTGTCCCATTTCCTGAGTATAATGGAAGCCTAGTTATACTCAGTGAAATGGGTTACTTTTCATAAGCTTCCTACAAGCTCACTAGTGGACCCCACTAGGTGAGCTTGGGCTTTTTGGAAAGCCTACCAGCACATCTTGCAACTCCAACTTTAATTTTTGCATTTTAAGCTTAACCCGTCAGCTTATTTTGCCCAAACAAAAGGTTGCAGGGGGTGTTTGGGACTGCACATACCTGAAACAGCTTATTTGCTTGTATGAGCTTATTAGCTTATTTTCAGGACACAAGCTTGTATATTCTTAACCATTATACTTGTACAAACATATTTTTATTATTAGTTTACACTGTATAGCTTTTTACTAGCTTTTGTGAGCTTAAACTTGCCTGTGTGCTTGGCCAGCTTAACTGATAAGCCATAAGCCCACGATTAGCTTATTTCTAGGTTTTTAGTTTTCATAATTGTCTATAATACTAGTATACATATATATTTTTAGTTAGTTTCAGTTAATGAGCTTATTTCAAGCTTATAGCAATTTTGAAAACCACCTGTGAGCCAAAAAGCTCCACAGATTTGGCCATAAGCTTGGCATTTGCTTATTTATTTGTTTGTAAAGTTCCTCATTCCTTTAAACTTATATAATATATGTATATATTTAGTTTTATAAAAAGAAAACCCAAAAACAAAGCTTTAATCAAAGTGATAGCTTCTATTTAAGAAGCTTTGGCTTAAAAAGCCAACTGAGAAAGAAATAAGCTGTTACACAGCTTATCTCTTAGTTTTGAAAAAAGTTGCTTTGTTAAATTTGCTTATTATTAGTTACTTATTAGTTTTGTAAAGTAAAAAATCAAAAATAAAATAAAAAGGCAAAAAGCCTGGGTGTGGGATTCGAACTTGGGACCTCTCGCTAGTAACATGCTTATGTGCCTACACCCCTTCCAAATGCTCTGGGGCACCAGTTCCGTTAGCCTTTGCACCCTTAATATACTTAACCCTTTTTGACCCCTTTGGCTTATTTGAACTGCTGAGCTTATAGCAGCTTATTGGGATAAGCTGTTGCCACAAGCTTATTTTTCCTAGCCCCTTTATAACATTTTATAGTTTCTATAATTTTTTCACATTTTTTACTGTACATTTAGTATTTTTAATAATTAATTTAATTTACATTTCTTTTAGATAATATTTAGTATTTGATTTTTAACTTATTTATAATTTTTATGAACTTTTTATATTTTTTATGAATTCCTATAGTGGAAAAGTAGTTTTATAAAAAGTTTCATAATTTTATAAATTAGTTTAGTATGTATAATAATTAATTAGTATTAATTAGTTCAATTAATATATAATAGTTTTTAATTTAGTTTTCTTATTTTTGTACATAGAATATAGTTTTTATATTTTTCTTAGGATATTATAAGTATATTAGATTTATGTAAAAAGTTTTAGATTTTAGTTTACTTATTTAGTATTTATAATAATTAAATAAAAGTATTAGTAGTTTAATAATAGTTAATAATTAATAATAAATAGAATAATTGTATAATAAATATATTTTTAGTTTCTAAATTTCTTTTATAGTACTTTTAACTTTTCTAAGTTTTAGTTTTATTTATTTAGGTTTATTTTACATTTTCTTTATATTTAGTTAATTAATAATAAGTAAATAAATAGTTATTAATAATAATTAATATAACACTTGTAAATAAAGTATTTTAAATACTTTGTAAATATAGTTATTTATTTTATTTCTTTTTAATTTGCATTTAAGCCGTTAAGGCATGCAAATTCCCTCTTTAGGGAAAGTTTTGTTTTATTCGTTACGTTTACGTTTATTTAAACTTAAACGTACGTTTGTAGATACTTTATCATTTTTAGGTTTCTGATTGTACGTTTCTTAATTGAACTAGCTGTGACAGAGCTATTACTATTCACATTCAGTGTTAGTCGATTAGATTCCTGTTTTTCTATACTATATTATTTTCAACAATTCACAAGTCATTGTATTTAGAATATCACGCCTCATCAGGACTTAAAACGATCCAAGGATATTTTTAATCCTTGGTAAACTTGCATTCCTCTCCCGGGCTGTCGCCCGTTTACTTTTATTAGGTTGACCATTTTATTTGACCATTTTATCCCGAGTGGTTGGCTTATAAAAAGTAGGTATGGTCCGGGAGGAATCAAGGAGCTTATCATCTAAGCTTCTCAGGCCTTGGCTTATTTTGGTCTCTAGTTTATTGGACTTAGCTTATTGGACCCCTTGTTATGACCTGTCCTCAGTACCCATACTGAGCCCTCAGTATTTGCATCATATTTCAATAGCCCATCAAGTGTTCACAAATAAGCCATAAGCCCAGCTTATTGGCTTATTTGGAAGTTGACCAGGTCAACTTTAAGGGTCAGGGTTCATTCTGGACCCCCATTCACGTCTGTGGACCCCACAGAGGTCTCAAAGTTCCCCATTAGGCCTGTTTGGTCTGAGTGGCTTTTGGATTTGCTTATTTCAACTTTTTGGCTTATTACATGTTCCTTTCTCTTTTCTTTAGCTTAATTTAAATCTGTTTAACTTGTTTTTAGTTTATTTCAACTTTAGTTTTCTTCAAGTAGCTTATTTGTAGCTTATTAGTGATAAAAATCCATTTTTTGCTCATATAGCCTTCTGTTGAGCTTATTTGCTCATTTTTAGGTTATTTTCAAGATCTAAAAAAGTATCCTTTGTAAAAGTTTCATGTTTTCATCAGTTGAGTAGTGTTGTAACAGAAAATAGCAAAAAGAAAAATAAAAGAAAAAAGTGGGGTTTATGGGAATCGAACCTGGGACCTCAGCTTCACAACAGACACACTACACAACCCCCTTCCAACTGCTTTGGGGCACCAGTTCCATTATCCCTTGCATAATCTATTTACTTATAGTAGTATTAGCCTATTTTGCTTATTCCAGCTGTTTTGCTTATTCCAGCTTATCTGGATAAGCTGTTGCCTCCATTTTATTTTTCCCAGATTCTTTATCACTTAAAACACTTACCATAAAATTTTCATATTTTTCCAAAATCGTTTAGTATTTTTAATAATTAATTTAGTATAAATAGTTTTTAATTAATAATAATTAAATAAAAAGTCTAAAAAATAATTTTCTTTTTTCTAAAATTTTCTTTTATCATTAGGATTGTAAAAATACCATTTTCATATCCGTAGGTTTTTTATTTCTCTAAAACTCACGTTTTATTTCGTACGTTTACGTAAATTTAAATTAAATGTACGCGTTTTTAGATTTTAAACGTTTTTAAGTATCTAGCTTTCACGTAAATTAAGTGGAGGACTTTAAAAAAAAATTTTAATAAAAATCTTTCTTAAAAAATTCGAAAAACATTCTAAAAAAATTTTATTAAAATTTTTATTAATTTTTTTTAGAATTTTTAATAATTTTTTTTATTAAAAATAATTTAATTAATTTTTTTTTTAGAATTTTTATCGAATTTTTCAAGAATTTTGTAGTGTTTTTCGAATTTTTCAAGAATTTTTTTCCAATTTTTTAATTAAAAATTTAATTAAATTTTTTTTGAATTTTTTTTTTTTAAAATTTATTAAATATTTTTTTTAGATTTTTTTTTTTCCAATTTTTTTTCGAATTTTTTTAGTCAAATGACAAAAGTACATTTTTTCGAATTTTTTTTCGTCAAATGACAAAAATACCCTTTAGAAGATTGGTCAAGGGACCAAACCCGACGAATTTTAACGGCAGGGACTAAACATGATTGACCCGGCAAACCACAAGGACGAAAAATGACATTAACTCTATATCTATACTTCCTTCGATAAAAAAGTTGATAAGTTTCATATGATACACAATTTATCCGTATTTTTTTGTATGATCTACACGCAATGTTGATTTCTCATCTAAATAAACTAGCCGTTTGAAACGGCTTAGTTGGAAAACAAAGGTACGATGGCCCTTGATAATTAAGTAGAAACTTGAAAACGAAATGTTTATGTAACGTCGTTGTCATATATTTTACGTAATTGTGGTAGTTGATGACTTGATGTGATGTTATATTTGTGATTGTCAATTGTTAAACAACACATCAAATGTTAACTATAATTATTGGGCTCATACCGTTAAGCCGAACAACTCTAATATATAGCATTGCTATATTCTCTTATATTTGTTCACACTCATCCTCCTACTCATATAAAAACATATTGTAACACGTGTATTTTGTTCATTAATTCTTTTCATTTAAAATGTCAGTTCCTTCACGTGTCAGATTCCTGTAAGTAGAAGAATAAGTAAGAACGTTAATAGAAAGAACTATCATTTCTCTCTAATGTAATGTACATTTAATCATGGACGGAGACAGTGGGGGAGCCAGGGGGTGTTTGGCCCCCTCCAACACGCCCAATCGCTTTGATATTTACCTTATAAAATTTAAAAATATGACGCAACTATAGGCAAATGACCCCCCTAACCTTTAGTTAAATTACTTTGTTAGCTTGAGAAAAAAATTTCGACCCCCCTATTCATAATTCCTGGCTCCGTCAGTGCATTTAATCATTTATATATGTAGTACTTATTATTTAGAGCATAAAAGTTCGTAGCTTTATTTTTTTAGCGAGTTCACATGGGGTTTGGTAATATGAATATCGAAGAAAAATGATTCATCCACATTGACTTGGGGGATGATCCTATGGACTTTGGACGGCCACTTGTCTTACCTATCTGTCTCTCTTATAATGAATTACAAATCATTACGACTAATGATTACCAAATAATATATGGTTTGTGTATATAACTTTGAAAAATGATAAAAACTAGAGCTGATTACAAAATAAAATATGTTCAGGCTAAGCAAATAACATAAACAGTATGTCGAGGAGTGAGAGACCGAGAGAGACAATTGTCGTCGTTGGCAACCTGAAAAGGAAGGGCGTGCAAGGGAGACTCCTACGGGTCGAGATAATAAGAGAGGCTGCTTGTTTTGCTTTGTGCCTAACGGTTCATTAGTGCAAAATTTGGTTGATTATCGGATTTTAGTAAATACAAAATTATACAAAGGTTACTAGCGTTACGTGAGAACAACATATATAAATATAATAAGGGGTTGACAATACATCACTCACTCCATCCCCTTCACTCACAAACAACCAATCCCCTTATGCCACATCACCCTCTCACTTTTCCCTTCACTCACTCATTTTTTGTTGGCATCACATCACTCACCCTTCACTCACTTCTTTTTTTTTTTCTTTTTCTTTTTTCTTTTTTAAATTCTATTAAAATTTATTAAAAACCAAAATTCATTAAAATTAAAATAAACATTACATAATATTATTAAAAAAACATAAAATACCATTACATAATACTAAAAAACTAAACTTCATCGTCCACCTCGAGGTATGGTAATTGTTGAGCGTGAATATGCTCCATAAGAACAAATCTGACACGAAAATGTGTATCCTCATCTCGTATCTCGCCTAAAGCTGCTTCGTCAAACACCGATTCAATCGGAGGATCCCGAATATGAACTGGCGAGATTGCGTTACCGGCGTTATGTATAATCATGTTATGCAATATGACACACGTATAAACTATTTTTCTAATTCTTTCTATCGTGTGTGGCCGTAAGGGTCGATTCAGTATACCCCATTTACTCTTGAGAACACCAAATGCCCGTTCAACATCCTTTCGAGCCGACTCTTGTAATTTCTTGAACTTTTTTTCCTTCGGGTCGGTTGGATATTTGAACGCTTTAACAAACGTAGACCATGCCGGATATATGCTATCACAAAGATAGTAGCCACGCTTGTACGTATGGCCGTTCACAACAAATGGGCACTTAGGTGCCGTACCATTACGCTCGGTGAGGAATAGCGGAGATTGCATCACAACGTTTATATCGTTGTTTGAACCCGGCGGTCCAAAGAACGCGTGACATATCCACAAATCTTGAGACGCAACTGCCTCCATCATAATCGTGGGGTATTGATGGTCACCCCTTTTATATTGACCCCTCAATTCCATTGGACAATACCTCCAAACAAAATGTGTGCAATCTAGGCTACCGATCATACCTGGAATGTGATGTCGGGCTTCGTGCGCTTCGTACAAACATGCAACATCATGACTTGTTGGCCTACGTAGAAAATCTTGAGCATATAACTCAATAATAGCATCACAAAAAAATTGAAGGCATTCACATGAAGTTCTTTGCGCCATTTCCAAATATTCGTCAAACTCATCCGGTGGTGCACCGGTTGCGAGTTGTTTAATGGTAAACGAACATTTTTGTATGGATGTGAAACTTTTTTTCATTCAAGCATCATAACCTTCCTGAAAATACTCGAATTTAGCCTCAATAGCTCGCGTTATTTTTTAAAAATAAACTTTTAGGCATACGATACCTATCTTCAAAAAATTCATCGTCGAATTTTGGATCTTCACAAAAATAATCACGATGCAATCTTTGTGCAGCAGAGATCCGATTGCGTTTCACTGATTTTCGTGTCGACCCAGCTGTATCTTCTTCATCTTCGTCAATTGCGTCAGCAAAAATTTCGAGACAAGTATCGTTAGACCACTCGAACGGCTCATCTAGAAAAAAGTCGAACCAATTTTTTTATGCGCCATATACTTGCGGTTGAATCGGATATTTTTTTTGGATCGGATTTTTTTTTTTTTTTTGGAATCGGCTTTTTTTTTGTATGGCTCGGTGGTTTTTTTTTTTTTTTTTTTTTTTTTTTTTTTTTTTTTTTTTTATGTTGTGTCTTTGTTTTGCAAAAGTATATACACACAAAAAATAAAAAGTATCCGTTGCCTTTTAATGCACCTCAACGTTCCATTTTTTGATTTTGCAACGGCTAGTTTGGTTCGGTAAGCTTTACCGTGTTTCACACCCCCGTGCGGTAAGGAGGCACCGGCGGCGGTGTTCCCGTGCGGTGAGGCTACCGTGTCGTGCCTCCCCGCATGTGTTGCCAAGGGCTTAAGTCATTGACACTACACGAAAACATCGTTTTCATATATTTTCCTTTGACATTGTATGTGAGCTAGTCAATATTGCCGATTTTCAACCTTTTCGCGAACAATATATTATGTTCCAATAATTACTGTATTTTTTGATAGAAAGCTAAGGGTCTTTTTGGCTAAGCTTGTTAAACGTAAGCTCATTTAAACTTATTTTTAATATGCTCAAATTTTGTAGCTTATTTTTTAGACTTATCGGTTTATATAAGTTTATTATAAATAAATCTCAAAATAAGCCACAAAATTGGAGCTTATAAAAAATAAGCTCAAATGGGCTTACGTTTAATAAGCTTAGCCAAATACCCCTGAGACACACTAGTATTCATTTTACGTTTTAACTTAACTACCAATAACACAAAATAGATATAAAGCTCGAGACATCCTTACATGTTTTATAATCATTTTGTCTGTTTAAAACTTTTATAAACTATCCTGGCCTTCTTGTTGTACTTTGACAACAGATGGACTTTAACTAAAATAACATTTTAGTCTAAATACTTATTGTTTATTTCTCAATCAAATATAAATACGTTGGGCATTAATCATTCAATTTGACCCTACGGTCAAGCTAAAGTGTCGGCCATAGTATTTAAGTCCAATGTATTGTGTTTTTTAATAATCGAATAATTATATATATATTGATGCCGTTCTAATATATATAAACTAGCGGGGTTGCCCGCGCGTTGCGGCGGGTGTGTTTTGTGTTTTGTATTTTGTCGGTTGTACGGTATAATTAATAATTTTGTTATTCGAAGTATGCATATGTTTACTTGGAAGCATAATTTGTTTATATTTACGGTTTTTTTTTTTTTTTTTTTTTTTTTGGCGTTGCGGTTGAAATTTTTTTTGATTGTTTGTTTTCTCGGTATGTTTTTTTTTTAAATAAACAAATTTGTATAAGAAATTTTTTGTAAGTGTATTATTTTTTTTATTTTTTTATTTTTATTTTTTGTATTTTTTTTTAAAACAAATTTTCTTAAAGAAATTTATGTTAAAAAAAAAAAAAAAAAAAAAAAAAAAAAAAAAAAACTGTACCGACCGAGCACTGTAGCAACGAAAAAAAAATGTATTATTTTTTTTTTATTTTTTTTTAAAAAAAACAAATTTTCTTAAGGGAAAAAAAAAATGTACCAAGTACTGTAGCAACGCAAAAAACGTTACTGTAGCAAATCACTGTAGCACTGTTCATGCTACAGTGTTCGGACACGTGTCGCGATGTGGGAGAGTGCCTGGGTTTTAGATAGTATATATAATATATATATATATATATATATATATATATATAGGGCTTTATTTTCAGAACCCTGTTAAGTGTGGGAACTGCGAGAACTCCAATTTTGCATTAGAAAACATGCATGTTCATATAAAACATGTATGTTTTCTTACATACACCTTAATACACATGCCTGCGTATTAAGGTGTCTGTAAGAAAACATAAATGTTATATGAACATGCATGTTTTCTAATGCATAATTGGAGTTCTCGCAGTTCCCGCACTTAACAGGGTTTCAAAAATAAAATCATTTTGCATTGATCTATTGCACTAAACAGGTTTTTATATAAATATGTATGTTATGCATTTATGTGTATTAAGGTGTATGTAAGAAAACATACATGTTTTATATGAACATGGATGTTTTCTAATGCAAAATTGGAGTTCTCGCAGTTCCCGCACTTAACAGGGTTCTGAAAATAAAGATACACTATATATATATATATATATATATATATATATATATATATATATATATATATATATATATATATATATATATATATATTGAAGCGTTCAAATGAGAAGCCTAAATTTTGTGAGAACGCGAGAAGAATTTTTAGCCACATATTTTATCATCTTTTAACTTTGATCTAATGGCTAATATTAGTTAATCAACTTTTTAAAAATTTCTAAAAAAATTTTGAAAAATTTTTAAAAAATTTTCAAAAAATTTTCGAAAAAAAAAAATTCATAAAAAAATTTTCGAAAAAATTTTTTCCGAAAAATTTTTTTGGAAAATTTTTTTTTCGAATTTTTTTTTTCGAATTTTTTTTTTCTGAAATTCTTTTTTCCGAAATTCTTTTTTTTTGAAATTCTTTTTGGTCAAATGTGATAAAAAAAATTGGAAATTTTCACGAAATATTTTTTGTCACGTGTGAAAAAAAAATTCGTCACATGCGAAAAAAAAAATTTCGTCGCATGTGAAATTTTTTTTCGTCACATGTGAAAAAAAGATTTCTCAAAAAAAAAAATTTCTAAAAAATTTCCGTTATATGTGAAAAAAAAATTCGTCACATGTGAAGAAAAAAATTTGAAATTTTTTTGGAAATTTTTGAAATTTTTTAGAAATTTTTCAAAAAAAATAGTTGGCTAATATTAGCCATTAGATCAAAATTAAAAGGGGATAAAATGAGTGGCTAGGATTAATTCTCGCGTTCTCACAAAAATTAGATTTTTCACATGAATGACCTTCTATATATATATATATAAAGACTAAATTAGTAAATTATCATTGAACTAACAAAAAATAATAATAAAAGAAACGAGCCATTAAATATAAAACAATGATAAAATATGAGCTCGCCATAATTGAAAAATGAATTAATGTGGAATGAGCACAGAAAGTGAGGTTTTGCCGTGAATTTAAATATGCATTTTCGCTTTAAATATTTATAGTTTTTCAAACTTTTTCTCTACAATTTCTACCCTTAACGCTTTCTTAAGTTTCCACTTTCTCAAAAGAAAAACCCATGTTTTTATTGACTTCACACGTACGTTCCATAGTCCAAAAAACCATATGCATTTACGAAAATTTATTCAAAATGAGAAACACAACATTTTAGGATCAGGTGCATTTACAAAAAATCAAAGTTTTTTACAAAAACTAATATTACGCCACAAAATTTCATAAGTGTCCCGAGACCCACCCTTGTACATGTTCCGTCCATACACATAACTTAATTAAGATTTTTCTGCTCGTTTCAAAATATATGTATCGTTATTGTACTACATGAACCACTGACAAGATCGTTTAGTGGTTAGACACTTTGATATACTCCCAAGAGGTCTCAGATTCAAACTTTACGAGGTAGACATTAAGGTGACCATGAAATGAGTCGGAAATGATCACAAGTATACCTTGATAGAGTTACGTGCTATACATTTGAGTCAAAACCTCGTTTGTTGCCGTTTAATGTATCTAAAAATCATTAATCATTAACTATTAACTTACTTAGGGTATACTAAACTAATTGGGACGAATATGTTTGGGAGAATATCATAATTAACATATTCTAAATTGATTGATGAATCATTTATCATTAATTATCTTATAACTCATTAATGTGACAATAGATTTATATTCTGTAAATTTTAAATCATGTTAGTGTGTTTTAAATTAGGAAACCAGATCTGTACACACAATTCGAACAACCTGGGATCTCAATATTACACTCAATCCACTCAAAACATTTTGAAGTTTATTATTCCAAAGAAAATTTAATCACCACCGACGTTCTAATTTTTCTGAAAAATATTGAAACTAGTAAAAAAAGTTCTATGAGGTCATGATACTGATGTTCGACCCTATAAACTAAATTAAGTACCCACTTTTAGTTTATTTTATACACTTTAATTTCAATTTTTTTTTATATTATTATTTTTTAATGTAGATCCATTTTCTTCAATAATAGCTTAATACGCGTTGTTCTTTTTGTTATTGTTATGCCTATCTTATTCCTAATATTAAATAATCTGAAATATGATACTAATTTATTTAACTTCAGGCTAACATACAAAAACTGTTTGTTGACAATTGATATAAATGGTGTGCAAAAAATTTGATATTTGGGAAAAAAAAAAAAAAAAAAAAAAAAAAAAAAAAAACTCCAAATGAGTTCGTTGAAGTTGTTTCCTGATTTCGTTGTCCAAACTACCATGCGAGTGATATGGAAGTATAGAAACCACACCTGCATCGGTTTAAAATTGCGTAGACACAATATCTTAGGCGAAGAAATCAATACACTTTCATATTCTTTCATCTCTCACAGAATTAAGATAGGATTTCTATTTGGATCGAGTAGATATATATGTTATATGTAATCCAACTCTTATTGAATGAAATTCTTATAATCCTCCTTGCTAGCTAGCTTTTTGCTAGTTTTCGATACAAGAAATGAAATCATTTCAACATATATATGAAACACAATTGATACGTATTAATGCATTTATTCTGATATATAACTAATGCAGGTTTACATTTTGTAGTTTTCATCTACATGTTAATTATATATGGTTGACTATATATGCACCCGTGCCTAATCTTAGGAATTTTATAATGAAAAAGCCCATTCAGAATTTCATGGCATATTTCTGGATCTACGCGTTTATTTTACGTTCCAATGATAAAAAGGTGTTATTTTTCGTGAAACCTTTGGTTAGTTAATTATATACAATAAATAAAGAAAAGAAAAGTTGGCAAAAAGAAATTGGGAAAAACTTGTTATGATGGTTACTTACAATAGAAATAATATCGAAAAAGTTCCGATGGTTCCTTTTCTATTAAGTTAGGGAAAAAAAAAAAAAGTCTTTTTAACAAATATGTAATCATGTACTAATTAATAAAAATGGCTCATTGATAGACAGCTATTTGGATCATATAGGTTAAATAAGTATGTTGTCATATAAAAATAGTTTATCTTTTAAGAGAGCATGATTACTAGCCAAATTTCTAACATATTCTTTATAATCATATATTATTTAAAAGAGAAGATGATTACTTGCCAAATTTCTAATATATTCTTCACATACTAATCTTATATCAAACCCAAAATACCACAATAATTTATGATTATTAGTCATTGTCATGTTTGGAGTTGGTTAAAATAAAAGTACACAGGCATTTCAACATCATTAATGTTACATGTTACTCCTTCACATAAGTTACTCTTTAATTATATTAAAACTAGCTGGGTAGCCCGCGCGTTGCGACGGGTGTTTTGTGTTTTGTATTTTTTTGGGTTGTACGGTGTAATTAATAATTTTGTTATTTGAAATATGCATATATTTACTTGGAAGCATAATTTGTTTATGTTTACGGATTTTTTTTTATTTTTATTTTTTGCGTTGCGGTTGAATTTTTTTTTTGTTGTTTGAGTATTTTAAAAGAAACAAATTTGTATAATAAATTTTTTGTAAGTGTATTATTTTTCTTATTTTTTTATTTTTATTTTTTGTTATTAATTTTTTTTTAAAAAACAAATTTTCATAAAGAAATTTATGTAAAATATATATATAACGGCGCGAAAAAAAAATACTATAGCTCGTATTGTAGCGACACTGTAGCTACACTGTAGCAACACGTGTCGTTTTTTGTTGAAGTGCCTGCCTTTTATATAGTATATATAATTTCATTGAATTTTTTTTATTCTTTCATGAAAATTAAACAAACATATAAGGGGCATCCTAGCCATAAGTTCCACAAATTAAAAGGTCCCTTCATTTTTCACACTTCTTCAATTCCTACTTCTCCTCCACTTCTTAATCAAAAACC
This sequence comes from Artemisia argyi, assembly GCA_030686995.1. Lineage (NCBI taxonomy): Eukaryota > Viridiplantae > Streptophyta > Magnoliopsida > Asterales > Asteraceae > Artemisia > Artemisia argyi. The sequence continues at coordinate 40,717,281 of CM060693.1, read as the reverse complement.
ATTCTACCACCATTTGACCATCACTAGCCACCACTAAACCACCATGTCGATCAAACAGTGCGGCCATCACCACAGCGGCAAATCCAAACTAATCAAAAAAATCCTAATAGGGTGTGGTATCTTTTGCGCAATAGTCCTCCTAATCTTTTTCATAACATGGGCTATCCTCCAACCAAAAAAACCAAGATTTGTCCTCCAAGATGCCACAATATACGGCTTCAACGTATCCGCACCAATCTTACTATCCTCAAATTTCCAAGTCACAATATCAGCTAGAAACCCTAATAGCAAAATAGGCATATACTACGATAAACTCGACGTATATGCCACTTATCATAGCCAACAAATCACATATTTCACAGTTATACAACCCGTGTACCAAGGACATAAAGATGTCAACATTTGGTCACCTTTTGTATACGGGACTAATGTCCCTGTTGCTCCGTATAACGGAGCAGCATTAGCTCAAGATCAGTCCAACGGTGCGTTAGGACTGGTCATCAAGATGAATGGACGTGTTAGATGGAAAGTTGGTAGCTTTATTTCGGGTCGATATCATTTGCATGTTACATGCCAAGCTTATATACCATTTGGTAATAAGAATTCAGGGATTGCTGGAGTCGTTATTGGCGTTAAGTATCAACTAGCACAAAAATGCAAAGTTAGTGTTTGATGAAGAAATGATGCATGATCACGTTAAATTCAAGATAGTCAATAACGGTGCCGCTAAGTTTTACTTTCTCATTTATTTTACTTTTATATTAGAGAAATGATTGACAGGCCGGTAAAGACGTGACTAATTTTAGTTCTGAAGATGCATGTCATTATTTTGTTGGTGACAGTTATATGATATACTGTTTCACAAACCAATAAAGTATTGATATACATGTTTAGTCACAAAATTAGACATGTTTTAACATTTGTCGATCGTTTATTTTATTTTTATATATTTTATGATGCATGCATACGTGTATCAATTTGTAACTTTTGCTGGAGATGAATTGCACGAAGAAAGCAAAAGCATGAAGTTAAGAAAATAATTGCAAGATTACAAAAGTGGACATGTTGTTTATTGAATTAATGATTATAGATTTATAATAAATGTTTATACATATATGTAAAGTTTGTTATTTTATCTATCCGTTGCACCAAATGATTTTGGAAGATTCTTTTGTTTGTTTTTTACGTCAAATATATATATTTTTATATTTTGAATATAAATGTATATTAAGTATAGAACAAAAAGTCAAGTATGCATGTGAGTGGAAGACGTGGTGTCATTTTCATTTTACGTTATTTGCATTAGGTTATTGCTTATATTATGGGGTTTTCATCATAAATTTGGTATTATAATGATCTTGGTGACCCATTTGTGGGATCTAATTTATTCAGTTTCATACATTGCTTCTAGTGTGCTCATATATTTTAATGATGAATTTAATTTCATGAAAGTGGTGTATATAAATTATATGTTTGGTCCAAGGTAAAGTGAACATGGCATGTGTATGGGGACAAAGAGATGTGCAAGTTGGAGTAATTTTAGGTACCAGAAAATGTCAGCAATTATGATCAGCTTAGAATAGTAAATATATATCTTTAAACTTGTTTAACGAAATTACAAATTAAAGAAAAAAAAAAAAAAAAAAAAAAAAAAAAAAAAATCTATAATTAACTACTCTCTAAATTAAAGAGGTTTTCTGTCTTCCATGTTGAGGTTACAAGGAGAGGTCATTTCTTTAACTTAGATATATACACAGACTAACCTAGCAGTATATGATAGGCTTCAAGCATAAGATGCATTTTTGCGCAGGCCACAAATCGCTACATGTATCGCTATAGTTTCATGTATAGCTAAACTGTCTATATATTTGTATGATTGTATCTTGTATGCAATTAGCAGAAACTTTAATTTTGTGAATTCTATGAAACAACCTATTGGATTGTATCTCAAATCAAATAATGGATCGTAAAAAGAAAGAGAGAACATCACACTTAAAGAACAGCATTTAGCTAAGCTAATTATGAGTATGTGTCTTGCGCGAAGTGATGTGTGCAGTCTGGGTTTTACCATCCTGGTCACCAAAGATGGCTCGGTTAGAAGTTTCCTTGTAAAAAAAGAATATCTTCTCATCTCCTAGCTACAATTAGAGCAGTACGAAGCAATGTTTATAACCCGATTTTATAATCGACCCGGTCTAGTCGCCGGTTCACCGGATCACCGATTCGACCACCGGGTCAAACCAGTTTTCTACAAATATAAAGACAAGTAATATATTATTATAGTGCACAACTAATATCTGATAGGTGTATTATTATAGTACTTGGAAATTTGTTCAATTACAGTGCACAACTAATATCTTCAGGACAAAATCAAGTAGCAAAAAACTTCCTGCACATGCAAATCTTTTAAATCTAAAAACTGTTGCGTTTGTTTGTTTAATTATTAATCAAATGAACGATTGTCAAACTTTAACAAAGTAGCCTTCTTTTAGAACTATAAACATAAACATACAGGGACGGAGCCAGAAATTAGGAATAAGGGGGGCCAAAAATTTTTTCTCAAGCTAACAAAGTAATTTAACTAAAGGTTAGGTGAGTCATTTGCCTACAGATGTGTCATAGGCTTAAATTTTATAAAGTAAATAGCAAATCGATTGAGCGTGTTGGAAGGGGCCGAGCACCCCCTGGCTCCCCCACTGTCTCCGTCTCTGTAAACATATACACAAACGATATATTTAATGAGCTTTAAGAAAAAAGAACGGTTTTCAGTTTTTTCTTAAAAAAATGCTTGAACCGACAGAATTTATTAAACCGGGTCAACCTGGGTCGACTAAAACCCGCCGATTTAATCTGGTTAAAAAACAAGCAAAAAACCGGTCACTTCCGGCCTGATCATCGATCCGGTTCCCGGTTCAACCGGTTAAATCGTTCGGGTCAACCCGGGTTTTAAAACATCGGTACGAAGGTGTGTCAATCATGAGTCATTTCCACCATATGTGCTCAAATTTGACCGTTCACACATAAATTATTGGGCAAATGCATATGATAAAAGAGCATAAAATAAAAGTTCTATATTAATGAAAATAACATATGGCCCAACTCAGGCCCAGCAGAATTGGGCTCAGCTACGGAGTTGTTTTTTTCTGACAATAATTTAACGGATAGGAGTCAGTCAGTAACTCAGTATGGACAATTCATGTTGACCCACTAAACACAATAATTTATCAAAGAATTTTGCTACAACCATAAAAATTTTACACAAAAAAATCCACAAAATGATGTGGCATGACTTTTGGCCACTCATGTGAGAGCATTAGTTGGCCAAGTGAGAGCATTGAGTGGTCAAGAGGCATGCCACATCATTTTGTGGATTTTTTTTGTGTAAAACTTGTGTGAGTGTAGCATATCTCTTTATTAAATTAGGCAAAATTCGAGGTCCAATACGCTCCAGCAGAGTTAGATTCAAATGAGAATAAAAACTAAAATGAGAAATATATATGTATCTACAATAGCATTTCAAACTATTTAAAATGTCTCTTAATCAGCACAAACGCATAAAACTGTGATTTTGTATTTTAATAACCATCATAATGAGCAACAAAATGGGTTTAGATGAAAATTATCTTAACCTAATAGATAAAAGTTCTTTTGTATTAACCACAAGGGGTGACCCAACGGTAATAATACCAGCCTTCTAAAGAGGAGGTCCAGGGTTCGAATCCAATGGGGAGAAAATTAATCCCCTTGTGGCCACGGAGGTTCACCTGCGCCGACTCCGGAATATCCAAAAGGGTAGTCGCCGTGGGATTAGTCGGCTCGCAATATCGAGTCGGAAACCCATGTTAAAAAAAAAAAAAAAAAAAAAAAAAAAAAAAAAAAAAAAAAAATTCTTTTGTATTAGAAAACACAGATTATCAAAAAACCGAAATAAACCCAATAGATTGTGAATTTTTGAAACTATACTCGCCAGACAAGATAAAAAAACCTAGACTACTTGGTTTATGGAAGTAAAGTTATGAACTTTGCCACGTAGGTTGATAGATTAAAGAAAAGCGTTCATCTTTTTTGTTTAAAACTTTTTATTTCTTTTCATTTTTTAATTTAATAGCAAATCAACAAATAACATCCCAACATGTTTTGTTTTATAACTCTACCGACAGAATATAAGTGCATCATTAGGAGATCATAAAAGACCATATCATTAATTGTTATTGGTAAATGACCTAAGCTTCTTAATACGGAAAATTTTGTGCTATGCATAGTTTCCCACACCGGGATAACAAAAAATATATACATATATAATATATAATTTGTTAATTTTTTTTTTTTTTTTTTTTTTTTTCTCTCTCTCTCTTCCTTCTTCTGCTATTAAAATACAAACCTTTTAAATTTCAACTTTTTTATGTAACCGGTTACCTTTAAACTTGCTACAGCTTATGTGGCAATGGTTTTTTCCACGTGGCCTAAATTTTTTTTCTTCATTTAGTGACATGAATTAATACTTTTTTGTCATTTGGTTTTGTGAAACCCATCCAAACAACCCCTTTGTTCTACCATCAGCCATCACCCAAATACATTTTTTGTTCTTCCTCCAGTCTTCAAAAAAATTTATATCTAAGATAAACTTGAAAGCTATTTCCAAAAGCAAAATTATAACGAGTTTATTCTTTAGAAACAAATCAATCTTTAAATTTTAAACCTTGGTAAATCTCAAATATCCATATTCATAAAACTTTACCATAGGAGCATCTGGAGATTTCACATATCAATAAATTCAAGCATCATGTATTAATTTCTCATGCATTCTCTAGAGTTTTGAGATCATCGGCCGTGTATGCACAAAAACCATCGGTCAAAAATGTTCTACAAATTCCAAGCCCAAAATGGGGAAAGGTAAATCCATCAACATGTCCCACGGCCTTCACTGAGAGTATTTGAGCTCATAGCCTCTACTTTACGCTACATGTCTTCCACCATTGAACTACGACTACGAAAACTAACCATTTAACACTCAAATTTCAAACAACAATCCAAGAGATCGACCTAATGCCGAATGTCTGCATCAAAATATTCCTGATTTACATTCCACAAACACAAATCCCTAGACAAGAGAAATAAAGAAGGAAAAGGCCAAAGATCAATACGTTCATAAAAAGGAGCTCCAATGGCATAGTGTAATATCGACCCTTTTCGGGTTTTATTCGCATGTTGCATCGTTCGCAAATATCCATAACTCGTCTTCTTTTTTGACTGGTCCTCAATCGATCTTACCTCATCAACCTTCGTTTTTGTACTAGCTTTTCTTCTTGGGATTTTGAAACATTGCTCTTTAGATTTATTGCCATGCACGACAATAGGTCAATAGCCCCACATTGAAGAGTTTGAATAGAATGATTATAACATGCATATCATGAAGATGACTTTATTATTACCTACTCATCATCTATAGTTCCTTACTTTCATAGTTTCTTGCAACGAAAATGCACGTAATTAATCATGAATCTTACTAAACAATTTGTGTCCATTTTCATGTACGGGGATTGATCTTCATGCAAAGGAAAATGTGAAAGAAAAACCCTAATTTTTTGGCAAGTACTAATAAGCTAGGTACTTAATGATATATAATCGTCTTTTCTCTATAAGAAACGGCCCTTTCGTTAACTTAGTGAGTGTATGATCATTCAGATATATGAAAAACAACATTTAATCATCTCTTAAACCTAGATACATATCCAACTTGTATAGTATTTATGAGAAGAACTAGACCTACTATATTTTGTTGTTGAGTTTCTTACTTTCTTTATCTAAAGTCTGTAATTTTAAAGGCATGTAATTAAATGTGGTTGTGGAAACTTTGTCTCTATATGCCACCTTTCCTAGATGCAAACAATTCTTCTTTAACTTTGGTGGGCCCATAATCTAAATTTCTACTAGTAATTCTTTATAAAATATTTGTACTAGGTTAATTCCATAAAATGATTAGAAAGTGGGTATATAAGATAGAATTGGACAAGTTCTAGACAGATTTATCGATGCCGTTTCAGGTTAAAAACCAGATAAATTGGATTTCATTTAGCAAAAACAGCTACAAAATGGATGTTTTGTGGATAGTTTTATTGAGTTAAACAATCTCCTTAATCAAAGCTTTGATTATGTTCCCTCCCTTGGAAACAAGTCATCTTAAAAGTGCTTTAAGTTCAAGCAATTTTTGATTTTTTGGTCCGAAGGTATAAATACCTTAAGGCAATATTCTATGGGGCCATTGACACATTGGGCTCATCATCAAGGCTAGGCCCTCATATTTAAGACTTAAAACCAAGGTGGTCAAGAAAAAGAAAAATGATTAACTTTAAACAGTTATAAAGCAACTCCAAGAAACTACCCTGTGAAAAAGTAACAAAACTAAATGCACTCAAGCATGAAAACAAGGCAACCACCTAAGCTAATCTTGAGCTTATATCGACCATAGATAGAGTAAACCTACAAAGTTTCTTGGATCATAATGGGGGTCTACAAATAGACTTTCCTTCGACCCAAAGCCTCCTAGAGTCCTAGGAATGAAACTCTTGGAGATGAAATTAAGATTATCGTTCACTCGTGGTCGTGGATCCTTCATTGAAATAGGGCTTAGTCCGAATTGGTTAGACTGGAATTGTGATCCAAAGCATGCTTTTCTCTCTGTTCTCTTTCTAGATTGTTATCAATAATATGGTGTTCAAAAAAAGTAAACAAGGAAACTAACTAAGCTAATCTTGAGTATATATCGACCATAGAGTACCTTAAAGGAGACCGACAACAACTAAATGCAAACTAAAAACCAACATATTTCTGTAAACGAAACTTTGATAAAAGCATATTCTTGCGTTAAACCATCAAGCGATCAAGGAAAAACTTCTCTCGCATATAAATTTGCTTGCAACATAGATCTTTCCCACTCGAATCCCTTTTTGCTTCTTTTCCTCGCACACGCTGGCTGTCCAAATCTTTAACTTTTGAAGCGAATTGAATTAACCCCTAAGATTAAAAGGCCTGATGGTTTCTTAAATTCCAACAGATCAAGTGACTAAAAAAAATAAATCAATAAATAAATATATAAAAATAATAAAAATAAAATAAATAAAAGCTCTGAAAATAATTGTTGAATAAGATGTAAGCATCCATTGATAAAAATTATAAATTTTCTTGCCTTCACCTTTCTTATTTTAACCACTAAATTGTAAGTATCCCTTAACAAGATGTTTATTAAAAATTAATATGCTATATCATTTCAGTTCATATAAATTATACATGTTTTATAGGTTTACTGTTTTAACAATCTAGTTGCTCTAGCTTTTGCTTCAAATGTGAAAGTCTAAAAGCAACTTAACATGATACCTGCTTTGGCACTCGTTTATTATATTCATTATGCTTTTTAATGTATGTAAGTACGTACTGTTACTTAAAACTTTGTAAAATTGATTGATTAATTATGATTATAAAAAAAAGTCAGTCATGCATGCGATTGTGCATAGTATACGATGCAAATGAAATATGCCGGATCCACCCAAATTTGTAATTTTATCATCTTAGAGGTCATATAAGATCTACGTAATACATATGAACTATAAGGAAGAAATTAAGACGTGTTCCTTAGTTTTGAAGGGAAAGCATATATGTGTAGTACAAACAAAACATTATTTCAAGGTTAGGCACATTAAGTTAACGCGTATACAAATAAAGGTGATTGGAATGTGCATCACATTATCACAAAGCCACAAATTAAAGGGACATAACTTTTGAAACATAGACGATATCAACACTAAGATTTAGGTTGAATAATTAAAGAAATGTTATATCTATCATTGGGTAACTTTTCAAATAATAAAGAAACCACATTTGATATAACATGATATAACTTTTGGTACTCATTTATTTATGTAATCAACCACAATAACTCTCTAGACTATACATGATAATATGAGATTTTGTGCCGGGAACATCTAAAATATGATAAACAATTGTCTCTCAGCTCGTCACTACAACATTCGGCCTTATTGGCGAGGATCCCCTTTGTCCTTTGGCGTAGACATGTCCTTGCTAATGGTCTTTGGCGAAGACATGCCATCGTAAAAAGATCCTCGCCAATAGACCATTGCTAAATGTATTAGCCTATTAGGGAAGACATTCTCAGTTTTAGCTTTAGCGACGACCATATATGTGGGACCCACACAAATTCTCAATAATTTTTTTGAACGGCGGATATATAAATAAAAACTAGCAAAGAGCTAGAAAATTACAAAGTTACAAGGTGGGATTTTTAAGCTAATCTATCCAACTAAAGGACGCCTTACTTCTAAACCTACACCAATAAAAAGAAAGAGATACAATATCCTCAAAAAGAGATGCTTTGGTAGGAGGATTCAACCCAAAAATACTCTTATTGCGAAAATTCCAAATAGACCACCACATGGTGTAGCAAACTCCTTCGATCATCTTTTTATGTTTAGAGTGAATGCGAAGATTTAAGAACCATTCTAACCATTCCTCGTACGAAGAAAGCTCCAAGGAATTTACGTCCCACCAATTAGAAATCTTGAGAAAAACCTCTCTAGCTAAGAAGCAAGAGAAGAAAACATGACTAGATGATTCCACCGCCACACCGCAAGAAGGACATAAGATAGATTTGATATCCATACCTCACCTAGAAATATTCAACCAAGTTGGTAAGCAGTCCAATTTAACTTTCCAAGCAAGAACGTTAACTTTAGTGGGCACAACATTAGTCCATCGAGTCTCGTTTGTAACATTAGGCAACCACCGATCATCAATCATTCTTCAAACAGATGCAATTGAAAATTCACCTGATCCTTCTTTCGACCACACCCACCTATCCCTCATATCGACTAGAACAATATCCTCCAATCTTGCTAAAAGATCAATGACTTGAGACTGTTCAATACCACCCCGAGGATTACGACGAAGAGAAAAACCCGAATATTCATTTGACATCTTCTCAACAACAGTGATGTTTTTGCAAGACTCCAAAGCGTAAATTCTAGGATAGAGAGATTTAAAATTAGTGTCACCCCTCCAAATATCCTCCCAAAGGACGTTTCAAAACCATTACCCATCTTTTTGTGAATAAAACCGCATAGATCCGAGCCTTGATTCTTGAGATGTGACGTCTCGCGAACAATGTCTAACCAAATGGATGGATGACTTTGTTTAACAATCTTATGCAGTTTTCCATTTTCTCGATGAATACCCTTAATAACCTTCGCCCATAATGAAGACCTCTGAGTTTGAAAACGCCATACCCACTTGAATAATAAGGCTATGTTCAACGCATACAAAATCGACACACCTAAACCTCGTTTCTCTTTAGAGGCCAAAATCTTACTCCATTTAACCCAAAACGGCTTCTTGCCCTAAAGGTCTACTCCACTGAAGAAATAGCAGCGGATGGATTCCATTTTATGAATGACTTTCATGGGAGCTTTGAACAATGATAGGTGGTAGATGGGCATTGATCCCAAGACCGATTTTAGAAGAGTTAAACGGCCCCTTATCGATAACGTCTTCATCTTCCATTTAGATAAACGCACAGTAAGGTTATTAATAATGTCATTCCAGGATTGGGTTTGAGACATAAGTTCACCCACCTTCGACCCTAAATAAGAAAATTGAGCTTTAAGCCTCGTACAACCTATCTTATTTGCAGCCTGATCAATAATCTTGCTATTCACAGATATTCCCATTAGCTTACTTTTATTCATATTAATACGTAGACCCGAAGCACGATAAAAACATTCCAACACCTGTATGATTGTATCAATATTCGAGCTACTCCATTGGCCCATGAAAACCACGTCGTCAGCATAAAAAAGATGAGAGAGTTGGAGAGATGAGCCCAAAGATATACCTCTATGCCGGCGTCCACCACCCTTTGAACCGAGATATGAAGACTTTCCATAATCAATAAAAATAAGAACGGAGAGAGCGGATCACCCTGCTTGAGACCTCTGTGAAACTGAAACTCGTTGGTAGGACTTCCATTCACAATAACCAAACCTCTAGAAGACCTAAGACAACTCTGGATCCAACCCCGCCGCATATCTCCAAAGCCAAAATTCTTTAAAACATTGTCTAAGTAATCCCAACGAACCGAGTCATACGCCTTCTCAAAATCAACCTTAAAATCAGTGTTGACTGTGGTGGTGGGATGGCTGTTGTGGTGGTCAGCAACAGTAGTGGACGGTTGTGGTGGTGTGAACAGTGGTGTAAGTGGTGGTGTAGGTGGTGTTAAATGGTGGTGAATTGTGGTGAATTTGAGAGGTGAATAGTGGTGAAAACGGCAGAAAAAGTGTTATGTGTTTTTACGTTTTAGTCAAGATAGTAGATCTGTATTATTGGTCTAATCTATTGGCGAGGACATGTCTTCACCAAAGGCCTATTTTTGTCGTTCGTGACTTTGGCGGGATAAATCATGGAGGAATAATCTGAAATTTCTTGAAAAATAAAATGGCGAGGACAGTAGGGTACTGGCGAGGACATGTCTTCGCCGAAAGTATTTTCCATATTATAAAAGTATTTACTTAGTTGAAAATTTATAAAATTTAAAATATTTAATTAAAAATTCTAAATTAAAATATTGCCTTTGAATGTAAATTAGTTAAAAATCTAATGATGTCGTCGTATTAGATTTAATATTTCTTACTTGACTTAAACATAACTGTTTAAAAAATATTCGTATTTGACTTGTGTAGCTCAAAAGATGTTGTAGTGTGTTAGGGTTTTAATACAATTTAATGAAATCCGATATTCTTATCGAATGGATAGGAGGACACTTTGTTCATATCACTTGAATACTGTCCAAAGTGATATGCAAGACTTATTTGGGAACAATGATACTTCAGTATGTGACTTAAGTAACTCAAAAGATGTTACCGCGTATAGGCACTATCAATATAATTTAATGAAATGTGATGATTCCCCTTGATTGATAAGAAGCCACTTAGTTCATATAACTCGAATACTTGAATATACTCGTAAGTAGGGGTGTTTACAAACTCGACCCGACCTGACCTTATTAAGCCTATTTGGGTCGGGTTACTCGGGTTAGTAGTTTTATTCAGGTATTAGGTTAACTTGAGTAACCCCAATACTACATAGTCCGGGTATCGGGTTAACAATGATTGACTAACTCGGGTTCAGGTCGACCCGATTAACCCAAATAAAAGATTTTTTATATGTTTTTTTAAATCATTTTTATAAATTATCTATTTAAACGAGTATAAATACGCAATTTTATTACATTTTACTCATATTTGGGTTGACCCGAACCCGAATGAACCCGGCCCGAGTGGACCTGATCCGAATGAACCCGAACCCGACTAACCCGAATTCAAATAGGGTTGATTTCAGGTATGTTAATTTTAGCATTGACCCAACTTTGACCCGACCCGAATTGACCCAAACTCGACCAACCCGAACAATTAACACCCATGCTCGTAAGTGACAAGACTTGCTTAGGGACAACCATACATTCATATTTGACTTGTGTAACTCAAAAAGTGTTGTCGTGTATATGCGCTAGCATTACAATTTAATGAAATGTGATAAGCCCGGAATTGAATTTATTTGATCAAATATTACCCTAAATCGTTCCTTTTGTGATTTTAGGTACTTTGGGAGTGAATTCTGGGAAAAGAAGCATTTTGGACGTTTTTGGAGCATAAAAGTGAAGAAAACGGCAAAGACTTAATTTTCCATGCTGGGAACAGTACCTGACGGCGTCAAGAAGGAAATTTTGACGGCGTCAGGAGTAAAATCCATGACGACCCAGAGAAAACCTGAAGGCGTTAGAAGAAGGGCGCCAAGAGTTATTTTGGTGACGGCCTGAAGTTGGATTACACGTGACGGCGTCAAACCCAGATCTAGGCAGTCCGAGAACTTATTTGGCGGCGAGGTGACGGCGTCAGAAATTTACTCTTGACGCCGTCACCTAACAAAATCTATATATACTTTTCTATTTTTCATTCATTAGGAGAGAAACTTGTGTAGAGAATACTAGGGTCGAACCTAATAAACCCTAGGTCGTTTGTAACAGTATTTTCAAGGGTTTTCACCCCTTGAAACCTTTCATGTTCAATTAAGATAAGTCCTCTTTCAGTTCATTCAATATGTCTATGTGTTGTTTGAATATATCTTATGCTTGTCTTGATTTTAACATGCTAGGCTAGATCTTTCATGTGTTTGCTTAGATGTAATGAAACCTAGATGTTAATTATAGGTTGATTGCTTGTTTATAGTTGTAATGGATGAATGATTTCAATGTTAGGCTTAAGAAAACTGGCAGATCTCCATTGTGTAACTTGCTTGAACGTCTTAAGAAACATGAACCGATGTGTACTAGGTTTTTATGATTGTATTTAATGCATGAGCGAATTCTAGTGATCCCATGTTAGGAGCTTCTTAGCCGGCTTGATATAGGAGTGAAGTAGGAGCTTATAGGATTGGGGAAGTAAGTACGCCTCCCCATGAATGGTATTAAGGAATACAATCCGTCATCCACGCAACTGTAACAAGTAATTAACCTGTAAAAGATATCTAGGGAGTAGTGAAATCTAAGTAAACACAATTCTCCCATATATTGCTCACACCACTATCTTAATTTAGTTTATTTTCATTTTTGTTATTTTATTTTGATTGCATCTTAGTTTTTTGGTTAGTTGACTAGCAACTAATTCTGCCCATCTTCCAACAACCGAGATTTTTATTTGCTTTCTGAAAACATAAAAAATACAAAAAGAATCATCCCTCACCTCTAGACCTAGTCTTTAGGCTTTCTAATCCTAGCGACACTATTCCTAAGTTGAACGATCAATCCCCCGGTACTTGTCACTATACTATACTACAACGATTAGGTACACTGCCTGGTGGGGGTTGTAAGCTTCTCGAGATCCCTCGAGAGGTAAAGCCTGGTGCAATTCCCACGCATCATGTTTTTGGCGCCGCAGCCCGGGGAATAGTTATTGTCTAGGTTAGAATTTCTTTTTATTAGGTCTACTTGCTAGATTCCTTTCTAGTAAGATTTTATTTTTATTTTTAGGTTTTCTTTAGTCTATCTTTTTCTTCATGCCTTTGTTAGTAAAATAAATTCATTGACTATTCCGTGGACCATTATGGAAAGCGCGAATCCACCCCTTTCACCTAGAGAAGTGGCTTTGTTACGTGAACAAATTGAGAATGAAATTAGGGAACTTAGGGAGCTTAATAGGTTGATTAATGTTGAGCTCGATGATTGAGCCCGAACCGTCAGATTATTATTGACCAAAGTCAATAAGTCAAAGACAGTCTAGAATCAATACTCCGGTGATAGTGTAGTGTTTTCCCGGGTCGTTAAAGTCCCAGCGAGATTGCAATGGTGCTTTGGAAATCGTTTATGAGTGAGTGGGACTGAGGACAGTAGCCCAGATGATATGGAATTGATTTTGCTACTGTTATTTTGGTGTTGGTACACAGATATAATATTCACAAAAATCAGATACCAGATATATGCACAAATTCACAATTTAGATCACGTAACGGACTGGAAAAGTGGGGTTTTGGTATTTAACAAACTACAGGGGGTGCTTTTGACACTTTTTTTTTTTAAATTAGAAATGAAAAATGAAATTATGAAAATGATTAAAATACTATTTAAATACTATTTAATTAATTAAACTAATTAAAATCTAATTTATATTTAACTAATAATTATAACTATTACAAATTAAACTAAAAATTTGCAAAAACAATTTTTAAACTTAAAATAGAACTTGAAGAAAGTATAAAAAAATTAAAATAAATATTTTTGTCTTTTTATGATTTTTCTATTAATTAAAAACTATTTAACTTAATTAAACTAATTAAACTACTTTTAATTATTATTAATACTAAATTAACTTAGAAAATTAAGAGAAAATTTATAAAATTACTTAACCATCACAGGAATCCTAAAAAATTATAAAAACTCTAAAAATTAAGTTTTAAGATTAATCCACTAATTATTTACCTTTTAATTAACTTAAGTCTATTTTAAACAAATAAAATAAGAAAAATAGAAAATGAACAGTAGAATCTCAAAATATATTTTCTAAAAACTTATTATACTATATTAGAACTAGGAAAATTATAAAAACTAAGTTTAACTTTATAAAAACTAAATAAGCTATTTAATACTTAATATTAATTAATAATAAAGAAAACTAAAATTAAATCTAATTAACACTAGATGACAAAATAAAAATCTGAAAAAATTATCAAAATTACTTTACTATATAAGGTATTTAATAAAAATATAAAAACACTAGTGACTTAATTAAAATCTAAAAATGAAAATTAAAATTAGATTGAATTAAATAGAAACTATCACTTATTTTAAACTTGACTTTTTTGGATTTTTCTTTTACAAACTTGATTTCTACCTAAAAATAAAAACTTTTTGTGAAAACAATATTTTTACAACTTAAAAATAAGCTGAGAACACCCCCTATTGCTTATCAGTTTGACTTAGGTTGACCAAGTAGGCAAATAAGCTCACTTGAGCTTGTGTGGGTCCCACAATGATGAAAACAGATGTAAATAAGCTAAACAAACAATAATAAGCCAGAAATGACAAATGTTGATCACAAATAAGCTGCTAAGGAAGATATAAGCACTTGGTTACTTGCTTATTGACTGAAAATGGGACAGATATGCAAGGCTCAACCAGGTGGGTCCCAGGGATCCTAAAGTCAAACTAAAGGTCAAAGGGGGAACTCTGGTAGGAGGGGGGTTGAAAGATGCAAGGTGGGGGGCTGTGGGACCCACTGGGTGGTCAGAAAACCACCACAAAGGTGGTGGTGGGGAGGTGTATCTGCTGAGACAGAGCACAGCTCAGCCCTGCAGGTCACTTTGTGGCTTTGTGGGGCCCAACAAGAAAATCACAAAAATAAAAAAGAACATGAAAACCTGTAGATGAGGTGGTAGAGAATGAAAAGAAACAAGTTTTACATCTAGAAAGCAAACACAAAAATCAAAACAATTTCTCAAACTTTTGGAAAAATCTGATAACTTGAAGTTTTGACTTTACATAAAACTTGGTTCTTTGACTTTATTGAACTTTGAGTGATCACTACTAATGAAATATGATATTATAAGCTATGGTGAAGGTTTGGACATCCACAAGTCCAACAGTGGACTGTGAAGGGTTTTAACAAATGATTTTGACTTTTGTATTGTTTAAAGTACCATTTATGACTCCTACAGCCTAACTAAGCATAATAGAACATGTATAAACTATAACAACAATAAGATAACAACAAGATGATAGCAATCAAGCTTTAGCCAAACACCCCTTTAAGTAAACTGTTTGATGGTTTATGAGGCAAAACAAATATCCAATGCATGAAATTGAAATCTAAACTTATGCTAACACTAAGTAAGCTAAATTAAACTGAATCTAGCCACAATTGCATTACATAAACTTTGAATACAAAATGATAGAAAATTGCTTACAATGGATATGTGACTGAGGTGAAAAAAACCAAGAACCCAGAACAAGTGACTAACCTAACACCTCACCTGAGGTACTACAAACCATATTCATCCATAAGTACCCTTGCTCCAAGCTTCTTTCTCTCTTTTCTCTATTTTTTTATTTTTCTTTATTTAACTTATTATTTTTGGTATTTTCTTATTTATAGCTAAACAGAAAATTAAAGTTTTCTAAAACTTATATTAGCTTTGTCAGAGCTAATATGAGCTTATGCAAAGCTTTAACAACAACTAACAACAACAGTTGAGAATTTGAGCTTTTTGATCAAACTTAAAAATTGCATAAACTGAAACACAATCTGAAACTTGAAATTAATTTTAATTAAAGAGTGAATTACATGAAACTAACTGAGAACAAGCTATTTTGATGGAAATTACAATTGAAAATGTAAACTACACTACCTACGGTTACATTTAACTAAGACTACACTAACTAACTTCCAATTCTGCTTCACTCTCTCTTTATAGCATCCCCTTGTGTTGTGTGGGTCCCACCAGTCAAATCCCACCAAAAATAGTATCAGTTGGATCACCTATGCCTTCTCTCCATGTTTGGCGGGAAACTTTATTTTATGCCAATTGGGGACTGAGGTGAAATTGGAGGGGGAGGTGGAGGTGATAGATGGTTCAGAGGTGTATGGGGATGTGTAATTTGAGGATAAGGGAGGTGGTAGCAGACTCAAGTGGTGCAAGGGGGGGAAATACCAGGTGGTTTGGCTGTGGTGAGTGAGGGAGAGGGAAGGGGGTTGTTTGACTGGTATTTGACCCTGGGTGGACTTGGTTTATTATGTGGCTGGTGAAATGGAATGGGCCAAGGGTGGGCTTAGGTTTAGTGGATTGGATTGGTTTAGGTTTTAGTTAATAATAAGGGTCCGGATTTGGTTTTAGTTATTTAGGAAATCACAAGGACCATTATTGCACAAAGCTGAAATTATATGGGTGTGTTTTGGCATTATCTCAAAATGTTTCATGGGGTGTAACATGCCAATGATGAATAGTATGAGGTTAAGTTTCGAATTTTTCACTTTATAATACCCAGGGACTAAATCTGCCAATTCACCAAACTTCAGGGACCTGACTTGTAATTTCACCAAACTTTCTACCCAGGGACCAAACCTGCCATAAAAGATTAGTATAAGGACAAAATTTGTTTTTCTCAAAGTTTTAATATCCCAGGGACCATTTTTGACAATTTTGCAAAGTACAGGGACTAAACTTGTAATTTTATGAAACTTTGCACCAAAGGACTAATTATGTAACTTTTTGATTTAAAAGGACCTTTGGTGACTTTTTCAAGTTTTTAGAATGACCAGGGACTAGATTTGACAACTTTTGAAAGTTGGGGGACTGAAACTACCAATATTGCAAACTTTGTGCGTTTTTCATCTGTTTTTGCTTATTTTGCATTTGAAACATGTAAAACACTTTCCTGGGATATTTTCACTATTTTGATTCATTATTGAGTGTTTTTGGATATTTTGGCAGCTCAGAAATGGTAAAAATGATGAGTATTTACACACTCATCAATCCCCCACACTAAAACATTGCTAGTCCCTAGCAATCTTTTGAGAAAAACCTGATGGATTTGAAATTCTCTTTACCAAAAGCCATCACTTCTGGAGTAGCCAGGTGTAAGAACTGTGGCACACCTGATAACCGTGTGATTTTGAGCAAACCACCAGCTGTCAACGGATTTGATTAGTCTTTACCAAAAGCCGTTTGCTTCTGGACTAGCCAACTCTTGATGGAATAGTCAACATCTTGGTGAGCCAACTCATTTGTTTTTCCACTGCCTTTACCACAAGCCATAATCTTGCGGGCTAGCCAACTCATTTGTTTTTGGGGATTTGAGGAACCATACAATTTTGGGCAAATTGCCAGCCGTAAACGGATTTGAGATGTCTTTACCAAGAGCCGTTTGCTCCTGGACTAGCCAATCCCTTTTGTCGGTTAGACAAGGCGGACTGATTACCACAAAAAAATTTTGAGCTCCAGTGAAAAATTTTTGAAAATTTTTGTCAAAAACGGGGGTATAAGATAGTAAAATGTGATAAAATTCGCTAGAATAGCGAATACCCCCCCACACTAAGCATGAATATTGTCCTCAATATTCAAAGTCCCGGCTATTATGCCGACTCTTGGAACGTAAAAGGGCAACATTACAAGCTAAATGTGGAAACACAATTTTGTTTTTCACTTTTGTGATCATAGCATGGGGGACTCCCCCACACTTTAGGGTGAAAACCCTATAAGCATGCTACTGTTTTTGTTTACCGAGTCGCTAGCTTGACTCGACCCCGAATTTATTTGTCCTTGGGGAAGCATGATGTGGAAGAAATAATCTCCATCGGACTTTCATTCAAGATGTTTGGATAAACATTTGAAGCACGTGAAAGTTCCACACCGATTAGACATAATCCCGTCTCAAGATAATGGTAAATGAAAATGCCGGGATCAAAGATGATATCTTCATTCCCGAAGGAGTGAAGAACAGGAGAAGTCACCCTGTAGGTGAAGAAAAGGAAGAAAACCATGATGAAAATCATGATAAGATCTTCTTCCTCGAAGGCAGACTCATTAGCCTGATTTTGGATTTCAAAGGTTAAGCTCGAAAACATCCCGGGAGGGTGGGTGGGAATTTGCAAATTTTGATTGAGCCCGAACCGTCAGATTATTATTGACCAAAGTCAATAAGTCAAAGACAGTCTAGAATCAATACTCCGGAAGAGTCATGATATGAGTGAGTTCACAGGAGAACTCATCAAATGTGAATGAATCATATTCTGGATTGATGTGCGTGAGTTCACAGGAGAACTCGTCGAAGGTAAATGATTCATAATCGGGGAGAGAATTATGAGAATGAGAAGTGGTGTTGCCACTAATCTTCTCTCCCATAGGATCAAAAGTAAAGGCTTCAAACTCCGGAATAAGATCATCGGAGAAGATGTCACTATCCTTAATGGGGATAGGAGGTGAAATAGGTTTCTCTTTGAAAGCCTCGATTTTTGCAATGAGGAGATTGACTTTCACTAATGTTGCACGAAGTGCTTCATCCTTGATTTCAGTGTCAATCTCATCATTCTCTTCTTCTAAGCTAACTAGCTCAGAAGGTAATTCTTCCACATGACTGATGTCTCCAGAAGATAAAGAATTTTCATCAGCATGTGAAGTACTAAGCTCGATGTTGGGATTAGAGTTTAAAAGATTTTCAGTTTCTCCCACATCGGCTTCAAGATCAAGGAGACCATCATCATTTCTCAAAGGAAGTGGATTGATGTGAGTAAGTTCGTTTGTGAACTCCTCAATAAGAGGGTAAACATCCGAATGAGGCAATGGTGCCTCCTCATACTCAACTTCTCCATAAGATGTACAATCATCATTAAAATCGGAGAAAGTCTCAAAATGATCTTTTGGATTTTCAGGGTGAGCAGGCAGATCACACACATGATCAAGAGTTCCCTGTGACTCTCTTGGGATTGGGACAAGGATCTCAGCACTAGACTTTATTAATTCGTCCGATTCCTTATTAGGAACAGTGCTAAGATGCTCATCCCCCATGATTAGAGAGTGAGTGTGAACTTCGGGTGTGATAACAGCAGACTGAGGGAGTTGAGAAGGACTAGCAGTCATGGTTTCTACAAGTTCCATGATTTCTACTGCTAGTGATTCAATCATAATCTTTTCTCCTTGTATTTCTACTGAAGCAGTTTCAAGAGGTTTCTCAGATACCTTTGGGATTGGAACAAGGTCATCAATCTCCTCAAGAGGATTGCTTTTGACTTCCTTGTCCCCCATTGGCAAGATATCTGAAGTTTTCTTAGGTTTTACCTCTTGAAATGGCTCATCCTCATCATTTTCATCCTCAAAATAAAATGAGTTAACAGGAGGCTTTTGTTTTCTAAGAATCAAATACTTAAGACAGGTTATACTATCTTGAATGGTTTTGTTGAATTGAGTTTGATTCGTAATTATTTTAGTAATCAATTCAGCTCTAGCTAACTCGTCCTGAGGTGGTGGTTGAGGGTTTGTGTATTGTGAGGGCTGGTTAAAACCAAATTCATGATTGTTATAAGGAACCTGTTCATAGACAAACTGATCCTTAATTTGACAATCAGAGCTGTAGTGAGGGCCTCCACAATACTCACAATAGTAAAACTGTTGAGTCTGGTTTGGTGTATTTTGATACGAAGCATTATTGAGATTTGGATAATATGATTCTTGCTCGTATGAATGTGATGGGTAGTTTGAAAAATTTGAGGAGTTGTTGAATGAGTTCTGGTTAGGATCATAAGCAAATGAATTCCTAGAACCACAAAACAAACAACTCCCGTCTCGAATATCGTTACCACATTGTACACATGTACACCAACGACATGGAAAACCGAAAAGTGGCTCACCACAACCTACACAAGGAACAAAAGCCGGAGGTGGGACAAGTGGTGTGCTCTTAGAGCTAGCAATATCCACCACTTCCGTTATGGTCTCGGGTTTTCGAATGTGAAGATTAGGCAAGTCGTTCTTTTCAGTCATAGCTCTAAGCTCTTGGTTTTTGTGTATAACCGTATATCGTGAAAGGTTGGGAGCAATTGTGAGCTTAGATTTTTGGAAAACCGAAGGTTGGACGTATTTAGCACTTTCATATTCAGAGGAAAGTACAGGGTCCTTTGTCACCCCGGTTTCTCGTTCCATTTCCCTCATTGGAAAGGGAATAGGAATCGAAGGTTCATCATAATCAACACGACATCTCGATATCTTTGACAAGGCCATAAGTTTTTCAATGTTGCTCTCATAGGCCCTTTGTTCAAAGAAATCGTCATCGAGAGATGCCATTAATTACGGGACAAGTGGAAGGAGTGAGAATCAAAAGGATAGAGGGTAAAGGGATGAAGAATCAAAAAGGTGAGAGGGTAAAGGTGAATATTTTTGGTATTTTCGGGAAACATGTTTAGTGCACATGCACCAAAAACAATTTTTCAAAACAAATTTGAGGCAAAACCACAGTGAACTTAAACCAGAAATCACAAGTGAATGGCTTCTTTGAAAAAGGTACACCACTCACAGGGATATAAAGGCAAGTTTTAATCTTAAGTTTGGGAACTTATTATGGGTTTATTAATTAATTTGAAAAACTGATTTAGGCTTATGGGTGTGTGTGCAGAAAACTTGGGAAATATTTTTGGAACTGATTCGTTAACCGAAATCGTCCCTTTAAGATTACTCGCAGGCTGGCGGGAGGAAGTAAATAGGTTTCCTCTTCAGTTCGCAATTTAATGTCAGAACTTACCTTAAACCAACTGTTTCAGGTTGTAATCTTAAAGAACACAAAGTAATTTAACTTCACAGTTTGTTTTTGATTTTTTTTTTTTTTTTTTTTTCAACACTTCAGGAGAAGTGTTAATGAACGTTTTTGATATGATTATGTTTTTACAAAAACTTTTTACAAATTTGTGTGAAATTTGTACAGGGAGGGTTTTGAAAACCACTTAACTTAAAACGATTTTGTAAAACACGCAACAACCTCCCCGGTAGCGGCGCCAAATTTTGATTGAGCCCGAACCGTCAGATTATTATTGACCAAAGTCAATAAGTCAAAGACAGTCTAGAATCAATACTCCGGTGATAGTGTAGTGTTTTCCCGGGTCGTTAAAGTCCCAGCGAGATTGCAATGGTGCTTTGGAAATCGTTTATGAGTGAGTGGGACTGAGGACAGTAGCCCAGATGATATGGAATTGATTTTGCTACTGTTATTTTGGTGTTGGTACACAGATATAATATTCACAAAAATCAGATACCAGATATATGCACAAATTCACAATTTAGATCACGTAACGGACTGGAAAAGTGGGGTTTTGGTATTTAACAAACTACAGGGGGTGCTTTTGACACTTTTTTTTTTTAAATTAGAAATGAAAAATGAAATTATGAAAATGATTAAAATACTATTTAATTAATTAAACTAATTAAAATCTAATTTAAATCTAATTTATATTTAACTAATAATTATAACTATTACAAATTAAACTAAAAATTTGCAAAAACAATTTTTAAACTTAAAATAGAACTTGAAGAAAGTATAAAAAAATTAAAATAAATATTTTTGTCTTTTTATGATTTTTCTATTAATTAAAAACTATTTAACTTAATTAAACTAATTAAACTACTTTTAATTATTATTAATACTAAATTAACTTAGAAAATTAAGAGAAAATTTATAAAATTACTTAACCATCACAGGAATCCTAAAAAATTATAAAAACTCTAAAAATTAAGTTTTAAGATTAATCCACTAATTATTTACCTTTTAATTAACTTAAGTCTATTTTAAACAAATAAAATAAGAAAAATAGAAAATGAACAGTAGAATCTCAAAATATATTTTCTAAAAACTTATTATACTATATTAGAACTAGGAAAATTATAAAAACTAAGTTTAACTTTATAAAAACTAAATAAGCTATTTAATACTTAATATTAATTAATAATAAAGAAAACTAAAATTAAATCTAATTAACACTAGATGACAAAATAAAAATCTGAAAAAATTATCAAAATTACTTTACTATATAAGGTATTTAATAAAAATATAAAAACACTAGTGACTTAATTAAAATCTAAAAATGAAAATTAAAATTAGATTGAATTAAATAGAAACTATCACTTATTTTAAACTTGACTTTTTTGGATTTTTCTTTTACAAAATTGATTTCTACCTAAAAATAAAAACTTTTTGTGAAAACAATATTTTTACAACTTAAAAATAAGCTGAGAACACCCCCTATTGCTTATCAGTTTGACTTAGGTTGACCAAGTAGGCAAATAAGCTCACTTGAGCTTGTGTGGGTCCCACAATGATGAAAACAGATGTAAATAAGCTAAACAAACAATAATAAGCCAGAAATGACAAATGTTGTTCACAAATAAGCTGCTAAGGAAGATATAAGCACTTGGTTACTTGCTTATTGATTGAAAATGGGACAGATATGCAAGGCTCAACCAGGTGGGTCCCAGGGATCCTAAAGTCAAACTAAAGGTCAAAGGGGGAACTCTGGTAGGAGGGGGTTGAAGGATGCAAGGTGGGGGGCTGTGGGACCCACTGGGTGGTCAGAAAACCCCCACAAAGGTGGTGGTGGGGAGGTGTATCTGCTGAGACAGAGCACAGCTCAGCCCTGCAGGTCACTTTGTGGCTTTGTGGGGCCCAACAAGAAAATCACAAAAATAAAAAGAACATGGAAACTTGTAGATGAGGTGGTAGAGAATGAAAAGAAACAAGTTTTACATCTAGAAAGCAAACACAAAAATCAAAACAATTTCTCAAACTTTTGGAAAAATCTGATAACTTGAAGTTTTGACTTTACATAAAACTTGGTTCTTTGACTTTATTGAACTTTGAGTGATCACTACTAATGAAATATGATATTATAAGCTAAAATGAACTTAATGAAAGCAATACCAACAAAATCTAAAGCTATGGTGAAGGTTTGGACATCCACAAGTCCAACAGTGGACTGTGAAGGGTTTTAACAAATGATTTTGACTTTTGTATTGTTTAAAGTACCATTTATGACTCCTACAGCCTAACTAAGCATAATAGAACATGTATAAACTATAACAACAATAAGATAACAACAAGATGATAGCAATCAAGCTTTAGCCAAACACCCCTTTAAGTAAACTGTTTGATGGTTTATGAGGCAAAACAAAGATCCAATGCATGAAATTGAAATCTAAACTTATGCTAACACTAAGTAAGCTAAATTAAACTGAATCTAGCCAAAATTGCATTACATAAACTTTGAATACAAAATGATAGAAAATTGCTTACAATGGATATGTGACTAAGGTGGAAAAAACCAAGAACCCAGAACAAGTGACTAACCTAACACCTCACCTGAGGTACTACAAACCATATTCATCCATAAGTACCCTTGCACCAAGCTTCTTTCTCTCTTTTCTCTATTTTTTTATTTTTCTTTATTTAACTTATTATTTTTGGTATTTTCTTATTTATAGCTAAACAGAAAATTAAAGTTTTCTAAAACTTATATTAGCTTTGTCAGAGCTAATATGAGCTTATGCAAAGCTTTAACAACAACTAACAACAACAGTTGAGAATTTGAGCTTTTTGATCAAACTTAAAAATTGCATAAACTGAAACACAATCTGAAACTTGAAATTAATTTTAATTAAAGAGTGAATTACATGAAACTAACTGAGAACAAGCTATTTTGATGGAAATTACAATTGAAAATGTAAACTACACTACCTACGGTTACATTTAACTAAGACTACACTAACTAACTTCCAATTCTGCTTCACTCTCTCTTTATAGCATCCCCTTGTGTTGTGTGGGTCCCACCAGTCAAATCCCACCAAAAATAGTATCAATTGGATCACCTATGCCTTCTCTCCATGTTTGGCGGGAAACTTTATTTTATGCCAATTGGGGACTGAGGTGCAATTGGAGGGGGAGGTGGAGGTGATAGATGGTTCAGAGGTGTATGGGGATGTGTAATTTGAGGATAAGGGTGGTGGTAGCAGACTCAAGTGGTGCAAGGGGGGAAATACCAGGTGGTTTGGCTGTGGTGAGTGAGGGAGAGGGAAGGGGGTTGTTTGACTGGTATTTGACCCTGGGTGGACTGGGTTTATTATGTGGGCTGGTGAAATGAAATGGGCCAAGGGTGGGCTTAGGTTTAGTGGATTGGATTGGTTTAGGTTTTAGTTAATAATAAGGGTCCGGATTTGGTTTTAGTTATTTAGGAAATCACAAGGACCATTATTGCACAAAGCTGAAATTATATGGGTGTGTTTTGGCATTATCTCAAAATGTTTCATGGGGTGTAACATGCCAATGATGAATAGTATGAGGTTAAGTTTCGAATTTTTCACTTTATAATACCCAGGGACTAAATCTGCCAATTCACCAAACTTCAGGGACCTGACTTGTAATTTCACCAAACTTTCTACCCAGGGACCAAACCTGCCATAAGAGATTAGTATAAGGACAAAATTTGTTTTTCTCAAAGTTTTAATATCCCATGGACCATTTTTGACAATTTTGCAAAGTACAGGGACTAAACTTGTAATTTTATGAAACTTTGCACCAAAGGACTAATTATGTAACTTTTTGATTTAAAAGGACCTTTGGTGACTTTTTCAAGTTTTCAGAATGACCAGGGACTAGATTTGACAACTTTTGAAAGTTGGGGGGCTGAAACTGCCAATATTGCAAACTTTGTGCGTTTTTCATCTGTTTTTGCTTATTTTGCATTTGAAACATGTAAAACACTTTCCTGGGATATTTTCACTATTTTGATTCATTATTGAGTGTTTTTGGATGTTTTGGCAGCTCAGAAATGGTAAAAATGATGAGTATTTACACACTCATCACTCGACCATGCATTTAGTGACCTAGCGACCGCCTTGTATTCAAATAAGGACCTAGGAACTAAAGATTTCGAGGATGTTGTTGAGGAACTTGAGGAAGGGGAAATAGATCCAAAGCTAGATGACTACTTCAATCTGTACCCCACTAAGGAGGAGATTGCATACTATAATAATCTTATTGATAATCCTCGACCTCCTTTCACTAGAATCGAACCCAAGATAAAGAGAGGCGATCCTAAGAAAGCTAAGATACCATGTATGATTGGGTATAAACATATTGACAATGCTTACATCGATTTTAAATCCCCAATAAACATTATGTCCTCATGTGTCTATAATGATATAGTGAAGACAAGACTTGGACATAGAAGAGATCCCAAATACCCCGGTGGAGTTTGTAACTTTGTCGGGAGAATTAAAGGTTTACATGTCTTTGTTGGGAATTTTACTTATATCAGTGACTTTATGGTTGTTGAAGATCTTGCTAATGTTATTGATTGTCGCTTGTCCCATGTTGTGTATGGTAAACCATTTGTTGAGGAGTCCAAGTTAGAATATGATGAGATAGAAGGGACAATCCGATTTGCTAATAACACCGATAGAATCACTTATAGGATGCCTAATAGAATGAAAGAATTTCGTTTTGTGCCCCGATTTGACATGGATAACTAATGAGTGCTCAAACACTCATCATTTTTGGTCTAATCTGAACTGCAAAACATACAAAAACACTCAGAAATGCATCAAAATACCAAAAATATTTCAAAATCGTGTTTTATATGTTTTAGATGCAAAATGAGCAAAAACAGATGAAAAACGTACAAAGTTTGCAAATTTGGCAGTTTCAGTCTCCCAACTTTCATAAAATTACAAAACTAGTCCCTGGATATTCAAAATATGGAAAATTATCACCAAAGGTCCTTTTACAATCATAAGTTGTCATATTTTGTCCTTTGGTGAAAATTTGGAAAAGTTTTGGAAATTTACACTTTTGGTCCCTGGAGTTTTAGATTTTGGCAGATTTGGTCCCTGGTGGGATAATTTTGAATGAAAAAATCAATTTTGGTCCTTGGGAATTCACAAAAATCACTTTTAAACCCTGGATGAAAATTTTGAGAAAATTACAAGTTTAGTCCCCGGAGTTTGGAAATTTGCAATTTTGGTCCCCGGGTATTTTAATTTTGGAAAATATAAATCTTTGTACTTGTAATTCTCAAATGTTGTCAAAATAGGTCCTTATGGTTACCTTGGGAAAGTTTCATTTTGCAGCCCTCAAGTTTATGAAAATTACAAAATTGGTCCTTGTGAAATTTATTAAACCAAAAGGACTATTGTTATTATTTTTGAAACAAAAGCAAACCAAACAAGCCTTGGCCTGATCCATGAAACCCCTCAGCCCAACAAATCCGGCCCACTCCTAAAACTAATAACCCCCACCCCTGGGCGTTGACCCCAGTCAAACCTTCAACCCCGATTACTGTTCATCCCTAACCTCCCTATCCCCCTAATTACCAGGTTCATGTCTCACCTCCCCCCTCTTCTCTCCCACAAAATACTCACCCACCTCATTAATATTAACTCACCAACCTCACCAAACCCTCCTCCTCATAAATGTACCCACCAGATACACTCAACCTGCCAAAAATTTTCTTTCCCGCCAAAAACCATTTTTAATGGTTGAGATCAAAACAAAGCCATCCAACGGCTATACTGAAGTGGGAAAAGTCAGAGATGCCTTCTGGGACTTATAAAAAGAAAAGAAAGAAGAGAAGAATGCAGTTAGTTAGTTTTATTTTTATTTAGTATAATTTAGGTCAAAAATGTAGTTTAAAATTTATTGTAAACTTTTTATTTAAGTATTGTAATCTCAGTTTCAGTAGTACAATTTCAAGGATTGTGTAATCAAACTCACAATTTTTCTGTTTAATTCAGTAATTGAATTTCTTAGATTTTCATATTGGTTTAATTGTTGTAAAATGCCATCTTTACTGTTTAAATAAGCTTATTTAAAGACATTCATAAGTTTGCATAAGCTCAGAAAGCTTTAAACAAGTGTTAGCTCAAAAATCTCCTTAGGTCAACAAAAGTCAAATTAAGTTCACGATTTTGGAAAGGTGATGCAGAGGGGTGATATGCTTGTGGTTTCTGGTTAAAAAGCTTGTTGATAAGCTCTCATGAGCTTTTTGATTGTGACTTGAGGTATACTTCCCTGATTTCTGTCTCAATTAACTCTTATGGTTACTTAGCAGTTTTAAATACTCATCTTTGCTTGTGTTTGTTATTGAGCTTATCTCTGGTTCATTATAGTTTTTACCTAGTCCCTACAGCTTATATAATAGATTAGTGTCAGTTAGATTGTTTTAAGTCATCATTTCCTTCACAAAACTCAAAACAGTTTCACATAAGGGGGTGTTTGGATTAACACTGCTTAGGTAGTTTAAGAGGTTCTATTGTTAGTTATTTCTGTCCCTGCATGTTACATTAGGTTAGGATTAGTCAAAACAAGTTTCAAATCCTAGTGTTAAACAACCAAAGTAAAAAAAATCATCATCATTTGATCATCACAGTCCACTGTTGGACTTGTGGATGTCCAACCCTTTACCATAGCTTTGGATCTTGTTGGTATTGCTTAAATTAAGATCATTTTAGCTTATAATATCACATTTCATCAGTAAAATCAATCACAAGTTCATAAAAGTCAAACTGTCTAAGTTTTTCATAAAAGTCAATTTCATTTCTATGCAGAAAATCCATTTTTTGAGGGAATTATTGTGAATTTTGTATAAGGATTGAGAGGTTGAAACTTGTTCCTAGTGATAGCCAGCTCAACTTTTGAATTCCATCTTGGTTACATTTTTATGAATTTTTCCTTGGGCCCCACAGCCACCCAAAGTGGTCTGCAGGGCTGAGCATTGCCCTGTTCACAGCAGCATCACCACCACCACCACCACTTGGTGGTGGTTTTCTGACCAACCCAGTGGGTTCCATGGCCCCATATTGGTTTATTTGAACTCACCTCCTACCAGGCTTGAAAGATTGACCATTGGTTTGACTTGGGAACCACTGGGACCCACCTGAATCAACCCATCTTTTTTGTCCCATTTCTGTGCAGCCAACAAGTTCTAAGTGCTTATTTTGTGGCTTATTTGCTTATTTTGTGATCCTCTTGTGCTTATTCTGGGTTAATCTAGTTCATATAACTCATTTGAGTCTCAATCATCCATTGTGGGTCCCACCTAATGCCATTTTAGCTTATTTCTCACCTTGGTCAAACTAAGTCAACTGTTTGGCTTTTTCTTTCATAATCAGCTTATTTTTTATTTCCAAAAAGTTTGTTTTTACAAAAAGTGTTTGTTTTTAAGTATTAAATAGGTTTGTAAAAGAAAAATCAAGAAAAACAAATTTAATATTAAGTGATAGTTTCTATTTAATGTAATTTAATTTTAAATTTCATTTTTAAATTTTTTTTAAGTACTTAGCTATTTTATATTTTTATTAAATTCCTCTTATATTAAAGTATTTATAGTAATTTTCTCAGATTTTTATTTCATCATTTAGTATTTATTAGAATTAATCTAGTTTTATTAATAATTAATTAATAAGTAAGTTTTAAATAGGATAATTAGTTTTTATTAAGTAAAACCTAGTTTTTATATTTTTTATAGTTTTTATATGTTATAAAATAATTTTAGAAATTTTATTAGAATTTTTACTGTTCATTTAGTATTTTTCTTAATTTAAAATAGTTTAATTAGGTAATTAATAATTAATTAGTAATTAATTAATAGAAAATTCACAAAAAGACAAAAATACATATTTTTATTTTTAAAACTTGTTTTTAGTTATTTTATAATTTTAGGAATTTTATTTTTCATTTTTATAGTGTTTAATTAGTATTAAATTATATTTAAGTGTTTTTAATATTAATAACTAGTATTAAATAGTAATTAGTTAATATTAAATAAATAATTAGTGTAAAAATTAATTTTCTTTTTCTTAAAATTTTCTTTTATCTTTTAGTTTGTAAAAACGTCATTTTCACCCCTGGGGGTTTTCAGATTTCAGTTTTTACGTTTTATTTCGTACGTCTACGTTTTATTTAAACGTGAACGTACGCGTTTTAAGTTTTAAATGTTTCTGGTTTTTCTAACTTTCCCGTCTTATTCATATAGCTTATGTAAGCTATTTTTTCGTATATTCCTTAGTTCAAATAACTCAAACCCCTTTCTGTCCAAATTCACCCGATCACGAAACCGTTTGAATACCATCCACACCTCGTCGGGACATAACGACCCGGGGAAACACTATATTCCGCGGAGCATTGACTCTAGGCTGTTTGACCCTGTTGACCACATCCGTGGTTGACTTTGGTTGACGGTTTAGCATCAATCAATAACATTGGTGCTTTTGAGGACATCAATAAAGAGGATAAGAAAAAGGGCATGGATTATGTATGGGAAAAGAAGAGTCTTTTCTACAAAGATTGCTTGACTCTAGGACCAAAGCATAAAGTCGATAAGGAATTTTCCCATAGGATTATAGGAGCGATTGAGAAAAAGGTGGTTGGTTTCTATAAAGAACATTTACAATCAGAGAGTGAAACCAACGATGAGGTTACATAGTAACCCATGACCTTGAGTCTAGCTACAAGACTCGTAAATAAAGAAAAGCGCTTCTTGGGAGGCAACCCATGTTTTGTGTGATTTTTATTTTGTTTGATTGTTATTTGTTTCCGTATGCATGCTTTATTTTTATTGTTGGTAGATCATGTTTCAAACTAAAATGGTGAAAATACTTCACTTTGTTGTTTGGCTTAGTCTTAACTTCATCTAAAGGTATTTCGCAAAAGATAAGTGTAAGGGGAAACCCCAAATATGTTTTTAAGAAACAAACTCGATCATGATTCTCCACAATATTAAGTGAACATGTATATTAGTATTTGTTAGAGTCAAATGTTTGTATCGAGTCATAATGATGTTTTGCAGGATTTTCCAGGAAGTAGGACCAAGTTTTTCCAGAAATTTTCCGGAAACTTAACAAAAGAATTTCTGCAGGTCACTTCTGACGGCGTCAGGAAGAAATTCCTGACGGCGTCATGTGTAAAATTCTGGAAATTTTACCAGTTTTGTTTTTCTAACGGAGTCTTAAAGTTTTTGTTGAATCTTTAGTTTTATAATCTCCAGAAAATCTGCAAACATCATTCCACAAGCATTATATCTTACTTTGCTTTCTAGGATTTGTTAGCATATATAGATTGCCGCCGATTTTACGCGAGGTTGCCTTGTTTGTTTTCTCAGGTTTAACAGGTTATGTTTGACAAGAAGATGATTTATATTCTGGAATGGAAGCTTTGATTGTTCATTTTCTTAGAGGAAGATCTAACCTTGTTACCTTATTATCCATACCGAGCGAATCAGGGGAGTATTTGATTTCATCCTTTTACTTATTTCACTTTTACATTCTTTACTTGAACATTGGGGACAATGTTCATCCTAAGTGTAAGGGGAGGGTAAATGATGATACCTTACAGATACACTTTCGTATGAGTTTGTTTATTTGATGGTAGATGTGTAATAAAACTATGAGAAATACTTGTTAGTGTAATTTTAACGCCAAATTTAAAATTTTTTACAACATTTAGGAGTGAAACTTTAGCCATAGCAAGCGTCTCATGGATAGGAGATTGTATAACTAGCACATAACCGTACCATTCAGAAAAATTTTCCACCCAAATATGTGAGGTTCGCCTTTAGATTTGATTGGAAAAGCATTTACTATTAGTGCTTATGAGTGTACCGGTAGCATTTAGATTCTAGAACTTGCGTTAGTGATGCATCCCGAGACCGCTAGTGAGACTACATTCGTGTTGTAGGATTTACTACATGATAAGAGGCATTAGGATCACCCTTGTGTTAAACCCGTATCATAATTACTTGACCATTTAAGTCATATTACTTGGCTAGTAAAGTCAATTAATTTTTCCCACACCTTAGCGTTGTACTCATTTTTAGTACACGAAACCCCTAGTACACCCCTCCGAGCCTATCTTTTCGTTTCTAACTTTAAGCATCTTACTTAAAGGAAGAATTTGTTACAACCCACTTAAATGTACACCCAAATCGCCTTAGCCTTCCATGTATGCACTCATCTTTAGTGCATTATTGTTACATGTTAAACCCTTAGTTAATTATCTAATTGATTACATGGTTGCTAAGTCGAGTCATATCCTTGTACATATTGTTTTGGGACGATTGGGACTCATGGGTAAAGTACTTATTTATGGAGTAATGGGGAAGAACATCTATTATTACCCCCATATGTGCATTAATCTTAAAAGTACTCCAAGTGTTTTGATTATCTTAATTCGAGTCATTAGATTAGTTTATTGTAAAATATGTAAAAATTCAAGTGTAAGAGGAATGTTCATTCCCTATGATGTATTATTTTGGATGGTAGGGTAAGAGTGTATGCAAAAAAAAAAAAAAAAAAAAAAAAAAAAAAAAAAAAAAAAAGAAAAAATCGAAAAATCAAGAAAAAGGAAAAAAATAGAAAAAGAAAAGAGAAAAAACATACGGACTACCATCCCATTTCATTCTATGTTTGTTTTATATTTTTGTTATTTTTCATTTATTAGCTTAATTCGAGTCTAGTCTTGGCTTAGCAACGCCATATTGTACATGTAATTAACCAAGATTATTAACTCGCCACCAGTAAAGATTGCCTATATCCAACAAAACCGTGTATTTCATATCCCTATACCTAACGTTACAACCCTTTAAAAATACCTCTTTGATAGTTTATCCTAGGTGCTTACGCCATGTGGTGGAGGTTTGATCCTTTCCCAAGCCTATGGTAATCTATTTTGCTATGACAGGTAGTGAGAGATGTTTTCCATTTCCATATTATGATATTACTTTATTACACCCGAGAGACGTGAGTATCTAAACACTATTAGTGAGGTGCTAGTGTATGACCTCCGTGCTTGTCTTTGGTCTTTAGTGGAACGATTATTTGTTGTAATTACTTTTATATTAGTGTTAAATGATCCCTAACTTGTATTTTGATTAGAATAAAAGCGCATTTGCTTGAGGACAAGCAAATCTCAAGTGTAAGGGTATATGATGAGGCGAAAAATGAACCATTTTTAGGGGGTCATTTAAGCCCAGAATTGAATTTATTTGATCAAATATTACCCTTAATCGTTCCTTTTGTGATTTTAGGTACTTTGGGAGTGAATTCTGGAAAAGGAAGCATTTTGGACGTTTTTGGAGCATAAAAGTGAAGAAAACGGCAAAGACTTAATTTTCCATGCTGGGAACAGTACCTGACGGCGTCAAGAAGGAAATTTTGACGGCGTCAGGAGTAAAATCCATGACGACCCAGAGAAAACCTGAAGGCGTCAGAAGAAGGGCGCCAAGAGTTATTTTGGTGACGGCCTGAAGTTGGATTACACGTGACGGCGTCAAACCCAGATCTAGGCAGTCCGAGAACTTATTTGGCGGCGAGGTGACGGCGTCAGAAATTTACTCTTGACGCCGTCACCTAACAAAATCTATATATACTTTTCTATTTTTCATTCATTAGGAGAGAAACTTGTGTGGAGAATACTAGGGTCGAACCTAATAAACCATATGTCGTTTGTAACAGTATTTTCAAGGGTTTTCACCCCTTGAAACCTTTCATGTTCAATTAAGATAAGTCCTTTTTCAATTCATTCAATATGTCTATGTGTTGTTTGAATATATCTTATGCTTGTCTTGATTTTAACATGCTAGGCTAGATCTTTCATGTGTTTGCTTAGATGTAATGAAACCTAGATGTTAATTATAGGTTGATTGCTTGTTTATAGTTGTAATGGATGAATGATTTCAATGTTAGGCTTAAGAAAACTGGCAGATCTCCATTGTGTAACTTGCTTGAACGTCTTAAGAAACATGAACCGATGTGTACTAGGTTTTTATGATTGTATTTAATGCATGAGCGAATTCTAGTGATCCCATGTTAGGAGCTTCTTAGCCGGCTCGACATATGAGTGAAGTAGGAGCTTTTAGGATTGGGGAAGTAAGTACGTCACCCCATGAATGGTATTAAGGAATACAATCCATCATCCACGCAACTGTAACAAGTAATTAACCTGTAAAAGATATCTAG
The DNA here is from genome assembly GCA_030686995.1 of Artemisia argyi. Taxonomy (NCBI): domain Eukaryota; kingdom Viridiplantae; phylum Streptophyta; class Magnoliopsida; order Asterales; family Asteraceae; genus Artemisia; species Artemisia argyi. Next base: position 40,684,188 of record CM060693.1, on the reverse strand, counting down.
GGAGTAGTGAAATCTAAGTAAACACAATTCTCCCATATATTGCTCACACCACTATCTTAATTTAGTTTATTTTCATATTTGTTATTTTATTTTGATTGCATCTTAGTTTTTGGGTTAGTTGACTAACAACTAATTCCGCCCATCTTCCAACAACCGAGATTTTTATTTGCTTTCTGAAAACATAAAAAATACACAAAGAATCATCCCTCACCTCTAGACCTAGTCTTTAGGCTTTCTAATCCTAGCGACACTATTCCTAAGTTGAACGATCATTCCCCCGGTACTTGTCACTATTCTATACTACAACAATCAGGTACACTGCCTGGTGAGGGTTGTAAGCTTCTCGAGATCCCTCGAGTAAGCCTGGTGCAATTCCCACGCATCAGCAGCAAACACATTAGAAGTACTAACCACATTACGATCTTTTGCAGGTTGTTTAGAAGTAGACCCCATGTTGGTTGAAGTGTTCGCCACTTTCACATCCTTCTTTGGTTGTCTAGATGTTAACGCATATTTTGTGTTATCTTTAGTAGGAGACGTCTTGGTATCCTTAGGAGCAACCGGTCGATACTCAAATTTGTTCACTTGAATAGATATGAACTTCTTGGTATTGCCACCTTTCCGCTTCACAATAGTAAATCTATCATTAGACAGCTTCTTAGATACACCCGAATGAATATCTTTACTTTTACCCATCCCATTCACCACACGTATTGGAGCGGCTTTAGGACAATCATCATTCAAATGACCATAGAACAAATAAGTACTACACCGAGGTGGTTCCCACTTGTATTCAATGCAAATAGTTTCCTTTGTATACTCTTCCCCTACGAGTTTAGGAACAGCCAACACTAAATTGTCACGAAATTCATTGGATGCATTGATTTTTATCAAAGCTCTTACATAAGTACGACCCCATGACTCCAAACACATGGTATTAGTATAAAAATCTAGCGTCATAAGTGTACCAATTTTAGAAGCAATCAAATTCAAACCATCCGGAGTATAAGCAACCAAAGGGACATCGTGAAACTTCACCCACACCAGAACACAAGAAAAATCTTCCTTAAGAAGACTTATCGATGGAGACCACTTGTTAAGAAAGATGGGGATTCCACGAATTACCCAAGGTCCATCTCGGAGAATAGACTCAACATCCTTTATAGACCAGAACTTGAAAAAGAAAAAACCATTCGCGTTCATCGTAACTTTCTGAGTTCCACTCGATCATCACTTGAATACTCTCGAAAGTGATATGTAAGAATAATTGCTTAGGAATAACGATACTTCTTATTTGAATTATGTAAGTCAAAAGGTGTTGCCGCGTATATGAGCTATTGAATATAATTTAATGAATTGCGATGATTCTTCTCGATCGAATAAGAAGACACTTAGTTCATGCAACTCGATCACTTGAATATACTCGTAAGTGAAAAGACTTGCTCAGGGCCAACGATACATTCGTATTTAACTTGCGTAACTCAAAATATGTTACTGCGTATATTCACTATCAACAGAATTTAATGAATTGCGATTATTCTTACTGATTGAATAGAAAGACCTTTGATTCATACAATTCACTAGATTTAAAGAGAACGCATTTTCATATTTAAAGAAAATGCAATATATTTTCTCATATATATATATATAAATATATATATATATATATATATATATATATATATATATATATATATATATATATATATATATGTTTGTATAACTTAAATAATGTTTTCAATTAAACTTATTTCAAATTTAACTTAATTAATAACATTTTTAAAATAATTTAAAGAGTATTTGAATGGTTTTTTACATTTTGCGATGACATGTTTCCAACTAAACCACGTACTAAGCTAATATTTAAATGCATAATTAACTGGTTAACCTTTTAGCGAGGACATGTCCTCCCCAAAAGATTGGCTTGGAAAATGAGGCAGAAATGAATAAAGTGTAGCAAAGGGGGAAAAAAAAGTCAATAATAGTCAACCTTTTGGTGAGGGCATGTTCTCGCCAATGCGTTTTGGTCAAAATTTCTTACTTTTTTTTTAACAAAGTTAAAGCCTGGAACCGCACGCCAATGCATTTGGTAAAAATTTCTTACTTTTTTTAACAAAGTTAAAGCTTGGAACTGAAATGTTTTGTCGCTTAGTGACCTTTGGCGAGGACATCATTGCCCGTTCTGCTTATTATTGTAGTGCGTCATTTGAGCAAGTTTTGTTGCACTAATGGATCATTTGCTATAACTTCAAAGGATGTAAGCTCTTTGTATTAGTAACAAATCATAACTTTATTCTAAAAAACCAATTGATGAAGATGCAAGGTTACTTCAAAAGAAGAATCACCCACTGCAGAAAAGGCAATTCTTATCTTGATGATGATACAAAAAAAAAATATATATGATTATAAACAAGAAAAAGTCATATAATTAGGTAAAATATCAATAATGGTGGGTTGAAGAAAAAGGTTTCCATAGAAAAAAGATGCAAGGAAGAATTTATCAATGGTTCTTGTGGAAAGATATGATATGATAATATAAAGTTTACATTCACACACACACAAAAGGTGAGAAAAGCGTATGTATTTTGTTGCCATAATGAGTGTGTCCCTTATCTTGTTGTTAGTAGGGAATTGAAGAAGTTTATGACGTTTTGGTGTTTCATTATATGCTTATTGGAACACTACTCGTGTGTGTGACAAAAGTGCTCTCTCTTTTTCTCCTTAAAGACAACCGGCCTACAAGTTACATTGAAACTTTTGAAATAAGACCCAATAGTAATATTTATACTTTGTGATATACAAAATATATGAAGATCGATAAAGATTCAGAGACCTAATATGGAGGAATATTAGATGGTGTTTTAATTTGAAGCCGCCGTGGAAAGATATACTTACCGGTAAAAGCATAAACGTAGTCCTAATTGGAATGGATATGTGATCCTATTGATGCATGAAAATCTCTTTGTAAAAATTTTATTGTCGCGTTGCTTGCTTGAGTTATAATGTAACCTGCCAATCTAGCAATATAACCTGAAATTTATGTAAAGTTGTTTGAAGTTATAAACATTCTAAATTGTTAATATGGAAGAATATTTTTGTTATTTGAGATGGTGGTGGGAAGAAAGAGGGCAACATTGTCACTAGGCCAAGGAAAATGGAGGATGCAACATGTAGCTAGAGCAAGTTTTTTTATTCTTACACGACAATTTTACATATGAGACCTAGCAAAGAGCTAGGAAAAAAATACAATTTCCAAAGAGGTTGGAAGAGTGTTACACGGTTTATCAAACCACTCAATCCAAGTTATTATATGGAAATTCTTATGCCGGCTGCTAATCCAGCTAAAAGAGAAAAGCTTGATGTCGTTATAAAGAAGCTTGGTCTTCTTGGGTCTATTAGTAGCAAAAGTGAATTCATTTTGACACCTTCAAATAAGCGAAAGGGTAGTTTGAACTACCGCATCAAAAAGAGTTGCAATGACTCTCTAATCTTAGCTTTGCACGCACGCTAGATTGATGACATCTTCAATGCTTGAATGATCGACAATTGGGAGGTTCCATCACTTGAGAATGCCAGTGTAAGTTATTGCATAAGTTATCGATTTCTAACTTGAATCTTTTTAGATGAATTTTCAATTGTCATTTATCAGTTTCCTAAAGATTCAACCATACATGGCCGGCCCTAAAGACTATAGTTTAAAGATTGTTATAAAACTATTTATGCCATCCATGTCTCTCCCTTGCTAGTTTCATCACACAATTTACAATTCAAGAATTACACGTCTTCCTTTTTAGCCATGTTACGTACATTGTACTATTTACGCACCAATATCTCAGATAATAAAACTGATTATAAATTGTAAAAAGGCAAAGGCATATCAAAAGGAGGAGAAAAAGTTGTAGAAAGAAAAGTTTTTATATTACCCACAAAGGGGTTTAAAAAGTGACTAACTTTTGTTTTAAAAGGGCAGTCCACTTTCTACATTTAATTAACAATTTTCTATTTTAATATGAGTACTATAGACTAATTAACGTTTTGATGCTCATGGAGTATCTTCCTTCATCCTTTTAAGGGAAATTAGATTCCATAACTCATCACTTCACATTTTAAAGAACCACTCATACCTTATTATTCTTCTTTAGGGAAGAAAGGTTAGGTAATTTAACCAAATATCTCAAATTCGACAATATGTAAAATGAGAAAGTTTGAATTTACTTGAACTACTAGCTCAAGGCTATTCACATGAATTTTTTTTACTTGAATTACTAGCTTAAAGCTTGAGTATGATTAATGGTCTGATTTGGAACGTAACTAAACCGTCATTTGTGCTTATACCATACGTAGTATATTATCATATACCTTCAAGATATTCTGACACTCACACTTTAACAAATGTCGTGTGCTTTTTGCTCTAGAACGGGCGCAAATGAGTCGAGCAAGGGGCCTAAATGGGTCGAATACGGGGCATAAATAGGTCGATCGACCCATGGCTTTCTATTTGTATGAACATGTTGATCAGTACTTCAATTTGAGGTTAAGTTTTACAAGAAACAATCTAGCTATATGGAGTTAAAAATAATGATTACTCACCACGCTTACAATTTGTCTTTTCGATCAATTGGATATGAAAAAGACCAAATTTGACATATTGTCATTTAGGGGATACGTTAAATACCACAAGAGTATTTTATTATCATGTTTTTAGTTTTTAGCACCACACGCTCAACTTGGACCATATGTTGTATGTTATATATCTTTGTCATTTGTGCATGGCTTCCTCATGGTTGTTACCACTAATTACCACATGAAATCTATTCCTTGTTTTTTTATTTATTTGTTTTTGCCTTTCGAAACTCTTTCTAGAAACTTTGTAAAAAATCGGACTCATGTTCAATTTGTTAATTAAAACCAACTAAATTCATTTCATAAAAAAAATAATAATAAAAAAAAAGAATGTGAGGATTATTTGTTAATCAAAACCAAAAACTAAATGACAGAAAAAGATGGATCAAGTCGTTCCTTTATTAATGATGTTTTGATTTGATATCAAACCAAAGTAACTTGTCATATAAGATAGAAATTGTATGCTTTTGGATAATTAGAATGTCTTAATTACTCCTAACTTCTAAAAATGGTGTGGATATGTGTTTATTACCATATGAAGTAATAATATATGTATTTTAAGGTGCATTTGATTGACTTTTTTTTTAGTTCTTTATTAAGATTTGATATGTTAACGTTTTCACTTCAAGCGAGGTTTATTCCCTTTTTGGGCGTGGGCACGACTAGCAACCATGCAGAATCCCCACATGCATCAACAGATTATGGAGATCATTTCAGCTAGAGTCACACGAATTAATTATGTATAAAATTTGAAGTTCACATACGGTTTAGCATACTTTATCCAATAAATGCATGCTTGTAATCTTATTTTGTAACTCTCTTTTAGTCTCTAACTTCTTGCTAGAGCTGTAATAAAATTGTCGTTCAAAAAAAGCGTATGAAGTCAAGAGTGATGTAAACTTACAAATGCAAATCGATGACTTCAAGAATTAAAAAGACAAAATTTCATGGATCTAGGATAAATAGCATGTGGTTGCAACTTGCAACTTGTAACTCAATATTTTTGGATTCGTGTAAAAGAAACATGAATCATGCTAACTTGAGAATGAAACTCGATCAATTGGTGAAGAAACTATAGTTAGGTTAAAAAGATAAAGATTAAAAGACAAATTCCATCCTTATGGTAATGGGTTATAAAAAGTTTAAAGCAAAGAAGATAATCATCTTTTTTGGCGATTCTAAAGTAGATATCTTTAAGGTTTAAAGAGGAGATGCTTATCTTTGAATTTCATACTACTAATGTTTCTTGCTTTTGCTTTTTAGGTTATAGTTTTTCATTTCTTTTCCATATTTTATTTGTATTAAACATGTATTTTATAATGAAAAAAAATTCCACTTTCTAATGCTTTTTTCCTTAATATTGGAATGTTGGGTCTTGCTATAACCAGAGGTTGAAAGTTATTCTTTTTGGGAAACACATCACACACCATATAAAGTTGTGCTATTATTTCTTTCCTTCTCTTGATATTTCTTAATTTGAAGATTTGCTTTTCTCCATTGTAAACTGGTAAAAAGAAATCTGACTTCTCAGTGCACTAACCTTACATAATAGTATACCTTTAATCATAACCCAAAAATACAAAAGGGAAGTTAGTGGTACTCAAGTTGAGTTTAGATTATGGGTATAATTTAGTACTCCGTAATACACTATTCCAAACCCATTCGTAAGGGTGTTCATGAAATCAGAGAAACCGACAAACCTAACTAATCTCCTCAAGCAAAATGACATCACTCATATTAATACACGCACAAACCTTCTCGATTGCCAGAACCATTTTTTTTTTCAAGAATCGTGAACGTTGTTATTGTTAGACTAAAGACCTCATTTATGCATGTTTCATTATTATTGTTTTTACTTTTAAACTACTTTAAAAGCATACTAAAAAACTCCTGGTGGGAAATAATAAGCAAATAATTTGTATGGAGCCCCACCGACTTGGTCTTCTATGCACATATTTTTTGATTGCCATATGTTCTTGTCTATATGCACAAGTTTCATGACAGTTTAAAGTCATTATTTGGAAATTGCATATTGTTCTTCCTTACATGAACTTCAGCTAGCATCATTGTAGTGTTTAAATCACAAAAAAGCTAGGAGGGTATCATATCATTTTCATTTCTTTTCTAATCATGCAGTCAAATTTACTCTTAATATGAAATATATGCATCAGAAATGTGATCATTTTTTATTTTGTAAATACCAACTTATACTGACTCGGTATTCCTACCTTCTAATTCCATGTGTCAATTTTTCATGCAAAGACAAAAACTAAGAGTTTAGATTTTATAAGTAAGTGTCCAAAGATGAACACTCATCATAGCTAAAGTTAAACTAGAATTCATAATATTTGGAATTGAAGCAAGAAATGAACTAGTTTCATCATTTTAGTAATTGATACAATGCGAATGATATTAAGTTCAAAATCCAAGATTTATAGTGATAAATCTTGAATTTTGAAATTGATACATTTGTCTACACATTGAAGTAACCCTAAATCATCAATGGACTTTGATTGCTCCTCATTATCTTCATCAAATGAAATATTCAAATCTAAAGATAAACAAGGGCTTCCTTCTTCTTGAACTTTCTGCTTTATTTGTGGGGAACATGGTCTTGATCTTGAGCTAAAGCTTTCGCAACTCAATAAGATTATCGCATCACAAAAACCAAGTTCTTCACCATTCGAGTGTGTTAGTTTCCCTCTTTCAATTGCCCTTTTGATCCCCATTTGAGAGCAATAATCAACTTGGTCCACATCTTCAACCAAGAAAACCCTATGTGGATTCACGGACACTGCTTCAGCGAACCTTTCTAGATAACTACAGCTTTGTTCATCTCTTGACCTCTTGTTCCTTGATTCATCAGTTGAATCGACTCTTGGGGACGATGAGAAGTTGCTTAGAGCAATTGTTGTGTAATTTGAATCCGACCCAAAAACAATATTTGCTAATTCCTTAGCAATCTTTTCTTTTGATTGTGAATCAGTGCCTTGAAAGAAAAACCAAGTCTCTTCTTTTGGTTCATCGTTGTTTAGCTTGTGTTTCCTTCGCACCATTCCCGACCTGCATTTTAATATTGTACTCGCGATATCAGGAACAATATCCTTCTGCCATGGAACCTTTTCTTCTAATACATTGCATAAGATTTTCAAATTTTCGCCATTAAACTCCTTGAATCTTTGCACGTACTCGACTCCGTTATGGTCACTTGAAGAACCTGAAACTGGAGTTGAATTAGGGTTTGATTGAAACCCTAGTCTTGGCTCTCCCTCATCGTGAATATGATATGGTTCAAAGCTCTTCTCCAAGGCTGTAAAGTCCCAAAGTTTACGATCACTTGAGGTTCGATTTGAACTAGGGTTTTCTTGATTGTAGGAAAAACAAGAAGCTGGTGAATAAGGTGAAACAGAAGAGAAGCTTAAGCTTCTTTGAAACAATGGTTTGTTTCTATGAACTGAAGTGCATATTGAGTTCCACTTCTTGCATAAATCTTTTACTGAAACACATTCCTGAATGTACATCAAAATGATATTAGACTATATTATATAAAAGTATACTAAGGCATCTATCATGTAACTTTATAAAGTGTAGAAAGTACGGATAATAAATATTATACTTACTTGATCATGACTATTGACCACTATTTTCTCATCAGCAAGCCAGGAAGGGAGGCTTGATGATCTTGAGCCTTTAGCTTCACTTTCAAAATTGATGGTACAATCGACGCAGCATGTAAGTTGCTTCTCCTCTCCGCTTTCGAGCATCCTTCGACTATCACCATTGTCGGCATGCTTGCATTCGCGCTCACTTTGGATATCACTATAGTAATAAAAATGATCATATATGTGAGAACAAAATTAGATTGCTAAAGACATAAAAACTCCATATACCTATATTTAGTTATCAATTAGACTTTGTACTGTGTATTGTGGACAAAATGTTGATTATGATCATATCGCTATACAGATGCTATGATCAAAAAAGAAAAAGAAAGAAAGTTGTATATATGTAAGAATTCATAGGATTAGAGGGCTTGCCAAATTAAAGATATGATACATCCGTTTTCTTGAACTCGGATGATTTAAAAAAAGAAACTTTTACGTATTAGCTTCAATGAACGAACAAGCAAAACTAAAGAGGAACTAATACGAAATGAAAGCTGGTTTTACCTTTGTGAAACAAGAGTCAAGCTTAAGCTTCCAGCTGGTATTGTAAGAGGATGAAGTTTCCAAACGATTTCGAGTGAAGGGTTTCCATTTCTACACTTCATGTAAGTTTGTAAAGATGATATCCCCATTACCCAAAACTTCGCATTAATCTCTTCCTTAATACCACAAACTAATCTTCCTAATTCGATAATCAAGTGTTCGATTGGACAATAGTAGCCCCTTCCATGCCGCCATGAACTAATCCTAAACTCACTAATCCACTTAAGATCACCTAAGTAAAGAACAACCCCTCTTTGCAGAAACCCTTTTACTAAACTCCTTAATTCACTAAGTTTTTGTTCAACTTCACATCTAGATAGTTGACCAAAAGAAAATAGAGGAATACTTATAAATTTAACATCCTTAAGTGTTTCATGAACCTCACCTTTATCAACCTTTTCCATCACTCTTCTTACTACACCTTCGATGGTAGCAACACACTCACCAACAACGACAACACTATGTGATCGCTGCTTGTTTACAAGATGCTCGATTACGCACGTCACATCCTCATTCCTCACCGTTACTTGACTAAGATGTCGATTATCACCACTACTTTCTTTCGTACACTCTTTAGAAGGTGTTTGAGAGGATAACTCTAAGGAAACAACTTGTTCAACATTAGTTTTCACTTGAGTACTCGAAAAACCAGCTTCCCTCATCACTCTACTAACACTAGGATCATCTAAAATCGATATCACAAGCTGTTCAAGCTCAATCTTTACAGCAAGCAACGGCTGTTGCTGGTTTTCAATCGATCCACGCCTCTGGTGAGCTTGTGCACGCTTGAAGGCTGCAACTAGAGCGTTAGAAATCGAGGGGTGTTGGGGGTGATGTGATCCAAGCATCGGGCTAGACGAGGATGTAGGAAGGCGATTTAAGGCCACGTTGAAGCAAAGCTCGAGGGCTTTGCATTGAAGAGGGTGTGAGTGTGATTGAGATTGAAGGCAGGCGGTTCTAAGGAGGCCAGTGGCGCCCGAAAGCATAGTGTTAGCCACATGAAGAGGTGTTACTTGAGCATGACCACGGCGACGTGCCAGTGTTACAGATTGTTTAATGATAGTTGCTGCATCTGAACTTAAAGCTTGTTGGATAGTGAAACCTCCAGCTCTCATGTTTAGTTTGTTTATCTTTAAGCAAGAAAGATTTTAATAAAACAACATATATGATATGATGTTTAGTTTCTAGCTTGAGTTTTTGGAGTTATGATGATGATGATCTAAGATATGTGTTGATTTGTGAATGCAAAGATGATACTATGATGAAATTAGAGTGTGTGCTTTGCTTGTGGGTGAGGTAAGATTTAGAGGGGCAAAGTTGATTTTGTAGTGGAAAGTGGAATGCATGTGCTGACAAGCAGGAAGAATTCACCAGTCCCAAAGGCAACTCAGCTTTCAAAGGAATCAGTGACTATATTTCTTTGTACGATTTGCTTGCACTTTAATTTGAGCCTTAAAAATAATCAATTATATATATAAAAAAGAAAAGAAAATAAAGAAAATAAGTATTGACCACCATCCAAGATTGGTTGTAAGACTTTTACTATTAGTTGTATTTTGGTAGTAAGTGCCTAAGTGGTATAACTATTTTCCTAGTATTTTAGTACTACTAAAATATGTGATTTTGTTTCACCACTCAAAAAATTTTATAGTTGGAGGTACTCAATAATAATGTCCGGAAAAGAAAGGAGATTATCATCTAATATAATACGTCAAATCGTATAATCAATTCAGAATATTGGTTTGTGGAATTTGTACTTTATATAGTTCCATATCTACTTGTGTATACTTTTATATTTAAAACATTTAACATGAACTATTTAATATACATAAATCCCGATACTTTACACATTAAGAGATGCAAATGCTAAAGTGATTAACAATTCTATCATTTTAGTTTTTGCTTCATGAAGTGATGGTTATCGATTCGATATACTGTCCTAGATTTTATTCCAATTCGCAAAGGGAGTTGATTTGACTGAAAATAGCTTTGAGTAATCGGTCAAAGCACAAAGCTCGGTTGTATTATAGTTGAAGCTCGTTAGAGATTCTTTGGTCGAAATTCAATTGTATTAAGCTTAAGATCAACTTCTTTAAATAATCTTTTAATGGATAAATGGTATGCCGCAAGCATAATCATAATACAATCGGTCGCTTGTTAACGACAATAAGAAATAACCATAGATAATATTATTTCTTATTCAGGGGCGGAATTAGGGAGGTCTTGGGGTCACAAAACACCTATAACACTTTTCTTCATATGGCGGTACAATTTTCTATAAAAAAGTTTAATTTACTAATTTGCATAAGTAATAGTGTATTTAAAAAGGGTGCAACACGAGGACTTCTCAGCGGGTCACCCAAGCCAATACTACTCTCGCCCAAGCAAGCTTAGCTACAGATTTCTGATGGTATCCGGCGCATTAGTATTGGTATGATCGCATCCTAAGTAATAGTGTATTTCTAATATTTGCTTAGTTAATTCGTTGTTTCTGTTCTTTCCTCTAGCTTCTTGCTAGAGTGTTAACAAAATTGCCGTTCAAAAAAAAAAATCGTTGTTTCTGTTTTCATTTCTTTTTATCTTAATTATGTTCCAGTTCAAAAGTATGTCTGATCAATTTATTCCTCGTTCCACCGTCGTGCTTTTCGATGACGATATCATCATTATTTCTCAACGGTAGTTACTTATTCCTGCATGTATCAAAGATATACGATCATTCTTTTGTTGTTGAACAAGAATCTCAGGATTGTAAATCATCTTGCTTTGAACTTCAAAGCCTTACCATCTTCGTGGAACATGAGGAACCAAAGAAAATATTGGATACATATCTTATCAAGCTGTAAAATCTGTAGAACCACAGTGGTTAAGATGAGGAATAGATTATCTGGAGTAACATTGTGAAAGTGAGCAAGATTCATGAGACTAATTGTTTGGTGTAAGATTATGGTAGGGTTAGTTGTCTCAATCCTAAGCGTGCTGATGCATGGAAAGGAGAGCTATTACACTAGCACTCACTATTGCCATTCTATCTTTATAATGTTCATCATAATTTTCAAATATAAAAACTAAAAATAAATCAAATTAAAAGCAAATATTCTCTTGCACATTAAACTAGAGATCTCCCACGATCATTCTTCAATCATCTTCGACCTTTTTAATAAATTGTCTATTCACAAATTACTCCTTATTTGAGACCTTTTGTAGTGAAATCTCTACTTACTATAAGAGTATAAGTAGCGATGAAACCATTACTATTGATAGCAAAATAATAGTACTTACTGTCCTTTTTTAACGGCAAATATGTTAATGTGATCAGACCTAGCAAATTAATCGGCCCAAGTTACAAAGAAGAAGAAAGAGGTTTGTTAGCAATAAGCATGTAGGTTTTATTTTAGGAAAATGAATGATTTTAGGGCTTTTTGCTATCGTTTTCGAAAATTGACTCTCAAAATTCTATCATGTATTAGATTGATTACATATATTAACATCAGCTATTATGTATAAATAAATTAAGATATAACGACATCGAAACATCACACCATATCTTTGTGGACTGCTCGGTTGCTTCAATTCTAAGGCTAAGCCTTGCTTTGATGCGGTTATACACACCACAACTTGGATTTTACGGAGATATAGGAATAGTATTTGCTTCGATTCAAAACCTCCTTGTAAAGATACTCTTTTCGAAGAAATAAATATTCTTTCACACTCATGGATTCTTCATAAGAATAGGAACTTCAATCCTAGTTGGATTGATTGGATCTCGAATACTAGTTCTTCTCGTACTAAATTATTGTAATCTCTTCTAGCTTCTTGCTAGTTTAATCGTCGCCGTTCAAAAAAATCGGGTCATAAAGAACGCCAAGAAATTGTTTACATGGAGAAACAAACTAGATTAAAGACAATTAACTTGAATGTGGTTGGTAAACTCTATGATACAAAGGTCATGTTTAATATCATGTGATTTGGAATTGTGAAAAGCTAAATTAAGAAAAACCGGAACTCGACTATTCAAAAAAGCAATAACAACTTACTAGTGAAACGTAAAATACAACGAATGGACCACCAAAAGAATTTAGGGGCCCATTGGGTCTTTCTAGGGTTGTAACCTATATATATACACTTTTAGAACTAGGGTTTTACTATAGTGAGTGAATCTGATGTAATAATCTATTAAAACAATATTAATTTACTTATCCAATACTCAACAACTTTGAGGATAATGAATATCATCTCTAAACTATCGTATTGATATGAAGAAATATACTTATCCAATACTCAGCGACCTAGTGTAGCATATATGCTTAGAGATGCATTACTATTCTTACTGATGATCTTATCCCCAAGTATATTAGCGAGTACGTATCAGTTTTATTTCAAATGTATTGAGTTATACGAGTACCTTTGGAAAAGAAAAAAGTGTTGGGATCTTACACCCACGACACTGGATAACACAACGATAGTCAAACAATAAAGAAAACGAATAACAAACACAACACACAACGAATTACAAGTTCGACCCCTCAACACTAGAAAAACTTAATATAGATTTGTGACTACAAGATTGGGACGCTTCAACGTTCAATATCCTTACAAAACTCTCTCACAAGTTTTTCTCACCTCTCTTTTGATTATGACCTACATCATCATGCTCTAGTAGGCTAAACACAATTTTTTCCTAATTTGAATACACTTCAAAAGGTTTCTTGAGTCACACCCTAAGAAAAAGAAGCATTGTGTCGAGTATAGAATCAATGATATTTGTGTTCAATTTGTACCTCAATGAAAGAAAACTCGTTATAATTAGTAATTTTTTATTTTTCTTTTGAAACGGTCAAATGAATATATTGAAAATGAAACTCAATATAATAGAAGAATCGTACGACATGCATGTCCGACTAAGCAATAACTAAAAATACTACGTGCACTCAAATCTATAACAACACTCATTGAACAACCATGAGAACATGGGAGACTAACTAGACATGAGTCGATACAAAAACCCGCTAAGAAACACGATGAAGATGGAAGCTAGCCACCAAATCCGTAAAAGAAATAAATTAAACCAAGCTGCCACAAAATATGCAAATCGATATTCCATTAGATACCCTAGCTAGGTAGTTAAAAATTTCTGCTCAGATATCCCTATAACATTCTGTTGAGATCGAGTCTGTAGATAGATTGAATATGATTCGTCACTAGATATCTAGTCAAAAAGATTTATGTATCTATGGCCTAAAAAGACATACAAACACAGAGAGAAAAAGATATAGCACCAAATTATTTGAATGCAAAGTGTTTCTGACCAATGCTACAAAAGGAGTGTTTGAATGAAATAAAGGTGTTACGTTGTATCTCTATATACAAATAACAAATCTATATTTCTCCCCACTCCCTCGTCCTAGTCATTCAGTGCCCTTTTAAGACCATTTCTGTAGGTCGATCTAGTCTCTGCAACAAAGCTAATTAGTTCGTCTATAATTTTTTTTAACGGCGTGTAATTATAGAATCAGTTACGTGAAACCAATAAAAGAAACTAGCCTCCTTCAATTGGATCTCATGTAGAAATAAAAAGTCTTGTTTCAATTGGATTGAGTGGTTTAATAACCCTCGTATTGCTTTATGTAATTAATTATGTACTTTCTGGTCCTAGCTTCTTGCTAGGTTGCTCTATTTTCAATATAATTATGTCGTTCGGAAAAAAATCAAAAGAGAAACTTGTTAGTGCATATGTGGATCGACAGGCCATCACCTTTGTTGTCTAGATATGTTTTGTGTTATCAATACGACTATTCCGTATGAGTTTCTTCGTGATTTTTCCGTGTTTATGTGATCACATATCAGTTGTCAGAGCCTTATATGGGGGTGTGCGGTCGTATAGAGGCCTCCAAATTATAGAGGCCTCAAAATTTTTATATGATATGTATATATATTCTATAAAAGCGACTACATGTATTTTATTTAAAAAGTTGCATTATAAATGTTAGCCGAAGCACTTTGAAAATGATTATTTCTTATTTTATCTCTTTAGAAAATTATTTACTTTCTATTTTAGACCATGTTTTTGTTATTAAACTGAATTTCGCACAGGACCTCCGTAAACCCAGAGATGACACTGGCAATTGTGTCGTTAAAATTTTAATTTCAAATCATCGCTCTCACATAGTCGGATCATATCTTATAATTTATAACCCTCGCCGTTCTTAATTGTATCCGATTTCTCACTTTGTATCTTATTTTCAGTTGCGTCATATCAGTACTGTATTACATATACATCAAAGTGAAGCTTTCTTTTTCTCGATGTTTATCAAGTGTCCAATTATTAGTCTTCATTTGCTTTTTCAAAAAGCAATTAAAGTACGTACTTTCAACAATAATTCCATGAAATCTGAATCTCTACGTACTCTTTTTCAAGAATAAAAGAAAAGCTAGCGTGTATTTTAATTTTAGTGCACATTGTATAGAAATTTGATCAGTGCACTAATGATCTCTTCCAGTTTTGAAGATCAGAATCCAAGAAACTGAAGTTTAAATGGATAATCAAGTAGGTTATGGTCCTAATGTTAATTAGTTTGGAATATTAATAGGGTTTTTCGCGCATACGTGTTATTGCAGGTTCCATCATTGTATAAATGAAAAGAAAAACAATAAAACTAACCCATTATGTTTTACGTATAAGGACCGAAAATCTACATCCTAAGTTTTAGCGTATCACTAAAGAACCGAAAATCTACATCCTAGTTTAAGAAAATTTAGTAACAACAAGAACAACGAACACCATTTGTTAGACTAGTGGTAATGGTGACAAACATCATCACTGCACCACATCAACTTTTCACTCTACCACCAAATATATACCACCGATTCAATCTCAAAAACCTACCACCACGCGTCATGGTAGTGGTGGTGTATAGTAATAGCGTTTTAATTTCTGTGTAAGTAGGGGTGCGCATTGTCCAACCCCTATTACGTCCACTCTAAGCTAAAAGTGATACATGTATGAACAATATGTACGGTATATATATGTCATGGTCGGCTTGAAACGTTTATGATCAACCCATAAAGCCTGAGACTATATAGGTAACTAGACGTTCTGCCGACTTTTAAGCATCCAAAACTTCTTCATTTGCTTAATTACTACCAGTGAAACCCTAACTTAACATTTAACCGACTTTTAAGAACCAACGGATTCGTCATTTGTACGTCACATTATAATCTCTTTTGACACATGTTGCAAGTGAATATAAGTAGCGATATGACATAGGTGTCCATCAAGAGGAAAAGGGATAAACTTTAAAGTACTAAAGGTAAAAATTGCAGAGAAGAGTGGGAAAAGTTGCTCAAATTTTGACATGACAGCCTTGTTAATAAAGGGGACTAATCGAATTACGTTTCTTTTCCAAAAAGTTAGTTATTCCATGTGTTCCATTTAAACCAACTTATATATATTCCCTCCTGAAATTTTCCACCACTTTTCTTATTTTAAATTACAAAAACATTTCCTCTACTTTCTTTAACTTTATCTAGTTTATACGTATAACAAAAAAGGAAAGATGAAAAAGAGAGAATGATACGATGATATGATGCACTCAACAAATTGGATTCGATGCACATCTACATTTGGGAATTACATGTGTACCATGTACATTAGCTAGTTGCATGTATATGTGTTACAACATGTTTAAAAGTTGGATTTACTTTAAAAGACTTGGTTTGAGATGACCGAAAAGATGATGTATTGTTAAACATGACGATGCCTTTTCTGAAACGACTAGACAACGAATTCAAAAATGCGTTGTGACGATGACCACATTAATTTCTCGTATGTACGTGTTTAGGACTAATTGGAGAAAGAATATGTTAAGAATCGAGTTGATCGATGACCATGTCATATGAGCACCTTGTAATAGTTGGTCAGATACTTATTTACATGGAAAGATTATGCTAATGATTCTTTATTTCTTTAGCATCTTTGAAATTTTATAGATCTTGCTCTTAGTGACGGATGGATAATTGTCATGATTTTAATCAGAACACGAAAATTTTATACTTCGGCCGGTATTGCGCATGAACCAAGTTATTCTAGCTGTTTTACATCCTATTGTAAAGTAGGAAAACCTAGCAAAGATGTTGAACATTTACGAAGTAGCAAAGTTTACACGAGCAATTATAGGCAAGGTGTTAACTAATTAACTGAACATGGATAAACAAATTGACGTCGATTTAATTCTTTTATCGTTCAGCAAGATCCCATCAAGTGTCATGATTCATGACAGATAAAAAGATGTTACACAGCATAAGACTACAATTAAACCTATAACCATATCATTTAACCAAAATTTCCTCTGTATTTCACTTTAATTTCCTTCATTTGTACCATATATTTTAATTGACATAATTTTAAGTTTTTTACTACATACTTAGGGCTACTAGCGGCTAGCTTGTTTATTTAAATTTTGTATTAAGTCGTGTTTAAATAATAAATGGTAATGCAGATAACCTCAGTTTTCTCATTTTATATTTTTATTTATTTTCTCTATTAAGTCATTAACAAACAATTTTCATCTAACTTTCTAAATTCAGTTTTTTTCATAGTAAGTCAAATTCAAACTTCACCTTAGTAAAGTAGTATATAATCCAAAATCCATAATTAGCTTTCGTTTAAAAGAGAAAGTAGTATACTACTCCCTCTGTCCCATATTAAATGTCTTGTTAGACTTTTTGAAGTCTTTATTTCTCAATTTTAATCTTAAATATTTTTATTTGTATTATATAATATTTGATACAAAATATATAAATTGATCGATTTTTAATTGTATTTTCATTTCATATTATTTTTATCAAATATTATATATCACAAGTAAAAGTATTTAATGTTAATAAAAAAGAAATACTTGAAAAGTTATAACTGAACATTTAATATAGGACGGATGGATTAGTATATACTACGTAATTTACTACCATGGATATTGAGAAAGTGGATCTTCAATCAGCCCAAAAGAGTAAAATGTAAAATAGCCCAGGACATACTACCTGTAGCCCAATTGAGAATTTATCAAATAAAATATGGGCCACTCATCTGAATAAACTTATTTTAGCATTTTGCAGCTTTTTGATTTACATTTTACTTTGTTCCAAAAGAAATTACATTTTACTAGTTATTTATTTTTCAAAATTTTTAATAGGTGAAATTTTTTTAATAGAGTAAATCATAGCAAAATTCAATTATACATGACTGAATTTATATTAATCGCCTGGTTATATTTTTTCCTAGACATTGGTTTTTAACAAGATTCAATTTCAATTTCAGTTTCAATACCCTTTATATGTGCATAAGATCTTAAGACTTGACAACGCTGATAAAAAAACTGTCACGTCAATTTACCGATAGAAAGCTGGCTGAACAAAGGTGTAACCAGTTTATCTATCTATGTTTACAACGTAAAAAGTTTTAAAAACTAACATTGATTCAATATGTATAGACCGAATGTGTTACAATCAAATAAATCTAGCCCATTAATTACGCGCTAAAGATAAATTACAGCAAGGGACTAAAAACCGTCATTTTGTATGTTTTAGATCACTTTTTAACAGACTTCGAATCAAGATTTTTGGTCCGTTAAACGTATGTGACTATTTCGCAAGTCTACCTAGCACAACAGAAAATTGCCACTGGCTTAATCCGCCACATTCACGCACTCCACGACATTCTCGTAAGTTTTTCATTGCGGCCTCTTCGGCCTCTTTGCCAAAACTTTCTCTGACTCAACACTGTGAAATGGGTTACGAAAACGAAACAACTTTAACAAGAATCAAACCCATTAAGAATAAGCCTGAAGATATTCAGAAGCCCACATACATTGCATCTTTAACCCATTTTTGCCGCATCTTACCTGCAATCCTGTATGACAGATTCGAAGTATGTTAGTACAATTTACACGGGTGTTTTTTTTTTTTTTAAGGTAGCAATGAACAATACTAATGAGCAGGGGTTGTAAGCAATAGCTCTGAGGAGTAGCCTAGATCACCACTCACCCTTTCTTAAACAAGCATTTGAGAATAGTTTTCCTAAAAGATAGCCACAGTTCATCGCCCTTTTGCCAAACGACTACTAATAATCAAAATGTTCACTGCTCACCGTTCTTCGATCCAAAAAGCTCTACACCGCTCCGTGCCAAACAAATACATCACATCACATGTATAACGCTTATCAAATGCTTTATACTATCGATACACACTATTCAATAATTAGTAAAAATTAACAACCCTAAAGTTTGTTGTTAAGAGCAAGGGGTACGAGGAGCTGGTTGGCTCGCGCCGTTCTACCAGCCGATCAAAACCAACGGCGCACCGTACGGGGGCTGGCACCATTGGTGCACTGTGGTAACCAGCCACCGCAGTTGATTCTTTTCTTTTTCTTTTTCTTTTTTTTTTAAAAAAATCCGAACGTTATAAAACGTTAATATAGCCTTTTCTTTGTATTTAATAACCCCAAAAACTCAATTTTTACCCCTTAAAAATTCTATAAATACCTCCTTATTATAATATACTATTTTCTACATCTCTTATTTTTTCCAAACAAAATGAATCCCAACCAACAATAGATTACCGGTATGCTAATCGACCCATAAAACCAAATTCCGGCTTCGTCTTCGAATTCGGCCAACACTCCGGACTCGTCTTCTAATACATACCCTCAAATGCCTTACTATCCCAACCTCCCAAACCCATATGCCAATCTCGATGAACAAATGCAATTTAGTCAATGAAAAATGCAACAACAACAAATGCAATATGCTCAATTTTCTCAACAACAATAAAAACAACCAAACAAAGCCACCGCTTCCCAACTAAATTCCGACCAACAATCCTTCCACCTACGAGACGAAGAAGAGGCGGTCCTGACACCGACGTTGAAAAAAACAAAGATGAAGAACAAGGGGAAGAAAACCAAAGAACCGCAAGCCGAACGTTGAACCCGAGCTCAAAATTTGTGGAGCCAAGACGAGGAGTTGCTTTTGGCGAAGTGTTTCATTCAAATATCCGAGGATCCAAAAACGGGTGCGGATCAACAAAAGGATACGTTTTCGTATAAAATTCTCGACGTATATAATACGGAAGCCAAGAAACGCAACTACACTATTCGTACCAAGAACATGCTGACGGGAAAGTGGGCTCCAATGAATCGAGAGGTTCCAAGTTTAATTCGTTAGTGAATTAAACACTTTTTACGAGTTGGGAGAACGATAGATTTTATGGCAATGGTGCATATATTGTTTAAAAACAGCGACGGGTTTGGACTTTAAACATATGAGCGCTTGGGGCTTTTGAAAGACAAGCGCAAGTGAAAAAATCCCGAAGCGACATTGGCAAGGCGAAATCGTCTTTGGGTTACAGACGAGGAACCCGAGCATTTTGGAGCAAACGCGTTGCCACAGCCAGATGGGTCGTACTGAATTGCTAAGAGTCAACGTTAGTCAAACTCGACCACTAGTTCCGATTCAAACCAGGCAATGTTTCAAGAAATGATGCAACAACAATACAAGTTATACCACAAGGCAAAGATGGAGGTTATCAAACGAGAGTCAAATACGAGAGTTGATTTATACAATTCTCAAAAGATAGCCGAGGACTAGCGAGTGCTACAAATCGACATATACTAGTTATACCGCATGCCAGATGAATCCGATCGACGTGACTATCGTCAATGCCCAAGAAGAATGAATCCGGCCGTCATATCCAACAGAAAACTAGTTAACTTTATGTACTTTTATTTTATTGCCTTTTTCGGTTTTTTTTTTTTTTTTTTTTTTTTTTTTTTTTTTTTTTTTTTTTAATTTCTATGTAATGTCTTTATTTTTTAATTAATCTAATGTGTTTTGATTTTAATTTTATATATCTCTCAATTATGTAAATGGAAAAGAGATGTCCAACAGCACCACATTTTCTAGTGTCAATGGTAACGGCACAAAATGTAATGCCAAAGAATTTTTGGTGCCATAGAATATTTTACTGATGTGGCATCAGTTTTCCCAATGGCACGAGGGTACCTAGTGATCTAAGCAAATGAATTCATTAGAATGTCACATATAAATGATTTTTATTGGATAATCTCGATAAAAGTGGAAACAATCACAAAAAATATGGATACACACACAACATTTGATTCTTATTGGATGAATTATTTTCTTACAACTAATTGTGATAAAATATACAAGTAGTACTCAATTAACCACAACCCTTAGAGATGTCATTAGCAAAACCAAAACATTATTAGTGTTTGCTTATTTTTTCTTACATGTATGATGAGTGTGTAAATACTCATCATTTTATACCAATCTGAACTGCCAAAACATCCAAAAATACTCAATATGTAATCAAAATAGTGAAAATATCCCAGGAAAGTGTTTTACATGTTTCAAATGCAAAAGAATCAAAAACAGATGAAAAACGCACAAAGTTTGCATAATTGGCAGTTTCAGTCCCTCATCTTTCAAAAGTTGTCAAAGCTAGTCCCTGGTTGTTCTAAAAACTTGAAAAAGTCACCAAAGGTCCTTATAAATCAAAAAGTTACACAAATAGTCCTTTGGTGCAAACTTTCACAAAATGTCAAGTTTAGTCCCTGAACTTTGAAATTTGTCAAAAATGATCCCTGGGATATTAAAAACTTTGAGAAAAACAAATTTTATCCTTGCACTAACCTTTTATGACAGGATTGGTCCTTGGTGGAAAGTTTGGTGAAAATTACACAAATGGTCCCTGAAGTTTGAAAGTTTGGCGGTTTTAGTCCCTGGTGAAAATAAATTGGAAAAAATCAACAAAGGACCTTGCACTATTCATAACATGGCATCATATACCCTTGAAAACAATTTGGAAAATGCCAAATCCCAACCCTCAACTTTCGATGAATTGCAAAACTAGTCCTTGTGTAAAACCAAACCGGACCTAAGTTATTACCCAAAATAAATAATCCCATAGTCCAATCCATACCACAAGCCCACACCTTCCTAATCTTTGGGCCCATTTCACCTCAGCCCACCAAAACCCCCGTTTTATATAATCCAGGGTCAAACGTTGACCCTGGTCAAATACCAGTCAAACCACCCCAAACCGCCAAACCACCTTCCCTCTCCCCTGGTATTGCCCACCACCACCACCACTTGCAGCATCATCATCACATCCCCACACCTCCCTGCACCTACCCTCACATCACATTTAATGCACCACCCCCCCCCTTGCCTGAAACAGTCCAAAAATTCACACACCAAGTTTCCCGCCAAAACACGTGTCTTTTGATTAGAGAGTTGCAGTGATCCAATGGTTGAGATTCAAGGTGGGAAATGATCAGAGGCTCAAGAAACTCTAATGGGCAGCTATAAAAGGAAAGAAGATGCAAGGATTATAGTGTGTAGTTTTAATTAGTGTCGAATTTAAATTATCTTTCAAATTCAGTGTAATCTTTCTAATTCAAGCATTGTAGCATCTTAATTATTGTATTTTTAATCTTTTGAAGTTATAAAATCTCAAGGTTTAGTTCTGTTTTATGATTTTGCAATTTACTCTACTTTTTGAATTTCTAAACAACTTCAGTGATCAAATGTACCAAGGTCAATGGACTGAATTAGGCTCATTTAGGATCCCTTAAGCTTATTTAAGCTTTTAGAGACTCTAAAACTCAGTATAACTAGAAAAACACAAAAAAAAATCTAAAAAGTCAAATAAAGTCAACTGTGGTGTTTAGTTCTTGTTTTCAGGTTTGGAGAATCATTGAGGAGCAGGATTGGAGTTGAAGTTTGCCTATCTAAAGATAGGCTTCATAGGAAAATCCCTTGTTCAAGCTAGGGATATCTTGTAAGCTTTTGCTCATTTAAAAATTCCTTTAAGATCTTAGTTATTCTTAGCTTCTGATTTGCTTGTTTGCTTATTGCATTTCTGTGTTTGCTTGTGTCTTTTGTTTGTTAGTTAAGTAATTTTTAGCTTAAAATTAATAGCTTGTTTGTTAGAATAATTAGTTACTTAAAATTTTAGATTTAACTGTCAAATTAGCTCAAGTGTTAAATTTGAGTGATTGTTGTGGTATTCTGTCTCTAAGTGGTTAAACAAGTTCACATAAGTTATAATTTGCAGTTTGGAATCAAGTTTGTACAATCCAACACCTAGTTAATTTGGAAATCATAAAATAATTAAGCATTAAGGGTGTTTGGATTAACTGAGTTTGAGGACTCAGGGTGTGTTTTGTGTGTTGCAATTGGTTGAGACAGTCTTACCTATGTATCTTTAGTCTAGCTCAGTCATAAAACACCCAAGACATTCATTAAAAAGTCAAAATCATTAAGATTTGATCACAACAGCTTAACTGTTGTGATTTTGTGGCTCAAATCTTGTGAATCAGCTCCAAAATAGTTTAGGTTAGTAAGTTTGGTTAGCATTAGGCTTAACAAACTTCAATAAGTCATCTGTGATCAATCAAAACTCACCAAAGTCAAATTTACAAGTTTTTCTCAAAAAGTCAATTTGAACCTTTCAGATTTTTGCTAAAATTACAAGAATTTTTGTGAATTATGTGTTTGGATTGAGGATCTGAAATTCATTGTAGTTAAACTTTGCCACCTCAACTTCAATTTACCAGGGTTTCTTTAATTTTGTGAATTTTTCTTTTGGACTAAAACACCCTTGGAAGTTACTTGCAGGGCTGCAAGTTGCCTTGTGCACCAGTTAACCATCTCACCACCATCACTTTGGTGGTGATTTCTGGCCAACCCAGTGGGCCCCAGAGGTTCCATTTGGTTTTTCCCAACCCCCTCCTACCAGGGAACAAAATTTAACCATTTGTTTGACCTAGAATCAAGTGGACCCCACCTGGAATCCATCATTAAGTCTGTCACATTCTGTGTTGAAATTCAGTTTGCTCAAGTGCTTAATTGCTTCCTAACAGCTTATTTGTGATCACCAATTGTTGTTTCTGGCTTATTTGAGTCAGTATAGCTTATTTGTACCCATTTCCATCATTGTGGACCCCACCCAAAGTCATTTGTGCTTATTTGTCCATTCAGTCAACCAAAGTCAACTGATAAGCAAAAGGGGGTGCTACTGCTTATTTATAAGCTGATTTCAAAAGTATTTTCACAAAAGATTTCTATTTTCAGTAGTAAAGTTAGTTTGTAAAAGAAAATCAAGAAAAACCAAGTTTGAAATAAGTGATAGTTTCTATTTTATTCAATTTAAATTTTATTTTTCATTTTTAGATTTTTATTAAGAACTTAGTATTTTTATATTTTTATTAATTACCTTATATAGTAAAGTATTTTTAGTAAATTTTTCAGATTTTTATTCTGTCATTTAGTATTTATTAGATTTAATTTTAGTTTTCTTAATTATTAATTAATATTAAGTATTAAATAGCATATTTAGTTTTTATAAAGCAAAACCTAGATTTTATATTTTTCCTAGCCTTAATATAGTATAATAGACTTTTAGAAAATATATTTTAAATTTCTACTATACATTTTCCATTTTTCGTATTTTAATTGTTTAAATTACACTTAAGTTAATTAAAAGGTAATTAATTAGTAGAATAGTCTTAAATATAATTTTTAGAGGTTTTTATAATTTTTTAAGATTCCTGTGATGGTTAAGTAATTTTATAAATTTTATCATAATTTTCTAAGTTAATTTAGTATTAAATATATTTTAAATTAATTTAATTAGTTTAATTAATTGAAATAGTTTTTAATTAATAAAAAGCTCATAAAAAGACAAAAATATTTATTTTTATTTTTTATACTTTCTTCAAGTTCTAATTAAGGTTTAGAAAATATTTTTGTAACTTTTTAGGATAATTTGTAACATTTGACATTTTTAGTTAATTTAAATTAGGTTTTAATTTAGATTTTAAATAGTTTTATTAATTAAATAATATTTAAATAATATTTTAATCATTTTTATAATTCCATTTTCATTTTCAATTTCCTTTTAATTTTAAGTTTCAAAAAGTTTCAAAAGCACCCCCTGTAGTTTGTTAAATACCAAACCCCACTTTTCCTGTTACGTGATCCTAATTGTGAATTTGTGCATATATCTGAGTATCTGATTTTTGTGAATATTATCTCTGTGTACCAATACCAAAATAACAGTAGCAAAATCAATTCCATATCATCTAGGCTACTGTCCTCAGTGCCACTCACTCCTAAACGATTTCAAACGACACCATTTCAATCTCGTTAGGACATAACGACCCGGGGACACACTATACTATCACCGGAGTATTGGAACGAGGCTGTCTTTGAATTGTTGACCTTGGTCAATAATATCTGACTGTTTCGGGACCAATCAAAATTTGGCGCCGCTGCCGGGGAGGTTGTTGCGTGTTTTACAAAATCGTTTTAAGTTTAGTGGTTTTCAAAACCCTCCCTGTACAAATTTCACACAAATTTGTAAAAAGTTTTTGTAAAAACTTAAATCATATCAAAAACGTTCATTGACACTTCTCCTGAAGTGTTGAAAACACCAAAAAAATCAAAAACAACAAAACAAACTGTGAAGTTAAATTACTTCGTTTTCTTTAAGATTACAACCTGAAACAGTTGTTTAAGGTAAGTTCCGACATTAAATTGCGAACTGAAGAGGAAACCTATTTACTTCCTCCCGCCAGCCTGCGAGTAATCTTAAAGGGACGATTTCGGTTAACGAATCGGTTCCAAAAATATTTCCCGAGTTTTCTACACACACACCCATAAGCCTAAAGCAGTTTTTCAAATTAATAAATACACACCCATAATAAGTTCCCAAACTTAAGATTAAAACTTGCCTTTATATCCCTGTGAGTGGTATACCTTTTTCAAAAAAGCCATTCACTTGTGATTTCTGGTTTAAGTTCACTGTGGTTTTGCCTCGATCTTGTGTTGAAAAATTGTTTTTAATGCATGCGCACTCGGTCACAAACAAAACGTAAAAATCAGAAAAACGTACCCGAGCTACGTTCTGATACAGAAGAACCAAAAACCGAAATGGCCGCTGGGCCACCACCACCACTATTACCACCCCCTGACCCTCCCAGGGATGTGCCAGCTCCCGATCTCCGAACGATGGAGGAGCTGTGCCAGCCTACCATGCAAGGGCGGGGTGGGCCTATTGCACCACTCACTATTGGGCTACGGACTTTGGCCTCAAGCACCACATGATCCAACAAGTCCAGAATTCGTGTCAATTTCACGGATTACCGGGTGACGATGCTAACAAGCATCTTGACAAATATCTTACGGTCACCCAAAGCATGAAACAGCATGGTGTCACCGATGATGCCCTCCGGCTGTACCTCTTTCCCTATTCTCTCACTCATCATGCCACTGCATGGTTTGACCGACTCCCAAAGAATTCTATTCGTACTTTTGATGAGATGGTAACCAAGTTTCTAGCAAAATATTTTCCACCATCCATGGTTACCAAGTTACGAAATGATATCAGCAACTTCCGACAACGTCCCGATGAGTCTCTTTTTGAGGCTTGGGAACGTTATAAGCTAGCTATTGATCGGTGCCCTAACCACAATATGTTACAAGTTACCATCATAGATACCTTCTATAATGGTCTGACATTGAGGCACCGGGATATTCTCAATGCTGCTGCTGGTGGGACCTTTATGAAAAGGCGTCCCGAGGAGTGCTATGACTTGATTGAGAACATGACTGCCCACCATAACTTTTGGGATTCCTCTGCGGAGAGGGATGCGTCATGTAATTCAGTTACTCCTTCATCATCATCTCCTGAAATAATTGCTCTTACCAAAAAGATGGATGATATTTCTACGGCTGTGTTGAGAATGAACCAAACGATGCAAAATCAGGTTCAAAATCAACAAGTGAAAGCCGTGGCCCGAAGTTGTGAAACTTGTGGGGGCCCACATCTGTATTCCGAGTGTCCAGCTACTGCTGATTTTTCTCAAGAGAACGTTTATGTTGTTCACGGTTCCTACAACACGGGGGGTAATTCTTACCCACCGTAAGGGGACCGTAATCTCTTAAGCTATCGTTCCAACAATTTTCTCGGACCTCCCGGTTTTAACCAAAATCAAAACCGTAACTCGAATCAGAATTTTAACCAAGGTCAAAGCTCAAATTTCCAAAACCCGAATCAAAATCAAGGCCAGTTTAATCAAAACAATTTTCAAAATGGCAATCAAAACCAAGGTTTTCAAGGAAATTTTCAAAGAAACCAGAATCAAGGGAATTACAATCATGGTAATTTCAATCAGAGAAACAATTTTTAGGGTAACAACAATCAAAATCAAGGGAATTTTCAAAACAACCGTGTTCAAAATACCCCTGTTCAAAATCAAAACGTTGTTCCACCCTCGTCTTCCTCCGATGAAGTGCTAAAACAATTCATGAAAGCACAAGAGGAAACGAATCGGTTATTGATCGGCAAGATCTCTGAACTTCAGAAGTCTTTAAATGATCGACCCTCGGGCCGGGGTACACTATCGAGCAACACGATCGCTAACCCGAGGGGCGATGTCAAAGCAATCACTACCCGAAGTGGGGTATCATACAATGGACCCGCGATTCCCACAACCTCTTCTTCTCCTCCTAAGGTAGCGGAACGTGAACCTGAGGTCACTACGGACACGGTACTTCCTACTAATAACGGAGGTATCAACAACGTCCACCCTCAATTTGTCCCGGTCCCGGCTCGTAAGCCGAAAGTTGTATTTGATCCTCCTGTGAGTTCTG
The DNA here is from genome assembly GCA_030686995.1 of Artemisia argyi. Lineage (NCBI taxonomy): Eukaryota > Viridiplantae > Streptophyta > Magnoliopsida > Asterales > Asteraceae > Artemisia > Artemisia argyi. The sequence goes on along the minus strand of CM060693.1, from coordinate 40,656,629 downwards.
ATGAAATCCCAAAGAATGATCCTAAGCCTTCAATTCCATATCCTTCATGTGTGAATGATCAAAAGAACCGCGAAAGAGCTAATCATTAGATGGAAAAATTTTATCAAATTTTCCAAGAATTACACTTCGATATTAGTTTCGTGGACGCTCTTCTTCTCATGCCTAAGTTTGCTTCAACAATCAAAAATCTGATAAGCAACAAAGAAAAACTCTGTGAGATGGCAAAAACTTCACTCAATGAACATTGCTCAGCAGTGCTCTTGAAAAAGCTTCCCGAAAAGCTTGGAGATCCCGGGAAATTTCTCATTCCTTGTATTTTCCCTGGGATGGTTGAATGCTTTGCCTTGGCCGATCTTGGCGCAAGCATTAACCTGATGCCTTACACAGTCTGGAAAAGACTCTCACTTCCTGTTCTCACTCCGACCTGCATGACGCTCGAGCTTGCAGACCGTACTATATCCCGTCCTCTCGGCATTGCCGAAGATATCTTTGTAAAAGTAGGAAAGTTCCATTTTTTGGCAGATTTCGTGATTGTTGATTTCGATGCTGAACCAAGAGTTCCTCTCATTCTCGGGAGGGGATTCATAAGAACGGGTCGTGCTTTAATCGATGTATTCGAAGAAGAAATCACTCTACGTGTTGGTGGCGAAGCCATCACATTCAATCTTGATCAGACTTCAAGATACTCCTCCAACTATGACGCTGAAACTGTTAACCGAATTGATATCATCGATGTTGCGTCTGAGGAGTATTCTCAAGAAGTCCTTGGTTTCTCAGCAAGTGGCAGTACCACTCCTTCTACTGATCCTATCATTTCCGACCCTTCCCCTTCCCTCACTCCGTTTGAGGGAAGTGACTTCCTTCTGGAAGAGGTCGAGGCTTTTCTTGTTCAAGATAGCTCAATCCCAAGTGGGGTTGATGAAAACTATCTTGACCCGGAGGGGGACATTCTTCTCCTTGAAAGATTGTTAAATGACGATCCTTCACCCTCTTCGTCTCCACAAATACTTCATAAAGCGAAAGTCAAAAATGTTGAAATAACTGAAGACTTTCCCGAGGTTGAGCTCAAGGACTTGCCTCCTCATCTAGAATATGCATTTCTGCAGGGTGATAATAAATTACCCGTCATTATTGCTAAAGACTTAAAAGATGAGGAAACGGCTGCACTCCTAAAGGTTCTTAAGGCAAACAAGCAAGCAATTGCTTGGAAACTCTCCGACATTAAGGGCATAAGCCCGGACTTTTGTACTCATAAAATCTTAATGGAGGACGACTTTAAGCTAGCTGTGCAACATCAGAGAAGGGTAAATCCCAAAATCCACAAAGTTATCAAACAAGAAGTTCTTAAACTTCTTGATGCGGGATTGATTTACCCTATATCTGACAGTCCTTGGGTTAGCCCAATTCATTGTGTTCCCAAAAAGGGTGGCATTACCGTTGTCACCAATGAGGATAACGAGTTGATTCCAACTCGTTTGGTCACGGGTTGGCGAGTATGTATTGACTATCGAAAGTTAAATGAAGCCACCCGTAAAGACCATTTTCCTCTCCCTTTTATGGACCAGATGCTTGAAAGACTTGCGGGGAATGAATACTACTGCTTCCTCGATGGTTTTTTGGGTTACTTCCAAATCCCCATTGATCCCCAGTATCAAGAGAAGACTACCTTCACATGCCCCTACGGAACTTTTGCTTACAGACGTATGCCTTTCGGCTTATGTAATGCACCAGGCACGTTCCAGAGGTGCATGATGTCTATATTTTCCGACATGATCGGGAAAGCCATGGAGGTATTCATGGATGACTTTTCAGTCATCGGGGATTCATTCCAAACTTGCCTTTCCCACTTGGAACAAACGCTTAAACGTTGTAAAGAAACGAATTTGAGTCTCAATTGGGAGAAGAGCCACTTTATGGTCAAGGAGGGCATTGTCCTCGGCCATAAAATTTCAAAAAACGGGATTGAGGTTGACAGAGCCAAAATTGATGTCATCGCTAAATTACCTCATCCCACCACCGTAAAAGGTGTTAGGAGCTTTTTGGGTCATGCCGGCTTCTACCGTAGGTTTATCCAAGATTTTTCTAAGATTGCCCGGCCTATGACCCATCTCCTCGAGAAGGATGCTCCTTTCATCTTCTCTCCTGAGTGCATCGAAGCTTTTGAAACATTAAAGAAAAAGCTTACCGAGGCACCGATTCTTGTTGCCCCCGATTGGGACCTACCTTTTGAGCTTATGTGCGATGCTAGTGATTTTGCCATAGGTGCGGTCTTGGGGCAACGTAAAGCAAAATACTTTCAGCCTATACACTACGCAAGCAAAACTATGAGTGAGGCTCAAGGTCATTACACCACCACTGAAAAAGAACTCCTAGCTGTGATGTATGCCTTTGAAAAATTCCGGTCATACTTAATCTTGACAAAATGCGTAGTGTATACGGATCACTCGGCTTTGAAATACCTATTTGCAAAACAAGATGCAAATCCGAGGCTTCTCCGTTGGGTTCTCCTCCTACAAGAATTTGATATCATTATCCGTGATAAAAAAAAAGGAGCCGAGAACCTTGCTGCTGATCATCTCTCACAATTAGAAAACCCTCATCAGGATGTGTCCGAGAAAAAGGAAATAAATGAAACATTTCCTCTCGAGACACTCAATGCGGTTGCTTTTCGTGGTGACTCTACTACCCCATGGTTTGCCGACTTTGCAAATTACCATGCGGGTAACTTCATCGTTAAGGGGTTAACGTCCCAACAGAAGAAAAAAATTCTTCAAAGACGTTAAACACTACTTCTGGGACGACCCCTACCTCTTCAAAATCTGTGCTGATCAAGTCATCAGGCGATGTGTATACGGACAGGAAGCCACTGATATTCTCAAGGCTTGCCATGCTGGACCCACCGGGGGCCACCATAGTCCTAACTACACCGCCAAAAAGGTGTTTGATTCCGGTTTCTATTGGCCCACAATCTATAAGGATGCCCACGAGTTAGTCAAAGCTTGTGATGCTTGTCAGCGTCACGGGAATATTTCACAAAAAAACGAAATGCCACAAAATGCCATTCAAGTTTGTGAAATCTATGACGTCTGGGGCATTGACTTTATGGGGCCATTCCCATCTTCTCGTGGAAACAAATACATACTCGTGGCTGTTGACTACTTGTCAAAATGGGTTGAGGCTAAGGCCTAGGGCTTTAAACGAACTGAACGTTCAGTGAACATTTCATGAACCGTTCGGTAAAAAGTTCGTTTATGTTCGTTTGTTTATTAAATGAACGAACATGAACAATATTTTACGTTCGTTTAGTGAAATAAACGAACATGAAAAAAAGTCTCGTTCGTTCATTTATGTTCGTGAACGTCCGATTAGGCGTTCGTTAATGTTCGTTTATATTTATTTATCTATTTATGTTCATATATCATATCTTTATATTTTATAATTTTAAAAATTGATTTGTTTAAACAAAACAACACTTATAAAACAATATATTGTGAATAATTCAATAAAGTTTATGTTTGTTTGTGTATTTTCATTTATGTTCGATCGTTTATGTTCGTTTAGCGTTCATTTAATGTCTTAATAAACGAACATAAACGAACATGAACAATTCATTTTCTTAATAAACGAACATGAACAAGAAAATGCGTCCGTTTAAGCGTCCGTGTCCGTTTATTTTTCCGGTTAGAATTAAATGAACGAACATGAACAGAGCTCCGTTCGTGTTCGTCCGGTTCGTTTACAGCCCTACTAAGGCCTTACCCACTAACGATGCCCGAGTTGTTGTGAAATTCTTGAAATCCCTCTTTGCTCGTTTTGGAACTCCACGTGCCATCATTAGTGATCGCGGTACTCACTTTTGCAATGATCAATTTGCAAAAGTCATGCTTAAGTACGGTGTTACTCATCGTCTTTCTACCGCGTATCACCCACAAACAAGTGGGCAGGTGGAGGTTTCCAACCGTGGTATAAAACGGATTCTTGAGAGGACAGTAGGTGAAAACCGTGCTTCCTAGTCGGATAAACTAGATGATGCACTCTGGGCCTTCCGTACAGCTTACAAAACACCCATCGGGTGTACTCCATACAAGCTTGTATACGGGAAGGCGTGTGATTTGCCTGAAACAGTCAGATAATATCAACCAAGTAATGGTCAACAAGTCAAACAGCTTAGGCCAATACTCCGGTGAGTTTAGTGTTTCCCCGGATCGTTAGATCCCAACGAGGCGTGAAATCTGAAATATAACGACTTCGAGATCAGGTGAATTGAACAGGAAAAGGGTTTAAGTGATTGTACTACTGAAATATAAGTGTGAATAACTTTAATAAGCTATATCAACTAATACGTGAAATTAGATAAGTACAAGTGAAAAGGGACTGGAAAACGTAAACGTTTAATAATTAAACGTAAACAAAAACAACTTTAACTATAGTAGGAGCTTGCAAGCCTTAGGGGCTTAAATGCAAATTAAATAAACTTGAAATACTTATTTTAATATTACTAAATTATTTAAAATTTAATAAAACCTGAAAATGTAAAAAGATATAAAATATACGTTTATATTTAAGTAAACGTAAACGTACGAAATTTAAACGTGAATTTTGTAAAATATAACTTCCACAAATATGAAAATTATATTTTTGGAATCCTAAACTTATTAGAAATTTATTATAAAATTAAAATTATTTTTATAACTATATAATTAATTATTATTATTTAATAACTATTTTTAATTAGTTAATAATTCACTAATAATTAGAAGAATGTAAAATAAGTCTAGAAATATAAAATTAAAATTTCTAAAAGTCTAAAATATTATAAAACTTATTTTAAAATTAAAATTATATTTTTCACACTATTTATCTATTTATTATTAATTAATTATTATTTAATTATTATTTAACTATTTATATTGATTTAAATTATTATAAATACTAAAAAGACTTAGATAATTATGAAAATTTTTACATATCTAATTAACCATCACAGGAATCCTAAAAATTATAAAAAGTTTATATTATGTGTTGGAACCATAGTTTTACTATTTTATCAAGTCTCGGTCATTTGTAATAATAGGTTGCTTTAGTTATTTATTACTTACACTTATGTAATGTCTCAAGTTTACTAGGCTTAAGTTTTATGATCCATGGGCCTTAAAAGCCCACACGTTTTGGAGAAAGGAAGGAGAGGGAGTGTTGCCCTAGCTCCTTCCCTATATATAGTATGCTTAGGTCTATGTAATACTTGGTTGGTTATTTGAAAACATTAAGGAAACTCTTGCATTTCATTTTCTCAAATTTCTCATAATCATCCCACTCTCATTCTCATCTCATTTCTTACATAATCATACTTGTGTTTACAAAATGGTGACCTAACAAGTGGTATCATTCGCCGGAAGAAGGTGTAGTTTTGTTTTCATTGATTTTTCTTCTCAAATTCGTTTTTTTCATACCGAATTTTTTGTTAAATTTGAAACTTTTGTTTTGTTTCTTGGTTTTTCTCACATATTTGCTTACAAACTTGTGTTTACAATCAAAACAAACCATAAAGTTCCAAACTTTTGCAACAAAATTCGATTTCTCATTACTTGTACTATTTTTCGAGATCTTTTTCAAGTTTAAAATTTTTCATAAAGTTTTCTACTTTCCTTAAGATTTACTCATTTTATTCACAAAAGTACAAGTATCTTGAAAGAAAAACGAATTTAAGGATTGCTTTCTTTGAAATACAAAAGCTACTAAGTATCGAGATCTTCATAAGTACTAAGTATCGAGATCTTCTAAAAAGTGCACTCCCTCGTCTTCGTTTGTGTGAACTCGGTATTTTCTTTCTTGTATAAGAAAGTTAAGTACTTCGACTTTTGGGAAAGTTTTCGAAATTGTATAATTTCGAAAACCAAGTTTCGCTATTTCTCGAAATTTATCGAGAAAAGTGGTTCAGTATCGAAATCTATTTTTTCGAGAAACTTATCTTTTTATCGAGATCTTCCTTCTCGATAAATTATTTCACCAGGTTCTCGATATTATTTCCCAAGGTTCTCGATAATTTTGCCAAGATTCTCGATAAAATTTCACCAAGGTTCTCGATAAGTTTGCCAAGGTTCTCGATAAAATTTCACCAAGGTTCTCGATAACATTAACAGTTTCGATAATTTGCCAAGTTTTCGAAAACTCTTTATCGCAATCTTTAGTGAAATTGTGTTTCTCGATAACTGGTTTATTCTACACTTTCTACAAGATCCATTTCTACACAAGTGTTCGAAGATGTCTCAGCCACCTAATTACTACTTTCCTCATGTTCAACAACAAACATCTCAGCAACAACAACCTCAGCAGTATCAACAACAACATTACCTTCCGCACCAGATGAATCAACAACCTCCTAAATACAATCCACAACAACAATACCTTATGATGCAACAACAGCTCATTCCTCAACAACTACCATATCAAGTGCCACAACAAACCACTCAGTTTTCCTCCAAACAACCTCACTGGTTTGACAGAATGTGTGAAGTTATTACAACTCAACAATCCCGACATGAGGCAGGATCACTTGAAACACCTCCAATGCTTACACCTGGTAATTATGTGCAATGGTCAAGTCGATTCCTACGATTTCTTGAACTCAAGAAACCTCATGGGCCATTCTTGAAACAAGTAATACTTGAAGGACCATTTGAGTGGCCTACACGATTTGAAGCTGGTGATCCAAATGCAGATCCTCCACGTCCTCCTGGTGATAGACCCCTTCCAGAAACTGCACTCACTGAAGAACAGAAACTACATCGTGAAGCTGATCAGTATGCAATGGCTTATATACTTCAAGGTATACCCAATCCGATCTATCGCAGTGTCGATGCTCAGAAAACAGCCAAAGCAATGTGGGAACACGTTCATCTCCTCATGGAAGGCACTCAATTGAACAAAGATGACATGGAATCCAAGCTTTACATGGAATACACTGACATCACTATTGAACCTGGAGAGTCACTTGAATCATACTATCATCGTTTCACAAATGTGGTTAATGATCTGGAACGTCACAAAATCACTGTACCAAGGATCGCTGTGAACTCCAAATTTGTGGGTAGTCTTGGCCCTGATTGGCATAAATATGTGACATTTGTTCGTCAAACGAAGAATCTTCATGATGCTCCATATGGGTTGCTGTATGATTTTCTGAAACACCATGAACCTGAAGTGGAAAAAGATCGAGCTCTACGAGGAGGATACACACCAACATCAACACCAAATTCCTTGGCTCTCGTAGCTCAATCTCCCTATGCTCCACCACCAATGTCTAATCATGCATATGTTCAAGAGCAGAACTACTTCAGTTATCCACAATCTTCCACCTCGAACCAAATGGTCCCTTATGATTCATCTCCACAAGATTCTTCTACTCAACTTGTTCCGTCAAACAACAATGATGCTGTGTACTACTCCAACTCCAATGATGATGACGATGATGACTTTAATATGTTGAATCAGGGACTTGCTCTTATTGCTCGTGCATTCAGCAAATTCTCCAACAAAACAAACAACCGTCAACGTTCATCTTCAAACACAAGAAATCAAGCTGTTGTTAATGATGGAAGAGTGGAAATTCAGAATCGTAGCTATGGTCGATCTGGTTCAGGAAGCTCTTCTGGAAACTATGGGAATGGTCAGAGGTTTAATAACAATACCGGGTTCAGAAACAACTCAGCATCTCCTCTACAAAGGTCTGATTCAGTTGCTACAAGAAACTCCAGCTCAGGGAATGCAGTTTGGTGCTACAATTGCAATGAACAAGGTCATATAGCTACAGCATGTCCCAAACCGAGAACTCGAGGTAGTAAGTTTCACAAGCAGGCATTACTCATGGCTCTTCAAGATGAAAAGGATGGACATTTCCCTGAACAAGACAACAACTTCATGGCAAATGTACACAATGATGATGACATGGAAGATCTGGAAGCTAATGCAGCTGTGATGCTTATGGCCAACATGCAGGAATTTAAGCTCAATGATTCAGGTCCAGTGTATGACACTGACGGCTTGTCTCAGGTACATGACCTTAATGCATGCTTTATTAATGAAATAGTCTCACCTTCTGCTTCTGAATCAGATACGGCGCAAGTTGTTCCATCTTTATCATCTTCATCCTCTCAAAAAGATGAACAAATAAGCACAGTTGTCATATTTGATGATGACACAGTTGTTTCATTTGATGATCCAATTGAGAATGATGAACATGATAATTTAGAACAACATGAACCATCATTTGATCCAGACCCTGACCTCATATTGTTATCTAAACAACTGGATGCTCAACAATTGCAAATACTCAAATGCAACGAGAAAAACAAAGTTTTAAAAGAACAAAATGCATCATTTGCAAGAGACATTGAGTGTTATAAAATTCAGCTTTCAAATCAAGATGAAAAGATTAAACACACTAAAAGTTTTGAAAAAGCTTTTCAAGATTCCTACAACAAAGAACAAGATCTTCAACGCAAAATACAAGATTTAATTGAGTCACACGGAAAGTTGATTTCGAAACTTGAAAGTGAGAAGGTTGAATTAAAAAAACAGGTTGAATGTCTTCAAACTGAACTTTCAAAAACAGAAACAAAATTGTCAAGTTGTCAAAAAGATTTTCATGAACATAAAATACGGAAAAGGAAGTACATAGACAACTTACTCGGTGATATTGTTGAACTTGAAAAACAACTCAAAGAATTTCGTCACATTGTTTACAAACACGGGAACTCTGTCACAACAATTCAGAAATTTACTTTAAAACCGAAACCCAATTGCGGTTATGCACTTGGTGATTACAATTCAATGTTTCTACACACGGCATTCAAAGAAATTCCAAAGATTTACAGTATGGATTATTTTCTTGATAATACGGTTGTGCGTGCTGTTGTTTTTGATACTGAGGAGGAAGAAGAACTTGAAGACGAGAGTCGATCTAAAATGAGTCAAGTTCAATATTGGACACCATATGACTATTCAAAAGCTCCTCCACTTTCAAAATCTTTTGTCACTCAAAAGGAATTACCTGAGAAATCATGGTTTATCGAAGAGTCATATGTTTCATCTCACAATGCGGCTCCTGTCTCACCTGTAGCACAAACAAATGGTCCTTTACCATCATCCGGTGAACTTACACGTTTACCAAAATGTCGTGTCTTAAATTATTTCAAAACCTTTATGGAAGACATTGATATTTTGGAGGAAACAATTGAACGCAATTCTGAAATAAAAATTGAAACTTTTCAATCCGCTTACGAGCGAGAAAAGAGAGATATTTTTCAAAAACAAATGAAACCAATTGTTCAACACCTCCGTCTATGTGCTACACGATGGGATCAGGAACTTCAAAAGGAGGTCAAAAATATGATAAACGTTTTTGATACTGCTGAAAATGAGATTTTGGTCCAAAAGCTACAAACTAAAGTTTTCAAAAATGATGCCGATCGACTCTTGGAACAAGTTCTCTGTGCTGATATTTTGTCTGTTATCATGAATGATCTTTATAATTCTGGTACTTCTTTGCTTAAGCATGATCATTGTGTTGATAATATCTTGTTGAATGAGGAAATTGAGACACTTAAACTGGAAAATGAAAAGTTGAGAATTAAAAATGATGATGTGACAAAACAATTTTCAAAAGAAATTTGTCAACTCAATCAAAGGCTTGAATGGTGTCAAGCTAAAAGTCTTGAAAGGGAATTGAAGTTTCAAAGTCAAAATGTTTCAAACTCTTGTCAGATTTGCAAAAACAACGAGTCCTTAAAAGGTCGATGTCTCAAATACGAGAAAGAAATTGCGGATTTAAAAATTGAAAACGCCGAATGGCAACAAAACCGCGACGACATCAAATATTGCAATGGTTTACTTGAGTCTGAAATTCAGGACAAAAATCACATCATCATTGATTTGAAAGAGAAAGTTAAGCTACTTCAAAAAGGAAAAATGGTTGACACCACGGTGATAGCACCAGGAATGTATCAAATAAACAAAACTGATAAAGGAAACGTTGTTCAAAACACTAATGTTGATACCTCCACTTCTACAGGACTAGTCTCCACTTCTAGCGTTAGCAGACCCAAGCGAAAAAGTAAAAAGAAGAATAGGATCTTGCAACGTAAGAAAGGACACCTAGAAGCTCAGGAAGTAGAAGACCAACTTAGGACTTTGAATAAAACTCATGTTGCATCCGATTTAGATTCTAATCTGGCAAATTGTAATCAAAATCTAAATGTAACGAATGATGAACCTTTGAATGTTTTGAATATTAATGCATCTTGTGTATTTTGTCGTAAAAGCGTATCATCTGGTGATCATACAAAATGTTTAGCTAATTCTCTTCTCAATCGTCATAAGAAACGTAGGACACGCATTCCTTTTAGGCCCACTAATGCCTCTAAGTCTAACTTAGGAAAGCCGTCTTCTACGGTTTCTAATGATATCCCAGTTACCCCCATAGGTGCCGAGAACAAATCTAGGACTGAGCCAACTACTAGTGCATTTAACATTAAGAAAGCAAAAACTAGTTGGAACTGGCAACGTTGGTTACAATACAAACCAGATTTTAAATGGATTCCTAAATTGTTAATTACATGTGTTACTAACCAACAGGAACCCGCATTGTCTTTGGGTTCCACCCTTACTTCTGTTCCACCCGTGTCTTCTTCTGGTGATGCAGGTGGTACAGATCGTTCTCTGGATTGTTGATAGCGGATGCACCCGACATATGACAGGCAATCTCAAACTGCTACACAACTTTGTCTCAAAGTTTATTGGAACTGTCAGATTCGGGAATGATCATTACGCTCTTATCATGGGATATGGTGACTATGTAAGTGGGAACATCGAAATAAGCCGTGTTTATTATGTGGAAGGCCTTGGACACAACCTTTTCTCTGTTGGTCAATTCTGTGATGGGGATCTAGAAGTTGCATTTCGTGAGAAAACTTGCTTTGTTCGCGACCTACAAGGAAACGATCTAATGTCTGGCTCACGCGGCTCCAATCTTTATACAATATCAATGTCAGATATGATTGCAACATCTCCGATATGTCTTCTCTCCAAAGCAGAGTCAACTAAATCTTGGTTATGGCACAAACGTCTTTCTCACTTGAATTTCAGAACCATGACTGACCTTGCTCGTTATAAACTTGTCGATGGATTTCCAAGATTCCGTTTCACCAAAGATCACTTATGTCCAGCCTGTGAACAAGGAAAAAGTACTCGTGCTCATTTTCCGTCTAAACCTGAGCAAAGTACGAATCATGTTTTACAACTGCTTCATATGGATTTGTGTGGACCAATGCGTGTTCAAAGTATCAATGGTAAACGGTACATACTCGTAATTGTGGATGACTTCTCCAGATGGACTTGGGTTTATTTTCTACGAAGTAAAGATCAAGCTCCTTCGATGATCATCACCTTTCTCACCAAAATTCAAGTTCAGCTTCGAAACACAGTACGAATCGTCCGAACTGACAATGGTACTGAATTCAAGAATCAGACACTTCGGTCTTACTATGAGAAAGTGGGAATTGAACATCAAACGTCTATACCTAGAAGCCCAGAACAGAATGGTGTGGTTGAAAGACGCAACAGGACGTTAGTGGAAGCTGCTAGAACTATGTTGATTAATGCTCAATTACCAGATTACTTATGGGCAGAAGCTGTTTCAACCGCATGTTATACTCAAAACCGTTGCATGATCACAAAACGTCATCGCAAAACACCATATCAAATTGTTCACAAAAGAAAACCGAACATCGATTACTTTCATGTATTTGGAGCACTTTGCTATCCGAAAAATGATCGTGATGATTTAGGAAAACTCAAAGCTAAGGCTGACATCGGAGTGTTCGTTGGATATTGTGAAAATTCCAAAGGTTTTCGGATATGGAATCGTCGTACAAAAGAAATTCAAGAAACCATTCACGCTAATTTCGATGAACTCACCCAAATGGCTTCTGAGCAACACAGCTTAGGACCCGAATTTAACCGTCTCAACTCTCCGGCATCTTCAGCTGAACCTTTACCACTTAACCGCAAAGAATTAGAAACCTTGTTTGCTCCACTATTTGATGACACGATTGAATATCATCCTACTGAGGTCTCACCAAATTCCGCTGCTCAACCTGATCACATTCCAGTACCAGACTCACCTCAACAAACTTCAACAAGTGTTGAGAGAGACGGTCCTTCAATTGTATCATCTACAGCAGAACAAACTGGTTCTACTCCCTGCCATCCAGCTGAAGATCCAACACCACAATCAGTTCCACAACCCGCAGAGCATGATCCTGATGCGTTCATTAATCCGTTTGCACCAGCTACTACAGTTCCTGATATAGCAGAGTCGTCAACACGCAACTTGGATCCTGCCAACATGCGAGATTCATATCAACTACACCCGTCAACACACAAATGGACTCGTGACCATCCACTAGTCCATATTATTGGCCATCCAGATGCACCAGTCATGACAAGACAACGACTTCACACCGATGGTGAAACTTGCATCTACGCACTCACAGTTTGTCATGAAGAACCCAAGAACATTAAAGATGCAATGACTTATGACAACTGGATTGAATCTATGCAAGAGGAATTTCAGCAATTCATAAGACTAGAAGTCTGGGAATTAGTTGAAAGACCTGACGGAGTCTTTGTCATCGGGTTAAAATGGATCTGGAAGAATAAACTTGATGCAGAAGGAACAGTCATCCGCAACAAATCACGTCTGGTAGCGAAAGGATACTCTCAACTTGAAGGTCTAGACTTTGCTGAATCCTTTGCTCCAGTAGCACGACATGAAGCTGTTCGGATCTTTCTGGCTTATGCTGCTCATAGGAATATGGTGGTTTACCAGATGGATGTGAAAACAGCATTTCTGAATGGAGAACTCCGTGAAGAAGTTTATGTCAGTCAACCTGAAGGCTTCGTTGATCCTGAGCGTCCTAATCATGTCTACCGACTCAAAAAGGCTCTCTACGGACTCAAGCAAGCCCCACGGGCGTGGTATGACAAACTGTCTACTTTCTTATTGGCCAATAAATTTTTTAAAGGATCAGTGGATCCCACACTATTTACAAAAACCTACGGGGAGGACTTACTTGTTGTTCAAATATATGTCGATGATATCATTTTTGCCTCAACAAAACGAAGTTATTCTAATGATTTTGCTAAATTAATGAAAGATAATTTTGAAATGTCCATGATGGGTGAACTTACGTTCTTTTTAGGATTACAAGTTCATCAATCACCCCGTGGAATTTTTGTACATCAGTCCAAATATGCTCTTGAAATATTAAAGAAACATGGAATGATGACTTGTGATACTTATAATACACCAATGGGTTACACCACAAAACTAGATGCTGATTTACATGGGACTCCCGTTGACCCTACCAAATACCGAAGTATGATTGGGTCCCTCATGTATCTCACAGCTAGTAGACCTGATATAGTTTTTGCTGTCTTCATGTGCTCACGTTATCAGTCAAGACCAACTGAAAAACACCTCAATGAGGTCAAAAGAATCCTTCGATACATAAAGGGAACCATTAACTTGGGGATCTGGTATCCGAAGGATTCTGGTTTTGAACTAATTGCTTTTTCAGACGCTGATCATGCAGGATGTTTAGATACACGCAAAAGCACATCTGGTGGATTACAGTTTCTTGGAGACAAACTTGTGTCATGGCAATCTAAGAAGCAGGACTGCACGTCTTTATCATCTACAGAATCCGAATACGTAGCCATGTCGGCTTGTTGTGCTCAAGTCATCTGGATGAGATCACAACTTAAAGACTATGGCTACCTATTCAACAAGATTCCTATCTACTGTGATTCAAAGAGTGCAATTGCTATCTCCTGCAACACTGTGCATCATTGCAAATCCAAACACATTGATCTCCGTTATCATTTCATCAAAGAGCATGTGGAAAGGGGTACAGTTGAACTTTATTTCGTTGGAACTGAATACCAATTGGCGGACTTACTTACCAAATCCTTGGCACCATCCAGGTTTGCTAGTCTAGTTCACCAGATTGGTATGCGATGTTTGACACCAGAGGATCTGGAAAAGTTTTTAAAATACCACTGATCGTCAAACATCACATCTATCATTGTATAATATTTATCTTTCTTTCTTAACTATAAACTAATTAAAACCCAAAAAGATTTTTCACAATTTTTATTTTTTTTCTTCTTAAAAAAAAAAAAAAAAAAAAAAAAAAAAAAAAAAAAAAAAATGCAAGTATATCGCTTCCTTTCAACACCTTGTTCTTACTTTACAAGTGTTGAGGGGGAGTCACGCGTAAATTTCTTTCACCATTTTTTTAAATAGGTATACTTGCATATTTCTCATAAGCTTTCGGTTCGATGTGTGTGCGGATGGTTTATTTTACAACACCTTGTCTCAAATGGTTTACATCTTCAATAGTTACCTTAACGAATGCACATCTCAACATTTATAGACTTGCTAGGTACTTTAGAGTTCTAGTTTAAGTTCTTTAGAGTTAAGGGACCATAATTGTCAAAGTCTTTAAGGTTATTATAACTTTATGTACACTTGTTGGTTTGTTTTTAAGTTCAAGGACCAAAAGGGGACAAAAGTCAAAATTTCAAAAATATATATAAACAAACAAACCGTATAAACAAACCATCACTAATTCTTAAACCCCTAAACCCTTCTCATAACCTACGGTCCATAATCTCTCTTGCTAACCACGACTCTGATCTTTGAAGTGTAAGTTACCTTGGTTTCACTAGGATATATCTTACATAGGATCTTGGTTAATTTGAATTTCAACGGTTAGATCTCTAGATTTGGTGATATCGAGAACTAGGGCTTGATCTTCGAAAATTGTTGATTACATGACATGGTGATTAATTTGTGATGAGGCTTTATTACTTTGCTTGTTTCTAATGATTCCTCATCAGTTAACCACATTTTAACGTGTTTGAAGAGGTTCTCGATTTCAAATAGATTGGGTCGAAGTGGGTTGTTATGAATCTGTGATTATTTGGTTGTGTTTATTGGTGGGATTTGTGTCTTTGTTCTCTAATGTGCATATTTTATCTAGCTTGGATGTTTATCATTGTTCCTTCATGTATCTCGAAATGCTTGTTCATGTGTTCATATCGAAATCTTCGGGTTTGCCTAAGTTACGTTTAATCTAACTTGGTGACAGGCCAATTTAAGTGGTTACATGATTTGTGAAGTATACGAAGATGTAATCTCACGAGTATTCGACTATATTCTTGTATAAGAATATTTTCGAGATAATTGAATTTTATCGAAATCCTCGAAAATTATCGAGAAACTCAAAGTTCTCGATATACTGATGTTTCTCGATAATAATAAAATTGTTCTCGATAAAATTTTCAGTTATCGAAATCTTCGATTTCTCGATAAAAGTTTTCGATAAATATTAAGTTTTCTCGACAAAATTTTTCTCGAAAATATTTCCATGAATTGAAAAGTTTTTCTCGATAAAAGTTTTCTTTCTCGATAAATTTTTTCGATAAAGCTTGTTCTCGATAACTTTCTCGATAAAATTCTTTCTCGACAAAATTTTTCAATAATGATTTTTTCGATAATTATCAATGTTTTTCTCGATAAACTTTCTCGATAATGTTTCTCGAGATGTCACTTTCTCGATGAAATGTCAGTTATCGAAATCTTTCAAAACTTAAATTTTCTCGATAACATCAGTTTCTCGATAGGTTGTTTACAGAATTGATTGATAAGTTGTTTCTCGATAAGTATGGTTCATTAGTGTTGAGTAATGTGATGTAATGTGAATAGTACTTGTCATGTTATGCTTATTTGTCATGTTATGATTATATGCATTTGTGCTTAATTGTTTCAAGTAGATATCTACATCCAATATCTAAACTGTGCTAACTCCTAACACATTTAGATGTTTGATTTATGGTGATATTTTTCAGAAAAACATGGCTGAACACACTGAGAACGTCGCAGAACAACCTCTTCCATTACTCACCTTGGATGACATCACTCCCGAGAACTACAATGTCACAATTGGCAACAACAATCCCAGAGTCGATTTCAACAAGTTGAATATCACAGAGAAATCATGCAAGATTGTGAAAGATATCCTACTGGCACATCCATGCAAACCACTTCTCACCTGCTCAACTTCAGTTCCACTGTTCTATCTTCATCAATTCTGGCTTACTGCTCAGACCAACTTGGATAATGAGTCTTTCACTGTTACCTTAGATAGCCAAGATTACTCTGTAGATCATGATGTTCTTCGAACAGCCCTTCTCATGCCACAAACTGACAACGAATTTGCTCCGATACTACCTGACTTGGAACTTCTTGACTTCTTCATTGAATTAGGATATGAGGTTGATGATGATGAACCTCTAATCAAGCTTTCCAAATTTAATGTCAAGTATATACCTCAGCCTTGGAGAACATTCTGTTTGTTGGTTGTTAGATCTATATCTGGAAGGAAAAGTGGTCATGAACATCCAAGGCTCGAACACCTGCAAACATTCTGGGGAATGGTGACTCTGACACCAATTGACTTTGCAATTCCTATCATGAATGATATCATCTACAGTATTCAGACCGACCGTGTGAAGACTATGATACCATTCACCAGATTCACCAAGCTTATCATTGAACATCTCTGCAAAAGTTCTCCAGAATACATCAAGAGGATGGCTGATCCTAATGAGCCGAAGCACCTCGTCGAGGACGACTTCCCCACATTATTCATCAAATCAACCACTTCCGCTACCAAGAACAAAGGTATGAGGATTCCCGAATACCTTCTGAATGACAACATTAAGAATAGGGCAAACTTCAAGTTGTATGATCTGGCTTACAAAGGGGAACTGGAAGAAGCAACTACAAAGACTCGTAGCAAAGGAAGTGTAAAGTCTGGGAGTACCACGAGCACCACTGGATCACCGCTTACAAGATCTAAGTCTGCTTCAATGGCAAAACCCAAGACTACTACCACACCTAAACCTACATCCAAACCTAAACCTGCTACCAAACCAAAGAAGAAGGCAACTCCTGAGTACTTTATTCGGGATGAACCTACTCCTTCACCTTCTGACACCGAGTCTGAGTTCGATACAGAATCTGACGAAGAAGAACCAGACTATGAACTGAGATACAGAGCACCTGATGAAGGATTTCCAGCTATAGAGATTGCAGTACAACAAAGTCTGGAAACTTATGAAGAAGAGACAAGGAGAAGAAAAGGAGTCACTATCAATGAGCCAAATGATGATGAAGATGCACCAATCGTTGAACCATTGGTCGATAAACGTAAACTTAAGAGTATAGTTGTCGACACTAGAGATGAAGAAAAGCAGCTTAGGAAAGAACAGAGGAAAGCAAGCCTTGAAAGCCGACTTCTATCACACCCTCCAACACCACCACCTATTGATCAGTCAGAACATGTAGGGGCTACAAGCAGTATGATTCCTCCAACAACGTCAGAATCAGCTCCACAACCTGATGACAACGTTAAGGATACAGACAAGACTGAAGATGTCCACATGACAGAGACTGCTACTTTAGAGGAGAATGTTGGCGGTCAAGAGAACTTAGCTACGGATCAGGAACATGAATATCTTATTACTCCAGAGTTTCTTGCACAAGAAGCAGAGGAAGCAGAGGAACGTCGTCGAAAGGAAAACGAAGAGAAGAACGCGTTCGACACCAACATGTTTCTTAAGTCATCTTCTCAGCAGACTTCCTCAGCACAACCTCCACCTCCTCAAGACTCTCCGCCAAAGGATCCAACTCCTCCTGCTTCTTCTTCAGACTCTCACAACGAGTCTTCATCTGAATCATCACCAGAGCACTCATCACCCACACCATCTGAAACCGCATCTAAACAGCATTCGATCAATGAACCAAAACAACAAGTTGATCTTCAGGAGCAAGTGAACAAACTCACCGACATGGTTACCAAACTTACTAAACAAGTTGAGGAATTCCAGGATTCTACGCAGCTGATTGACAAGTTCTTGAAATCTGATTACGAAGGTTTTATCAGAACTGCAACACATGATTTTCTCACTGATAATCTGGTTGAGATGATTACTCCTGAAGTTGCAAACCTTCTCAAACCAATCAATGACAACTTGGATCACAGAATTAGAAGTGTTACGAAGAAAATGTTGTCTACTACACCCTTCACGCTTCACACCGCAAAATCCTCTACTGTGGCTCCAACCGTCCAAGAATTGTCTCTCAATGACATGCTTGTCAAAATCTTCGACAACCTTGCCACCAAAACCACACAGACAGCTGAAGAAAAAGGCCTGTATGATGCTATGGTAGCTTATATGTCAACTGAGTCATGCAAAGATGCTGCTGGATCCCGAAAACGGACAAGAAAAGATGAAGATCCTGACCCAAACTCCAAAGGCAAGAAACCGAAGTCTGGAACAGGTCCCTCATCCTCTCTACAACCACAGAAGGACTCCACTCCTCCTGGAACTCAACAACAACCCTCTGCTACTGGTGAAGGTCAAACCGAAGATGAAGAAATGTTCATGGAACAAACTGATGACTTCCAAGATCAACTTGACACCGATGACCGTGCTCCACCAACTCATGATTCTCATGCTGGTCCATCATCACCGTCCAAAGCCAAAGACAAAGATGCTACATCCAAGTCTAAGAAATCCAAGAAGAAAACACGTCATTCATGGCTCGACAATGATGACAATCCTCAGAATGATTGGCTGACAGAAATGGTCCAAGCTCAACCTCCTCTGGAAGAAGAAGAACCTCTTCCTGGTAACACTCTTCAGTTCACCCAGGTCATTATGAAGGATCTTCACATCAACAAACTCACAAAGGCGGAGCTTAGGAGAATCAATAGGGATGCACAAGAATTCCTCAAGAAAAGATCTGGAAACAAAGTCGAATACGAATATCACATGCAGAATATAGCTAGTGCAATGTCTGCCGACTTTGACTGGTTAAATCCTGATGTGAATATCGATCTAAGTTCCAAGAATCATGAAAAACCTTACTTCACCGACTGGACCAAACCATTACCGTTGAAAGGATTTCCTGACAAACCGAAGATACCTTACAGCTTCTTCTTCAACAAAGATCTTCGTAACATCCAGCTCACTCAAGAGATATCCAAGAAGAAATATGCTTCCTCACTCACAATCTCAGTACCAGCCGCTAGATACGAAATTCCAGCCATTGAAGAAACCACCCGTATTTTCAGCAACTCCATCGTTGCTTACGACAGAGATGCTCTACACGGAATTCAACATTGGCCTGATCGTCGTCGTCTCGGTTATACAAGCAGATTAGGAGAAACATCATTGGAAAATGTGACGCAGAAATCAAAGATCATCGCTATCTTGGAGATTCAGCAGTCGAAACGGTTTAACTACTTATTCATGCGTGAAATTGTTGTTAAACGACAAGATGAAAAGAAGTACAAGTTCTCCGAAGCAGATTTTCCCAACCTTTATCTCAATGACATAGAAGATATGTATCTTGAAAAGGTTCAGAATAGAATGCGCGGATTCGATAGAGACGTTCAGTACAACTTCATGGCATCGCTACTTCTTTACATCCGACGACTGATTGTTCAAAAAAGAGTGGAAGATCTTCAGCTTGGAGTGGAAAGTTACCAACAAAAGATCAATTTGACAAAGCCACAGTTCTACTTTGATGGTCTCTATGACACACCACAGTTTACTCTCATCCAAGAACCGTTTGGTTTCACATACATCAACAGCAAAAAGCTACAAAGCTTCATGAGGTTCGATGAGGTACATAAATTCTGTGATGTTACACTCAAGTTTGTTCGTGATGGGCTTGTCAAAAGGTTGAATGATGATCGACGTAAGATAGCTAAGGGGGAACAACCTAGATGGAAATCCAGCTCCAGAAGACAAGTTCGTAACTTTGTCTTAAAGATTGAAGAACGGTTATTTCGACGGGAACAGATCAGACGACTGGAAAGCTACATCGGTGCCAGACCATCGTTTCCTGTCAGAAACTTCGAAAGACCAGAACCTCAGTTCACTAACTTCAATGCTCCACTTCCAGACGAAGAATAACTTGGTACATTTGATCATATTTCTTCAATATCAATTGTTTCAGTGATTGAATCATTTTTTTTCTATTATGGTTGGTGCACACATAACAGTGTACAACCCGTGCTTGTATAGAAAGGACCCTGAGGTACGCTTCAGTGCCTCAATCCTAAACATAAGGAGCGAAGGCTTCTTACTTTTGAGTAGAATTAATCAAACATTTATGATTTTTTCATAATTCTGCTCAAAAGGACAAGTATTTCACCTCAATAAGACCTAATCACTTGTTGAGGGGGAGCACTTGTCAAAAAAAAATACTTTGCTCAAAATCAAAAGTTCTTGATGTATCTCCCCATAAGACTCAAAAGGCATATTTTAATCTAAAAGTTTGTCAAAAACACCATTTTATATGCTATTTTTGAGGGGGAGAAAATGAAAAAATGTGATTAAAATATACGAAGTCAAAGCTTTAAGTTGTATCATGTGCGAGCTAGACTCAGTATTAACCCAGGAATTGACGAGATAATACAAGTTAGTAACATCGAAAGGACTTATCCTCGACGGGTAATAACATCAAGTTAGTTACTAGAGCTAGTTGTCACCTAAAAGCTGACAATGCATCTCTTTAACTAACCACGTAAGCGTGTCTCGAAAAGGATATGTCTTAGTAGAAAAGTACCGTCTCGAGAAACTTTCTGTGGACTTGACCAGGCCGGGTAATAACTTCAAGCTAGTCTAACTAGTGATGTAAGCGTGTCTCGAATCGGTCCTGTTCACAGAAAGTGGATCAATTCAAAAGTGTTTGCTCCTCCCGCATGTGCAAATTTATTAAATACTTATGAGCACATGTGCAGGGGGAGCCCTTCAAAAGTGTACGCAAAACTCTCAAAGTGTTAACCAAAATATTTGATTATTACAAACACTTTGAGAGATTTTCAATCAAAGGTTTCTTGGCTACTGTCGGAGTTATAAGGTGATTAAGATAGGAATATCCGTCCTATGATCCGCCAGAGCCGGAGGGATCTACCCAAGGACATCTCCCATAGTTAGTATTAGAAGTCCTTAGGTATGATACGAAAAAAGGAGAAATGAATGAAAGGGAAAGAAGGAGTTGAAGAATTAAAAAGAAAAGTAAAGTAAAGGGTGAAAAGAAATAGCCCTCCAGATGATTCAACCTTAGGGCAGACACCGGGTTCAATACGTATGCTACTGGTTGTTGCTAAGGCGACTCCGGTATTGAAGATTAAGTCGTCATGGACCCAGTGACGCAATGCACTAAACCTTCTTAACCACTCAAGTTCTCTTAAAAGGACTTGTTTCATTCTCACAGGGGAACCCGCGTAACCTATCGACCCATCTCTTAGAGACGGTTGATATTGAAGAAGGACATCCCCAGTCTCCGCATAGGAAACCTAGGTGTGCACTTATTGAGTCTAGAGCCTTGAGATACATCAAAGATCTCTTAGGAACACTTAGTATTTCTACGACTGGTGTTCTACATCAATGGGCATCAGTTGTAAACTATCGAGTCCTTCGCAGATCTTAGCAATCTGCCGAGAACGTTTATGAGAGGATTACGTAAGTATTTCTCAATGATTGAACGGAAACTCCTGTCAGGGTCAACATCAAACAGCCTTGACAGGTCACTTCGTTAACTCCTCGTGAGTTACGCTTAGTGTTTGCGGTGGTTCCATTACGGTCTACAGTCGTGGAGTGATCCCCAGCGACTCACCCAGTCATTGAGCTACCTAGTAGGTCTCGTAAGCTCCTTCGGGAGTATCTGATATGGGAACGGCCTGGATAAGGATTAGAAGGAGTCTTCACACTATGCTGTTGACGAGCTCTAACTCCTTATCTGTAAGTACCGGTTGTTTTATTGCTAACTGTTTACTCGCAGGTACATCACTTCCATGATGGTAGATTCCAACATGCTCATACATACATCTTGAAGTCAAAGAAAGCTCCCCCAAAGATCAAAGCAACACAAAGTTCAAAGAAAGATTCTACGCCAAAAAGAAGAATCTACAAAGTATAAAGACAAAGATCTCAATACATGAAAAGGAACTTCTTGTACGTGAAAGTCTAAGTCCAAAGATGTATGAGTATGTTGGAATGGAGCTCAACCACCACAGACGCAGGAGTGACGAATGGCAGATTACTTCATAAAATTATCACTACAACATCATCAAAGAACAAAGTCAAAGAGCAAAGTACATCCATCATTATTCTTATCATTTCTGAAGACGTCTAAAGCTATGAAAGTCAAAGATAAAGATGAAGACGTCAAGCAACCACGATGACCGACCCTTAGGGGGAGATTGTTGGAACCATAGTTTTACTATTTTATCAAGTCTCGGTCATTTGTAATAATAGGTTGCTTTAGTTATTTATTACTTACACTTATGTAATGTCTCAAGTTTACTAGGCTTAAGTTTTATGATCCATGGGCCTTAAAAGCCCACACGTTTTGGAGAAAGGAAGGAGAGGGAGTGTTGCCCTAGCTCCTTCCCTATATATAGTATGCTTAGGTCTATGTAATACTTGGTTGGTTATTTGAAAACATTAAGGAAACTCTTGCATTTCATTTTCTCAAATTTCTCATAATCATCCCACTCTCATTCTCATCTCATTTCTTACATAATCATACTTGTGTTTACAAAATGGTGACCTAACATTATGTATTTTTAATCTAATTTACTAATTATTATTCTATTTATTAATTAATTATCAATTAAACTAATTATTTTATTAAAAATAGAAATTGAACAATATAAATCCTAGAAAAATTTATATAATTGTTTTACCTTATATAAAAGCTATAAAAATTATAAAAACTATGTGGTACTTTATAAAATATAATTATGCTATTTAATTCTTATTTATTAATTAATTATTAATTAAACTAATATTAATTCTAAATATTATCAAATGACAAAGGAAAATTCTGGAAAAATTTATAAAACTACTTTAATACATAATAGATTTAATAAAAATATAAAATAGCAGAAGTGCTTATAAATAAGCTAAAAAGAAAATTAAATAGATAATTTCTATTAAATAGAAGCTATCACTATAATTAAGTTTGGTTTTTTCTTGTTTTTCTTTTATAAAACTAATAAAATACTTAAAATAAGAAACTTTTGTAAAGGAAAATAATTTAGACACTCAGAATAAGCACTATGAGTGCTTATTACCAAAACAGTTTGACTTTTATTGACTGTGGAAGGATTTAAACACAAATGGACTATTGTGGGGTCCACAAGGGTAAAAGTTTATCTCTCTGAGTTACATGAACTATATTAAGCAAGGTAATCACAAATAAGCAGCTTAAATAAGCTACTAAACACAAATAAGCACTTAGCTTAATATGATTCTGAGACAGAATGGGGACAGAATTAAGAAGCAAAATAAGGTGGGGTCCACTGGTCTAGAGGTTAAACAAAAGGTCAACTATTACTCCCTGGTAGTAGGGGGTTGGGAGAACCCAATGGTGAAGTGTGGGACCCACTGGTTTAACCCCAAAACACCACCAAAGTTGATTGGGTGGTTTAGGTCTGCTGAGAGCCTGAGACAGGGCAACTACCTTGCCCTGCAGGTCTCTTCCAAGGGTATTTTGGTCACTCAAAAAAAATCACAAAAATGAACCAAACATGAAATTCAAGAGTTCAGCTGATAGAGTTAACACCCAAGAAGTTTCAGACCTCAAAACACAACACAAAATTCTATAAAAATCTTGTCATTTTGGTAAAAATCTGAGATCAACAATTTTGACTTTTTAGCAAAACCTTGCACTTTGACTTTTGTGAGTTTTGATTGGTCCTAAATGATTGTAGATGATATAATAAGCTTAAGTAAGGCTAGTTTAGGCTTAAGAAACAACTGATAAGCTTATATGAGTGATTATGGTACTCAAATCCTAACACAGTTAACTGTGTAGGGATTTTTCATATGATTTTGACTATCTTTCAAAGTAACCAAAAGATTTGTGACTTGTATGACCTATGTATACCTAATGGAACATGTAGCAAACAGAAGTAACCCAAGAATCCCACTGAGACTCAATGAAATCCACACAACCAAACACTCTTTTATATTGACTGTAGTGGTATTTTTCAAAGTAAGTGAAGGTTTTAACCAAATCTACCAATACAGAAACTTATGTTATGATTACTTAAACTTATTAAAACACAATGATGTCAATAATCTCAACAAAAACTCATAATTCCACAAAATGCTATATTTAACTGAAAATTTAAATACTAAACAACCTTTGATTTCAATAAACAACTAAGCTATTTCTGTTTATACTATTACTAAATAACTCCAAACAAACATAAATATCACAGAATTAGGCTAAGATAACTATGATCATACAAAATAAACTTAAAATAAATATGAAGCTTACAAGGTGTGACTGTGAGAACCAAACCAAGAACCAAGATCAATTATGTGACTCCCATGAGTCTCTAAACCATAATCCAAAGCTGCTTCCCTTCCCAAATCACTCTGAATCAGAATCCAAACCCAAATATTGTACGGTTTGACTTTTATTGACCAAGTTGTGATTTGTGATTTTAGTTAACTAAACTAATTTTTATGGTAACTAAAAGCCCTTATGAACTTCCTGGGAGCTTATGTGAGCTTATTCTGTCTGTATCATCCACTAAGAACAACACTATAGCAAAATGAGATTTTGAAAATTTGAAAATTGCATAAAACTGAATTCATACATAACAACTGAAATTGATTATTGAAATTAAGTTCACATACACTGAAAAGGTTTAAGAGTACAAGTTACAAGCTTAGGTTACACTGAAAATGGAAAAACTTTACTAGTCGACATACATAATTGAAAAATAAACTAGATACCCCTCTCCTATGCTTCCCCTTCTTTCTTTATAGAATTATTAGACTCCCCACATGTCTCTGAATCTTTCCCATCAATAAAATCAACCATTGGATGGGTCAAAGTCATCCAAGCCGTTTAAAAGTATTTTGGCGCCAAAAGTCTCATAGGCTGCTTGAGGCAGTTTCAAAACAATTAAAGAAATTTGGGTTTTAGTGGTAACTAAGGGGGGACATTTGAGATATTTCTGACCAACTTGGGGTGATATGGAAGGAAAACTAAGAGGCTAGGTGCTACAGTGGAGGAAAAAGGGTGGGAAATGCATTTAATGCATATGAGGGTGAAATGATGGTGTTGGGAAGTGAGGTGGAAGGGACAGGTGGTGTGGTGAGGTGGTGATACCATGGTGGTAGTGGGTGAAGCAGGGGAAGAGAGGGGATTGTACAGTAAGGGTGGTTTGGGGAAGAAGGAGAGGTCAACGGGGTCAACCCCCGTTTTATTATAAGGGGTGTTGGGTTTTGCTTTGGTGGGCTGGGAAACAAGCTAGGCCCAAAAATAGAAAGGGGGATGGGCTAGGCTAGGTATTGGACTGGATTGGTTTGGGGTTTATAATAACTAAAAAGGGTCCGGTTTGTTTATATGTTACACAAGGACCAAATTTGTAATTTTACAAAAATAGAGGGACTGAATTTGTAATTTTCCCAAAGTAGTTTCAAGTACTATTTTTGTCATTTATTAATAACCCAAGGACCAAAGATGTATTTTTTTCATTTTCAAAACCCAGGGACCTTTTCTGCCAATTCCACAAACTTCAGGGACCTAACTTGCAATTTTCTGAATTTTGAAGGGTTTAACTTGTAACTTCTCAAAAGTTATCATAAGGTCCATTTTTGTCAATTTTGAATAGTACAAGGCTTATTTTTCATATTTTTGTATTTACAAAACCTTAGAGACTATTTTTAACATTTTTCAAACTTGAGGGACTAAAGTCGTCATTTTGAAATTTTTAACTTTAAAGGACTATACTTGACAACTTATAAATTCCTAAGGACCTTTGATGATATTTTTCATGTTTTGATTTACCAGGGACTAGTTTTGCCAATTTTTCAAAGTTCCGGGACTGAAACTGTAAATTATGTGAAATGTTTTGTTTTTCATCAGTTTTCAATCCTTTTGCATAAAAACACAATCCAGAGATATTTTATGTATTTTAAGGCATTCCTGTGTGTTTTTATATGTTTTTGCAGTTTAAATGTAACAGAAATAATGAGTATTTACACACTCATCAGCGTGTCATTTACCGATCGAGCTCGAGCATAAAGCCTACTGGGCCTTGAAACTTGCTAACTATGACCTTCATAAAGCGGGTGATCACCGTAAGGTTCAAATCAATGAATTAAATGAACTTCGTGATCAAGCCTACGAGAACTCTTTGATCTACAAAGAAAAGACAAAGAAGATTCACGACTCTAAGATTAAGAACCACGTTTTCAACGTTGGTGACAGAGTCCTTCTTTTCAACTCAAGATTAAAGATCTTCTCGGGGAAATTAAAAACCCGATGGACTGGACCATTCACTATTGCTAAAGTATATCCATATGGGACTGTTGAGTTATCTCAACCCGAAGGTCCCAACTTCAAAGTGAATGGTCATAGATTGAAACATTATTTTTGAGAGGACATACCGCCCATGGTTGTCCCAGATCTCCAAACTTTCCCCATGGACCAATGAATTCGGGGATCGAGTCAAGCTAGTGACTCGGTGAGCAAAAATTAGCAACATATATGGGTTTTCACCCGTATTTCTGACTTCTTTCTACTTTCTACCACCCTAGTGTGGGGGAGTGGCCGTCCCCCACCTTTTGAAAAGTAAATATGTATATAAGTTCTCAAAAAAAATAAAAAATAAAGTGTGATTGTATGTACAGATAAATAAAGTGAAAAATAAAATCGATATTTCCACAGTTAGATTCAAATATTAACCTTTTCCGTTCAGAGATTCGGCATAATAGCCGGGACTTTGAATATTGAGGACAATATTCAGTTCTAGTGTAGGGGGGGGGGAATTCTTACAAATTTTATCACAAAACTTTCTAAGTACCCCCATTTTTAGGCCTAAATTTTTCAAAAATTTTTCACTTTATTTCAAAATTTTTGTGGTAATCAGTCCGCCAAAGTCTAAATGACAAATGGATTGGCTAGTCCAGGAGCAAACGGCTCTTGGTAAAGACATCTCAAAACCGTTGATGGCTTGCAATTTGCCAAAAATTGTATGGTTCCTCAACTCCCCATATCCTCATAAGCAAATGAGTTGGCTAGCCCACAAGATTATGGCTTGTCGTAAAGGCCGTGGAAAATCCATAATTGGTAATCAGCTCACCAAGATGTTGACTTAGTCCATCAAGATGCTGGTTAGTCCAGGAGCAAATGGCTCTTGGTAAAGACAAATCAAATCCGTTGACAGCTGGTGGTTTGCTCAAAATCACACGGTTATCAGGTGTGCCACAGTTCTTACACCTGGCTACTCCAGAAGTGATGGCTTTTGGTAAAGAGATTCTCAAATCCATCAGGTTTTTCTCAAAAGATTGCTAGGGACTAGCAATAGTGTGGGGGATTGATGAGTGTGTAAATACTCATCATTTTATACCAATCTGAACTGCCAAAACATCCAAAAACACTCAATATTGAATCAAAATAGTGAAAATATCCCAGGAAAGTGTTTTACATGTTTCAAATGCAAAAGAATCAAAAACAGATGAAAAACGCACAAAGTTTGCATAATTGGCAGTTTCAGTCCATCATCTTTCAAAAGTTGTCAAATCTAGTCCCTGGTTGTTCTAAAAACTTGAAAAAGTCACCAAAGGTCCTTATAAATCAAAAAGTTACACAAATAGTCCTTTGGTGCAAACTTTCACAAAATGTCAAGTTTAGTCCCTGAACTTTGAAAATTATCAAAAATGATCCCTGGGATATTAAAAACTTTGAGAAAAACAAATTTTGTCCTTGCACTAACCTTTTATGACAGGATTGGTCCTCGGTGGAAAGTTTGGTAAAAATTACACAAATGGTCCCTGAAGTTTGAAAGTTTGGCGGTTTTAGTCCCTGGTGAAAATAAATTGGAAAAAATCAACAAAGGACCTTGCACAATTCATAACTTGGCATCATATACCCTTGGAAACAATTTGGGAAAATGCCAAATCCCAACCCTCAACTTTTCGATGAATTGCAAAACTAGTCCTTGTGTAAAACCAAACCGGACCTAAGTTATTACCCAAAATAAATAATCCCATAGTCCAATCCATACCACAAGCCCATACCTTCCTAATCTTTGGGCCCGTTTCACCTCAGCCCACCAAAACCGCCGTTTTATATAATCCAGGGCCAAACGTTGACCCTGGTCAAATACCAGTCAAACCACCCCAAACCGCCAAACCACTTTCCCTCTCCCCTGGTATTGCCCACCACCACCACCACTTGCAGCATCATCATCACATCCCCACACCTCCCTGCACCTACCCTCACATCACATTTAATGCACCACCCCCCCCTGCCTGAAACAGTCCAAAAATTCACACACCAAGTTTCTCGCCAAAACACGTGTCTTTTGATTAGAAAGTTGCAGTGATCCAATGGTTGAGATTCAAGGTGGGAAATGATCAGAGGCTCAAGAAACTCTAATGGGCAGCTATAAAAGGAAAGAAGATGCAAGGATTATAGTGTGTAGTTTTAATTAGTTTTAATTAGTGTCGAATTTAAATTATCTTTCAAATTCAGTGTAATCTTTCTAATTCAAGCATTGTAGCATCTTAATTATTGTATTTTTAATCTTTTAAAGTTATAAAATCTCAAGGTTTAGTTCTGTTTTATGATTTTGCAATTTACTCTACTTTTTGAATTTCTAAACAACTTCAGTGATCAAATGTACCAAGGTCAATGGACTGAATTAGGCTCATTTAGGATCCCTTAAGCTTATTTAAGCTTTTAGAGACTCTAAAACTCAGTATAACTAGAAAAACATAAAAAAATCTAAAAAGTCAAATAAAGTCAACTGTGGTGTTTAGTTCTTGTTTTCAGGTTTGGAGAATCATTGAGGAGCAGGATTGGAGTTGAAGTTTGCCTATCTAAAGATAGGCTTCATAGGAAAATCCCTTGTTCAAGCTAGGGATATCTTGTAAGCTTTTGCTCATTTAAAAATTCCTTTAAGATCTTAGTTATTCTTAGCTTCTGATTTGCTTGTTTGCTTATTGCATTTCTGTGTTTGTTTGTGTCTTTTGTTTGTTAGTTAAGTAACTTTTAGCTTAAAATTAATAGCTTGTTTGTTAGAATAATTAGTTACTTAAAATTTTAGATTTAACTGTCAAATTAGCTCAAGTGTTAAATTTGAGTGATTGTTGTGGTATTCTGTCTCTAAGTGGTTAAACAAGTTCACATAAGTTATAATTTGCAGTTTGGAATCAAGTTTGTACAATCCAGCACCTAGTTAATTTGGAAATCATAAAACAGTTAAGCATTAAGGGTGTTTGGATTAACTGAGTTTGAGGACTCAGGGTGTGTTTTGTGTGTTGCAATTGGTTGAGACAGTCTTACCTAGGTATCTTTAGTCTAGCTCAGTCATAAAACACCCAAGACATTCATTAAAAAGTCAAAATCATTAAGATTTGATCACAACAGCTTAACTGTTGTGATTTTGTGGCTCAAATCTTGTGAATCAGCTCCAAAATAGTTTAGGTTAGTAAGTTTGGTTAGCATTAGGCTTAACAAACTTCAATAAGTCATCTGTGATCAATAAAAACTCACCAAAGTCAAATTTACAAGTTTTTCTCAAAAAGTCAATTTGAACCTTTCAGATTTTTGCTAAAATTACAAGAATTTTTGTGAATTATGTGTTTGGATTGAGGATCTGAAATTCATTGTAGTTAAACTTTGCCACCTCAACTTCAATTTACCAGGGTTTCTTTAATTTTGTGAATTTTTCTTTTGGACTAAAACACCCTTGGAAGTTACTTGCAGGGCTGCAAGTTGCCCTGTGCACCAGTTAACCATCTCACCACCATCACTTTGGTGGTGATTTCTGGCCAACCCAGTGGGCCCCAGAGGTTTCATTTAGTTTTTCCCAACCCCCTCCTACCAGGGAACAAAACTTAACCATTTGTTTGACCTAGAATCAAGTGGACCCCACCTGGAATCCATCATTAAGTCTGTCCCATTCTGTGTTGAAATTCAGTTTGCTCAAGTGCTTAATTGCTTCCTAACAGCTTATTTGTGATCACCAATTGTTGTTTCTGGATTATTTGAGTCAGTATACCTTATTTGTACCTATTTTCATCATTGTGGACCCCACCCAAAGTCATTTGTGCTTATTTGTCCATTCAGTCAACCAAAGTCAACTGATAAGCAAAAGGGGGTGCTACTGCTTATTTATAAGCTGATTTCAAAAGTGTTTTCACAAAAGATTTCTATTTTCAGTAGTAAAGTTAGTTTGTAAAAGAAAATCCAAGAAAAACCAAGTTTAAATTAAGTGATAGTTTCTATTTAATTCAATTTAAATTTTATTTTTCATTTTTAGATTTTTATTAAGAACTTAGCATTTTTATATTTTTATTAATTACCTTATATAGTAAAGTATTTTTAGTAAATTTTTCAGATTTTTATTCTGTCATTTAGTATTTATTAGATTTAATTTTAGTTTTCTTAATTATTAATTAATATTAAGTATTAAATAGCATATTTAGTTTTTATAAATCAAAACCTAGATTTTATATTTTTTCTAGCCTTAATATAGTATAATAGACTTTTAGAAAATATATTTTGAATTTCTACTATATATTTTCCATTTTTCTTATTTTAATTGTTTAAATTAGACTTAAGTTAATTAAAAGGTAATTTATTAGTCGAATAGTCTTAAATATAATTTTTAGAGGTTTTTATAATTTTGTAGGATTCCTGTGATGGTTAAGTAATTTTATAAATTTTATCATAATTTTCTAAGTTAATTTAGTATTAATTATAATTTAAATTAGTTTAATTAAGTCAAATAGTTTTTAATTAATAAAAAGCTCATAAAAAGACAAAAATATTTATTTTTATTTTTATACTTTCTTCAGTTAAGATTTACAAAATATTTTTGCAACTTTTTAGGATAATTTGTAACATTTGTCATTTTTAGTTAATTTAAATTAGGTTTTAATTTAGATTTTAAATAGTTTTATTAATTAAATAATATTTTAATCATTTTTATAATTCCATTTTCATTTTCAATTTCCTTTTAATTTTAAGTTTCAAAAAGTTTCAAAAGCACCCCCTGTAGTTTGTTAAATACCAAACCCCACTTTTCCTGTTACGTGATCCTAATTGTGAATTTGTGCATATATCTGAGTATCTGATTTTTGTGAATATTATCTCTGTGTACCAATACCAAAATAACAGTAGCAAAATCAATTCCATATCATACGGTCCTTAGTGTCATTCACTCCTAAACGATTTCAAACGACACCATTTCAATCTCTCTGGACATAACGACCCGGGGACACACTATACTATCACCGGAATATTGGAACGAGGCTGTCTTTGACTTGTTGACCTTGGTCAATAATATCTGACTGTTTCGGGACCAATCAATGTAAGTCTCGGTTTTCTTTATTAGTCCTTTCATTCGACATTTAGTTTCCATTATCAACCATTGAAATAGGTTTTTTTTTTTTGTTAGTCCTTCCATTATCATTGAGGTGTGTTAGTCCCTAAATTTTTTAAAAATTAAATATTATATCTCGTTTACGTAAAAGTTTAATAAGATGATATATGTACTTTTTTATCATTAATTTATACTTAAGGGTAAAAAATTTATAATTAACCCATATTCAAGCCGTGTTTATGCATTTATGGTTTCTTTATGAACAATAAATTTTCATTGTTAGTCCTGAAAGTTGTAATATCGTTAGTCTGCAAAATGTATAAAACTTGACTTAACTGTGATACTTTATTTATTTTTTAATTATGCATGGTTTTATTTTAATGTGTTGTTTTATTTAACAAAAAAAAATGTGCCGGCTCGGGTGAACCAACAATCACGGGTTATGAGATAGCGCGTATTTCATCGATTTGGATTTATCATAAAAGAATCAATTTATTTAATTTAGTAATATAAAATTTACTCCCGCCACAATGCGCATGCCAAAATTACTCATTATATATATATATATATATATATATATATATATATATATATATATATATATACTAAAGATGAGAATTCCCGTTTTACACAAAACGGACACAAAACGCGATTTTATTGGCTGAAACCCTATAAAACACTGTTCACGTTTTTCCTCCCGTTCCAACACTTTTCCCGTTCCGTTTTACCTGGATATTTTTCCCCTACAGAACCCTAGAACCTTCTTCCATTCATTCTCCCCCATTGACACATAAATTATCATCAAAAGAACAGACAGCTATTTCATCACCAAAAATATATTCTAAAACCCAAAACATACCATCTTCCATTTGATATAAAATCCACCTTATCTTCTTCCACACAAATTCCAGATCCCTCAAGAATTCACACACATCTTGAAGCTTCTCTCTAAGGTATGTTCTAATTAAATTATCTATTTTCATTGTTCTTCTATTTTCAAGTTTTTTTATTTTTATTTACTTTTTTTCTCTCTCTCTTTTCGATTTTGGTTTTTGATTATGGGTTCCGGGTCAAAATCACAGAAGCGAGTATGGGGTTTATAATGGTGTATTTGGATGTGTAAGTTTAGATAAAATTTGATTTCCATTATACCTTAAAAAAATTTGGGTTGGTTTGTGTTAATTTTTCTGGGTTTTTGGAATTAGGGGTTATTGGTTTGGAAAAAATTGTTAGTAATCGGAATTAGGGGTTATTGGTTTGGTAAAAATTGTTAGTAATTGGAATTAGGGGTTATTGGTTTTTTTTATGCTGCTAAACCAAACCATATAAACACGGCTGATGATACCTGGGTTATGTTTATCT
This sequence comes from Artemisia argyi, assembly GCA_030686995.1. Taxonomy (NCBI): domain Eukaryota; kingdom Viridiplantae; phylum Streptophyta; class Magnoliopsida; order Asterales; family Asteraceae; genus Artemisia; species Artemisia argyi. Next base: position 40,623,702 of record CM060693.1, on the reverse strand, counting down.
TAGTTAGATCTGGGGTTTTTAACTGGGTTACAACTATTTTTATGATTAATGGTTCTGGATCATGTTTATTTTTGCTTTATTTTACATGAAATTGGTTTAATTCATGGTTTTCGGTTATTTAATGGAGTGTTTATTTTCCTCAATATGTTGAAGGTCAATTAGGAAGTGTGGCTGTGGTTGTGGTTATAGTGAAAAAAGTGTAGAACAACATTCTCTAACTTCCTTTTTTTCTTCTATTTCTGTGGAGGATCAAGTAGCCGCTGAACTAAGTCACGTTAATCTTTGCTATTGCAGGTATAGTTGCAAGTATAGTTGCTTTAATAGGAATAATTTGCGATCTTTTTTACAATAATGTATACGGAAAAAGGGTATGATTTTTGAATTTAGACGTTGTGTTCCTTTCGTTTCCCAGTAATTTTTTATCTAAGAATTTTTTTTGTGTGTGATTTGTTGTGTAGGCTTTTTTTAATGTGTTCTTAGGTCGAAATTTGATACTCAAGTTAACAGTTACCGCGATGTAAGTATTATTCTGTCAAAATCATACATCATGATGAATATCTTTTAAAATCCGTTGTGCTTATTTAGTTGATGCAATTAATCAACTAATTGTTGTTTCTTTTGCATAAGAAAAAATAGTTTTTTTATTTTTATTATTAGTTTTATTGATTTTGCAGGATGAAGGTGTGAAGATGAGCTTACAGCCAACCGCCGTTTTGGCGGATGAGTGAGTATTCTTAATTCCTAATGACAAGTTCTTATATCGTTGAAACTCATCCATTTATCTCATTCTGAAACTCTCACCAACAGAAACATAAAGAATATCGCAGAGTTAAGGAGCAGCGACGACCTATGAGAAGTGGCGAACTCGCATGACTGTGAACAATCATTTCTAACGGTGTAATATCGTGTGTACGTGTTGCGTCTGCCAGTGTCAGGGACTCAAGGGTATGTGATCTGTTGCAATTTTGGGTTTTTATGGGTTTAGCACTTTAGCTTAATACCATATTATTGGTTTTTTGGGCTTTTATTATCGAAGTGGGTAATTAGATTCTTGCAGTTACAGCCTTTAGATTAAAACTTATTTGTGTCAAATAAGTCTGTTGTGTACAACACACGCTATGGTAAATGACCTTTATTAAATCATAAGCTTATAACCAAACACGACCTCTTTTAGTTAGGCAAAGAATAAACACCTACGAATTTTTGTCATGACAAAATTGCTTATTTGAAATTGAAAAGGGAGATTGTGCAGGAGCAATCTAAAAACTACCCCTTTGTTTCTTTGTACCCTGATCCATACTATCGTAACTGCTTATTTATATCAGTTACAAATAAGAGCTGAGTACATGATCTGGATATATGTAATGCGTAAAATAAGTTTGGAATTAAACTTATTTCAGCATTGCACAAGGCCAACTAGCCAGCTATATTTACCTTTTTAAGTGATAAGCTAATCTTCAATTAGACAATGGATCACAACGGGTTAGATCAAAATGGGTAACATTTGTTACTGGTCAAATGGATCGATATTTGGATTAATTTCACACAACAGTTTTCACGCTGAAACACTAGGACAACGGCACATAAATCTGCATTTAATAATGATTGTTGTTGGTTTGTCATGTTGCAGTTTATATGTTTTGTTTGTTTCGTTTGTAGACATGGTCTGGTAACAAATGTGACGAGATTTAGACACGTTGAGGAGGCGAAAGGGAAGACCAAGTACTTGAGCAAAGTGCCATTTATTCAGGTAGTTTAAATAAATTTGCATTTCAAATCCGCGAACCAAACGCCCCTTTAGCTGGTAGAAACTAGCAAACTGATAACTGTTTGCAGCCCTGACTGTTGTGAATCCATGGGTGAAAGCTGATACCTTTGACATAGTAAGTTTGTTATATGCGGTGATTGCTGAGGGGGATGTTTGGGATTGCTTATAAAAATAATTCATTTCCTTAATGTATTTTGAAACAACAAAGAAAAAAAATATGGTTGTTCCATATATATTTGAGGTGGAAAAAAAAGTCTAATAAATGTATTAGGCCGGGAAAAACTACCACAATAGGCATATGTGGTTTCTCAACGAAGTACATAGACTTTCATTTCTTAACAAAACCGATTAAGGGGTGTTTGGGGTTGCCTATTCTATGTAGTGATTGCATTTTAACATATCACAACAGTTGTAACGGACCTTAGGATTGCCTATACAAACTGCTTACTTGATTATTAGTGAGCAAGGTGCAATATCTGAGGGGGTAGGGTGCCACACATTTGGGATATTTTCTTGGATTCAACGATGCCTTCAACTACACAGAAGAATCAGACCTTCAAACACCTCACGCCATGTAACAACTTCTAGCTTTTACTATTATAAATATTCAAGAACAATAGCAAATGTATTTGTCAGTATCAGTTTGTTACCGTTTTATAGTTAACATGTTATTTTTTTGGCATTTAATTAGAACATGTCTTGAAGTGTCTTTAATGAAAAATTATTTTGGATTTCGTTTATACCGATATATTCAAAGTATTCCAGGTCCCGCCTAATGGTGAAACGCCTTCACCTCTACGGTGTCGTTTTGTCTCATAAGCTTGAAATTATAATGATTTTTTGTTAGGCTATATTTTTTATTTCATACATTCAAGTGATTAAAGATAAAATATAACCCGAATTGACCCATTATACATTAGCCAAATTTACGAAACTCTTATGAGTCTCGACTGATCAATAGTTAGTGTCTTTTAGTATTTATGCTTTACTGTTTTACAAGCTTTTCATAACATTAAAATCACATGTAAAACTTATATTTACTCTGATTGATGTTTCCTCAATATGGTTGTATACTTTAATGTCCATCTTCTAAGAATAAAATAAAAGTCTTCATAAGTTAAGTACTTGAAGTTTTGTTGCAGGTTGTTGAAGTCTCAACTGGAAATCATGGTCATGCTAAATGTCACTTTTGAGATATACAAACCTTTTTACTTATGGGATTTAATCTTTCGTCTGCTGCTGAATGTGTCATTCAAAAGGCAACATATGCTAATTATTGCATTTTTTACTATATTAGTTTCTTTACATCGTGTTCTTTGAAAAGTCTTATGTTGCTCTACTAATGTTTCAATGATCATACTAAGGTCTACAAAGATGCAATCATGGAAGCTAAGTTCATGTTAATCAAAGACGCAAGCAGATCACCAGTTGTTGTTGAATGATGCAACAGAGCTAATATTTGTATATAAAACATCTGCAAGCGTTTTGAGTTCTTATCTTCTTTGTGATACTTTTGTAACATGTGTTTGTAATAAATAGTAATGCATTATTAGTTTGCAACTTGCTTATTTCAAACTGCTTCTGCTTATGATGCACAATACGAAAACTATAACCACATCTGGATTAAAAAAAACAAGGAGGCCAAAAATCCCGCAGCAACGCGCGGGCTTCCCAGCTCGTTAAAACAATAGATTGCAAATATTTGATCTTAGGATCTTGACATACGATGCAAAGAAGTATCTCTGATGATTGCAAATATTTGTTTTTAGTTCCATTATTTTAACTTCCAAAAACCACATCAAATAGCTTAGTACTTCCTTGCAAGCGATCAAGTATTCAAACCTCACTAGCTACATATTTGAAGGCCGTCGTGCAAATGTCAAAAATGCATGGGCGGTTTTGGGCCGGCGCACCATCAGCAACCGAGCCGGGCCCAACACACTATGGAGCACTAAAATTTTTTATACTCATTATATGTACTAAGCCCAACCACTAAGGGCACTAAAAATAAACCCTATTAATCATTTAATCCAAAAAGTCAAAAACGATTGTAAAAGGACAAAAGGGTGAAGGGCTGAAGGCGTGAAGCACTGAAGCTTTGCTTTCAATAATCCATTTCCATCTTCAAATCATAACTAAGGTTACAACTTAGAACTCTCAACAAGTTATCATTTTTAATTTTTTTTTAGTTATCAATTTTGCCTAATTATCAATTTTTAGTTATCAATTTTGCCTAGCTATCATTTTTTTTTGCATAATTGTATACATATACTGATATATAGTATATACTCAAATTGAGTAATTGATATTTGACAAATGACAAATTGTTAAATAATACTAATTCGTTTTCATATGTAGTTGCTTAAAAAAAATGTATGCCTCTTAAACAAGCATCTGGTAACATCTAATTTCCAAATGCAAGGCGGTGGTGTATTTCCTAATGCAATGATTGCATACAGAGTATTGTTAACTATTCCAGTGATGGTGGCATCAGCAGAAAGAAGCTTCTCAAAACTTAAGTTGTTGAAGTCACACTTAAGATCTACAATGTCCCAAGATAGACTTAATGGATTAGCAATAATTTCTATAGAGAGCGATATGTTGGAGAACATGAATTATGAATCGTTGATCGAAGACTTTGCCTCAAAAAACGCGAGAAGAACCGCACGATTTACTTAAATATATTTTATTTTGTAGAAGTAATATTTTTGTTGCAAGAATGATTTTTGTTTGTATTTTTGGCTTTTCGTACTTGATTATGGTCTATGGATATTATAATATAGGGACACTTTTTTTTCGTGCCAGACCTAATATTTTTTTTTTTTTTTTCTTTTTTTTTTTTTTTTTTTTTTTACGTTTTCAACAACGCCCAGCGAAAATGATCACAAAGATATTATAGTTAGGCTGCTTACACATGAGTTAAAAATTCACCTTTCATTTGTAACCTAATGAGGAAACATCTCATTCGCTTACCTGTTTATTTTAGCTACCATAAGTATTTAATATAATAATTAAAGTTTTAAGACATGTATAAAGCTTTGATAGGTACATTGTTTATTTTAGCAACCATATGTATTTATTATAATAATTAAAGTTTTAAGACATGTATAAAGCTTTGATAGGTACATGACAGAGGAAAAATCAAAGAAGCAACTCAATAAAATTAGACATGAGTATATAATATAAAAAATACCGGGTGAGCATTTATTCAGTAACAAAATTCTACTATGCGCGCAAAAGCATTTGCTCGCCTTTATCATTTGCATGCACACATGACGTATCATGGTTATATAAAAAAAGTAACCAAGTGAGCATTTGTTAAACATTCAATATATCAACAACCTTGATTTTTAAAAAGAAAAAAAAGCAAAAACGAATACTTTCACCCTCTCAAACCAATCTTCAACTTCTCAAACTTTATATTTCTAAATAAATATGGCGAGCAAATAAGAGGGTGAGTAAACAACTTTACTCATCATGTCAAATGTCAGCATAATACCCTTTTCTTAAATAAATATGACAAGCAAATAAGAGGGTGAGCAAAACTGTGCGCAAATTAGCGGGCGAGCAAACAAGATTTGTGCATTGTGTAGTGTTTGATAACATAGCTTTCTAAGGTCGATTTTGGTAACACATATATCTAACTGTCTATTTTGGAAATTTTCACTATATATTATCATTCCAAAACTTAACTATAACTATAACTTTGACAATGATGCTCCAACAATATATTTGATAATAATGCTCCAACAATATCTTGTATAAAAGACTCCAAAAGGTCTTGAAGGTGATACAGAAACTGTGCCTACATTTTGTCTTCTCTATAATAAATACAACTCTTGTGAATTTTCTGTTAGGTTTACTTGTAAGCGTATGTATGATTGATTACTCGTGTGTGTATTGCTTCCATAAAAATATCAATAAGAAAATGAAGTTGAAAGTAAACAAGTTGTGCAATGGTCATTTGAGGTGTGTTTTTTCTTTTTTTATTTAAAGATAATTTGATCTTTTTGATAATTGTTATGACATATTTCACGCTTAATACACAACAATATGAGAAAAGTAGAATTAATTAAATGCAAAAGATCTTAAAACTTGACAACGCTAATACAGTACACAACTATCACGTTAATATACCGATAAGAAGCTGGCTGAACAAAGGTGTAACAAGTTTATCTATCTTTGTTTACAACGAGGATGTAAGTCGCGCGTTGCCGCGGGCATTATACAATATTACATTGTGAGAACTAAATTATTTCTTTAAAAATTGTTGAATATAATGGTCGTTAGCTACTTAACGTCAAGTTAGTGATCAAGGACTGACATTGCAATAGATGTATAACATGAAGGACCAATTATTTAAATTATGACAGGAGTAAATTTGCAACAAACCTCTGAGATGAAGGATCAATTTTGTACAGATTTTTTTTAATGTTAAAGATAACGGTCGTTAGTTAATAGTCGTTAAGTAACTAACGACCGTTAGTTACTATAGTATATATTATTATTTTAAATATTTACTATTCACCCACTCACAAAGTTACTATAGCAACAAATATTATTTTAACTTTAAGGATCCACGGGAAATGTAATATATATATTATGTAAAAAGTTTTAAAAGCTAACATTGTTTCAATATCTACAGACCAAATGTATTATATATATATACTAAAAGTCAGTGAGAGTACTGTAGCAATTCACTGTAGCTACAGTGATTATAATAGCAATTATGCGTGTTGCGGTACTGTAGCAATAGTTTAGTTTTTTTTTTTTTTTTTTTTTTGACCATGAGGTTAAATATTTAACAAAATCAACACCTCATTTTAAATTATAATTTCAAAGATAGTCCCAAAGAACTTACTGTTCATTTTTTTTAAACACCACCTCATGTTTTAACTTCAAAGTTAGTCCCAAAGAACTAACTTTAAAAAAATAGTACTTGCGGTTATCGATCTTTTGCAAATTTAGTCTTTAATAACAAAAATAATTTTTTTCAATAGTTTTATTTCGAGTTTAGATTAACCACAACATTTCCGCAGCAACGCGCGGGTACCCCGCTCGTTACAATCAAATAAATCTAGCTCATTAATTACGTGCTAAAGATAAAATTACCGCAAAACAGTCATTTTAACAATCAAGATTTTTGGTTCGTTAACTTATGTGACCATTCCGCAAGTCTATCTAGCCCAGCAAAAATTGCCACTGGCTTAATCCGCGACATTCACGCACTCCATGACATTCTCGTAAGTTTTTCGATGTGGCCTCTTCGACCTCTTGCCGAAACTTTCTCTGATTCAACACTGGTTACGAAAACGAAACAACTTTAACAAGAATCAAATCCAATAAGCCTGCCTCTTAAGATATTCACAAGCCCACATACATTGGATCTTTAACCCATTTTTGCAGCATCTTACCTATATGACATATTCCAAGTATATTACACTACATCACATCACATATACGACGCTTATCAAATGATTTTTACTATTGAGTTGCGATCCCATAAAAAGGGGATCAAAATTAAAAAGTCTAAAAAGGTTTTTAGCCACTAAGCTAGTGTCATGTGTCCCTCACCCACTCCCTCCATTTTTTGTTAGAGGGCATTTTGGTCATTTGACATATTTTTTTAATTTCACCTTAAATTTCAAATGCAAATAACTTTCAAACGACAAACTTTTAGAAAAAACCGATTTCACCATAATTTTTAAAATTTAATCCTCTTTAATTTGGTATAATTTTTTTTTAATTTTTTCGAAACTTCTTTTTTGACATATTCATTGGGTCATGATTTTCTTGAAAATTTTAGCATTTTCGGCTCTAATTTTGTCTAGTTTAAAAGCCGAATTTTGCAAAACTTAAAACACGAAAGTTGTAGTATCTTGGCCATTCTTTACCCAGAATTTTGAATCACCCAAATCCAATATGATATGAGTGAGATATCGCATGTTAAAGATGACGTTTTACTCATATTTGTTGCACACAACGTGTTTTATGAAATGTTTAGCTTAGATTTTTAGCCTTAAAATCGAGTTAAATGCACTAATTTTTGTACAACAATGCACCTTTTGTTATTTTATTAATGTAAGATTCAAAAAGTTTTTTTTTTTTTTTTTTTTTTTTTTTTTTTTAACTGATGAACCTTATTAACTGATTTTTAAAAAAGACATTTTATTCATCAGTTACTTTGGTTGAACTATATTAACTGATGAACTTATTAACTGATGAACCTTATTAACTGATTTTTAAAAAAGACATATCGCACGTTAAAGAGCCTTATTAACTGATAAACTTATTAAATCAGTTAATAAGGTTTATCAGCCTTATTAACTGGTTAAACTATATTAACTGATGAACTTATTAACTGATGAACCTTATTAAATCAGTTAATAAGGTTCATCTTATTAACTGATGAACTTATTAAATCAGTTAATAAGGTTCACCAGCCTTATTAACTGGTTGAACTATATTAACTAATGAACTTATTAACTGATGAACTTATTAACCGATGAACCTTATTAACTGATTTAATAAGTTCATCAGTTAAAAAAAAAAAAAAAAAAAAAAATTGAATCTTACATTAATAAAATAAATAAAGGTGCATTGTTGTACAAAAATTAGTGAATTTAACTCGATTTTAAGACTAAAAATCTAAGCTAAACATTTCATCAAACATGTTGTATGCAACAAATATGAGTAAAACGTCATCTTTAACATACGATATCTCACTCATATCATATTGGATTTGAGTGATTCAAATTTCTGGGTAAAGAATGGCCAAGAAGCTACGACTTTCATGTTTTAAATTTTTCACGATTCGGCATTTATGATGGTACAAAATAAGGTCGAAAATACCCAAAAAATAAAGAAAATTAACACCCATTTCGTATGTAAAAAAAAAAAAAAAAAAAGTTTTGAAATTTTTAACAAAATTTATACCAAATTAAAGAGGATTAAATTTTAAAAATTATAGTGAAATCGGTTTTTTCTAAAAGTTTGTCATTTAAGAGATATGTGCGTTTGAAATTTGAGATGGAAAAAAAATGAGTAATTTTACTATTTTGCCCCTATACATATTTTTTAAATAAAATAAAAGAGGGACACGTGTCAGCACCAAATTTCTTTTTAGCATTTGCAATGTTTGAGTACTTTGCAAGAGATCCCGCATCTTTTACCATTAGTACACTATTCAATAAATATAAAAACCTTAAGGATTATTGTTGTTAAGCAAATGAATCTATTACAATGTCACATATAAGAGTGAAAACAATCCCGGGATATATGGATACACACAATCTTTAGAGATGTCGTTAGCAAAACTCATAACATTATTAGTCTTTGATGGTTATTTTTTCTTACATGTAAGTCCATGTTTTCTTTGCTAGTCTTTTCGTTAATCATTTAGTTTTCATTATTAGCCCCTGAATTATTAGTGTTACATTATTAGTCCTTAAAATGTATAGTCTTTAGGTTGTTTTGTTAGGCATTGAGTTGTCCTTGTTAGTATTTGAATTTTTCTAAAAATAAAATATTATATTTCATTTACGTAAAAGTTTAATAGGATGATATATGCACTTTGTTTATTATTAGTTTAAAGTTCATGCCAATAATTTTCTAATTAACCATATTTAAGGCGTGTTTATGCATTTTTAGTTTCTTATAAACACCAAATTTCCTTTGTTAGTCCCTGGATTTTTTTTACATTGTTAGTCCACAAAATATATAAAATTTACTTAACCGTGATACTTTATTTTGTTTAAATTATATAATGTTTTTATTTTAATGTGTTGTTTTATTGAACAAGAAAAAAATGTGTCGACTCTGGTGAGCCTACAATCACGGGTTATGAGGTAACACTATCGATTTGAATTTATCAAAAAAGAATATATTTATTTAATTTAGATGTAATTGAATTGAATTTTCAAAACACTACCACGGTCGCTTTGGAATCGATTAAAGTTCATAACTCAATACTCGATCGTAGGATCTTAATATATGATGCCAAGGACTGTCACTGATGATTGCAAATATATGTTTTTAGTTGCATTATTTTAACTTCCAAAAACCACATCATATAGCTTAGTGATGAGGTATTTGACTTCCTCACGAGTGGTCAAGTATTCAAACCTCACTAATTGCACATTTAGAGGCTATAGTGAAAAGTCTGGAAATGGTCGTGGAGATATTCCGTTTAGGCCGCTTATAACCTAAATAGGAAAAATCTCATTCGGTTACCATTTAGCTGACATAAGTGTTTATTATAATAATTAAATTCTCAAGACATGTATAAAGCTTTGATAGGTACATGACATTGGAAAAATCAAAGAAGCAACTTAATAAAACGTACTAGACATGATATAATATCATTCCGAAACTTAGATATAACTTTGACAATGATGCTCCAACAATATATTACTGTATAAAAGACTCCAAAATTTCTTGAAGGTGATACAGAAAGTGTGTCTACATTTTGTCTTCTCTATAATAAATACAACTCTTGTGAATTTTCTGTTAGGTTTACTTTTAGAGGCATGTTAGGGCCACATAAAATTTACACAAAAAATCCTCACTCGCTGACATGTCAGCTGGTGATTAGTTTTTTGTGGGTTCCATATCCCACAAAAAACCAATCACCAGCCGACATGTCAGCGAGTAAGGATTTTTTGTGTAAATTTTATGTGGATGTAGCAAATTTCTTACTTTTAAGCATGTGTGTGATTGATTACTCGTGTGTGTATTGCTCCCATAAAAAATATCAATAAGAAAATGAAGTTGAAGTAAACAAGTTGTGCAATGGTCATTTGAGGTGTGTTTTTTCTCTTTCTATTTAAACAAAATTTGATCTTTTTTATAATTTTTGTTAGACATATTTCACGCTTAATACTAGATAACAACCACAACAATGTCCATTACTCGTATGAAGGTCGTAAATTGTAAACACTTATACCTTTACATGATGGTAAAAGACTACAAAATCGACGAGGTTTCTTTATTCATGTTATTCATGAAGATTGAGTCTTTAACTTAGATTTACGAGGTTTAGCTAGTTATTCTTGCGATCGTTTTCGAGATTCTCATAAATTGAATTTTAGACACTTTGTGAAAAAGTTAGATGGCGTACCACTAAACCGATGGCTTGTCACATGAATGATAGGCATATCAAGAAATACCCGACATGACTAGATACACGTTTGGGGGTTATTTATCAATTATCAGTCATAGTAAATTATTGTGTGTTTGAAAGTTCAAACTTCGACTCCCTCCTCCTACTATTCCTATTCTTTTCCCCTTTTACTTCATATTTTTTTTTCCTTTTTTCCCTTGTGCATTATTTTGTCCCTTCTACTTCTTTAATTTTTCTGTCTTTCTTTGATACCTAATTAAATACTTCTAAACTGTCACTATATTGAAACTATTAGAATTATTGTCATCACTTATTGATGACACATGTTTTTCTTCCCTATTTGTCATACACATGTTTTTCTGCCCTTTTTGCCATACTCCAACGGGTGTTTGCTTCTTGGATTTTAGAGCCGTGATCACTAGCAGTGAGCTGTGAGCAATAGTCACAGCTCATCACTCATAGCTTTTTAAACAAGCATTAAAAAATAAGCATTTTTTTAAAAATAGCAAAGCTCACCGCTCATTTGTCAAACGATTACTAAAATTCAAAATATTAATTTCTCACCGTTCACCGCCAAATATACCTAGGATGTCGAAATTTTAAATTTTGAGCAATTTTTTAAGAAATAAAAATCATCTTAATGTTGTTAAAATTTTGTCTATTTTACATCTTTGACTTTTGATAGATAAAGATCCTCCGAGTCTCCGTATGAGAGTCTCTGAAGCGCTACTTTCTCTTTACCACGGTTCTCCAGCTCTTTGATCATAGTCCTCAACAGATAAATATTCTCTTTTACATAAGTCGGAGAAAATCCTTCTTGAATATGTCTGGAGTCGGAGAGTCCTCCCAAGGGAGTTCTCCCTATCCCTTGCTCCCCATTGTTCAGGCCTGCTTCTCTTTCCGGGTGAGATGTCCTTGCACATCCGTCCATTACTTAGTATTAGTAGATTGGTATAAGGGTCCCACGGATGGCGCTAAATGTTGAAGAAATTTTCCGTCACCACTTCTTGAACCCTTCGACCTCGAGATTAATGATAATTCCTTCGTCTTTTAGGCTAAAATAAGAAAGAACACCGTTAGCTTGCTAAGGTGTTTTAATCGAGATCAAGCTCCGGCATGAAAATAAGTGTACACTTGGTATGAAAAATACGCGATGATATAGGAGAGGAAGAGATAGTCTATATCGGAGAATAAAAGTGTGTGTCGTCCCTCTGAGTGAACAAATCTATTTATACTACATTGCCTTGGCACGACGCGAGCATTATGGAGATGGTCTTGTCGTCTAGGAGGAGCGACTAAATCACTGATTGAGTCAGGCGCTGCTTTCGGGTATCATTTTGTCTTGATGTTGTAGGTGGCCATTTTTGACCACTTTGTTCTATCTGTACGTTGTTGTACAACAGTTGTCTGCTAATACAACCTAAGCTCTGACGTAGTCATATTTTGCATGCCATTGTCGTCACTCCAGCTACCCTGGAGTACTGTTCTAACATGCGCTATTACTTCATTGCCTACTCTTCCTCTTGAAATAGCCTAAATGTGTTATCTCCTTCTAAATATCCAGAAAAGACGATATCTCATCGATAGAAATAGTCGTAGATATAATGTTTGGGAGATTATAGACAACTCCAAACGTATTCGATATTCTTTGTGAAAGTGTTCCTTGGCATATTTGTAAATGACAAAAAAGTTAAAAGTGTTATAAATTATGATTTGATGCATAGACAGGAGTTTATCTAATTGCTATAAACCATGACCAAATTTCATGATTTTAAAAAGTAGAAGCTATGGTACGTTTGATGTAAATAGCTCTGCTAATAGTTTAAACATAAGAGTCCTAGGTACAATAACATGTTAGATACCGATTTATTTTGCCACCTCGGCGTCACATTATTTCAACATCAAAACATTTAACACTAAAAGATCATCCTTTATCGTAACTACAAATAACACCACCTTTTAGGACTCATCCTTTTTAAAAAAAAATACATATTACAAATTAACCTCTTAACTAATATTTCAATCATTAAATAAACCCTTAACTAATACTACATTCATTAAATACTAATACAAATTACAAATACTTTAAAAAACATACTTAAATTTAAAAAACATGCAAAAATTTAAAAACTAATTCATAAATTACAAATACTTTGAAAACGCGTAACATAAACGTCGATTAATAAAAATTAAAACATAGATAAATAAAAAATTTCATAAACGTATGAGATTAAAAACATTAAACTAGAGGACTTGTTCAACATAGATTAATCAGTTTCATAATGAGATTCCACAACCCTAAATTCCAACCTGAACAACTCATCATGAGCTTGTTCTTGACGCATAAACTCTTCTCGCTCTTGTTGACGTCTTGCTTGTTATTCCTCTGTTTCTCTTAAAGTCTCTTCATCTCGCATAAATTTTTTATCGTGTTTCTCAGTAAATCCATGCTCATCAACTGATTCCTCTTCATCTATACTAAGTTGATGTAGTTGATGTGATATTGAACCAGTCATAATGTTTTTATTATGAATCCAACGGATTTTGTGACTGATATTATCTTGTATATGTGAAACACACTTCCACAATGTTTTCTTAATCTCGTAATATTTCCAGGTTCCATCGTGCAAAAATTTGTCAATTACAACATGTCTTTTCGGCGAAATGTCTTTGCATTTCGCGTATTGTTTTCTCAAATCTTCTTTCACCGCCTTTGCTTGCTCAAACAGGTTGATAACGCTGACAATAGCATCCTAACGAGCCGCATCCTCTTGCTCGCATTGGTTCTGAACATACGATTGAATTTCTTCGAAGGAATGGGGGAGAGAACAAACCAAATATTTGTGTTAAAATGAATAATAGTGTTTAGGTTAAGTGTGAAAATATTTGGTAATGGGGTGTTGTATTTATAGGGGCGTTTAAAAAAATAATAAAAATAAATAAATATAAAAATAAATCGTGATTCTTTTTTAATTAAATTCATAACCGTGAAATGACTTTGTTTTTCCTTTTATGTCCACTAGTGCGTTTCAATTTGAGTGGATACCACAACGCAGCCTCAACGCCGCTCGTCGTGGTATGGTAACGCAGACCCAACTCCTACCATGTATGTCATAACGCTGTACAGCTAAAATAAGTTTTTATTAACTACAGGTTTGATTTATACGAAGTGTTTACAGGAACTTATTTTATAAGCTTCCCCATTTCACCATTTGTAAGCTTTCCAAAATATGAATTTATAAGAAGTTGTTTCTACTAATAGATGCTCTTATAACTAAAATATTGTTTCTACTTTAGCTTATAGTGTGTTGCTAGTACCTTTTTTCTTAATATATTTCTAGCCTAAAAAAACCTTAAAACTTAAAAGTAAATGCTACATCTAAATACTACTGAAAATACTACTACGTAACAACTAATAACTCCAGTTTCAACTGTGAACCATTAAACTTAAAAGTAAATGCTACAGCTAAAAACTACTGAAAATACAAACAACTATCCAATTTCAACTATTAACCATTAAACTTAAAAGTAAATGCTACATCTTTGACTAATTTTGCCCATGAATTTCGCTTCCATTAATGAAAATGCTCATGTTTATATGATTAAACATTTAGTGTAATAATACTTTTGCTAAAAAAGACATGAAAATAATTTTGTTGGATGTATAAAATACAAGCCAAGCACGACATGTGTAAGCAACGCGAGACACGGGAATATTTCTCTACAAACTTGCTTGCTAGCCCTTAATGGGGATTAGATTTTTCTAGAAACATAATTATTTGTTCAAATTCTTTTATAATTTCTTGTCACATGAAGTTGATTCTAAACTTCCAAAATGCAGATTTTGGGGGTTTCATACTTTCATGTAGTTAAAGTCTAGTTTAAAATATGCTTATGGTTCACATGTTAGCGTGGATACAAATGACAAGATTTAATTCACTAAATTAAGTTACCACATTTAAGATACTTGAGTGAAAAGAAAAGTGAGAAAAGTACGTCAAGAGGGCTCTAATAGCACTAGGTACGGTTGGTGGTGTATATGGAAGTTATCCGTTCGTCACGTTAGCTTTTATCTTATAACTGAAATATGAAAAACACATTCATCGGCTATAACATGTTACAGGTGCATGTAGGTTCCCGCTTTTCTTTTCTTTTTCATTTCCTTTAAAATATACACAATTCATTTTATACATTACACCAAATTTTATATATTTTTGGGACTAACAGTATAGTAAAAATAATTTGGGTGCTAACATTATAAACATAACAGAGACTAACGGTATAGAAAACACTCTTAGAGACTAATAATGTAATCGTATATAGTAATAATGGTTAAAGCGAAAAAAGTTAAAATTATCACATCTTCTTCCTTATACCTCGCTAAAACCTGGCAACAAAAAGAACACCAACTTACCAAAAAATAATAATAATAAATAAATAATAAAAAATAAAATCACACAAGCTCAAGCACAAGCACATTTCAAATAAAAGATTAAAAAACAAAAACCTAAACAAGAAACAAATAACACTATTAACAATGCAGTTAATGACGTTATAGATACCAAAAATGCGCTTATAATGTGCCTATGAGCCAATCCGAGCACTCTAAGGCATAACACCTAAACAAGAAACAAATCAACAAGAAAATAAGAAACTAAAACAAACAAACATGCATCAGCTAATTCGGTGATTATAAGAAAAAATATTTTTAGAAGAGCTACTCGATGTCCAAAATAACGACATACCCTTAATCGATGGGAAGATATTTGAGTTTAATCACTAGAGTTTAACTTCTTCTCAATGCATTGATAGAAAAATCCTTTAGCTGAAACTGGATTATAATTAGCTTTGTAATTTAGCACTAAATCTAGCTTATGTAGTAAAATCCTATTATTTCACAAATTGCCCCATTTGTCGTTTAGATTATGTAGTACAATATACACGTAAAATCCACAAAAAAATTATCAAATATGTTATTTCTTGACCAAGAAAAAAGATTGAGGGTTACCTTTTTTAGATTCAGATATCATCATACTTTCTAACAAATGCATATATGGCCTCGATAACATATAGTATACCCAAATACTATTTTCTAAGTTGAGGTTAGTTTGTAGTACTTTTGATTTACAAGAAATAGAGTACCTATTGGTCCAAAAAGAGTACTACGAAATACAAAACGACGAGGCCTATACTAGTAGTAATCATTACAAGTATCGGTGAGAGTGATTGTCTTGTATACGTTGTGTCGCATTTAATGTGTGCTGCGATTGTTACAGAAATAAATACTGTAGATGTATGACAAAAAGGTTTTTGAGAAGTTGTGTAACATATGAAAGAAAATATATATATGTCTGATTTATTGAACCAATAATGCTATTGGTTTTAAAATGCTGGGGTATATTTTCATTTTAACACCCAAGAATATATGTTTCTTTTTTTTGAACTGCAGCATGTATTAAAACCAAACAAGAGCAAAACAAAAAGAGGACCAAAGCTACAACTAAGAAATTGTAACAAAATGGGCCCTGGAGCAAAACAGAAAAAAGGATACCCTACCCCACTATGAGGCCAACAAAAAGCAGCCATACTAAACACAACCAAGTCTGAAAACAAGCTCCAGCCAAACACTATCTCACAAAGAGCAAAGACCCAACACTAAGCTGAAGCATCAGGCCTAGAGCTACTCAGCAAAAAGCCATAACAGAACTATAAAACAGACAGCCTAAGACTTACAAAAAAAAAATTATCCAAACACACCTTAAACAACATCAACAGCTGATCCACACATCAATACGCATACTCGCAGAGGAACATAACTGAGGACAGAACCACTATTGCAGCCGACATTTTATTGGGTCATACAACCATAGCTGCCAATCCATCCCGCTTCTCTTATTCGATCTTCTAACAATCCACTCGTAACTTTTAAGTTGAATGTCTTGGATAATTTTATTTATACTTGCGACTTTCCCTTTAAAGACCCGCGCATTTCTCTCTTTCCATATGTAATACCCAGAAGTCCATATAACCGCTTGCCAAAGATAGACCGAATGATTTGGAACATCAACATTTCCCCTGGAATAGAACAATTCGCCAATTGAGAACGCGTTAACATTTCCAAACTTCCACCAAGTAATGACCTTTTCCCACACACTCATAGCAAAGTTACATAAAACCAAGCTATGAGCACATGATTCTACTACGCTATCACAACACGGACATAAAATTGAATCCATATCAATACCCCTCTTGTCTAACTCCTCTCGGACCGGTAACCGACCTTTCAAAGCTCTCCAAACAAATATGTTAACCTTCCTAGGAACCAATTTGTTCCATATAGTCTCTTGTCCACCATTCTCGAACCGTAAAGTCTTCTCTTCCACCATCTTTGTTAAAGCTTTAACTGTGAAAACCCTATCTTCTTGAAGCGTCCATTCCCATCGGTCCCTACAATCATTAGAAAGCACAACATTTTGTAACAACATAACGAGCTCATCAAAATCCCTACCCACCCTACCTCTAAGCTCTCTAACCCACTCCCATTCCCAACACCACCCGTTATTATCCCATCTCCCTCTATCCGCCACCCTAGCCTCCTTTCTCCTATCCAAATGATACAACCTAGGAAACCTATCACAAAGTCTCATGTCGCCAATCCATCTATCTATCCAAAATCCAATGTCCTTACCATTCCCCACCACTCCTTTCAAAGACAAAGAGAATTCTAAACCTATCCCCTCTAATTCCTCCCCAATTTTGACAATTTCCCTCCAAACCCCCCCCCCCCCCCCCCCCCCCCCACCATACACGCCCCCTCTAACCCTCTAACCCCACCGAGCCCCCCACATTCACCATGTATGTTTCAACTTTGAGTTTAGGTTGGACTGTTGGGTGTAATGGTCTGCGGATTACTATCTTTGTTTCAACGTCATATTAACTTTTCTAACACATCAAACTTACCGTTACTTTTAAAGATGTTATGTGACCGCTATCTAACTAAATACATAAAAATATCACATTTTATACAAACATACACATACCTCACATATACTCACAAATAAAAAACTCACCTTAATTTTTGTTAGGTGGTATGCATCACCTAACAAAAACAAGTGTGCTTCATTGTTACCTTAGCGCGCGAACATACCCTTTCACGTGTGGTGAAAGACCACCATAACGGCTGGTCTAGTAATTGAAGAGAATCACATACTTGCATGTTGAAGTATGTTGTCAACCGCCAAGTGTATGAAAAATGTCCATTCTGCTTATTAGATATCAATTTTGTGTATAACTTATAAATTTAAGTCCAATAAGCATTACACAAAAGATCTTAATAATTCCTTCCTGATTGAAATTTCTCGGGTGTACCATAAGTTACGATAAATGATTGAATTAATTTAACTAAGTGTCGTTTAATTTGTCATTAAAAACAGTCATTATGACGAGAACAACTGTTAATTCGATCGGCTGAAAGCCTGGAACAGTATATGCTAAGGTAAGTTGGCCGGAATGACTGAAATCC
Source organism: Artemisia argyi (assembly GCA_030686995.1). Taxonomy (NCBI): domain Eukaryota; kingdom Viridiplantae; phylum Streptophyta; class Magnoliopsida; order Asterales; family Asteraceae; genus Artemisia; species Artemisia argyi. The sequence goes on along the minus strand of CM060693.1, from coordinate 40,605,291 downwards.
TTGTCTTTTGCCGTTCGGGATGACCAAAATCATACTAGTCTCTCTAGAAAAGGCTGTTTAAAGCCTCGACACACTAAAGCAACATAAGAACCAACCTATTTATTATTTAACTTTCAAAGCTAACAACAATTATATAAAAATACTACTACATAATTTGTTACACCAACTTGACAACTTGATATCTAATTATTTTCATGTAGTTGAAACCTTATTTTTTTCATAGAATAATTAAACATGATTAAAAAATAGAACTCATTATTTAATCACTTCGAATTGTATAGATCATAAACAAAATATGATGACCGAATCATATATTTTGGTTCGATTTTGTTCGATAAAATTCTAAATCTCCTTTTTATTTATAGAAAAATTAGCTTCTGTTTGTTTATTATCTTATGATTTATGAATCTTATCAAGAAGATGATATAAGGTATGACTAATCTTATCAAATAGACTAAAAACGGTGTATTTGTCATCCATAAATTTTCTTCGCTCCTGTATTATCCAATCTTGTCAGAAGTCATGATTTTGTATTTTTGTTATGAAAAGATAAGAGTTGGAACAATTCTATACTACCTCCGTCTCATATTAAGTGTCCACTTTCATAATGCACAAAGTTTTAGGAGATTCTATTAACTAAACTCTCCATCAATCAAATATTACTCTTACCCACTAAACTCTCATCTTATTAGTTGAAAGGTACAAGTGGACACTTAATTTGAGACAACAAAAGATTTCATTGTAGACAATTAATATGGGACGAAGGAAGTACAAAAATATATCTATCTTCCCTGAGGGTGAGCACACTTAAGGGTCAGCAAATGGACCGGATGGACCGGACTAATCACACTAAGTCTGGTTTCGATTTAGAGTTTTTTATACTTTCGGTCTCGGTCCGATCCGGCTTAAAAACCGGACATTTAGCCTATTTGGACTGAGACCGGACTGACCACATTCGGTCCGGTCTCGGTCTAGATTTTTTACCGGATTCGTTATCGATCCGGTCCGGTTTTAGACCGATGAGCAGCCTTAAGCACACTAGTGACCACCAACGATCTTTATTTTGCCTGTCATATCAGCTTTCTCTCTCCGACGACCTACAGACGACTTTTTACCACACTAAAACGACCTTCGTTTCTTTTCTGTTTACAACAAATTAAATTTCATTAAAAATAAAACACATTACATAATAATTCAAATAACAATGTAAACATAGTAAGTACTAACGATGTAACAAAAACAGTTAAAAGGGCTAAGAATTTAAATAAACATAACAACAAGGTCTAAAACGAAATGACAAAATACCTTATCTTCTTTTTCTTCCTCTCTTTTAGGCATACCAAAAAAATATATAATAAAAAAGGGCCATACACACAGATTTGTTTGTATATGTGTCTCGACATTGGTCGTGATCTAGCTAAATCCCCTTCCGACCATCACTGACCGACACCCACACACCAAGGCGACCTACTTCAACCAAAGGTGGACCGAAGCGACGACCTCCTTAGTGCGCCCAACTTAAGAGCATAGGACACGCTTGCGTTTTCATTGGTGTTGTCTCGAAACGCCAACATGATGGCGTCAACCCTACACATAGGTCGGTGTATTCATGCCTTGCACCGTGGTCGCCAACCGAGTTGTACCTTTTTTGTGTTGTATTTGCATTTTAGTGAATTATGTGTGGGCGAGAAAGTGTCTCATGGCACCGGAAACAAGAAGGAGTGGTGTTTTGTGATGTGATAGATACTGATGTTATGCGAAAAAGTGTTGATATGAAAGTGCTTTACCTACAGGCTACAACACTACACGACAGCACCACAAAAGTACCTAATGCTCTAAATGTTATTATTCCATATAAGCGTTACAACTATAACGGAAAGTTTCAGGAATACGATTTTTCTATAATATTTATTAAATATTCGTAACAGATGTTTATTTAGCTAACAATACAATAAATTCATAAAATTAGTTTTTTGTATTTCATATATGTTCGTAAATCTCATCTTTATATACATGTTATACAATCTTATTATTCTTGGACAAAATATTCGACTTACTTTATAGGATTTTTTTTATTTAAGTTGTGGGTGTTCAAAAAATATCTGTAACAGATGTATATCTATCTAACACTACAATAATTCGTAAAGTTGAGTTTTATGAAATGTCAGTTTTAAAACTTATATAAAAGTTTTCCAAAAACTATGAATATTTGGATATATAAAACTGTTATATGAAGTTTTAGATATCCGAATTGAAAAAACTAAGCTAAAATAATAGGTCTAACATAAAACTGTCATCGCAAATTTCGGATATCCAAGATATTATTAGTTATTGACAAGTCCCTTGAAATTATTTAAATTAAGAACAAAAAATTATTGTTGAAAATGTCTCATTTCATATTTTCACTAAAGGTCTAAAAAAATAAGACGACGCTAATACCATCATAATTGTATTTACCTCTTTGACAAAAAATTTATCGTTTAGATAACTTTGTCTAAAGTCATTTGATAACTGTTTGCGAAAGTGATTTCTAACTTGTAGAAAATACGGCCCTCCATTAAAAAAACAAAAAAAACCGAAAATTGAACCACAAAAAACCAAAAATCGAAAAAACTAAACCGAACTTTTGGTTCAAAGTTTGATTTTATCCAGAAACCGACTTAAACCTCCCAATACTCACTCCTAGTTTAAATTGTTACAACATGCATCATGTATTGTGCCAGAATAACAACTGGACTTCTTACAAATAATACATTCAACCAATTTGATGATGTATGTCCTCCTTTGGATACTCTGGAGGAGACAATCACAATTAACTCAAAAAGTTTCTAAGACAAACCCACTCCATCCATGATGAGGCATTGTCTGCTCAGGAGAGCAATGCCTGCCCAGGAAGCATAATGACGGAGCTAATACACTGGCCATCAGAACTAGTACAATGGAAACTGAAAATGTAGTACGATGATGTACGAATAACACAGACACTTGGTCCACAAACTAACATGGAGATAACTTTGACCCCGAAGACCAAGCCTGGTGCTTATCAATGCTTTATGTGCTGTACCTAGTGTAACACCCCCAAAATACCGCAGCGGAAGACTGTGTCATTGGGGTGCTACTTCATAATACAAAGTACAAGTTATAGAAAACGAACTCTAAATGAGACGTTTTGAAAAGTTACCATTCGATTAATGAATTCAAAGTTACAAACATGAGATTCCAAAGTATGATACATAAATGTATACAAAATGTTTGAATGGTAAATGATAAAAGCGTAAGTCTTCAGAATATGCAGCTTGACTCTAAGTTCCACGCACTAGCTATCGCCTTACTAACCTGAGATAAACATGCTAAAGTGTCAACACAATGGTTGGTGAGTTCATAGAGTTTGTCTTAAAACAGTTGAAAAGCCTTAAAAGAATGTTCACATAGCAAAGGCATTGAGAATCCACTCAGTTGCAAGTCCCGCCATAAGAGACTTGTAACCTGTGTGTCCACAACCCACTGCTAAAAGATAGTTTATACAATGCACCGGATTATATTCACCCAAGGTCAAGAATAGACATAAGGGCGGGGGCCTCTCCCCAAATAGTACTACGACATCCAAGGTCAAGTATAGACACAAGGGTAGGGGGCATCTTCCCATGAGTACTACCAATACCTCTCCGACAGAATAGAGTATTATGTATGTACGTAAATACGAATCTTGTATTTAAATTAAGCAAGTATAGTGTAACAAGTATGTATAACGAAATCAAGTATAATGCCAATCAAGTATAACACAATCAAGTATAAAAGTTTAAGAGTATTTGTACAAGTAAGCAAGTAGTTGAGCATGTATCCCCCCCAAGAGTTAAAACAAGTATGAAAAGAGTAGGGGCTATGACTCACCTTAAGTCTATGTAATGAGAAATGAAAGTGGTAGTCGAATCGCGAAAGTCTCTAAGAACAGCCTATAATAGAACGTTGCGACTTAGGTTTGGAGTAACGTCTAAGAATACGAAGAATTGCCCATATATGTCTTGCATAATGTTCATGATGTAGTACTTAGTATATAGTGTAAGTCGTTGAATATAAGTGGTCTATGAAACATGTATAGGTTGTAAATCTCTTACTACCGTTCGGGCCGACATAATTCAGAAGTCATGGAGTAAACGTTCGAGAAGCCAGGACACTTTAACTCGTAAATCCACAACTCGTCTCGACGGCTTACTCAATGAACTCCTCACATGAGGCTCCCTACTATTGTAGTATTTGATAACATATATATATATATATAAGTTTTGATCTTTAAAAGTTATATGGTCTTTAGCCGTAGCTTTGCCGTGACCTTGGTCATTTTTACCATGGTCTTGAGACTCAACCTTGGCTTTAGCCATGGTTGTGGTCTTGGCTTTAGGTCATTAGACCTCTTGGTCTCATCTAATTATAACAATTATATAGTTACTTTGGTCTAAAAATGGGCTGTTAAGAATTTGAAGAAAATTATCACTCATAAAGCATTTTCAGGTCTCGAGCTTCTTTGTTCCTGAACGAAAACGTCGTTCCGGACAACTTTCGTGTTTTAACTTTTTGATGAATCGGACCAGAAGTGGGACTTTCAAAATCATAATTTGATCAGAATGCTATTTAGGCAGATTTGCCGTTTTGGTTTCGCTAACTTCAAATGGTCATAACTTTTGACTCGTGTACTCGTTTTGGGTGATTCAAATTGCTATGTTTTCCTTGTTAAGTCCTCTTTAACAGTAAGTAAGTGTCAAATATCAAAGTTATACTATTGTGGTCGTGGTTTTTCATAAAAATCACTAGTTTGCTTGTTTGCTTGTCATAAGTTAACATATGTATACCAATACTCGTTTTATCCATTTTTAAACATCATGAACACAATACAAAGACCATATATAGCATGAATGAAACATAATAAGCATGAATATGATATTGAGCAAGAAAGTGTATAAGGGTTTGCTTACAACTTTTGGCTTTCACTTAAGAAAGGAAGTCAAGTATAGAACTAGGACACTAAACCTAATCTTGTAAACCCTTCACCATAACTCTTGTAACCATTGATAGACTTGATATAGACCTTGTGAAAACCCATTAACTTCAGCCCCTAATCACCTTGTGTAGCTCCTAATTCAACCATGGAATCACCAAACAAACTTAAGAACTAGGTAGAGAATACTAAGGCCTTGAACTTTGTAGTGTAACTTGTATATTGAAGATCAAAGAATCATGGTGCTATGATAAAAGGTTGTGGCGTTTTTGGTGATGAAGAAAGGAAGCAAATGAGCTTGTATTTATACTATGAATGAGGATGTTAGGAAGCTTGCTAGGAAAGTGCTATAACTTGGTGACAAAGTTGTAATTAAGTAAGATCTAATGGCTAAAGTCAAGATTTAACCACACATGGTGACTCCCCCCCTCCTAAGTCATTTTTCCAAGGATAAGGGTGACTAGATGAGTAGTCATGGTCTTTGGATGATAATATCCTAAGTATGTAGCTAGTTTTGACTCCGTAAATCGCTAACCGTAAGTTTTTAAGTCACGAAACGTAAAACCGGGTATCCTAAAAATATGAAACTTGAAAATATGGTCAAACATGTCAATATACTCCATAATAAAATATAAAATGAGTGGTAGGTTCTATCGGGTGCGAAAACCCTGCTAAAAACTGGAAACACGGGTCTAAAACGCGCAATTCGCGTAAAACGCTGAACTGAAAAACGTAAAATTCCGAAACTTTTGGAATTGTCCTAAAATGAGAGAAAATCATATTTCTATTGTTTATAATGTTTTATGGACATATCGGGATGCTAGAATGACGTTTAAACCTAAAAGTAAATCTCGGACACGGCTTTGTGATTTTTGCAGAAATGATCCGACGAGCGTCAAACTCTCGGTTTATCGTTAAAATAGTTTAACTTACGTGAATATGAAATAAAAATTTCTGAGATGAATAGTAAAAGTGAATAGTAAAATTCCCGGGAATAAAAGTTAACCTGAAATTGCGAATTGTTACACCTAGAAGACAACTTAGCTTCCACAAAGAGTTTATCATGGAGCTAATCACATGTAGTATAAAAGGAACTGTTCATACACATGAACATGGATCTGAACACACACACTCCGATACATGACTTCTCTCCATCCTTACTCCACTTTACTTGTCACTTACCACTTATCATTTATCACTCACTTATACCAAGTACTTACTCTCACACCGGAGCTTGGTCTTGGACTAAAAACCCCGGGCGAGCTAACAGTGTTTTATCTTATTTCTGCCTACAAGAAAAAGGAGCTGTCGCAAAGTCTCTTGAAGCTTAAGGTTGAAGAGCATATATGAACATTTGCTCAAACACAACTCATTATACAAGTAATAGAGCTTGTATCTTTTTTCTTTTTTCTTAATTTTAGTTCTTAAGGCTACATTTACATATTCCTTATTTTATTTAAGAAAACGATTTGCATTTTTTCCTTATAATATAACCAAGAAAGTATGAAACATTACAAAATCTAAAGAACAGTGTGAAAAGAGAATTGCTGAGTCGCAAATGTTAGTTGATAAAATAAAAATAAAATGATTTTTCTAAAAAAGTTAGTAGTAGTATTTTATTTCTCTTTTAGATATGACCCAAATCCTATCAAATAAACAAAACAAAACAAAACCAAACCCTACTATAAACAATTTCGTTCAAAAAATCTCACTTGGCCACGGGGTATATAGAACGTGAGAGAAGTGGGGTAACATTGTTGTGGGTCTCTTCTCATTTTTATAAAATTCTTTTTATCCAAACTAATATTATTGTATTCCAAAACACAATAGGAGTATTATATAACACTATACAATATTCACATATTCTTTTCATTCTTTAACTTAACCCCCTTCCCACCCTCTCTCCCTTGTTGTAGGAACCAAACAACACAACAAAACACATCATCATCATCATCATCTTCTTCTTCTTCTTCTTCTTCTTCATTTCTTAAAAAAAAAAAAAAACAAGATTATGGAAGATGAAACACAATCAAGGTTCAAAAGAATATGTGTCTTTTGTGGAAGCAGTTCTGGCAAGAAACCAAGTTATCAAGAAGCTGCCATTGAGCTTGGCAAAGAACTGGTATAACAATTTTTCACTTTTTTTTAAAAAATTTCTTCAAGATTTTCCTAAATATGCATGTATACAACAAAATAAAACATACCCATTTCATATTTTGCTATTTTAAACACACCCTTTTAATTTTGTTTCCTAAAGTTCAAGAAAAACCATTATTTTCAAGATTCTTTAATATGCATTTTTAGAACAAAATAAAATTTACTCATTTCATATCTTTGTATTTAAAACATACCCTTTTAATCTTGTTTCCTAAAGTTTAAGAAAAACCATTATTTTCAAGATTCTTTAATATGCATTTTTAGAACAAAATAAAACTTACCCATTTCATATCTTTGTATTTAAAACATACCCTTTTAATCTTGTTTCCTAAAGTTTAAGAAAAACCATTATTTTCAAGATTCTTTAATATGCATTTTTAGAACAAAATAAAACGTACACATTTCAAATCTTTGTATTTAAAACATACCCTTTTAATCTTGTTTCCTAAAGTTTAAGAAAAACCATTATTTCCAAGATTCTTTAATATGCATTTTTAGAACAAAATAAAACATACCCATTTCATGTTTTTGTATTTTGAACATACCCTTTTGATCTTATGCTATAAAGTTTGAATATTGGTGCTTCTTTCTAGCTATTTGTTGTTTTAGTAGTTTAAATTTTGAATCTTTATGGTTTAGTAATGTATTTTATGTAGCTTTTTTTGTGTGTCACCTTATGTTATCACTCATCATGTTAAACAATCTTAAGGTGAACCCATTTGTTAGATTAATGTTATTTGAATATTTGGTCATGTTATTTTGAGGTAAATGACTAGATGGAAGTTAGGGTTTATGTTTGGCATGAGAGAGAAAAACTGATAGCTGTAATTTGCTGTCAGTTGTGCAGCCTTCTTGCATGATCAAAGTTTATGGTGGGAAGTTGTAAGAAAACAAAAATTATATAAAAACAAAACAAACAGAATGGTGTTTGTTTGTGTGTGTGTGTTTGTGCCTATGAATAGGGAACCAAACGTGCCATGTTAGTATAATGGCCAATTTCTTAAGCATGTTTATCAGCTTTTTTTAAGGTCCCAATAATCATTTTTGTTCATGGGGTTACATTTTTGTACACATAAATTCATACACGGGTGTTTTCGGGGTGGCCGTGAATCACATGGATTTTTTCTCCGTAGTGTTAAATAGTGTCAAAAAACACAATTTTTGTGAAATGCACCATGACCAAAAAGTTTTTTTGTTAGCATGTAACTTTTGTAGTTTTAAGAAAAGAAAGTTAACCTTAACTATTTCGGGAAGTGATTTGCACACTCGTAATAGTTATTGGAACACTCTTTTTTATGCTTTAATTAGTTGTATAATACTTACACTGTGTTTTATCTGCGTACACTGTGAGTATCCGATCAATAAATTAAGTGTGCAAATCACTCCGAGATTCAACTTCTTAATAAAAAAAATGAATCTTAGGAAAAAGGGTATTAGTGTATTACTGTTTTGTTGTTTTAGTACAAATGATGGGATAATTTTTTCTTGATTATGCAAATGGTGAAGTGGGTATGTGACACGTGTACGTTTTTGAAGGTGGAAAGAAGGATTGATCTAGTCTATGGAGGTGGCAGCGTGGGTCTGATGGGTCTTGTTTCTCAGGCAGTTCATGATGGTGGGCGCCATGTTCTAGGGTATGCTCTCTCTCTAGCTTCATTAATGTGTCTATACATGTCTATTGTAGCTTCATTATTTCACAACTTAATGGCCAACATTATATAAAATATTACTATTACAATGTCATTAACTTCATTGTTTCTCAAGAAAAAGTACTAATTATTTTTTTATAAAACTTTGTATAACATACCACAAAAACATTGTTATTAAAGTTAATACTTTCAAGCTCTAGTTCAAAGTTTAGTTTAAGTAATAAGTATCTTAACTGAACACTTTTGTGAAAAGTTTCTTCTTTTTGGGGATTACAACAAGGTAAAAAGTTTATAATTAGTAAGTTTCAAATAGAGACATGCATCATTTTCATTTCATGATTCTTTGTTTTCTTGCCTTTTTGTGTTGTTTGTTGCTTTTATGTTCTTTTTCTTCAGTTTTTAATTTGAAAATGGTAGTCATGAAATCAAGTTTTTTGAGAGAAGTGAGGTGATTAAGTTAGTAAGTACTTAAATTTCCAATGCATGAAAGAAAATTTACGCTAAAGATGTAAATAATGTGTACTAATTACAAAGTTAAGAAATGCAAATTTGACCATTAAAAGTCAAATTTGATGACACTAGGTTGAATTACTCAATGGAAAACATGCATGTTTCACAGTACTCGATGCAAAATGAGATGTTGCAGACATCATGGGATCAAATGCTTAAAAAATTCTGATCTTTGTACTTAATCAAGCTACTTGTCATATTGTTTTTCACCTTTTTTCAGTTGAAAACTGCACAGAAACATCAAGTTATCAAAAAAGTTGACATCTTTTAATTTAATGAAAGATTGAAAACATAGTCCTACACTTAAAAAAGCATGGTGTTTTATATAAAAAAAGGGTTTATTGATTACACAAATTTGATGTAGCATCAAAGATAAAAAAACATCCATCTTGGACTGTCAGTCCACACTAGGACTTTTTGTACATAGAAAGGTAAAAACAAATCATGTAAAAAGTTTTTATTTTGTTTGTAAAAAGTATGAAACCTTTTAGCCATTGTTTAAGTATGTCTCTCCCAACTTTATTGATAGAAAAAGGAAATCATCAATAAAATGACTTTCTTGACCTTCTAATTAAACTACTGCAAATTAACTACTAGAATAAAGTCCCCATTAACATAAAATGATAGCCTTGTCCTTCTAAATCACCATTACTCATAGTACTTAACAAATAATTACTGAAAAGTATAGTTGATAACTTGATATCTTTGCTGGTTGATACTATATTACACTTATTTTGGTTAAATCACTCCAAGAAAAAAAAAATCCCTTTTTTCATAAAAATGAGAGTCTTGTAGTTCTGAATACACTACAAATACATGTCTACAAGGCCCATTTTAAGAAAAATATAAAATGACAGTCTTCCATGAGATGTCCCTTTTGCATGTCTTTCCAATTTTCATCATTTCTTTTTGCTATGCAATAGTGACTTCAACTGTACAGCATTATAATAATAGGATATCTTTTTTGTTTCTTGCAGGGTTATACCAAGGACCTTAATGCCCAGAGAGGTATATTCAGGAACCTTCAAATCAAAGTTTGATTATTATCCTTTGTAGTGTCAAAATGTAGCTGAAAATTTTCCAAAAACCAAAAGAATGATGTTACAGTTACTTGTTCATTGTGCTGTGAGAGTTAAATAGTATCCTGAATGTAGGAAATATTAGCTTTGAAGTAGAGTGTAGATATTAAATACCTTGTTTGGACTTTATTTATAGTGATTTGACTAGTCTTTGATACAAATGCATTTACTCAACTTCCATTCACATCATTTTCTACAAATTTGTCTTTGTAACCCTATTGAACCATAAATAGCAATAGATCAACTTGGTGTTTCTATTTATTTTGTTTCTAGTTCAACTCTAACTAAATTGGTCCATTCTAGTTTAAACTAGTAAAATGCTACTAGTACTAGTAAAGTTTATATTTTTATCATTTTTTAGTCTATAACAAGAAATATATTTTGATAATGACTGTTTGTAGACATCTATTCAGGTCTGTTGTCATTTTTATTTTGCGGGTCCCATAAGTTTTTACAACTGATAATGAAAGATTAGACAAACGAAGCCGCGATTTCTGCGATTTCTGTAAAACTAGAGCCATCCATTCAATTTGTTTCTCGTGTTTATTTTTTGGGTTCCATTTTTTTTATTATTATTTTTTATTTATTATTATTATTTTTTTTTTTTTGACAAATGATAAAGAAATGTTAGAGCGGGAAAGGAAACTATTCAAATGATGAAAAAAGGATATAAAAAAATATGTATGCTACAGTATGCAATGTATTGGCTTGTTTAATAAGATTTTGGAGCTTAACAGATAACTGGTGAGACGGTTGGTGAAGTAAAAGCTGTAGCTGATATGCATGAAAGAAAAGCCGAGATGGCTCGTCAGGCTGATGCCTTTATCGCTCTCCCTGGTATACAATTTCTTTCGATTTTTCATTATGATTCAGATTCTTAAAAACAAAATCATATTCAGTATTGTGTTTTTCAGGTGGCTATGGTACTCTAGAAGAACTGCTAGAAGTCATCACATGGGCTCAGCTCAGAATCCATCACAAACCCGTACGAAACTCAACACCTATACATCGCACATAATAAAATGCTTTTCGGTTATGTCTGAATTGTTAATCAACATTACAAGAATTGAAAAGGGCATCTTTTTGGTCAAATGTTGGTAATATAGAAGAATCAAATGCATGTGGATAGATAGTTTAGAAGATATGTTGCATCATCTTAACTAATTCTTAAGCATTTTTATTTTGTGGGCCCAAGTTATAATGTGATTTTTGATAAGTCGGTTGCATTTAATAGCGGTAGACTTATTTTGTGGATCATGTCCTGCAGGTTGGTCTCTTGAATGTGGAGGGTTACTATAACTCATTGCTATCTTTCATTGATAAGGCTGTTGATGAAGGCTTTATCTCACCAACTGCTCGCCGGATCATTGTGTCTGCCCCAAATGCTAAACAGTTGGTCAGGGAGCTTGAGGTTAGTTTTCTGAACATGGCAAAACATACAGATCGTGAAACAGGCTAAAACGGCTCAGTTTGGGTTGACCCGCGATACTTTTTTTCTAATACTCTTGCAATAAAATGAGTAGAGGTTTCATTCATTATTAAAAGTATAAATCGAATATCTTTTGACCCATTGACCTATTTGACCCGTTTCTTTTTAACAATGCTGGATAAAACATAACACTAATCGAGTAATTCCTAAATCAACGGGTGGGAAATTTTAATTGAAGGGTTTGATCAGCCACATGATAATACCATATTCTTGGCAAGACAGAGCTACAAAGAATATTTATTTTGATCAAGAAATCAATAACAGACAAATAAAAAATAAGTTGCTGACTTATTGGTTGTTTCCAAGAAGATTGTAGAGAATGTTATAATAATCAGTACCCTTTTGGGAGAACTCTTTCTAGATCGAAGACATTAACTAATAACAACCACAAATATAAAATTTTAGACCAATTTTATTTATTTGTTATTATTGGCACCAAATATATTGGAGAAAATTATACAAATATATAATCATTGATATTGATTTCAGGAATTTGTCCCCGAGTATGATGAAATTGCTGCAAAGTTGACGTGGGATGAGGTGGATAGACTAAATTATGTACCGGAGGCTGGAGTGGCTGGAGTTTCGACTGATGAGATTGCCACGAAGTTGAAGTGGGACGAGGTGGATAGACTTAATTATGTACCGGAGGCTGGCGTGGCTGGAGTTCCGACTTAGTAAAAAAACTTAATGGATGGTAGTTTTTTGGTGAAATTAGTAGTTGGGTTATATATACTTTGGGGTATATATGAATTATATATATACAAGACTTATGAAATGGTACATCTCCAATGGCTAGGCCTGTTTTGGTATTTTGGGGGATTAATGTCCTTCCACATTTACTATGAAGAAGTTTATGTATATGATGATGTGGAGATGATACTTTGGTTAAAAAGCTTTTGCAAGTTAATGGCTATTTATATATTTATGTCTTTCTTCTATATGAGTTAAAGCTTGTTGCAAGTCTATCGAAAAAAAAAAAAAAAAAAAAAGAAAAAAGAAAAAAAAGAAAAGAAAAACGTACTTTGCAAACAAATGAGTACATGTACTAACAAATAACAACAATCATACTATGTCAGGATTTTTTTTTTTTTTTTTTTTTTTTTTTTTTTTACAGAAATGTCATTCTTCTGAAATCATACTGAGCCTTTCCACTAGCAGTATATGTCATTCTTCTGTAATCTGTAATCTCTTTTTCTACTGATAAATTGCTTATGTATATATGTCATTCTTCTGTAAGCTTACATAATCATTGAAAAAAAACTGTATGTATATACATTTTTACATTATTTATCTATATGCTTGAAGTGGATTCTAATAAACTTACATTATCACTGGAACAAACTTCATTATAATCTAAACCTCATGTTATCCTTCTAGTGTTACAACTTACAACCTCATATTTATCCTTCTATACTTTATTCCTATGTATTCTCTTACTCACATGATCTTGACACGTGGTAGAATTGACGGATTAGATGACTAGAGATAATTAGTTGAAAACACATGTTATATTTTTGTGTTGCTAGAAGGATAAGTAGTAATATAAAGTAAGAGGATATCGTACATAATCTAATTAAGAGTAAATTACACCGTTCGTCCTTGTGGTTTGCGTTGACCGCAGCCTATCGTCCTTTGACCGAAAAAAATGCACCGTCCGTCCTTAAGTGGCAAACGTTATGCGTCGTTGGTCCCTCTCACTAACGACAGTCACTAACGCTCGTTAAATGTCCACGTGTGACACCCGTATGAGGGTATTTTGGTCTTTTTACCACACAAACACCACCATCATCATCTACCACCTCATCACCAAACACAAAATCCATTGTCATCTTCATCTAATCTGCTCAAGAGCACACATCAAAACCCATAAACACTAAACATTATAAATCATCAAAACCCACAAACACACTAATTTATAAGTTATCTACATCAATCATCAAGATCAATAAATAAATTCCATATTACTCCGTAAATCATACTAAAATCCCCAATTCCCAAACTATTTCTTTATTCTTGTTTTATAAAAGCCCACAAAACCACAAACAACCATTTCTTCTGCTTTACCAACTTACAATCTAAGTTATAACCCACACCATGAATATCCCGATCCTCATGTTACATATCCTCAAATTAATTAAATTGGGGTTTATTTATCATTCTTTTTCTTGAAATACAAAATTCCTCATGCCGTATGAATGATTATATAACAATCGGTGCAAAAAATATCAATTTATCATACTTTCAATCTTTCTAAAATCCCCCACTTTATGGTTCATTTCCTTTATGGGCTTGTTCAAAAGCTGATATTTATTTTATGGATTTCTATTATTCATCGATTGTTTGTATATTATTTTATGGATTTCTATTATTCATCGATTGTTTGTATATTATTTTATGGATTTCTATTATTCATCGATTGTTTGTATATGGGTTTAAACGATTTTAATAATATGATGTGTAGTTGAATTGGTCTAAACATTGGTAACATGATAGTGACGAGGTTTCAATGTCTTCATCGTCTTGTGGGTTAGTTCCGGCGATGGGTTCGTGTGATGGTGGTGATTTTTTTTTTTTTTTTTTTTTTTTGGTGATGGCCAAATAAATTATGATGATTTTTTCCTGTGTTTGCATTTTGATTTTGGGGTTTTTAAATTTATCTAACACAATGAATATGTGTATAATTATATGTTATATGTGATTTGTTATGTTTTGGGTATTGGAGGTTTGATTTTTTTTTCTCGTGAAATTCATTATAGCAGAAAAACATTCAAGTGATTGTTTATATGTTTTTATTATAGTTGTCGATGAAAGGGTTAGTGATGGTGGGTAGTGTAAAATATTATTAAAGGGTGGGAGATTGTTTTACAGTGAGATCAAAAAAGTAGAGAGAGAAGCAGAAAAGGAAGATTGAAACATATGAGTTTTAAATGCTAATAGATGTAAAAGGACTGATGATGGTGGTGTTTGTGTGGTAAAAAGACCAAAATACCCTCATATGGGTGTCACACGTGGACATTTAACGAGCGTTAGTGACTGTCGTTAGTGAGAGGGACCAACGACGCATAACGTTTGCCACTTAAGGACGGACGGTGCATTTTTTTCGGTCAAAGGACGATAGGCTGCGGTCAACGCAAACCACAAGGACGAACGGTGTAATTTACTCTCTAATTAAAGATTTATGTATTCCATCATCCCAAAAAAGAGGGATCTTAAAGTTTT
Source organism: Artemisia argyi (assembly GCA_030686995.1). Taxonomy (NCBI): domain Eukaryota; kingdom Viridiplantae; phylum Streptophyta; class Magnoliopsida; order Asterales; family Asteraceae; genus Artemisia; species Artemisia argyi. The sequence continues at coordinate 40,590,192 of CM060693.1, read as the reverse complement.
TAAATTCACATTTTCTATCTAGAGGGATCTACTACTCTTTTGGTTTCAATCACTACAATTTTTTAAGACAAAAGGAATAAATTAGATTCAATCATACATCTTTTTGTTTACTACTTTGAATGGATGGCAACTACCAACAGGCAAATTGTTTGCAACTTTCAAACCTCGTGTTTCTTGCTTCTGTTGGCCACCCACCATCAACATTGACTATGGAATCATTCATTTTTTATATCTACTATCATGCACCTTACTTGACATTCTTTTTAGTAGAAATATGGTGTGTATTCAGTTTAATATTCTGTGGTCGCTTCGCCTTGTTACAATAAAGGTGACTGCACTAATCATATTACCACACAAGTATAAGTTGCAAAATAGGTGGATATAATGGGTTATGTTAAGGGTCAAACAAGCTTGCATAAAAAAGATCGGCTATTTAGTGATGTTGCATGTTAAGCCGACACACAATCACAAGTTGATATAGCTCCATTTTAATGTTTTGGAGATTTTGATATGTATATATGAATACAATTATAAGATGAACTCCAACCCGTTTGACCCATTTGATCATTTGTTTAGTCCTTTTGCTTTAACCCATTTGACCTGTTAGGAAATAAAATACCACTCAAATCCACCCATTTATAGGTAAACGGGTCAAAATTGCCACATCAAGACCACATCTTCACATGGACATCCTCCATTTGAAGTGAGACATTAGGGCTCAAATTACAAACTTTGACCCAGGTCATGTAATAACACACAACAGATAACGTTTTCTTGTTCGACAAGTTTATAATCCCGAAAAAGAAATACTCCCAAAAATCAAATCAATTCGATTCATTTCGATAGATAACACAATGTGGGAAACAAAAATCGCTATCTACCAATCTTTCTAAGCCAACAATGGAGATATGCCATCTTTGTTTCAGGATAATACTTACCCAATTATACTGCTGCAAAGTATTCCTTGCTGAGCTTAGGGTCGGGCTTCATTGACTTCTCCCCTGGCTTCCATCCAGCTGGGCATACCTCATCGGGGTTGTCTTGTACAAATTGCAATGCCTAGAGTAGAAACAAAAAATGCAATTTACTAATGAAAACAAGAAAGTTTCAACATACCAAAATTTTCTAGAGTCCACAATAGAGTCCAGCAATTTCGACCCGTTTACTTATAAATCAATCACTGGGCCAGTTTTAGAAAGTTGTATACATCGAAAATACTTTGCAACTTTCAACCCTTTTGGCCCATAGGACAAGTTCCCCTTTAGCTGATTTTTTTAGTTTGGCCCACTGAACAAGTTCTATACAAAACAAAAGAGGAGGTCTTTTCGGGTCTGACTAGAAAAAGACCCGTTTCAGCATAAACTTATTCTTGCCAGTTACCGACCAACCCGTCTCGCCAACCCTAGTACACAAACATGATGCATGTTTACCTGAAGTGTTCTCAATGTTTCATCAACACTTCGACCAATTGCAAGATTGTTAATTGTGGAGTGTTGGATAACACCTTCCTTGTCGATAATGAAAAGTCCTCTCAATGCAACTCCCTGAAACGTTTTCCAAAAGTAAATAATCATATACAAACGATCCAAAAACTAGCAAAAAATAATAATTAACAAATGCGTACTTGGTCTTCAATCAACACGTTGAAAGCTTTTGAAATCGATTTTGTCACGTCAGAGATGAGGGGATAGTTCAGGTCACCAAGACCGCCAGACTTTCTATCGGTTTGAACCCATGCAAGGTGAGAGAACTGCAAAAAAGTATACCAGCAGTAGTCAAATAAAATACAAATAATTTTGACCTAAAATAATTACAAAAAAATAATGATGAATGCAATTACCACACTGTCTACGGAAACACCCAATACTTCAGTGTTTATCTTCTCAAACTCTGCATACCGGTCACTGAAGGCAGTGATTTCTACATTAAAAAGACAAAAATTAGAAAAATTAAAGAAAACAAAAGAAGGCCATGTTTAACGAGCAATGTGCTACTCACCGGTTGGGCAAACAAAAGTAAAGTCCAGAGGGTAGAAAAAGAGAATGACGTATTTCTTGCCGATGTAATCAGATAGCTTAACCTGCAGTTACAAGAAAAATTCATCAGAGTTGCAACATTTTACGTCAAGATTCAAGGCGATATACTCATGATTGTTAATAACAAGGAGATGTGAAAGTAGCATATACTGCTAAAACACGTTTATATTCATTCACTTACATTAATGAACTCTTGATCAAATACAGCTTCGGCTTCAAAGTCTGGTGCCTTGTTTCCAACTAGTGGCAGTCCCTACATATAAAAGAACATGTCGATAAGAGAGACAGCCACAAAGAAATTTACGACAGTAAAATAAAAGCAAAATGAATTTAAAGATTGGAATTTTAAAATCAACCGGTTTAAATTCGTAATGCAGTTGGCTTGTAACATAAAATTTGACACAATTCACATGTATCAGTGTACATTTACTTACTCCCTAGCTAATCAACATTTATTAGCGTTACAAAAAATAGTGTCACTTATCTGCAATAAACTAGTGTTTGATCCACATCCCGTAAGTAAATAAATTATTATATGACAAGTAATACAGTAATGTATTATCTATTTTACATACATAGACATTGCTTTGAACAAAAAATAACTGATTCGGAGTATATGATTATCTAGAAAAACGTTTTACGCGCAAATCCTAAAATAAAGATACAACGACAGACTATCTTAACATCTTCACACGTAAACACATTCCAACACTATCTCAACCTGAAGAACAAACAGATTATCTGATTAATTATAATTACTTAAGGGGTGTTTGTCTCGCCTTATATAGCGGGCTTATGGCTTATTTGGTTTTCAGCTTATGTTTCATAAGCTCACTTTTTGTGGCTTATCTTGAAACTTTTCGACACTTTTCGAATTATATAAGCTTATAAGCTTATATAAGTCGAAAAGTTTCAAAAATAAGCCACAAAAAGTGAGCTTATGAAACGTAAGCCTAAAACCAAATAAGCCATAAGCCCGCTATATAAGACGAAACAAACACACCTTTAATTCAGCCATTTAACTATCAGCTAGCAATTAACACTAAAAATAAATATATAAAACGACAAAATGTGAATAGTGAAACACAATGTAGATTAGTTAATAACAAGTGAACTAGATATGTAATTAAACTAGTACATACAGAAGCTTTGACGACGAATGAGTTCTTTCGTGACGCGGTTGGACGGAAGTTAACGGCGGAGCGGAGTGACTTGGATTGGAAACTAACGGAAGAAGAGGAGGTGAAGCTTAGGCTTTGTGATTTGTTTGAAATGAAAGATGAGGATTTGGGGGTGTTTGGTGTGGATAAAACTGCTGCTGGAGAAGCAGTTGAGGAAGCCATTGCCATATTTTGTGGGAGAGTGTGTGTGGATTGGGGAATTGTTTGGTTTTAAGGTTGAGAAGTGGGGAGTGATATGGCTGAAGGGATAAATATAGATAAGGAGGGGTTAGGTGGGTGCCTTTTGGTCACTATACCTCAAACTAGGGATGTAAATAGCGTTGAGCGTGGACGACCTAAAATCGAACCGGACCGACTGAACTGACAGAAACTGAGCTGATCTGACAGTCCTTTTGGTTCGGGCTCGGTTTATGTTTTTTCTATTTTCGGTTTTGAGTCGGTTCGGTTCTCTTCAATTCGACCCAAAATACACACAAAACCGAACCGAACCGAACCGACCTATGCGGTTCGGTTTTGGTTCATGTTTTTCAGGAAATCGGTTCTCGGGTCGGTTGGGTTTTGTCAGATCAGTTCGGTTTTAGACCTTTGCTCAGCTCTAGATGTAAATATGTTTAGTCGGGTCGAGTCGATTGCTGTCAAGCTCGTTAAATAATGGTATATGAAACTTAATTTGACTTGTTTTTTATGACACCGTAACAATAACTTTAAGAAAATACATAGGTAGTATATGTCAATAAATAGTGTGAAAGTATAATTTACTCTTAACTTGATAAAGCTTGCAAGCCTCATGAGTCAAAAATCTAAAACTCATAATGTTACTTGAGTAGCTTGAGCTCAACTTGTTTATAAAAGAAAATGAAAATATTAGTAAATTACATGAACTCCTCATTGAAAAAAAACGGTATTTGGCGAAACCATCTCAAGTCCGTGTACCTTTTTGGTACCGAGCCCCCCACCCAACAAGGAAGACATATCCCGGTAAAACTCCTCATTGAGTATACTCATGGACCAAGCTCATATAGTTAAATAACATTATGAAGAGATTAATGGGCCGATTAAGTCTTATATTCCATAGACTTGAGTACTTTTTATATAAGAGAAACTTCATGCCTGAGATACACACACTGAACCCAAAATACTTGGGAGCGAAAGGGCTCTTGTAGTTGTGCCTCAATCAAGAATATAACACTTTCAATTATCCCAAAGATATATGCGTGTAACCTATACAATTAGGGTCGAATAGGTTTTTTGAAAAGTGATTACACAATTTATAATGATATCCGACTATTGATTATTTTCACCCAACTAGGAAAAACCACCAACATTATGTTCATCAAAACTAGTAGTTAACTAGTAATGAGTTTCACTTGTAACATAAACATTTATCAAACATCTAAAAGACATGACCGTTAAAAAACAGTTTATGTTGGCTAAAGTTTAGTGGGAAAAATGGTAAACACGTTTATGTTACCCATGAAAGGCGATTCCTTTTGACCTCTGCTTGCTCTGTTGGGAGCGAGACATCAACAAGGAGCGCTGCTTCTCGAAAGCTGCAATGGACGCTGCAACTTGACCCTCATGTTTTTGTCATGGTTGGAAGCATATTGGCTCAAATGAGTATTTACTTCACACTTCCTTAACTCGTATATGAACTTAAAATGAAATAAGATTAATAAATCATATAAATAATTGATAACACTAAAATCATCAACATTATGTTCGGTTCCTAACAAAAAAAAAAGCCGCACACAGGTAGCATGGATGTGTGTTGCGGTTCTTAATTCCATGCCAGCAAGGGATTCCCTCATTTGGCATTGTACACATACAAATTAACAATGATATTGTTAACGTATGGCTGGATCATTATACATCATTGTTTACGTCTTTTTTATATGATATAAAGATTCTTGTTACAAGGGCCCCTAAAACTTGAAATCTTGTGTAGTTGTATTGACTATCCGGTCAAGAGGGAATAGCATAAATTGAAAAGTTTGAAGATAAAAAGTCTAACATACACAACTTCTACAAAAGTTTGAAGATAAAAAGTCTAACATACACAACTTCTACAATCACACTCATATTTTCACTATTATAGGTTATTGTATCAATTTGACTTGTGTTCTTGCTACAAAGCACATAGGTAGTAATGGTATTTATACAAAGAGGATAATTAACCTAAAATGATACTTGATACGAGATTAGGCGTCAAGTATAATACAAAATTTAGTCTGCTAGCGATGTCCGGTCGGAACTCATGTAAAAAATAAAAAAATAAAAAATTGCTTGATATAGGAATGATAGGTATCATTGTGTTGTATTAGAAGAAAACAATGTGATCACCGTTAAGTCTATAGTTAAGAGGCCGGTATTAGTGGTGGTGCTACACCAAATATTTTGGGAGGGCCATAAATGCAATCCTTGTATAATGGGAAAGCCAAAAGCCGGCTATGTTTGGCGCGAAGCTTTTTTTGGAGCTTTTTGGGTACTGAGCGGTGAGAATGAGCTTTTTTATTTTTGATGTTTGTTTGGCATGAGAGCTGTGGGCTTTGCTATTTTTTAGGAAAGCTCATTTTTTCAATGCTTCTTTATAAAGTTGTGAACTTTTTTGGCTACTGCTCACAGCTACTGCTCATTGCTACTGATCAATGCTACTCCTCACAGCTACTTTTGCCAAACATAGTGTAGAACCCTGTAAAAATTTCTTGTAATTAAATCGTTAATAAATATATAATCTTTTATTATTGTTTCTAATTCCCATTTTTCTCGGAAAAATTTAAAATTTTTCTTATTATATTATTTTGGTGATTTTCACAAAATAATATAATTCACGAAATGACGGAATTAATCATCGACACGTTACACGAAACTTAAACTTTTTAATTAATCCTAAACCTAAATTCTAATCCTAATTATATTTATTAAACATAATTAAAATTCACTAATTATCCTAATTAGCCAACCGGACCCTAATTAATTTCGGCCCAATCCCTTTTTCACTATTCATAAGCCCACACGATAAGCCCAAAATCCAATTTAGTAGTTTTTCATCCGTTCGACTCATTTCAAACACCCTCCAAATCACACCGTTTATTCGTAAAACTTACACACGACCCACGTATTTTATTTTCCCATCCCGTTAACCTACTATCCAACAATTAGTGTGTCAAGTCTCACGTTCCTACGTTGAGTATTGATACGTTTTTAAGAGGCATAGTAATCGACCTTAGCAAACCCAACTCGATTTACACTATATTCAAAACTTAACCGTTTTGAATCTAGTTTGTTTCTAAACGTTCCTAATATTATTTCTAAGATAATTCTAAGGTTAAATGTCAAAGATGGTCATGTATGCTCAAGTAATATATGATTTTGTGAATCGTATACTTGGAAATAGCATGGTCGACATCCATAGGTATCATCCCAACACTCTCCTTGTTTTAAGCACTCACAAACCATCCTAAAACCATTATAATATCATACTCTATAAGCTAGTACTGACATGCAATAGTGTGGGAGGAATTCACATTGAAATTTCCTACTAAACGTTTTATATATTGTATATATAGTACGTACGTTGCATGCATACTTCTCATAATCTTTCACACACTTATTCACTGCAATAATTAGACCTCCATTTCATTCCTACAAAGCTTACAAGTCGTGTAGTAGAGTATTGGAAGCAAAGAAAGAAATCGGGTTTTGAAATAATATATAACGTTTGGGTTATATAGTCTTGACGAGATTCTTGTGTTCCTTTTCTACCTAGCTCGACTCTAGATCACTTTAAAAGTGTTTGTAAGTCTCTTGCATCCAATTCAAAACCATTTCATACGTATTTGTATTATCATGCACTTTGTGATTTTTTTGTTTATACGTCTACACTTTGCACACTAGATTCATGTATATAATTGTTAGTAGTACACGAAATGTGATTTGCCTCTATCTTGGATGGCTTAGGAATCACGCAGCACACATCATTCACTATAGTTGTAACGTAATAATCATTTCATGCATCTATTTCTACTTGCATCCATCGATATAAAAATAGTATAACACTTAGTAAAATTTTGATAGTTTTCAAGTTTATATATCGACCCAACCATGTCACTAAACCAACGTATAACTTAAAATTTAGTTTAACAATGGTACCATATCTTTTCACGACGTCATAGACCACCTAGCAAACTAAAGTTTTCATGTAAACAACTTGTAAAAATAATCACGTTTAGACATGCTAATCGATCCATTTTGAAATGACTCAACCGAATTTTAATAACTAAATTTTTCATATAAAAACTTTAAGCTTGTCGAGTGGGCTTAACTAAAGCCCACTAAGCTTTTGAAATCCGTAAGCCCACTGGGCCTATAAGAAATGTTTTTAGAATCATAAAAATAGTCCAAAGCCAAGCCCAAAACTTTTTCCATGTCCTCGCCTCCAAAAATCTTAACGGGCCTTAAGATAATTCGAACCAGGCCCATAAGCCATAAAAATAAGCTTTTGAAATAAATAAGCAGTAAAATAAGCTTTATACTTAATACATAAGCTACGGAAATTTTTAGAAAAGTTCCATAATCATTTTTGTAAAATTGGACTAAAAATGTAACGCGACGACTCCTAGAAGGACTAAACCTGTAAATACAGAAATCTAAGGATAAAATGTGATGAAAATTAGTATTAGAAGGTTTGTATTGATTATTGGACAAAGTAGAGGACTATAATTGAAAAATATATAAAAAGGACTAACGGTGTAACGCAAGTATCGTTAGTGTAAAAATGGTAAAAATTGGAAAAGGAGACAAAGACTAAACATAAGTTATTTATCATTCTTATTTATTTTACATTTTTGTAAATTTATTTCATATCATGTTTAAATGTTATATATATATATATATATATATATATATATATATATATATATATATATATATATATATATATATATATATATATATATATATATATATATATATATATATATATATATATTATTAACTTAACGTTAATAATATATAACGATACTTTAAAAAAGGTTAAGATTTTAGTTACGATTAAAAACTTCGATGGATAATTTTAAAAATCATATTCTGTCATATCATGCATATCACAATACTTTCACTGCACATCACTTAATCGTCATAACGAATATCTAATATTCGTTATTTTCTTTAAAATCACCGAATAGCTTCTGGTCAATTTCTTAGATAAATTTATTTATCAGGTTGTGTTTCGAAGCCGTTTTCATAAAATTCATCCGACTTTATTTTCTTCATTTTCAGTATCAATCAAGGTGAGTCATAGCCTCACATTTAATTATTTTCAAAACTCCGTGAGGGGGATACATGTTATAAATAGATCGCAAGTATTTTTCTGTATGCTTTCCTGACTGATATATGCCTAAGTTAGCTATTGCCAAAAGACCCTTATTCATGAGCCATTAATCACTGCGATGAACGCGAATATAATGAATATATCTATTTAAGGTTTGACAGCCTGTCCCACTAATGCTTGACGGAATGCCATATGCATGTGGTTAGCCGCATTAGTCGTGATAATTATATTTGAGTAAAAATAGGAATTGGCAAATCACCTATTACACGAGGGCAAAAATTTATCATTGATTTGATAAACACCCGCCATTTACGGTATTTGTTAACGTTTGCGTGTCATGAGACTTAGTGCAATATATGAACTGCAATATCAATGTTTTCAAACTGATTGTATTTTCCAATACAATCTTGCTTGTGTATCAAAATAATTATTAAATTCAAACTCTATGATTTCACTCAACAATTTTGTTGACTTTTAAGCATGTATCTCAGGTATTTAACAGGGGAAGCAAGCAAGGAACGGGCGGCAAAAATCTTCAAATTATGTTTACTTTATTTCAATAATAATGTAAAATAAATTATGTTTGATTTATTTCAAAACATCAAAGTTTTTATAATACTCTGATAAGGACCTATTGTATTTCAAATATTTATAAAAGAAATTATGTTTTTAAAACGTCTCTTCGAGTCGTTTTCTATTATTATGACTTCGATCCTCACCGTAACACCCTAATTTCTATTCCGCTGCCGCATTTTAAATTAGGGGGTGTTACAGATTGGCATCAGAGCCATCGTTATAGAGAACCAAATATTTTCAAACATTGAACTATAACCATACTTTCAAATAAATTAAATTTATATCATATATATTTTTGCCCGCCGTACCTGCTTGCTACAGCACTCCGTAAGTTAATCATTAAGCTGTGATATTTTAATTGCGATATGTTAAAATTGTATGATAATAAATTCTTATTATGCGCTATTTATGAATTGTTACAGTATTGTGTCAATATGAGTATGTTTGAATCCGACTCTGATATTTCCGTCGCGTCCGTTACTTCGCCTGTTTATCGTTCTACTTCTGTACCTGACGCTGTTTCTCAAGAAACAGAACCCTACGAGCAAGACGAAATTGCTACAACGCCTGAGAATCCCAATACTTTTGTTTTATCGACACCATTACCACGTCATAATTCATATGCACCTGATCACTTACTCAACCTTTTTAGCCAAACTTATCCCTATAATTTTCACCAAAGTGAACCTATCCCTGAAGTAGATATACCTACATCCAGCCGCCTTCGTATTTCTGATTCTATTTATCCATTTTCACCATCATTACCCTATCCGCCTAGTTTTACTCCCCCAGCTCATATCAATGAAACTGGCGAGAGTGCTAGGATGGAAATTCCTTCTACCATTACACCTTCTGTAGTAGTGACGCGATTGGAGCATCACGAAGATCAGATAGACTCACTTCTCCAAATGATTGATTATTCATCTTTCGATCATTCAGATACTACCCACAACACCTTACATAACCTTATAGCCGATAGGATAGAGTTGCAGCAAGGGTTAGCTCAGATACGTTCGGATATCTCGGAGACACGTTCTTTCACGATATCATTGCGGAGAGAGGGACAGGACCGTACTTGGGAAGCCCAGCTTGCACGCCGAAGAGCAGATACATTGGAAAACATTGTAGGGGATATGAAGATGCAACATCATACCGAGATGCAAGAGCTTCGATCTCAGATCTTTGAGATGGGAGAACATGTGAACATACCTAATCATTAGAGACAGTTGGTATTTGTACTAGTAATAAGGCATTCAAGCCTGCCGCATGTGGCATTTAATAAGCTTGTATCGTTTTGTTATAACAACTCAACTGATTTAAAGTTATTAATGTTATGCTGTTGGTTTTGATATTACTATCTACAAATGTTAACTTATGCTTATGGTTGTTCATGTGTATTATAAATTGCATCTAACATATCGGAATGATTATGACTGTTGTATAAAAATAAAAACTACATATGATGCCCAATTATTATTAAGACTCAAAAATTTATTTTTCCCTACTTTACAAGAATCTTTAAAACAAGTGGTTGTTTAAAAATTCTAAATGCTATATTTTTGTATTATTAATAGAAAAATGGAGCATGCAAGTAGCGAAAACTCTAACCCGGAAGTGATCTTGACCCCCACTAAGGTTCAAAGAATGATTGCTGAGGGAATATCCGCAGCTCGTGAAGCGGATCGTTTGAATAATACCAATGGTGCAAATCGTGAAGTTAATACAATTACTCCACGTAATTGTACTTATAAGGATTTCATGACTTGCAAGCCAACAAACTTCAAAGGAGTTGAAGGAGTGACTGAAATGGCACATTGGTTTGAGCATACTAAGACAGTCTTCAAGATGAGTGGTTGTCCTGAGAATAGCAAAGTTACCTTTGCTACAGGAACTCTTCAAGGAGAGGCATTATCGTGGTGACACTACTGCGAATGCTATGGGTCCAGATGAAGCTTTCAGACTTTCGTGGAATGAGCTGAAGAATAAAATGTTGAAGAAGTATTGTCCAAGGACAGAGATTCGAAAACTGGAAGATGAATTTCATCAGCTAGTTGTAAGGTACAATGACTTGAAGACATACGACAGAAAGTTTCTGGAGTTGTCGGTACTGTGTCCAACTATAGTACCCGATGTTGAACAAGCATTGGAGAAATACGTGGAGGGACTGCCACCATCCATTGAAGGAGATGTTACCTCATCGAATCCAAAGTCAGTAGAAGAAGCTATGGAGCTTGCCCAGAGATTGTTAACCCGGGTAATCAAAAGAGGTTCTACCTCTGTGATTAATGAGCATAAGAGAAGTGCTGACAACCGAGGGAGTAACAATGGCAACAACCGCAGCTATAACAACAGTTACAGTGGTAACCGTAGCTACAGCAACAACAACAATCAAGGCAGGAATCGCAACAGAGATCAGCAGCAGAACCGTAGTAATCATCATCAACAACAAAATCGTCGACAAGAAGCTACCCGAGCTTATGCAGCAGTGCCTGCAGAAAGTAAAGGTTATTCTGGAACGCTACCCCCATGTAACAAGTGCAACATGCATCATAATGGAGCATGTAGAGCTGTTTGCGGCAACTGTAAAAGAATTGGTCATATGACAAGGGACTGTCGAGCGACTGGAGCCAACACTCAACCGATAGCAGTAAAGTGCCATGGTTGTGGAGAAGTTGGACACTACAGACCTCAATGTCCGAAATTTACCAATAATGTTGCCAGAGGAAGAGCTTATGTACTTGGTGATGGGAGCACAACGCAGAATTCAGATGTTGTTACTGGTACGTTCCTATTAAATCAACAAGATGCTAAGATATTATTTGATTCAGGAGCGGATAAAAGTTTTGTGTCTACTTTGTTTGCCGCAAATCTAAATATTACTCCTGTAGAATTAGATACTATCTATGAAATAGAATTAGCAGATGGGAATATTTTAAGTACCAATACCTTAATCGAAAACTGCACCTTAACCCTTCTAAATAAATCTTTCCCTATCAATCTTATGCCCATCCAATTGGGAAGTTTTGATGTCATCATTGGTATGGATTGGTTATCTAAACACCGTGCCAGAATAATTTGTGATGAGAAAATCATCCAAATTCCATTCGACGGTGAAACCTTAATCATCCAAGGTGATAAACCTAAAACTTCTTTCAATATCATTTCGTACGCCAAGATGATGAAATACATAAGCAAAGGATGCCATGTATTTCAAATCCAAGTAACGGGAGGAGAAACAAAAGAGAAGAAGAAACAACTTGATGAAGTGCCAGTTGTAAGAGAATTTTCTGATGTATTTCCCGAAGACTTACCTGGAATCCCACCAACTCGTCAAGTAGAATTCCGAATTGATTTAGTGCCTGGAGCAGCACCCGTTGCAAAAGCACCATATCGATTAGCCCCCTCCGAAATGAAAGAATTATCTGAACAGTTAAAAGAACTATCAGATAAAGGTTTCATTCAACCGAGTTCATCCCCTTGGGGAGCACCAATCCTATTTGTCAAAAAGAAAGATGGAACGTTCCGAATGTGTATCGATTACAGGGAGTTGAACAAACTCACAGTGAAGAATCGATATCCATTACCAAGGATCGACGATCTATTTGACCAATTACAAGGATCAAGTGTGTACTCAAAAATCGATCTTAGATCAGGATATCATCAACTAAGAGTTAGGGAAGAGGACATTCCCAAGACAGCTTTTCGAACACGATACGGACATTATGAATTTCAGGTGATGCCATTTGGTCTTACCAATGCACCAGCTGTATTCATGGATTTAATTAACCGAGTATGCAAACCATACTTGGATAAATTCGTTATTGTGTTCATTGATGATATTTTAATCTATTCGCGCAATAAAGAAGAGCATGCCGAACACTTAAGGACTATTTTGGAGTTACTTAAGAAGGAACAATTGTACGCCAAGTTTTCCAAATGTGATTTTTGGATTACTACCGTTCAATTTTTAGGCCATATCATCAACAACGAAGGTATCCACGTAGATCCCGCGAAGATAGAAGCAGTTAAAGGTTGGACGTCACCCACTTCCCCAACCGAGATTCGTCAATTCTTAGGTCTCGCTGGTTATTACCAGAGATTTATAGAAGGTTTTTCAAAGATTGCAAAACCATTGACGGAACTAACCCAGAAGAACAAGAAGTATAACTGGGAAGAGAAGCAAGAGTCAGCATTTCAGCTGCTGAAATAGAAGCTTTGTGAAGCACCAATATTAGCATTACCGGAAGGCAATGAGGACTTTGTAGTGTATTGTGACACATCTCATCATGGTTTAGGTGCGGTACTAATGCAAAGAGACAAAGTTATAGCCTATGTTTCACGACAACTGAAGAAGAATGAAGAAAACTACACTACTCATGATCTAGAATTAGGAGCAGTAGTTTTTGCTCTTAAGATATGGAGACATTACCTATATGGTACAAAGTGTACGGTTTTCACCGATCACAAGAGTCTACAGCATATCTTAGATCAGAAGGAGCTAAACATGAGGCAAAGAAGATGGTTAGAATTATTCAATGACTACGACTGTGAAATTCGTTACCATCCTGGTAAAGCGAATGTAGTAGCCGATGCGTTGAGTAGAAAAGATAGAATTAAACCTCTTAGAGTTCGATCTCTAGGAATGACAATTCATTCGCCACTTCCTGCCCAAATCATCATAGCTCAAATGGAAGCTCTACAAGAAGAAAACCGGCAATATGAGAAAATTGACAGGAGGTCAAACCTGGAAGATCAGGTTGACAGAATGCCAAATAATGAAAAAGAATTTGTGAGAAGAAATGATGGAATGTTATGTTTTAAGGAAGGATATTGGATTCCTCTATTTGGAGGTATTCGAGACCTTATCATGCATGAATCTCATAAATCCAAATATTCTATTCATCCCGGTTCCAATAAAATGTACCAAGATATTAAGAAGAATTATTGGTGGCCAAATATGAAAGCTGATATCGTCGAGTACGTTGGTAAATGTTTGACCTGCTCGAGAGTAAAAGCAGAGACTCAGAAACCATTAGGATTACTCGTGCAACCAGAAATTCCAGTCTGGAAATGGGAAAGAATCACAATGGATTTTATTACCAAATTACCAAAGACTTCGACTGGATTAGACACAATCTGGGTTATCATCGATCGATTAACCAAGTATGCACATTTCCTACCAATCAAGGAAACTGACGAGATGGAAACACTCGCTCAGTTGTATTTTAAGGAAATTGTGATTAGACATGGGGTACCAATATCTATTATTTCTGATAGAGATAGCCGATTCACATCAAGATTTTGGGAATCGCTACAGAAATCTCTTGGTACTAGGTTAGATATGAGCACCGCTTATCATCCGCAAACCGATGGACAAAGTGAGAGAACAATCCAAACCTTGGAAGACATGCTCCGAGCATGTGTGATTGATTTCGGAAAAGGTTGGGATAGACACTTGCCGTTAGTTGAATTCTCGTACAATAATAGCTACCATGCCAGCATAAAGGCTGCACCTTTTGAGGCATTGTACGGAATAAAGTGCAGATCACCAATCTGTTGGACAGAAGTTGGTGATATGCAACTTACCGGACCAGAGCTAATACATGATACTACTGAGAAGATATTCCAAATCAAGCAACGCTTGCAAGCTGCTCGTGACAGACAGAAAAGTTATGCTGATGTCAGGAGAAAGCCTATGGAATTTCAAGTAGGAGACAAAGTCATGTTGAAGGTTTCGCCATGGAAAGGAATGATTCGTTTTGGAAAACGTGGAAAGTTAAATCCGAGGTATATTGGACCTTTCAAAATTCTGGAGAGAATTGGTTTAGTTGCTTATAAGTTAGAACTTCCAGATGAACTTAGTAGGGTACACCCTACGTTTCACGTATCCCAACTCAAGAAATGTTTGTCAGACGAAACTCTCGTCATTTCACTAAAAGAGATTAGATTGAACGACAAACTAGTGTTCACAGAAGAGCCTGTGGAAATAATGGATAGAGAGATAAAACAACTCAAACAGAATCGTATCCCCATTGTGAAAGTAAGATGGGACTCTAAGCGAGGACCGACTTATACATGGGAAAGAAAAGATAGATTCCGTGAGAAATATCCACACTTATTTTCATAGAACGCACTTGTTAGATTTCTTAAAATCGAATTTCGGGACGAAATTCAGAATGACAAGTGGGTACTGTAGAACCCTGTAAAAATTTCTTGTAATTAAATCGTTAATAAATATATAATCTTTTATTATTGTTTCTAATTCCCATTTTTCTCGGAAAAATTTAAAATTTTTCTTATTATATTATTTTGGTGATTTTCACAAAATAATATAATTCACGAAATGACGGAATTAATCCTCGACACGTTACACGAAACTTAAACTTTTTAATTAATCCTAAACCTAAATTCTAATCCTAATTATATTTATTAAACATAATTAAAATTCACTAATTATCCTAATTAGCCAACCGGACCCTAATTAATTTCGGCCCAATCCCTTTTTCACTATTCATAAGCCCACACGATAAGCCCAAAATCCAATTTAGTAGTTTTTCATCCGTTCGACTCATTTCAAACACCCTCCAAATCACACCGTTTATTCGTAAAACTTACACACGACCCACGTATTTTATTTTCCCATCTCGTTAACCTACTATCCAACAATTAGTGTGTCAAGTCTCACGTTCCTACGTTGAGTATTGATACGTTTTTAAGAGGCATAGTAATCGACCTTAGCAAACCCAACTCGATTTACACTATATTCAAAACTTAACCGTTTTGAATCTAGTTTGTTTCTAAACGTTCCTAATATTATTTCTAAGATAATTCTAAGGTTAAATGTCAAAGATGGTCATGTATGCTCAAGTAATATACGATTTTGTGAATCGTATACTTGGAAATAGCATGGTCGACATCCATAGGTATCATCCCAACACTCTCCTTGTTTTAAGCACTCACAAACCATCCTAAAACCATTATAATATCATACTCTATAAGCTAGTACTAACATGCAATAGTGTGGGAGGAATTCACATTGAAATTTCCTACTAAACGTTTTATATATTGTATATATAGTACGTACGTTGCATGCATACTTCTCATAATCTTTCACACACTTATTCACTGCAATAATTAGACCTCCATTTCATTCCTACAAAGCTTACAAGTCGTGTAGTAGAGTATTGGAAGCAAAGAAAGAAATCGGGTTTTGAAATAATATATAACGTTTAGGTTATATAGTCTTGACGAGATTCTTGTGTTCCTTTTCTACCTAGCTCGACTCTAGATCACTTTAAAAGTGTTGTAAGTCTCTTGCATCCAATTCAAAACCATTTCATACGTATTTGTATTATCATGCACTTTGTGATTTTTTTGTTTATACGTCTACACTTTGCACACTAGATTCATGTATATAATTGTTAGTAGTACACGAAATGTGATTTGCCTCTATCTTGGATGGCTTAGGAATCACGTAGCACACATCATTCACTATAGTTGTAACGTAATAATCATTTCATGCATCTATTTCTACTTGCATCCATCGATATAAAAATAGTATAACACTTAGTAAAATTTTGATAGTTTTCAAGTTTATATATCGACCCAACCATGTCACTAAACCAACGTATAACTTAAAATTTAGTTTAACAATGGTACCATATCTTTTCACGACGTCATAGACCACCTAGCAAACTAAAGTTTTCATGTAAACAACTTGTAAAAATAATCACGTTTAGACATGCTAATCGATCCATTTTGAAATGACTCAACCGAATTTTTATAACTAAATTTTTCATATAAAAACTTTAAGCTTGTCGAGTGGGCTTAACTAAAGCCCACTAAGCTTTTGAAATCCGTAAGCCCACTGGGCCTATAAGAAATGTTTTTAGAATCATAAAAATAGTCCAAAGCCAAGCCCAAAACTTTTTCCATGCCCTCGCCTCCAAAAATCTTAACGGGCCTTAAGATAATTCGAACCAGGCCCATAAGCCATAAAAATAAGCTTTTGAAATAAATAAGCAGTAAAATAAGCTTTATACTTAATAAATAAGCTACGAAAATTTTTAGAAAAGTTCCATAATCATTTTTGTAAAATTGGACTAAAAATGTAACGCGACGACTCCTAGAAGGACTAAATGTGTAAATATTGAAAATCAAGGACTAAACCTGTAAATACAGAAATCTAAGGATAAAATGTGATGAAAATTAATATTAGAAGGTTTGTATTGATTATTGGACAAAGTAGAGGACTATAATTGAAAAATATATAAAAAGGACTAACGGTGTAACGCAAGTATCGTTAGTGTAAAAATGGTAAAAATTGGAAAAGGAGACAAAGACTAAACATAAGTTATTTATCATTCTTATTTATTTTACATTTTTGTAAATTTATTTCATATCATGTTTAAATGTTATTTATATATATATATATATATATATATATATATATATATATATATATATATATATATATATATATATATATATATATATATATATGTATAGGGTAAGGTTATTTTCAGAACCAAATAAATTGCGAGAACTGCGAGAACCAATCTGCACCGTTGATCTATTTTTTAACTTTATTAATATTCTTTTAAATATAAAGGGCATATCAGTAAAAGCGTATCTTTCCTTTTTGAAACTATAATTAAAATCAAATTTTTTTTTTCCGTAATTTTAGTAAATGCTACAACATATTTTTAATTTTCGTGCCTGATGGCTTAAAAAAGGGGTGTACATGACATGTATTATTTTAAAAAAAGTTATATGTGCACATGTATTTAAAATGGGGCATATTCAGACTTTAAATTTTTTATACTTCTAAATCTCTTTATTCACTTTATACATTGAGATCATTATATAATACACATGTACACGTCTCACTAAACCAATTTTCTGAATACCTCGATAAAAGATTACCGAATGAACAAATAATACAACTTAATAATCAATAAATTTAATAACATGTGGAATTTATTTGATTGCAAATGCCTAAATGAGTGCAAAAATTAAGAATATTCAGTAACGTGTGTAGATGTCCTCGACTCCTTGTCTTCATCGAGTATGCATATGTGTTCATCAATATGCATATATGTTCATCTTGATCTTTTTCACCAGTTGCATATTCACATGATCGTTTTCATTCGTGTTCATCAATTTGCATATGTGCAGCATCGTCGTTAACATGTTCATCTTCATCGTTTTCATCGCCTCTCAATCTCTTAATAACATAAGTGATAATATAGTATCATCATTTTCTTTTTTCTCGTCAACATGCATACATGGCGCAACGTCCTTAACGTGTTCATCCTCATTGCATATGTGCACGCATGTATCCATCCTGCAAATTACCCTCATTGGCAATATACATATTTGATTATAACTACACAAATAGAGCAAATTTTAACATCTAAATTTACAACACTTCTTAAACTTAATCAAAGAGATTACAAGGAATAAAATTAAGCACAAAACTAAATTATCTCGCCTACCAAAAACTTCTAGCACAACTAACCATTACTATCTTTTTAATAATAAAACAAATACTTAGACGCACATAACTTTTAGACAAATATCATATATATTGGTTTAATTTATATAATTCATATAGATTGGTTTACTTTATAAAATTACAAAACACATGTGCACTCTTCACATCATACGTTTAATTTACAAAATTACAAAACACATGTGCACTCTTCACATCGCTCATTATACGTTTAATTTACAAAATTACAAAACACATGCGCACTCTTCACATCGCTCATCATACGTTTAATTTATAAAATTACAAAACACATGTGCACTTTTCACATCGCTCATCATACTCATACATGTAACCACAACCAATTAATAAACGAATAATTTAATCATAAAAACTACAAAACACATATGCACAATGTATTTATGACTTGTGCACACGAGACCATATTCTTGACTTCATTGAAAAACTAATACCGTAAAAACACATATGCATTCATCATCAAAGTAGATCTAGAAAGCTAAGTATCCCATTACCAATTACGCCATGCCAAACGTAAACTTTATTACCGATTAAAACAATGCTCTTTTTTAAAATCAAACTAAACCAAAATCAAGTTTTCGAATTTATTTAACCGAATAGCAAACCAATTAATTAAAATAAAAAGTAATTTAAGAGCAAACCAATTAATAAAAAGTTTCACATTTAAAAACCCGATTCGGACAAAGAAAAACTTACAGAAACTGCAGACATGATGATACAAGAGATCGACACCATTAAAATTCATCATATTTGATTACATACGACCGATCGTTGCTGATGCTGGAAAGGGTGACGGATAGAGGTGGTGAAGTGGGTGGTTCGGTGAGGATTGTGGAGATGGGCGGTTAGGGTTATTTACAGATTCAACAAAGTAGATCCAGAAATAATAGGGAGAAAAGTCATCTAAGTGATGTCCTATGACGGTTTTTAGAAGAGTAAATGTATATTTTCTAAAATACCCTTCCATCCTTTCTAAAATACAACCTATTATTTTAGTTTATTACTGTTATGCCACCGCTATTTTCAGCCATTGATCAAAAATTTAATGGTTTAGATTGGTTCTCGCAGTTCTCGCAATTTATTTGGTTCTGAAAATAACCTCACACTATATGTATAGGATATATATATATATATATATATATATATATATATATATATATATATATATATATATATATATATATATATATATATATATATATATATATATATATATATATATATATAACGTTAATAATATATAACGATATTTTAAAAAAGGTTAAGATTTTAGTTATGATTAAAAACTTCGATGGATAATTTTAAAAATCATATTCTGTAATATCATCCATATCACAATACTTTCACTACACATCACTTAATCGTCATAACGAATATCTAATATTCGTTATTTTCTTTAAAATCACCGAATAGCTTCTGGTCAATTTCTTAGATAAATTTATTTATCAGGTTGTGTTTCGAAGCCGTTTTCATAAAATTCACCCGACTTTATTTTCTTCATTTTCAGTATCAATCAAGGTGAGTCATAGCCTCACATTTAATTATTTTCAAAACTCCGTGAGGGGGATACATGTTATAAATAGATCGCAAGTATTTTTCTGTATGCTTTCCTGACTGATATATGCCTAAGTTAGCTATTGCCAAAAGACCCTTATTCATGAGCCATTAATCACTGCGGTGAACGCGAATATAATGAATAGATCTATTTAAGGTTTGACAGCCTGTCCCACTAATGCTTGACGGAATGCCATATGCATGTGGTTAGCCGCATTAGTCGTGATAATTATATTTGAGTAAAAATAGGAATTGGCAAATCACCTATTACACGAGGGCAAAAATTTATCATTGATTTGATAAACACCCGCCGTTTACGGTATTTGTTAACGTTTGCGTGTCATGAGACTTAGTGCAATATATGAACTGCAATATCAATGTTTTCAAACTGATTGTATTTTCCAATACAATCTTGCTTGTGTATTAAAATGATTATTAAATTTAAACTCTATGATTTCACTCAACAATTTTGTTGACTTTTAAGCATGTATCTCAGGTATTTAACAGGGGAAGCAAGCAAGGAACGGGCGACAAAAATCTTCAAATTATGTTTACTTTATTTCAATAATAATGTAAAATAAATGATGTTTGATTTATTTCAAAACATCAAAGTTTTTATAATACTCTGATAAGGACCTATTGTATTTCAAATATTTATAAAAGAAATTATGTTTTTAAAACGTCTCTTCGAGTCGTTTTCTATTATTATGACTTCGATCCTCACCGTAACACCCTAATTTCTATTCCGCTGCCGCATTTTAAATTAGAAGGTGTTACACATAGCTATAAACATATACCACAATAAGTTCTAAGAGGCCACCACCCTCTTTAGTCTTCAAGTAGCTCCGAGTATCAATTTCAAGTGTCCTAAAACTAGAGAATTGTTGCTTTTCGTGTGGTTTGGCTTGCGGCAATTACCAGATGTCGTAACTAACTTCTACAGTATGTCTAGATTCATAGATTTCTGAGATCTTTTTACCATGTCAAAATAGTTATGGTTAAAACATTAAAGATTGGATATCAAAGTCTACCATACATATGTACATAACAGTTGAATATGACTAAAAAAATAGAAAATGACAACTATCATCAAAGTTACATATAAATAATAGAGGCGTAAATTTATGGGAATCATTAAAGTTTTCACCAGACTTGTATTGTATATATTAAAGTAAGATGCCATTACATGTTTCATATTGTAACAATTAACGAAACACTTTCAAGATTACATTTTCATGTCAATTTTATACTACTAGTATTAAGCAATGGTGATGATAACTGATAAGCATGTGAGACTGGGTCACTGATTTTTGAAAGGGCTTCGAATTATATATAGTCCACCATATATGCATATAATATGTACACGTAAAATTTTTCTCATTAATAGGTATGACACTTGACACATGATCAGTGGTCAACAAATATTTTTTCTAGCTTATATTTTGGCTACGGTGTCAAATGGGGTCTTCTTTTTATTTATTACACAAGACCATCAAAATTAACAAAATGGCCTTCTTACTATTATTACATAGTCGTATTAAAGTTTAAGAAAGTATCTGTTGGGAAAAACAATACACTGATTGTTGAAGCAATTTTTCGCAATCACTCCTTCGGCCATAGTTTTTGGGAAGTTAGTGCTAACTTTTCCGTTCTTCAAGCTAAAATATGACAGAATACCGTTGGCTCATTCAGGGGTGTTAATCTGAGACCAAACTCCGGTGCGAGAATAAGTATTTGCTTGTTATAAAGTATAGTGAGAGAAAGTATATAGAGAGTCGCAGTATGTAGCGGAGTATTAGAGAATGTGTGCCGTTCAACTGGGTGAACGACTCTATTTATACTATCTAGTCTAGGCTCAACGACATGAGTATTGTGGAGATGACATTATCGTCTGGGTGCAGCGAGAAAATCGATATTGATAGTCAGGCGGTGCCTTCGGAGATCATATTGTCGTGATATTGCAGGTGGCCATTGTGGATCACTTACTGTTCCATCCGTACCTTATCGTACAACAGTTATCAATTGGTACAATCTATGTTTCGAAGTAGACATATCTCCTGTATCATCACCTCCGGACCTGAGATGACCTTCGTCACCTCAGCTACTCCAGAAGACTATTCCAACATGTGCTAGTCTTTTTCTTTATACTTTATTAATTTGAGTGGTTTGAATACGATTATCTCCTCCAAAATATCCATCACTGATTTTCTATTTTTTTTTATAACTTATGTTGCATTAGTTTAGCTTTAATTCATGTTGTTTTAGAAAACGAAAACCTTATAGCAAAGTAAAATATAACGATATGTAGTTACGCGTCAGTAATGCCATGTGGTTCGATTTAACGGTTCACTTGACGCAACATATATGTATTTAGTAATTACATATTGGTCCTCCATCTTTTTTGTATTTTACATTGGTACACCTGCTTTCAACAAATGTTGAAGGGGTTTACACCTGGCTTGCTTTATAGTGATGTCATGTGGTCATCAATAACAATTAGTCAATTACACTACATGCACTAAGCCACTAACACAGAAACGTAATAATAAACTATCATATAATGAAGTTGCTTATGAATCACTTTTTGTTACATGTATTTTGCCATCGTTTTTAAGAATCCAACGTGGGACTAACGGATAATACGTTATTCGCCTGTCGCTTCAGCGTCCCTTCATTATCTTCTCAATAATACATCAATAACTAAAACATCTTCTTTATTAGAAAAATAAATAAATAAAAAATAAAAAGTAAAAAAACTAGTAATACTTTATATGTCTCATAAAATACCCCATAAAAAATAACCACTCACTCACCAAAAAAAAAGAAGAAAAGAAAACAGACAAAAAGAGACGAATAGTGCTAGTGATTGCAACGACGAATGACACTTTTGGCTGGTACAGGTACAATATAACATGTTGTTCGTCCGTTTTTTATGCGTTTGGCGAATTAAACACTTCCCACACCAAGCACTCTAACACCAACAATATCTAGTATCGTCGAAACACGATATTAAGGAGATAGGTTCTAAACAATTAATTCATTACCGTTTGGTAGAAATGAATGAAATATTAAATTAATGGAATAAACGATGTAATGAAATGAATGACTGTAGAAAATCACAAGTTTAACCAAAAAACAACCCTTGAATCTCAATTCAAGAATCAAATTTATTACTCAACAAAAACTACAAGATCAATAAGAAACTGATCTTAATCAATCTCTATAACCAAACCAAACTATCAAGAACCAACTCACAAATCTTATCCACTGCTATTCAGTTGATAAGCTATTGACTAAAATATCAATAGTACTATTACAATGACCTCACAAACTCTCAACAGAATGAAATACAGATTATCTATACTACTATATAATGTATTTGGGACAATTCTATAATTAGAAAGGCTTAAAAATTCAGACTTTTACTTACTAATTATGGAAACAACTACCCCTAACCACTTCAACAACCACCCCCAACAATTTATAACTACCTCAACAACCACCCCAACAACCACTTTCCACCACCCAACCTCCCTCCTCTTCACCCCAACAATCCGCCCCGCATCGCGCGGGCACCTTTCTAGTATGAAATAACAAGAGAACTGTGTGTAGCTTTGGTGATAAACGGCTTGTGAAGTTATGAAACCCTAGCAGAGATGGAAGCTTAAATAGCCTTGACCAATGAACTTTATCAGCTTGTCATCTTTAGTCCTTACTCTTTATCCACTTGCTACTTTCACCCAAACTTCATCTAAAACCATATATCTGAAAATAAGAGAATGACACAATAAGTCCCTGTTAATTATGTGTTCCAGATTTAGAGTTATTTTCAACATCCCCCCTTAACTCAAACCTGGAACACATCAAACATTCCAAGTTTAGAAACCAATTTTTCATGTTGAAGTTTATCAAGTCCTTTTGTAAATATATCAGCTGTTTGATCAGTTGACAAAACCTTTACAGTTTTAATAACCCCTGCCAAAATTTTATCTCTTACAAAATGCAAATCAATTTCTAAATGCTTAGTTCTTTCATGAAAAAAAGGGTTTGCTGCAATCTTAATTGCAGCCTGACTATCACAAAATAGCTTTACAGGTAAAAAAATGTTCCCAGTTTAGGTCTTTTAAAACTTTTAAGACCCAGACAATTTCTGAAGTAGCAGAGGCCATTGCTCTGTATTCAGCCTCTGCACTTGACTTAGAAAGGGTGTTTTGTTTTTTGCTCTTCCAAGAAACAAGTGAACCATTTAAGAAAATACAAAATCCTGTAACAGACCTTCTAGTAACAACACACTTAGCCCAGTCAGCATCCACATAAGTCTCAAGAGACTGAGAAGAATTTTTAACAATATGTATTCCTCTACCAGGGGAACCTTTAAGATATCTAAGAACTTTAAGTGCAATTTTCAAATGAGACTTAAGTGGTTTATGCATAAACTGACTTAAACAATGCACAACATAAGATATATCAGGCCTAGTGTGTGTAAGGTAAATTAATTTACCTACTAGCTTTTGATACTCAGTTATTTTGTCTAAAACAGGATCAGATATAGTTGGTTCATTAGAAATAGTTAAACTCTGTTCTAAATGAAAAGCAGACGGCTTACACGCCAGTAAACCAAACTCAGATAAGAGATCTAAACAATATTTTCTTTGTGTTAAACAAAGACCTTTATCTGTTTCAATAACCTCAATACCTAAGAAATACTTAAGTTTTCCCAGATCTTTAATCTGAAATTTAGATTTGAGAAAAGTTT
The DNA here is from genome assembly GCA_030686995.1 of Artemisia argyi. NCBI lineage: Eukaryota > Viridiplantae > Streptophyta > Magnoliopsida > Asterales > Asteraceae > Artemisia > Artemisia argyi. Next base: position 40,565,231 of record CM060693.1, on the reverse strand, counting down.
TAAACTTTTCAATCTCAATCAAGTTGTTACCAGTGACAATAATATCATCAACATAAAGAAGTAAACCAACAAAATTTCTAGAATCATTCTTGACAAATAAAGAGTAATCACTTTTACTTTGCACAAATCCATTTTCAATTAAAGCACTAGTCAACTTAGCATTCCACTGTCTAGGTGCTTGTTTCAACCCATATAAAGATTTTTTAAGCCTACAAACTCTCTTGTCATTAACATCAAAAAAACCTTCAGGTAAAGACATATAGACAGTCTCTTCTAAATCTCCATACAAGAAAGCATTATTAATATCAAGTTGAAATATAGACCAATCTTGCTGAACAGCAAGATTTATAAGACACCTAACAGTCACAATTTTAACAACAGGCGAGAAAGTTTCATCAAAATCAACACCTTCCTTTTGATTATAACCCTTGGCAACAAGTCTCGCTTTATATCTATCAACTTCACCACTAGATTTATATTTAATCTTAAAGACCCATTTAGATCCTATGGCTTTTCTGCCTTCAGGCAACTCAACAATATCAAAAGTGTCATTCCTATATAAGGCTTCCATTTCACTATTAATAGCATCTAACCAGTGCTGATACATACAAGCCTCCCAATAATTTTTTGGTTCAAAACTCTTATTTAACTCAACAACAAAACAAAGAGTGTCATTTTTAAGTTTTGCATAAGTAACAAACTTTTCAAGTCCAAATTTGACTTTAGAGTCAACAATGTAATCATTATATTTGTTTGGAAACACAGATGACCTATCTGACTTTCTTAAAGAAGGTTGCTCATTTTGAAAATTGATCCCTGCTGCTTGTTCACGTAAGGGACTGAAACCACCCTCAGAACTTGTCACACCACTTGGTGTTGCAACAGTCTCACCAATTCTGGTAATCCCATTGGAACCAGGAGAATGCCCCATATCATTCTCCATATGGTCAAGAGTTGGACTGCCTAGAGACTGGGAGTAGTTACCATCACTCAAATGATGATCATCTTGAGTATGGTCATCTAAAGGTGTATCATTTTGACCAGTATCATCATTGGGTGTGCCAAGGTTATCACAAGTAACTTCATCAAAGAAATTAACATGATCTAAACCTTGACTGAGAGGGTCAGGAGCAGCAGAGAAATTTTTAATCTTGAAAGGAAAGACTTTCTCAAAGAATTTCACATCTCTAGAAAAAACAAATTTTTTTCTTTCAAGACTATAAAGTTTATAACCTTTCTGAAAATTTGAATATCCAACTAAAACACATTTTTCAACTCTACTACTAAACTTATCATGACTGGTAAGAATAGTAGCAAAAGACAAACATCCAAATACACGTAAGTGACTTAAGTCAGGTTTTCTATTAAAAACAAGTTCAAAAGGAGACTTTCCATTCAGCACTGAGGAGGGTAATCTGTTAATCAAATAAGTGGCAGTTAGGACACATTCAGACCAAAGATATAAAGGCAATCCCCCCTGAAACATAAGGGATCTTGCCACATTCAAAAGATGCCTATGTTTTCGCTCAACCACCCCATTTTGTTGAGGTGTATAAGCACAGGATGTTTGATGCATAATACCATTATTTTCACAAAATTTATTAAACTGATTATTAATAAACTCAGTACCATTATCACTTCTGAAAATCTTAACACACTTTTCAAACTGTGTTTTTATCATATTATAGAAAATTTAAAGATAATCAAACACCTCATGCTTACTTTTAAGTAAGTAAACCCATACAGCCCTGGTGTAATCATCCACAATTGTTAAGAAAAAAAGTATGACCTTCTTTACTTTTAACTTTATAAGGACCCCAAAGATCAAGATGAACCAAATCACCAAGAGCTTCAGTTTTATGATCACTTAAAGGAAAGGATTCTCTAATTTGCTTGGCCTTTTGACAGATGTCACAAGGATCATTTTCAGTTTTATTTTCAAAACCAATTTCACCATTTAACACTGCAAGAACTTGATCAGAAGGATGACCAAGCCTGCAGTGCCATATTTGCTTGGTCAAACTACAAGTAATACTAGAATTCTTAAATCCTAGACTAGTACCTTGATTTCCATCAAAGTAATACATACCATCCTTTTGTCTACCAATCCCTAGAACACTCATTCCCCTCAAATCCTGAGGTAACACATAACATTGTGATTCATCAAAAGCAATAACATATTTGCTATCTCTAGCCACTTTATGCACAGATATCAAACTAACACAGTATTCTGGAACTACCAAAACATCATATAGAGTTAAGTTTTTGGTTAAGACCATATTTCCAACTTTGGTGATCAAAGCCTCAGTTCCATTAGGATGTGAAACTTTGATTCCAAGTTTGGAAATATCAATAACATTAACCAAAAACTTATCTGTATATGTAAGATGTTGATTGGCACCAGAATCAACAATAAGCCCAGCTGCAACAAGTGCAGATCTAAACTTACTATTGTTACAAAAAAATATTTGAAAATTCTGATTAAAAAACTTGCTATTGTTTAAAACAATACCTGCCATATTGGCATGTACTCCTTTTCCATTTCCATCACTAATAACAGAGTTTTCTTTAATCAAAGATATTAGTTTGGAAATCTGTTCATCAGAAAATGTAGAAGTAGAACTAGAACCAACAGAATTGTTGTTATTAATGAACCGTTTATTAAAATTCTGAGCACCCTGATTATTATTATTATTATTAGTTCTTCTGTTTTTACCAAAATCAGCCGGATAACCAATGAGCTTAAAGCATCTATCAATAGTATGTCCATTAAAACCACAGTGCTCACAAACTAAGGTAGGATCACCAGTAGTCCTCCTATTTTCATTATTCCTAGAAGCATTATTAGTTCTAGAAGAATTCCCAAAGGATGGAGTCCTCTGAGAATTCCCCCTGTTAGGAACACTAGAGTTAAACACAGTTGACTGAGACTTCTGAGTAGTCCCAGCAACTGAACCAGTGACCACAAATCTGTGAGACTCCTCACTATAAATTATAGCAAAAGCTCCCTTAACATCAAGAAGAGGATCTCTAGCCAAAATATTACTTCTAATTTGCATATAAGAATCATCTAAACCCATCAAGAACTGCATTAATTTCACTAGTTGACTATGTTTTTTAAAGTCCTCAGCAGCATGACAAGTACATCTAGGTAATTGAATTAAAGCATCAAATTGTTTCCACAATGTACTCAATTTATTAAAGTATTCAGCAATAGAGCAACCATTTTGAGTCAAAGAGTTAATCTTATGATGCAAATTAAAAGTAACAGACCCATTAACTCTATCAAAAGTTTCCTTTAATTCAGTCCACACATCAGAAGCTCTTTTTGAAAAGATTTGCCCAAGAAACAACTCTTCTGATATGGAATTTAAAATCCATCCCAAAACAACAGCATTTACTCTGTCCCATTGTCTACCTAAGACTTCATCAGTATTAGATCTATTACAAGATCCATCTATAAAACCAGTCTTATTTTTTCCCTTTAAAGCCAACAACATAGCACAAGACCACACATTATAGTTCTTAGTACCTTTTAGTTTTATAGACACAACAGTTAAGGTGGCCGAGTCATTAGGATGAAAATGTAAAGAATGACTGAGGTCAAGTTTACTAATTAAAGTAACTGGAACATCATCCTTATCATCAGAATTATGCACAGAGACAGGTGGTGTAGAATTATGAATAGACGTAATAGAAACAAATATAAATGCAACACAAACACACAAGAAAGGAACAAGAAAGTAGTTCCCAGGCTTCCTTGCCACTCAAGGTGGTAGGTCAAGGGCTGAGCACACAAGAAATAAAAAAAAAAAACAGATAACACCTAAAAACTCAACTTCAACAATCCCTGAATCCTACTCCCCGTCAATCTAAACAAGAAATAAGAAAAGAAAAAGTAAAGTAAGAGCGTGAGAGGTGTTACAGTGCACGCAAGAAGCCAATACGCAGCGGAACAAGAACCCATATTGTGATCTTGATTCACTTAGTCAAGAATCACAACCCACACGATCTCAATCAACCAGAACCAATAACCACCAAACCCTGATTTTTCAAGAATTAGGGAAATCACCAACAGAATCACCAAGATTCACCAATAACCAATCAAGAACTCAAAACCAACCACCAGCAGAATCAGAGATCAAAGAACCCCCAAATCTTAATCAAACCCTAATTTTCTTAAAAATTAGGCGTTTTGAAAAAATCTGTTTGAATAGATCAATTAGACTCAAGAATCACTAATTAACCAAGGTTAATTAGGTTTAATCAAAGCAATTTGAAAAACCCCCAAATTTTAGGAACCCTAATTTTACCGAAATCATTTTATTTTATTTTATTTAAAGAGAGCAAGATGAAGAACCTGGCTCTGATACCATGTAGAAAATCACAAGTTTAACCAAAAAACAACCCTTGAATCTCAATTCAAGAATCAAATTTATTACTCAACCAAAACTACAAGATCAATAAGAAACCGATCTTAATCAATCTCTATAACCAAACCAAACTATCAAGAACCAACTCACAAATCTTATCCACTGCTATTCAGTTGATAAGCTATTGACTAAAATATCAATAGTACTATTACAATGACCTCACAAACTCTCAACAGAATGAAATACAGATTATATGAAATAACAAGAGAACTGTGTGTAGCTTTGGTGATAAACGGCTTGTGAAGTTATGAAACCCTAGCAGAGATGGAAGCTTAAATAGCATTGACCAATGAACTTTATCAGCTTGTCATCTTTAGTCCTTACTCTTTATCCACTTGCTACTTTCACTCAAACTTCATCTAAAACCATATATCTGAAAATAAGAGAATGACACAATAAGTCACTGTTAATTATGTGTTCCAGATTTAGAGTTATTTTCAACAATGACGCAATGTAATTATTCATTACCGTTATTAATCATGTTTGGTTGGTAAGATAGGACGTAATGGAATCGATTAAAAAAGACTAAAATGGCCATTGGTCATAGGAAGTTTATTTAATGTGGTTAGTTAATGATGAACTTTCATGTAATTTTCATTCCATTACAAGATGTAATGAAAAAAAAGGAGAGGGGGCTCTAAGGAATGAAAATGATGTAATGAGTCATTCATTGCAATGAATCATTACATTGTAAATGTGTAAACAAACAAGATTTTTTCATTCTACCGTAATAACCTTTTCCATTCTCACTTTAATTACAACATATCAAACGCTATGTTATACTTTACCGGTTTACCCAGTGATAAAAAGACTACTTTTCATAAAACACCTTAGATGTTACTATACTTTCCAAAACAAATTACGCACATCTAATAAAAAAAAAAAAATGCATGCTACTCTTCTAAACCATGGTTGTTATTTTTTAATATCCCGATCTTTATCATAGAATCTTACGATACTACAAAGTAAAAACGATTCAGATCCCGTGTAAGATCTTTGCGATATAGGATCTTAATGGATCCCAATCTTAACCATGAGATTTTAAGATCTCGATCGATCCGATTTTACTTTTCTCGAACGTGCAACAACATAAAAAGCTATAAATTTATGAAAAACAATAAACTAATTGCATTAAACACTACATAACCCCAATCTTAAATACCTTGCTCTAAACTAGTCAAATCCCAATGAGAAAACAAGCAACACGGTGAGCCATATCATAAGTTTCATCATAAAAGTATCATCAAATGTCAACATATTGGATCACAAGTCACAAGTAGCAAAAAGTTGACCAAAAAATTTAACTAGGTTAGATTAACAAGCTTGACTACTTGGAGAGTGCATTAATCTGTGCGTTCTTATACTAAAATGTTTAGTTTTTCTAATACTTTATTATGTGAAAACACTTGCGTCTTAAAAAAAACCAACATGTACATGTTTGGGTTGTTACTATAAAAGCAACTTATAATACTCGAAGCTACTTGTTTCATCGTCAAAATATCTAGCAATTAAGTAGTTTGGATTTGGAGTTTCAGATCTCATTATTTTATTTTATTTTTTTCTTCCTTCTAAATGTTAGTTTAACAAGCGTTCCATTTTGTAACTAAGTTTTCTTAACATGATTTTTTAAGTCGGGTCAATCAAACGGGGCTTATTTTTAAAAGAGCTTATTTTTCTTTAAAAAATAAACTCATATTGCTCTTGTGAGTTCGTACGCCAGACATGTCCTTAGAGTATAAAGATATTTTCTTATTTAAATGACATCAACACCTTTACAACATTTATGTATCAATTATGTGTAATTTTAGTTGTTTTGGTAATTTGGTAGGTCATGAGGTTTTAGTGTAATTGTTATGTCTAAAAATTCACTCTACATAATATGCTATAAAATTTTATTACGCTTCCATTGTTTGTATTATGTTATTTTCCATTGGGTACATTTTGATTTTAGGTACTAAAATGATCTATAATCACCCATTTGAAGCGAATGATAAAGATTATGATCACCATAACTCAACCGTCACATCTTATTAAAACCATAAAGGTGTAGCTTTGTGGTGTAGGCATATAATTTTATAGTTGAGACCCGACTTCAAACCTTACAGGCAACAACTTCGGAGCCAACTTTCAAGCCAAAACTTAGTTAGCTCCAAATGAGATAAACTTGCAAGAAAATGTTCACATTATTCAAAAAAAGTCAAACACTCTTCTTATCACACCGCCGCCGAGTCAGCTTCAACATTACCTTTCACATATAATCTATTAACAATCTGAAATAGAGCCGAGCAAAACAAACCGAAAACAAAACTAAAAAACCGAGCCGAACCGTCCCAGAGGAAACCAAACTGACCAAATTAGGTTTGCTTTTTGGTTCTATACATATTTATGATTTTCGATTTCCGTTGAGATCAGTTCGGTCCGGTTCGAGCCAAATCTGAGAAAAACACACCTAAACCATATAAACTGAACCGAACCAAATGGGCTGGCACAAAACCGATCCGAATCAAGTCACTTCGATTCGATTATCAGTTCATGTCTTTTTCAAAATCGGTTTTAACCCGATAAACAACCTTACGACTGAGCATCGGTTCCGGACCAGACCGAGAAAGACCAAATTAGCCCAAAAGCCGAGACCGAAGACCGGACCGAATGTGGTCGGTCCAGTCCGTTCAGGTGGTTTGCTGAGCCCTACCTAAACCGTCAACGGTTCACAAAACCTCTCTCAAAAAAACCACAAGGACCAACAACCCACATCCCAAAACCAAAAGGACCAAAACCCAAATTCCATTTCCCATCCTTCCCTCCACAAATCTAATCCCAAACCAAACCAAACCAAATAATTCCATCTTCCCTCGTTTTCTGCCCTTTCTCTCTCCATCTTCACAAACCCTAACTTCATCTCCAATCTAATTAATTTTAATTTAATTAATCAATCAATTAATAATAAACTTATTTATAAGATATAATAAAAATGTCAGAAGCTAACCGTGAGATGGCGCCGCCGCCGTCCGTAAACGGCGGCGGAGGACAGATCTTGCAACGGCGGTTGCCGTTTACGTCGACTAAGCCGCCGTTTGTTCCGGTGGATGATTATCATCGGTTTAATGATCAGCAGCAGCAGCAGGTGGTGGTTGTTGATGAAGGGATTACTGTTAAATCTCCGGTAGTTAGTTATATCACTTTATTATAAATTTTGATATTTATTTATTTTTATAAAATTTTATTAAATTTTTGGAGTTGATTTGACCTAATTTAGCTCAGATTGTGAAGTTGAACTATTTAATTAATTTTACTAAGATTATATGATTGGGCTTATGAGCTTATATAAAGGGGGGGGGGGGGGGGGGGGGGTTGATAAGCTCAAACCTAGTGGCTTATTTGAGGAGGGGTGCACTTATATAAGGATATTATATTAAAATACTTTTATACCCTCATTTAATGTTTAAGCCACTGGCATAACATAAGCATAAGCCCAGTTCATAAGCTTAGCCAAACACCCCCTTACTAAAAGGGGGAGGGGGGGGGGGGGGTTAAGTATATATATGGGCTTACAAGCTTATCTGTTTTTGTCTTATATTTCATAAGCTCATTTTTTCTGGTTTATTTTGGGACTTATATGATCCCACGTGTTTGTTTCAAAATAAACCGAAAAGTCGAGCTTATGAAATATAAGCCGAAATCAGTTAAGCTCATAAGCCCATAAATATACTTAAACAAACATCCCCTTTAACTCAGATGTACCCGACCTAACCAGCAAGGTTTGAACGTCATACCTCTTTTGAGGACATGAGGGTGCCTAACCACTACGCCAAATTGGTGGTGGTTTAATTGTGATTAATGTGGTTGACTATATTAGTTTATTTTGTTTTAAGGCTGAATACGCTGTTAAATTTCATTATAAATAGTTGAGATAGTTTAATTGAGCTATTTAAGGGGCTAATTGTGCTTAATATAAGTGTGATTAGTTGATTGTGTTTGATTTAGCTAATTTTGTTGTTAGTTTAGCTGAGACTGTGTAATTGCGCTGTTGGGGATGTTTGTTATGTTTGTAAGTGTTATTAGTTAAATGTGATTACTGTGTTTGATTATTTCAGCTAGTTTTTTTTGTTAAAATAGCTTTGATTGTGTAATTGAGTTGTTTCAGGTACTAGCATTGTGCATTAAGTTAGCTGAGTTTGTTGAATTGGTTGCTAGGTTAGTTAGTGGACTGTAATTTGAATCGGAAATTGTGTGTTGTTTAATGCGTTATCCACAAATGAAGTTGTTTTAATTTGGATGTGGTTAAAGGCGCGATGAACTTGAAAGACAATGTTACCTGATAAAAATCGATCAATCTTCTATGGTGTTTGGGCTTGCGTTATGGAATTGATCTCTGATTGTTGCGTTTGCAAGATGTAAACTTCAAGAAAATAGGGTTTGGTAAACTTTTTGAAATTTATGTTTATCTGCTACTTTTAATGAGAAAACGCAGTTTTGCAAACGCAATTCTAAGTGGCACTTTGGTTATATAGAAGTGTGGCACTTTATGTTTAGTTTTTGGATGGTTATTTTGGATTATAATCAAGGATTAAGGAAAGAAGACGATATATGTAATTCAGTTTATGATTCACTGTTTTACAGCAAGTAAAGAGAAAGCTTGGAACAGCCTACAATGAAGTTTCTTCTAATGAGTGGGGAAGTGTTGGTTACACTACTACGATTAGTAGTCCTCTTCATACTCCATCAAAAGGCGGAAGGGGAGCTGGACGTCCGAAAGGTGGAAAGAACAAGACTATTCCTCAGACCCCTGTATCAAATACCGGTGAGGCCTGATACCATTGGTGTATGACCTCTATTACTTAAAATAACACTTTTTGACCATGTGCTTTGACTAGCAGGCAGTACAAGGGTGTTTGAGTGTGTGTTTTCGAAGTGATTTACGGACCTGAAATTAGCAACAAAACTAAATGATCCTAGAGAAAAAAGGTTTGGTCGTGCGGCCGTTACTTTTAAAAGATATATAAAGCATCAGATTAAAATCTTACTTTGTTTATATCTCCAATACAAATTCTGAATAAGCAACATCTGATAATTAGCTGCAATAAGGCGGTCTGTAAGAGAGTGTCTTTGCTGTTTCGAAGTTGCCATAATCAAATTCGCATTAGTACCTTTCAAGTCTTTGGCAATTTCGACTCTCCATATACATACAATAACCAATGACATTCTTGTGATAAAAAAGTGTTGCATCCTTTGGGATGTGAGTGGAAGTATCTCAAGTTAGTTTATCAGAGCCTAAAAAGTTGAAATTTTCAACTGCAAGTCACAATAACCTGATAATTTGCTTTAAGTGCAAATCCAAACATCCCCCACGTCCGTGCCTGTTATCTAGAAGAACTAATGGATTGGATTACTTTAACTACTGTAGATTTTACTGAGAATAATAGCCCCCTGAATTGAAAACTATTTTGTTCAACACAGGTTCACCTGCTCCACTTACTCCTGGCAGCTGCCGGTATGACAGTTCACTAGGTAACTTCAGTTGAATTATTCCTACTGGTTCTTACTCTATATATGAACGGAATTATTTGTTGATTGACATTCAAACCTTTCAGGCCTTTTGACAAAAAAATTCATCAACCTCCTTAAACATGCCGAAGATGGCGTCCTTGATCTGAATAATGCTGCAGAAACCTTGGATGTACTATTGTTTTCTTTTCTTTTTGAAGAACAAATATTGCGCCTGTGCTTTTTATATTAGATTAATACTAAAAGGATTTGATGTTACAGGTGCAAAAGAGGCGGATATATGATATAACAAATGTTCTCGAAGGGATTGGTCTAATTGAAAAGAAGCTCAAAAATAGAATTCGCTGGAAGTAAGTTTTTTGTTTTGCTCGTTTTTACATCATACACCATGTAAATGAGGTGCTAAATACATTTCAAACTTACGTTAAATTTTGTAATTATCTGTTTAGAGGTCTCGATGATTCAAAACCTGGAGAGTTGGAGAATGATATCTCCCTGTTACAGGTATGCAGACGTGAATATTGCTCTTGCTGCAGTAATGTAGTGTTTGCTTATTGGAGGTGGAAAATTGGGTGGGTCAGGCGGGTTGGGTAATTGGTTACGGGTCAGATCAAAACGAGTTTTTTTGTGGAATTGTGGTGTTGGAACAAAACAGGAATGATTATATTTTTTTGTGTACACTAATTAAATTTTGAATGATAATTTGAGAGGTTTTACCATTAAAATACACTTCTGCTCTGGCGATTTTGAACCCTCTTGACCCGTTTTTCTGAGCTACTGTATATTTTTAAATTCACCTATTCGACCCTTCAGATAAATTATTACCTGAATCAACCAATTTATCAGTAGTGGGTTAAAACTGCTGCCTGTACATATCACAATTCTGTTGGACCGAGTCTCAGTTTGTTGTTTGGGTGCAGGCAGAAGTTCAAAAACTTTCTATGGAAGAAAATAGATTAGATGAACGCATCAGGTTAATTTTCTTTCCCATTATCAGAGTTGCAATGTTCGCTACTATGAAATTTTGAATCTATCTTGTTTAGTTGATTTTACATATTTTGCAGGGAAATGCAGGAAAAAATGAGGGACATGAGCGAAGATAACGCAAACCAAAAGTAATTTCTTGCTTCTCTGTTCATTTATGTAAGTTGCATTGGTCAAATATTGTTGGTTTAAGTTTCTTACTGATATCCCGCTGTTTTAGATGGCTTTTTGTGACCGAAGATGACATAAAAGGTCTACCGTGCTTTCAGGTGAAGTTTAATCTTAAATAATTATTACACTTACTTTTTTTTTTTTTTTTTTTTTTTTTTTTTTTTTTTTTTTTTAATCTGAACTTTCAGTAGTTACGTAAACTCACACTTATGCTAGATTATTATAAATATCTGATGGTCATATTTATTGACAGAACGAAACCTTGATAGCAATTAAGGCTCCTCATGGGACCACTCTTGAAGTTCCGGACCCTGATGAGGTGAGTATGAAATGGGAAGTTAAATATCTTATTCTTAAATTTCAAGGCTTTAATATGCGACGGGCCTTTTGTGATTTTTCAGGCTGTTGATTATCCACAACGGAGGTACAGGATAATCCTTCGAAGCACAATGGGCCCTATTGATGTATATCTTGTCAGGTACACTTAAGTATTGATTAATGTGGGAGAAAATGGGTGGGGCGGGTAACGGGTTAAGACGGGCAGGTAGACCGGAAATACTTATTGTTCAATATTTAAATATTTTTTCTAATTAGTCTGCTAAATATCAATACGATAGCTATTTAATGTTAATAATACTTGAAATTTTTAACTATAACCATTTCGGACGTTTTATCATTAAAAAGGCACTTTGGATGACTTTTTACCTATTTTCTCTAGTAATAATTATGTGCGGTGAGCCCATTAAAAAAATCTTAACCCGTTTATAAGTTAATGGGTCGAATATGCCATTTATACTTTCAGTTATGAGTGACACTATAAGATGCTTAAGTACTTCTGTTTGCTTGAAACCTAATGATGTTCATTTGCGGTTGTAGTCAATTTGAAGAAAAGTTTGAGGATGGTAATGGGGCTGACCAAACTACGGTGGCACCAGTTACTTCTTGTTCTGGCTCAGATAATAATCCAGGGGTGACTATTGAACCACAGCCACAACATGCTCACAGTACAAACACTGATTCTAATTTACCTGAAGACTCGCCTAGTAGGATTATGAGGATTGTTCCTTCAGATGCTGATGTAAGTAATCATGCCTCATATACAGTTTATTTCCAAAAGTTAGCTGACTAATTGTTACTGTATATTATTGAAAACTTGTAAAACGAGCCTGTGTTTGGTTGCTATTGCAGAATAACGAAGACTATTGGCTTCTATCAGATAGAGAAGTTCCTCTGACGGATATTTGGAACACAGAGTGTATCCTTTATGTTCATTGTTCATAACTTCGTATATTGTTAAAATAGGCGACGTTTACTTGACACGTATGACTCAAACGGGACACAGCCTTTTTTCAACGACTCAGATATATAAGTAATGTCTAAGACGGGACAAGTTAAAAGATGTCATTTTATATGCATATAATCCAAATGTGAAATGCTGAAACTGCAGTCCTTAACTAGTTGTAGTACCTGAATGGGACGGGGTTGATTTGCTTAGTGAAGAATTTGGGTTGGCAGAAGTCGGGACACCAAGGGCTCACACTCTGCCATCTGGTGCCCCAGCTGCACCAGTAAATGGTTCACCCAGGTGAGTCGGGACACCAATCCACAAACGGCTCAACACCATCGGCACTGAGAAACTGTTGTTTTTTCATACCGATTGCCATGAGGATACAATGAGAGTGAAATTCAGATACAAAGCACAGCAGGTTTGTTGTACAGTAGAACAAGAAACATAATTCCATTCAAGCTGTTGGGATGACCTCAGTATACCAACAATCTCGTTGCGATTTAGTTTGCTGTACTTGTACTTGTAATTTATGGTTTATCATCAATGTATCAACCATGAGTTAAACCTTTTAGATTACATGCTTATCTGATTGAACCAACATAGGGTTTTGGGCCAATGTAATGTTTTATGATCAAATTAGCGGGTGTTTTCATTGCGTTTTCAGAGTGATAATCAGTCTTTTGCTTTTCTAGTCGCCGTCAATTAACTTGTTAGTGTTTGAGTAACTGATTATGCTCATCTGATTATTTATGGTTCAAAATTAGTTCTATAGTTGTCGGCAACTAAACAAAACACATCAAGGTTGCCTTTGTGGTCAAGCATTTTGATATCCCAGTGACCGTTTATGAACCCTTTTTTGGCCGTCCTTAAGACGCGTATCTTCTGAACCCTTTCCTTAGCTGCCCCTAAGATGTGTACTTGTGTACTAGTACATAACCTAGTGGTGACCAGGAAAAGAGTTCGGAAACACTCACGAGGATATCTCTCAAATTTGCCAAACACAAAGTGTATATCCAGACACTATCTTTTGATTTGGTTTTGTTAATATATGATTTCATAATGGACAAAAATACAACACCAAAGGCCTAGCAAAGTTTAGAATAATCTCAAAGAGTCTTTAGGTTCTTGAGGATTTGACCAAATATTTGGATTGGATCTCAAAAAGCATCATTCTACTTTTTTTGTCCGGTTGTTACACATAGAGCATCAAAATCCGAATATTTTGTATATAATCTAAATATTCAAAAGATTTTATTGATTAATTTAAACTGACAAGATTTGTTTATAGATAGAATTTGAAATGCTATACCCAATGTGTCCCATTAACATAGCATATTGTTTATTGAAAAAACTTTTATCCAGTAAATAGGGGAATCAGATACTGCATTAGCCTTAAATTACTGAATACTTTTTTTTTGAACTTAAATTACTGAATACTTGCTATATAATCTTGCACATGAATTACAAATCATCTGTTAGTCAGATTATGATATTAGTATTCTGTTACTTAGTATAAACCTTGCAGAAAATACAAAAAGGCTGCTAAAGCATGGACTACATACGCCAATAATTATCTTTACTCATACTACAAAACACATACATTAGTCTTATAAAGCATCCTACACTTTTGTAACATCTTTTTTTCATATTTTCCACCATGACAGCAGCCAATGATCCCACCACCAAAACACCACCCATGACCATCATTCAACGACGGAACACCACCGCCGGCACGTTAGCTTCTTCTTCTTCGTCTGATTTTGAGCTGATTTCTATAAAACCAAGTTCGTATACTTCTCTAAGGGACATTTTACCTTCGACAAACAACGTCGTCCAGTCACCAAAAACTCCAGGCTATGTTGCTCATTCGCGTTATGATATATTGATTAGGAACAGGTTAGTGAAGGAGGCTGCTTGGGCTTACTTGCAGCCTATGTCAAGTTCTCCTGAAGCTGATGGATCAAGTGTCTTGCATCGCCTTTGGACTCAAGTCTCTGGTGCTTTCGTTCGTGTTGTAAGTGCTGCGTTTGATTGCCTGCTTCTGTCTGTTCGAGTTGGAACGTGACAAAATTGTATAAGGTTAATTGACTAATGACTAGTATAGTCTTCTACTTTTAATTTCATTTCTTACACTTAGGGTACTTTGTTGACTTATTTGATTGCACTGGGTCTGCTTGAATCCTTCAAATAAAGTACTTGATACATGGTATTGACAGAATGTTTGTTTCGTTAATGGGACTGGTTATTATGATTGCTGACATTTTCGGTTGCTATTGGTCACTTAATTGAGATACTGTGTATTGGAGCCAGAAATCTGTTTGAGGGTGTGCACTCCTTTTAAAAAACGGAAAATGGTATGCACTTCATGTTAAACTCCAAAAAAAAGTACGAAAGTGTCTTGTTTCTTTGTAAGGGCGGAGGGAGGGGGTGGCTAGTGGCCGGGTGCTAGCCCCCTCAATCAACCCATAATAGCATGATTAGCGTAAGTAGGACCCCTTAACCAATGTTGTAAGGTTGCTGTTAATATCCTTTTGTCTTGCAAAATTAATATCCTTTGATCAGAGATCGTGTGGTAGCTCATTTATTTAGTACAGATTCAATTTAACTAATGGTTTTATGCTTATTTTCACACTGAATGTCAAGTTTTTTGTTTTTCATTTTGTGTTTTTCCTTATTTTTAATTACGGTGATTGAACATAAACTGTTGGTTCATAAGAGATATATTAGGTCATTTTTAGTAGATGATATACCGTACCATAAAGAAAGTCACGCCCCCTTACCTTTAGATTCTGGCTCCGCCCCTGTCTCTTTGTGTATATACCACAAAAATTGAAAACACCATTGTGGTACAAAGAGTTTATGGTACGACTACTGAACTATGTACCAAAAACATGGTGGGATGTTACTCATATTTTTATGCCGGCTTTGGTAAATAACCAAATATGATGCTTGGGCTAAGCGTGAAGTTGGTGGTTTTTCTCCCTAACTTTAAAATATGTTTACAACTTTACATTGATCGTTGTTTTAGTTGTTGAATCTCTCTCGTGCACAGATCATCTGCCATCGCTGAAGGGACTAGTTTAACTTGGGATGGATTGTGAGTTTGTGACATTATAAATAGCTTGTACACATTAATGACTGTTTTTTTTGACACTATTGGTGACTAAAAATGACCAGATAGTTGTTAGTGGTAGGATTTCGGTCACTTAAGTCTAAAGGTACTCACCTGTTGCATATCAGGTAGTGGCATTGAATGTACAGAATAATTAAACCCTGGGGAAAAAAATGAAAGTTAGTGATTATACTTAGGTAGTCCCCGAAATAGTAGTCCAATGTTGAGGACATACAACATATTTTCAAAGGTCATGGGTTCAAATTGTGTCCTTTAATCATTTTATTACGCAATATACCTCTCACATGCTGACAATGAGACCAATCGATGAGGCCGCGAGAAGGTTGGTTACTTTTTTATTTCAGTCCTCATTATTGTTGGTTGGTCAAATGGCATTTCACTTTTCAAAAAAGTAGTAATGAAAGGAAACTAAGTAGTCGACAAAGGCAACTGTAAAACACCCATCATTTGATCAACTTAGATTATCTTCCTAATAAAAAGAAAGAAAAAACTAATGAATTGAATAAATGAAAATCAAAACTACTGGTTTCTTTTTTTGTTTGTTGTTTGTTCTATGCTTTTTTACAATCTGTACACCGAGTCTCGAATTTGAAAGAATCAAATTCATCATCTAGAGCGTCTAAATCTTAACCAATAAGGTTCTCTCGAAGGGGATCTAGTTGGTGTTGGTGGAAGGTGGAGTTCCTCTGCGTATACAGCCTGATGGCGGCTGTTGTTATTTGGCAGCGGTGGAGCAGTGGGTGCCCACCTGTCTTCAGCTGGCTCTGATCGGAAAAAAGAGGTTGGAGTCACTGGAGGTGGTGGCGGACGCCCCTCCCTAGAGTCTTGATGATTTTGCAACACCTGTGAAATAAAAAAGATCACGATTTAGCATACTACTAAACAGCTTTATGAAAAAGTGCACGATGATCCATCATTAAAACACAGTGCTTATGGTACAATCAAGTCCATTAGAATGTTAGGGTGTTTGGCATTGTGCTTTGAAAGTGATTACATGATTGTTCCGTTTTCCAAATGGTAGATAGTTGCGAAACTGATTATCTTATCTGATGATAAACCATTTAAAGGTCAAATGGTTAGTTTAGTAGTAGCTGTTACGATAATAGCAAAACTGGTTTTGATTAAATAGTTTGTTCAAGAGTAGCTCTCACAAAAGTGATTCTGATTATCTGATTCTCGTAGGTCATTTCACATGTAAATCTTTTTTTTTTTTTCCTTCTAAAAAACACAGAAGTGTCAAAAGATTTATTATGTGTTTATCGCCACCAGATAACTTATTCAGCAATCCTCAAAACTGCAAATTGTAAATCTTATAAATCCAGTTCGAAAATACGAGGAAAAAGATAATATACCTCGCGTGTTGATGATGGCTTAGAGACCATATAATCAATTATTTCAAAAAACTTTGTCTGACCCAATTCCGTAGAATTGTGCCAATAATATATCGCCACATCCCACGCTTTCGACCTCAGTGCCTTTAAACTTCTTTCTATATCTGTTTCATGGTTTTCTACAAATGGCCTCAACATTGCTTCATACACATACCATGTCCCCTACAAAAATATACCCATATGATGACCATAATGAGTACAACTTTATGTGCACAAAGTATAATCACTCATATTGGTACTTTTAGGCATTCAGTTTGAGGTTCTTTTTACCTTAGTTTTAGGATACCATAAATAGATAATAAGTGCAAGCTTCATTTCTCCATACATTGGAACCCTACAAAAATTTCGTCAGACAATCGATTAATTTCACCGTTTTTTGTATTGGGTTCACGTGAATTTGTTTCCAACGAAAACGTACCATGAAATGAATAAATCGCCTACCCTTTCAAAAACAGTGAGTATCGCAACGATTACCCTGAAAAGGAAGTATTTGTTAATCAACACGTTATCAACAAATCACATGATCAAATTGTTAAGCAACAACAAGCAACACTTTACATAAAAGTTGCAAACTTTTTGCGAAATTTTATTCTGATTTGGTGAAAAAGATCGGTTTCTTGTGGAATTAAGCAACTATGCATACGAGATTTTGCTATTTCTTGCCAAAGGGTAAAGATAAAATAAAGATTTTGATACAAGCAAACATGTTCCATGTGAGTTTACATCATCATTATAACTCAAAATGTTTCCAGGAGCATGACTCAAGTGGGTCCTTATCTTTACATAACTAAAGTGAAATGATATCTTGAACAAGAAGGGATAACATGAAAACATAAAAATAGTTATCCATTGTGTCAATTACAATCCATTTACTTATGCATGTATCAATCTTGATTATGCTACATGTCAAGTGGGATAAAAGTTTAAAAATAAAATGGGTTAAAATTCTCAAAGCGTGATTTATTGTATACACCTTCTAAAATCGCTTTATTTAGAACGGGGATTACCATAGTAATATGTAGTGTAATTTAGTGTATGCAAGCCGACCGAACCCGACCATTTACATGTTTTTAGCTAATAATGACCCGTTTCAACAAACTCGATTGTCTTGCCAGTTGCCACCTATATCATCATTTGTGATGTAACCAAATGGCACCCGTACAATAAAGAAATAAAGTCATGCTTAAAAAATTGGACAAACTATTCGTTGATTAAGACATTAACAAGCAACTCCAACCCAATCATGGTTAAACACATGTCTCTATCAATAATTAGGACAAATGGTGTCTTGCAAACTTCATTATCATTAGCACTCAAAATCATCCAATGTTCTTCGGTGCATAATCATGAAAGTTTTCAATCCCGAATATAGCTAATTATCTAAAATACATCACGTTCCTTATCATGAAAAGCAAATTTATTCCTCAATTGACTTTAATGGACAACAATAAGAAGGAATCAAAGTAGTTGACCAACACATCCAATTAGCTCAACTTCCAATGATTGAAACTAAAGCCATGGTGTTTGGGGTTGGTTATTGAAACTGCTTATCTATTTGCTTATTCCATTTTGAAATGAATCATATAAGCTAATAAGCAGTTGGATAACTAATCCTAGATATTCTCAAAACTGCTGTATGTATCAAAACGCAATAAGCATAAGCATGATTAATAACTAATCCCAAGCAGCTGCTTATCCAAAACTGGTTAATCCACTTAGAAATGATCATATAAGCGGCATGGATAAGCAATCCTAAAATCCTTAAAATTCAAAACTACTCATCCACTGTATCAAAACGCAATAAGCTGAAGCATAACTAATAAGCAATCCCAAACACCACCACTGAAGATCATATTATAAGCGAAATCTGAGAACTCACCAATATTGACACCAAAATCTTAATTCACCATTTTCAACACCATGTTTCTCAAGCGTTTTAAAACACTCAAAAGCCGGATAAGCATATCCAAGAATCAACCTGCATCCATAACCAAACACCACCAAATCACTCCAAATCAAAATCACCCAAAATTTGACTTGCACCAAAACAGTAAAAAAATAAATAAAAGTAACTTACACAAGACTATTTGTGATTAGCTCCCCTAACATCTTCTTCTATAATCTTCCACTTTTGCCGCCAAAATTATGAGCTAAATTCACTGTAAAGATTATAAAATCATAATCAAATTTCAATAAATAATAAAAACTAACACAAAAACATTATTCATATATAACTCCATCTCATAAAAAGTAAAAAAGATTAAAGATCAATACAGTCAACAGGGAATAATTCTTTTTTAAAATTAAATCTTTATATAAAGCAATAACCTTTAAAACACCCAAAACCTTATTAGAATCAATCTGAATCATGATCAACATATCAACAAAAATATTGATTAAAAAAACACAAATTAGCTAACAATACCTTATTATAATTAAAAAAAGATTAGTGATTTAAAATGGGTTTTTGATAATATTAATGGGTTTTAAAGATCATTTTCAAAAAATTAAAAAAACCCAATATTTTTATCACATATAGTAACATAAATAACATAAACCAATGGTGAACAAATAAGCTAATTACCTTAGTAAAATTTAAAAAAGATTACTGATTTGAGATGGGTTTTCAAAAATATTAATGGGTTTCAAAGATCAAAACTCAAATTACTTTATTAAATTCAAAAATCCCAATATTTAGCACAAACCAATGGTGAATAAATGAGGTAAATTACCTTGGTGAAATTAAAAAAAGATTGGTGATTTGAAATGGGTTTTTGAAAATATTAATGGGTTTTGAAGATCAAAATGTGAAAGTTAGAAATGAGGGAAATATGGTGAAGATCATGGTGGTTTATTATATAGGAATGTGTGTGTGTTTTTAAGTGTGTGTTTTGTATTTATATAAAGGGAGAAAGCAGTTGGGGAGTAGTGGGGTTAACTTGCCTCCAACGCCTCCTTCTTCCTTCTTCTTCTTCCTTTTCTTTTTTTGACATGTCATTATTCTTTCTAATGCTTATTTGGCAATATTTGGCTACATTCTAGTCACTTTAGAATTATATTAGCTTTTTCTTTTTACAACGTAATAAAAAAAATTAATTTTACCACAAAAACATACTATACTTAAAAACAAATATACCCCTTCCCGCCGCACAAACACTATTTAATAAACATGCACACATAAACTTCCATGACTCGATTGTCCAGATAACCGAGTTCTCCAAGTGACTGTAGTAAGCAAGACGCGTGAAAAGGAGTGTCAGGTGGACCTAGACACGTGCTTCATTGTATTATTACGGGTGGTCTTATATTCTTTTTGAGATTTTATTTGGATAAAAAAAAAAAAAAAAAAAAAAAAAAAAAAAAAAAAAAAAATCATTATACCACAAAAGGTTAGTTCGATTTTTCAACGGTATATAGAAGTTGGGATCGAACTCATGACCTGTTTCACAAAAAACAACTTTAATTAATGTTTAGATGCCTACAAATTGAAGAAGTTGAGATTGACACATGATCTAAATCGCTCGTTTTCACGAGCTTATAAGATTGTGTTGTTAAAATAAACGCAAAAGTACCAATTTTAAAGTTGCTGGATGTAATTTTGAACTTAAGACTTTCATTATAGTTTAGTTGAATATTTGTAAATTTGGTGTACTCTCATGTTTTCCCATTTCACGCGTTGTCAAACAAAGAGAAAGGATATCGGTGGTGGTGATCACCGATTAAATTAGAACTTTGTGTGTCCTTGAGTGTGTTGTGGGATATTTGTGTGATTAGATGGTGTATAGTTAAATGACAAAACATGTGGTAACCACTACAAGTAAAGATTGTGTGAAGCAAATATGAAACTGTATGATGTGATGTTGACGTGAAGGTGATGATGATGATTATCATTATCATTACGTTCCCTCCGAGCACCGAACTACTTGTTGCATCAATGCATTTAAATAGTCCATATGAGCAGAGGCGGAACTCTTAATGGGCAGGGGAGGGTCCCGGCCCCCCCAAAACTTGCGGCAAATAGTGTAAATATTATACGTTTTATGGGTAATTTAGTTGAGGATACAAACAAATCTCCGATTCGGCTTCTCTAAAATAAATTCGGCCCCCTCAAAATAAATGTTCAAGTTCCGCCACTACATATGAGTTTTTTAGTGCCTAATGAGCTATGCTACAAACATATATAATTTGTTTGAAAAAGGTTCCACTTTCCCGAGTTGAACTGTTTGAAGTGAGATATTAGATCGTTTTCAACTTGTTAATATTGTGAATGCCTTTGTTTGTAATTTGATTTGGTTTGGTCGAAATATATTGCCTTTTAAAGAAAAAAAATCGGTTTCAAACAAGAAATATGCAATGGAGATTTATGTGTACTCAAAGGAAGTCCTTTTTGGATTATGATTCTTGAATGTTCAAAATGGAGTAAGCAATACTTCTAAATCAATAAATGGAGCCTGTCTACTTTTAAGAGGCTTTTGGGTGGAGTTTAGGACCTAGTAAAGCAGTGTTAAATTTAATGCATGGACCCCGTTTCCTAAACAAGTTAAGCACAAAAGCACATCATAACTTTAATTACCATGGTTATTTTTATATTTTTATGATCATGGCATGGCACACATCCGTTGAAGTCAAATCAATAAAACAAGCATGTACGTACATATGTATCTCTAGCCCGTGAAAGATGCAAGCAAATGTTGATGTGTTATATCGTTTAATTTATGTAGCCTTAATGACACAAAAATTATTTTTGTAACAGAAGATAAGAACTTACTAAATTAAGTGCATTAGCATCAATTACGACATTAACCACCTCCTGATGGATTAAAACGATCCTTTATGTGGAAATAAATTATATTTATGATCATGTATGTAACTGAAGTGACAAATTAGTATAGTTATTAGCTTTAAGTTGAAATTAAAGCAACTAACAAAATAGCCTACATAGTTAATGACTTTTTTTTTGGTTGTAATTTGATTGAAGTAAAAAAATTGACTACTATATGACACTAGAGGTGCAAAAAAATCCGTTTTTTTTCGGTTTAAAAAAAACCAGATTTAAAAAAACCAGTTTTTCTAATAACCAGTTTCGGTTCGGTTTCGGTTTTTCAGAATCGGTTTTCTTCGGTTATAAATGTTCGGAATCAGTATTTTTCGGTTATAAATTTTCGGAAACGGTTTTTTTTTTTGTTTTTTACCGGTTCGTTTTTTTCGGTTAAAAATGTTCGGATTCGGATTTTTTATCGGTTATTTACCGGTTCGTTTTTTTCGGTTCGCTTTTTTCCGGAATTTTACTAAAAACTCCGAACATTTATTTAACAAAATTGTTAATTATCAAACATATAATTAAACAATATTCTCATAACTTTTATTTAAACAATACAATTATACAATCATAACTTTTATTTAAACAATACAATTATACAACAAAAAAATACAATCATAACTTTTATTTATACAATACAATCATAACTTTTATTTAAACAATACAATCATAAAAACATATAAATAGTACTCCCTCCGTCTCATAATTATTGTCCACATTTGACTTTTTCAGTTTTTAGCTTTCAACTTTGACCGTAAATATTTTTCTTTGTGATATATATTACTTGATGCAAAATATATAAATGGATTGAGTTTTAAATGTATATTCATTCGTATAATTTTTATCAAGTATTATATGACATAAATAAAAATATTTAAGGTCAAAGTTGCAAAATAAAGACTTCAAAAGTCAAACGTGGACAATAATTATGGGACGGAGGTAGTAATACATTTCGAGCTTCGGCATGGCCATCACCCGAAAACATATTAGTGTAATCAAGTATATCGAGCTTCGGCATTGCCATCACCCGTTATACTCAACTACTCAAGTCAAGATCATTTTCTTCCAAAAAATCTTGTACATCTACATCTTCAACATCAAATTCTTCAAGCTCACCTTCATCTAATTCGCCTTCGGTATTCGAAAGTGATATCTCCATTTCATCTTCTTCTCTTATTATACCTTCTTCAACTTCTTTATCTAATATTGTATCTTTCAACGATGATTCATGTTGTATCCTATCTACTCCATCCAAATAATCTTTCAAACATACACATACTTCCACGGCTTCGGGGGTTAGTCTTGTCCTTCTATCCAATATAAGTCGACCACTAGTAGAAAAGGCCGATTCGGAAGCTACCGTCGAAGCTTGGACAGCTAATAAGTCACGAGCCATAGCGGATAAAATTAGAAATTGGATTTCCCTTTCTTTCCACCAAGCCAATTTGCAAAATCATCGGGACTTAAAGTTCTTAAAAAATTTGTAGCCATATATTGTCCCAATTCGCTTGTTGGATCCGATGTTCGTTGACGCTTTGTAGCGTCTTCAAATAAAGAATTATAAAGGTTTATATTAATGTCTCTTGTCATTCGGGACGATCCGGCCCGCATTTGGTCAACAATTGGGTTTTGTTGTTGACCATATTTTGTTGCATAAACTCCAAATAATTTTTTAAAATTATCGTTAAATCTAAAAATTTGAGATGTTATATAGTTGGGGTCTTCACTATCTAACCCAAAAGATAAGTCTAAATTTTCCATTATTTTTGTTATTAAAAGTTCTACACCTCCAACATTTAAACATGAATTAAGTGCGGCGGAACAAGTAAAAACCAAAGGTAAACTAGCAAAATATTTTATAAATTTCTTTTTTTTTTTTTTTTTTTTTTTTTTTATAATTTTAACCATTTTTCTAAACATTTGAGTAGGTGAGTTTTTAAATTCATATAATTTTTCCGTATAGCATAAATTTGGTTTAAAACTAATGGGCTAGTTGGGTAATATACACCCGATAATATAATTGTTGCCTCTTTATAAACTTGTAAAAATATAGTTAATTCATTTAGTCGATCCCAATCTTGGTCGGATAGTATTATAATGGAACTATTTCTATTAAGAAGTCTATAATTAAAAGCATGTAAAGTTGCTCGTTGTCGTAATATATTTTCAAACATTATGCAAGTAGAATTCCACCTAGTATTATTATCAAAGTAAGGTCGTAGGGGTTTTTCATTACACATAATTCGAAAACGTTTATAGTTAGTTTGTCGTTCGTTGCTCACACTATATATAGTTACTAATAAATTCCTAAATTTCATCTTTAAACTATCACATATTTTTAAAGCCGCTTGTACGGATAAATTTATAACATGAGCAACACAATGGGAATGAAAAAAAAGCACCATCTAAAATAGGTTTTACACGTAATTTTAACAATTCCATAGCTCTAGTATTATTTGATGCATTATCTAGTGAAATCGTAAAAACTTTATCATCTAAATTATATTCAATTAAAGTGTCATGTAAATTTTTTCTTAAATTAGATCCCGTATGAGGATAACCAAATAGTTTAAAAGCAATTGTCGATTTCATTAATAACCAAGATTCAGGATTAAACCAATGAGCCGTAACGACGATAAAAGAATTTGCCGTACCATGTGGTGCGGTCCAAGCATCCGTAGTTATAGCAACACCATATTTATATTCACGAAAATCATCAATAGTATATTTTTAGCCGTTTTCCATAAATTAAAAGCATCACTTCTAAGAGTAGTACGACTTACATGTTGATACCGTGGTTGTAGCCTCCTTTTGATGATCTTCGTAAGCTTGACGTTGTCGAAGTGGTTGAATGGAAGCCCTTGTTGAATGACAAACTTTGTAAAATCAAGTCGAAGCGCTTCCGCATCATATATAAAAACTTGACCATCCACACCAATAGTACCTTGCGACATATCATTTCGAACCGCCTTACAACTACCCAAATGACTCCTAAGTGTAGTGTTAGACCCGGCGCTATAAAAATTCCCACATTTCTTGCAACGCGCCCTTTCATTACGATCTTTCATAATACACAACTCGTAATTAGACCACACATCACCTTTTCGGGTAGTTGGTCTAATTTTCTCAACATCATCATTTGTGTATTGTTGTTTTCGGGTATTGCTAGTAGCAACGGAGGGAGTAGTGGAAGCTTGTTGTGATTGTGCGTTTTCCATTTTAGCGAATTAGCGATATTAGAGCGTTTTTGAGAGATTAAATAAAGAAATGATATTGTTTTTTATGTGTTTTCAACCCCAACTCATTACCTCTATTTATAGTGGCTTAAAACTCTCAAAACAATAAAAAAAAAAAAAAAAAAAAAAAA
Organism: Artemisia argyi; assembly: GCA_030686995.1. Classification (NCBI taxonomy): domain Eukaryota; kingdom Viridiplantae; phylum Streptophyta; class Magnoliopsida; order Asterales; family Asteraceae; genus Artemisia; species Artemisia argyi. The sequence continues at coordinate 40,540,140 of CM060693.1, read as the reverse complement.
AAAAAAACCCGAAAAAAAACCGGGTAAATCCGGTTAACGGCTATATTATTTTTTTGTTGGGTCACTGAATTCCCCAATCTTCTTCTAATAAGGATTTGAACGTAAAATAACCGAAGTGTAAACAGGTCACTGAGTGAACAGTAACTCAGTGAGTCATCTTCAGGATGCTTAGACCGAGCCTAAGAAGAAAGGTTCTCCATTCAGTGAGGCGGAACTCAGTGAGTGTGATCTAAACCAAGAAGAAGGTGATGGGTTCAGTGAGGATGACAATAACTCACTGAACCCCAAGACTCCTCAACAACTATCATGGTACTGAAGACTGATGACTTAAAGACTGAAGTTTTGGCGGGACTGGGCGGGAAAGTTTGAACTGTTTCACTAAAGTGCTTTATCACTTTAAGGTCAAACTTTCCCCAAATGGTTTAAACCAGGCTGTCATCAGAAAGTGCCTTTTGGACTTAACCCAAATAAGTTTCCCTTGCCAGAGAATAAAATCTATCAAGATTTTATAAAGGAACGCTTAGGTCCATTGTATAATAGTGTTGTTTACATTTGTGTATAAATAGGTAGCATAAGTGAGGAGTAAAAGTTGACAAGTTTGTGCAATTAATGCAAAGCATTCACAAACCACTTTTACTCCTCCAAAGAACAACATAGCCCCTGAGATAGCTCAGTGGGTCCTTAGTTGTTGCTCAAACATTGTTTTGAGTTTAGAGAGGAGTCAATATCATACTTGTCATTTTCAATCCCAAGTGTTATTCCGCAAACACTTGGGTATGATTTTTGGATTAACTTCTAATAAAGAATTAAACGTTGAAAAATATTGTCTCTTATTCTTACATTGCTTTATTGTTAATCATTATATACATTTGAGTTAAAAGTCATATTACTTGGTTACATTAGCTTTTTAGTTCTTGTTAACCAAGTAAAAGGGACTAACAACTGGTATCAGAGGCTCAGGTTTGTAAAACTTTTCAAAATCTGTTTTCAAAACCAAAAGAGTGCTCAAAAAGTTTTTAAAACCTTGATCCCACCATGGCTGACTCAGATGTTCCCCAACTTGTCGACAAAAAGGGTGGAAGTTATTCAGCAACTGCCCCTCGACTTGAAGTTGGAAAATTCAACAAGTGGAAAAAGCGAATGCTTTGCTACTTAACTGGGATGGAACCTTATTATATCAAATTGATTAATGATGGTCTATTTGTCCCAACAACTGCCCAAGGTTTAATCAAACCTGAAGCCCAATGGACCCCAGATGAAAGGAGGGTGGTCAATCAGGACCAGCGCCTGAAAAGCATCATTATATCATGTCTTCATGACGATATAATGGAATCAGTGATTAACTGTCCCACTGCCAAGCAGACATGGACTGACCTGGTTCATAGCTATGAAGGGCCTTCTGATACCAAAGAGAATAGAATCATGGACCTGAAGCTTGAATTCAATACCTTCAGGGCCAAGGATTCTGAAAGCCTCTCTAAGACTTATACTTGGTATAAGACACTCCTGAATGAGCTGACCAATGATGGTGTTATTATGTCAAAGCATGAAATCAATGTTGGCTTTGTCAACAGTCTCCCTGAGAAGTGGTTAAACTTCTCTCAGGGATTGAGAAATGCAAACCACATTCAGAACCTTGAGCTCCCTGCTATTTATGGGAAGTTTGTCTATGAAGACAATCTTATCACCAGGAGATACCCTGGTAAAGCTCAAGAGACCAAAAAGGCCTTGACAATTTCACCCATATCAATTGCTTTCTATTCCAATGGTGTTGTGCATGATTTCCAAGATGATTCTGATGATGAGGTTGACCAAAGAACCAGTGAGGAGTACCTAAATGATCTTCAAATTGAATTTCATGAAAGGGAACTCCTTGCAAACTCAAAAAGGTTTTTTAAGAAAAACAAATTTCCTTCTAAAGCAAATGAAACCACTGAGTGTTTTAAATGTGGCAAAAAGGGCCATTTTGCAAAAGATTGTTTTTCAAAAACAACCTCAGAACCATCTTTAAAGTTTTCAGGAAATAACTCTTTTTCAAGGCCCAGCAAATTTCAACCTAAGTTGCTTCAATCTAGTCAAAGATTTGAAAAGGCCCCTCAAATTGACTTTGAAGCCAAATATAGGAAGGCTAAAGCCAAACTAGCCCTCCTTGAATCATCCTCATCAGTCACTCAGCTACCTCAGGCTCCAAAGCCTCCTCAGGCTAAGAACAAAGGGCTTGTAGCTGAAACATTTGACTGGGATGAAGTTGAAGTGTCCTCTGATGATAATGAAGAAGTTCATGTCAGTGCCCTGATAGCCCTATCAGATGACAACAAACTTGCTGTGGGAAAGAGTCATGCAAGAAATGGAGAATGGGTTAACATCACAATGAGAAAGGTAAACATTTTACTTTCTATAGATGATGATGCTGATTGGAAATCTTACTTAGATTATATTAATGTTGATCTTAAGTATGTTGAAGAGCAAAGACTTAATTTATTTTCAAAATTTAACAAACTGAGTTTTGAATTAAATCAATGTAGAGATGAACTACTTGCTTTGAAACAAGCTAAGCTTGAAAGTGTTACACTTCAAATTAAAAATTCTAAACTTGTAAAACAAAATCAAGTTCTTCAGGAAGAACTTAAGAAAGAAAAGGCTGTCATTTGGAAATGGACTCAGAAAAACCCCAAACTTTATGAAACTCTGAGTCTCACACCCAGCACTAAAAAGGTGGCCATGGGTGAAGATCAACTCACTGAAGAATCTGGGGAGAGTAGCCATTCAACAACCTTTTTGTCAACCAACATACTCTCTAGCAAAGAACTTGCTCCTAAACCCAGTGATTGGATTGAAAGAAACAATCCTGACAGTAAGCGGCCAAATTTTAACACTGGAAGAATCCTAGAACCTGAAAGTCAGGCTATCAAGGAGCTGCTAGGAGTCACTGATGAACTTAGTCCTACTGAGTCCATCACTGAGTCTAAGTCTGATTCACCACTCCCTCCACTGAAACATCTTCAGGGAGCAGAACCCAATTCTGACCTTGCACCATCAGTCTATCAACCCCATTCTCCCAAAGAGAAATCAGGGTTAGGAAAGACTATTCTGAAAAGACCTACTCCTGTACCCACTGAACACCACAAACCTTCAGTGCCTACTGAAGTGAAACCTGAAAGCACTGATTCAAAATTTGATCAGCTTGCTAAACTTGTCAGGATGCTGAGTGAGAAAATTAAGTCCACTGAAAAACCTTCTGACTCAAAAGTGAAAAACCCATCAGTATCCTCAAGTTCTTCCAAACCAAAAACCACACCTAGACCTTCAGGGAGATGTGAACTGTGCAACTATCCAAATCACAGCACTGATAAATGCTACAGAGTCCTATTTTGCATGATATGCAAACAAGAGGACCACAGAACTTGTGATCACATCCCCCACAGTGCTTCTTTAAAAGCAAGAGGTCTATACAAAACTCAAGGCTATCAGTATGCCACACCTTCCAAACAAAGACTGAAGGCTAAGCCTTTCTTGCCATGTCCTCACTCTGGTTTCAATGATCATCTTCCTGATGATTGTATGATGAAAAATTGCTGTGACATCTGTGGAGATCCCTCACATGAAACCAAGGGACATGACAAAGTCATTCAGTCCAGAAGGAAAAACCACACCAACACTTCTCAGTCATCTGAGGCATCAACCTCCACAAAATGTAAAACATGTGGAAGATCAGGTCACACAACTTCAGACCATGATTCATTAGCTGAGTGCAAAAAGTCCCTGAGGACTAAACCCACTAGAAAGTGGGTCAACAAGAAAAACTAACTCAGTTTACTATTTTTGCAGAAACACATCAAGGATCCTACTTGGCATCTAGACAGTGGATGCTCTAGAAGTATGACTGGTGTGAAAATTTATCTGCACAAATATGTGGAAGAACCAAGACCCAAAGTAGTACTTGGTGATAACTCATCAGCTCCCACTGAAGGTTATGGTTCAGTAAACTGCAATGGTATAGTTTTTACAAGAATAACTTATGTTAATGGTCTCAAGTACAACCCGATAAGTGTTTCCCAACTATGTGATGCCAAATACATAGTTCAGTTTGATGACAAGAGAGGGACCATCTTTAATGCCAATAAGGAAGTTGTGTTGATTGCCCCCAAGAGGGATGATGTCTATGTTCTAGACATGTCATCCCTGACTCAAAATGGGACTTGTCTATTCTCAAAGGCAAGTGAGACAATCAACTGACTATGGCATATGAGACTCTCTCATCTCAATTTCAAGAGCATCAACAACCTGGCCAAACAGAACAAAGTTCTGGGCCTTCCATCACTGGTGTATACCAAAGACAAGCCTTGTTCTGCTTATGATAAAGGAAAACACTACAGGGCATCATTCAAAACCAAACAAACCTTTTCCATCAAAAGCTGCCTACATCTTCTCCATATGGACCTTTTTGGACCTGTCAGTCCAATGTCTATTCACCATGAGAAGTATACTCTGGTCATAGTGGATGAATACTCAAGATACACTTGGGTTTACTTCCTGACCAAAAAGAGTCAGGCAGTGATGAGTGTGTAAATACTCATCATTTTTATCGTATCTGAACTGCCAAAACATCCAAAAACACTCAGAAATGCATCAAAATACAGAAATTATCCCAAAACTGTGTTTTATATGTTTTAGATGCAAAATGTTTAAAAACAAATGAAAAAACGAACAAAGTTTGCATAATTGGCAGTTTCAGTCTCTCAAGTTTCATAAATTGACAAAACTAGTCCCTGGAGGTTTAAAATAAAAGAAAAGTCAACCCAAGGTTTTTAAAAGTAAAAAATTATCAAATTTAGTCCTTGGGTGAAAAGTTTGAGAAAATTACACTTTTGGTCCCTCAGGTTTCAAAATTGACAAATGTAGTCCCCGGGTATTTAAAAAATGGAAAATATCAAAAAATTGCCCTTGTACTATTCACATATGTCAAAAAAATGGTCCTTGTTGCAACTTTGTAATATTGGCAGTTTGGGTCCTCAAGTTTCAGAAAAAGGCAGATTTGGTCCTTGTGTTTTACAATTACAAACCAAACCGGACCAAGTATATTTATTACCCAATCCAAATACAAACCTAACCACCCAATACCCTTAGCCCACCAACATCCTGGCCCAACTATCACCCAGCCCACTCCCCGTTTTAATATTATAACCCCGGTCAACACCCTGCTTTGACCTTCCACCTCATCACCTTCCACCTCACCCCACTCAACCTGCAACTCCATCATCACCCCTAAGCCTTCACCCTCTGCAACACTCCAACCCCCCCTTGTCTAACCAAATAAGCACTCTAGTCCAAGATACTCTCCTGGCTTCAATTATCAAAGGAAAATGCCAAATACCAATTGGGCGCCAAAACTTTAAACGGCCAAGATTGAAGCCATTCATCCAAGGGTTTAAATTGTTGCTGGGAACAGTCCAAGGAATGCTCAGAAACCCTAATGTGGGACTATAAAAGGAAAAGAAGGAAGCAGTTGGTGGTGTGTAGATTTTTAGCTTATTTTTACTTAGGCGAATTAATGTTAAATTAATGTTTTAAGCTTTCATGTATTCTCAGTGTTAATCTTGTACTCATTTGTCTTCAATAAAATAAAAGTTAGCAGTTTTCATCCAATTGTCCTTCTTTTCAGTTTCATAAAAAATCAAAGGTTCCTATCTATTATCTTGTTAAGCTTAAATGTTGTTCTAAACTATGTTCCATAAGCTCACATAAGATCTAAATAGTCTATATGAAACATAAAAATGGAAAGAAAACCAAAATTACACAACAGGGTACTTATGCATAGACTGGAAGCTTTTGGGAAGTACCAAGTAATGGAGTTGGTAGAGGGACTGTACCTAGCTTGTTTTATAAAAAGCTAGGAGCTTGTTGAGTAGCTCCTCGAGCCATATTCAACCTTGTTTGAGCAAAGGTTTTCTGTAAGAACAAATTTTTCATTTTTAGTTATTTTTTTTAATATTGTGATTTTATTGTGGCAGTGTTGTAGTGTAACTATTGGTGCTTATTTGTTGTTATTTCATGATAATTTGGGTTCATAGTTGTTATTTAAGCTTATCTCACAGTTTAAAAAGCATTTGCTTGAGTTTTGCTATTTCACTGTCTAAACTAGCAATTTGTACTATTTCATGCTTTGTGATTGTAAAATCCTTGCTGTTGCTTGATTAGTACTTCTGGTGTGTTTCTGAACTTATCTCAACTTCATTTGCTCACTTATACCTAAAAAATCCATGACTCTCTGTGAAAAATTATTTCAGGTTACTAGTAAAGTGGTGTTTGGATTTGTTGGGTAAACTGAGTTTGTATGAGTTTTTGTTGTTGATATTGCATGAGACATGTCACATTAGAGTATATTAGCCTGTTTATCTCATAAAAACAGTGGGTCATTTGTTTGTGTTGACATAAATAATGCCTAAAAACATTATTAACATATTATCAATATCTCTATGTTTTAATTATCACAAAATATAAACTCTGTTAATACAAATATCGCCTAAAAACGTTATTTATATTTTACGATCTTTGCTAAGTTTTGTTAATAACAAAGTATGAACTTTAGCTAAAAGTAAATTATCACTTTGAGTGTTTAAGTCTTGTTTAACTAATGTTTACATTTCCTTTTAAACTAAACATTGGTTTTATTTCTTAAATTAGAAATAGTCACATCACATTTATGGCAAGTTTTGTCATTATGTATTTATGGCAAGTTATGTGTTTGACTTGCTTTCATGTTGCTTGCAAGTATCATGTTTGACTTACTTTAAGTGATGTGACATTGTTTGGTTGCTAGAAGTTATGAGACAAGACATTGTTTGGTTTGGGAAGTTATTGCAAAAACCTACTGCAGACCCGGCGGTACCCTGGGGGTACACGGGCGGAACCCATCTCAGGGTTCCGCCTGATCCGCCAGACATGCAGAATAGTTTGCTATAAATACAAAACCATTTGTTTGTTTTGTGTAACCCTTTAGGACTTATTCTCACATATTCTTTCAACTAACTCAGTAACCCTTGACTTGTGTGATTCTCTTATGTAGCAAGGAACTCCACAAGATCATTCAAGAAGTTGCAAGCTTCAACTCTAAAGTTGCAAGTCTTGGTAGCTTGGTCATGTATAAGCTTTGGTAGTTTATACTTCATGTGTGTCATGTATGTAGAAGTTATAGGTTAGTATTTTAGGCCTCAAAATACAAAGAGTGTTGGGAGTTGTTGTACCCTAGTAAAAGAACTAACGGGAGTGGTTGTACCCTTGGAAAAGAACTCGACATCTAGCTTTGTGTCGGTAAAAGTGTAAGCGACGAATGGGAGTGGTTGTACCCTTGTAAAAGAACTCGACATCTAGCTTAGTGTCGGTAAAAGTGTAAGCGACGTTGTAAAGGTTTTCTCCGCCGGTGAAAGGAGCTTGTTGATTAGTGTTTATAACTCTCGAGTTGGAAACTCGGGGCGTGGATGTAGGGCAAGAAAAAAGAGTCCTTGTAGCCGAACCACGATAAACTATCGTGTTGTGGTTTGATTGTTTCTTTCTCTATCTTTGCTTATTATATGTTGTTATTTAGTTAGAATTGTTGATCACATATAAAGCTTTTCAAAGAACCAAAACAAGTAATATTGTTATTATATCTTTCAACATAAGTAAAGTTTTTCAAAGAACTAAACAAGCAAAGTTAGAATCATTACAAGTAAAGCTTTTCAAAGTATAAAACAAGTTAAGTTAGAATGGTTATCTACATGTAAAGTCTTTTCAAAGAATCAAACATTTTAAGTTGTGTTTATATCTTTAACCAAATGTCAAGTTCTCAAAGATTATTTAAGCAAATAAGAATCGAAAAAGTGGTAAACTATTCAACCCCCCTTCTAGTTTTCCACAATTGGTATCAGAGATACGTTACCCAAGGTAATAGCCAAGTCAAAGATAATAAAATAGATCTTCTTGTACAACAATATGAACAATTTACGATTCTGGAAGAGGAATCAATTGATAATGCTTTTGCTAAGTTTAACACTATCATCACAAGTTTAAAAGCACTTGATGAGACATTTTCTAGTAAAAATTGTGTTAGGAAATTTCTTAGGGCATTGCATCCAAAATGGCGAGCTAAGGTCACGGCAATCGAAGAATCAAAGAACTTGATGACGTTATCACTAGATGAACTAATTGGCAACTTGAAGGTTCATGAAGAAATCATAAGAAGAGATTCGGAAACGGTCAAAGTCAAGAAAGAACAAACCAAATCCATTGCTCTAAAAGCCAAAAAGGAACCTAGTGATGATGATGATTCAAGTGACGAAAGTGAAGACGAAGAATATGCAATGGCCGTAAGAGAATTCAAGAAGTTCTTCAAGAGACGAGGAAGATTCACTAGATCATCACAAGACGAAAGAAGAGCATTCCAAAGGAATAGAAGTGAAAACTACGGGAAAAGAAAGTGCTTTAGATGTGGAAGTCCAAATCATCTCATTGGCGAATGTCTAAAGCCACCGGGTTATGAAAGTCAAGGTGCTTTTGTTAGTGGAACATGGAGTGATAATGACAAATAAGAAGTTGAAAATCCAAGAGACGAAAAGTGTTTTATGGCAAAAGAAACCGACGAAATATGTTTAGGAATTAACTTGGAACCTGACGAATGGATTAAAGATAGCGGATGTTCGAGGCACATGACGGGGAATCGCAATCTATTCTCTACATACAAGGCATACAATGAAGGTAACGTTATTTTCGGTAGTGACTTACGTGGAAAAATCATTGGCAAAGGTACGATCTCTCAAGACTCACTTACTATTGAAAATGTAGAGCATGTAGATAAATTAACATATAATTTGCTTAGTGTAGGACAAATATGTGATAATAAATGTAGAGTCACATTTACCGAAGATGATAGCGAAATAGTTAAGAATGGAAAAATTATAGGTAGAGGAATTAGAAAAGCTGGCATATATGTTATGAAACTAGGAAACAAACCTGAGGATAGGATATGCCTAATGACCCTAGATGAAAACTCTACACTATGGCATAGGATATTAGGACATGATAACATGCAACAAATACAATCTTTGGCCTCTAAGGAATTAGTTAGAAATTTGCCTAATCTTAAATATGACAAGCATTTTTGTGATGCATGCAAAATTGTAAAACAAGCTCATGCTAGTCACAAAGCCAAGAATATAGTATCCACTACTAGGTGCCTAGAATTATTACATATGGATCTTTTTGGTCCATCCGCTGTGCGGAGCTATGGAGGAAACAAATATACCTTAGTAATAGTAGATGACTACTCACGATACACGTGGACTAGGTTTTTAAGTGACAAAACCCACGCCTTTGAAAAATTCGAAATATTTAGTAAAATGATTCAAAATAAATTAGGATGCTCAATAGTTGCCATTAGGACGAACCATGGTGGGGAATTTGATAACGAAGTACAATTCGGAAAATATTGCGAGTTAAATGGAATATCTCACAATTTCTCCGCTCCTCGTACTCCTCAATCAAATGGCGTAGTAGAAAAAAAAAATAGGTCACTACAAGAAATGAGTAGAACTATGTTAAATGAACAATCCATCCCACAAAAATTTTGGTGTCACGCCGTAGATACATCAACTTATATTTTAAATAGGGTATCAATTAGAAGAATTTTAGGAAAAACTCCTTATGAGTTATTAAGAGGTAGAAAACCAAACTTAAGCTACTTTAAGGTATTTGGAAGTAAATGCTATATTTTAAACACGAAGGACTATCTCACTAAGTTTGATCCAAAATCATATGAAGGAATATTTTTAGGATACTCACAAAATAGCAAAGCATATATAATACTTAACAAACACTCCATGAAAGTAGAGGAATCACTAAATGTAACATTTGATGAAACACCACCACCTCCTAAAACATTACCTTTAGAAAATGATGATTTAGTCGAAGATGAAGCTATTGAGGTTAGTAAAACAAAACCCATAGGAAATGATAATGAAGACATTCATTTAGAAAACAACGAAACTGTTAATATCAAAGAATCTAGATCACATCCATTAGATAATATAATAGGACATCTTAACCAAAGAACCCTTAGGTCACAAGCCCAATATAAAAACAATTTCTTTTGTTTCCTCTCAGCAATAGAACCTAATAATATTAGCGAGGCTTTAAAGGATGAAAGTTGGGTTATAGCTATGCAAGAAGAATTAAATCAATTTAAGGCTAATGATGTTTGGGAATTAGTCCCAAATCCAAAGGATATGACCATCATAGGAACCAAGTGGGTATATAGGAATAAGTTAGACGAGAATGGAATAGTTACTAGGAATAAAGCTAGGTTAGTTGCCCAAGGTTATAATCAACAAGAATGAATTGATTATGACGAAACTTATGCCCTCGTAGCTAGACTAGAATCGATTAGGATATTACTTACCTATGCTTGCGCCCTAAATTTTAAGTTATTCCAAATGAACGTGAAAAGTGCATTCCTTAACGGTTTTATCAATGAGGAGGTATATGTGGCACAACCTCCAGGATTCATTGACTTCGCAAAACCTGATTATGTTTATAAGTTAAAGAAAGCTTTGTATGGACTCAAACAAGCTTGGTGAGTGCTTATTCACTCACTATTTTATGGCCAATTTCCAACCCAAAATGACTATTTGAGCTAATAATTGCCAAGGAAACATGTGTTTTTGTGTTTGTGATATGCAGGTACGGATATTACGAAAAACGAACAAAACAAAGCAAAAACGGGCACGAGAGTAGGAAAAGGTCAGAAAAGTCAAGAACCGAAGCCGGGAAAGATTTTTCAAGTGTGGATCAATATTTGAGCTAAAAATGTCAAATTAAATCTTGAAGAATCAAAACTTGGCAAGATTAGCCCTTGGATATATTTTTCAGAATGGCAGAAATTACCCTTGGAGTTTGAAAGTGTTCACAATTGGCCCTTGTACATTTTACACCAAAAATCTGAAAACAAAATGCTAGCCTGGTCCATGATTTATTAAAATCCAATTCACATATCCACAATCCAAGTCCATCAATAAATACCATAAGCCCATTACCTAAACTTTAACCCGAGCCCAATTTTTACCCACGGTCAAATTTAGTCAACACACAAGTAATAAAATCAAACCGTTTCATTTTACCCTCAATTCCCTCAAACCCAGAATCCCTAAATACTTATGAACCCTAGCCACCATTTCTCTCAATTGGTTCGAACCACTTTGAGCCACACTAATTAAGCTATTAAATGCCAATCATTGGTTCTTCTAGAAGGTACCTCACGTGATAGAAACGTGTCAGAAGGAATATTCAGATGCTACTAGTACACATGGCTGCTAATGATTGGGTGAGGCGCGTCATTCCTCTCCTTGGATTCTGCTGAGTCGCATGTCAGAGAATGAGACACTCAAATGTGGACAGATGGAGGTGTTTGATTGGACAAGCCACATCTCAGATTATGATCCAAGGGCCAAGATCAAAATAAAGAAACACAAAAGCAATCCAAGGGCTATATGATGGATTAAAGAAACACAAGGTGGTGTGGATCGCCAACCTGGCAAAGAAGACCCCAACCCCTTCACTCCTCTTATAAATAGGTCTCCATTTTAGCTCATTAGGTAGTTTTTTTTATATGTATTGTTATGCTGCTGAAATGTTCTTAGATTAGTGAATGTAATAGTTTAATTTAGTTTTAATAAAATTTCGATTTACTTTCTTTACTTTTCAGCTTATTGTTCCATTTTTATTGCTTATTCTCATTTAATTATGCTTTTCTATAGTTCATAATCCATTATTCTCAGCTTATTTTTGTGTCATTTAGTAAAATCCTGTTTCAATTTGTTATTCTAATATAGTTTTATATTCAGAGTATATAAAAAATAAAAATATAAAAACAATCAGAAAAATAAAAAAAAATAAAAAAATAAAAAAAAATAAAAAAAAATAATATCATAGTTATTAATTTAGCTCATCATAGAGCTTATTTTACTTTCTATAAACTTCATTTTAGCTTTTTAGCTAATAGTGAAGCTTTTGAGTCTGTACTAAAAATAAGTCAAAGAATCAGAGGTAATTGAAGCAGTTGCAGTGGTGTTTTGGATAGACTGATACAGAAGGAAGAGACATCAGCCTATCAAGAGATAGGCTAGCATAGTGAAACCCCCTCTGTTTGGCTGAGGGGTTATCAGTTTGTAAGTGCTATTCATTTCATTTAATCTCTGCTATAGTAGTTTGAAGTAGTTCAGAATCTGCTTGTTATATAAGTTTAGTTGTTTACTAGTTGTTAATCTCAGTTTATATAGTAGTTTAATTGTTTGTATAGTTTAGTTTTTTATTCATTTTCAGTTAGATTTGAGTTAGTTTTATATTTACTGTTTCATAGTTGCATTTTAACTGATTGGATCTGTTGGTTTGTGGATTAGTTCTTGGTAATACTAGTTAGTCTACTGTTTCATTTTTCTGCTATAGCTTATAAGTGTGCTACTGTTTCATTGGATTTCAGAGGTATACTAGTTGATTTAATAATTTCTGATTTGATCATCTGGCATTTTAACGAACATCTATCATTCTTGAAAGCTGATATTTGGAGAACCTCAGATTTGTGAAGTTTGTTCAATCAGTTAGGAGTTTTGATAAACTGACATGTAGTTGAATCAGATCTGCTGGAACTATGGTAAATTGATAGTTGTAAAGGTGTTTGGGTTAAGTTTTTTAACTGAAATCTAGTTGTTATTTTGGGCTGCTATTAGTTCATTTAAATTGCAATAGGAATATCTAGGTTAGAGAATTAGAATATAGTCAAAACATATTTTCATTTGTTGATCTGAGTTCATTTTTTTTATTTGGTCTCTTCTAAAATAGATATAGAAGCAAATTAGTGTAAATTAGTTTATATAGGTTTCTGATTAGTTGATTACTACATGCATTAACAGTTACGAGCATTTTAGTTTCATTTAAGTCAAAGTTGAGTTTTGCTCTAGAAAAGTCCAAGTTTTAAAATCTGTATTTTTACCATCTGATCTCAGAGTTGTTTAGTTAATAAAACAAGTTTGTGTATGTGAATTTCTGGATGATTTAGATACTCAGTAGTGTCATTGTCTCTTTGCTCTTTCTTGTTTGCAATTTAGAACTTCAGAGGAGTGCTTATTGCACCTGTCCTCTTGCTTATTAGGGACAGAGTATATTATTGCTTTTATAAGTTTGCTTAATGATAACTTGAGTTTTAAGTTGTTCTATTTGTTGGTTCTGGGTTTAACTGAGCTTGAATATGCATTTTGCTTGAAATTTTGTGTTTCATCTGAGTTGAGTTAGGATTCTGTCTCATTGATCTTAATTTGGAATTGAGTTTGCTTGTCTTGCTTAATCATTGAGTTTAATTTGAGTTTATTGCTACTGCTTTGAGTAGCTGTGGGTAATTTGAACTTTAGCTTGGTCATTTCCTGCATTATCTGAGTTCATATTATCATTTTCAGTCTTTACATAAAGTTTCATAGTGATTGGATCTCAAGTGCTTAATAATAAGCACTTGAGATAAGCAGTTCTCCTTTAATAAGCAGTTCAGCTTTTCAATTTTTCTTCAAAATTTTATTTTAAGTTCTTTTTATTATTTTAGAATTTCTGGAATTTTTTCAGATTTTTCCAAACATTTTTACTATTTTTATTAATTTCTTTTGATTATTTTCAATTTTTAAATAGATTTTAAATACCAAAAATCAATAAAAATTAAAAAAAAAGGTTCTGAAAAATACAAAAATATTTTTATAATTTCTTTTACAATATTTTAGAATTTTTAGAATTTAATTTTAATTTTTCCAATTTGTATTTCTATTTTTCTCTATTTTTAACTCACTTTTAATTCAATAAATAGGAAATTAATTCTAGAAAATAAATAAAAAGTCTAAAAAATATTTTTCTTTTTCTTAAAATTCTTTTTATTAGTTTTCAATTTTTAGAAATTATTTCCAAGTTCGTAGGATAATTTTTCGATATACGTTACGTTTTAAATTTTACGGTTGCGTTTCTGTTTTTTACGTTTTTCATTTCGGTGCATAATTAGCTTGTAATATTTGCATATTTCATACTTATTTGTGATTACGTGAACTATTTGATTGCTATATTTCACTTTCTCACTTTACAAATCACAATTTCACGAATCGATATTCTCGATTCCATTCGCCTTCGTTGGAAAACGACTCGGGTGATCCGTATTTTTCGCGGATCACTTCGATACTATACTATAATTATTATAATTGGTTTTCACACGAATCAATTTTTGGCGCCGCTGCCGGGGAAGGCCGAAGTGAATTTTTGAATATCATTTTTGAAAATCGTGTTTTGTTAAACCTTCCTCTACTTTGTATATATATCTCTATAAAAATTGAAAAATCAAAAACACTTTTCTTAAAGTGTTTACAAAATACCAAAAAAATAATAAAAGTTACAGCCTCGACTCGATCGAAAGAAAGGGCGTTGTAAACCAAATAAGTCTCACAATATAACCAAAACGTAATTTAGTTGTTTATCGGACTATTTCAACTACTATAACCGAATAAGCGGGAAATACGGATAGCTAAGACATTAAATTGCTAGCTGAAGAGAGATCCATTCTTCTCTCCCGTCCCGTCGCGCGTGGTTTTGAAAGAAACGGTTTTCGATTAACGTTATATTTTAAGAAAAGAAAAACAAATGAAATAAAAAGTTTTTGTGAAAAATATAAAAAAAAAAACAAAAAGATTTTCCTTTTTCTTTTTCTTTTCTTTTTAATTTTGTTTTTGGTGTATGCACACCCGCTCTTCTTTTGAGAGTCTTATATCACCGTTATCAAATCCCGAAAGGGTAATACGTCACACACACTGTGTCCATTTCCTTAACGTTGAGGAAATGGATATGAATAATCAACACCCTCCGGTGGGTGGTGATGAAAACCAACACGTGCCGGCTCCTGATCTCCGAACGATGGAGGAGCTGTGCCAACCCACAATGCACGGTAGAGGTGGCCCGATTGCCCCTCTAAATATTGAGGCTACGGATTTTGGACTTAAGCACCACATGATACAACAAGTCCAAAATTCGTGCCAATTTCACGGATTACCGGGTGACGATGCAAATAAGCATCTCGATAAGTTTCTAACCGTCACCCAAAATATGAAACAAAACGGGGTCTCCGATGACGCCCTCCGTCTCTCTCTCTCTTCCCCTATTCTCTTACGCATCATGCCACCGCGTGGTTTGATCGCCTTCCCAGGAATTCGATTCATACTTTCAATGAAATGGTTTCCAAGTTCCTGGCGAAGTATTTTCCACCATCGATGGTGACGAAATTGAGAAATGATATTAGCAACTTTCGACAACTCCCCGATGAGTCTTTGTTTGAGGCTTGGGAGCGTTACAAGCTTGCCATTGATCGTTGTCCGAATCATAATTTGCTTCTCGTCACGATAATTGATACGTTTTATAATGGATTGACTTTACGACATAGGGACACGATCAATGTTGCAGCTGGTGGTACTTTTATAAAACGTCGTCCTGAGGATTGTTACGAGCTAATCGAGAATATGACAGCCCATTACAACTATTGGGATTCCTCAGCCGAGAGGAATGAGCCAATAAGATCGACTGCGACTCTTAACTCTTCTTCTAATCCCGAGCTAGCCGTCTTGAATAAGAAAATTGACAATTTGTCGACGGCTATGCTAAGAATGTACCAAATGATGCCGAATCAAGTCAAAGAAACACAAGTTAATGTGGTCAATGTCGTTTGTGAAACTTGTGGTGGTCCACACCCGTATTATGAATGTCCGACGACCGGCTCTTTTGCTCAAGAGAACGTGTATGCTGCAAACATGGGTGGCAACGGTTACCCACCTCTTCAAGGAGACCGTAATCTCCTCAGCTACCGTTCGAGCCATTTTCAAGGACCACCCGGGTTTAATCAACCTAATCAAGTGAATCAGAATAACAATGTGCAAAACCGTAATCATCAATTCAATAACAATCAAAATCACAACCGTGGAAATAATGGTTTTCAAGGACAAAATCAGAATTTTCAACAAAATCAAAACCGAGGAAATTTTCATCAAGGCCCGCCTCAAGGGAATAATTTTCAAAACAATGGGAATTTTCAAAATAATAATCATGGAAATCAAAACAATGGCAATTTTCAAAACCGTGGGCAAAGTTTTAATAATCAAAATCAAGCTGCTGTTCCAAATCCGTCGCCCACGAAAGAGTTGATTAAACAATTGCTTCAAGGACAACAAGCCTTAATTGCTAAACAAGAGGAAACAACGAAAATGTTTGCAACTTAAATCAATGATATCAACAAGCGTTTAAATGATCGACCCTCGGGCTCTGGAACTTTGCCTAGCAACACGATCGCTAACCCGAGGGGCGATGCTAAAGCGATCATTACGAGGAGTGGTGTTACTTACGATGGACCGATGGCTCCGACTACCTCTTCTTCTCTACCTCCCAAGGTAGTCGCCCGTGAACCCGAGGTGACAACGGATACGGAAATTCCTAGTAATAATGGAAGGACCGAGAACATCCAACCTCCGGTGGTCCCAACGTCTAAAGGAAAAGAAAAGGTCGTTAATGATAATGAAAATGAAACACCCATCAAAACAAAGTTGCCATATCCATCACGCTTGAATGAACAAAAGCACCACGAGAAGGATAAAAACCAAATGGAGAAGTTTTATCAGATTTTTCAAGAGTTACACTTTGATATAAGTCTCGCGGATGCTATACTTTTGATGCCTAAATTTGCTTCGATGCTAAAAGGTCTTTTGAATAATAAGAAAAAGCTTTTTGAAATGTCGAGAACCCAAATGAACTAGAATTGCTCAGCGGTTCTTCTTAAAAAGCTACCCGAAAAGCTTGAAGACCCTGGTAAGTTTCTTATACCGTGCAATTTTCCGGGTATGGTTCAATGCTTCGCCTTGGCCGATCTTGGTGCTAGTATTAACCTTATGCCGTTGTCGATTTGGAAAAAGTTGTCTCTTCCTAATTTGACACCGACGCTTATGACCCTCGAGCTTGCCGACCGATCAACGTCTCGTCCAATTGGCATAGCTGAGGATATTTTTGTCAATGTTGGGAAATTTCATTTCCCTGCGGATTTTGTGGTTGCTGATTTCGATGCCGATCCACGGGTTCCTCTCATTCTCGGGAGAGGTTTCCTAAGGACCGGTCATGCTTTGATTGATGTTTATGACGAGGAGATTACTTTACGTGTTGGAAATGAAGCCGTTACTTTTAACCTTGATCAAACCGCGAGATACTCCTCCGATTACGATGTTTCTTCCATCAACCGTATTGATGTTATTGATGAACTTACGGAGGAGTATGCTCAAGAATTTCTTGGTTTTACCGATAATGCTTCGAGTGGCAATCCCACTCCTTCTTTTGAACCGATCGTCTCCGATTCTTCCCCTTCCCTCACTTCGTTTGAGGGAAGTGATCTCGCTTGGGAAGAAATCAATGCTTGTCTAGCAAATGAATCATTTTCACCGAAATTTGATAATAACAATTTTAATCCGGAGGGGGACATTTTATTAATTGAAAAATTGTTAAATGAAAAACCGATTGTTTCTTCCCCTCCGGTTGACTTAAAAATGGTAGACGTAAAAGAAGTTAAGCCGTCTATTGAGAATCCTCCGGAGCTCGAGCTCAAGGATTTGCCTCCTCATCTCGAATACGCATACTTGGAAAAAAATGAAAAATTACCGGTTATAATATCAAAAGGTCTTAAAGATGAGGAGAAGTTACGACTCTTAGATGTGCTTCGGAAGCATAAAAGTGCAATTGCTTGGCAAATATCCGACATTAAGGGAATCGACCCTCGATTTTGTACTCATAAGATTCTTTTGGAGGATAATCACAAAGCTTCCGTTTAGCAACAACGACGGGTTAATCCACAAATCCATGAAGTGATCAAAAAGGAGGTTATTAAACTCCTTGACGCTGGAATGATTTATCCAATCTCGGATAGTTCATGGGTTAGCCCGGTTCATTGTGTGCCGAAGAAGGGCGGAATCACTGTTGTGCAGAATGACGATAATGAACTTATACCGACTCGACTTGTGACTGGATGGAGAGTTTGTATCGATTACCGCAAGTTGAATGATGCAACACGTAAAGACCATTTCCCGCTTCCTTTTATGGACCAGATGCTTGAACGTTTAGCGGGAAATGAGTTCTATTGTTTTCTGGATGGCTTTTCTGGGTACTTTCAAATTCCCATTGATCCCCTGGATCAAGAAAAGACCACTTTTACTTGCCTGTATGGAACGTTTGCCTATCGTAGAATGCCCTTTGGCTTATGTAACGCTCCAGGTACGTTTCAACGGTGTATGATGGCCATTTTTTCGGATATGATTGAAAAAACCATGGAAGTGTTCATGGACGACTTCTCCGTCTATGGAGATTCTTTCGACTCTTGCCTTTCCCATTTGGAAAATATGCTAGTTCGGTGTGAAAACACTAATTTAGTTCTAAATTGGGAAAAGTGCCACTTCATGGTTAAAGAGGGAATAGTCCTCGGCCATAAAATATCCAAATCTGGAATTGAGGTGGATCGGGCAAAAGTCGATGTTATTGCTAAATTACCACACCCGACTACCGTCAAAGGAATACGAAGTTTCCTTGGTCATGCTGACTTTTACCGACGTTTTATTCAAGACTTCTCTAAGATAGCCCGGCCTCTGACCCACCTTTTAGAAAAAGGTGCTCCGTTTATCTTCTCAAATGAATGCATCGAAGCATTTAATGTTCTTAAAAAGAAGTTAACGGAGGCTCCCGTCTTAATTGCCCCCGACTGGGACTTGCCCTTCGAGCTAATGTGCGATGCTAGCGATTATGCTATTGGTGCAGTCCTGGGGCAACGCAAGTCAAAACATTTTCAGCCGATACACTATGCTAGTAAAACAATGACAAACGCTCAATACCATTATACGACTACTGAGAAAGAAATGTTAGCCGTCATTTACGCTTTTGAAAAGTTTCGATCTTATTTGCTTTTGAAGAAATGCATAGTGTATACGGATCATTTAGCCCTAAAGTACTTAATGGCTAAACAAGATGCGAAGCCACGTTTAATGCGGTGGGTTCTCCTCCTTCAAGAATTCAAAGTTGAAATTCGAGACAAGAAAGGAGCCGAGAACCTTGCTGCTGATCACCTTTCTAGACTTGAGAACCCCCATCAAAGTGTTCTCGAGAATAAGGAAATTAATGATGCTTTTCCTCTCGAGACACTTGGGAGTGTGACCAAAGTACCCCATGGTTCGCCGATTTTGCGAATTACCATGCGGGGAATTTCATTAGGAAAGGGATGTCGTCCCAGCAAAAGAAGAAATTCTTTAAAGATGTACAACATTATTTTTGGGACGACCCCTACTTGTTCAAAGTCTGTGCGGATCAAGTGAACCGGCGGTGTGTTCACGGTACGGATGCCGTTGAAATACTTAAAGCATGTCATAGTGGACCCACGGGGGGACACCATGGTGCCAATTTCACTGCTAAGAAGGTTTTCGATTCCGGCTTTTATTGGCCGACGATATATCGGGATTCCCATGAATTGGTGAAAACATGTGATTCATGCCAACGTCAAGGGAAAATCTCTCAAAAAGATGAAATGCCGCAAAATGCGATTCAAGTTTGTGAGATCTTCGACGTTTGGGGCATCGATTTCATGGGGCCATTCCCGTCGTCTAGGGGTAACAAGTATATCCTTGTGGCCGTCGATTACTTATCAAAATGGGTTGAAGCGAAGGCGCTCCCCACCAATGACGCCCGAGTGGTTGTTAAGTTTTTAAAGAGTCTCTTTGCCCGATTTGGTGCACCTCGAGCCATCATAAGTAATCGTGGGACCCATTTTTGCAATGATCAATTTGCGAAAGTTATGCTTAAATATGGTGTCACACATCGTCTTTCCATGGCTTATCATCCACAAACGAGTGGTCAAGTTGAGGTCTCCAATCGTGGTTTAAAACGTATACTTGAAAGGACAGTAGGTGAACACCGTGCCTCTTGGGCCGACAAATTAGAAGATGCATTATGGGCTTTCCGGACCGCTTACAAGACCCCAATTGGGTGTACACCATATAAGCTGGTTTACGGGAAAGCTTGTCATTTGCCCATTGAACTAGAGCACAAGGCCTACTGGGCCTTAAAACATGCCAACTTTGACTTGAAAACCGCGGGTGATCACAGAAAAATTCAATTGAATGAGTTAGTAGAACTCCGTGATCAAGCTTACGAGAATTCTTTGATTTATAAAGAGAAAACGAAAAGACTTCATGATGCCAAGATCAAAGACCGCGTTTTTAACGTTGGTGATCAAGTGCTACTTTTCAATTCTCGGTTAAAGATATTCTCGGGTAAGCTTAAAACCCGTTGGTCTGGACCATTCACAATAACCCAAGTTTTTCCTTATGGAACCATTGAGTTAGCTCAACAAGATGGTCCCAATTTTAAGGTGAATGGTCATAGGTTGAAACATTACTTTGGAGGGGATGTACCGACTATGGTAGTCCCGGATCTCCAAACTTTCCCCAAGGACAATTGAATTCGGGGATCGAGTCAAGCTCATGTGACTCGGTGAACAAAAACAAGCGCTTCGTGGGTGGCAACCCATGCTTATCCAATTTCATCTTCTTATATTTCTATTTTCTAACACCTAATGTGAGGAGGGGGTGCCTCTTCTACTCTTGTGTTTCGTGGTTGTTTGTGATGTTTGTTCAGGATTGTCCATGATTTATGATGACTCTCGTGCTCGTTATCTCCGCTCGAGTCTCATTCATCGGTGCTATTTGGAAATCCTATATCCGTTAAATCTTATCGACTAACGTTTTCTTTGGCATAATTAATAAACAGCCTAGAATTTTGTTAGGATTACCTTAACCCATAAAACATTGAGGACAATGTATCGTTCTAGTCGGGGGGAGGGTGAATCTTCGATTCGATTTTGACCTTGCATGTTTCACATGTCGTGTACTCTTGCAACTCCGTTTTTCCACCAAAAATAAAAAAAATTGAAAAAATTGAAAATTTCAAAATTTTTGAAAGAAATTGAATGAAAATGTCATGAAAAATGAGAAAAAAATTGAAAAAGTCGTGCAAAAATATAATAAAGTTTGAATAAGTGTTTTGACACCTTGTTGTCTTTCTTACTGGCGAGAGTAGGAATAAATATTTTGACTTGACCGGGCGTGTTGAGTCCTAGCCTGTTCCCTTAACCAATGATAATCACATAAGTTTGTGCTAGTCTTGTACACAAGGAGCTATAAAATGCGAATTCTTTGTTAAGAATCTGCAAGTTCCCGTACTTGACTTTATACATGCGCAGCTTAAAAGCTTTCGCTAGTCTTTTACATCAGGAGCTAGAAAACGCGAATTCTTCTTCTAGAATTTGCAAGTTTCCGTATCTGACTTTATATATGCGTGGCTGATTATCGGCTAAGTATTCGCTGGTTTCATTACTTGGAATCTTAAATTGCGAAGAGCGAGAAATGATAGAGTTTATTTAGAAGTTAGATGCTAAACGTGGAGTAGTGGTTCTCTTTAGAGCTCATAAGAGGTACTTGTGGCTTTTTACTCCCATCAGATACGTCACCAACATATATAATAGATGTTCTAGGTTAATTAGTGGTATTTCGGTTTGAATAATATTTAGTTCTTTGTTTTCTTAAGAGAATTTTTACTTTAGAAATTGGGTACATATCAAGGAACACCAAAAATACGAGCGAAAAGTGAAAAAATCAAAAGTCAAAAGTTGATTATCTATGTGGTTTTGGAGCTACCCGTTAAGCTTCCATTTATGTTGAGAAAAAAGTAAAGAAAGAAAGAAAGAAAAAAAAGTGAAAATTATGAGAAAAGTGAAAAAAAGTGAAAAATGAAAAAAAAGTGAAAGTTGAAGTATTGTTGAATAAGAGCTATGTATGTATCAATAAGTTGTTGGCGCGTGATGTGCATGTGATACGTGATTAGTAATCAGTCACATGAGGTGCACGTGATCGTACTCCGCAACTTATATCCTTGATATTGTATGTACCCCTAAATAAAATAAAATAAAATATTGAGATACAAAAACCTAGGAAATAGGAGTAAGAAGTTTCCACGAGAATGAAATAGTTACTAGGAATAAAGCTAGGTTAGTTGCCCAAGGTTATAATCAACAAGAAGGAATTGATTATGACGAAACTTATGCCCTCGTAGCTAGACTAGAATCGATTAGGATATTACTTACCTATGCTTGCGCCCTAAATTTTAAGTTATTCCAAATGGATGTGAAAAGTGCATTCCTTAACGGTTTTATCAATGAGGAGGTATATGTGGCACAACCTCCAGGATTCATTGACTTCGCAAAACCTGATTATATTTATAAGTTAAAGAAAGCTTTGTATGGACTCAAACAAGCTTGGTGAGTGCTTATTCACTCACTATTTTATGGCCAATTTCCAACCCAAAACGACTATTTGAGCTAATAATTGCCAAGGAAACATGTGTTTTTGTGTTTGTGATATGTAGGTACGGATATTACGAAAAACGAACAAAACAAAGCAAAAACGGGCACGAGAGTAGGAAAAGGTCAGAAAAGTCAAGAACCGAAGCCGGGAAAGATTTTTCAAGTGTGGATCAATATTTGAGCTAAAAATGTCAAATTAAATCTTGAAGAATCAAAACTTGGCAAGATTAGCCCTTGGATATATTTTTCAGAATGGCAGAAATTACCCTTGGAGTTTGAAAGTGTTCACAATTGGCCCTTGTACATTTTACACCAAAAATCTGAAAACAAAATGCTAGCCTGGTCCATGATTTATTAAAATCCAATTCACATATCCACAATCCAAGTCCATCAATAAATACCATAAGCCCATTACCTAAACTTTAACCCGAGCCCAATTTTTACCCACGGTCAAATTTAGTCAACACACAAGTAATAAAATCAAACCGTTTCATTTTACCCTCAATTCCCTCAAACCCAGAATCCCCAAATACTTATGAACCCTAGCCACCATTTCTCTCAATTGGTTCGAACCACTTTGATCCACACTAATTAAGCTATTAAATGCCAATCATTGGTTCTTCTAGAAGGTACCTCACGTGATAGAAACGTGTCAGAAGGAATATTTAGATGCTACTAGTACACATGGCTGCTAATGATTGGGTGAGGCGCGTCATTCCTCTCCTTGGATTCTGCTGAGTCACATGTCAGAGAATGAGACACTCAAATGTGGACAGATGGAGGTGTTTGATTGGACAAGCCACATCTCAGATTATGATCCAAGGGCCAAGATCAAAATAAAGAAACACAAAAGCAATCCAAGGGCTATATGATGGATTAAAGAAACACAAGGTGGTGTGGATCGCCAACCTGGCAAAGAAGACCCCAACCCCTTCACTCCTCTTATAAATAGGTCTCCATTTTAGCTCATTAGGTAGTTTTTTTTATATGTATTGTTATGCTGCTGAAATGATCTTAGATTAGTGAATGTAATAGTTTAATTTTGTTTTAATAAAATTTCGATTTACTTTCTTTACTTTTCAGCTTATTGTTCCATTTTTATTGCTTATTCTCATTTAATTATGCTTTTCTATAGTTCATAATCCATTATTCTCAGCTTATTTTTGTGTCATTTAGTAAAATCCTGTTTCAATTTGTTATTCTAATATAGTTTTATATTCAGAGTATATAAAAAATAAAAATATAAAAACAATCAGAAAAATAAAAAAAAATAAAAAAATAAAAATAAATAAAAAAAATAATATCATAGTTATTAATTTAGCTCATCATAGAGCTTATTTTACTTTCTATAAACTTCATTTTAGCTTTTTAGCTAATAGTGAAGCTTTTGAGTCTGTACTAAAAATAAGTCAAAGAATCAGAGGTAATTGAAGCAGTTGCAGTGGTGTTTTGGATAGACTGATACAGAAGGAAGAGACATCAGCCTATCAAGAGATAGGCTAGCATAGTGAAACCCCCTCTGTTTGGCTGAGGGGGTATTAGTTTGTAAGTGCTATTCATTTCATTTAATCTCTGCTATAGTAGTTTGAAGTAGTTCAGAATCTGCTTGTTATATAAGTTTAGTTGTTTACTAGTTGTTAATCTCAGTTTATATAGTAGTTTAATTGTTTGTATAGTTTAGTTTTTTATTCATTTTCAGTTAGATTTGAGTTAGTTTTATATTTACTGTTTCATAGTTGCGTTTTAACTGATTGGATCTGTTGGTTTGTGGATTAGTTCTTGGTAATACTAGTTAGTCTACTGTTTCATTTTTCTGCTATAGCTTATAAGTGTGCTACTGTTTCAATGGATTTCAGAGGTATACTAGTTGATTTAATAATTTCTGATTTGATCATCTGGCATTTTAACGAACATCTATCATTCTTGAAAGCTGATATTTGGAGAACCTCAGATTTGAGAAGTTTGTTCAATCAGTTAGGAGTTTTGATAAACTGACTTGTAGTTGAATCAGATCTGCTGGAACTATGGTAAATTGATAGTTGTAAGGGTGTTTGGGTTAAGTTTTTTAACTGAAATCTAGTTGTTATTTTGGGCTGCTATTAGTTCATTTAAATTGCAATAGGAATATCTAGGTTAGAAGAAGCATAAAACTTGTAGTTTAATTAGAATATAGTCAAAACGTATTTTCATTTGTTGATCTGAGTTCATTTTTTTTATTTGGTCTCTTCTAAAATAGATATAGAAGCAAATTAGTGTAAATTAGTTTATATAGGTTTATGATTAGTTGATTACTACATGCATTAACAGTTACGAGCATTTTAGTTTCATTTAAGTCAAAGTTGAGTTTTGCTCTAGAAAAGTCCAAATTTTAAAATCTGTATTTTTACCATCTGATCTCAGAGTTGTTTAGTTAATAAAACAAGTTTGTGTATGTGAATTTCTGGATGATTTAGATACTCAGTAGTGTCATTGTCTCTTTGCTCTTTCTTGTTTGCAATTTAGAACTTCAGAGGAGTGCTTATTGCACCTGTCCTCTTGCTTATTAGGGACAAAGTATATTATTGCTTTTATAAGTTTGCTTAATGATGACTTGAGTTTTAAGTTGTTATATTTGTTGGTTCTGGGTTTAACTGAGCTTGAATATGCATTTTGCTTGAAATTTTGTGTTTCATCTGAGTTGAGTTAGGATTCTGTCTCATTGATCTTAATTTGGAATTGAGTTTGCTTGTCTTGCTTAATCATTGAGTTTAATTTGAGTTTATTGCTACTGCTTTGAGTAGCTGTGGGTAATTTGAACTTTAGCTTGGTCATTTCCTGCATTATCTGAGTTCATATTATCATTTTCAGTCTTTACATAAAGTTTCATAGTGATTGGATCTTAAGTGCTTAATAATAAGCACTTGAGATAAGCAGTTCTCCTTCAGACCAAAAATCAGACCAAATACACCAAATACTAACCAAATATGCCAAGAGAATGTATGTTTTTGTATTTGTGTATGTGCAGGTACGGATATGTGAAAAATGAACGAAAACAAAGCCAAAACCGACAAAAACGAGCATGAGATTGGAAAAAGGTCAAAAGCCGGAGCCGGGGAAGCAAAACGATAAAAGAAAAGCTCATTTCATCATTAGTAGTCCTCAGAGATTCGTCAAAGTTACATATTTGGTCCCTGGATAAAGTTTGAGAGATTGGCAAACTTAGCCCCTGCACTTTCAGGAATTTACAATAATGGTCCTTGGGAATAATATCCGAAGAAAAGTCAAAATTGGTCCTTCATAAATCAAAGGATGGCAATTCAAGCCCTTGGAATTAACATTTGGAGAAATACAGTTTTGGTCCCTGAAATTTGCAAAGATTACATATTTGGTCCTTAACATAATAATATTACTACTCCTAAACTATCTAAAACAAACCAATCCAATAACCATAAAAACTGCCTCAGGCCCAAAAGAGATATCAAAGCCCAATCCCATTTTTATACCCGATCCAATACCATTTACTCCCAATACCCGGTCAACGCACCCATAAAACCGGTCAACAAAAACTAATAAATAAAAACACCCAATACCCCCAAATCATATTTACCCGCCCCCAATCTTACTCTTACCCAGACAATATGAACCCTAACACTGTTCACCACAAGTAAATCAAATTTCACTGAGATTAAGGGTAATAGAGTAATTGTACATGCGTTTCTAGAAGGTATCTGACATGGGAGGCCTGCCATGTCAGTGATCCGTGTGAGATTGCGTGAGAATAATCAAATCCAAGGGTTAAAAATGATTGGAAGCATCTGGGAGATTGATCAAGGGCTGTGGTGGATTCAAAAGAAACACAAGGTGTGTGGATTGCCAACATGGAATTGGGATACTCTCCTCAGCTGAGGCTATAAATACCCCTCACTCACAACAATTGATCTCAGTTAGATTTTAGGTTTAGAATAGGTTAGGAGTAGTGTAAATTAGTTTATTTTAAATTTGTATTTCTGTTTTCCCAGTTGTACTCTCAATTCAAGTTTAATGAAATACTAATTTTCAATTAAAATTCCTTGCCATTTATTTTCAAGTTTTTTTAATTGTTTTAAATCTGTTTTTAGTTTTCATTTAATCAGCTTACTTCAGCTTAAACTATAGCTTGTGTTTGGTTTCAATTCTGTTTCAAATACTGCTTTGTCAATTGTGGTTCAAATAGCTTATTTCAATAAGCATAAGCTTATTTCTGGGAGTGAAAGGCAGCCAAGAGGAGCATTTGGCCTGTCTTAAAGACAGGCTGTGAGGGATTGCACCTCTCTGTTTGGCTGAGAGGTGATTGGTGAGTTTTCGTTTTAAGTTTAATAGCTTAATTTTGCATCTTATAGATTAGTACTGTAGATCTTATAATTGTTGTTTGTTCCTGTTTACTATTAGCTTCTTGCATCATATCTAGTTAGTAGCTACATTAGTTTATCATTTCATTTTTGATTCTGATTATTTCTTTTGGTTACTGTTTTATTAGAATCATATCATTAGAGCTGTGTTAATTGTACTGTTCCATTGAGTTTTAAGTAATATATAATTGCTTAAGTTTACAATCTGTTTATGGTTCATTGTTGCTTTCATGTTTTACTATCTGTCTTCTATTTTGATGTAAGTTGCTGTGTTGAATTAAGCTTGATTGGATCATGTTTAGCTCTGCTTTCAAGTTTTGAATTAATGTGATACTAATTGGGTTCATAAGAGGTTCATATAATTTCATATGGTACTGTTTGGATCAGCTTGTTTAAAGTATGAATTAGTTGATTGAGGTCTGTGTTTTCTGCAATATTAGAGCCCTTTAGGCATATTTAGGATCATACAATCAAAGAATTAGTAGGTCTTATTGAAGTAAATCCAAGTTCATTTAAATACTCAAATCTGTGTTCATGATTGTAATGTACGAATCTGTGGCTTGGTAATTTTCTAGATTTAGGACTCAAGAAGGATAATCAAGTGATCAGTAGTCTTAATTTTACATATATAATCAGCTTAGATCATTAGTATCTCTACTAAGTCAAACCGTTGGTGCACTCAAAAAGTAAAAAAAAATCAGCAGCCTGCAGGTTCTATACCTGCCGATCTAGGGCATAATTAAGGGTCCATTTAGGTTTTAAATTGGGTTAGGTTTGGTTTTCTTAGTTCTCAGTAGTCTAGTCTAGGATTCGCCTCCATTAGTTCACCCTTTTTAGCTTATTTAGTACTGCTTATTGACCTGTCAAGTTAGGTGTTCGAAGCCAGTATCTGATTTCCAAATAAGGCTGCAATTGTGTTCGGTTAACCATAAGCTGAGTTGAGTTGATCTTCTGAGTTCATTTGCACCATTAGTTACTGTTTCAATTGAGTATTTGCTTGTTGCTTCATCTGATTACTTATTTGCTTATTCACATAGTGCTTATTTCCATTGTTTGATGCCATTTCTAAATTTCTGAGTAGTCTTGGTCTTTAAACTGTTCCATTTAGCTTATTTGAATCCTAAATACACTCAGTCAAAGTTGGGGTCAGTTCTGGTCAAAGTGCTTATTAATAAGCACTTCACATTAAGCAGTTTTCAGCTTATTAGCATTGTTCTAGCTTATTTTATTTTCAAATTTTTTTCCCACGCTTGTTTTAATATTTTAGATTTTCTGTAATTTTTTCAAATTTTTCTAAGTCCATTTACTATTTTTCTTATTTTATTTTTAGTTTTAATCATTTTTAAATTCATTTTAATTACTAAAAATCCAAAAAAATTCTGAAAAATCCAAAAATATTTTAGAAAATTATTTTCATTTATTTTAGAATTTTAGAAATTTATTTTGCATTTTTCTCAATTATTTTGAATTTATTTTGAATTTTTAATTAGATTAAATAGTTTTTAATTCCTAGAAATTACATAAAAAGCCAAAAAAATTAGTTTTTAGTTTTAAAATTTCTTTCTAGTTATTTTATAATTTTCAAAATTTAATTTTCATTTTTCTCACCTTATTTTCATTTTCTTTTAATTTTTAATTAGTAAAATAGTTTTTAATTCATAAAAAATAAATAAAAAGTCAAAAAAAAAATATTTTTCTTTTTCTCAAAATTTTCTTTTATCATTTTTAACTTTTCAAAATTATTTCCAAGTCCGTAGGAGTAGTGTAGCTTGAAAGTCGCGTTTTATTTCGTACGTTAACGGTTATTTTCCGTTTTAGCTTACGTTTTCGCTTCTACATTACGTTTCTAGTTGCCTTATTTGAATTACGTGCTTAGTTAATTATTTGTGTTACATTTTTATATTCCTTAGTATAATCTCACAAAAATCACTTTTTACCATTTTTACGACACGTTTCGCGATTCGGGAATTCGAAATTCCATTCACACCTTCGTTGGGACACGACCCGGGGAAATAATTTCCTTAGCATTTCTTCGGTTATAAACTATACTACAAAACGATAACATCAAAAAAATGGCGCCGCTGCCGGAAAAGGTTGAAGTTAATTTTTCGTTTTCGTTTTTCGAAATTGTATTTTGAAAACCTTCCTTGTATATATTTTCTATAAAAACCCAAAAAAATTGAAAAATCAAAAACACTTTTCCTAAAGTGTTTTCAAAAATACAAAAAAAAAATAATAAAGTTACAGCCTCGTCTCGACCGAAAGGAAGAGCGTTGTAAACCAAATAAGCTTCTTAATATAACAACGCGTGAAATTAGTTGCTAGTCGGATTACTTTAATTCTACAACCGAATAAGCGGAAAATACGGAAGCTTTGACATTAAATTGCAAGCTAAAGAGAGATCCATTCTTCTCTCCCGTTCCGTCGCGAGTAGATTTGAGGGAAACGGTTTACGATTAACGTAACGTTTGAAAAACAAAAGAAAATAAAAGTTTTAAGTTTTCGAATTTTGTTTTCTAAAAATAAAAATACAAAAAGATTTTCCTTTCCATTTTGATTTTCTTCTTATTTGATTTTATGATAATTAAAAACCAAAAATAATCTTCTTATCCTCTTATCATTTAATTCTTCTTCTTTAACCCTCTAAACCGATAATTCTTTCACTTTCTCACTTATGGATCCGATTTGTTTTAAATGTGGTGAACCGTTCTTTGAAGGTTCATGTGTTTGGTGTACGTGCAAACAATGTGGTAATGATATTCACGATGGAGTTTGTTTGTTTTGTAATACTCCCGAGTATGTTCGAAACGCAAACTTTCAAAACGTTCCAGATTACTATCCAACACCACCGCCGTCTCCGTTCACTTGCTTTAATTGTGGAAATCTATCCGACGAGGGATTACCGTGTGGGCAATGTTTTTGTACTCAATGTGGATACGCGAATTGTATGTGTTACGCCCCGAGTGCTGAAACGTCTTACGCTTGTGATACGAGCTTTGATAATTATCCTCAAAATGATTTCAATCATCCTTTTCAAAACTTTTATGAGCAAGTACCGTATTTCAATGGTGATTCGTTCCAAGATTCATCAAATTTTGAAAATTGTGGGGGATCGTTTGAAAATTTCTATGAGCCGAATTCATGTTACGATTCTCATGGTTTTAACCAACCCCCACAAACTTCCAATTTTGCTAATAATATTTGTGAAATTAAATCAATGATCGAGAAGTTAAAAGAGTTGGTAGCTAATCGTTATACGCATACTTCCGAGCCTCAAGTGAGATCGATGGAAGAACTTCTTGCCGAAGAACGAAAATCTAAATTTTGTGAGTGTTGTATGTACGACGACGACGATGATTCCACGATTACAATCGTTCTTAACCCTCAAAAAGAATCTATCTCTACTCCCATAGTACCCGATGACTCTCTAAAAATGGGGGACGAGCATCTTAACACTATTCCGGCAACGGAATCGGACGAATTCAATAAGTCTAGTGTTGAGAACCTCGTCCCAATCCCAAGAGAGTCCGGGGAAATTTCTAATGGTGATTCTGAAATTGTTTCTGATACTTCTTATCCTTCTTTCACACCGGTTAAGAGTAGTGATGTCGTTTTAGACGAAATCGAAGCTTGTCTTGCTAACAATGATTCTAATCCGACGATGGTTGACGACTCTAATTTTGATCCTGAGGAAGATATTCGTGTCCTTGAAGAATTATTGAATGAAGAACCGTCAATTTCTCTTCCTCAGATGAGCAATGAAGATTTTGATGAAGTTGAAAGTTATTACGATTCTCACAATGAGTATACTACGAGTGATGAAGATTTTTGTGGAGATATCGATGATAATGATGAAGATGATGATGCGGAAATGCAAGATGAAACTCTTCGTGACAAATTATCTAAAGTTTATCTTCTCATTTCTAAAATCGAGGCGTTGAAAGATCCTCCGACTTTTTCATTTCCTATCCCCGTTATGGATAGTGATTTCTTACCCGAGCTTGAAGTTTTTCGATTTGAAGAGACGAGTATTGGCAATCCCACTATTCATGCTGATATCTCTCTTCCGGATTATGAGCGTTTTGATTTTTAAATTGATTTTGAGCCTAATTCCTATAATCCGACACGTGACCCTCTTTTAGAGGATGTTGATCGATTTCTTGCTGCGGATGACTTGATACCACCGGGTATTGAGAATGACGTTCAAAGAAATATTCTTTCCAATTTGCCTTTTTCTCGTCCACCCGCGAAACCACCGGATGTAGATTTTGAATCAGATACGAATGATGTTATTTTTTGAGTGGTGGACGAGATTTCTGATTATGTGCTTGATATTTTACCCACCCAACCCACCCGTGATTCAGATATCGACTTTGCTTTTATCATCCGGGTGTTTTATCCGTTCTTTACTTATTCCCTCATTTCTTCACTTTTCCACTCCACCGGGAGTGAGGATACCGTTTTTGACCCCGGCATCTCCGTTTTACATGCCGGGTGTCCGTTCATTCTGCTCTCCCCAAGGACGAATTAATTCGGGGATCGAGTCAAGCTCATGTGATTCGGTGAACAAAAACAAGCGCTTCGTGGGAGGCACCCCATGCTTATCCATTTCATTTTCTATAATTTCTATTTTCTAATAACATGACGTGAGGGGGGCGACCCTTTCCAAACTCGTGTTTTCGTGGTTGTTTGTGAATGTTCAGGAATTTCCCCGAAGATTGAGGACTCTCGTGCTCGTGGTTTGTCATTCTCTCCAATCGAGTCTCATCCTTCGCTGCTCTTTCGGAAATTCACCATATCCAAAATCTTATCGACTAACGTTTATCTCTTGGCATACTTAATAAACAGCCTTAGATTTCACGTAGGATTACCCCTACCCTTATAACATTGAGGACAATGTTTCACTTTAGTCTAGGGGGGAGGGTGAATCTTCGATTCGATTTGACCTGTACCTTCGTCTGAGCTGTTAACTTACGCAACTCCGTTTTCCACCAAAAATTTTAATTTTTGTCACCTCTTTATAAGCAAAAAAAAAATAAAATGAAAATATATATAAGTTTTTGACACCTTGTTTTGACTTTCCTACCGGCGAGAGTAGAAATAAATGTTCCGACTTGACCGGGCGTGTTGAGCCCTAGCTCGTCCCCCTTAACCAAAATAATCAAAAGATTATGGCTAAGCATCCGCGGATCTCATTATTTGGGATTTTAAATTTGCGGAGATCGAGGAATGATAGAGTTTATTTAGAAGTTTCGTGCTATACACGGATCGCATTACTGGGATTTAAAAAACCCACGAGAGGTACTTGTGGCCTCCTTGTTCCCATCAGAAACGTCACCAATATATAAATAGATGTCTAGGATTAATTAAGGGTATACGGTTTGGGCAATACGTAGTTTTTTCTCGTTCCCAACAAAATCTCTGCATACGGGGGTTTGGTACACATTGAGGTACTGCCAGTGTTACGGTGAAATAGACTATTGCATCTTGCCGGTTCGCAGCCGATGTTGTGATCCTAGTAAAGGCCGTAGGAATCGGGGTTTGGCATATGATTATGAATATCGATAATAATAGTCCAAAGCCAAATAAAAATGCAGAGGAATCCAAAGCTTTAAAAAGCAGCGGATAGAAATCCAAAGTCATAATAAAGCTCTTACATCTTGGCGGCTCATAAACCGTTGACTGTAAAAGAATAAAGGACTAAGGACCAAAGTATTATTAAAGTGCTTATGATTATGCAAAAATTCCAAGCTTCGACTCCGGGGGTTTCCCTAATAAAAAGCTTCCGTTTTGGGTATCAAACATGGTATGTCTCGGTCGTAAATAAAAAGGGGGCCTCCACAAATCGTGTTAAATCAGAGACCTTCATGTGGACCTGATTTCTGTATGCAGGGGTTTTCGAGGGAAAGTTTGGAAACTACTTAGCGTTCAAATTTTGTGCTCTTATCGGACTAACAAATATCGAAACGAGAAAATATGAAGCAATTCACTTCTCACAATTAAAATCTTGAGATACCAAACTTAGGACCTGGGAACAAGAGGTAATACACAATTAACTTTTGTGGGCAGTGTTAGCATCTAACTTCTGGATAAACAATGATTTCGATTTTATGCTTAGTTTGGGAGCTTGTGAAAAATCAAGGATGACGATTTTTATCCGTACGGTCTCTTCTCTGTGAGAAGTGTTTCTACTCGTTGACCCTGAAAGTTATCAACAGATAAGAATTGATAATGAAAGTCTAGGCAAACCGTCACCTATATAAAAATAGAAAAATACAAAAATAGTAGTTGTAGTTGTTATTCATGAAAATCGGAAAACGGAGCGTTTTTGAGAATAAATGATTTTACTATCTCTCTTGAACATCATTGCTACTTTACAACGTCAGTAAAGAGAGATTTTGAAATTATTTATCTTTTAAGCGTGAGGTGATGACATTGCGTGAGGGCACGACAATACCTTAGTCTGGGGGATTTTGATGAGTGATTAATCACACATCCTTTTTAGACCAAAAATCACACCAAATACAAACCAAATATGCCAAGAGAATGTATGTTTTTGTATTTGTGTATGTGCAGGTACGGATATGTGAAAAATGAACGAAAACAAAGCCAAAACCGACAAAAACGAGCACGAGATTGGAAAAAGGTCAAAAGCCGGAGCCGGGGAAGCAAAACGATCAAAGAAAAGCTCATTTCATCATTAGTAGTCCTCAGAGATTCGTCAAAGTTACATATTTGGTCCCTGGATAAAGTTTGAGAGATTGGCAAACTTAGCCCCTGCACTTTCAGGAATTTACAATAATGGTCCTTGGGAATAATATCCGAAGAAAAGTCAAAATTGGTCCTTCATAAATCAAAGGATGGCAATTCAAGCCCTTGGAATTAACATTTGGAGAAATACAGTTTTGGTCCCTGAAATTTGCAAAGATTACATATTTGGTCCTTAACATAATAATATTACTACTCCTAAACTATCTAAAACAAACCAATCCAATAACCATAAAAACTGCCTCAGGCCCAAAAGAGATATCAAAGCCCAATCCCATTTTTATACCCGATCCAATACCCTTTACTCCCAATACCCGGTCAACGCACCCATAAAATCTGTCAACAAAAACTAATAAATAAAAACACCCAATACCCCCAAATCATATTTACCCGCCCCCCAATCTTACTCTTACCCAGACAATATGAACCCTAACACTGTTCACCACAAGTAAATCAAATTTCACTGAGATTAAGGGTAATAGAGTAATTGTACATGCGTTTCTAAAAGGTATCTGACATGGCAGGCCTGCCATGTCAGTGATCCGTGTGAGATTGCGTGAGAATAATCAAATCCAAGGGTCAAAAATGATTGGAAGTATCTGGGAGATTGATCAAGGGATGTGGTGGATTCAAAAGAAACACAAGGTGTGTGGATTGCCAGCATGGAATTGGGATACTCTCCTCAGCTGAGGCTATAAATACCCCTCACTCACAACAATTGATCTCAGTTAGATTTTAGGTTTAGAATAGGTTAGGAGTAGTGTAAATTAGTTTATTTTAAATTTGTATTTCTGTTTTCCCAGTTGTACTCTCAATTCAAGTTTAATGAAATTCTAATTTTCAATTAAAATTCCTTGCCATTTATTTTCAAGTTTTTTTTAATTGTTTTAAATCTGTTTTTAGTTTTCATTTAATCAGCTTACTTCAGCTTAAACTATAGCTTGTGTTTGGTTTCAATTCTGTTTCAAATACTGCTTTGTCAATTGTGGTTCAAATAGCTTATTTCAATAAGCATAAGCTTATTTCTGGGAGTGAAAGGCAGCCAAGAGGAGCATTTGGCCTGTCTTAAAGACAGGCTGTGAGGGATTGCACCTCTCTGTTTGGCTGAGAGGTGATTGGTGAGTTTTCGTTTTAAGTTTAATAGCTTAATTTTGCATCTTATAGATTAGTACTGTAGATCTTATAATTGTTGTTTGTTCCTGTTTACTATTAGCTTCTTGCATCATATCTAGTTAGTAGCTACATTAGTTTATCATTTCATCTTTGATTCTGATTATTTCTTTTGGTTACTGTTTTATTAGAATCATATCATTAGAGCTGTGTTAATTGTACTGTTCCATTGAGTTTTAAGTAATATATAATTGCTTAAGTTTACAATCTGTTTATGGTTCATTGTTGCTTTCATGTTTTACTATCTGTCTTCTATTTTGATGTAAGTTGCTGTGTTGAATTAAGCTTGATTGGATCATGTTTAGCTCTGCTTTCAAGTTTTGAATTAATGTGATACTAATTGGGTTCATAAGAGGTTCATATAATTTCATATGGTACTGTTTGGATCAGCTTGTTTAAAGTATGAATTAGTTGATTGAGGTCTGTGTTTTCTGCAATATTAGAGCCCTTTAGGCATATTTAGGATCATACAATCAAAGAATTAGTAGGTCTGATTGAAGTAAATCCAGGTTCATTTAAATACTCAAATCTGTGTTCATGATTGTAATGTACGTATCTGTGGCTTGGTAATTTTCTAGATTTAGGACTCAAGAAGGATAATCAAGTGATCAGTAGTCTTAATTTTACATATATAATCAGCTTAGATCATTAGTATCTCTACTAAGTCAAACCGTTGGTGCACTCAAAAAGTCAAAAAAAATCAGCAGCCTGCAGGTTCTATACATGCTGATCTAGGGCATAATTAAGGGTCCATTTAGGTTTTAAATTGGGTTAGGTTTGGTTTTCTTAGTTCTCAGTAGTCTAGTCTAGGATTTGCCTCCATTAGTTCACCCTTTTTAGCTTATTTAGTACTGCTTATTGACCTGTCAAGTTAGGTGTTCGAAGCCAGTATCTGATTTCCAAATAAGGCTGCAATTGTGTTCGGTTAACCATAAGCTGAGTTGAGTTGATCTTCTGAGTTCATTTGCACCATTAGTTACTGTTTCAATTGAGTATTTGCTTGTTGCTTCATCTGATTGCTTATTTGCTTATTCACATCGTGCTTATTTCCATTGTTTGATGCCATTTCTAAATTTCTTAGTTGTCTTGGTCTTTAAACTGTTCCATTTAGCTTATTTGAATCCTAAATACACTCAGTCAAAGTTGGGGTCAGTTCTGGTCAAAGTGCTTATTAATAAGCACTTCACATTAAAAAGTTTTCAGCTTATTAGCATTGTTCTAGCTTATTTTATTTTCAAATTTTTTTCCCAAGCTTGTTTTAATATTTTAGATTTTCTGAAATTTTTTCAAATTTTTCTAAGTCCATTTACTATTTTTCTTATTTTATTTTCAATTTTTAAATTCATTTTAATTACTAAAAATCCAAAAAAATTCTGAAAAATCCAAGAAAAATCCAAAAATATTTTAGAAAATTATTTTCATTTATTTTCGAATTTTAGAAATTTATTTTGCATTTTTCTCAATTATTTTGAATTTATTTTGAATTTTTAATTAGATTAAATAGTTTTTAATTCCTAGAAATTACATAAAAAGCCAAAAAAATTAGTTTTTAGTTTTAAAATTTCTTTTTAGTTATTTTATAATTTTTAAAATTTAATTTTCATTTTTCTCACCTTATTTTCATTTTCTTTTAATTTTTAATTAGTAAAATAGTTTTTAATTCATAAAAAATAAATAAAAAGTCAAAAAAAATATTTTTCTTTTTCTCCAAATTTTCTTTTATCATTTTTAACTTTTCAAAATTATTTCCAAGTCCGTAGGAGTAGTGTAGCTTAAAAGTCGCGTTTTATTTCGTACGTTAACGTTTATTTTCCGTTTTAGCTTACGTTTTCGTTTCTACATTACGTTTCTAGTTACCTTATTTGAATTACGTGCTTAGTTAGTTATTTGTGTTACATTTTTATATTCCTTAGTATAATCTCACAAAAATCAGTTTTTACCATTTTCACGACACGTTTCGCGATTAGGGAATTCGAAATTCCGTTCACACCTTCGTTGGGATACGACCCGGGGAAATACTTTCCTAAGCATTTCTTCGGTTATAAACTATACTACAAAATGATAACATCATCATGCATGATGAGTTTGAGATGAGTATGATGGGTGAACTTAACTTCTTCCTAGGATTACAAATAAAACAATTGGAAGATGAAATATTCTTTAACCAATCTAAGTACATTAAGGAAATGCTTAAGAAATTTGGCCTAGAAGACTCAAAACCCATGAAAACTCCCATGTCTACGGAGGTAAAGCTCACAAAGGACGATGAAGGTGAGTCCGTAGATAACACCAAGTATAGAGGAATGATAGGTAGTTT
Organism: Artemisia argyi; assembly: GCA_030686995.1. Taxonomy (NCBI): domain Eukaryota; kingdom Viridiplantae; phylum Streptophyta; class Magnoliopsida; order Asterales; family Asteraceae; genus Artemisia; species Artemisia argyi. The sequence goes on along the minus strand of CM060693.1, from coordinate 40,503,047 downwards.
ACTATACTTGATGGCAAGTAGACCCGATATCATGTTTAGTGTCTGCCTTTGTGCCCGTTTTCAAGAGGATCCCAAAACCTCTCACCTAGAAGCGGTTAAGCGTATTTTCCGATACGTTAAAGGCACTATACACTTAGGATTATGGTATCCTAAGGAATCCGGCATAGAAACCATTGTCTATGCGGATTCGGATCATGCGGTAGACTACGTAGATAGAAAGAGTACTAGCGGTATTTGCACGTTTATGGGATGTTGTCTAACATCTTGGTTTTCGAAGAAGCAAACCGCTCTTGCTATTTCTACCACCGAAGCCGAATATGTAAGCACCGGAAAGGCATGTCAACAAGCACTATGGATGAAACAAGCTCTCGTAGACTATGGCATTAGGTTAGAAAATGTCCCCATTATGTGCGATAACAAAGGTGCGATAGATTTAAGTAAAAATCCGGTGCAACACTCTAGGACTAAACACATAGAAATACGTCACCATTTTCTTAGGGATAATGTACAAAAAGGAAATATATCTATATAAAAGGTTGCATCGGAAGACAACATTGCGGATATATTCACAAAACCCCTTAAGCGTGAATTATTCAACCACTTGCGTCTAGGATTAGGAATGATGGAACAAGTTGACTACATTACATTGAATTAATTCAAATTTATACTTGAATGAAAATTTATTTTTCTTCAATTCCACCTTTTCGGAGTCTAGGAATCTATTTCGCACAAAACTAAAGATTGAGAAGATTTATTTTCTTTGCATAGCTTTTTTTTTTTGTAAAACTCAATCAATTTTTCTCTAAAAATTATTCTCACAATCTAGGAATCACATGAAGATCATTTTCCTTGCATTGTTGACTAATTCTAAAAACATTGTATTTCAAAATCATGCATAAACTCTCACATAAATTGTCAAGGTATATAATCTAATATATGTCTTTGACATTCATGATCGAGCAAAAATTGAATCAAGGAGATCATTTGGATTGTTTCTTAGGATCGTTATTTCTTTTTGCTTCTAGGAGTCAAAACAATCACAACTCCACATTTGTTGCATATAGACACTCACTAGGACAAATTCACTAGTAATGGTGTCATCTTGATCCATCATTAGTTTTTCACTCACTAATTGCCTTTGCCTTTAATCTAAGATAGGTGCCTTAGGAAGCTTAAGTGTGCTTGCCTTTACTTACCTCCTATTGCTTATTATGTGTTGATTATTTGCTCTTGTGCCTATGTGTTTTTGCATGCATGATATTTAATGATTAGATTAGATGCTATATTGCCTAAAGGAATTGAACTTGCTTGAATCCAAGTCCAAAAACACAACCTTTCTGCAAATTTTCTGCCAAAAACCCAATTCTGGCAATCTGAAAATCACCAGATGGGCGGCCCTCTTAATTATGTAAGGCGGCCCCCTTAATTTTAAGGGGACCGCCCCCTAATTAAGGGGACCGGCCATCTGATGGACGGGTTTACAGAATCTTTTATGCTTTTTAGCCCATTTCAACCTACATTTCTCATTTTTCACCAACACATTTTGTCCTAATCCCCCAAACAAACCTTATCCATCCTTAAACACACAAATCTTACACTATAAATATCCCCAATCCTCAAAACTCTCCATTCATCCCATCATGAACTCTCCAAACAAACCAAAATCAAAAGCCTCAAGGCTGGCAAGGATGACGGAAAAACCCGTTTGGCGAAGAAAAAGCCCTCGAAACAAATCCATCATCATAAATGAAGTTGGAAGTCATTCCACACCCCCAACTTCTTACTTCCCAAACTTTGCATCAAACCAACAAGGTCATTCATTTGATCCTCTTTACAAACCATACAACATTGGCCAAACATCTTCCTTCAAGCCAAACTACACATCTCAACCTCCAACCACTTGTAATGATCCATACAAGTTTGATCAACCATCAAACTACAATTCCAACTACACAAACCCAACTCTTCCATACCAAACCTATGATCCCCTCCACATTGCCACGGAAAAACAAAAGTTCCGTGATGAAATAAACCAAATCCATGATCTTAGTGATCTCCTTGCTATGCATCTTGCACAACGCAACAAAGGGCAACCTCCATCATCACCCTATGAAAATTGCCTTCCCCACTCTCTCAACTTGGATCAAGTTACAAACCACACTCACTTTTGCCCTTGTTGCATATTCCTTCAAAAACAAATCCTCTACTTGAGTGAAGATATTTCTTGGATTGAATATCTTCTCACTCGTAATCATCCAATACCACCCTTAACATGATACAACATCGTGAGATCCACTTCTTCCGCTCCATACTCCACTCCATATCCCTCTCAATCAAACATCTAAGCTTTATGCTCATGTTTCCCTTCAAGCAAATAAAACAATCAACCATGGGTTGCAAGCAAGTCCAAGTGCTCTCTTAGGCAATATAGGACTATGTCTTTTCTTTTGTGTTATTTTTATCAATATGCTTCAAGCATATTGAATGTTGTAATGCTTATCATTTCTATAATGCTTGAAAGAATCTATGTTTAGTTGCATAATTGTTGCCTTGCATATATGTGTATCTTGCTCTCTTCAAATATTTTTGTAGCAAAGATCTCCATAGCTCGTTCCCTTGGTGCTCTCAAATGAGGGGGAGCATTCTACCCGTTTAAACTTCCCTCGCGAAGCATACTCGGCTTAACCTTTTTAATTTTACAAAAAGGGGGAGAAGAGAAATGTAAACTCTATAATACTTGTCTAAAAACAAGTTTTAGATATATTGAGTTTAAGGTTTTGTAATAATAAAAAAGAGGGAGATTGTTGACATAAATAATGCCTAAAAACATTATTAACATGTTATCAATATCTCTATGTCTTAATTATCACAAAATATAAACTCATAGAACTAAAACTTGTGACATAAACAAGTATTTAGTGATTAATATTTCTCTTTACATCCAAATCACTTAAGGTATGAATAAACAAAGTGTTTAGTGCAATTTATGATCAAAGGGGTATTTAATTAACTAATGCAAAGTTTATTTAATTATATAAACATATTATATATTTTTGAAAAACACTTTTGGTAATAAAGAAAAATGTTTTATTCATACTAAATATATGAATTCAAATTTTTAACCAAAATCAGTTAGTTTTTCACCAAATAAACTTTCCCCACTAAAAGACAAAGATTCTGGCCGTTTCAGCTGGGCGGCCCCCTTAATTATAAGGGGCGGTCCCCTTAAAATTAAGGGGACCGACCTTGATTTAAGGGGACCGGCCACGCTCCTCTGTCAGAATCTTTTGCCTATAAATACCACCTTAAACCTGGATTTTTTCCTCACCTTTTGCACTACAGAACTTTCTGTTCTAGATCTCCATTTCGAATCTATAAATCCTTTGATCATACATTCTCAAATCTTTGTTTCAAAGTGATCCAAACATCATCCCATCAAGTGCAAGAGAAGAATACTTCTATCCCTCAAGACAAGAAGTATTACAACTTGTTGTGATCTCCACATCTAAGTTGTTAGTGAATCATTATTGTTATTATTTCATTGTATGATTAGTTGTGAATATTGGTTAGAAGATAGTGTAGCTTGATATATAGTGTGATTGGTTAGAAGAATAGTTGTGAAGAAGATAAGTTAGGAAGAAGATTGGTGTGTAGAAGAATAGGTGTGAAGAAGATTGGTGTGAAGAAGTGGTGTGATTTAGTAGTGAATAGGTGTGAACTAGTTGTGTAGAAGTTGTGATTGAGTTGTGAAGTTATTGTGCTGTGTAAATTGGTGTGTAAGGTTTTCTCCGCCATAAGGGAGCTTGTTGATATAGTGAAGAAAACTCTGGAGTTAGGTGCTCGGGGAGTGGAGTAGGGCAAGGAAGGTAACCTTGTAGCCGAACCACTATAAATCTCTTGTCTCTCGGTTCGATCTTTCCAACCCTTATCTATTTCTTTACTTACATTATTATTGCTTTATCGTACATACTTAGTGTTGTTCATATTGTGCACGACTTGATTTCATATAGCATCGAATCTATCTTTTATAAAACAAAGAAAACTCTTGAACAAACTTTTATAACAATTTGAAAAAGACGTAAAACTATTCAACCCCCCCTTCTAGTTTTCCATAGTTTGGATAGTCAAGATCAATCTTAAACTCTCATTAGTTGTTCACTGTTTAACTTATTAGTAGCATATTCACATTAACAGGTGTATTAGTTGTTTATATAGCTTAAACTAGTTTCAATTTAGCCTAGTATAACTTAGTTAATCATCTAGGAAGTTTTAAATCTCAAATTGGTCAAAGTTCATACAATCTCTAAAAGTCAAAATCGCACACTTAGAAAATGGATCAATTTTTAAGTCAATGCATAGGGCATAATATGGATTGAAAATGGAAATTCCTTGATGTTTCAAGATAATTGGTTGCTTGTGTGTTTAAATCAACAAGAAACTTGGAATTTGAACACCATTTGCTCACATTAATTTGGTCTCAAAATCACCCAATTGAGCTTTAACCTCCCCTGCACCAAAGGCTTTTTGCTTTCTGACCCAGGCACATTGGCCCATATTTTGTTCATCATTTGAATTCCTTTTGTGATTTTTGTTGGTTTGAGTAGTTTCCAGTTCCGTCTTGTAACATATGCTATGTATTAGTCCTTATTAGCTTATTTACAGTGCTTATTTGCCCCTTGAAACTGTTTCTCTGAGTTAGTATGCTAAGTAGCAATTGCAATAAGTGAACTTATTGATTTTTGCATCTATTTGATATAGACTTGTTGTAGTGTTGTTTTTAGTTTAAGTTAGTTGTTTGTGACTTAGTTTGACTGTGCTTATGTTGATTTTTACCCTTGTGTTCATTGTGCTTATTCTGTTTAACTTAAAACCTCACTTTGTACATTAGCCTACTGAACCAATTTCCCAAATCCACAACAAGCTCAATCCTTGATCTTGTTGCTTGATATTGGACATTTTTAGTAGCTTTTACATCTGAGTTGTAATCTCTGGTTTTGGTTTGTGTTTTGGTGCTTATTGGTATGCTCATTTTAAGCCTTTTAAGTTGCCTGAATCATGTTCCTATGTTGACCCACCAGTATGCATAGACCCATTTCATAAGCTCTTTTAAGACTCATTTGTGAAAGTTAGCCTGAGATTCTTAGCTTTGTGGCAAGTTAGTAGTACTAGCTTGTGGGTTCCAACCTCAATTTGGTCTCTAAAGCTTGTTCTCACAGCTTATTTAGGCCTGCAAACACCACTTTGAGCCTGTTTGGTTTGAAGTTGTGTGAGATTGCTTATTTGAGCTTCTTAGCTTATTAACCTGGCTTTTCTTTTTTCCTTGGCTTGCTTTAAGCTTGTCTCATCTGTATTCAGCTTAATTTATCCTTACTAGTCCCTTTAACAGGTTAAAAAGCTCACTCTAGAGCTTATTTGTGTGCACTGAGCTTATTTCTGATTTTCAAGGAAGTTGCTTTTACAAAAGTTTCATATTTTCAGTAGTTTAATAGTTTTGTAAAAGAAAATTAAGAAAAAGTCAAAAATAAATAAAGTGATAGCTTTTATTTAAGCCCTTTGGCTTATTTTTCTGCTTATTTATAAGCATTTCTCATTTTTAAATTTTTCTCAGGTTCCTTGTAGGTTAAAATAATTTTAGGAATTTTTTCAGATTTTTCCTTGGTCATTTAGTACTTTTTATAATTTAGTTTAATTTTAATTAATTAAATAATTAGTTTTAATTAGTAATAAATAATTAAAAAGTAGAAAAGTTAGGTTTTCTGTTTTAAAATTAGTTTTATAATATTTTAGATTTTTCTAAATTTAATTTTCATTTTTCTAGTTTAATTTCATAATTAATTAATAATTAGTATAATTTAGTTAATTAAAAAGTAATTAATAATTAGTAATTAATTAATAGTAATTAATTAAATAGTTGTAAAAATAATTTTAATTTTCTAAAAATTTTCTTATAATATTAGGATTATAAAAATATAATTTTCACATTCGTAGGACTTTATTTGCTCACGTTTCACTTTTTATTTTGCGCGTTCGCGTTTAATTTAAATTCAAACGCGCGTTTTTAGGTTATCTGATTATCAGTAATTGTTCATATAGTGTTTTTAAGCTATTCTCAATCATAATCTCTTAGTGTAATCATAATAAGCAAAATCCTGATCTTCCTGTTAAATCACCCGATCACTTAAAACGTTTTTAAATACAATTGCTCACCTCGCTGGGACATAACGACCCGGGAATACACTGTACTCCTTGGTTAGTTGGTTTTAGACGTTTGAATTGGTTGACCATCACCTGGTCAATTTAGTTGACCGTTTAGGACCAATCAGGCAGCTGAAATCATCATGTCATTTGTCAGGAACATTGAAAATCAAAATGATGTCAAAGTTAAACAAATCAGAACGGACAATGGCACTGAGTTCAAAAACCAAGACCTTGAGTTTTTCTGTGATGAGAAAGGAATTTCTCAAAATTTCACTTCTCCCTATACTCCTGAACAAAATGGAGTAGTTGAAAGGAGAAATAGAACACTCATTGAGGCAGCAAGAACAATGTTAAATGGCTCAGTCCTCTCAAAACATTTCTGGACTGAGGCAGTTAAAACAACTTGCTACACTCAAAATAGGATCCATGACGTTAGCTACTTTCATGTATTTGGGTGTCCTGTGTTTATTCATAACCACAAGGATCACTTAGGTAAGTTTGATGCCAAAGCTGATGATGGATACTTCCTGGGATATTCTCTGGTTTCCAAAGCCTTCAGGGTGTTCAACACTAGGAGACAACAAACTGAGGAAACTTATCACATTACTGTCGATGAGAGCACTGAATCCACCAGGTTCTCAAATTTCTCAGTTGAAGATATTGGTATTGATGACTCATCAAGATATCCCCCTGATGAGTATCATCCTGAGAACAACCCCTTAACCCAATATCAAGCTGATGCTGATGTCTCCTACTATATCATCCTTCATAACCTACCCCAACCAACCATCAGTGAGTTCATTGAAACTCAGAAGGTCTCCAATGAGACTGCAACCACTGAACAAATTGTTCAGGAACCCACAGAACAAATTGTTCCCTCAAATGTCACTGAAGCACATATTGATGAGTCACCTCATGTTCCTGAGTCTGAACCCAATCAGGCTCCTTCAAGCTCAAATTCCTATCCTAAACCTCAGGATAGCTGAACAAGATCCAAAATTATTGAGCTTGTGGACATAATTGGTGAACCCACTAAAGGCATGCTTACAAGAAGCATGGCTACAAAACTCAAGGCAGCCTCAGCCAATATATGTCTTTATGCTGACTATCTCTCAGAGATTGAGCCTAAAAATGTCAAAGAAGCCCTGACTTATGAAAGTTGGGTTCAGTTGGGTTCTGGCCATGAGAGATGAATTGGAACAATTTGACAGAAATGATGTCATGACCCTTGTTGAATGCCCCCAGGGTGTTTTAATCATTGGTATGAAATGGGTCTTTAAAAACAAGACTGATGAGAATGGCACAGTCATCAAAAATAAAGAAAGACTGGTTGCCAAAGGATATAATCAACAGGAAGGTATAAACTATGAGGAAACCTTTGCACCAGTTGCTAGAATGGAAGCCATCAAGATCTTCCTTGCCTATGCAACTTACATGAACTTTAAAGTTTACAAAATGGATGTTAAAAGTGCATTCCTAAATGGTAACATAAAAGAAGATGTTTATGTGCAACAACCTCCTGGCTTTGAAAGTAGTGAATACCCCAACCATGTTTACAAGCTTAACAAGGCCGTTTATGGACTGAAACAAGCTCCCAGGGCATGGTATGAAACTCTTTCAGCCTTCCTGATCCAAAACAAGTTTTTCAGAGGAAAGATTGACAACACACTGTTCATCTACAGAACAAAAAGTGATGTCATCCTGGTTCAAGTGTATGTTGATGACATCATCTTTGGGTCAACAAGTTACAAACTTTGCAAATAGTTTGAGAAACTGATAACCAAAAAGTTTGAAATGAGCATGATGGGTGAACTCACATACTTCCTAGGACTCCAAATCAAACAAACTAAAAAAGAAATATCCATTTGCCAAGCAAAATACCTGAGGAACCTACTGAAGAAGTATGAGCTCACTGACTGCTCTTCAGTAAAGACTCCTATGGTTCCTCCAAACAACCTTGGCCCTGACCTCACTGGCAAATCAGTGAACCAAACCCAATACAGGGGAATGATAGGCTCCCTGATGTACTTACTTGCATCAAGGCCTGATATCCAATTCTCAGTCTGTCTGTGTGCAAGATATCAGGCTGACCCAAAAGAGTCCCATCTCACTGCTGTCAAGAGAATCTTCAGGTACCTGAAGGGTACATCAAACCTTGGTTTGTATTACCCAAAATGTTCAGGATTTGATCTCAAAGGGTACACTGACTCTGACTATGCAGGATGCAATATGGATAGAAAAAGTACCTCAGGATCCTGTCAATTTCTTGGTGGTAAACTTGTTTGTTGGAGTACAAAGAAAGAACAATAAGTGGCCATGTCCTCAGCTGAAGCTGAATATATGGCTGCTGCAGGATGTTGTGCAAATGTACTATGGATGAAGAGCCAACTGAGTGACTATGGCATTCAGTATAAGATGGTACCTATCTTTTGTGATAATACAAGTGCCATAGCCATCTCAAATAATCCAGTACTTCATCAAAGAACCAAACACATTGACATTAGATACCACTTCATCAGGGATCACATCATGAATGGAGAAATTGAATTACATTTACTATCAGCTAGCTGATATCTTCACAAAACCCTTGGATGAACCCACTTTCACAAGATTGAAAGCTGAATTGGGTATGTTGGACATAGAATCAGGAAACTGATCAAAAGTGTTCCAACCTGATGTAAATTCTCTAGGTCCCTGATCATATCCTTCCTGAACAAACCCATTCCAGAACGTAAAATCACTCAGGGGGCTCATGATGAAAAATGGCATTGAATACCTTAACTAAATGCTCTAAGTACTTAGTTAGTACATGTCCCAGGTAGGTAATTGATTCCTATTAATTATAGGAATATATGTCGCTTACACAACTGACATCCACCTTATTGGGCCCCCACATCTCTCTCACCAAACACCCCTGAGCATTAAATGCTCTCTCACACACAATAGTTGTGATGATTTTTTTCTGCAAAAGTGCATTATTTGCAGAGCCACACAACTGTTCACCCCATGATGTGAGAGAAAATAGGGGCAATGGGAATCGTGATATTAAGACTATGTTTATCGATCAAAGATCCAACCGATCGGTTTGTATAAGACAAAAGAAAAACTCAATATTATATTAAAAGAAAACAAAAGAAAGAGAGAGAAAGTCACGATCCGGTCGGTGTGTGACATCCAAATCTCTGAGCCAACCATGCCACATGTCAACGCTTGATTGGTGAAGAAGCAGCTTACCTTCAATGGTGAAAATCAGTTTTTTGATAGTTTACTTAATCGGAAACTATGGAGGACATAAAGGAATTGGGAAGTGTGTGTATACATTGAAAGTGAAATGAAGAGGACAACAGGGAAGTGGGTTTATGGGGAAGAGAGAATATGGGAATATGGGAATTGAAAGAGTCTCTCGGTAGGTAAAAATAATTGTACTTTCTACTTTCTACTTTACATATTAATTGTATTTAATTTTGAGTTTATTTTTTTTAGATATATCTTTTTTTGTTTGGTGAATAAGTTGATAAAAATCCATGGTTTAGTTGTATGTTACTACTTACTACTAAGCTTCTAAAATAAAAAAAATATACATGCTACTAATGGAAAAAAAAATTGAGCCCCCTTTAATATTAATACTATGTTTAAATTAAATATAAAAGAAATAATATTATATGTTAGGTTGGGTTGGGTTGTTGATAAATGATAAAAAATTTGAGATTGGTTGTATGTATTGGTTGTATAGGTGGAGGAGTAAGAAAATAATATTTTAATAAAAGATTGGGTTGGATGGGGTTGTGAATAAAGATAGTCTAAATGTGGATATCAAACCCACATTATTATGCCATTTTGGTTGAATAATATAAACTGTTGGTATCCGCAACATCACTACCCTAATTCTCACCCTATAAATACCCCCACAAAGAAGAACACACACATGCTTTCAATACCTTAACAAAACTCTTGCAAAATTATTTCAAGAATCAATTTGTTTTCAAAAAACTCTGTGTGCTTCTTCTTTGATCAAAACCAGACCTTTTATCAAACATAAATGGCTTCTTCAAAGGTCATAAAATATGCACCCAATGTGGATTTCCAAATGGAAAGCGTAGACCTCACCAAAAATAATATGGTGGGAACTCTGCCTACCCTGAAGGGTTCCCTGAATACAGGGATGTGGTGAAGTTCTTACAAAATTGTTTTCTCACCACCACATTCACAAAAACCCCCTCAGTCATCTATCATGACTACTTGAGGGAATTTTGGTGCTCAACGGTGGTTGAAAACCCTGATGCACCAAAGGATGCCACAATCAAGTTCTCAGTCAAGAATGAAACAAAGTTCCTGACTCTTAACTATAAGACCTTTGTCAAAGCCACAGGCCTTGACTTTGCTGAGAGCTCTGCCACCCAACCTACTGAGGAGGAAGTTAAGGAACTCCTCTTGAGACTTGGGCCCTATGATAAACTTAATCCTGAAGTATCTTCAGGGGCCATTCTGTCCAATGCCCCCATCATAAAAACGTGGTTTCCTGCCCCCTGGAGGATTCTGATGACCTTTGTCATTCAGGTCCTTGGGGGAAACAAATCCTCAGCTGAGCAAATGATAGTGTTCTGTCTCATGGAGGGTAGAAAAATTGACCTTGGAGAAATAATCTTTAGGGACCTCATAAAAAAATTAGGGGGGAAGTCTAGGCAAAAACTCATGTCTTACCCTAGATTCATTTCCTGTGCCCTACAAGACTTGCTTGGGTCTGAGTATGCTAAGCCTGATGCAGTAGGCTTTCAGCCTGATGTCTTACACAAGGCTAATTACTCTTGTGACCCTCTTGAGGTTACACCTGTCACCCTGACAACGTATATGCTTATTGCTATCCAGGGTGACAATAAAATTTCACCAGTTCCCTCTCCCACCAAAAAGGTGAAGAGGAAGAAGGGACAGGGGTCCAGGAAGGTGGCTCAACCCAAGTCACTCTCCACTGAGACCTCTGCCCCTAAGCCTGACAAAAGGGGGCAACAAAAACAACAGACCCTGACTACTGAGACCCTCAGGATCATTAGCCAATCTTTGGCCCCAAAACAAAGGGCAACGGAGGGCACTGAGACATCACACTCAGTGTCCTCAGGCGAACCCGTTCCCAAAGGCTCTGCTGACATAAACAATTCAGTAGAGTTGGAACCAACCAAACCTTCACATCCTGCTAAAGACTCTGGCAAATCACAACGAGAGTATTAGGGAGTAAGGGGTCCTAAACCCTCGGTGGGGCAGCACTACTCCACTGAGAAGGGGACCCACAAACAATCACATCCTACCAAAGGCTCGGGTAAATCATAACCCAAGCAACAGGGAGTTCTCGCACCTAAACCTTCGACAGGCCAGAACAAGCCTGTTGGAAAGGGGGGCAAAACCACTTAGGTGCCTGATAAGGACATTCGCAAATAAAAGCTTTTGTCTGAGGGTACAAAAGCTCATCCCAAAGAGTCAGAGGGAAATATACAACCTGCTGATAGGGACACAACTTTCACGGCTCCTCATGATGGCACTGAGAAACACCCATCAATGTCTGAAGGGGTCACGGGGGACAAAGATTCAGAAGGACAAAAGCCACCCGCTGATATGGAACCCATAACCACCCCCGGAGGTGCGCATAACTTGGGAACTGACCTTGAGGACCAGATAGATAAAACCCAATCTACCGGATTTGAGGGGTCAAGACCTGGCCAAAACGAAGGCAAGTCTTTTTATGAAGAGGAGCCAAATAACCTCCTGTTGCAGATTACCTCACTGGCTGATGCTCAGGCCGCCCTGTTCAGTGATGATGAATTTCACAGTGATGAGGAGATTTTCGAAGCTGGAGATGATATGGTGGTTGAGGAGACAGTCCCTGAACCAATTCATCAGTCTCCTCAACCCTATGACACTAAGGCTGCTGAAACTCACTCTACATCAGAGTCCTCAGAAGATGATCATGCTCCTCTCACTAAGAAAGTTTTCACCAAATTCATCAAGAAGATCACTAACATTTTGTACAGGGGGGTCACTGACGAGGTGTTTGACATGCATACTGAGCAAGCAGTCCACTACCACCTCCTCAAAGATGTTGTTGGAGACTTCAATGATGATGTCAGGGAGCAAAATTCCATAGTCACCTACTCCCTGACACAAATGGTCTCTCAACTCAACCAGTTTTTGGAATCCCTCAACAAGCTGAATACATGGGTTCAGTCTGTTCAAGAATCGGTCAAGGATGATCCTGAGTTAACTAGGAAGCTTCTTCAGGCATTTGAGACTTATCAGGTAAACTCAGTGACCCTTACTGAGTTACTTGACTTGCTCAAGGGATCGAATGTTCAGGGTCTCACCACAACTGTGGAGTCTCTTCAATCTTCCTTCACCAAAATGGAAGCATCAGTGGTAGCTCAATCCCAAAGGTCTACTTCTCTGGCATGGACCTTGGGATCTAGGATGACAGCTCTTGAAAATGCTCAGGCTACACTTGACTCCAAGGTATCTCACATTCAACAGGATACTCAGGAGATCAAGTCTATGATGACGGAAATTTTCCAAGCCTTCAAGGGAACATCTACTTCTTCTTCCGTACAACCAACACTTGCCATAATTGATGTTCAGGCAAATGTTGAGGGGGAGAATGCTACTGAAGCCCCTAATACTGAAGAACAAGGAGCTGGACAGCCCTCTCACACTGAGGGGGAGCATGTCACTGAAGCCGCACCAATCACTGAAGTTCCACCACAACAGGAACCAGTCTCCTCCACTCTCAGGCAGGACAGAGGAAAAAGTATTGCTACCACCTCTGAACCTGAAATTGTGCTCAAGCCTGCCTCAACCATAGTCAGGTATGACCCTGATGAACCTATTAGAGTCCCATTTGAAATCGATAGAGTAGTACATCATCTCACCAATGCCGAAATTCAAGCTCACATGGAAAGGATTGAGATACTACAAAAGGTGGCTGAAGAAGAGAGAATGAGTAAGCCTGCCCTTATAAAGGTTGTTCATGAGGAGGCTGAAAAGATTGGTCTAGATACTGAGGCACTAGCCACAGAGCAAGCTGGTGCAGCCTTTAAAAAGGCTCAGGAAGAAGAGTTAAGTGCTCTCAAAAGGAAAAGGGAAGAAAAGGAAAAGGGAAGAAAGCTCAGGAAGATGCCCACATAAGGAAGACCAGGATTGAAAGGTATACTTGGGTGATGAAGAAAGGCTGAAACCTGAAACCATCACTGACATTAAGATCCATCGCAACACCAATCCTGCAATAATCACTGTCTTCAGGGGGCAAGATAAAAGAGTGATGGAAGTTCACAATCCATTCAGGTTTGCTGACTTTGGCATCACTGAACTTGATGAGCTTCGTCCCATCATTGCCAAGAAGAACAATGTTGTGGTACCCAACCTTCTCAAGTCACTGAAGGAAAGGTATGACAGACTGAAAGCAATGCCTGAAGCACTAAAAATTCCCTCCCTTCTTCATGCTTCAACAATAGAGACTGCTCCATCCAAGGCTTCCAGGGGAAAAAGGAAGCATATTGAGATGGAGCCTGAGATCAAAGTACTAGGGCAGGACTGTGACAGGTCGCTTCTTGAAGGGATCACTTTTGTGAACAATATGGTCCTTGAAGCATCTGAAAGAGGCTTATGTTTCACTGATTGTCACACCCCACCACGGCGGAAACGCGAGGGTATAACTTCATGAATATCATCACAACACCTGGTCTCTATATAGAGAATAACTACATGCACAAAAATAGAGCAAAGTACAAACACAAAGTGTTGTAACAATACCCCAAAACAAAATAATCAAAACAAAATCCGGAACAATACATAAATTCAAACATAGATGCTAAACCACTTCCAATGCAACTAAGGTCTCGTCTATCCACATCCTTCTATCTTATCCTTAGAAAGCTCACCTGAAAATGATGCTTAAAATGTAAACATTACGTTGGTGAGATTCATAGGTTTAAGACTCATACACACCAGGCAACCAAAATCACTGTGATTACAAAATATAGCTGGACAAATAATTATAGTTATCATGTAAGCAACATATATTACTAGGCAACATCACACATAAGGAAACCATCGGGCCGGAAGGTGACCCCCGCTCCAAAACACATCATACCGGGTCGGATCGTGACCCCCGCTCCTAAAACACATCATACCGGGTCGGATCGTGACCCCCGTTCCCAAAATAATGGGTAAATTAATACCCTCCGATCGGACCACACAACACAAAATAGTGAGTAGGGATGCTACTCTCCAATTAGGTCATATGCACGAGCAACAGGGTAAGCACCCTCCCAATTGGACCACACAGCTATCACACAACATATCATTACCGTTCACATATAGCATAAATATGATAACATTAAAAGTCCGAGATCTTTAACACATATACACATAATCACAGTAATTCAAATCATTTAAGACAAGCATCATTCCCATCCCAAGTTTAAAACAAAGTAAAAATATGGGACTATGAACTCACCTTAAACTCCGCAGCTTCCACAAAAAACAACTCACAATCTATAACACACAAAAATAATCCACATTACACAAGGTCAAGCTAAAAGCTACAACCCATGTAATACGTATATGATGGATGTCTAAGACTCATATGACCCACCATGGATCTCCTAGACACCACCTAACCACTACCATAACTTAACACTCACTAAATCCCTTGCACTCTTAAAATCAGAAAACGCATAATTTTTGGGTACATTCGCCCACATAAAATCACGACAAATAAAGCTCAAAAACTCACACCAAAAATTCACCATGGTCTCCCATAAGCATAGAAGCTAATCCCAGAAGGCCATGGACCAATAACACACACAAATACTCATAAGAAATTCAAACTTGTCAACTACTCAAATTCGGATCTGAACGCACACCAAAAAGTTTTGATTTTAAATAAATACTTCCACAAGTTTTTATCGCGAATCCTTTTCGTGGTAGTCTAATATAGCCTAATATTTAACTATTCCAGAAGGCCTAGTCAAAATACCACTTTTACGACCACATGACACCCTCAAACTTTTACCCAAAATCTGTCCCGGTTTGGCAGCTTTGACACCTTAACAAAGAAAAATCAAAAGACCGACTTCCCGACCTTAAAATCGATCGTGGCTGGACTTTTTGGAAAGCTCTTTCATTATACTTCAATTTAGACCTAAAATTCGTGACTTAACTCTTCACCATCTGTTATTTACACTCACATTTACAGCCTTACAAATCTGTCAAAGCCCTAACTGAATAACTAGCATGTTTTACGCTCAATTCTCTTAACCAATCATCATACTATTATCATTAATTGGTCCCAACATGTTTAATAACATTAATTTACAGAAGTTAACACAAACCCTAATCCATCATACTTTATATTACATGAATTAGATCAATAACTAATTAATTGAATGAAAACTAGTATCGAAAATATACCTTGATCTTGATTTTAGCTTCAATAATAAAAACCCTAATTTTTCTTCTTCCCCTCTTGCTTTGGTTGATCATAATTTGCTGAAAAATAGGTTTATGGATCGTTTGTATTGCATATATGGGTAAGGGTTGGGCTTATTTGGGTTGGACTAGGATTCCTTATTGCTAGGAATTATATTTGGAATAAAATTGAGTTTCCTTTTTCCCCTAAAACCCCTCCCTAGCCGATTTTCTATACATACATATATATTTTTATATTTTTTTATTAAATTTATTTATTACACTCAAAACCTCATACTTTTCATATTTTATAAACTCCCAACACAAAACCTAACGTCTTTCGCGATAAACCTTAATTTTACGACAAACCGGAAAATAATCATTTTCAAAATAAAGTTTCCAAAAATAGAATTTCACACTCTTGTTTTTGAAATATAACTCATAAAAAACAAATCTCACGTAACTTACTAACGCTCAAATACTTGAACGAAGACTCGTTATGCAAAAACACAAAAAATACCAAAACTTCACAAGTCATTTCTACACCACAAAGGTGATCAAAATGAACTTTCCCCAAATTCCAAACTTTCCAAATCACAATAAAACCATTTACGCAAAGGAATTTAGTGCTAAAACTCACCTATATCACACTTCTATCACTTTAATCACCTAAGACACACCAAACAAACGTCAACCGAGTCAAGACTATCAGTCAAACTGACCTGCCAAAACCACGGTTGTTACATCATCCCCCACTTAGGGAAATCGCGTCCCGAGATTTCAACTACTATAGTCACCACCCACAACAACAAAAGGAAATTTAAAGATTTTTAAGTAGAAAAATACCACACCATAAAATCACAGAGAAAGAATCGGAAAAAATGTGAACCGACTAATTACCCAAATTCACACAATAGAAAACACTCCGACACTCCAACAATACACGAAAATAGATACACTACACCGATCAATAACACCAATGATCCAAACGACTTCTCACAGGTAGGTACGATACCCTCGAACCAAATGAAAACCCGAATGGTAACCGCAAGACGCACTCACAAATAACACATACCCATAAAACAAACATTTATGAATATTCCGCATCTAACTTCCACGATCTAAATCCGACTACAAACGATCTGCTCAGCAACCACATCCGTAAACAATTTTGAGTACTTAAATATCATTTGATCCTCACGTTCCCAAGTAAACTCAGGACCACGCTTAGAATCCCACCATACCTTTAACAACGCTATCTCACCACACTTCAAACCCTTAACATCTCGATCCATAATCTCAACAGGTTTCTCGACAAAACTAAGAGTCTTGTCAACCTTACATTCATCTAATGGTACATGCAGACTAGCATCCGCCAACCACTTCTTTCTATTAGATACGTGAAACGTATCATGCACTCTACTTCACTCCTCAGGCAAATTCAACCGCTATGTCTCAAATCAAATCCTTTCCGTAAATCTCAAATGGTCCTACGTATCTCGGTGCTAGCTTGCCTTTCTTACCGAAACGCACAACACCCTTCCAAGGAGATCCTTTTAACCTCACAATATCAACAACACCAAACTCTAAGGGCATTACGAAAATAATCCGCATAACTCTTTTGGCGATCTCTTGCTGCCTTAAGTCTTTCCTTAATCCGAAAACCTTATTCGTAGTTTCTCGTTCTAGTTCAGGACCAATTAGTTGGCTTGTCCCAACCTTTGCCCACAGAATAGGTGACCTACATTACCTTTCATACAACTTTTCACACGACACATACTCAATACTAGAATGATAATTGTTGATATAGGAGAACTCAGCTAAGGGTAAATGTATACCCCGGCTTCCTCCAAAATCAAACACACCCATGCTCTCAGCTCACCATCCAGCGCCTGATTTATACGCTCACTTAGTTCACTCATTAGAGAATGATAAGTCGCACTCATCTACATACGCGTTCTCAAGACTCCATAACACGTTTACCACTATCGCGAAGTAAGTATTTCATCATGTTTCTTGCGACACCCCATGGCTCATTACCAACTCACCGAGCGAAAAGTCTCGCCTACTCCTCCATACATCTCTTGCAAAGGTAATGATATGTCTTATCCATTCTCGGATGTATCAAATACCTTGCATGATTGATGTCCTTACGCTTCCTCTCAATGAAACCAATAGCTGGTCCACAAAGTACATTCCTCCATCTTCGTTCCTTTCCATTTACTGGTCTAAACCAAGTAATCATTCTTCTTACATGTTCTCAACCTTGAGCCTCTCTCTCTAGGCTGCCAGTATCATCCTCTTAACTCCGAACCGAATTATCATAATCATTGCTCACAAACATCCAAGTTTCACTCGTTCACTCCCGCTCAGCGCTCTTACCACAATGTCCTCCCTTCCTTGACAATAGCGAATCAGACAATCGTAGTCACTAAGAAATTCCACACCCAACTTCTCTTCAACATATATTAACCTCTTGTCAAATATATGCTAAAGATTCTTATGATCTGGGTAGACCACACTCTTTGCTCCATAAAATATCATCTCCAAGTTCTACTCCCCAACTTTAAATCATGTATCACATAGTTCCTCTCATGGATCTTCCACCTCCGCGACGCCTACCCAATCTATAGAAGATAGAAATGAATCGCCAATAGTACCTGCCATTTCTAAGGACAATCGTCTCTCATATGGTGTCTTAAGTACTTTCCACTCTTTACCACTTTTATCTTACTAGTGTCCACAAACACTCGCTATCGTTGACCACCTTCCTGAAGAACGTACATCTCAAAGCTACACCTCTCACTTGGACACTTGGCAACATCCTCTTCTTCTTTAACGAACAAATTGATAATCGAAACGACAATCTATCCTAAGTAGACGACGCGAACAATGAAACCGGTCGAACTAAAACGTATATCAACGAACTCAAAAGGGGTACAAATTACCGAATAGCGAAGTAGCGAACATCAAAATCAAAGCTAGAAAAACACAATGAGAAATTTTCTCAGTAAAAGTAGACACGGATAAAACATTTCATGAAAACTCATACAAAGAAAATACACATACCCATAAAACATCCACAAGCGTACCTCAACGAAAGAAACACTCGATGAATCAAATACATAACAAGTTTGGTAAATGAGGACCATAGACAGTTCTTCTTCCCGTACTCGACCTTCTCAAAAACAAATGAACACCGTTTTTCACAAGACATATCTTAAACTTATACATTATTTTTTATAAAATATATATAAACCATTTTATGTAAGGCATCAACATAACCATTTTTTTAAACTTCTTTTTGACCATAAAAATAATAGTTTCTAACAAATGACCTTGAAATACCCAAAACGAATTTGTAAAATGCCATAAAGACTCTAACACAACCTCTTAATCGAACGCGAAAGACATTGAAGAATTCCATAATAAAAATAATCCTCAAGCGAATTCATACCAGTGAACACTCACGCAAATACATTGCAAACAAAGCGAAGAACGCAAAAACTCATTCGTACAATAATCAAACCAAAATCATAGAAAAAACACCGATACTATCAGGTCACAAAACATGTCACAAAATTCAATTGGTGTGTGTAAATGAGGGATCAAATATCCACACCAACTCGTCACGAACCAACAATACTTGAAGAATAGTGTAACATTCATCCGAGGAATGAATGTATGGAATAACCAAAGAAACGAACCAATATCCAACAAAACAAATTCAATTTCCCAACACCTATCATGACGTCAAATAGAAGAAATATGACATCTGTACCATCATGGAACGAATAGGAATGCCAACTAAAGAATTAGGTATACAAACGAAGAGTCCAACAAACAAATCAACTTAAATACCACAACATAAGTACCCACCGATAATTGAGGTATCAACATATGATAGGTAGGATGGAATCTTACCAACTATACACCTCAACGTATAACGACTGCCCAAACGGTTAAGAGAATACTTCTCTAACCATACAGTCATCACCAACATGATATCACATACCATCTACCACAACATATAACAACAAACATCAATCAATGCAATAATGGTCACAAGTCCACATGTGTAATACCCTTATAATTATGTTCGCGAC
Source organism: Artemisia argyi (assembly GCA_030686995.1). NCBI lineage: Eukaryota > Viridiplantae > Streptophyta > Magnoliopsida > Asterales > Asteraceae > Artemisia > Artemisia argyi. Next base: position 40,483,296 of record CM060693.1, on the reverse strand, counting down.
CATAGTTATAAGCCTATTCCACACGCATACTTACTTCCAAAACCACACATCTTAATGATAACGCACATATACCACATAGCACCAAATACACCATGCAATCCATGCTATCATACTTGCAAGTCCACTTGTGTTGTGACGCATGTATAATTATGTTGGCCACCATAATTACTTATGCCCTCTTTCATAAGTGTACTCCCTCCTATGACAACACATCATGCAAACAATCACACAACCAAAAACAAAAGACGTCGCAAACAATCATCTCACATGGAACAATTCCATCGATCACGTAAACTCTATAATCAAAATCACTTGGATAAGGTCGATCCAATATCCAAGAGTAATCACGCTCCAGCATGGCTCCAGACGGCAAAAGACAATATACGAATTCAAAAACATAACACAAACAAAAGGCGTTGCACAATGGCTCAAACTCCACTCTCGCACTTATTTCCCCACTTAGATCAATTCAACTTACTACTCGCTGTGGACTCTAGATCCGAATCCACACCATTCCATCCTAACTCCCTTTCATCTTTACTCAACCACCCATTCATGCTTCCTACATGTTGAGGTAGTCGACAACATGCAAAACCACCTCTATTCTTTTCTTCCAATTCCACATGATTCACAAGCGCATACAAATCACGAGGTTTAGACTAAACCACCTCTCCTTCCCATGTGAAGTGAGGACACTACCAAGGGTATTTGGTAATGGCTCCATCTCTAGAAGTCACCGTGGTTCCAAACCTCACCACTTCTTCTCCACAAACGTTTCCTATAAACGTCCTCTCCTTGTCCGAAAATGGATACATGATATCGGAAACTCGGATTCCGCGGTTAGTCCGCTTCATCCTACCACTTCTCTCACATCTGATAACAACAACGACAGTCCAACGAAGCATCTTACGCGCGGAAGACGATATAATAAAATTGATATATATATATATATATATATATATATATATATATATATATATATATATATATATATATATATATATATATATATATATATATATATATATATATATATCTACGTATAGGGGATAGAATAAACGTCCGAAACTCAATAAAATATCTCACAAATATAGGAAAATAGACATATAAAATACTATACTTACACATAGATCCTAAATGCAACTATATGGAGGACTCCTAAGTTATAGTCTAGGTTCAACCACCTAATTCTCTATAACCAAGGCTCTGATACCAATCTGTCACACCCCACCACGGCGGAAACGCGAGGGTATAACTTCATGAATATCATCACAACACCTGGTCTCTATATAGAGAACAACTACATGCACAAAAATAGAGCAAAGTACAAACACAAAGTGTTGTAACAATACCCCAAAACAAAATAATCAAAACAAAATCCGGAACAATACATAAATTCAAACATAGATGCTAAACCACTTCCAATGCAACTAAGGTCTCGTCTATCCACATCCTTCTATCTTATCCTTAGAAAGCTCACCTGAAAATGATGCTTAAAATGTAAACATTACGTTGGTGAGATTCATAGGTTTAAGACTCATACACGCCAGGCAACCAAAATCACTGTGATTACAAAATATAGCTGGACAAATAATTATAGTTATCATGTAAGCAACATATATTACTAGGCAACATCACACATAAGGAAACCATCGGGCCGGAAGGTGACCCCTGCTCCAAAACACATCATACCGGGTCGGATCGTGACCCCCGCTCCCAAAACACATCATACCGGGTCGGATCGTGACCCCCGTTCCCAAAATAATGGGTAAATTAATACCCTCCGATCGGACCACACAACAAAAAATAGTGAGTAGGGATGCTACTCTCCAATTAGGTCGTATGCACGAGCAACAGGGTAAGCACCCTCCCAATTGGACCACACAGCTATCACACAACATATCATTACCGTTCACATATAGCATAAATATGATAACATTAAAAGTCCGAGCTCTTTAACACACATACACATAATCACAGTAATTCAAATCATTTAAGACAAGCATCATTCCCATCCCAAGTTTAAAACAAAGTAAAAATATGGGACTATGAACTCACCTTAAACTCCGCAGCTTCCACAAAAAATAACTCACAATCTATAACACACAAAAATAATCCACATTACACAAGGTCAAGCTAAAAGCTACAACCCATGTAATACACATATGATGGATGTCTAAGACTCATATGACCCACCATGGATCTCCTAGACACCACCTAACCACTACCATAACTTAACACTCACTAAATCCCTTACACTCGTAAAATCAGAAAATGCATAATTTTTGGGTACATTCGCCCACATAAAATCACGACAAATAAAGCTCAACAACTCACACCAAAAATTCACCATAGTCTCTCATAAGCATAGAAGCTAATCCCAGAAGGCCATGGACCAATAACACACACAAATACTCATAAGAAATTCATACTTGTCAACTACTCAAATTCGGATCTGAACGCACACTAAAAAGTTTTGATTTGAAATAAATACTTCCACAAGTTTTTATCGCGAATCCTTTTCGTGGTAGTCTAATATAACCTAATACTTAACTATTCCAGAAGGCCTAGTCAAAATACCACTTTTACGACCACATGACACCCTCAAACTTTTACCCAAAATCTGTTCCGGTTTGGCAGCTTTGACACCTTAACAAAGAAAAATCAAAAGACCGACTTCCCGACCTTAAAATCGATCGTGGCTGGACTTTTTGGAAAGCTCTTTCATTATACTTCAATTTAGACCTAAAATTCGTGACTTAACTTTTCACCATCTTTTATTTACACTCACATCTTTACAGCCTTACAAATATGTCAAAGCCCTAACTCAATAACTAGCATGTTTTACACTCAATTCTTTTAACCAATCATCATACTATTATCATTAATTGGTCCCAACATGTTTAATAACATTAATTTACAGAAGTTAACACAAACCCTAATCCATCATACTTTATATTACATGAATTAGATCAATAACTAATTAATTGAATGAAAACTAGTATCGAAAATATACCTTGATCTTGATTTTAGCTTCAATAATAAAAACCCTAATTTTTCTTCTTCCCCTCTTGCTTTGGTTGATCATAATTTGCTGAAAAATAGGTTTATGGGTCGTTTGTATTGCATATATGGGTAAGGGTTGGGCTTATTTGGGTTGGACTAGGATTCCTTATTGCTAGGAATTATATTTGGAATAAAATTGAGTTTCCTTTTTCCCCTAAAACCCCTCCCTAGCCGATTTTCTATACATACATATATATTTTTATATTTTTTTATTAAATTTATTTATTACACTTAAAACCTCATACTTTTCATATTTTATAAACTCCCAACATAAAACCTAACGTCTTTCGCGATAAACCTTAATTTTACGACAAACCGGAAAATAATCATTTTCAAAATAAAGTTTCCAAAAATAGAATTTACACTCTTTTTTTGAAATATAACTCATAAAAAACAAATCTCACGTAACTTACTAACGCTCAAATACTTGAACGAAGACTCGTTACGCAAAAACACAAAAAATACCAAAACTTCACAAGTCATTTCTACACCACAAAGGTGATCAAAATGAACTTTCCCCAAATTCCAAACTTTCCAAATCACAATAAAACCATTTACGCAAAGGAATTTAGTGCTAAAACTCACCTATATCACACTTCTATCACTTCAATCACCTAAGACACACCAAACAAACGTCAACCGAGTCAAGACTATCAGTCAAACTGACCTGCCAAAACCACGGTTGTTACACTGATGAGTTTGGAAACCTAGCTTTCCAAAGATGGTCTGATATGGATAAGGCAGGAATTAAAGCAATGCTCATGTACCTCATGCTGGCGTCCCCTATCAAGAGTACTGAGAACAAAAGATTCTGCCAGGACTTGGAAGCAATGATTAATGAACATCCTGAAAGACATCTACTCAGAACAAAGAAAGCAAAGCTTGAAGCCCTTGGATACCACCTGAACATCTAATCTGCAACAACAACTATCTTTTTTTATTTTTGTAATTTGTAGGACTTGTAATAACTATTAATAAACTTTGATGTTTTGTTAAATTATGTGTCCTACTTATAATTACATCAACATTCAGTAAGAGATGAAGAACCCTGCAAACTCACACTGAATCAAGAGACACTTAGGCTATTTGTATGTTCAAATCGGGGGAGATTGTTGGGTCACTGAATTCCCCAATCTTCTTCTAACAAGGATTTGAACGTAAAATAACCTAAGTGTAAACAGGTCACTGAGTGAACAGTAACTCAGTGAGTCATCTTCAGGATGCTTAGACCGAGCCTAAGAAGAAAGGTTCTCCATTCAGTGAGGCGGAACTCAGTAAGTGTGATCTAAGCCAAGAAGAAGGTGATGGATTCAGTGAGGATGATAATAACTCACTGAACCCCAAGACTCCTCAACAACTATCATGGTACTGAAGACTGATGACTTAAAGACTGAAGTTTTGGCGGGACTGGGCGGGAAAGTTTGAACTGTTTCACTAAAGTGCTTTATCACTTTAAGGTCAAACTTTCCCCAAATGGTTAAAACCAGACTGTCATCAGAAAGTGCCTTTTGGACTTAACCAAAAGAAGTTTCCCTTGCCAGAGAATAAAATCTATCAAGATTTTATAAAGGAACGCTTAGGTCCATTGTATAATAGAGTTGTTTACATTTGTGTATAAATAGGTAGCATAAGTGAGGAGTAAAAGTTGACAAGTTTGTGCAATTAATGCAAAGCATTCACAAACCACTTTTACTCTTCCAAAGAACAACATAGCCCCTGAGATAGCTCAGTGGGTCCTTAGTTGTCACTCAAACATTGTTTTGAGTTTAGAGAGGAGTCAATACCATACTTGTCATTTTCAATCCGAAGTGTTATTCCGTAAACACTTGGGTATGATTCTTTTGATTAACATCTAATAAAGAATTAAACGTTGAAAAATATTGTCTCTTATTCTTACGTTGCTTTATTGTTAATCATTACACACATTTGAGTTAAAAGTCATATTACTTGGTTACGTTAGCTTTTTAGCTCTTGTTAACCAAGTAAAAGGGACCAACATTTTTTCTCTTCAAAAAACGGCTATAAATTAAAAAAAAAAAAAAAAAAAAAAAAAAAAAGGGGTAAAACCGGTTAAAACCAGTTAAATTTTAAAACGGTAATTTTTTAAACGAGTTACGTGTATATATATATATATATATATATATATATATATATATATATATATATATATATATATATATATATATATATATATATGGTTTTATTTAAAACCGGGTAAAACCGGTTATATAACCGGTAAAAAACCGATCGGGCCTAAAAACCCATAACCGGTCTAACCGGTTCGGTTAAAAAAAACCGGACCGGTTTTAATATAACCGGTTTTGACAAAAACCGGGTCCGGTTAAACCACCGGTTAAAAAAAAAACCGGTTTTGGATTTGCACCTCTATATGACACTATAACATACGAATAAGATGTATGACCTAGAGTTTGAGGACTAAATATGACCGGAGGCACAAAATTTTTTGAATCGTAATATAGAAATACATTTAACGAATCGGGTGCATTTAAAATGCGTTTTATGAAAACTCGATGTTTTTTTTTTTTTTTTTTTTTTTTATTATTATTATTATTTTTTTTTTAATCAACACTATATCGTAAAAATCCATAAGGGTACCGGATACCCGCGAGAACCCCTTGTTCCGTCCCTGGTTTGGGTTACAAGTTACAAGTATCGTCATGGATACTATTTGCTCTGGAAATTTTAACATGAATAAACATGAGTTGACCTAAAGACAATTGAGGAAACGTGAATCCAAATGATCATATTAAAATATGTAGTTTAGTAGTGTGTAAATTCAATGGTTATAAATATTAAACTTAACATATTAAAATTAGCTGGGTTGAAAAAGGATTCAACTTATGGATGATTGTGGAGTTGTAGTTGACAATTTCTAATTGGTGAGTCAAAATGCTAAACTTTTGGAGGAAATAAAAAATGTCAATATCATTAGTCAAATAATTGTCGACCACGTTAAATTTGAACATTTCATAGTCTACTTTAAGATGAATTTAAATATATATATACTTTTATCGAATCATATAGAGTCTTACAAGCTACATCCATCCATTATATAGTGGTTAACTAAAAGAAGACGTCAAACAAGACGAAACCAATCATAGTGTCTATAATTATATAATTTAAGACTTTAAGTTTGTCTCATTTTTTATATTTAGTGATGTGTACTAAACTACTATCTTATTATAAAAAGGACAATATTATAAGTTGTTTAAGAAGTCTCTCTAACTAGTGTAGGTAGTAAAATATAGATAAATCATACTAGTAAAATGTCTTTGAGTGTTCATGCTTTTTTATGTAGTTTATTATATTGCTTAAAAAAGGGTGCATAAATGTGCTTGACTCATGTGAAAAATACTTTATTTTACCACCATTCACGAGGTTTCACGTTTCAGTTATATAAGTGTTGAAAAGTTATTTCAATAGCGGTGACGATGTTTTTTTAGCAAGCTTGTTCACCTCCATGAGCTAAATACCAATGTTAATACAGGTTTTTTTTTTTTTTTTTTTTTTTTTTTTTTTTTTTTTTTTTTTTTTTTAAACATCTCTACATATATAATTTAAAAATAAATATATTTATAATTTTAAAATTTAAAAAGTAATATGTTGTATTTAAAAAATATTTATTTTTATCTTCTCACTAAAAATGGTTGACTTGTTTTTTTAAAAAAATTTCTTATACTGTAACTATCATAAAAAATGTATCAATTATGTTTAACACATACTATATATACTTATCGTTTTAACTACTAAAAAAAATATTGTACAAGAAAATGAATGCTTCAAGCATTCAATTAATTGTTGTCATGTTTTATTTTCAGTTTTCATAAGTATTTTTATACGTTCCTTGATAAAATTGTGTTTTGAGTTAAATTATCGTATGTTATAACTTTTTTTCAGTTATACTTTGATTATTTTATATTGTATGAATAAATGTTACATGAAACATTTAATCAAAATATCTCAACTATAATTGTTTACGCTATAAATCTCGTTACAATGTACAGATAATCGACTAATCGTCTACTTAAAACAAAACTACAAAAGTATAAATATAGTAGTGACAAATAGTTTCTTTGATGATACGTTATGTAAGATTAGATGAAATGAACAATTCCGACCAATAATAGTGCTTTTATTTTTATAAACAATAAACTTTGTACTATCTGGTATCTTATCTTGATTATAATAAGGTTTATTAAAATTAGTTTATTTTTCTTTATAACAAAGCATGGAAAACTATGTAAGATATTTATATCGACGATGTGAATAAAGTGAAGAGTGGTTGTGTTAGGTCAACATTTAACCAAACAAATCAAGACTTAGTTCTATTTTTCATGTGTCATGAGTGTATTTATGCCTATTTATGTTGAATTACAATGTATTTGCTTTTTGGGCTGAACTGAATTTTTTAAGAGTGGTGATATATCTTTTGAATTTTTGTCGTGTTTCTTCTTGACCACAAAAACATTGACACTTGAAATCCACTATTTGTCACTCTTTATACTATTCTCAATTTATTCACATGTAATCATCTTGGAGTTGGGAAGAAATTTAGAAGCAAACTTGGGGGCTGGTTGATATCCTTTGAATTGGCCATTCAAAAGGCCAATCCTAATCGGTCAGCATGTATAATGTTTGATAAAATAAAATTGCACCACTTAACTACTTTGTAAGCATTGAATCGTTAAGCATAGATAACATGCAAAATCATTCAGCAACAAAAGTCTCTTTCATGCATAGCCCACATTTAGGAGCAAATTCCCAAATGATGCCAAAAACTTCTAGCTTTTTCAAAATCATGCAAAAAATAAGTGCCTTTCCCAAAAGAGTCATGTGCGATTATGCGAATGTGCGATTCCACTAGAAACTTGACACGTGTCCATCCCAAAGGTACATAACCAATCATTTGCAGGCCCACACGATTTTAAATATACCACACGTGCTGTTTGACTTCTTATTTCAGATGTGCGATTTTTAATGTGCGATTTTCGGCTAATGTGCGAAAGTTATACAAAAAGTAACATTGGAAAAGAAACAATATCTTACCTTTTCAGAATCAAAATCTTTTTCGTGTATGATTTTTCAAACATTTTCAGTTTTTATTTTGCATATTTCTCTTTATTTTTGATTCATAACATGAACAAATCTGCTTATATACACTATTCAATAAACTGCTTATGTGCTTACTTTTAAGCAGATCATTGTTAAATATAGCCATTGCACAACCAATCATTGTTAAAAAACGCAGATCATTGTTAAATATAGCCATCACTAAAATGAAGAAAACCCTAATAAAATAATCGATTTGGAACTTACGTGGAGTCTAGTAGGAGCCATCACTAAAACCTTATGATTTGGAACTTACAGCATCAGATACGATCGGTTTTTTGTTTCAGTTCTTGTAATGTGTGTGTGAGATTTAGAGGAAATGATCCGATTTTTTTTTTTTTAATCTAAAAGAAGTTGATATTGTAATGGAAATGATCGCTCAACATCAAAGTCTTTTAATATTATTAAAAGTTGTACTTGGAAGATCTAAGTGGGATTTTATTCCTGAAAAGGTAAGATATTGTTTCTTTTCTAATGTTACTTTTTGTATAACTTTCGCACATTAGCCGAAAATCGCACATTAAAAATCGCACATCTGAAATAAGAAGTCAAACAACACGTGTGGTATATTTAAAATCGTGTGGGCCTGCAAATGATTGGTTATGTACCTTTGGGATGGACACGTGTCAAATTTCTGGTGGAATCGCACATTCGCACATGACTCTTTTGGGAAAGACACTTATTTTTGGCATGATTTTGGAAAAGTTAAAAGTTTTTGGCATCATTTGGGAATTTGCTCCACTTTTAAATTAATTTACTACCTCCGTTTTAAATTTATTGTTCTCTATTGATTTTTTCTGTCTTTTTTTCTCAACTTTGACTATAAATATTTTTGTTTGTGTTATACAATACTTAATGAAAATTATACTAATGAAAATACATTTAAAACTCAATCCGCTCATATATTTTGCATCATGTATTATGTAATATAAACAAAAATACTTAAAGTCAAAATTTAAAAGTAAAAACTAAAAAAGTAAATAGAGGAAAATAATTTTGAAACGAATATTTAATACTCCGTATGCTGATTTCACTTGCTACTTTTTAACATGTGACATAACTTGGCAAACAAATTTGACTGATCTCTTTATATATTTTTATCCGATCACAAGAGTTTCATGCTAATCCAACAAATTTTGTAGAGTTATTTAACATAAACGCAATACACATCCAATCACACAAATTGATAATATTAAGCGAAAGATAATATATAATCAATTTAAAAGAACAAACATGGTATCAAATATGTTTTATTTACGAAAATATGATTAAATCGAAAAAAAAGTAATCAATCCAACAAATTATAATGGTAATTTTTGCCAAACAACATGTTTTCGTTCAGAACCAATGTGATTCAGAGCCTTCAAATCATTCAGAGCATACGACTCATTCAACACTAAATCACTATGTTTTATCAAACAACAAGGATAAATCATTTTCCATTTTCTAAGGTACATTTCATATGGGACTACATGTTTAGTTTGATTAAAGATGAAATAAAGACACAAGTAAAAAGTCTTTCTAGCAACTTATATTTTTCCTTCGTGATTAATGAAGAGTTAAGATTATTGACAATGATCTTGACATTTTTCTAATCTAGTTATTGTCCCAGAAGAACCGCATATAAACAATGCATTTGTCAATACTATAGTTATCAGAATCTGACAATGGTGTCACAGACAAGTTTATAATGGGTGGAGGCAGCTTTGTGCCCAACAAGTATAAGGTCATATGTTTGATCCTTGGCACCGTCATAGTCATAAGCGCTGAATGAGTCATGTGTGCCTCTTATATTATAGAAATGCAACTAATTATGAGCTTGTTTGGGTTATCAATTATTAATTTTTTTCACCAAACTAATTATCAGGATGTTGGTCAATTGGGTTTTTGGGCTGCTTGATTTATTAGGCTGATGAGGGACTTTTTAGTAGCTCAGGTATATTGGGCCAAAATTTCACATTTCAGCAAGTTGGTTGGAGCTCGGAAGTAGGGTCGAGCAAAATCAACCGAAAATTGAATTGAGTCGAATCTGCCGAACCAAACCGAACCGAACTAAACCAACCTTATCCGGTTCGGTTTTCGATTTTGTATAATTATGGTTTTCGGTTTCGGTTTTACTCGGTTCTGTTCAGGTCGGATCAAAACCAAGAAAAATACACCTAAACTATCGGTTTGGTTTCAGTTTAGCCAGGTTAACTTCGGTTCAGCTCTCGTTTCATGTTTTCCTCAAAATCAGTCGATTCAATTCGGGTTTGACCCATTGCTCGGCCCCAAAAACATCCTTCCAAAACAATATTTGCAAAAGTCAAAACCTAGTAATCTAGAGCACCAAACATACGACCAAATAATATTTGCAAAAAGTCAATGACATTTTTTAACCAAGTAAAATGATAGTAGTATCATTATCATCATCACCATTTCGAATCCTACTCTTCCCTCATTTTAATAATACCACTTCACTCAAAATCAGATCATCATTTTCTCAAATGGGTCATCAACAAAAATCATCTAAAAAGGCTGTTTCTAGTTTCAGACTCTGCAATGTTTCTGGGTGCGTATATGCTTCATTTTATTATATAACATATATGTTTTTTATTGATTAGTTTGAAAATTTGATTTTATGATGATTTGTTTAGGACAGAAGGAAGACTGAATTAGTGGAGATTAATGCTACTAATCCCAGATTTCATCTTTTGTTTATTGTTGGTAATCCAGGTATGGAGTTTTATTATTTTATTTTATATTCAAAATTGTTATGAAAGATTGGATTTATTAGAAGAAACTAGGGTTAATTGCTTGAAAATGTACTATGTTATTGTGTGTGCTGATTTTTTTTTTTTTTTTTTTTTTTTTTTTTTTTTTTTTTTCCTCGTGTACTGAATTTCCAAATTTCCATGCTTGTATGTATTTTGTGACCATTTTACCCTTATTTTTAAAAAAATTTGAAAGGTAAAATGGTCATTTTACATGGCAAATATAATTGGGTTAATTGCGTGGGAATGTATTCCGTATTTAGGGCATGTTTGGCGCGGGAACTTATCACAGCTTATCATAGCATGAGCTTAATTTTTTTTAGAAAAATAAGCTTGCATTAAAAATAAGTCTCGTTTGGCTGACATAGCTTGAAGGAGCATGTAAAAAAAATAAGCTACTAAATGGAATGCTAGTTGAAGGAGCATGTAGAAAAAAGCTCCAGCAACATGCTCCAGCAACCCGCTCCAGCTCCTACTAGTGCCAAACATACCCTTAACTTATTGAAACACAAATTTTTTGAATTTGTGCTTTTCTTTATATCCTATGACCATTTTACCCCTCGGTATTAATATATTTGTTAACAACTATATTGATGCCGAAAGGTAAAATGGTCATTTTTCACGACCAAAATACACATAAAAGCACGAATTCAAAAGTTATGTGTTTTAATAGGAAAAAAAATCACTATAAAAAATTGTAACCCAATATAATTTTGCATATAGAGAAACCATTTGGGCATTGGATAACCATACACCTTATATTGTTGACCGACTTGTTTGTAATGTAGCAAGTGATTTGTTCCTATGTTTCAATAACAAAGAATAAAAAGTATACTTCTTTTCTTGAAAGTGTTTGGCATTGAGGTTACAAAGTGATAAATGTGTGATACTTTATGAAAGAGTAAGAATTTACAAAATGGGCGGTAAGGGATAGTGTTCGGATATGCTTTTGTTGTTGGAAATTGAAGTAATAATCAGTTGTATGAGGGGTTTGCATATTCGGATCAAATAACGATTTTTCATGTAACATAATCCTTAAATAATCAAAATCAGTTCACCCGCACCTATATCCCAAGTAGTCCAAATTCATTTCACTATATCAGACTCTAGAAACTTATAATGTGCAACTTTGAGATGAATTTGAAGCCTAATTTCATATTGGGTACTAACTTGTTATTACAGGAGTGGTTACATTCTACACTGATTTTTTGGAGTCACTTTATGAGCAAATGGGAGAGACTGCTTCTATAACAGGTAACAACTAACTTGCTTCTTATGTTCTTCAGTTACTAAAAGTTATAGGTAATATGCGTTTTAAATCTTCCGTCATCTTTTTCTATATTAGAGATCAATTTTGTAAATTGACTGATTGTTTGTTTTTGTGTTTATGGTCAGGAATTGGGCATATATCTCACTCGGAAAAGGTATACTTTATAGTACTTTAAAAGCTCTAATTATATCAATGTGTGCATTTTTTCGGGTTTTTGTAGTTTGTGATGTATGTAGTTATGTTACTTATGTACTACTATGTTTGTTATGTTACGGATCTCCACGTTCATCTGTCATGATTTAAAACAGAGTAAACTCTCATGCTTGATATGTTGTCAGTTGTCACCATGAATTATTTGATCAAATTAAAAGACGGGAAATGTGGATAAGCATGCGAGTTTAAAGGGATGTGAACTGTTCTGAGAAGCTTTCAGTTGCTTCTGAATCACAGAATCTTTTCCCATATGCCGTGTTCTTTATTCCATGCCTGATCTTCTTTCTTAATCTTATGAGTTCTGTTCCAAGGAATGTACTTGCTGATTAGATGCCCCCCTTTTGTCAAACAATAGAAATAGATATACATGTTTGCACATTTGTTATCCTTACAAGTACTGATATGATTAAAAACTTACAAGGCTCCCCCTATACGGAGGTAGGAGGGCACTACGGATTTTTGACTAAACTATGTTCTCCGTTAAATATCGCATCTTCTATGGAGATTGGAAACGAGTAAATTCTGTTTTTTTGTAAAACGTGTGTTGTTAAAACAGTGTTGCCACGAAAGAAGCTATCTGCAACGAACATGGATAACTGGAAAAAAATTGCCTTGACTTTTTTGCTGTAAACCTTTAACTATGATTCCCGTGTTTCATCATGCAAATCGTAAACTTTTTTTTGTTGATCACCGTTTTTCTGATGCATTCAAGTGTGTATATTATTAGGACTGGGAGCATGGACAGTTGTTCTCACTAAAGGAACAAATTGATCATAAGGTAATTGTTCTTAACCTTTAGCTTGTGAAATAAGGTTCAGATGTGCTTTTGCTGTTAGAAGTTGTAATAATCTAACAATCAGCCGTCTGAGTTTTGACAAAAATGTCATTCGTGTAAAATTATTAGACCACCTTGTGAGACGTGAGTAATAGTCTAGTTAACTTGCGGTAATTAAGGAAGTTTATTTCAACATTTGATAATCAGTTGTGTTGTGACTACCAGCTAGTACTGATATGCCAAAACCGATAATTTGACCACACTTATCTGATAAAAGAAGCAGAATCCAATAACCTGTTATCCGAAGAATAAATACTAATTGTTGCGACTACAAGTTGCAATAATCTTAGTTATGTAATAGTTACACAGGTCATTAGTGACATGATTTTATTTGTTCCCTCAGATAAATTTCATCCAACAGGAACTGCAAGCTCTCGAAGTCCCTCTTATTTTGGTGTGTTTGATATACCCTTGATTTCATTATTTTACTTTCATTTGATTGCGAATGAACTAATTTCCTGCATCAAATACTTCTCTATAGTTGGGGCACTCAGTTGGGGCGTATATGTCTTTGGAAATATTTAAACAAATTCCTGAAAAGGTGATTAGAATGAATTTCACATTTGTTTAACATATCTTTCCCTTTCTACCCCTTATAATATTCCGTCTAATATAACAGGTTGCATATTTTATTGCACTGTATCCATTTCTAGCAGTGAATACACAGTCACAGCAACAGTCCGTTGTGAAGAAAATTTCAAGGTAAAACTATTGTCACCATCATATTATGTCCGCTGCTAAACTCGGTGATGAAAATTGTACAAAATTAAGAAAATGGATAAAAAGGTGTTTATGGGTCAACCCAACCCGGCCAAGTTTGACTTGCACTAGAAATTGACCCGTTTTAACCCAAACTGGATAACTGAACCAGCCTATCTTGCCACTCCAGATATGATACTACTTGATATTTTTACCACATCATAGTGACATTTAACTTGAATATTTTGTTCATTATTTCTGCGCAGCTCGATCTTCAGTGTCTACTTGATAATCTTGTTTTTATTACTCTTTTTTCTGGAATATCTTATTGAAACATGTTAATAGCAGGTCCCGACTCACATCTAGTATGATCAGTGCTACAGTGGCTTTGTTGGGGTTTCTACCAATTTCGGCATCAAAATTTCTTGCCAAAAATTTAGTGGGGAAGTCGTGGTCTAGCACCGCTCTTGATGCTCTTTGTACAAGTGTTTTAAAGGTGAAACTAGTTTATTTGACTTGAAACTTGTTTCTAGGGGAGTTAATTTTACGGTTTGGTGCATAAAAAGATAACGGACTAATCGTATGTATCTAAATGGAATGTTGCTTGTTATGTATTTGTTAAGGGATATAAAATTTTTCTTTCATCATATATATTGTTTATCTTGTTTCAGTATCACACGATGAACAATGTGCTTTATTTGGCCATGACCGAGTTTGAAGAGGTATATAATCTTTTCAAAGTCATAAAAGCTACCATCTTGTTCTATGCATCTCAAATTACATAACAAAGAATTCGTGACTCGATTTAATAACTTGTATTCTTATCATAAATTTTTTCTTGTAGCTTGTAAATGAACCAGATTGGGAATTCATTAGGAAAAAGCGAGACCGGATTGCATTTTTATATGGCGATGATGATCACTGGGGTCCATTGCACATGCATGATAAGGTAAGACATTGATGCATACTTTTTGGATAGTGTATTTTTTAATTTTTTTATATGTTCCAAAAGAGTGTTTGAACTTTGAAGTTGCAGCATACTAACGATCAGATGATAATTTGTTTGAAAAAGGACTTCTTTTATTATCCAAAACTTGTATTTGATCCGCATATAGTAAAATAACCATAATTTGAATAACATTATCCAGACACTAAATACGCATTATGACAACTTCAATTCGCAATAATTAGATAATTAGTTTATAACTGTGTTCCTTTTGGTCAATTTGTGTTATCAGATAGTAAAGCAGGTGCCAAATGCAACTGTAGAAATTGAAAGAGAGGGTCACACCCATGCTTTTTCCTGCACCATCGCCGGTTCAATGTGGGTGGCTCGTCACATAGCAACCTTGATCAACAAAACCATATTTTGATGTTTTTGCAACAATGTAAATGTCTGATTCTTTGTTGGAACCCAAGTCGGAGCTCGAGCGTAATGCTCAGTTATTAGATAATTTTGCAATGGACTGTTTTTTCTGAGCTAGAGCTTGATGGACTTTACTAATAAAGTATAGTATAGTATCATTGATCAATATTAAGTACAATTGAATACTTTGTATCTAGAATTGGCGAAACTGAGGTGTTTCTTCCTGAGTTTGTGTTAATAGAATCATGCTTTATTCACCATCTTTATAGGCATCTGCTGGCATCATAAACCCTTTTAAAAAAGATATAGTGAACTATGTAGTCTTGACACCGATGAGAAACAGAAATCATAAGTTATTTTGTTGCTCGGTTAGAAGAACATCAAACTCAGAGGTGGAACTGGCAAGTGTTAATTGTGCACTTAGTTTAGCAACAAATTATCATCATCTACAGAATGCATTATTAAGTAGTAAGGGGTGTCAGTTGCTCGTGAGCTACTTAATCTCGTTTTAAACCACCTTCAGCCGAGCTCAATCTTAACTTGAAGCTCGTTCAATTGACAAGCTCAAACTCAAATTTAGACATATAGTATAATTATCTATACCTTATACTCGCATACTTGACAAATAAACTAGTTGAGCACGAGCCGATCTCGAGCATTATAATAACTCGCAAACTGAGCTTTACTAACTTAAAATGCCAAACTCGAGCCTTATCAAGTGTGAGTTCGACTCGTTTACACCCATAGTCGTGCTTAGACTCAACAACACGAGAGCTGTTTTATACATATCGAGTCCTCCTATAAAAAAGTTTGTTTTAAATTTTGAATATCTCATACATACATTATTTTATACTTTTTTGAAAAGAGAAAGTATTGGAATAAAGCATGCATTGATATTTGGACTGTTAATTGAACGGTTTTGCCTTTTCATCTGCATTTGCATTGTTGTCACTTGAAATCATTAATAAATATTGGTGTGTGATTTGTTTTATCTTCCATTTCACACTTGATTTTTGAACTTCTGTATGGCTATAAAAACCTGAAAATCCAAGTCCTAAATCAAACCTCCCAAGAAGTCAAGAACAAAATGTCTGACTACATACCTTTGGATATCCAAGCTAAAATCATGAAAAACCTTCCGATCAAATCATTGATTCAGTTTAGATCCGTTTCCAAAGCATGGAAGTCTCTCATCGATAGTTTTAAATTTATCGCTGATCATCACAAGCATACTCATCAACGGCATAACTATTTACTTGTAACTTGTAAGACATTCTGAGCATGAATATGTTTCTATTGTGGACGATGATACTTTCCCTCGCCACAAGTATTCCCTCACTCTTCCCCTGTCTGCTAAACTGCATAGAGAACCAAGGATACTTGGTAGCTCACAAGGCTTGTTCTGCTTGTATGGTTGTGATGGAACAAGTTATTTTGGAACAGAAACAGCTGCTATTTGGAATCCAACGATTAGAAAATTGGTTGATATTGATCTGCCTCATATAGATGAAGATACGTTTGATGTTACTGTTGGTTTTGGGGTTTGTCCTCACACTCTTGACCCTAAGATTGTTATAGTTTCCATTCCAAGGGTTTTGACAGACACCACTTGGCAAGTCGAGGTCTTTAGGCTAAGCTTACGAGCTTGGACACGTCTATCTATCAATCTGCCTCTAGGAACTATCACATTAGGCGTTAATCAGGTAGCAATAGATAAATTTATTTATTGGCCTGCAACACACAAAAATGTGGAGTTATTAGAGTATCATGTGATTATGTCATTTGATTTGACAAGTGAAGAGTTTACAAAAATACACCTTCCTGATAGTTTAGCACTTAACCGTGCCATGGGGTTGAATGTATACAAGCTAAAGGAGTCTCTTGCTGTGCTTCCAAGCAATCTTGATGAGTTTGTACCAGATTTTGATGTATGGATCATGGAGGATGGTGTTCAAAAATCATTTAAAAAGATATAAACCATTACGTTTAACATAAGTGATACTATTATAAGTGATACTATTATAAGTTTACTTGAATTTAAAAATGGCGGTGAACCTATATTTCTATTTTCAGAAGATTATGAACCTTATGAATTAGCTGATCCGAATAGTCTTTATGTTTATAAACCCAACTCAAGACAATTCAGCTATATTGGCATTTCTTCAACAAGATCCTCATTGTTTGTGAGTTCCTACGCTGAAACACTGCTTTTACTTGATCACTGAGATTGCCTAATCTACTTCTGAAGACAACGATAACGTCAACATCGCGGAATATGGAGCTGAGAACATTGACATGGAGAAGTAACCTTTAAAAAAAGCTATCATTCATGTAATTTTTGTTTTGTTTAATTTCTGTTTTTCTAATCAAAGTAGTATGAAATTTGAGAATGTGTGTCAATCACACTCTTTCTTAGTAAGCGAATTCTACCTTTTCTATGGAGTTATGTGCTAACTTTATATAAAAATGAAACGTAAGTAAATATTATTTATCGTATTTGTCGGTATACTTGTAATACTTTTTGTGCTTCATTGCACAGATCTGTTAGAGTTTGACGATCAAATAACACATATTGCGGAAGCTAGGATCATGTATAACAAGTAAATATTAACCAAAACATAAATAAGAACATACCCGTTGCACTTCAAATAAACCTTGAACTTTGTGTAAATTAGATCAATGATAAACCCCTTACCGTTTTGTTTATCGATCTCTTAATAATTACTATAGTGAGTAATTACCTCGTTCTTGTACACACAAACTACCAATGAATAAAGGTTTATGCAAGTAAACGAAACACTTGTTTTTAGCTTTAGGAAAATCGACCCAAAACCCTAAGTTGGGGTGTGAGCCAATCGGCCAAGAAGAAAAGAAGAGGAGAAAAGGTTTTAGGGTTTTGTGTGTGTGCACAAAAGATGTGAATGTCTAACCCTTGGCCTTGTATTTATACTAGATATAATTCTTGGAGAACAAGCAAAGCATGGGTCGACCCTTTTGGGCTTGATCGACCGGCCATGCCCCTTCCAAGGGGATTCCGGATCCTTCTTGTCTTCCAAATTACATTCTAGTCCTCGTTCTTTCGTTCCTAATAATAGTTAATACTTACGTTTAATAATTAACGATTATTTAGTCCCTCAAGTGTTTATAAATATATATATATATATATATATATATATATATATATATACGATACATATAACATATAACATATATATATATATATATATATATATATATATATATATATATATATATATATATATATATATATATATATATATATATATATATATTTATTTTACTTTATTCTCGTTTGTAATGTGTGCAATCCCGAGGTCTCGGGTTCGATACTAGTCATTTACTTATTAATATTTATACGTAACTTTTAACAGCTCCCACTCGTATATCTATTAATAGTAAAATGACATTGGTTGGCGTCTTGCAACACTCCAATGCCCCCAGTTCGACTCGAGCTAGGTTTCCTGGAAAACCTTTAATGATTCATCATTATTATTATCATTTCGCTTCTAATACTACATTAATAAAGATGTGAGATTCTTTATTAAATTCTGTTTCTCGTTTCTTTATGATTGAACAAAATTACCAAAACATCTGAACGTATTCCAGATAGACTTTGGGCATGGCCACGCAAACATTTTGTCAACCCTACGAGGGGCCCTGCAGTATTAAACTTCTAAACAAATCAGAAGGAACGAATTCTCTCTTGACTACAAGAATAACCCATAAACTTTGCGACACTTCTGAAAACAACCCTTATGACTTCCAATTACGGTAAGCGGTAGATTGTCTCACAAAAATGCACTACATCCATGACACTTATCTGGTATCTCAAGTCTGAGGATAACTTTAAATATGATTCTCACAATAAATTTTAAATCATATTGTTGGGATAAGTCCAATACTCAATTCATTGAATATCATGTGAAATTGGTATGACTACGCATCAATATACTTCCAAGTATATCCTTGACCAATACTCAAAATTGTCTTAGTTTAATGATATTCCCATATCATTAATGGACAACGGACTATTTAGAATAATAAATTATTCATGGATCTTAAACATGCAAATATAGGATATATTATTAAGACAATGAATAGATAAACATAAACAATATTTTATTTCATTAAAATAATAATTGTACATTACATCCCTTATCCAAATACTAATCACAAATGGGCATGAAACTTTCAGTTAATTTAAGTCCTATTCCTTCAGCATGCTTGTAAAGCTTGGTGCCAGGTAAAGGCTTTGTAAATTGATCAGCTAAGTTTTCATCTGTGTGAACTTTGAGCATTTCGATTTCACCTATCTCAACTTGTTCTCTGACATAGTGGTGCTTAATCGGGAAATGTCTGGTGCCTTTCATGATTCCAGGTTCATTGGCAAATGTAATTGCAGCTGAGTTGTCACAATACATTTTTATAGGTCGCTGAATCGAAGGCATAACCCCAAGCCCTGAAACAAACTTCCTAATCCAAACAGCTTCCATTGCAGCTTCTGAAGCAGCTATATACTCACTTTCTGTAGCAGACATCGCTAGTACACTCTGCTTTCTGCTCCTCCAATCCACAGCTCATCCATTAATGACAAAAACATAACCAGTCTGAGACTTCGTATCATCTTTATCACCTTTCCAAGAAGCATCGCAGTAACCTGTAACATCAAGCTCTGCAGATGGAGTACCCCCATAAACTAAGAACATCTCTTTAGTAGCCCTAAGGTACTTAAGAATATTCTTAACAGCAGTCCAGTGTTTTTCACCTGGATTCTGCTGATATCGACTGGTTAAATTCTGAGCAAACGCCACATCAGGCCTTGTGCTTTTCACCGCATACATAATAGATCCCACAGCCGAAGCATAAGGGACTATCTTCATGCGTTGTACCTCTTCAGCTGTTGAAGCACAAACTTTCTCGCTCAAGCCATGTTGCTCTTGCATCGGCAAATATCCTTTCTTGGAATTTTGCATATTGAATCTCTTCAATATTTTATCAATGTAAGCACTTTGGCTTAATCCAATTAATCGCTGAGATCTATCTCTATATATCTTGATTCCTAGAATAAATGCAGCTTCCCCTAAATCTTTCATAGAAAAACAACTTCCAAGATATGCCTTAACCTTTTGCAAACTTGGAATATCGTTTCCCATGATCAATATGTCATCGACATATAATATAAGGAAAATTACATTACTCCCACTAGCTTTGTGATATACACATGGCTCATCAAGATTTTGAGTGAATCCATACTTCTTAATTTCACTATCAAATATCTTATTCCATTGTCGTGATGCTTGCTTTAATCCATAAATGGATCTTTTAAGCTTGCATACACGATCTGGGAATTCTGGATTCACAAACCCCTCAGGTTGTGCCATATAGATGTCTTCATCTAGGCGACCATTTAAGAAGGCGGTTTTGACATCTATTTGCCAAATCTCATAGTCATAGTAAGCGGCTATGGCTATAAGAATCCTAATAGCCCTTATGTCAGCTACAGGAGAAAAGGTCTCCTCATAGTCAACACCAAAAGTTTGAGTATAGCCTTTAGCTACCAAACGGGCCTTATAGGTGTGTACAATGCCATCCATATCAGTCTTTTTCTTGTAGAGCCATTTACTCCCAACTAGCTTGGCACCCGGAGGTAGGTCTACTTCTTCCCAGACTTCATTGTCTTTCATGGATTGCATTTCCCCATTCATAGCTCCCTGCCATTTTTCCTTTTCAGGACTATTCATGGCAGCTTTATAACTTGTAGGTTCATCAAGATCCCCTATCAAGTTGTCATCACACTCCATGTTAAGACATAGACGTGTAGGAGCCTTCACAGATCTAGATGACCTGCGAACGGGAACCACTTCAACTTCAGGTGGAGGACCTAAAAGTTCAGGTTCTTCAGGAAGTTGGCTAGTGTTTTCAGAAGGTGGTACATCTTCATGATCGTCTTCCAGATCATATACTCTCCCACTGAATTCTTGAGATATGAGCTCCTTTTCTAAGAAATCTCAATACCTTGCAACAAAAACTTTGTTTTCAGTTGGGTAATAAAAGTAGTAACCCATAGTTTCCTTAGGGTATCCTACGAAGATGCACTTTACAGATCTTTGTTGGAGTTTGTCTGCTGAGTCACGTTTAACATACGCCTCACAACCCCAGACCTTTAGATAAGACAAGTTAGGAGCTTTTCTAGTCCATAACTCATATGGAGTCTTATCCACCTTCTTTGTTGGAACCATATTCAAAATGCGAACTGCAGATTCCAAGGCATAATCCCAAAATGAGTAAGGAAGAGTTGTTAGATTAAACATAGATCGTATCATGTCTTGCAATGTACAATTCCTTCTCTCAGATACACCATTTTGTTGTGGAGTATATGGAGAAGTAAGGTGCTGGACAATTCCCTCCTTTGCTAAGTAATCTATAAACTCTTGACTCATGTATTCACCACCTCTATCAGATCGAAGAGCTTTAATCTTCTTTCCTAGTTGCAACTCTACTTCTGCTTTAAACACTTTGAATATTTCAAATACCTCATGTTTATGTTTAAGTAAATAAACATAACCATAACGGCTGTAATCATCCGTAAATGTTAAGAAGTAGCTAGCACCTCTCCTTGATACATGTCTAAGTGGTCCACACACATCTGTGTGAATAAGACCAAGTAGATCATTAGCCCTTTCAATCCTATTTTTAAAGGGTTTCTTAGTCATCTTACCAGCAATGCAAGATTCGCATTTATCATATGATTCATCATTGATCTTTTCTAAAAGCCCATCATGTTGCAGCTTTTTCATGCGATCTTTGCCAATGTGAGCAAGTCGACAATGCCAAAGATAAGACGAATCCAGACCTTTCTTGATTCTCTTATTGTTGATGCTATACATTGAATTATTTTTAACAAAAGCATTATCATTATTATTCATATCAATTTCAAAGACACCATTCACAGCAATAGCATTAAAATAAAAAACACCATTTAAAGAAACTGAAATTCCATTGCTAGAAATAGTATGCTCAAAACCAAGGTTCAACAAACATGAAAATGAAATTACACCTCTAACAATTGACGGTGCATAATGACAATTATTTAAAGATAGTACTAAGCCCGAAGGCAACACTAAATTATAAATTCCTATAGCTTCAACTCCTGCATGCGCTCCGTTACCAACGTGCAAGAATTGTTATCCATAGGCCAGCTTTCTCTCAACTCTGAACCCCTGAAAGGTATTGCAAATATGAATGCCACATCTCGTATCATATACCCATGAATTCAATTTAGGAGTAAGAGTGAATAATTCAATCATAAAGAACGCACCTGATGAGCTGGGGTTACCAGCTTCATTCCCCTGCTTCTTGAGTCGCAAATCATGAATGTAGAGAGGGCAATTGCGCTTCCAATGGCGACAATGGTGACAAGCCTGATCCTTCTTGTTTGGCGGATTCACCTTGTTCTGCTTAGGCTGATTCTTCTTCATCTTGGGTTGAGGTTGATAGGCCATGACCTGCTTGCCTTTATCACCTTTCCCCTTGCCTTTGTTCACATGCGATTTCTTCTGGATTCTCCCCCCATGAATTGCCAACACTTGCGGGGTAGGAGCCTTGACCTTGGCTGGTAGACTTTTCTCATAATCAACAAGCAGTGCGAGTAATTCTGAGACTGTCTTCCCCGAGCAGTGCATGTTGAAATTCTGCACAAAACTAGCAAAGTCCTTGTTAAGGGCCCTGTTGATCAAGTGCACTTGCACATTCTCAGGGTAACCAAATCCAATTCTGTGAAGCTGATCAAAAGATTCCTTCATCTCAGTCACATAATCTTCAACTGGTTTACCATCACCATGCTTGCAGTTGTGTAGCTTGTCAAGTTCATCATACAATTCAACTGCAGGAGGTTTCTCATAAGATTGCTGAAGTACTTCAAGCATATCTTTTGGGAAAAAGTACTCAAACTTCTTTTGTAACTGAGCACTCATGCTAGTGAGCATTAAACAAGCAACCTCATTAAACTTAGCATGTTTCTCCCTCCAAGCCGCCTTAACTGCTTCTGGTTCAGTAGCAGCAGGCTCAGCTGGGCATTCATCGGTTAAGAAATTGAGCTTACCGGTCGCCCTCAAGACAATTCTAAGCGAACGGTGCCAATCATTGAAATTCTTTCCAGTTAATTTTTCTCTCTCAAGATGACTCTTGAAAGCAGAAATCACAGATGGGGTATCGGGTTGAGCCATATCTACAGATAAAAGTTCAAACATTAGTATTTTCGATAATAAATATCTTCAAGAAAATAAAATACCCATAGCTATATTCATATAACCACCAAAATTTTCTTGAAAACCTAGGACCTAACTTTACATAGTTCCACCACATCAGTTGATCTGCTAGTGGTGAAAGTACAAAAGATAGTAATCTGTCGAACAATAATTGGCAAACAAGATTTCCAATTCCTAGATCATTATGGGAATTACATCAAATTGATTCATCAATTTGCCTTGTAAGCATGTTTCATCCCATCTCATGCCTTAAGTTCTAGGTCTTACGCACAACTTAATTAAGTCGTCTACCTTAGAAACTGTAAAATTACAATTATGGTCTCACGAGTTAAAAGAAATTTACCTTGTTATAGTAATTTAGCCTAGGTCTCACGTTTACTAAATTAAAATTCCAAGTGTTCCTTATAGATAGATGGCATGTAACTTAAATTATAAGGGTATTCAATTTTGATATGTAAATCAAAATATGTATAAAGATGCATGCACTCATCTTTATAGCATAAGTTTTCAAAACCTTTTTATTACCAATTCGTGAAATTAATACACAAAGTTTTACTTGAGGTTTGAAAAACCCTAAGATGACTTTCTACAATTATGATTTTAAAAGTAATTCGTTTAAGACATATTCAAGATTGTGATAACCAAGGCAGACTCTAAGGCTCTTTTCTAAACCTTCAAATCACGGTTATGAATATCGTCTTAAAGGACTTAATTTTAAATGCATATTCGTACAAAACATCAATCAAGCAAAAGTTTATGGATTCAATCTCAAAATTATGTAATAAAGATTCAATCTTTATTAGTTTAGGGTTTCACCATTATTAGTCCATATTATTTTCTTTTATGAAAATCACCCTTTTTATTGCTTACAATTAGTCCAACAATTAAGAAACAATAAAAAGACAAGTAATTTAAAGAAAAATAAACAACTAATAATAATAACGTGAAACAATTAGCCACATGCAAACCTAGTTAAAAAGATCCTAATAAAATCAATTCTAGATATAATTACGCATGTAATCAACTAAGGCCTTCTCCTCTTAATGGAGGAGAGTCACATACATTGACGAATCAATTGCGTAGGCCAAAATCAATATACACACCACATAGCATATAAATTGATTTTAATATATATATATATATATATATATATATATATATATATATATATATATATATATATATATATATATATATATATATATATATATATATATATATATATATATATTAATTGAAGTCTTCCCCAATTTTAGATCTATATAAAACATGTGACAAATAAATAAAACAAACAAGATCCATGACTAACATGCATGTTTCGTCATGGATTAAACCTAACAATTAGCACATAGGTCACAAGTATGTCCACATAACCGGTTAAAGACCTAGGGTTTCTATGTGATTACAATTTAATCAAGAAAACCACAAACCCTAATTAGGGTTTTAAGTGGAAATCGACCCCCCCCCCCCCCCCCAAATTAGGGTTAGGGTTTAAATTTTATTAAAAAAAATTAAAGAAAAAACCCTAGAAAAAACATGTATCTAAAACAATTAAAGATTCGATTTTTATTACGTTTTAGTAATCAATTACATGTTATACATGGCTCGTGATGCCACTGTTAGAGTTTGACAATCAAATAACACATATTGCGGAAGCTAGGATCAAGTATAACAAGTAAATATTAACCAAAACATAAATAAGAACATACCCGTTGCACTTCAAATAAACCTTGAACTTTGTGTAAATTAGATCAATGATAAACCCCTTACCGTTTTGTTTATCGATCTCTTGATAATTACTATAATGAGTAATTACCTCGTTCTTGTACACACAAACTACCAATGAATAAAGGTTTATGCAAATAAACGAAACACTTGTTTTTAGCTTTAGGAAAATCGACCCAAAACCATAAGTTGGGGTGTGAGCCAATCGGCCAAGAAGAAAAGAAGAGGAGAAAAGGTTTTAGGGTTTTGTGTGTGTGCACAAAAGATGTGAATGTCTAACCCTTGGCCTTGTATTTATACTAGATATAATTCTTGGAGAACAAGCAAAGCATGGGTCGACCCGTTTGGGCTTGATCGACCGGCCATGCCCCTTCCAAGGGGATTCCGGATCCTTCTTGTCTTCCAAATTACATTCTAGTCCTCGTTCTTTCGTTCCTAATAATAGTTAATACTTACGTTTAATAATTAACGATTATTTAGTCCCTCAAGTGTTTATAATATATATATATATATATATATATATATATATATATATATATATATATATATATATATATATATATATATATATATATTTATTTTACTTTATTCTCGTTTGTAATGTGTGCAATCCCGAGGTCTCGGGTTCGATACTAGTCATTTACTTATTAATATTTGTACGTAACTTTTAACAAGATCAACATTAGCTGTAAGTTTCAGGAAGTCTTGTCTATATTCCATGTATCTAGAATACTTGAATCACTGCAGCAGACTTTACCACTTTGACACCGATCAATTTTACCTTCATATAATCCATGATATTAAGTTACTAGCTAGTAAGCAGAATCTATTATCTCAAAGTGATTACCGAGACTACAAGTCGCAATGATTATGTAATCAGTACAGAAGCCGTTAGTGACACAACATGATTAATCTTTTTTTTTTTTTTTTTTTTTTTTTTTGTTTGTTTGTTCCATAAGATAAATTTTATCCAACAGAAACGCAAGCTCTTGAAATCCCTGTTATTTTGCCGTGTTTTATTGCTTATATAGTTGATTTCCTTAGTTTTAATTTAGTTTTATGGTAAATGAACTCACTTCTGGCAGCAAATTTCATTATATCTTCTCTACAGGTGGGCACTCAATTGGGTCATATATGTTGTTGGAAATATTAAAACAAATTCCTGAAAAGGTTATTACAAGATATCTCACACACTTTACATGTTTTTCCGTTTCAACCTGTTATAGATTTTGGTCTGATATACAGGTCTCATATTTTATCGCACTCTATCCATTTTTAGCAGTAGATGCAGGATCGCAGAAACAGTCCATTATAAAGAGAATTTCAAGGTAAAATTATTGCCTCCATCGTGATACCCTACCACAATACCAACATTATGTTTCTGCTGCTAAAAATTTATTGACCTTATCTCGAAAGTAACGTGGAAACATATAAATATATAATTTATAAATTCGTTTTGATTTGGAGACAACCAACAACAACAACAACAACAACAACAACAACAACAACAATACCCAATCCCACCAGGGCGAGGTATGAGGAAGGTGAGATGTAGACAGTCACACCCATACCCGAGGGTAAAGGGATTGCTTCCAGCCAGCAATTGTGTGTGTGCAAGCAAATAGACAAACTGTAAGGTGTGTGTGAGGAAAGAGAGACAATAACATAAATGGAAGCATATAAAGAAAAAACATATAAGTGAGCAAATACATAAACTCATACAAACAAAGAAACAAGAGAGCATGCAAGCCAAAATAAGGATCATGACTTATATTACTTATTACTAGTATATAGGTTACCAGTTTCGGACCATTTATTTATGAATGGGTCAATTTGGGGTTTGATAATCTCAAACGGGTCAGATAAGAAAATCAAACCATGGAATGGGTAAAATGACTTGTCAAAGGGGCCGCAAGGCGCTCACAAAGTCTGTTTTTAATGTATACAACCTTGTAAACTATTTTAGCTCAAAGATACAAATTGTTTGTGATAATATAGTTTTTGTAACATTAACAAAAGTAACATCTATTGGTTTTAAGGAGTAAATTAATAAGAAATGTTAGGGATAATTCCAAAAATGCCCCGGTTTTCAAAAGCGTGGGCTTTTCTAGACGGAATCTTTTGTCTTTGCTTTTCTAGACCAGTTGCCTTGGCAACTTGAATTTAGCCAACCATGTGCCGCCACTTGTCCGGCATGAAGGCTGCTGCCAGTTGCCCAAAAAGTACGCCAGTTGCCCAAAAGTACACAAGTTGCCCTACCTTGTAATCCGTAAAGTCACACTTGTCACTTGCAGATTTTAGTTACCTAAAAAGTATTGGTTGCCCTGGTCTAGAAAAGCAAACACAAAAGATTCCGTCTAGAAAAGCCCACGCCTTGGGCAACCGGGGCATTTTGGGCATTATCCCAAAATGTTAATAGCAGGTCCCAACTCACATCTAGTGTAATCAGGCTACAGTGGCATTTTTAGGCCTGCTACCAACTTCTGCATCAAGATTTCTGCGAGAAACTCCTTGGCGAAGTCATGGTCTAGCACTGCTTTTGATGCTTTTTGTACAAGTACTCTTAAAGTGTTAGCAATATAACAGACTTATTATATAGTTCTTAATAAAATGTTACTTGTTAAATATTTCTTATTGGAGACATAATCTTCTTCAAATACTCTTAAAGTATGATATGACTAAATTAGTTTATTTAGTTACCTTTATTATATTTTCTTAGTGAACAAGTTAAAGTATTACTAATAGTATTTAAGTGGTCATTAGGGTTGTAACCGGATATGGAGAAATATTATTAATGAATTAGTTATTCTTATCGTTATTGGGAGACAGATCGGCCTCTCGAAAGTTGATCACCTATCCATTTATCTTGATCACCTATCCATTTCTCTTATTATCGATCTGGTTCGTATCAATTGGTATTAGAGCCAGTCGATTCTAAAAAAAAAAAAAAAAAAGATCGAAGTTACTGTTTATCGGTTACTGGATTTACTGTTTATCCCGGAGTTACTGCTCATCATCTCGTCATGAGTAACTTCGAGAAAAGAATGGAGGCTATGAGAGCCAAATCAGCCCGTAAACATGAAGAGATTATGGATCTATTGAAAAAATTGGCAATTTCAATGGGCCGCGCTAAGGAGGTTGAAGAATGGGAGAAGTGGCGTGATCTTAATAAAGTTCAGGAAGCATCCGAAAATGTAATATCAAAGCCTAAATCACAAATCTTTGTCGCTGAAGATTGTGATAATGGATCAACACCGGAAGAAAACCCGGTGGTTGCATGTTCTGATGTGAAAAGGGACGATGACAGAAGCACAAAATCAAGCATAGAAGAAATCAGAAACAAGAGGGACGAGGTGCTTGCAGCCTATGATGAAAACCAAGGGCTGAATTCTTTTGTGCTCGTTGGGGTAAAACATAAACATGGTGATGGAATGATACATGAAGCCCTTCATCACCATTATTGGGTGAGTTTTGATGATTTACCAGACGTAAGCCTTACATCTATTGAATTGGGTGGGTTTTACCACTCAAGACTGGACCGGCTCAACAATCACGGATTGAAGAGTATATCTATTAGAACACTATGGGATCCTGGAATCATTCGAGGCGACTATGCAACACCTTGAGGACAAGATGTTTTTGGGGCGGGAGTATTGATATGACTAGTTAATTAATTAGTTTATTTAGTTACCTTTATTATATTTTCTTAGTGAACAAGTTAAAGTATTAGTATTTAAGTGGTCATTAGGGTTGTAACCGGATATGGAGAAATATTATTAATGAATTAGTTATTGTTATCGTTATTGGGAGACAGATCGGCCTCTCGAAAGTTGATCACCTATCCATTTATCTTATTATCGATCTAGTTCGTATCAAAGTACTCTTAAAGTGTTAGCAATTAAGACATTAAGTATTGTTTATCTTGTATCAGTATCATACAGCGCACAATGTGCTTTATTTGACGATGACCGTGTTTGAAGAGGTATATAATCTTCTTCAAAAAATAAAAGCTACCATCTTGATCTGTGATATATTACATCAAAAATTAATTTTGATTTGATATATTATTTTCACTCTTATCGAAATCTTTTTTATAGCCTGCAAAGGAACTGGTTTGAGGATTTATCAGGAAAAGGCGAAATCAGATTTGCATTCTTGTATGGTGACAATGATCACTGGGGTCCATTGCATATGCATGATGAGGTAAGACACTAATGCCATATATTCCGGAGTGTCCTATAATCCTATTGCTTAATTTTCAAAACTAGTATTTAAAGTCATAACAAATTAACTTTGCGTTATCAGATTATAAAGCATGTGCCAGATGCTGATGTGGAAATCGAAAAAGAGGGTCACACTCATATTTTTTGCTGCACCGTGGCTGGTTCAGTCTTGGTGGCTCGTCATGTAACAACCTTGATCAACAAAACCATATTTTGATTGGGTCGGCGAGGGAACATCATTCATGAATTCACTTGTTTCAGTAAACATTGTAAATGTGTAATTTCTTATTAGAAATCGAGCTGAATAATGTACAGTTTTATGAGCTAGAGCTATCTATCAAGGCTCGATTCAAAAAATTATAGTATATAACTAATTATTTTATTAATGTTAAGTAAAAATGACGACTTTGTCATGGGATTACTCAAGTGTTTCCTCCTGATGTTGTGTTAAAATTAGTTTGTTACAGGTACTTCTTGATTTGTATCAGCTAATTTCTTGATGTATAATCATTCATAAGTTTGCAAAACCATATGGATTCCGTTGGTATTCTTTCACTTGCGTCGTTTGTTTTTCTTGAAGTAATTAAACAAATTTATGAAAAGGAGATTGCAAGAAACTGCACATTCTTCTTCATTGTTTTCTCCTCGCTACCCCCTATCATTTTTTGAAAGGGTGATAATTTTAGAGGTGGCAGTAGTTTTGACTCATTTACTCATAAATGGGTCGATTTGGGTTGTGGTTTATCTCATATGGGTCAAACGAAGTGAAATAGCTGAACTGGGAACATGGTAAGTGTCAATGCGCCAAATCGGCTGAAAGTTTCACCACGTCTATTATATTCACGCATAGAACGTCCTAAATGCACCAAGTCTGTTTTCCTAGATTGTTTCATTCAAAGATATAGATTAAGGTGATCTGTTTAATGTTTACATGTAAACAATAATCATTTTATTTATAAAATTATTGAAAACATGTACAAAAGTATCTATGATTCTATGGGTTGACCTTACCCGACACGCACTGTTTTGACCCGTACCAAAATGACCTCTTTCGACCCGCCTGCCCCACTCATCTTTCCTTCTGTAAGGCTCTAATTGAATGATACGGTAACTTTCACAAGCTGTCTCCTCCTGATTCTATGGTCTGATACAACAGGCTTTATTGCTCTCTATCCACTATTGGCAGTGAATGCATAGTCGCCGCAACAGTTCATTATTAGGAAAACTTCAAGGTAAAACTATTGTCACCATCATCATCATACCCTAACACTAAACCAGCATCACATTTCTGCTGCTAAACTTCAAGAACTTTATCGCGCAAATACCTTGTAAAAACATATAGTTTCCTTAACATGTCAAACTGAGTACCCAAAACTTTTTATTTGACCTTTAATTTGAATTTGGTTTTTTCATCGTCTACAGTTATTATTAAGTAATCTTGATTATTGTAAATATTTTATTGGATTATTAAACCATGTAGTAACAAGTCACGGCTTGCATCTTGCTTGATCACCGCTAGCATGACCTTGTTGGGGTTGCTACCAATTTTGGCAACAAAACTTGTAGCAAAAATTTCAATCAGGAAGTCATGGTCTTCTACTGCATTAGACTATTTGAAAATATATGTACGCATTCGGCTGTTCAGCCATTATTTTTCTAGCTCGTTACAACAACCGCTGCAAGTACTCAGTCATTTCACAACTTTATATATTTAGTATGGATCGTTTATCATCTTAAAAGTCCTATTATTATACATTCAAATCCAAAATTATTGTGTCAGTTGAATTGGTCCTTATAGTCCTTTCTGACTCCATATTTTAAATTTTTGACCCACAAATAGGAATGTTACTTAATGTATATTTCTTGATGGAAATATAATTGCTTTTACATTATATTGCTTATCGTGTTTCAGACTTCTAATGTCATACAGTGTGCAATGTGTTATATTTGGTCATGACAAAATGTGAAGAAGTACATGTAAACCATGTTACTATCAATTTACTCCAAACGTTAATTTTCATAAGGTCCCATATAGGGGTGTACAATATGTAAGCAGGTAAGGAGTTTTTTAATAAGATAGTGAAGTATGACCAAACATAACCGTTAGTAAATCTTTTTAATCAGATAGTGAAGTAGCCGCAAAGGGTGCATTTAGTATTATACTCAAATAACTGAAAAATAATTATCTTTTTTGCACTGCTGATTGTACTAAAAGGTATGCGTGTACTTATCCTCGGCAGCATGTATGTTCGCCACCGGGAGATGGAGAATGCTCTTGTTGAAGTGGTAAAAGAAGGGTATACCTACTTGTGTAAACGCTTAGTATTGGTTGCTTGTCACACAGTGACCTTGATTAACAAAATTATAGTTTAAGACAAGTCTCCGGCCATTTCTTTCTAATAACATTTCAGTAGAAACTCTTTGGGGTTGAGTGGTCACACTATAATTAGTGATTGATGTTAAATAGAACTTGTTCAGTTTATGATTATATGATAATATCTATCCATACTCCTATATAAATGGTAAATATTCTATACGTAACTCCAATCTTAATTCCGAACCTAAAATTAAGCATTACACACCCGAACCTATACTATATCAACCACAACCTTAATCCGACCCTAAATCCCAACCAAAAAATTAAGTAGGCGAATGGAATTAATTGCAGCAATTTGGTTAATAGAATCAATTACAACCATTTAATCGATTACTTCGTTTGTGAATAGTATCATCGAAAAGATTATTTCATTGTTACTTCAAAACTGAAACGAGAAAAGATTATTACCTTGCAAGTTATGAACAAGTTAATGCACCGGATAATTTATTTCGCTTGAGAATTCTTTATTTACAAGTTGCTTACTTTTGTAATTTGTGGAGTTCAAAATCAGACTTAGAAATTTTATCAGATTTGTTTAGAGAGAACTATTTTGATCCCGTCGGTATTACGTTTTATGACTACTTGATTTGATCTTGCTTAGTAGTCATTGATCTGTAACAATCGCATATTGGTTCGTTTAGGTTGTATTAGTTAGTAAACATGGATTGGTGTAAGAAAGATTCAAAGTTGGATTCATCATATTTAGAATATCCTATTCGAAACTCCGATCTTGATTCCGAACCTAAAACTAAGTTACTCTTTAGACATACGAATATTGAATGAAAGATGTAGCAAATTAATGGATCGTTAAGTCGAACACCAGACAGGCACTAAAACTTAAACTATTTTTTAAGTCCTTTACCTTAAGAGATTTTTTATTGCCTTTCGAAACAAAAAATGTGCAATCAGCAAACCATAAGAAAAGAAAAAAAATGAATATGTATATATACGTAAGCTTTTTATAATGTTACTAATTAAACACATAAGCAGGAAAACAAGCTAATTTCAATGACCTCCGATGGACATTTTTTCCCCTTCTATAAAGGCAATCTGCCGAAAGACCATGCTATCATCTTTAACGCTACCTCCATTGTACATTCTCTTTCTAGATACTTGATACTATCATTAATTCAATCTTAACTGAAAATCGTGCCATCAAGAGAAAGTACTTTGAAAACGATTTTCACCTAAAAATAAAATACACAGGTACCCGTCGACGCAATACGCTGGTACCCGGCTAGTTTAGAGTTCATATTTTGATAATTATAGTAAAAACAAAACTCATCACGGGACATTGTGAAAGTTGTATACGAGGGTGTGCAACCACACATAGTCTCAAAATTCTAGAGGCCTAATTGGAGCTTCAAAATTCACTTCGAACAAATGATTATATGTTCCAAGTATACATATTCTAGTTGAACTCTACTTAGAAGTCAAGAGTGACAGTGATTTTAGAATAAAGATTCAAGCTAGATAGCTACAATATTACGTTTTTTTTTATTAGTTTCAATACTCAGTATGATATATCTTTAATCAGTATGTTTAGTCATCACATACGATTCTGCACAAAGTCTTGGTTAGCTTGGCTGCGGCCTAGCTTGAGCTATCACTCTCATGCCATAAATATACAGGGTTAAGAAAGTCTTTTGTGAAACCCACTTAACGTACTGTTCATCCGCATATCTCTCACTTCTAATATAACTAAGTATGAAAAACAGAAATTGTTCGACTTATAGACAAACAATTTTTTAAGGAGTAATCAATATATAACTCTTCAAAAAATTGTTTTGCCAATTACCAAGTTGAGGTTAATTGCAGGGTTATTTACACATATAGGTAACGAATTCAGAAAAATTTCTCGTGTTATGTAACGAACTTTGAAAAATATTAGGTTAAGTAACAAAAGTTTGCAAAACCGTTAAAGTTAGGTAATTAACCGGGAACCAATTTGGGCCCACATGCCACGTCATCTACAACGGATATAAACCAAATCCCCCTTTTTTCCCGTTTTTTCAAAAACCCTAACCCTCACAATCTTAAAAATTCAAAACAATCCCCAACAATAATCTAATTAAACCATGTCGTTTCATTTGTATGATGATAATTGTGATTGTAATAGGCCATCAATGGTGGTAACATCATGGACACCCACCAACCCTGCTAGACGATTCATATGCTGCCAAAATCGATGGGTAAGTATAGGATACGTTTTGTTTCAAGATTTATAGATTGTAATGTTTAATACACTACATTTTGTTGTTTTTAGAAAGCTGGTAGGAAGAAATGTGATAAATGGGATTGGTATGATCCGGAGGAGGATTGTGAATGGTACAAAATGCACTTGTTTGAGATGTATAGCAGACTCAATCCTAATCAAAGGCGTGAAGTTCAAGCTGAGGCTAATCGTCAAAGAAAGATTGAACAGTTGGAGAGTGAGTTGAAAAAAGCTTTAAAGAAAGTCACCCTTTGGAAGTCAATTCTATGTGTTTTTGTTGTTCTGGTTTCCTTGCTACTTGCACTTAAGTAGATTAGTTTGTTAGGCATAGATTGTGTAGTTTTGTTTGTAGTGTAAGGCTTAGATTTAGCTTAGGCAATGTCTGTTTTTCCTGCCTTGTACACAATCTAATGTATGAACTTAATCTTGTTGAATGCAATTTAAATCATGTTTTTGTATCCTTGTTGTGAATTAATTAACATTGCATTTATAATTCATGGTTACAAGTGTTTTATTCTACACTGGTCTAGGTTGTACACCTAAACCAGTTACATACTCACATTGTTGTAACCATAAGCATTAGTAACAGAAGATGCTTTCAAGGCATCTGATTTTTGCCCTTACCCTTTTGATGTTTGGGTTCTTTTTTCTCAAATGGTTTCACACCAAAGTCTGTCAATTTTTTGTTGCAGGGCATGCCTAGTACCTTAAGTCTTGCTTTAAAGGCCATTTTTTGTTACTCATTGCTTGTCAAACTTGAGCTTGTTTCCACCCTCTTTGCAGGCACAAAATAATCACTTGGCTTATAATCTTTTGGAAAATAATCCTCCCATCCCCAAGGCCTTGCATCAAAATCTGATTCAGAGCTATCACTGGAAATTGCAATGATTTCTGCACATGAATAAAAAAACATAGGTTTTGATATTCTGTATACATGTTGCAGTGATAACAAAAATAAAAATAAAATAAGCCATAATGATACCTTTCTTCTTGCTTGATGCCATTTTGTGTAGTGAATGTTAGGTTCCCTTTGTGACTAATGCTATAAATACTATAATGCAGTCAAAGTTCCTAACCATTGTGCAGTAAATATGTGGTGATGAATGTGATGGTAAAAGCAATGTAAGCTTTTGCAGTTACTATGTGGTCAAGATGAATTCCCAAAACTCACAAGCCTAATAGTAATGCAGTCAAACTTCCTTAACATTGACTGCATATGTTCCAAAGTGTTTGGTAACTGCATAACATTACTTGCAATAAAATATAATAAAATGCCATAAAAGACATGCTTAATAACAGGTTTAAACATAAACTAATTTGCATTCATCAATATGTGTAACTAATGGGGGACACATACATAGTGTTTTGGGTTCAACTTTAACCAAAGTTGTGCCCTGGTTCATTGTTTAGTACATCCACCATTAAACAAAAGATTACAATCCTGATAATGCAAATATTAAGATAATACATTCAAATAAAGTTAATCAACTGAGAAGGCAGAATCTGGTGTAGACCCTTCACCATTTGGACCAAAGCCTTTCTTTTTCATCTTTTCACCAAAGATCCTCTCTGATCTTCCCCTATTCTTGTGGTAAATCCTTAAAGGATCATCATGAGTCTGCCTTTTTTTCCCCTGCTTCTTAGGTTGAGGTTCAGCTATTGCTTTGCCCTTGTTTGATGCAGGATCAACAACTTCTGGAATTTGCAAAGTATCATTATCATCTGTAGGTGGTGCATCCCTTATCCCTACAAATATGGATTCTTGAGTCTCAATAGTGTCATTAACAGACACCAAACCTCTGTTATATGGTTCTTGGTCAAAAGATTCATCATCAGAGTTGTTGTTTGAAGTTGGGACATCTTTTTTCTTCAAGTCTTCATTTGATATGTAGCATGATGGGTGTAAACCCATCTTCTTATCCCATTCTTCCTTTTCTCTTTCCTGTTCTTGTTCCATCTGAGTATCCCAGTCTTTCCACCTTGCCTCTTCTTCCAAAGTCAACCTCCCAGCTTCTTCATCAAAAGCTTCTTGTTCTAGCTTTTGTCTGTCTATAGCAGCTAACCTATCTTCTTCTTTGCAATTCTTCCATGTATTCATCATGCATATTCTTTCTGATTTCATCCTCATCCATAAACTGAAAACAATTGACAAGTATGGAGTTAGTAACTTAAACTGTAAAATAATTTAATATTTACAAAATTTTATAGAACATACCATATTGTTCCTTTGTTGACCTCTGCCACCACCTCTTGCACCTCTGCCACCACCCCTTGTACCTCTACCACCACCTCTTCTACCTCTTCCCCTTGATCCTCTTCCACCACCTCTAGCAGATGCATAGGTTGTGAAATCAGGTGTGGTTGTGTTGTTTGAAGCCCTTGTTGGCTTAGGTGGCTTTGACAGAGGATCTTTCTTACAACTAGATTTGTTGTGCCCCCTTTCTTGACAGTTACTACAAGTCATCACTCTTCCCCTTCTTGTAACTTGTGAGGTGTTCTCATCTGGTGCTATGATCCTCTTTTTCTTTGGCCTGCCTGGCATTGTTCTCATCAAGGGTGGTAGAAGTGGTGGATCCCTTGTTCTTTTCCACATACTACTCCCATACACAGGCCTTATAGAAAATTGGTATGCTTCAAACCATTTCTATTGGCTATACCAGTCATGTACTCCTTGAACAGGATCCCTATTCATGTGTTCATAAGCTGCCACAGCATGAATACAGGGTATTCCAGACAACTCCCACATCCCACACATGCATTTTTTCCTTGTTAAGTTAACACCATATGCTTGATTACCACTCCTCACTTCAAGTTCTTGAAAACCACTAGGAACAACATGCCAATACCTGTTTGTATAAATAATTAGTTAGTTAATACACAAAATAAATGTGAATAGGTGCATAAGTAATACCTGAGTTGAAACTCAATCATCTTGTTCAATCTTTTTCTTATAGATGGTGTAATGGTGTCTTCCCAAAGCCTTGCAGTCCTATTCATGGCCACTAGTCTCTGCATCACATATAATCTGATGTCCTCAAGCATTGTTATTATAGGCTTTGTCCTTTGTACCAGAATGGCCCTATTGAAACTCTCACATATTCCATTCTCAAAATTTGGACACTTGCTATCCACACTAAAGAAAGCTCTG
Organism: Artemisia argyi; assembly: GCA_030686995.1. Taxonomy (NCBI): domain Eukaryota; kingdom Viridiplantae; phylum Streptophyta; class Magnoliopsida; order Asterales; family Asteraceae; genus Artemisia; species Artemisia argyi. The sequence goes on along the minus strand of CM060693.1, from coordinate 40,445,988 downwards.
CTCCAACTGTTAGGGTTCCTCTGTATCAGGTAATCATATGCCTCTTGGTTGACAACCTTCAATTCTTCCATCTTTGAGTAGAACTTATCTTGCACAGAGGTAGAAGCAGCTTGCCAAAACAGTTTTTGTAACTCCACTCCACTGAATTTTCTTTTAAAATTGGCATATAAATGTCTTGTGCACTTTCTATGTTCTGCATTAGGAAGTAAGTCACTCACTGCATTTTCTAGACCCTGTATTAGTTCATAACAAATTCATGAGTGTTAACCTAAGTAAAGTAGTTACAATCTAGATACATAAGCAAATTTAACATACCTTGTGAGAATCTGAAATGATTGTTACACCATTACCCTGATGCAACTTGAGATCTTCACAAACTAAACCCAAGAACCACTGCCAATTATCATAGTTTTCAACCTTAACAACAGCCCATGCTATTGGGTACATTTGATTATTAGCATATCTCCCCATAGCAACAAGCAACTCACCTCTACATTTATGTTTCAGAAAACAGCCATCCAAACCTATTACCTTTCTACAACCTGCAAACCAACCATCTCTCACACCTTTGAAGCAGACATAAAATCTTCTAAAATAATGTATTCCAGAAGAGGTTTCTTCATCATCTAAAACACATGTGCTGCCTGGGTTTGTATCAAGTACAACATTCCTATACTCCCACAATCTTGCATACTGTTCTTTCAACCCACCTTCATAATCAAATAATGCCCTCTGTTTTGCTCTCTGGCATTGCCCAACACTGACATTAATATGATACTTTGCCCTAATTTGTGTTTGCATTTTTAATAAGGGAATGAATGGGTCTTCAATTAGTTCCTTGGCAAAATGGTGTGCTATCCATTTGTAGGTCACCAAGCTTCCTAAGTTATAGTTCCTAGAACATTTGTGTTTGGGTTTTAAGGATTTGATTTGGAAAGAATTCTCAGTTGACATCCATGAAGCAAACAATCTAAAATCACAAACATCTTTTTCATCATCAGTTAACTTAACAGGTTTTCTTTTAACTCTAATCTTTTTAGTAACCTTTCCAATTGACTTAGAAGTACCCTCCCCATCTTTAGAACAACCCTGAGCATCTTTTGAACAACCCTCACCATCTTTTAACTTTTTCTGTTGTGATCTTTTTTTTTTAAGTTGCAGCCCCAGCACATCTACCTGCTTCTACATCCCTACCACAATTCACTAACAACTGCTTCCAATCATTCCTTTCAAACCATAATTGATATCCATTGTGGACACCATAGTTGGCTAAAGCAAGTTTTAGTTGTTCATTTGACTCAAATCTCATTCCTAGCACAGGTTCCATTTTATCCCAATCCTGTGAAGGATCATGCCTAGGATAAATGATGTGTGGCTTAGCTACATACTTACTATCAACAGGTTGTGGGTCTTCTAATACTTCTATGTCATTAACATTGATTGGTTCATCAATGAAACCCTTAAACTCACCACTATTAGAGCACAATTTATTAAGAAACGGGTCTTTTGTAGACACACTCTTAATTTCAACATTTTGGTCAGTTTCATGAAAGAATTCAACATCACCTAGGTCTTCCTCCTCATCACTAGAACAATAGTAATCACTAGACTCATATCCCTCATCTGTTTCTATGGCTTCTGTTCTGTTCCTACATTGTATAGCATCTTCATCTAGATGTTCAACATACAAGTCAACAACCCATTTTGATTCATAACCACATGCTACAAATGCCTGAACATCATCATCATTCCTAATCTCCTTAATACCTATCCTTAATGGGGTTTCTATTTTGCAATAATAAAGTCTCTTAAGTGGAGAATGCACTAAATGATCAACTACATCAAAGAGTTGTACAAATGACATACCTTCAAAGCTAAGATCCGTAATTTGCTTCTCATCATAGTTCATATAACCAAACGATTTTATTGTAAATAGACCCTCATGTTTTAGGTTGACTGTGAAAGGTCGATTCTTGTCGGGTTTAGCTTTACCCATGTTTAATTTTACATGGATTTGATAAGTGTTTGTGAAATTTGGGATTTAGGGTTTGCGTATTTGGGTATTTGGAAATTAGGGTTCGTATCAATTTTGGGGGAAAAGTATTTGGGGGAAAACTGGTCAAACGTAAATTATATAAGTCAAAAAAAATTTACCGGGTCAACAGGTCACCAGTTGCAAGTTGGGGTGAAATTACCTAACTTTAACGGTTTTGCAAACTTTTGTTACATAACCTAATATTTTTCAAAGTTCGTTACATAACACGGGAAATTTTTCTGAGTTCGTTACCTATATGTGTAAATAACCCTTAATTGCACAAGCCAACGTTGCATGTAGATTGGGAACTATGGTAGCTTAGCTCACATGAACCTTTTGAATAATAAATGTGTACGTTCTTACTCTTTAATTGTAAAGCAATGCAAAGTGTGTACCCTATATATCATAGAGTTAATTGCATAAATTATCCCTAAACTTTGGCCAGATTGCATGTTTCGTCATAACCATTTTGAAAGTGCAAAAACCGTCTTTGTGGGAAACCTTTGAGCAAATTTTGGTCCCTGGTTTTAACCGACTTTAAATGCATTTCGTTAAAATTTACACGTTAGCCCATTTGGCTCGTGAAAATTGCAGCATCCATCCTTTAACTAACGGCTGTTTATAATCTTTAATTTTTGATTTCTTTAAAGTTTTTTTTATTTTTATAATATGTTTTATAAATACATACACGTTTTTATATATATACATTTTTATACTTATTTTATTTATATACGTTTGTATATACGTTTTTAAATATGTTTTTATATACTTTTTATATATGTTATTACAAAAATGATCTTATATACTTATTTATACGTTTTTATATACGCTTTTGTATACATTTTTATATATGTTGTTATATACATTATTAAAAAATATTTTTAAATATGTTTTTATACATTTTTTATATACTTTGTTACAAAAATATTCTTATTATATGTTTTTGTATACGTTTTAAATACATTTTTATATATGTTTTTATATACTTTTTATATATGTTTTTTGTATACGTTATTACAAAAATATACTTATTTATACATTTTTATATATGCTTTTGTATACATTTTTATATACGTTATTACAAAAACATTCTTATCATACGTGATGAGGCGAAAAATGAACCGTATTTAGGGGGTTATTTAAGCCCGGAATTGAATTTATTTGATCAAATATTGCCCTAAATCGTTCCTTTTGTGATTTTAGGTACTTTGGGAGTGAATTCTGGAAAAGGAAACATTTTGGACATTTTTGGAGCATAAAAGTGAAGAAAACGGCAAAGACTTAATTTTCCATGCTGAGAACAGTACCTGATGGCGTCAAGAAGGGAATTGTGACGGCATCAGGAGTAAAATCCATGACGACCCAGTGAAAACCTGAAGGCGTCAAGAGAAGGGTGTCAAGAGTTAAATTGGTGACGGCCTGAAGATGGACTACACGTGACGGCGTCAAACCCAGATCTAGGCAGTCCGAGGAGTTTATTGGCGGCGAGATGACGGCGTCAGACATTTACTCTTGACGCCGTCACCTCACAAAATCTATATATACTTTTCTATTTTACATTCATTAGAAGAGGAACTTGTGTGGAGAAAACTAGGGTCGAACCTAATAAACCCTAGGTCGTTTGTAACAGTATTTTCAAGGGTTTTCACCCCTTGAAACCTTTCATGTTCAATTAAGATAAGTCCTCTTTCAATTCATTCAATATGTCTATGTGTTGTTTGAATATATCTTATGCTTGTCTTGATATTAACATGCTAGGCTAGATCTTTCATGTGTTTGCTTAGATATAATGAAACCTAGATGTTGATTATAGGTTGATTGCTTGTTTATAGTTGTAATGGATGAATGATTTCAATGTTAGGCTTAAGAAAACTGGCAGATCTCTATTGTGTAACTTGCTTGAACGTCTTAAGAAACATGAACCGATGTGTACTAGGTTTTTATGGTTGTATTTAATGCATGAGCGAATTCTAGTGATCCCATGTTAGGAGCTTCTTAGCCGGCTCGACATAGGAGTGAAGTAGGAGCTTATAGGATTGGGGAAGTAATTACGCCACCCCATGAATGGTATTAAGGAATACAATCCGTCATCCACGCAACTGTAACAAGTAATTAACCTGTAAAAGATATCTAGGAAGTAGTGAAATCTAAGTAAACACAATTCTCCCATATATTGCTCACACCTCTATCTTAATTTAGTTTATTTTTATTTTTATTATTTTACTTTGATTGCATCTTAGTTATTTGGTTAGTTGACTTGCAACTAATTCCGCCCACTCCTTCAAAAATTGAGATTTTTATTTGCTTTTCATAAAACATAAAAATACAAAAAGAATCATCCCTCATCTCTAGACCTAGTCTTTAGGTTTTCTAATCCTAGCGACACTATTCCCAAGTTGAACGATCAATCCCCCGGTACTTGTCACTATACTATACTACAACGATCAGGTACACTGCCTGGTGGGGGTTGTAAGCTTCTCGAGATCCCTCGAGAGGTAAAGCCTGGTGCAATTCCCACGCATCAAGTTTTTGGCGCCGCATCCTGGGAATAGTTATTGTCTAGGTTAGAATTTCTTTTTATTAGGTCTACTTGCTAGATTCCTTTCTAGTAAGATTTTTATTTTTATTTTTAGGTTCTCCTTAGTCTATCTTTTTCTTCGTGCCTTTGTTAGTAAATTAAATTCATTGACTATTCTGTTGACCATTATGGAAAACGCGAATCCACCCCTTTCCCCTAGAGAAGTGGCCTTGTTACGCGAACAAATTGAGAGTGAGATTAGGGAACTTAGGGAGCTTAATAGGTTGATTAGGGTTGAGCTCGACCATGCATTTAGTGACCTAGCGACTGCCTTGTATTCAAATAAGGACCTAGGACCTAAGGATTTTGAGAATGTGGTTGAAGAACTTGAAGAAGGGGAGATTGATCCAAAGCTAGATGATTATTTTAATCTATACCTCACTAAGGAGGAGATTGCGTATTATAATAATCTTATTGATAACCCTCGACCTCCTTTTACTAGAATCGAACCTAAGATAAAGAGAGGCGATCATAAGAATACTAAGATACCATGTATGATTGGGTATAGACATGTTGACAATGCTTACATTGACTTTAAATCCCCAATCAACATTATGTCCTCAAGTATTTATAATGATATAGTGAAAACAAGACTTGGACCTAGAAGAGATCCCAAATACCCCGGTGGAGTTTGTAACTTTGTCGGGAGAATTAAAGGTCTACATGTCTTTGTTGGGAATTTTACTTATATCACTGACTTTATGGTTGTTGAAGATCTTGCTAATGTTATTGATTATCGCTTATCCAATGTTGTCTTTGGTAAACCGTTTGTTGAAGAGTCCAAGTTAGAATATGATGAGATAGAAGGGACAATCCGATTTGCGAGTAACACCAATAGGATCACTTATAGGATGCCTAATAGAATGAAAGAATTTCGTTTTGTGCCCCGATCTGACATGGATAACATTGGTGCTTTTGAGGACATCAATGAAGAGGATAAGAAAAAGGGCATGGATTATGTATGGGAAAAGAAGAGTCTCTTCTACAAAGATTGCTTGACTCTAGGACCGAAGTATAAAGTCAATAAGGAATTTGCCCATAGGATTATAGGAGTGATTGAGAAAAAGGTGATTGGTTTCTATAAAGAACATTTACCATCAGAGAGTGAAACCAACGATGAGGTCACGTAGTAACCCATGACCTTGAGTCTAGCTACAAGACTCGTAAATGAAGAAAAACGCTTCTTGGGAGGCAACCCATGTTTTGTGTGATTTTTATTTTTGTTTGATTGTTATTTGCTTCCGTATGCATGCTTTATTTTTATTGTTGGTAGATCATGTTTCATACTAAAATGGTGAAAATACTTTATTTTGTTGTTTGGCTTAGTCTTAACTTCATCCAAGGGTATTTCGCAAAAGATAAATGTTAGGGGAAACCCCAAATATGTTTTTAAGAAACAAACTCGATCATGAATCTCCACAATATTAAGTGAACATGTATATTCGTATTTGTTAGAGTCAAATGCTTGTATCGAGTCATAATGATGTTTTGCAGGATTTTCCAGGAAGTAGGACAAAGTTTTTCCAGAAATTTTCCGGAAACTTAACATAAGAATTTCTGCAGGTCACTTCTGACGGCGTCAGGAAGTAACCCCTGACGGCGTCACGTGTAAAATTCTGGAAATTTTACCAGTTTTGTTTTTCTAACGGAGTCTTAAAGTTTTTGTTGAATCTTTAGTTTTATAATCTCCAGGAAATCTGCAAACATCATTCCACAAGCATTATATCTTACTTTGCTTTCTAGGATTTATTAGCATATATAGATTGCCGCCGATTTTACGCGAGGTTGCCTTGTCTGTTTTCTCAGGTTTAACAGGTTATGTTCGACAAGAAGATGATTTATTTTTCTGGAAGGGAAGCTTTGATTGTTCATTTTCTTGGAGGAAGATCTAACCTTACTACCTTATTATCCATACCGAGCGAATCAGGGGAGTATTTGATTTCATTCTTTTTACTTATTTCACTTTTACATTCTTTACTTGAACATTGGGGACAATGTTCATCCTAAGTGTAAGGGGAGGGTAAAATGATGATACCTTATAGATACACTTTCACTTGAGTTTGTTTGTTTGATGGTAGATGTGTAATAAAACTATGAGAAATACTTGTTAGTGTAATTTTAGCGCCAAATTTAAATTTTTTTACAACATTTAGGAGTGAAACTTTAGCCATAGCAAGCGTCTCATGGATAGGAGTCGTATGACTAGCACAAAACCGTACTATTCAGAAAAATTTTCCACCCAAATATGTGAGGCTCGCCTTTAGATTTGATAGGAAAAGCATTTACTATTAGTGCTTATGAGTGTACCGGTAGCATTTAGATTCTAGAACTTGCGTTAGTGATGCATCCCGAGACCGCTAGTGAGACTACATTCGTGTAGTAGGATTTACTACATGATAAGAGGCATTAGGATCACCCTTGTGTTAAACCCGTATCATAATTACTTGACCATTTAAGTCATATTACTTGGCTAGTTAAGTCAACTAATTTTTCCCACACCTTAGCGTTGTACTCATTTTTAGTACACGAAACCCCTAGTACACCCCTCCGAGCCTATCTTTTCGTTTCTACCTTTAAGCATCTTACTTAAAGGAAGAATTTGTTATACCCCACTTAAATGTACAACCAAATCGCCTTAGCCTTCCGTGTATGCACTCATTTTTAGTGCATTATTGTTATTTGTTAAACCCTTAGTTGATTATCTAATTGATTACATGGTTGCTAAGTCGAGTCATATCCTTGTACATATTGTTTTGGGACGATTGAGACTCATGGGTAAAGTACTTATTTTATGGAGTAATGGGGAAGAAAATCATTTATTACCCCCATATGTACGTTAATCTTAAAAGTACTCCAAGTGTTTTGATTATCTTAATTCGAGTCATTAGATTAGTTTATTGTAAAGTATGTAAAAATTCAAGTGTAAGGGGAATGCTCATTCCCTATGATGTATTATTTTGGATGGTAGGGTAAGAGTGTATGCAAAAAAAATAAAAAAATAAAAAAAAAAAATAAAATCAAGAAAAAGAAAAAAAAAATAGAAAAAAAAGAGAAAAAAACATACGAACTACCATCCCGTTTCATTCTATGTTTGTTTTATATTTTTATTATTTTTCATTTATTAGCTTAAGTCGAGTTTAGTCTTGGCTTAACAACGCCATATTGTACATGTAATTAACCAAGATTATTAACTCGCCACCAGTAAAGACTGCCTATATCCAACAAAACCGTGTATTCCATATCCCTACACCTAACGTTACAACCATTTTAAAAGACCTCTTTGATAGTTTATCCTAGGTGCTTACGCCATGTGGTGGAGGTTTGATCATTTCCCAAGCCCATGGTAATCTATTTTGCTATGACAGGTAGTGAGAGATGTTTTCCATTTTCATAATGTGATATATACTTTATTACACCCGAGAGATGTGAGTATCTAAACACTATTTGTGAGGTGCTAGTGTATGACCTCCGTGCTTGTCTTTGGTATTTAGTGGAACGATTATTTGTTGTAATTACTTTTATATTAGTGTTAAATGACCCCTAACTTGTATTTTGATTAGAATAAAAGCGCATTTGCTTAAGGACAAACAAATCTCAAGTGTAAGGGTATATGATGAGGCGAAAAATGAACCGTTTTTAGAGGGCATTTAAGCCCAGAATTGAATTTATTTGATCAAATATTGCCCTAAATCGTTCCTTTTGTGATTTTAGGTACTTTGGGAGTGAATTCTGGAAAAGGAAGCATTTTGGACGTTTTTGGAGCATAAAAGTGAAGAAAACAGCAAAGACTTAATTTTCCATGCTGAGAACAGTACCTGACGGCGTCAAGAAGGGAATTGTGACGGCGTCAGGAGTAAAATCCATGACGACCCAGTGAAAACCTGAAGGCGTCAAGAGAAGGGCGTCAAGAGTTAAATTGGTGACCACCCAGTAAAATCCATGACGACCCAGTAAAATCCATGATGGATTACACATGACGGCGTCAAACCCAGATCTAGGCAGTCCGAGGAGTTTATTGGCGGCGAGATGACGGCGTCAGACATTTACTCTTGACGCCGTCACCTCACAAAATCTATATATACTTTTCTATTTTTCATTCATTAGAAGAGGAACTTGTGTGGAGAATACTAGGGTCGAACCTAATAAACCCTAGGTCGTTTGTAACAGTATTTTCAAGGGTTTACACCTCTTGAAACCTTTCATGTTCAATTAAGATAAGTCCTCTTTCAATTCATTCAATATGTCTATGTGTTGTTTGAATATATTTTATGCTTGTCTTGATTTTAACATGATAGGCTAGATCTTTCATGTGTTTGCTTAGATATAATGAAACCTAGATGTTGATTATAGGTTGATTGCTTGTTTATAGTTGTTATGGATGAATGATTTCAATGTTAGGCTTAAGAAAACTGGCAGATCTCCATTGTGTAACTTGCTTGAATGTCTTAAGAAACATGAACCGATGTGTACTAGGTTTTTATGGTTGTATTTAATGCATGAGCGAATTCTAGTGATCCCATGTTAGGAGCTTCTTAGCCGGCTCGACATAGGAGTGAAGTAGGAGCTTATAGGATTGGGGAAGTAATTACGCCACCCCATGAATGGTATTAAGGAATACAATCCGTCATCCACGCAACTGTAACAAGTAATTAACCTGTAAAAGATATCTAGGGAGTAGTGAAATCTAAGTAAACACAATTCTCCCATATATTGCTCACACCTCTATCTTAATTTAGTTTATTTTCATTTTTAGTATTTTACTTTGATTGCATCTTAGTTATTGGGTTAGTTGACTAGCAACTAATTCCGTCCACTCCTTCAAAAACCGAGATTTTTATTTGTTTTTCATAAAACATAAAAATACAAAAAGAATCATCCCTCATTTTTAGACCTACTCTTTAGGTTTTCTAATCCTAGAGACACTATTCTCAAGTTGAACGATCAATCCCCCGGTACTTGTCACTATACTATACTACAACGATCAGGTACACTGCCTGGTAGGGTTGTAAGCTTCTCGAGATCCCTCGAGAGGTAAAGCCTGGTGCAATTCCCACGCATCAATACGCTTTTATACATGTTATTATATACTTTTTTATACGTTTTTATATAAGTTTTTGTATACATTTTTAAATACCTTACTATATACTTTTTACAATGTATACAAAAAGGTATATAATAACGTATATAAGAAAGTTTTTGTAATAATGTATATAAAAACACATTAAAAATGTATATAAAAATGTATATAAAAACATATACAAAAAGGTATATAATAACGTATACAAGACTTGTATAAAAACGTATATAAAAGTGTGTATACGAATGTTTTTGTAGTAACGTATATAAAAACATATATAAAAATGTATATAATAACATATACATAAGCTTATATAAAACGTATAAATAATTATGTAAGAACGTTTGTTTAATAACGTATATAAAAAGTATTTAAAAACGTATTTCACAACATATATAAATACGTATATAAAAGATTATAAAAACGTCCGTTCAAAAAAGAAAGAGAGTATAAAAACGTATATAAAACATGTATGTTTTATAAAAACATATTTATAAAAATTTAAAAAAAAAGAAAAAAAAAAGAAAAAGAAAGAAAATTTAAAATTATAAACGGCTGTTAGTTAAAGGATGGATGTTGCAATTGTCGCGAGCCAAAGGGGCTTACGTGTAAATTCTAACGAAATTCACTTAACGCCGGTTAAAATCAAGGATCAAAATTTGCTCAAAGGTTTCCCACCGGGACGGTTTCTGCATTTTCGAAATGGTTGGAACGAAACATGCGATCTGGCCAAAGTTCAGGGACGATTTATGCAATTAACTTTATATCATACTAGTATTAGAGCATCTACAATGGGGGAAAGTCTTAAAGACTTTTTGCATTTAATGCATTTAATGCTCAACTTAATTAATGACTAAAGCTTTTTGCAAAGACTTTTAGTTTACAAAGTCTTTGTTAAAAAGCTCTTCAAAAAGTCTTTCATGCAATGTCAAAAACCCCTTTAAATAGCTTTTTAGAATGGTGAAAAGCTTTTAGATGGTTTACCCATTGTAGATGCTCTTAGTATATAGATTTATACTGTACCATACTTATGTGTATTTATGTATCCTTTATAGGGACCATGGAAATCTCATTTTCATCATTAATCCATAAATATTCAAGATTTGCTCGTAACCACTTCAGGGGCGATTCATGATATATTTCGTTACTAGGGTATGCACTAGTACTGCAAAAATCATAATTCGGATACGCATAATCATCCAAAATGTTATTTTATTTCTGAATACAATTTAATTGATTTGCCAAAGATCTATAAGGGGGTGGCATCGTAGTCGGTATGGGCTTCGGTGTATATCACTCGGCATCCCCAATGCCAATCCGTCGGCATCATGAATTCGGCATGCTCATCGGGGATGTTCACCGAATCGATATGAAGACTAGTATTTAATTTTTTGACCGTTAGACTAATTAATTAGTCGACCGTTTGGTGGTTTTTTCCAAAAAAAATAAAAATAAATTTCCTTTAAAGTTGAGGCATGGTTAGGCATCACATTGCCACTAAAAATAAGTAGTTAGGCATGAAATGTGTTGGACTCATTTTATTGGCTAATTACAATATACTTTGAGGCATGGTTAGACAACATTGCCACCCCCTAAGGTATATCAATTAGTTTAGCTCACATACAAATTAGTAGTTGCGAGTGCACAATTGCACATTCGCGCAAGCTAATTGAGCAGTTGCACACTCGTGCAAACTAACTTGATATCGCCATGAGAAATACCGAGAGTCAGGAGGTTAAAGGTCCAAAGGGGTAGCACATTTGGTTAAGGAAAGTGATTTGCTCACTCCATAAAATGATTGGGGCACTCCAATTCATTATGTTTGGACATTTATATCCTGACAGTTACCCTTACATTTTCACCCATGTGAGGGTATAAAAGTCCAAATACAATTAATTGGAATGTCTCAATCAATTGATGAAGTGTGCAAATCATCTCCCTTTGATTAAGGTCGTTTTACGACATTTGTCTTGTCTTTGTCTTATAACAAGTATCGTCACAAACATAGGTGAGAAAAAAAAAATTGTCATTCAAAAAAGAAGAACTTTGATATTTTCTGAATTATCCAGTTTGAGAATTTCATGATACTGAAACACCTAAAGTCGAAATCATGATTGTCAGGATCCGGATCTTGATCTTAGGATCTTACGATTTTACGATACTGCAAAGCAAAAACAATCCGGATCTTACATAGGATCTTTGAAAGCTTAAGATCTTATAGGATCCCGATCTTGACCATAAGATCTTAAGATCTCATCCAATCCGATCCTACTTTTCTCGGATAACAAACTAAAAAACTGCAAATTTATAGATTATTTTTTGTATAATTTAAAAAACAACATGTTAATCTTATTAAACATTTCATAACCATAATTTAGGACAACATTTCGATGAGACATTCATATAATTTTGCGTCTATGATATATAATAATTTGTAATTTGTATAATATTACAAAAACTATTAAGAAAATGACATTATAGTAGGATCTTAAGATCCCGATCCGATCTTATGATCACGATCTTGCAAAAACGAAAACGATCCTAGGTAGAATTCCGATCTTGAAAACCTTGTTCGAAATATTACAATCTAAAAATGTCACACTATTCATATTACCTATTAATCATCTATTGTGGCACATACCAAAAATACTGACACATTAAAAAGTTGTACTATATTTCTCTGGCCTTGATCAACTTAAGCATTTGTCTCACTTAAAAAGTCAAAGAAACTCGAAGTAAAGTATTCGTGTAAAAATTGTGTAACTTATTATTTTAGTGGGGACGAGATTATTATTTTTATTTTCATTGATCCAGAGTTTGGAAGATGATGAGATAGCGAGATATGATGATTATTGAATAGCGATGGTAACTTGTGAGCCTGACCAAACTTAAATGTCGAGAGTAAATGCATATTTACGTATTTTCTGAAATGGTAATGACTCATTTTCTCTACAGTCTGCCAGCGGATGAAATGTTTGTCAATGTCATTCAAAATAGCCTTTTAAGTTTAAGTTTAAGTATTTATTTATTTATTATTATTTTTTTTTAATATATATATATATATATATATATATATATATATATATATATATATATATATATATATATATATTTTTGAGAAGATTCTTACAAGTTGTTTTTACAACTTGATTCAATTTGGACGTACGTGAGTCATTGAATTTGATCAAATGTCTCAAATCAAAAAAGAGGGTTTAATCAGTTTGAGTCGTCCCGGGTTCTATTTCTGCAAACAACCACGAAGTGGTCACGCCAACCTCCTGAAAAAAAAGGGCTTAGTCAGTTTGAGTCTGTTCTGCAGAGTGTTCAAAACCTTATGAATTAGTCGGCCAAAACGTTAGAAAAAAAATTTTTTTTAAAAAAAAAAAAAAAAAAAAAAAAAGCTTCTTTTAATTTGAGCTACATGCCCCTAAGTTGACTCACTTGTAAAAACAACTAGAGACAATCCTTCTCCACTTTTTTATTTTTTATTTATTTATTTATCTATTTATATTTTAGGGTGACCTAAAATTTTGTCAAGTTTCTCAAGTGGAGGGTACCAATGTATGATGCATTTTGTACCGCATTGTATTGTCTCTTATGGACATGCACAGATTCACACTTCAGGTCAATTTAGATAAAATAAAAGAAAATTGGATATATGCCGTCAAGTTGATACTCTAGTTATGAGATTGATACGTTTTTTCTATTCAAGTACATGATTTTTCTTATATTTCATTTTGTTGATATGAGAGTTTTCTTATTTTTCTATTTGTTGGAATAAGGCTCGGTGTAGTAAGGAACTCTATCACACGTTATCTATCGTTGTGATAATTTGTCTCCATGTATTGGTGATGGCATATTGTTAATTTTAAAAGTTACGAGATTGGCGCTGGCTGCCACATTGCGGGTAGGCGTGTTTTTTTGCATTGTTTTATTGCCGTTTTATGTGACTGTTCTAGAGCATGCAATGATTTCAAAACACAATTAAACAAATAAAATCACAGGTTACAACTCGATCCTAATAAAGCAGCCTCAATTTTGCATCTTTACCTGCTCAAGAATATGAGCACTGGAATACCAAAATGTATTACGACCTTCATCGCTATCAAAAGTGAATATTTTGAGCTGACAGTCACTTTCTAAAGGCTTTGACATATCCCACAACACTCCATTTACTTGAGCGCAATCAAACCATCTGTAGCTAAGGATTTTGGTAACTCTTTAGCGATATCAAATGGAGTTGTAGCCCATTTCTTTTCCTGCTTGACAGTCCCATAAGATAATGTAACCCTATCAAGCATTTAAAAACTACCATTAGCTAAAGCACACCATCAGTTAGAAAATATGTTAGAAAATATGCTTCAAGAATCAAGATACTTAAGGGCTATTTGGGCAAGCTTATTAGTTCCTAGTGTTTGGACTGAAAGGCTATGTAAATTCAGAAAAATTTATAAGTCTACTCTTTCCGCCTTATGAGCTGACCAAGTTGAGCTTATTGCCTTAAAAAAGCTATAAGTTCAGCTTGATAAGCCAACGCTTAGCAGAAACTGAAACCGAATCAAACACAAAAATCACAAAAATATGCCACGTAATCAGAGAAGGGTATTGACCTCTAAAAGGATCATCAAATATAAGATACTCACCTAAACCAGTGGCTTCAAACTCTCCAGAATCCTGGTATCTGCTGCAAGAAATTCAACCAAGACGTACCAAGTCATAAATTATTTGAGGTTTTTAAAAATCTATACTATATAATTAGAAATTAGCGAATGTTCACTACAAAACTTTTTTTTTAAAACAATCAAGCCTGTAAACATATTCCAAATATAAGATACTCACCTAAACCAGTGGCTTCAAAACTCTCCAGAATCCAGTGGCTTTTGCTGGTGCCGATAAACATCTTGCATGCAAAAATCAACTTAATATGGATTCAGAATGAGCCAATAAATGCGAAAAATATGACAAAAAACAGTTCTTACTCCCAAGGGACATCCGAAAGAAGCATTCAATATAGTTGTTGATGTAGGTGCAGTTTCTGACTCAGATTGCCTGCAATGACAATAATATCAGAGGTTTGATAAGAGCCCTCTAAACTGATACATCGCAAACTTATGCTCTAGACAATTTACAACTTTTACATACAAAGTTTTATAAATGGTCAATCCAAAGCAGCTGAAAAGCAAAAAGGTCTTTGAAAACATGTGACATACAGTGAACACAATTGTAGTTCACACAGATTAAAAACCAAGTAAGAAAATGGTGCATTTTTCTGAATTCAGTTACCATATTGCGAACTATATTCAAGAAGCCTTAACTTCCTATACGGAAAGCAGAGAGAAAAAGTCGGCCCACTAACGTCGACGTGTTGTTGCTGGTATGACTGATGGCACGTCAGCTGTTGTTGAAGACTGACCCTGTGGATCACGTGCGTCTACAATGACTGGAACACAAAAAGATTAGAAACACGCTAACTGAGGTCGACTAAAAATTTTAAAATGTAAGTGCATTAATATTGGAACGTACGATATTCGGCTGAACCTCCTTTTGCGAGCATCATACGCACACTGGCCATTGACTGTAATTCCAAAGGTACAACAAATGAGTGTACTAAAAGTGAGGAAAACTGCCAATTGCTAAACACATCATACCTGGAGGGAAAGTGGGTTGCGTTTGTGTATTGTTCAAGGACGTGCGGATAGGATTTCAAGTATTTTTATCTCAATTGTAGTGCAAGTAAGGCTGAGCATCGGTCCGAGACCTGACCGGACCGACAAAAACCGAGACCGAATTAAGGTAAAAACCGGGACCGAGACCGAGACCGAATATGGTCAGTCCGGTCGGTCTTCGGTTGGTCCGGTCCAAAAAAGCAATATGTTGGCAAGATTTTCGGTTTTTTGGTCGGTCCGGTCCGACGACCGAATTAGCCAAAAAGCCTAGACCGAGGACCAGACCGAATGTGGTCGGTCCGGTCTCGGTCGGTACGTCGGTCGGTCCGGTCCGTTCGGGTCGTTTGCTCACCCCTAAGTGCAAGTGATAAACAAACACGGAGACACAATTCTCCACTGAGCTAAGACCATAACCTGAAAGTCACCATTTCTTTCTAATCAGTATAAGTAGACACAAACATGATATAATATAAACCAATATAATCGTGCAAAAAGCTCACGTAAAGGGGGTGTACATTTAGATATCCCATTACAATACATAAGCTAATCATAATTAAGTCATATAAACAGATTGCAAAGAATCTAAGATTTTTAAAAATTTCCAATATAATTCATAACAGTTAAATTAGTTTCGCTTTTTTTAAGTTTTAGTAAATATACTTGTGCGGCACTGTTTCTAATACTATCCGTACCATTTTCTGTTAGCTCATCTGTAACATCGTTCAAGACAACAACAATATCATTAGCTATGCTCTTCTCTGTTGATAATTCAACCTCACCTTCATCAAGCTCCCACCGCGGAAATGTAACCACTTTAATTCCAGCACCACATCTCTTAATACCTCTAACTGAAGTTCCGGCTTCGTGTTCAAACATTTTTCTAGATACCTAAAAAAACAAAACCAAACATCACATAAAATTCATAAATTGCCATTTATAGAAAAACTATACTTAAATCATGGTCTCGCCATTAAATCCAATCTAATAAGCTGAAAATATAAGCAGTTCCAAATATCCGGAACTATTCTATATCTGCCAATGTAGAAGCAATACCTGAAACCGGGCATCTATACAGCCACAATCAGAACCCTGTTTTGAAGACTCGGTGAAGACTCAAATGGTATGTATGGTGAAACATACGTATTAAATATAATGCCTTTGTTTTTTAGGTAACCTGTAATAAAACGTGAGAATACAATGCCGTCAACAATTTGAGGCAGCCAGTCAACATTGACCATCGAGATATAAAAATACGAAACGATAAAACATTGTTAGTACATCTGTGAGTGATTGTATATAGGGTTGCACATGCAGCAGTCACATCACCAAAAACGGATGTGGAAGACCTTCCTGGTGTGCTTGTAGAGACGTCTGCATACGCACCCATTGAACGACCAAAAACGGACGTGGTAGGCGTTCCAGTTGTGACAGCACCATTACCGGGGAAAAAGAAGCATTAGCAGGGACACACGGCTCGCCTATTAAAATAGCGCAAAAACATGGCCATGTGTCACAACAAAAAGGCAAGATATGTTGACGCAACAGGCGCACATTGAACTTACATTCATGTATGCGTAATGGATGCGGCTGTAGAAGCAAAGAACAATGGCGACTGGTAGAAGCAGCCAATGCATCTACAAAATAAAGCGGGACAATTTTAAGTATATGAGGTAATAGCAACAAAGGCATAAAAAGTAGAAGATAAAAAGCTAAACATCGAATGAGGCATTCAAAAACATATAGTAACTGACCCTCTTGAACAGTAACAGGCGTGATGCTATTGGACCCGAGTCCAATGTCCACTGAAACAACGACGGGAAAAGACAAATGAACAACTTTAACCGTAGGAATAATGAGATGCAAAAAATAAGAGAGTGATGCAGCAAAATTCCAGCAATATAATTAGAAGAAAGTAACACAATACACACGCGACGGTGTGAACCGGCTAAATTCTCAAAAAAAACCGTCAAGAAAACATTTTGAAAACTGACACCGAAGAGAA
Organism: Artemisia argyi; assembly: GCA_030686995.1. Taxonomy (NCBI): domain Eukaryota; kingdom Viridiplantae; phylum Streptophyta; class Magnoliopsida; order Asterales; family Asteraceae; genus Artemisia; species Artemisia argyi. The sequence continues at coordinate 40,428,630 of CM060693.1, read as the reverse complement.
ACGATAAAAACAGAGCTAAAAAATAGAGTATACTGTTACCCGTGGACGCTGGCATGTCATCTACTTTCCTTTTGCCTTTTCAAGTAACATCTGCAAAACAATAAAGTAACTAAATAATACACATGATAAAGTATCTGTAATTAACATTTGTCCTTAGATTAATTATAGCAACAATCATACAAATAAATGAAATGGAAAAAATAGAGAAACATCATTACTGTTCCAGGAAGAAGTACAAAACAATAAGAAAGTAGCCAATTACTTGTTAAGAGGCACTTCATTTGAGCCCCATTTCATCACCCGTACCCACCCTTCTCATCTCCAAAACCCACCGTATCGCAAGGTTGTTTGCAACAATATCTCCAACGTGCCAGCGAAGCAAACGTGCAAAAAAAAAAGATAAAAAATAAAACTCATAAGACATAGAATAAAGTCAACCTTTTTTTAAACAAACTTCAAACAACTTCTGAAAATAGTACAATATTCAACCACAACCATGTTAACATAAACTTAAGAAATGATAATGTGGAAACACAAAAATTACCTTGGACAACAGATGATCTTTAGAAAGCTTATACTCGCTGTTAACAGGGTCCTTCGCAAAACACGTTCATCGACCGTCGAGAAGTACTATAAAACCTGCAAGTTTAGGATAAATTAACATGGAACAGGTCTTGAACAATAAACTATAACTAAAAGCAAGAACTATCTGTGTTGTCTATTCAATTAATTCAACTGTTAATCCGAACAAAATCAAATAAGCTTATAAACAACAAATCTAATTAAATAATTATAATTAAAAGGTTACATACCTTTGCATATCCGCCAAGCAAAAAACCCCAAAATTGGAACCCTATTAAGTTAACCCAAACAAAATCAAATAAGCTCATAAACAACAAATCTAATTAAATAATTATAATGAAAAGCTTACATACCTTTGCATATCCGGCAACCAAAAGCCCCAAAATTGGAACCCTAACTCATCTCTGGTACGTAGGTGTGTGCAGGTGTGTGTGTGTGCGTGTGTGTTGGTCAAGTTTCTGGATCTGTTATCCTTATCTAAGCATAGTATTAACTTTTTTTTGGACCGGACAACACTGAAGATGAATCATAGGTTACCGGCAAGCAAAGCAGGCCAAAAGTGGCCCAAAAAGTTTTGGCGGGAAAATGCTACAGTGTAGCTACAGGGCAATACGGCGCCTTTTTTTTCAAGGTTTAATTAAACTGATAATGTGAGTGTTTTGTTTGAGTATGTTCGCGTTTAGTAAGATAGAGGTAAATAGTGAATAGTGAATTATTGTTACGGGGCACATGTTATGAAAGGTTGCGAGAAAAGAAACTAATGTGACACCTACATGAAAATGATGGTGGCCACCCCTTGCACTAACGATGCAATCACTTTTTCTAATCTGCGAACGCAAACTAGAATTTGTGTTCATTTTTAAGTATAAACTAGAAATCATTGGCATCTATACTCACATGGGGTCACACGGTAGACTTAGACCCTTCAACAAGTCATGCTTTGATGTGGTAGTTCAAATAACGACTTGGGTAGTTTGGATATATTAGAATCGGGCTTGTTTTGATCTAAAGCCTCGTAGAAAGTGACTATCTCACGGACAAAATCAAGCTTTTTACTCACAATTGGGTTATCAACAGGAACAGAATCTGCAAGCCTAAATGGTTTGATTGGTTATGTAATCTGAAGTTTACTCGTACTTATAATTGCTAGCTTGTAACCTTATTTTCCTAGTTATTTGTTTGTCTTTAATGAATTGCGGTTCAGAAAAGGAAATATATATACACACACTAGCCAAATGGAAATATATATACACACTAGCCAAATAAGTTTTATAATCGGGCAAATCTTTGCAATTCATGAGGTATTTACTTCAAGAATACTATATGTTATCTATGTCAACTAGAATTTATATCTTGCCTATGAAGTTCAATGCTTTCGTATAATATTTTTATTAAACATTATTAGAGTTCATGCAATATCTCACATGAATAGCTCCAACGCTGTAGTCAATTAAGAGACCACTAGCCAAATAAGTAAGTGTGTATCTAAACAACACATTGGGAAAACTTACAACTAGTTTTTACTGAACTTTTTTGGGTTGGAATACATGCACACACATTGTTTAAGTCCGAACACGATGTATCAAAGCTATACATGGGGAGGAAGCAGGTGTCGATCAAAATAGATGTAAAAGTAATGGCGTTTGGTCAAAAATCGTTGGCTCCATTAACCAACTACACTCATGCAGCATTGTTCCAAAACATACCTTGCATTATAAACTGGGTTGTGGTACGAAGGTACGGTTTTGGAAGGACAACTGGAGTATTGATACACCATTTCCCCATTGTTATAATAGATTATTTAGATCGGATCCTGAACCTAATTGTATGGTTATTGATCGGTTTGTAAATGGTGAATGGAACTTCAAATGGATAAGACCAATTACAGGCCGAAATCTTGATTCCCTGGCATGTTTGACGACAGAGTTGGAGCAGGTAGCGAGTTTTGAAGGCCAAGATGAGTTGCGTTGGAACATTGGATGTGATGGCACGTTCACGGTTAAAGACACGAGACACCATATTGACGATATCATTCTTCTAACGCTTGAATCTCCTACAATCTGGTGCAAATGTATTCCTAGAAAGGCAACATTTTCCTATGGAGACTTTAGGTTGGATCGTCTCCCTTTTTGACTAAATATTTCGAAACGAGGATTGGATATTCACTCTATAATGTGCCCTTTATGCTGGAACGGTATGGAATCAAATGATCATTTATTTTATACGTGTGAAGTGGCGTCGGGTATTAGGTGGTTAATTGAGGCTTGGTGTGACTTGCATTTCCCGAACCTTATTTCTTCATCAGAATGGACAACATGGATAGATAATATGCGGTTATCAAAGGATAAGAAGACTCGTATCCAGGTGATCATGGCAGCTACTTGGTGGTCTATCTGGAAATTTCAAAATTCAGTTACATTCAATTCTCAAAATTTGAGAAAATGTGGCTTGTTTGATAGCATTAGACTTAATTCATTTTCTTGATTATAAAGTAGAAGTTCTATATTTTTAGCTTGGCATGCTAAAAACACCATTGTAATTTTTCTAGCTTATTTATAGTTTTTCTTTATATTTATATACTTGCTGTTCCAATAAATAAATAAATAAATAAAATAAAAAGTGGCACACAACATGCTACTGGGACATTTGTCACGAGCTGCGATTATCGATTATTTAGCAAGAAACTACTTTTTTTTTTTTTTTTTTTTTTTTTTTTTTTTTTTTTTTTTTTAATCTCCAAAAAGTTATAAATCGGTGGGAACACCCTAATCCTATGCATCTTTTGATACCAACTGGACCTTTCCTCAAGGACTCGGCCTCATGCAATGAGCACATGTTCTCATTAACCTAATTAGTTGGGAGTTGAGATCTAACCCTAGGCCATTTTCTCCAATAGGCCCTCTTTGGACATGTCAATTGAGCATTTGCGGTAGAGGAATTGTATCAATATATTGATAAAACTAGCAAGAAGTTAAGAGAGAGAGAGAGAGAGAGAGAGAGAGAGAGAGAGAGAGAGAGAGAGAGAGAGAGCAATATAAGAGGAGACCGAGCCAATGAATCCAACTGAGGTTACGTTTCAAATCCATATGACATATCTATGAGTGTAGTAGAATTTTGATTGGGATAATTGGTAAAATAGTATAGTTGCCCTGGGTCTAAGCATATTTAGCTCTTTTTTGAAAAATTATCGTTTTAGCCCAGGTTGCCCTAAGCAACTAGTGCATAGCCAACTACAGAGTGCCACGTCGGGGCAACTTTTTTGTATTTTGGGCAACTTTTTTGTATTTTAGGCAACTTGAGGACACTTGTCATTTTTCGGTTGGCTGTACGAAAATTGCCCAGGGCAACCTGGGCTAAAACGGGAATTTTTCAAAAAAGGGGCTAAATATGCCTAAATCGCAGGGCAACGGGCCATTTTGATAATTTTCCGATTTTGATTTAAGCTTAAAATGTCTTTCTTTGACTGATTTAGATAGCGAGAAGCCATCTTATACGCCTGTTTTTGGAACTTTTTTGGCCATCTTCCGCTGCTAATGAACATGCTTTTTCGGGTTCTTATGATATAATGTGTGGTCATTTATCTTGGTACACAATGTTCTAAACAATACCAATAGTTTCTTTTCAACACATTTTCAGGATTTCCATTTAACAAATAATTTGGTTACTTACAGATTACCTATACTAAGCAAAACACTAGAAATTCCACTCATATAATATAGTAGTTTTGAGTGTTTCTAAAAATATATAATCGACAAACGGCTCTTATGTTTAGAGTAGAAAATAAATGGAGTGTATGAAATTGATGTTATCCAGTGGGATCTGGGATCCATTGGAGTTAAACTAGCCGGTTTATATGGGTTCTTTTATTTATTTTTATGTATCAACAATTACATAAACAATTTTTTTAATTAATCCCAAAGATAAATGACTTACTGGCATGCCAGCTTCCAAACTCTTCCAATTATACCTTATTATTATTTTTTTTATATTTTTTGGCAGCATTTGAAATATTATATTCTGCTCCTCAATTTCACTCAAATAAAAAATTCAGAATTTTAATGCTAAATTAATTACTCTTTGGGTCATAAATAACTTAAATGCTACATTAATCAAGGTTTTTAATTTTATTATATGTTCTGTAACAGTTGTTTTCATGTAGCAAAACCAAGAATGGAAATATTTTTCTTTAAATGTATTTTATTTTTTAGACAATGATTTTCTTATTAAATCAAAGGGGAAGTTTAACAAGTACTAAAAAAATACATCAAGTCAGCTGGGTACTAGCTTTCTAAGTTAGAAAAATGTTCACATCGTTATTAAATCAAATTAAGATAAATGGCCAATGACTTAATTGTATGATGTACTTGACTAAATTTGTAAATTACTTTACTTGTGCAAAATTGTAGATTAATTAACATTGACCTTTGTCTAATTGATATAGTAACTCTAATGATTCAAGTTTTAATCATATCCCTAAACCAAACTTTAAGCAACATTTCCTAAATAGTAAATGCATTTTAATAATCAAACGCTAATAGAATATGAAAAATCATACTATATAATAAAAGAAGTAAACCTATCGTATAGAAGTAAACCTTTTGGTTTTTATTCGATTAAGTTGGAGTATATTTTAATTATAGAAAATAATGATACTTATATCATTTTGAAACCATCGACGTATGGTTTTGGGTTTATGGTGTCGACTTATGTATATACTAAATTGTAGTTGACCCTTCAAAGTCTTTTACTTACGAGTCTTGTACTCTTGTATTTTATGAAAAGCGTAGCAATCAGTTTTCCACGTATATTAAGCAAAGAAAGATAGAAGAAGTATCATATTAAATGTTTAATATTTTCATTGCAAATAAACATTTAATTACCAAATTTCTTTAAAGGGTATCTCCTAAAAAGAAATAAACTTTGAATTTGTTTCTGTTTTCATTAGTTGTAAGAAACTAGAAGTATATTAATAGCAAATTTACACCAAAAAAGCAAGTATGGCTATAGTTTTGCACCACACCCACTTTCCTTGAACATAAAAAAGGTTGTAATTTAGTTTCTTTAAAGCATAAATTAATTAAAAGCTGATTAAGGAAAAGAACTTAAGTTTCTTACCCTAAACAGAAACAAAATGAAGTGTGTTACTTTTTATTAACTCCCCTTTAAGATACCATTTTATAAGAGAAAACTAGAGTAAATTGTAAAAACCGTTTTCTTGAATGTAGTCGCAGACTCGCAGGTGTAACACCTTCAAAAGTGCTGATACAATTTATGCAAAAAACTTTGTGTGCATAATCGTCTTCCTAAGGATTGCGTATGCCATTTCAAAGTTTCATGTATGCTCAAGACACAAACGAACTCACACGCTAAAGTTACCGCAAATCTTCATCTATATTTTCGAAGTTGTAAAAATTGAAAATAAAACGGTTTTTACAATTTACTTAAAAACTACTCCTTGCATTTTAAATTAATAGTCAACATTTTTTTTTAAATGACATAATTTAATTGTCTACTACAAAAAATAAATAGAAGAGTTCGATAGATTTTACCATATACTATGACTTGAAATTATTATTACAGACGTTAAAAAACTAGTTAATGATAAAATGTCATTCTTTTAAAAGGTACAGAAGAAAAAAACAATTTTTTTTTTTTTTTTTTTTTTTTAATTATGAAACAATAAGTTTAAGACGAGAAAGTATAATCTATCAATCCTTGGCGTTAGACTGTCACCAAACCATAAAGCTAGGTACTGTAACTTTATGAGTAAATTACATAAATGGTCACCGTGGTTTGTCTATTTTTTCACATTTAGTCACTGAATTTTTTTTTTACATACATGGTCATTGAAGTTTCAAATCGTTACAGATTCAGTAATTAAGGTTTCAATTTCGCTACATAAATGGTCATTGTGGTTTGAAACTTCAGTGACTATTTATGTAATGAAATGGACTGAATCTTTAACGATTTAAAACTTCAGTGATCATATGTGTCAAAAAAAGTGTTCAATGACTAAATGTGAAAAAGTAGACAAATCATAGTGACCATTTATCTAATTTATTCTAACTTTATCATATAGTATCACACATCATACACATACTTGTAGTATAAAAATACTTGTATGCAAAACAACTCTCACTTCTTTAATCCCTAAAAAAAACAAACACAATGCCAACCATCAAGAAAAAACTCATCCTCAACACCACCGCAGTCGCCGTGGGCTGCGGCAGCGGCTGCCGTAGAATCAAGCTCTCCAAACTCTTCCATCCAAAACCAATCAAATACAACTCAAACAACCACCACACGCGCCGCCGTCACCACCACCACCACCATTCCTCGGGCTCAACTTCATGGACAACCAACACAACAACAACCACCACATTCTCACCAAACACATCTGACTCCACAGTTGATGACTCAGAAGTAAGAAGCTTAAGAGCCGTACAAGGGTTTGGTCGTATAGGTGGCAATAGTTTAGCAGTTGAGAAAGACTCTGATGACCCTTATGTTGATTTCAGAGAATCAATGTTGCAAATGATTATGGAGAAAGAGATTTATGGTCAAGATGATTTAAGGGAGTTGCTTAACTGTTTTCTACAGCTGAATTCACCTTATTATCATGGGATTATTATCAAGGCTTTTACTGAGATATGGAACAATGTTTTGTCTTTCAAACACATGCAACACCATCATGAGAATAATAATCCTTATTAAGGCAACCTTGGTATATATGGTTCTTTTACTTTCATTACTTTTATGTACTTTACCGCTTTACATGTAATCTTAATCATTAAACTTTAAGTAACCGGTTAAATAAGGCCAGTTTCTACGGTTAAACTAACATGTTTAACCGGTTACATAAAAGTTTAGCGATGTGATTACATATAAATTAGTAAAGTACACGAGCTAGATAAAAGAAATGGAAGTGAAAAACCTATATAGTCAATTAACTCTTATATAATTGTGTAGGTATAATATGATTTTGTTAAAAGTGTAACAAAATCAGAATAGGGTTTAGTCTAGTTTAGCAGCTATTATGTATGTGATGTTATTAGCACTTAAAAAATGACTACATTATGTGCACTTGTGTTGTTTAATAGCTAGGTGTAGTAGAATTGTAGACTTTATTTTCAAGTGCTACTAACATCATTCTACAGTGTAATGTTTTAGTTTGTGTTATTGTGTTAAAATATGTATTAATGTCAGATGGTAATATTTGTGTGGTTTAACTATTTTTAAAGGTTATGTTATACAAACTATTTTGTGTGGTTTAACTATTATACAAGCCGGTTGATGCATTCAATGATTAGATACCTTCTTATGGGAGGCTGTGGAAGCTCTTGTATGTGGAAGTAATTATATTTTGGTTTGATTGAGTTCTATGTATTCATTTGCATGATATATGTTTCCTAGAAACTTTCTTATTTTTGGCATTTCTCTCCAATATTGGTCTATCTTTATTCTTCATTTTTCGATCATTATAGGACTTTAATGATGTCCAGATACCATTTTATTTAGTACGTAGTCGTACTTTAAATCCGTGTTATTTGTTTGTCTTCTTTTAACTTTTCTTTATTGAACTTCAACTTTTTTCAATAAGTCGTTAGTGACATGATTGATCACTTTTCTTTGTTCCCTCAGATAAATTTCATCCAACAGGAACTGCAAGCTCTCGAAGTTGAGATAAATTTGAACGATAGATATTACAAGCTTAAAATAAAGACATAAAAGATTTGAATGTTGTTGCATTATTTTGGTCATAACTTTTTCGTCCGAACTCCGTTTTAGTTGATTCAAAAGGACAACGAAGAAAGAAAAGAAGATCTTTATGTTTAAATAATTAAATGCATGAAATTCTTAAGTTTATTTGTGGTTATTTCTGTTTGGAAACACAATTCGTGACAAAAAGGAAGTACAAATAATAAGTTGGCTATTAGTTGGTTTTGTGGGCTTTGGCTTTACACGGCAAAAAGAGGAAGCCCAAGAAATTGTAGGTCGGTCGTATTCTTTGGCTTGGACATCACACAAAGAGAAAGTATATATATTGTCCCATTCATTCACAGAGGAGGAACCCATACGACGAGGACCTAGGTGATTCCAACCGACGTATTTTTTTTATATATGTAGCTGCTCAACAAAAGGAAGATGATGTGAACTAAGGTGATGTTCAAGTAAACATCCCGCGATCACAATCGTGATTAGGGTATGATCTTTTGTACTTCACTTTTTATTTGTTTGAACAATTTTAGAGTTATGAACACTTGATGTTGATTTGATCTTAATGCATATGTTATGTTTTCCTATCATTGTGCTATAAAATTAATTTGATAGTTGTAAGACGTATATTATTGTGGTTGTCCCGTTCGTGCCGAATCGATCCAAGTGACATATGAAACGATTGGTGCCAAACTGCCAATGCACATATTCCGTGCCCATAATTAATTATTGAATTAGTACTAGATTTTGTCTATGAAACTCGAGCAACCGAAACAAATATATAAGATATATTGTGATCAAACCTGAAACCAGAAGTGATTGTGTCTTTAATCCATAAGTTTTACAATTTTATTGCTTGCGTTAATTTAAGTTTTAATAGTTTTTATAGTTTAAAGTAGTATAGTAGCCATAATTAATTTTTCACAATTAAAGAATTTACTATTTTTCGTCTACTTAAATAGGAATTATAGCGTTATCTATAAGCTCCTCATGGATACCATCCCTATTCTAAAGTAGGTTATGTAAGGTTATTTTTTGATAGAGTCGACGACCTCGATCAAATAGCTAGTCCCGACTTGCATCTGGTGTGATCGGTGCTATGGTTGCTTTGTTAGGGTTGCTACCAATTTCGGCATCAAAATTTCTTGCCAAAAATTTATTGGGGAAGTCGTGGTCTACTACTGCTCTTGATGCTCTTTGTACAAGTGTTTTAAAGGTGAATTCTAGTTTATTTGACATGGAAATTATTTCTAGGAGAGTTAATTATATGGGTTAGTTGCATAAGAGGATAACACACTTATCGTATGTATCTAAATGGAATTTTACTTGTTGTGTATTTGTTAAAGGATATAAAAATCGTTATTACGTACATCATGTATATTGTTTATCTTGAATCACATAAAATCTGTCACTGAATTTATATTGTATTCATAATTTCTTATTACTAGTATAATCTTTTTCTTGTTGCTTGTAAATGTACCAGATTCGGAATTTGTTAGAAAAAAGCGAGACAGGATTGCATTCTTATAAGGCGATGATGAACACTGGTGTACATTACACATGCATGATAAGGTAAAACGTCGACGACACATATATTTTGGATAGTGTTTGTTTTTTCAAGAGTAAATTGCATAAATCGTCCCTGAACTTTGGCCAGATTGCATGTTTCGTTTCAATCATTTTGAAAGTGCAGAAATCGTCCCTGTGAGAAATCTTTGAGCAAATTTTCGTCCCTGATTGGGACGAAAATTGCATAATTCGAAAGTGCCAAATTGCATGTTTCGTCCCAATCAGGGACGAAAATTTACTCAAAGGTTTCCCACAGGGACGATTTCTGCACTTTCGAAATGGTTGGGACAAAACATGCAATCTGGCAAAAGTTTAGGGATGATTTATGCAATTAACTCTTTTTTTAATGTTTCAAAAGAGTGTTTAGAGTTGTCAAAATTGTAGTGATGTCGCACGATCGCACAAATCTAAATTTGGAATAAATGAAGTTGTGGGGTATTTGGTGGAAATTGATTAAAAAAAACTTTATTCGACTACGACCATAAAATGTTCATAGAAAACTACGAGTCAAAAAATCTCACTTCACTTCCGTCGCATCTTCTTGATACACTACAATATTCAGAACTCATTTTAGTAATATCACAACCACCATGGTTCTCCACCACAACAAACTTTCACCACCACAAAATAACTAACATAACAAACTTTCTAACAAACTCAACCATCACATTTCTACCATTGTTAACCAACAATTTTCTTCAATTTTAGACGTCAACACTCACAAATTCCATCAAAACTCAATCAAATCATCATCAAATCCATCAAGATCCACTCAAAATTAGCATTGAACAAGAATTTTCAACAATCAACTATATTCAAAATCATCAATATGGCTCAGTTCTTCTTGATAGTGAACCATCCATTGTTTCTTCATTAAAATGATCATCCTGGTCTCATGTTGATTCCAAAGAAGTTACTTTGAAATGATAACAAGTAAGGGAAGTGGTTTCATGTATTGCCAATATCCTCGAAACCAATTTTTGTCATAATGAATTCTAGGTTAACTCAACGGATTCTTTTGCTTCGTTCTGGTTAACCAAAAAAGTTAGTTTTTACTTTTTAGTCTCAATTGCGCGATTGTGAAACCGTTAACCTAATAACCAAAATTTTAAGGGTTTATGTCATAAATTAGCAAATTCTATAAAATATTGTCTTTTGTTAGTTGAACTTTTTTTTGGTTTATGGTTAGGGGTGTTAAGCGGGTCGGGGGGACTAAAAATAACATACCAGACCCTATTTAGCTTTCGGGCTATTCAAGTTGACCCGAATAAGATTATTCACACAAAACTTATGATTATGAAATGACATGTGGTAATTTATACTCTTTCGGGAGTTTGTTTGCACACATTTTGTTTTTATGAAATCACTTCCCTTACTCGTTATCATTTTCCCGATTTTTCATACTCAAATATTAGTGTGTTTTGACTTCTTTCTTCTTGCTAATTTGTCTCACAATTGTGTCGAGTTTGTATATAACTTATGCCACGCTACATATGTTAACGTAGCATTTACTTATGTCACATTAAACTCCTTTCTCTTTCTTAATTCATGATTATTACGTTTGACATGAATAAAGATATATGACCAATTATAGATTCGAAACTACAATGTAGCAGTGAGAGCCTCGTTATGACAAGAAACCTTGCAAATCTACACATCGACAACGAAACCAGGTTCGTCATGAAATCTGATGCAAATTCCTTTGACAATATTAGGATTCATTTCGATATCAAATTATATGAATTTACACCTCCAAGATAGTCTGGCAATTAGAATTTTTTAGATTATTCGCACTGCTCCGTGCGGAAACAAAATCCAAGCCATATCAAGAGCATGTTTCAAGTCGGGTTCTACATTGTCACGATGAAGATGTGTTCGTAAACATATGTATGTGGTTAAGTGTCACAAATTTCCAAATGGACTAACCCCAAACAACACAATTTAGAATAGGGTAATCAATACAAAAAGGATCAACATATAAGGGAATGAAAGCTGAACTTGAAAATACGGGTATGTGTGAAGGCTGTTCTAGGACATTGAAGTTACAATTTTGTAGATCTAGGCAAGTTCAAGGCAGTCCTGACATATTTGCCTCTTGAACCACAATATAGTAATAATTTGGCATGTCACATCACGTTTATCCTCAACCTTGATATGCAGAATTGTAGCTTTAATGTCCTCGAACTTGCCTTCACACATACCCGTATTTTCAAGTTCAGCTTCATGCCCCGATATGTTGTTCCTTTTTGTATTGATTACCCTATTCCATATTGTGTTGTTTGGGGTTAGTCCATTTGGAAAATCTGTGACACTTAACCTCTTACATATGTTTACAAACATATCTTCATCGTGACAATATAGAACCCGGCATGGAACACGCTCTTGATATGACTTTTGTTTTCGCAGAGGCAGTGCGAATAATCTTGAAAATTCCAATTGCCAGGCTATCTTGGAGGAGCTGAATTCATATAATTTGATATCGAAATCAATCCTAATAATGTCAAAGGAATTTGCATCAGGTTTCATGACGAACCCGGTTTTGTAGTCGATGTGTAGATTTGCACGGTTTCTTGTCATAAAGAGGCTCTCACTGCTGCATTGTAGTTTCAATACTATAATTGGTCAAATATCTTTATTAATGTCAAACATAATAATATGGAATTATGAAAGAGAAAAGAGTTTGACGAGGCATAAGTAAATGCTACGTTAACATATGTAGCGTCGCATAAGTAAATGCTACGTTAACATATGTAGCGTGGCATAAGTTATATAAATGCGCCCCGATTATGAGACAAATTAGCAAGAAGAAAGAAGTCAAAACACAAAATTCGGGAAAACGACAACGAGTAAGGGAAGTGATTTCATAATTTAAAAAAAATAAAAAAAAAAAAAAGAAAAAAAAAAGTACAAATGAACTCCCATAAGAGTAACTCACCACATGTCATTTCATAATCATAAGTTTTGTGTCAACCAGAAAACTAGTAGGGTCGGATATGTTATTTTTAGCCTCGACCCAACCCCGAACCACTTAACACCAATAACCATACACAAACCATATAAATAAATAAATAAATAAAAGTTCAACCAACAAAAGACAATATTTTATAGAATTTGCTAATTTAGGTCATAAACCCTTAAAGTTTCGGTTATTAGGTTACTGGTTTCACCATCGCGCAACTGAGAAGTAAAAACTAACTCTTTTGGTTAGATAATTTAGTTAATACTCGTTCCTTTTTGTAATTTTGTGTTATCAGATAGTGAAGCAGGTGCCAGATGCAATTGCAGAAATTGAAAGAGAGGGTCATACCCATGTTTTTTCCTGAACGCCAGTTTAGTGTGGGTGGCTCGTCACGTAGCAACCGTGATCAACAAAACCATATTTTGATGTTTTAACAACAATGTAAATGTCTGATTCCTTTGGAACCGTGATCAACAAAACCATATTTCGAGCCTTATAAATAACTCACAAACTGAGCTTTACTAACTTAAAATTGTCTAACTTGAACATTATCCGGTGTGAGTTCGACTTGTTTACATCCATAGTCGCAATCGGACTCAACAACACGTGAGCTGTTTTATACAGATTGATCAGTCCTATTAAAGTACTTTTATATTTTGAATATCTCATACATACATTGTTTTATTTTTTTGGAAAACTAGTATTGGAATAACGCATACATTGATATTTGTACTGCTAATTGAACAGTTTTGCCTTTTTCACCTGCATTTGCATTGTTGTCACTTGAAATCATTAATAAATATTGGTGTCCTCACACTCTTGACCCTAAGATTGTTATAGTTTCCATTCCATGGGTTTTGACGGACACAACTTGGCAAGTCGAGGTCTTTAGGTTAAGCTTAGGAGCTTGGACAAGTTTATCTATCAATCTTCCTCGAGGAACTATTGCATTAAGCTTTAATCAGGTAGTAATGGACAAATTTATTTATTGGCCTGCATTACGCCAAAATGTGGAGTTATTAGAGAATCATTTGATTATGTCATTTGATTTGACAAGTGAAGAATTTACAGAAATACACGTTCCTGATGTTATAGCACTTAACTATGTCATCGACTTGTGGATATATAAGCTAAAGGAGTCTCTTGTTGAGCTTAAATGCGATTTTGATGAGTTTGTACCATATTTTGATGTATGGATTATGGAGAAATGGTGTTCAAAAATCATTTCAAAAGATATACCTATTAAGTTTAACATAAGTGATATTTTTATTTTTGAACAAGTTAACATAAGTGATAATATAAGTGTATTTGAATTTAGAAACAGCGGTGAACCTATATTTTTAGTTTCAGAAGATTATGAACCATGTGAAAGCAGCTGATCAGAATCATCTTTATGTTTATAAGCCTGACTCAAGACGCATCAGTTATATTGGGATTTCTTCAAAACGATCATCTTTTTTTGTGAGTTCACGGAAACACTGCTTTTACTTGATCATGGAGATTGCCTAATCTACTTCACATAATCTGACGACGAAGATAACGTCAACATCGCGGAATATGGAGCTAAGAACATTGACATGGAGAAGTAATTCCTTTCAAAAAAGTTCTCATTTCATAGTTGTTTTATTTCTGTTTCTAATCAAAGTATTATGAAATTTGAGAATGTGTCTGTTACACTCTATCTTAGGTTCCAGTTTACTATATTTAGCTTCGAATAGTGGATGAACCCTAGCCAGCACCTTGTGTGCTTCGGTACTACATCAAAAAACTGTTCTAAGAAAACCACTCAGGGGTGGCCTAGTGATAAAGGCCTTGTAACTAGCATCACTAAAATGTGTGGGTCGCAGGTTCAATTCCTGCTAGGTGCAAACTGTTAACCAAACATAATGACAGCTACATGATTTGTCCCTATCACAATATTCGGATAGGGACAAATCATGTAGCTTTCGTTATGTTTGGTTAACACAAACAAACCTGAAGTGGTTATGGCTCCCTCCTGAAAAGGGAGGACTTCACCCGGTTTGAATTTGTGTGGTAGTGGCTTCAGACCCCGTGGGGTAGTCGGTCAAAAGGTCGGAAACCATGGTTTAAAAAAAAGAAGTACCGAGAAGATTGTTTCAGTAGACACCAGGGAAAAAAGTCTTTCTAATGCGTTAGTTTTTCTTTCTTGATTAATTAAGAGTTAAGACTCTTGACTATGATAATGAACAATTTTCTAATGTCCAGTGTAGTTGTTATCCAAGAACATTATGTAGCATACGTTTGTCAATACTTGTTAACACGGTGTTGAACAGTTGGGTTTTGGGTTAATATCGCTAGAAATATGACATGTTCTACGTAAAAAGTTTTCGTTGTATTAACAAAAGACACTTCTTTAATATCTGAAATAAGTCATGAGGAAAACTTGCAACTGATTTCCAATGCTACTTTCAGACTCTGCAATTTTTACGGGTATATGAAATTTCACTTCACTTCATATAACACATGCATTTTTCATATATAAGAGTGTATAAATTTTGATGGTGTGATTATTAATGAGTTTAAATGTTTGATTATGATTTTTGATAGAGAGCAGTAGGAAGAATGAAATAGTGGAGATTCATGCTACGCATCACAAATTACATATTTTATTTATTCCTGTACATTTTTTTATACGCCTATAGTTAATATACTTAGAAGATTGAGTTTATGAAATAAAAAAACTACAGAGCATATAAAGACAATGCTGCTATTATAATTGAGACTAGCTTTTTGGATTTGGGGAAAAGGGTTTGTTTATAAGGGTGCTTGGGATTGTTTATTACGGAGTTTTTTTTTTTCCGGCTTATGCTTCTGCTTATATGCGGAAGGAGATAAGCAAAAATAAGCAGTTCGCTAAACGGTGTTTCGATTTGCGTGTGCAAACACTAAAAACCAAGTATCCGCCACTTCAAAACACTATCAGATATTAAATTCCAAAATGCAATGCGAGGCAAGTTAAAACCATCATTGCTTAATTCACTACACCAAATGAAAGCCTATGGGACGGGGCAAACAAATGGGACGACATATGTTGTCCCAAATGGACAAAGGGTCCCACTTTTTTCAACAAGTTAGCAGTCAACCCGGATGTTTTGGGCCCACTCATTTTGGAACGACAATGTCGTGCCATTGGTTTAAAAATTTTGGTGAAAACCAAAGGGACGACATTGTCGTTCCTTAGGGTTTTTTTTTTTTTTTTTTTTTTTTTTTTTTTTTTTTATTAATATTTTTTTTTTTTATCTTTTGTGAAAAATTTTGGTGAAAACCAAAGGGACGACATTGTTGTTCCTTACGTTGTTGTTTTTTTTTTTCATTTATCTTTTGTGGAAAACTTTGGTGAAAACAAAAGGAATGACATTGTCGTTCCTTATGTTATTTTTTTTTTTATTTATTTTTTTTTTTTTTATACTAAAATTGATTTTAATTATTTAATTAATACTAAGTAAATTAAAAATGATTTAAATTATTTAATTAATACTCCCTCCGTCCCATAAAAACTGTCAAGTTTGATTTTTCAGAGTCAAACTGGTTCAACTTTGACCGTAAATAATTTTTAAGTGTTATATAATACTTGATGAAAAATTATACCAATGAAAAATACACTTAAAACTCAATATATTCATATATTTTACATCAAGTATTATACAATAACCACAAAAATAAATAAGGTCAAAGTTCAACCAGTTTGACTTTGAAAAGTCAAACTGGACAGTTTTTATGGGACGGAGGTAGTACTAAATAAATAAATAATGATTTAAATTTATTAAAAAAAATATATTTAAATAAATGTTGTAATCTTGTTTTGAATTATTTAATTAATACTAAATAAATAAAAAATAAATCGCGTCCAAAAACGAGACAATCTTTTATTTAATAAAAAATATTTAAAATTATTTAATTTAATTTAAAATTAAATCCAATAATCTATCTAAAAACACTTATATATAAATTAATTTTAAAAAGTTATTATGGCTATGCATAACATGTTAAACGGATGAGTCGAGTTATTATGGCTATGCATAACATGTTAAACGGATGAGTCGAGTTGTTATGACATGCATAACATGTTTAGCGGATGAGTCGAGTTGTTATGGATATGCATATATAACAAGTTTAACGGATGAGTCGAGTTGTTATGACATGCATAACATGTTTAGCGGATGAGTCGAGTTGTTATGGATATGCATATATAACAAGTTTAACGGATGAGTCGAGTTGTTATGGATATGCATAACATGTTTAACGGATGAGTCGAGTTGTTATGACATACATAACATGTTTAGCGGATGAGTCGAGTTGTTATGGATATGCATATATAACAAGTTTAACGGATGAGTCGAGTTGTTATGGATATGCATAAAATGTTTAAGTCGAGTTGTTATGGATATGCATAACATGTTAAACGGATCAGTCGAGTTGTTACGGATATGCATAACATGTTTAACGGATGAGTCGAGATGCTATGGTTATACACGAGATATTTTCCCACCTAACAACTTTTATCAACTCACAATATAAACTCACACACACTCATCTAACCCATATCATCTCACACACACACTCATCTCACTATATATCTCTCTCTCTCTAGCAGTTTCCGTTTTCCCGCGACACCAGCAGTTTCCGGCCGCCGGAATCTTTTTCTGGCACCACCTTTTATCAACTCAACTTGTAGATCGGGCCACCCCGATCACGATTCTACCACACACAACTACAAACACACACTGTCAACCAGAATGCACCGATATAATCCTTTTATGTGTACTTGTGGAGTAGGAAATATAAAAAAAAGAACGTCACATCAAAAAGATACATTTGGATTGGAGTATTATGCATGTCCTTTTTCGAAGCCAAGAGAGAAAGGTCATGGATGTGGATATTTTATGTGGAAGACTGATATGAACAATTACAAGTAATATATTCTGCTTCAACATCTCACGGTTCTGGGTGCACAAACTGCCATAAAAAAGATCTTAGGATAAATATGCTGGAGGCACAAAAACAGGTGTTAGAGACAAAAGTCAGGTTGCTCGAGGCAAGACTTGCAATGGCAACGAATCCCGACAACAATGACCACGCATGTCAATCGGATGCAATACTCCGTGACCTGTTAGGTGACATGGAAAATCTTCGTATGTAATGCTGTTGTTGTTGATGTTGTTGTTGTTGTTGTTGTTGTTTGTTGTTTCTTGTGTTATTCTTGTTGTTTGTTGTTTCTTGTGTTATTCTTGTTGTTTGTTGTTTCTTGTGTTATTGTTATTGTTGTTGTTGTTTAATAAAATGTTGTTTGTTGTGTTGTGTTATTGCTTTTGTTGTTGCTTTACCACTAGAAATCGTAAAACTTCTATCCAAACACTCAAGATTGTAATTATTAATCCAAAAAAACGTCCACAGTAAGAACCTAAGCAGTTTATAAAGGAATCTGAAACACCACACGCTTAGCTTCAAACACGAAGGCAAACATTTTATTCAAACCACACAAGAGTTGTAAACCGGATACATTTTCATACAGACTCAAACTAAACAACTCGACAAGCAAACGAACCAGATCAAACGAAACAACTCAAACTAAACAACTCGACAACCAAACAAAACAACTCAAACTAAACAACACGACAACCAAATGAAACAACTCGTTTACTTTTTTTTTGCTGCTAACTCCCGCTTTGCTTGAACTCGCACCACCTCTTCCTTTCTTTGCTCTCATTTCCTTGAGATATGAAAATGTAGCATCAAGACTTGTTATTCTATTTTCCAGATTATCAACAGCTGCAGCTTCATCAAACGTGCTTTCAGCTTCATCCTCACCTCCAACAGCAGCAGCTTGAGCTTCAGCAGCACGTTGAGCTTCAGCAGTATCTACCTCTTCCAAATACTCCCTATAGTATGACTTTTTCCTCAACCATACCAGAATCCGGTCTCTCTACCACGGTGCACAGTTCGCGTACGAACCATATTCATCAAAAATTTCAACGCCCCAATGATTTATAATTTCATTATACAAGAGCTCGTGTGATAAAGCCTTTGCCCACTCCTGTTCCGGCGTTAAACCATCCATTGTTATGTGTTTTGTATTTTTTTTGCCGAATTTATGATTTAATATGTATTAGGTGTATGTTATAATATATATTAAAAAGTTTTTGGGAAAAAGTTGCAGCTTGGAGGGAAATTTGGCGCCTAAACTTTTAGCGGGGACATGTCCCTGCCAAAAGTTATGCATTTCCCCGCCAAAAGTAAATGGCGGGAATAATACGCGGGACAATAAATCGCGCAACTATTTTGGTCAAAGATTATGAAATACTTTCGGCGGGGACAGTCCCCGCTAAAAGGTGGAGTTGAAAATGTGAATTTTTTGGTCAAAGTTGTTATCTACAAAAATACTTTCGGCTGAGAGTTTGCGTTGAAAATACAATGGGCGGTCAGCGAGAATTTGTGCCAGCTCAGCACATGTTTTGTCGTTTAGTGACTTTCGGCGGGGACAAGGGCGTCGCCGCCGAAAACCTCGTCGCCCGTCCTCCTGTTTGTTGTAGTGCATCCACGGGTCGGGTTTTTTTTTTTTTTTTTTTATTCAAATTAGGCAAGATTGTCTCGTTTTTGGACGCGATTTATTTTTTATTTATTTAGTATTAATTAAATAATTCAAAACAAGATTACAACATCTATTTAAATAATTTTATTTTATTTAAATATATTTTTAATTAATTTAAATCATTATTTATTTATTTAGTATTAATTAAATAATTTAAATCATTTTTAATTTATTTAGTATTAATTAAATAATTAAAATCATTTTTAGTATACAAAAGATAAATGAAAAAAAAAGAAAAAACCATAAGGAACGACAATGTCGTCCCTTTGGTTTTCAATAAAATTTTTCACAGAAGATAAATGAAAAAAAAAAAAAAAAAAAAAAAAAAAAAAAAAAAAAAAAACAACGTAAGGAACGACAATGTCGTCCCTTTTGTTTTCAAATCTATTTTTTCACAAAAGATAAATGAAAAAAAAAAAACGTAAGGAACGACAATGTCGTCCCTTTGGTTTTCACCAAAACTTTTCACGAAAATTGAATGAACCCGCCATGAATTAACTGATCCCGCCATGAATTAAATGAAAAAAAAACAACGTAAGGAACGACAATGTCGTCCCTTTGGTTTTCAAATCTATTTTTTCACAAAAGATAAAGGAAAAAAAAAAAAAAAAAAAAAAAAAAAAAAAAAAAAAAAAAAAAAAACAACGTAAGGAACGACAATGTCGTCCCATTGGTTTTCACCAAAATTTTTCACGAAAATTGAATGAACCCGCCATGAATTAAATGAAAAAAACAACAACGTAAGGAACGACAATGTCGTCCCTTTGGTTTTCAAATCTATTTTTTCACAAAAGATAAAGGAAAAAAAAAACAACGTAAGGAACGACAATGTCGTCCCTTTGGTTTTCACCAAAATTTTTCACGAAAATTGAATGAACCCGCCATGAATTAACTGATCCCGCCATAATAATTGGGACGACGTTGTCGTTCCTAAATTAAAAAACAATGGAGCAAAAAAAAAAAAAAAAAAAAACCCACACCCTTTGGTACGACAATGTCGTGCCAAAGGTAATTAAACAAAGGTGCTAAAATAAAAAGCCCAGGCCATCGATCTGTTCATTCCACACCAATTATCAAAAAAATAAAAAATAAATAAATAAATAAATAAATAAATAAATAAATAAAAAAAAAAAAAAAAAAAAAAAAACGCCCCATATCATCTTCTTCTTCAATTCCACACCACCATAACCAAATTAATACCACATTCGACACCACTATCACCTCAAAACACCAATTACACAAGCACTACTGTTCACAATTTGTTTAATTTTTGTTAATTTTTTTTGTGTAAAGGTATGATTTTTTTGTTAATTTCATTTTCTTAATTTGTTTTGTTTAATGTTGGTTTGATAATCTTTGTTTCTATTTTGTGTTGTGTTTGTGTTGGCGTTAGATGGCAGCAGCACCACCACCACCGTGAAGCAACGGCGACAGCAGCAACACCACCACGTTAAAGGTATATATATATATATATATATATATATATATATATATATATATATATATATATATATATATATATATATATATATATATATATATATATATTTGTTAATTTAAAGGTATGTCTTTTTTTATTGTGTTAAAGTGTTTTGGGACGACTAGTATGTTTTCTTTATTAGTATATACGACAAACTAATCCCATATGAGCCACATTCCCGAGAATTTTAATGCTAGTGGTAGTGAGGAGGAGGGGGAGGAGGAGGAGGAGGGGGGGAATCCGGAGGGGGAGGAGGAGGAGGAGGAGGAAGAGGAGGAGGAGGAGTAGGCGTAGTTTAATTTGTATCGTATTTGTTATTAGTTATGTAATACTAGAATCTATATATTGCCGAATCTTGGTTTGTTTTTGTATTAAGTTCGTATTTGTTAGTTTAATTTGTATCATATTTGTCGAATTTAAGTCATAGATGAGTAATTTGGTATTGTATCATATTGCCGAATTGGTATTGCGGATATTGGTTGATTTACAGCTTGTGTAATGGTAGGTTTTTTTTCCGGAAAATATTCCGGAAAAAACCTGGAAATGCAGGCTGCTGCTGCATTTTTTTTTTTTTTTTTTTTTTTTTTTTTTTTTTGCATATTTCACAAAATGGGACGACAATGTCGTCCCAAACATGCAAGCAAATAATCGTGCCATTTGGTAAAAATGTTTAAATATTTAAAACCTTTGGTAGGACAATGTCGTTCCATTGGGTATTTTCGAAAATATTTTTAGTATTTAAATAACTGATTTATGGAAAATAAATCAATTTTTGGTACGACATTGTCGTTCCATTGGGCATTTTCGAAAATATTTTACGGAAAATAAATAAATTTTTGGTACGACTATGTCGTTCCATTTGGCATTTTCGAAAATATTTCGTGTATTTAAATAAATGATTTACAAAAAATAAATAAGGATTTGGTACGACAATGTCGTTCCAAATGTAATACTACCTCCGTCCCAATTTATTTGTCCACTTTTAATTTTCAAAGTCTTTCTATGTCAACTTTGACCATTAATGTATTTGTTTGTGTTATTTAATATTTGATGCAAAATATATGAATAGATTGAGTTTTAAGTGTATTTTTAATTTGTATAATTTTCATCAAATATTATATAACACAAATAAGAATATTAACGGTCAAAGTTGACAAAGAAAGACTCAAAAAGTCAAAACTGGACAAATAAATTGGGACGGAGGGAGTATACATGTTTGACTGGTTAGTGGGTCCTCTTTCTATGTCGTGCCATTCGTTTTAAAAATGTCGACCCAAACGTTTTTGGACAAGGAAATTGGTACAACCAAAAAGGGTCAAGATTGTCGACCCAAATCGTTTGGTACAACCCCACTTCATTATTTGGGTCGAGATTGTCGACCCAAATCGATCCCATTTTTGTAGTGATTTTGGATAGTAATATATAACACCATATTGTTATAGGAGTTATTTCATTTTACACTGATTTTTTGGAGCCACTTTATGAGCAAATCGGAGAGACTGCATCTATAACAGGTAACAATTTCCTTGTTAAATTTCATTTAATTTCATTACACGAAGTTTGGTTCAATTCGTCAAGTTTAACTTCATCTTTTATTTTTTAGAATTTTAAGATCATGTTTGTAGTTTGACTGCTCTTCTCTTTGTTATCAGTTTACTATTAAGCTTTGCCATTAATGTGATATTTGTTTGTATTGTATTAGGATTGGGAGCATAGAAAGCTTGTTCACGCTACAGGAACAAATTGATCATAAGGTAATTTTCCTTATTTTTACACTTGCGATATATTTTTTGGATGTGCTTAATTTGTGCTTTTAAGTTGTATTTATTAATCTAATAATCGACTATTTGAGTCTTTACAAGTTTGCATGATCCATCATATATTATGAGTCACAATAGCATGTAACCATTTCATGTAATATATACATAGGGGCGTGAGTGACATAAGTTATATCGCGTGACTCGTGTCTTGTTCCATCAGATAGATTTCATCCAACAGGAAATGCAAGCTCTTGAAGTCCCTCTTAGTGTGTTTAATTGCTTATATAGCTGATTTCCTTAGGTTTAATTAATTTAGTTATATGCTAAATGAACTCACTTCTGGCAGCAAATTTCATTATATCTTCTCTACAGGTGGGGCACTCAGTTGGGAAATATATGTCGTTGGAAATATTTAAACAAATTCCTGAAAAGGTTATTACAAGATATCTCACACGCTTTACATGTTTTTCCGTTTCAACCTGTTATAGATTTTGGTCTGATATACAGGTTTCATATTTTATCGCACTCTATCCATTTTTAGCAGTAGATGCAGGATCGCAGAAACAGTCCATTATAGAGAGAATGTCAAGGTAAAATTATTGCCTCCATTGTGATACCCTACCACAAAACCAACATTATGTTTCTGCTGCTAAAAATTTTTTGACCTTATCTCGAAAGTAACGTAGAAACATATAAATATAATTGTTTATAAATTTGTTTTGATTTGGAGACCAACAACAACAACAACAATACCCAATCCCGCCAGGGCGAGGTATGGGGAAGGTGAGATGTAGACGGTAACACCCATACCCGAGGGTAAAGGGACTGCTTCCAGAAAGACCTCCAGCAAGTGTGTGTGTGCAAGTAAAAGGTGTGTGTGAGGAAAGAGAGACAATAACATAGATGGAAGCATATAAAGAAAAAACATACAAGTGAGCAAAGACATAAACGCATACAGACAAAGAAACAAGGGAGCATGCAAGCCAAAATAAGGACCATGTCTTTTTGTTACTTATTATATAGGTTAGCAGTTTCGGACCGTTTACTTGTGAATGGGTCAATTTGGGGTTTGATAATCTCAAACGGGAGATAAGAAAATCAAACCATGGAATGGGTAAAATGGATCAAACTTGTCAAAGGGGCCGCAAGGCGCCCACAAAGTCTGTTTTTAATGTATACAACCTCTTAAACTATTTTAGCTCAAAGATACAGATTGTTTGTGATAATATAGTTTTTGTAATATTAACAAAAGTAATATATATTGGTTTTAAGTGGACAAAAGAGTGTTTGCAGGTCAACCAAACCTGCCAATTTTGACTCGCCTAAGAAAATGACCCATTTCAGATTAGAGTGACCTTTAATCATAATTTTTTGTTCATTATTTCCGCACATCGGGATATCTTCCTTCTCTCAAGTATTTTGATTTTGTACACTTTTAAGGAGTAAATTAATAAATGTTAATAGCAGGTCCCAACTCACATCTAGTGTAATCAGTGCTACCGTGGCATTTTTAGGCCTGCTACCAACTTCAGCGTCAAGATTTCGGCAAAAAAAATCCTTGGCGAAGTCATGGTCTAGCACTGCTCTTGATGCTTTTTGTAAGTGTTCTTAAAGTGTTAGTAATATAAAGGACTTATTATATACTAGTTCTTAACAAAATGTTACTTATTATATACTCCGTATTTCTTAATGGAGACATAATTGTTCTTACATTAAGACATTAAGTATTGTTTATCTTGTATCAGTATCATACAGCACGCAATGTGCTTTATTTGACGATGACCGTGTCGTTTCAATAAATTCTATATAACTAATTACTGTATTATTTACCAGTGTTAAGTAAAAGTGACGACATTGTCATGGGAATACTCAAGTGTTTCCTCCTGATGTTGTGTTATGAGCCATGCTCACTCATTATCTTTACACGCTTATACTGCTATCATGAGTTTGTTACAGGTACTTCTTGATTTGTATCAGCTAATTTCTTGATGTATATTCATTCATAAGTTTGCAAACCCATATGGATTCCGTTGGTGTTCTTTCACTTGCGTCGTTTGTTTTTTTGGAAGTAATTAAATAAATTAATGAAAAGGAGATTGCAAGAAATTGCACATTCTTCTTCATTGTTTTCCCCTTGCTACCCCCTATCAGTTTTTGAAAGGGGGCTAATTTTAGAGGTGGCAGTTTTGACTCATTTTCTCATAACTGGGTCGATTTGGGTTGTGATTTATTACATATGGGTCAAATGAAGAGAAATAGCTGAACTGGGAACATGGCAAATGTCGATGCGCCAAATGGGTTGAAAGTTTCACCATGTCTATTATATGCACGCATAGAACGTCCTAAATGCACCAAGTCTGTTTTAACACGTGCAGCATCCTAGATTGTTTCATTCAAAGATATAGATTAAAGTGATCTGTTTAATGTTTACTTGTAAACAAGAATCGTTTTATTTATAAACATTATTGAAAACATATACAAAAGTATCTATGGGTCAACCCAACCCGCCTGCCCCACTCATCTTTCCTCCTGTAAGGCTCTAATTGAATGATATGGCAACAGTCTACTGAATCCTGATTCTTCGGTCTGATACAACAGTATGTGTATTTTATTACTCTCTGTCCACTATTGGCACGGAATGCATAGTCACCGCAACAGGCCATTATTAAGAAAACTTCAAGGTAAAACCATTGTCACCATCATCGTACCCTACCACTAAACCACCATCACATTTCTGCTGCTAAACTTCAAGGTAAAAACATTTAGTTTCCTTAACATGTTAAACTGCATACCCAAAACTTATTATTTGAATTTGGTTGTTTCATCGTCTACGGTTATTATTAAGTAATCTTGATTATTATAAATATTTTCTGGGATAAACTGTTAAAACATGTAGTAACAAGTCTCGGCATGCATCTTGATCACTGCTAGTAGCATGGGCTTGTTGGGTTTGCTACCAATTTCGGCATCAAGACTTGTAGCAAAAATATCATGACGGAATTCATGGTTTACAACTACTATTGATGCTCTTATTACGAGTTTTCTTGAGGTGAAATTTACAATGTTTGAAAATATACGGCATTTTACCATTACATTTCTGGCTCGTTACAACAACCGTTGCAAGTACGTTTTCACAACTTTATATATTTAGTATGGATCATTCATCATCTTAAAAGTCCTATTATTATACATTCAAATCCAAAATTATTGTGTCAGTTAAGTGGTCCTTATAGTCCTTTCTGACTCCATATTTTAAATTTTTGACCCACAAATAGGAATGTTACTTGATGTATGTTTCTTGATAGAAAGATAATGGTTCTTACCTTAAGGTATTCTGTGCAATGTGTTATATTTGGCCATGGACGAATATAAAAATATAAGATGAACTGCATTCTTTTCTAGTATACTTACTATAATGTGTAAAGCTTGTAAAGGTTCCCGATTGGGGGTGTTTAACCTACTTATTATTAAGTCTTTATTGTAGCGTATAGTAAGCAAATAAGCACTTTTTTTTTTTTTTTTTTTTTTTTTTTTTTTTTTTTTTTTAATCAAAAAACTTGACGGTACAATCTCATAATATTTACAATCCGCGTGTTCTTGATGGGACTTGAACTCACAATCTCTTGGTTGGAGAACATTTGATAAATAGTTGAATAAGCAATCCAAACCGCCAAGACACTATTGCAGTGGTACTTTGCTTCTAAAACACCAACAATATGATTGTTTGTCGGTGTCAGGAGTGTCTCAAGTCGCCTACAAGATGCAGAGGCATCCAAAACCTGGTCACGCCTCGTCGCATGAACCAAGTGTGTGAACTTTAGTGCAATAGTAACATTTTTTTGGCATTGTATTTGTTATAATTGTCATACATGGAAATCTTGTGGTTCGCACCTTGACATTTACATTTTCATAAACCTATGAACTCACCAACGTTATTTTGACATTTTTAGAATGTATTTCTCAGGTGCTTAAGATTTTCTTGGTCTGGCATACATGTGTCTATACATAGAGTCACCATTGGCGGTCACATTCACGAAGCTTTTACTACATGGACTTTGTACATCATTTGACTATACTTTTCTAAAAACTCTATTTATTACGCAGTGAAACTTGAGAACCTTTGCATTGAAAACTTATGTTGTTTTAATTTATTTAGTGATGTATCTTTCTAAAACGGCTCATATAGAGGTCTTTTTTTATATTCTTGACATTGTGTTATGAAGTCATGCTCTCGGTTACCCTTCCGCTACGACATTTTGAGGGTGTGACAATTATCAACATTAGGTTTTATAGTAATCCATCCTCACCCACATACACAAGTTTTCCATCCAATAATTGCTTTTCGAATTCATGAATTTTTTCAACAAGGTCGTCGTTACCTACAACTTTCAAAGCACTAAAACTTGTTCCCATTGCACCGTTCGTCACACCCTTTTTATCCCTCTCTCTCATAACCCACACATGATCAAAAACAACTTTGTCGACCCTCAAAACATTCAAAATTAAAGACATAAATTAGGTTCCATATTTTGAGTATCTTAAACCAAAACGAACAACTGTTACATAAACCCTAACCACGATTATAATTGTACCAACAAACAATAGTAACCCCCCCCCCCCCCCAACCGAAAGATACATAGATATGCACGTTGATTAAGGGTTTTAAGATCAGTATCGATCACGTACACAAAAGATAATGGATGGTCAAAGTAGCAGCAATAATCACAGGATATAAAAACAGTTTTAAACGATCCCTAAAAACCAAAAACACCCTATGGTCAAAAAACTAAAGCAATCAGTTTAGATTCGTTAGCAGGATGTAAAAATCAGTCGGTTAAGTATCTTAGAATATCATGTTTGATAATTTATGAGGAGAAGAACGATAGTACGATCGGCAAAAAATGGCCAAAAAAGAGAGAAAACGCGGGGTTACTTTTTATACCATTAAAAAAACGTCATCAACATAAGTATTTCGAACATGTAGTTCACAATTACTTTTTATTCCCAAAGTCGCGTCTTGTTGGACTAAAACACAACTTCCTTTTGTATAGTATGACGAAATCTATAGAATAACCATGCTGTATTGACGAACCCTGAGTGTTTAATCTCTTATAGTGAACAAAGTTTTCTATAATAACTTTTTAATAGAACTCACGGTTTAACATTTGATATGAGTTTTTTTGGAACAGACTTTGGGTTGGGTTGACATAGAACATAGTTTTTTCGGTAACTATAAACAAGGGTAATGAAATCGTAATACTTCGCACATTGATCGCAAATTCTGTCACATCGCACCGACTGGTGTGTCATATGCCTACGTCATGTATATCAAATTCGCATTGGGTTCACAATATGACCGCATTACATCGTACTATTCGCTTTTCTTTGAATTGGACTTCAAGATGAAAATGATTAGATTTGGTAACTTATGTAGTTGTAGTTAGACGTGAGACCTTAAACAAACAAACATGTGTATTTAATATATTAAGATACACAGTACTAGAAGTAATACATCTTTGGCTGAAAGGATTAATAAACTAGAAAGTCAAATACTTGATGGGAAGCTTGTGTTATTAGATGATAATGGGATGCCGCTACCTATGAATAAGGAGGCAACTGCGAAATCGTTGGGATGTGAACCTAGTCCTACTATGAAAAAGAAAGTGGAAAATTCGGATAATGATGAAGAAGAGGATATTGATGATGACATGGCTCGATATCTGACAAATCCGAATCGTGCTGGTGGAGGAGCTAATGATGTAATTCTCTTTGAGTATGAAGACTATGATGGTTATGATGGTTACGAGGATAATATTAATGACTTAACTGAGGAACAACTTGCTTTCTACGACGCATGGGACATTCATATTTGTGGTAGAGTTAGAAAGTAGTTCTAGTTTTGTTGTTAGCATTTTACTTTGGTAGGTTCATAAGATTAGTCTGTATCTTTTATGATAGATTTTATTTGAAGCACAATAGGTGCGTTTGTTTGCCTGTAACGGGCTGAGATATGGGATTCACCCTTATGGATGGCAAAAAAACCCGAACCCAGTGGGCAATCGGAAACCCGAAGTTTTTGGGGCGGGGCTTGCTTATCGGGTTATGGGGCGGGTTTTGGGGCATTAACCGGGATTTTTATCAGGTTCGGGGTGGGGAGTGGGGAACAACATCCCCGCCCCGCCCCAAA
This sequence comes from Artemisia argyi, assembly GCA_030686995.1. Classification (NCBI taxonomy): domain Eukaryota; kingdom Viridiplantae; phylum Streptophyta; class Magnoliopsida; order Asterales; family Asteraceae; genus Artemisia; species Artemisia argyi. Next base: position 40,399,767 of record CM060693.1, on the reverse strand, counting down.
ACATATATATACATATAGATATATTATATTCATATATTATTATGTTAGTATTTACATAATAAAAATAGTATTCTCATTCTTTATCTTTAATTTGTGATTAAAAAAACTCATTTTACCCGCCCCGCCCCGCCCCGCCCCAAAACATATATATACATATAGATATATTATATTCATATATTATTATGTTAATATTTACATAATAAAATAGTATTCTCATTCTTTATTTTTAATTTGTGATTAAAAAAACTCATTTTGTGTCATATTTTTAAAAGAAGTTTTTGTTTTATTATGGATGATTTGTCATTATTTATGTTTAGTTTGTTAAAACTTATTGAAGCTAGTACTTAATATACAATTAGTATGTTGATTTTTTATGTTGATACATGTAATCATATTGCTAAAATATGGTGTAAAAATGATAATAAACGGAAAACAATGTATATTTGGTGGAGCATTGCGCTCAAAAAACGCGCCCTGATAAGAACCCTAATGGGGATTGGAGCGGGTTTGGGGGAGCATCTTGCACTAATGGGGTGTCCCGATAAGATCCCCAAGAGCGGTATTTTTTCTTTGTTTTCATATTCATATATATTATAGGTTCGTATATTCTATTCCAAATTTTTTATGAAGTTTGATTTCCAATTCAATTTCAAGCCAAAATATATAAAAATTGAATTTTTGCTTATTTATTACTTTGATTTCATAAATAAAAAGGAAATAGTATGCTCTTTTTTATGTTGAGGTAAAAATATAGATAATACTAGATAGATATATAGTAGAGCGGCGGATGTAGCCAAGTGGATCAAGGCAGTGGATTGTGAATCCACCATGTGCGGGTTCAATTCCTGTTGTTCGCCCAAACGAAATTTATTTATTTTTAATAAATTATTCGCTACAAAAGGATTTTTTTTTAGTGAACGTGTCACAACTTCCTCCTATTTTTTTTTTTTTGTAAAGACGAAGAAAGAAATTCTATTTTCTCTCCTATTTATTATGGCGATGAAGAATCAAATTATCACTATATTCATTCCTTTTTCTAATTCTTTTTCCAAGTGCAGGATAACCCCAATGGGATGAATGGAAAAGGGTGGAGTCTGAATATACGTAACAAACTTTCTGAAATTAACCGATATACGTAACATACTTATTTTATTCACAAGATACGTAATATACTTTTAAACAGTTACCAATGTACGTAACATTGACAATTAACATTTTAAAAAGTTACAGTTTTGGTCCCTATTGTGTGCGTTGACTTTCACCGTTAGTCATTTGACATTATTTTTCTTAGAAAAGTTACTGTAATGGTCCTTTGACATTTCGTTGAATTCCACTGTTAGTCCTTTGAAATTTTAATACACTTTCGTCCGTTCTTTCATTACGTTTTTATCCATCTTAAGCCGTTTTCATCCGTTTTTATATGCTTTCATCCGGTTTTCATACGTTTTTATCATTTTTTGTCCGTTTTTATCCGTTTTCTTTCGTTTTTATACGCTTTCGTCCATTTTTCTTACGGTTTCATATGTGTTTATCCTTTTTGTCTGTTTTCAACCGTTTTTATACGCTTTCGTCCTTTTTTCTTACGTTTTCTTACATTTTTATCCGCTTTATACGTTTTGTCCAGTTTTATACGTTTTTATTTGTTTTTATAAGCTATCGTCCATTTTCTTACATTTTTATCCATTTTTGTCCATTTTCATCCGCTTTAATGGGCTTTCATCCGTTTTTCTTTCATTATTATCCATTTTTATACGTTTTTATTTGTTTTTATTTGACTTTATCTGTTTTCATCTGTTAAGATATGTTTTCATCCGTTTTTCTTATGTTTTTATAAGTTTTTTTCGTTTTCATATGTTTTTATATGCTTTCATCCATTTTCTCACATTTTTATTCGTTTTTAGCCGTTTTCATCCATTTTTATATGCTTTCGTTCATTTTTATTACGTTTTCATATGTTTTTATTCGTCTTCATATGTTTTTATCCGTCTTCATCTGTTTTTACAGCTTTTGTCTGTTTTTCTTACGTTTTAATCCGTGTTTGTTCGCTTTCATTCATTTTTATATGCTTTCATCCGTTTTTCTTACATTTTTTCTTATAAAAATGGATGAAAACGGATAAAAACGTAAGAAAAATGGATGAAAGCGTTAAAAAATGTATAAAAGCGTATAAAAATGGATAAAAATGTATAAAACGGATAAAATCTTATGAAAATATAAGAAAAACAGACGAAAGCGTATAAAAACGGATAAGAAAAGTATGAAAACGTAAGAAAAACGGACGAAAGCGTATAGAAACGGATGAAAACGGATAAAAATAGACAAAAACGGATAAAAACGTAAGAAAGACGGACGAAAGCATGTAAAAAACGAATTAAAATGCACAAAAATGGATAAAAACGTACGAAAACGTAAGAAAAATGAACGAAAGCATATAAAAACGGACAAAAGTGGATATAAACGTATGAAAACGTTAGAAAAACTGACGATTTGTATAAAAACGGAGGAAAACGGCTTAAGACGGATAAAAACATAAAGAAAAACAGATGAAAGATTATTAAAATGTCAAAGGACTAACAATGAAAGTCAACAAAATATCAAGGGACCATTACTGTAACTTTTCTAAGTAAAAAAATGTCAAATGACTAACGGTGAAAGTCAATGCAAATAACTGGGACCAAAACTGTAACTTTTTAAAATGGTAACGTCAATGTTACGTACATTGGTAAGTAATTAAAACTATATTACGTATCTTGTGAATAAAATAAATATGTTACGTATATCGGTTAATTTCAGAAAGTTTGTTACGTATATTCAGACTTCACCCAATGGAAAACAACATCTTTATTGGTTCTACTTCTTATTTTTTATGATGAGGATGAATCTTTTTATTGAAGGATAAAAAAAAAAAAAAAAAAAAAGGTTCGGATCTCCTGCGGGAATGATTTGGGAGAGCCAAAACCAAAAATAGGGGTATTTGTTAGCAACAACATAATGGAGGCAATCAATCAATATAGATTGATCCGATATCTGATTCAAATCCAACATAGCACCCATAGGTACATAATAAATGTATTGAATCGATTCTTTTTAATGAATAGATCCGATCGCAACTTCGAATATGTAATTCAAAGGGATCAAATAGGAAAGGATACTCTGAATCATAGAACTCTAATGAAATATACGATCGACCAACATTTATCGAATTTAAAAAAGAGTCAGAAGTGGTTCGATCCTCTTATTTTTTTTTCTCGAACCGAGAGATTAATGAATCGGGATCCTGATGCATATAGATACAAATGGTCCACCGGGAGCAATAATTTTCAGGAACGTTTGGAACATTTTGTTTCTGAGCAGAAGAGCCGTTTTCAAGTAGTGTTCGATCGATTACATATTAATCCATATACAATTGTTTGGTATGAGGTTATCAACAAAAAAGATTTGTGTAATCTATTTTGTTTCTTTTTGGGGCATGATTTGCTAATCAGGTTTGGGGATGGGAATGGCCACCCCGCCCCAAACCTGCCCCATTGTCATTCCTATTCACCCTCATCCTATATACTTCTTTGTTTTTTAGTAACATATTTTATCAAGGAAACCCTTTATCAGGAAAAAAAAAATACTAAACGTAATATTGAAATATAAGAAAGAGTTTTATTTTTAACAGTATAACACAAAGTTAAGTAAAATTGAAAATAAATGTTAACTTGAGATTGCTCCCATCGCAAGGATGGCAAGCATTGGCAATCCATCACTCACGTGGCAAGGCCACTGGGTGGGTTTTGGTTCACGCCGGCAAGAACGATACAAACTCACCAAAGGTGAGCAATTCAATGCTTATGGAATTGTCCTCTTCGTGTTTTATTATTTATTACTCCCTCCGTCTCAAATTATACGTTCATTTTCTTGTTTTTAGTTGTCCCAAAATACTTGTCTATTTTCTATTTCAAACAATCAAATGACACTTTAGTTGAGAGAGAAGAAATTTGATTGGTGAATAAATTAGTTAGTGAAAATTTATAAAATTTTGTGCAAAGTTAAAATGGATTTATAATTTGGGACGGAGTGAGTATTTGAATTGTGACTCTTTGTAGGGTATTTAGTAGGGTAAGTTTGTGTAAAATTAGATATTTTAATATATAAAAAAATAGGTTGAAAGGTGAAGTGATGTGAGTGGTCGGGAGTTAAAAGTCATAAAGCATGAAAGAAAAGAGACAACTGACATAATATTGAAGTGGAAGATGAAGTAGTGTTAGAAGGGTGGCAGTGGGGGCGGCATCACCCATCGGCATGGTGATGCCGGCGGTGAACACCGCCGCCACCCCACCGGCATCCTCAACGGCAAGGTCTCAACGGCAATTATTGCCTCCGAAGCATGGTTCTTTCAAAATCAAAATATGACCGTTGCATTAAATGAATGTATATTATTGGTGGAAAAGTTGGGAGGTATGAAAAAGGCATGGTTGCCATTAAAAATGGGTTGGGAGGTATGAAAAAAGTATGAATTAGGTGAAATGAGGTGGAATGATATTATTGGTGGATTTCGGAGGTATGGACAATTTCGGAATCATTACTGCCAGTGTCCTTATGGATGAGAGTATTCGGAGTCTAAAATTTCCCTATTGTTTTGCCAATCACCAAGTTGAGTTTTATTGTACAAGCAAGTGTTGCATGTAAATAGGGAACTCTGGTACAATTTTTTTTTTTTTTTTGAAACTCTGGTACAATTTTTGTAGCACCAATAGGCTTAGCTTAGCTCACATGAAACTTTTGAATAGTAAATGTGTACGTTCTTTAATTGTAAAGCAATGCAAAGTGTGTACCCTATATCATATATAGATTTAGACTCTACCATACTTATGTGTATTTATGTATCCTTTTATAGGGACCATGAAAATCTCATTTCCATCATTAATCCATAAATAGTTGAGAATTGAGATTTGCTCGAAACTACTTCAGGGGCAATTCATAATCTATTTTGTTACTGTAATAGGGTTCGCACTAGTACTGCAAAAAGCATAATTCGGATACGCATTCTCTTATAAAATATTATTTATTTCTGAACAAATAAAATTTTAATGTATGCACGCACATTTTGTTGATGATTTTCAGTATTACGGACTACGGAGTATTAACTATTTAATATAATAGATTTGCCAAAGATCTAAAGGTATATCAAGTTTAGCTCGCATACAAATCAATAGTTGTGAGTGCACAATTGCACATTGGCGCAAGCTAACTGAACATGAGGTGATTTGCATACATTTGTTTTTTATTTGCATGTTATAAATAATGTACAACTTCATGATGGCACAAAATAGTGTGTGTCAATAAAAATTTAGAGTGTGCAAATCAAATCCTTTACTGAATAATTGCACACTCGAGCAAGCTAACTTATTATCGCCATGAGAAATATCGAGTATCAAGAGGGTCACACTCGTGAGGTTCTAAGGGAAATGCCCCTAGCAAGGTCTAAAAAGGTAGCACCCTGGTAGTTATATAACAGCTGTTTTTGTCTAATAATAGAAATTTTGGTCTCAAGAAAACACAAGAACAAACATCACAAAAAGTTTGTGGGTTAAAGTCTCGTATGAGATATGTATAAAATCGATGGTGTAGGGTGTGAAAAAAATGATCTCTTATATTCTGTGATCAAATTCTTGTGCCTTAGACTTTGATTGTTTTTCGGAATTATCCGGTTCGTGAATTTCATGATACGAAACACCTAAGGTCGAAATATTACAATCTAAAAAATGTCTCAAACTATTCATATTACCTATGGCACATCCTAAAAATTAGGATGTGTTATAGGAACCCTCTCTATATTGTCACATCAATGGGTTTTGGTCAAATCGTACAATCCGCGACGCATATCGTACAAGTTGGTGATGCACTCAATGATTGAATACCCTCCATATGAGAGGGTGTGGATAACTTGTCCCCAAAAATTACTAACGCATTTAAAAGTTGTACTATCTCCCAAAAAATACTAACACATTTAAAAGTTGTACTATCTTTCTACTGGGGCCTTGATCGATTTAAGCATTTGTCTCACCTTGAAAGTCAAAGTAACTCGAAGTAAGTATTCGTGTGAAAATGGTGTAACTTTTATTATTTTAGTGGGGACGAGATTGTTATTTTCATTGATCCAGAGTTTGGAAGATGAGATATGATAATTATTGAATAGCGATGGTAACTTGTGAGCCTGACCAAACTTAAATGTCGAGAGTAAATGCAAATTTACGTATTTTCTGAAATGGTAATGATACTCATTTTCTCTACAGTCTGCCAGTGGATGAAATGTTTGTCATGTCATTCAAAATAGCCTTTAAGTTGAAGTACTTTTTTTTTTTTAAGGTGACCTCAAATTTTGTCAAGTTTCTCAACTGGAGAGTACGAATGCACATTTCTTGATGCATTTTGTACTGCATTAGGGCGGAGGGAGTGGTCACCACTTCACCAAAGTTTGCCAAATTTCCACATCATCATCTACCAATCACAACCTTCCAACTCAAAGTTTACCAAAGTTTACCAAAGTTTACCAAACTTTACCAAAATGGTGGCGGCGGTCACCAAAGTTTACCAAATCCACATTTTCCACTATCATATTTTTTTAATACATATAATCCACTTTTTTATGAAGAAGGACCGTTTGTGGGCCCAACTTTTCCTTCGGCAAAAGTTGCCGAATTTCTCCCTTGCCGATTTTTGCCGAGTGGTGGCGGCGGTGTTGCCGACCATCGCCGATCTTCACCGAGCCTTGCCCGATTGCCACTCCCTCCACTCTTAGTGCATTGTATTGTTTCTTATGGACACTGATTCACACTTCAATTTAGTTCAAAGAAAAAGAAAAAGGGTTATATGACGTTAAGTTGATACTCTAGTTATGAGATTGATACGTTTTTCTTATATTCAGTACATGATTTATTATTATTATTATTATTATTATTATTTTGAAAGAATTGATTTGCACGATTGTGCATTTTTATTTGTATATTCACTTTTACGTATTACATAGTTGTACATTGTTTATAATATGATTTATTTGCTTGTATAGCTGAGTGTGCAAATCAAAAGAAAAAATGTGCAAATCACTTCTCTTTTTCTTGTATTTCATCTTGTTGATATGAGACTTTTCTAATTTTTCATTTTGTTGGAATAAGACCGGGTATAGTAAGGAGCTCTACCACACGTTATCTATTATTACAAAGATTTGTCTCCATGTATTGGTGATGACAGGTCGTTAATTTTGAAAGTTTTGTGAGTGTTTTATTTGAGCATGTTTGCGTTTAGTGAGATGAAGGTACATAATGAAGTGAATTATTATTACGGAGCACATGTTGTGAAACGTTGTGAGAAAAGAACTAAATGTGATGTTGGCGTGAAAATGATGGTGACCACCTCTTTGCACTAGCTAACGATGCAATCAATTTTTTCTAATGTGCAAACATGAACTAGAATTTTTGTTCATTTTAAAGTATAAACTATAAATCATTTGCATCTATACTCACATGGGGTGACACGATAGACTTAGACCCTTCGACAATTCATGCTTTGATGTGGAAGTTCAAATAACGACTTGGATATTTTGGATATATAAGAACGGGGTTTCTTTTGATCTAAAGCCTCGTAGAAAAGAATCTCTCATGGAAAAACTCAAGCTTCTTGCTCACGGGTAATCAGCAGGAATAGAGTCTGGAAGCCTAAGGGCTTGTTTGGTTCGTAGAATTCTTAAGAGTCCGGGATGGTGAACTGGCGGCTGCTGTTGCAAATATATATATATATATATATATATATATATATATATATATATATATATATATATATATATATATATATATATATATATATATATATATATATATATATATATATATATATATATATATATATATTTCAAACTAGGCCACAAGATTGGGAATGGAAGTAAGGCACGAAAAATTATCAAAACTCACAAAAACGTGATAAAATCCCCGTCAACGGCGTCAAAAATTTTAAATTTATAAACACGATCTACCAATGATTCAAAAGAAACACACACGAGCAAGTATACTCGTCCGTGTGTACCAAGAAATGATTCGGTAAGCCGAGGTCGTTCACAAGTATTTGTTTCGTTTTTGAAATGTGAGTTTGAGATTATCGAGCTTAACAATAATTCCGCAATTAGCAAACAAATAATAATGAAGATGATAATTCAATATATTAAAACTACACTTGCCTAGACTAGTTTGCACAATCCCCTTATTATGATTATGACAATGGTTTCAATATTTTTGGTCGATAAATTAGATGTTGTTCTAATTTCATTAGATGGTATTCTAATCCTCTTGTTTCTAACACTTTCAATCCTCGTCAATATTTTAAGATGACAAAAACAATATTAAGTTTGATCACTCAAGACTAAAACAATTCAACCACTTGATTCGCGATAGTTTCAAAAGTAATCGACAACTACTCATTTTAGTTTCTTGTTTATTCAAGTTACTTATAAAATGGTCAATACATAAGGTGGCACCTCTACAAACAAGGGCAACTATTGATTAATTAACAATGTCTCTTTCGACTTATTACACCATCAACAATCAATCTAACTTGATAAAACATTTTGTCACATGAAAACTTAAAAGCATAATTCAATCCTAGTATTAGCTTGACATATGAATAGAACCATTAAATCATAATCAACCAATTATCATGCTACAAACAACATATAGCCAAGTGCATAAGGCACTTAGCCACTCATGGCAAACGAAGTAATAACCACATAAAATTTATCACTTGAAAACATAATTAAAGAGTCTTACAAAGGTTGTAATGATGGTTACAAGAGTTAGGAACAATGACTAGATGATTAGTGATGATTCCTTGATGATTAAAATGATGAGTTATGAATGCTAACTTCACTTATTTCCTGCGTTTTTCTTTTTTGAGAGCTTTCTTGAGAGAGTTCTTTTGATAATGATTGTAGATGATAAGAAGAATGATGTAAGAATTGTGTCTTCTCTCTAACCAAGGCACCTTATTAATAGATTAACAACCCTTAGCCACCAAGCAAGTTTCTTGGGCACTAAGGGTCATTAAACATCTAGACTTTAAAGTAAATAAGGTATAATGGTCATCCATATGAAAGGTTAGATCATTAAAGGTGGTAACTAAGAGTGCCAGAAGTGCAGCAACCTAAGGTTAGGGGTCTCAACCCGGGGTCGGAGTTCTAGCCCAAGGTTGGGAAGAAGGATGGAATGGAAGATTTGAACATTGGGTAGAACTTAAGCCTTGAGTGCAATTCCTTGAACCTTTGGTTGAAGTAGTAAGCCATAATTCATGATAAGCTTTATGTGTAACTTCTCTTTCATTTCATGAACACTTGATCTTTTCTTCATGCTCGGGAACCTTTATGACTTGATTCTTTATCTTTTATGGTCTCCTGATGTCTTTACTATGGATGGAATCTCCCGTTATGCATAAGCTCTTGATTCAATGAATTTTCTTCATCTTTCTCGTTATTTCCTAGGACTTGGTTGTACCTGAACCTTAATATATCTTTTGTACCTTTTAAGCATAAAATATTCGCAAACACAAACAAACACAATGCAGAACCATACAAATAACGCAACTAAAATATATATGAAATGCGTGTTATCATATGGACTTACAGAACTTCTCTCAAGCAAATCAACAGAGAGACACCTTTTAGCCTCACATACGAAAGTGAAGTAGTAATTCCGGCTGAGATAGGCATGCCGAAACATAGGACTATGATGTTAAGGGAAGAAATGAATGAAGAATAAATGCGTCTAAACTTGGACTTGTTGCAAGAAAGAAGAGAAGCCGCCACTATACGAGAGATACAATACAAGTCAAGAGTGGAAAATTAATACAACCAGAAGGTTCGCCCAATGTCTTTCAAACCAGGTGATATTGTGTATTAGACATAACACCATAATGACTCCGAAGGATATTAGCTACCTTCGGTCGACCAATGTAGTCAATGTCTAGCCAAGGTATATTTACCAATAGGTGAAACTTTACCCCGAAAGTGCAAAGACGCTAGCGATGACCCAAGGTTTATTTACCAATAGGCGAAACTTTACTGCGAAAGCGCGAAGACGTTAAGGATGAACCAAGATATATTTACTAATAGGCGATGCTTTACCCTGGAAGCATTAAGACGCTAGGGATGCGCCAAGGTATACTTACCAATAGGCAAAATTTTACCAAGAAAATGCCAAGACGCTATGGATGAGCCAAGGTATATTTTTCAATAGGCGAGACTTTACCCCAGAAGCGCATACTCGCTAGGGATAAGCCAAAACTTTACCCCGAAAGTGTTAACCACTAGGGATGAACTAAACCATCCGAAACATCACTCACAAAGCATACGAGACGTCACTCACAAGTTAATTTCAACAGAATAATTAGTGGGAAGTTGAGATACTATCTGGGCCCTCACTTCTCTAACTATAACAAAGATAATCCTATTAAAGATTTGAATAACAGCACATGCACCAATGTCTTGAGTCACATAAAACTTTCGGATTCGCTTTAGTAAGGTCACTGCATCATTCTCAAGTTCCCTAAAAGAAGAGAATGAGAAGGGGAGAAACCCATATCCAATATCCGCGTAGTTAGCTTAATACTTGATGCATTTACGTTGTGCCACCTCAATCACTGCATGACCAGGCACAAAATCAACCATACCAATTTGGGTCAAGAGCAATGACCCTATTAGATCAACACATACATCAAACCCTTTATTCCATGAGTAGAGCAACATATAAGACGGACCTAAGGGTTTGTCCCTTCCTCCACCAAGCCTGATATCAACATCTTTACGAGCTGAAGCCCCCGACCGAGAACAGGTGTCAACCAAAATAGCGTGTACCACGTTATGCAGGTTTTATTATATTTAATGAATATTTCTTATTTAACTAAAACTAAATATAAGTAAATTTTAAAATTTTAAGATACTAATTTTTACTACAATTTAATAGTTTTATTAAATTATATTATATTTAATAAATATTTATTTATTAAAATAGAATAAAATATAATAAATTTTAAATTATTTAATTTATTTATTTACATAATTTATTATTATTATTAGTAATTTTGTTGTTGTTGTTGTTGCTGCTGCTGCTGCTGCTGGTGCTGGTGTTGTTGTTGTTGTTGTTGTTGTTGCTGTTGCTGTTGTTATGAACATCATTGCATTGGAACTTAAAGGACTTACAAGAAATTAGGGAGGAGCCGAGATACTATCTGAGTCCCCACTCCTTTAGGTATAGCAAAGCTAATCCTACAAAAATATGAAAAGCAACATGTGTCCAATGTATTAAGTCATAGAGAACTTTCGGATTCACTTGAGTAAGGCAACCGCGTCAAGGGCGATGATAAACTATTAAATCTAGTATAATTAATAATAATAATTAATTATACTAGATTTAATAGTTTATTATAATATATTATATTTAAAAAATAATATTCATTTTATTAAAACTAATTGCCAGTAAATTTTAGAGAAAAGTTCTTTATATACCTCAAATTCTTCCTAAATCCAATGAACCAATAATACGTAGTAGCTCTTTATAATTTTTTATCAAAACAAAAAAAACTCACTTTCATACATTTTTTTTTTAAATTTAATATCTCACAAATTGTTAATCGTTACGTGAAAAGAATCATACCAACACGACGATAATTATACCATCACGACGAGAATTAAATTATATTTATATAGAGGGCGCTTTTATATACTTTTGACAAATTTTTATTTTTCAACTTTTTTTATGAGTGTTGAAATTTACATCTAGAAAAATCACATGTGATTTTATGAAAACACATGTGATTTGTGAAACCACACGTGATTTTAAAATAACAAATCACATGTGATTATTCCATATACAAATTTTAACGCAAAAATAAAACTCGAAAAAAAAAAGTTCTTCGAATATATATCGAGGTGTCCGTCTACTGTAAGATAAAAATAATTATTGTCGCAATGGTGTATTTTTTATCATTTAATGATTTACCATTTGCAAGATATTTTATTTTCAAAAAAATGTGGGACTTTTTTATTTTTTATTTTATTTTTATTTTTTTTAAATGGATGACCATGATTAATTCATTGGATATATAAAGAATATGGGATAAATAATGATCTCAACTCATATATTTTAAACCTTATTTTTTAAATTCCATTATGTTTTCTTCCAAACAAATATGTATGAGTCACACTTTTTTAAAATTCTGATTCCTTCAAATTTCATATACTACATATTCCAATTTCCTAACATTGTAATTCCTCCAAATTTCAATTCCTAAAATCAAATTCTAATTCTGTCAAAAACATTCTACGAACCAAAAGGACCCTAAATGGTTTGATTGGTTATGTAATCCGAAATTTACTCGCACTAATGGCTTGTAACCTTCTTTTGCTAGTTATTTGTTAGCTTTTAATGAATTGCGGTTCACAAAAGGAAAAAAAAAAAAAAAAAAAAAATACACTAGTTGTGCTGCTCGACAATTAATCACACATAAGACTGGAAAAACAAGTTTTTTTATTTTTTGAACAGCAAGAGGTGAATATATATATATATATATATATATATATATATATATATATATATATAAGAATAGTACTGCATGAAATACATCACTATATATATAAATCAGGCTACCTAGTAAGACACTAGGAGCGAAAAATACAACAGTTAAATAAAAAGGGCATTACACGGGTTATCAAAACAACTGATCCAATTTAGACGAGTCTTCCTAGACCTACATGAGATCCAATTAAACGACGAAAACTTGATATCGCTAAGGGTGGGGGGAGTGCATCACTCACTCCTCTCCCCTTCACTCACTCACAACCAATCTCCTTGCGCCACATCATCTCTCACTTTTTCCTTCATTCACTTCATTTTTGGAGGCGGCACCTTCACTCACCCTTCACTCATTTTTTTTTTTTTTTTAAATTCTATTAAAATTTATTTAAAAACTAAAATTTCATTAAAATAAATAAACATTACATAATAATATTAAAAAACATAAAATAATATTACATAATACTAAAAAACTAAACTTCATCCGCTTCATCGTCCACCTCGAGGTATGGTAATTGTTGAGCGCTGACCCGATCACGTTTCACCGACGTACGTGTCGACCTTGCCGTATCTTCCTCCTCATCTGCGTCAATCGCGTTAGCAAAAAACTCGAGACTACTATCGTTAGACCACTCAAACGGCTCGTCTAACAATAGCGTCGACCCAATTCTTCTAGGCTCCTTTTTTTTTTTTTTTTTTTTTTTTTGTATCGCTGAGATTTTTTTTTTTTTTTTTTTTTTTTATGGATGTGTTTTTTTTTTTTTTTGGTTTGCTTTGTTCTTCCTCTCGTTCTTCCTCTATTTAAAGCAAAAAAAAAAAGAGCCGTTTAAGCCCGCTCCTCCTCCCAACGTCTCTTTTCTCCTCTCCCCGCATGCGTGAAAATGTCCCGATTTTTACCTCCCCGTGCGGAGTTCCCCGCGAGGCGGCGGTGTTCCCGTGCGGGGTTCCACCTTCCCCGCGTTCTTCCCGCACCCACTCCCTCTCCTCTAAGGATTCAGACAAATCTTTGCAATTCATGAGGTATTTACTTCCAGAATACTATATGTTATCTATGTCAACTAGAATTTATATCTTGCCTATGAAGTTCAACGCTTTCGTATAATATTTTATTAAACATTTATTAGAGTTCATGCAATATCTCACATGAATAGCCTCAACGCTCTAGATAATTAAGTGACCACTAGCCAAATAAGCAAGTGTATAAACATTGTGAAAATTTGCAACACAGTTTCTACAAGTGGCGCACAACACAAATAAGTTAACTTTTGATCACATTTGAACGATGGTATATTTGATAAAAGTAGCAAAAAAACTAGGAACAAATCTCTTTTGAGTTCGTATGATATCATCTTCAGCATTACCAAAAGTTCTTTTCAACATGTCTTTAGGATTTCTGGTAAACAAATTATATAGTTGCATTGAGTTTACCTATAACGTAACAAAACACTAAAAATTCCATTTATATAATATAGTTTTGAGTGTCTCCAAAAATATATAATTGACAAACGGCTCTTATGTTTAGAGCAGAAAATAAATGGAGTGTATGAAATTGATGTTATCCAGTGGGATCTGGGATCCATTGGAGTTAAACTAGCCGGTTTATATGGGTTCTTTTAATTATTTTTATGCATCAACAATTACATAAATAATTTTTTTAATTAATCCCAAAGATATATGACTTACTGGCATGCCAGCTTCCAAACTCTTCCAATTATACCTTATTATTATTTTTTATATTTTTTGGCAGCATCTGAAATATTATATTCTGCTCCTCAATTTCATTAGAATAAAAAAATCAAAGTTTTAATGCTAAATTAATTACCCTTTTGAGTCATAAATAACTTAAATGCTACTACATTCAGAATCAGGGTTATATATATTCTAATTTTATTATATGTTCTATAACAATTGTTTTCATGTAGCAAAATCAAGAATGGAAATATTTTTCTTTAAATGCATGTATTTTATTTTAGACAATGATTTTCTTATTAAATCAAAGGGGAAGTTTAACAAGTACTGTACTAAAAAAGATACATCCATTCAGCTGGGTGCTAGCTTTCTAAGTTAGAAAAATGTTCACATCGTTACTAAATCAGATTAAGAAAAATGGCCAATGACTTAATTGTATGATGTACTTGACTAAATTTGCAAATTACTTTACTTGTGGAATTGACCTTTGTCTAATTGATACAGTAACTCTAATGATTCAAGTTTTAATCATATCCCTAAACCAAACTTAAAGCTACATTTCCTAAATAGTAAACTCATTTTGATAATCAAACTCAAATAAAATATTAAAAATTATACTATCAAAAACGCCTTGTCATGCTTGCTTCTATATGTTTCTTACCTAGCGTATAGAAGTAAACCTTTTGGTTTTTATTGGATTAAGTGGGAGTATATTTATACCTGTTAACTAGAAAATATAGATACGTATATCATTTTGAAAGCATCCGCGTATATAACTAATCGTAGTTGACTCTTCAAAGTCTTGTACTCTTGTATTTTATGAAAAGCGTAGCAATCAGTTCTCCACGTATATTAAGCAAAGAAAGATAGAAGAAGTATCATATTAAATGTTTAATATTTTCATTACATTTTGTAACACATATAATTATACCTAAATTCATTACAAATAAACATTTACTAAATTTCTATAAAGGGTAGTATTAATATTTGTATCTGCTAAAAAGAAATAAACTTTGAATTTGTTTCTGTTTTCATTAGTTATAAGAAACTAGAAGTATATTAATAGCAAATTTACACCAAAGCAAGTATGGCTATAGTTTTGCACCACACCCACTTTCCTTAAACATAAAAAAGGTTGCAATTTAGTTACTTTAAAGCATAAATTAATTAAAAGCTGATTAACCAAAATGAATTATAAGAAAAAGAACTTAAGTTTCTTACCCTAAACAGAAACAAAATGAAGTGTGTTATCTTTTTATTAACTCCCCTTTAAGATACTACTATTTTTTTATTTTTATTTTTTTTATTATTATTATTTTTTTTCGTATAAGAGAAAACTAGAGTAAATTGCAAAAACGGTTTTTCTGGTCAATGTAGTCCCAGACTCACAGTTGTAACACCTTAGAAAGTGCTGACACAATTTGTGCAAAAAACTTTGTGTGCAATAATCGTCTTTCTAAGGTTTGCGTATGCAGTTTTAAAGTTACTTTCATGAATGCTCGAGACAAACTCACATACTACAGTTACCACAAAGAGGTGTGCTACACCCACTCAATTTTTACAAAATTTCTCTCACACGATGATGTGGCAGAGAGATGATTGGTTGGTTTTCTGTAGGCGCCCACAGAAAACCAATCAATCATCTCTCTGCCACATCAGCGTGTGAGAGAAATTTTATAAAGATTGAGTGGATCTAGTATTTTTTCTACCACAAATATTCATCTATATTTTCAAAGTTGTAAAATTTGAAAATAAAACTGTTTGTCGATTACTAAAAATTGGATAAAAAGTTCGATCGATTTTACCATATAACTTGAAATTATTAGTATGGACCTTAAAAAACTAGTTAATGATAAGATGTCATTCTTATAAAAAGTAAGAAAGAAAAAACATTATTAAATATGTTTTTTTTTAAACTGCTTATTTTCTTACTCCATATAAGAGAACAATTATTTTAGGGTTATGTTAATGGTATCCCTGCTCATAAAAAGTACAAATGTTACATACTTTCTACCCTTTTCAACCATTTGTTTACAGTACAACATAGTTTTTTATTAGTTTATGTTCTAAACTTTTTGCCAGTTTAATACTTTTGGCTTTTTAAACTTTAGATTTTTTATTCCACACTTTTCGTTTCATAGTTTTATGATATAAACAAAATTATAAAAATAAAAGTAAAAAAATATATATAAAAAAAACAAAAAACATTGGGGGTATATTTAGTTATGGAAATGAGCCGAGCCGAGCCTGAGTCTGTTAGAGCTCGAGCTCGAGCTCATTTCGAGCCTCATATTTTGAGCTCGAGTTCGGCTCGGTCTCGACTAATTGATATGATGTGCTGAAAAAAACAAGGTTCAAATGGAGCTCGACTCATTAACACAAAGCTCAAGCTCGTTAATCGCACAAGGTTCGAGCTCGTTTATACACGGTTATACGTATAGACAATATATATACATGTATATTTTTCTATGGCTCGTTTAGGCGTGCGAGCCTACTCGATCTCTTTGTATAAAGCTTGGGCTCGAACTCAATTATTAAATGAGCCTAAACTTAGGCTCGAGCTCATTTAGGCTCGACTCGTTCGAGCTTTTTACTGATTCGATTTATAGCTTTTCACGAACGGCTCGGCGCGTTACCACCCTAGGATATTACTTGCAAAAATGGGAGATTTTATAATTACTTATAACCTATCGTATTATTTTCGGGATGAGTTATCTACACCCTCTCATAAAAAGAGTATTCAATTATTAGATGCATCACTGACTTATATTGTGTGCATCGCGAGTTGTATGATTTAACCAAACCCGTTTGATATGACAAAATAAAAATGGTTCGTATAAAATAACCCTTATTTTAGTTATTTTAAGATGGAGGAAGTATAATCTGTCAATCCTTGACCTAACCATAAACCTAGGTAGTGTAACTTTATCATATATCACATATCACACATATTCTTGTAGTATAAAATAACAACTTATATGCAAAACAACTCTCACTTCTTTAATCCCTAAAAAACACACACACACACACACTAAAACACACACAATGCCAACCATCAAGAAAAAACTCATCCTCAACACCACCGCAGTCGCCGTGGGCTGCGGCAGCGGCTGCCGTAGAATCAAGCTCTCCAAACTCTTCCACCCAAAACCAATCAAATACAACACAAACAACCACCACACGCGCCGCCGTCACCACCACCATTCCTCAGGCTCAACTTCATGGACAACGTCCAACACAACAACAACCACCACATTCTCACCAAACACATCTGACTCCACAGTTGATGACTCAGAAGTAAGAAGCTTAAGAGCCGTACAAGGGTTTGGTCGTATAGGTGGCAATAGTTTAGCAGTTGAGAAAGACTCTGATGACCCTTATGTTGATTTTAGAGAATCAATGTTGCAAATGATTATGGAGAAAGAGATTTATGGTCAAGATGATTTAAGGGAGTTGCTTAACTGTTTTCTACAGTTGAATTCACCTTATTATCATGGGATTATTATCAAGGCTTTTACTGAGATATGGAACAATGTTTTGTCTTTCAAACACATGCAACAGTAGTACAACACTATCATGGGAGTAATAATCAATATTGATTATTTCTGCATGTTCACATGACTCGAGGCTACTTTGGTATGGTTATTTTACTTTCATTTCTTTTATCTAGTTTGTGTACTTTACCACTTTACATGTAATCATAATCACTAAACTTTATGTAACCGGTTAAATATGTTAGTTTTTGTATGTATTGTGACGGAAAGTCCGTCACTATTGAACTGACATGTTTAACCGGTTACATAAAAGTTCACTTATGTGATTACATATAAATTAGTAAGGTACACATCTAAATAGAGAAATGGAAGTAAAAAACCCAGCTATGTAGTCAATTAACTCTTATATATTTATGTAGGTATAATATGATTTTATTAAAAGTGTAACAAAATCATAATAGGGTTTAGTCTAGTTTAGCTATTATGTATGTGATGTTATTAGCACTTAAAAAATGACTACATTATGTGCACTTGTGTTGTTTAATCAAGTAGTTATGGATAGCTAGGTGTAGTAGAAGTTGTAGGCTATATATTCAAGTGCTACTAACATCACTCTACAATGTAATGTTTTAGTTTGTGATATTGCGTAGGATAATGTGTTTAAAATATGTATTAATGTCAGATGGTGTAATATTTGTGTGGTTTAACTATTTTAGTAGGATTTCAAGCTCATGTATGTGGAAGTTTTATTTTGGTATATTAATTAATTTCAGTGATTTCATTTGCATGATATATGTTTTCCTAGAAACTTTTTTATTTTTGGCATTTCTCTCCAATATTGGTCTATCTTTATTTTTCATTTCCGGATCATTATAGGACTTTAATGATGTCCAGATACCAATCATACCATCTAGTTGGTAGTCGTACTTTTAAATCGTATTATTTTCTTGTATTCTTTTAGTTTTTTTTTATTGAACTTCAACTTTTTCCAATAAGTATAAAAAGAAAATGATAGATAAAAATAAAACTAGTACTGTGTTTTTTAGTACTACGGTCTGAATGCTACAAAAAGTTAGGCATAGTTTTTCAGCGTACTCGTTTAAAAGAAGCAGCAAAAAATGGGCAAAAAATACACACGCATAATACTCCGTATATTTCAGTATTGAGCTTTGGGCCATGGTAATCAACGTTAAAATTTTACAACCATTTTTTAAGCAATTATATTTTCATAAAGATAAAAACTCAACCAAGATGTTAAGCATAAAGATAAAAATTCAACCAAGATGTTAAGCTAGACACAATAGTGACAACACCTCTCATTGTCACATTAATATCACATCACTAATTCACCACATCACAACTAATCTCACTTTTTACTCACAATGGTCACCACTTCTCTAACTATCATTAAAAATTCATACTTTATATAAATATATTTCACATATACTAACAAATCAAATAAAAAAAGTAATAAAAATACCCACTTTGCTTCGATACACTAATGGTGAAGCTCCTTACCATTTATCCTTTTTTTTTTTTTTTTTTTTTTTTTTTTTTTTTTTGTGTGTGTGTGTGTGACATGTGACGGCTCCTCCCACAATGGGGGTGGCACGTGACGGGGTATAGTTATGGTGAGCCTATCATCTGCCATTGTGCTTAGTCTTAGAGAAGGCAACAACAAAATTACACAAGAGTCAAGTATGCTGATTTAGGATCACTAAAATAGATAAAGCGTTTTTTCAGTGTAAACTTTGACAAGGTGTTAAAGAATCCGACAAACTGGGTTCTAGATCGGAATCACGAATCAAGAACAATTTCAACTTACAAGACCTCGACAAAAGGCTATGATCCCTTAATGTCGAGTAGAACCAATACACATACATGCGCACACACGCGCGCGCACACACACACACTAGATATTTGCCATTTTTATTTGCTCATGTTTAATAAACGTTTGAGTATAACAGTTACATACTTGCATCAAAATTACACAAGAGTCAAGCATGCTATTTACGATCACTAATGGATAAAAACTATTTCTTGTGGTAGGAAGTAATTATATTGTTTGGTAGATCCAGAGTCGGAGTCAGGAATATATGTTAAGGGGGCCGTAAATAATTTGTATAATACTACATTCGTTCTAAAATATAAGTCCAATTTGACTTTTTGAATCGAACTTTGACCTTAAATATTTTTTTTGTATTATATTTCACTTGATGAAAATTATACCAAATGAAAATACATTTAAAACTTTGACCTTAAATATTAGTTACCCATCGATTCGACCATATCGACATATCTCTAACATGTATGAGGTTACAATTAACTAGGTCTTTAAGTCGGTGTAAGTCATTAAAAATGACTTTAAGACATCAATAAAATGCTAACTTTATCAAATCAAAAAATTTACATTCTCTAAAGAAAGTAGACATCCAGCTTTGCTATTTTTTTTTTTTTTTTTAATTTTATAAATTACCTCAATAACTAAAAGCAATGAAAACTATAATGAAAATTACACAATTTATTAAGGGCAAAAATTGAATAATGGTTTCCTAATTCCTTATGCAAAATGAAAATTGAATAATGGTTTCCTAATTCCTTATGCAAAATGACGAAAAGTTGTCAGAGAAGTGATTTGTACACCATTTTTTTTTTTGCCATCCACTACTAAATTATGCATAGCGGTGTTTTACTGTATGCATCACTCATGTAATTTAGTGGTGTATAGCCAAAAATAAATGGTGCACAGATCATTTCCCATAATTTTTTCCCAACCTTTCTTCTTCTCCCCCATTAGATCTGCTTATCTGCATATATCTTCTTCACTTTTTATTTTCAACAAATCTGACTCAAACAATTACCATTCGAAAAACGTAATAACCATGGGTGTGTTTAGATATGGGCTGTTAGCAGGGGCTAGACTGAAGATTTTATAAAACGTTGGCCAGAAACCAAGCGACAGGCTGGGCTAGTTGGGGGTGGCCGAGCACGAGCCAGGCCCCCCCTCCCACTGGCTCCGTCCCTGGGTAGATCATAAGATTGACATTTCTTTCTTATGTAGTGATTTGGTTGTTGCACTTTAGGTGCTTGTTTGTTGCCCATATAACGGGTCGAGATGAGAGATTAACTCTTATCCGTTGTAGTTAAACGTTTTTAGCGTAATATATTTTACCAGGGTGATCCTTTTTACTAAAAAAAAACTATTTCTTGCGTATTTAATAGATAATAAGTAAACGAAGGTTCATTCAGAAAATAAAGTATAGGAGAGAAAAGATAATCATATGGCATGTGGAGAAATACATACGTACTATAAAAAATTTCAGAAAACAATGTATACGTACAATAAAAAAATTTCAGATAACAATCATAAAAAGTTACCAAAAAATCATTATTTGTAGTTCATTTTATCAAATTGTCCATATTTTAGTGCATTTACAAAAGAGCATTGATTAGGATGCCTAACTCATATGACTAATAATATGCCTAAACATATGTGTCATCATCTTATTGGGCACAGCAGAGGGACCCACTTATTCACAAACCAATAATTTACTGACACATCTATTAGGCATACAATTAGACACATTTTTTAGGCCTCCAAATCATTTTCCTTTACAAAATTGTGCAAATGGTCGCAAACTTGTTTGTGCTACCGTACGACCGATAAGCTCCAACCAATAAACATACGACATGCATTCATTTTATATCTGGCACGTAAATGAGTTTAGGGCTGTAATCAAATCGAGCCGAGCTTGACAGGGCTTGAGCTGTTAGAATATGACAACCAAAGTACACGTATTTGCGGAAACTAGATTAAGTATAACACATAAATATTAACTAAAACATAATAGGAACGTACTGTGGTGATTCTAGCCTGAACAAGAATCAAATAAGCAAGTCTTGAACTTAATGTAATTAGATTAATGATAACCCCTTACCGTTTTGTTTATCGATCTTTTGATAATAACTATAGTGAGTTATTTACCTCGTTCTTGTACACACAAACTACCAACGAATAAAAGAGATTGCAAGATCTAAACACTAATATTTTTGTAAAACAAAAATCGACACAAAAACCCTAAAGGGTTGTTTGGCCGATCGGCTTAGGGAGAAAAAGAGAGAAGGAAATACTTAGGGTTAGTGTGTGTGCACAAAAGATGTGAATGAATAACCCTAGGCCTTGTATATATACTAGATTAATCTTGGAGGACAAGTTTGTGTAGGATTGGGTCTCCCCTAGCCCATTCGACCGACCATGTTCCCCCATGGGGTATTCCAGAACTTTCTTGTCTCCTAAATTACACTCTAGTCCTTTTCCTTCTTATTTAACGATACTTAGTACTTATGGTTAATTACTAACGACCAATAAGTCCCTCAAGTGTTTATTTAATTATATATATATGAAACATTTATCATATATATAATTAATATACTTTTATTCTCGTTTGTAATATGTGCAATCCGAGGTCTCAGGTTCAATACTAGACATTTACATATTAATATTTATACGTACATTTAACAGCTCTTACTCGTATATTTATTAATAATAAAATGACATTGGTTGACGTCTTGCAACACTCCAATGCCCCCAGCACGACTCGAGCTAGGTTTCCTGGAAAAAAACCTTTAATGATTTATCATTCTTATTATCCTTTTGTTTCTAATACTACATTAATAAAGATGTGAGATTCTTTATTAAATATCTGTTTCTCGTCTCTTTATGATTGAACAAAATTACCAAAATATCTGAACGTATTCCAGATAGACTTTGGGCGTGGCCACGCAAATATTTTGTCAACCCTACGAGGGGCCCAACAATATTAAACTTCTGAACTAATCAGAAGGAACAAATTCTTTCTTGACTACAAGAATAACCCATGAACTTTGCAACACTTCTGAAAACAACACTTATCCCTGTTACGGTGAGCGGTAGATTGCTTTACGAAAAT
Organism: Artemisia argyi; assembly: GCA_030686995.1. NCBI lineage: Eukaryota > Viridiplantae > Streptophyta > Magnoliopsida > Asterales > Asteraceae > Artemisia > Artemisia argyi. Next base: position 40,377,039 of record CM060693.1, on the reverse strand, counting down.
GCACTACATCCATGAATCTTATCTGGTATCTTAAGTCTGAGGGTAACTTTAAATATGATTCTCACATTAAATATTAAATCATATTGTTGGGATAAGTCCTATATTCAATTCATTGAATATCATGTGAAATTGGTATGACTACGCATCAATATACTTTTAAGTATATCCTAAACCAATACTCAAATTTGTTTTAGTTTAATGATATTCCCATATTATAAATCGACAACGGACAATTTAAAATAATAATTTATTCATAGATTTAAACATGCAAATATATGATATATTATTAAGACAATGATTAAATAAACATAACCAATATTTTATTCTATTAAAATAATAATTGTACATTACATCCCTTATCTAAATATTAATCACAAATAGGCATGAAACTTTCAACCAAACGAAGTCTTATGCCTTCAGCATGCCTATAGAGCTTGGTGCCAGGTAGAGGCTTTGTTAACTGGTCTGCTAAGTTTTCATCTATGTGAACTTTGAGCATTTCGATTTCACCTATTTTGACTTGTTCTCGAACATAGTGATGCTTAATCGGGAAATGTCTGGTGCCTTTCATGATTCCAGGTTCATTGGCAAATGTAATTGCAGCTGAGTTGTCGCAATACATTTTTATAGGTCTTTGAATCGAAGGCATAACCCCAAGCCCTGAAACAAACTTCCTAATCCAAACAGATTCCATTGCAGCTTCTGAAGCAGCTATATACTCACTTTGTGTTGCAGACAGTGTTGCAAAAATCGGCCTACAAGGCCGATTAATCGGCGATTACAAGCTGAACGGCCTTGAACCTTGGAGCGAATTACAAGGTAATCGGCCGATTAATCGGCCTTGGACCTTGGAATCGGCGATTAATCGGCCAAAAAAATCGCCACACAGCCCTCGACCGCCTCGGGACCGATTCACGATTTTTGCAACATTGGTTGCAGACATTGCTAGTGTACTCTGCTTTTTGCTCCTCCAATCCACAGCTCCTCCATTAATGACAAAGACATAACCCGTCTGAGACTTCGTATCATCCTTATCACCTTTCCAAGAAGCATCGCAGTAACCTGTAACATCAAATTCTGCAGATGGAGTACCCCCACAAACTAAGAACATATCTTTAGTAGCCCTAAGGTACTTAAGAATATTCTTTACAGCAATCCAGTGAGCTTCACCTGGATTCTGCTGATATCGACTGGTTAAATTCTGAGCAAATGCCACATCAGGCCTTGTGCTTTTCACCGCATACATAATAGATCCCACAGCCGAAGCATAAGGGACTCTTTTCATGCGTTGTACCTCTGCAGGTGTTGAAGCACAAACTTTGCTACTCAAGCCATGTTGTTCTTGCATTGGCAAATATCCCTTCTTGGAATTTTGCATATTGAATCTCTTCAATATTTTATCAATGTAAGTACTTTGGCTTAATCCAATTAATCGTTGAGATCTATCTCTATATATCTTGATTCCCATAATGAATGTAGCTTCCCCTAAATCCTTCATAGAAAAACACTTTCCAAGATATGCCTTAACCTTTTGCAAACTTGGAATGTCTTTTCCCATGATCAATATATCATCAGCATATAAAATAAGGAAAATTACATCACTCCCACTAGCTTTGTGATATACACATGGCTCATCAAGATTTTGAGTGAATCCATACTTTTTAATCTCACTATCAAATCTCTTATTCAATTGTCGTGATGCTTGCTTCAATCCATAAATGGACCTTTGAAGTTTGCATACATGATTTGGAAATTCTGGATTCACAAACCCCTCAGGTTGCGCCATATAGATGTCTTCATCTTGGCGACCATTTAAGAAGGCGATTTTGACATCCATTTGCCAAATCTCATAGTCATAGTAAGCGGCTATGGCTATAAAAATCCTAATAGCCCTAATGTCAGCTACTGGAGAAAAGGTCTCTTCATAGTCAACACCAAAAGTTTCAGTATAGCATTTAGCTACCAAACGGGCCTTATAGGTGTGTACAATGCCATCCAATCAGTCTTTTTCTTGTAGAGCCATTTATTCCCAACTAACTTGGCGCCCGGAAGCAGCTCTACTTCTTCCCAGACTTCATTGTCTCTCATGGATTGCATTTCTCCATTCATAGCAACCTGTCATTTCTCTTTTTCAGGACCATTCATGGCAGCTCTATAACTAGTAGGTTCATCAAGATCCCCTAGTATAGTTTCCTTACACTCTACGTTAAGACATAGACGTTCAGGAGCTTTCACAGGTCTAGTTGACCTACGAATGGGAACCACTTCAACTTCAGGTGGAGGACCTAAACTTTCAGGTTCCACATGAAGTTGGCTAGTGTTTTCAGAAGGTGCTACATCTTCATGATCGTCTTCCAGATCATATAATCTCCCACTGAATTCTTGAGATATGAGCTCCTTTTCCAAGAAGTCTCCATACCTTGCAACAAAAACTTTGTTTTCAGGTGGGTAATAAAAGTAGTAACCCATAGTTTCCTTAGGGTATCCTACGAAGATGCACTTTACTGATCTTTGTTGGAGCTTGTCTGCTGAGTCACGTTTAACATACGCCTCACAACCCCAGACCTTTAGATAAGACAAGTTAGGAGCTTTTCCAGTCCATAACTCATATAGTGTCTTATCAACCTTCTTTGTTGGAACCATATTTAGAATGCGAACCGCAGATTCTAAGGCATAATCCCAAAACAAAAAAGGAAGAGTTGTTAGATTAAACATAGATCGTATCATATCTTGCAATGTACGATTCCTTCTCTCATATACACCATTTTGTTGTGGAGTATATGGAGAAGTAAGGTTGTAACAATTCGCAATTTCAGGTTAATTTCTATTCCCAGAAAATTTTACTATTCATTTTTACTATTCATTTTTCCCTAAATATTCCCGAAAGTTGATTTTTATTTCATATTCTCGATTGATAAATCATTTCCATGGCAAAATAAATGTTTGACATTCGTCAGATCATTTTTGTGAAAGTTATTAAGGAAATACACGTTTTAGGGTAAAACGTCATTTAGAAATTCCACGCCCAACAAAATTTGACCCCGTCAGGTGACCCCACATCAGAAAAATGTTTGACACACTCATGATTTATTTGAGAATAAATCATGACTGAGAAAAATATGACCAGAATAAACCTCGGCCGTGAAAAACTGGAATTTTCAGTTTTAAGCGTTTTTACTCAGCCGTAACCCTAGCCTATACCTGCACCGCGTTTCTAAGATGATTTGAGTTTTCAACTTATTAGAATAATTCAACATATTTTTCCCTCCTCCATTGACCAAAAATCATCCCTTGATGTCATAAGTCATTTCGTGATTTTTAGGCTTACGGTTTGATGTCTAAAAGACATTTAATACCAACCGACACTAGACTGAGCCCAGTCTAGACATTATAAGTCATTTTAAATCATTTATAACATATTAGAAAAGTAACATTTTACTTTTCTCAATTTTACGCAATATTCGTACATTTTACGTATTACGCGTTTTAGACCCGTGTTTCCAGTTTTAGAGGGTTTTACCACCCAAATGGCACCTACCACTCATTTTATATTTTATTATGGGACATATGGACATGTTTATCAATACTTTCAAGTTTCATAATTTTACGACACCCGGTTTTACGTTTTGAGGCCTAATCATTTACGGTTGGCATTTCCCGGAGTCAGAACTAGCAAATATCTTAGGATAATATCCAAGCCAAGCCAACTCACCCCCCTAGCTCTTGTGAACCGCCATTAGGGGGGAGTCACACCCTCATGTGGCTTGATCTTGTGCTAAGTTGCCTTGGATGAGATACATGTGTTGAAGCTTGTTAGGAAAGCTTTGACTAGTCTCATTTTGTAACCTCCTCGTGAGACTATAAAAGCCCCCCCCCCCCCCTTGTTGTTGCCGTCCATACCTCACACCACAACACTCTCTCCATAGCTTTATTTCTTCCAAATTCAAGCAAGGTTCAAGAGCTAGTTCAAGATAGAAACCCTAGGGTGATCTTAGGTTACCAAAACACTTCCAAACCCTAATATACTTGGTGATTTCTCTTGAGTTTAAATCCACTCAATTCACCTCAACCTTCATCATCCATCTTTCAAGAATACCAAGGGTAGAAAGGTTGCATGAAGTGAAAAGGGTTGAAGCAAGTCTATCAAAGTCCATTTCCTTACTTGTTACTTCCTTTCTTTATTAGAAAGCCAAAAGTTGTAAGCCAAACCCTAACATGCTTCTTGTTAATTTATCATGTTCATATCATTTACATGTTATTCTTGCTATATTATGTCTTGTATGAATGTCCATGGTGTATAAAAATGACTAAAACATGTCGTTGTAATTGATTGTTACAATAAGTTACTAAAACAAGCAAACTAGTGACTTTCTTGGTAAGACCTGATCAAAATGGAAAAATTATGGTATTGGATTATTACATATTACATTAGAGGACTTAACAAGGAAACCATAGCAATTTGAACCACCTAAAAATAATAAACGAGTCAAAAGTTATGGCGATTTGAAGTTACCAAAGATTTCCGGCAAAACTGCCAAAACCTTACTGTTTTGCATTCTGAGTTTTTGAAAGTCACCCTTCTGGTCCGATTCATCAAAAAGTTAAAACACGAAAGTTGTCCGGAACGCCGTTTTCGTTCAGGAGTAAGGAAGCTCGAGACCTAAAAACACTTTCCGAGTGATAAAATTCTTCAAATTCTAAACAGCCCATTTTTAGGCGAAAGTCACTAGATTATGGTTATACTTTGAAAGGAACAAGAGGTCTTATGACCTATAATCAAGACCACCACCATGGCTAGAGCCAAGGTTGTGTCTCATGACCTTGGAACAAGGACCAAAGATCATGGCTAGGCCATGACGAAATGACCATACCAACTTACATAGGCGTAAACATGAAACAATGAATTAGGCGATAACTTGAAAAAGCAATTTGGATCTACTTCACTTAAAAAGGAACCATGAGATATTACCAAGAGAAAATGGTCATACAAGACTTATGAAACTACCCCTAATAACAATCTTCATGTACTAATAAACTTTCCTAAGTTTATCCAAATATCGGACGTGTAACTTTTCGGATCAAAACTTATATCTATATATTTTATCAACTACTACAATAGTAGGGAGCCTCATGTGAGGAGTTCATTATGTAAGCCGTCGAGTTAAGTTGTGGATTTACGAATTAAAGTGTCCTGGCTCCTCGAACGCTTACTAACATGACTTCTGAATTATGTCGGCTCGAACGGTAGTAAACGATATACAAAACATACATGTTCATGAATCTTTTCTTTCAAGGACTTACAATATACATCGTACCACATCATGGACTATAATGCAAGATATATATATAGGCACTTATTCATATTCTTCACTCCGATCCTAAGTCGCAACATTCTATTATAGGTTGCTCGTAGAAACCTACACGATCCAATCATCACCTTCATTACTTGCTATCCTACTTAAGGTGAGTTCATAGCCCCACTTTACATTACTTCAATGTTTTACAAACCCTTGGGGCGAATACATGCTACTTTTAAACCGAACACAACGCTTTGAAACTGTATGCTGCCTGATTGTTTTATTATTACTAAGTACCTACCTTGCCAATCCTAGGCCCCTATCATGAACCATTTAATCACTAGAATTAGTGAGCGCGAGTATTGTGAATAGGCCTATTGGGATTGACGAATCCCATTTGTTTAAGCATATTAGTTCAAATGAATGCACTATATTTGAACATTAAGTATGACGGCAAAGTACTTACCGGGGCAACAAAACCGCCGATTGATATAGGTACCTGTTAACGTATTGGTTGCATGAGCTTAGTATATAATAATAATTGTTTTGTTTTCTAACATGAGTATGAGTCTAATTAACTCTTACTACCAATATATTGTGTTCAACAGTTAAACAAACTCTATGAACTTCACTCAACCTTTGTGTTGATCCTTTTAAGCATGTATTTCAGGTACATGATAATCAAGAATGGAGCGGAAGGGCACGTACCGAAGGAAGAAGGCTATAAACTATTATGTCATTCTATAAAAGCATCAAAGACTTTATATTGATGTATTTTGAAACATGGAACCGTTTTGGGACCTTACTATGTAAACTCTGATATATTTGAATAACATGAATGACAACTCTTTTTATTACGACTCGGTTAGAGATCGTTTACTATTATTATGACTGTTGTGCCGTCGAGTAACACCCAAGTTGAATTCCACTGCATCATGAATTGGGGGTGTTACAAAGGTGCTGGACAATTCCCTCCTTAGCTAAGTAATCTATAAACTCTTGACTCAGGTATTCACCACCTCTATCGGATCGAAGAGCTTTAATCTTGTTTCCAAGTTGCAACTCTACTTCTGCTTTAAACACTTTGAATGTTTCAAATACCTCATGTTTATGTTTAAGTAAATAAAATAACCATAACGGCTGTAATCATCCGTAAGTGTTAAGAAGTAGCTAGCACCTCTCCTTGACACATGTCTAAGTGGTCCACACACATATGTGTCAATAAGACCAAGTAGATCATTAGCCCTTTCAATTCTATTCTTAAAGGGATTCTTTGTCATCTTCCCAGCAATACAAGATTCGCACTTATCAAATGATTCATCATTGATCTTATCTAAAAGCCCATCATGTTGCAGCTTTTCCATGCGAGCCTTGCCAATGTGAGCAAGTCGACAATGCCAAAGATAAGACAAATCCAGACCTTTCTTGATTCTATTATTATTGATGCTATACATTGAACTAGTTATAATTCCCGCGCACGCGCGAGTTTTTTTTTTTTTTTTTTTTTTTTTTTTTTTTTTTAATTTTTTGAATCATATTTTTTTATTTATTAAAAAACAAATAATTTAATCTTTGTTTTTTTATTTATAATTGTTTAATTATAGTTTTTTATTATTAAAGATAATTATTTAAAAATTTTAATCCTATTATTAGTTGTATCTTATTTAAATTTTTTGTATTTATCTTCTACTTGTGTTAATTGTATCTTATCTATGTTTTTTGTATTTATCTTCTACTTGTGTTGTGGATAAATATAAAATGATACATAATAAGAAAATAATATTTTTTTTAAATACAATTATTACTAAATATGGTATGATTTGATTTTTTTTTAAATAGAAAATTACAAATAGGGATTTTGTTTTATTATATAAAAGATTATTTTTAACAAAAGTGATACGTGGGAATCGCACCAGGCTTTACCTCTCAAGGGATCTTGAGAAGCTTACAACCCCCACCAGGCAGTGTACCTGATCGTTGTAGTATAGTATAGTGACAAGTACCGGGGGATTGATCGTTGAGCTAGGAATGGTGTCGCTAGGATTAGAAAACCTAAATACTAGTTCTAAAGATGAGGTATGATTATTTTTGTATTTTTATATTTTTTAGAAAGCAAGTAAAAATCTCGGGTTTGAAGGATTTGGGCGGAATTAGTTGCTAGTCAACTAACCCAATACTAAATATGCAATCAAAATAAAATACTAGAAATGAAAATAAAACTAAATTAACTAAGGTTGTGAGCAATAAGTGGAGAAGTTGTGTTTACTTAGATTTCACTACTCCCTAGATATCTTTTACACGTTAATTACTTGTTATAGTTGCGTGGATGACGGATTGTATTCTTTAATACCATTCATGGGGTGGCGCACTTAATTCCCCAATCCTATTAGTGCCTACTTCACTCCTATGTCGAGCCGGCTAAGAAGCTCCTAACACGGGATAATTAGAATTTACTCATACATTAAATACAACCAATGAAACCTAGTGCACGTTAATTCATGTTTCCTAAGACTTTGGCGTTTTCTTCTCTTTTATGCTCAAAAAACGTCCGAATTGCTTCCTTTTCCAGATTTCTCTCCCAAAGTACCTAAAATCACAAAAGGAACTATTTAAGGCAATATTTGATCAAATAAATTCAATTTCGGGCTTAAATGACCCCCTAAAAGTGGTTCATTTTTCGCCTCATCATATACCCTTACACTTGAGATTTGCTTGTCATCATATACCCTTACACGGAGGTCATACACTAGCACCTCACAAATAGTGTTTAGATACTCACATCTCTCGGGTATAATAAAGTATAAATTACAATATAGAAACGGAACATATCTCTCACTACCTGTCATAGCAAAATAGATTACCATAGGCTTGGGAAAGGATCAAACCTCCACCACATGGCGTAAGCACCTAGGATAAACTATCAAAGAGGTCTTTTAAAGGGTTGTAACGTTAGGCGTAGGGATATGAAATACACGGTTTTGTTGGATAAAGGAAGTTTTTTACTGGTGGCGAGCTAAAAATCTTGGTTAATTACATGTACAATATGGCGTTGGTAAGCTAAGACTAGACTCGACTTAAGCTAATAAATGAAAAATAACAAAAACATAAAATGAACATAGAATAAAAAGGGATGGTAGTCCGTATGTTTTTTCTCTTTTCCTTTTTCTATTTTTTTCTTTTCTTTTTCTTGATTTTTCGATTTTTTTTTATTTTATTTATTTATTTTATTTATTTATTTATTTTTTGCATACACTCTTACCCTACCATCCAAAATAATACATCATAGGGAATGAACATTTCCTTTACACTTGAATTTTTACATACTTTACAATAAACTAAACTAATGACTCGAATTAAGAAAATCAAAACACTTGGAGTACTTTTAAGATTAACGCACATACGCGGGTAATATATGATGTTCTTCCCTATTACTCCATAAAATAAGTATTTTACCCATGAGTCCCAATCGTTCCAAAACAATATGTACAAGGATATGACTCGACTTAGCAACCATGTAATAAATTAGATAGTTAACATAGGGTTTAACAAATAACAATAATGCACTAAAAATGAGCAAATACACGGAAGGCTAAGGCGATTTGGGTGTACATTTAAGTGGGGTGTAAAAAATTCTTCCTTTAAGTAAAATGCTTAAAGTTATAAACGAAAAGATAGGCTCGGAGGGGTGTACTAGGGGTTTCGTGTACTAAAATGAGTACAACGCTAAAGGTGTGGGAAAAATTAATTGACTTAACTAGCCAAGTAATATGACTTAAATGGTCAAGTAATTATGATACGGGTTTAACACAAGGGTGATCCTAATGCCTCTTATCATGTAGTAAATCCTACTACACGAATGTAGTCTCACTAGCGGTCTCGGGATGCATCACTAACGCAAGTTCTAGAATCTAAATGCTACCGGTACACTCATAAGCACTAATAGTAAATGCTTTTCCTATCAAATCTAAAGGCGAACCTCACATATTTGGGTGGAAAATTTTTCTGAATGATACGGTTATGTGCTAGTCATACAATCTCCTATCCATGAGACGCTTGCTATGGCTAAAGTTTCACTCCTAAATGTTGTAAAAAAATTTAAATTTGGCGCTAAAATTGCACTAACAAGTATTTCTCATAGTTTTATTACACATCTACCATTAAACAAAACAAACTCAAGCGAAAGTGTACATGTAGGGTATCATCATTTTACTCTCCCCTTACACTTTAGATGAACATTGTCCCCAATGTTCAAGTAAAGAATGTAAAAGTGAAAAAGTAAAAAGAATGAAATCAAATACTCTCCTGATTCGCTCGGTATGGATAATAAGGTGGCCAGGTTAAATCCTCCTCCAAGAAAATGAACAATCAAAGCTTCACTTCCAGAATATAAATCATCTTCTTGTCATACATAACCTGTAAATCCTGAGAAAATAGACAAGACAACCTCGCATAAAATCGGCGGCAACCTATATAAGTTACTAAATCCTAGAAAACAAGATAAGATATAATGCTTGTGGAATGAAGTTTGCAGATCTCCTGGAGATTATAAAACTTAATAATTCACAAAAACCATAAGACTCCGTTAGAAAAACAAAACCGGTAAAATTTTCAGATTTTTACACGTGACGCCGTCAAGAGTTAACTCGTGACGCCGTCAGAAGTGACCTGCAGAAATTCTTATGTTAAGTTTCCGGAAAATTTCTGGAAAAACTTGGTCCTACTTCCTGGAAAATCCTGCAAAACTTCATTATGACTTAATACAAGCATTTGACTCTAACAAATACGAATATACATGTTCATTTAATATTGTGGAAAATCATGATCAGTTTGTTTCTTAAAAACATATTTGGGGTTTCCCTTACACTTATCTTTTGCAAAAATACTTTTAGGTGGAGTTAAGACTAGGCCAAAACAACAAAGTAAAGTATTTCCACTATTTAATTGAGAAACATGATCTACCAACAATAAAAATAAAGCATGCATACGGAAGCAAATAACAAACAAACAAAATAAAATCACACAAAACATGGGTTGCCTCCCAAGAAGCGCTTTTCTTTATTTACGAGTCTTGTAGCTAGACTCAAGGTCATGGGTTACAACGTGATACGGGTGAGTTCCTCATTGAGGACGTCCTTGGGATCAAACTTAGGTTTCAACTTCCTATCGGTTTCCTTAGTATGGTATGACCTTTCAAACTTTTCTCCATCCGGATCATACAAAGTCATCCTCATATGCCATGATCCGTCACCTTCTTTATGTGGCTTGTCCCACCTCCATTTACACTTGTCTCCTTCTCTTTTTCACTTATTCATCTCTATATTAATAGGCATTACGCTCAAGAACTCAATCATCTTCCTAAAGACTAAGGGGTCCTCAAAGGGATCTAGCTCTTCATCTCTAGCTATGAGTTGTTCCACCGAGTGTGTTTTCTCAATGAAATTTTTTTTCTAGATAAAATGGGCATTGAGGTCCTATAAAGTTCCTTTCTATCCAAGGTCCATATCTAGATGGTCTCTTATTCATCTCTACCCAATGCGGTGTCGGTTCATCATCACAATCATAACTATGCTTCTTTACATCGTACACCGACCAAGTATCGCCTTCACCTACCGCTATCTTTGATTCCTTACAATCTATTATGGCGCTAGCGGTTGCTATCCTCTTCCTACCAATAATGGGCATGTAGTGTCACTAACCATGTCTAGGACGTGAAAATCCGCTAATATAAATAACCTTCCTACGTGAACAACTACATCCTTAATCATTCCAACCGGGTGGGCAATACTCCCATCCGCTAGCCCTATCAATACCTCCGTTTCCTCTAACTTTCCTAGCTTAAGAGCGGTGAATAAGGATAAGGGAATCAAGTTGAGGCTTGACCCTAAATTGGCTAGTGTGTCGAAAGCTTCGGATCTTCCTATCTTACAAGGCAAAACAAATATACCCAGATCATCAAGCTTTTTAGGCAACTTATTTTGAACGAAGGCGGTCCCATTTTTACCTAGTTTAAACTTCTCATATTTTTCTAGGAGGGCACTATAGTAAGGAGCACGCACTAAGACATCAATGACGGGGTGTTCAAGGATGAAGTTCCTTGAATTCATCGTCAAGGTTTTGCGTAAGAGGTGTTTCAACTATACTTTTGACCGGTTCTATATCGGGTGTTTTACTTGATTGGTCCTTTTGAAGAATTTGGTTTTGTTTGAAACACGTGCTCGTTGATTTAACCGAGTAGTATTGCGGACACGAAGTGGGTGACGAAACTGAAGATATGGAATTAACGTTTAGTTTCGGATTCTTGACCGTGTCGCTTGGGAGTGCTGCCATTTCTCGGTCATTGAGAACTTTCAACAATGCGTCAATTTTGGTGGTCATCTTGCTTTGCTTTTGTTTGAAATCGGCTTCAAACTTAGATATGCGAGCTTCTTGAGATGCCATAAACTTAGACATCAATCCTTCAAGATTGTTGGTACTACCATAATTGTTTGAAGGATTGTTGTTGAAAGTACGGTTGGAGGGTGGACCGTTTGGTTGGTAACGATTAGGCGGATTAGAAGAATTGGGTTGATTTTGTTTCCACCTAAGGTTTGGGTGATTTTTCCAAGAGGGGTTGTATGAATCACCGTAAGGGTTTGGCTCGGGCTTGAAAGTGTACCACTTATCTCCCGCTTCGTCGGTACGTGTGGATACGTAGTCCACAAAAGCTGTTCCGGGGAGTTCCACACAATCACGAGTGTCGTGGGGACCACTACATAATTCGCATGAAGAAGTGATTTTGTTCACTTGGCTTGAAGGCTTAGGAGCTTCGTAAGATTTCATGAGAAACTTGACTTGGTCCTCAAGTTCCATGATCCTGCGGTCGGGAGTGCTAGAATTGTTCGAAGGCAAAGATATTGCCTTGACAGTTTTGTTCAAATCACGGGGATCATTCCAACTTTCGTTGTCATAGAGAGCAAGATTTTCTATGAGTTCCCATGATTGTTCCGCACTTAGATCACGTAGCTTACCACCTGCCGATTGGTCAATGGCTCGCCTCGTGGAGAGATCGATATGGTCACAAAAGATTTGGACTTGGAGCCAAAGATCTATGCCATGGTGAGGGACTTTTTGGAGTAAGTCCTTAAAACGAGTCCATGCTTCATAAAGAGATTCATTTTGACGTTGTTGGAACATCAAGATGTCATTCCTAAGCTTAGTAGTTCTCCCCGGTGGGAAAAATTGAGCAAGGAAACGAGTGGTGAGATCATCCCATGTGGTGCTGGATCCCGCGGGTAAACGCTCAAGCCATTGACTAGCTTGATCCCGTAGAGAGAATTGGAATAGGTGTAATCGGGTTGTCTCTCTAGTTTCAACATCTAAGTCTATGGAATCTACGATTTTAAGGAAGTCCTTAAAGTGTTGGTTTGGATCTTCGGAACAAAGTCCATGAAATGCACATCCGCTTTGCACCAATCGGATGGTGTCGGATCGCAAGGGGGTCACATTGGCTCCGGTGAGCTCAATGGTGTTTCGGTAGCCTTGGTGGCTAGGTCAGGAATACTCTCCTAAGGTTCGGGGCCTAAGAGGTTCTAGTCGTGGGTTTTGTTGTGGTGGGATGATGGGTTCAAAGATGTTCCTATCGTCCATGATGTCGGGTGGTGAAGAGTTACGAACAAAAACACAAAGAAATAAGATAGACTAAAGAAAATCTAAAAATAAAATTAAAATCTTACTAGAAAGGAATCTAGCAAGTAGACCTAATAAAAAGAGATTCTAACCTAGACAATAACTATTTCTCGGGCTGCGGCGCCAAAAACTTGATATGTGGGAATCGCACCAGGCTTTACCTCTCAAGGGATCTTGAGAAGCTTACAACCCCCACCAGGCAGTGTACCTGATCATTGTAGTATAGTATAGTGACAAGTACCGGGGGATTAATCGTTCAGCTAGGAATAGTGTCGCTAGGATTAGAAAACCTAAATACTAGTTCTAAAGATGAGGGATGATTATTTTTGTATTTTTATATTTTTTAGAAAGCAAGGTAAAAATCTCTGGTTTGAAGGATTTAGGCGAAATTAGTTGCTAGTCAACTAACCCAATACTAAAGATGCAATCAAAATAAAATACTAGAAATGAAAATAAAACTAAATTAACTAAGGTTGTGAGCAATAAGTGGAGAAGTTGTGTTTACTTAGATTTCACTACTCCCTAGATATCTTTTACACGTTAATTACTTGTTATAGTTGCGTGGATGACGAATTGTATTCCTTAATACCATTCATGGGGTGACGCACTTAATTCCCCAATCCTATTAGTGCCTACTTCACTCCTATGTTGAGCCGGCTAAGAAGCTCCTAACATGGGATCATTAGAATTTACTCATGCATTAAATACAACCAATGAAACCTAGTGCACGTCAGTTCATGTTTCCTAAGACGTTCAAGCATGTTACCATTTGGAGATCTGCCAGTTTTCTTAAGCCTAACATCGAAATCATTCATCCAATACAACCATAAACAAGTAATCAACACATAATTAACATCTAGGTTTCATTAGATCCAAGCAAACACAAGATAGATCTAGCCTAGCATGATGGAATTAAGACAAGAACAAGATATAGACAACCAACACATAGACATGTTGATTGAATTAAAAGAATACTTATCTCAATTACACATGAAAGGGTTCAAGGGTTGAAAACCCTTGAAAAACCTGTAAAATTCGTACTAAGTTCGGCCTTAGGGTTTCTCCAAAACTTCTTTCTTTTATGAATGAAAATTAGAAAACTATATATAGGAAATTGAGGCTGACGGCGTCAAGACCAAATTGGTGACGCCGTCATCTCGCCGCCAAAATACTTCTCGGACTGCCTTGATCTACTTTTGACGCCGTCACGTTATAGCATTTTCCAGGCCGTCACGTATTTTACTCTTGACGCTCTACTTCGTGACGCCTTCAATTCTGTACTGGGTCGTCATGGAAATTACTCTTGACGCCGTTAGAATTTCCTTCTTGACGCCGTCACCTACTGTTCCCAGGAAGGAAAATTAAGACTTTGGCGTTTTCTTCACTTTTATGCTCCAAAAATGTCCGAATTGCTTCCTTTTCCAAATTTCTCTCCCAAAGTACCTAAAATCACAAAAGGAACGATTTAAGGCAATATTTGATCAAATAAATTCAATTCCGGGCTTAAATGACCCCCTAAAAGTGGTTCATTTTTCGCCTCATCAAAAAGCATTATCATTATCATTAATATTAATCTCAAAAATACCATTCACAGCAATAGCATTAAAATAAAAAAGACCATTTAAAGAAACTGAAATTCAATTGATAGAAATATTATAATCAAAACCAAGGTTCAACAAACATGAAAATGAAATTACACCTCTAACAATTGACGGTGCACAATGAATATTATTTAAAGATAGTACTAAGCCCGAAGGCAACACTAAATGAAAAACACCTATAGCTTTAACTTCTGCATGTGCTCCGTTACCCACGTGCAAGAATTATTCTCCATAGGCCAGCTTTCTCTTAACTCTAAACCCCTGCAAGGTATTGCAAATATGAATGCCACATCCCGTATCATATACTCATGAATTCAATTTAGGAGTAAGAGTGAATAATTCAATCATAAAGAACGCACCTGAAGTACTGGGGTTACCAGACTCATTATTCTGCTTCTTCTGTCGCAAGTCATGTATGTAGAGAGGACAATTGCGCTTCCAATGGCCCTTTTCATGACAGTGATGACAAGCCTGATCCTTCTTGTTTGGAGGATTCACCTTGTTCTGCTTAGGCTGATGCTGCTTCATCTTGGGTTGTGGTTGATAGGCAATGACCTGCTTGCCTTTATCACCTTTCCCTTTGCCTTTGTTCACATGCGATTTCTTCTGGATTCCCCCCCCATGAATCGCCAACACTTGCGGGGTAGGAGACTTGACCTTGGCTGGTAGACTTTTCTCATAATCAACAAGCAATGCCAGTAATTCTGAGACTGTCTTCCCCGAGCAGTGCATGTTTAAGTTCTGCACAAAACTAGCAAAGTCCTTGTTAAAGGACCTGTTGATCAAGTGCACTTGCACATTATCGGGGTAACCAAATCCAATTCTGTGAAGTTGATCAAAATATTCTTTCATCTCATTTACATAATCTTCAACTGGTTTACCATCACCATGCTTGCAGTTATGTAGCTTGTCAAGTTCATCATACAATTCAACTGCAGGAGACTTTTCATAAAACTTTTGAAGTTCTTCAAGCATGTCTTTAGGAAAGTAATACTCAAACTTTTTTTGTAAATGAGCACTCATGCTAATGAGCATTAAACAAGCAACCTCATTAAATTTAGCATGCTCAACTCTCCAAACCGCCTTAACTGCTTCTGGTTCAGTAGCAGCAGTCTCAGCTTCGCATTCATTGGTCAAGTAATCCAGCTTACCGGCCGCCCTCAAGACAATTCTGAGTGAACGGTGTCAATCATTGAAATTCTTTCCAGTCAGTTTTTCCCTTTCAAGATGACTCTTGAAAGCAGAAATCATAGATGGGTTATCGGGTTGAGCCATATCTACTGATAAAAGTTCAAACATTAGTATTTTCGATAATCAATATCTTCAAGAAAATATAATACCCAAAGGATATATTCATAACCAACTAATTTTCTTGAAAATCTAGGATCCAACTTTACATAGATTCCACCACATCAGTTGATCTGCTAGTGGTGAAAGTATAAAAGATGGTAATCTGTCAAACAATAATTGGCAAACAAAATTTCCAATTCCTAGACCATTATGTGATTTACATCAAATTGATTCATCAATTTGCCTTGTGAGCATGTTTCATCCCATCTCATGCCTTAAGTTCTAGGTCTCACACATAACTTAATTAAATCGTCTACCTTAGAAACTGTAAAATTACTATCTATGGTCTCACGCATTAACAAAATTTTACCTTGTTATAATAATTTAGCCTAGGTCTCACGTTTACCAAATTAGAATTCCAAGTGTTCCTTATAGATAGATGCCATGTAACTTAAATTTTAGGGCATTCAATTTTTGATGTGACAATGAAAATATGTATAAAGATGCATACACTCATCTTTATAGCATAAGTTTTCAAAACCTTTTTATAACCTGTTCTTAAGATTAATACACAAAGTTTTAATTGAGGTAAAATACCTTAAGATGACTTTGTACAAGAATGATTTTAAAAGAAAATCGTTTAAGACGTATTCGTATGTGTGATAACCAAGGCAGACTCTAAGGCTCTTTCCAAGCCTTCTTACCACGACTATGAATTTTGTCTTAAAGGAGTTACTTTTAAAAACCATGTTGTACAAAACATCAATCAAGCAAAAGTTTATGGATTCAATCTCAAAACATGTAATAAAGTATGAATCTTGCTAGTCTCGCTTTGGAGCGAATTACCGTGCGAAGCGAACCGTTGTTGGCACATAAGACACCGCAAGATTCAATCTTTATCACTTAAAGTTTCACCATTATAAGTCCATAATATTTTCTTTATAAAAAATTACCCTTTTATTGCTTACAATCATGTCCAACAATTAAAAAACAATAAAACAAGTAATTAAAGACAAATAAAAAACAACTAATAATCATAACAATTATAAAAGGTGAAACAATTAGCCACATGCATTCTTGATTAGAAAAGATCCTAACAAAATTAATTTTAGGTTTTTATATGCGTATAATCAACTAGGGCCTTCACCTCTTGAAGGAGGTGAGCCACATGCATTGACAAGTCAATTGCATAGGCCAAAGTCAATCACATACCTCATAGCACATAAATTGATTTTTAATATATATATTGGGGTCTTCCCCAATTTTAGATCTATATAAACATGTGACAATAAATAAACAATTAATAGATCCATGACTAACATGCATGTTTCGTCACGGATTAAAGCATAACAATTACCACATAGGTCACAAGATACGTTCAAATAACCGGTTAATGACCTAGGGTTTCTAGTGATTACAAGTTAATCAAATTAAAACC
This sequence comes from Artemisia argyi, assembly GCA_030686995.1. Taxonomy (NCBI): domain Eukaryota; kingdom Viridiplantae; phylum Streptophyta; class Magnoliopsida; order Asterales; family Asteraceae; genus Artemisia; species Artemisia argyi. Next base: position 40,359,748 of record CM060693.1, on the reverse strand, counting down.
ACAAACCCTAATTAGGGTTTCATGGAAATCGACCCCCCCCCCCCAATAAATTAGGGTTAGGGTTTCAAATTTTTCAAAAAAAAAATTTAAAAGAAAAACCCTAGATCAAACATGTATCTAAAATAATTAAAGATCCGATTTTTATTATATTTTAGTAATCAATTACATGTTATACATGGCTCGTGATGCCACTGTTAGAATATGACAACCAAAGTACACGTATTTACAGAAGATAAGATCAAGTATAACACATAAATATTAACCAAAACATAATAGGAACGTACCGTGGTGATTCTAGCCCGAACAAGAATCAAATAAGCAAGTCTTGAACTTAATGTAACTAGATCAATGATAAACCCCTTACCGTTTTGTTTTCCGATCTCATGATAATAACTATAGTGAGTTATTACCTCGTTCTTGTACACACAAACTACCCGACGAATAAAAGAGATTGCAAGATCTAAACACTAATATTTTTGTAAAACAAAAATTGACACAAAAACCCTAAAGGGTTGTTTGGCCGATCGGCATAGGGAGGAAAAGAGAGAAGGAAAAACTTAGGGTTAGTGTGTGTGCACAAAAGATGTGAATGAATAACCCTATGCCTTGTATATATAGTAGATAAATCTTGGAGGACAAGTTTGTGTGGGATTGGGTCTCCCCTAGCCCATTCGACCGGCCATGCTCCCCCATGAGGTATTCCAGAACCTTCTTGTCTCCTAAATTACAATATAGTCCTTTTCCTTCTTATTTAACGATAGTTAGTACTTACGGTTAATTACTAACTACCAATAAGTCCCTCAAGTGTTTATTTAATTTTATATATATATATATATATATATATATATATATATATATATATATATATATATATATATATATATATATATATATATATATATATATATATATATGAAACATTCATCATATATATAATTAATATACTTTTATTCTTGTTTGTAATGTGTGCAATCCCGAGGTCTCGGGTTCGATACTATACATTTACATATTAATATTTATACGTACATTTAACATGAGCTCGGCTCAAAATCTGTAAGGTAAGCTCGAGCTTGCCTTCATAGCTCGACGAGTTTTAATTAACTAGGCTTAAACTCGGCTCGAGTAATATTCGAATAAGGCTCGGGCTCGGTTCAAAAAACTCGAATTTATATATAAATATCATATTTGTTAGTCAAACTCTTGAATAAAATAAAAAAAGTAAGCGACAAACTCAAGAGCAAAGAACTTATACAAATCATTCGGGAGCATTAGCGTTTAAAAAGTCCTTCTACAATAAATATTTAACTATTATACTAATATCATATTAGTCTGTACTTGTTTATTATAATATGTATAATAAAATATAATTACATAAAGGCTAGAAAAGTTGAATAAAAGCTCGAGCTAGCACTATTGAAAGCTTGAGCTCAGTTTGTTATGTGTTTCGAGCTGGTTTATTGTGTTCAGGTTCGGGTTCAATTCGATAAAAGCTCGACTCGATCGAGTCAAGCTCAAGCTCGAGCTTAAGTTGCTTGATAAAAGTTTAGATTGTTTGTAGCCCTAAATGGGTCGCACGATCCTTTGTGCTACCAAGAGACCAGAATGGTCTGTTTCTTCAAAATCAAATTGTAAAATCTTTTTCTACCAATTTTTAAACGGTATTCGTATGAAAAGAGTTATGGCCAGAATAATACAATCATGTCAACATATTTTGTACTACGTACGAGACTACTGATAACGAAGAATTAAGGTTTCTTTTTATTAGTCATATAATTGCTACAAATAGCTTGTGTAAAATTGTTTATATAAAATGAATTTTTTAGAATAGAAACAACTAAAGAAATCTACCAAAAACAGATGAAGGTATTGGTGCTATGACATAGCTGTAGTGTAGTCATCCATGTTGGCTACATCATAAATCACTTCCCAGTTAAAAAAGATCAAAATACATATGCGACCCTCACGATTATTACGGTTTGTTTCCCACGTATGATCACGTCATGTAGTTTCTTAAAAGACGTGGCACATTTAAAAATATTTAAAGTTGGTAAGACCTATATCTCCAATAAACCGCACGCCCTCGTGACAAGAGATTAAATATAACATCTCTCACATTCACAATCAAGATACTAACAAGCTCTGATAGCAGCTAATACATAACGGAAGTGTTGATTAAAACGTGATGAAACATTCACAAGGACTTCTGGAAGAATGTTTAAAACCCAATGGTGTAAGTTGATTTTGAAAATGGTTTGCATTCTAATATGATGTTTGATACATGGGAGGGTGCCGGTTCACTAGTGCTAGATGAGATAGGAATATAGCTCCACCTGATTTAATGTTCGGGGTGTGATGACGTTGTTGAATCTCAAGATCACTGCTTTGTTTTATGTCCGAAGATAAAACCAGTTTGGGATAGAATGTTAATGTGATGGGGTTTAAATAACCAAAATGTGTTTTCAGTTTCCAATGCATTTAGAGGGTGTTTACAAAATTAAGTAGGTATAAACAAATGTCTATATAAGCCTCTTATTTGAGAGAGACAAACTTTAATGTCTCTCAATTATACAATACTACATTTACTAGGAAACAACCCCCCAAACACTTTAGCATAGTGCTACAGTGTAAAGTACTCACAACAAATAGTGAAATGTACAGTACTAACGGTCGTTAAGTATTTAACGGTCGTTAAGTACTTAACGCCGTTAGTACTAGCACCGTTAACTTTTTTTTTTAAATTCCTCCATTGTCTTAGAGGTTCGTTGCAAATTTAACGGTCGTTAAATGCACTAACTACTTCTTTGCCAAAATATCTCGCGGCAACGCGCGGGTGATCCATCTCGTTAAGAGACATTAATGATTTTGGGCCACTTTTCTCTCCACTAAGAGAAAAGTAAACACCCTCTTAATCTTGTAGATAGCAGCATGTCAACATGTTTTCTGGTCGTAAAAAGGACTGATTTGGTCGCCTATATACATTACTTGGTCTTATAGGAATCAACGAGTGTTTTATACATTTTCGTCCGTCTTTATAGGTTTTCTTATGTTTTCATACTTTTTATCCATTTTTGTTCGTTTTCATCCGTTCTTATAAGTTTTCGTCCGTTTTTATACTTTTTGATTCCCTTTTATACGTTTTTGCCCGTTTTTATACATTTTCATACGTTTTTATATATTTTCATCCATTTTTATGTGTTTTCGTCCTTTTTTATACTTTTTGATTCCCTTTTATATGTTTTCGCCCGTTTTATACCTTTTCATACGTTTTTATCCATTTTTATGTGTTTTCGTCCGTTTTTATACGTTTTTATGTGTTTTCGTCCATTTTTATACGTTTTCATCCGTTTCTATAGGTTTTCCCAAGTAATATCTGTTTTTATACGTTTACATACCGTTTTTTACGTTTTCATTCAATTTTATACGTTTTTATGCATTTTATCCGTTTTTATCTGCTTTTATTAATTTTCATCCGTTTTTGTATGTTTTATCCATTTTTGTACGTTCTTATACGTATTTTTTTTTACGGTTATGTACATTTTTGTATGTTTTATTAATATTTATATATTTTTGTACTTTTATGCGTTTTTATATGTTTTGTTCGTTTTCTTACATTTTTTTCTGTTGTTAACCATTTTTATATGTTTTCATACGTACAAAAATTGTAAGAAACCGTATAAAAATATTTGAAAACGTACAAAAATTGATAAAAATGTTTTAAAACGCCTTAAAAACGAAAGAAAACGTACAAGAATGGATAAAAACGAATAAAATAAATGAAAATGGATAAAACAGATGAAAATGTATGAAAAATGGACAAAAATGTATAAAAACGGATGAAAACGTATAAAAACGGACGAAATCGTATAGAATAGGATAAAACGGACGAAAACATATAAAGACGGATAAATACATATGAAAACATAAGGAAACGTGTAAATATGGACAAAAACGTAAAAAAAAACGGATGAAAACGTATAAAAATGTAATAAACAGGCAAAAACGTATAAAAACGGACGAAAATGGATGAAAATATGTAAAAACGGATAAAAACGTATGAAAACATGTAAAACATATAAAAACAGATAAAAACATAAGAAAAAACATATAAAACAGACGAAACGTGTAAAACGGACGAAAACATATGAAAATTGGCGAAAACGTATAAAAACAGACGAAAACATGTAAAAATTGATGAAAACGTATTAAAACGGAGGACAACGAATCAAAACGGATGAAAACGTATAAAAACAGACAAATAAGTATAAAAACATACAAAAACGTATAAAACGAAGGAAAACGCACAAAAATATATAAAAACATAAAGACACACAAAAACGTACAAAAAATGAAAAAAATACTTCAATAGCATAGAAAATAAATTGTCTTTTCCAAGCAAATAAAAACTTTATATGTATCTTTTCTTTTGCATATATGTTTGGAGATAAAATTGGAAAAGTACACCTAAAGTTAGAGTCAAACACACATAAGTCATGACATGAAAATTTTTGGTCACAAGGTCAAAGATTCACTGTATGGGGGTTTGGAGAAGCCATTGGGATTTGAAAGTTTATAATGACATTAACAAGTGCAACTCAGTGGGGTTTAATGCAAACTTAATGACCAAATTAAATAATTCAGCATGCCTTTATTTTTCCCGCCAATGCTTGAATATCATCAATTTATGTTGTGTATATGTCGCATTAGTGTTTAAATTAGACTAAGTAAATTAATAAAAACAATAGTACAAGTGGGTGAAACTATAAACGTATCTGACCATACATAAATAAAATTGATGTATTGATATAAATTTTCGAATCTACTGTGTTAATGCTATTGTAGATATATTGTACTGTTATCAAATGATATCGATGATGAACTTAAATTTCTTACATTGAATTAAGTTGTCAGTGAAATGAATATCCATGAGCACTTGCTTTGAAATTTTCTTCGTGGTAGGTGCATTTACATACTTATATCTATGTAGTATATCATTACTAACATCTCTATTAAGCAGTAGTTAAAGGAACGAACCAACATATATATAAATGTTTCATTGTAACTCGTGTGAATATTAATGCACATTTTGTCACCAACTAATGTTGATTTTTTTATTTTTTATTTTACTAGTATCTGGAGTAAGCTGTGTAGCATGGCCAAATTACATGTGTAACTCTTATAATTTGAAAGTACGGATGCAGTCTTAGTGGAAAACTTTGGTTTGCAGTTATCGTTCATGCACAAGAACAAATATAACATCGTGTTTTTTTTTTTTTTTTTTTTTTTTTTTTTTTTTTTTTTTTTAATTATAGTTTCCGATCATTTGGCCAACAAATAAGATTGAACAAATATAACTTTGAAAGTGCGTGACCGGTCCCTACATGAACGATATTGCACATTAAAATCCAACACAGAAACTTTGCCTACCCTTTTAAAGTAAGTAAAGACAAGACAACGCATGCAATTTAGCTAGCTATAGCTTAAACCACAAAACTGATTTTTTGTATTTTACTCGTAATTACTACGTATTTAGTATATTAAAAAGGGCACATATGTGTGTATGAAGACAGGAGAGTAAATGTGACAATGAAGCCTCGAATGGGGGCTATGGGAAGGTGTATATTTAATTATAGTCGTCAAACGTTCCTGTCTTTCTTTGTAATCATGAATTTGCATGATGGCAATGCACAACTTTCCTTCATCTTAATTACTCATACAAGTGGAGGGCTATCCTCATGTGATTGCAAGAGCTCACAATGAGTATAGTTTTTTTGGTTCTTTGCATAAGCTGTCTGCTGTCCTACCTAGCTTTTGGTTCTTGCCTAAATACAAAGGGTTCTACTGAGTTTATCAATAATTTTAATTCTATTATTTTTACAGAAAGTGTATATAAGATAATAATGCATGTTTCCTTTTGTTTTTTTGCGTACGCAGTATAGACAAATTTTACTAAAAACTGCGAGTTTCGTATTAACATTGTTTGGCTTTTGTACCTTGAAAAAAAAGAAGATAACAGTAATACTGTAGTTTACTGCATGCATTATTTTTTTGTTTCTGTTTCAGAGTAAACAGTATCAATGTTAACAAAACTGCACTGCCAAGTAATAAATAGTATTATCTTTAATCTTATGATAACTAGTTTTATTGGTTAAATTTTGATAGTGACACTGTTTAGGTTGTTTTAGACAATAAATACGTGTTTAGAGCAAGAGGTGTGGTCTCGTTGTGTTCGCTCGTCGTGCCTACGTGAAGGCTCGTTGAGCTCGCCGTAGCTCGCCACCACACCGGGTTGGCCTCGTTGAGGCTCGTCGTTGGTTACCTCCTCACGCAGACGACGAGCTAGAAGCCTGACACACGACTGATGCTTTATACTTTTGTGGTGTTTTTTGAACGGTAATATTACCGTTAACAAATATACGTTTTTTTTTTTTTTTTTTTTTTTTTTTTTTTTTTTTTTTTTTTTTTGCTACACCTTGTTATAAATAGAACATGGACACACACAATTTTATTACAATTTTACACAACAATATAAACACTTACACATATTAAAAACAAGAAACATGAGTCAATCATCATACTCAAGTGTTAGTGATTTTAGAGAGATAACAGAGCTAGAGCAGATGCTGGCAGAATTTGAGCGCGAGCAGTCGTTGCAAAACCAAGAAGCCTGACCTTCAAAACAGCGTCGATACATTCCCCGTGAACGTGAAGTTGCTGAAGCACGTTAATTGGCCGACTATTTTGGTGAACAACCAAAATATACTGAAGAAAATTTTAGACGTCATTATTTTATGAGCCGTAAACTATTATTAAAAATAGTCCAAGTATTGAATTGTTTATTGAAACTCATCATCCTCTTCCCGAGCATTTTGATTTCTTTAGACAACGACCTGATTGTCGGGGTGTAATGAGTTTTAGTGTGATTATGAAATGCACATGTGCATTACGCCAATTGGCTTTCGGGATTCATGCTGATACGTTAGATGAGTATTTACAAATAGGTGAACACTGTGCACGTGATTGTCTAGATTTTTTTACGATATGCATAATCCAGTTGTATGGAAAGTAGTTTTTAAGAAAACCATATGAGACTGACATTCACAAGTTATACGACGCACATAGCATGGTCTATAAGATACCAGGAATGTTGGGAAGCATCGATTGTATGCATTGGGAATGAAAGAATTGTCCGAAAGAATGGCAAGGGCAATTTCACAGAGGTGATAATAAGTACCCAACCATAATGCTTGAAGCTGTCGCGTCGTATGATTTGTGAATTTGGCATGCATTTTTTGGTGTTGCAGGTGCGAATAACGATCTAACCGTTTTGTATAATTCGCCGTTATTCTATGACCTGATTGACGACGTCGCCGACGTGGTTCCGTTTGAAGTATACGGAAGAAAATTTAAGCCTGAGTATTATCTAGCTGATGGAATTTATCCAAAATGGGCATCGTTCGTCAAATCATTCACGGTTGCAAGTAACCCAAAAAATGTTGCATGGAAAGTGAAAAAAGAGGGTGCTCAAAAAGATATCGAGAGAGCTTTTGGTGTTCTACAAGGGCGTTGGCGTGTTATTGCACAACCGGCGCGTGCATGGACTGTGGGCAAATTACGAAGAATCATGTACTCGTGCATCATAATGCATAACATGATCTTGAAAGATCAAGAATATGGGATATCCGAAGATGTAGAAATGTATATTCCTCCGCACCCACGTATGCAAAAGTTATGGGTTGAACGTTGCGCAGTGCATAGGAGACAAAACAAAGAACTACGCGATAAAAACATACACAGGAGACTTCAACGATGTCTTATCGAGCCTGTTTGGCAACAACAACAATGGGAACAATTTCAACAAAATAGGAATAATTAATCTCGTATCATTTATTTTTTTGGTATTGTAACTTTTTTAATTTGACGAAATAAATTTAGTTTGGTGTGGTATTTTTAATTAGTGTGGAATGAATTTAATTTATTTAGTGAAATGAATAAAAAAAAAGTTGTGAGTGGTGGGCTCCAAATGAGTAAGTTGAGGTTAGTTATGAGTGAGAAGGGGTTATTTGTGAAGAGGTGTTGGGGTGATGTGGCACCCATGGGCCCCAAATGAGGAGGTAGTACCTCATCACTACACCTCGTGCTCTTAGGTACGTGTTTGTGACTGTTTAACTTTTTTATGATTGCAATTGTTTGACAATAAGATTTATCTTTCGACATTTATTTAAAATGTTTCTAAGGGCATCCACAATGCATCACATTTTAATATACTATCACGTCACTGCCAATCAACATTTAACTTTTCACACAAAACACCCGCAAATGCATTGAACCTTACACGATTTAATAGATTTCCACATCACCATCCCATTTTTCATATATATGTAGTTTATATATATATATATATATATATATATATATATATATGAAATATACAATAATTATTAAATACATCCGCATATAAAAGAGTAAGGAATTAAAGAATAAAAAAACACAAAATTAATTATATCCGGTTGGTTGTAGTACATAAACCGTGCAAAACGAGGACTTAACTACTCACACTCCGTTGCAGGGTGCGGGGTTTTACAAGAATTCTTTTTGTTACAGCGTGAGGTTTGACGTTTTTTTTTTTTTTTTTTTTTTTTTTTTTTTTTTTTTTTGTTACACAACATTCCTTAGATTTAACTCAGGGGTTGTTTCTGAAATCGGTAGGTAATTACAAGGACTAATTATATAATTTTTCATTACACAAACAGTTTTCAGATTTAACCTAGGGATTGTGTCTATAATCGCAAGTGTTCGTTTCACAAACAGTCCCTGAATTTAACCTAAAGACTATTTTTGTAATAAAAAGTAACGAAAGGGACGTTTTGTTGTAATTTTAGTGCCTTTTTTGCAACACATATAAACCGGAGGGACGTTTATGTAACTTTTTTGGTACATAAACAATATCTATGTTTAATTTAGGGGTTGTTTAAGGAATCGAGAGTGGGTTTTTGGTGGCTTTTCCACTAAGCTACCACTTAGTTTAAGGGTTTACTATGTCGTGTACACTTTTTTTTCTCTACCGTTTCATTTGGCCACTTAAACCTTTGGCGTTGGATGCATGTTATATACACGTGTTTTTGCATTATATCGGTGCTAGATCCATGTAGAAAAGCAATCGCCTAGTCATTTCTTTGGCCTGTGATTTCTCTCTCCAATCTCACATAGTGGTTTTGTGAACGGTGAGCGCTTCAGGTTTCGGTGTTTCAAGAATTGATAGCGTGGTTTCAATTGACACCTGATTCGTTAATATATGGTATTTCAGTTACTTTCTTTTAGTTCACGGAGTAGTGAATGCGTGTTTGTGTTTGTTTAATCTTTATGATAGGTCTAATTTGTTATAATGAGTGCTGATTATGGTTTGCAACAAGTTGTGTTTTAGTCTCGAAGAGCTTCAGCAGTGCAACATTTTGCTTACGGTTTATTGTTTCAGGTCAGTTTACATAAGCTCTTTGAATATTATCTGTTGCAATCACAAATATTATATGTTGCAATCACAAGTTTTGAGATTATTAGTGGATAGTTTCAGATTGTACAAGTTTGATTGTTTATGTTTTCACAGCTTGGTATTGCGTGTGGAAGGTGATTCTTAATCCTATATGTAAGTTTATAAACCCTAATTATGGATGTTTACATGAGTATATTCTTATATGTAAGTTTATAAACCCTAATTGTGGATGTTTACATGAGTATATTTTAGGGCTATTTTCATTTGAGTATAAGAAATTGTATGTATGTAATTTACTTTAGGTATTTGGTGTGGTGTTGATGTTTTCGAATGTAAATGTTAAATGTATGGTTGTTTTAGGATTTAAGTTATAGAAAGTGGAATTGAACTGGTACTGTGAAAAGGAAGCTTGCCGTTGTGGAGAAAATAAACGATGTTATTACTTTTCGAGATGTGTTGGACAGCTGGTCGAGTTAGAAAGGTATGATAAGTTGGTGAGACTACTTAATATGTTGGTCGTGGTTGTTATTAGTGTAGATAGCGGGTATGAGTGACAGGTTGATTGGTTTGACCAACGTGTCATACTTCTCTAGCTCGACTGTCTTTCTGATTTTTTCATTTATAAAAAACTTACTTGTGTTGTATTTCTATGTAATGAAGGTCTATATATATTTTTTATCGAGTGAAATCAAATTTTAGAAGTTCTCTTTGTCACAAAAGATTAAATTGTGTTGTTTTATAGTATTTGGTTGAATGTTAGTAAAATTGCATGTATATAAAGCCGATCTTCATTTAGAAAAGAATATTAGAGAAAGGGATGTGTTAGGGATACACCCCCTGAGGGTGACATTTTTGTCCTCCACCCCTCCTGGCCGACCCAGTTTTAAAGTATAACACACTTTTTTATCAGTTTATGTTCCGTATTTCTGTCAGTTTTAAGCTTTTGACCTATTAAATTTTATATTTACTGTTCCGTATTTTCAGGTTTATAGTTTTTTAATATAAATAAAATTATAAAAATAAAAAGAAAATAAAAAAAATAAAAAATTGCAAAAAACAAAGGGAGGTGCCAAATGTATTTTTTGGAGGGGTAGGAGTAACTTGTCCCTTACAGAAATCTCGCAGCAACGCGCGAGTTGAAATCGTTGTTGCGAGTTGGAATCCTTGTTATGGACGAAGTTGATATCAAAGAAGATTAATTTAGCTATTTTCTTACTTTTTTTTATGCCAAAACCCCTCACTTTATTTCATCAATTTTCAAACATTATCTTTAGAAATGGAAAATACAATACTCTTTTCAAAGTTCAAACTCTTGTGCAAAGATAAATTTTTTCCACTTTCTTGCAAAATTTGAGATGAAAAACTAGAAAATATTTCATCTATTTTAAAAAATAATTTACTTTTGTAACAAACGATAAAACAACCAAAGTACGTACCTCAATAATGAAAGGTCCTAGCTTATAATTATGAGAGTTCGTTCGATATCTTTGAAGCGAAGGTTACTTGGTTACTTCCTAATAATTATGCCATGTGAAATGAGGTTTTTGCACGTGGTCCCATGATCTGCAACATGTGTTTCCTAAAATGGTAAGGAGCGTCACAATACCTTTTTCATGATTAAACAAAGCATAATCATGGATTTGGTCAATGGATTCGACTAAACCTCATCCAATATCATGATTTCAATATCTTTATATCTTTTTGTAAATTTCTTTTTGCATGGGATAGAGTTTTGAGTTTTGACTTAACATGCTTTTATATAGTCAATTTTTACTCGGTAAGATAATGATGACAAACCACCTCCATGCATGGCTCCATATATAGATGTGAAGATTATGTCCTCGGCTACAAGATCGGGTTGAAGAGTACTAGTTACCGGTGGTGTGATAGACATGTCATAACATTTGTTATTTCAGCTTTTAGTCTATAATATTTTTGTAACATACAATAAAAAAAACCTCACCGGTGCTCATACTATCCCTGGAACACACAATAAAAAAACACATTGACTTCATTCTTTATTTCTTATACGTTCAAAAAAGAAAAGAAATCAATAACGCTCGTTTTTGCCAGTGTCGCACTTGTGGCATAGGCCATGGTATGCTATGACGCCGCCATAGGTGCTATGGTGAGACATACGCGCTCGATGATGATCACATCTACGTCACCACCACATCATTTCTCTTTCATACCACCTTCACATTATCTTTCTCCTCGTAATATTACCGCTTTTCTTACTATTTACTTATACACCGCTTAAAAAATAACATATCCTACTTAAACGCGAACATACCACACGTACAACACACAAAGAAAGAAACTTCAATTGGTGGTCAACACCACCGATTCACCCAGAATTTTTGGCCTTCACGCATGGTCTTCATCAAACCATTACAATGTTCGCGTGTGGTCTTTGATGTTTTACATGTGGTACTGCATGACCTTGCTAATGCTAGCCTAGGCGGTGTCACGGCAATATTGTTTGGTAATTTTCTTCATGATGTGCATGTTCCAAAAACTCAAAAAGCGATCAAGTGCACAACTTTGTATAACAAGGTTAATGTTGGTTTAAACTACTAAGTTTGTTTTCAATCTTTCATGATCAAGTTTGGTGTTTCGAATTCATTTATCTCATTTAAGCGTTAGTTTTGTTCATGGGCAGTTCGAGTTGGCTTCAATTTCATAATGTAGCAACAATTTCAAGATACTCTATAACATGTCAGTGTAATATGAGATGTCATTAGTTTAGTTCATGGACAGTACACGAGTTGGCTTCAATTTCATAATGTAGCAACAATTTCAAGATACTCTATAACATGTCATTGTAATATGAGATGTCATTAGTTTAGTTCATGGACAGTTCACGAGTTGGCTTCAATTTCATAATGTAGCAACAATTTCAAGATACTCTATATAACATGTCATTGTAATATGAGATGTCAAGATCTCAAAATTTGTGCATTGTATGCAGTTGCATGATGTTTGACCATTAATTTATTAGCAATGATAATCAAAAAGTTTTCCTACATGAATACATATGATACGAATTTTTCCTACAGGAACAAGTTAAGCACACCAAAAAATACAAAGAAGTACCCAGACTCATACAAAAATATAGAAAAGTGTACTTTTGTGTAAATTCCTAAATCCTTTTGCGTGATCCTATAGTACTTTTGTTGTGCTTAACTTGTGCCCTAAAGCACAAGTTAGAAAACCCCATGTGAATACATCATGTAAAAAAAATTCTTAGGAAAATTACAATATTGCGTTCATATTGAACTATAAGTGATCATGCGTTATGCAACGGCCATGAAAAGGGTTGATAGAGGGGTGTTCGACTATAGTGATTCAGTAAATGAGCAGACGAATGAGGTTTTTTCTGTTGAAATTATCTCTGAAAAGGCGAGTCTTTAACTCTCCTCGCCACTCACAAAATATGTACTTAGTGAGGTTTAAACATGTGATATTAAAACATCATGATATCTTTTACCATTGAGCCACATTGTTGGTGGAATACGGTGGTTTAGTAAGATTTAATGATTTTTCAAAAAGAGTGATATTGTTTAGGAGAAATTTTTTTTATTGTGTGTAAAAACTAAAAAGTGGAATTAAAATAGAGGAAGAATGATTATTAGAAACCTTTAGAAATTAGAAGGTTTGTAGTTGCAATAATGAATACAAAATAATCTGGCCCAGCCCAAAAGCTAGTGACTTGGGCTTTCTCTGTCAATGTTAATAGTTGGTGACTTGGTGTATTACTTATGGCCTTATGGGTTATGAGAACTTTTTGAGACAAAAGATGAAAAGATAATTATACGAGTAATATACTCATAAAATTCCTAAAAATGATACGTAATCGTCGTAAGTACTTTATCTCCATGTTTTTTTATAACTAGACGATTACCCATGCATACCGACGACTGTTTATAGTAGCACTAATTGTCGTGCAATTTTTCTTTTTATATATAGCAAATATGTTTTCTCTTTGTATGTAATACTAGCATGGTACTCACGTGATGCGGCGGCGGGTACCCTGTGACTATTTTTTTTGGTAATATAATGTTATGCGGCCATATTTTTTTTAACGATTAATTTACAAATAACAATAATTTTAGGGTTGGATAGCCTTTCTACCTTAGATAGGGGTAAGCATAATAAGGCGACCGACATTTATATTTTTATTTTTATTTCAAAAAAATCCATCTTTTTTACATTATATATATCCTCTACATTTTCATTTTTAATATACACTATTCACATGAACAAAAAAAATTAGCTCAAAATCAATTATACCATTCAAATAATATACGGCTCAATTAGTAATTAGTCTAAAACCATTTTCAGTCTAAACAAATTTTAATCATCAATATCTATTAAGTCACATGATAAAACTACCAAACAATTTGTGATATCATTTGGTCAGCCCAATTAACAACCAAACCGTTATATAACCCAAATGTTAGGATTTATAAATACGTGTTTACAAAACATAAATTACCTCATTCCTGCCCTAATTTCCCTCACAAAAATACGCAGCCATGATTTGCAGCCACACAAACATCACGTACTCTTCCTTTTTTTCTTATCTTGATAACCGAACATAACCAACAATATATGTTTACAAGAAAATCAGACCCTTTTCTTGAATATCAAACGAAAACTCTCTCTAAGGTTTTATGTTGTGTTGACCGTCATGGTGGTTTTGAGATGGGGTTAGAACTGAGGTAGATGTAGATGTTGGGTTTTATTGTTGCTGTATACTTTCTGTTCATGAACCATAGATGGAATAAGTTTGATGTTTGTTTTGGCTTGATTGATGATTGTTCTTTTCTTCTTTCGTTTCATCTTCGGTTTTGTTTTGATGTGTAACGGTACATTTTTTTCTTCTTTTGTGGAATGCATTAATTGGTTGAGGGAGGTGACTGGTTTATAAATTTTGGAGCCGTCCGACCTTCATGGATCTTGTGGTTGCAGCGGCGGCGACTCAGTTAGCGCATGGGCAACCGGTCCGGTTGACCGACCACTGTGCCCAGCCTAATGACTTTATTTTTAAGTACTTGGTTTAGTAGCTTGATTAGCTTGTACATTATGGTTAAATGATTGTATATTTTGGTGAGGGGGTGAATTAATTAGTCTATTAAAATTATCGTGCTTTACATACTTGTGTTTTGTGTTTTATGATTTGTATTTACTTAAAAGCTATTGTACATTGTGCTTAAATGATTGTAATTTTTGGTGAAGGGGTGTTTTTAATAGCATTAATGTTGTTTGGTAGAATTTTGGTCTTAAAATGACACTACGCTGTTTTTTGTTGTAAAATATGCTTAATTTGTTGTAATTCTAAAAATTGGGTGCATTAAAGTGTTGTAAACCATGCATTATTTCTTGTAAATCTCAAAATTTTGGAGAGTGCTTCGTGCATTTTATGTAACATAGACAAGGTTATAAAAGGCGTAAGGCATGGCGTGGCGGCAAGACCGAGCCTCAAGCCTTACAAGCCTTGGCGGAGCCTTTGCGTTTCATAAGGCGTCACTAAAGCGACAAAAAAATATTTATACATTTATGTATTTATAATTTTAGATCATATTACTCGTATTATATTAGACATTTAGACTACTGCTTACTATATAATTACCAGACCCATATCAAATAGCCCAAATTCCAAATACTAGTTCAAAATATTTCAAAAAAAAAATAATAATAAAAAATAAACTGGTTCTAAAAATGGCGCCACGCCTTACCAAAAGGCACGCCTTTTCTTGCCTTATTTCACGCCTTTTTGAGCCATGCCTAGATCAGCCGCCAAAGTCCATTTCGTGGCGACGAGGCCACGCCTCACACCTTGGCGCGCCTTTTAGAACACTCAGTATAGATAGATGAAACTTCATTTCTGCAACATTTCAAATTCAAACATCGAGTATTATTCTGTTCTTATGGTTACTAATCAAAGCATAAACACACAGGAGGGGGAAATGATAGTGAGTGGACACAAGAGAATCGACTCTTGCCCATCGTCACCATCCCGAACCCTATAGCATCATGCCATCATATACGCAACGGCTTTAGCCGGCAGGTTATGGCAAAAACAAAAACTATGATTAGAAGAATTTCGACACACTTGGTTATGATTAGATGAATTTTGACACACTAAATATCTGTAAACAAAAGGTTTTGGTTCAACTCATCTAACCCCCACTATTGCACTTGCCGGATGTCTCCTTGAAAGCAGTCTCTCAGGTTTTGGTTCAACTCATCTAACCCTCAGGTTTATCCTGAGGTAGGGGTAGAATCTGTCTACATTCTACCTCCCCCATATCTCGCTCTTGCGGGATTGGGTATGTTGTTGTTGTGTCATCTAACCCATACCAGAACATTCTGCAACCCCTGAATAACACGGTGAGGCCACACACTCGCACAATATAACAAATTACAAAAACCACAAAATCACCGATAGCAAAATGAGATGGTACATATATATTAAACATTTGACAAGAACACGAATCCCATTAATCAAACAGCACCCAGAGAATCACAATGTTGTCACGAGACAGCTTTTTTTCAAGGCATATAATAAAACCATTAAAATGTCATTGATTTAAATCAACTATCACAACATTCTTACGGTTTCTTCACCGCCTAGAAACTAGTGCCTTCCGGGGGTTGGACAAGCTTTCGATTATGGGGAGACGCCATCTCTTTCTTCAAACGAATCAGTATATCTTCCATTGTGTACTCTCTTTGCCAGTTCCCGAGTATCCCAAACTTCTTTGGGTCCACCTGTAAACCACAAAATGCAAAATTTAATTATTCATAACGCAATATAACAAAGCTAAGAAGGAAGAAGTGCAACAACATATAAAGATTTAACATATTTAAGCAAAGTACCAATATTTAAGACCGACCATGATTTAAGATTATAATGCAAGATATAATTATCAAATGGAGTGATGATTTCCTTACCACTCCGGTTTCATGGTTGACACAAGTCATGTTGACCCGAGAATGGAAATGAACGGTAGGAGGTTTCTCTGGGTAATCTTTGTCACAAAATAGCTTCAATTGGTAGATACGCCCTTCATGTACAGACTGAAAACTCTCAAAAAAAAAAAAAAAGTTATTAGAAATTTCTCTTATGCTTGACAACATATATACGATTTTAAAATTTAAACCATACACACACACATACACTTATATGGCTATTAAAAAGTCAATCCGATATAGTTATTCCTCCGATCACCATTTGTGACCTTTTTACTCGATGATTAGAATCCCATTTGGTTAAAATAAAACCAGGAGCCTCAAACTGGTCCCTAATATAAACTTAGAAATGAGACACTCACGTCGAAGAAGAGAGTGAGGACGTTTCCAACAATGGATATTAGGGATTTAACTTTGATGTGCATTTGTTAATTGATTATATGATATACAATAATCAGACTGAATCATCAAATTAAGGAATATAATGTTTTGATGCTCGTCTACTACTTGAATAAGTTTATCTATACTACTTTAGCTCACAATAATCAGATAATAAGTTCCAAAATGTTGATCCGTGTAAAGCGAAATCTCAAGATACATAGATGAATACAGAAAACATACATTGTGAGGGCCAATGATGGTGCCGGTCCATGATCGCATATAAATATCATCACCATCATCCATTCCATAACTCACGGTCCCATCTCCGATACCTTTTTCTCCACGCTCAAGCTCCTCCAACAATCTGAAATTTCTAGGCACTGCAACAAACTTCCAAACACTTAAAAATCTAACTTCTGTACACGTACCATTAATTTAAAAGGTAACACATATATAACCTATACAAAAAAGAAAAGCAATCACCCCACCACCTATGAACCCATGACACTTGTAAGAAACAATCATGATAATCAAGATCAAGGGGGTGTTTCGGAATACATTTTCAAAAAGAAATTCTTAAGCTTTTAGAATTTGCCGTTTGTGTATAGTGAAACTAATCTTTATCGGACTTTTTACAAGTCAAACAAAACTAGCTACAATAAGACTCGATCTTAAATTATTTAGTTGTCATTCTACACCTAAAATAATCAAGATTTTCTGATTATCACAACTTCAAACAGATCAAAGCAATGCAAATAAAACACAACACATATTATCAGTCAATTAAACCACCACCAAATAGCCTAGTGGAAAGACACCTAAACTCCTGACAAATAACCAAATAGTCTAGTGTTAGTGTACATCCGAGTCAAGGACTCGCCCTCCCGGGTAACCTCAACATGTTTCAACTTCAATCTAATAACAATACCTCAAATCCCTATCTTAGCAAACCCAATTTAACAACCAATACCCAACCTTTTTACATCAATCAAACATCTTGATAGCATAAAGATCAAAACTTTACAACAAACATTCAAATCCACAACCTTTTATGTCAATCAAACATCTTCATGACAAAACAAATGAAGTTTTTCTTGTTCATGTTACAAGGGACGGAGTCATTGACTCAGATGTATGCGGCCTAACCCGGGTATCCTCTATTCTATAAACTCAACATTACAATCAATATCAAACCTTTTTCACATCAATCAAGCATCTTCACAACATAAAGATCAAAACTTTACACCATAACTATCAAATTCACAACCTTTTTATATCAATCAAACATCTTCATAAAGTAACAGATGAGGTTTTTCATGTTCAGTTTAACTCATGTACACGGCCAAACCGAGGTAACCCATGTTTTATAAACTCAATATACCAATAAATATCCAACCTTTTTATATCAATCAAACATCTTAATAACAAAAAAATTGAAACTCTACAACATAACTATTAAATCCACACCATTTTACATCAATCAAACATCTTGCCATCTTAATAACATAAAGATCAAAACTTTACACCACAACAATCAAATTTACAAACTTTTTACATCAATCAAACATCTTAACAAAAAGATCAAAACTTTAAAACATATCAATCAAATTTCCAACTTTTTACATAAATCAAAGAATCTTGCCATCTTAATAGCATCAAGATCATAACTTTCCAACATAACAATCAAATTTACACCTTTTTACATCAAATTACCATCTGGGTACCATCAAGATTGTAACTTTATCACATAATAAGTAAAATTAAAGCAAACCCATATGAGAAAAAGCAAGATTGGTCAATAAAAACATACCCACAACACTGGATCCACCTGAGCCAAGCGTCATGGGTTTTGATTTTACAAAAAATGGGTTTTCTGAAGTGAATCAATTAATCAAGATAAAATGATAATAATGGTAATAAATGATTTGATGGATGAATAATTTGAAGGGGGGATAGGAATAGGGAAATTTATTTGTGAGTGGGGAATAAAGAAGAAAAAGATATATGCAATATCCAAAATAATAATCTTTCTTCTTTCTTTTTTATTTTAAAATGGTTTATTGATCAAGTTGGTGGTCAATCAATATCTCACACTTATGTTAGGTTAATAATAGTAGTAAAATTATCGGCTATTTCAAAATCAACTAAATCACCCTTTTTTTTTTCCAGTCATTTTCATTTTTATTCCTTCTTTAAATGATACTCAGGAACACAACATAGACAGTCGGTTGTTTAAACAATCACATGGATACGGATTGATCGTGTATAATAACTTGCTCTCACCAACTCAACGAGAAAAACTCGTCTACTTACCCATATATAGAAGAAAAAAAACTCGGTCAATTCACTCGTTTATGTTTTAACTTTTGAACTCATTTGTATAGTTTAGGTTTTTAATTTACGAGTAATTTGTTTATACGTTTAAAGAAAGTTAAGATAACTAATTGACAAAATGATTAGAAGTTTATTGATTGAATCTAACTAATGAAGTTAGACGAATGAATAGTTGCGAAAAACGACTGACGTTAAAGTGGAAACCTCAATTATCAGATTGAGAATCAGTCAATCATGTCGTCTTTACAATTAGCTGTATTCAACACTCCTACTGGTTCCAGGAAAAGTTCTGTTCCATTACTCATCTCCACTATTCCAGATTACCAACCATATGCCGCATGCTCCGGCACAAAGTATGCTGACCACTCGAGGTGACAATATCAAATCACTTTGATACATAATATCTAACTATTTTGCAACATAAAGCCCTGGCCCTTGAGAAAATGAGGCGACCCACAGCTTGCACTGGCGTAATAAGTTACAGAGGATCTAAATCACCCAAAGCTTGTGCAAAAGAATCACAAAGGCTTAAAAACGCCCAAAGCGAAAAGTGCAAAAGGATACATATATTAAACATTTGACATGAAAACAGAATCCCATTAATCAACAGTCACAGAGCATTCACAATGTTGCCATGAGACAGTTTTTTTTCAATGCATGTAATTAAACCATTTAATTGTCACCATCGATCCAATTCCACTATCACAACATATTCTTACCCCATTCCTTCACCACCTAGAAAAAAGTACCTTCTGGGGGTTGGACAAGCTTGCGATTGTGGGGAGATGCCATCTCTTTCTTCAAGTGAACCAATATATCTTCCATCATGTACTCTCTTTGCCAGTTTCCAAGTACTGCAAACTTCTTTGGTTCCACCTGTGAACCAAAAATGCAACCTTTAAAAGCTGAAAAGGACTCATGAAATCTTTTTGGAAATAAAAAATTCTTGAGAGGGCGATATAACCCATAAAGAACACTACAATTATCAAAACTTTTGTAATATCACAATAAGCCATGAACGGTTATGGACTGATTTTTCATTGTTTTATCTTTTTTTAATTAGAACTTGTAAGCATGTAATTAGTTATGTTCAAAAAATAAAAATTTAACTAGTAATGTTTAAAAGCAAATTTAACACTTTTTAAAGAAACATTTTCATTCCTTAATATTAAGGAGACTTTATAAGACACAAACTTTATACCATAAAAATAAGTGAGTTTTTTATCACATAAAAATAAGAGGCCTAAGCAAGTAACTATCAATGTGTCAGGCCAAGCAAACGAGTTCTTTTTCTGATTTCAGTTTTCAAATCATCACTACTGGTCACTGGATAGTGAAATGCTGTTTTGAATTTGAGATTAAGAGACCAGAGAGAACAAAAAAAACACATTGACTCAAACCCAAGAGCCATGTCCGCTATAAAGATTCAACAAACTTGAAACAATTTGACCCAACAGTTAACACATAATTTTCATATATATACTCACAAAATAGGATTGAAATCTACGATTCAGTTCGTCTTAAAGAATGCCTTTAAACTGATAAACAATCAGTATCCCATACCGGCAAGCCAGCTTATTTGAATGTCAGGCCTGGTCAAACTTTTGGCCAGCAAATGGTTTAAGTCAAACCATGGACTTCCCTGGTAGGAGATAGTGTTTGGATGTGTTTTTGTAATTAAGGATCAGGGTAATTAGCTGTTTTAATGTTTGACAAATTTTGATTGTCTATCAAATCTAACAGATACATAAAATGTACAAATAACAGCTTTTGAAAATGAGATACTCATTGTGATATGGAGTAGAAGTATAAAATATTCTACAATGTAAGCAAATATTATACTCAAGGAAAGAGTGGTATAGCAAATCAATAATCAACAAACTAAGCAAACCAGTGCGCAAAAGCAACAATGAAAGATATACGATTATAATGCAATAAAACTGTTCTAAATGTGAGATATTACCACTCCGGTTTCATGGTTAACACAGGTCATGTTGACACGAGAATGGAAACGAACAGTAGGAGGCTTCTCTGGGTAATCTTTGTCACAAAATAGCTTCAACTGGTAGATACGCCCTTCATGTACAGACTGAAGAGCCACAAAAAGAAAGCTATTATAAACTCTGTTTAATTATATCACATTATCAGATGTTTATAAGTGCTACGCCAATGAATTGATAAATAAGGTGACCAAACATGACATTGTTATGGAATACAAATTGAGACACGTTAAGTTAAATGAGAGAAAAAAAGTCTTTCAAATTAGGCTGAAAGAGGGGTAAATTAGGTAGCTGTACTTTTACACTTTGATAGTAACACAAATCCAAACAGCCATAAATAATGCTCAAGATGTCAATCCCTGTCAAACCGTCAAACCTCAGATTATAAAGACGAAAGAAAGAAAGAAAGAAAGTACATTGTGAGGGCCAATGATGGTTCCCGTCCATGATCGCATATAAATGTCATCACCATCATCCATTCCATAACTCACAGTCCCATCTCCAATACCCTTTTCTCCACGTTCAAGCTCCTCGAGCAATCTGAAGTTTCTAGGCACTGCAAAAAACTTCAAACACTTAAGATACTTCTTTACATTTGTCATTGGTTCAAAGCTCAAAATACTTGTATTAAACTGATAAATCGCCTACACAAAGGAAAATAAAACTAGAATAGCAAGTAATCTCACAAGGAATCATTGCAACCGCAGCCTGTGAAATTTACGATAGATACATAGCAATCTTGCACACTTGAACATAGTAACATACATTTAACCTTGTAATGATGATTAGAGTTTAGTATTGTGGTTTGATAGTGATCACTTATAATAGCATTTTTCAAGTTGCAAATCATCAAATTCTAGTGTTTGGTATAGTGAAACTGCTTTTCATTATTATATCAATCAAGGGTCGGATATTTACAGGTTGTGATATCTTATTATAGCTGCTTATGCTTTCTAGAAGAGTTAGACGCATATACGGAGTATACGCCAAAACCCAATGCATGAGACAGCATTTGCATTTGCGTCTGACATAACAAAGAGTTTGAGTTGATAATGATGCTTATTTACTGATTCAAGAGGTAAACTAATCAGCACTAAAATTTGACTAAATAATTCCAGAAACTGCTTATTTAACACTTAATAAACTGATCATAAAATATTAAATTATATCCAAACACTCAAAACTGTTTATATGCTATATCGAAACGCAAGAAGCAGATAAGCCCTTGAATACACCTCTTTAATTTAGGTGTCGCTGCAAAAAAAATTATTACAAATTTACAATTGCCTGATTATCACAAATTCACAACTCCAACACCCAAACATACTTCGCAGCTTAAACAAACCTCAGCAGTTTGCTTTAATGAGTTAATCCGTAATTAAAAATAGCTCTAACTTTTAAGGTATTACATTAACAGAATCAAGTTCAACCC
Source organism: Artemisia argyi (assembly GCA_030686995.1). Lineage (NCBI taxonomy): Eukaryota > Viridiplantae > Streptophyta > Magnoliopsida > Asterales > Asteraceae > Artemisia > Artemisia argyi. The sequence continues at coordinate 40,337,136 of CM060693.1, read as the reverse complement.
ATATTCCGTACTAAAGTCTAAAAACCCCAATTAAACCCTCTGCATAACCTACAATAAGCAGTTTGCTTTTATACAAACACTTGGCTTATTTGTTAGGCTTACAAGCTTATGTAAGATTTGAAAAGCCAATAAGCTCATTATTTTGGCTTATGAGCTTATCAACTTGAGCTTATAGGCTTATAGCATATTTAAGTTCATAAGCTCAAGTTGATAAGCCATAAGCCACAAAAAATGAGCTTATTGGCTTTTCAAATTCTACATAAGCTCATAAGCCCAACATATAAGCTAATACAAATAGACCTTAAGACTGCTTATCTAGTACATAAAAATGCAATAAACCTAATACATCCCCTTAATTTAGAAGTAGCTGACACAGAGCGAATTATAACTATTTAGACTATTTAGTGGTCATCCTCCACGTAAATCCTTAGATACGAAAACTTGCCCCAACATTCAAATAATTGATTATCAGATTATCTAACTATTACAACTTCAAACAACATAAGCACATCCAAACACATTTGTAACTATCAATCGCTTCAAATGCTTAGGCTGTGTTCTGTTACAGAGCCTTTAGCATTTAGTATATAATGCTTGTTTGACAAGAGTGTTTAGCTTTAGTATTTTGTTTAAACACTCCTATTAGAAACCTTTATAAAAGAGGCGTTTAAATTTTACATCATTAATCATTTTACACTCTCTAATCATAGATACATTTTCGTTGCCAAACACTTTTATATAACAACACTCTAATTAAAGCTACTTTGTCCAAAACTTATACAACTACTGCTTGCGCCTTAACCAAAACTAAAGGAGGTGTTTGTTTAGGCTTAAATATCAGGCTTATAGCTTATGTGGTTTGCGGCTTATGTTTCATAAGCTCAGTTTTTGTGGCTTGTTCTTAAACTTTTCAGCTTATATAAGCTTATTATGGCATGATAAAGTGAGGTTATGAAACATAAGCCGAAAACCAAATAAGCCGTAAGCCCGCTATATAAGCCGAAACAAACACCCCCTAAATCACAAACCCATGAACCAAAACCTACCAAATAAACCCTCAAAACAACCCAAAAACACAATCATCACCCAAATCACTCAAGGGTTTGATCCATCTGCACTCCAACAAACCAAATTCCAAGAAACCCAAGAAAACACTCAAAATCCAACCATTTTACATCAATCAAGAAACTTTATAACATAATAAGCAAAAGTAAAGCAAACCCATATGATAAAAAGCAAGATTCATACCCACAACACTGGATCCACCTGAGCCAAGCGTCATGGGTTTTGATTATATGAAAAAAGGGTTTCAACGATTTGATCGATGAATAATAATAAGTCGAAGATGGGAAAAAAAAGTTGAATTGGTAAGTGGAGAATAAATAAAGAAAAGATATAGTACCTCGACGGCCCAATATATTGTTTTTTTAACTAGTTATAATACCCGCGCACGCGCGAATTTTTTTTAAATTTTTTGAAATAATTATTTAAAAATTTTGTTTTTTTTTTTAATTTTTTAAAATAATTATTTAAATATTTTAATCATATTGTTAATTGCATCTTATCTATATTTTTTGTATTTATCTTTTATTTGTGTTATAGATAAATATAAAATAAATAATCTTTTTTTAAATATCTTATCTATATTTTTTGTATTTATCTTGTACTTGTTTTATGGATAAATATAAAATATTACCTAATAAAAAATATGTTTTTTTAAAATAAAATTATTACTAAATCAGGTATGAATTGATTTTTTTGAAATGCAAAATTCCTAATAAGGGTTTTGTTTTATTATATAAAAGATTTAGAAAAAAAAATTTATTTTATTTTATTTTTTATTTTTTTTTGGGTACCGGTAAATATATTACTCCAAAAAACATTTAAGTACAATGAATATGGGTGAATCCCATATCTCAGCCCGTGCGAAAAGCTTACATAACAAGATACTTCCTATTTCTAAACAAGAAACAAACCACTACTCAAATAATAACATAAGACATATCAAAATAAGACTACTTCCTAAGACCTTGAAGCTTACTTTACATAGTCATCGTAGTCATAGTCATCATAATCTTCTTCATACTCTTGTCCACCACCGAATAGATTAGCATACTCATCAAATGTGTTAAGAACCTCCTCATCTTCATAATCAGAAACCACGATCTCTCCCACCTTAGAAAAAGGGTTAACCCTCTTAGTAGAAGAGATGGGCGGAGTAGAAGAATCACTAATTTTAGGAGCCACAACCGACTCTTTCTCTTTCAAATCATTCACAAGGGGTTCTTGTGATGCATTACATGTCTTAGTAGAATCATCCTCATTAACTTCCATTGTACGACCAGAATCCACATCCTTGTTGGTGTCATTAGTAGCAATACCAAAAGCATCCGTATCATCTATATTAAGAGCACCAAACTGGTTAGATGTAGAAATCTTCGTGCCACTCGAACTAGCCACATCCGAAGTCTTCTTCTTAGTGTCATCTACTTTCTTAGGTTCAGGAGGAGTCTTTTTGGGTTGATACTGAAATTGCTTACCCACAACAGGTTTAGTAAACCCTCCTTGACCCGTAGTAGTAGAACCACCTTGCTTTCCTTTCTTCTTGTTATTGACCGTCTTGAAACCATCATTAACAGGCTTAGTAGGTTGAACATAATGTAGAACAACTTTAGGACATTCAATCAGATTATGACCAAAGATCTTACACTTATCACAACGAGGTGGTTTCCACTCGTATTCAACCTGTATCTTCTCTGTAGTCGAACCCGAACCATCAAGTAAAGGTATCTCAATAGTGAGGATATCCCGAAGCACCTGATCCGACGTCACTTCAATCATGCATCTAACAAAACTACTACGGCCCCATGATTCCTTGCACATTTGCCTGGTATGAGCATCTAACCTTTTGGGCGTACCAATCAATGTGGCAAGAAGACTAAGGCTATTATCAGAAAACATAGCAAGAGGAACATCATGGAATTTAACCCACACCGGGATGTTGGTCAAATCCTTTTTAAGCAAGTTTGTGTTCAATGTCCATGGTTTAAGAATAATAGGTACATTTCTAATTAACCAAGGACCATTTTCAAGAACATCATCAACACCTTTCTTGGAGTTAAACTTAAAGAAAAAGAACCCTTTTGCAGTCATCATTACTTTTTGTATACCAAACTTAGCCCATGCATTGCGTACATAGTAATCGACCACAGGAAAAGCAAGTCGTTGGCCAAGGAAGTACCCATACAGAGCATTCTCAAACCTAGTGTTCACCTCTTCAACAACTTTCATAGGTACAGAAAGATCCACACCGTTTGATTTCTTGCTACACTCCAGCCTACGAAAGTTAGACGTGTATTTCGTAGGTTCATTAGAAGTAACACCAGCATACGATGTAGAAGGTTGTTTCAAAGCATCCACACAAACCTTCTCAATATCAACAGCCCCATTGTATTCGTATCAACCGAACTATGAGACTTGTTAGAAGCACCATGTGGACCATTCGGATCATTAACTAACGGATCAAGTGAAACCGACTTCACTTGATTATTCTTGTCCACAACCGTAGATAATTCAATATCTCCATCATCAACACTCCACTCAGTAATAATAGGACCAGACGATGCAAGTATAGGCTGATTAGAACTAGGATTAACAACCTTAGGCTTCTTATGTTTCCTCATAGTCACTTTCGACAAATCAACAATAGCATTCAATTCTTCAATATTCACATTAATAGGTTGTGTTAATGTATTATTCCTCTCTCCCAACTGTGAAACCGGCTTCACTTGTTGAGGATTGGCATCCAAAGATCGAGCACTACCAACAAACTCAGTCGACCTAGGAACATCCTTCTTAGCAGCCGTATCCTTAGTCATACTCTTAGAACTCAAAAAACCCTTATTCGTTTCTCACCACCATATAAACAAATCAAAACTTAATAGAAACCAATAATACCAGCAGCATGCAATACCAAAAAAGAAAGTAAAACCCTAATCACAAAGATTAGGGTTTATAGAAAAAATCACCGGAAAACTAACCTCCCACCATAATTATTGTTGATCAATAAAGGACAATCGATCAACAATAAATAGCCAATAACCGACTACAACACTGATCGATCCAAGATATATGAAAGTCGAATGATAAAGTAATTATAGTATCCACCGTCCCACTATCTTGGATAATAATAATAATAGAATGAACGTGTCTGATACTGAGTTTGGTGCGTTTAAATTTGAAGGACACGAGCTCGAGTGTAGCTCGTTTTGATTTTTGAATATCATGTTGTTAGAATTGTTGTTATAAAAGTTTAATTCTTTTTGCAGAAAAATGATGTGAGTCGAGACCGAACTTGTCTGATACTGAGTTTGGTGCGTTTAAATTAAAGGATGTGAGCTCGAGTGTAGCTCATTTTGAATCTCGTGTTGTTAGAATTGAGTTTGACTTGTGTTATTTGTTACTATAAGTTTAGGTTCTATTCATTTTATGATGGTTCTGACGTAATTAAAATCTGGCTTGTTAGATGTATCAGGCTTGAACTTTGTTTATATACAAGAGTTCGTCTAAGGAAGGTGGCATGATTAGTTTGAAAGTTAAAAGTCATGATACTTTTACATAATGTTGAAATACAAGTATAAATTACGATGTGACTAATATTGATATACTTGTGTATAACTAACTGCAAGCATGTAACATAACAACAACTTGGCAATGTTACTTGTATCATTTTCAACTTATTGATTACCACGTCATGTCTAACGCTTTGTTATCGAGTTAAACTAAAAGCGAAATGTAAGGAAAAGGAAAGTGAATAAAAGAAATGGAGTGAAGAGGAAAGAAGATATAGATTTATTTGTGTTCTCCCAAACGAATGAAATGGGAAAAAAGAAAATGAAAGAATGTCATACATTTACAATCATGTCTTCACAAAAATAAAAAATAATAATAATTAAAAAAAAGATACAAGGACAATTTGGTCTTTTTACTACTTAATATTTTGCCCATTTCACTTTCATCCCAAATATACGGTGGAAAATGAGTCAAACACCCCACTAGTCCCATTTTCTTTTCACTTACAACCAATGTTGCAAAAATCGTGAATCGGTAGCCGGGCGGTCGACCACCCTGCAGCCTGTAATCGGTCAAGGCGGTGATTAATCGGTGATTAATCGGTTTGGCATTTCCTGCATGTTTTGAGAATTTCTGGAGAGCAAACTAAAGATCTTAACTGATTCAAGCCTTCTATGTTTTCAAACCTCAATAAAAGGCTTCAATTCTGATTATGAGGCCCATTGTGCGTTATAAGTGAAATAAACGATCCCCAAATTAAGTAAAATGCCTAAATTTTTATTTTTTTAAATTTGACCGATTCGGCCGATTTTTGACCGATTCGGCCGGTTTTTGACCGATTCGGCCGATTTTTGGCCGATTTTTTTCCCAGACCGATTTTTTTAGCCGATTAGCCTAAATCGCCAAGGTCTATGGCCGATTACCTTGGAATCGGCGATTAATCGGCCGATTTTTCCGATTTTTGCAACATTGCTTACAACCACTTTCTTTCCTTTGCATAAAAAAACTCAAAAACACCCAGATTTTATGTGCCACTCCATTCCTTTCACTTTTTCTTCAAAAATAAAACTAGATAACACAATGTTAAGTAGTTAGATATCTTTTGCATTTTATTTACACTTCTGGTAAGATGTGACTGTCTACATCTTACTTATACATATCCCGCTTTTAAGGGTGCTTGGAATTGCGTTTTGAACTTGATTATCTGATTGCTACGTTTTTATTAATAATTAGTACTTTTCATAGGAAATTGACGCCTTGTAAATTAAGTGTTTTTTTTTTTTTTTTTTTTTTTTTTTTTTTTTTTTTTTTTTCATTCATTCATTCATTTTACATGTTAAGTTATAAAAAAATCTGATTTGCCGAACACTCAGAAAACTAAATATCTGATTATGACGATATCAAACAGCATGATCAAATCCAAACACTATGTTTCAAAACCATGTTCTGTAGATGTCAATTATTTGATTATCTTTTTCCAAAAACGCATAATATATTTTAAATAAGCCATCTCAAACACCCCCTGAACAAAATTGAGTAAAGTTGTTGTTATTGTTGTTGTGATCGTTGTCTAAAGTAGTTGGATGTGTGAGGTTCATCGCAAAATCACATGTGTTATATTTGGAGTATCATGAAATTACAAATACGGCTAATGACTAATTAAATAAAATGACTTGTATTCTCACAATTCGAAATCTTATTGATATACAAGCAATGACAAGTCCAAAAGAAACACTTAGGGGCATTTCTTTTATGTGAAATCGTCTTAATGGTAACAGAAATGGACCCAAATAATAAATTAATGTTTTTTTTTATGTTGGGGTCCACACAAATTTGTTACAACCTCTTACCACTAACGCTTTAAAATACTTGATCTTTCTCATCTAGACCGATTAACAGACGTGAACCCACATTGGGACATATAAGCATCTGTATGTGGAAAAAAAAAAAAAAAAAAAAAAAAAAAAAAAAAAAAAAAGGCCTTAAATTACTTGTGTACAAATCAATTTTACTCCATTTCACATTTAAATACCTTTCATCCAATTTTCTTTTGCAATAAACTAGTACAAGTTTTAAACAAAAACCAAACGGCATAGTTTGGACAGCATATTATATTTTGAACCATTAACCCAAAATATTTGAACTGTTGTCTGGGTCAGGACCAACATGACTCATTTCCAAACACTCCTTCTATAAACCCCGTAAGAATACTTCAAACCCCTAAAAAAGAAAAGGGTTCGAGTAGAATTCCATCAAGAATCAGCATTTTCAGGTTATCATCTCAAACTCAGCTTTGCATACGCACCATTTTCATCTTCATGTACATAACCTGTTTTTAACTTATGGGTTTTTCATAGTTTTGGTTTTGCTAAAACCCCTTTGTGTTGTTCTCATGTTAAAGGGGTGTTTGTTTTATGAGTTTATGTGTTTTTGGCTTAGGTTTAGTGACCTTGTTTTTGGTTTGGCTTATTTGAAAATTTATGTGCTTATTGTGGCATAATAAACATAAGTTTCAAAATAAGGGAGGAGAAAACTTAGGCCCCAAGTAATCACCAAACCCACCACCTTCATGTCAGAGCCACATCATCATTTAGCACGCCATCAATCCCTCACCAAAAAGGTGTAGTGATGAACACCAAACCAAACACATAAAAGTACCCGACTTTATACAAACATACCCACCATATACTAGGGAAAAAAAAAAGTTGCCAAACCGTTTGGTGGATGCGCCACCAAACAACTGCACAAAACTAGGGACCGCGCGTGAAAGGGAGGTGGAGCTAATAGGCTTCACGCGTGAAAATGGGAGGTGGTGATGGTGGATAAGCCACCATTACCTCTAGCCTTATATATAAGCCGAAAACATCTAAGCTCGGAACCCCAAAAATAAGCTTAAACAAACATCCCTAAAGGCGCAAAATTTTTCATCTTTATGTACAATTTGTTAAGTTAAAAACCACATGGAATGGAAAAGATCACATAAAAATGAAAAGTGGCACCAAAAGGGTTTGTTGTTTAGGGTTATTTGTGAGTTGCTGTTTAACTAAGTGGTTGTTGGTACAAGTATCGTCTAGAATTGTTGTATGTGAGAAGCCGTGTTGAGTTGTAAAAAGTTGGGAGATCGAAAGTGTCTAGAAAGATTTTGTAAAATTTCTTTAACGAAAAAAATGAGTTTTCACTGTCTAACAACTCGAGTTTAGAGAACTTCGATGTATACTTCTCCACTTTTCAAAGAGTTTTCTTAAGATAGAAGAGTTATTGTGTACACAAGAAGACTAGAGGAAAAAAGATAGAAAAACTTTTCTACAGCTAAACGCATTTACAAAAGCTAAAAGGAAAAAGTTTTTGAAATTTTCAAAAAATTTCAATACTTTTTGCGCTTTCGGCCAAAAAATAAGTGTTTTTAAACCTCCTTTTTCTTGGTTTTTTTTTTTTGTTTTTTTTTTGAGGTTCTAAAAGCCTTTTTTAGGCTTCTCACAACAAAAGACGTTATTATTATTTTTGTTTTTTTAACTTCTTTTAAAAAACAGCTAATCATCTCACGGTATACACACCACAAATCGTTTTTACATGTCCTAGACATAACTTGAAACCCGTAATGATTTGGTTGGGGGGGGGGGGGGGGGGGGGTGTATTTCACACTATATGGATAATGCCGGGGCACATTTTATATTAACTCAGTGCTATGCAGTCTTATGCAGATAACTGTTTGATGAAATGCTTTTTAAGTATACGGGTCTTTTATGGTTTTGGTTATTCTTCGATAATGCCAAACCCCTTTGTGATGTTCTTCAATAAGCGAGTTCTGTAAACCTTGTTTTGTACAAAACTTTTTGCCGAAAATATGGGTGTTTTTCTCAAACTAAAATCACCCTTAAGTTTCGGTGTGATGTTTGTAACAAGTGTTTCAGACTTCAGTATAAGTTAATCAATATTGATCAACAAGATTATGGTTGTTAATATGTGATTAGTTTCTTTAATGGTTTGTTTTTAGTTCTTACCTTCTTGGTACTTCGTGTTTTCTATGATTGCGTACGAATTTGCACTGAATGTGGGTTTTAAGTATAATGATCTTACATATCTGGGTATTTACTTGTTAATGGTGCATTTGTATGAACGGTAATTTGAAGTTGAAGGCCCGATAAAAGTAGGAAAGTAGTAGTTGTTTGTAAAGCGAATTACCGAATGGGACTTTTATCATGAACATTGGGGACCAAAAGGCCTTCGGCCTAGCGGACGTGAGTGTGCCCATCAACCAAGAGGTTGTGGCTTCTAGTCTCTCGTTGGAGACATTTGTGAGAGATATTAGGTGTTATACAGGGTGAAAAAGTGCCTTTCAAAAAAAAAGAATCACGAACATTGGGGATTTCTAGCTTCGTTACTAGGTGTTTGTGTTTTAACAATGTTGATGTCTTGTTTGATTGAGTTAATGGTTTCATTTAGATTCTATTTGAATGATTTAGAGACCACATTATTTAAAGACCCGTTAAAATGTGATAAAACATCACTAAACATGACCCTAGAAAAGAAAAGATACTTTTTTCCGATAGATGACTAATCGTAACATTTCACATGCATATATTTTATTTTACTTATTTGCTACGAGCTAACATTATAAATTTTCAGGCCTTGTAAGATGTCTTTGTATATTGGAAATATCCCCTTTGGTGCTTGTAAAGATGGTTTTGAACGTGTTTTCCAAAGGTTTGGTCGTTGCAACGTACAAGTAAGAGAAAATGCTAGATTTGGTTTTGTACACTACGACGATCCTGTGGATGCTGAGAGAGCTCTTAAAACGCTTTCTGGAAGGATATGTAGGGGGTTATCAACACTTGAATGGTCAAAAACGCAGCGACCTAGAATTGGGAGATCTTCCTATGGAAGTAACACTAGAAAAGAAAATTATGCTAACAGGAATTTGTCTTTAGATAGACAAGATGATTCTAGGACGGATTATAAGAACCCTGTTTCAGAAGAAAATTTGAGAAAGATTGACTATGAGGCACGAGGAAGGGACCAATATAGCAGAGATGATGCAACCACAAGGTCATATCGGGGTGATTATTGGAAGATCCATTGCTTGAAGAGGATCGATTACTCTACTGCTGATAACAGACACATTGGATCTCGGGGAAGAGAATATGAAAAAATGAAGCGGATTAGGGAAAGTGAGAGTCCAGAAAGGTACCGTGCAAAGAAATTAATGTGTGGGCAATCAAGATCTATGCCACTCTCAGATAAGTCAAAGTCAGCCACTAGATTTGCTTCAAATTCAAATGTCAGATCGCGTTCGTATTCTACTTCAAGTTCAATATCCAAGTCACACGGTCAAAGATCAAGAGGTCCGAGGTCAAAGTCAAGTTCTAGGCCACATACAGGCTCTACTTCATCTGGACAGCGTTCAGCACCTTCGAGTGAGCTACAGAGTGACGAAAATGACTGCTTAACGAAGGCTACTAGTCTACAACAGAAGGAAGTCCAGATTAAAACTGCACAACTCAGTATCATGGCTAGAAAAAAGTTGCTTGAAAATGGTTGTCTTAACGTTTCAGAAGCTGATTCAAAATCCCGCAAGATAGCTAAATCAATGTCCATGACATCAGAAGAGATGTTAATGATCAGCAAACATTACAGCTTGGAGCAACCAGAAGTGGTTGATGAAGATATATCTGCGGAGTCGTTTTTTGGTTGTGGTCGGTTGTGGCCCTGGGAGGTTGTATATTATAGGAGGCTTAAAAAGGGTCCTATAACAACAAAGAATTATGCGCAAAGGTTATCTCAAAACAAAGAGTTCGGAATTGTTGATAAGTATGTTAGAAGCAGTAGCGGATGGGGTGAAAAGGATGACTGAGACAGGGGTAGCGGGAACTTGTATACTGGATCGACAAACTCATGGTGAATATGACTCTAGTGCTATTATAGCTTAAAATTAGCGTAAATTCTTCTGATCTTGGTGAAGCCTTGACAGATACCTATAGTCTTTTTAGTTCATGTATGTTCTTAATGTCCATACGTAGTACTAACAAAAAAGCTTCACTATTTGATACACATCTCTCTTTTGTAACATGTGGAATGTTTTCTATGCTAGCATCATTGGATTCTAACCAATTATTACTACATTGCTTCGAGTCTCGTTATGTTGTTCATTAGGTACTACATATTGCACCTACAAGCGTCGGTGTAGCCGTGTTGCTTGGTGATTTTGTGACTTGTGAAATCCATAGTGTTACAGGCACTTGTAGAAGGGACAGATTTATAATCGATAAGAAGTACATTATGCACTTGTCTTCAAGGGTTGACAGTCACACTAGTCAACTACTGAAAATATCCGTCCCTTATCCATGCTTGCTTTCTCTTCATTTCAGCAGATTAATTATGATAGCTGAGGCATTTATGATTAAAAGCATGCTTCCCGTGTGCTTGCATAGATCTTCGCGTCCCTTGACGCAAACTGGGGCATACATTCACTGTTTGAGCATAGAAGATGTGATATTCCAAATACATCGACTAATATGGGATTGCGTGCAGGTAACTTTGATATGGCATGTTGTAGTAAACTAGTTGTCAATGGTGTTATATTACTAAACTGTTGTTATTTTCTTAATGTATGTATGCTTTTCTTTGACCAGTAGTAGCTTAAATGTTCCGTACTGAACATGAAACTAGCTGATATATAGTTTAGTTAATTAGACCCGTTTCGCCAAATCTTGTTTTCTGCTTAGAGTATACTCACACCATTGGAGAAAAAAGGTTTTAGACTCGACCCTTTACTTAAGAATTAGTCGACTCAGTTGTTTTTTCTTTTATATTTCAAGCGGGTCAATTCAGTAAAAAAAGGTAAAAGGGGAAGAAGTAATATATGGGTCAAGCTGTTGAAAGATGCTTAAAACTGATTTTTCGCAAGAAACTAAACTTAGAAAATTTGAAGCAACTATTGAATAACATCTAGTTGATATGTCCATGGACGAACCAGGACTAAATATGACCAGGTGCACACAAAAAATTGAACACTAATGCTAGAAACATACTTCGATGGACCGGGTGCATTTAAGAAGAATCGACGTTTTTTTTCAAAAATTAACACTACATTGAAAAAATCCATGGGGTGCCCGGGCACCCGCAGGAACCCGGCTCCGTCCCTGGATATGTCATTGTTTTTAAATACTGCAACATGTTGAGTTTGTTTGAAGATTCATGTATTAGCATTTATACGAGTAGTCTGGATATGTCATTGTTTTTAAATACTGCAACATGTTGAGTTTGTTTGAAGATTCATGTATTAGCATTTATACGAGTAGTCTACCTCCATGGTCAACATCGACAACTCTCGCCTTTGTTTCAGTTGTCTTCGATCATCTCTCATTACATGTTGTACTATTATTATTTTCTTACAAAACAAACACGTATACGCATGTGTGTACGTTGACATTAATGAGTATGATCAGATATGTGCGTGTTATGATGCAAGTGTATGGACCTTGTATTGTTTGATTTTTCTCTTCAACGAAGCGTAATTGTATGATTGGATCATGTCCCAAAAGTCGCATGTAAAATGCAAATGAGATCATATATGTGATAAATAATCACCGTTCTTGTTAAATAATGTAAATCCTGATGTTTAATATATAGATGTTACATGAGTGGAAACTCTAAGGGTATGTTTGGCGACAAGTAGGAGTAAGCAGTAAGTAGTAGCAGTAGCAGTAAGCAGTAGCTGTAAGTAGTAGCAGTAAGCAGTAGCTGTTTGATTAAAAAACGTGTTTGGTACCGTAGCAGTAGATGTAATTATAAAGTGTAAAATTACGAAAAAGGGCACATACACATTAAAAAAAATTGATTGGACAAATAATAAAGTTATTATTTATAAGGTACTCATTACTTTTACATGTTTGATATTACATAAACACCATGATACGCTAGCTATAACTTATCTGCGACGTGCGTTCCATTTTGATGTGGCAATATCATTACGAATTTGTTTCATCTCATTAGACGTTCCACTAGAAATACCTTCATTATTTGTACCTAGGCCAAATTGCAAGCAAGAAAACAAAAGATTAAGCTAGATTTTACCAAGAGTTTCTTTCTTTGTAGTTCCTCTTCACTACTGACAAATTGCAAGCAAGAAAACAAAAACTAATGCCGTCCAAAATTACAGCCAAATGGACTTAAATAATTGCTAGCGTGACTTAATTCTCATTCAAAACAAAATTCACACATGGATGCTTTTAAATATATCATAAACCATACATGATACATATGAGTCTGTTACTTATCTCATTAAACGTGATTTATGAAACTTACTTTTGAGGGTATATGGGTAATTATATAAATATAATGATGGAGCAGTTCCACAAATGCTTATTCAACAAGCGTTCTATAAGAGAGCAGTATGTGGAGCAGTAACGCTTGCTGCTTTTGTTGCCAAACAAGATTAAAAACAAAACCGCTTACCGCTTGTCGCTTATCGCTCCTAAACGCTGCCAAAATGCTGTTGCCAAACATGACCTAAACCTACAAACGGGTTTAGGCTTATTTATCATCTAATATACTTCTCTCGTAATTCGAGCAGCGAAATCGCGAAAGCTCGAAAAAATAATTTGATTATTAAAACATAAAGTTAAACATAAAAAGTTAAAAACAAAACTAAAGATAGTTATCTTGATAAAAAAAAAAAATCAAGACTTTGATAGGTATCCAGTCATAACGAATAAACGTAATCTGAAAAGATTGTTTTTTGTCTTCTTCTTTTTGCGACAGTCTTGACTTATAATGGCGTATGATAGAACGTCCGAATTGTGGAGGCGGCGGTTCCGGTATGCTTTTCTTCAGAATTTAATTACGAATTCACGGCCGCTAATGACTTCAGCTAACTCTAAACAGTTTGAGAATTATAAGCAAAACAGTGAGCCGATTGTATTATAAAAACTCGGCTGCTTGTTACAGCGTGTGGCGGTAGCTACGATGGCGTTTTCGGAATGCTTTTCTTCGGAATTTCAATACGAAGCCAATGCCACTGACGCGTCAGTTAACTCCTTACGGTTTGAGAGTTATGATCGAAAAAGTAAAGAGCTATGGGGCCGTTTAGTTGGTGAAAAATTTCTCAATTTTTCCATCTCTAAATTCCTTGAGAAGGGGATGATTTTTCTTCTCTAGAGAAGAGTTGAGAATTTTGAAAACGCGTTTAGTTGGAATTATATTTTTCTTTTTTTTAAATGATAAGAAAATGACCTCAAATTGCGGCGGTGGCGGCGACGGTCGGCGGTGGAAGATGACACGAGAGATTAGGGGTAGAATGGTATATGTTTTTTTTTTTTTTAGTTGAGAAAAAAAATGAGAAAGAAAAAAGTGAAAATGGCATAATGGGATTTTCAATTTCATAATTAAAATTTAGAAAATGAGAATTTCATTTTTTTTTTGAAAATTGTTGAAAAAAAGTGCGACTAAACGCGTTTTCAGTTTTTTCATTTTCTTATGATATTTCTTAGAAAAATAGAGAATTTCTCTCCAACTAAACGCACCGTAAGGTTTTAGCCGAAAATTAAACTTTCTTTTATAAGGGATAAAGGTTGCTGACTAAGGTTTGATGAGGTGGCTTAGAGGAGACGGTTTAACCTAGCGACCTAGGTGTGAGGATCTGACCCATTCTAATTTCATGTTAGATAATGTAAACCCATAGATTATGATGCTTATTGAGTCAAAATATATAGATATGTTACATAAGTGAAACCCTAAACCCATAAACGGAATTCTGTTTATTTATCATCTACTAGTTCTAACTTATGGAGATCGTATATGTGATAACAATCATCGTTCTAACTTAAGTCCATATATTCACAACCAAATCGACAAAACATACAACCTTTAGCTGACCTGCCAAAAGTTATATGTGCGAGTTAAGTCCGGAGGTTGGTTATAAGATTGACGGGGTGTTGATTTAAACTTATATAGCGGACTTATAGCTGATTTGGTTTTCGACTTACGTTTCATCATAAGCTTATTTTTTGTCGCTTATTTTGAAACTTTTCGACTAACATAAACTTGTCATGTAATAATAAGCTTATATAAGCCGAAAAGATTTAATATAAGCCACAAAAGTGAGCTTATGAAAGTATGAAACATAAATCAAAAATCACGTAAGTAAATAAGCCCGCTCCTCAAACAACCATAATTGAATGAAGAACATGCATGGAAATAAATAGGATCGTTACTCCATTTGGAGTTCCAATGAGAGCTTTGCATGAACATCATCACAAGTCAATAATTATTACTGTATACACTTAATTAAACAGATACAATTAACTGTTTATATAACAACATTTTTCTTGTTTAAATTTTATAGATAAAAAGTAGAAGACAACAAATTTTGACATCAATGAAGTTGACGTGATGCTATTCACTATTCTCTAACTGCCTCAATAAATCGTTGCATTTACTTGTTTTAAATTTAGAATACTCCTTTTTTCAATGCTCGAACTACCCCGATATCTCATTCCATCTCACTTGTGCATTTACTACATGTATGTACGTGTAGATGTGCGTTTATTTTGAGACGGATATTGTTATATTTCTCGATCTTACGAGTTTTCTTTTTAACTTTTATATAGTGTTTTGTTTCATTCTTGTTCTCGTTCTGAGTTTTGGTTGAAACTGAATAAAAAATTCAAACCATATAGTACAATTTCGACAAGAACTCAGAACGAGAACTAAAATCCAAATAGCTAGTGAACACCCACAATTCGAGCTAAATCAAAACAATGCAAACATCGGTCTTCACACGAGTAGCTTGCTATATATGCTAGAGCTTTGATAAATTTTCGCCTTTGAAAAGAGCCTGCAAATATATTAAGATGTCATAAATTCATAACTAAAAAAATATAACTAAAGTTAATTGATCAAACTGATACAAGGAACAAAAGAAACTTTGTGAAGCTAACATTAATAGCTATTTAACTTTCTTGTGATCCCATTTAATCGCTCTAACAACAATTTGATTCACAATTTTGCTTCCTAATCCATCGTTTGATTTGATGTCTCACTTTTTATCTTATTTTTATTCAGAATATTCATGAATCATGTGTCCTTAGACCGGATTTAACATGACCCTCACCCACGCGTTAGCGAGAGTTTAGACGCGCTTTCTTTATAAAACCCATCCTCATCGACGCGTCTTTGATCACAAAAATGGAGGATTGAGTCTGTGGAATGACCTACTTGTGGTGTTGATTGTGTATGTGTGATGTTGGTTTTGTGGGGTATATTTTTGTTTAAGTGTAGTATGTTTAATTAGGTGGTGATTTTGGTTGTCTTATTATACAATGTTGGTGGTCGAGTGAAAAATTGATGTAACGCTGAGTTAGTAGTGATGATATTGGTCGCCACTCCACCCGATCATACTTCTTAGTTAAAATTTTCCATATAAAAAAAGTTGATGTGACGCTGTTTTGATAACTTTGATAAATATCTCAAGTTCATTTCTATAGATGACAACTTTGGGGCCATGCAGCATTCGGGCGCCTATTCCTCCATCGCAAACAACCTTGTGAGGCCGGAAAAAGGAGGTCGTTCTTTTGAGAAATAAGTCATGATGAGTTTAATATAATCTCAACGACTCAACTTCTCCGATTCACAAGAAACAAGAGCCGATTGATATTTGTGTAGCATGAAACGATTTGTCAACAAGTATTTAATTGTTTTTCAAACTCAATTTTGCGACTCTTGTGGAATAATATGAACACAAATGAAACTTCTTTTTTTGACTTAAGATTCAAATTACGCATTAAATTGGTGTATTTCCAAATTGTTCATGTATTTCATAGTTTTCAATATGTATATTCTTTTCATTTACTAAGATATTCAATGTACTTAGAAATATATCTGTTTCGAGGAAATCCGATAATCTGTGAACTATTTTCTTTGACCTTTCGTTTTCGTATTTACTGGTCAAATAGTTGACCGGCTATTGGTCAATATATTATACTATGACACGTGGCACATTACCAAAGGATACAAAACAACATAGTATTTGTAGTCCTAGTTTGGAAACAAATTAGCTCCATTTCTAATTTAAGTTAAAGAATAAAAAAAATACTAATCATTAGTTAGCTTGGGTAATTAACTAATTATCAATATATTACTTTAAAGAGGCAGCAAAATGGTTGTTATGTAACATTTTCTAGAGTTTTACTCGCGATATTAACTTAGTTCGGAGATTAGTGGTTCATATCATGTCTATGGTCAGAACTATACGATTTATCTCTTTCATGTTACTGTGAAAAAACTAACCAAAAACTGGCAAGGCGGCTACCTTTTTCTTGTTTTACTATTGATAAAGAGTTGACATTTGTTAAAATAAGTTACTTTGTAAAGATTGATGACAAGTAAAACATCAATAAAGGATAGAAATGAAATTCTCATTCAAACACAACTTTTCATCACACCAAAATTACACAAGAGTTAAAGTAAGCATCACCCATCTAAACTAAAACTAAAAATCCAAAACCAAAAAAATCAAAAAACATAATAATTAATTCCAACTAATCCTAGCCTAGAAATTAACTTAAAAACATTTTAACCACTTTATATTTTGGTAATTTCCCCATAAATAAATTTAGTTTCTCATTTTCTTCATGGGCTTGTCAAGAACAACATCAAGAAGCACAGTGCTCTTGCATTTAGGGCACTTAGGGTACTCTTCAGCTAGCATAACATACATCAAACAACGTGGACATCCAGCCAGCATCATCGATGTAGTCTCGGGGCTGCTCGAGTATCGAAGCTCCACATTTTCATCATCTTGAACAATCTCTAGTGACACACAAGAGTTGGTAGGTGATATAGTGATTGGTGATGATCGGCTAGGTGACTCATGATGAGTCATTGGCCAACGAGTTTTTGGTGGTGATAAGTTGAGCTTTAGGTCAAGTTTGATATGCCCATCTTCGGTTTCGGTTCTTCTGCTCATGTTTTCGACGTAAAGGTGTACTAAAACAAGGTTATCTTGATGAGTTCCAAAGATGAAAGTCAACTAGCTAGCTAGCTCCCTGAAAAGTAAAAAACATGAACTATGTTAGAAAGGTTGAATAGAGTTAGAATATTTGATCAAGATTTTGCATGAACATGAAAACCCATGATTGTAAAAGATGTTTTTCTTTTTACCTGAAAGTTGATGATAAACTCTTGTCAAAAGCAAGAGAGAGATGAACTTGTAGAGAGATGAAAGTAGCACAAGAAGTGAGATGGTTTGTTGGTTAAGAAGAATGTAAGGCTATTTATAAGAACTATATTAGAGAGAGTATTAAATGGTATAGAGAGATAGATGAGAAAAGTAATAAATAATGGAAAAGATCCCAAGAAGAAGTGTATAGAAAAGGGAAATAGGTATAGTAAATATGGCAATTACAAAAAGTTGAAGGCCAACTTCTTCTCCATCATTCATTGTTTAGGCATTTGTCATTCATTTAATCAATATTGGTGTGTAATTATAACTTTCATGTGTCAAACTTTTTGTTTGCTTAACATTTTATGTGACTAGATATATATAGTTTTCTTTCTTTTTTCTTAATGAATCATATCCTTAGCTTCCTTTGTATTTGTTTGTTGTTTTTTTAGCTAGTTTATCTAATGTTAGATAGTTTGGTTCTTTTTACTGCTTTATTCCTGTCTCTTGTTAATTCAGTTACTTTCGATACAAAGAGTACGCAATGGATTTGACCTCTTTAAGATAGTTATCAAAGTTGGAGTCCTCGGCCATAACTTTCTGGCTCCATACTTCTATATATGACGTATAATGAGCAACGATGGCAGCCTCAAGTGAAAACCTCATCGTAACAACGTCAAAAAAACTTACATACATCCACAAATCTAAAAATATTATGCATATGACACCAATGTTAAACAAACATCTAACATGTTACATATTTAAGAGATACATATGATATACTCCATAATGTGTTCAATAATCAATAGTAACAATATATCATCAAGTTCATACACAATGTTGCTTGACCAAATATAATTAATTACAACGGTCGGATAATATCAAAACCTAACTTTTTTGTCATCAAGAGTTCACAGCATTAAGCTAGCTACCAATAAACATGGATGAAAGTACAATGTGCATATAGTCCTGCAAAATGTACAAGATATCAAAACCAATTTGTTTAATGATCAAGCATTAAGTTGTTTGGTGATCAAGCATTAAGTTGTAGCAACCAATATATACATGCATATATTAACACCATATGTACAACCTAATAAAGGTGTAGCTAAATGCTTTAAATAAAAAACTAAATGGCGAAGGATTCCAACCACAATTTTTTGAAGTTTTTATGATGCACATTTAATTTCATTTATGTATGATCGGCATAGAGTTACTATTTTCAGTTCACTTCTTTAAAATTTCAAACCATCTTACCATTTATTGCATTATTTAACTTTACTAGTATTATTCACTGAGAATTCATCGCATATTCTATGATACGACGATAAAATCAAATGATGTAAACATGAAGTTGAAAAATTAGGTAAAATGTAACAAATAAAATAGATTGGTTTAAATTTTTGGAAGGTGTATTTAAATGCTTGTAATAGTTGTGGATTTGTAGCAGTTGAAGCATTTACATGAAAAACCTTAAACCTAAATCTACTTAAAACCATTTGATAAAATTAAGACCCTTGTATTAAAACCAACCACCAATAAGGTGACCTAGTGTTAAACACATTAGTATTCTCACAAGAGGTTTCATTTTTAAATCTCAGTACACATCGTAATGATTGCCAAAAAAAAAATAAAAATAATAAAAATAAAAATAAAAATAAAATAAAAAATGGTTAGAAACAGTCACAAAAATACTATGATTAAGCTCCGACAACTGATTCAAAAACTCGTCTTCCATGTAACATTAGGAAGAACAACCTCATTTAGTTTACCCTTTTCATTAGCTATTAAAAATATGTGATAGAACCCTAGCACATATTTCAATCTACTTAGCTGATTTACGATGAGTGGCTTACTTAAAAAAAACCGTTAGACTTGGTATTATGGATGGTGGTGGACCATCAGTGGTGGTGCCACAACCCGCGAAGCCCTATAGCGAAGATTCACCACCACGCGCAATGTTGGGATTCTTCCTCCTTTTTGATGGTGAAGACCATCGAACAAACAAGAAATAAAACGATCACATTTGTGGGCCCCTCAACGTTTAAAAGAAACAGTCACATTAAAAAAAAAAAAAAAAAAAAATCTTAAATTGATCATTTTATTTACTTATAAATACCTTCATACCCTATCCAAAAATAATAAATTAAAAAAAAAAAAGTATCTTAAATTGCATCTAAAAATGATGGGGCATAGAGGCATTTAGGTAAATAAAATGATAAATTTAAGATTTTATTTTTAAATGTGACTGTTTCTTTAAATGTTGGGGCCTACAAATGTCGTTTATTATTATTATTATTATTATTATTATTATTATTATTATTATTATTTATTTTTTTTGTATTTGTTCAGTTCAATAGTTTTCACCACCAAAAAGGAGCAAAAATCCATCACCCTGCATTGTGGTGGTTCTTCATTATGGCGCTTCGCGCGTGGTGGCCTAAATGGAGGTTGTGCACCATCATAGTAGGGGTGTCAATTTTTGACATAACACGAAGACCGACACAAAATTAAATAACTTTGGGTTGAGAATAAAAATGTTTGGGTTAAATACAAGTCAATCAATCTAACCCCTTTAATTAATGGCTCGTGTTTGGGTTGAGTAAGTATTTAACATGTCAACCCGCGAATCCGTTTAAGTATATAAGCCTCCAAAAATAACATATATTACTTGGATTTTATGTTGGATTTGGATTTAAACTTAATTTATTATGTAGTTAATATGACATTGGATTACGATCATAACTATGATATTACTAAAATTGTTTAATTATTTATATGTTATTTTTATTTTTATTGTTTTAATCTTTATATGATTTTTGAATTTAAATTAGTTGAATTTACAATCACTAAACTTCTTCGCCACTTATTGACATATTTACTTAAACAGGTTCTAAACGGATTGCACGTGTTATACAGGTCTTGTTTAAGGTTGAGTTTCTTAACACAATTAATAAATGAGTCATGTTTGGGTAAAGGTTATATCAACCGCCAATCTATAAACCTGAATAGGTCAATCCGAACACGACTCGATTGCCACCCTTAATCTATTGTGCTTAGCCTTATAACATGCATTATAGAAATTTTCACCATCGACATCATCCTAGTTAGGGGGACCTTAACTGCACAACGTCATCAATTTGACAACCAATCTCATCAATTCATCTTTATCGCCCGCATCACTACCATAACAATATGTAAAAAAAAAATAAGTGATAATTTAAAAACATAATTGTGTTAGCCAAAACCTATGTCAAATAGCAATACACATGAAATGCATGTTTTATCTCATACATTTTTTTTTTTGGGTAACGAATACAATTTCTCTAGCTAAATAACTAATGTAGTTATGTACTATGTTTGATGATTATGCATGTGTCATAATCGACATGCATATGCATATTTTTTTGGTTTCTTTCGATATTATCCACACTATATTCGTACGTACATCCTCGAGAATTGTATACATGCTTATTTAATATCGCAATCCGATATAGGTTTGTATGACATAACCATATCTTTATACGTAGATGAAATTTAAACCAAGGCCTATGTGGGGGTTGGAAACATGGTGGTGGAAGTTGAGTGTTTATAAATTTTAATGCCATTCATATCCTTAAATTCTAAAAGTAATTATAGGTAAGTAAAACAGAAAGGGAAATAAAAAGATTATAACTACTTTTTTTTTGAAAAAATGACCGAAACTAAATTCTTTTAGCAACAAAAGCATGACAAAGTTTCACAAAATTCTTTTAGTTCAAACATCACACAGAAAATTCTTTTAGATCGTGTACATCGGAAGCTAAAATTGCTCGACTTCATCGATGATAAGAAGAAAGATCTTTCTTCATTTACTCGTTCATTCAGTGCATTGTTTTCTTAACTTTATGTATGTTAAAACATTATCTTAATTAAAAATACATAATCATAGTGTAGGCCGTAGGGATTACATTCACTTATATATTTAAGGGTGAGTTTGGATTGTAGACGTTAATCACTATGGGGTTGGGTTTATTACCATAATAAATGGGAATGGGTATGACTTTTCAAACCCACCAAGCTAGATAGGTTTGGGAAAACCCTTATTTTGTAGGTTTCATTCGAAGATTTAAACCCCATATCTATGAAAGAAACATCATTAATCATTCTTATTCTCATTCTTTATTCTCAAACCCAGATTCCAAACGCACCCTAAGTTACAGAAATCATGGATAAACTCAATAAACATATACATATCGTGTATGTGTCAAAGTTACAACCATTAAGTTGATAACTTGGCATCACAAAGTCTAAATGGAGTTTCTAGTTTATCACCTTAACATCGCTGTTTCGCCTAAACCCTCCATCCGTCTTAGGTTTGTCATTTTGATTCACAATCATGGTCCTACCATTCTCTTAAGAGTGTCAAGTTACTATTAAGGTCATTGGGTTGTTTAAATAAGTAAAGTGACAAGGTTTTCCCTGTTCAAATTACCTAAAAAGAGCGAGTTGACTCAAATGCACATTGTGTTGTTTGAATGGTCCATGTCATCTCACTAAGGGGTTGTTTGTTAGTCTTTTAATTAGTCATTCATAGTCATCCATTGAATCGGTTAGAGGTGAAGGAGTGTTAAATTTTCTTATGCCTCTGTATCATTCTAATTGGCTTTGAATGGAGCAGCACCTAAGGCCATACAAATACATTCAGTAGCAAAATTTGGTGTGCCCTCTTGTACGCCTTTTTATATTTTTAACAATTATCATCATGTCAATTTATAAAGGGCCACATGATCATAAGTATAGCTTGATACATCTATCTTCTAGGTTGATATATATGTATACATTTTTTTTTCATTTGTTCTTTTATTCCCTTTCATTGAAGGCATATTGATATTTCTAAACATTATATTATGCATGGCATACATACGAGCAAATAGCAATTTTAAAATACAAGAATAAACATGTTGAGTAATAGTTTAATTTAACAAAAATATATAAATATTAAAAATAACTAATAACGGAAAAAATTGATATTACAAAAGGTTAATATGGAAATTTTATATAGGTGAGTTACCAGTTCAAAAAATTTGTCAAACGTCATATTTTCATTCAGAACCAAGTTTATTCATAGTTACAAAATTATTCAGGGTTTTGAATCATTAATTTAGTGCTAAATCATTATTTTTTGTCTAAGATTCAAGTTTCATTACGTATTCCTATATAGTCCAGACAGATAAGTAAACGATGTTTGCATTACAAGTATTATGGTATAGTACGTAGAATGGTAAAGAGAAAAGTCAACCTCCATGTCATACTTGATTATTTTATTTACCCCGTTGGTACTTGGTACCATGATTGTACTAGACTAGACAAGTGACTACATTCGTATATTGAAAACACTTGATATAAGAAGCTTTGATTCAGGCCACGGGACAAGAAAACCTTGTCTGAACCAATAATATCAAATAACTAGTGATGACAGGTCAAGTGTTGGTTCCAAATTATGTCGTCAAACGTTTAGATTTTTCAAAAGTAGGGTTTCGATTCAGGACTGTTTTGTCTAATACGTGATATTATCTTGGAGGAATCTATACACATACCCCAAACCTCTTATATACACACCCTTTTATGCATAGCAGGGTTGTACTGTGTACATAACAGTGTTGTACTGTATTCATAGCGGTTTGTACTGTGTATTATAGGAGGTGTTGCTATAGCAACTCCCATTTATTTATATTACTATTCTCGTATTTATTAGTATCTAGTTAGTAGATAATTATTAATATCAAGGCTGTCAAGATCGAGATCTTATATGAGATCGTTTTTGTCTTTGCAGGATGAAGATTGTAAGATCCTACCAATTTGTCATGTTTTGTAAACAAAGAATAACATAGCCGAACTATAATTGCTTGATTAGTAATCACGAAAGTTAACAACTATAAATTATAGTCCTAAAGTTTCATGAAGGTAACAACTTAATTAGTAACCAATAACCATAAAATAAGAAACAAGTTCATGAAGGTAAGTCTATCGAGAATAAAAATCAATTAAGTGGTAAGTCTAAACTCTAACAAATAAAAAATGCATACATTAAAATTATCAAGAACAAAAACCAATTACCTGCTCCAAGATGTTTGATTCAAGTGATGGAGTAGACATCAACATTTTATTTTTTGGATTTCTGATTTGGGGCAAAAGTGTATAACTGTATATAAATTAATAAGAAAACCAATCGTTATTTACTTATCACTTTTACTTTTGGGCTTAAGCACACATGGATAGACTAAAAGATTATAAATAAATAAATAAATAAATAATATGGGCTTAGGTAAACTCGGATCGACTAGCGATCTTACAAGTTTACATTCGATTCCACGATCTTACTCATCATCCTACTCCACATACGATCCTACACGATTTTAGCTAGTGAACATGTGATCTTACGAGTTTACTCACGATCTTGACAGTCTTGATTAGTATTATTTTATTAGACGAGTCTTATTAGATAATGATTAGGAATTAGAGTTTTATTATGAATGGAGTATTGTTTAGAAATCTATAAAAAAAAAAGGGTATTAGAGTTGTAATTTACTTTATGTTGAATTATATGAATGGATTAGTGATTTAATATCTTTATTGGCAGAACTTATTCGACCTCTCAAACGTTGATTACTCTATCTTTGTTATTTATTAATCGTTTATATCACATTATCGATTTGGTTCATATCAAATTGGTATCAAAGTTGTTCGATTATGAGAATACCCAAAAAAACAATGAGTTACTATTCATACTGGAAACACTGTTCACGTCAAGATTCATTATTCATCACCTCCGGAGTGTTCATTCATAGAGTAATTTTTAATTCTCGTGATTCGAAAGGAATGGTAGCCAAGAGCTGTGAAAATGGGTTAACTAATGTTGCAGAGATGATGAAACGGTTTCAATCTGAATGGAAGGAAGTTTAATGCAACCCTAATCTAAATCTGAGGAAGTTTAACACAGTTCCAGTTTAAAGTTGATGGGCATATTACACAAGCACGTCAAGAGTTTTCACTGTTGTCCGATAAGTTCTACAAATCGACAGAGGCAATAGTAATAGATTAGAAGAATCAGGAAGGGCAAGTCCCTTCATTCGAGGTACAATCAAACCAACAATGCCATAAAAAGTAGGTTGAAGGCAAGGCTGTTATGGAAACAGTTTGTGGGTGCTTTGTGCCAAACCAGAGACCTAAAAGAAATATTTTAAAAGATGTGATCGTGAGACAGGGTCCTTCTTTGGATTAACATAAAATACCCTATTTGTATTGTTATTTAGGCTGGGGCACCATCATCGAGGTTTTGCACATTGGCACATCCGAAATTTAGGTTGAATGTAGGAAGAGAAGTCAGACAACATCCTCCTTGACATGTCTACCAAGTTTACTATTGGCCGATTATACACTACAAGGGAAGTCAAAGACAAGTTTGGAATCCGGAAATTAAGATCATTCAAAGCAACACCTTGGGGACAAGGTGTTTTTAGGGGCGAAAGTATTCAGATGAATCATATTATTATTCTCATATTTATCATTATCAAGTCAGTAGATACACATTAATATTATTTTATTACGCGAGTCTTATTAGATAATGACTAGGAATTAGAGTTTTATTAGGAATGGAGTCTTGTTTAGAAATCTATAATAAGGTATGATGAGTGTGTAAATACTCATCATTTTTACCATTTCTAAGCTGCCAAAACATCCAAAAACACTCAATAATGAATCAAAATAGTGAAAATATCCCAGGAAAGTGTTTTACATGTCTCAAATGCAAAAATACCAAAAACAGATGAAAAACGCACAAAGTTTGCATAATTGGCAGTTTCAGTCCCCCAACTTTCAAAAGTTGTCAAATCTAGTCCCTGGTTATTCTAAAAACTTGAAAAAGTCACCAAAGGTCCTTATAAATCAAAAAGTTACATAATTAGTCCTTTGGTGAAAAGTTTCACAAAATGTCAAGTTTAGTCCCTGAACTTTGAAAATTGTCAAAAATGGTCCCTGGGATATGAAAAACTTTGAGAAAAACAAATTTTGTCCTTGCACTAACCTTTTATGACAGGATTGGTCCTTGGTGGAAAGTTTGGTGAAAATTACACAAATGGTCCCTGAAGTTTAAAAGTTTGACGGTTTCAGTCCCTGGTGAAAAATAAATTGAAAAATCATTCCAGGACCTTGCACTATTCATGATATGGCATAATTCACCCTTTAAAATACTTTTGAAGATTGCCAAATTACAACCCTCAACTTTCAGAAATTTACAAAATTAGTCCTTGTGTAAAATAAAACCTAAACCGGATCCACAACACAAATAATAATACTACTCCTACACCACTCCAATCCAGTCCACAAGCCCATTCCCAAGCCCAAGTCTCAACAGCCCATCCAACCCACCCCTTTAATAGTTTTAACCGGGTCAAACTTTGACCTGGTCAAATACCAGTCAAACTCACCCAAAACCGCCCAACTCCTTCTCCCTCAGCCAAACCACAAAACCACCAATCCACCCTGGTTTTGCAGATACCACCCCAACTTGCCCATCCCATCACCACTAACCCACATCCCTGTACCTACCTACACCACCACAATTAATGCTCCCCCCCCCCAGTTGCTCAATCAGAGAACAAATTGCAAAAAGGTCTTTTCCCGCCAAAACACGTGGAGCCTTGTGAGTGGACCAAATTCATCAGAAAGAGGTGGGATATGATGAGGATGCAACCAGAAGACCTAATATGGGGCTATAAAAGGAAAGAAATGCAAGATGAAGCTTAGCCTAGTTTTTTTTAAATAATTGTAATCGTATAAGTTTTATTAAGCAAGTTTAGGTAGCAAAAAGCTTTTAAGCATTTGTTTCAATCAATTCAGTGTACTATTACTCTTTTCAAGTTAATATAACCAAGTTTCTTCCATATCTTTTGTTTATGCAAATTTCACATTTCATGTACTAGTTTGGATCATAGGCTGTTAGTGTTCATGGTTGTTTCATGGATTGAATTAGGTTCACATAGGTTCCAATAAGCTATTTCAAGCTTCTAGAGACCATAAAATCCAGAATAGAACAAGAATTTATCATTTTCTAACAAAGTCAATGCAGGTCAAAGGAGGGGCATTCATGGAGTTCTGGATAAGCTGAGATAGCAAAAGGAAGATCTTGGCCTATCCTAAAGATAGGCTAGCATAGTGAGTTACTCCTTTTCATGCTGGAGTGAAAAACTTGGTAACTTGGTCCATTTTTCTTTCTAAATCTGCATATCTTTTGATTCTGAGTAGAGAGTAGTTTTAGTTGCATTAGATTGTTAATTTAGCTTCATTCTTAGTTAATATCACTAGTTGAACCAGTAAATTGGTAGTTGGTAATAGATTGCATAAGTTCTTAGTGTAACAGTTACTTAAAGTAGTGTTTGGATTGACTGATTGCTTGGTGTTATGCTTAGTTGTTGTTATCACTTTTGGTTGCTGCATGCTATCTTAGTATAAATAAGATCATATAGGCCATAAAAACAGTAGTTATAAGTTCAAAAAGTCAATTTGAGCCTTAAACTTTCTTAATCAGCTTGCTGTTAAAGTTTAATAGTAGTGATTCATCATATAGGTGTATAAATGGTTCATGTAGCTTACTTTGGTTCCACTTTAGCTTAAATAATCTTATTCAGTTCAAAAATTGGATTCAAATCTCATTTAAGTCAACATACCAAGTTTTGGTAAAAAGTCAAAATTGTGTTCTTTGTCAGAAATCCAAAAGTTGTGGGAATTTTTACGAATTTTGTAATTGGTTTGAGGATCTGAAACTTCTTGGAGTCATTATATACCAGCTCAACTTTGATTCCCCATGTCCATTTGATTTTTGCAATTTTTTCTGAGCATTACACAGCCATCCAAAGTGGACTGCAGGGGAAGACCCCTGCTCTGCACACAGATAAGCAGTCCACACCACCACCTTTGTGGTGGTTTTCTGACCATCTGAGTGGGTCCCACACCCCATAAGCTGGTTTTCTTAACCCCCTCCTACCAGGGTACAACCTTTGACCATCCATTTGACCTAAGATCAAGTGGACCCCACCTGGAATTTGCTTTAAAGTCTGTCCCATAACTGAGTGGAAACCAGTTTAGCTCAAGTGCTTATTTCTTTGCATTCAGCTTAATTGTGCTTATTGCTTACTGTTTCTGGCTTATTCTAGTCCATTGTACTTATTTGTATCTGTTTTCATCAAAGTGGGACCCACACAAGCTCATTTGACCTCATTTGACCAAACAGTCAACCAAAGTCAACTGTATAAGCCAAGGGGGTGTTACAACTTATTTATAAGCTATTTTCAAAAGTGGTTTTACAAAAGTTTTCTATTTTTAGTGGTAAAGTTAGTTTGTAAAAGAAAAATCCAAAAAAAAATCAAGTTTAAAATAAGTGATAGTTTCTATTTAATTCAACTTAATTTTAATTTTTATTTTTAGATTTTAATTAAGTACTTAGTGTTTTTATATTTTTATTAATTACCTTATATAGTAAAATATTTTTAATAATTTTTCTAGATTTTTATTCTGTCATTTAGTATTAATTAGATTTAATCTTAGTTTTCTTTATTATTAATTAATATTAAGTATTAAATCTCATATTTAGTTTTTATAAAGTAAAACTTAGTTTTTATATTTTTCCTAGCTCTTATATAGTATAATAGACTTTTAGAAAATATATTTTGAAATTCTACTGTTAGGTCACCATTTATGTAAACACAAGTATGATTGATAAAGAAATAAGATGAGAATGAGAGGTGGTTGATTAAGAGACAATATGAAAGGTGAGAGTGCAAGAGTTTCACTAAGATAATCAATTAACCAACAAAATAAAATGTAACATAAGGTTTCTATTTATAAGGGAGGAGCTAGGGCAACACTCCCTTCCTCCCTTATCCTTTCATACGTGGGCTTTTAAGGCCTCATGGGCTTTTACATGTTGCCCATTAACTAAACAATAATCATTAATAATACTAAAGCAACCTATTACAAAATGTAATGACCGAAACTTGACTAAATACTAAAGTATGATCCCAACAATCTCCCCCTAAGGGTCGGTCATCACGGTTGCTCGACGTCTTCATCTTTGTCGTTCACTTGTGACATGTAAAACTCTAGACGTCTTCAAAATTGGTTGAATGATAATGAATATACTTTGCTCTTTGTCTTTGTTCTTTGGTGATGATG
Source organism: Artemisia argyi (assembly GCA_030686995.1). Taxonomy (NCBI): domain Eukaryota; kingdom Viridiplantae; phylum Streptophyta; class Magnoliopsida; order Asterales; family Asteraceae; genus Artemisia; species Artemisia argyi. Next base: position 40,308,194 of record CM060693.1, on the reverse strand, counting down.
TAGTGATTAGGTTATGAAGTTGTCTGCCGTTCGTCACTCCTGCGTCTGTGGTGGTTGTCCGCCATTCCAACATACTCATACATCTTTAGACTTAAGACTTTCACGTACAAGAAGTTACTTTTCATGCTTTGAGATCTTTGTCTTTATACTTTGTAGATTCTTCTTATTGGTGTAGAATCTTTCTTTGAACTTTGTGTTGCTTAAGATCTTTGGAGGAGTTTTCTTTGACTTCAAGATGTATGTATGAGCATGTTGGAATCTACCATCATGGAAGTGAGGTACCTGCGAGTAAACAGTTAGCAATAAAATAACCGGTACTTACGGATAAGGAATTAGAGCTCATCAACAGCATATTGTGAAGACTCCTTCTAATCCTTATCCAGGCCGTTCCCATATCAGATACTCCCGAAGGAGCTTACGAGACCTACTAAGTAGCTCAATGACTGGGTGAGTCGCTGGGGATCACTCCACGACTGTAGACCGTAATGGAACCACAGCAAACACTAAGCGTAACCCTTGTGGGGTTACCGAAGTGACCTGCTGTCAGGGCTGTTTGATGTTGACCCTGGCAGGATTTCCGTTCAATCATTGAGAAATACTTAAGTAATCCTCTCATAAACGTTCTCGGCAGATTGCTAAGATCTGCGAAGGACTCGATAATTTACAGCTGGTGTCCATTGATGTAGAACACCAGTTGTAGAAATACTAAGTGTTCCTAAGAGATCTTTGATGTATCTCAAGGCTCTAGACTCTATAAGTGCACACCTAGGTTTCCTATGCGGAGACTGGGGAGGTGTCTCTTGCTTCAATATCAACCGTCTCTAAGAGATAGGTCGATAGATTACGCGGGATCCCCGTGAGAATGAAACAAGTCCTTTTAAGAGAACTTGAGTGGTTAAGAAGGTTTAGTGCATTGCGTCACTGGGTCCATGACGACTTAATCTTCAATACCGGTGTTGTCTTTTGCAACAGCCAGTAGCATACGTATTGAACCCGGTGTCTGCCCTAAGGTTGAACATATGGAGGGCTATTTCTTTTCACCCTTTACTTTACTTTTCTTTTTAATTCTTCAACTCCTTCTTTCCCTTTCATTCATTTCTCCTTTTTCGTATCATACCTAAGGACTTCTAATTCTAACTATGGGAGATGTCCTTGGGTAGATCCCTCCGGCTCTGGCGGATCATAGGACGGATATTCCTATCTTAATCACCTTATAACTCCGACAGTAGCCAAGAAACCTTTGATTGAAAATCTCTCAAAGTGTTTGTGATAATCAAATATTTTGATTAACACTTTGAGAGTTTTGCGTACACTTTTGAAGGGCTCCCCCTGCACATGTGCTCATAAGTGTTTAATAAATTTGCACATGCGGGAGGAGCAAACACTTTTGAATTGATCCACTTTCCGTGAACAAGACCGATTCGAGACACGCTTACATCACTAGTTAGACTAGCTTGAAATTATTACCCGGCCTGGTCAAGTCCACAGAAAGTTTCTCGAGACGGTACATTTCTACTAAGACTAAACCTTTTCGAGACACGCTTACGTGGTTAGATAAAGAGATACATTGTCAGCTTTTGGGTGACAACTAGCTCTAGTATCTAACTTGATGTTATTACCCGTCGAGGATAAGTCTTTTCGATATTACTAACATTTATTGCCTCGTCAATTCCTGGGTTAAAACTGAGTCTAGCTCGCACATGATACAACTTTTCAGCATTGACTTCATATATTTTAATCACTTTTTCATTTTCTCCCCCTCAAAAATAGCATATAAAATGATGTTTTTGACAAAAATTTTAGATTAAAATATGCCTTTTGAGTCTTACGGGGAGATTCACAAAGAACTTTTGATGTTGAGCAAAGTATTTAGTTTTGACAAGTGCTCCCCCTCAACAAGTGATTAGGTCTTATTGAGGTGAAATACTTGTCCTTTTGAGCAGAATTATGAAAAATCATAAATGTTTGATTAATTCTACTCAAAAATAAGAAGCCTTCGCTCCTTATATCAAGATTGAGGCACTGATGCGTACCTCAGGGTCCTTTCTTTACAAGAACGGGTTGTACACTGATATGCGTGCACAAACCATCATGAAGTAAATTATTGACAAATCAAATCAAAATCTTACAATGATCTACCAATCAGGCCTCTGAAATGTCAGCACCGGAAATTTGGATCTGCCTCCCACATAACTCTCCAACCTTCGGAACTGATCCCTGCGCTTCAATCTGTTCTCAATCCTTAAGATGAATCTGCGAGCATCCCGGGCTTCATTGGTGTTCCACCTTTTGGATTTTCCCAGTTCAATGTCATTGACTCTGCCTTTGATCCCATCTCTGACGAACTTAAGAGTTTCATCACAGAACTTATGAATTTCTTCATAACCCATAAAGCAGTTGCGACCGTTAACACTTCGGTAGGTGAACCCAAATGGTCGTCTGATCAAGGAGTATTGAGGTAGATGTTGAAGGTCGGGGATGTCAAACAGGTTTGGTTTGGTGAGATTGAGCTGCTTCTGGTAACTTTCCACTCCTAACTGAAGATCTTCGACTCTTTCTCTAACGACTATCTGCCTGATGAAGATGAGTAGAGCTTGGATAAAGGCAAGTTGCATCTTTTTGGGCAAGCCACAGAGTTTTCCTTGAACTTTGAGCAAGTACATGTCTTCAATGTCGTTGAGACGTAGTCGTGGAAAGTCAGACTCGGAAATATCGTACTCCTTTTCATCAAGTCTTTTAAGTGTGATTTTGCTGAGGAAGGGGTACCCAAAGTGAGTGACAGTCGAAATAAATTGAATCGAGACGATCTTCAAATCACTTTCTACTTCACCCATCGTTTGGTTAAGTCTGCTGCTTCGATAGTATTGTGCCCGGTTGTCTGGCCAATGATGAATACCATAAAGTGCATTCCGGTCATATTCAATAATTTTGTCGACGAAAAGTGCTGAAGCTTCTTCTTCGATGGCATTGTTGAGATATCGAGCTGCAGGGAGAAAGGCGAGTGAGGTAACATATTTCTTTTCGATCTTGCTGCCAAGTCTCAGAAATTCCAAGTCTGTGTTGTAGAAGAACTTGTACGGGATCTTTGGTTCCTTAGGCTTCCCAATCATCGGTAGTGGTTTGGACCAGTCAGTAATGTAGGGTGCGGTTTTCTTTGTGACCGGATCGACATATGATTCAGGATTGATCCAGTCAATATTGCTTGACATAGCTCGAGCAATATTTTCCAGATGGTATTCGAGCTCGATTGAGTTAGTAGACCGATCTTTCAGAAGATTGAAAGCATCATTTTTGATTCTTCGCAGCTCTTTCTTATTCATCTTTTTCATTTTAAACTTTTGCTGAATCATTTGAGCATATTCCACTGTTCGACCATCTTGAGGTTCATGATTGTCTTCCAGTGGTGGTTTCGAACTGATCATCTTCTCAAACCAGGAGTATTCGGCACTATTGTCTTGGTCTAGCCAGTTAAGGACGGTTTTGGGTTTCTTTGGTTCGGTGCCTTTAGGTGAAGTGTCCGGTTGGGGTTGATGATGCTTTCCTTTCTTATCTTTCTTCTTCTTCTTAGGAGACGGTTCTGGAACTTCATCGGGTTGAGGTATGTCGTCACCACCGGTGTATACGAAATGGTCGTGTGACTTGGGAGCAGAACTTGATGCTTTCGGTTGTTGTGAGGAAGTTGTTGTGGTAGGAGGGATTACCGGTGATTTGTGCTGAGATGAGGGTCCTTCGGCTTGTTTCTGTTTCTTTGCCTGAGAATTAGGATCCTTGTCTTCATCATCTCTTTGACGTTTCAGCTTATCGGCCTCTGTACTGCAAGATTCTTTGTTCATTTTGTTTTTCAGTGCTTCCAGGACTTTTGCTTCTTCAGGAGTCAAGGTGAACTTGTTTGCAAGCTTTTCGAGGAGTTGAGCTTCCAAATCATCCAGAGAAAGTCCTGGTAGAGGAGCAGTAGACTTGTCGGCACGAAGAGTGAAGGTTGTTGATCGGATAACTTTCTTTACTGCTTGCTCAGCGAACTTGGTGAGTTCGTCTCTCATTGGTGCCAGTAGATCTTTCAGCTCAGCCACTAAGTGTTGTGCCATGTATTCCTGTGCTTGAGCTGCTAGTGCGGCTTCCAAGTTCTCTGTTACGTCTTTAGCTAAGAAAATGTCAACCTTATCTTGTAGCTCTTTGACGTTCGAGTTCAGCTTAGATAGTTCAGCAACTTGGGTTGCAAGTGTAGCAACCTGATCTTCAAGTTTGCTTCTCTTCTTCTCATGTACCCTCTTGAAAGCTGACTTGAGTAACTTAGATGCAGCAGAGGCTTTGGAGCTCGGTTTCTTGATTGATTTGTCACGTGTTGATTCAGATGCAGGAGGTGATGACTGTGATGATTCAATAATGGTGGTTGTGTCTTTGACATCTCCTTTCTGTGGTTCGGGTTGTGCAACTTCTTTGACTCTGGCTGCTTCTTCTTTCAACCTTTGTTCTTCTGCAAGTTTATCAGCTTCGGCTTTAAGCTTAAGCTCTTCAGCAAGCCTGGCTTCTTCTTCCTCCTTTAGCTTATCTTCAGCCAGCTTATCAGCTTCGGCTTTAAGCCTTAGTTCTTCAGCCAGCCTGGCTTCTTCTTCCTTCTTAAACATTTCTTCAGCCAGTTTGGCTGCCTCCTCTGCTTTCCTGCTCTCTTCCATTCTGATCGTTTCTTCCAGTTTAGCTTGAGCAATCTCTTCAAGTCTGGCCTCTTCAGCTTCTTGTTTTCTTTTCAGTTCCTCTTCCTGAGCTCTTTCTCTACGCTCCATTTCTTCCATAGACATAAGTCTTGGAGCATCGGTATCCATAGGATCTTCCTCTTCTTCCTCTTCCATAGTCATTTCAATGTCGGTGGGAGACACTGAGGGATTATCATAAACAACTAAGTCTGAGGAGATTCCTGTGGTAGGCTCAGGAATGCTGCTAGACCCGCCAGCTTCGGTGGTCTGAGAGAACACTGGAGGTGGAGGTTGATCAGCATTGAATGTATCAATTCGGCTGTGAAGGAGACCGAGGTTGAGAGCCCGTTCATTTTCTTCTTCGACTGAAAGGCCTTCAGGCTCTTGTACAGCTGTAACTGGTTCCTTCATCTTTTTTCTTCTAATCCTTTCTTCTTCCAAAATTGTCTGAGCTTTGGTGAATGGACGTTGATAGAGGTGTGCGGGGGATTCAGCATGATCAGCAGATTCATCAATAATCTTATCCCAATCTTCGAACGTCAAATCCTTATCGTCAATTTCATCAAGATTGACTTTCTTGGTGATATTGGCATAGGCTTCACTGTAAATAGGACCTTCGTCGGATTCGGTTTGTTCAGAGTCAGCAGGTTTTGGAGAAGGTGGAGGTGAGGGAAACCAGCCAGGTTCAGCAGTAGGTTTCTTTGCAGGAATTCTGACCTTAGATGATGGCTTTTTCTTAGGTTTGGACTTAGTAGAACTTTCTGAGCTGCCCGATTTGCTACCTTTCTTACCTTTCTTCTGCATGTATGAAGGTAGAGCAGCTTCGTCCAAGAACCCAACTTTCTCTGCTTCAATGGCTTGTAGGTAGTACTTGTAGTTATTGCCAGCCTTGACTTTGTCAGTTAAGAGGCTATCTGGAAGTTTCTTTCCCTGTTTCCTTGTACTTGTATCCATTCTCTTGATGACCTTCAGTGTGTCCTCATTCTTGTATGTGTGCTGAAACTCATCATTCAATCTTTGAGGAATGTCATCATATTCATGGAGGAAGCTTGCAATAAGAAGTTTGGTGAAACGGACGAATGGAATATTGGTTGTCTTGCGGTGTATGTGCCACACAATGTCTTCCCAGATAATGCTGGCATAATCAACCTTCTTGACATTAGCAATAGCCCAGAACAGCCTGAGATGTTGGAGCTTAGGGTGTTCATGGCCTGTGTCTCTGCCAGATAGTGACTTGGCAATTATGATGTAGAGAGTTCTCCAAGGCTGTGGAAGAAATCTGATATTGACCCTAGAGTGACTAGTAATGACCCCTTCAGACTCATCATACCCAATATCTCTCAGCCATTCTATCAATTCTTCTTCAGTGGGAACTTGGTCATACTCTTCATTCGGTTCAAGTTCGGGAAGTCCAAGAGCACTACGGAGAAGATCCTTGTCGACCGTGACTTGTCTCATGTGAAGCATACAAGTAAAGGACTCTTCCAGGAGGTCCAGGTGGATTGTGTGCCAAAACTGATGTATGTAGAAGCATGCCACTGCAGCAGATTTGGTGAGTAGAACTTTGCACGGGTGATAGATGAGAGCATCAACTGCAACAAGGCAAGAAGACTCATTGCATGTAAGTTTGTTGAAGTTGACTCTCAGGTTGTTCCTTCCTATCTTTCTGGAGTAGTTTTCAGGAAAGGTATCTTCCCATGCACGAATGGGTTCAGGTTCTGGTCCGTATGGGATGTCATTGTGTTCTGCCATCTGAGTAGATCATAAACACACAAACATGGCAATTGTTGATGATGTTAGCATAGACATTCATTGAACATGTTTACATTTGCATGTTTGACATTGATCAGTGGGGGTTTGTGTGTGTGAAAAACTTTTGATATGTGACAAACTTGAGTTATATTACTTGTTAGAAACATAAAACAATTCAGTTACAACATAAGTTTATCATTTACAACAAGTTACACATTGGAAAATTTCCAACACTTAGAAAATTTTGGAATTTTGACAAGTTTACGCGTAAGTAGTTGTTTTTACGCGTAACCTGACTTAAGCGTAAGTATAGAAATAATGCGTAAGTGCAAAATCTACGCGTAAGATGGAATATTACGCGTAAAGTGAAACTTACGCGTAAGATCAATTTTACGCGTAAGATAAGTCTTAAGCGTAGAAATTGAAGATACGCGTAGGATTACCCTTAGGCGTAAATTGCAACTTATGCGTAGGTAATGACTTACGCGTAAGTTCTAGACTTATGCGTAAGGTCAGAACTTATGCGTAAGAACAATTTTATGCGTAAACTATGTCTTATCCAAGACACAATTTGTCCACGTGTCGAATCTTACGCGTAAGATTCAATCTTACGCGTAGGATGAACATTTAACGCGTAAAGACACCATTTTCCAGAAATTCACCTTAGAAATTCGAGTTGTATGTTTCCTGAAAGTGCACAAACATTACCACTGATCAATAACTAATCCAATACACTTAATTCATACATTTTAACGCGTAAACATGCCTAATACAACTTAACGCGTAAACTCGTATGAACACCTAATCACAACCTTAATCAAACGTGAATCTGGGTAGGAATTAACATGGGGCAAGTGATTCAATCAACATAAGGATCATATGGTTCAAATATAAACACAAATTATCCACAAAATCACAAGATAGGATCTGCTAGTGACCTACGAACCCTAAACCTTAGATTCAAGAACAAAACATGTTTAAAATCCAATTAACCCATATTCAAGTGATCCTAGGCATACACAAACACTATCCCCATCACAAATTACAATCCTAATGATCAACCTCAGGAACCCCTAAATCATACGTATGAACCCTAATATCCAAATCACTCAAATCACCCAATTGATGATTCTGGGTGAGATTGGAGTTCACAAACATGATTAGTAGCATAATATGAACAAAACCCACCAACAAATTCAATCAAATCATCACTTAATTCTGGGTATGAATTCTACGCATAACTCAAAAACAAATTAATCGATTGTGATAGATTGAGCCGTTGGATTGTTATAAAATTAAAAACCTTAGTTCAAAATCATGATCAAAACATAATCACACTTACAGATTCAAGGATGGTTGATTAGATCAAGAGATTGATTGTGGATCGTAGGATAGAGTTGGTGAAAATTAAATGTGTTTTTGCAGAAAAGTAAATGTGAGTGGTCAGACCTAGTAATGACTGCGGTTAAATCAAGTTACTCAAAGTGACAATTTTAGTCCCTTAACCTAACAAAACATTTATACCTAATCCCTAACCATTTTAACACATTGTAGTATTTGTATATTAACTCCAAGAAATGATAAGAACAACTTGTCGTACTCCCCCTCGACCTTAGATCATGGTAAAATTAAATTGGTATTGATCAAGGAGAGTAACCCGAAAACCTTTTGAATCAACTTAGTAGATAAAACGTAAATGTTTTTGGTAAAATGCAAGTATATAAAAAAAAAAGGTAAAATATTTTTAAGAAATTAGTAAAACATTACTTTTCCTCCCCCTCAACACTTGTTTTTAAACATTTGAAGACATTTTATAAAATAGTGTTGAAAGAGGTGGTTTATACTTGCATTTTTTTTTTTTTTTTTTTTTAAGATAAAAGACCAAAAAAAAAATCTTTTTGAGTTTTTGATTGGTTTTATATTTTTGTATTTTCTTTTTGAAAAAAATATTTACAAAGATAGTGTTGATGTTTGACGATCAGTTGTGTTTTAAAAACTTTTCCAGATCCTCTGGAGTCAAACATCGCATACCAATTTGGTGAACTAAACTAGCAAACCTGGATGGTGCCAAGGATTTGGTAAGTAAGTCCGCCAATTGGTATTCAGTTCCAACAAAATAAAGTTCAACTGTACCCCTTTCCACATGCTCTTTGATGAAATGATATCGGAGATCGATGTGTTTGGATTTGCAATGATGCACAGTGTTGCAGGAGATAGCAATTGCACTCTTTGAATCACAGTAGATAGGAATCCTGTTGAATAGGTAGCCATAATCCTTAAGTTGTGATCTCATCCAAATGACTTGAGCACAACAAGCAGACATGGCTACGTATTCAGATTCTGTAGACGAAAGTGAAGTGCAGTCCTGCTTCTTAGATTGCCATGACACAAGTTTGTCTCCGAGAAATTGTAATCCACCAGATGTACTTTTGCGTGTGTCTAAACATCCTGCATGGTCAGCATCTGAAAAAGCAATTAGTTCAAAGCCAGAATCCTTCGGATACCAGATCCCCAAGTTAATGGTTCCCTTTATGTATCGAAGGATTCTCTTGACCTCACTGAGGTGTTTTTCAGTTGGTCTGGACTGATAGCGGGAGCACATGTAGACGGCAAATACTATATCAGGTCTACTAGCTGTGAGATACATGAGGGACCCAATCATACTTCGGTATTTGGTAGGGTCAACTGGAGTCCCATGTAAGTCAGCATCTAGTTTTGTGGTATAGCCCATTGGTGTATTATAAGTATCACAAGACATCATTACATGTTTCTTCAAAATTTCAAGAGCATATTTAGACTGATTTATAAAAATTCCACGGGGTGATTGATGAACTTGAAGTCCTAGAAAGAACGAAAGTTCACCCATCATGGACATTTCAAAATTATCTTTCATTAATTTTGCAAAATCATTAGAGTAACTTCTGTTTGTTGAGGCAAAAATGATGTCATCGACATATATTTGAACAACAAGTAAGTCCTCCCCGTAGGTTTTTGTAAATAGTGTGGGATCCACCGATCCTTTAGAAAATTTATTGGCCAATAAGAAAGTAGACAGTTTGTCATACCACGCCCGTGGGGCTTGCTTGAGTCCGTAGAGTGCCTTTTTGAGTCGGTAAACGTGATTAGGACGCTCAGGATCAACGAAGCCTTCAGGTTGGCTAACATAAACTTCTTCACGGAGATCTCCATTAAGAAATGCTGTTTTGACATCCATTTGGAAGACTACCATATTCTTGTGTGCGGCATAGGCCAAAAAGATCCGAACAGCTTCATGTCGAGCCACTGGAGCAAAGGATTCAGCAAAATCTAGACCTTCCAGTTGAGAGTATCCTTTCGCTACCAGACGTGATTTGTTTCGTATGACAGTGCCTTCAGCATCAAGCTTATTCTTCCATATCCATTTTAACCCAATGACAAAGACTCCGTCAGGTCTTTCAACTAATTCCCAGACTTCTAATCTTATGAATTGCTGAAATTCCTCTTGCATAGATTCAATCCAGTTGTCATAAGTCATTGCATCTTTAATGTTCTTGGGTTCTTCATGACAAACTGTGAGTGCGTAGATGCAAGTATGATTGATAAAGAAATAAGATGAGAATGAGAGGTGGTTGATTAAGAGACAATATGAAAGGTGAGAGTGCAAGAGTTTCACTAAGATAATCAATTAACCAACAAAATAAAATGTAACATAAGGTTTCTATTTATAAGGGAGGAGCTAGGGCAACACTCCCTTCCTCCCTTATCCTTTCATACGTGGGCTTTTAAGGCCTCATGGGCTTTTACATGTTGCCCATTAACTAAACAATAATCATTAATAATACTAAAGCAACCTATTACAAAATGTAATGACCGAGACTTGACTAAATACTAAAGTATGATCCCAACATCTACTGTTCATTTTCTATTTTTCTTATTTTAATTGTTTAAATTAGAATTAAAGTAATTAAAAGGTAAATAATTAGTGGATTAATCTTAAAACATAATTTTTAGAGTTTTTATAATTTTTTAGGATTCCTGTGATGGTTAAGTAATTTTATAAATTTTATCTTAATTTTCTAAGTTCATTTAGTATTAATATTAATTAAAAGTATTTTAATTTGTTTAATTAAGTTAAATAGTTTTCAATTTATAAAAAACCCATAAAAAGACAAAAATATTTATTTTTATTTTTTATACTCTCTTCAAGTTCTAATTTAAGTTTAGAAATTATTTTTGCAACTTTTTAGTTTAATTTGTAATAGTTATAATTATTAGTTAATTTAAATTAGATTTTAATTTAGATTTTAAATAGTTTAATTATTTAAATAATATTTAAATAGTATTTTAATCACTCTTATAATTTCATTTTCATTTTTAATTTTGAGTTTCAAAAAAGTGTCAAAAACACCCCCTGTAGTTTGTTAAATACCAAAATCCCACTTTTTCAGTCCGATTGCGTAAATCTGAATTGTGAATACGTGCATATATCTGTTATCTGATTTTTGTGAATATTATATCTGTGTACAAATACCATCATAACAGTAGCAATTTCAACTCCACATCATCTGGCTACTGCTCTCAGTGCCACTTTCTCAAAAACGATTTCAAACGACAACATTTCAATCTCGCTGGGACTTTAACGACCCGGGAAAACACTACACTATCACCGGAGTATTGGAACGAGGCTGTCTTTGACTTGTTGACCTTGGTCAATAATTATCTGACGGTTTAGACCCAATCAAAATTTGGCGCCGTTGCCGGGGAGATTGTTGCGTGTTTTATAAAATCGTTTTAAGTTTAGTGGTTTTCAAAACCCTCCCTGTACAAATTTCACACAAATTAGTAAAAAGTTTTTGTAAAAACATAATCATATCAAAAAAACGTTCATTAACACTTCTCCTGAAGTGTTGAAAAACACCAAAAAAAATTAAAAACAATAAAAAACAAACTGTGAAGTTAAATTACTTCGTGTTGTTTAAGATTACAACATGAAACAGTTGGTTTAAGGTAAGTTCTGACATTAAATTGCGAACTGAAGAGGAATCCATTCTTTCCTCCCGCCAGCCTGCGAGTAATCTTAAAGGGACGATTTCGGTTAATGAATCAGTTCCAAAAATATTTCCCAAGTTTTCTACACACACACCCATAAGCCTAAAGCAGTTTTTCAAAAAAATTAATTAATAAACCCATAATAAGTTCCCAAACTTAAGATTAAAACTTGCCTTTATATCCCTGTGAGTGGTGTACCTTTTTCAAAGAAGCCATTCACTTGTGATTGCTGGTTTAAGTTCACTGTGGTTTTGCCTCGATCTTGTTTTGAAAAATTGTTTTTAGTGCATGCGCACTCGGTCACAAACAAAACGTAAACATCAGAAAAACGTACACGAGCTACGTTCTGACACACAAGAACCAAAGACCGAAATGGCCGCTGGGCCACCACCACCTTTACCACCCCATGACCCTCCCAGGGATGAGCCAGTTCCCGATCTTCGAACGATGGAGAAGCTGTGCCAGCCTACCATGCAAGGGCGGGGTGGGCCTATTGCACCACTCACTATTGAGGCTACGGACTTTGGCCTCAAGCACCACATGATCCAACAAGTCCAGAATTCGTGTCAATTTCACGGATTACCGGGTGACGATGCCAATAAGCATCTTGACAAATATCTCACGGTCACCCAAAGCATGAAACAGCATGGTGTCACGGATGATGCCCTTTGGCTGTACCTCTTCCCCTATTCTCTCACTCATCATGCCACTGCATGGTTTGACCGACTTCCAAGAAATTCTATTCGTACCTTTGATGAAATGGTAACCAAGTTTTTAGCAAAATATTTTCCACCCTCCATGGTTACCAAGTTACGAAATGATATCAGCAACTTCCGGCAACGTCCCGATGAGTCTCTTTTTGAGGCTTGGGAACGTTATAAGCTAGCCATTGATCGGTGCCCTAACCACAATATGTTGCAAGTTACCATCATAGACACCTTCTATAATGGTCTGACATTGAGGCACCGAGACATTCTCAATGCTGCTGGTGGTGGGACCTTTATGAAAAGGCGTCCCGAGGAGTGCTATGACTTAATCGAGAACATGACTGCCCATCATAACTTTTGGGATTCCTCTGCGGAGAGGGATGAGTCATGTCATTCAGTTACTCCCTCATCATCATCTCCTGAAATAATTGCTCTTACCAAAAAGATGGATGATATTTCTACGACTGTGTTGAGAATAAGCCAAACGATGCAAAATCAGGCTCAAAATCAACAAGTGAAAGCTGTAGCCCGAAGTTGTGAAACTTGTGGGGGCCTTCATCTGTATTCCGAGTGTCCAGCTCCTGCTGGCTTTCCTCAAGAGAACGTATATGTTGCTCACGGTTCCTACAACACGGGGGGTAATTCTTACCAACCGCAAGGGGACCGTAATCTCTTAAGCTATCGTTCCAACAATTTTCTCGGACCTCCTGGTTTTAACCAAAACCAAAACCGTAATGCAAATCAGAATTTTAACCAAGGTCAAAACTCAAATTTCCAAAACCCGAACCAAAATCAAGGCCAGTTTAATCAAAACAATTTTCAAAATGGCAATCAAAACCAAGGTTTTCAAGGAAATTTTCAAAGAAACCAGAATCAAGGGAATTACAATCAGGGTAATTTCAATCAAAGAAACAATTTTTAGGGTAACAACAATCAAAATCAAGGGAATTTTCAAAACAACCGTGTTCAAAATCCTCCTGTTCAAAATCAAAACGTTGTACCACCCTCGTCTTCCTCCGAAGAAGTGCTAAAACAATTCATGAAAGCACAAGAGGAAACGAATCGGTTATTGATCGGAAAGATCTCTGAACTTCAGAAGTCTTTAAATGATCGACCCTCGGGCCCGGGTACATTACCGAGCAACACGATCGCTAACCCGAGGGGCGATGTCAAAGCGATCACCACCCGAAGTGGGGCATCTTACAATGGACCCTCGATTCCTTCTACCTCTTCTTTTCCTCCTTCTAAGGTAGCGGAACGTGAGCCTGAGGTTACTACGGACAAGGTACTTCCTACTAATAACGGAGGTACCAACAACGTCCACCCTCAAGTTGTCCCGGTCCCGGCTCGTAAGCCGAAAGTTGTATTTGACCCCCCTGTGAGTTCTGATGAAATCCCAAAGAATGATCCTAAGCCATCAATTCCATATCCTTCACGTTTGAATGATCAAAAGAACCGCGAAAAAGCTAACCATCAGATGGAAAAATTTTATCAAATTTTCCAAGAATTACACTTTGATATTAGCTTCGCGGACGCTCTTCTTCTCATGCCTAAATTTGCTTCAACAATCAAAAATCTGATAAGCAACAAAGAAAAACTTTGTGAGATGGCAAAAACTCCTCTTAATGAGCATTGCTCTTGAAAAAGCTTCCCGAAAAGCTTGGAGATCCGGGGAAATTTCTCATTCCTTGTATTTTCTCGGGGATGGTTGAATGCTTTGCCTTGGCCGATCTTGGCACAAGCATTAACCTGATGCCTTACACAGTCTGGAAAAGACTCTCACTTCCTGCTCTCACTCCGACCTGCATGACACTCGAGCTTGCAGACCGTACTATATCCCGTCCTCTCGGCATTGCCGAAGATATCTTCGTGAAAGTAGGAAAGTTCCATTTTCTGGCAGATTTCGTGATTGTTGATTTCGATGCTGACCCACGAGTCCCTCTCATTCTCGGGAGGGGATTCTTAAGAACGGGTCGTGCTTTAATCGATGTATTCGAAGAAGAAATCACTCTACGTGTTGGTGGCGAGGCCATCACATTCAATCTTGATCAGACTTCAAGATACTCCTCCAACTATGACGCTGAAACGGTTAACCGAATTGACATCATCGATGTTGCGTCTGAGGAGTATTCTCAAGAGGTCCTTGGTTTCTCATCCAGTGGCAGTCTTTCTACTGACCCTATCATTTCTGACTCTTCCCCTTCCCTCACTCCGTTTGAGGGAGGTGACTTCCTTCTGGAAGAGCTCGAGGCTTTTCTTGCTCAGGATAGCTCAATCCCCGATGGGGTTGATGAAAACTATCTTGACCCGGAGGGGGACATTCTTCTCCTTGAAAGATTGTTAAATGACGATCCTTCACCCTCTCCGTCTCCACAAATACTTCATAAAGCGGAAGTCAAAAATGTTGAAATAACTGAAGACTTTCCCGAGGTTGAGCTCAAGGACTTGCCTCCTCATCTAGAATCTGCATTTCTGGAGGGTGATAATAAATTACCCGTCATTATTGCTAAAGACTTAAAAGATGAGGAAAAGGCTGCACTCCTAAAGGTTCTTAAGTCAAACAAGCAAGCAATTGCTTGGAAACTCTCCGACATTAAGGGCATAAGCCCGAACTTTTGTACTCATAAAATCTTAATGGAGGATGACTTTAAGCCAGCAATGCAACAACAGAGAAGGGTAAATCCAAAAATCCACGAAGTTATCAAACAAGAAGTTCTTAAACTTCTTGATGCGGGATTAATTTACCCTATTTCTGACAGTCCTTGGGTTAGCCCAATTCATTGTGTCCCTAAAAAGGGTGGCATTACCGTTGTCACCAACGAGGATAACGAGTTGATTCCGACTCGTTTGGTCACGGGTTGGCGAGTATGTATTGACTATCGAAAGTTAAATGAAGCCACCCGTAAAGACCATTTTCCTCTCCCTTTTATGGACCAGATGCTTGAAAGACTTGCGGGGAATGAATACTACTGCTTCCTCGATGGTTTTTCGGGTTACTTCCAAATCCCCATTGATCCCCAGGATCAAGAGAAGACTACCTTCACATGCCCCTACGGAACTTTTGCTTACAGACGTATGCCTTTCGGCTTATGTAATGCACCAAGCACGTTCCAGAGGTGCATGATGTCTATTTTTTCCGACATGATCGGGAAAACTATGGAGGTATTCATGGATGACTTTTCAGTCATCGGGGATTCATTCCAGACCTGTCTCTCCCACTTGGAACAAATGCTTAAACGTTGCAAAGAAACGAATTTAAGTCTCAACTGGGAGAAGAGTCACTTTATGGTTAAAGAGGGCATAGTCCTCGGCAATAAAATCTCAAAGAACGGGATTGAGGTTGACAAAGCCAAAATCGATGTCATTGCTAAATTACGTCATCCCACCACCGTAAAAGATGTTAGGAGCTTTTTGGGTCATGCCGGCTTCTACCGTAGGTTTATCCAAGATTTTTCTAAGATTGCCCGGCCTATGACCCATCTCCTCGAGAAGGATGCTCCTTTCATCTTCTCTCCTGAGTGCATCGAAGCTTTTGAAACATTAAAGAAAAAGCTTACCGAGGCACCGATTCTTGTTGCCCCCGATTGGGACCTACCTTTTGAACTTATGTGCGATGCTAGTGATTTTGCCATAGGTGCGGTCTCGGGGCAACGAAAAGCAAAATACTTTCAGCCTATACACTACGCAAGTAAGACTATGACCGAGGCTCAAGGACATTACACCACCACTGAAAAAGAACTCCTAGCTGTGGTGTATGCCTTTGAGAAATTCCGGTCGTACTTGATCCTGACCAAATGCGTGGTGTATACGGATCACTCGGCTTTGAAGTACCTATTTGCAAAGCAAGATGCAAAGCCGAGGCTTCTCCGTTGGGTTCTCCTCCTTCAGGAATTTGATATCATTATTCGTGATAAAAAAGGAGCCGAGAACCTTGCTGCTGATCATCTCTCACGATTAGAAAACCCACATCAAGATGTGTCCGAGAAACAAGAAATAAATGAATCATTCCCTCTCGAGACACTCAGTGCGGTTATTTTTCGTGGTGACTCTACTACCCCATGGTTTGCCGACTTTGCAAATTACCGTGCGGGTAACTTCATCATGAAGGGGATGACGTCCCAACAGAAAAACAAATTTTTTAAAGACGTCAAACATTATTTCTGGGACGACCCCTTCCTCTTCAAAATCTGTGCCGATCAGGCGATGTGTATACGGACAGAAAGCCGCTGATATTCTCAAGGCTTGCCATGCTGGACCCACCGGGGGCCACCATAGTCCTAACTACACCGCCAAAAAGGTGTTTGATTCCGGTTTCTATTGGCCCACGATTTATAAGGATGCCCACGAGTTAGTCAAAACCTGTGATGCTTGTCAGCGTCACGGGAATATTTCACAAAAGAACGAAATGCCACAAAATGCTATTCAAGTTTGTGAAATCTTTGACGTCTGGGGCATTGATTTTATGGGGCCATTCTCATCTTCTCGTGGAAACAAATACATACTCGTGGCTGTTGACTACTTGTCAAAATGGGTTGAGGCTAAGGCCTTACCCACCAATGATGCCCGAGTAGTTGTGAAATTCTTGAAATCCCTCTTTGCTCGTTTTGGAACCCCACGTGCCATCATTAGTGATCGCGGTACTCACTTTTGCAATGATTAGTTTGCAAAAGTCATGCTTAAGTACGGTGTTACTCATCGTCTTTCCACCGCATATCACCCCCAAACAAGTGGGCAGGTGGAGGTTTCCAACCGTGGTATTAAACGGATTCTTGAGAGGACAGTAGGTGAAAACCGTGCTTCCTGGTCGGATAAACTAGATGATGCACTCTGAGCCTTCCGTACAGCTTACAAAACACCCATTGGGTGTACTTCATACAAGCTTGTATACGGGAAGGCGTGTCATTTACCGATCGAGCTCGAGCACAAAGCCTACTGGGCCTTGAAACATGCTAACTACGACCTTCATAAAGCGGGTGATCACCGTAAGGTTCAACTCAATGAATTAAACGAACTTCGTGATCAAGCCTACGAGAACTCTTTGATCTACAAAGAAAAGACAAAGAAGATTCACGACTCTAAGATTAAGAACCGAGTTTTTAACGTCAGTGACAGAGTCCTTCTTTTCAATTCAAGATTAAAGATCTTCTCGGGGAAATTAAAAACCCGATGGACCGGACCATTCACTATTGCTAAAGTATATCCATACGGGACTGTTGAATTATCTCAACCCGAAGGTCCCAACTTCAAAGTGAATGGTCATAGATTGAAACATTATTTTGGAGAGGACATACCACCCATGGTTGTCCCAGATCTCCAAACTTTCCCCATGGACCAATGAATTCGGGGATCGAGTCAAGCTAGTGACTCGGTGAACAAAAATTAGCATCACATATGGGTTTTCACCCGTATTTCTGACTTCTTTCTACTTTCTACCACCCTAGTGTGGGGGAGTGGCCATCCCCCAGCTGTTGAAAAGTAAATATGTATATAAATTTCTTCAAAAAAAAAAAATGTATGTACAGATAAATAAAGTGAAAAATAAAATCCATATTTCCACAGTTAGCATTGAATATTAGCTTTTTCCGTTCAGAGGTTCGGCATAATAGCCGGGACTTTGAATATTGAGGACAATATTCAGTTCTAGTGTGGGGGGGGGGGGGGGGAATTCTTACGAATTTTATCACAAAACTTTCTAAGTACCCCCATTTTTAGGCCTAAATTTTTCAAAAATTTTTCACTTTATTTCAAATTTTTTGTGGTAATCAGTCCGCCAAAGTCTAAATGACAAATGGATTGGCTAGTACAGGAGCAAACGGCTCTTGGTAAAGACATCTCAAACCCGTTGATGGCTGACAGTTTGCCAAAAATTGTATGGTTCCTCAGCTCCCCCGCATCCTCATAAGCAAATGAGTTGACTAGCCCACAAGATTATGGCTTGTGGTAAAGGCCGTGGAAAATCCATAATTGGTAATCAGCTCACCAAGATGTTGACTTAGTCCATCAAGATGCTGGCTAGTCCAGAAGCAAACGGCTTTTGGTAAATACTAATCAAATCCGTTGACAGCTGGTGGTTTGCTCAAAATCACACAGTTATCAGGTGTGCCACAGTTCTTACACCTGGCTACTCCAGAAGTGATGGCTTTTGGTAAAGAGAATTTCAAGTCCATCAAGTTTTTCTCAAAAGATTGCTAGGGACTAGCAATGTTTTAGTGTGGGGATTGATGAGTGTGTAAATACTCATCATTTTTACCATTTCTGAGCTGCCAAAACATCCAAAAACACTCAATAATGAATCAAAATAGTGAAAATATCCCAGGAAAGTGTTTTACATGTCTCAAATGCAAAAATACCAAAAACAGATGAAAAACGCACAAAGTTTGCATAATTGGCAGTTTCAGTCCCCCAACTTTCAAAAGTTGTCAAATCTAGTCCCTGGTTATTCTAAAAACTTGAAAAAGTCACCAAAGGTCCTTATAAATCAAAAAGTTACATAATTAGTCCTTTGGTGAAAAGTTTCACAAAATGTCAAGTTTAGTCCCTGAACTTTGAAAATTATCAAAAATGGTCCCTGGGATATGAAAAACTTTGAGAAAAACAAATTTTGTCCTTGCACTAACCTTTTATGACAGGATTGGTCCTTGGTGGAAAGTTTGGTGAAAATTACACAAATGGTCCCTGAAGTTTGAAAGTTTGACGGTTTCAGTCCCTGGTGAAAAATAAATTGAAAAATCATTCCAGGACCTTGCACTATTCATGATATGGCATAATTCACCCTTTAAAATACTTTTGAAGATTGCCAAATTACAACCCTCAACTTTCGGAAATTTACAAAATTAGTCCTTGTGTAAAATAAAACCTAAATCGGATCCACAACACAAATAATAATACTACTCCTACACCATTCCAATCCAGTCCACAAGCCCATTCCCAAGCCCAAGTCTCAACAGCCCATCCAACCCACCCCTTTAATAGTTTTAACCGGGTCAAACTTTGACCTGGTCAAATACCAGTCAAACTCACCCAAAACCGCCCAACTCCTTCTCCCTCAGCAAAACCACAAAACCACCAATCCACCCTGGTTTTGCAGATACCACCCCAACTTGCCCATCCCATCACCACTAACCCACATCCCTGTACCTACCTACACCACCACAATTAATGCTCCCCCCCCCCCCCCCAGTTGCTCAATCAGAGAACAAATTGCAAAAAGGTCTTTTCCCGCCAAAACACGTGGAGCCTTGTGAGTGGACCAAATTCATCAGAAAGAGGTGGGATATGATGAGGATGCAACCAGAAGACCTAATATGGGGCTATAAAAGGAAAGAAATGCAAGATGAAGCTTAGCCTAGTTTTTTTTAAATAATTGTAATCGTATAAGTTTTATTAAGCAAGTTTAGGTAGCAAAAAGCTTTTAAGCATTTGTTTCAATCAATTCAGTGTACTATTACTCTTTTCAAGTTAATATAACCAAGTTTCTTCCATATCTTTTGTTTATGCAAATTTCACATTTCATGTACTAGTTTGGATCATAGGCTGTTAGTGTTCATGGTTGTTCCATGGATTGAATTAGGTTCACATAGGTTCCAATAAGCTATTTCAAGCTTCTAGAGACCATAAAATCCAGAATAGAACAAGAATTTATCATTTTCTAACAAAGTCAATGCAGGTCAAAGGAGGAGCATTCATGGAGTTCTGGATAAGCTGAGATAGCAAAAGGAAGATCTTGGCCTATCCTAAAGATAGGCTAGCATAGTGAGTTACTCCTTTTCATGCTGGAGTGAAAAACTTGGTAACTTGGTCCATTTTTCTTTCTAAATCTGCATATCTTTTGATTCTGAGTAGAGAGTAGTTTTAGTTGCATTAGATTGTTAATTTAGCTTCATTCTTAGTTAATATCACTAGTTGAACCAGTAAATTGGTAGATGGTAATAGATTGCATAAGTTCTTAGTGTAACAGTTACTTAAAGTAGTGTTTGGATTGACTGATTGCTTGGTGTTATGCTTAGTTGTTGTTATCACTTTTGGTTGCTGCATGCTATCTTAGTATAAATAAGATCATATAGGCCATAAAAACAGTAGTTATAAGTTCAAAAAGTCAATTTGAGCCTTAAACTTTCTTAATCAGCTTGCTGTTAAAGTTTAATAGTAGTGATTCATCATATAGGTGTATAAATGGTTCATGTAGCTTACTTTGGTTCCACTTTAGCTTAAATAATCTTATTCAATTCAAAAATTGGATTCAAATCTCATTTAAGTCAACATACCAAGTTTTGGTAAAAAGTCAAAATTGTGTTCTTTGTCAGAAATCCAAAAGTTGTGGGAATTTTTACGAATTTTGTAATTGGTTTGAGGATCTGAAACTTCTTGGAGTCATTATATACCAGCTCAACTTTGATTCCCCATGTCCATTTGATTTTTGCAATTTTTTCTGAGCATTACACAGCCATCCAAAGTGGACTGCAGGGGAAGACCCCTGCTCTGCACACAGATAAGCAGTCCACACCACCACCTTTGTGGTGGTTTTCTGACCATCTGAGTGGGTCCCACACCCCATAAGCTGGTTTTCTTAACCCCCCTCCTACCAGGGTACAACCTTTGACCATCCATTTGACCTAGGATCAAGTGGACCCCACCTGGAATTTGCTTTAAAGTCTGTCCCATAACTGAGTGGAAACCAATTTAGCTCAAGTGCTTATTTCTTTGCATTCAGCTTAATTGTGCTTATTGCTTACTGTTTCTGGCTTATTCTAGTCCATTGTACTTATTTGTATCTGTTTTCATCAAAGTGGGACCCACACAAGCTCATTTGACCTCATTTGACCAAACAGTCAACCAAAGTCAACTGTATAAGCCAAGGGGGTGTTACAGCTTATTTATAAGCTATTTTCAAAAGTGGTTTTACAAAAGTTTTCTATTTTTAGTGGTAAAGTTAGTTTGTAAAAGAAAAATCCAAAAAAAAATCAAGTTTAAAATAAGTGATAGTTTCTATTTAATTCAACTTAATTTTAATTTTCATTTTTAGATTTTAATTAAGTATTAGTGTTTTTATATTTTTATTAATTACCTTATATAGTAAAATATTTTTAATAATTTTTCTAGATTTTTATTCTGTCATTTAGTATTAATTAGATTTAATCTTAGTTTTCTTTATTATTAATTAATATTAAGTATTAAATCTCATATTTAGTTTTTATAAAGTAAAACTTAGTTTTTATATTTTTCCTAGCTCTTATATAGTATAATAGACTTTTAGAAAATATATTTTGAAATTCTACTGTTCATTTTCTATTTTTCTTATTTTAATTGTTTAAATTAGAATTAAAGTAATTAAAAGGTAAATAACTAGTGGATTAATCTTAAAACATAATTTTTAGAGTTTTTATAATTTTGTAGGATTCCTGTGATGGTTAAGTAATTTTATAAATTTTATCTTAATTTTCTAAGTTCATTTATTATTAATATTAATTAAAAGTAGTTTAATTAGTTTAATTAAGTTAAATAGTTTTCAATTTATAAAAAACCCATAAAAAGACAAAAATATTTATTTTTATTTTTTATACTTTCTTCAAGTTCTAATTTAAGTTTAGAAATTATTTTTGCAACTTTTTAGTTTAATTTGTAATAGTTATAATTATTAGTTAATTTAAATTAGATTTTAATTTAGATTTTAAATAGTTTAATTATTTAAATAATATTTAAATAGTATTTTAATCACTCTTATAATTTCATTTTCATTTTTAATTTTGAGTTTCAAAAAAGTGTCAAAAACACCCCCTGTAGTTTGTTAAATACCAAAATCCCACTTTTTCAGTCCGATTGCGTAAATCTGAATTGTGAATACGTGCATATATCTGTTATCTGATTTTTGTGAATATTATATCTGTGTACAAATACCATCATAACAGTAGCAATTTCAACTCCACATCATCTGGCTACTGCCCTCAGTGCCACTTTCTCAAAAACGATTTCAAACGACACCATTTCAATCTCGCTGGGACTTTAACGACCCGGGAAAACACTACACTCTCACCGGAGTATTGGAACGAGGCAGTCTTTGACTTGTTGACCTTGGTCAATAATTATCTGACGGTTTAGACCCAATCAAGGTATTAGGCTCAACAGAATGGATATGGTAGTGATCGGTCGACTAAGGTCGCCCCATTGTGGGTATTCGGTCTTCGTCGATCGGCAAGCAAAACAAAATGGGGACTTTGTCAAGATCACGTCCGAGTTTCAAACACACAAACTCACAGAAAAACAAACAAAACACCATTTATTTCTCACTATTCTCTCTACTACTACTACTACTACCACCACCACCTACTACTACTGCTACTACTGCAGTTGCTACTGCCGCTGCTACTGCTGCTGCTGCTGCTACTACTGCTGCTGCTGCTGCTCCTGCTACTACTACTGCTGCTGCTACTACTGCTACTACTGCTGCTACTACTACTGCTGCTGCTACTACTGCTATTACTACTGCTATTGCTACTGCTACTACTACTACTCTTACTGCTGCTGCTGCTACTCCTACTACTACTCCTACTACTACTACCACTACCACCAGTACCACTACCACTACCACCACTACCACTACCACTACCACTACCACTACCACTACCACTACCACTACCACTACGCCTACTACGCCTACTACTACTCCTACACTACCACTAGTGCTGCTGCTGCTGCCGCTGCCGCGACCACCACTACCGCCACCATAACCACCACCACCACCACCACCACTACTACTACGACTACCACTACGACTACCACCACCACCACCACCACCACCACCACTACCACCACTACCACCACTACCACTACTACTACTACTACTACTACTACTACTACTACTACTACTACTACTACTACTACTACTACTACTACTACTACTACTACTACTACTACTACTACTACTACTACTATTATTATTATTTTTAATTTTTAAATGTGTGTATGTTTGAGTCCTTGAGATTTGCAGGGATTAGGGGTGGAAACGAGCCGAGCCGGTCGTGAAAAGCTCGGAATCAGATCGGTAAAAAGCTCGAACGAGCCGAGCCTAAACGAGCTTGAGCTTAAGTTTGGGCTCATTTAATAATCGGGCTCGAGCTCGAGCTCTATACAAAAAGCTCGAGTAGGCTCGCGAGCCTAAACGAGCCTGATAAATATATACATATATATATTGTCTATACGTATAAACAAGCTTAAAAGTAGTAAACAAGCTCGAGCCTTATGTAATTAACGATCCGAGCTCCATTTTAACTTAGTTTTCTTTAAAACATCATAAAAATTAGTCGAGCCCGAGATCGAGCTCGAGCTTGTGAAAATTTTCACAAGCCGAGCTCGAGCTCAAAATATTAGGCCCGAAACGAGCTCGAGCTCGAGCTTTATATATATAAACGAGCCAAGCTCAAGATCTGACAGGCTCGGGCTCAGCTCGGCTCGGCTCGTTTTCACCTCTAGCAGGGACGAAGAAGAAGACTATTAATAAGTCAAAAATTTTTATTTTTTTTAAAATTTTTATAAATAATTAATTTACAGCTTAAAACCTTAAAGTTTGATTCATTGTCATTTTTACCCTATAGTTTTAACTTTATTACATTTTAGCATAGAGAATGTATAAAAATTAATTTATATGTAATATTTCTTTTATTTAAATTATATAATACTTTGTTGTTTTATTTAAAAAATAAAAATAATAAGAAAAAAAATTAACTTGGTCGCCATTGTGGCAACTTGGTCATCGTCAGATCGCCGGAGAGAGAAAACTGATGTGAGGCAAAACTCAGGTCACCACTGTGTTCAGCCTTAGGCTAGACACAATAAGGGAACCGACCGACTCGGTCGATTGGGTCACTGTCGGTCGACCCTTTTGTGGGATTTCGGTCGTGACCGACTGCAAGGAAGAAAAAACATTAAATCGGTCTCAACCTCGATCAAGATTATATCCAACCAATTTTTGGAGTTTGATCCAAACGGCTAGAAACTTGAATGTTGTGACTGTTTGTGACTAAAAAAAAGAAAAATTACCGTTTGAAGTAGCCGTTGAAAAAAAAAAAGTTCATCTATAAATACACAACATAAACACACTTCAATTCACACAATCTCACAATTATATCTATTCAAAATGTCTAAGAAAACACCACAACAACAAAGCAAAAGACCGAAAATCCCGTTTACCACAAAACATCCCGCAAGTATCACCGGATTCGACTTTTCGGTTAACCGATGTCTCACCAAACGTCAATTTCTGACCCCGTTCTCTTGATTATGAATCTCAACTACCTCCACAACAACAAACATTCAATCAATTTGCTATGCATCGAAATATTAATCGTCCATTTGTTCCCCCGTATCAAAACAACCAACAACCACAACAAAGCCACCCCCTTCGAAGGAACAATACAACCTAGATGATTAGTTTTTATGTTGTAATGTTTTAATAAGTGTTGTAATATTTTTATTTTATTTGAATTAATATGTAACATTTTAATTATGTATGAAATTTTAGTTTGTGTTAAGAATGTTTAAAAAAAAATAAATAAATAAAAAATAAAAAATAAAGAACTTGGTCGCCTTTACTGGGGCACTGAATCGCCTGCAGGTCGCTGATGAGAGAAAACTGACGTGGCAAGAAAATGAGGAGGATTGACCGTCCTTATTGTGTCTAGCCTTAGGGTTGTAATTTACTTTATGTTGAATTATATGAATGGATTATTGATTTAATATCTTTATTGAGAGAGCTTATTCGACCTTTCAAACGTTGATTACTCATTTATATCTCATTACTGATTCGATTCATATCAATTCACAAGTGGGACCGAACTGGACTGTTGTTCCACGTTTTAAAAATTTGAAACTAAAGCAAACATGTTGAAGTAAAAGTTTGTTTCTACTTCGAACAAGCGAGATGAATCCTTCGGACTAGAGTAGGTCCTCCGGATTCAGGGTGGTCCTTGCTTACAGTGTGTTACTTCGGATATCTGCAAAACAAGTACGTCCGTTAGACTCGCCCCGGGAATGTATCCCAGGACCAACCTCCGGCGTGAGAGTAAGTATATGTTCTTAGTGAGAGAAAGTATGAATAAAACTAGAGAGTGGTAGAGAATTAGTTAACCTTAAATGAAGATTTCCCCTCTATTTATAGACTCTCTACATGGAGTGCCAGGCTGGTTCGTACTTAGCCCTTAATGTTCGCTAGTTTAAACTCCATTACCATATACTTTGGTGTACTTGTTTGTACTTTGGTCTAAGTACTTGTGGGCTTATCCGAAGGGCATGTGATATCCGGACGGCTGAGGTCACGCGGACATTCGTAACCCTTCGGATATTGGTTCGTATGGTTCGAACACATCTGAGAACGTTTTACCTGATGCATATCCGGAGGGTATGTCCTTGTTCGGTACGTATCCGGAGGGTACATACGTCAACATGTCCCCCCCAGTATCATAGTATTGGTTGTGCCAATGGTGTGATACTAAGTTGATAATTTGCGCTTTTCCGGAGGGCATGTTGTAGTTTCGTCGTTTGTTAGCGTCGCGTGCAAAATGCCAAAAGTAATTAATGTGTCGTTCAGAGTACGTTGTCGTTTTTTACCGCGTCGTTTGGATTGGCACACGTATGCGCCTTGTGAGAGATGTGGTGTGGATGGCTGACACGTTAGCCCTATGGGTGACGTGTCCCTTTCCCGCCACTTTTTTACCGCCTATAAATAGTCTCATTTTACTCATTCACTCCACTGTTATTTTTTCCTCTGCACACACATTTCTGACACGCTTTATATCTTCCGTTTTCCGAACGATTATTCTCACCGTCTTTAAGGTACGTCTCAGTCCGTTAAGTTATTTTTGTTGTTTGGCTATACTCTTTCCCTTTCGGATTCATTATGTCGGAGTCTACCGCCTCGTTTGAATACGAAGATGTGTCCAATCCGGAGGGTTCGCATGTTAAGAAAGACATGCATTTAAGAACGTCCGCGATGGACGAGTCGGATGTGATTGGTGTAGTGAAAGCGTTCGGAATACCGGAGGATTTAAATCCAAGGGTGCCACCAGCGGGTATGACGATGAACCAGTTACCTGAGGATGCCATCGGTTTATACGCGGAGTACTTTTTTGAGGGCGGTCTTGTTGTCCCTTTTTCTACTTTTCTTTTAGATGTTATTAGGTATTTTAAAGTTCACATTTCTCAACTAGTTCCGTTGGGTATGCACCGTGCTACCCTTTTCGAGGTGTATTGCCGTGTCATGCACATTCCTCCTACTACTCCTTTATTCCGTGTCTTCTATAAACTTAGCAAGCAGGGTGATTGGTTTTCTTTCGAGAAGCGCATTCATAAGGATAGGAAGGTTTGTTTTGGGGAATTTCCCTCCTGTCTGAAGGGTTGGAAATACAATTTTTTCTTTATTGATAGGCGAGCTATTCCGTTTGCAATGCCGTGGAGGCATTCGGATTCGGACGTGTCGGATCCGTTTCCGAAGGCAAGTGAGTATGATGCTACTCATGCCGAAAGGCTTTCCGAGACGATTATTGAACCTTGTCAAGTTCCGCATGCATTCTTGTATGCCCTGGGTTTATCGGATCACTGGAAGTTTCCTGGTTATCGTCCGGCGTTGAGGGATGAGCAGGGGAGGGGTATAGCCTTTGTTATAATTGTGTTTTTATATTGTGCATCTTTTTTCGTTTTTAACGTTGGGTTTTGTTTGTCCGCAGGTATAACCATGTCGAGTTATCTGAAGAAGCCTCTTCTACGAAAGACTGCGCAGATTGTTCAAGGTGATCCGTTTCCGGAAGGGCATACTCGTGAGGTGCATGTTACTACACCCTTGGCCTCCAATACTGAGGTACCGGAAAGGACGGAGGAGTTGAAGAAGGTTGAAGTTGCTGATGATAAGGTGATAGCTGCTAAGGAGAAGAAGAAGGAGCAAGCTGTGAAGACGGGATTGAAGATGCCTCCGTTGAAGAGGACTGGAGCCGGGAGTGTCTCTTCTCGTCTTCACAAGAGAAGCAAGATTTCCGCTGGTGATACCGTTATTGATTTGGACACCGGAGAGTCCCTGGAGAGGCCGGAGCCTATCCGTTCAGTACATTCGGATCAAATTTTGAAGGGTCAATCCAGAGGATCAGGTGCTGGTATGTTATGACTTGCTTTTTTGCTTATATATTTTTAGTTGTCTTTCCTTCCGGCGTTTTTATCGTCTGTTAATATAAACTTTGTTGTCAGGGGGTTCGGAGGCTGCCTCCCGCCGTCCGGGGAAGGAAACTGCTGCTGAGGAGGAGGATACAGAGGTTGATATAGAGGGGGATGGTAATGATGAAGATGTTTTTGTTCCTGCTTGGTCGGTGAGGAGGGGGCCTCGCATGAATAATGCGAATGTCTGTAGGGATATGATGATCAATTTGGCGACTCCTAGGGAGGAGAAATATTTGGATGATCAGAGTGATGAGGAAGCTGTCCAAAGGTCCTGGTTGATGCTGGGCAAATGTGCTACGGTTCAAGCGGATGTTATTTTCCGTTTTGAGTCCCTCTTGAAGGAGTATCAAAAATTGTCTGAGACCCACAAGATCTGTGATAAAACCTTTGATGACAACTGGAAGATGTTCCAGCAAATGTCCGGAGAGTTTCAGAAATTGAAGGATGAACACAAGGAGTGTGCCGAGGTGAATCCGGAGGGGTTGAAGAAGCTTCGTGCAGTGAATGCAAGTTTGGAGGAGAGGGTTGGTGATCTTGAGTTAGAGAAGAATGAGTGGAGAAAAGTGTCCGGTGAGCAGGCTGAGAAGATCAGGTCGTTGGAGGGGCAGTTGTCTGATGCCCAAAATAAGTTGAGCGAGGAAGAGAAGGCTTACAAAGAGCTTTATCAAGAGAAGGTGGACATTGCCGTAGCCGCTGGGAATGCTGAGGTAGAACGGAACCGTATTGTAAATGAGTTCATTCCAGAGGCTATCTATCGTTTCCTCGGCAGTCATGAATTCCGGGCAGCATTGGCAGAGCCGTTCAACTTGTTTTATCATTCTGGGCTGATAGACGGGGCTGGTTTGTTCGAGGAGCCGGAGAAGGCGGCGAAGCTGCTGGGGGAAGTCGAGGGGATTGATATGGATGCCGGAGCCAAATATGGTCCTTTGTATGATCAAGCCCTTTCTCAAGACTATCCATATATCAAGAAACTCCGGGAAACCCTCTACCGGAAATTTGACGAGTTACATGCCTTGGTTCCGGATGTTGCCCCTGCTGAAGAACCGGTGACTGAACATCCGGAGGTTGAATCTCGTGTTGAGAATCCCTCCGAGAACCAGTCCTCGGATCAAAATGTTTCGGCCTTTTCTTGAAGTGTTGAGGGTTAATCTACTTTGTTTGAGATGTATGTCGGGGTCCGGATACCTCCATTTTGACCATGGATTCAGGTATTCCGGATTTCCAGTGAAGCTTTTCATCAGTTGCTGTAATGGTTCTTTATTATTCCGTTATTTTGTGGAGTGAGTCCTTCGGAACAATTATGTAATAGAATAGGTATTTAACCTTTCATCTTTTTGTAATTCCGTTATTCCGGAACATTTGATGTGGTTAATTTTTGATCCTTCGAATATATATTATTTTTCTTTTGCTGTTTATACTTGTTGTTTTTAAGTTATATGCGTGAATGACAAGTTCAAATAGATACGTTTTTCCGGAGGTTCCATGACTTCCAGAAACGTGCTTTGCGGCTCTTAGCCTTAGATTGTACCCTCCTGCGGACTTAGTCTTCCGGACAACTTGTGTCCTGCGGCTCTTGGCCGTATACCCTTTTGGGGTTTTATTTTGGGCAACTTGTGCCTTGCGGCTCTTGGCCGTATACCCTCTTGGGGTTTTATTTTGGGCAACTTGTGCCTTGCGGCTCTTGGCCTTAGATTATACCCTCCTGGGGTTTTGGCTTTCCGGATAGCTGTGTCCTGCGGCTCTTAGCCGTATACCCTCTTGGGGTTTTCTTTGATGGGGTAATCTGTACCCTTCGGCACTTGACCTAAGTAATACCCACCTGGGGTTTTCTTTGACGGGGTAACCTGTACCCTTCGGCACTTGGCCTGAGTAATACCCGCTTAGGGTTTTCTTTGGCGGGGTAACCTGTACCCTTCGACACTTGGCCTAAGTAATACCCACCTGGGGTTTTCTTTGATGGGGTAACCTATACCCTTCGGCACTTGGCCTGAGTAATACCCGCTTGGGGTTTTCTTTGACGGGGTAACCTGTACCCTTCGGCACTTGGCCTAAGTAATACCCACCTGGGGTTTTCTTTTCTCGACAACTTGTGTTTTGCGGAAAATAACTCTATGTGGTTCAAATGCATCGGATGTTTCATTGATGTGAAAATGGCTCATGCCTTACAATAAGTCCTGAAATAACAGAGTGCATAATAGGTTACATAAAACATTTCTTTAAATTAATTGCATGCCAGGTCCGAGGTACTTCCACGTCTTCCATGGTTTGGAGCTTGTATGTGCCGTGTTGATAAGCCTCCGTTATCCGGTACGGGCCTTCCCAATTAGGTCCTAATTTTCCCTGATCTTCCACCCTGCTGGCTTCGTTCTTCCGGTACACGAAGTCTCCCACTTTGAAGGCTTCGGATCTGACCCTTCGGTTGTAATACTGCTCCACTTTCTTTTTGTACTTTGCCTCCCTGATGGCCGCCATTTCCCTTCGTTCTTCTAATAAGTTTAGATTCAGACTTATCTCATCGTCGTTGTTTTCAGCGTTTGCCATCATGGTCCGGAAGGTAGGCATACCGATTTCTGCCGGAATGACTGCCTCACTTCCGTACGTTAGACTGAAGGGGGTTTCTCCGTTGCTAGTTTTCAGGGTGGTTCGGAAAGCCCATAGTACGTTTGGTAACTCGTCTACCCATCCGGCTCTTTCTCTTCCCAGCCGAGAATTAAATCCTTTCATCAGGCTTTTGTTGGCTCTCTCGACCAATCCGTTGGCTTGAGGGTGAGCCACGGCTGTGTTGATTTGCGTGATATTTAACCTTTCACACCAACTTTTGAATGGATCTCCCACAAAGTTACTTCCGTTGTCTGTGACAATTATCTTGGGTAGTCCGAACCTGCAGACGATGTTGTCCCATACAAACTTTTTAACCTCCTTTCCGGTTGTCTTGGCCAATGGTTTTGCTTCCATCCACTTTGTGAAATAGTCTATCGCCACAATAACATACTTAACTTTTCCTGGAGCTTCGGGCAAAGGCCCCAAAATGTCAATTGCCCATTGGAAGAAGGGCCATGGTGCCATGACGGAGGTTAGCACCGTTTTTGGTAACTTTGGGACCGGAGCATGTATTTGACAGGCGTCACATTTTCGGATGACTTCTCTAGCGTCCCGGTGCATGGTTGGCCAATAGTAGCCTTGTCGCATGAGTTTAGCTACCACAGTCCGGGGTCCGGAGTGCATGCCACACGCTCCTTCGTGCACCTCTCGGATTATGTAATTGGCTTGGAGGGGTCCGACACATCGTAACATTGGTCCAAGGTAGGATTTTTTGAATAGCACATTGTCAATTAGTGTGTAGTGACTTATTTTCATACGGAGGTTTCGAGCTTCATTTTGATCCTCCGGCCATATACCTTCGTTTAAGCATCGGAATATGGGGGACATCCAATTTTCCTCTTCTTCTACTATTGCGTTGACTGTTTCTTCTTCGGTGGACGACTTCTCCAACACTTCTACCAGGACCTCTTTCGTTAAATGGTCGAATGCTACGGATGCTAGCTTGCTGAGCACATCTGCTTTTTGGTTTTGAGCTCTTGGGATATTCTTTATTTTGAAGCGTTTGAAACAAGTGATATATTCTTTGGCTTTCGCGAGGTATTTTGTCATGCTCTCCTTGTACGCAGTAAACTCTCCATTGATTTGGCTTGCCACCAGGTTAGAGTCTACTCGTACGTCCAGTGCTTCTATATGCATTTCTTTTGCAATTCTTAATCCGGCTAGGAGTGCTTCGTATTCTGCTCCGTTGTTGGTAGCTTCAAAATTTAAACGGATAGCATAGGTGTATTCTTCTTTTTCCGGACTAATTAACACAAGTCCCGCTCCGGAACCTTTTCGACTAGAGGCTCCGTCTGTGTATAAGATCCATTCTTCCGGCTCAGAGATGTTACATATCTCCTTGCCCCTCCGTTTCGGACCAGGACAAATGGTTCCGATGGGTACTTCATTGATGAAATCGGCCAGTACCTGTCCTTTGACGGCATTCCGGGGTACGTAGGTGATGTTGTAGGCTCCTAATTCCACCGTATATTTGGCTAACCGTCCGGAAGCTTCCGCTCGATTCAGCACTTGCTTGATAGGATGATCCGTGATAACTTTGATAGGGTGAGCTTCGAAATATCGCCTTAATCTTCTGGATAGATGCAACAATGCTAAAGCCAGCTTCTCGACCGGAGCGTATCTCTTTTCGGCTTCGTGTAAGGTCCGGTTCACATAATGAACTGGTATCTGCCGTCCTTCCCTTTCGACCATTAACACCCCACTTATTGCTTCCATCGCGGCTGACAGGTATAGGTACATGTCTTCTTTTGGTTTCGGCGTCGCTAGGCATGGTAGTTCCAGAATCATTTTCTTCATTTCTTGGAAAGCCTTTTCAGCTGCGTCTGTCCATTGGTACTTTTCTTTATTGTCTTTTGTGATATTTTTTAATGTTTCAAAGAAAGGCAAAGATCTTTCGGCAGATTTGGACAAGAAACGATTGAGTGCTGCGAGTTTGCCACTTAAGCTTTGCATTTCCTTCAATGATTCCGGTGATTGCATATCGGCGATTGCTCTGGTTTTCTTGGGGTTTGCTCTAATCCCTTCGGATGTCACCATATACCCGAGGAATTTCCCTTCCTCCACTCCGAAGGAGCATTTTTGAGGGTTTAGCTTCATGTTTATTTCTCGGAGATTGTCAAATGTTTCAGCTATATCGGCCAACAATTCTTTTTCCGTTTGGCTTTTTATCACCATGTCATCTACATATACTTCCAGGTTCCGGCCAATTTGCTTTCGGAAGCTGGAATCTACCAATTTCTGGTAGGTTGCTCCGGCATTTTTCAATCCGAATGGCATTTTGACATAGCAATATGTTCCCCGATCCGTATAGAATGCTGTTTTCTCTTCGTCTTCTTTTGCCATCTGCACTTGGTGATAACCTTTGTAAGCGTCCAAGAAACACTTGTAGCGGAACCCTATCACCGATTCAATATTCCAGTCTATTTCGGGTAAAGGATAGTAATCTTTACGGCATGATGAGTTCAGGTTCTTAAAATCGATACACATCCTCCAGCTGCCGTCCGGTTTTTTCACCAGTACGGGGTTAGAAATCCACGTCGGATACCGGACGGGTCTGATTATTCCGGCCTTTAGCCATTCTTCCACGTCCCGATTTATGGCTTGGTTCTTTTCTTCTGAGAAAAATCTCTTTTTCTGTGCCACTGGTTTGTCTTGGATGTTTACGTCGAGCTTATGTTCGGCGGCCCAACGGGGAACGCCAGTCATATCCGAAGGCTCCCATGCGAAAACGTCTTGGCTGTTTTTGAGCAACGTTATAAGTTGTCTTCGCCCCTCTTTTGAAAAATTCCTTCCTATCGTTACTAGCTGTTCCGGATATGCCGGATGAATCAATACTTCTTCGGTTCCAGTAGTTTCTTCAATGGTGATTTCCGGGGAGATCTCTGCTTGTGTTTCCCTTCCCATCAAGAACTTTTCTTCGAGCTTTCTACACTCTGAGATAATGACCGATCGGGTTACCAGAGTGGCAATACCTCTCGGTGTTGGGAATTTCATCATGGAGTGTATGGTCGATGGGATGGCCCTAAGTTTTTTGATTCCAGATCGACCCAGTATCACGTTGTATGGGGAGGGAGACCTGATTACCGCGAACTTCATGATAGTTCGGCGGTATAACCCTTCGTTTCCGAAACAGACTTCTAACTCGATCTTTCCCAACGGATTTATGGCTTCTCCCGCGAATCCTATCAGTGGTGTGTTTGTTTTTGTCAGACGAGACCGGATTGAAGAGTCAAGGTTTAAGAAACAGTGTTCGTACATCACTTCTACCGAAGCACCTTGGTCCACATATACCCTCCGTACGGTATATCCTTCAATCTCTGCTTCCACTATAAGAGGTTCGTCGGAAGCATCCCCCGGTAGGATCGGCGGAAAACTTATGGGGGCGTTCATCCACTCTTCTTCCGGATCTATAAGTTTTCGTTTCGGATTCCTTTCCTGACTCCGGACCATATTGATGATTCGTCTTGGGTTGTTTTGGGGAGGTGCTCTATCTCTTTGTCGGACATCCCTAATTAGGTGGTCCAGCTTGCCCGTTTCCAAGGCTTTCTTAAGCTGTTCCTTTAAGTTGTGACAATCGTTGGTTAGATGACCATTCTCTCCGTGGTAGTCGCAGAACTTATCCATATTTTCTCTTGATGGTCTTCCTCTCAGTGGGGGAGGTGCAGGAAGTCTGAGTTGGTGCTCTGTCGACAAGATTTCTTTAGGGGCCTTGATGAGCATGTTCAAGTCTAAAGGCCTAGTATCTCTTCTGTTTCCATCATTACGGCGATGATCTGTTCGGTAATCTGTCCGGTAGGTATTTTCCTTTCGGGTTGGCACGTATGGTGCAAAATGATCATTTCGTCGGGGTCTGAAATCTTGTTTTCCTCTGAAGGAGGAACGTTGTGAGTTATGGTCATTTCGGTTGTATGAATTGGCTTGATAATCTTTTCGGTAGTTGTCCACCCGTTCACCTTTCGGTACTTCCGTTAACCGAAATACTCTTTCAGATCGGATAAAGTCATCGACTCGTATCATCATTTCAGTTACGGTTTGGGGAACCTTCTCGGAGAATCTCTTCGCTAACTCCGGACTTTTACAACCATCAATAAAGGAGGATATCTGCATCAACTCCGGTACTCCTGAGATGCGACTAGCCTCATCCGTCCATCGTTCTTTGAATTCCGAGAGGGCTTCATTAGCTTTTCGAACGATCTTGGTAATTTCCATCGGATCCCTGATACATCTCCTTCGAAGGGCGAATCTCCGTATGAATTGTTCACTTAACTCGTCCCAGCTATCAATGCTACCTCGTGGAAGACGATCAAACCATCCTCTAGCGGCATCATCCAGTGTTTGTTGGAACATCATACACCAAATCGGCATGGGCCAAGCACCTTGATTGGCTGCTCCCTCGAATCTGGTGATGTGGTCATCCGGATCGGTAGATCCGTTGTATAGTTTTAAATGCGAAGGCATTAAATACTTTGAACCCTTCGGCCCTGAGAAATCAATGATCCTTCGGGTAAAAGGACTCTTGGACGCTGCCTTGAAAGGTTTAGATAGGTCGTCCGTCCTATCTTCTTCGACCCTTTGGGCTTCGACATCATGAGACCCGGCAACTTCGAAGTCGAGTTGGATGGGGTCAATCGGTGTTTCTCCTGAGACATTGTATTGTTGGATGAGGGATTTGAGAGCAGCAAAGTGGCTTTGGATTTGTTCAAGGTTGACAGGATTGGTATTATTATCCGGGCGACTTCTGGATCCTTCGGGTGTTGTTGGGGGAGGACCTGTCATCTCTTAGCTTAGGTAGAGTGAATGACGGGTCCCACGGATGGCGCCAATTTGTTGAAGTAAAAGTTTGTTTCTACTTCGAACAAGCGAGATGAATCCTTCGGACTAGAGTGGGTCCTCCGGATTCAGGGTGGTCCTTGCTTACAGTGTGTTACTTCAGATATCTGCAAAACAAGTACGTCCGTTAGACTCGCCCCGGGAATGTATCCCAGGACCAACCTCCGGCGTGAGAGTAAGTATATGTTCTTAGTGAGAGAAAGTATGAATAAAACTAGAGAGTGGTAGAGAATTAGTTAACCTTAAATGAAGATTTCCCCTCTATTTATAGACTCTCTACATGGAGTGCCAGGCTAGTTCGTACTTAGCCCTTAATGTTCGCTAGTTTAAACTCCATTACCATATACTTTGGTGTACTTGTTTGTACTTTGGTCTAAGTACTTGTGGGCTTATCCGAAGGGCATGTGATATCCGGACGGCTGAGGTCACGCGGACATTCGTAACCCTTCGGATATTGGTTCGTATGGTTCGAACACATCTGAGAACGTTTTACCTGATGCATATCCGGAGGGTATGTCCTTGTTCGGTACGTATCCGGAGGGTACATACGTCAACAAAACACGAACGTGTATTTGGTCTGTGTTCTTGTTAAGAACCGAGTTGGTTCCAGGTCGGTTTTATTTTTACTTCACCTAAACTGGAATCAAGAATGAATTCAGATGGTTATAGTTTGTGAAATAAATTGGAAGGAATGACTTGAATTAATGAAAGTTGTCAAATCAACCACTTAAACTGAATCCATTTATAAGGCCTAACCAAACTCTCATCTCAGCAATTGAATTTATGTGTATGCAAATATATGGTTACACAACTTAAATTACAATGGGGCTTCATAGCAACAACCCAATCTATCTCTTTGAGTAAATGTAGTTGCATTTTCCCATGATCTTAATTAATTGTCTCATCTACAACCCCTTATTAAATTATCCAACCAATAACATTTACCTCATCAGATTTTGGAAATTTGCTTATTTGTCATCACGTGTTTACACCTCAATTGCAATGTTAGATATTCAGAGTTTCAGACATGCTAGACCCCAGGGATGAACTAAAGAACCGGAACTGGACCAAGAACCGGACCGAAACCATAAAGAACCGAATCGGAACCAGAACCAATGGTTCCAGTTCCAGTTTTTTATTTTGAGATTTTTCGGTTCTTGGATCGTTCGGATCTGTTTCACCGGTTCTCGGTTCCAGAACCAAATATCCAATAATTATACAAATATGTAATTTTTTTTACTTCTTATCATAATATTAATCAAATCCTACGTTAAAAAAAAAAAAAAAAAAAAAGAAAGAAAGAAAGAAAAAAAAACCCTACTAGTTTCCTATAGAACTTGCTTGTTAACACCGATTGTTGAAGTTTTGATTTGCACCAAAGATTGGGTGAGAAAGTCGAGAACGCAAATTAATTGGGATGATTTTGAAGATCTTATTAAAGACGATGAGATTGTCAAAGATATGGAAGAAAATTTAGAGAAACTAACCAGAAGAGACAAAGAGAAACAAACCGTGGAACTCTAAACAGTCTTAGTTATTTTGATAGACAAAGTTTTAAATTATTTTATTGTGTTTTCCGGATTTTTATTCATTATTGTTTTGCTAAAAATATGAAAAAGTGAAAGTAACTATGGAATGATTGATTATTCAAGTTTATAGTTTAGTTGTTACTTGGTATTTACTTAAATGCAAATGGTTGCAAGTTCTTAAAAGTTTAATTTTTTGTGTTTTTTATTAGCTTAATAGAAAGCGGTTCTTATACGGGTAGATCCAAAAGAACCGCAACCAGAACCGGAATCAAAAACTATATTCAGTTCGGTTCTCGGTTCCCACTTTTCAGAAAAATCGGTTTTCGGATCACCGGTTCCGGATCCGGTTCCAACCGGTTCCAGAACCATGCCCATCCCTACTAGACCCACATAAAGATCCACAAAAAATCCATTAGCTGACGTGTTAGCGGGTGACTAGTATAATCATAAAAAGGAGAGAGAAACTTTCACAAAAACACAAATCATCCGCTGACACGTCAGCGATTAGATTTTTTTTTAATTTTATTTTATTTATTTATGTTTGGGTCTAGCATGGCTCATTCAGAATTGGGAGAATTTCATATATATTATTATTTTTCTTTAAAATTCCATATACATCAAACCTAACTAAAAAATTATATATATATATATATATATATATATATATATATATATATATATATATATATATATATATATATATATATATATATATATATATATATATATAGGTGGGTTCATGAAAAAAGTCCACTTTGGTATAAAAGTGTACAAATCAGCCCCTCATTTTTTTTACACCAAACTACAGTGACCTAATTGTATTTTCTTCCATTCTTTAAGGAGGTTTTGTAAATTCGCACCCCCCCCCCCCCCGAAAAAAAATTTTTTTTTCCCGCAAAAAAAAAAAAAATTTTTTTGGGGCAAAAAAAAAAAAAAAAAAAATTTGCCAAAAATTTTCCCGCAAAAAATTTATAACGCTGATGCACCTTTTTTTTAGTGCATCTCAGTTATAAAAATTGGTGCATCTCTGTTATAACTATGATGCACCAATTTTTATAACTGAGATGCACTAAAAAAAATGCATCAGGGTTATAAATTTTTGGCGGGAAAATTTTTGGCCAAAAAAAAAATTTTTGCCAAAAAAAATTTTTTTTTTTGGTGGGAAATTTTTTTTTTTCAGGGGGGGGGGGGGGTGGTTGGGGGTGGGGGTATGTTTCAAAACATACCCATGAAGTTTGAGATGTTTTAAATTAAACCCTATAACTTTTTTTCTCACTTTTCTACCAAAGTGGACTTTTCTCTAAAACATTACCCTATATATACTTAAAATTTCATGTATATAGAACCTAATAAAAATTATATATAACCAATCTAAAATTAAAAATTATCATATATGTCCAATTACAATTTATACATAATTAAAACCTTAAAATACATATTAAATATCATTTGATTTTAAAATGACTATTATACCATTGTTTCTCTTTTCATTATAATCACACATATTGGTATTAGTTGGGTTCGAGTCAATTCGTGTTGAGGCTAAAAAAATATATCCGAAACCGACTAACCCGAGTTCTAAATAAAGTTGGGTTTGATTATGTTTTTTTAGCCTGAACCCGAATTGACCCGACCCCGACCAACCCGACTAACACCCTTATGTATGATTTTGATTAAAAGAGAAATGGTATAATGGCTATTTAAAAATCAAATGATATTTAATATATATTTTAAGATTTCCGTTTTAATTATATATAAATTAGGTATTTAGACATATGTGATAATTTTAAGTTTTAGATTGTATACATATAGTTTTTAAGTTATGTTGGATATATATGAAATTTTAAGTTTTAGATTGTGATATATATGAATTTCTCCGTTCAGATTTTAGTCTTGTACACTTAGGCTTCGTGAAGCTACACTTTTAGAGAAGGCTTTGTGCCATTTGCGTAAGCTGAAGCCTGAAACATATTTCGACTTATATATCAACAGAAGAGATAGCTAGACCGACTGTGAAAACAAGTCATTCTTAAGCCTTTGTGGGTTCTCTTTTTCATGCTTGTTCTTTACTCTCCTTTGTTGTGTTTGATCCATACGTTTCAATTCAAAGTATGTGTCAAAATGACATGTTTCAACCCTGGCTAGTTTCGACCCCTTCCCAACTCGCATGTCTCATCATCTCCACCATAGGCCAATTAACATCCGATAATATATTCGTTGTACACAAGGCGCAAGGGCTTAAGCAGTTAACATGTATACTTGATGTTAAAGACATTAGGATGATACTCACAAGACTGAAAGTAAACAGTATATATAAAAAAACATAACATTGGCTTCATTTATTCTCTTTTAGAAACTAGGAAAAAGAGCAGTAGAGTTTATCTACTTGAACATGATGTGCCAAAATGCATTCAATGTTCAGAACCTCAATTCTTGTTGGTACCATTACACGTGCCATAATCATCTAGTGATCTTAATAATGGTCACATATGCCTCCCTACTGTTACAAAGTTAAGAGATACACAAGTTAGGTGTGCATCTGATTTTGACCCATCAAATGACCCATCTTTACACTTTCAATTATTCGGGTCGTTTTTTTCTGTTAAAAACAAACTTCCACTTTTTCAGATTGTTAACATCCCAGAAGCGGGTCAAAAGGCTCCCAATCATGTGAATCGATATTGGAAATTTTACAGTTTTCTAGAATTTCCAAGTAGTTTCATAACGAAAAGTTAGAGGCGTCCATTAAATGATGTCTAATTGATGCACGATACGTATCAATGGCAGTGTTTTATTAGCCACCAAAAATTAATAACGATGGCAACATGTTACTGGTTACCGGCTTTGATTAATTAGCCTAGTCCAACATCTCAAAACACATGTAACTTGCAAACAATAGAACTTTTTCTAGTATTATATCAATCTGCTAAGATGGATGGTAGCTTAGTGTATTGAATGTGCACATGTTCTAAAACTAAATACAAAGACTACCAACTACATATATAAATGCATACATTAAGATTACAAATTATGAGCACAACCCATTATCATGAAGGGTATAGTTTGACGACTAACCTGCTTTAGAGGCGAATTCAAACACTTCATGGATAACGAATCTGACTATTCCTAACATATAATCTGCCAAAGAAACACACGAGACACAATTTTGTATTAGCACTCTATATGAATCCACTACAGTGTCACTTTACTTGCATAACAATTAGCAAAAATAGCATATAAGATAGACAATTGGCATGAACATCATTACAAATTTACAGATCTAAAACTTTGATTTAAATTTCACACTTTTGCACAATCGTAATAAAAAGTTTATTTTATCAAACCATCATTGAAGTCTACATCTAAGTAGTTGAAAACTGTCAACGTCATAACTCATCATAACTCATAATAAACACTTCTTCAAATATAAGAAAAAATCAGAGGACCATAGCCAAACTATTTGGGCACAATGCTTATATACATATTAAATTGTTCCCAGCTTCAGTGGGATTCAGATGCCCCTCTGTCCTTCATATCCAGGTGGAAATCTTGAAATAAAGACTATGTCTGAAACTAAAACAGACTTAGAGACATCAACAATCGAGGCTGTATTTTCTTGATCTCTCTTAATAGCGAGGTTGTTGCCACATTAAATAGTTGGTTTTCTAGAATATGCAGTAATAGTAGCTCGCTCACAGAAAAGCGTACACAAAGTTCATATTAGCATGTCGATATATCAAATTCCATATTAGCACCCATATTGATAAAGGTTGACAAATATTTACATGAAACTGAGTTTTTTTTTTGTTTTGTTTTGTTTTGTTTTTTTTTTGTTTTTTTGTTTTTTTTTTTTAATTATTATTATTATTATTATTTTTGAAAGATACATGAAACTGAGAATTTAATGACAAATATCACTTACACAGACAAGGCAATATTGACTACTCGATAATTTGCTGCTGTTTCAGCTCATTAAATAGTCAAGTTAAAGAGCTTGTAGTGTCATTCACAGCCTCATGCTTTCCCCCACACTGCTGCAACTGTTCTTGAAGACTCTGCACAAGTGTTTTGAGTTTCTGAATTTGTTTCTCCTGTGATAGTATTATCTGCAAAGGCAATATACAAGAGTTTTATAAACCAGTTATATAAAAGCCTATTAAATTACGATAACTATTCTAAGCATAGTTAACTGAAATGTATTAGCACACTCTATAAATGGTTCAGCAAGCATTTATCCAACACGAGTTCATGAAAAAGACATGTGAAGCAAAAATATATGTATGACTACATCTATGAGCAATTCACCTTCTAGTGCTTACATATGGTCTGTTGCAATATAGTAAAATTATATTTTCAGTTTACACGTGGTTTCTTTTCACTTTATTGGTTAGATGAGAGTAAACTAGCTAGTCAGTTAGTGTCTTTCGTGTTAAAAAGCAGAGATAAGTTTGACTAATTCTTTAGTGAAGAGGCATCCAACTGTAACAGGAATTCTGAGGTCTCAAAGGAAAATTAAGCAGTTATCACATGGAAGATTGTCCTAAAGCCGGAATTTATATAAACAAAGAACAGAACTCCTATTTCTCATGTCATCTGCTTTTGGACCATGAATCGCTAGTTGGGTTATTACGAATTATTAGCTATGCAAAGAAGACATATTATCTTGGATTTTCAGGCTAAGCATGCCAGATGTTAGAATCTTTGAACTAAGTGCTCAACTTGGTTGATCTGTGGATCCAATTAATCATGCAAGAAAATCAATATTCCCACTTATGGGCATAAAAGTGAGAGCCTAATCCACTATTCCACTTTATGGGAGAATATCGGAATCCCTTGGCTCCAAATGGTATCGACGACTCTTGGTTTGCTTAAAGGTCCAACTGTGGTATTTTCTCTGGTTGGTTAGCATAATATCATTCTTAGATAAAATCAACATCACGTTCCTTCAAATCTTGTGTTGATCTTGAACAAAAGAAAGAGTTCATGTTGGATAGAACCAACTTTCACCATATTATGGTTTAACCCCTAACTTTTTAGGCAATGGTTCCATCCCAAAAATTTATTTTTTACCTGTAAAAGAAGTTTGAATAGTGGGGTTCAACAAATGGTTTATACATGTTTGAATCGTGTAAATTAAACACAGGGACTACACAACTACAAAAGTGTAGTTTATGGATTACAGACTTGCACCACTACAAAAGAGTCATGGCACTTGATTAATACACCTAACATGTGCACATTGGGCACATATTAGCAAAACCCATAAACGAGAAATACCAGATCCTTCTTAAATTATTCCTACTCATCCTCCTAATGACACATGTGAGTCATCTATCTATATGTCTAGAAAATGGACCCACAATCTCCCACTCTTATGGATGACTGACATGGCGATAGGAGGACAATCAGGAAACAATATTAGGAGAATTTAGCATTTCTCTAAACATAACGACGGAAGTTGATCCACAATAAAACATGTCAGTATTAATAAGACGAAAAACAACACAAGGGATTGAATCACTGTCAGGAAATTGTAGGGATTAAACGCCAAGATGGCGAAAGTTGTTCATTTTTTATGCAACATTAACCCCAGAAAAAGAAGATTTAAGTATACAGCAGACATAGGGGTATTGACATTCTAACATTAAAAATCAAACCGGCTTTCTAAAACCCCTTGATCATAAGCCTTCCATAATTCAATGAGCACCATATATGGATCATTTCCGCCCTTCAATATCCTCATACCTTTTCATTAAGTATTTTGACAAGGATATGTCAACTTACGAGAACTAAATGCTAAGGAAAGCCCAACAAATTAGAGTATCTGGAGATAAGATAACTTATACGTTTTGTTTGATTAGTATCCATTACAGGACCAGGAGTGGGATGATAGAAGAGTAGTACCTACCCTTTTATAGGACTTCTTCTCTTGCAAGATATCAGTCACGTAACACCTTCCAACATTGAGCATCCTATAGCAACTATGCCTTGTGTATATACAGGTCACCCATGAGGGTGAGTCTTTGACTAAGATGCATACGGCCTAACCAGAGTATTCCTGTGACCTTTTCCGACCCTTTCCATGGCCAACCCCAAAATATTCACCTAGGGGGGTTTTAACTCTAGTCCTCTTGTGAGGACATCAGGTACCTAGGGAGGTTTATATGTGTAAATCAGTGAATGTCATATGATAATCATCTCACACCCCTCGTTGCACTTTCTATACTCCATACAATTGATGATCTGAGTCTATTTCATGAAGTTTTCTGTCAAGGATAAGTCTACATATGATAACTTAATCTGGGAACTCTAACAAAGTCATGACGAATAAGAATATGTAGAGATATTTTTTTATTTTGTTTGTACTTTGTAGTATCCATTATAAAATAATACATATCATAATAAACTATAAAATTAGACAGATGTGAGTGTAATTGTTGCATTTTTCCATTGTTTTAAGGAACTAAGAAACA
This sequence comes from Artemisia argyi, assembly GCA_030686995.1. NCBI lineage: Eukaryota > Viridiplantae > Streptophyta > Magnoliopsida > Asterales > Asteraceae > Artemisia > Artemisia argyi. Next base: position 40,265,388 of record CM060693.1, on the reverse strand, counting down.
TATGCACACAGTGATCCATTGGTTGGATGTCCGTCCAACATTACCAATCGATAAATCGCTAGCTTCAACATTCTTCATATATTCCACCACACATATCCATAATCACATTCTATTTTTGTTTATCAACTATTCTAACAAGTGTCTACATAGGATAATGCGGCTGCATATGCAAGGAATGTAGTAAGCAACTAAGCAAATAATATTATACTACGATAACTTGTTTGCAAATTCTAAAGAAGGCATACTGAATTAGGACTTCCCTTTAGTTGGACGTTGGTGCAACATTACCTTGATAAATTCTTACCTATAGATATTCTAAACCTAGCACACACGACACGAGCTATGCAAGCAGTCCAGCACAATCAATCATCTAGTAAACTATTTTCTGTCTCTTCAAAACTACACACTCGCTCAGTCACACTAATTTCATTTAATACGAGAGAAACCCCACCCGATCCACAGGCCACCCTGAAAGACCGAGGGAGCCTAGTAAGTCACTAGCCCTCGCTGATTCTAAATAATAACGCTAGCGGGGTGCTGCATTGTGATGATAATAAAACTAATGGCATCATAAATTAGTACTAAAGCAATTGAATCAACACAAGGTACTCGAGCACATAATACAGCATAGCAATTTAACGGAACCAGGGCTACGAAGTACGAAACATAACGAAAAAACGAGACAAAGCACTTGCCTTCTCTTTAACAGAATCCTGTCTATCCAAAATATACTGCTGTTTTCGCGAAACAACAGATGACCTGGCATCGACCTCGTTAACAATCTTCTGGTTCCAATCCATTTGAGTAGTCAACACCATCAATAACAGCAATGTAACTAACAAAAGTGGCCTTGACATTGTGTTACACAAACCAACTTTCCTAATTAATTATTACTACCTGGTATATTACAATATCCAAATTACATACATTAAGAAACTAGTTTAAGTTAAATGTAATTAAATTATAAAATGAGGTAAAAAAAATAAATATATAAAATAGTTGAAGAGGAATGGATTACCTTAAAAAAAAGGTAACTGATGTGGTGTCGGTGAAGAGGTTAGAGAATATGTGTGGATCGTCGGTAGTCGGGCAGTTTCAAAAGGTTGTCAACAGCTAACTGACGTTTGTGTGTTTCACATGTTAAAAAAAAAAAAAAAAAAAAAAAAAAAAAAAACCCCTTGGAATTGAATATTTTCTAGCATTTCCCATTTTTATAAAAATAATTTATGTGAAAAAAAGAATTTTAGAAATCTTTTTTCCTATGAAATGTGATTTTAGAAATATATATATATATATATATATATATATATATATATATATATATATATATATATATATATATATATATATATATATATATATATATATAAAGTGGGTCAATTTATTTATTTTCCTATGACATGTGATATTAGAAAGATTTTTAGAAATATATTTTAGCGGCCATAACATTACTCATTTATATGCACAAAATTTTAACACCAGCAAAATGCGTGACCGTTTAGACATACCTAAACATAAAAGTCATGACAAACGAGCAAATGCTCGTTGGCTCGTATAAAACAAAGTGAACGGCGTATAACATATACATGTATTTGTCTACCGTTTACACGTAACTCACCAACGCTATAGAGCCTGAATGTAAGAATGAGTAGAAGACCCGAAATCCTAATACCGAAATGATAATGGTGTGTAGGTTTTTATTATTATTTTTTTTTAAAGCAAGATAATCGTGTGTAGTTACTAGATAACTAATGTCTTTTTGATGTAGGAATGCTTAGTTTACGCACACCACAAATATACATATGTGTTGTTGCAGTATGTGCATTACAAATGTGATTTTGAGGTGTTAACATAAATTTTGGTGATGTGCATATCCACAAAAGGCGTAGATCGATGGGGCACCCAGACCCAGGCATCACCGGGCTGCCGACATGACATTCACCAAGGTCCAAGCCCCATGCAATAGCCTCATATCCCAACAAACTAATTAGTCAAGAGTTTGGATTGAACCCAGGCCATTTTCCACAAAGCCCATTAATTGGTCAACTGAACGTTTGCATATCACCTCCCTAGTCTGTTGAAGCAACATTATCAAGATCTCATAGTGTTTTAATGATGACAAATAAACCTTCGAAACACATAAAATAACAAATGGTAGCTAAAATTCCCCGAACCAACATCTGCTCCTGACGCGTTGGCCACGTGTTGACGCGTGGCTGACGCGCCAGGCTTCTGATGTTGTCGGGACGAATTTTGAAATTCGTCTTTCCCCTTACCCGACAAATGTGGATCTTTCAATTCATATGTGCTTAATTGAGATCACTCGAAACGAGATTTGAGATTAGAGAGATCCAACTTTTAAAACACCTATGTACGGGAAAACGCCAACTCATGTTTTCTAAACTCTCGCCTCTAGCCAAGGCTTTTCTAAACTTGGGGAGCTTATACATTTCACGAAACATCACGTGAAAGCATTCATATGCTCATATCTCGTACTTACGTCTTCTCTAATTACGTAACGGGTTTACTCCCTTATTGGTCAAACTAAGTCAAAGGTCACTTTGCGTAAACGCATCCTTTCCCGTTTGGGTTATGCTTTACATCATGGCAAAGCACTTGGCTTGTTTGTACCAAGGTGTTAATTGAGTACGTCAAGTCATGGAAAGTCACGAGTTATGAAACTATGGATTCTCGACGTCGTATTACTTGTAATTATAAGTAACCTATGATTTTCTCAACTCTAAACCTTCTCTTCTTAATGACAATTAGATTATTTCTTAATCTCCTCTTAATCTTATTTTTACAAAAGACAAAACCACCAAATCTCCCACAATCCTTCCCAAAAAATCCTTTTCCAACAACCTCTTATAATATTCCCTTAGACTTCTTACACCTTTGTACTTTTGTCTCCTCACAAACTCCCACATAATATTACCTCTTACATATTCTCTTACACCTCTTACATATTCTCTTACGCCACTTACACACTCATACTTTTTGACTCATACACTCTCCCACACAAGATTCCCCTCACTTTATACATTCCCTATACACCTTTCTCATACACCAATACATACACTTCCCTATACACACATACACTTTTTCTACACACACCTTTATATTCAAAATACACACACTTCACTCACATACCTCTCTTCACACACACAAGGCTCCTCATCATATCAACCTTACACATTCCTTACACATACAACTCATTCTTACACAAATCATATCCAACCAACTCATTCTCTTACACACCTCAACAACTTTATTTTCAAAATACACACACTACTCACAACCATCTCATTCTCTGCACACACTAGGCTCCCCATCACATCCAACACTTACATATTCCATTACATACATCTCCTCCAAGGAAGAACGAGAATATCGCAAGGATTTATTCAATGATCCCGAGACACCATGTATCCTTGGCTCACCCCTTATTAAAGTAGGTGATCCCTCTAACATCAACATACCATGCAACATTGGGCATATGCATGTATGGAAAGCTTATATCGATCCTAGGTCTCCTATTAACATCATGACTAGGACTTATTATAATTGGGTAATGAAGAAACAACTTGGTTATAGGATAATGCCCAATAAGAATCTGATAAGTAATTTTGTGGGAAGAGTGAAAGGATTGCATGTGATTATTGGAAACTTCACTTATGAGACCGACTTTGTGATAGTGGAGGATACTCGTCCGGTGATAGATGATTGCCTAAGTCAAGTAGTGTTCGGAAAACCATTTGTTGAGACCTCTAAGATGAGTTATGATCCGACTCTAGGGATAGTTAGGTTCAAGAAAGAGAATGATGAGATTGCTTACCAAATGCCTTATAAGATTGAACAATACCGCCTCCTATCGAACATAGAAAAGGAACACAAACAAGCGGTTTACTATAGGAATGATGAGGATAGACGTAGAGGAGTTGAATATGTTATGAATAGGATACTTGGTTTCTACAAAGAATGCTTGCAACTAGGTCCGGAATACAAAACTAATATAGGAGATGACCTAGAGAGTGAAACCAAGGATGAGGTCACGTAATAACCCATGACCTTAAGTCTAGCTACAAGACTCGTAAAATAAAGAAATGCGCTTCTTGGGAGGCAACCCATGCTTTGTGTGATTTTTAAATTGTTTGATTGTTATTTGTTTCCGTATGCATGCTTTATTTTTATTGTTGGTAGATCATGTTTCAAAACTAAAATGGTGAAAATGCTTTATTTTGTCGTTTGGCTTAGTCTTAACTTCATCCAAAGGTATTTCGCAAAAGCTAAGTGTAAGGGGAAACCCCAAGTATGTTTTTAAGAAACAAACTCGTTCATGATTCTCCACAATATTAAATGAACATGTATATTCGTGTTTGTTAGAGTCAAATGCTTGTATCGAGTCATAATGATGTTTTGCAGGATTTTTCAGGAAGTAGGACAAAGTTTTTCCAGAAATTTTCCGGAAACTTAACATAAGGATTTCTGCAGGTCACTTCTGACGGCGCCAGGAAGAAATTCCTGACGGCGTCACGTGTAAAATTCTGGCAATTTTACCAGTTTTGTTTTTCTAACGGAGTTTTAAAATTTTTGTCGAATCTTTAGTTTTATAATCTCCAGGAAATCTGCAAACACTCATTCCACAAGCATTATATCTTACTTTGTTTTCTAGGATTTATTATCATATATAGATTGCCGCCGATTTTACGCGAGGTTGCCTTGTTTGTTTTCTCAGGTTTAACAGGTTGGGTTTGACAAGAAGATGATTTACATTCTGGAAGGGAAGCTTTGATTGTTCATTTTCTTGGAGGAAGATCTAACCTTGTTACCACATTATCCATACCGAGCGAATCAAGGGAGTATTTGATTTCATTCTTTTACCTGTTTTTACTTTTACATTCTTTACTTGAACATTGGGGACCATGTTCATCCTAAGTGTAAGGGGAGGGTAAATGATGATACCTTATAGATAAACTTTCACTTGAGTTTGTTTGTTTGATGGTAGGTGTGTAATAAAACTATGAGAAATATTTGTTAGTGTAATTTTAGCGCCAAACTTAAAATTTTTTACAACATTTAGGAGTGAAACTTTAGCCATAGCAAGCGTCTCATGGATAGGAGATTGTATGACTAGCACAAAACCGTACTATTCAGAAAAATTTTCCACCCAAATATGTGAGGTTCGCCTTTAGATTTGATAGGAAAAACATTTACTATTAGTGCTTATGTGTGTACCGGTAGCATTTAGATTCTAGAACTTGCGTTAGTGATGCATCCCGAGACCGCTAGTGAGACTACATTCGTGTGGTAGGATTTACTACATGATAAGAGGCATTAGGATCACCCTTGTGTTAAACCCGTATCATAATTACTTGACCATTTAAGTCATATTACTTGGCTAGTAAAGTCAACTAATTTTTCCCACACCTTAGCGTTGTACTCATTTTTAGTACACGAAACCCCTAGTACACCCCTCCGAGCCTATCTTTTTCGTTTCTAACTTTAAGCATCTTACTTAAAGGAAGAATTTGTTACAACCCACTTAAATGTACACCTAAATTGCCTTAACCTTCCGTGTATGCACTCATCTTTAGTGCATTATTGTTATTTGTTTAAACCCTTAGTTAATTATCTAATTGATTACATGGTTGCTAAGTCAAGTCATATCCATGTACATATTGTTTTGAGACGATTGGGACTCATGGGTAAAGTACTATTGTTATAGAGTAATGAGGAAGAACATCATTTTATTACCCCCATATGTGCGTTAATTAAAAAAAGTACTCCAAGTGTTTTGATTATCTTGATTCGAGTCATTAGATTAGTTTATTGTAAAGTATGTAAAAATTCAAGTGTAAGGGGAATGTTCATTCCCTATGATGTATTATTTTGGATGGTAGGGTAAGAGTGTATGAAAAAAAAAAAAAAAAAAAAAAAAAAAATCGAAAAAATTAAGATAAAAAAAATAGGAAAAAAAAGAGAAAAAACATACGGACTACCATCCCGTTTCATTTTATGTTTGTTTTATGTTTTTGATATTTTTGATTTATTAGCTTAAGTCGAGTCTAGTCTTGGCTTAGCAACGCCATATTGTACATGTAATTAACCAAGATTATTAACTCGCCACCAGTAAAGATTGCCTATATCCAACAAAACCGTGTATTCCATATCCCTACACCTAACGTTATAACCCTTTAAAAGTCCTCTTTGATAGTTTATCCTAGGTGCTTACGCCATGTGGTGGAGGTTTGATCATTTCCCAAGCCTATGGTAATCTATTTTGTTATGACAGGTAGTGAGAGATGTTTTCCATTTCCATATTGTGATATATACTTTATTACACTCGAGAGATGTGAGTATCTAAACACTATTTGTGAGGTGCTAGTATATGACCTCCGTGCTTGTCTTTGGTCCTTAGTGGAACGGTTATTTGTTGTAATTACTTTTATATTAGTGTTAAATGACCCCTAACTTGTATTTTGATTAGAATAAAAACGCATTTGCTTGAGGACAAGCAAATCTCAAGTGTAAGGGTATATGATAAGGCGAAAAATGATCCGTTTTTAGGGGGTCATTTAAGCCGGAATTGGAATTTATTTGATCAAATATTGCCCTAAATCGTCCCTTTTGTGATTTTAGGTACTTTGGGAGTGAATTCTGGAAAAGGAAGCATTTTGTACGTTTTTGAAGCATAAAAGTGAAGAAAACGGCAAAGTCTTAATTTTCCTTGCTGGAAACAGTAGATGACGGCGTCAAGAAGGATTTGATGATGTCGTCAAGAGCAATTTTGGTGACGGCCCAGAGAAAACGTGACGGCGTCTGAACAAGGGCGTCAAGAGTAAAAGTGGTGACGGCCAAGAGCAGAAATATACATGACGGCGTCAGATCTGGATCTAGGCAATCCGATAAGATTTTTGGCGGCGAGATGACGGCGTCAGAACTTTCCTCTTGACGCCGTCACCTCGTGAAATATATATATATATATATATATATATATATATATATATATATATATATATATATATATATATATATATATATATACACTTTTCTAATTTTCATTCATTAAGGAGGAACTTGTGTGGAGAATTCTAGGGCCGAACTTTATAAACCCTAGCTCGTTTATAACAGTATTTTCAAGGGTTTTCACCCCTTGAAACCCTTCATGTTCAATTGAGATAAGTATCATTTCAATTTATTCAATATGTCTATATGTTGTTTGAATATATCTTACGCTTGTCTTGATTTTAACATGCTAGGCTAGATCTTTTGTGTGTTTGCTTAGATGTAATGAAACCTAGATGTTGATTATAGGTTGATTGCTTGTTTAAAGTTGTAATGGATGAATGATTTCAATGTTAGGCTTAAGAAAACTGGCAGATCTCCATTGTGTAACTTGCATGAACATCTTAAGAAACATGAACCGATGTGTACTAGGTTTTTATTGGTTGTATTTAATGCATGAGCGAATTCTAGTGATCCCATGTTAGGAGCTTCTTGCAAGCTCGGCATAGGAGTGAAGTAGGAGCTTATAGAATTGGGGAAGTAAGTACGCCACCCCATGATTGGTATTAAGGAATATAACCCGTCATCCACACAACTGTAACAAGTAATTAACCTGTAAAAGATATCTATGGAGTAGTGAAATCTAAGTAAACACAATTCTCCCATATATTGTTCACACCACTAGTTTAATTTAGTTTATTTACACTTATGGTATGTCACACCCCCAGAATCGGGTCCAGCGGAAGCATACATGTAGTTGGGGTGTAACTCAATTGGTATTACAACACAAGTTCAAAAATGGTTTTCACTTGAATCATTTAGAATAAAATAGCTTAATAAAAAAATGTTGAGTTTACATTTTTAAAAGTAGTGCGGAAGTAGGCCTTTAAAATACTTTTAAACGGTCCCCAAATGAATATCAGAGTCTTCTATGACCATGCCATGCCCTGCCAAAACCTCCAGTAGCGTGCCATTGCTTAAAACCTGAAAATACATGCTAAAACGTCAGCATAAAGCTGGTGAGTTCATAGTTTTAAGTAAACAAGTATTTCCCGTAAACAAGTGTTTCCAGAAATCAAGTATTTCCCAGCAAAGGCATCGTAAATCCACTCAGTTACAAGTCCCGCCATAAGAGACTTGTAACCTGTGTGTTTACAACCCACTGCCAAAAGTAATATGTTTAAGTAAACAAGTCATTTGCGGAACACGAGATTTTCAGTAGCAAGACAATATAACAAATACAATGTCACAGCTAAAAATAAGGTATACAGTGCCTAAAGCTCATGACCCCGAAGCTCGACGTAATCGTATGCAATCAAGCATAAAATGCCCCAAGTAAGTGTTTGCCAAACACTCGGAAGTAATCCGAATGATATGCGTCCGTTTAACAGGTTGGCGCGACCAACTCGGACGGGGTGTCAACCCAAATAGATCTATCCACAGCATTCGCGCTCACACGCATGTAATTAACGGTTCATGATAAAGGGGACTTCAGTGGCAGTAATAGGTAACTCAGGCAAAGTAACAGTTTTATATTTATGTCCGCAAAAGCAAGAACTTGTGTTCATAAGAAAGAAATCAAGGATGGAATAAGTAATTCATAAAGTATTCAAGTATTCAATCAAGTATTTCAACCATCCAGTAATGTTTGAGAAAATGAATCGCATTCAAGTAAAACAAGCATTGAATTTAAATAATAAGGAGCATGTATCTTCCCCCAAAACAGTTGTGAAACAAGTAAAAGTAGGGGTTATGAACTCACCTGGTGCAATAGCTACGATGACAACAATGAATACACAGAAATGAGGCACGATCTCTAACCGCAACCTAATATGAATGATATGATCTAATGTAAGAAATGAAGTAATGCTACACATGCAAATACGTATGTTATCGATACCACTCATTAGTTTTGAAAATAACGTTTATCGTCGACAAATACGTTTTTGACGTCTCGTTAGGTTAATAACCACTTTTCATGGAAATAGGTTGAGACGGTACTCCACGATCCTTGTTTGGTGTCTTATCGGCAGATATAAGGTTTTCGTCGCAAAAATAGCATTTTCGTTACTTGAAAATATGCCCAATATGGCCTCGTAAAACTAGTCGCGAAATATTGTACGTTAAGTGTTAATGGTCTAGCTCGGCGTTTTTGAAAACCTTGTAACAATATCTAGAAGTCGTGTCATTTAACTTTTGGCGATACGGGTCTCGATCGATGAGAAAATCGACTCTTATTGTTGTTACTTGAAAGTATTATGTTCAATACTTAGAAAATTTCATTATAGTAAAAGCTGTCAAAATATATATAGTTTATCGGGTATATAGATGAGGTCGTAGTTTATTCGTTATAAGTCTATTCGACGAACGGCCAAATGATTTGAAAAGCTTGTTGGAAGATCTTGATTTCATAAAACTACGGCTCGGACTCAAATTGATCCAATCATGAAGAAAAACAGCCGAGAAAGTGGTGTCTCGTAAATACAGTTTTGCGGCAAAAATAATAATAGAAAGCTGATGGAAATATATATATATCGTCTAAGTTCAAACGCTTGTATCTATTTCGTTATAAGCTCGTTTTCTACGTTCTTTATATCCCCGCGAAGGTATTCAAGTATACTTTAGGTTTTTCAAGGTCTCGGCTAGTCTAGATGTCATTAGATCTCAGTTTTTCTTAACTAGAAAATCGGGACAGATTCATATTTTAGAAAATATAGTTTTTGTCGTTAAAATTGAAAATGGCATATCTTTTTCGTCGTAACTCGGATTTTAGTGATTCAAGCGGCCACGGTTTCGTTTTTGAAAGTATTTTCTGAATATCTAACCCAATGTTACCCGGAAACCCCTGAGTTTTCTGAAATTGGCGATTTTGGACAGAACCTATATTTGAAAGTATTTTTCGTTGTTAATATTCGGAAAATCATATCTCCTTCGTTATTAACTCGTTTTTATCCCCGTTTTCGGCCATAGTTTCGTCTCGGAATGTATTTTCTAAATCTTTGGTCCAAAGTTACACCCTAGACTCTAAGTTTCCCACGTTTTGCAAATAGGGACAGTAGGTAATATATAGTTTCAAAAATCGATTTTCCTAGTTAGTAACTTGTTCAAGGCTTAACCAAACTATCTCAAATCAACTCCACAAATACCCAATCCTACCATACACCTTCTTAGGGTGTCATGGGTTCCTAGACATCACCAATCTTAGTGGATCTAATGAGATTGCTAGAAAATATATAAAGTAGATATTTAAAAGAGTAGAAAAGATTGTTAGTAACTTACTTTGAAAGATTAGAGAGCTTGGATGAGTAGAAACCTAATAACCTTGAGTTTTTATATCAAAACCCCAACAAGGATCACTAAATGAACTTGAATATTACTTGATCTTGAAAAATCAATGGTGGATGGTGGTGGTTCTTGTGGTGGTCGATCCAAGAAGAAGAGAGAAAGAGATGAGATTTTGCTAGTTGCTTGTATAAATAAGAAAATATCTATGTCTTGTATATATATTTTATTTTTAGACAAAAAGGACTAGTATTAATGGTAGCAAGTGAAAATTTTCAATTGTGTAAGTGATTGGAATGGGGTGGATGAGTATGTAAGAAGTTATTGGACTTTTGATGTAGTTTAGGTAGATATTTAGTGTTATAAATGATACCGGGGTACCGAGTTTACTAGAAATAAAGTTTAACTGTATCAAATAAAATGTGACGACATTGTAAAAATTATAAAATTACATTCCTGATAAGAGTCGGGTGTTAAAATAATTATCGTGTTGAAATATCGTGATTCGACGTAATTATAGTCGTTTACCGGAAAATATAGCAATAGGTCTCAAAACACCGGGTAAATTAATAATATAAATTTTATATTATTATAATGAGTATGAAAATATATTAGGATCGTAGACGGAAGTATCGGGTATATATTAGTAGTAAAAACTGAGTGGTAACGTTAATTACAAATTAAGCATACGTATATAGAAATAATGCATATCCGTGTAGGGCCTAAAATGTGATGATGATGTAACCGAGAATATGTAGACTACTCCAGTCTATATGACGTGTCATTAATGAATGATGCATGAATTCACAGCGAAACCACATTGGTTACGCAAATTTGAAGACTCGTAAACTCAGTTTACGATGAAATGAACAGCAATCATGAATAGTGATTTCCTTCCGGAAATGAATAGTGTCATATGAATAGTAAAATTTTGAAACACTTCTCGGAATCACAAACTGACTCCGAAAACGATGAATAGTGACCGGTGAATAGTAAATGATGAATAGTATTGATGAATAGTGAATAGGAGAAATGTCCTGAAAATGCGGGTTGTTACAGTCTCACCCCCTTAAAAGGAACTTCATCCCGAAGTTCAGTTTGTGTTGGTCTCTAGAGTGGTATTAGTTAAAAGGTGATGATATTATCGTGTAAGCTTCTGAGCTCTAACAAGGTTCAAGTCTGACGGCCACTAGGCCTACTCTGTCAGAAATCGTAAATGGTTCAGTGTATATCGGGTTTAACTTTCTGAAGTTTTCTGAAGGGTATCATGCCTTTCCTAGGCAGAATTTTCAACGTAATCATGCCACGAACTTGAAATTCTAGTGGTTTACCGCTTATCGAACTTGTAATTGATTCTTGATTTGTAGGAAATTCCAGGTTATTTCATGAATGCTTACGGGACTAGTGAGTTGGGCTTTTCCAAGTTTTGATCCGTCAATGGATGTTGACACTTCGACCATAGAGTGCATCAAATGGTGTAGTCTCTAAGCTCGTGTGGTAACTATGGTTATAAAGGAATCTGATTTATGGCAAATGGTTAATCCAACTATTTCTAGAGTCAATCACTCATGCTTTGAGTATATCTTCCTATGTTTGAATCGTTCTCTGACCATTGGTCTGTAGATGATAGTTGGTGTGGTTCCAAAGGAATCTTAATGTAATCGCTAGGAGTTTGAAGTGAATTAAATTTCTCTATTAGGAATAATTGAAATGGGTATCATGAATCTTGTAGAGAAACTTACAAGGTTAAGTCTGTCAAAGGGTGTTTTTGAAAGTAATAGATTAGGATAAGGTTGTGATTCTCCGCAGGATGTCATGAATTGAGTCTTTATCCACCTACGGTGCTTAGTCTCCATTACTAAGATTTTCCCCAAGTTATAGGTCATCAACTCACAAACTCCTAAAGGTATAAGTGAGGTAATATAATGATTGATTTTCAAAGTTTGTTTTGAGTTTGTGTTTTGTTCATAAACCTTCCCCGAATAAATGAATTTACAAGTTTAAGTAAACGGCTTTTTAGGTAACATCCTTCTTGATGTTTCAAAATTTAGTAGTTATGCAATATAGGAAAATTTTCAACATAAGGTGGATAGTATGATTTACCAAAGATCGATGTTTAAAATTTTGTAACATTCAATTAGTGTTGTAAAAGATTAGCCAAAAGGAATTTGCTTGTCAAAATAAGTGCATCAGAAGAGTATTTCTTACAAGATATATGTTTTGTATAACGGTAGTTTTGGAGAAAATCCATTTAAAAATGAAAGTATTAAGAGGATAAAATAGCCAGGTATGTATGTATGCACAAATGCATAGGTGTCTAACATGTTTGAATAAGGGCTATTGGTGAGGACATGTTCAATCTATAGTCTCGGTTAAGAGGTTGGATTTATCTCTATGGTGTTGCTTAGTGAGCACTCGTATCTAAACAAATCCTGTAATTCAGTCAAGCCAATACTTTTCAGATTATAGAATTTTGGTGATCAGGCCAGTGATAGTGGTTCGGATAGTTTTGTGATATCCTGAGATTCATGTTGAGTTTTGAATAGTCTTAATGTACCGAGGGATCCTCCTCATAGATGGTATGGAAAGTCTTTCCTAGAGTGATCATTGATAATATCCACTTATCAATATAGGGAGTAGTGAGTAATGAGTGACATAGGAATCTACAGGGTGTCACCTAATTCCTTATATATATATGGGGGTGGGGAAAAGAAATGATAGTGATGGTGAGAAGGGAAGAGACTGTGACAACTGCAACAGAATGAGATTGTGACAAAAGAAAATACTGTGATATGAGTGTATCGTGCATAAATATGAAAGTTCATGAAATAAAATGACTAGCTGACATGCTTCCAATCGGTGGTTTACGAAGTGATGAAAAGTATGAAGGTTCCAACAACGAGAGTATACACACACATGAATGAAACATTTGGAAATGAGTTGAGAATTCAATCCAGACATAATCTTATTATAACCATTCTCAGTGTTGCAAAATTCATTTCTGAGTCAGACATAGGTGGTCAGCCTATATCTCACTATCCCGGGTTGAATATAAATGACCAGTCTATATTCCATCGAGGTTCCATGAATTCTAAAATACTCAGTTCAGTTATACTAATACCATGTCCTTCACAAATACCAAGACGTTCTGAAAGACAAAAGCAGGTGACCAAACTCGAGGTCAAATGATGAAACTATGCAAGGAAAAACATAACACGGTGACATATATGATACGTGAACATGCTTATATGAAAGACAATTATAGTAATCAACTATAATAATATGAATATAATATACCAGATAATGAGATAACAATCTCATCACCTAAGTCAGCAACTAACCACAAATGAGGCTTCAGCTTGGAAGGCAGGCACGTGACGGTCATAGGGTTAAGTTTTCGTAAAAGTAGCTATAGTCTAGGTTTTAAAAACACTTAGTTCGCTATAGCCAAAGCTCTGATACCAATCTGTCACACCCCCAGAATCGGGTCCAGCGGAAGCATACATGTAGTTGGGGTGTAACTCAATTGGTATTACAACACAAGTTCAAAAATGGTTTTCACTTGAATCATTTAGAATAAAATAGCTTAATAAAAAAATGTTGAGTTTACATTTTTAAAAGTAGTGCGGAAGTAGGCCTTTAAAATACTTTTAAACGGTCCCCAAATGAATATCAGAGTCTTCTATGACCATGCCATGCCCTGCCAAAACCTCCAGTAGCGTGCCATTGCTTAAAACCTGAAAATACATGCTAAAACGTCAGCATAAAGCTGGTGAGTTCATAGTTTTAAGTAAACAAGTATTTCCCGTAAACAAGTGTTTCCAGAAATCAAGTATTTCCCAGCAAAGGCATCGTAAATCCACTCAGTTACAAGTCCCGCCATAAGAGACTTGTAACCTGTGTGTTTACAACCCACTGCCAAAAGTAATATGTTTAAGTAAACAAGTCATTTGCGGAACACGAGATTTTCAGTAGCAAGACAATATAACAAATACAATGTCACAGCTAAAAATAAGGTATACAGTGCCTAAAGCTCATGACCCCGAAGCTCGACGTAATCGTATGCAATCAAGCATAAAATGCCCCAAGTAAGTGTTTGCCAAACACTCGGAAGTAATCCGAATGATATGCGTCCGTTTAACAGGTTGGCGCGACCAACTCGGACGGGGTGTCAACCCAAATAGATCTATCCACAGCATTCGCGCTCACACGCATGTAATTAACGGTTCATGATAAAGGGGACTTCAGTGGCAGTAATAGGTAACTCAGGCAAAGTAACAGTTTTATATTTATGTCCGCAAAAGCAAGAACTTGTGTTCATAAGAAAGAAATCAAGGATGGAATAAGTAATTCATAAAGTATTCAAGTATTCAATCAAGTATTTCAACCATCCAGTAATGTTTGAGAAAATGAATCGCATTCAAGTAAAACAAGCATTGAATTTAAATAATAAGGAGCATGTATCTTCCCCCAAAACAGTTGTGAAACAAGTAAAAGTAGGGGTTATGAACTCACCTGGTGCAATAGCTACGATGACAACAATGAATACACAGAAATGAGGCACGATCTCTAACCGCAACCTAATATGAATGATATGATCTAATGTAAGAAATGAAGTAATGCTACACATGCAAATACGTATGTTATCGATACCACTCATTAGTTTTGAAAATAACGTTTACCGTCGACAAATACGTTTTTGACGTCTCGTTAGGTTAATAACCACTTTTCATGGAAATAGGTTGAGACGGTACTCCACGATCCTTGTTTGGTGTCTTATCGGCAGATATAAGGTTTTCGTCGCAAAAATAGCATTTTCGTTACTTGAAAATATGCCCAATATGGCCTCGTAAAACAAGTCGCGAAATATTGTACGTTAAGTGTTAATGGTCAAGCTCAGCGTTTTTGAAAACCTTGTAACAATATCTAGAAGTCGTGTCATTTAACTTTTGGCGATACAGGTCTCGATCGATGAGAAAATCGACTCTTATTGTTGTTACTTGAAAGTATTATGTTCAATACTTAGAAAATTTCATTATAGTAAAAGCTGTCAAAATATATATAGTTTATCGGGTATATAGATGAGGTCGTAGTTTATTCGTTATAAGTCTATTCGACGAACGGCCAAATGATTTGAAAAGCTTGTTGGAAGATCTTGATTTCATAAAACTACGGCTCGGACTCAAATTGATCCGATCATGAAGAAAAACAGCCGAGAAAGTGGTGTCTCGCAAATACAGTTTTGCGGCAAAAATAATAATAGAAAGCTGATGGAAATATATATATATCGTCTAAGTTCAAACGCTTGTATCTATTTCGTTATAAGCTCGTTTTCTACGTTCTTTATATCCCCGCGAAGGTATTCAAGTATACTTTAGGTTTTTCAAGGTCTCGGCTAGTCTAGATGTCATTAGATCTCAGTTTTTCTTAACTAGAAAATCGGGACAGATTCATATTTCAGAAAATATAGTTTTTGTCGTTAAAATTGAAAATGGCATATCTTTTTCGTCGTAACTCGAATTTTAGTGATTCAAGCGGTCACGGTTTCGTTTTTGAAAGTATTTTCTGAATATCTAACCCAATGTTACCCGGAAACCCCTGAGTTTTCTGAAATTGGCGATTTGGGACAGAACCTATATTTGAAAGTATTTTTCGTTGTTAATATTCGGAAAATCATATCTCCTTCGTTATTAACTCGTTTTTATCCCCGTTTTCGGCCATAGTTTCGTCTCGGAATTTATTTTCTAAATCTTTGGTCCAAAGTTACACCCTAGATCCTGAGTTTCCCACGTTTTGCAAATAGGGACAGTAGGTAATATATAGTTTCAAAAATCGATTTTCCTAGTTAGTAACTTGTTCAAGGCTTAACCAAACTATCTCAAATCAACTCCACAAATACCCAATCCTACCATACAACTTCTTAGGGTGTCATGGGTTCCTAGACATCACCAATCTTAGTGGATCTAATGAGATTGCTAGTAAAAATTGTAGATCTATGTTTATAAACAAAAATAAACAATAAGTGGTATGGATCATAGTATATTTGCATGTTTTTGTTATTAGATCATGAAAATATATAAAGTAGATATTTAAAAGAGTAGAAAAGATTGTTAGTAACTTACTTTGAAAGATTAGAGAGCTTGGATGAGTAGAAACCTAATAACCTTGAGTTTTTATATCAAAACCCCAACAAGGATCACTAAATGAACTTGAATATTACTTGATCTTGAAAAATCAATGGTGGATGGTGGTGGTTCTTGTGGTGGTCGATCCAAGAAGAAGAGAGAAAGAGATGAGATTTTGCTAGTTGCTTGTATAAATAAGAAAATATCTATGTCTTGTATATATATTTTATTTTTAGACAAAAAGGACTAGTATTAATGGTAGCAAGTGAAAAATTTCAATTGTGTAAGTGATTGGAATGGGGTGGATGAGTATGTAAGAAGTTATTGGACTTTTGATGTAGTTTAGGTAGATATTTAGTGTTATAAATGATACCGGGTACCGAGTTTACTAGAAATAAAGTTTAACTGTATCAAATAAAATGTGACGACATTGTAAAAATTATAAAATTACATTCCTGATAAGAGTCGGGTGTTAAAATAATTATCGTGTTGAAATATCGTGATTCGACGTAATTATAGTCGTTTACCGGAAAATATAGCAATAGGTCTCAAAACACCGGGTAAATTAATAATATAAATTTTATATTATTATAATGAGTATGAAAATATATTAGGATCGTAGACGGAAGTATCGGGTATATATTAGTAGTAAAAACTGAGTGGTAACGTTAATTACAAATTAAGCATACGTATATAGAAATAATGCATATCCGTGTAGGGCCTAAAATGTGATGATGATGTAACCGAGAATATGTAGACTAATCCAGTCTATATGACGTGTCATTAATGAATGATGCATGAATTCACAGCGAAACCACATTGGTTACGCAAATTTGAAGACTCGTAAACTCAGTTTACGATGAAATGAACAGCAATCATGAATAGTGATTTCCTTCCGGAAATGAATAGTGTCATATGAATAGTAAAATTTTGAAACACTTCTCGGAATCACAAACTGACTCCGAAAACGATGAATAGTAAAATGATGAATAGTGACCGGTGAATAGTAAATGATGAATAGTGAATAGGAGAAATGTCCTGAAAATGCGGGTTGTTACATGGTATTTTATTTTGATTGCATCTTAGTTATTGGGTTAGTTGACTAGCAACTAATTCCGTCCACTCTTCCAAAACCCGAGATTTTTATTTGCTTTTATAAGATATAAAAAATACAAAAAGAATCATCCCTCACCTCTAGACCTAGTTTTTAAGCTTTCTAATCCTAGCGACACTATTCCTGAGTTGAACGATCAATCCCTCGGTACTTGTCACTATACTATACTACAACGATCAGGTACACTGCCTGGTGGGGATTGTAAGCTTCTCGAGATCCATCAAGAGGTAAATCCTGGTGCAACTCACACGCATTACAAACACAAAGAAAACCTAGCCTAGCATGTTAAAGAGAAGACAAGCGTAAGATATAATCAAACAACACATAGACATATTGAATGATTTGATGAAAGACTTATCTTCAATTAATCATGGATGAAACAAGGGTTTGAAACCCTCAAAATATCAGTAAAATTCGTCTAGGGTTTACTCCCTTCAAAGTTGCACACAATGAATGAAAACTAGAAAACTATATATACATTTTACATCCTGACGGTGTCAAGAGTAAATTCTGACGCCGTCAACTCGCCGCCAAAATAATATTCGTATTGCTTAGATCCATTTCTGACGCCGTCACTCTTTGCATACTCTGGGTCGTCTCTCTTTGTGATATACGTGACGGCCTTGGCGACCCAAAAGGGTGATGCCGTCACGACTCCTTTAGAAAACTCTCTGGCGCATCATATGTATTTGATTTATCCACCTCTTTGTCAAGTCTTGACGCCGTCATTAGCATCCTGTGATGCCGTCATGTACAATTTTCAGCATGATTTTGAGACTTTGTCGTTTTCTTCACTATTTCGCTCAAAAAACGTCCAAAATGCTTCCTTTTGTAAATTTCCTCTCAAAAGTACCTAAAATGACAAAAAGAACGATTTAGGGCAATATTCGATCAAATAATCTCGACTTTAGCCTTAAATGACCCCCCAAAAGCGGTACACTTTTCGTCTCATCAAATAACCTTACAACCCCCACCAGGCAGTGTACCTGATCGATGTAGTATAGTATAATGACAAGTACCGGGGGATTGATCGTTCAGCTAGGAATAGTGTCGCTAGGATTAGAAAACCTAAAGACTAGGTCTAGAGATGAGGGATGATTCTTTTTGTATTTTTATATTTTTTAGAAAGCAAATTAAAATCTCGGGTTTTAAGGATTTGGGCAGAATTAGTTGCTAGTCAACTAACCCAATACTAAAGATGCTATCAAAATAAAATACTAAAAATGAAAATAAACTATATTAAACTAAAGTTGTGAGCAATATGTGGGAGAAATGTGTTTACTTAGATTTCACTACTCCCTAGATATCTTTTACACGTTAATTACTTGTTATAGTTGCGTGGATGACGGATTGTATTCCTTAATACCATTCATGGGGTGGCGTACTTACTTCCCCAATCCTATGAGTGCCTACTTCACTCCTATGTCGAGCCGGCTAAGAAGCTCCTAACATGGGATCATTAGAATTTACTCATGCATTTAATACAACCAATAAAACCTAGTACACATCGGTTCATGTTTCCTAAGACGTTCAAGCATGTTACACAATGGAGATCTGCCAGTTTTCTTAAGCCTAACATTGAAATCATTCATCCAATACAACCATAAACAAGTAATCAATACATAATTAATATCTAGGTTTCATTAGATCTAAGCAAACACAAGATAGATCTAGCCTAGCATGTTGAAATCAAGACAAGCACAAGATATAGACAACCAACACATAGACATATTGATTGAATTAAGAGAAGACTTATCTTAATAGCACATGAAAGGATTCAAGGGGTGAAAACCCTTGAAAATACTGTAAAATACGAGCTAGGGTTTACAAAGTTCGGCCCTAGGGTTTCTCCACACAAGTTCCTCCCTAATGAATGAAAAATAGAAAACTATATATAGAGTTTAGAAGGTGACGGCATCAAGAACAAATATCTGACGTCGTCATCTCGCCGCCAAATAGTTCCTCGGACTGCCTAGATCTGGGTCTGACGCCGTCATGTATACACCTTATGCAGGCCGTCACAAAATTAACTCTTGACGCCCTTGTTGTGACGCCGTCAGGTTTGTACTGGGTCGTCACCACTTTTACTCTTGACGCCGTCATGATTTTCCTCTTGACGCCGTCAGGTACTGTTCTCAGCATGAAAAATTAAGTCTTTGGCGTTTTCTTCACTCTTATGCTCCAAAAACGTTCGAATTGCTTCCTTTTCCAGATTTCTCTCCCAAAGTACCTAAAATCACAAAAGGAACGATTTAGGGTGATATTTGATCAAATAAATTCAATTTCGGGCTTAAATGACCCCCTAAAAGTGGTTCATTTTTCGCCTCATCAAGTGGTATGGTTTTTGTGCTAGTCATACAACTCCTATCCATGAGACGCTCATTAAGGCTAAAGCTTCACTCCTAAATGTTGTAAACAATTTTAAATTTGGCACAAAAATTGCCCTAACAAGTATTTCTCTTAGTTTTATTACACACCTACTATTGAACAAACAAACTCAAGTGCAATTGTATTCTCTAAGGTATCATCGTTTACCCAATCCCTACACTTAGGCTGAACATTGTCCCCAATGTTCATTTAAAGGATGTAAAAGCAAATAAGGTAAAAGAATGAAAACAAATACTCCCCTGATTCGTTCGGTGTGGATAAATGGATGACATGATTAAATCCTCCTCCAAGAAAATGAACGTTGAAAGTTTCCCTCCAGAAATATTAATCATCTTCTTGTCCAATATAACCTGTTAAACCTGAGAAAAGAATCATGGCAAACCTCGCGTAAAATTGGCGGCAACTATATATCTAAGGATATAATGCTTGTGGAATGAATGTTTGGAGATTTCCTGGAGTTTATAAAACTAAAGAATTAACAAAAACTTTAAGACTCCGTTAGAAAAACAAAACTCGCAAAAATTTTCAGAATTTTACACCTGACGCCGTCAGGTTATGATCCTGATGTCGTCAGAGTGCTCTGACAGAAATCTCATGTTAAGTTTCTGGAAAATTTCTGGAGAAACTTACGCCTTAATTCCTGGAATTCCTGCAAAACATCATTATGACTCGATACAAGCATTTGACTCAAACAAATACTAATATACATGTTCATTTAATATTGTTGTGGTTCATGTTCAATTCCGTTCTTAAAAACAAATTTAGATTTCCCTTACACTTAGCTTTTACGAAATACCTTTTTATGAAGTTAAGACAAACAACAAGATAAAGCATTTTCACAATTTATTATGAATCATGATCCACAAACAATAAAAATAAAGCATGCATACGGAAGCAAATAAAATCAAACAAACAAACAATCAAACAAAACAAATAAAACAAATAAAACATGGGTTGCCTCCCAAGAAGCGCTTTTCTTTATTTACGAGTCTTATAGCTAGACTCAAGGTCACATCCTACCGTGTGTCGCTTATGCTCACATACCCAAGTGTGAGCCATCTAATAGTTGCCTCATCTTTCTTATAGTTATCACTTAGCTCTAAACATCCGCGATAATACCTTTTGTTCTTTTCATGAGGATATTTAAGCCCTTTCCTTTTATCATTCTCACTTAGCATATCGAGAGGTGGATACCTATTACATTTCTCAATAGAAAAATCCTTGAACCTAGAGTGTGCACGAGGAATTTGGTAAACAAAATCTTCATCCCCATCCCAGAATGTAATCAACCATTCCATAAGTTTTTCATCTAGTTTGGTTAACCTTTTGAAGGGCTTCCCAAACACAACTTAGGTTAAGTTACTATCGATAAACTCTCCTAGATTCTCCACAACCATAAACTCAACCAAATAGACAAAGCTTCCTACAAACACATGCAATGCCTTTGCCCTAGCAACAATATTATCTCCTTTGTATTCTAACTCATTTATCATAATTTTATTGTATTCAGTACGTGAGATTATGTTCATTGGTAAAGATGAGTTAAGGTAAGCATCAAAGCTCCTAAACCCTATCTTACAAGGAAATTGCATATTAAATGAGTTGTCATTCTCAATCCTTGTCCTAGGGTCGACATACCTAAGAGGGTTCATCTCATCTTCCACCCTATCATCATTGATTACATCACCGTCATCTAGGTCCTCATCGGAGTTCGATTAGTAAAAAGGACTAGCCCTATGGTCAGACTCCTCCATCTCAGAATTATTGTCAAAGTGATGGTCAGGCGAGAGGTTAGGTGGGTTCTCATTTTCCACTAAAGGGATTGGGACGGGTGGTTGGAAAATCCTATGACGAAAAACACGAATAATAGGAATCAAACGATCAATTCTATTGTTATCCATCGAAATAGTTTACGAACAAAGGAAACAAAGAAATAAGATAGACTAAAGAAGACCTATAAAAATAAAAATAAAAATCTTACTAGAAAGGAATCTAGCAAGTAGACCTAATAAAAAGAAAATTTTAACCTAGACAATAACTATTCTCCGGGCTGCGGCGCCAAAAACTTGATGCGTGGAATTGCACCCTCGCAAAAGGTTTTACCTCTCAAGGGATCTTGAGAAGCTTGCAATCCCCACCAGGCAGTGTACTTGACTGTTGTAGTATAGTATAGTGACAAGTACCAGGGGATTGATCATTCAACTCAAAGAATAGTGTTCGCTAGGGTTAAAACTCAACTAAAGTAGGTCTAGAGATGAGGGATGATTCTTTTTGTATTTTTATATTTTATGAAAAGCAAGTAAAAATCTCGGGTTTTGAAGGAGTGGGGGGAATTAGTTGCTAATCAACTAACCCAAATAACTAAAGATGCAATCAAAATAAAATAAACTAAACTTAAACTAATTATGGCGAAAACAATAATGAGAGAAAATGTGTTTAATTAGATCTCACTACTCCCTAGCTATCTTTTACCGG
This sequence comes from Artemisia argyi, assembly GCA_030686995.1. NCBI lineage: Eukaryota > Viridiplantae > Streptophyta > Magnoliopsida > Asterales > Asteraceae > Artemisia > Artemisia argyi. The sequence goes on along the minus strand of CM060693.1, from coordinate 40,242,999 downwards.
TTGATTAGTTTGTTACAATTGCATGGATGACGGGTTATATTCCTTAATACCATTCGTAGGGCCGTGTACGATCTTCCCTAACTCTATAAGCTTCTACCTCTTCCTATGTCGAGCCGACTACTAGCTCCTAACATGACCTCATTTACCTATGCATTAAATACAACCAATATATCGTAGTACACCTCCGATCATGTTTTTTAAGACGTTCAAGCAAGTTACCAATTGGAAGTCTGCCAGTTTTCTTAAGCCTAACATCGAATTCATTCATCCACAACAATTATAAACAAACAACCAACCAATAATCAATATCTAAGTTTCATTACATCTAAGCAAACATAAAGAAAACCTAGCCTAGCATGTTAAAGAGAAGACAAGCGTAAGATATAATCAAACAACACATAGACATATTGAATTACTTGATGAAAGACTTATCTTCAATTAAGCATGGATGAAACAAGGGTTTGAAACCCTCAAAATATCAGTAAAATTCGTCTAGGGTTTACTCCCTTCAAAGTTGCACACAATGAATGAAAACTAGAAAACTATATATAGATTTTACATCCTGACGGCGTCAAGAGTAAAGTCTGACGCCATCAACTCGCCGCCAAAATAATACTCGTATTGCCTAGATTCACTTCTAACGCCGTCACTCTTTGCATACTCTGGGTCGTCTCTCTTTGTGATATACGTGACGGCCTTGGCAACCCTAAAGGGTAATGCCGTCACGACTCCTTTAGAAAACTCTCTAGCGCGTCACGTGTATTTGATTTATCCACCTCTTTGTCAAGTCTTGACGCCGTCACTAGCATCCTGTGACGCCGTCATGTACAATTTTCAGCATGATTTTGATACTTTGTCGTTTTCTTCACTTTTTTGCTCCAAAAACGTCCAAAATGCTTCCTTTTGTAAATTTACTCTTAAAAGTATCTAAAATGACAAAAGGAACGATTTAGGGCAATATTTGATCAAATAGTCTCGACTTTGGTCTTAAATGACCCCCCAAAAGTGATTGTCATATCATTAAAATGAGTGATTGTCTTACATGTAGCATGGTATGAGATCTCTTATAAACTCGTAATGAATTACAGCTGTGATATACAATGAGTTCCTATTTTCTACAAAGAAATTATTTTATTAACAATTGTAAACTGTTTAAAACACTCACTGTTGCATGTTTTAGTTCTTGATGATTGTTTTAGCAACTTGGAGACTTATAAGCTACGACGAAGCATGTGATGGTGTTGAATGTAAGGTATGCTTATGCCTTCCCATCATATTTCATGTTCGTCTTAGTTGAGTTGGTGACATTTCTAAGTGAGCTGTTCCATCATATTTCATGTTCGTCTTAGTTGAGCTGATGACATTTCTAAGAAAGGATACATATCTTAATTATGAAGATATGTATCACATACTATATAAAAGAAAGGATACACCATATCTTTAGTTTAAGAGAAGGTGCTACCACAGTCATCTCTCATGGCCTTTGGCTCAACATTCCTGACTACGATGCTCCTACTCAGCTTGTCAAGCCTCATGAGCGCAACACCAGGTCCGGATTTTTATTTTTTGACTCGTTCACACATGATTCACACATGATTAAGCCGCTATGTTGTCCAAATAGTGCAACACCATTGTATATATGAAGTATTAGTTGAATTTGTAAGAGTAGAGGAAGAAGAAGCGTAGATGAGGAGAATTATATGAGTAATAATTCAAATATATGAAATGATCGTTATGCCCTTCACTAAAATCAAAACAAAACAGTAAATCATGGTTGAGGGACGCATTTAGCCTCAAAATCTCACTGTTTGGAAGCCTATCGACTGAAAAAAAGTTAAGGTGCCCTGTGATGTTTTGTGGAAAGTTTAGGGATGAACGGTGTATTTTTGTCTTGAATTAATCTTAAGATAGGGTAATACACGATATTTCTCACTCACTTAGGAATCTCCTTATGCCTTGACTTGTCACTAGGTAGTATCTTGTGTTTAAGTCTTGCTTTGCACTCTTAGAGTGTTTATATGAATAACTTGAGTATGTGATATGTTTATTCTTGATAGATCCGTTCTATGAACAACTTACAACTATGTGATGATGGTATGTATGCGTTTATCAATATTTGGGATATAACACTTTGAATATGCATTATATATGTAGGTTATGATGTATTGTGCGCAAATATATGTGATGTTGTGCTTAGTCTAACCCAAGTTGTAAGTATCCAAATGGTTACCTAACCCATTTTGGACTTTCACATGTGAGGATTGTTCGTCTGTTCCGTGTTGGTTGTTTTACGTAGCTAGGCCACCGCAAAGGTGAGGCTCTTGACCATGGATCCCCGCCTTGGAACAAGAGGAAGCAACGATCAAGTGGGAGCTATGTTCAAGGAGGAGCACGTTCGGGTGCATTATTACAAGCTTATTTCCCATTTAATTGGAAGTACCACCTTTTTGATTCGACAAAAGGGGGAGAAAGAAAGCAAGAGCGTGAAGACCTATTCAAGTAAAAGAAACAAAGGCTTTACCAAATTACAAAGGCAAGGTCAAGACGCAAGCTACACCAAAGGCGCGCTTTGTCTTCGCTATGAAAGCAAGAGCGTGAAGACCTATTCAAGTAAAAGAAACAAAGGCTTCACCAAATTACAAAGGCAAGGTCAAGACGCAAGCTACACCAAAGGCGCGCTTTGTCTTCGCTACGTTTTGTAATTTTATTTGCTTTCGGTTTTTATTTGTCATCATCAAAAAGGGGGAGATTGTTGAGGCAACATGATGAGTTCATAAAAACTCATCATTTTTGTCCTGTTTAAAATACAAAAACAGTTAAAAACACACAGAAACACCATATAATAGTACAAATATCTTTGAAATGTATTTTTATATGTTTCAGTTGCAAAAGGATTGAAAACAGATGTAAAACGTGCAAAGTTTGCACAATTGGCAAAATCAGTCCTTGAACTTTCAAGAAATGTCAGAAATGGTCCCTGGGAAAATTATTTTGAAGAAATGTCAACAAAAGTCCCCCAGGAATCATAAAATTACAAATTTAACCCTTGAAAGTTCAAAATTGCACAAATGGCAAAACAGGTCCCCCAAGTTTCAAAACTTGTCAGTTTTAGTCCCTGGTAGTTTATTTTGGATAGAAAAGTCAATTTTAGTCCTTGGGAATTTACAAAGTATCATAATCCCTGGATAAAAAGTTTGAGGAAATTGCAAAATTGGTCCCTGAAGTTTCAAAAATGGCAAAAATAGTCCCTGGGTATTTAAAAATGGAAAATTATCAAAATATACCCTTGTACTATTCATAATTAACAAATCAAGTCATTTTTGATATACTTTTGGAAAATTACACTTTTTACCCCTCAACTTTATAAAATTGACAAAAATGGTCCCCGGTTAATTTTTAATTTGGAAAAATATTAAAAAAGGTCCTTATAATATTTTAAATAACAAAAAAGGTCCTTTGTAATATAATTTGGAAAACTTTCAAGTTTGGTCCCTGAAATTCAGAATTTTACAAGTTTAGTCCTTGGGCTAAACTATTTAAAAACCAAACGGACCAAACTTAACTAAAAATCCAATTCCAAATCCAGTCCAAGCCTGGTCCATGCCAAATCCAAAAGCCCACCACCCACAAGCCCATTTACCCTTTTGCTAAGCCTGCGCGTTGATCCGCGTTGACCCAGTCCACCTCCACCTTCTTCTTCTTCTTCCCCCTCCTCACCTGCTGCATCACCATCCACCATACACCACCCCCCCCCATGTGCTTTAACTTCTACCCCAATTACACGTGTTAACCTCTCCTAGAATCCCCAAAGCTCAGCTTTGCTCCACAACTAAACACGTACTACTCCTACACCCTGCAACCATCCTATACCCTGCTATCTTACACCACCATCACCCCTTACACTCCATATTGTTCCTCCCACCTTCAATTGTCACATCAATAGCATTAAATGCTAAGAATTCGGCTGCAAGCAACTATTAGATATTTTTGGCGCCAAATTACTTTTTGAACACCTGTACATCAATTGGACACCTATCAGGGCCAACATGTGATGGGATTTGATCAAGAGGACACCTGGAACACTTTGGAGTGCTATAAAAGAAGCAAGGGACTGAGGAAAAAGATATAGTTTTTAGTTTTTATTAATGTATGTCGTTTAAATTGTAATTTATAATTTCAGTTCAAATTTAAGTTTCCAAATATTGTACTAAGGTTCTAAGGTTATAATAAAACTTATTTCAAGCTTTAATCTCAGTTTCATATTTATTTGTAGTGTTTGCAATTTTAATATTTCTAATTTTCATGTTTAAACTTGAATAGTTGTTATATATGTTGTTAAAAGGCTTATAATCTCATATAAGTCCTTATACCAACTAATTTAAACTATTAGAATAGTTAAAATTAGTAATCTTAGTAAAACAGAAAAATATAAAAAAAATATAAAGAAAAATAAAATAAAAATCAAAAATTCATGAAGAAAGCTTGGAGCAGGGTATATATTGGATTGCCTTGGTAATAGAGGCTTATTGGAAGCTTTAGGAAGTGGTTTTGACACTTGGATCTTGGTATAAGCAGGATTGCACTTTTGTAAGCAATTTTCTTGTATTTTGATAAATTACTGTTTACTATATTATTTAGTGTAATCTTTGTTGTTTCCTGCTTGTTTTGAGTTGTTTGATGTTAGTATAATATAAAATTAATAGCTTGTTTATTGATTTTGAAAGTTGTTAAGTTTCATTAAAAACAGTTATATAGTATAATTTAGATTTCTGAGTTCAATTTGTTGTTATTGTTGTTTATTATTGTTCATTAGATCTAATATTGTGATATATGTTCTTATGATTCAGTAGTTTAGGTTTTATTTAGGTTTTTGTTTGTTATTCTCTTTAGTAAATCTGTTAAAGGGGTGTTTGGATTGAACTGTTTAAGTCATTGTGGTTGTTCTAAGTTGTTATTGATTGTTTACTCAGCTCACTTAAGGTCTAAATACACCAAGTCAAGTCCCTTTTTAGTGGCTACAAACACAAGAGTCAAAGTCATAAGCAATATCATCCACACAGTTAACTGTGTGGAAATTTCAAGTCCAAAACCAATCACACCTATTCATAAGTTTGTGATTTTGCTTAAATTTGTTATCTTTTATCTTAATATAACATATACAAGTAATAATCAGTGATCAAAAGTCACATAAGTCAAAGTTCTAGGTTTTACCTAAAAAGTCAAAATTGCATACCCTGCAGTTTTTTGAATAAAAATAGAATTTTGTGTAGGGTTTATTAGTTAGTTTTTTGCTTAATCCTTTTAGGTTATTAAAATCTAGTTGCTAAACTGCTTATCTATATTTTTTATTATTTTTTATCTGCTAATTTAGTGTGCTTATTTGCTGTCTCTTTTAGCTAGTATTTTCAAAACCTCCCCTGTACCCAGGGGTGTTGTGCATCTGTCTAAAATCATCAGCTCATCAAAAGCTTATCTGTGGGCCCCATAGTTTGATTCTTGGCTTTTTGAAAAGCCAAGCAACCACCCTTGTCCCCTCAGTGCTTATTTTCCATTTCTCACCTTATTTGCTAGGGCTGCATCCATCTTCAACTTTGTCTCATTTCAAAAACATATACTAAGTACCCATCATACTCAGTGTATTCAGCTTTTTCATAAGCTTGTGCAAAGTAGCTCAGTGGACCCCACCCTTAGCCTTTGGCTTATTGAGAGCTTATTAGCTCTAGTTTCATTACCTAGCTTTAGTTTGGACCCTAGCTTATTGAGTATAGCTTAATTGTACCCAATTTGTGACTTGACCTCAGGTTGCATACTCAGTCACTCAGTATTGATCACCAAACTTCACAAGCTCTCCAAAAGTTCAATAATAAGCCATAAGCACTGCTTATTGGCTTATTGGGAAGCTTATTAGACCAGCTTTTAGAATCAATCTCAAAATTGGACCTTGGTGCTTATTGTGTGGACCCCACACAAGCTTGAAACTTGTCCAATTGACCCTTGTAACCTGAGCAACTCAGCTCTTGGAGCTTATTTCCAAAGCTCATTCTGAGCTTATTACTGAGCTTATTGGTGAGTTTATTGGTCCAACTGATAGCTACCCAGTCCAACTTAAGGGTTCAATTCCAAGTTTTGATCCCTGAACCCCCTGGTGGGCCCCACTTAGGCCTGCAGTTGGTCTTGTGGATTGTTTGGTACTCAGTTTTGCTTAATTGTGCTTATTATAGCTTTTAGCTTATTTCTTATAGCTTATTAAGTTAATTTAGATTACTTTAGGCATAACTCAGTAGTTTGTAGCTTATTTGATAAATTGTAGCTTATTTGTAGCTTTTAGCTTGTTAAAAGTCCAACTTTGGCTTAATAAGCCATCTGCTGAGCTAATAAGCTCTCTCAGAGCTTATTTGTGTGAAATAAAAAAAGTTGTTTTTTTAAAGTTACTTATTATTAGTTATTAAGCAGTTGTATAAAAAGAAAATCAAAAAAATAAAAAGTTTAAAAAATTTGGGTGTGTGTGGGATTCGAACTCGGGACCTCTTGGCTAGTATACATGCATAAGTCACACACCCCTTCCATTAGCTCTGGGGCACCAGTTCCGTTAAGCTTTGCATAAACAATATACTTAACCCCATTTTTTGTCAAATAAGCTTAAATAAGCAGTTTAGCTTATAACTGCTTATTTAAATAAGCTGTTCACTCAAGCTTATTTTTCCTAGGCTTTTCATACTTAAATATACTATCTGTAATTTTTTCATAATTTTTACTTTTCAAAAACTAATTATTTTAATTAATCCGAGTTTAAATAGTAATTAGGAAAAATTAGGTAATTAAATAGTTTTAATAATTTTTAGTTAATAACCACATCTTTTTATATTTTTTAAAAGTCTTATAAACCATAGGGTATTTGTAAAAAATAATTTCATAACTTTTACTGTTCATTTCCTATTTTCTTTATTTAAAAATAGTTAAATTAGATATTAAATAAATAATAAGTAATTAATTATTAAAATAGCTTATTTATTAGTATTTAGGAAATTTTATATTTTTATAAAGTTTCTGTTACTTTAATATAGTTATATAAAAATTTTTATAATTTTAACTTTTCATTTAGTATTTATTATAATTAAAATTAGTTTAATTAATAATTAGTTAATAAATAAGTTTTAAATAGCATAATTAATTTTTATAAGGAAACACCTAGTTTTTATATTTTTCCTAGCTTTTAAATGTTATAAAATAGTTTTATAAATTTTTCCATAATTTTCTAAGTCATTTTAGTATTATTTGTAATTTAAATAGTTTAATTAAGATAAATAGTTTTTAATTAATAAAAAATCTATAAAAAGACAAAAATATTTATTTTTATTTTTTATACTTTCTTCAAGTTCATTTTAAGTTTTAGAAATTATTTTTATAAATTTTTAGTTTAATTTGTAGTATTTATAATTTTTAGTTTGACATAAATTAATTTTAATTAAATAGTTAAATAGTTTTTAATTAAATAATTAATAATAAATAATAAAATAAACTAAAAAATAATTTTCTTTTTAAATTAATTTTCTTTTAAGTTTAAGTTTGTAGAATTTTCAATTTTGCCCCCTGTAGTTTAAATTTGCATTAAAACTCACCTTTTTCCCTGTACGTAGACGTAAGTTTTAATTTGTATACGTTTTTTAGTTTACGTAACTGTTTAAAGTTTATTTGCTTATTTGTTTAAATTGTGTAAATCAGTAGTATAAATCAAACTCACATTTGCCCATTCATAATCACCCGATCCCAAATTTCGTTTTATTACAGATTTCACGCCTCGTTGGGAAATACGACCCGAGGATACATTGTACTCCACGGAGCATTAGTCTAAGCTGTTTTTGACTTATTAACCTTGGTTAATAATAATCTGACGGTTCAGCACTGATCAAATTTTGGCGCCGCTGCCGGGGAGGTGTGCTGCGTACAACGAATTTGGAAGCATACGTGGTTCTGAATATCAACTCACTGTACAAATATCATCAGTCTGTAAATTTTTGTAAAAATAAATATCATAACTGAAAAGTTCACTAACACTTTTCCTAAAGTGTTAAAAACACCAAAAAAATTAAATAACAACAAAATAAATCGTGAAGTTAAATTACTTCGTTTTCTTTAAAATCACAACCTATACAGCTGGTATAAGGTAAGTTCTGACATTAAATTGCGAACTGAAGAGGAATCCATTTATTTCCTCCCGCTAGCCTGCGAGTGATTTTAAAAGAACGATTTCGGTTAACGAATCGATTCCAAAAATATTTTCCAAGTTTTCACCCATACACATATACCCAAAAACATTTTCTTGTGAATAAATTAAATAACGTTTAGAATAAGTTCCCAAACATAAGATATAAAAAAATTTAACGTAATATCCGTGTAAGTGGTGTACCTTTTATAAAGAAGCCATTTTACCCGTGATTATTGGGTTAAGTTTACTGTGGTTTTGCCTCGATCTTGTTTTGAAAATTTTGTTTTTAGTACATGCACACACGTTCTTCTAGGTCTACAAGTCCTCATCGCGAGCTTGTTAGTATTCCTCGAAAACGTACACAATCTGCCCCGAAAATTGAAACTCAAATACAGACTGAACCCAAACCAACAGTCATCATGGCAGAAGAACGCCCAATGTCAGAGCTTCTCCAGGCACCCATCGAGGGTTATGGAGATGCTATTATTGTACCAGCCATAGTATCTGATAATTTCGAATTAAAAACCGGATTACTTAATCTGGTTACTTCTAATCAGTTCTATGGCTTCGAAAGGGACGATCCTCATTCACATATAAGATGGTTTAACAAGATTACATCCACCATTAAATATAAGAATGTCCCATCGGAGGCTATTAAACTACTTCTGTTTCCATTTTCTCTCGAGGGAGCAGCCAGAATCTGGCTAGAGAAACAACCCCCTCGATCCATAGAAACATGGGAAGATCTAGTTAAGAAATTTGTGAATGAATTCTATCCACCATCCAAAACTGCCTATCTGAGGAATGAGATCACCAAGTTTACACAAAGACCTGGTGAGACATTCAGTGAAGCATGGGATAGATTCAAAGAGTTGCTTCGCAAATGCCCCCATCATGGATTTTCTGAGTTAATGCAACTCGACACGTTTTATAACGGAGTAAGCCAAGCAGACCAAGATTCCCTTAATGCCTCAGCAGGAGGGAATTTTTTGAGTCGTACTGTCAAGGAAGCTTTAGCAATAATTGAAAATAAGTCCAAGGTTCGAACCATACGTAATAAACAGGTCGATCCTTCTACTTCTTCTACCGTGAGTCAATCTAGTACTGATGCTAAGATTGATAAACTCACGGATGCTATACAAGCCTTGGTTCACTCCAATCAGAAGAAAGTCTCGTTCCCACAGAATCCTTCACATGTTGAAGTGAAGAAAGTGGATGTTTGTGTTACCTGTGGTGGACCACATGCCTACTATAATTGTACTGCCACAGACAATAACACATTTGAAACCAACGCGATTGCTGGTAGTTCTAGCCAAGGAGGCAATCCTTATCGTCCTCCTGCTGAGCCACCATGGCGTCCGAGCACTTACTCTGTACCACCTGGTTTTAACCAGAACACCCAAAATCGTCCCCAAAATCCAAACAGAAGTAACCAAGGGTATCCTAACCAAGGTCACTTTAATCAAGGTTATCCCCAAAACTTTCAAAATCAGGGGAATAGAAATCAAGGACCGAGTAACTATAATCCTGGATACTTTCATGGAAACCCTAATCAGGGACAATTCCAAAATCAAGGGTTTCAGCAGAACACTCGAGGGCAAACCCCTCCCGTTCAAACACCAGCTGTTGTTCCAAACCCTAACTCTTCTGATGAATTGTTAAAACAATTCATGAAAGCACAGGAAGAAACCAACAGGTTGTTGATCAGCCAAATTTCTGACATAAAGAAATCTTTAAATGATCGACCCTCGGGCTCAGGTACTTTACCTAGCAACACGATCGCTAATCCGAGGGGCGATGTTAAGGCGATCACCACAAGGAGTGGAGCTTCATATAAAGGACCTAAAACTCCATCTACCTCTTTCTCTTCTCCTGAGGTACTGGAAAAAGAAGCTGAGGTTACAACGGACATGATACCTCCTATTCATAATGGAAGTACCGACGACGTCCCACCTCCAGTTATCCCGGTCCCGACTCCTCCTAAAAGAGTTGTGTTTGAAACTACCGAAGGTCCTGTTGAAAATCCAAAAGCCAACCCAAAACCAACAATTCCATATCCCTCACGATTGCAAGACCAAAAGCTCCGTGAAAAAGCTAATCATCAGATGGAAAAATTCTTTCAGATTTTTCAAGAACTACACTTCGATATTAGCTTTGCGGATGCTCTTCTTTTAATGCCTAAATTCGCATCGACAATCAAAAACCTGTTGAGCAATAAAGAAAAACTGTTTGAGATGGCACGAACTCCACTCAATGAGAACTGCTCTGCAGTTCTGTTGAAACAGCTTCCCGCGAAGCTAGGAGATCCTGGAAGATTTCTAATACCTTGCGTATTTCCAGGAATGGTTGACTGCTTTGCCTTGGCCGATCTTGGTGCAAGCATCAACTTAATGCCCTACTCAGTTTGGAAAAAGCTCTCTCTTCAGGCACTTAGTCCCACATGCATGACTCTCGAGCTTGCAGACCGTTCAATTTCACGTCCCCTTGGTATTGCCGAGGACGTATTTGTAAGAGTGGGAAAGTTCCATTTTCCGACAGACTTTGTCGTTGTTGATTTCGATGCGGATCCCAGAGTTCCTCTCATTCTTGGGAGGGGATTCTTAAGGACGGGTCGTGCATTAATCGATGTTTTCGATGAGGAAATCACGTTACGAGTTGGCACTGAAGCGATAACGTTCAACCTTGATCAAACCTCGAGATACTCCTCGAATTATGATGCTGAATCGGTCAACCGAATTGATGTCATTGACATTGCATCCGAGGAGTATGCTCAGGAAATCCTTGGCTTCGCTGATACTTCTTCGAGTGGCAATCCCACTCCCTCTTCTCACCCCATAATCGCTAATTCTTCTCCTTCCCTCACTCCGTTTGAGGGAAGTGATTTTGTCCTTGAGGAATTAGAGGCCTTTCTCAAAAGTAATTCAGTTCCCGAGGGGATTGATAACCAAGAGATTGACCCGGAAAGGGATATACTTCTCCTCGAGAAGTTATTGAACAAAGATCCCTCTCCCATTCCTGTTCTACCTCCACAACTTCATAATGCGGAAGTCAAATACGTTGAGAAAACTGATGATTTCCCCGAGGTCGAACTTAAGGACCTGCCTCCTCATCTAGAATATGCATTCTTGGAAGGCAACGATAAGTTACCGGTCATTATTGCTAAAGACTTAAAGAATGAGGAGAAAACCGCGCTGCATAAGGTTTTAAAGTCCCACAAGCAAGCAATTGCTTGGAAACTTTCAGACATAAAGGGTATTAACCCGGATTTTTGTACACACAAAATCCTAATGGAAGAGGACTTTAAACCTACCGTGCAGCATCAAAGAAGGGTAAATCCAAAAATCCACGAAGTTATCAAGGAAGAAGTTATCAAACTTCTCGATGCGGGATTGATTTACCCTATATCAGATAGTCCTTGGGTTAGCCCAATACATTGTGTTCCAAAAAAGGGTGGCATCACGGTTGTCACAAATGAGGATAACGAGTTGATACCAACTCGTTTGGTTACAGGGTGGCGAGTATGTATTGATTACAGAAAGCTTAACGAAGCCACCCGCAAAGACCATTTCCCTCTACCCTTTATGGATCAGATGCTCGAGAGACTAGCGGGGAATGAGTATTATTGTTTCCTCGACGGCTTCTCGGGTTACTTCCAGATTCCCATTGATCCACAGGATCAAGATAAAACTACCTTCACATGCCCTTACGGAACATTTGCCTATCGTCGCATGCCTTTTGGGTTATGCAATGCTCCGGGCACTTTCCAGAGGTGCATGATGGCTATTTTCCACGACATGATCGGGAAAACTATGGAGGTATTCATGGATGACTTCTCAGTCATTGGGAATTCTTTCGACTCGTGCCTTTCCCATTTAGAAAAGATGCTTCAACGTTGTGAAGACACTAATCTTTGTCTAAACTGGGAGAAGAGCCATTTTATGGTTAAAGAGGGCATTGTCCTCGGCCATAAAATTTCAAAAAGTGGGATTGAGGTCGATAAGGCCAAAATTGATGTTATAGCTAAACTGCCTCATCCCACCACTGTTAAAGGAATTAGGAGTTTCCTTGGCCATGCCGGGTTCTATCGGAGATTCATTCAGGATTTCTCCAAAATAGCCCGGCCCATGACTCATCTTCTTGAAAAGGATGCTCCTTTTATCTTTTCCCCCGAGTGCATCGAAGCTTTCTCTACTTTAAAGAAAAAGCTTACTGAGGCACCAATCCTTGTTGCCCCCGACTGGGACTTACCCTTCGAACTTATGTGCGATGCTAGCGATTTCGCTATTGGTGCAGTTCTGGGGCAACGCAAATCCAAACATTTTCAGCCAATACACTACGCAAGTAAGACCATGAGTGAAGCTCAAGTGCATTATACCACCACAGAAAAAGAATTATTAGCTGTGGTATATGCCTTTGAGAAATTTAGGTCTTACTTAATCCTAACCAAATGCGTGGTGTACACGGACCACTCGGCTTTGAAATACCTGTTCACTAAACAGGATGCAAAGCCAAGACTGCTCCGTTGGGTCCTGCTCCTTCAGGAATTCGATATACTCATACGAGACAAAAAAGGAGCAGAGAACCTTGCTGCTGATCACTTATCCCGGTTAGAGAATCCTCATCAGGATATTCTCGAGAGGAAAGAAATTAATGAAACTTTTCCTCTTGAGACTCTCAATCTAATCTCTACCAGGGATGATACTTCTACCCCATGGTTTGCAGATTTTGCAAACTACCATGCGGGTAATTTCGTTGTGAAAGGGATGTCGTCCCAACAGAAGAAAAAGTTCTTCAAAGACGTTAAACACTATTTCTGGGACGACCCCTACCTCTTTAAGATATGTGCGGATCAAGTCATCCGACGGTGTGTCCATGGTAATGAAGCCATGGAAATCCTCAAAGCCTGTCATGATGGACCCACTGGGGGACATCACAGCTCAAACTACACCGCCAAAAAGGTGTTTGATTCTGGCTTCTACTGGCCCACCATCTATAAAGATGCCCAAGAACTTGTCAAAACTTGTGATGCTTGTCAGCATCACGGGAATGTTTCTAAGAAGGATGAAATGCCTCAAAACATCATCCAAGGCTGTGAAATATTTGATATTTGGGGCATTGATTTTATGGGCCCATTCCCATCTTCAAGAGGTAACAAGTATATACTCGTGGCAGTCGACTATTTGTCAAAATGGGTCGAGGCAAAAGCCTTACCCACCAATGATGCCCGAGTAGTTGTAAAATTTCTGAAGTCTCTCTTTGCTCGATTCGGGACTCCTCGTGCCATTATCAGTGATCGTGGTACACACTTTTGCAATGATCAATTTGCAAGAGTGATGTTGAAATATGGTGTAACTCACCGTCTTTCTACTGCATATCACCCCCAAACTAGTGGGCAGGTGGAGGTCTCAAATCGAGGCATTAAGAGAATTCTGGAGAGGACGGTTGGTGAAAACCGTGCCTCTTGGTCGGACAAATTGGACGACGCACTCTGGGCTTTTCGTACAGCTTATAAGACACCCATTGGGTGTACTCCATACAAGTTAGTGTACGGAAAGACATGTCATCTTCCGATCGAATTAGAGCACAAAGCCTACTGGGCTTTAAAACATGCAAACTTTGACATTCAGACAGCGGGTGATCACCGTAAGGTTCAACTAAATGAACTAAATGAACTACGTGATCAAGCTTACGAGAATTCTTTAATCTATAAAGAAAAGACTAAGAAGATACATGACTCTAAAATAAAGAACCGCGTTTTCAACGTTGGTGACAGAGTTCTTCTTTTCAATTCAAGATTGAAAATTTTCTCGGGCAAGCTAAAAACCCGTTGGTCTGGACCATTTACTGTAGCAAAAGTATACCCATACGGAACTGTTGAGTTATCACAACCCGACGGTCCCAACTTTAAAGTAAATGGACATCGTTTGAAGCACTACTTTGGAGGGGACATACCACAAGTGGTTGTCCCAGACCTCCAAACTTTCCCCATGGACTAATTAATACGGGGTCGAGTCAAGCTAGTGACTCGGAAAACAAAAACATTAGTATCATGTACATAAAATTTTGTAAATCTTTGTTCAAAAATCTATCTTTGTATGTATATTATACTTTATCATTCAACTCCCTAGCTGTCAGGACATATTTATTACAGTTAATCATTCACAAGTGATTAGCTAGCGTGGTAAACCTGACACAAGCCTGGGAGGTAGTGATTACATAAAACAATATAAAATACAAAAATATTTTTTCCTTTGCACACAACTTGCCCAGTTTGATTAGTCCCTTAGTTACAACATTTAGTTGTTGGCTGTTTACAGTTACTAAGCTCTGTCAAACCCAGATTCCCTTTCGAGGGGCAGTTGTAAGGAATGTTCTTTTGTACATATATATAAAATTTTAAAAAATACAAAAACATTTATAAAACTAAAAAAAAATCAAAAACAGTAGAATAAGCTTGGGTTTTCACCCGTGTGTATCACCCAAGTGTAGGGGAGTTGCCCTACTGTAAATAAAGTACATAGAATAAAAATAAAAATGAAAAAATACAAAAATAAAATAAAAGTTGTTCCTACATTTAGCTTCTGATATTCCCTTTTAACGTTCAAAGAGTCGGCATAATAGCCAGGACTTTGAATATTGAGGACAATATTCATTTCTAAGTGTAGGGGGGGAAATTCTAGCGAATTTAATTACATTATATATCCAGTACCCCCGTTTTTGCCAAAAATTTAAAAAAAAAATTTCAAAATTTTCACTTAATGAAGTACTTGGCATTAACACAACAAATGGTTATTAGTCCGCCATGTCTAATCCACACAAGGACTGGCTAATCCAGGAGCAAACGGCTCTTGGTAAAGATAACTCAAACCCGTTTATGGCTTGCAATTTGCCAAAAATTGTATGGTTCCTCAACTCCCCATATCCCATAAAGCGAATGAGTTGGCTAGCCCGCAAGATTATGGCTTGTGGTAAAGGCAGTGAAAATCCATAATTGGTAATCAGCTCACCAAGATGTTGACTTAGTCCATCAAGAGTTGGCTAGTCCAGAAGCAAACGGCTTTTGGTAAAGACTAATCAAATCCGTTGACAGCTGGTGGTTTGCTCAAAATCACACGGTTATCAGGTGTACCACAGTTTTCACACCTGGCTACTCCAGAAGTAATGGCTTTTGGTAAAGAGACATTAAAACCATTAAATTTTGAAAAATGGGTTTTTAGTGGATGCCAGATTGCTAGGGACTAGCAATAGTTAAGTGTAGGGGATTGATGAGTTCATAAAAACTCATCATTTTTGTCCTGTTTAAAATACAAAAACAGTTAAAAACACACAGAAACACCATATAATAGTACAAATATCTTTGAAATGTGTTTTTATATGTTTCAGTTGCAAAAGGATTGAAAACAGATGTAAAACGTGCAAAGTTTGCACAATTGGCAAAATCAGTCCTTGAACTTTCAAGAAATGTCAGAAATGGTCCCTGGGAAAATTATTTTGAAGAAATGTCAACAAAAGTCCCCCAGGAATCATAAAATTACAAATTTAACCCTTGAAAGTTCAAAATTGCACAAATGGCAAAACAGGTCCCCCAAGTTTCAAAACTTGTCAGTTTTAGTCCCTGGTAGTTTATTTTGGATAGAAAAGTCAATTTTAGTCCTTGGGAATTTACAAAGTATCATAATCCCTGGATAAAAAGTTTGAGGAAATTACAAAATTGGTCCCTGAAGTTTCAAAAATGGCAAAAATAGTCCCTGGGTATTTAAAAATGGAAAATTATCAAAATATACCCTTGTGCTATTCATAATTAACAAATCAAGTCATTTTTGATATACTTTTGGAAAATTACACTTTTTACCCCTCAACTTTATAAAATTGACAAAAATGGTCCCCGGTTAATTTTTAATTTGGAAAAATATTAAAAAAGGTCCTTATAATATTTTAAATAACAAAAAAGGTCCTTTGTAATATAATTTGGAAAACTTTCAAGTTTGGTCCCTGAAATTCAGAATTTTACAAGTTTAGTCCTTGGGCTAAACTATTTAAAAACCAAACGGACCAAACTTAACTAAAAATCCAATTCCAAATCCAGTCCAAGCCTGGTCCATGCCAAATCCAAAAGCCCACCACCCACAAGCCCATTTACCCTTTTGCTAAGCCTGCGCGTTGACCCGCGTTGACCCAGTCCACCTCCACCTTCTTCTTCTTCTTCCCCCTCCTCACCTGCTGCATCACCATCCACCATACACCACCCCCCCATGTGCTTTAACTTCTACCCCAATTACACGTGTTAACCTCTCCTAGAATCCCCAAAGCTCAGCTTTGCTCCACAACTAAACACGTACTACTCCTACACCCTGCAACCATCCTATACCCTGCTATCTTACACCACCATCACCCCTTACACTCCATATTGTTCCTCCCACCTTCAATTGTCACATCAATAGCATTAAATGCTAAGAATTCGGCTGCAAGCAACTATTAGATATTTTTGGCGCCAAATTACTTTTTGAACACCTGTACATCAATTGGACACCTATCAGGGCCAACATGTGATGGGATTTGATCAAGAGGACACCTGGAACACTTTGGAGTGCTATAAAAGAAGCAAGGGACTGAGGAAGAAGATATAGTTTTTAGTTTTTATTAATGTATGTCGTTTAAATTGTAATTTATAATTTCAGTTCAAATTTAAGTTTCCAAATATTGTACTAAGGTTCTAAGGTTATAATAAAACTTATTTCAAGCTTTAATCTCAGTTTCATATTTATTTGTAGTGTTTGCAATTTTAATATTTCTAATTTTCATGTTTAAACTTGAATAGTTGTTATATATGTTGTTAAAAGGCTTATAATCTCATATAAGTCCTTATACCAACTAATTTAAACTATTAGAATAGTTAAAATTAGTAATCTTAGTAAAACAGAAAAATATAAAAAAAATATAAAGAAAAATAAAATAAAAATCAAAAATTCATGAAGAAAGCTTGGAGCAGGGTATATATTGGATTGCCTTGGTAATAGAGGCTTATTGGAAGCTTTAGGAAGTGGTTTTGACACTTGGATCTTGGTATAAGCAGGATTGCACTTTTGTAAGCAATTTTCTTGTATTTTGATAAATTACTGTTTACTATATTATTTAGTGTAATCTTTGTTGTTTCCTGCTTGTTTTGAGTTGTTTGATGTTAGTATAATATAAAATTAATAGCTTGTTTATTGATTTTGAAAGTTGTTAAGTTTCATTAAAAACAGTTATATAGTATAATTTAGATTTCTGAGTTCAATTTGTTGTTATTGTTGTTTATTATTGTTCATTAGATCTAATATTGTGATATATGTTCTTATGATTCAGTAGTTTAGGTTTTATTTAGGTTTTTGTTTGTTATTCTCTTTAGTAAATCTGTTAAAGGGGTGTTTGGATTGAACTGTTTAAGTCATTGTGGTTGTTCTAAGTTGTTATTGATTGTTTACTCAGCTCACTTAAGGTCTAAATACACCAAGTCAAGTCCCTTTTTAGTGGCTACAAACACAAGAGTCAAAGTCATAAGCAATATCATCCACACAGTTAACTGTGTGGAAATTTCAAGTCCAAAACCAATCACACCTATTCATAAGTTTGTGATTTTGCTTAAATTTGTTATCTTTTATCTTAATATAACATATACAAGTAATAATCAGTGATCAAAAGTCACATAAGTCAAAGTTCTAGGTTTTACCTAAAAAGTCAAAATTGCATACCCTGCAGTTTTTTGAATAAAAATAGAATTTTGTGTAGGGTTTATTAGTTAGTTTTTTGCTTAATCCTTTTAGGTTATTAAAATCTAGTTGCTAAACTGCTTATCTATATTTTTTATTATTTTTTATCTGCTAATTTAGTGTGCTTATTTGCTGTCTCTTTTAGCTAGTATTTTCAAAACCTCCCCTGTACCCAGGGGTGTTGTGCATCTGTCTAAAATCATCAGCTCATCAAAAGCTTATCTGTGGGCCCCATAGTTTGATTCTTGGCTTTTTGAAAAGCCAAGCAACCACCCTTGTCCCCTCAGTGCTTATTTTCCATTTCTCACCTTATTTGCTAGGGCTGCATCCATCTTCAACTTTGTCTCATTTCAAAAACATATACTAAGTACCCATCATACTCAGTGTATTCAGCTTTTTCATAAGCTTGTGCAAAGTAGCTCAGTGGACCCCACCCTTAGCCTTTGGCTTATTGAGAGCTTATTAGCTCTAGTTTCATTACCTAGCTTTAGTTTGGACCCTAGCTTATTGAGTATAGCTTAATTGTACCCAATTTGTGACTTGACCTCAGGTTGCATACTCAGTCACTCAGTATTGATCACCAAACTTCACAAGCTCTCCAAAAGTTCAATAATAAGCCATAAGCACTGCTTATTGGCTTATTGGGAAGCTTATTAGACCAGCTTTTAGAATCAATCTCAAAATTGGACCTTGGTGCTTATTGTGTGGACCCCACACAAGCTTGAAACTTGTCCAATTGACCCTTGTAACCTGAGCAACTCAGCTCTTGGAGCTTATTTCCAAAGCTCATTCTGAGCTTATTACTGAGCTTATTGGTGAGTTTATTGGTCCAACTGATAGCTACCCAGTCCAACTTAAGGGTTCAATTCCAAGTTTTGATCCCTGAACCCCCTGGTGGGCCCCACTTAGGCCTGCAGTTGGTCTTGTGGATTGTTTGGTACTCAGTTTTGCTTAATTGTGCTTATTATAGCTTTTAGCTTATTTCTTATAGCTTATTAAGTTAATTTAGATTACTTTAGGCATAACTCAGTAGTTTGTAGCTTATTTGATAAATTGTAGCTTATTTGTAGCTTTTAGCTTGTTAAAAGTCCAACTTTGGCTTAATAAGCCATCTGCTGAGCTAATAAGCTCTCTCAGAGCTTATTTGTGTGAAATAAAAAAAGTTGTTTTTTTAAAGTTACTTATTATTAGTTATTAAGCAGTTGTATAAAAAGAAAATCAAAAAAATAAAAAGTTTAAAAAATTTGGGTGTGTGTGGGATTCGAACTCGGGACCTCTTGGCTAGTATACATGCATAAGTCACACACCCCTTCCATTAGCTCTGGGGCACCAGTTCCGTTAAGCTTTGCATAAACAATATACTTAACCCCATTTTTTGTCAAATAAGCTTAAATAAGCAGTTTAGCTTATAACTGCTTATTTAAATAAGCTGTTCACTCAAGCTTATTTTTCCTAGGCTTTTCATACTTAAATATACTATCTGTAATTTTTTCATAATTTTTACTTTTCAAAAACTAATTATTTTAATTAATCCGAGTTTAAATAGTAATTAGGAAAAATTAGGTAATTAAATAGTTTTAATAATTTTTAGTTAATAACCACATCTTTTTATATTTTTTAAAAGTCTTATAAACCATAGGGTATTTGTAAAAAATAATTTCATAACTTTTACTGTTCATTTCCTATTTTCTTTATTTAAAAATAGTTAAATTAGATATTAAATAAATAATAAGTAATTAATTATTAAAATAGCTTATTTATTAGTATTTAGGAAATTTTATATTTTTATAAAGTTTCTGTTACTTTAATATAGTTATATAAAAATTTTTATAATTTTAACTTTTCATTTAGTATTTATTATAATTAAAATTAGTTTAATTAATAATTAGTTAATAAATAAGTTTTAAATAGCATAATTAATTTTTATAAGGCAACACCTAGTTTTTATATTTTTCCTAGCTTTTAAATGTTATAAAATAGTTTTATAAATTTTTCCATAATTTTCTAAGTCATTTTAGTATTATTTGTAATTTAAATAGTTTAATTAAGATAAATAGTTTTTAATTAATAAAAAATCTATAAAAAGACAAAAATATTTATTTTTATTTTTTATACTTTCTTCAAGTTCATTTTAAGTTTTAGAAATTATTTTTATAAATTTTTAGTTTAATTTGTAGTATTTATAATTTTTAGTTTGACATAAATTAATTTTAATTAAATAGTTAAATAGTTTTTAATTAAATAATTAATAATAAATAATAAAATAAACTAAAAAATAATTTTCTTTTTAAATTAATTTTCTTTTAAGTTTAAGTTTGTAGAATTTTCAATTTTGCCCCCTGTAGTTTAAATTTGCATTAAAACTCACCTTTTTCCCTGTACGTAGACGTAAGTTTTAATTTGTATACGTTTTTTAGTTTACGTAACTGTTTAAAGTTTATTTGCTTATTTGTTTAAATTGTGTAAATCAGTAGTATAAATCAAACTCACATTTGCCCATTCATAATCACCCGATCCCAAATTTCGTTTTATTACAGATTTCACGCCTCGTTGGGAAATACGACCCGAGGATACATTGTACTCCACGGAGCATTAGTCTAAGCTGTTTTTGACTTATTAACCTTGGTTAATAATAATCTGACGGTTCAGCACTGATCACAACATTATCAAGATATCCTAATGTTTTAATGATGACAAATAAACCTTCGAAACACATAAAATAACAAATGGTAGCCAAAATTCCCCGAACCAACATCTGCTCCTGACGCGTTTACACTTGGCTGATGCGCCAGGCTTCTGATGTTGTCGGGACGAATTTTGAAAGTCGGATTTCCCCTTACCCGACAAATGTGGATATTTCAATTCAGGTATGAATATGTTATGTGCTTAATTGAGAACACTCGAAACGAGTTTTGAGATTAAAGAGATCCAACTTTTAAAACACCTATTTACGGGAAAATGCCAACTCCTGTTTTCTAAACTCTCGCCTCTAGGCAAGGCTTTTCTAAACTTAGGGAGCTTATAAATTTTACGAAACATCACGTGAAAGCATCCATATGCTCATATCTCGTACTTACGTCTTCTCTAATCATGTAACGGGTTTACTCCCTTATTGGTCAAACTAAGTCAAAGGCCACTTTGCGTAAACGCATCCTTTCCCGTTTGGGTTATGCTTTACATCATGGCAAAGCACTTGGCTTGTTTGTACCAAGGTGTTAGTTGAGTACGTCGAGTCGTGGAAAGTTACGAGTTATGAAACTATCGATTCTCGACGTCGTGTTACTTGGAATTATAAGTAACCTATGATTTTCTAAACTCATAATCTTAATTATCTAAACCTTCTATTCTTAATGACAATTAGATTATTTCTTAATCTCCTCTTAATCTTATTTTTACAAAAGATAAAACCACCAAATCTCCCACAATCCTTCCCAAAAATCCTCTTCCAACAACCTCTTACAATATTCCCTTACACCTCTTACACCTTTGTACTTTTGTCTCCTCACAAACTCCCACACAATATTACCTCTTACATATTTTCTTACACACTCATACTTTTTGACTCACACACTCTCCCACACAAGATTCCACTCACTTTATACATTCCTATACACCTTTCTCATACACCAATACATACACTTCCCTATACACACATACACTCTTTTCTACACACATCTTTATATTCAAAATACACACACTTCACTCACATAGTCACATACCTCTCTTCACACACACAAGACTTCCCATCATATCAACCTTACACATTCCTTACACATACAACTCATTCTTACACAAATCATATACAACCAACTCATTCTCTTACACACATCAACAACTTTATTTTCAAAATACACACACTACTCACAACCATCTCATTCTCTACACACACTAGGCTCCCCATCACATCCAACACTTAAATATTTCCTTACACACATCTCCTCATTCTTACACAATCCAACTCACCTTTCATATTCCTTACACACTCCTCATCTCAACCATCCATTTCCCCTTCCTCCCCAAGAAATGGAATATTCTTTGGAATATGCTTCTCTTAACCCAACCATGGTTCACATCTAACCAAACTATGGTTAGTTCTCAACTCACTCATTTCTTACCCAACTATGGTTAACTCTTAACCACATCAACATCCACACTTTCTCACAAAGGTTTAGTGTGTGAAGTATAATTTGGGGTTTAGCAAGGTAAGGTATTTAAAAGGCCAAACATCCAAGCTTTGGGAAAATTATTACTGGGTGTCTGGCGCGTCACCCACGCGTTGACGCGTGGGCAACGCGCCGGGCTCGGTAAAATTTTTCCAAGTTAGGTTTTTGCCTATAAATACCATGCCTTGCCTATTGTATTCCTCACCCCTTGCCATTACTCTTTCTCTCTACATTCTTTCTCTCTAATCCTCTAATTCTATCTCTTGTGTTCTTAGTTAAACACACTAACATCTTTGAAAGAACACATCTCCTTGCAAGGGAAGAATCACAAGAACCTAATCCACTATTGTGATTGTGTTGAGGGTCTTCTTATCTTTACCCTTTCTACTATAATCGAGTCTCTAGGTTAGGTTAGGGCTTGATTGAACAAACATTCATTCATTCATTCAATTGTTTATAAGGGAATTCTTGTGTCTTGGTGACCAAGCGTAGATCATTGGGGATCTAGTTGGGGTTTGATACTTCCGGTGGGAAGTCTTGGTAGTGGTCTTGGTGACCCTTAGGTTAAGTCGAATCACGAGATTCTTTTGAGTGGTTTCCGAGGGCGGAATACCGTGGGAGTAACCCCTTCTTTGTGAGCATCGATATTGGCGAATATCGGTGGAGTGAATTGTAACGGTTTGTAGTCCACCGAAAGGATTATACTAGTGTAATAGTATCGGTGTCGTGGATTCGCAACTGGACGTACGGATGGTATAAACCCCCCATCCCGAACCAGTATATATCGTGGTGTCTCTTTACATGCTTTATATACATTGGTTGTGATTGTGGTTGTTGGATTTGTTGTACAACCACTTGTTGATCTTTGAGGCTTGAAGTCATTAAACTTCGAAGAAGCCGAAAAGACCGTATTCACCACGCCTCTACGGTTCTACATAGTCCATAATCGGCGTGGTTTTGGATTTCTGAACATTTATTTTACTATAGACTTGTGATTTACTAAAGGCATATACAGTATGTCTTGACAGGTCTTGTTAATAATGTAATTTAATATTGCTTGTAATTTATTAAAAATAATAATAATGTTCATTTTAATATTACTATATATTACATTTATGGTGGATGCACTATTCACCAACTTAAGATAATAATTTCCGCTATAGTGATTTTGTGAGTGAGTGAATAATAAATCTTTAAAATAATAATTTCTGCTATAGTAACTAACGGTCGTTAGTTATTTAACGACTATTAACTAACCACCGTTATCTTTACCATTTAAAAAAATTCCGTAAAAAATTGGCCCTTCATCTTAGAGGTTCGTTGCAAATTTACTCCTCTCATAATTTAAATAATTGGTCCTTCATGTTATACATCTATTGCAAAGTCAGTCCTTGATCACTAACTTAACGCTAAGTAGCTAATGACCGTTATCTTCAACAATTTAAAAGCAAAAATCCATACGAACTTCGTCCTTCATCTTAGAGGTTCGTTGCAAATTTAGTCCTCACAATGTAATATTGTATAATGCCCGCGGCAACGCGCGCCTTACATCCTCGTTTCAACTAATCATAGTGGTTTTCAAATATCAACATAAAATATTATTTGGGTACAATACGATGGTCCTCAATTTTTCATAACCCTCTAATCCTCTATCACTCTATGATAAGATCGGTATTGTTGTTTTGTTGATACAACTGTAGAAGTGAGAAGAGTAAAATTATACACTAGCTTGCAAAAACCAGTCCAGTTAAGCCAAACGAGATTTGAACGAAGCCATCTACTCAAAATAGG
Source organism: Artemisia argyi (assembly GCA_030686995.1). Lineage (NCBI taxonomy): Eukaryota > Viridiplantae > Streptophyta > Magnoliopsida > Asterales > Asteraceae > Artemisia > Artemisia argyi. The sequence continues at coordinate 40,219,090 of CM060693.1, read as the reverse complement.
CCCGATATAATGGAACTTTGCTAAACCCACTTGTGAAATTAAAGGTCAGTTTGGTTTATAAGTGTGTGGGGTTAGGATTTTGATTTGAACTGTGTTAAGAGAGAATTATATTTATTTAAATATATTTTGTTACAACTTTTAAATAAAAAAATTTATTTAAATAATAAAAAAGTAAAAAATATGAAATAATACAAAGTAGGTCCCATATATGATAGAGAGAAAAAAAATGGCCCACAAAAATAAGATTAAGTCCATTTATTAGAAACGAACTTTCTTCATTTTCCCGAGTTAAGTAACAAACTTATTTTATTACCTTACTTTACCAACAAACTTTCAAAAAAATTTGGAGTTCACCAATACGTCCGGTTTATTATTAAAATAATAACTGAAATGACTATATTATTCTTGTCTTCGTTAATTCAATAACAAAAAACAAGATTTGGATTTCATTACCAAAATTTAGATCAACATTGGATTGATCATAAACATCTCAATGAATAAACCGAACCCCATACAAACACATAAATCAAACACAATCTTCAAAATAACTACCAGCACCCGTATTTTTTTTTCTTTTTTAATTATTTTTATATAAATATGTTAAAGATTGAGGTTTTGTTGTGGTTTATTGTTTGTTGAGGAGATGAGATTGTTCTTGTTATAGTTATTGTTGGTTGAAGTTGGTTATGGTTGAGATGTTGAATCTTGTTGTTGTACTTTGTTGTTGTTATGGCTAGTATAAGTGTCTATGAAAATGGGTTATTTGCATTTTTACAAGTTCTCATAAATGCAAAAGAAGGAGAAGATAACGATCAACACATTGGGCCAAAAAGAAAGGGTGACGGAAATTTATTGTTATTGAAGGAAGGTGATGAATTTCTGGGTAACGAGTACAAATTTAGAAATTGATCGGAATCTAAAATTTGGGTTTTTGAATGCTGGTTAAGAGGAAGAACTCAATGGTATTTTAATCAATTCATTAGAAAGTTACCAATATTATTCACAATTTAAAAGTTTTAATGACTATATTAAAATAAAATAAGTTTGTTACTTAACTCAAAAAAATAAAGAAAATTCGTTTCTAATAAATAGACTTAAACTCATAAAAATAAGTAAAATCAACAAAAAACTCACCTAAGTAATCTACTATATATCAATATTTTATTCACACTCATTTATTTACCAAAAGAATAAACCAAACGAATAATTATTTTCTTTTCAATTTAAAACTCATACAAAAGTTGTAACTTTTTTTTTTTTTTTTTTTTTTTTTTTTTTTTTTTTTTTTTTAGGCAATAAATTTATTAAAACCAATAAGCAAGAAGCTAGAAAGTACATCGATGAAATACTTGACCGACACGACCCTATCAATACAACAACACTAAAATAAACATCATGAATAATCAAACAATCTAAAGAATAAACTCCACTATCTCAACCCGAAGACGCTAACCACTTAAGGATAAGCACCTGTAAGAAGTATGGAACAAATAGAAATCAAACACGACCACGACTTTAACCCTTTACACAAAACTCACCGAAATCTCAAACAAACTTCTTAAGTGAACAAACTATTAGCCACCCTTGTAAAAGACTGATTAGTTGCACTATATGCACCATCAATCACCAGATTAAGCCCGCTAACAAACTTCCCCTCATCGCTAGCCAAATAAAGCGCGGCCTCTGCCACATCATCAGTAGTGGGCACCGGCCCTTTCAACACGGCCGATTCACACAATAGTTTCTCAACGATCTTTTTTTCCACCCTTGCATTAACCAAAAGTGGCGTAGCAATACCACAAGGCGAAATGGAGTTAACTCGTATCCCATGCTCTCCTAATTCCACAGACAAGTTCTTCATTAACCCAATGACAGCATGCTTTGAGGCCGAGTAGGCGTGCGGCATTCCACATGCGATCACGGCTGAAACACTTGATGTGAAGAGAATTACTCCACTTTTGGCAGGAATCATGACACGGGCTGCGTGTTTGGCTCCTAAAAAGGAACCAAACAAGTTTACATTGAAAACCTGTTTGAAGTTTTCGATACTCGAGCTTAGGATTGTGTTTTTTGCGTCGCCAGATATACCTGCAATGATCGACTAAGTAAATTAGTGTGGCAACATATGATATATCATAATATAAAAAGTAAAATACAAAAGTTGTACGTGCATGTGGTTTTGTTGTTGAAATAACTGAAATAGCCACATCGATATCATATACATAAATGGTTCCTAATGATGTTTTTGCATTTTGTATTTTTTAAAAGAAAACTATCTCAGAATATTTATGCAGATATCCTAAGCAGGACTTAAAACAAATAAACCTAGTCGTTAGGTACCCTGATCAAAAGGGATGTTAAGTTCAAACTTCAAACATTCATATATATGTACACTGTAGGTGCGGTGGCACTCGGAAGGGTCAGAAACGGTTGCGGAAATACACCAATTGGATCATGTACGTACAACTTGGACGACCTGTGTTATTTTAGCTTAGCTTAATTTTTTGATATATTTAGACCTGCCAAAGAGTACCTGCGTTATTGAACATAATATCGAGCTTCCCGTATTTGGAGACTGTCGTGTCGACAACGTTCTTAACATCCGAATCATTAGTAACATCACAATGAACATACATAACATTTCCCGATTTAGAAAGTAGTTCCTCACAAAGGGAAATCCCTCGTCCATCTTGGACATCCGCGATCACAACTTTTGCGCCGTGTTTAGTGAAAAGTCTCACTGTGCATTCACCAAAACCGCTAGCGCCTCCAGTGACTATAGCGACTTTGTTTTCTAACCTGTGTAAATGAATTATGTGCTAATCAGTTAATATTTAAATAGATGATTAAATACGTAAAGATTTTTAACTTGGAATATGGAACCTTTTGGCAAATGTTTGTGATGAATCATGGCAGAATATGTTGTTCGTCTGCATGTTAATTTCTATATATGATGAGTAGAATGTTTAGGTTACATGGAGAGTTGGAGGGTAAATGAGCGCATGTATATATAGGGATCAAGAATCCCAAAAAACAACAGGTATATTTATTTCTCTTAAATAAAACCATATATTAACAACAACACCACCCTCTGTTATAGCGAGGTATGGAGAGGTAGAATATTATATACACAGGTTGGGCTGTATTCTAACCGGACGAGTACGAATGAATCTTGTTCATATTTGTTCGTATAATTCTAACTGAACAAATAAACGGAAACAAAGGCTTAAACGAGAGAATTTTCTTGTTTATGTTCTTTTATAAACAAAATGAGTTGTTTATGTTCGTTTATGTTGATTCTTTAAAACACTAAATGAACCTTAAAATAACATAAATGAACGTATAAAAACAAAATTTAACTTTATTAAATTATGCATAATATACTTTTACGACTGTTGTTTTATTAAAATAAATTAATTTTAAAAGTATTTAATTAAAAGATATAATATAAAGACATAAACAAATAATGAACATAAACGAACATTAATGAATGCATAATCGGACGTTCACGAATACAAATGAACAAACGTGACTTTTGTTCATGTTCGTTCATATAAATAAACGTACATAAAATAATGTCATGTTCGTTCATTTAATAAATAAACAAACTTTTACCGAACAGTTAATGAAATGTTCATTGAACGTTCAGTTCGTTTATAACCCTATACACGGTCACATCACTATGTTTGTGTTACATTTATATTTGCATTGCATCTATGTTTGTGTTACGGTGACATGCATCACTTATTGCGTTCTACTATATTTAGTTATTGTAAGACTATTGTTGACACTTTTCATGTTACGTCACACTTGGTCAGTCATTTGATACGAAAATTTTAAATTTTAAACGGGAACGTATTCAAACCCCCCCCCCCCCCCCCCAACATTTTCCACATTCTCAAACATTTATCATTTTTCGTTTCTAGCCTAGTAGACTTTTTTTCTCGCAATGATTACAAATTGAACTCTAAAGCATTGCATCAAAGGTCACGCCAAAACCAGAAGTTCGCAAGTACAATTATTTGTCGTTATACAACGTCGTTATGTGTGGATATTTGTCTAATAGTTAATAGCTTTTACAAAAGATTAAGTTTCATGTTTACACTTTTTATTGGGATGGAGAAGATAATAGATACTCCCTCCGTCTCAAAATGATTGTTCATATTTCTTTTTGAGGATGTCTCAAAATAATTGTTCACTTCTTTTTTAAATAAAAACTAGAAAATTTATTGAGAGAATATTTTATTTGAGTGGTTGAAAATTAAAGTGACTTTATTTTTGTTAAATTATGTGATTTTTGTCTCCTGATAATAATTTTGAAACGGAAAGAGTACTTTGTTAAATGTTTTAGTAATTTGATTGTCTTGAAATGTAAAAAATAAATAAATAAATAAAGTTTATTTTTTAGCAAGATTATCAATCTATGCCATAATATAGTAATTTTGTGTTTCATTTTCATAGTGATATAAAAAGTTTAATTGTTCAATTTATAATTAGATTAAATGATCATAAATCCACATGTTAACATTAAAAGAGCACAGGTGTTTTTTGAGTTATATATATATATATATATATATATATATATATATATATATATATATATATATATATACACCAAGTGTGAGAGCTTAGTAAAACAAATGATGAACATGGGTATTCGTCTAATAGTTAACAGCTTTTACAAAAAATTAAGTTTCGTGTTTATAGTTGTTATTAAGATGGAGATCTAGAAGATAATGGATATTTTATTACAAGTAAATGTTTTAGTAACTTGATTGACTTAATATGTAAGAAAAAATTTGATTTTTTAGTAAGATTACCATTATGTGCCATAATATATTAATTTATTGTTTTATTTTTATAGTGGTGTAAAAAATTTAATTATTTTATTTATAATTAGATTACATTGTTATAAATTCGTCTTTAAAAAAATGTTCATAAATCCACACATGTCAACATAAAAGTGAATAGGTGTCATTTTCGTGTGAGAGCTTAGTAAAACAAATGATGAACACGGGAGAACACGGGTATTCGTCTAGTAGTTAATATCTTTTAAAGAAAAATAAGTTTCATGTTTATAGTAGTTATTAAGACTAGCTGAGTACCCGAACTTAGCGGTAGCGGTGTCTAGTTTCGATAAAATTTCAATGGCCAATAATTATTTTTTGACAAACTATATTTGTAGCGTTAAAAAATCCTTTTTGAAGAACTGTTTTTCTTATAGCATACTTACATTGTTTTTCCAGTTACGTTAATTTGTGTGTGATTATCTTTTCCGATAGCATTGTTTTAAGATTGTACGAATAATAAATTCAAGCATTGTAACTATTAGCCGAGCGACCTTGCGTAGCGGCGGAAGTGTAGTATTATGTGATCTGTTTGTGTTCTTTCTTTTTTTCCGGTTTGTATTTTTTTGTGTCTCAAGAGTGTTTTGGTACGATAGTTTATGCAAGAAAACTATTGGCAGTTGACGCAAAAGTTTATAGTCGTTGTTGATAATATTGACGTCACGCAAAAAATTTCATCAAACTTAAAAGCAAATGAGTAATGTTTTGAAAACCGGGTTTGAAATCGACCTGGTCGAGTCACTGGGCACCGGGTCAACCCGGTTTTCAATTTATTATTATTTTATTTTTTTGACCGGGTCAACCGGTTCGACCGCCGGGTCAACCGGTTCAACCACCGGGTCAACCAGGGTTTTTATTAAATTTTTTTGAAAAAATGAAATCCGGCCGGGTTTCGAAAACCGGGTTGACCCGGGTCACTCAAAACCCGGCGGGTCACACCGGTTAACCCGGTTTTAGAAACCTGGGTTGTTTTGACCCGTTTTTTCGGCCGGAACCAGTCGAACCGGTTAACCCGGCCGGGTCGACCCGGGTTTCAAAACCTTGCAAATGAGGCTTTTAGCCCGTAATTTAACTTAACTTAATATTTCAGCATGTGGCTTTTTGCCTACAGTTTAACAACTTAGCTCAACAATTGAGGCTTTGAACATTGATACCATATTACAACATACTCAAATGAGTCTTTAAAATCTTTCAATGTATCTACCAACTTTTTCAAACAAAGTGCCATACCCAAGGTATGTTTGTATGTCTTGCCCACAATTCACGGATCTTAGGTTTTGACAATGCAATTTCTAATGTCCAAAGGCCCATGAAGCAATAGGGGCGTAGACAGCGTAGTGCAATGGTTGTCCACAATGACTTTTATCATGACATGTGATGTGCTTTTGTTCTTTGTTATTGACATGTGATGTGATTTCGTGTCTTTCTCATCTGTAAGAGCATGAAGTTAAATCTTAACGCACTGTCACGTTAGCATCAAATCAGCTTTTCCTTTTTAACCTTAACTCTTGACTTTTCACCCCGGTAACATAACTCACTAATAACTCACCTCCACCCCAAATGTTTTCAATTTCAACCCCAATTTTTAACAAACACTTCATTTATTTAAAACACAACATTAATTAAAACACAACATTACATTACATTACGAAATTAAAAAAAAAAAAATAACGATACTAAAAAAAATACGAAATCAATAAAACACTACATCACATAATTATTCATAATTGACGCGGAGGCAACCCAAGTTTCATGGCGATTCGATCATTTTCCGCATTAACGAATGCCACCCAATGTGGATCTTTGCCGGTGGTGTCGAGCATCAAAAATTCTAGCTCTTTCATCCTTTGTTGTGCGGCTTGATTTTCGGCTGTCGCCTGATACGCCCTACTCGCCTCTTCACGTTTCGACCTTAACTCTTCGCGCAACATCTCCGCAAAAGCTAACGAAGAAATGGACCCACCAGTGCTAGCCGTGGCTCCGGTGCTTGTCGTGGCCTCGGATTTTTGTTTCTTGGCAGCCCTTTTCTTGCCAATGGGCCGTGGTTCTTCGTCATGACCAAACAAAGACTCGTTTGTTTGGCTTGGGACGTCGTCGGTTAAATCAACCGCTTTCGGCGCGTCCCATTTTTGATGTTTGCGCAACACCGTCCAAGCGTCTTCATTGGCGAGCACGTGTTAGGACATCCACTTTACTTTCCCCACTCTTTATCTCGCGTTGCGCTTTTTTGTAAAAAGTGTTGAACTTAGTACAATCGGTTCAACGTTTTCCACTTAGATTGTAGCATATCTTTGTTGCGGTCTTTTGGACTTAATCTATTGAACACGGCTCTTATACGTTGCCATAACGTATCCTTGGTTTGTGAAATCCCCAACCTCGAATCCTCTTAACACACAACCCAACACTCGGCAAGCAACTTTTCCTCACTTGGCGTCCAATGTTCCACCTTCGATTTTCCAGTAGCTGCATCCTCGTCTTGGTCAGGTTATTTGGATTTTTTTGCCTTACATTTTCCATGATTTTTTGGTTTTTGAGGAGAGGTCGGTGTTTTCGGAACTTCATATGTTTCCGTTTGGGACTGTTGTGAGGTTTGGGAGAATTGAAGATTTTGGAAATTGTAATTTAAGTTGCTTTGTTGACTTTCGGTCCAATATTGGGAATCTTGTGGGTTACCCCACATCGGTGGTGCCGAACCCTCGTTTGGATTTGAGGAAGAACCCGCGTATGGGTGATTCCACCCACCACCGAGAAGATTCGTAAACCAGTTGTTGTTGCCACCCGACATTTTTTTTTTTGCTAATAGAATAGTATTGTAGATGAAAATAGTTGTGAAAGTGTGAAAAAATATTGTGGGGGTGAAGGGGTATTTATAGTTGAAACATAATGTTTTTTTTTTTTTTTTTTTTTTTTTTTTTTTTTTTTTTTTTTTAAACAGTTATAACCGTTTACAAACGGTAATATATTATAGGGGTGGAAGTAAAAGTTTTTTTTTTTTTTTTTTTTTTTTTTTTTTTTTTTTTTTTTTTTTTTTTTTTTAATACTTTGCAGCTTCTTAACGCACGTTAAGTGCTTGCCCGAGCACGTTAACGCACCATTTGACTTTGGGAGCCGGTAAGGTAACGCACCACGTTAAGGTGGTGCGTTAAGAGTTAACGCAGGTGGCTGCGTTACCTTACCGAGTGGTCTAAAGTGTAAGAAGAGTAAAAGTGATTAACATATAGCACGACTTTCACTATCTATCTATACTATATATACTAGCAGAGTACCCGCGCGATACGGCGGCGAGTACCCTGTAATAAAATTTGCGGCGACGAATATCTCAAATTATTGTTTCGGGTTGCTGGATCTCATATTTTTGTTTTGAAAGCTTAATGTCTTGGAAGCTTAATTATATTGTATATTGAGGTTAAAAAGTTGTATTTTTTTGTGAAGGGGTATTTTTAATAGTGTATTAATTGTATTAATAGTGTATTTTTTTATGAAGGGGTGGAAGTTTAATTATGTTGTACATTATGCTTAAATAGTTGTATTTTTGGGTGATGGGGTGTTTTTAATAGTGTATTAATTGTATTAGATTAATTTTTATTTTATTTATTTATTTATTTTTTTTATTTTTTATGTGTGCTTTAAGTAATTGTAAACTATGTTTTATAAGTAGTATTTACTTAAAATCTATATTAGGAAATTTTAAAAAATTAATAGGAGGGAAGTATCTAAATGCATTATAAGTAGTATATATTACCATTATAAAGCATTTAGGACATTTCTAAAACAAAAGACTTAAAAAATTAAATTCAACACTTGTTTATAGTGGCAAATTTTAATAAGTACATCTTGCAACACTTTAAAACACTCTTCGTTGAGATTTTTTTTTTTTTTTTTTTTTTTTTTTTTTTTTTCTAATAATCAAAAAATACAAATTAATTTAATATTAAAAAAAAAATGTTTATAACAATAATTACTTAATAAATGTTAATTTTAAAACACTTCTAATATGAAAAATATTTGTTATTATACACATTGTACAAATTAATAAAGCACACAAAGCTTCATAAAATTTATATTTAAACAACTTGATAGTTACATATGGTTTTAAAAAATGGACCGGATCAATGGATTCAAACGAGAACCGGAGTCACCACCGGTTCAGTTAACCCATAAAAGTCTTCGGAAAACAATATTATTAAATCAATAGAGTTTAAAAATGCATACTAAATTACAAAGTTCAAAAAAATATTATTAAATCGCAAGAGTGTCTCGAGAAACAACATATAAACTTTTTAGAAGTTTTTGATAAAACTTACTGTAAAAACTAATAAACTTTGTTCTATAAAAATTGGTTGATTTTTTCAAAGCAAAGGTGCAAAGTGCTAAAGACTAAAGATCAAATGAGAAGAATACTTAAAATAAGAAATATGAGAAATAATTATAACTACACATTAGAGATGTATCAATTTGAATTAGATGCATCCCTAATCTTTTAGATGCGCCCTAATATATTTTCTAACTAAAAATTAGATGCATATACATGTGTTAGATGCATTTCACCAAGTTGGACGAATCATATGTATTTTTCGTCCTCTGCGGGTCAAATTTGTTGCTAGTACTAGTTTCCATCGTTTTTACTTCAAAATCACTTTCGAAACTAACTATGACGCATCTAAATGAATAGAGATGCATCTAATTCAAGTCGATGTATCTCAAATATGCAGTTATAGTTATTTCTCATTCTTCTAATTTTAAGTTTTCTTCTCACTGGATCCTTACCCAAGTGCTAAGTGCTAATTATATAATTGACAAAAATACACCCTTGGTTCCTGAACTTTCTCAAAAACATCGCATGGCCCCCTAAGTTTTAGAAAACGTCGCCATGCGTCCAAAAGTTGGCTTTTTTAGGCCGATTGCGTCCCTTAACCCGTTTGGGCTTGGTAAACGCACGTTTTCTGTTCTACTTTGAGGGGCATAATAGTCCAATCATTTTTTAACTATTACTCTAAATCAAAGTTAAACCCGACATTCAATTTTAGGGACCAACAGTGTACTAACTCATTGTTAACTAACTCAATTTTAGCGGGAATCAATAAACCCACACCCAACCATTGACACTTGAGTAAAAGCCGATCATCTACCACACACATTGTCACATACAACCTCTACCCAACACGGTTTGGTCAAGGTTCAATATATGTGTGCATAACTTTAGGTTTTCAATCGGATAATTTATAACACTTGTGGTGTATGTGTTGACTTTATAAGTCATAATGGGTTAATCCAAACACTCCCTTAAACTGCAGAAAATTTTACCCCAACTTGGTCGCTTGGGCGATTGACACGATTTCTTTATGAGTTTAAGTTTCAACCATTGTGTAACGGTTGAAAAAAACAAAAACAAAACTAGCCATTGAATTCAAAAGAAAAAAAAAACTTTTAATCTACCTTATAAATACACAACATATTAACACACTTGAATTCACAATTCTCACACTTCTCTCAATTCAAAATGGCTTGTAAACTCCCTCACACCGTCGAAAAACTGCAAGAGTATGTGTTGGGAATTATATTAGCAGTTACCACGGCTAGTATGAAGATTACAACTGCTGAAGAATGCACTAGCAGTGGAAACTCATTACCACTGCTAGTACATATTATTACCACTGCTGTTAGGATAACTGTTAGGAAACTTGTATTGATAAGTATAGAATAGATTTTGTGAATATCTTATTCTATTATCTTTATACGTATATTGTAGAAGAGGACTCCTTGTGCTATAAAAGGAGGTCCTAGGTTAAGGTTAGATATACGTTTTTCTTAGAGCTTCAAGGTTGTAACCCTAGTGATACAAAGATCACTCGTATTATTATTATTAATAATATTGGAGCTAACCGTTTGATATATACACTCTTCTCATTCACATATAACTGTTTCATTCACATATAAACCTTCTAAGTATTACTAAGTAGATTCCGCATACTTAGTAGTATAACTCAAAGTATCATTCTAACACATATCAAGGTGTGTAGATCCATCAATTGGTATCAGAGACAGGCTTTGATACTTTGATTTAGAAGACTTCAAGTTCACTCAGAAGATTCAATGGAGACAGAGACCAGTCAGTCCAACATTGCTGCTAAGCTTCCTAAGCTTAAGTTGAATGACTATGAGATGTGGAGGCTAATGATCGAACAATTCTTTATGGTGCAAGACCATGTACTTTGGGAGATCATTATGTTTGGCAATTCCTTTAAACTTGGTACTACCTCAGAAACTGTTGATGGCATGGTATTACAAAAGGTTAACACTGGACCAGTCACAAATGATAAAAGACTTCAGATGAAGAATGATTTGAAGGCCAGAGGCTTGCTGTTGATGACCCTTCCCAGAGATCAAATTCTAGCATTCAGCAAGTACAAGACTGCACAGACCTTATTTGAGGAGATCTGCGATGTTTTTGGTGGTAATGATTCCACCAAGAAGACACAGAAGACCTTGTTGAAATAGACTTATGAAAACTTTGGTTCAACAAGTAATGAATCAATTGACAGCATATTCACAAGGCTTCAAAAGATTGTTACTCAACTCACAGTGTTTGGAACTGAAGTGGAGAGGGAAGATCTCAATTTAAAGTTCTTAAGAAGTTTACCCTCTGAGTTTGGTACAAATGTTGCAGTATGGGAAGACAAGCCAGAATTGGGGACTATGAAGCTTAATGATTTGTACAATAACTTTAAGGTTATTGAACAAAGATTGAAGAAGGATGGCAAACTAAGTTCAGGATCAGGGAATTTAGCACTTATATCATCATCTGTTGATGATAGTTCAGATGAAGAGAGTGATAGTTATGATGATGATGCTAACATTGTTGTTTCCACTGGCAGTGGGGGAGTTTCCACTGCTAGTTCAAAAAGACAGATTGCTGGTCTTAGTGATTCTACTTTTTATGCCTTTCTTTCAAGTCAAATGAATGGTTCAATTCTGACACATGAAGACTTGGATCAAATTGATGAGGATGACATGGAAGAGATGGTCACTAAATGGCAAGTTGCATTGCTAAGCTTAAAGGTAAAGAAGTTCTGGAAGAAGACTGGTAGGAAGATCACCATTAATGTCAATGAAACTGTAGGTTTTGATAAGAAGAAGGTGGAGTGCTACAACTGTCATAAGAAGGGGCACTTTGCCAGAGAATACAGGAAACCAAAGAAGCCTGATAACAGGTCAACTTGGTATAAGCAGGACAAGAAGAAAGAGCCTACAACTGAAGAACCAAAGGTGCTCTTGGCCATTAATGGAGTGAGCTTTGATTGGAGCTATATGGATGAGGATGAAGAAGATGGTTCAGAGTCTGCAATGATTGCTACTGAGCTTGCACTTATGGCTTTTTCTGACTCAGAGGTACAAATTAATAATGCTTGTTCTAAAAATTGTAAGGCTTTAAAAGATTATGAGAAACTTAAAGAACAATATGATGAACAATTGCTAGAGTTAAATCAAACTAATTATAACCTAGCAAATCATAAAAGAGGTCTTGCTGTTTTAGAAGCACAATTAGAGCATTATAGAGCCAATGAATCTAAGTACAATGATGATATTGCTGTTTTAAAAAGAGACTTAGATTATAAGATAGCTGTGAATAAGGCTCTTAGGGAAGAGTTAGAGAAGGTTAAAAAGGCAAATGAAAACATTCAGATAACTTGTAATACACTATATCATCAATCTAAGTGTATTGACAAAATTTGGGAGGCTCAAGTTGTAAACAAAGCCAAATCAGGAGTAGGATATAAAACGGTTCCACCACCTCTAAGAGGTGTTCCATCACCTCCTGGTATTGACTTAGCACACACAGGGTTAGAAGAGTTCCAGGAACCAACCATGACCTATGGCCCAAAATTTGTTAAAGAAGTTGCTAGTGAGAGGGTTCAGGTTGAGGTTGATACATTTGATAGTGCTAGTGACTCATCTCTTAAAGATGAAAGTTTGAATGATGAGTCTAAAACTAGTGTTCCTGAGAGTGTTCAAGTGGAAGTTAAAAGGAGTATTCCTGAAGTTGTCAAAGAGAAGCCTAGAACACAAACTAATAATACTAGGCTCACTACTAGATATGCTGAGATGTACAGAAGCAGGTCAACAACTCCTAGGGGGAACAAGAGGAGTTGGAATCATGTTAAATCTAGACAATATGGTAGTGACTTTGTGTTTAACAACAAACCTTGTTACATATGTGGTAGTTTTGAACATCTTCATTATAATTGTAACTATCACATTGGTAGAAGGGAAGTGTTTAGGAATACCAGGTTGAATGGAAACAATGCTAATAATTTTACTCACCCAAATCCACTAAGCAAGATGATTCCCAGGTCTGTTTTGTTAAACTCTGGCATCCAATATCTTTCCACTGCTAAACCAGCAGTTGCCACTGCCAGAAATATAAACAGAGTTTACCCTAAGTCCCCTGTTAAGAGTGCAAAACCCATTACAACTTTTGTTAAATCTGCACAAACAGGGAAAAAGACCTATTTTGAAAAGAAAGTTTACAATAACCACAAGTGGACACCTAAAATATCAAAACCAGCAGTTACCACTGCCAAGCCAGCAGTTACCACTGCAAGGCCAAAAGTTTCCACTGGTGTTTCTGTGAACAACAAAAGGGTAAATGTGGGAAATGCTATTAAGGCCTCAGCACGTTGGGAATGGAAACCAAAAGGAACTATCACCTCAAACAATCCCAATGGTGTATCAATGACCTTTGACATATATAATTATATTGATACACGAGGCAGATCCAAGTCATTTGTGGCTTGGGTCCCCAAAAGGAACTAATTCCTTTATTTTATGTGCAGGAACATTCAAAGCCTAAAGAAGATCAAGGATATTCAGACAGTGGATGTTCCAGGCACATGACTGGCAATAAGTCCTATATTTCAGATTTCAAACCTTATGATGGACAATTTGTCAGCTTTAGAGGTGGTATTGGTGGCAAGGTTTCTGGCAAAGGAACTATCAAGGCTGGAAACTTGGACTTTGAGAATGTGTATTATGTGAAAGAACTCAAGTACAACCTCTTCAGTGTGTCACGGATGTGTGACAAGAAACATATAGTTCTATTCACAGAAGATGAATGCTATATCTTATCTAAGGATTATAAGCTGCCTGATGAAAGTGATATATAGCATAGACATGAAGAACATAGTGGCTAAAGATGATGTTACTTGATTGCTTGCAAAATCCACTTTGGATGAATCCATGCTTTGGCACAGAAGGCTTGGTCATGTTAATTTCAAGACCATAAACAAGATTGTGAAAGATGGTCTAGTCAGAGGTTTACCAGAAAAGAGATTTGAAAATGACCAAACATGTGTTGCCTGTCTTAAAGGCAAACAACATAGAGCTTCATGCAAGACCAAGGCATACAATTCTATTGATCATCCACTTTACATGCTGCATATGGATTTGTTTGGTCCTACATCTATGAGCAGCATAAATTTGAAGAATTATTGTCTTGTTGTGACTGATGATTTTAGTAGATTTACATGGGTTTTCTTTCTAAGAACCAAGGATGAAACCACTGGCATCCTTAAGACTTTCATCACTGAAGTTGAAAATCAAGTTGATAAGAAGATCAAGATCATCAGGTATGATAATGGGACAGAGTTCAAGAACAAAGTTGTGAATGATTTCTGCAGAGACAAAGGTATTAAGAGAGAATTTAGTGTTGCAAGAACTCCTCAACAAAATGGAGTTGCTGAAAGAAGAAACAAAACACTAATTGAGGCTGCTAGAACCATGTTAGCTGATTCTAAGCTACTAGTGACTTTTTGGGCTGAAGCAGTTAACACTGCTTGTTATATACAGAACAGGGGTTTAGTGGTGAAAACAAAGAACAAGAAACCTTATGAGCTATTCAGAGGAAGACCCCCAACTTTGGATTTTATGAGGCCGTTTGGATGTCATGTCACAATTCTCAATACCATTGATCATCTGGGAAAGTTTGAAGAAAAGTCTGATGAAGGCTTCTTTGTTGGGTATTCTATGGTTAGCAAGGCTTTCAGAGTCTATAACTTAAGAACAAAGAAGATTGAAGAGAATTTGCATGTTGAGTTTCTTGAAAATAAAACTAACATAGCAAGTTCAGGACCAGAATGGTTATTTGATCTTGAAACTTTATCAAATACAATGAATTATGTACCTATTACCTCAGGTACAGGAGAGAATAATCTTGAAGAATCAGAAGAATTCATTGATGAAGATGAATCTTGCAAAGATGATGAAGATGATAAAGATCAAATTGTTATGCCACTTTGGGACTTTGTTGATAATAATGAAGACTCACAACCTTCAAAGAATTCTAAAAAGGAAAGTGATGCAAATGTTGTGAATTTTGATGTTTTAAATAAAGAAATTCTTGTTAGCAGTGGTAATACAATTCCCACTGCTACAACAGAAGTTTCCACTGATGGTCCAAATGTGGAAAATTCAACTCAGGAATCACCCAGTGATGATGTTGAGATCACTAACATGCCTACAACATATGATATTCCTAGCACATGACAGACTTCAATTCACAAAGTGCATCCACTTGAAAATATAATTGGTGAGTTACAATCAGGTGTTAAGACAAGAAGGCAGATAAAGAAAGATGATGCTCATGGGTTCATTAGTGAAGTTTATGAGTCCAGGAAGCACAAGAACAAGAATGAATGTTTGTTTTTCTGTTTTCTATCACAAGTAGAGCCTAAGAATGTTTATAAGGCTTTAAAAGAATCTAGCTGGGTTGAAGCAATGCAAGAGGAGTTGTTGCAGTTCAAACTTCAGAAGGTTTGGGTTCTTTGTGATTTGCCTGATGGAATGAAGGTGATTGGTACTAAGTGGGTTTTCAGAAACAAGAAAGATGAAAGAGGTATTGTTATCAGGAACAAAGCTAGATTGGTTGCTCAAGGATACACTCAAGAGGAGGTATTGACTATGAAGAAGTTTTTGCTCCTATTGCAAGGATTGAGGCTATTAGACTATTTTTAACCTATGCGTCCTTTATGGGCTTTACTGTCTATCAAATGGATGTTAAGAGTGACTTCCTTTATGGAAATATTGATGAGGAGGTCTATGTCTCTCAACCTCCAGGCTTTGAAGATCCTCAACACCCTAACAAAGTGTATAAAGTGGTTAAGGCTCTTTATGGCTTACATCAAGCTCCAAGGAAGTGGTATGAAACCTTAGCCAATTATCTGATGAATAATGGGTTTCATAGAGGCAAGATTGATCAAACTTTGTTCATCAAGAAAGACAAGGGTGATATTCTACTTGTTCAAGTATATGTTGATGATATCATCTTTGGATCTACTAGACAAGAGATGTGCAAAGAGTTTGAGAAGTTGATGAAGGATGCATTCCAAATGAGTTCTATAGGAGAACTTACTTTCTTTTTGGGGTTGCAAGTACAACAAAGGAAAGATGGCATCTTTATCAGTCAAGATAAATATGTGGCTGAGATTATAAGGAAGTTCAAAGTTACTGATGCAAAACCTTCAAATACCCCTGCTGATAAGACTACTCATCTATTGTTGAAGAATGCTAGTGGAACAGATGTTGATGTGCACACTTACAGA
The DNA here is from genome assembly GCA_030686995.1 of Artemisia argyi. Taxonomy (NCBI): domain Eukaryota; kingdom Viridiplantae; phylum Streptophyta; class Magnoliopsida; order Asterales; family Asteraceae; genus Artemisia; species Artemisia argyi. Next base: position 40,202,646 of record CM060693.1, on the reverse strand, counting down.
TCTATGATTGGTTCTCTGATGTATCTTACTTCATTAAGACCAGACATTATGTTTGTTGTATGTGCTTGTGCAAGATTTCAAGTTACTCCAAAGACATCACATATGACATCAGTAGAGAAGATTTTCAGGTATTTGAAGACATGTCCTAATCTAGGATTGTGATATCCAAGAGAATCCCTTATGGAATTGATCACATACTCAGATAGTGATTATGCTGGTGCAAGTTTGGATAGAAGGTCAACCACAGGTGGATGTCAATTTCTTGGATGTAGATTGGTGTCATGGCAATGCAAGAAACAGACAATGGTGGCTACTTCAACCACTGAAGCAGAATATGTAGCTGCTGCTAGTTGTTGTGCTCAGATCTTATGGCTTCAGAATCAATTGTTGGATTATGGGTACAATTTCATGAACACCATTATATATATAGACAATAGTAGTACCATATGCATTATTAAAAATCTTGTGCAACACACTAAAACTAAACATATTGAAATTAGACATCATTTTATTAGAGATTGTTTTGAGAAAAAGCTTATTTAAGTTGTCAAAATTCATACTGATGACAACTATGCTGATTTGTTAACAAAAGGGCTTGATTTGGGTAGGTTTCAGTACTTGGTAACAGGTATTGGAATGTTAAACCCATAAATATTTGATGTCTAATCATTTTCAGTGTTGCAGGATAGTTTCAAGGTACTAATATTATTTATATATGTTTGTATGGTTTTCTACTAACTTGTATGCAGAGGAATTAAAGCACAGTGGAAACCATGGTACATATAGTGGAAATATTTGTTCTCTCAGTGATAAAAGAAAAAGATCATAGTACTTTTATTAATTCATCAAAAGGAGACAGAGTACAACCATTCAGAGAGACAACCATAAACAAAACACAAAGCTTAAACAACCTAACACCTAAATCTTCAGACAGGCTACTCCATGGGCTTCTTTCCTTTACCCTCATAGTCATGCTTGCCCTTAGAAGCTTTCTTTCTCTTGTCATCAAAAGAAATTTGCTTTCTTGGACAAGCAAGGCCCAACACTTGCTTGGGTGGCTTTGGCAATCTTGAAGGATTTTCAATTGAAGGCCACTTCATGTTGACTATGGCTGACTCCATTGCTGTAGTGAGGGCTTTTGGAAGCTCCTTGGACAAGGTGTAGGTAGGATCATCATCATTAGAGGAAGAGCTTGAATAAAATTCTAGAGATGGAGCAGGAGCAACTGAAACCTTCTTGTTAGGCCTTATGTTGGAAGATGTAGCTGTTGTAGCACTTGGAGGAAAATATCCACTCCATCCAGCTTAGAGTTCTTCTGAGTTAGAACAATAACTGATTTCATCATCAGATGTGTCATCAGATGAGATGTAGATTAATGGAAACCAACTCATGATGATGTTTAGGGTTTGTGATATTGGAAGATAAGTTTTGATAAAGACTTATGTGTTTTGAGCCCTCTTTTTATAAGCAAAGTCAAGGCCCAGGGTTAATTAATGAGAGTTATTTACTCTTATCTGTTTTGGTAGGTTGGAGGAGTAAATTTGGATATTATCGGGTTGACTTTGGAGATATATTTTTGTTGGGATATAAAAGATCAAGGTACTTCTGTATTTCAAAGTACTGTTGTGTCAAGGTGCTGCTTGAAGATCAAAGTCAAAGTACTGCTGCATATTGAAGATTATTCAAAGTACTTCGAAGAGAATAAGGACTTAAGTGCAATATTGTTTAAAGGATTATTATGTAATATTGTATAAATATTCTAGAATTAGTTAGGGATAATTACTTGTCGTTCAAGTAGATGATGTAAACCGACTTAAGGTTATCTATATAAGGAGCCTTATGATGGTATTACGGATATAAGTTTTTAGTCGAAGTTCTAAGAGTCTTAGAAGCTGATGAGGCGAAAAATGAACCACTTTTAGGGGGTCATTTAAGCCCGGAATTGAATTTATTTGATCAAATATTGCCCTAAATCGTTCCTTTTGTGATTTTAGGTACTTTGGGAGTGAATTCTGGAAAAGGAAGCATTTTGGACATTTTTGGAGCATAAAAGTGAAAAAAACGGCAAAGACTTAATTTTCCATGCTGAGAATAGTACCTGACGGCGTCAAGAGGAAAAATGTGATGGCGTCAGGAGTAAAATCCATGAAGACCCAGAGAAAACCTGAAGGCGTCAAGAGAAGGGCGTCAAGAGTATTTTTGGTGACGGCCTGCATAAGGAGTTCACATGACGGCGTCAAACCCAGATCTAGGCAGTCCGAGAAATTATTTGGCGGTGAGATGAGGGCAACATAAATTTGTTCTTGACGCCGTCACCTCTCAGAATCTATATATACTTTTCTATTTTTCATTCATTAGAGAGGAACTTGTGTGGAGAATACTAGGGTCGAACCTAATAAACCCTAGGTCGTTTTTACAGTATTTTCAAGGGTTTTTACCCCTTGAAACCTTTCATGTTCAATTGAGATAAGTTCTCTTTCAATTCATTCAATATGTCTATGTGTTGTTTGAATATATCTTATGCTTGTCTTGATTTCAACATGCTAGGCTAGATCTATCTTGTGTTTGCTTAGATGTAATGAAACCTAGATGTTAATTATAGGTTGATTGCTTGTTTATAGTTGTAATGGATGAATTATTTCAATGTTAGGCTTAAGAAAACCGGCAGATCTCCATTGTGTAACATGCTTGAACGTCTTAGGAAACATGAACCGATGTGTACCAGGTTTTATTGGTTGTATTTAATGCATGAGCAAATTCTAATGATCCCATGTTAGGAGCTTCTTAGCCGGCTCGACATAGGAGTGAAGTAGGCGCTTATAGGATTGGGGAAGTAAGTACGCCACCCCATGAATGGTATTAAGGAATACAATCCGTCATCCACGCAACTGTAACAAGTAATTAACCTGTAAAAGATATCTAGGGAGTAGTGAAACCTAAGTAAACACAATTCTCCCATATATTGCTCACACCTCTAGTTAATTTAGTTTTATTTCTAGTATTTTATTTTGATTGCATCTTAGTAATTGGGTTAGTTGACTAGCAACTAATTCCGCCCATTCCTTCAAACCCGAGATTTTTACTTGCTTTTATAAAAATATAAAAATACAAAAAGAATCATCCCTCATCTCTAGACCTAGTCTTTAGGTTTTCTAATCCTAGCGACACTATTCCTAGCTGAACGATCAATCCCCCGGTACTTGTCATTATACTATACTACATCGATCAGGTACAATGTCTGGCGGGGGTTGTAAGCTTCTCGAGATCCCTCGAGAGGTAAAGCCTGGTGCAATCCCTACGCATCAGAAGCTTTACAAGTCGATAATAGTTAGGGATTTTTAGTGAATCTGTGTAACAAAGCAGGTTCAAGTTTGGTTTAATATAAAAGTTCTTCTTAAGCTTTGTGTTAGTAGATTCCGCATACTTAACAAGGTCAAAACAGTGTTTCAATATTAATAGTGTTGAGTTTACTCAATATTGTTAAACCCTTACAAGCTACAAAGTAGTTTGGTCAGAGTATATCGATCCAACAAGTGGTATCAGAGACAGGTTGGAAACTCTGATTAAGAAGATAATCTTTTAAACCGATTCTACTACAAACCCTTCAAGATGTTGACAGAGGCTGCACCTGCTCCATCCATCACTGCTGTTAGAATTCCTATTGTCAAGAAAGGAGAATATGACTTATGGGCCATGAAGATGAGGCAGTATATTGCCATCACAGACCATGCTTTATGGGATGTGATTGTCAATGGCAATATGGTACTTGAAGAACCAGTAGAGCTCCCAGGACAACCTAAACCACCTAAACCAACCATCCCAGCTGCTACAATGAGAAATCAAGACAAAGCTCTCAACATATTACTGTCTGTTATTCCTGATGGACACCTATTGAAGTTTCATGATGCTCAGGATGCAAAACAACTATGGGCTGCAATTAAGAAAAAGTTTGGAGGTAATGTTGCATCCAAGAAGATGCACAGGAACCTGTTGAAGAAACAATTTGAAACTTTCACTGTTGGTGAAGGAGAAGGTCTTGATTCTGCTTATGAAAGATTCCAAAATCTTCTGAGTATGCTAGAACTATATGGAGCTGAGGCATCAGTTGAGGATGCTAACTTGAAGTTCTTGAGAAGCTTGCCATCATCATGGCATGTAGTTGCTACTATGATCAGAGGACAACCAGGTTTGGACACAATGGACTTTGATGATCTCTACAACAATCTGAAGGTGTATGAGCATGAGATGAATGGTACTACAGGTTCAAGCACACATCAAAAACCCCAAAACATTGCTTTTATATCTTCTGAAAGCAGAAGCAGTACTTCTAATAAAGGTACTGCTTATCCTGTCCAAAGTACTGTGACTGAAACTCAACTTCCATGTACGACTATGGTCACTACCACTTCATCACCATCAAACACCTCCACCACAGATGATGTTCTATGTTCATTCTTTGTTCAACAAGCAACTCTACCTGTAACCTATCAAGAAGATGTTTTGCAAATTGATGATGATGCTATGGAAGAGATTGATATCAGATGGCAAGTTGCCATGATCACTGCAAGGATCAAAAAGTTTATGAATAAGACAGGAAGAGGCATTAGTTTCAGAGCTAAGCAGGGAATAACATTTGATAAGTCCAAAATTGAGTGCTTCAATTGTCAAAGGACTGGTCACTTTTCATGCGAATGCAAATTTGCAAAGTATCAAGCAAACAAGATGATTGAACACCCCAAGACTGAAAGAAAAGAGGTTCCTATTACTGAACCAAAACCAAAAGCTTTGGTTGCTCAAGAGAATTTATCAAAGATTGATTGGTCCATTGAGTTTGATGATGAACCTGTAACCTACTCAATGGTTGCATTGGAAGATTGGAGCACAACTTTTGATGAAGAGCCTGGATATGCTGCTTTGGAGTCAAGAGATGGTCTAGGAAGCTTTGATTGGAGCATGGAGTTTAAAGAAGATCCTGTTCAGCGTGCTATGGTAGCTACTTCACCAAGTTCATCTACTATCTCTGAGGTATGCTCTAAGTGCAATGATATGTATCAAAAGTTACTTAGTGAATATGTAGCTGAAAGAAATAAATTTCAAAGGGCTAGGTCTGAGATAGCTGGCTACCAATTGACTTTAGAGTCAATGGAAGCCAAAATAATAACTCATGAAAACAATGAAGTAGCATGGGCTAAAAGATATAAGCAACAAGAGTACCAAGTAAAGTTGAGTGAATGGGAACTAGGATGTAAGGTGTCTGAATTAGAGAAAGTTACTAATGAGAGAGATAAGCTGTTAGAAAAACTTTCTGTTTAGAATGAATCAGGTCTGTCACATGTTCAATTTGTTGAAAAACAAAGAACAACAAACATTAAAACTGGCCTAGGTTATGATAATGATAGCATAGAAGGTATTCCATTTAAGAGTAAGGAATTAAATCTTACAGTAGACACCTCAACTAGTGATGAAGAATTCATAAGTTTGGATGAAAACACTTCTAGTGATGAGGAATCCCCTAGTCCAACACCTCCTGAATATAAGAATGACAAGGGATACAATGCAGTTCCTAATCCCCCAGGTAGTTTTCAACCACCTAGGAAAGATGTCTCTTGTTATGGTGTAGATAACCTAGAGTTTAGAAAAAGCTTAAAGGTCAATCAAATCCTGAGACTTTAGGAGAATCTGTTGAAGCACCTAAGGTTGATGAGAAAAAGTTTTCAAAAAAAGCAGTACCTTCAAACACTTCTCAAAGTACTGCTGATCACTCAGCAGTACCTCCAAGAAAATATTTTCAAAATACTGCTAATTTTAGAAAACCTTTTGGAAAGGGATTTGGGAATATTGGTCCAAAGGTCTGTTATGTATGTTATAGTCCTCATCATTTGATTAAGGACTGTGATTATCACTCAGAATACTTAAGAAAATACCCAAAGACCAAATCTGCAAATCAAAGTCTCAGAGAGAATAAGCCAAGGAATAACAAACCAGTTTGGAATTACACAAATAGGGTTAACCATAGTAATTTATCTAAAGACTATAGGTACCGCCATCAGAAAAGACCATTCACCAAACCCACAGTACCTTCTCAAAGTACTGATAGAAAGTCTCCTAACCAAGGTGCTGATAGCAAAAACTCAAGTGTAAGACCAGGGAGATTCAATTATTACAAACCTAGAAGGCCTTACAACACAAGAAAAGATGTTAGAACACAGAACCCAACTCCAAAAGTTACAACTAAATAGGTTAAGAAAGAAAGTACTGCTGGGGAAGAACCAGTACTTTCAGAGGCTAAGGGTGAAAAAGGGAAAATTGATAAGAATGAACCAAAAGTTTTTGAAATAAAAACACTAATTCTTGATCATGTTTTTAAAGAAAGTGGTGATTACATGCTCAAAGAATTTGAGTATGTCACTCCACAAGGGGAACACAAGTCAGTAATGACTTGGGTTCCTAAAAGAAACTAACCTTTTTCATGTGTATGCAGGGCAACCCAGAAGAGGAGCTTAAAGATCATCTTATTGTTGATAGTGGTTGCTTTGGGAGTATGACAGGAGAAAAGGAGCTCTTGTCAGATTTTAAAGCTTATTTTGGAGGAAAAGTTGCATCTGGGAATGATCCTGATGGAAGAAGAATCACTGGCAAAGGAACTATCAAGGCTGGAAACATTGATTTTGAGAATGTTAGATATGTGAAGGAGCTTAAATTCAATCTTTTGTCAATCTCTCAGATTTGTGATAAGAAGTATCCTGTGTTATTCTTTGACACAGAATGTCTTATACTTTCTCCTGATTTTAAGTTAGAAGATAGAAACTTGGTGATGCTGAGAGCACCAAGAACTAATGATGTGTATAGCATAGACTTGAAGAACATCAATTCTGATGAAAGAGCAACATGCTTGATTGCAAGAGCAACAATGGAGGAAGTACATCAATGGCACAGAAGATTGGGGTATGTAAATTTCAAGAACATCAACAAGCTGGTCAAAGGAAACTTAGTTAGAGGTTTACATTCTAAAACATTCAAGAATGATCACTCATGTCTTGCTTGTAAAAAGGGTAAACAGCACAAGGCTTCCTGTAAGAAGATTGAAGAGAAAACCATTAGAGAGCCTTTGGAATTGCTGCATATGGATCTATTTGGACCTGTTTCAGTTGTTAGTTTGAACAAGAAGAAATACTGTTTGGTTGTGACAGATGACTGTAGCAGATTTAGTTGGGTCTTTTTCTTATGCTTCAAGGATGAAACTTTTGATGCTATTCATGATCTTATAATAGCATTTGAAAATCAGTTAAGACTCAAGGTTAGAGGCATTAGATGTGATAATGGGACTGAGTTCAAGAATCAGCTAATGGATGACTTTTGTGCCATTAAAGGAATTAAAAGAGAATTCAGTATTGCCAGAACTCCTCAGCAAAATGGAGTTGCGGAAAGAAAGAATAGAACTCTAATAGAAGCAGCAAGGACAATGCTTGCAGACTCCCAATTACCTGTTCCATTCTGGGCTGAAGCTATAAGTGCTGCTTGTTATGTGTTGAACATAGTATCAGTGACAAAACCTCAAATGAAGACACCTTATGAGTTACTCATGGGAAAGAAACCTAATATCAAGTTTATGAAACCTTTTGGATGTCCCTTGACTATTTTGAACACTGCTGATAATTTGGGAAAATTTGATGGGAAATCAGATGAAGGATACTTATTGGGATATTGTACCAATAGCAAAGGATTCAGAGTATACAACAGGGCTACAAAGAAGGTTCAAGAATGTCTTCATGTTGAATTTCTAGAAGAGCAAGAAAATCATAAAGGTAAAGGTCCTGATTGGATGTTTGATCTTGATTTAATGTCTTCATCCATGAACTATGTACCTGTTAGGGAAGAAAATCAAGTTGCTCCCACTGAAGAAGAAACACAGTACATTGTTCATGATGTTAATTTAAGATCTGAAGATAAGTCTAATGATAAAGTCAATGATGAGAAGAAAAGTACTTCTGAGCCTCAAAGTACTGTTGAACCTCAAAGTACTGTTGATCCTCAAAGTACTGCTCCACCAAAAACCGCAGTATCTGATGAAGACCAAGCCATCCAAGATGAACTTAGTAGGATGCTTATTGAAGAAACAATGGCTAAGTCCTATGAAGATGATCAAAGGAGAGCTTGTTGACATAAATAATGCCTAAAAAACATTATTAACATATTATCAATATCTCTATGTTTTAATTATTACAAAACATAAACTCATTGAACTAAAATTTATAACATAAACAAGTATTTAGTGATTAACATTCTCTTTTCATCCAAATCACTTAAGGTATGAATAAACAAAGTGTTTATTGCAATCTATGATCAAAGGGATATTTAATAAATTATTACAAAGTTTATTTAATTATATAAACATATTATATATTTTTGAAAAGCACTTTTGGTAATAAAGAAAAATGTTTTATTCATACTAAATATATGAATTCAAATTTTTAACCAAAATCAGTTAGTTTTTCACCAAATAAACTTTCCCCACTAAAAGACAAAGTTTCTGGCCGTTACAGCTGGGCGCCCCCTTAATTATAAGGGGCGGTCCCCTTAAATTTAAGGGGACCGGTACGCTCCAGTTGTCAGAAATTTTTGCCTATAAATACCACCTTAAATCTGAAATTTTTCCCACCTTTTGTACTCCAAAACTTTTTGTTCTAGATCTCCATTTCCATTCTCTTAATCCTTTGATCATACATTCATAAATCTTTGTTTCAAAGTGATCCAAACATCATCCTTTCAAGTGCAAGAGAAGAATACTTCTGTCCCTCAAGACAAGAAGTATTACAACTTGTTGTGATCTCCACATCTAAGTTGTTAGAGCATCATCCATTGTATCTATCTCTTTGTGAAATTAGTTGTGAATATTTGATAAAAGATAGTTTAGCTAGGTATATAAGTAGTGTGATAGGTTAGTAGTTTGTTGTGAAGAAGAAGAGTTAAGAAGTAGAAAGGTGTAAAGAAGATTGGTGTGAAGTAAATAGATGTGATGTAGAAAGGCGTGAAGAAGATTGGTGTGAAGTAGATAGATGTGAAGTAGAAAGGTGTGAAGAAGATTGGTGTAAAGTAGATTGGTGTGAAGAAGTTGTGACGAAGTTGTGGTGTGTAAATTGGTGTGTAAGGTATTTTCCGCCATAAGGGAGCTTGTTGACATAGTGAAGAAAACTCTCGAGTTAGGTGCTCGGGGAGTGGAGTAGGGCAAGGAAGGTGACCTTGTAGCCGAACCACTATAAATCTCTTGTCTCACTGTTCGATCTTTCCATCTCTCATTTATTTCTTTACTTACATTATTATTACTTTATCGTACATATTTATTGTTGTTCATATTGTGCATGACTTGATATCACATAGTATCGAATCTAAATTTTTGAAAACAAAGAAAACTTTCAAACAATCTTTTGTAACAAATTAAAAAGACGTAAAACTACTCAACCCCCCTTCTAGTTTTTCACAATTGGTATCAGAGCCAGGTTTAGCAAGATTTTTTAAAAATATATTGTATTTTAAAACTTGTAACGATCTATTGAATCTTTAAAATATTTAGAAGGGCAATCTATGCAAAGACCACCACTATTTGAAAGTGATGGATTTTTATATTGGAAAAATAGATTCGAAACTTATGTGAAATTAAAAGATCTTGATCTTTGGCATGTCCTTACCTTTGGTGATTTTCCCCCTACTTTGCCTAGTAAAAACATTGTTAGACTTGACGTGAGAAGCTAAAAATCGACATCCTCAAAGTTGACTAGGTGAGGAATGAGGGAGTGTGAAAATACTTATGTGTCGTGTGTAAGAATAAGGAGTACGAGACGTGTTTCTGGCTTGGTCTAGTCGATGGTTACGAAAATAAAAAGAAAGAAAATGGGCTTGAATTGAGTGGGCCGTGAATAGTAACAAACCAAAAATAAGATTGGGCTTAGGGTGAAATTATGGTTCGATTAGGTGAAATTAGGATTAGTAAATAATTAATTTGTGATTAGTGAAATGTTTACGTGAGTCCGAGAGTGAATAGTGTTTTGTGAATAGTAAAACTTTAAAAAACATCTCAATATCACTAACCGACTCCAAAAACGATGAATAGTGTTTGGTGAATAGTAACCGATGAATAGTAAATTTGAAAAATGTCTCGAAAATGCAGGTTCGTAACGAATATAAGAAAATTTTAATATTCTCGCGATTTTAGACTATAGTGGTACATGTGTGAGCATCGTTCCAAGTAGCAAGAGATCATGAATATCGTAGTGATTTTTAAGTAACATAGCATATTTGATAAAAATAAAATAAAAAAATTTGTTATTGGTAAAAACGTTATTAATTAACGAATGATATATTAGTCTTTGATTTACTTTTACTATTTATAGGGAAATTTTACGGTAGATTACAGTACCTACCCCTCATTCTGAATTCCATCTTGGAATTCAAGTTTAACGAAATTCCTGTATTAGGAAATTTCGATCAGAGGGTTGTCGAGAGATTTTTATTATTAAGATTTAGGAGACGTGGTTTAGTTAGACTTATTGGTGCTAGACAAGATCAAGTAACTGGTATATCTAAGGGTTGTGAATATTGAAGGTAATGGTTATGAATAGTAAATTAACGGCTAGGTGTACCGTGTCCAACGATCGTGAATAGTAAATCCCAACGGTCTGTAATAGTGACCAACGGCTAGTTTTCTTCCTACATATACCCCTTTCAAATTTCCATTTCTTCCATCAACCATTTTCCTATCATTTCACATTTCCTATTCTTAACCCTTTTCTCTTATTAAATACTTCCGAAAATGCCGAGCCTAATTACTATTATCGCAATGGTATATATCGTTGTTGCCATCACCTATTTAACTCTTGTTACGGATGAAGATTATGTAGTTTTGGTCGGGATTTTGGGGTTCCTAATACCACTCACGGTTCTATCATATGTTGTTGATAAGACATAGAGGCACTAGTCTTTAGCTAGGGTTGTTTAAAATTAAGCCTTTGTTGTGTTTCTATGTACTGTTAACGAATAATGAATAAAACTTGTTTTGTTTTTAGGAATTTGTCTTGTTATTATTATTATTATTATTATTATTATTATTATTATTATTATTATTATTATTATTATTATTATTATTATTATTATTATTATTATGATTTGTTTATATTTATCTTTCAGCATAATTAAGGTGATTCATCCTGTGGTGGCTCTTGCTATGGTTATGTTGGTGGGGGACTTTGTTGTCATAGCGGACCAACCTATTGAAGATTCTATGGTTTATATTGTAATTATTGTGACATTAGCTCTTCTGATGCTAATTATTTGTTTATTTATTAATTTCCATGGATTTGGATAAATTTTTCGTTATTGGAGTTTTCTGTTAGTCTTTAGGGTTTTTCTTATTTGTACTTTTGTTGGCTTCTCGTCCAAACGACGAAGGAATAAGATAGGTATTTATTGTAATTTGTAATATTTATGAATAGTTCAGTTTATCTATATTTGTTGCTTTTACATGAAGATTGTTATTTATAAAATTTTACATTATGATTGTTCCTTCATAACATGATTCATCCTAAATTAGACATAGTTGATCAGGCTATGTATAATTGAGGACTAAACGATGTGATGTTTGGCTTAGTCACAATGGTGTTTATGCTTTTCTTTAAGTTGTTTTAGATGGTGAACGTGTTGTTTTTATAATATAACACGTAATTTCTTTTAAGATTAAAGTAGGAAATTTTTGTTCATACTATGATGATGAGTCAGAAATTTCTAGTGTAATAATAGTATATTGTTATGTGGTAAATGGAATAGGAATTGGAATTGAAGTAGATTATAATTATTTCGGAAATATTACAAGGTAGATTTTTCGATATGGTAGAAGGATAGGGGTTATACTTAGGTTACATCTATCGTAACTTAAAGTAAAATACAAGGAAGAGGTACAATCAGGAAATTTTTGAACTAGAGTTTATTTATTCACAACAGGAATTTATTTATCTGCATAAATCTAGTAATCATTCCCTTGATACCACCGAAGTCCTTGTAGAGCTTTCATTTCCTTGTGAAAGTCTTGACTTTCCAATTTATATTGTAGTTTGGACATTTGTTCTTGTAGTGTCCTCTTGCACCACATCCGTAGCACATTACGGTTTTTGTTCGTCCCTTGTTGTCCGAAGTCCTACAGTTAGTTAACTTGTGACCTGTTTTCTGACACTTCATGTACTTAATCTTGCAGATTCCTGTGTGATGCTTCTCGCATTTGCGACACAGGGGTTTACCTCCAAGATATACCCTTCTGGCAACAGGTGTGACGAGGTAGTACCTATTAGCTTTTTGTTTGTATCCTAGTCGGTGATGATAGTTGAAACGATCTCCCAGACGTTTGTGGTGGCAGTCTTGAGCTTTGGTGAAGTTGCAGTGGTTGGAGTTGTTGGTTCCTATTTTTGTGAGTTTTCGCTTTTGTTTGATTCCATTAGGTCTAACTTCTTGCCTAATTCCTTGGTTATGGTTGGTGATAGGGTTAGTCATTCTTTCTGGAGTTTTAAAGAGGTTTGGCCTATATTCCATGTAGTTTTCCTGCTTGTCAGGCGTATCTGACTCTCCTCTTGGATAAACTATGGTGACTCCTTTAAGTACTACTGACATGATGTTACTTATCAACTCCCTGACATCTTCAGTAGTCATGGTGATTTTTGATGATGATGGAGTACATGTATTGTTTACGTTGTCCATCTTCTGAAATCATTAATGAAACTTAACTTAGAATCCATCTGATGTCAGAATAACTTAAATAATGAATTTTAATTATTTCATTGATGATAGACTGAATTGACTCCTTACTGTAATCTAATTTCAAGATATGTCTGTGTTGTATCATAGATAGATAATCAACTCTTGATATGGGATTACTAAGGAACAAACCGATTCGTCCACTAAAATAAATTTTCTCTCCATTTTTCAAGTTCTCTCTTGAAAATTTATTTTTTAGACAATCCTTTGGTTTCTGGCGAATTATAGTATGTTTAAGAAATCGTAATAATTGTAAGAAATCTCACGGTAGATTTGAATAGTATTGTAGAAGTTATCATAATATTAATAACTTGACTGATCGTTTTTGTAAAACAATTAGTACAAGGTCTCTTATTAATATGTCATGGATCTACGTGGAGTTATTTGTTCATCAAGGGAGGTAACAATTGATGAGATTTTTGCATGAAAGTATGAGGGTTCATAGTATGCATGCTTGATAAGAAACGATTGATTCATAACAGAGAGATGTAACAGAAGAGGAGGTTATTATATATTATGATTCGATTACGAATTCTGAAAGGTTCAGATTTATTGAACATTACATGAAATACTAACCAAGTCTGTCTGGTTTAGTAGTTGCAACAGGAATACTTGTAAACTTAAAATTAGTTACGCCTCTGACGTAAATATCTAATTTCTTTCTCAAGTTCAAGTTGTGCTGCTTCAATGTTTGAGAAAACGTTCCTGACACATGTTCATTTGATTAGCCAGCACAGTCTCTAATGCGGCAATCCTTTGACTCTGGTTTCTTGCTGTGTCTCTGGCCATCCAGAGGGTCCTTTCAATGTCTTCAATTCTACCATGGGTATGACCGTGTTCTCTTATTGCAAAACGGACCCTGGAATCCAAACTTCCAAGTTCCTGGTTGGTGTTGTCCTTTATCTCATTAATCTTTATTCCTAATTCACATATTGCTTGTCTTTCAGCATCCGCTCTTTTGAACAATGCGTCAAGGTTACGGTCGTACCATTCAAATTTTGTTGGTCGTAAACCTTTCAGCTGTTCAGTGTGAGCCTCTAATGTGCTGGCTTGTCGATAAACAAGAGTCCATATTGAATCAGGTGTGCTTATATCGTAGTTGGGGGAATTAGGTGAGGATAAATTAATTTTGATATTTGGTATTGATGAATCTGAAGTGTAGGGTAACGGAGAATTTGGCTCAACATTCTTTCACGGCCTCTCTTGATGTGAACTTTGTCCAACTTCGAATGTTGCCTGACCACCAATCACATCTTCATATGATTCAGTAGTTCTCCTAAGTTTTTGACAGATAGGTGACGATGGAAGTGATCTATGAGTGATTCCTATATTAAGTTGGGGCTGTGATATTTGTACGTAGGGGTCTTCGGTATTCGGAGAATTTTGATCGATAGGTGAGGTATTAGTATTACGGAGAGTAGTTTTGGCGTTCACGAAAGTTTTTGGAGATATGTTACTGTAGTAACCGGGAATAGTATTTTATAAGTAAATTTTACGTTAAAGATATAATAGTACGGATGAAATAATAGTTGTGTAAGCGCAATTTCTAAACATGCAGAATAATCTTAACAGGTAATGTACTGAGCAAGGTAGTCTGCAGACACGGAAGGCACGAAGAGTGTAAGGCTATAAAATGTTTTGGTTTGTAAAAACAGTTATAGTTCGGATCTGTACTAGACCGTTTCGCTATAACTAAAGCTCTGATGCCAATCTGTAACACCCCCATTTTTAAAATATTTGCAGCGAAATAAAGATTGGGTGTTACTTCACAGCTCATAGTTTTTCAGTAGAAAATGATTTTCTGAAACATCTATCATTCGAATTTTTATAAATATCATAGTTTTAAAAATGAGGTCCCAGTGATTTTAAAATTATTTAAATAGGTTTTCGAATGATAATAAAAATTTTATAGCCTTTGTAAGAATTTCGTGCTCTTCCGTCCCATCCTTGCTCATTTTAAACCTGAGATAAACATGCTAAAAATCAACAAAAGTTGAGTGATATTCATAGGTTTAAGTTTAATAGTTGAACACAAGCTATAAGTGATAATTGCACCGGTATACAATTATAATTTAAAAATCAGTTGTTATTGCATTAAGCTCATGACACTCAGCCGATTAACAGATCTCATCATAAATGATGGATTATAGCAACAAGGCCCTCGGGATAGGTTCTTGCCAGTAACCTATTAGATTTCAAATAAAGTGTGTTTGGTAGTTTTCTCCAACGCCCAAACGGGGATTGTCAATCCCTAATAGATCTATCTACAATTATTTACATTCACCCTCTGGGTGACTAGGGCTCATGATATGAGGGGCTTTTGGCAATAAGGGACTTAAGCAATAACGATATCAGGTAAAGCATACCAAGAAAAATACTTGTGTTCAGTTTGTAAAAACTAGCATGTATCCCCCTCGCGAGGTTTATAAAACATTTAAATAAGTAAGGCGAGGCTATGAACTCACCTTAGTGGTATAGTGGAAAAAATATCGATATTCAGTTTGCAATAAGGGAACGGCTCCACACACAACCTAGATAATATATGGCAAGTTTTAGTGTTTGATAGTCCTAATGGTTTAATCGCGGGTAGTTTTGAATACGTGAGTTGTTGATTTAACGATAGTAAAACTGGTGGTTTGATAAAGTATCGTAAGTTTTTAAATAAGTTATATATATATATATATATATATATATATATATATATATATATATATATATATATATATATATATATATATATATATATATATATATATATATATATATATATATATATATATGTATATATGTATATGTATGTATATATGTATATGTATGTATATATATATATATATATATATATATATATATATATATATATATATATATATATATATATATATTTATATATATACATATACATATATACATACATATACATATATATATATACATATACATATATATATATATATATACATATATATATATATATATATATATATATATATATATATATATATATATATATATATATATATATATATATATATATATATATATATATATATATATATATATATATATATAATGTAAGGTTTGAAAATAATAATAATAGTGTGAAATAAATGTAAACGTCGTGACTCGAGATCGTAAAATGGAAAGTAAAAATAAAAATTTTAATTATATTATACGGCCCTTGTCTTTTCCAGATTTTTACACTTTTTACCCTAACGGTGTTAGCGTTACGTCGTTAGTCCAAAGTAAAATATATTTGCATTTTTCGTCCAAAACTTTATAATTTTTACATTTTTCATCCCAAAAGTTTATAAAATCAGTTTTTCATCCTCAAGTTTGTAAAATGACAATTTTTACCTAAAGTTTATAAAAGTGACACTTTTAACCCGAAAATTATAATTTTTGCAAATTTAGTCCAAAATTCACCAAATTCAAAACTTAGTGTTTTTATTTCTCAAATAAGTTAAAAATAGCTTATTTGAACTTTTCAAAACTGCTTATTTATCGAAAAGAGCTTATTATAGCTTAATGGGCTTTTTAACGAAAAAGACTAGGCCCGTTAAGCTTTTTAAATCCAATGGGCTTACGAAAGTTTTGGGCTTGGTTTCGGGCTTATTTTAGGATGCTAAAAATGTTCCAAGACTGCTTATTAGGACTGCTTATTCATTAGCTTATTTTCAAAGGATTGGGCCTTAAGGCCCAATCGATATTTACTAGCTTTTCAGAAAAAGGTTTTAAGTCGCGATGGTTTGCATCATTTAAAGGGTCAAGACGTAATTTTTATTACCAACGTTATACACGAAAATGATAGTTTTTCAAGTGGTTAAATAGTTTGTGAAATAAAATCATGTGCTCGTTAAGTTAATTTTGAAGATATACGTTTGTTTTAGGCTTGCATGGAACGAGTTTTTATAAGTAAAAAGACTTAGAAAAATTTTAAGAGTTTACACGACTTGTTTTTATACGTTAGAAAGGTATCCAAAAATAGTTTGTACGTAACTTTTTAGGTTCGAAACTTTATATTACTTGATTGCTAAGGTAGTAAATATATAGACGAAAGTACAATACTTAGGTGTTGTTTATTTAGATTTCGAGAGTTTTAGTGCAAGTGTTTGAGATTTATACGAAAATAATCAAATGTACGTTTTAAATATAAATGGAAAAAGTTGTGTGAGACTTACTACACCAAAATGGTGGGGTAAAATGAGACGTAGAGTCGAGGAGAGTGTAGAATGAGACGTAGCTTCGACCCAAGAACTAGACTCAAGACTTAATATTTTTGGTGAGTTTTGCTTTGCATGAAAGTGAAAGACGAAAGCATGCATGCATGGCGTTTATATATATGAACTTTTGAGTGTCCTAGTGACTAAAATTAACGGGATGGGATGTTTACGCGTTTACCAAATGTCCTTGAGGAAGTGTAAGACGCAACATGACTCTTTGTTGGTTTCTAGCGATCGACATACTCTAATTTTCAAAGGAAACGTGTGGTGATCTAATATAAAATGAATTGTACTTGTGAATATGTATATAAAAAGCAAATGGTACTTGCCTAGGATCATATTATATGTTTTGTGTGAGCTTGAAATGGGGAAGTACCATCTTTGTTTTACAAATGCATGTCGACCACCAATTTTTAGTTGTAAGCGATTTGAAATCTTGGCTAGGCTTGGTGATGATTGATCAAATATAATATTTAGACTTGAAATTGTGTTAGAAATATTTTTAGGACTTAATAGAAACAAACGTGGTTCAAAAAGGTTTAGTTTTGGATTAGTTGAAATTTTATGAAATCGTTTTTGGACAAACACTTTGCCTAGTAAAAACGTTGTTAGACTTGACGTGAGAATCTAAAAATCGACATCCTCAAAGTTGACTAGGTGAGGAATGAGGGAGTGTGAAAATACTTATGTGTCGTGTGTAAGAATAAGGAGTACGAGACGTGTTTCTGGCTTGGTCTAGTCGTTGGTTACGAAAATAAAAAGAAAGAAAATGGGCTTGAATTGAGTGGGCGTGAATAGTAACAGGCCGAAAATAAGATTGGGCTTAGGGTGAAATTATGGTTCGATTAGGTGAAATTAAGATTAGTAAATAATTAATTTGTGATTAGTGAAATGTTTACGTGAGTCCGAGAGTGAATAGTGTTTTGTGAATAGTAAAACTTTTGAAAAACAACTCAATATCACTAACCGACTCCAAAAATGATGAATAGTGAAATGTGAATAGTGTTTGGTGAATAGTAACCAATGAATAGTAAATTTGAAAAATGTCTCGAAAATGCAGGTTCGTAACGAATAAAGGAAAATTTTTATATTCTCGCGATTTTAGACTATAGTGGTACATGTGTGAGCATCATTCCAAGTAGCAAGGGATCATGAATGTCGTAGTGATTTTTAAGTAACATAGCATATTTGATAAAAATAAAATAAAAGAAAATTCGTTATTGGTAAAAACGTTATTAATTAACGAATGATATATTAGTCTTTGATTTACTTTTACTATTTATAGGGAAATTTTACGGGAGATTACAACGTCGGTGCTTCTCGAGAGCATGAAATACTTGCTAGAATATAAGATGTTTTTGCGTTTATACGTAAAATGGAGCCACAAAGTGATTGACACCATGATTGCTTTTTGTGTTAGAATTTTGTATATAAGATCATTGCATGCCAGGTCACCTGAGCTACAATGTATTAAGGTAAATGATGTAGCTTATTTTTTCCATTGAAGCATTGTCGTTTGTGCCTTCATATCCTGGAAGTAATTCTTGATGTTTTAGGTTTCTCCTGTTGAGAGATTTCTTAAGAAGCCTACCGCTGGACACGATAGAAGTCCAGCAGAGGTAGCATCCCCGAAGGATCTCATGTGCTCTATGATCCCACCATCAAGAATGCTTTAATAGTTGAAGGCCAGGTGCATGGTTTTAGAGTAATTTTTAGTAGTGTATTTGTTTTTCATGATTTCTAAATATCGAATGAAAAGTTTTCAATGTGTTCTACTTAATAATGTCTGCAGTTAGAGAATGGTGGGCTACTTCTCATGGTAGTAAATTTTCTGGGTATATTTCTATGCACTTCTTCTATCATCGTCTTTTATTTATCAACTATCAGAACAAAATTATGAAATACTGCATGATTTGCTGTACATAATTTGGAAAATGGATAATATAATTCTGATTTGATTTTCAGATAACCGTAACCTGGACCAGTGGATATGGAATCATTGAAGCTCAATTGTTTGTCGAATGGCGTCGAAGAGAATGAGAGTAGAAACACTCTTCGGCTGGAACTGTTTGCAGATATGTGACATCGTTGCAAGCAGTTATATATATGGATGAATACACCATTCCTCAAGCACCAATGTAGTGAGTTAAAAAGATCCGAACTTTATTTTTATAATTAGCATATTATATATCTTTTTTGAACTAAAAAAGGTCCAAATGAAACAGATTAGGCCCGCTTCTTTATAAACATATTTTTGCGACTTTAAACCCAGTTTGTTGTTTACCCATTTTGAGTTGTTAGATTTATTAGTTTAGAAGTTCAGTTTATTGTTTTACCATAAATTTACAAGTTCAGTTTATTAGCGTACTAAGACATGCTGAATTTAAGGGTGTTTGGGATTGTTTTTTAAATATTTACTTACTTTTTAAGTACCGTTTGGGGATGTCTTTATAGCTGGACTCAAGGGTGTTTGGGACTATTTGTTAATATTAAATAGGTTGAGTTTGGCACTGTTTAACACAAATTCAGGGTGTTTAGGACTTTATTTAATAGCTAAATGTACTCGCTAAAAGGAACAATACCAATACAATGGCATGAAAACTTGGTTATTGGGGGAGTATTACCAAGGAGTTCTTAGTGCAAGTTGTAAGAAACCTTTTGGTGCAAGTTGTAAGAAACCTTTTGTGTACTAAATTCTTATCATTTTCATGTGACAACATATATGGAACCTGGATTTATGTAAAGTGAAGGTTTATTCGAATGTAATGCGTCATATCTTGACAGTATACAAACAATAGGGATATAACAGCAAATGAAAAGCATGTTTTAGCACACAAAATTTCATTACTTTTGCACACAATTGGTTTTAAATAAGCTTTGGTTCCTCTTATAATAAATGTAAGTTTGTTTCATATAGTAGCATCTGAATTGTTAAAATAAGATAGAATCAACAAGATTTACACTTTACACAAAAGCTGTAGATTTATCAGAGCTATCATTATCAATATATGACAATTTTTTTTTCATTTAGAATTGCAATTTTTCATACATATGTACCACTTTTCTCACAGATATTTACGCTCTTGGTTATGCAAGTTGCATCCTTAACTAAATAATTTATGTTCATTTGTTTATAGATATTAGTATGTGAAAACATATTTTGCTACGGAACAATGAGGAGCTGCCCATTGATGCTGATTGTGTGGAGATGCAGCCTGAGGTAATTTGATGTCATGTTTGTAGCTTATTTTGTGTAGTTACTGTTATGCGGTTTGTAATGGTTATAAAACTTTTGCAAGCATTCCTATTCTGTTATGTCACTTTAAAGGTTAAAACTCAATCTTAACTGGTATCAAGATAATGTAAAGTTTAGTTAGTTCTTTATGTACTTGCATCAAACAACATGTTTATTAGGTTATTGCAAAGCCTATTGTTGAGGTTCGGAAAATATTTTTAATGAACTTTTTCATAACCGTATAAAATAACGTGTATCTTTCGCACCAATTGTTTAACTTAAGGATGTCAACGTAAGTTAATGGACCATGATAGTTAAGAAACATTACTGCTATAATGGGTTCTATAAACTAAGGCGGTTCCAAGAAAAAAGGTTATATAAAGTAGGAATATATTGTTTTCTTTTATCTCAAAAAATAACAATCCTTTCTATATTTTGATCATGTTAATTCCATTTTCTATTTTTGCTAATTTATGCATATTGAATCCTAATGGATTCTTACTGAATACAATTGGTTTTTGCGAATGAAATAATATTAGATTTGTTTGGCAGAGTGATCTCAATGAATATAATGGAACCGTGATGGCATATGGACATACGGATACTGGCAAGTTTACAACTTCGATGATTTGGAGATGAGGATACTTTTGCTTTTACTTGGAACGATCGGTTTTTTCACACGGACGATAAAAAGCAAGAAGGGCCTTAAAGTCTTATGTTGTGACAAAGATGATAACCATTGCAATCACACAACTAACGTCATGTACAAAGAAGTCCTTCATTGACTTTGATTTTTCCATTTTTTTAATTTTATCTTTTTATTTTTTAAACAATATATTCAAGTTTATTTATTTTACATTACTTATCTTTCAGCATTATACATTTTAGATTATTAAATTTTTACATCATGTTTGTACTACATTTTTATGTTTAATAATAAAACTTTAAGCTAGCCGGCCAACAGCCGGGCCTTAGGCTAATTACATATATATAGCCAAAATGTAAGAATGAGCAAAAGACCCGAAATCCCAATACCGAAATGATAATCGTGAGTAGTTACTAGATAACTAATGTCATTTTAATGAAGCAATGCCTAGCATACGCACATCATAAATATGCACATGCATTGTTGTATTATGTGCATTATAAATGTGATTTTAGGGTGTGGACATATATTTTAGTGATGCTCGTATCTACAAAAGGTGTAGATCGATGGAGACACTCTTATCTTAAACATTCGCCGGTTACTGACATGACCTTTCCCCAAGAACCAAACCTCATGCAATGATCTCATGTCCCAACATCCTAATTTGTCAAGAGCTTTGATTGAACTCGGCTATTTTTCATAACCGGTCAACTGAACGTTTACATATCACCTCCCTTAGTCCATAATTGGTGTGGTTTTGGATTTCTAAACATTTCTATTACTATGGAGACTTATGATTTACTATATGTCTTGTTAAGGATGTAATTTTATATTGCTTGGAATTTATAGAGAAAATAATATATAATACAAATATATATTCGTTCTTTCTAAATTATAGACAAAAATACACCGTTGGTCCCTAAACTTTCCACGAAACATCACAGGGCACCCTAACTTTCAAAATTCGTCGCCAGGTGTCCAAACCTTTGGATTTTGAGTCCGATTGCGTTCCTTGACACATTTGGGCAAGGTCAATGCACGTTTTATGTTCTAGTTTCAAGGGCATAATAGTCTAATCACTATTTAACTATGATCTAACCCAAGCTAAACCCGACAGTCAAAATGAAGGACCAACAGTGAAAACAAAGTCATTAAAACCCTTGAGCGTCTCTTCCATGAGACTCTAGTAACTTTTGTGCTTTAACCAATAAACCCATCCAACCGGTCAAATTTCTCACACATTTACCAATGGAAGATTTTCCTTTGTTGGATGAAGTAATGGAAGTTGGTGATTCACACCGCCTACAAGATCGTATGGGGTTTTCGTTTGGTTTTTTGAAAATTGAAACAATCACCATTCTAACTTCTTAGCATTCATTTCGCACACCCTATATTAACCCCTTATGATTCATGAGGTTAGCATCTGAAAAATAAGTAGAAACACAAATACTTAGTGAATTTCAAATGGCAGAATCATCTAATGCATCTGTGGGTAACAATGTTGAGAGGCGTAAAGATAAAAAGCTTGCAGAAGCCGTTGCTTGGTATTTTGAAGAAAAAGCAAAGGCTTATGTAAAGAAAAGGAGAGAGTGGGAAGCAAATGAAAAACGATGGATGAAAATAAGACGAAAGACTACATCGTTAAGGCGTAAAGTCAACCAGACAAGAAGAAAATGGGAACATCTTCAACAAGTGGGCATCGAGCTTGACAATTCAAAAGTCGACCACGAGGATATCTTGGAAACATTAGACTATGATACTTTACATCTGGCATATGATCCAGAATCATCCACATAGTTTAATTGTTAGATATGTGTTGTCACTTTATGAGTTTATGTTAATGTAATTTTATGATCTTCCTTGCAATGCACTTTATTTACTATAATAGTTTCAATTATTTTTGTCTTTATTTATTTATTGGAGCAATAAACAACTTGGGTCAGATTCATTCTTTTTTTGCTATCTTCTTATAAATACATGGTTTACATAAACGCTAAATCTCAGATCCATGTACTTTCTTGATGTTTTATGTAATGTTTATGTAATGTTTTATGTAGTGTTTTTAATCGATGTACTCTTTTAATTATTAATGAACTTAAGTTTGTGTTAATGAGAGATTGACTCTCCTTATTGGAGGCAAGCCTTATGGATATGCCAATTTGACTTTTGAAGTTTGACTATCTAAAGTCATAATTAAAAATTCATGAGTCAAAGTGTAAATGGCATATTCTATTTGAAGTTTCATGAGTCAAAATGGGTATGGATTTAATTGGGTTGGATTAATCATATTAAATGTCAAATTCAGGGACCAAATGTGAACAATAAACTTAATAATGGGCGGGAGTTTTAACTATACCAACGGCAACATAGACAAATTGAGGGACCAACAGTGTCTTCCCTGTCACACTCTATTTACGTCTAAATGCGTGTGTATTTCTGACAAATAATGGGGAATCGAAGAATTCAAAAAATACTTCTAAAATTTAATACAGACTCTTCGTTTTCCCCATATTTTGTGTATATATTGGTTACTTCCACATGTTGCTTCATACCAAGCTTATATCATCAACCTCAAACACATCTATCACATTCACTTGAAATCGTGTTGTCCGGAAACAAACGACCAAGAGATGCGGATGCTATTCAAGACAAAGAATTGACCAAAAGACCAACTATTGTAGCAAATGTGGCAGCAGAAAACCCTGTATCTAACCAACAACAGTCGGCCAAAGTTGAAGGTGATGAAAGCTGGTACTATCAACTAGAAGCTGCGTTGGAACAATAGGAAGATCAAAAGGAGAAGGAAGAAGCAAAGGAGCAGGAAGAAGGAAAGGAGGAGGCAGAAGGAAGCCATGCTGAAGTGAAACAAGGAAGGCATTCTAGAGCGACAAAGGAGCATTGGAAAGAGAAGGCTGCACTTAGGAAATTAGAAAAAAAATGGATAAAAAATGTAAATGATGAAACTGAAGAAGATGAATGTTTAGAAACATTCAATTTTGATGATGTACATTTGGCATACGCCTTGGATTAATGTCATTATGTAACAAAACATATTTTAAATGATAATTTTAAGACAATTTAATCTTGATTTTCTGAGTATTTTGCTTTAAATTGCATGTTTGCATCTGCATATGCAGTTTAGCAGGTGTTTGGATTTAATCAGTTTGACTTTCACAAGTCAACATACACCTAAAAAGTGAATGACTGTGTAACCAACAGTGTAGTTTAGTGACCAACGGTGTGTTTTAGTCATGATATAATCTACTAACTTGCTACTTAACGAGATGTTAACAATACTCCATTTGAGGAAAGAACACACTAATATGGTGAATTTCCATGAAGATCCATGCTTGCTAACTTCAGAGAAACAACAATTAAGCACAAAAATGATGATGTTAAAGGAGTTTGGGTTAGATTTAACTTAGATATTGTTGAAAATGTGATTGGGCTATTATGCTCCTGAAACTAGAACATAAAACGTGTGTTGACCTTGCCCATGGGTCAAGGGGCGCAATCGAACTCAAAATCCAAAGGTTTGGATGCCTGGCGACGAATTTTGAAAGTTAGGGTGCCCTGTGATGTGTCGTGGAAAGTTTAGGGACCAAGGGTGTATTTTTGTCTAAATTATAAGTCTACATTTTTATTTTGAATTGTCTTAAAATAGATGATCATTTTCATATTTCAACCAATCAAAATGATTTTCAAATACAACATGACATATTATTGATGTACAATGTAACTGTGCTCATTTTTCCATACCTCTCTATGATACAACTGTAAACACAAGACCAGTCATACTGTTACATGCGACATTTAAGAGAGAGTAAAAATATACACAAGCTTGAAAAAACTAGTCCAGTTAAACCCGGCTAGATTTAGATGAAGCCATCTACCCAAAATAGGCCCGATATAATGAAACTCGGCTAAACCCACTTGTGAAATTAAGTTTCTTTAAAACACCAAGTTATCAAAACAAATTTATATGTTATAAAGCTCAGAAGCACAAATCTCAAATTTAGATATAGATAATACATCAACAAATGGTCTTATAAAAACTTTATAACATATTATTGGATCATTAGAATGAAAGTTGTAGCTTCTTAAGTGAACAAACTATTAGCCACCCTTGTAAAAGACTGATTAGTTGCACTATAACCACCATCAATCAACAGATTAAGCCCGCTAACAAACTTCCATTAATCGCTAGCCAAATAAACTGCGGCCTCCGCCACATCATCAGTCGTGGGCACCGGCCCTTTCAACACGGCTGATTAACACAATATTTTCTCAACAATCTTTTTTTCCACCCCCATTGCATTAACCAAAAGTGGCGTAGCAACACCACAAGGTGAAATGGAGTTCACTCGTATCCCATACTCTCCTAATTCCACACACAAGTTCTTCATTAACCCAATGATAGCATGCTTTGAGGCCGAGTAGGCGTGTGACACTCCACACACGATCACGGATGAAACACTAGATGTGAAGAGAATTACTCCACTTTTGGCGGGGATCATGACACGGGCTACGTGTTTGGCTCCTAAAAAGGAACCAAACACGTTTACATTGAAAACCTGTTTAAAGGTTTCGACACTTGGGCTTAAGATTGTGTTATTTGGGTCGCCAGATATACCTGCAATGACTAAAAGTAAATTATAAAACTCGTGCATGTGGTTTTGTTGTTGAAATAACCGACATAGTCACATCGATATCATATGCATAAATGGTTCCTAGTGATTATTTTTACATTTTTTTATCTCGTTCATATATTTATGCACAAATGAAACTACTAAACCACCACCGAAATGACTTAGTCGTTAGGTACCCTAATATTCTCAAAAGAGATGTTAAGTTCAAACATTCATATGTACACTGGAGGTGGCACTCGGAAGGGTCAGAAACGGTCACAGAAATACAGCTAGTTGGATCATGTACAACTTGGACAACCTGTGTTATTTTATGTTAGCTTAATTCTTTGATATATTTAGACCTGCCAAAGAGTACGTACCTGCGTTATTGAACATAATATCGAGCTTCCCGTATTTGGAGACTGTCATATCGACAACATTCTTAACGTCCAAATCATTAGTAACATCACAATGAACATACATAACATTTCCCGATTTAGAAAGTAGTTCCTCACAAAGGGAAATCCCTCATCCATCTTGGACATCTGCGATCACAACTTTTGCGCCGTGTTTAACGAAAAGCCTCACCGTGCATTCACCAAAACCGCTAGCGCCCCCAGTGACTATAGCGACTTTGCTTTCTAATCTGTGTAAATGAATTATGTGTTAATCAGTTAATATGTAAATAGATGATTAAATACGTAAAGATTTATAACTTGGAATATGGAACCTTTTGGCATATGTTGGTGATGAATCATGGCAGAAATTGTTGTTCGTCTGCATGTTAATTTCTATATATGATGAGTAGAATGTTTAGGTTACTTGGGAGGGTATATGCATGCATGTATATATAGGGATCAAGAATCCAAAGAAACAACAAGTATATTATAACTTAAGTATAAAAGGCGTGTCCTGTTCATGTATCTTCGGGGCTCCATGTTGCTTTCGGTTTGCTGAAACCCAAAAAAACCCGAAAAAATAGCCACTTATTCGGACCCCACTCACGTTTGCCCCTCACCTCCCCTCTCATAACTTTGCTCCGACACCGCTGCACCGAACCGATTGATCTAGTGGCTCCGATCCGACAAAATGATTTCCACAGTACACAATGTGAGTTTTTGCTGTTTTTATTATTTCTTTATTATTACAAAGATTCAATTTCCTTGGTTTTGACTATTTGAGGTTATTAGGGGTTTTGTTTGATTATGATGGGTTTATTCTTTTGTGACAGGAAATCCCAAAAGAAATACAATTGGTTTCAACCATGGAGCTAATTCAGGTATTAACAAACATGGAACCCGAGGTATGTTCTTGAATATTGTTCTGAGAAAAAATCCCCGCTTTTTGAGATATTGTTTTCAAGATTTCTTATGGAAATTATTATTATTTTGAGATGGGTTTTTAGTTTGGTTAAATGGGTTATAATCTTTTTATGTTGTTATTTTGATTTTGAACCCATTTTAGGCTATAAGACTGGTTACCCAAAATTTGAGAAACGATAATGTATCGTCATTGTTTGGTCTTTTGTTTTTCAGGAAAGATGGTGGCTTCGTATTCTTGGTTGACAATGGAGGAATTTGCAGCGTCTCAATAGTGGAGGATTAAGAATTGACGGTATGTTTTTTTTTTCTTTTTTTTTCAGTTGAGGGTTTTTTGGGAAATTCATATTTGTTGAGTTTATCAGATTATTGACACTGGTACAAAAAGTTGTATTGGTCACGCCAAAAATGTGTGACGATATGCATATAGTCACACACGTTTTTTTTGTTGTGTGTCACCATAGGTCCCGCCATCGTAGGTGGCATATGGTCACATTGCTGAGTTCGTGGCCTTTTCCATTGAAAAAGAGTGACCCAAGCCCCAAATATGTGTGACAAATTAGGCACAAGTTTTGTTGCATTAGTCATTATCAGTGACCGTAAACACTTTATAGTCACACGAATGTTTTTTTAGAGTGACTATTGTTCGTCCTTTGGCCACATAAATATATAATATATGTGACATTTGAGATGATATATTCAAGTAAATGTGTATTTTGTGTGACTATTGATAATCCAATGGCCACATGAATATACAATAAATGTGACGTTTGTGATGATTTAGTAACACAACGGGTGTTATTTTTTTGGAGTTAGTCACATACAATTTAACACAAAGTGGCCAAAAGTGTGAATAAGTGTGACCATGTGTTGTTTAAAGTGAAGAAATGTGTATTTTGTGTGACTATTGATCATCCAATGGCCACATGAAGTTTATGTTTGTGTGGCCTTTTGTAATATTTAGTCACACAAATCATGTTTGTTTTGGGTATTTAGTCACATACCATTAAGCAAGCAGTGGCCAAAAGTGTGAGTAAGTGTGACCATATGCTGTTTAAAGTGAAGAAATGTGTATTTTGTGTGACTATTGATCATCCAATGGCCACATGAAGTTTATGTTTGCATGGCCTTTTGTAATATTTAGTCACACAAAGCATGTTTGTTTTGGGTATTTAGTCACATACCATTAAGCAAGCAATGGCCAAAAGTGTGAATAAGTGTGACCATGTGCTGTTTAAAGTGAAGAAATGTGTATTTTGTGTGACTATTGATCATCCAATGGCCACATGAAGTTTATGTTTGCGTGGCCTTTTGTAATATTTAGTCACATAAAGCATATTTTTTTTGGGTATTTAGTCACATACCATTAAGCAAACAGTGGCCAAAAGTGTGAATAAGTGTGACCATATGCTGTTTAAAGTGAAGAAATGTGTATTTTGTGTGACTATTGATCATCCAATGGCCACATGAAGTTTATGTTTGCATGGCCTTTTGTAATATTTAGTCACATAAAGCGTGTTTCTTTTGGGTATTTAGTCACATACAATTAAGCAAACAGTGGCCAAAAGCGTTAATAAGTGTGACCATATGCTGTTTAAAATGAAGAAATGTGTATTTTGTGTGACTATTGATCATCCAATGGCCACATGAAGTTTATGTTTGCATGGCCTTTTGTAATATTTAGTCACACAAACCATGTTTTTTTTTTTTGTATTTAGTCACATACAATTAAGCAAACAGTGGCCAAAATCGTTAATAAGTGTGACCATATGCTGTTTAAAATGAAGAAATGTGTATTTTGTGTGACTATTGATAATCCAATGGCCACATGAATTTTATGTTTGTGTGGCCTTTTGTAATATTTAGTCACACAACGCATGTTTTTTTTGGGTGTTTAGTCACATACAATTAAGCAAACAGTGGCTAAAAGTGTTAATAAGTGTGACCATATGCTCTTTAAAATACAGACATGTGTGTTCTGTGTGACTAATGTTAATCCAATGGTCACATGAATTGTTAATTTGCGTGGCATTTGGTAATATTTAGTCATACATCGAATTAAAGAAAAGAGTGACCAATGATGTTAGTATTGCTAGTACTAAGTTAGTACTGCTGGATCAAAGTTACTACTGCTAGTATATAAATAAAATAGAATTAAAAACAAAAAGCAATTTCAAATTCCATAAAACTCGAATGTATATAAATGAACAAAATATATATAGAATTTTAATGTCGCATATAATAAAATTCTCAACTACTATAAGTTAAAACCTTTTGAATTATCACATCTTTATCACGTGCACGTACACCAACACTGGACTGAGTTCCGTCGACCACCTGATGATCATTAGCACTGATATCTATATTATTAATGGCCATTGGAGTCGTCACCTGCAATATAATTAAATTAAATTAAGAAATACATTGGTGTTAGCATTAGAAAATGAAATTGTTAACAACATAAAAAATGGCTTACATCTGAGTCTAATGGAAATTGAGATGCCATATCCAACTGAATCCCTTGTGAACTCAAAAGACTCAGCATTTTAGAAAACATTCCTTTTGTATCTGCCATCTCAGCGGACAATTTCTTGACCTGGTCATCTTTTTCTGTCATCTCGATGGACAGTTTCTTGAGCAGTAGATCTTTTTTTTTTTACGCTCACTTCTCTCATTATCAAGTTTAGTTTGAAGTAACTCAATTCTTTCATCAGTTTCTTTTCTGGTTCGAGGAAGATTAAAATACCTCTTATATGTAACTCCATTTCCCACTCCTCTTGCATAACCTCCCTTTTCCTTACCAAACACAACTGTCATGGCATCAGTGCCATCATCAACATCCAAGGTTCCTTCCTTGATCTTTTCATCAGCTTCTTTCTGCAAAAAAAAAATGGGAATTGTTGGTATTAAAAGTTAGTACTGCTAGTATACAAGTTAGTACGGCTAGTACAAAGTTAATGTTGCTGGTATATAAGCATAATAATAGAATATGCAGTCAAATTTACAAGTTTATCTGCCACCAAACTAATCTCAGCATCTGGAGATTCTCCGTCTATACTTTGCCTTCCTTTGATCCACAATACACTACGCGGCGGTTCAACATCTGCTTCAATTTCTTTTTTTTCGATCTAATGGACATCAAGTGCATACACATATATGTAATGTTAAACCAAGATAATCGAGTCTGATCAATTAGTAAAACAAACAGTATGTATAACCTTACCATTTTCTCTTTAACATAAACATATCCACCTCTTCCCATTTTATGCTAATAAATATTTTTGGAACTCGACAGTTTAGCTTTATCTGATTTCTCCTAAAAACACAAAATCATAAGGCATTTAGATATGCGGTAATGCTGCAAACTAAAAATTATGAAATGACATATAAACTTAAATAAAGATGACTAATTAAAACCTTGTATTCATTGGTGGTCGTGTAGGTTACAAACTCAACCCATTGTTCTCGTGTCATAATTGTACTATACTTTTCCGGCCTTTCATTCATTTTCTCAGGTGTATCTAGGTTGGGCAATATGTATTTTTCCTTGAGTTTCATTCTGTAATTCCTTAGCAGTTGACCAAGACGATTCATTACCACCTTTTTGAATGTCACGTCACCATCAAAATATCGCTGCAAAGATTAACACAATGTTTTTAATTAGTTGTAGATAATTGATAAATTAAACTTATATACTGGGTTAAAAATTAGTATATATGTACCATGATTTCATCCTATAATTTTTGTCTTGATTCTTTATCCACCTTCTTCCAGGATAGAACCTTCAAACCTATGTGCTCATGAACCACATCTCCTAAAAAACTCGCAAACAGTGCTCTGTTTAACCCTGCAACCCTATTCAACGCATCGATGGTTACCTTGTGCTTTATTTGACCAGGATGGCCATATTGAAGGCGAAACTTAGCTAGCCTGGTTATGCCCCTATTAGATAGTTTTCGATTTAATTGGTTGTCATTTTCTTCATCAGATAAAGAATATGTTTCATCCTCATACTGTATTGTGTTAACACCGGCTTCATTATTTGGAAGCAAAATATCAGTATCAATGTTTTCAATCATTTCCATGACGACTCTTGAGCAACAATGTGTACAAGGAAATGATTCTGGCTTGGAGAGTAATGGTGATTGAAGATTTGATATTTGTGTTTTGGCTGCAGTGTTTAGTTTAATTAGGAGACAAAACAAGGTATTTTCATGAATATGGGCTCTTATTTATGTTAAATGCCATATAATTAGGTGATTTAAAAATTTTGGATCAAAATTTTTGGCTCCAAATTCTTCTAAATTATGTTCAAAAAATTTCGCTTATGAATACAAACTACTTTTCTTTTCTCCAAGATCATGAGTACTATTGAGTCAGGCGGCTTCTTCCGAAAACCGAGGAGAGTAATTAAAAGTTAAAACAGTAATCATAGATGATGATAACTATTAAGTCCTAATATTGTTGTTGTTTTACTCTTTTAGGCTTTCTTTTACAACTTTCACCTTAAGTTTTCTATCTTGTGTTATATAATACTTTTAGATAGATGGATTGTGTTTTAATTTAAATGTATTTTCATTAGTATAATTTTCATCAAATATTATACAACAAAAATAAAAATATTTAAGGTCAAATTTATAAAATAATGACTTAAAAAGTTTCTAACAAATTGATTATATTTGTATTCGGGGTCATAACACGTAAAAAACGTGTAATAAAACAAAAATGAGTAAAAACGGATGAAAAGGGACTAAACGTATAAATCGTGTTGTTGGATTAGTTCGGTTTCATTAAATCGGTTATATTTTTATTCGGGTCATAACACATAAAAAAACGTGTAAAAACATACAAAAATGGGTAAAAACGTATGAAAATGGACTAAACGTGTAAATCATGTTGTTGGATTAGTTCGGTTTCATTAAATCGGTTATATTTTTATTCGGGTCATAACACATAAAAAACGTGTAAAAACAAACAAAAATGGGTAAAAACGTATGGAAACGGATGAAAATGGACTAAACGTGTAAATCGTGTTGTTGGATTAGTTCAGTTTCATTAAATCGGTTATATTTTTATTCGGGTCATAACACATAAAAAACGTGTAAACACAAACAAAAATGGGTAAAAACGTATGGAAACGGACGAAAAGAGACTAAACGTGTGAATCGTGTTGTTGGATTAGTTCGGTTTCATTAAATCGGTTATATTTTTATTCGGGTCATAACACATAAAAAACATGTAAAACAAACAAAAATGGGTAAAAACGGATGAAAACGGACTAAACGTGTAAATTATGTTGTTGGATTAGTTCAGTTTCATTAAATCGGTTATATTTTTATTCGGGTGATTAATTAAACACAAAAACGTGTAAAAACAAACAAAAATGGGTAAAAACGGATGGAAACCGATGAGAACGGACTAAACGTGTAAATCGTGTTGTTGGATTAGTTCGGTTTCATTAAATCGGTTATATTTTTATTCGGGTCATAACACATAAAAAACGTGTAAAAACAAACAAAAATGGGTAAAAACGGATTGAAACGGACTAAATGTGTATTAGGGTCACCACCAGCCACCACCACCAGAACCCACCACCAGCCACCTCCACGACTACCACCAGCAACCACCACCACCATCTTTTTTCTAGTCATCTTTATCATAAGTATTAAATGTAGTGATCATTTAAAATATAGTTATTCATATATCAAAATCTTTTTAACATGTTATATATATTTTGAATTTGTATGTTGTATCAAATAAAGCACAAATTACCTTTAATTACTAGAGTGTCATAATTTGGACTAAATTATACATTAATTAACACTTACATATTAAAAACTTAAATAGTGATTTGATTGATTTGCATGAGAACATGAACAGACTGTGCATGGGAAGACTCAATACTTTGAATTACTACTCTGTAATTACTTTTTGCAATGATTTAGTTTACACAGCCACATATGTTTGGAGAGTAGATTATTAATTAATTACTGTATCTAGTTTCATCACTAGCCACATAAATCATCATAAAAAAACACAATTTCTTACTTAACCATTATCAAATCATCATCTAAAAACATGTCTGGATCTCCTAATCTCGATGAACTAAAATATTTGTGTGGGTCTGATAAACTTCACAAATGTATCAAGTTCATCTTCAGTCAAGAAATTCCTCTAAATGAAGTAATGATCCGGTGTTTGGGTGAGAAGCGTGAGGAGTTGCGGATAAGTGTTGATAAGCGCACCGAGAGAATGGCTGAGGTTTTAGATCTTAACTTTGATGAAGAAGAAGCTGCTGCTGATGGTTATGAGTCCCTTGGGGAGGTTCAAGTGATGGAGTGCCGTTTGCTGGAGTCCCTTTCGGCCATTTTGGTTGACCTTCGTGCTCTAGTATCCAAGAAGGAGGAAGCAATTGCCGATATGGATTATTATGATTAGAGCTCCAGTTGAATGGTTGTTAAAGTAGGGTCTATTTTGGTTGGGTTTGGTGGTTCCTTAGCTTGTTATGTTTTTGGTTGTTGTTTTGAAGGAACTGGTACATTTTATCACCCTCCTTAATCTTTAATAGTAATAAATATGATTTAGGTTTTTAATTATGTCATACTCTTGTGTTTTTATTTTAAATATACTTTATTTACAAGCAGTTGAGTTACCTTATATCTCACACTCTGAAATATTACACACATAAGAAACACATATTGGTGAAATAAGTATCTTCAGCAAATTTAGGGGTTTCAAAATGAAGTAACAAAAATGAAATCAAGCAATAAATAATCAAAATAAACGCTCTATATAAGAGCTTGATTGTTTTATCATCAATACAAGCATCCATTTGGGTGTTTATCAAGTCATTCATGTATTAGTTTTTTAATTTTATGCTAATAAGATTTTTAAGTTGATTAGGTTATGATTTTTTGTGTGGTTCGGATGGATTATTAAGGGTTGCTTGATTCTTATTGTCTGCTATAGATGTTATAGAGTGTTTGGGATGGATTATTAAGGGTTCGGATGGATTATTAAGGGTTACTTGAAATTGATGTATGGATATGTTTGCAAGTTAATTAGATTATTTGTGTTTAAGTAGCTTGTTTAGTTAGTACTCTGGTTGTGATAACATTGCACAACTGTACTATGAAATTTTGTAGATTTCTTCAGGTCAATCATGTTCCATTGTGGCTAGTCTTCGTTGGCGACTAATGTATTTATAGTTATGTCAAGAATTATAATCATTCATCCCTGGCAAATGCTCGTCCCAATGGATCATGATTGGACAGAAGATGTTGCGAAGGTTCAAGCCAGTCTGCATCAAAAAAGAAGTCAGCAAAAAGTGACAAAAAAGTTACACTATGTTCTTAAGTTGAGTAAAAAGAGGGAAAGAAAATGAAAGTAGTTTTTGTTGTGTTCTCAAGTTTTATTTAGGAAGTAAAGTGAAATCAAAGTTGAAGAAATGGCTAAGGTGGTTTTTGTTGCGAAGGTTCAAGCCAGACTGCATATAAAACTTTCACCCCACTTTTGAGAGAAACTGATGCTACTAGTAATGTTGAAGAAATGGCTAAGGTGGTACAACAAGATCAAGTTTCTACTGTTGTAGAGGTTTGGATTGTATGTTATTCTTTGTATCTGATCTGGGGAATGCCCATATCAGCAATTGTTAATGTTGTAAAAAAAACTTTTGGTAAGTAATATAATTCACCTTTTGTGAGATTACAACTGCTGTAGAGGTTTGGATTGTATGTTCTTCTTTGTATCTGATCTTGGGAATGCCCATATCAGTTTCTACACTTTTTTTTCCTTCCTGAAATAGTGAATTTTATTAATTAAGGAACCAGCAACTTACAAAGATTATACAAGCAGTCAAATTGAACACACTCATTTGACTGATACAATATAACAGATACATTCTACACAATCATTCACGAATCACGAAACTAGCTGATTCAATATCCACCATTCTTCTAGACTTAGCAACTACATGCTAATATCTAGGCAACTATGGAGAAATATCCCTTATTGGCTACATTTCCACTAAACAAACACCCTTCCTAATTCCATCCTAGTCAGTTTCTATAGTTTAGTTGTTTAGATTTTGTAACAAAATAAAAAAAATAGTTTATAAGAGGAATATAAAAATAGTCTATAAGAGGAATATAAAATACCTGTGGCTCCCTTTTTTGGTATGTCCTCCCCAAAATTTTTGAAAAACCCTCTATATTTTTTTCACCAAATTTTGAATTCTCCCTCCACCCATTTCCATCTCTACCCACGTTTCGCACATTTCTCACCAATCACCACTCACAACCACCAATCACCAATCACCAATCACATCACAGCCACCATTCACCACTCACCATCCATCATATCACTTGTCGTTCCGGCCATCAACAACGGAGGGAGGTTCATTTAGATATAAATTAGGTACTTTTTTGAATGAGGAATTCATTATGTTGGAATTTTAACTTATTATTCATTTTCATTGTATATTTTATTTGTTATGGATTTGTTGGTTTCTTGTTTCTTTGGTAATGTTAACTTATCGTGTTTTTGGCCGAATCGTTTAATTAACCAACAACACAATAAAGATAACATGTTGTAATTTACACATTTTTCTTAATACACATTTTCATATTTGACATTCGAAGCTTAATTAGAATAATTCCCAATACATTCATTCCATTGTGTTGTTGCAATTCTTATTATAAACCTAGCTTATTAATTAGCAAGACACTTGTGACTTGACATTGGAACTTCATCAATCTAAATCTTCATATATGCTTATATTGGTTTAACTTGTAACTTGTAGGATATATACGTTATCATTTGACCTCAACAATAATAGCATGGACAAGTATTGGATGACAACTTGTAAGACCAACAAACAATATATTGACAGAGTAGCAACGTTTATTAAGTATGCACTACACAACTTTCAGAAGATGAAGAACATCGACCCACGAGTTAATATACGACAACTTAAGATGCCATGTCCGTGTACCACATGTTTAAACAAAATAGAGCAAACAGTGGATGACGTGGAGTACCGTTTATTCTACTACGGGATTAATCTTAGATATAGAAAATGGGATAAACATGGAGAAAAGGATAAGCAAGCAACAACAGCCCAAATACCTGATAATGCAGAAATAGAGTTTGTTGACGACACGGATTTCGACATGGAATCACATTCAGAAATTCCAACAGATGGCCCAGCAACAGTAGAAATGGTTAATGCTACGAAAGAAAATTTTGATGAGGATGACCTTGACAAGTTTCAAAAACTATTATTAGACGCGGAGAAGCCACTTTATAAAGGATGTCCTGACTTCACAAAGTTGTCTGCAATAGTTCAACAACTCAACTTGAAGGGTAAGTATGGAGCTTCTGATAAGTTCTTTACTGAATTACTAGGATTGATAAAAAAAAGTGCTACCTGCTGGTAACGAAATGGTTGAAAAAACTTATCAGGCCAAAAAACTAATGAGAATGATAGGATCAGGATACGAAAAGATACATGTATGTAGCAACAACTGCATTCTTTACTGGAAGACTAACAAGGAGTTGACTGTTTGTCTAACTTGTAGGATATCAAGATGGAAGGTGGATAATAAGACACGTAAAGTGTATGAAAACATTCCGGCAAAGGTCATGTGGTACTTTCCAATTATACCAAGATTGCAACGACTCTTTAAGTTAGAGAGTATTTTAGAAGATCTAAGATGACACGCCACAAGGAGGGTAACAAATGGTGTTCTACGTCACCCTGCAGATTCACAGGCATGGCGTACCATAGATGAACAATTCCCCCACTTTGCTGAAGATCCGTGAAATCTAAGGCTAGGAATATCGGTTGATAGGGGTTGACGTCAACTCAGGAACTAGGCATCACAGTGTATGGCCAGTTTTATCTGTCATATACAACCTTCCTCCATGGTTGTGTATGAAAAGAAAGTTTATCATGCTTTCTGTATTGATATCGAGATACCCGGGAAATGATATCGATGTATTTTTAGAACCGTTGGTTAATGATCTGCGTACCTTATTCGAGGATGGGGTTGATACATATGATGCTTGTACAAAAGAAATGTTTAAACTGCGTACCGTTGTGTTATGGACGATAAATGATTACCCTGTACTTGGTACATTATGTGGCTGCCCATACAGTGGATTCAAAGGTTGTGTAGTATGTAGGAAAGATACACACTGTGTTAGACTTTCTGCCTCATCCAAGCAAAGTTATGCTTGACACAGATGATATCTACCATATTGCCATGTTTTCAGAATGCAAACGGCGGTGTTTAATGGTAAAGAAGATTTTCAGCGTGCTCCAACTCCATTGACTGGGGAACAAATATACAACAAGGTACAACTAATTGAAAATAAGTGGGGAAAAGGAAAATGAACAAACAATAACAGCTCGAATAACCAAGAAGATATGAGAGGCAGTGGTGGGAAGATTACAACGTAGAAAATGAAAACAACAGAAGCAGAGGGTAATGCAAGCCAAGTAAATGAACCATATTGGAAAAAATTCAACATTTTGTATCGAAAGCTAAGGTATTGGAGGCATAATGTTGTTCCACATTGTATTGACTTCATGCATGTAGAAAAGAATGTTGCTGAGAGTCTAGTCGGAACTTTGCTGAATGTTCCTGGAAAGACAAAAGATGGAATGAATG
The DNA here is from genome assembly GCA_030686995.1 of Artemisia argyi. Lineage (NCBI taxonomy): Eukaryota > Viridiplantae > Streptophyta > Magnoliopsida > Asterales > Asteraceae > Artemisia > Artemisia argyi. The sequence continues at coordinate 40,165,130 of CM060693.1, read as the reverse complement.
CTCGATTGGATCTGGAAGAGTTGGGGATAAAAAAAAAGAGTTGTTTGCTAGGAAAGAAGCAGACAAAACAACACTACCTCCAGCAGGTTACACATTAATGAATGCTGAAAAAGACATCTTTTGTGAAACGTTAAGCAACATCAGGTTACCACAAGGCTATTGTTCAAATTTCTCTAGTTTGGTCAGCCAAAATGATAAGAAGCTCATTGGCCTTAAATCGCATGAGTATCACATGCTAATGCAAGAGTTTTTGCCCATTGCTATACGTTCAATCATTCACCCACCCACACGATTTGCTATTATCAGGTTTTGCTTTTTCTTTAAAGCTATATGTAGGAAAGAAATCATCTTGCAAGAACTAGATAAGATGCAACAAGAACTTGTTGTGACATTGTGCCTTCTCGAGAAGTTCTTTCCTCCCTCATTTTTTGATATTATGATACACTTGACAATGCACCTAACTAGGGAGGTAAAATTATGTGGTCCTGTATGCTTTCGGTGGATGTATCCCTTCGAAAGATGTATGAAGGTTCTTAAAGGACATGTGCGAAATAGAAATAGACCAGAGGGATGCATTGCTGAGGAGACTATCGCGGAAGAAACAATAGAGTTTTTTAGCGAGTATCATAAAACCATGAAAACTATTGGTATCCCACCTGATAAACATGTAACCAATGAAAATGAGGATGGAAAGCCATTGTCGGCCGGCAAATCAAATGTACTTACCAGAGATGTCTTTCAGAAAGTACATTTGTATGTAATACATAATACAGATAAAATTGTGTCGTATATCGAGTAAGTATTACTAACACATGTCTATTCCGTTGCTTAAAATGTTGTATCAAATATGATAATCAAATACATTGTTTTGTTTCAGCCAACACAAGCAATTTTTGAAAAGAAAATACCCGGGTAGAAAAATGGCATTGCTGGAGAATGAGCACACTAAATCTTTTGCTAAGTAGTTACATGAAGAGGTAATTACATATATGTTATTTATACTACTTGTTTATTTGTTGATAAATATAAGTGAGTTGTTCCTGCAATTTAAAGGTAATATATACTTGTAATGAAATTCAGGTTGAGAGAGAGTTAGCGATATCCAAAGATAGTGTATCAGAAACTATGAGGAGGATATCATTTGGACCACGCACCAACGTAGTGAAATACGAGGCATATAACATCAATGTGTATACATTTCGTACAAAAAGTAATGATGGCATAGTTTACCAAAACAGTGGGGTTAGTGTTGAAACAGCAGATTTTCACATATCCAAAGAAGTTACAACCACAAGAAAAGCATTTTATTATGGGATTTTACAAGAGATATGGGTACTAGATTACCGTTTCAGGCAAATTCCTCTTTCCAAATGTGATTGGGTTAATTCAAAACATGGTGGGGTCAAACACGATACTCTTGGTTACACATTGGTAGACCTGAATAATTTAGGCCATAAGAATGATCCGTTCATATTAGCCTCACAAGCATGACAAGTGTTTTATGTGAAAGACCAGGCAGATAAAAAATTGTCTATTGTCTTTAGAACACCTACCAAGAATTACAATGATATGTATGACGATGTCGATGAGGAATTTAGTACAGTCATTCACGAGCAAAATGATAACATATTGCCACGAATAAATCCACAAGCAAAAGATGCCTACTATCGAACCGACTGTGAAGGTATTGTTATACGAAAATCAAAGTGAAGCACGTGTCATTCTCAAGCTGTAACACTCTGTTTAGGGATTTATTTTTGTGTGCAGAACCTATTTAAGCTTTTGTTTTGCTGCAAATACTCTTTTAAAGGATTTATGTTGTTGTTGTTGTTGTTGTTGTTGTTGTTGTTGTTGTTGTTGTGTTAATTGTTTAGTTCGTACTTGCGAATACTCTTTTAAAGGATTCCAGATTATACAAAACTATAACTTCTGGCAGCATAAATTGTGTACTAGCAGTAGTAAACACCCTGCATATTTTTGTTACAGTTGTCTTGTATATGCAGTTTTCATGTATGTGGTTATGCCTTTATATAGTGCAGAGTTGAAAAAAACAGTGTTTGGTATAAAAGATTCTCAATTTCAGGCACTTTGTTGAAAAAACAGTGGTTGAAAAAGTAGTCAATGTGCAGTCATGACTAATAAACTAAACTCAATTAAGTGAATATCAAATTACATAAGTTATCATAAATGTGTGACCATATTTATCGAATTGTGACTACGCTTAATTGAGTTTAGTCACACAAAAACTCAATGTGACTAATATCAAGGTTAATGATAACTCATGACTTCACACTTTGCTATAAATAATAGTCACATGAATATTTCACAATGTGACTATTTTGAATGTATTAGTCACATATAATACCCTTATATTGTGGCCATAAACATCATTTAGATACACATTTGTGATATGGTGTGACTATTGTAAAGCCTATAGTCACATGATCGTGCTTCAATTAAGTGTGACTATACACATTAGGATTTGGCAAGCAAACACACACACATATTAACTTTCGTGACCATATGTATCGAATTTTCGTTACACTTAATCATGTTTCTATGGTTTAGTGTGACCATATATGACATTTGGTCACACTCGTCAAGTGTGTGACATATATTTGTCACTATTAAATGCATATTGTGACTAACGCTTCAAACTTACTTTTCCGTTGTCACACATTTCAAACGCTATGTGGCTAAATATTCAGCAAAGAATAGCAGTCACGTTTAAATAATGTGTGACAAACTTGACTATATAATTTAGCCACATACACAATTACCTCATGTGACCATATATCTATTTTGGTCACACTTTTCAATTGTGTGACATATATTTGTCACATATGTATATCTACAGTGTGACTAATGTTTCGAGCTGATTTGTATCTGTCACACGTCCCAAATTAAATGTGACTAAATAATCCAATTTTTTTTTCCAGTTACCTGTAGTTACACAAATATTCAAATGTGTGACAATAGAATTCTGAAATGGTCACACAAGTCGGATCAAGTGTGGTTGTTTATTTTATTTTGGTACATTTAGTCACATATAAATGTTACAGTGTGACATTTCAATATCGACCATGCGTGACCAATAGAACTTTTTGTACCAGTGTGAGATCTCGAGAATCAGTGACCTTACTTTTTCCAGCTTATGAGCTAATTAGTATAGGGTTATTAGTTTTATTAAGCCATAAACTGAAGTTGACAAGCTCATAGGCTAACTAAAGTGGCTTTTAAAAGTTTCAAAACACCGATGAGCGAACAAATAAGCTGTTCATACTTTTCGCAGAGGGTACAATTAGTCACAGGAAGCTACCAAGATGTTTGATTGGAGTGGTAACTTTATCAAGTATAAAACTGTCTTATAGGTTAATCGTGCTTTTCTGTTGTCATTATAATATTCATTTTTTCTTCCTATTTTGATCTGTAACATCTGGAATACTAATTTTTTAGTATTCATGTGCCGACGGGTATACGACAAAGGCCAGAGTTGGGTGCACTCAGCCAAGATGTGTTGCCATGATTAGTGTCGCCAAAAGAGTGAGTAAAGAGATGGATATGGTATTCGTTTTCAATATATAACTAGACGTACCACTATTATAAGGGCAGGTCGGGTAAGAAAGGTTTACATTTAGTACCACTATGATAAGCAGTTTCTGCAGCCAATTCCAAATGCCCCTTAATGAACAGTTTGTCACCAATTTCATTCCAATTTTTAGTATGTGTTCTTTTACTGTTATTCAAATGATATTGATAGTCTTTAAATGACTTACCTTATGTTATTATGTGTGAAAATATTAAAGGCATTTAGAATATGGATTATGTGATGTGTGTAGGCACGCTTGAATATAAATGCACAAATATTTAGAATCTGATTTTACTTATGTTTTTCTTTCTAGATGGGTGATAGACAACCTGAACACAAGCGTTGGCATACACCTGAAGTCATGACTGAGAAAAGACCACCGATACAAATGGACAACTTTAATCTAGGAAAAGAAGTTGCATCCGAAAGTGCAGCAACAATGCATTCTGCACTTGCCGGTGAGTTGATATTATTTTTCATCTCTTTTAGTTTCCTTGCTAATAAGCATTTTTTAATTAGTGGGTGTTTGGTATAAGATTGACTCCTATTCATTTTAATTCATTTTAAGGAAGTGGAAATAGAATTTCAAGCACTCATTTGTTTAAACTGCAACATTTTATGAAAATACTTATATGGATGTTTAGGATTGCTTATTAGTGTAAGGGCTTATAGTGTTTTTTCAAGATTGCTTACTGAGACTGCTCAATGTGTTCGGATTGTGATGTTAAGTTGATATTATGCTTGAATGCAGCTATTGTGTTCGGATTGTCATGTACTTGAGAATAATCAATTCAAAACACGCTCTTATATCAAAAGAGTAGAGTCTGACATGTTATGATCTGACCCGTATAGCTAAAAGTTTGAAATTCCAATAAATAACTAATACTTTAAATATGATTACATAATATTAAGTACTATAACAGTAGGCTAAACTTTTTTGAATAGCTATGTTTTAAGTTGGAAGGTTTTTTTTTCACTTCTTCATTTGAGCCATTAAACATTTTCTCAGTCCATTCACAGTTAATTTCATATTTTGACGCATGTCATCCTCTCAGACGAAATATAACAAAACCCGATAGCAGCCATTTTGCCGTATTAACATGTTCTTAGGGGCTATTTGGATAGCTTATTTTCAGCAGCCATTTGGCATCTTCACATGTTCTTACGAGCTGTTTGGATAGCTTAATTTCAGTACCCATTTTTGCGTCATAACATGTTATTAAAGTGAAGGTAAGCATCCTTTTAGGGGCTGTTTGGAAATATGTGTCTTTGGCAGCTTAGGTACTGTTTGAACTGACCCACGAAAGATATGCGTGTTTGCCTGATCGAACCCATTCTATCAGACCTATTGAACGCCTAACTCTTTTTGTTTTAATTGACTGCCCTGCTTATTGCATAACTCACTGAACCAGTTACACATACAGTTATAGTTGCAACTCTGGTCCATCAGTCATGCATTATTCCTAGAATGGATAGCTAAAGTTGTTAAATTTCTTATTACAACATAATTACATAAACATGTCATGTTGCAGGCTGTTATTGATCATCCAATTGGCACATTGAAGTATCCTGGAGTCGCTAAAGCATTGTATGTTACTTCTTCAGGTTTCTCACTTCATAACCACATGTTAATTGATAGCGGTTTTGTTTGGTATACTAATATCACGATATCAATTTTTTATTCTTTCACGTGTGCAGATATTTAGAAAATAGGCGTGGGTTTGGTTTACATTTTTGAGGCATTTTGGTCTTAAATATTTTATTGCCACCTCTAGAAAAATTCAAAGTCAGGTATGTTATCTCATCTCACATTCTCTTTATGGTAGCTGCCATGTGATTCATATCACAATCAATGTATTAAGATCATCCCTCATTTTATGTATTGTCCAATACATTTAATTTTTATTTTTTTGTATAAAGAATCAAATGGTCCCTATATTCTTTTTTGATTTACTCCACATCAGGTCCAGTTGTATAGCTCAAAATATAGCTCAAAACGAGTGGGTTAACCCGTGCGTTGCCGCGGGAGTGCGTTGCCTCATATTAGTTTTGTTATGGGAGTGTTTGTCGTAGATTTTTTTGCTTTTGGTTTTATAACGTATATGTTTTAAAGGTTTTATTTTGTTTCGAAGGTACCAAAAAAAATGATTCTTCAAAGTTCACGTGATCTCATTATTTAACAAAAGTGTTGCTACATTGCTTAACTTAACTTAAGTCACAATATTAGTCCAATAACTGATAAAAATCCAAATAGCACACAACAGCCAATAAAATTCGTAGCCCAACTCTATTTAAAACACATTGGATAGTTCACGCAAGACCAATATCAACCAAATCAAAATATTGCTAATGTCCAATAACTCCTCACACATATACCCTAAACATTAGGCTATATAAACTGCAACTAACACTAACCCTAATCTCATTTCATATTACATATGCCCCTCTTTTCATTTCTCCTTCCTTATTTATCTTGAGTACAAACATAGAGCCACAGAAGCTAATCCATCCTTATTCCTCTACAATATACCAAGTATCACAACCTCAGCATCCCATTACACCTTTCACAAAGAAAGGTAACATTCATCAATAATCCAACCTTATAACTCCCTTCGAAGCAGTCACAATAACAAATCAAATAAATCCACCTTTATTACTCCAAACAAATGTATCATCATTCCTAAAATAAATTCTAACCGAAGCACATGGTTTTCATCAAGATTTAATAAGATAGGTCGTGGGTAGGCTGATTTGTTTTCTTGTTTTTTTGATTTTCACTTTCATCAATCGATGATGCTTTGTTTTTCACTTTCATAGATCCAAACCGTGGTTCAGTTATTCTTCAAGATCTCTGTAAAGGAGGTCTCGGGTAGGTCTTTGTTTTCGAGTTTTGTTTGTGTTTCGAAAAAAAAATTAACAGATTTGTTATTTTATTTTTCTTTTTGTGCCGGATAGAAACGAAGTGAAAGCTTCAATATAGATCAGTGGTGTTTTATCTTATTCATGTTTATGATCATTGAGGTCTAAAATACTTTTGTACCACACGAAAAAGAAAAGAGGCTGAGATCGTTTGTTTTGTTTTGATTTGACTCATGTTGGAGATGGGAATATGTTATGATGTAGTTGGTGTTGTTAATTTTGTTTTTTTAGATTTGCTGTTCTTCCTCTTCTTCTTTCTTTTTTGATTTAGACCAAGGAAGACTATGATGGTCTGAGGTCAAATGGTGTGCGGGGTAGGAAGGTTTAGCCACACCTATGATTTGGATTGAAGTTGATGAGATTATTTTGTAGCGTTTGATTATTTTTGTATTAGAAATGGGTTTTGATTTAGGTTGAGAAAGAAATGCCAGGGGAGGATGTTTGTTAACTGTAAAAATGCACAGTGACGAACAGTGCAGAATAGTAACTTACAGTGCAAAATAGTGCAACAAATAGGATTACTATTCATCGGTACTGTAGGTAAATGGAGCAATTATATTACTCAGCCAATAGGCTTGTGCCTTTTGGCCCAAGAGACCAATGAGAATATGAATTAGGCTTCTAATATGTTCTTAATGACCCTGTTGTGGGCCCCAATTCCCAATGGTTTTTAGTATATATTATAATGTTGCAGTTGCTGCTTTTGGAATGGGATAGGATGGTGGAGAAGCAGTATCACATATGGTCAAAGCATGTCGTGAAAGCCGGAATTTTTTCCCTGCAGCTTTTCGGGAATTGGATGGTGTGAAAATATCTGAACCAAAGGTGCAAATACTACTTTGTTAATAGAAATTAGTGCCCCGTTATCTGTAATACATGGTTCTAATACTTAGGATTTTGCAGGGTACTTTCTACATCTTTGTTGGTTTAAGCTATTAGACTATCTTTATTCACAACCTCATCCAACCCAATCTTTCATTAAAATATTATTTTCTTACTCATCCACCTATACAACCTATACATACAACCAATCTCAACTTTTTTACCATTTATCAACAACCCAACCTAAAATATAATATTATTTATTATCTATTTAATATAATTACTTAAACTTCAAAATATAACTATTAAGCAATTATTATATTAAAGGGTAAAGTGCAAAAATGGTCCTTAAGGTTCCACATTTTCGCAAAATCGTCACTGAGAGGCCTTTTCCGTTAGTTTCCTCGTTAAGTGCCATGTCATCAAGGGCATTATCGTCATTTCATTGCTACTATAAATTCAGTGACTAAATTTGCAATTTAAGTTTGATCTTTTACCCTATATTAAAAATTAGCTCACAAAACTTTATAAACACCAAACAAATTACTTTAAAACATTGAAGCCCAATTATCTTTAAACTTATATCTGTAAGTAATAAACAAAATTAAAAATAAACAAAATAAAAATCTAATAAAGAAAAAGAAACATTGGGAAAGGTTCCTAACAGTAAAAAGCAAAAGCAAATGGCCATTATCTTTTAGTCAAAAAGAAACATTGAGAACCAAAATAAAAATCTACAACTATGCTTTCTTCTCCGGTTCTCCTTCTTCTCCGATGAGTTTCTTTTTCCGGCAAGTATCTTTCAGTTAGCATTTTATCAAACCAACAATATGTATTTTTTTCTCTTTCTTACAGAGAGTGACATGTGGCAAGATCGGCTGAAAGCTTTGAAGGTCACATACCAACCGGGTCGTTCCATTCTCTTTCTTTCTTTTGTACTATTTTAATATAATATTGAATATTCTTTTGTCTTGTATAATCCGATCGGTCGGATCAGTTTGCCAATAAAGATAGTCTTAGTATGGAACAAAGGTGGATGGCTTTGGTTTGATTACTGCTGGAAAACGGTCAGGTAAACCAAAGCACATTACATGTCCATTCTTCATTTTATTTTTGTGTGTGTTTCACTATAATAGAAATCCTTTTATTGAACAAATGATTTAGGACCTTTTATATACAAACAAATACGTTTCCGTATAACAAATTATTTGTATTTATTCTGTTGTTTCTAGTGTAAATGAAGTTGGCAACACATTGTATTAGCTTAATGTAACTTCAAACCCCTTTTTTTTCCTAACTTGCGTGTGCAAACATCCCGCGGCAACGTGCGGGCTAAAACCCTCGTTTAATTTATTTGTCTCTTAAATAACACCATACATTAACACCACCACCACCCTATTCTCTTATAGCGAGGTATGAAAAAGTAAAATATTATATACATAGTTCATCTCTATCACATATTGTTTTCAGAAAGACCATCGGCAAGTGTGTTTATAGGTGTATAAAAGGGTGTTTAGTTAAGTTTATAATTAAATCTGGCCTATGCTTATAGATCATGAGCTTATAAGTCTTTGTTAAGTGTTAGGCTAGCTTATCAAAATTAATAAGTTAAAATGACAAAAAAATTATATGAACATTAAAAGAGTGTAATTATTTAATGAGAATATAAAAGTCATTTTATCTAATATTATTATATAAGCTTAACCCATCTTAAATAAGTCACAAAGTTAAAGCTTCTCAAAACCCCCTTACATAAGCTCATAAGCCCACTCATATCAACTTAGCTAAACATTTAGTTTAGTCTTATTTAACACATAAACTAATAAGCTCGTAAGCCCATCATATCAGCTTAGCCAAACACCCCGTAAGTGAGAAAATAAATATGCTTTATATGTATACGTGTGTGAGGGTGTATGTATCTTTTTTTAACAGCAAAAGGAATTATATAAAAAAAAACAAAAGCTACTAGCGAGATCCTAAAAGAAATTAGAAAAGAGTTCTTAACTAATTATACCAATTACAAATATTAGCACCTCTATTTTTTAACAATAAAAAAAAAAAAAAAAAAAAAAAAAAAAAAAAAAAAAGACGAATATTATCTAAAATGTCACATTTCCTCAATGATTGAGGATTGAAGATGGCAGTGTTTTGATACTTACGTAGAAGCCAGCACGACGTAGTAATGATGACATATAGCTGATTGCTTATACTGCTTAGAGCTGCGCAAGGACCTAATCTACGAAATCCAATCCGAACAGGAAAGAAATTGGGGAGCAGAAATGTCACACTAAATCCGAACAACTCTCCAAATAGAAGAAGCATGATTGCACGAGAAGAAAATATGGGATGATGTCTTTGGCATCAAGTTACAAACCGGGCAAATTATGGAATCAATATCCAACCCATGTCTCAACAAATTAAAACGAGTAGGAACATGAACACCTTTACTTTTCGAGGGAGAATTTTGTTCCAAATATTAGCCACATCTATAGATGGCAGAATATGAGGGTGTATGTATCGACATAAAAGCTTAAGAAAAACACAAAAGAATAAGAGCATACCAGCGTATAAGGAATACTAGATAACTATTTAGGTTGCGCCGAGCACAACCCATGTATATTAGTTAATGCTACATAGCTATTTATGTATATTCAATTTAATCAATCTTGATATCTCAATTACAACCACAACCATACATGCTAGACAATCAAAAGTTCATACGTGATTATGACATTTAGACAACGCTGAAAGATAAATTATGTATAGTAAAGTGTTATTTGAGTATGCATTTATGATAAAAGATGCTTTAAAAAAAGTAATCATACTTGTTACTATTCGGATGAAGAGTCTAGTATAGATTAATATTGTATGATGACGTATAGCCTATATTTGGGTCGCAAGCCCAAATGATAGACATTACTTACACCTAAGTCCATCACGAATGGGCTACCATGACAAATGGTATGGGCCGTGGTATCAACGCTTGGGCTCACGAAGCCCAAAGGCCCAATCTAACTCACCGGATATCCGATAAGGATCATCTATTCAAGGAATAGATATCCTTACCTCGGATAAGCACCATGCGTGCGAAGAGTAAGGAGCAAGAAACACGGTTTCTTAGCCCCTATATATAGAATCATACGATTCTCATTCAAGGTACGATTCACGGAATCCCTAAAACTCTTAAACCAAAACCTAAATTCGATTACTTACTCTCACGCCGGAGTCTAATCGGGGGAGACAATCCCTCGATAAGTCTAACGGTGTTATTCTCTTTTCTTAGTACGCAGGTAACAAAGTGCTAAGGATCCAATTGATATAAGAGCAAAGCCCAACAACCAGGTACGCCCAACTTTTGTATCAACAAGTGGCGCCATCCGTGGGACCCTACAACGAACTAGAATGACGAAACACAAGAATTCGGGCCAGCGGACTCCGCAGTCAGAAAAACGTGATCATCAGAAGAAGAATCGACAAGATTCGACCTCTAAGCAGGTTGCTGGGACAACCAGCGCACCTGATCACCAGGAGGCGGGAACAACCCAGCCTATTCCAACAATGGAACTACCTTTAATCTCGTCAGTGGTCCCAAGCGCTGAGGAACTCCAGCGCACCCTCTTCACCACTCCTCATCAGGCTGCACCCGTAGTGAACAACACTGTGCCGCCAGGCGCGCCTGAACGAAACCGGGCGCCCCATACTGAGGCAGAGATCCTTGCAACGACTGAGGACGTACCCGATTTAACTTTGGGAAATTTCGTGTCCCAAAACTATGAAACCCTAACTGCCCTCATGCAGGAAGAAGCGGCAAGAAGAGCCAGTACGGATCTGCAAACCCGACTTAATTTCGGGCCAGAACGTGAACTAACACCACCACGTCACCCACGAGGAAGACGTACAGAACGTACCAATGTCCATGACAGGTTGGGTACGGTGTCTGGCTCACAAAATTCTGGAGACAGCGGTAGGCGCACCAATGTTCATTCCAGACTTGGCAGTCGGGGAATACACGACCGATTAGGTCCTCAGCATTCGCCGAGTCAAGGATCCTCCAATCCCAGAAGTAGGCGGATCCAAGACAGGTTGGGGAGAAGAAGATCCCCAAGCAGAGATCCCTCAGGCTCCTCTTCTGAAAGGAGCAGGCGCAAACGCCGACGGAGAGATTATCCTTCCTCCAGCGATTCCTCGGACAACGAGGATAAAGAAACAGGTCACTGGAAATCAAAAGGACGACGTCGCGAGGAAGAGAACGAGGATATGTCTCTCCCATGGCGACGCCATAAAATTGATGCGTTCACACGTCGCATAAGTGATTACTCAGACGACAGGCGCAGACGCATGCCCGCTAATGTGAAGACATATGATGGAACAGGGGACCCTGACGACCACCTCAAAATTTTCGAGTCAGCCGCAACTATCGAAAATTGGCCACAGCCTGTGTGGTGTCACATGTTTAATTCCACATTAGTAGGGAACGCGCGCACATGGTTTAGCAAACTCCCACGTAGGAGTATAGGCGGCTTTGAGGAATTGCGAAAAGCATTCCGCCACAACTTCACCCAGCGAAAGAAGTGCGCTAAAAATCCTGTGGAATTGGCAAGGGTGAAGCAACGCCAAGGAGAATCAACCAGCGCCTTCATGGAGCGCTTCAAGGATGAGTGCATACAAGTCAAAGCATGTCCCGAAATACTAAAAATTTCGGGGTTCATGAATGGAATTAATAATCCAGAACTCATCCGAAAGCTCAATGATAGAGTTCCACAGTCTTTCGATGAACTCACAAAACGCACCAGATCCTTTATACAAGGAGAAGCAGCTGCTGCGAATAGCAAGAAAGGATATTCAAACTATAGACAACAAGAACAGCCGCGGAGACAATCCAATGATCAAAACAATAACCGCGGCAGGAACTACCGCAGTGGAAGAGACAACGACAAATATACTCCTCTCACTAAAACTCCAAGGGAGATATTTGCAACAGAAGGTGCGAACTTCCCAAGACCACCACCAATTAAAACGGCAGAAGAAAAACGCCAAGGTAGTGGATACTGCGAGTACCACGGCCAAAAGGGCCATACAACTAACGAGTGTGTCCAACTGAAACAACTAATCGAAAAATTAGTGAGAGAAGGAAGGATGGACCATCTCGTAAAAAACATCAAGGAAGGAAAAGAGAGACAGAGAAATGGAGGCAAGAAAGAACCCCCAAAGGAAAAGGCTGATACTATATACATGATACAATCATGGCAGCGCAAAATAAAGCAAAAAGTCAGCCAAAAATTCTCTCCAGAAAAAGAGATATCCTTCCCTACAATCGCTGCGGACAACGCAGTCGTGGAACCTCTGACCATTGAAATACATGCAGGAGGACACGACATCCACCGCATGTATATTGATGGAGGAGCATCCGCAGACATCATGTATGATCACTGCTTCAAAAGGCTGCGACCTGAAATCCAAAGTCAGTTGATACCAGCTACAATGTCACTAACAGGATTTACAGGAGAAAAGATCTGGCCCATGGGGCAGTTACGCTTATTGGTGGTCGTAGGAGATGAGCAACACTCAACTGCGGCATGGATAAATTTTATGGTAATCAAGTCTCCCTCACCATACAATGGCATAATTGGAAGACCAGGAATATCATCCATGCGCGCAGTACCATCCACAGCACACGGAATGCTTAAATTCCCAGTTGAAGGAGGAGTGGTTACTCTCTATAACACAACGGTACCACCAAGAGAATGTATCGCAGTGACAACTGAAGCAGATACCATTCCAGAACAGCGCACGGAAAAATCGCCAAATTTAAAGGTCGCTATTCATCCAGACTATCCGGAACAACAAGTTTCGATTGGAGGATCTTTATCTGACAAAGGTAAAGCAGCCGTATGCGCACTCTTGCAAAAGAACCTAGACATCTTTGCATGGGAACCAAAGCATATGACAGGAGTGCCTCGTTCTATCACAGAGCACAAACTACAAATCTGACAAGGATACCCTCCAATACGACAAAAGAAGCGCGGTCAGGCTCCAGATCGTGCAAAAGCTATTTTGGAAGAAGTACGCAAGTTAGTAGATGCGGGCATCATGCGCGAAGTGTACTACCACGACTGGCTCTCTAACCCAGTCATGGTAAAGAAGAGCGATGGTAGCTGGAGGATGTGCGTGGACTTCACGGACCTCAATAAAGCATGCCCGCAAGACTGCTATCCATTGCCAGAAATTGATTGGAAGGTTGAATCCTTATGTGGATACCCCTTCAAGTGCTTCCTAGACGCATATAAAGGGTACCACCAAATCCAAATGGCAGTGGAGGATGAAGAAAAAACAGCTTTCCACACCAGTCAAGGGGTATACTGCTACACAAAAATGCCTTTTGGCTTAAAGAACGCAGGCGCGACATACCAACGGCTGGTGGACACAGCTTTCGAAAAACAAGTAGGCCGTAACTTAGAAGTCTACGTGGACGACCTCGTTATAAAAAGCCATACAAAGGATGAGTTAGTGCGCGACATCGAGGAAACATTCCGAACGTTGGGGCGGATAAACATGAAACTGAATCCAAAAAAGTGCACCTTTGGCGCAACTGAAGGCATGTTCCTCGGATACTTAATAGAACCCGATGGAATCAAACCATGCCCAGAGAAGACAAAGGCTGTTATTGATCTCCCCTCCCCGCGCACACTCAAAGAAGTCCAATCACTGAATGAAAAGCTGGCAGGGCTGAATCGCTTCTTATCTAAGTCAGCAGACAAGTCCCTTCCTCTCTTTAAAACACTCACGAAGTGTACAAAAAAGGGAGACTTTCGTTGGACCAATGAAGCCGAGGAAGCTTTCCAACAACTCAAACATCATCTGGCATCTCTTCCCAAACTAGTCGCACCGCGACAAGGGGAAGAACTAATCATGTACTTATCAACAACCCACGGAGCAGTTAGCGCAGTACTATTGACAGATAGAGACTCCGTCCAGACACCCATATACTTCGTAAGCAAAGCCTTAAAGAAAACAGAGGTTAACTACAGCGCCATGGAAAAACTGGTCTTGGCTTTAGTGTTCGCCGCCAAGAGACTGCGCAGATACTTCCAAGCGCATCCAATTGCGGTAATCACTGATCAGCCAATTAAACAAGTTATCTCTAAACCAGATGCATCGGGACGCTTACAAAAATGGAGTGTAATGCTCAGTGAGTACAACATCTCATACAGGCCGCGCACTGCTATCAAAGGGCAAGTTTTAGCTGATTTTATCGTGGAGAAGCCAGAGGGCGACAGCCCAACATCTGCAGCAAAAGCGGATCTACAGGAACCATGGACACTGTTCACTGATGGATCCTCATGCGCAGATGGATCAGGCGCAGGACTCATTCTTACAAACCCAGAAGGTATGGAATTCACCTATGCGCTACGCTTCGAGTTCACAGCCACAAACAATGAGGCAGAATATGAAGCCCTACTGGCCGGACTACGCATCGCAATTCAAATGGGTGTACGCAACCTAGAGGCAAACGTAGATGCTCGGCTAGTCGCTAACCATGTGTTAGGAGAATACGAGGCCAAGGATGACCATATGATCCAATACCTGGAAAAGACAAAGTCTCTGATCAAAAACTTCGATAGGTTCACAATAAAACAAGTACCTAGAGGGGAAAACAGAAAGGCGGACGCACTCAGCAAGATCGCATCTACAAGCTTCGCACACCTTTCAAAACAGGTATTGGTGGAAACCTTAAAGAACAAGTCAATCCTTGATATGGAGATATCAACGGTGATAGAAGAACAAGATCCTACGTGGATGACACCTATCATCGAATTTATCAGCAAGGGAACTCTACCCCAAGATAATAAAGACGCTCGAAGAATACGGCGCACGGCGCAACGATTCGAATTCCGCGACAACGTACTCTATCGGCGATCTTTCTTACAACCATGGCTCAGATGTGTTGGACCCCTTCAAGCAGACTATGTACTCCGCGAACTTCACACTGGATCATGTAGTATGCACTCAGGACCGCGATCCGTGGTGGCAAGCGCTTTAAGGGCAGGATACTATTGGCCAACAATGCACCGCGACGCACGCGACCTAATAAGAAAGTGCAGCAACTGCCAAGTACATAGACCTATTCCGCGCCGACCACAGCACGAGCTAACACCAATTACCTCACCATGGCCATTTTACAAATGGGGTATCGACATCGCAGGACCTTTTCCCGTCGCAGCGGGAGGAGTAAAATTCCTCATCGCAGCCATAGATTATTTTACAAAGTGGATTGAAGCAAAAGCTGTGGTGAACATTATGGGAAACCAAGTAAAACGCTTTGTCTGGGACAATATTGTCTGTCGCTTCGGCCTACCAGGCGAGATCGTATCAGACAACGGAAAACAATTCTGTGATAACCCATTCAAAGATTGGTGCACACAATTAAACATCACACAACACTTTGCTTCAGTCAAACACCCACAAACCAATGGCCTGGTTGAGCGCGCTAATCGCAGTCTAGGCGAAGGCATAAAAGCGCGCCTTGACAGACATAAAGGAAGATGGGTAGATGAACTCTCGCATGTCTTGTGGGCGCATCGCACAACAATCAAAACCAGTACTGGCGACACGCCATTTTCCTTAGTCTATGGAACAGAAGCCGTCATACCAGCTGAGATAGGAATGCCTACTATACGCACAGCAGAAGTCAACGTCATGACAAATGACGAGGAACGGCGCATAGACTTAGATATACTGGAGGAGAGACGCGAACGCGCAGCCATACGAGAAGCAAAGGCCAAGGCAAAAATGAAGAAGTATTATGATGCAAAAGTCAAGAACACTTCATTTCGACTAGGGGACTTTGTTTATCGCGCCAATGACGCAAGCCACGCAGAAGACACAGGCAAACTTGGACCCAAATGGGAAGGACCTTACGAGGTCACAGACGCGCTCGGCAACGGCGCATACAGGTTGCGCGATATGGAAGGTCACGACCTAGCGCGCACTTGGAACATCTGTAATCTCAAAAGATGTTACTTTTAGGCTACGGCCCTTACACAAACACACTCACACCCTACGCGGTGCCCAATAAGTGTTTGTCTTTCTTTTCTTTCTTAGGAATTATATTTTCCATTTTTTCAATAAACTTGCAAGTATTAATAAAATGTTATGGTTTCTAGCTAACTCCATAGCGCACTTTTACTTTATTGCATATATGTCAATATTGTCTATCTTATATTTTTTGCCTACATGGCGTGCATGCACCACTTAAAGACCCACGAAGGCATAGAGGATGAGTTAACCTACTAATTTACTCGTTGAATAAGAGGGTTGCAAACCCATCAACATTGGATCACGTATCCTTGCTAAGCGCCTTACTCTTGAGACGTCAAAGTAAGTTTCACATGCGCACCCCACGACGGATGCGCGTATACCAAGTACACTGTACGAGCTTAGCAATATAACGAGCCAAGACACTTGGTCACAAATAAAACTTAGCAAACAATGCAAGTATACTTAAGTTACGCACTTAAAAAACTTAGTCAAAAATAAAACTTAGCAAACAATGCAAGTATATTTAAGTCACGCACTTAAAAGACTTAGTAAAAAAAATAAAACTTAGCACACAATGCAAGTGTATTTAAGTTACGAGCTCATAACAAAATGTATTTTATTCCATATTTATTAAATTACAAGGACAAAATACATAAGCTCACAAACAACCTATATGCTATGGCGGTGATCATGGCTCTCTTCTGGAGCGGCGGAACTTCCCTCCTTCAACTTACTCAAGATTATGGCATCCTGCATCGATACGGTTGGAACACTTACAGCCACACCATCTGATCTAGGAAGGTGTGCAGCGCCAATACCGCACATCACGGCCTTGCCCTTGATACCCTTTTTCACCGCAGCCCTCTGCGCATGTTGCTCCAGCACCTCCTTCAAGGGGACTTCCTTCTCCAGAGCAAAAGGCTTGAGGATATCACGGGGCCGCGCAAAAACTGGGACTTGAAGCTGCGATATATCAGGTTTTAGATAATAGTCTAACTCCTCTTCCGCATTCTTCTCAAGATGGCGCTGCAAAGTTAAGCCGGCCATCAGCACAGCTATAGGGTCATCTTGGTCGCGCTCCAATTTCCCTATATGCGGCAGCTCAAGAACCTTCAGCCCCGCCATCGCCTCCACCAGCTCATCGTACGCCGTTGAGCTATAACCAGGAATCTCCGCCAAGTCCTTCTCCAACAGCTTGGCCTCACGGAGCTCCTCCATCGCCTGCGAACGGCCACGCGCTATCGCGCAGTGGACAACCTTCCCAAAGGCCTCCACCACCTCCGCAGACTCTAAAGTACTTAGAGCTGCCAGACGAAGCCCATGGCTGATCAACCACCTGCATTCACAAAGTGGTAACAAGATAAGATAAAATGGAGTGAAGAAAACAATTCTAAAAGATAAGGGTGTAAAAATACCTGCGCTCAGCAATCACAGTCATGAGATGAGGATACAGCTCCTCGTCGTACTCAATGCTAAGGGCGCGCAGCTTCTCCTCATACGCCACAAGCGTCTTCTCCATATTCTCCTTGAATTCTTGAAGCCTAGCATAATGCTCAGATCTTTTCTCCTCAAGGAACGACACAGACCACGATGCCCTAGCCTTCATCTGCTCGAGACACGACCTCGCATGTAGCAGATCAGCCAAGATGCTCATCTTGTCCTGAGCCATCTTCTCCCCATACGCCCTTGACTCCCCAAGCTCAGCCTGCACGCCCGCCAATTGCGCGCGCAGCTCCTCCAACTCCTCTTCCTTCTGGGCCAGAGCACGACTCTCCCCAACGCGCTTTCCCTTCAGCTGCGCCACCAGCTCAGCCTGACGGGCAGTAGTCGCAGCCAACTCATCAAGAAGTTGTTGCGCCTCACCACCACCTGCTGCCAAGGTATCCTCCCCCTTGTTTTCATTCTGCGGAGAGGATACTTCATCATCCTTCGCGTCATCATCCCTACGGAACAAAGACAGTCAACAAAAAAATTACAACAAGTAAAAAAAAAAAAAAAAAAAAAAAGGAGAGAGAGGAAGTGCACACTTACAGAAACGGAGAAGCATCAGCCTTCAACCGTGCGCCGGAGGTCGAAGTTTCCTCCGCGTTCGACTCTGCGTCTTTGATGACGTGTCGACGCCTCTTGCTGGTGCCACTGGTTCCAGCACCTCCCTTGCGCTTTAAGTTCTGCGCAACCTCTTCCCTCAGCACCTCTTCAGGTTTCAGGATCCGAATACTGTCAGATGACCCTGAGCGCGCCTCTTCGTGCGCCACCTCCACTTCAGGCACCACAGTAGGCGCCACCACTACCTCTGGCGCCATACTCTGGACGGGCGTCACCACAAGTGGTGGCGTGTCCTCAGGGACTGTCGCGGGTAAAACAGTCAAACGCCCCGCGGTTGCTTCCAGCAAAGGCAGCTCCCCTTCCCTTAGAGGACGCACCCCTATGGTCACCTGCTTTGGCTTATCAAGCTTCACCACTGCGAATAAGTCCATCTCTGCACATATAAAAATGAAGCAAGAAAACAACGAAAGATTAGTTGGTAAATGCGCGAAGAAAAAGGATGAAAAACTTACAAACAATTACAAAGGATGAACACCCACCCCGGCCATCCTCACTCAGGAAAGTGGGAACCTCATCCGCTGCGCCAAAATACGCGCGGCTCAATCCTACATGCACCAAAAACTCCTCCGGATAGGGGTTAATGGCCAATCGATTGGCATTTAACGTCTGCGCGTCAGCAATACTATAGGAACCGGGTGCGGGATGCCCATCCCTTGGTAAAGACGCCTGAGTATAAAACTCAAAATTGGAAGGAAAGACCACGTCGTCTACCCAAAAGAAAAATTCCCTCCAATTCTTGAGGGCGTCAACTTTCTCCGTATAACATTGAAACGCCCGTGGGCGCTTCGCAAAGGACACCCAACCGTTCGACCATGTTGAGTGGTAAAAAGAGCGGAATAAATCTACAGTTGGTTCTATCGCTAGTAAATGGCAGTTTACCTCAAAATTCGACACCTTCGCCGCACCTATACAGTGCAGCTGAGAGATGTGGAGGCGGTAGTGATTGAGCAAATCGCTCAGAAATATAGATATAGGTACGCGGTAGTTAGCGTACTCGAAGAATTTCGTGTATAAACCTATCTTCCCTTCGGGGAAGTCGGCTATACACGCATCGACATCTGGCGCCTCTGGATGCACATCCAAAGGCACAAAATAGTCGGAAGAAAAGTGCATCACATCCTCAACAGACAACGCAGAGCGAAACTCCTCTAATTGAGCGACCATGTTCATCTTAAAACTAAGTGTACGCACACAAAGATTACCTACAGAAGCTCAAAGGTTTTCTAGCAAAAACGCTCTCAAAATGAAGAAGATGAATAGTGGTTGTGTGTGTATTTTACTGTGTGGTGAAAATAAAGGGGGGCGGCATTCTTATATAGGGTGGTAAAAACCCTAATTCACGCCCACGTGGATCCCACTCACAGTAAACGTGTGGCTAGAAGATCAAAAGGTACAACACTTTTTCCCGAATCCCAAGTGATACGTGGACACCATCCCCATTTACCGAGGTAACTATTTTGAACCTGTTAGGTGCATTGCACCTCCAAAAAGGCGGTAACAATTTGTTCATTATCCCGCCACGCTTACCGCTGCTTACATTAAGTCTAGTACCCGCGGCTACGTGCCGCGCATACTATTTACCGAGGTAACTATTTTGAACCTGTTATGAGGGTGTATGTATCGACATAAAAGCTTAAGAAAAACACAAAAGAATAAGAGCATACCAGCGTATAAGGAATACTAGATAACTATTTAGGTTGCGCCGAGCACAACCCATGTATATTAGTTAATGCTACATAGCTATTTATGTATATTCAATTTAATCAATCTTGATATCTCAATTACAACCACAACCATACATGCTAGACAATCAAAAGTTCATACGTGATTATGACATTTAGACAACGCTGAAAGATAAATTATGTATAGTAAAGTGTTATTTGAGTATGCATTTATGATAAAAGATGCTTTAAAAAAAGTAATCATACTTGTTACTATTCGGATGAAGAGTCTAGTATAGATTAATATTGTATATTATTATTTTGATTTGCATACAATGTAAGATTAAGAAAATCACAAAAGAATAAGAGCATTAACAATTTACCATTTGTATCGACATAAAACTTAAGAAAAACATAAAACAATAAGAGCATACTGGCGTATAAGGAATACTAGATAACTATTTAGGTTGCGCCGAGCACAACCCATGTATATCAGTTAATGCTACATAGCTATTTATGTATACTCATTTTAGTCAATCTACAACATACATGCTAGACAATCAAAAGTTCATAAGTGAGTATGACATTTAGACAATGCTGAAAGATAATAAATCATGTATAGTAAAGTGTTATTTTAGTGTGCAGTTATGATAAAAGATACTTTAAAAAAAGTAATCATACTTGTTACTATTCGGATGAAGAGTCTAGTATAGATTAATATTGTATCTTATTATTTTGATTTGCATATAATGTAAGATTGTTGTTTTATTAATATTGTATGTTATTGGTTTGATTTGCATACAATGTAAGATTGCTTTTTTATTATTTAACAATTTACCATTTGAACTATCTCTATCTATACTACTTATAATGGAGATTTGGTCAACAAGTCAAGATGTGAAAAACTGAATTTTCACTTAATCCCCATAATACCCTTGAGTTTTGGCTATATAAACACACTTTACTTTTTCAGTCAAACTCAAACCCTAAACAATAATCACATCCGCCTACCACACTTTCACCTCACCCTAAACCATAATCACATCCGCCTACCACATCTTACATACATCACCCATCTTAATCTCTTCACCCCACCCTCCACCTCCAAACCCTCACTACCTCCAAACCCTCAATTACTATGTTGATGTGCCTCCGGTGTGTAAATTTCTATATGTTCTTTTCCCAAAAATATCAATTTGAATAGTCGCTAACAACATCCGATTACTTATTTAGGAGTTGAAGCAAGAAGGGGTTGTAGAAGACCGATTACAGTTGCTGGTTAATGTGACTGGAGCATTTAGGCCGGGTGTGCTTACTGCATTAGTAGGGGTAAGTGGTGCTGGTAAGACCACACTAATGGACGTTTTAGCTGGAAGAAAAACTGGTGGAGTAATAGAGGGAAGCATCCATATTTCTGGCTATCCAAAGTCACAAGAGACTTTTGCTAGGATATCTGGTTACTGTGAGCAAAACGACATCCATTCGCCTTGTTTGACTGTTGTAGAATCACTTCTCTTCTCTGCTTGGCTTCGTCTACCAGCAGATGTCGACAGCAAAACCCAAAAGGTATAGAGCATATATATTAGAGGCGACATGATGGATAATGGGTCATTTTACCTTGTCAAATTGGTCCAGTTTGACTCACAAACACTTCTTTTCTCCAATTTGATTCATAATTAATGTGTTAGTTATAATTACAATACAGCCCGTTCCCGTTTTAGAAATAATTTTTTTAAGATTAGAATACAACCAATAAATGTATATAAGTAAACAGGTCGAAACTGGTAACTCTGAAATGTGTGATGGATCACTGCATCTTGTTTTTTGATTACGTGATATAAAGCCAGCCTTCTTGTTCATTATCAGATTTTCGTTGAGGAGGTAATGGAACTTGTTGAACTCACTCCACTCAAAGGTGCATTGGTTGGTCTTCCTGGAGTTAATGGCTTGTCAACCGAGCAAAGGAAGCGCCTGACGATAGCTGTTGAGTTAGTTGCCAACCCTTCTATAGTATTTATGGATGAACCCACTTCAGGACTGGATGCAAGATCTGCAGCTATAGTGATGAGGACAGTGAGAAACATTGTAAACACTGGGCGAACGATTGTCTGCACCATACATCAACCCAGCATCGACATTTTTGAGGCCTTTGATGAGGTTATTACCTGAAAACTACAGTTGTACTGATAATTAAACATATTTTTCATTCACAGTTTCTCAAAGTTTTCATCATTTAACAATAATCGATTCGATGCAGCTCCTATTTATGAAGCGAGGAGGGCAGCTCATTTATGCAGGTCCACTTGGCCCAAGATCATGCAAACTTGTCGAGTATTTTGAGGTTTGGATGCTTATATGACTATTGATATGTACTTTCAAATTCGGGTTTCATCAGTTTAAACGCGGTAATATGCTATGTAGGCAATTGAAGGAGTTCGGAAGATAAAAGCTGGACATAATCCTGCAACATGGATGTTAGAGGTTACTTCACAAGTAGAAGAAGCCCGATTAGGTGTAGATTTTGCTGAAATTTACAGGCAGTCCAAATTATTTATGTATGTTCTGTTTCTCTTATATTTACTTTGTTCATTTTTTTTTTTTAATTAATCTTCCCATTAACTGATATATTCTTTCGCATGCCTTCCATATATGCTGTCTCAGCCGTAACAGAGATTTGGCCGAAAGACTAAAGAAACCAAGAGTTGATTCAAAAGAATTGCATTTTCCAACCAAGTACTCACGATCATACATGGATCAGTTTGCTACTTGTCTTTGGAAGCAATACCTTTCTTATTGGCGAAACCCACAATACACTGCAGTTCGTTTTTTCTATACCTCTATCATTTCACTGATTGCAAAGGTGGTCGATGAAAAACTTACGGAACAGGGTAGGTTCATTTCCTTGCATATCCAGTTTCATTTAAATAAGAGTATTGCTTTGTTGAGTGGGTGGTCATTTGCATTTGCCAGCTTATGTTTGTAACTTGAGCACTTTATGTTCCATAAGGAGACACGGGGAACTTCGTTTCAGTGAAACACCTTAAAAGATGTGTTTCGTTAGCTTGTTTGCTTGGTTGGTTCTTGTACTCACTTAGCTCAGCGCCAACTCCAGTCTAATAAATAGGCAGCTGGTCCATTGCTATATACACAAAATGATACAAGATCCATACACTTTATAGTTTTTTTGTAGATCTATTGTTTTTTTTGTTGATCCATACATTTTTTTTTTCTAGATCTATTGGAGATGAGAATATTGGTAATGCAAGGGTGAATTTGGAAGGTTTAGTGGATGGAGAAGTGAGAGACGTGTGGATTCCACTTGAAAAAGTCAACAAGGGTGAAGTGCGGCTTCAAATTGAAACAGCAACGATCGATGAATATGACGGATCCAAGGTATATGTAGTAGTTGTGTTATATCACAATGAAATTTTTAGTCTAAAGATTCTTTTTTTCGTCAACATAACTAAAAAAGGATCCAAAATGTGTGTATACCAGAATTTACAAGGAGGTTTGATTGAGCTGGTTATTATCGAGGGAAGAGATCTTGTTGCTGCAGATATCCGTGGAACAAGTGATCCTTATGTCAGGGTACATTATGGAAGCGAGAGGAAAAGAACCAAGGTGATGATCATATGCATTTCTACTATCCTTTGTTTTTTGTTTATTCTAAGTTCTAACCATCGACTATGCTCACATCCTTGGTCTTGTTGCTTTTCACTTGAACAGGTACATTATAAAACTTTGACTCCACAATGGCATCAAACTTTTGAATTCCCTGATGATGGAAGTCTCTTAGCTCTTCATGTAAAAGACCATAATGCGCTTTTGCCGACATCAAGTATTGGAGATTGCATTGTGGAAGGTATTATTTCTATATGCTTTACATTATGCAGCTTCGTTACACAATAAAGCTTTAGAACACACAAGTGGCGTTTGGAATTGTTTATAGGGACTGTTTGGGATTGCTCATCAGAGTAACTGCACTGAGCCATTTAAAGGCTATTTGGAATTGCTTATAGTGGTTGTGGTATTGTTTATTAGAGTATCCTTCAAGGATTGTTTGGTGTTTCATTTATTTAAAAAAGCTTCTAGAGCTTATTTGGAACTGATATAGAAACTGCTTATAGGGTTATTTTTGATCGCTTATTAGATAAACTGCTTAGGGAGGTTAAACCACCCCCCTAAAAATCATAGTTGATATAAACTGCTTATGAGGTAATTATATTGACTTTTTTACTTGAATAAGTTGCACTCATAAGCGGAAAAAGTTGAGCTTAGTAGAGTAAATGAACAAGAAAACACAACTGAAATGGCAGTTTTTGACAAGTCTAGAGTCGGCTTGCAGATCATTAACAGGAGGAAAGTGATTCAGGAGACGGTTAGAGTTGTGACCATACGTGTTATTTTTTTAATCAGATGCTTATAAAATATGCGTGCACATGTGTGCACATTTACTGTTAAAATTTTTCATGCCATCCCTTTCACTTCAATTATTTACTGCTGCAGTGAAATATATTTTACCACTAAACATTTTTATCTTTCTACAGGGGAACGGTTGGTGGTAGTGACACATGGCGTTGGTGGCTACATGGTGAATAGCTGACGCTGTCATATTTTATAGCTTCTGTAGATATAATCTAATGCTGAGTTTAATGCTATGTTTAGGTGTGAAATGAGTATGTTCAGCTGAAATGTCCTGGGCAACTGTCACAAATGAACGTGCACAGACGACGACAACGCCAGCAGGAGAACATAACAATCGGGTGCGATTTTCTGATACCGAAACTTCCAGTCGCATGGAATTGTTTCTAAGGTGCAATCAACAAATATTAAATTGGTTTTTTTATGTGTAGTTTTTGTTGTCAGATTTTTAGATAAAATAGTGCAAAATTTAGTGGGGTTTGTAATTATAATTAGCTTTATTTTTTTGGCTAAAAAAAGTGTCCATTTTTAGTCATCTGTAAACCCCACTGACAATTTGTTAAATAAACAAAAGTTAATCAATTTTCACCTTGATTATATTATTCATGGTTTTGGTCATAACTAGCAAAATTAAGATCTTTTAGTTCAGGTAGGTATGAATTGTTCTCAACTTTATAGTTTCTTATTAGATTCAGTTGATACTTTGCAGGCTCAATGCATTTGGTTGCGTGAGTTATCACAAATTTGTGATAACAAGGCAGCTTAATATGTAAATTAAGTTTCTTGGTTGTTATCTTAATCCATTTTCACCACCAATGGCAAGAAAAACGCCAAAATGCCCGCCCACAGTTGAAGCTAATCAATTCGGTTGTGCGTGGAGCTTTAGTGGTATGTTTGACCACAACCATGACCGTCCTCACCGTAAAATGCTGTCAAATGTGAGCCATGGAAACAAAAATATTCAGGGTGAGTTCGCTTAATGTTGGTTATATTCTTTTATTATTCCATAAGATGAACTTTAGATAGTACTCTTAATCCATTGTCGATATGAAGTTATTATATTTCTTTACAGTTAAACACATTCTTAGGAACTTGGTATTTGAAAAAACATATGCTGAGTTTACAAATCAACCTGAATGTTGTGAATTCTTGCTTTAGGAGCAGGCAATGCAAGGAGCCAAGTACAAATGCTTACATTTGATGAACAATTTAGAAGCATCAATGTAAGTATGCATTTCTACTTCTGATTTTGAGATGTAGCGTGTATCTTTGGATTAGATTTTGAATGCATATACATTTTTTTTCTTCATATTGAATCAAAGAAGAAAACCGCAAGCATGAACCAGTCTGCAAGAGGGGAAACAAGTTCTTCAAATCAGACACAAAAGGATGATGAGGTTTGGAAGAACACGGAAAACATAGACTTATCTTTTTTGGAAAAAGATAAAATCACAATATGAATACCCGAACAAGAAAAAGGAAAGCACAAGCTTTGTACATTGAATCGTGGTTTTGAAGCCAAGTCAGCGTGTTGTAGAATGTCCAGTTGATACGGGATGTGGGTTCTCATATTCGCATCATCACCAGAGCTCATTGCGTAAACAACTCATTAATATTGTTGAATCATTTATTTGTCTAGCAATGTTGTGTTATTTTTTTCCCACCGCAATCTTGCAGTGTTAAATTATTGTTGCGCCAGTTCCAGTTTGCAACATTTACTAACCGCAATGTAAACTGCTTCTTTACCAAAACACCCCGCGGCAACGCGCGGGTTTCCCACCTCGTTAACTTTATACTTATGTAGTCAAATGGGAAATTAACTTCATATTAGCTTCAATATGTGTATAACAATTAAATTATGACAGATGAATACCCGTTTGCAATTACATTATGATATGTTCACGTTCTATTTTGAACGCTACACAAAACACTCACCACAATATTACAAATCGTTAATTATCTGCCGCTAGGAACCGTTGCTATGCACGGGTATTCGTCTAGTCATATAGAAAGAGAAAACTCTTTCTTTAAACTTAAAAACTTAAAGTATGAGTAAAGTTCAATTACTAATATACCCTTTATTAAAAATGATAACAAATTAACAATATCACCATTAAATCAATATTTTAAATATATTTTTTTTTAATTGTCAAACATTAATCATTATTCATTTCTAACCTATTAATTTTTTTCCTCGCAATGACAACAAATTAAAATTTTAAGTTTCGTTTCAAGGGTCACACGAAAACCACAAGTTCGGAAGTACAATTATTTGTCGTTATACAACGTCACGATATGCGGGTATTCGTCTAATAGTTAATGGCTTTTACAAAAAAATAAGTTTCATGTTTATAGTTGTTATCATGATGGAGAAGATAATAGATACTTTGTTAAATGCTTTAGTAATTTGATTGATTTGAAATGTAAGGAAAAAACCAAAACCACAAGTTCGGAAGTATAATTATTTGTCGTTATACAACGTCACGATATGCGGGTATTCGTCTAATAGTTAATGGCTTTTACAAAAAAATAAGTTTCATGTTTATAGTTGTTATCAGGATGGAGAAGATAATAGATACTTTGTTAAATGCTTTAATAATTTGATTGATTTGAAATGTAAGGAGAAAAAAAATATTTTTCAGCAAGATTACCAATTTGTGCCATAATATACTAATTTTGTGTTTCATTTTTATAGTGATGTAAAAAAAATATAATTGTTCTATTTATAATTAGATTAAATGGTCATAAATCCACATGTTAACATTGAAAGTGCATAGGTGTCATTTTTGTGTGAGAGCTTAGTAAAACAAAGGATGAACGTGGGTACTCGTCTAGTAGTTAATAGCATTTACAAAAGACCGAGTTTCAGGTTTATAGTTGTTATTAGGATGGAGAAAATAATAGATAATTTATTAAATGTTTTAGTAATTTTATTGACTTGAAATGTACAAAAAGAAATTTATTTTTTTTGCAAGATTACCAATTTATGCCATATTGTCTTAATTATGTTTTTTTTATTTTCACAGTGATGTAAAAACTTTAATTGTTCAATTTATAATTAGATCGAATGGTCATAAATTCACATGTCAACACTAAAAGTGTATAGATGTCATTTTCGTGTGAGTTTAGCAAAACAAAAAATAACTTATATATTAGAGCATTCACTATAGTAGTTCACGAAAATGTTTACAAAAGTACGAAGAGGTCTAAGAGCTTATAAACCATAATGAAGACATATTCCATACTTGTGTGGCATGAATAGGTCTATAATATTGAACATCTTCAGAATTTAATGTGTGGATTATTTATGATATTTATAGAGAGTTGAGTTTAATATAAATTCCATATTTTTCATAGATCTAAAGAACCATTTTAATAATCTATGTTTCATCAAAATTGATAAAAAAAAAAAAAAAAAAAAAAAAAAAAAAAAAAAAAAAACAAAAAACATTTTCACCCTTTAAAAAAAATATATCATGCAAACGGTAAATCGTTAAACGAAGAAAAATACATCATCGGGATGATTTTTTTTTTAATATTTTAGTAGACGGGCACATCGATATACTTTTGATGATTTTTTTTTTAAAGTTTTGTTTTGATGTTAAAATTTGCGTTTTGAAAAATCACATGTGATTTGCTATTTTCAAATCACGTGTAATTTCACAAATCATATGTGATTTCATTAAATCAATCATATGTGATTTCATTAAATCACATGTGATTTCTCCCAACGTAAATTTAACACTTAAAAAAATGTCGAAAAAAAGTAGCTCGAAAGTATATAGAAGTGCCCTCTATAGATAGATGATTTAATTTTCGTCGTGATGGTATGATTTTTTTCGCGTAATGATTCACGACTTGTGAGATATTTAATTTAAAAAAAATAGTGAAAGTTTATTTATTTATTTATTTGATCAAAAAATGGATGATCAGGATTTGTTTATTAAATCTTTAGAGAATATTTGATTTGCATTGAACTTTTCTCGATATTTATAAAGCTTTATGAGGTTTATGTACATTAAATATATGTTTATAAAACAAAAAGGTTTATAAATTAATGAGATAATACAACTATAAACCTTTAAAAAGTTTATCTTATACTTTAATTGTTCAATTTATAATTAGATTAAATGGTAATGTCAACACTAAAAAGTGTATAGATGTCATCTTTGTGTATAGATATCATTTTTTGTGTGAGAATTTAGTAAAACAAAAGATGAACTTATATATTATGGATAGATATCTCAGCATATGTAATTCTATGTCACAAAATTATGTACGTATACATTTATTATTTGTTAAGCATGACCCGAAGGTAGTGTGTATTTGATTGAAATCATATAATACGACATCTCTTTTCATCCGTCTAGATATAAGTCGATCACATAATCGAGAGATCGAATGAACAATCCAAAACTCTTGTATGTTCGTGTTGTTTTTCTTTATTTTTTGTTTTAAGATGAATATATATATTATGGGTTTTGCTAACCACAACCCTATGGGTTGGTTTAAGCTTTCTGTAATTACAAAATCAACACTTAATTAACATCACATATTCCGTGTTTAACAATTACTAGTTGGATACCCGCGCACAGCTGCGGCGAAAAATATAGTAATATGGTTAGTAAATGAATTGCTAGCCCAACTCTCCCCGCAATTCCCTACCCGCTTAGTGAATTCATTTCACAACACTTCGAACGTATATGTGTTTTTTTGGGTTTTCCGTAGCTTTCTCGTGACATCATTATTATCGTATATAGAAAGATCCTCGCAATCTCTTTCCCGTCAAACACTCACCCAAAAGTATATGATTTTAACGAATCAAGATTGTATTGATTGAAATAAAAGTTAAAGTTGTAAAATTTTGAATAAAAAACCCACTAAAAATCTACAAAACTAAAAACTTGTAAAAATATATCAAAATGGATGTTGAATTAAAGAGCACAAAATTTCAGAAAATATGGTAAAATTAAATATCAAAAATAAATAAATTGATAAAAAAGATATTTCAATTTGAAAATAAATGTGAAATTTAAGTTTGGAATTGACACATGTCACCTTATTATTATAGCTCCTTATCTTAATTTTTGGTTAGGAGTTAGGCTTGGAGTTAGTTGAGAAGTGACACATGTCACCTCATGATTAGAGCTCCTTATCTTAATTTTCTGTTAGGAGTTAGGCTTGGTTTATCCATGCATTATATAGTAGCATAGATAATCATAAAAAAGGTATAAGTATGAAAATAACGAGTTCATTAAATGTAATTTTACACAAAAGATGAGTATTAAACACAACCTATAGGGTTATGGTTAGCAAAACCCATATATTATATCATAAAAAAGGTATAGTAGCATAGATAATCAGAAAAAAGGTATAAGTATGAAAATAACGAGTTCATTAAATGTAATTTTACACAAAAGATGAGTATTAAACACAACCTATAGGGTTATGGTTAGCAAAACCCATATATTATATCAACTTAGGGGGTTGGCAATGCATCACTCACACCATCACCCTTCACTCATAAACAACCAATTTCCTTATGCCACATCAACCTCCCACTTTTCCCTTCACTCACTCATTTTTTGTTGGCATCACATCACTCACCCTTCACTCACTTTTTTTTTTTTTTTTTTTTTTTTTCTTTTTTCTTTTTTAAATTCTATTAAAATTTATTAAAAACTAAAATTCATTAAAATTAAAATAAACATTATACAATATTATTAAAAAGCATAAAATACCATTACATAATACTAGTACTAAAAAACTAATTTTCATCGTCCACCTCGAGGTATGGTAATTGTTGAGCGTGAATATGCTCCATAAGATCAAATCTGACATGAAAATGTGTATCCTCATCTCGTATCTCGGCTAAGGCTGCTTCGTCAAACACCGGTTCAATCGGAGGATCCCGAATATGAACCGGCGAGATTGCGTTACCGGCGTCATGTATAATCATGTTATGCAATATGACACACATATAAACTATTTTTCTAATTCTTTCTATCGTGTGTGGCCGTAAGGGTCGATTCAGTATACTCCATTTACCCTTGAGAACACCAAATGCCCGTTCAACATCCTTTCGAGCCGACTCTTGTAATTTCTTGAACTTTTTTTCCTTCGGGTCGGTTGGATATTTGAACGCTTTAACAAACGTAGACCATACTGGATATATGCCATCACAAAGATAGTAGCCACGCTTGTACGTATGGCCGTTCACAACAAATGGGCACTTAGGTGCCGTACCATTACGCTCGGTGAGGAATAGCGGAGATTGCATCACAACGTTCACATCGTTGTTTGAATCCGGCGGTCCAAAGAACGCGTGCCATATCCACAAATCTTGAGACGCCACTGCCTCCATCATAATCGTGGGGTATTGATGGTCACCCCTTTTATATTGACCCCTCAATTCCATTGGACAATTCCTCCAAACAAAATGTGTGCAATCTAGGCTACCGATCATACCTGGAATGTGATGTCGGGTTTTGTGCGCTTCGTACAAACATACAACATCATGACTTGTTGGCCTACGTAGAAAATCTCGAGCATATAACTCAATAATAGCATCACAAAAAAATTGAAGGCATTCACGTGAAGTTCTTTGCGCCATTTCTAAATATTCGTCAAACTCATCCGATGGTGCACCGGTTGCGAGTTGTTTAATGGCAGACGAACATTTTTGTATGGCTGTGAAACTTTGTTTCATTCTAGCATCATAACCTTCCTGAAAATACTCGAATCTAGCCTCAATAGCTCGCGTTATTTTTAAAAATAAACTTTTAGGCATACGATACTTATCTTCAAAAAATTCATCGTCGAATTTTGGATCTTCACAAAAATAATCACGATGCAATCTTTGTGCAGCAGAGATCCGATTGCGTTTCACTGATTTTCGTGTCGACCTAGCCGTATCTTCTTCATCTTCGTCAATCGCGTCAGCGAAAATATCGAGACTAGTATCGTTAGACCACTCGAACGGCTCATCTAGAAATAAAGTCGAACCAATTTTTTTATGCGCCATATACTTGCGGTTGAATCGGATATTTTTTTTGGATCGGATGTTTTTTTTTTTTTTTTTTTAATCGGCTTTTTTTTTTTTTTTTTTTTTTTTTTTTTTTTTTTTTTATGTTGTGTGTTTGTTTATGCAAGTATATGTACAAAAAAAATAAAAAGTAACCGTTGGTCCTTTAATTCACTCCCAACGTTCCAATTTGTTGACTTTGCAACGACTACTTTCACTCGGGAAAGTTTACCGCAAATGAAGCCCACCGTGCGGTAAGGAGGCACCGGCGGCGGTGTTCCCGTGCGGTGGGGCTACCGTGCCGTGCATCCCCGCATGCGTTGCCAAGCCCCTTATAATTATGTAAAATAGTTGATCGATATCTAACATCATATTGATGAAATAGATCATTTGTTGAATCAAAACAATATATGACAATGTCTTGTAAAGGTTATGTAAATGCAACAAGTGACTTCAAAATCTAATTTCACCAAGTAAATATATTTAGTTGGAAAGTAAAAGCTAATGAAAAGAGGGTCCATGACATATGACTTTTAACTGATAATATTCATCTTTACAATGATATGCCAAATTTGCAAAGCTTCCAACTTGGTTTTCATCTATAAATATGCCCATATATATATTTATTCATTGTATTGCACACTGCTTTAATACTATTCAAGTGAACCTGATACGACACTTAATTAGTTGTTGCAGTTTATTTTGCATGCCAGAAAATACTTATGGCTATTAAATCTTACATGTTAGTTTATTGAATAGACATGAAAAATAGATACAGTATTTGTTTGATGATCAACGTATTAGTGGTTAGGAGTTGCGTAGGGCTGTGCTCATGCAAGTACAGTTATACAAGGGGAAAGTGTGATGGAATGTTATCGTGTTTGCGAACTCTGAATATATGCTACAAATGACAATTTATTCATACAACAACATAATACCTCACAGTATTTCATATACATCTAATCAAGGGTGCGTTTGGTATGTTGCAATCAATCACAATGATATAACTTTAGATATAAAGTGGGTCCCTCATGAACGAAAGTTTTATTCATTACCTTTTCGCAGTGTTGCAAAAAACCGGTCTTGGCGGCTGATTAATCGCTAGCGGGGATTAACAGCCACGATTTTCACTAATCGGCCTTATTAATCGTTTTGGTAAAAAAATCGGTCAACATACTGATTAATCAGATAAAAATCGGCCAAATCGGACAAAAATCGAATAAATCGGCCAACCCGGTTACGGATAGAAATCGGTTAAATCAGAGATAAATCGGCCAAATCGAAAAAAAATCGACTATATCGGCCAAAATCGGGCATATAGTTTCAAATATTTTTAATTTTATATATAAAAAATCGAATCCGATTAATCCCTGATTAATTCCCGCCTAACCGATTAAGCGCTAGGCGGTACCCCGGCCGCCACGTAACTGCCTAGCGATTTTTGCAACCTTGCCTTTTTGAGTGGTACGAAGTACCGAAAATTTATATCTTTCAATCCTATATTTGAAAATTTTACATGTTAACCAAACACTTACAATCATACCCACTATAATTTCCTCATTTCGATTACCCCTACCAAACGCACCCTTAGAAAGAGACTTGTAATGAGTCACGCCTTTTGGGGTGACATGTCATTTTATGTTACATGTAAATTTTACATGTCAGAGTGCTAGGTGCAATGCAGGTTATCCGTAAATTATTCGCACTATCTTTTGGTAAATTATTCGCACTATCTCACCTTAAATAACTATTTTTTCAAATATGAACTCACTTGACATTAATACATACCTTATTAAAACTCACTTACCTTAATTGTGTGTGTTATTTACAGAAATGATGAGTTCATATTTGAGAACATAGTTATTTACGATATGCTTAAACAAAACCCAATGGGTTGTTGTTAGCAAAACATATTTATAAATCAAAAATTGAAAAACATCCTCTCCAATATAACTCAAGTTATAGGTACATGTAAGTCTTAATTTTTATTTTTATTTTTCATTTGTTTTAAAACAACAAATTTCATTAAACTAAAAATAAAATTACATAGGCTATGTTTAGCGCATAGCTTTTTGGAGCTTTTCATGCTTTTTTATTTTTAGTTTTCGTTTGGCATTAGAGCTATGAGCTTTGTTATTTTTTAAAAAAACTTATTTTTCCAATGCTTCTTTATAAAGTTGTGAGCGTGAGCAGTGAGCTGTGGCTACTGCTCACAGCTTACAACTACTGCTCACTACTACTGTTCACAACTAATTTTGCCAAACATAACCTAATGTCAAAATACCAAAACGTAAAAAAAGAAAAAAATTACAATTCATATAAAACTTACAACCCATTAAAAAAAATCAAAATACCAAACCTTAAAAACTTCAAAGACCTAAAATAAAAATTTGTTATTGAATTAAAAAAGAAAATAAATAAATAAATAAAAAAAGACTTGTCTCCTTTTCCTTCTTTGTCGGCACCTACAAGTCAAAAACAAAAAGAAAAAACACAACTTTCACTTACAAAAAACAAACACAGATATAACACAAGCACAAACCCACATAAAGCATTAAGAAAAAAAAAAACACACTGAAAAATCCCGTTATAACTAAGGCAAGGGGGCCTATAACGTGCGTTTAACGCTCACACTCACACTCGTGCAATTTGACGTCGTTACAGTTACCTAATTTTGCCTATAACAAGCGTATAACCTACTACACCGTGTACCCTCATAGACTTAGGGCACGTTTGGTAGGGTGAAATTCAGAAAAATGAAATAAAATGCAGAAATCAAATCACAGAAATGAATTCTCAAAGAAATTCAATATAAATTCCAGTGTTTGGTAACACCAGAAAATTGACTCAAGAAATCAGTAATAATAATAATAATAATAATAATAATAATAATAATAATAATAATAATAATATATTAATATAATAATAATATTAATAATAATAATGAAATAATAAAATTAATAATAATAATAATAATAATAATAATTATATATTTTTATTATTTTATTATTATTATTATTTATTATTATTATTATTATTATTTAGTTGTGCAAAGAATTCATTTCTTTACCAAATAGATGGGAAACCAACTCTCCACAAAATACAAAGGAACCAAATCTTAAGAGTTACAATTCTCCTCCTTTTCATTTCCTTATCCTCAATTCTTTGTACCGAACATGCCCTTAGAGTAACATAAGTGTAATAAACAACAAATATAGACAATTGCTACTATTATAGACCAGTTTTGAAAGTTATAATATCAAAGTATAAAAGTATTTTGGTCTTGGAACAGCAAGCATATTCAACTCTATGCATGATGACATACGAGTACCAAATCACATACATGTGCTTGAATTATCACATACATGTTCAAATGAGACCCACGTACATGTGCACGCATACTGTACCAATACATGTACACTATAAAGTATAAACTAATCCATTAAGCATGAAAACATACTCAACGTACATGTGCATGCAAACTGTACATATTCATTGATTTTCCTGTACACTATAAACTAAACCATTAAACTTGAAAACATACTCAAAATTCTATACCACTCTTGCTAAGTGCTAACTCATCTAAACTCATAACTAGAAGTGTACAAACGGACCTAGACCATTGCCCGGCCCAAATTTCTTGATAACTAGAGTAGTTTACTGCAAATGCCCAATTACTATTTCTGTATTAATCGATATGTATATGTATAGTTGATTATTGCCCATGTGTGAATTTAGGCCTAGCCCATGTGTACTATTTCTGTATTAGTCGATACCGTCTTCTTAACAAGTTTTGTTAGGGGTGTTAATCAATTGGTGTTTTGGGTTTTTTAGATTATTTTTGTTTGGGTTGAAACTTTTTAAAATCATCGGTAAATCTTTTTATAATTGTGTTATAATATTATTTTATAAACTTTTTTGTTTTATAAACCTATCTACACTATGTATAAACCTTTTTCAGGTTTTATGAATATCACACGTAATTTAAAGGCATTAAATTATGAAAAGGTTTAATATCCTATACCTCTTCGTGTCATACAAGCTTGAAATAAATATTCACTATAGTTTACAAGTTGTTAGAACTTTTTATAAATTTATAAACCTTTTCATAAACCACTATAGTTGATGCCCTAGAAGAAATTGAATTAAACTAAAATTCTAGCGGTGGATCAAATCGAACAAAATACCAAAGTTGAATTGATTTTGCTTTCGGTATCCAGTTTCCTTTTTTACTATACAAAACACGTGAATCCCTTAGAACATTCTCTCAATCCTGTGCTCTCTATCCAAAAATCACACAACACACTTTATCTCAAACTTTCCTCTCTCTAAAAATCAGACAGATCTTCAAGGTTGGAGTATTGTCTTTGGATTTGGGTTTTAGGGTTAGTAATAATTATGGCTTTGTTTACCAAAAGAATGGCTGTTTGATACTGTGAATCACAGACAGATCGTCAACCTTGGAGTATTGTTCTTGGATTTGGATTTTAGAGCAATAATACATATTATCATGGGTAATAAACTAATAACATTCCAATGCTACAAGATGTAAAATCCTGGCTTGGTAAATGTATTTCTATGAAAGACTTAGGAGAAGCAACACACATACTTGGAATCAAGATCACGAGAGATAGATCAAAGTGGTTAATTCTCTTAGTCAAAGTGGTCATCTTGACAAAATCCTGAGGAGATTTAAGATGGAAAATTTCAAGCGTGAAAAAATTCCAATGCAAGAAAACCCTAACTTGAGCAAGACTCAAGGTGCTTCTACGCCTGAAGAGGTGAAGCACATGCAAAGAGTTCCTTATCCCTCGGCTATAGGATCTATTATGTATGCAGTTAGATGCACAAGACATGATGTGACGTTCGCGTAGAACTTATGTAGTCAATTTAAGCAAAACCCTGGTGAAAGTCACTAGACTGCTATTAAAACTATTCTTAAGTATTTGAGGAATACTAAAGATATGGTTCTTGTTTATAGAGGAAATCTCATAAATGAGCTCAAAGTTACTTGCTATACTGATTGATGAGTGTGTAAATACTCATCATTTTTATCTCGTTTTAACTGCCAAAACACGTGAAAATACTCAAGAAAGCATTAAAATACGAAGAAAATCCCAAAGATCGTGTTTTACATGTTTCTGATGCAAAACGAGTGAAAACAAACGAAAAACGAACAAAATTTGCATAATTGACAGTTTCAGTCCCCCGCCTTTTAAAGTTTTACAAAACTAGTCCCTAAGCATTTATTTCAAAGAAAAGTCAACATGTGCTCTTTAAAAGTCAAATGAAAACGCAAATGATCTTTGGGTAAAATGTTTTCAAAAGATTTCAAGTTAAACCTTTGAAATTTCACAATTGGCATGTTTAGTCCCCGGACTTTCAAAAATGACAATTTTGGCCCCTTGTGTTTTCAAAATTGGAAAAATAACTTTTAAGGTCCTTGTACTATTAATATTTGGCAGGAATGGCCCTTTGAAGGAGTTTGAAAAGTTGGCAGCTTTGGTCCCTAGGAATTTAGAAAACTACAATATTGGTCCTTGTGATTTATCAAATGACTACAACTTATGGATCTTAAGTTAACCAAACTTATCCATCACCTCTCAAGCCCAAAATGAATAAAACTTATCCCTGGCCCATCTCGTTAACTCAAGCCCAGTACACAAACCCTAAAAACACAAAACGTATATCTGTTTACCCTTCTCTTTGACCAAGTCAGATGAATAAAAAGAAAACCCTTCTCCTCCATCACTTTCACACGTGAACCTGCAACATTCCAAACACTCCCATCACCATATCCCCCATCACCATCCTCCCATCACCCTCAAACACTAACCCCAATCCCACTACAACCACCTATCACTCACAAATCCCTACCTACCCTGCCAGGTCACCTATCCACCACACCTATTAGGGCGCCAAAGCATGTTAAGGGCTGAGATGAGTCAAGATTAATCCAAGGGTGATGAAGTGATTTCAATGAAGCACAAAAGTGTCCAACTCAGCAATTCACTCAGAGAGAAAGCACAATCACAAGCGGACATCCAAGATGCAAAGGAAACCCTAGTTTTGTTTAGTATAAATGGTTGTGTTTTGTAAGCCACAAAAGGGAGTCATTCTTAGTTTTTTTATAGTCATTCTTGTTTTAGTTTTTCTTAGCAGTCAAAAAAGTTTAGTTTTTAATAGTCAGTCTTAATTTAGGTTTTAGTAGTCAGTCAGTTAGTAGGTTTTAATTTTCAGTTTAAGTCTTTAATATCTTTCTGATGTTTACCCTGTACTCAGTTTTCAAAGTAATGCAAATTTAAGTTCTTTCAAGAGGTTCTTTTTAGCTTATTTATCACTGCTTATTTATGGTCTATTTTTGTTCATTCAGTTGAAATTGGCTTATGATTCACTTTAGTTTTATGATTCACTATCAGTTTGTAGTACTAGTCGTAGGTATACTAATTGTTGGTTATGATTCACTTTAGTTTTAATTAGGATATTTCAAGTTTATAACACCTGCTCCTTGTCTCTTGTGAATTATGCTCAGCAATTTCCTACCCAATTTGACCCATTTCCAAGCTCTTGTTGAATATCAGTTGTTAATTTGCCCATCAGTAACCCCCTTTTAGGATTGCTGTAGTTGTTCCAAATTAGTTAATTATGGCTTGTTAGGTAGATATTAGCTCATTAAAACTTGTTTAAACCTATGTGAGCTTATAAGCTTACATCAGTTAAGCGTATTTCTTTTTTGGGTCAAAATTTGTTTTATCTTGCATACCTGTTTAGGATTTGAGCTTCTTTTAATTTTATCAAGGTTTGAGTTTAGTATATATAGACCAGTAGTTGCTTGGTCTTTGGTTTTCCAAGTCACCAAAATCGTTTTTTTTACCCATTTTGTTTCTGCAGCAGTTAACAAACAACCTCCACTTCAGACGTTTTAGACAACTCATAAAGCCACTTAGGTCCCCCCCTTAATTCAACCCCTTAGTTGGCGTATTAGAGATTGTAGCAAGCTTTTAGGACAGGTTAATCTATCCATCTGATCTGCTGCGTTTCAGGTCCCAAACAGCCCAGGTCTGCTGATCTCACTAGCAGCTTAGTTGAGCTTGTTCAATTTTTGTTGTGTGCCTGTTATTAAGCGAGTTAGGATTAGTGTTGGTAAGTTTTAGCTTTATGCTTATCAGTTGTAGCTTGTTTTACCCCTTAGTGTAGCTTATGGGTAGCTTGTGATAGCTTGTTTTAACTTTCATTTGAGTATTTGCATAACTTCTTTTAGGACTGCTGCTACTATGTTGTTCTTGAACAAGCTGAGTTTGTTTGATTTTGCTATCCGCTTAAATCTTTGTCATTTAATAATTGAGATAATGTTGTTTGGATTATGTTGCTTGTTTGTTAGTAATCTACTTGTTCGAATCTTGCTTAATCGACTCTTTAGCCTAGCTGCCACTCTATGGTTGAATGCATTTTGGCCCAAAAACCTCCACTGATGAGATTTTGTTCAAAGTTAATTCTAACTCTTTAGCTTAAGTGGATTTTATTTAAATTGTGAGTTGTGATCGCAAAAAGGTTTTTGCAAAAAGTAATTTCGAAAAGTTAAATTATTTTTCCAAAAAGCCAAAGGCCAGGGTCGAACCCCTGACCTCTTGGCTTGACAACAGACACAGACAACACACATACCATCTGTTCTAGGCTTCTTTTTTTGTTATAATTGCTTTAGTTAATATTTAAAGTAGATTAGTTTTTATTTGCTTATCAATGTTCCAGCTTTTAGAATTGCTTATTACAGCTTATTAGTAACAGCTTTTTCCAAATTAGAATTTTTCTTAAGTTTACAATAGCATAAAATAATTTTCAAAAAAGTTTCAGATTTTTATACTTTGTAGTTTACTTATTATAATTTAATTGGCGATAATTAGTTTTTAATTCGTAATAAATAGAATTTTTGTGAAAAAAATAATTTTCTTTTTTCTAAAATTTTCTTTTGTCTTTTAGCACGTAAGAAAATTATTTGTTAACCCGTAGGATGTTTAGAACATAAAACTCGCGTTTTATTTCGCGCACTCGCGTAACTTTTCATTAAACGTCACGTTTTTAAGTTGTTTAACGTTTTAGGGTTTCCGATACCTAATTATGATTTCCCGTAGTGTTTTAGGTATTTCTTAGTTAGTTATTTGCCTAGATTAATTTATTTTCACTTTCGTTCGTCAATTTTCAAATTTCGTTAATTTAACGTATCGCAAAACCAAATAACCTTTCCAATCATACAAGATTTTAATCCCAATCTCATTCGAAGCTTTCCATTCACACCTCGTTGGGGTACGACCCGGGAAATCACTTCCCGGTCTCACAATTTGAATATCACTTTCACAAGTTTTGCGAGGTTATCGTTTTCCTAAACGGTTTACTCGTATTACTTCACGTTTATTTGTCTCACGACAAATTGTTGATATTTTGATAAAATTGTTGTTTGCACACACCAAAACACAACGAATCACTGATGTTGGATTTGAGACCAACAAAGACAATAGAAAATCTCAACTGCGATAGATCTTCGTACTTAATAGAGGAGCCGTAGATTGGAAGAGTGCCATGCAGAGCACTATAACAATGTATTCTACAGAAGCTGAGTACATAGCTGCTTAGAAAGCTGCAATGAAAGCTGTTTAGATGAGGAAGTTTAATGATGGGCTTGGAAGTGTTGTACCCACGAGTAAAGAACCAATGGAGATGTTATGCGACAATACAGGCGCAATAGCAATTGCCGATGAACCCAGAATTATGAAGGGTGTCAGACATTATCAAAGGAAATATCACTACATTCGACATGTTATCGAGACGGGTGAAATTATCCTTAGCAACGTTCACACGAATGACAACTTAGCAAATCCTTTTAACAAAATGCATTTATCGAAGCATACTGAGCATGCTAGGAACATAGGGCTTTGTCCTACTAGTAGTCTCATGTAGATCTATATTTCAATTTTAGTATTCGGATAAAGGGATGTTAAAAAAATTGTTATTTTTGCAATGAATTAGTATACTTGGTATTATGGTTTTCATAATAATTGTGTCCTATATTTCTATGTTTAAATCCATGAATAACTTGTAGCATTCTAAATTTGTCCATTGCCAGTCAACGATACGTGAGTATTGTTGAATTAAGACAAATGTAAGCGATTGGCTATATTCTGTTGAATATTAATAGATGTGTCTGTCAAACTCATATATTGTTCATTGATGATGAATATTGGACTACCCCAACCTGTATGAACTCAATTTATGGATTGGCGTCATTAAGTGCATTTCACATATGGTAAAGTTTTTGCTCATCCTGAGACTTGAGATACAAGTAGGTCTTACATGTGTGAATGATATGTCTTGATTCTAGTTAAACTCTATCCTCAATAAGATAGTTATAAAACTATTTTCGAAAGTATTGTGAAGCATGTAAAAAGACACTTGTAGTCAAAATAAAATTTGTTCCACCACGTGTTTGGGAGTTAGATACATATTGGAGCCTCGTTGAGTTAATCAAACGTTTACATGGCTGTACCCAAAGTGTAGTTATGATGATTCTTGTTACATTTGATAATCTAATTCAGTTACAATAATTACAAGAAATAGAGTAGTTAAATTATGGAATGGCTTGAATCCATATCCATTTTAGCACTGTATCTATAGCAAAAGGATGAAATAAGAATCAACCATTGATATTGAGACATTTAAAAAACAACACTCAGGTCTTTCTGGGATCATTGGCATGTTGCTAGATGCATACCAATGTTAGTATAATATATTATATGATCATGAATACGCAAGTGGGCGCTGTTGGGAAGTGCTTATGTCGTACAAAATTATATATATATATATATATATATATATATATATATATATATATATATATATATATATATATATATATATATATTGCATAATTGTTAAATATATTAATACACTAACGATAATACTTAACTATCGTTAAATAGTTCGTTAGATGAATATTTAACATCACTCCCTTTAATTAATATGTAATGTACATAATAATTAAACAAAGTCAAAAAGTCAACATGGGGTTTTTTCCCTTAGAGCCTTGGGTAAGGTAACTCAGGGTCAAAAGTTAACACACTGCCACGTCAGCGCCGCATCAACTTTCACCTTTTAACCTTAACTCTTGACTTTCCACCCCGGTAACATAACTTACATTTAACTCACCTTAACTCACTTCCACCCCAATTATTTTCAATTTCAACCCCAAATTTTAACAAACACTTCATTTATTTAAAACATAACATAAATTCTTAAACATACTACAATACGAAATTAAAACATAAATATTACATTACAAAACATATGAAATTTAAAAACATAAATATTACAAACATTTATTCATCGTCGTCGGAACCTTCTTCTTCATTTTGACGTTGAATACGTCTTCCCCAAACATGCTCCATAAGGTCTTCTCGGAGTTGATTATGCATATCCACATCGTGTATTTCTTTATGTATGCGACGTTGGGTATCACATCTGTCGATCCACCTGTCTCGGCTAAACCGTGGTGTCAGATCCACCGACATGTCCGGATACTCACGTAGTGCAAACTTTAAGATCATGTTATGCAAAATTATGCAAGTATACATTATTCTTTGTGACTTGACAACTTCCATTGCACGTGCCGGTTGTCGTATTATACCCCAACGTCCTAGAAGGACCCCAAAAGCACATTCGACATCCTTTCGTGCACTTTCTTGCTTCCTTTTAAAATAAGCATGTCTTTCGTCAGTGGTTGCCGAGAAGGACTTGACGAAAGTTGACCACCGTGGATAAATTCCGTCAGCTAAGTAATAACCATGTTCATATCGATGTCCATTTAGCATATACGGTGCTCTTGGGGCTTCGTTGGCAAGGATGTCGTCGAATAACGGAGAGTTATCTAAAACATTAATATCGTTATTCGCCCCCGCCATCCCAAAAAATGCATGCCAAATCCATAAATCTTGCGAAGCAACAACTTCAAGCAGTATGGTTGGGTATTTTTTAAAACCGCTACCATATTGCCCTTGCCACGCAACAGGACAATTTTTCCATTCCCAATGCATGCAATCAATGCTACCAAGCATGCCCGGAAAACCATGTTCACACTCATATTTTTCATAAATAGCCTAAACGTTGGACCATGTTGGTTTCCTTAGAAACTCCCGCATAAACAAGTCCAGAACACACATGTTAAAATTATCAAGACATTCACGTGCAGTACGCTCACCCATTTGCAAATACTCATCTAATGCATCGGGTGCGTTGCCGTATGCCAATTGGCGTATGGCAGCGGTACACCTCATAAGTGTACTAATACCTTGTCGACCCGTGCAGTCGGGTCCTTTGTTCATGAATTAAAAATGTTCTGGAAGAGGATCAGAATAATAAGACTGAATACCTTCAACTATTTCTAGAAATAGTTTCCGACGCATACGAAACCTTCTGCGAAAATTCCGGTGTGAATACTAGCTTACACCCTTCATAAAAGTAGTCACTACGCAAACGTTCCTCAGCAACCTCAAACTCACGGTGGATGCGTGTACGCAGGATGCGCTGTCGAGCTGCTGCTGCTGCTTCTTGTTGTTCCAATTGTTGATGATATTCAAATGCGGCTATCATAAATTCCACGCCCAGTTCGTCATCTATATCGGAAAAACTTCGTTCTTCTTGGTTATTTTCATTCGGATCAATTGTGAGTAAGAAAGTTTTGGGCCATTTTTTTTTTCTTATAGAGAGGAAGTGTATAGATTGAATTTGAGTTTTGTAAGTGTGAAAATAAAATGTGTATGAGGTGGGTATTTATAGTGGTAAGAAAATGGGTTGGAATATATATATATATATATATATATATATATATATATATATATATATATATATATATATATAGCCGTTATTAACGGTAGTAGAGTATAGGGGTGTTAATGATTTCTTTTTTGAAATTCATAGCGGTTTAAGGGGTTAAGGTTTATATATATATATTTGCCTTGCCTCACTTTAACGTGTGTTAAGGGCTTAACCCACCCTTTTAACATGGGACTTGGTAAGGTAACGCACCCCATTTTGGAGCTGCGTTAAAAGTTAACATGGGTCTCACGTTACCTTACCAAGTGCTCTTATGGGTTAAGGGTGGGAAAGAGGTTGGTCTTTGTTAGCTTAGGCCTTTGTTATTGTGTTTAGGATGCCCTAATCCTAACACTATAAATACAAGACTTTAGGTTCTCATTCTCCACCCCATATCTTTTTTTCTCTCTTGTTTTGGCCAATCCAAATATCTGCAAGTTTTGGTTTTCGTTTGGTTTGTACCATAAATCAAGAACTCAGGTTTTGATTTATCGTATCATTCTTGAACTAGCATTTAGTGGTATTTTTTGACGTGTAGTATGGATACACATAGAGATCACCTACTTTAGTGATTTGGTTAATGGTTTTGTTGATTCATGGGTATTGCTAGAACACTTAATGTGTTAGTAGTCTTTTGTTGCTCAAT
Organism: Artemisia argyi; assembly: GCA_030686995.1. Lineage (NCBI taxonomy): Eukaryota > Viridiplantae > Streptophyta > Magnoliopsida > Asterales > Asteraceae > Artemisia > Artemisia argyi. The sequence continues at coordinate 40,121,043 of CM060693.1, read as the reverse complement.
AGCTTTTACTTGATAAAAGGTACGCAATTCTTATTTATGTTTATATTAATTATATGCATCATATGTGTTCTATTTCCATTGCGTACTCGTATACATAAGTAGGTTATTAGATACCTATTCCAACACCTTCAACAAAGTATTCCTATTATAAAAACAATTCTGTGATTTCTAAACTTTCTTGAAATTACAAGGGTTTTCATAACCAAGAGTCATTTTCTGTGTCGTGTGGTAAACCAAATCTAGTTTATTAGTTAGCATGTGTATTGTTTGAATCGAATGTCCTGTTTTTACCAAAATGTTTTCCACTTCTTTGACTATGTTTGTTGACTCTATGATTTCGCCAAGAAGTTTATCTTCTTTTGTTGCAAATTATTTTTCAACTTATCCCGTTCTTTTTCAAGATTGGTACAAATTATTTTTGTTGTGAAAGTTGGTGTTTAAGATTAGAAATTTCTTCTTTTAATGACGAAAGTTGAAAAAGGTGTAAACCACAAGGACAAAATTTGTAATTAACTCTTATATGTTATATTATATAAATGATTAACCATGTATAATATCGAGAAAAAAGTAAAGAGAGATAGCACACTTGAGAGAAAACCTTAGATTATATATCATAAAATGAAGTGAAAATCTAAATAATGCATCTAGTGGGGCACTTATACTCCTTACATCTTCTGTAAATAGAACAAGTTGATTTATGAGTTTTACTAACAACAACATTAAGGGTTGTGGTTAACAATGTACAAGTATGAATAATTAATACCGAAAAGAGTGGATACAATCTTGAAAAACATGATAGCAAAACAAACAATTGATTGTGATTGAATAATTCAAATTTTTACAATGAATTGTAGTATAAATCAACTTGTTAACCCCAACCTATTGCTAGTAAAACTCATAAAATTAATGTTACAAAGTAGACCATAAGCTTTTACATTATCATCAACCCTTCTATGAAGCTAGCAACATAATTTGTTAGGAAGTTTAAGAATTCCTAAGCTGCCTTTATGTGCTTCTATTTTTTTCTTTTTAGCCCCATTCACCCAAAATATAATATGACAGGACGACGCCTATTAAACATAGTTTAACATTTGCTGATTGATGAAGCTTGTCATTGATTTTTGTTCATATTAAGTCGTAGTTTCATATGATATACCAAGAAATTGATGGTTTTATTTTTAAATTGTTCGAATGTAATTCAAGAAAAATCAAGCAATGAGAATGACATCTTAATTAATTTAGTCTACAGGATGCAATTAGGAGGAAATTAACAAGAGAGTAGACTTTTATACTCTATAGTAATACATCATCATGTGGGTCATATCTAAACTACTTAAAAAGACTATTACCGGTCAATATAAATTTGTTGATTGTTTCTTCATTTGTTTTTATTTTTATTTATTCATTTTGCTTATTTTCCTATATAATCAGGTTTATGTTTTATCTCGTTGATTTTGCATGTAGACAATGCAAATAGAACACGAGTTTAAGATATTGGAATTCAAACTTTGTTTATGATATCTGAGTTATATTCTAATGTGAAATGACGGATGTCCAAAGATTATTGGACTTCCAATTTGATAGCAGAAAAGTGAATTTAATCAAATTCCGATAGTTCACCTGAAATCTATATTTGCAATCTAATAGTAAGGTTAGATAAACAATAGTTTAAAAACCGATTCTATTTGATCCGGTCGAGCCAATGGGTCGCAGTTTAACCGGCGATTCAATCAGGTTTTTCACTCAAAACCGGCTTCCGGTTAACGGTTCAACCATCCGAGTCAATCTATATTTTAAAACACGGTAGATAAACCAATATTTGCAATCTATTAACAAAGCCATTGGGGCCAACATTAAGGACCACATGTCCATATGCATATAAAATGTCTATGTCACATGAGTTCCACATATAATGCGTACACTTCCATCATATATGAACATCACCACCACACTTCAGCGTGTGTGACACTTATAACCTTGGGGGAGTTTGACATTCCCTTTTGAGATTTTACCTAGAAATTGTAATGAATTTTCCACTTATTCAGGAACCACAACATATTGTCTTGCATTATATATGTGTGTGAATACCCCAACTAAAGCAATCTGTACGTATTGCCATCTACTAATAACCAATTATAACTAGCTTTATTAATATAAAGAATCTTGAAGGAAGATGATGTCCATTGGTAAATTTTTAAATTTGCCTTCAATATCAATTTATACTTTGATTATATTATACTGTTGGCAGATTTAAGTAACCAACTTAAATAAAGCTTACGTTTAACTATTTTATTTATTTATTTATTTTCTTTCAGTTATAGGCGGTTTGATTACCCTTTCAGATCACAGAAAGTTATTTCAAGTGGTACCAGATGGCGTTACTCATATGTGGAATGAGTGGGCCCTACGTGGACTTATTATGATCAGCCTTGGTTCACAGATCACCTTAAGTCTACTAGGCAACTTACGGAAATACAATCCACGAACACGAGTTAGAATGGCTCTCTGGTTTGCCTACTTATTAGCAATAGCTGTTGCATCAGCCGCGCTTGGTGTTATTACCCGAACTGCCTTAGATGTATGCAACAACACCTCTCATTTCAGTTCGGAAAATGCTCACAAACAAAACACAAGTGAACTCATGTCCTTTTGGGCACCTTTTCTCCTCCTTCACCTTGGTGGTCCAGATTCTATTACCGCCTTTGCGTTGGAAGATAACGAGCTTTCATTGAGACACTTTGTTGAGATTGTGTTTCAGTTTGCAGTAGCCCTTTATATTCTATTGCTGTCGTGGCCAGGCTGTTCTGATCTCCCTAAACTAAGCATATTGGTTTACATAGCCGGTTTCATCAAGTGTTATGAACGTATTAAAGCTCTACGGTTAGCAAACACTGATAACCTTCGTGACTCGTTGCTTGGCCCTCCAGACGCAGGTCCCGATTATCCTAAGTTTCTGGAGGAATACCAGTTAAAAAAGTCACAGGGGTTTGATGTAAACGTGGAGGAGGTCGCTGAAATTTCCCTTACAGTCAATAATCATTTATATCCTGAAGACGGTAAAGAAATATCTGAAGCTTATAACCTATTTCAATCATTCAAACGGCTTTTTGTTGATCTCATTCTAACGTTTGAGGATAGAGATAGTAGTCAATCCTACTTCCGCCATCTTGAATCAAGCAATGCTTTCCGTACTGTTGCGATTGAGCTTGGATTTGCGTTTGACATGCTTTACACTAAGGCTAATGTGGTTTATACATTGAACGGGCTTTTGTTTCGCATTACTAACATTTTTGTCCTTCTTCTAGTACCTTTGGGCTTCCATTTTATTTGTAAAATCGACGATTACCACTTGATTGACATCGTCCTTACATACCTTTTAATCGGTACTGCATTGATAATGGATATCTTTGCGGTAATAACCATGCTCCGCTCTGATTGGACCGATCATTGGTTGATCCAACGAAACCTCACTCGAAAAATCCTCATATTCCCATTCTTAAAGCAACCGACCAAACAAAGGTGGTCCGGTTCCATTGCACAGTTTGACCTGCTAAGTGTTGCCCTTAACGAGAGACCTGCTTGTTTCTTAAAAACTCAAACATTTTTAAAAATAGATAAGGTACGCGAACAGCATCGTTACAAGACATACAACAAAGTTTCTGACAACCTAAAAGAATTAATTTACTCTCAGTTTCGCGAGTATATGGGTGTCAACTCCAATCTGAAAGAGCTATGTAATCATAAAGGTAGTTTTTCGCTACACAAGAATGAGTGTGACGCTCTTCTATGGAGTATCAATAAAGTCGAATTTGATCAAAGCATTCTTATATGGCACATTGCTACCACTCTTTGCTATTATTCAGATGTTGGCAATCAAGATGGTTCTGATGTTGATATATGTCGCACGGAAAGCAAGCACATATCTGACTATCTTATGTATCTTCTTGTGACATACCCTGTTATGCTGCCAATAGGTATTGGCATGATCAGGTATCGCGACACCTGTGCTGAAGCAATGCGCTTTTTCAAAGAAAAAGGTCTTATTGCCGATAAAGTTGAAGCATGTCTAAAGCTGCTGGAAGTTGATTCTCTTGAAGTGTTGCCTAGTAAAGTGAAGGGGGATCGATGTAAATCTGCACTGTTTGATGGTTGCAGGCTCGCGTTATCTTTGAAAAAGATGGAAAAAGAGCGTATGTGTATGTGGAAAGTCATGAGTCAAGTATGGATTGAGATCTTAGCTTATTCTGCTACTCACTGCAGAGGATTTCACCACGAGCAACAGCTTAGGAAAGGGGGCGAGTTTTTGACTCATGTTTGGCTACTGATGGCACATTTGGGCATCACCGAGCAGTTCCAGGTGTCTCAAGGTCATGCTAGAGCTAAAATCAGTGTCTTCTAATGCACATAACTGTAGTATAGGCTCCCACATTCTTTCATTACTTACTGTTAGTTCTGTAGATAAAGATTTTATATTCATATACTTGTACACTTCTTCTTGATACCATGAACAAATATGACTTCATGTGTTTTATCCAAATCTTTCTTGTAAATTACTTTGCTCTGTCAATATACCAAACATACTCATTCATCATATCGCCAAAAACCTTTTTCCGTTTACAGACCATCATTTGTAACAGGATTATGTCAAAATTGTACTCCCGCAGTCCCATAATTATAGTCCAGTGTTGACTTTTTAAGTCTTCGCTTCACAACTTTGACCTTATATATTTTCATTTGTGTTATATAATATTTGATAAAAATTATATCAATGGAAAATACATTTAAAACTTAATTCATTCATATATTTTGCATCAAGTAATATATAACACAAATAAAAATATTTAAGGTCAACGTCGAAAACGAAAGACTTCAAAAGTCAACAGTGGACTATAATTATGGGACGGAGGTAGTATTATAATAGAAAGTGACTTAAACTTTTGGGTTTGTTTCATAAATTTGTCTTTGGATAGAATCTATGACTTTAAAAATCATTAATGTTGTTTGGTTGGTTATGGGGCGCACCACAATGGAATGAAGATACCCATGATATGTGGGTTTCCTAATAGGAGTATGATTTGGTGGGTATGTGGATACCCATGAAAAGTGATATCTACATACCCATTTCCATTCGACTCTATTCTCAAACCTATCCCTATAGTGATTCCATCAAACATACCAAACGCACCCTAATTTTTTGGTATGTTTTCTAATTTGAGTCGGTTTAGGATTTGGTAAGTTTAGGAGGTTGCCTATAAATAGAGGCCAATGACATTATTTATCATTGTACATTTTGAATTAGAAGCTGGTACAATTTGAATTAGAATTTGGTACTTTTGTAATTTGTGTTTGGTACCTTTGAATTTGTTTTGTATTTGGTTTGATAAGTTGGAATAAAGCTTACACTTTGTTTGTTTGAATTTATTTATTTGTTTTGTTCATCTTTGAATTACCAACATTAACGATGAGGTTTGGTGTGTGCTATTATCTAGGAAGGGGCGAACATACTTAAGGCGACGTACATACCTTAAAAACATCATCACTAATGTACACGAATTTTTTCTTTACATACTTCAAAGTTTAATAGTAATTGCATACCCATTTCAAATTTCTATAAAAACGTGCGTATCATGTGACAAATTTGTGCCTCCGCCACTACATCCAAGGTCTTTCTCAAAGCTGGTTGACCGCCCACGCCCAGTTTTATGTGGCCCAAAATTTTTACGGCGCCAAAAATGAAATTCAATGCATAAAACTTTAAAGATACTATTTATATGAATAAAGACAAAGATTTCTCGCAAAAAGTTTTTAAAAAATAACTACTTTTTATATAATAACGCTTAAAGTATGCCATTTTACGTAGATAGTTATTATTGTACGTTTTAAAAGATTACACACTTTTTATTTAGCTTTTTAATAGAGGCCCTATTTTCACTTCCCACTCAACTCCTTTAAAATCATGAGAATGACCCTACTAGTTTCATGAATGTGTAGTGTCATATTATGGTCAAATGTACAACATGGCCATACTATCCGTACGTTTGCTAATTTCTAGACGTGATTTAGCTCGACACTTTCCTGAGTATATCCTTCATAACCTCATTTGACACCATCGCTGAGTATAAGAAGATCCAAAGTACATACTTCAAACTTATTTCAAACATATTTGTGACCAAACTTTCCAAAACTTTAGTTCGGGTCCGGGTGTAAATCATGACCACATTCATCTTCACATTGACCTTTTTCTCCACCAAAAACATGACGACCAGACAATTGTAATAAGACCAACAACTTCACCACCTAAAACACAACAAACTTAAACAGAAATATATACCCCACAATATACTCTCACACACAATTATTTAACTCTTCACAAAACATGAGCGTGTGCAATATCTTGAAAACGATTGACCTACTCAAGTCACTGGTTTCACCTGATAACCCGATTCAATCGGTTCGACCAACTAGTCAATCCGGATTTTCTACCAAAAATAAAATAAAATAAATAGAAAAAACGTATATATATCATGGCTATTCATATATTGAGCCTAAAAATATATTTACCAAAATGGTGACATTGAAATATAAAATTACGTCACAGTTACATATATTTAACTTGTGTTATTTGTAAAAGAAGAAGAAGAAGAAGAAGAAGAAGCAAAATCCGATTTGGATCTCGAGAACCGGGTTGACCAGGGTAGCCTTAAATCTAGCGGGTTTAGCTGGGTTTCGAAAATCAAAAAACCAGTTTAATTTGTCTACTTTTTACCGTTACCGGTTGAACAAGTATGGTCGAGTCAGGTGTCAAAACAGTGCTTATGTCCACCACCATATTATCAACATAAAGAAAAATATGAGAGACAAGTGTGGTGGTGGGGATGTGGTTAATAGCACGACTTGGTGGTGAGATGAAGACATTTCATAGTGAATTTTACCATTACACTTTGCCTCATGGCTGTAGAGTACCATGCCCGGATATTAGCTTGTGCCTGACTGCACAAAGGGACCGCTATGTATGACTTCTTCAATCTGATGTGGGATGAGCTTTGCTGACTATGCCTTCATTTTTTCCATACTATTTTCTGGAATGTACTTGTCCTATATCTAATTAATGATAAAAAAATGCATCATTTTTATACAAGTTTTGAAACACCAAACTATGAACTTTGCTGACTATGCCTTCATTTTTTCCATACTATTTTCTGGAATGTGCTTGTCCCATATCTAGTTCATGATAAACAATGCATCATTTTTATACAAGTTTTGAAACACCAAACTATTAGCATTTGCAAAAACTGCTGTAAAAATATGTTGTTACAATTTTAATTTAGGGTAAATTACAAATTCCGTCCCTAATGTTTGTCAAAATTGCAAATAATACATCGAGAGAGAAAAAATTGCAAATTAGCCACCGATAGCTAATGAGCGTTAGTGCTCGCATTAACTGGACTAAGCCAATGAGTATTATTGTCATTTCATTGTTCGAACAAAAAAATACACGTGTTCGATATCCCCAATAGCTCAACTTGCATAGCACATCCCAATAAACACCTTTTTTTGTGCAAAGGTGAATGTATATATTAATCTCCAACCATATAGTACAACTTAAGAACAAAGATACAACTAATTAGGACATGCCCTGAATCAGAAACAATCAAACTATTGCATTTATGACATAAATCTGACAACTCTATACAATATCAGATAAAGCTAATATATGATACTTCACAGTTTTAATCATACTCTTGACCACTGCATAACAACACATTTTGAGATCACCTTTTATACTCCAATACCATCTAATTACATTTCCATATCACCCACCCCCTCCAAGTCCATTCAACCATCACCCACAACAGCCAAGGAAGGGCAAGTGTATGGCTTCATTAGGAACCCAACCTTCCAGTCAAGGGCTGTTGAGAATTATGCTAACAGTTACCACGGATAAAGAAGAAGTTACAACTGCTGATGATTGTGCTTGCAGTGGAAACTCATTACCACTGCAAGAACAATATATTACCACTGCTTATTAGATAACTGTTAGGAAGTGCGTCTAGATAAATATAGAATAGATTTTGTGTATATCTTATTCTATTAGCTTTATACTTATCTTGTAGAAGAGGACTCCTTGGGTTATAAAAGGAGATCCTAGGTTAAAGGTTTCATATACGTTTTCTTAGAGCTTCAAGGTGTAACCCTAGTAATATCAAGATCACTCGTATTATTATCATTAATAATATTGGAGCTAATAGTTTGTTTACATACATTGTTTATATACAACTGTCTTACTCACAATCAAACTTCTAAGTGTTACAAAGTAGATTCCGCATACTTAGTGATATAATTCAAAGTATCAATCTAACACAAGTTCAAGGTGTTTAGATCCATCAAGTGGTATCAGAGCCAGGTTTTGATACTTTGATTTAGAAGACTCAAGTTCACTCAGAAGACTCAATGGAGACAGAAACCAGTAACTCAAACATTGCTGCTAAGCTTCCAAAGCTTAAGTTGAATGACTTTGAGATGTGGAGGCTGATGATAGAACAATTCTTTATGGTCCAAGACTACACACTCTGGGAGATCATTATGGTTGGAAATTCTTTCAAACCAAGTTCTACTTCAGAGATGGTTAATGGCAAGGAAGTAATTAAGGTCAACACTGGACCTGTTACTAATGATGAAAGACTTCAACTAAAGAATGATTTGAAGGCCAGAGGTCTGTTGCTGATGACACTTCCCAGAGACCAAGTTGTAGCATTCAGCAAGTTCAAGACTGCAAAGACTCTCTTTGATGAGATCTGTGAAGTTTTTGGTGGTAATGATTCCACCAAGAAGACTCAAAAGACTCTGCTGAAGCAAACTTATGAAAACTTTGGTTCATCAAGTAATGAATCTCTTGATAGCATTTTCACAAGGCTACAAAAGATTGTTTCTCAACTCATTGTTTTTGGAATTGAGGTGGAAAGAGAAGACCTAAATCTAAAGTTCTTAAGAAGCTTACCCTCTGAGTTTGGAACAAATGTTGCTGTGTGGGAAGATAAGCCAGAGTTGGAGACCATGAAACTTAATGATTTGTACAATAACTTCAAAGTTATTGAACAAAGACTGAAGAAAGCTGGCAAAATAAGTTCTAGTTCAGGAAGTGTAGCACTTATATCATCATCTCTTGATGACAGTTCAGATGAAGAAAGTGATAGTGATGATGACTGTGCTAACATTGTTGTTTCCACTGGTAGTGGAAGTGTTTCCACTATTAGCTCAAAGAAACAGATTGCAGGGCTTAGTGATACCACCTTTTATGCCTTTATATCAAGTCAAGTGGGTGGTTCAATTCTCAATCATGAGGATCTGGATCAAATTGATGAAGATGATATGGAGGAGATGGACATTAAATGGCAAGTGGCATTACTAAGCTTGAGGACAAAGAAGTTTTGGAAGAAGACTGGAAGAAAGATCAACATCAGTGGCAATGAAACAGTAGGTTTTGACAAGAAGAAGGTGGAGTGCTACAATTGTCATAAGAAGGGGCACTTTGCCAGAGAGTGTAGGAAGCCAAGGAAGTCTGACAATAGGTCAACTTGGTACAAGCAGGACAAGATGAAGGAACCTACTACTGATGAGCCAAAGGGGCTATTGGCTATTGATGGAGTGAGCTTTGATTGGAGCTTTATGACTAAGGAAGAGGAAGATGATTCAGAGTCTGCAATGGTGGCACTAATGGCTTTTTCTGACTCTGAGGTACAAATTGATAATGCTTGTTCTAAATCTTGTAAGGCCTTAAAAGAGTATGAGAAACTTAAAGCACAATTTAATGAGCAACACATTGAGTTAACTCATACCAATTATAACTTATCAAATCATAAAAGAGGCCTAAGTGTTTTAGAAACTCAATTAGAGCATTATAGGGCAAATGAATCTAAGTTCAATGATGATATTGCAGTATTAAGAAGAGACTTAGATTATCAGGTTGCTGTTAATAAGGTTCTTAGAGAAGAACTAGAAAAGGTTAAAGTGGCTAGTGAGAATATAATGATAACTAAGCAAACACTGGATCATCAATCAAAAAGTATTGATAAAATTTGGGAAGCCCAAATTGTGAGCAAAGCTAAATCAGGTCTTGGATACAAAACTGTTCCACCACCTCTAAGAGGTGTTCCAGCACCTCCTGGCATTGACTTAGCTCACACAGGTTTAGAAGAATTTCAGGATCTACCTATGACCTATGGACCAAAGTTTGTTAAACCAGTTGAAATTGAAAAGGTTCAGGTTGAGGTTGATTTATTTGATAGTGCTAGTGACTCATCTCTTAAAGATGATAATTTGAATGTTGAGTCTAAACCTAGTACTCCTGAAAATGTTAAAGTGGAGGTTAAGAGAGGTATTCCTGAGGTAGTCAAAGAGAAGCCAAGGTCACAACCTAATTTTACTAGGCCCACTACTAGATATGCAGAGATGTACAGAAGTAGATCACCAACTCCTAGAGGCAATATGAGGAGTTGGAATCATGTCAAATCTAGGCAATTTGGTAGTGACTTTGTGTTCAATAACAAACCATGTCATATATGTGGTAGCTTTGACCATTTAGCTAAAGGCTGTACCTACCACTTGGGAAGAAGGGAAGTGTTTGGGAATACTTGGGTGAATAGAAACAATGCTAATAACTTAACTCACCCAAATCCACTTAGCAAGATGATTCCCAGATCTGTTTTGCTTCATTCTGGCATCAAACCTATTTCTACTGCTAGACCAGCAGTTGCCACTGCCAGACATAACAACAGAGTTTACCCTAAGCCCCCAGTTACTACTTTTGTTAAATCTACTCAAACAGGGAAAAAGACCTATTTTGAAAAGAAAGTTAACCATAATCAGAAGTGGGTACCTAAAATTTCTAAGCCAGCAGTTTCCACTGCTAAGGCAGCAGTGACCACTGCAAGGCCAAAGGTTACCACTGGTAGGTCTATTAACAAGAAAAGGGTAAATATGGGAAATGCTGTTAAGGCCTCAGCACGTTGGGAATGGAAACCAAAAGGAACCATCACCTCAAACAATCCCAATGGTGTATCAATGACCTTTGATAGATATAATTATATTGATACACGAGGCAGATCCAAGTCATTTGTGGCTTGGGTCCCCAAAAGGAACTAATTCCTTTATTTTGTGTGCAGGGACATTCAAAGACTACTAATGATCAAGGAGTCCTCTTCTACAAGATAAGTATAAAGCTAATAGAATAAGATATACACAAAATCTATTCTATATTTATCTAGACGCATTTCCTAACAGTTATCTAATAAGCAGTGGTAATATATTGTTCTTGCAGTGGTAATGAGTTTCCACTGCAAGCACAATCATCAGCAGTTGTAACTTCTTCTTTATCCGTGGTAACTGTTAGCATAATTCCCAACAATCCTCCCCTAACTTATGATTAATACATAAATCAATAAGTTTCTTCAAGTAATCAATAAACATGAGGATATGGGAATTCTTCCAAACACTTATCTTCTTCTTCTTAACTCTCTATCAGCTCTTACACTTTGATCATAAATCCTTTGCAGCAAATCATCTATAACTTCAGTTCTTTCCCAACACCTAAGCTTCTCTGACAACATCACTGTTAATACTCCAGCTCTCAATGGATATTCTTTCTCAGCCAACATAAAAACATCAACTCCATCTTGAGTAGAAACATGATGTACAGAACTTAAATCATAGAATTTCCACAAAGTTCTTGTACTATGAGCTTCAAATCTCCAATACCTATCACTTGGATCAGGTTCATATAATCTTCTGAAGTGAACCCATAATTCCTTAGCTTTGACATCAACAAGTTCTTCCTTCTTAAGCTGATCTTGAACAATTTTCCACAAGGTATCCAAATCTTCTCTATCACAACATCTAACAATGTCTTCAAAGTCTCTACAAATGTTTGTGACATTTCCATTTCTGATGATCTTCCAAGCAGCACCAAAATTATCAGAAAAGATTTCCCAACCAACTACTGGATATTTTGCTTGTAGAGGTTCAATGTTTAGCACATCAGTTTCTATGAACAACATGTTTGTAACTTGCTCTTCAGTCAACTTGCTAGGACCTTCTTCTTCTTGAGATGATTTCTGAGTCTTCAACTTCTTTGCTTCTTTTGATTCAAGACTCACTCCAGTCCTTTTTGTCTTCATAGATAATGGTTCTTGATCCATTGGAATGAATTTACTATCTTGTCTTTTGATTCTGTAGTAAATACCTTCAATCTGATCATGTGACATTCCTTTAAATTGACCCATCTTCATATTACCAACATGACAACAAAAAGTCTTCATCTCAGAGATAATCTGTGCCTTTGTAAGTTTCCTTGGCTTCTTTTGACCTTTTCTAGCATCTCCAATGATTTGGTCAAGAGCCTACTGATTTTTCATTAGAATGAAATCTTTAAGTTGAGCAGACCTTTGTTCTTCATCCAAGGTTGTATTTGCAATCAATTCAATAGCCTTCTTCCTAATTATTTGATCATTGTTAATCAAATAATCAATCTCTTCTTCTGTAGGCACATAGGTAAATTCTGGAGGTTTCTCATACATGACAGTTGGTGAGACACTTGAAATAGGTTTTGCCATAACAGCTTCAAGTTTATCCAACCTAGTTGCTTCCATAAAGCTAGCAACTTCATCTTCTTTAATCTTTTTCTTTCTTTCATACTCTTCAGCTTGTTGTTGCTCTGCTAACCTATGATCAAAGTCAATCTGAGCTTGTTCAAACTTAGAAATCTTTCTTGTCTCTTGATCTGAAGCAAATTCAATAGCCTTTCCTTTAACTAATCTTCTTCTGGCAGCTTCTTCCTCTGCAGTGGTAATATCTTGACTAGCAGTGGGAACATTTTCACTTGCAGTGGTAAGTTGTTGTTCAGTGGGAACTTGTTCTGCTTTAGTGGAAATTGGTTGAGCAGTTCCAACTAAATCATCAAAGTTAAAACCTGCATCAGCATCCATATCTTCAAAATCCAATTTCCTCCCCTCAGTCTCAGCATCATCATCTTTTGCTTGAACATTATCAGAATCAGGAAGCTCAACAAACTCTTTATCAAAATTTTTACTCCTCCCCTTAAGCTCTGATACACGAGGCAGATCCAAGTCATTTGTGGCTTGGGTCCCCAAAAGGAACTAATTACTTTATTTTGTGTGCAGGGACATTCAAAGACTACTAATGATCAAGGATACTCAGACAGTGGATGTTCCAGGCACATGACTGGCAATAAGTCTTATCTTTCAGACTTCCAACCTTATGATGGACAATTTGTCAGTTTTGGAGGAGGAATTGGTGGCAAAGTTTCTGGCAAAGGAACAATCAAGGCTGGAAACATTGATTTTGAAGATGTGCAGTATGTGAAAGAGCTCAAGTACAACCTCTTCAGTGTGTCACAGATGTGTGACAAAAAGCATAGAGTTCTATTCACAGAAGATGAATGCTATATCTTATCTAAGGATTATAAGCTTCCAGAAGAATGTGACATTTTGCTTAAAATCCCTAGAAAAGGAAATTTGTATAGCATTGATATGCAGAACATAGTGGCTAATAATGATGTTACTTGCTTGCTTGCTAAAGCCACTTTGGATGAATCAATGCTTTGGCATAGAAGACTTGGTCATGTTAACTTTAAGACCATCAACAAGATTGTGAAAGATGGCCTTGTCAGAGGACTTCCAGAGAAAAGATTTGAAAATGACCAAACTTGTGTTGCCTGTCTCAAAGGAAAGCAACACAGAGCTTCATGCAAAACCAAGGCATTCAATTCAATCAATCATCCACTCTTTATGCTGCACATGGACTTGTTTGGTCCTACCTCTGTGAGCAGCATCAATTTAAAGAAATATTGTCTTGTTGTAACTGATGATTTTAGTAGATTCACATGGGTTTTCTTTTTAAATACCAAAGATGAAACCACAGGCATCCTTAAGATTTTCATCACTCAAGTTGAAAATCAATTTGAAAAGAAAATCAAGATCATCAGGTGTGACAATGGGACAGAGTTCAAAAATAAAGTTATGGATGATTTCTGCAGAGATAAAGGTATTAAAAGAGAATTTAGTGTTGCAAGAACTCCTCAACAAAATGGAGTTGCTGAAAGAAGAAATAGAACACTAATTGAGGCTGCTAGAACCATGTTAGCTGATTCCAAGCTTCCAGTGACTTTTTGGGCTGAAGCAGTTAACACTGCTTGTTACATTCAAAATAGAGTTTTAGTGGTCAAAACAAAGAACAAGACACCTTATGAGTTGTTCAGAGGAAGACCTCCTACTTTGGAGTTTATGAGGCCATTTGGGTGTCATGTTACTATTCTTAATACCATTGATCATCTGGGCAAATTTGAAGAAAAGTCAGATGAAGGCTTCTTTGTTGGATACTCTATGGTTAGCAAGGCTTTTAGAGTCTATAACTTAAGAACAAAGAAGATTAAAGAGAACTTGCATGTTCAATTTCTTGAGAATAAAGCAAACATGGCAGGTTCAGGTCCAGATTGGCTATTTGATCTTGAAACATTATCAAATACAATGAATTATGTTCCTCTCACTTCAAGTACTGGTGATAAAGATCTTGAAGATTCAGAAGAATTCATTGATGAAGATGAAGCTTGCAAAGATGATGAAGATCAAATTGTTATGCCACTTTGGGACTTTGGTGATAATTCTGAAAAACCAAGTGATGCAGATGGTGTGAATAAAGAAATTCCTACTAGCAGTGGTAACTCAATTCCCACTGCTACACCAGAAGTTTCCACTGTAAGTCCAAATGTGGATAATACTTCTCAGGAATCACCAAGTGATGATGTAGAGATCTCAAACATGCCTACAACATATGATATTCCTAGCACATCACAGTCTACCATTCATAAAGTGCATCCACTTGATAATGTTATTGGTGAACTTCAATCAGGTGTGAATACTAGAAGACAGACAAAGAAAGATGACATTCATGGGTTCATAAGTGAAGTGTATGAGTCCAAGAAACATAGCCAGAAGAATGAGTGTTTGTTTTTCTGCTTTCTCTCACAAATGGAGCCTAAGAATGTATATATGGCTCTAGGAGAATCTAGCTGGGTTGAAGCTATGCAAGAAGAGTTGTTGCAGTTTAAACTTCAAAAGGTTTGGGTTCTTTGTGACTTGCCTGGTGGAATGAAGGTCATTGGTACAAAATGGGTTTTCAGAAATAAGAAAGATGAAAGAGGCATTGTAATCAGGAACAAAGCCAGATTGGTTGCTCAAGGATACACTCAAGAAGAGGGTATTGATTATGAAGAAGTGTTTGCTCCTGTTGCAAGGATTGAGGCTATTAGATTGTTCTTAGCCTATGCATCATTTATGGGCTTTACAGTCTATCAAATGGATGTTAAAAGTGCCTTTCTGTATGGAACTATTGATGAGGAGGTATATGTCTCTCAACCTCCAGGCTTTGAAGATCCTCAACACCCTCATAAAGTTTACAAAGTGGTTAAGGCTCTTTATGGCTTACATCAGGCTCCAAGGAAGTGGTATGAAACCTTAGCTAATTATTTATTGAATAATGGGTTTCATAGAGGTAAAATTGATCAAACTTTGTTCATCAAGAAAGATAAGGGTGATATCCTACTTGTGCAAGTATATGTTGATGATATTATCTTTGGATCTACTAAACAAGAGATGTGCAAAGAGTTTGAGAAGCTAATGAAAGATGAATTTCAAATGAGTTCTATGGGAGAACTTACATTCTTTTTGGGGCTACAAGTACAACAGAGTAAGGAAGGCATATTTATCAGCCAAGACAAGTATGTGGCTGAGATTATTAAAAAGTTCAAGTTTACTGATGCAAAATCTTCCAATACCCCTGCTGACAAGACCACTCACTTATTGTTGAAGAATGCAAGTGGTGCTAATGTTAATGTTCACACTTACAGATCTATGATTGGTTCCCTGATGTATCTTACTTCATCAAGGCCAGACATCATGTTTGCTGTATGTGCTTGTGCAAGATTTCAAGTGACTCCAAAGACATCACATATGACAGCAGTGGAAAAGATTTTTAGATACTTGAAGACTTATCCAAATTTAGGATTATGGTATCCCAGAGACTCTCCAATGGAATTGATCACATACTCAGATAATGACTATGCTGGTGCAAGTTTGGATAGAAGATCAACTACTGGAGGATGTCAATTTCTTGGATGTAGATTGGTGTCATGGCAGTGCAAGAAGCAAACTATGGTGGCTACTTCAACCACTGAAGCAGAATATGTTGCAGCTGCTAGTTGTTGTGCTCAGATCCTTTGGCTTCAGAATCAATTATTGGACTATGGGTACAATTTCATGAACACCATTATCTATATAGACAATAGTAGTACCATATGCATTATTAAAAATCCTGTGCAACACACTAAAACTAAACATATTGAAATTAGACATCACTTTATTAGAGATTGTTTTGAGAAAAAGCTTATTAATGTTGTCAAGATTCATACTGATGACAATTATGCTGATTTATTAACAAAAGGGCTTGATGTGGGTAGGTTTCAATACTTGGTAACAGGTATTGGGATGCTAAATCCATAAACTTTTGATGTCTAAATACTTTTCAGTGTTGCAGGATACTTTTTAGGTACTAATATTGTTTGTATTGTATGTATGGTTTTCTACTAACTTGTATGCAGAGTTATCAAGTGCACAGTGGTAATTAACATACAACAGTGGAAAGGATTGGTGATAATAGTAAGAACAGAAGAGTACTTTTATTGATTATTAAGCCAGAGTACATCACAACCATCATGAAAACATTATCACCTAGACAAGAAAACCATCACATCTGACATGAACCTACAACCTAACACCTACTCCATGGGTTTCTTTCCTTTTCCCTCATACTGATGCTTGCCTTTGGAAATTTTCTTTCTCTTGTCATCAAAAGAGAGTTGTTTCCTTGGACAAGCAAGTCCCAGAACTTGCTTGGGAGGCCTTGGTGCTTGAGTAGGCTTGTCTACAGCTGGCCACTTCATGTTGTTTATTGCAGATGTCAATGCTGTGGTAAGAGCCTTTGGGAGTTCCTTGGAAAGATCAAAAGTTGGGTCATTGTCATCATCTGATGAAGAGCTAGAATGAAACTCAAGAGATGGAGCAGGATCAGCTGATATCTTCTTATTTGGCTTCATGCTTGAAGATGAGGCAGTTGCAGCCTTTGGTGGGAAATATCCACTCCATCCGGTAGACAGTTCTTCAGAATCTGAGTAGTAGCTGATTTCCTCATCAGAAGAATCATCAGAGGAGATATAGATAAGTGGAAACCAACTCATGATGCTGTATGGGATTGTGTTTCTTGAAGAATATTGTTGATGAAAGATACAAGAAGTTGAGCCCCCTTTTATATGCAAAGTCAAGGTCGAATTCTAATTAATAAAGGATATTTACTCCTACGTGTTTTGGTAGGTTGGAGGAGTAAATTTGGTTATTATCAGGTTGACTTTTGGAAGATATTTTTGTGAATAGTAACTTGGTTAAAAAGTTACTTTGAGTTAAGTTTTATGGGTTAATTTAAGTTGTAGCATACAACCCATATTATTGGAGTCATTGGAGTAATAAGGTGTGTATCATAGACACACAACAAATGGTTATTGATTCACCATGTCTAATCAACATAAGAATCAACTAGTCCAGAGCAAACGGCTACTGGTAAAGACTAATCAAATCCGTTTATGGTTGATAGTTTACCAAAAACTAGGTTATCAACTCACCATACATCCATGTGATCAAGATTTGGCTAGTCCATAGCAAACGGCTAATGGTAAAGACATATCAAATCCGTTGATAGCTGGTAGTTTGCTAAAAACTATGATAAGAGCAGCAAATGTTCATGTTTTATTAACCACTGCTCTTTGATATTTTTGTGAAAATTTTACCACTGCTAGTTCATCAGTTACCACTGCAAGAGTAATTTTTCCACTGATGACTAGCCATTACAACTGTTGTGTTAGTAATCTAATTTTTTACTAGCCGTTGTAAAATAACCGTCTTTCCTTATTAATAGGGTAAAATCTTTTGTGAATTATCTTCTTCCTTATTATAAATTATTCTTTTTCCAAAGATAATTCTTTCTAAAGATAATTCACATTGCGCAACCTCCTCAAACCCTATTAGTATAAATTCATTATCATACGGCTTGATTTTTATCTTGATTACTAACACTTTCATTCTCTTTTTCACAAATATCATGGCGATTCTAAAATTTGTCGAGGAGCACAACCAAGTGGCCTATTTACAAAAGACGAATGAGAAGAGTGGCCCTGTTTTTCATCAGATTGTGGATTTTCTAAATACAACTCACATAAGGTATGCCTTAACTATTAATCCCACAATCTATGTCTCTCATATCAAACAGTTCTGGAACACTGTGGAGTCCATAACTCTTGAACAGGGAGACACACAAGAATCTGTGGATGCTCTAAGAGCCACAGTTGATGGGGTAACTATTGATGTTACTGAGTCATCCTTGAGGAGAATTCTCCAATTAGATGATCTCAATGGTATCATCACATTACCTAATTCAGATATTTTTGCCAATATTGCTTTAATGGGGTATGATACATCTGAACAAAAAGTTACTTTTAAGAAAGGATGTTTTTGCCCTCATTGGAGATTTTTCATTCATACTCTTTTACATTGCCTAAGTCCTAAGAAAACTTCTTTTGAACAATTTGCATCAACCATGGCTTATCCTTTGGTTTGTTTGGCAACAGATAGGACTTTCAATTTTTCAAAGTTTATTTTCAATAATATGAAAGGCAATGTAAAGAGTCAATATAAATTTTTGATGTATCCAAGGTTTATGCAAGCAGTGTTAAATGAGTTTCAACTGCGACCTCACAACAGAATTTATGAACCTTCCACTCTTAAGCCAAAAGTTTTTCAAAATATGTCTAAGGCTTCAGAACTTTGGAATGGGCAGGTTCATCCACTTTTCCCTCAAATGCTTGCTAAAATTTCTCAAGTACAGGGTGAGGATGCATCAATCCCAGTTGCATCACAAAACATACCCACTATTGTTGTTCCACCAATTCAACATACCCCTGCAGTCACTCACACTTATGAGAGAAGGTCTAAACAGCCAACTTCTCTCATCTCAACATTGCATGTTACTGAGCCATTTGGTTTAGGAACAAGCAGTGGTGGTTCAAGGCTTCATCCTAGTCTAACTAGGGAAGAGTCTGAATCAATGCCTCATGATTCACCTCTCCCAGCAGGTTACACAGCTGGAAGTGATGAAGGCAGTGTGCCACAAAATGAATTGATGGATATTTGTACAAAATTAGTCAAGCAGGTTCAAGCTCTGGAGAAAGATCTGGCACAGACTAAAGAACAACATGCCACAGAGCTGAAGACATTGAAGGATGAGATTCACAGATTGCAGAATGAAGTTGAGAATCTCAAGAAGAAAAGATCTCAGGTTGTATTATCATCATCTTCACCTTCAGATGAGTTTTCTGCAAGTTCTAGTAAAGTTTTGGGAGATTCTTCCAAACAGGGGAGGAAAATTGATGCAGAGCTTAAGGGGAGGAGTAAAAATTTTGATAAAGAGTTTGCTGAGCTTCCTGATTCTGATAATGCTCAAGCAAAAGATGATGATGCTGAGACTGAGGGGAGGAAATTGGATTTTGAAGATATGGATGCTGATGCAGGTTTTAACTTTGATGATTTAGTTGGAACTGCTCAACCAATTTCCACTGAAGCAGAACAAGTTCCCACTGAACAACAACTTACCACTGCAAGTGAAAATGTTCCCACTGCTAGTCAAGATATTACCACTGCAGAGGAAGAAGCTGCCAGAAGAAGATTAGTTAAAGGAAAGGCTATTGAATTTGCTTCAGATCAAGAGACAAGAAAGATTTCTAAGTTTGAACAAGCTCAGATTGACTTTGATCATAGGTTAGCAGAGCAACAACAAGCTGAAGAGTATAAAAGAAAGAAAAAGATTAAAGAAGATGAAGTTGCTAGCTTTATGGAAGCAACTAGGTTGGATAAACTTGAAGCTGTTATGGCAAAACCTATTTCAAGTGTCTCACCAACTGTCATGTATGAGAAACCTCCAGAATTTACCTATGTGCCTACAGAAGAAGAGATTGATTATTTGATTAACAATGATCAAATAATTAGGAAGAAGGCTATTGAATTGATTGCAAATACAACCTTGGATGAAGAACAAAGGTCTGCTCAACTTAAAGATTTCATTCTAATGAAAAATCAGCAGGCTCTTGACCAAATCATTGGAGATGCTAGAAAAGGTCAAAAGAAGCCAAGGAAACTTACAAAGGCACAGATTATCTCTGAGATGAAGACTTTTTGTTGTCATGTTGGTAATATGAAGATGGGTCAATTCAAAGGAATGTCACATGATCAGATTGAAGGTATTTACTACAGAATCAAAAGACAAGATAGTAAATTCATTCCAATGGATCAAGAACCATTATCTATGAAGACAAAAAGGACTGGAGTGAGTCTTGAATCAAAAGAAGCAAAGAAGTTGAAGACTCAGAAATCATCTCAAGAAGAAGAAGGTCCTAGCAAGTTGACTGAAGAGCAAGTTACAAACATGTTGTTCATAGAAACTGATGTGCTAAACATTGAACCTCTACAAGCAAAATATCCAGTAGTTGGTTGGGAAATCTTTTCTGATAATTTTGGTGCTGCTTGGAAGATCATCAGAAATGGAAATTTCACAAACATTTGTAGAGACTTTGAAGACATTGTTAGATGTTGTGATAGAGAAGATTTGGATACCTTGTGGAAAATTGTTCAAGATCAGTTTAAGAAGGAAGAACTTGTTGATGTCAAAGCTAAGGAATTATGGGTTCACTTCAGAAGATTATATGAACCTGATCCAAGTGATAGGTATTGGAGATTTGAAGCTCATAGTACAAGAACTTTGTGGAAATTCTATGATTTAAGTTTTGTACATCATGTTTCTACTCAAGATGGAGTTGATGTTTTTATGTTGGCTGAGAAAGAATATCCATTGAGAGCTGGAGTATTAACAGTGATGTTGTCAGAGAAGCTTAGGTGTTGGGAAAGAACTGAAGTTATAGATGATTTGCTGCAAAGGATTTATGATCAAAGTGTAAGAGCTGATAGAGAGTTAAGAAGAAGAAGATAAGTGTTTGGAAGAATTCCCATATCCTCATGTTTATTGATTACTTGAAGAAACTTATTGATTTATGTATTAATCATAAGTTAGGGGAGGATTGTTGGGAATTATGCTAACAGTTACCACGGATAAAGAAGAAGTTACAACTGCTGATGATTGTGCTTGCAGTGGAAACTCATTACCACTGCAAGAACAATATATTACCACTGCTTATTAGATAACTGTTAGGAAATGCGTCTAGATAAATATAGAATAGATTTTGTGTATATCTTATTCTATTAGCTTTATACTTATCTTGTAGAAGAGGACTCCTTGGGTTATAAAAGGAGATCCTAGGTTAAAGGTTTCATATACGTTTTCTTAGAGCTTCAAGTGTAACCCTAGTGATATTAAGATCACTCGTATTATTATCATTAATAATATTAGAGCTAATAGTTTGTTTACATACATTGTTTATATACAACTGTCTTACTCACAATCAAACTTCTAAGTATTACTAAGTAGATTCCGCATACTTAGTGATATAATTCAAAGTATCAATCTAACACAAGTTCAAGGTGTTTAGATCCATCAAGGGCTCTTCCAAATCCTCTACATTTCCCTATTTACAAAAGGCTTCAAGGATTTGGAAACACTCACCTTGAGGGAGAATATACATGCCCCCTTGGTGGTACATTAAAAGGACCAAGTAAGGTTATCTTGCATCTCTCACTATTCCAATCAACCCATGTACCACCCTACAAGTTCATACAACCCTCCACAATGAGGAAACCCACTTTATGGATCAAATTTAGTCGAGAAATTATGAAAACATACTTTCCTGCAATTACCTCCACTAATGCCTAGAACAGGAAAGCATGAAATTCATAAATCCAAACATCCTATGATCCAAGATATAGGGCCATCCCATGTGATGAACTAATCAAACAGAGGCTCCAAAAGACATTTTTAGAAGCTCTATGATGGTTAAAAACCGTATTCAGCAAATACATGAAAAACAACTGCTGTCCCGAACAACCCTTTATTCACCTCCATACTGACATAACCATAATTCACTAGTTTGTGACATTAGTCTTCGTTACCATCTGCACATTCAAAGCATCTTGAGCTTTGAGCACTGCACTAGTAGGCTTAGCTTTTAGGCTTGCAAGTCTAAACCTAATAGTATCACTGAACACCTCAAAAAGTTCTTTCACACTTCTTTTTTCCTCCTTAAACAGCCTACATGATAAGGATTTATTTGATACGCTTTTAGGGGGTCATTTAAGCCCTAAATCGTGTTTTTATGGTCAAATATTACCTTAAATCATTTCTTTTGTTATTTTAGGTACTTGGGACGTGAATTCTAGAAATGGAGCATTTTGGAGCTTTTCGGACGTTTTTATGCTCAAGAATAAAGAAAACAAGAAAACCAAGACAAGTCGGTATTTCACACCTGATGGTGTCAAGCTTTGGAGCTGACGCCGTCACCTTATGACGAGAAGCCATGGATTTTTACACTAGACGCCCCAGAAGAATTTGTCAAGCTAACACCTGACGGCGTCAGGTACAAAATCCTTGAGGCCGCCAGGTGTAAAGTTAAAGAGAGACGACCCAAAGGAGTTTACACGGGACGGCGTCAGAGGTCTCTTGGGCGATATGAAACCCTAAGACACGGCGATCTAACGGCATCAGAACCTATAACCTGACACCATCAGAGTTGTAAATCTATATATAGTTTTAGTGTTTTCATTTATTATGTATGGAACTTTGTGTGTAACTTTGGAGCAAAACCCTAGCACAATTTTCTCAGCAACTTTAGGGTTTCAAACCCTATTTTCTTCCATGTTTAATTGAAAGATAAGTTATCCTTTAATCATTCAATATGTCCATGTGTTGTTTGATTAATTATTTATCTTTTCTTTTCATTAACATGATAGCTTAGATTAACATGATAACTTTGGAGTAAAACCCTAGCATGATTTTCTCAGCAACTTTAGGGTTTCAAACCCTATTTTCTTCCATGTTTAATTGAAAGATAAGTTATCCTTTAATCATTCAATATGACTATGTGTTGTTTGATTAATTGTTTATCTTTTCTTTTCATTAACATGATAGCTTAGATTATTAGTGTTTGCTTAGATCTAATGAAATCAAGTTATTGATTATTGATTGTTGGTTTGTTATTGATTGTTTTGATTGATTGACTAACGTTAGGCTTAAAAAAACTGGCTAATCTCATATACGCTAACATTTTTGAATGTCCTAAGAAACGTAATCGGGTGTGTACTACCGTTTTATTGATTGTATTTAATGCATGAGTAGTTGTTGATGATTCTATGGTAGCAAACTAAACATGTCATCATAAGAATATATAAATACTCATAGAGTTGGGGAAGGACGTACACGCCCCCACGACTGGTATTAAGGAATGCAATCCTTCAATCAAACAAATGTAACAAACCAATAAATCAGTAAAAGATAACTAGGGAGTAGTGAAATCTAAGTAAACACATTTGTCTCTTATAAGTAATCCACCACATTTATTTTCTTGTTATTTTATTTTATTTTGTTTATTAGTAGTTTTTTGGGTTAGTTGGCTAGCAACTAATTGCGCCCAATCTTCCAAATACCCGAGATTTTAATTGCTTTCATAAAATATAAAAATATAAAAAGAATCATCCCTCACTTTTAGACCTAGTTGATTTAGCTTTCAATCCTAACGACACTATTCCCCTAGAGAACGATCAACTCCCCGGTACTTGCCACTCACTATACTACACCGGTCAGGTACATTGCCTGGAGAATTGCAAGCTTCTCAAGATCCCTTGAGAAGTAAAACTTTTGCGAGTCCGCAATCCCGCATCAAAGTTTTTGGCGCCGCTGCCTGGGGAATAGTTATTGCTTAGGTTGATTTTTATTTTGATTAGGTTTATTTATTAGATTCCTATCTAGTGAGATTTTTATTTTCTTTTTCATAGGATTTCTTTATTTTATGTTTTTCTTCGTGTTTTTGTTCATAATCCATATCATTGGCCATCATGGAAGGTGATAATATTCTTGAACCCGTCATCCAACCAAACCACCAAAACCCACCCGAACCACCTAGAGCCCGCACTTTAGGAGAATATTCCGGACCTAGCCACCAAGGCTATCAAAACACCATTAAGCTCAACCAAAGAGCCAATGTGCCTCGCTTGCAATTCGACACCATCTGGTTGGTGCAAAGCGGATGTGCATTCCATGGACTTCGTTCCAAAGATCCAAACCAACATCTCAAAGATTTCCTTAAAATTGTTGATTCCATAGATCTTGATGTTGCCACTCGAGAGACGAGTCGATTGCGTCTCTTCCAATTCTCTCTACGTGGCCAAGCTAGTCAATGGCTTGTGCATTTACCCGCAGGATCCATCACCTCTTGGATGATCTCACCTCTCGTTTCCTTGCTCAATTTTTTTCCACCGGGGAGAACTACCAAGTTAAGGAATGACAGCTTATACTCGTTTCAAGGACTTACTTCAAAAAGTCCCTCATCATGGCATCGACCTTTGGCTTCAAATCTAAATATTTTATGATGGTGTAAATCATCATACTAGAAAAGCCATTGATTATGCCGCTAATGGTAGATTAAGCAAGCTCAGTATTGATAGTTGTTGGGAGGTCATTGAAGGCTTGGCACAATACGAAGAGGAAGAATGGGAGGACCCCATGTTCTTGAAGGAAGGGAGTTTAGATTACATAAACGCGACCCAAGAACAAATGTTTGATAACGTTGAAAAGCAAGTTGAAGAGTTAATGAAAGTCGAAATAACCATAACCAACCCCTGTAAGTAAGTGTACGCAGCTGGCAAACATACGGCTTCTGAACTCTCACGGTTATGAGAATTCAAAAACATAATGTTAATTTTTGTGAACAACCAAGAAAAACAGATTCAGAAATTAGAAGCCCGCCCGCATGGAAAATACCCGAATTCATATCAAGGATTAAGGAGAAGCTTAGGGAAGAAGCTGTACCTAAGAAGATCGAAAAGATCTTTGAACTCTCAATCCCTGATGAAACAAACAACGAGGGGAACTATGGAATGCCTTTCCCCGAAGATTCAACTTTTAATTACTCTTATTTCCATAAGCTTCTTCTTGAGAAAAAGAATTCTCAAATCCATAGCATCTTTTTCGGAAGCTTGTAAGTCACGCTCCCTAATTTCCATAAAGTGAGGAAACGGACTTTCGGTTTTAAACCTGGTGTGCGAGAAACTCAACCCAAGCCTATTCTAACTTCATAAACTTCTTTGGAAAGATTCCTTAGCTCATTAATTACTTTCCGAAATGGAGGTTGGAAACTAAGTGGGGGTAATAACCGACTCATGGAATACTCAAACCGCACCCAATGATAGCTACAAAACATTTGACGCGGGTGGAATTTGTTAACTAAAAAGCACCCTCGCTATTAAAGCTAACAATGCAAATAACCTATTTTTGAAAGTATAAGGGCTAAATTGAAATTCCATACAAAATACCAAAATGCGGGCAACTGATGGCGTCAGGATTAATGCCTGGCGGCGTCAGCACGTCTGCAAAGGTTTAATAGCCACAAAATTATCACTTTCATCATAAACCCCACAAATCTTATCCACCCCACATAACACCACCGAGTCTCCAAGGAAAAATTCGTGCCGTCACCAATCTCCACGTCGTAAGTGATTTTTATTCATCTTTCTCATTCCAATTATTCATTTGATCCATCGATTTAGGAATCCCCCAAAAATCCGAAACCCTAGGATTGATTTGTGATTAAAACTTATGAATGCCTTGTAATTGATGTTATTTTAACAATGATTAAGGCACTAGCTAGTTAAATAATCAAGTGGGTTTACTGTTGCGATGGGAAATAACGGATTCGACCATAACCCCTTAGCTTTTTGGCCATTTTGCTGTAAATAGGGGGTGTTTGGGTTAAGGATCTATAAGTTTGAAACTTGATTTTTCCCTCGTAATCTCAGATTCAAATTCTCATAACCTGACGGCGTCAGCTCATAAGGCATAACGGCGTCAGATGTGTCTGATGACCAAATCACCTGTGTTCAAGCTCTTAATCATTCTCGCGCTTTCTTGCTTTGTTACAGAAAATGAGTAAGCGATCTAGGAGTCACAGAGCTAGATCCTCAAGAGCCCCGCAAGAAAACTATGCAAAAACGGTACAAAGTTGGGGTGTATTTGATGGCGATGACGCCACCTTCAAGTACAACATGCTGCGCTATCTTGACATTGACCGTGGCACCATCATCGATTGGGACTTCTTGGCCGCAAACGGACTCGGGGGAGCTTTTCTTGACAGCTTTCAGACCGATAACTTCGCGGGCCCGCAATGGGCAAGTTTGTTTAGACTAGAGGAGCCCGTGTACGACGAGCTAGTGCTTGAGTTTTTAGTTACATATCACTTCGAGGTAGGGGTGGGCAGGAATAACATTGGAGCCACCTCAGTTTACTTTAGGTTGGGGGTGAGGATCGGTCTTGTTCTATTTTAGAGCTGGGCTAGAGGTTAGGACTTTATAGTCAGCATGAGGCTACTCAGGGACCATTCATGGCTAGATTGAGTGAGGGTGTGACTATTAAGAATGATATGAGGAGCATGGAGTTTTGGCCCATAATTACAGATGGGGTGTATGCATCTAGGCCTTCGGGGGATTCTGCTATTAGGGATCCTAGAGTTAGGTTAACACATCGATGCATCTCTTATACCTTGTCCGGCCGCCATGGCTCCACTCATAGGATCACCTATTTGGACCTCTTCTTCTTGTACACAATCTACTCTCCGGATGTTTTCTATAACATCCCATTCAGGGTTTCTAGTTATCTGTCAGGGGGGGGGGGGGTTGGGGAAAAGAGTAGTGACCTGATTTATGGGGGGGGGGGGGGTGTTTATCACCAGGTTGGCTAGATCATATGGGATCCTCAAGCCAAAGATTATGAACTACTTGAGTGTGGGGGGCGTGTGTAGGGTAGTCAGGGTTAGATCCCTGAAGCAGATGTGTATTGTGATTGAGCTTGAGAGGGGGAACTTTGCATGGTGGGCACCTAGGCCAGTTGCGGTTGGTGGCGATGATGATGATAACGATGAGGACGAGCCACAGCAGCAGCACGGGGTTTTGATGCCGGGTCTACGGATTACTACCGGCACATGAGTCAGGGAGACGGGCAGGCTCACCAGGGAGCTTGGATGGGTCAGGTGGATGCATGGAGGACTACTACTTACAAGAGGTTCGACTGGATGTATGTTCACACAGTACGACAGATGCAACACTTATCTACTCATGATTAGTTAGACCCACATCTGTAGATTGACCCTTTCCCTGGTCGTGAGCAGGACTACCCACCTTATGGGTACTATGGGCACCTCCCTCATGGCTATGATTACAGTTATGGCCCCCCTCCTCAGTGATGTTTTATTGTTATCTTTGATGTATCTTGGACCAATTTATTTGTGGTTGCATGTTTTAAGACAATTTGGCTTGTAATAGTTTAGGATTATGCCTCTGTTGGCATTGGGATATTTGTGATGCTTTATTCTATTTTTATGCATGTAGGATTTCTATCTTTTATATCTCTCAAGTTTATTATTGTCTTGTACTTCAAGCTTTATTTTGTTTGTTTGTTTGCTTATTTGTTTTTATTTGCTTCCATATGTATTTTTCATTCTTATTATTTATTGTTCATGTCTCAAATAAATTTGTAAAAATGCTTTATTTTGTTTTTAACCTCGTCTTAATTACATATAAAGGTATTTTGCAAAAAGATAAGTGTAAGGGAAGCTCATATTTGTTTTAAAGAATGGATTGAAAGTGAACAATAACAATAAGATATGAACATACATATTAGTATTTGTTCGAGTCAAATGCTTGTATCGAGTCACAATGAATGTTTTGCAGGGATTCCAGGTCTTAAAACATAGATTTTTTTAGAAATTTTCCGGGAACAAAATATAAAAATTCTGTCAGGTCCATTCTAACGGCGTCAGGGTTAAAACCTGACGACATCAGCTTTTATTTTCTGAAAATTTTTCAGATTTTGCTTTTCTGCCGGAATTGTAAACTTTCGTAAAATCTCAAAATTTTAAACTCCAGTAATCTGCAAACATTTATTTTGAAAGCATTATATCTTTATTTGTTTTCTAAGATTTACTTTTATATAGAGTTTACCGCAGATTATACGCGAGGTTTCGTGTTTGTTTTCTTTGTTAAATAGGTTACATTGGACAAGAAGATGATTATATCTGAGGAGTGAAGCTTTACATGCACATTTTCTTGGAGGAAGATTTAACCATGTTACCATATTGTCCATACCGAGCGAATCAGGGGAGTATTAATTTCTTTCATTCTCATTTATTTTTAGTTTTACATCTTTTAATTGAACATTAAGGACAATGTTCGACTTAAGGGTAAGGGGTAAATTGGGATATCTTAGAAACTTCGACTTCGCTTGATTTTTGTTTTGGGATACCTTAGAAACTACAACTTCGCTTGATTTTTGTTTTGTTTAATAGTAGATGTGTAATAAA
This sequence comes from Artemisia argyi, assembly GCA_030686995.1. Classification (NCBI taxonomy): domain Eukaryota; kingdom Viridiplantae; phylum Streptophyta; class Magnoliopsida; order Asterales; family Asteraceae; genus Artemisia; species Artemisia argyi. Next base: position 40,092,362 of record CM060693.1, on the reverse strand, counting down.
ACTGAAAGAAATACTTGTTCGGGTAATTTTAGCACCAAATTTAAATTTTTTTGCAACACATAGGAATGAAACTTTAGTCTTAATAAGCGTCTCATGGATAGGAGTTATATTACTAGCACAAAAATCGTACCACTAAAAAATTTCCATCCAAAATATGTGAGGTTCGCCTTTAGATTATTAGGAAAAAGCATTTATCTTTGGTGCTTGTGAGTGTACCGGCAGTATTTAGATTCTAAAACTTGCGTTAGCGATGCATCCCGAGACCGCTAGTGAGACTACATTCGTATAGTTAGGATTTGCTATATGATAAGAGGCATTAGGATAACCCTTGTTTTAAACCTGTATTATAATTACATTGACTTCATTTGTCACGTAATTTTCCCACACCTAGTACAACCCTCAGAGCCTATCTTTTTCGTTTCTAACTTTAAGCATCTTACTTAAAGGAAAAAATTGTTTGCTATCCACCCCCAAATGTACACCCAAATCGTCTTAGCCTACCTTGTATGCATTCATCTTTATTGCATTATTGATATTTATTTAAACCCTTAGTTAATTGTCTAATTGATTACATGGTTACTAAGTCGAGTCATATCTTGTACATATTGTTTTGGGACGATTGAGACTCATGGGTAAAAGTACTAATGTTATGGAGTAATGAGGAAGAACATCATTTATTACCCCCATATATGCATTAATGTTTTAAAATACTCCAAGTATTTCAATTATCTTGATTCGAGTCTTTATTTTTAATTATGTAAAAGTTCAAGTGTAAGGGGAGGAAACGAGCCCCCTTGATGTATTATTTTGGATGGTATGGCCAAAAAAAATTAAAAAAAAAATTAAAAAATGAAAAAAAAATAGAAAAAGAAAAGTAGAAAAAACATACGGACTACCATCCCCCTTGATGTATTATTTTGGATGTTGTTCATAGTTAGCTTGAGTTGAGTCGAGTCTTGGCTTAGCAACGCCGCATTGTACATGCAATTGACTAAGATAATTGACTTGCCACCAGTAAAATATCCCTTATCCAACAAACCGTGTTTTTCCATATCCCTACACCTAATGTTATAACCCTTGAAAGACCTCTTTGATAGTTTATCCTAGGTGCTTACGCCAAAGTGGTGGAGGATTTTTATCCTTTCCCAAGCCTATGGTAATCCATGTAGTGAGAGATATTTTTCCATTTCCATTTGTAATATATAAACTTATAGCACCCGAGAGATGAGAGTATCCAAACACTATATGTGAGGTGCTAGTATATAATTTCCGTGCTTGTTTTGACTAAGGTGGAGCGGTCATTTGTTGTAATTACTTTTATATTAATGTTAAATGACCCCTAACTTATATTTTGAATGGTATAAAAGCTCATTTGCTTGAGGACAAGCAAATCCCAAGTGTAAGGGTATTTGATAAGGATTTATTTGATACGCTTTCAGGGGGTTATTTAAGCCCTAAATCGTGTTTTTATGGTCAAATATTACCTTAAATGTTTCTTTTATCATTTTAGGTACATGGGACGTGAATTATGGAAAATGGAACGTTTTGGACCTTTTCAGACGTTTTTATGCTCAAGAATGAAGAAAACAAGAAAACCAAGAAAAGTCAGGATTTCACACCTGACGGCGTCACGCTTTGAAGCTAACGCCGTCACCTTATGGCGAGAAGGCATGGATTTTTATACTAGATGCCCCTGAAGAATTTGTCAAGCTAACACCTAACGGCGTCAGGTACAAAATCCTTGAGGCCGTCAGGTGTAAAGTTAAAGAGATACGGCCCAGAGGAGTTTACACGGGTTGGCGTCAAAGGTCTCTTGGGCGATACGAAACCCTAAGACACGGCGATCTGATGGCGTCAGAACCTATACACGCCGTCAGAGTTGTAAATCTATATATAGTTTTGTTATTTTCATTTATTAGGTGTGGAACTTTGTGTGTAACTTTGGAGCAAAACCCTAGCACGATTTTCTCAGCAACTTTAGGGTTTCAAACCCTATTTTCTTCCATATTTAATTGAAAGATAAGTTCTCTTTTAATCATTTAATATGTCTATGTGTTGTTTGATTAATTGTTTATCTTTTCTTTTAATTAACATGCTAGCTTAGATTTCTTAGTGTTTGCTTAGATCTAATAAAATCTAGTTATTGATTATTGATTGTTGATTTGTTATTGATTGTTTTGATTGATTGACTAACGTTAGCCTTAAGAAAACTGGCTAATCTTCTATACGGTAACATGCTTGAATGTCTTAAGAAATGTAATCGGATGTGTACTACGGTTTTATTGATTGTATTTAATGCATAAGTAGTTGTTGATGATTCTATGGTAGGATACTAAACGTGTCATCATAAGAAGAAATAAATACTCATAGGGTTGTGGAAGGACGTACACGCCCCCATGACTCGTATTAAGGAATGCAATCCTTCAATCAAACAATTGTAACAAACCAATAAATCAGTAAAAGATAATTAGGGAGTAGTGAGATCTAAGTAAACACATTTGTCTCCTATAAGTAATCCACCATATTTATTTTCTTGTTATTTTATTTTATTTTGTTTATTAGTAGTTTTTGGGTTAGTTGACTAGCAACTAATTTCACCCAATCTTCCAAATACCCGAGATTTTAATTGCTTTCATAAAATATAAAAATACAAAAGAATCATCCCTCACTTTTAGACCTAGTTGATTTAGCTTTCAATCCTAACAACACTATTCCCCTAGAGAACGATCAATCTCCCGGTACTTACCAATCACTATACTACACCGGTCAGGTATACTGCTTAGAGGATTGCAAGCTTCTCAAGATCTCTTGAGAGTAAAACTTTTGCGAGTCCGCAATCCCGCATCACTACAGTTCCTCTCTCTCCATATCAGAGACACTTGCAGCAAGACAAAGTCTTCTAATAATGTTATTAATAATATTCCCACTATCCATGGCTGCAAAGGAATTAACTGTGTTATTGCATTCCTTCTCTTCCCAATGCAATCCCATCTTCAAACACACTTTAAACCAGTACTATTTTGCATACTTGCAATCAAAGAATAAATGTTGATGTGAATCGAAATCCTCATAGCACAGGTTGCAAACCATGATATCCTAAGTCCCCCATTTCTTGAGCTTATCTTGAGTCACCAACTTGTTTTGGATTTCTAACCATAATATGAAGGAATGTTTGGGAATGTTCTGAGAATACCATACCAGTTTGTTCTAACTCACACTTTCTTCCTCAATATACAAATCATTATAAACTTGCTTAATAGAAAATTTCCCCATTATTCCTTTTTTGCTTTTCCACATCAGTTCATCATTGCTATCACTAAGGGTCACAGTTTGAACTTGATTAAAAACAATATACTTCTCATACCACTCATATGGCCACCCCCACACCCCATTTCTGAGAATCTCTTCTAATACCATATCTGTGCTCATCCTTGCATTATATATATCTCTATAAGTTACAATAGAGTGCAAAGGTCCAATATTGCTCCAATTATCATACCAAACAGAAGTTTTACAACCATTACCAATTTTCATAACACAAAAATCTTTTACCTCCTCTAATCTTCAATATATTCCTCCAACCCAACTTTCATTAATATCTTCATCAACAGCCCACACACTCCTACCTTTAAGTTTAACTGTGTTTACCCATTTAACCCATAATGAATCCTTATCACAAGCCATATGCCAAAGGTTTTTGACAAGCATGGCTTTGTTCCACACTTCAAGGTTTTTTAGTCTTAAACCACCCTGACATTTTGGCTTACACACATTCTTCCAGGCTACCTTTGCTTTGCTCTTGGATACTTCACCATGATTCCATAGAAAACTTTTCAAAAGTTTATTGATTTCCTTAATAGTGGTTTTTAGCAATAGAAACACAGAAGGCTAATAAACTTTAATATACTCAAGCACTTATGCTATTAATTGAAGCCTCCCAGCATATGAAAGACTACTATTCTTCCAACTTGACATTCTATTTTTCACTTTATCAATTAGACTCTTACACTCCTTCAACCCAATTCTCTTAGGTGAAAGAGGCAACTCAAGGTATCTAACTGGCAACTTTTCAAATTTGAATGGTACTACATCAAGAATGCTTTGTTTCTCTTCACTCTTTGTGCTTTCAAATATGATAGTACTCTTGCTATGGTCGTACATCTATGTTTGATCACTAGGTTAATAGTTGTGCATGTATGTTTGATCACTAGGCTGGTTTGTGTGTACACCCATAACGATATGGCTAAGCAAAAAACAACTGTTAACTTTTAATACTAGTAATATCTTGAATTTGTTGTATGCACATCAAATGTTTGAAAAAATGTTTAAGCAAAAATCTTCTTATAAAGAATATTTTAAAATGTACTGATATCATTGATTCATAATATGTTTCTTCCATTGACATGAATTAGAGGTTGTTTAATGGTTTTTTAGCTTTATATTAATGTATGATGACGTATCGACATGAATTTTTTGGTCAAAATAAGTAACTTTTTGCTATATATTGAAATTGGTTGGTGGGTTTGGGTGCAGCTAGAACCAATAACACATTGTACTACAAACATAAGATTTACAAAGACTATTATGTTTCAATGTTTATATATTTTGTTAAAAAGAAATTATGCCAGATTCCATTTATTTTAATGACCCATTTTTTAGGTTCTATCATGTCAGTTTTTAATATTAAAGTGACTTTTATAAATAGTACTATATGCAAACCTCATACGTGCACGGATATTATAAATAATACGGAGTATAGTAAATTTGTTTCTTTATAGTGTGGCCTTGAATCTTTTATCTCCTAGTTATATGGTAGTAGATAGTGAATCCGCAAGTTTTTGTGTAGATCTTATTTGTGAGACAGATGTTTCACGAGGTTTCTCTCATATTATTTGTGATACATTTGTCATGGTTACGGGAAAAAAATATTTTATCATGGATATTGAAAATGTCAATAGTTAGACAATATATTGAGGTAATGTCAATATGTCATAAACCTATATATACCAAGACACAACACATATTGTGTTTCTGACACAGTATAGGGGACAATAAAGAGAATTAGACCAACTATCATGGGTTTTAAATTTGTGGTAATTGTTTTGGAATAATTATCTTATACAGTTTGTAAGCGACCTTTACTATAAACTAATGATACAACAATCTATAACAGGTTATATAGCCATTTGGGTTTGAATACTCAGTAATGGTGAACATTGCACACATTTAAATTGTAATGATGATGCCGTATGTTCATTAATCAGCTAAACAATCTTTGTTTATTGATGAACTTTTATTTCCATAAAATTGATGTTTAGCTTCTTTATCATTTATCACCATTGAAATCATCTTTAACCACCAATAACTATAAATTGTCCACAAATGACTTTAATGTAGAAAAATACTCTATCCTCTTTGTGTTTGAGTAGTTGGTTGAATGAAACAAGGCTCTTACGAAATGTTAACAGCTACCTTTAACATTAAAAAAAATGAACATGGTTGTATTCAATTACTTTGCTTAATTTGATACTTAACGGTTTTTTTATGATGTATTTATAGTTTGGTTAACAATAAGATGGAAACTCCTACGCCTAGAGTTGTGCCTACAATTAAGTTCTCCCATGGAAATAAGACGATGACTACTACTAATCCTTAAATTATGCCTGTAATTAAGTTCAGACATGACACAAAGAAGTGGCAACTTATATATAGTGTAAAGAAGAGATGTATCAAAGCTCAGGTTAAACGCGTGATTCATATACTCTTTGAGACACAATTGGTTTCTATATGTATCCTCATTTTTCTATTGGTTATGCATAGTAATATTCAGAGGTGGTAATTTTCACCCACTTTAACTCTATTTGGTCAAATGGGTTAAGTTAACGGATTTGACTTAAACACGAACGGGTCAATTTAGATGTTTTTGGTGATTGATTCAGTTTCATCCGCACAGACAGATTCGGGTGAGTATGGAATAAGATACTTTAATTAGGAGTCATTTTGAATAGCCATACATATCAGATATGTGGTTTTAAAATTTAACGTGCATTTTTAAAAGGTTTCATCAAATTATGTGTTTATTTTGATAACTAAAGTGATGGTGCTTTTATGACTTTATGGTTTGTAAGTATGGTTTCATGTTTTTGGTTTACAGATAGAGATGATTTATGATTTGCATCTTATTTGTTGTATTTTAATTGTGGGGGGTAATCAGAATTTGTTTGAGTGTTTGAATTTATGTTTGTATGTTTAATGTTTCATCTTTTTCTTCTTCCTTCTCTTTCAAGTTTGGATGAGATATAAGAATCTGACATTGAATCTAAAGGTGAAATTGTGGCACCTGATAATAATCATCCGCAAATAGGTATGTCTTTACTTATGGAATTCACCTGTCGTTGCACCACTCATAATCCCACTACCTCCTTTTTTTACGCACTGAAACTGCCAGTAATCACAATCATGTTGCGATGACTTTTGTGAGAAGCTTGGTGTGTCGTTTGCCTTTTTGTGATTGCCATTATTTTTTTATAAATACAGTTAAAAGTTTAATTTCAAGTTCTTTCCTATTGAAGTTTATTTGCATATTATTTAGCACTTATATAGTTAAAAGTGTTGCAATATTCGGTATACTTTTGGAGGGCCTGTATATAAGATGATTATAACTTGTGTGCTAATCTGTAATCAAGTGTACTTGCGTGAGATATTTTTGTATTAAGTGGGTATCTTTATATGTCTTGTTAGGCGGTCATCACTATGACTATTAAGTGGTGTGTTAAGTGATGTGCTGAAAAATGATATGTTGATGATGTGAAGATGGTGGGTTATTAATAAATAAAAGTAGATTAATGAAAATTTTAGAAAAATCTCGCGCGTGCGCGAGCATTATAACTAGTTAAGCATATATATATATATATATATATATATATATATATATATATATATATATATATATATATATATATATATATATATATATATATATATATATATATATATGTATGTTTGGTAATTTATGCCTGCAAATTAAACATTTAAACCATGGCAAGTTATACTAAAAGAATAATACGGAGTATAACTTTTGAGACTCGATGTAAAAATAAAAATGATAATCATATGTGATGAAAAGAATAATAAATGTAGAGAAAAAGGAGATTTCGGCCGTCATCACATCCCTATCCGTTCATTCCATATGATTAACACGAGTCCTCTTGTTCATTACTCATAGATTTATCATCTATGATCGTTCTTAGGGGCTTAAACAATTGCGTTTTGAGTTTTCTTGAGGATTTTATGGGATTACGGTCGGAATGTTTCGTCTATTGACACCCTCTTTATCTTGTGGTTGATTTGTTTGGTGGGACGACACATCTTGCTGCTATTGGAACCCTATCACTTTTTGTTTTAAGGATTTGGATTGATTGATCTGTTTGATCAATTTATCCAATCATGTTTTCGAATCTTGTTTCTTATAGATTCGATTGGAGGTGTGGCTTGTTTCAACCGCAGATTATATAGACCCTTACTGTTGTTAGGGTTTCATGCGTACTAGCCCTAGATCGTTATGATTTAGGGTTTTTATCATTTGTTTTACCCTAGATTTATTGGGTCAACTGGATTGGTTCGTGAGTTGCTGGAGGGGTGAGATGTGATCATGCATACTCTAGGCACTGGTTAGTGTTGTGCATGTGTTTGAATGTAAGGAATGCATCTCCTCCAGGTATTGACTCTTTGTTCGTCTTTATGGAAGTTAGCCGCGAAGGCTATTTGGAATTGGCTTCAATATCTAATTTTAGACTCAAGTGAACCGGAGTATTGTTTGGTGTATTCATACCAGCTATGGGGATAGAGTGGCTATTCGGTTTGTGAGTTCCTGGCCTGCTATTGAGTATCTAAAAAGTTGGTTACTTCTTCTTTCTTTGTTAGTAATAAGAATGGTTGTGTCATTCTTTATTAGTGGTTTGGTTAGTAGCTGTAAGCTTTTGTATAAGTTTAGTTTTTCATTCTCATGCTGTTTGGTTTATTGCAATACGATGCACTCTTATTGTTTATGTAATGGGCTAGATTGTAGGATTCACATACACCTTTTATACTTCAATGATTTTTTATGTAATACATTTAACGAAAAAATCCATTACTAAAAAAGGAATAATAAATGTACGATAATGATGTGACATACCGTTTGTAATACTCGAATGGTCCCGCACCTCATGCTTTATTGCAATCCTGAATAAATATTCCAATAAAATATACCCATCATGTCTAAATTCATTTGTGTGATTGGGTATTACCTGTGAATTAATCCTTATAATAGATGTTAAATCTATAATATTATTATTTAGAACGCTTAGTCAAAGCTACGAGAACAAATCAATTTTCGATGGTTTTGTCAAACGGGTGTTCCTACGGTGATGTTTAATACTCTCTCCGTCTCAAAATTATAGTCCCCTTTTGACTTTTACGGTCTTTACTTTTCACCTTTGACCTTAAATATTTTTATTTATATTACATAATACTTGATGCAAAATATATGAATGGATTAAGTTTTAAATGTATTTTTCATTGGTATAATTTTCATCAACTATTATATAGCACAAACGAAAATATTTAAAGTCAAAGTTGAGAAAGAAATACTGAAAAAGTCAAAAGGGGACTATAATTTTGGGACGGAGGTAGTAGTGAAAAAGTATTTATCAATTAGAGTATCACTATAATAAAAAAAGGTTTATATATTAATACATCAATTAATTTTACATTTTTTGATTTTATAAATGTACATTTATTATAGTATAAACCTTTGCAAGTTCATATAAAATGAGACATGCAAAACCCGTGCTACGCACGGGCTAATAATCTAATTGTTAATCGTGTATTCTTTCTGTATATTGGCAAGTGTATACTTAATTATGGTTTAGTATATTATATGAAATGTTTTAACTTTCTTGTATAAAAATTGAAAGGTGTTTGATGTTGTTTTGGTTTTGTGGTGTTGTATTCTATATATGGGCTTTTGGTTATTAAGTTGTGATGGCTTTGTTTCTTTTGGCCTATTACTTATTTGCATGATAAAAAAATTGTTTTGTTTCTTTTGGTCTATTACTTATTTACTTAGCCCTACAATACTTGTCTATTAAATGGTTTTTGCATGATAATATGAAGCACACGGGGTTTATCTAATTTGTTATAGTTTAATGTGCATTAAATATTTTCTTTATTAATTTTGTAAGTTAAAGTTTGTGTAATAATGTATATATAATAATGACACATAAACTGTATAAAAATCGTTACAAACCTTTTTAGCTTCATCTCATTTTAATATACAACTAATTTTATTGAAAAGTAACATTATAAAGTCTAACTAATATTAATAAATCTTATCAATAAACTCGATTCTAAATAGCTAACTAAATGAATATTAATTAACACATTATTAATAATTCCTAAAACCTTTGGACTCCACTATCATATCTTAAACATAATTTTTTTTTTTAATTTACAAATGGGTTTGAGCAAAAATTATATACTTTTTCTTTTATATTCATTATTCAAGTTGCATGCTCACGTAAACTAATCATGCTAAAAAGTATCATTTAACCATTTAAATGTTGCTTTACATACATGCTCGTGCACATTTTCTTTAATCAATTCGCACATGTGAGCGACATCAATAGAAAATACACATAAATTACTTGTATATGAAAATGCATTAACATAATACATATATCTATATATATTACATTAGGTTAAATCATCAATTATTCTTGCAACCTTTTCAACTTCATCTCGATCCATAACCGAATTTTAATTGTATACTAATTACTAAATATCATGTGATAAATTTCAGCAAGCCTTGCACTTCCATCTCGATGTTGTATATACTTCACATTAAATGCACCGGTTTTGTTTTTCGATAAAAGTTTGAACTTTTGCTTATGTTTAAAACTCAACTTTTTTATTTGATATTACAATTTACAAACGGATTTAAGTCAAAATTATGTATTTTTTTCCTTTATATTAATTACTCAATGTGATATTTTTAATATGTCGTATTTTGCTATTATGGCAAACTCATTTAATTGGCGTAAATATTAGTTTCTCACTAATGATTCTACATATAGAAAAAGAAAACACTTTGCGATGCGCGACCCTTCTTCTTTTCAATAATAATTCAATTGCACACGATAAATTAATTCTAATATTTCTCAAAAAGCATTCGAAAGAAACTACTTACATAAACTAATCAAACTAAAAAGTATCATTTAACCATTTAAATGTTGCTTTACATACATGCTCGTGCACATTTTCTTGAATCAATTCGCACCTGTGAGCTACATCAATAGAAAACGCACATAAATTACTTGTATATGAAAATACATTAACATAATACATATATCTATATATATGCTTATCTATAACAATCACCTAAATATGTAAGAAACAAAGAAGATAGTTGGTATCTCAATCTTTGGTTCCATTTATCTGAGCATGCATGATCTTGTGTGATTTTCATGGTACCTGCATATGATAACTAAATTAAGAAAAAAAAAGAAGACCAAGTTAATTACAAAGATCTAAAAGATGTTTGAATCATCTACAAAATGTTGCAAAAGATAATTTACATACCGCTACCAACAATCAAAGATCTAAAAGATGTGTGAATCATCTTCAAATGTACATACTAAATGTGATTTTTTCCAGTTTATATAGGCATGAATTAGGTTAAATCATTAATTATTCTTGCAACCTTTCGCAACCCTTGCACTTCATCTAACCGACTTTTAATTCTATACTAAATGTCATGTGATCAATTCGGGCAACCCTTTCACTTCATCTAACTGACTTTTAATTCTATACTAAATGTCATGTGATCAATTCCGGCAACCCTTACACTTTATCTCCTTTCATGGTTGTATAGTTATTATGAGGCTTCATTGAATTCCGAGCATTAGCTATCTTGTACTCTACGCAACTACTAAACGACTCCAACTTGTTTCTAACTCTAACAACTCTATCATCATAACTCCACATTAAATTTAGGGATTGAATCTTATAGTATTATAGATGTCTTTTTTTACAAATATATTAAATGTTGAATTCATAAAGAAGTTCAAGAATTGGTACATCTTCATCTCATATAGATATGAAATAAGTGTCCACTATAGTTGAAATAAACATAAACATTTTCTTATTTCTTAGATTTTTTCATAAACCCACAATAGTAGATGCCATTAGATTGTTTAGTTTCTTCTCAAGCAATCAGAATGTTTAGTATTTGTGGAAAACTAGAAGGGGGGTTGAATAGTTTACTGATTAAAATCTTTTTAACTTGTTAAGTTAGCTTTGAAACTTTCCGTTTGATCAAAGATATATGCACAAACACAATATATAACATGCAAGTAAATGAAAGAAACGATCAAACCACAACACGAGTATTTATCGTGGTTTGGCTACAAGGACTCTTTTTCCTTGCCCTACGTCCACGCCCCGAGTATCCAACTCGAGAGTTTCTTTCACTAGTCAACAAGCTCCTTTCACCGGTGGAGAAAACCTTACACGTCGCTTATACTTTTACCGACACAAAGCTAAATGTCGAGTTCTTTTACAAGGGCACAACCACTCCCGTTAGTTCTTTTACTAGGGTACAACAACTCCCAACACTCTTTGTATTTTGAGGACTAAAATACTAACCGATCACTACTGAAAATACACAATCAAATGAAGTGTAAACTACACAAGTCTACACAATGCTAAGCTAACAAGTCTTGCAACGTTGTGTTGAATACTTGTTACTTTTAGTAAGCTCGTGAATCTCTTTGCTACAAAAAGAAACTTCACATATGAAATGTTAAGAGGTTAGATGAAAGAATGAATGTGTGTGTAAAATGTAATGTCAAGTGATGAGCCAAATTTTAACTTGTGGCTCAATATTTATAGCCAAAACCTTCTGCAGGTCTGGCGGATCAGGCGGACCCCTGAGAAGGCTTCCGCCCATGTACCTCCAGGGTACCGCCAGGCTTGCAGTTGGTTTTTGCAATAACTCTTCAAACCAAACAAGGTCTTGTCTCATAACTCCTGGCAACCAAACAATGTCACATCTCATAATAACAAGTCAAATACAAAGCTTGCAAGCAACAACAAAGTTAGTCAAACACATTTCTTTCCATAAATGCATAATGACAAAACTTGCCATAAATGTGATGTGACAATTTCTAATTTTAGAAATAAACTTGTGTTGTGTTTTATGAAATGTAAAATGTAGCAAAAGTCTAGTTTATGCAAGTCTTGAAAACTAAGACTATGTTTTGCTTAGAAACTAAAGTTTACATTTTGTCGTTAACAAAACTTAGCGAAGATCGTAAAATATAAATAACGTTTTTAGGCGATATTTGTATTAACAATCTCCCCCTTTTTGTTGATGACAAAACATAAACTTTGTTTTTAAGTAACACGCAAAATCTTGGTTTTCAAGACTTAAAAAAAAATTATATTAACCTTGTTTTACTTAAGAGACAAAAAGCATATCAAGTATTTGAAGGGTTAATATATTTCTCCCCCTTTTTGTCGAAACAAAAAGAAGAGTAGCGAAGCGGAATAATGCCAATGCTCCCCCTTGGTCGATACTCCCCCTAAATGGAATGCCAAGATGGGAAACATGAATTTTGAGACCTACAAAAAAATGGTTAGTTGGTGATATATATAGTCATGCTTGTAGTTACCACACACATTGCAACCACATTAACAAACCAAAGATTGATCAACCAACAATGCACAAAAGTAAGTAGAAAGAAATATCATTCCATGTAAAATTTTGACTTATAAAAGTCAAAAGAAAAGAAATGTGGACTTATTCTTCTACTTGTACACAAAAACTAAAAAATAACCAAAAAAATAAAATAAATTCCTACATTCCTAGAGTGAGGCAAATGGCCTTCATAGGTTGCCTAGGATTTGTTGGGGTGGGAAAATGCATCCAAACGTTCTATAACGTGTTGGAAGGCAAAACGGGTTTCATTTTGGAATTGGTTAAGCAATGTTTTGATGGTTTCACCCATTTGCTCACAATTTGAGCAAGCATGGGGATGAATTGGTTGAAATGGGTTGGTTTTGGTTTCTTGGTTTGAAGGTTGGTTGGTTTTTGGTTCTTGGGTGGAGGATGGATTTGGTATTGAGTCAAGCAAGGTGGTTTGAAATTCCATTGCTTGATGAAGGTGATTCTCAACCATGCTTTGGATTTCCTCATATGAGGGAAAGAAGGTCTCAAAGGTTTGGGTTTGAGAATGTGGTGGATTTGGGTGATCATTGTTTTCAAAGTTTGGTTCTCCATATAGAGGACCATGGATGTCATGGTAGATGGGGAGAAACAATAATGGTTTAGGTGGATGGTACACTTGTTGTGGTGGTTGAATGTGGTTGAAAAGGTTATCTTGGTCAAGGATTGACCTTGGTGATTCATTTGCAAAAGGTGGTGGTTGTGTAGGTCTTGGTGGAAGATCATTAAGATCTTGGACAAATTGGTGTGGTGATGTGGGAGGAGACCCAAATAGTTCCATTGGCTCAATTTTGGGTAATGGTGATGGTGATGAAGTTTTGGATGGTTGAGTTGGAGCACTTGGTGGAGTTGGGTCAATAGGTGATTTAGTTGGTGGTGGAGTTAGCTCATTTGGTTCATTGGGTGATGGTGATGGAGATGCAAGGTTCAAAAAGAGTTCATTTTTTATGGGTGATGTGAATTCATCCGAGGATGAGGAGCTTAGGTTGATTGGTTGATTGGACCATAGTGGTTTAACACTAATCCGAGCGGTTTTCCGGATGGGTCTTGATGGTTGAGAGGTGTTTGTTGACTTAGTCATGGTGAAAAATGGTTAATAAGTTTCAAAAATTGTGTTGAGGAAGGTGTGATTTGATGATGTTTAGGATGGCTTAATTTATAGTGTTGATGAATTATGGAAAGGAGTGTTTGGATTTGATGTTAGTCCATACAAAAATGGAGGTTTCTAATGATTTGAAAAACTAATTGTGGGTTGTCAAATCATGGAAGTCAATCCAATGAAAATGGTGAAGTGAGAAGACAAGTTTTGCACTAAATGCTTAGTGGTTTTGGTGGATTTGTGGTAGTATAAATCTCAGGGATTTCAAGGATCCCTTAAAAGGGTTCCTTCCTTTATGTTTGAGGGGTCCTTGAGGTTGTTATGGGTAAATTTGAATTTTGGCGGGAATTGGTTTTGGTTAAGTTTATGGAAGAAGGAGTATCCTATTATGCTAAACACATTGCAAGTAATGGGTTTCTACCTAAAAGGATTGGATTTTGGTGTTTCAATGTTGAATTGGCGAAAAAGAAAACAAAAATTCTGCTGGTTGCTAACGGCACCCTCAGAATACACAGGCGGAACCCATTTGAGGGTGCCGCCTGGTCCGTTGGGCAAATTCTGGAATTCCCATAAATTGCACTGGCGGAACCCAATATTGGGTACCGCCAAATCCGCCATGGGTAAAAAAAGTGGCAGTCCACGTTTTTGACCCGCGAGACGATTTTCAAAATTTTCGAAAACTCCTAAAATCAAAGAGATAAGGCATTTCTGGTTGGGCAATGCAAAAAATAGACACGTAAACATGCATTTCATAGGACTTTGACCTTGAGGTCGAGAATTTCACTATACTTAGTGAAAATATTATAAACTTGAAAAATTGACAACTTGCCAAGAGTTGTCTACCTGCATCAAAGTTAGATCTAACATGTTCAAAATTGTATCAAACATTGTACAATCACACAAATTCATCACAAATATTGTTTAAACGACCAAATTTGTTCAAATAGGACCTAGTGCCAAACACTCCTACACACCCGCACTCATTGACGGTCGATCTTGTTCTTGAGTTTTCCAAGGAACCTTCCAAGATTCTTAAACATCCCCTTTGTTTGCTTGAACTCTTCCGACTCATTGGGAATATCCGGAAGTTGAGAAAGGTATTCGAGAGGAGGGAGCCTAGAGTTTGGCAAATTGTCGTCTTCACTCATTGAGGAAGAAGATGATGAGGTAGGAGGATGTGGGCGTTTTCCTTGGGCTTTGTAAACTCTCTTATCACTAAGTGGAACAAAGGTGTGTGGAATGAGAGTGTAGTCAAGACGAAGACCATTTGAAGTTGGTGAAATGGGTGAGATGAACCTAAAGAGACGGGTCAAGAGCATTCCATATGGCATAGCCGTTGTGCCATGCACGGGAATGTCGGCCATTCTCTTGGCCATGTAGTAGGCAAGGTTGAAGGGTTGCCTAACGGACAAGGAGTAGAGCATGTAGCAAAGGCAAAGGTTGATATGGTCACGGTTCCCTATTGTGCTAATGACATTGGCTCTAAGGACTTCCTCCCATTTCTTGAATTGGGGTTTGAGTTCGTTCATTTCCATTCCATATGGGTCCTTATCGACCTCATTCCCCGAACGGGTTCTCCTAGTGGTGGTGGTCCTAACAAAGAGGTGGTGACGGAGAACATCTTTTGAGACTAGAGGTGTGTCATAAGGGTGGATACGGTCTTGAAGGTTGTCAAGAGTTGAGAGGGAGTGCAAGTCGGAATAGAGGCAAGTACCACGGTTTGGAACACCTAGGATTTGAGCAAACTCCTCAAGAGTGAAGGAGTATTGATGACCGCTAACCCTAAAGTTGATAGACATATGACCATAATCATCCGTGGAGAGGACGCATGATGCATAGAACTCTAGAATGAACGTAGGACAAATAGGCTCGTCGATATTCAAAAGACACTCAAAGTTGATTGTGGCAAAATCGGCGTAAAGGTTTGTGCCTTCTAGGAAAGATGGGTCTATGGTTCTACCCTCATGGACATAGTGTTTTTCTAGGGCTTTGAAAATGTTTACTTGATTTGCGGTAAGGCCTTTGGTTTTGTGGTGTTTTGGTAGGTACTTAATGGTGTCCTTGTGGTCGTAGTGGGTTAGAGGAGGCATGATGATTCCTAGAACAACAAAATTTCACATTTTAGTTTACGTAAACCACTATTATAATGTGGAAGTTCTAGTGTGTGCCTATATGAAAACAATGTGGCGGTGCGGTTATCTTGACTCATTTTGATGCTCCAAAATCGTTTTATGCAAGTTTTGTTATAAAACAAAAGATAACCCAAACGCTCCTAGTTCAATGTAGCTTCATTTGAATGTACCCAAAAATACATATTGGTTATGTATTCCCTTTAGCATTCAAGAGACATTATGCAAGTGATGTTTTAAACATAACGTTTTGATTTTGTATTCTCAATGTGAGACGAAAAAATATTTGTCCTACTTGTGAGAAATTTTTGGAAGGATTTGACATGGGGTGTTTTAGCAAACATGTTTATACTAGTTAAAGATGCAATTCCTAACTATGGGAAACATGATTAGTTTTATTAAACACCTAATCTAATGCATGAGTTTTTCAAGTTAGTGCATAACCCCAAGTTTTTGTTTTTGTGCAAGAAATAGAATTCCTAGACTCAGATCAGGATTGTAATCATGTTTAGAATACTTACAATGATGATTGATTTGCAATGTAAATGAATGGAGGACCAAGAATTCGTAGGTGTGGATGAGTGGTGAAGTGAATAGTAGCAGCCTTGAAGTGGTGGTATGAGATAATGGGTGTTTGGTTTAATATAAACAAAGAAAATGATTCTGCAGGTCGACGGACACGGCGGAACCCTGAGTTGGGTTCCGTCCGTTATGGCTGAGGGTTCCGCCGACCCTGCTGAGAAAAATGGTTTAGGATTTGTTTTGATTTTTGTGATTTTTGTCTAATGTCCAGAACTACAATGTAGGTTCCATGAGTCCTAAGCCTAGCCTAAGAAGATTAAAAGGTTCACGTTTAAGAGGTTTAGTGAGAATGTCGGCTATGTTATCTTCGGAAGAAACTTTCTCAATTGAGATATTTCCTTTTTGAACGTTGTCACGAAGGAAATGATGACGGATTTCAATATGCTTGGTACGAGCATGTTGAACCGGGTTTTTGCTAAGATCAATGGCACCTTTGTTGTCACAAAGAATTGTGATGTCGTTGAGTTGAATTCCGTAGTCGACAAGAGCTTGCTTCATCCAAAGAGCTTGTTGACATGCCTTTCCGGCCGAAATGTACTCGGCTTCCGTTGTTGAGATAGCAAGAGCCGTTTGCTTCTTAGAGAACCATGAGGTGAGACAATGTCCAACAAAAGTACAAATACCACTTGTGCTTTTTCTATCGACATAGTCACCGGCATGATCCGAATCGACATACACTATGGTGTCTATTCTCGTTCCTTTGGGATACCATAAACCTAAATATGTAGTGCCCTTAATATACCTAAAAATCCTTTTAACGGCTTCGAGATGGGTAGTTTTAGGATCTTCTTGAAAACGAGCACATAGACAAACACTAAACATAATGTCGGGTCTACTAGCCGTTAGGTAAAGTAGACTACCAATCATACCTCTATATTTAGTACTATCTACGGATTCACTTTCTTCATCCTTGGTGAGTTTAGTTTCCGTGGACATGGGAGTTTTGATAGGTTTCGAATCTTCTAGTCTAAATTTCTTAAGCATGTCCTTAATATATTTAGATTGGTTAAAGAAGATACCATCTTCTAGTTGTTTGATTTGGAGTCCTAAGAAAAAGTTGAGTTCTCCCATCATACTCATTTCAAACTCGTCATGCATGATTTTTGAGAAATCCACACATAATTCTTGACAAGTTGATCCGAATATAATGTCATCAACATAGATTTGGACTTTGATAATATGTGAGTCTTTCTTCTTAGTGAAGAGAGTATTATCAACTAAGCCCATGGTATACTTATGGTCAACTAGGAATGTTTTAAGTCGATCATACCATGCTTTTGGAGCTTGCTTAAGTCCGTAAAGAGCCTTTTTAAGTTTGTAAACATGATTTGGTTTTTCAAAGTCGATGAAGCCCGGTGGTTGAGCAACATACACTTCTTCATTAATGACTCCGTTTAGAAATGCACTTTTGACATCCATTTGAAAGAGTTTAAAATTGTGTGCACATGCATATGCAAGTAAGATTCTAATTTACTCGAGCCTAGCAACCGGAGCAAAAGTTTCATCGTAGTCAATGCCTTCTTGTTGGTTATATCCTTGTGCAACTAGCCTAGCTTTGTTTCTAGACACAATTCCATTTTCATCCATTTTATTTCGAATTACCCATTTTGTTCCAATTATAGTTTGACTCTTTGGTTGAGGAACTAATGTCCATACATCATTCCTAACAATTTGGTTTAACTCTTCTTGCATTGCAATTACCCAAGACTCATCTTTAATGGCTTCATTAATATTTTTAGGTTCAATGGTTGACACGAAACAAAAATAGTTGCTTTCATTTTGAACTTTTGACCTTAGTGTTCTTTCGTTAATGTTGCCAATGACACCATCTAATGGATGACTTTTAGATTCTTTGACATTGACAAGTTCTTTGTTAAATAGTTCATCTTCTTTGTCATCACTTAAAATTTCTTGATTTTCTATTGCTTGGTTTTCAACTAAGTCATCATCTACCAAAGGTGATGTCTTAGAGGGAGGTGGACTCTCGTCAAATGTTACGATCAACGATTCCTCGACTCTTAAGGTTTCTTTGTTCAAAACAATGTACGCTTTACTATTTTGTGAATATCCAAGAAATACACCTTCATAAGACTTTGGGTCAAATTTGGTGAGATACTCCTTGGTGTTAAGAATGAAACATTTACTCCCAAACACTCTAAAGTATCCTAATGTAGGCTTTTTACCTTTATATAGTTCATAAGGAGTTTTATTCAAAAATGGTCTAATTAAGACTCGATTTAAAATGTATGTTGATGTGTCAACGGCATTACACCAAAACTTTTGTGGAATGTTTTGTTCATTAAGCATTGTTCTACTCATCTCTTGCAATGTCCGGTTTTTACGTTCTACTACACCATTAGATTGAGGAGTACGTGGAGCCGAAAAGTTATGAGTTATTCCATTATTATCACAAAAGTTACCAAATTGAAATTCATTATCAAATTCACGACCGTGATCCGTTCTAATAGACACAATATTAGACCCTACTTGATTTTGAATTTTCTTACTTAGAATTTCAAATTTATCAAAAGCTTCATTTTTACTTTTCAAAAATTTTGTCCAAGTATATCTTGAGTAATCATCAACTATGACCAAAGTGTAGAAGTTACCTCCATAACTTTGTATAGCCGACGGACCAAATAAATCCATATGTAAAAGTTCTAGACACCTAGATGTAGAAACCAAGTTTTTAGCCTTATGGCTACTATGGACTTGTTTACCGACTTTGCAAGCATCACAAAAATGTTGGTCATATTTCAACTTAGGTAGGTTTCGAACTAAATCTTTGGAGGAGAGGTTTTGGATTAGTCTCATGTTAGCGTGTCCTAAACGTCTATGCCATAAAGTTGAAGATTCATCTAATGAGGTAAGACAAAGTTTGTCTCTAGATGTTGAATCCAACTTCATGACGTATACGTTGTTCTTAAGGACACCTTTGGCTACGGTTATACCATCTTTAAGTATTTTACTACCGTTTTCACTAAAAAGGACATTATACTTATTACGACAAAGTTGACTAATACTAAGAAGATTAAATCCTAAGTTATCGACATGAGCAACATCATCTATAGAAAGGGAGTCATGAGAGATTGTACCTTTTCCGATGATTTTGCTCTTAGCATTACTACCAAACGTAACATTACCTCCATCACATATGTGATATGTTGAGAAGAGGCTTTTATTACCCGTCATGTGCCTTGAACAACCGCTATCTTTAATCCATTCATCCGGTTCCAAACAAACTTTGAGGCACACCTATTTTATGAAAAACACTCAAACATTTGGTCCTCAATTTCTCATGGGTCCATTTTGGTTAAGAATGCCATTAATTTGTTCCAAGTATGAAAATAGAGCATAAGGGTTCCATGGCATGTGGTTTTGAGTTTGGTAATGTCTAGGAGTGTTTTGGTTCCAAACATGTTAGTAGTTTGGTCGAGCGTTGAAGTTGCTCTTTGGAAAGGGACGTTTGGGAATTGGAGTCTTAGGTCTTGGTTGAGTAGTTTTAGCTCTAAATTCATTTTTACTAAATCCTACTTCAGTTTTAAACACAGGTTTTGTTCCATTTTTGTATGTAACTTTAACAAATTTTGAACGATCCAAAGTGGATGAGGTTACTGCTGCAGCAGGCCTGGCGGAACCTTCGGGACCAACGGGTGGAACCCTATTTTGGGTTCCGTCTGATCCGCAGGTTGCTGTAACAGTTTTGTTTGTTTCATGTGCATTCTTTTCTTGTTTCGTTTGACCCTTAACGGTTTCTACTTTCCTGAACCCTAGACCTGTTTTATCAAAGGGTGACTTTTGAAGTTTCATAATTTCATCCGCACACGAAATGCTCTTATCGAACTTTTTGAACTTTGTGGTTTGTTTGATTAGATCATTTTGAGTAATTTTAAGTTTCTCAACTTCAAGTTTAAGTTCTTCACATGATTTGCATGATGTGTCAATACCTTTACCCTTTTCTAATCTCTTAGCTTTTTCTTTTAACTCATAAACTTCATTTTCTAAAAACTCCTTTTTAGTTTTCAAAAATTTATTTTTGTTTATGATTTTTAAGCTTAACTCATAAAGTTTGTTATATTCATTTTGTAAAGTATCATCATCAATAGAGGAGTAAGATGAGTCGGAGAGTACCTCATTTGAGTTGTGAGCCATGAGAGCAATATCATCATTCTTTGGCTCATCATCATCTCCTTCATAGTCACTCCAAGCACCACCTACAAAAGCTTGTTGAGGTTTGCTCTTGGGTGGTTTTGGACATTCTCCTACAAGATGACTTGTGTCTCCACACCTATAACATTTTCTTTCAACTTTTCCTTTTCGATCATCACGATCTTTCCGGAAGGTTTTCTTGTCATCTTTAGGTTGCCTTACAAACTTCCCTCGCCTACGAAAGAACTTCTTGAAGTCTCTCACGGCCATAGCATATTCCTCATCATCACTATCCGAAGTAGATTCTTCATCATCACTTGATTGGACACTAGCTTTCAAGGCAATGGACTTAACTTTTTCTTTCTTGCCTCTAACTAGTTCTGAATCTTTTTCCATTACCATTTCGTGAACTTTGAGGTTTCCAATTAGCTCATCAAGTGACATGCTTAAAAGATCTTTGGATTCTTCAATTGCCGTCACTTTTACTCTCCACTTCGGATGGAGTGCTCTAAGAAATTTCCTGACAAAGTTCTTACTACAAAAAGATTCGTCAAGTGCTTTAAGTGAAGTAATAATAGTATTAAATCTAGCAAAAGCATTATCAATAATCTCATCTTCGGAAATAACAAATTGTTCATATTGTTGAACAAGAAGATCAATTTTGTTATCTTTAACTTGTGAGTTTCCTTGATGAGTGACAATTAAAGATTGCCAAATATCTTTGGCGGTTTTACACAAAAAGACTCTTTCATATTCTTTCTTAGGCAAAGCATTATAAAGCATCATTTTAGCTTCATTATTTTTACCTATTAATTTCTTTTGATCATCATCTTTGATGTTAGTAACTACATTATCACCATCAAAAATTATATACCACAAATCTATATCTTTAGATTTCACGTAAGTTTCAAAATGGTTTTTCCAATATATAAAACCATTTGCTTCAAAGAGTGGTGGTCTTTGCATAGATTGTCCTTCTTTGTAATTTTTAAAATCCATGGATCGTTTCAAGTTTTAAAATACAATATATTTTAAAAGCTTAAGTAACGTAGCTCTTGCTGCCAATTGTGGAAAACTAGAAGGGGGGTTGAATAGTTTACCGATTAAAATCTTTTTAACTTGTTAAGTTAGCTTTGAAACTTTCCGTTCGATCAAAGATATATGCACAAACACAATATATAACATGCAAGTAAATGAAAGAAACGATCAAACCACAACACGAGTATTTATCGTGGTTCGGCTACAAGGACTCTTTTTCCTTGCCCTACGTCCACGCCCCGAGTATCCAACTCGAGAGTTTCTTTCACTAGTCAGCAAGCTCCTTTCACCGGCGGAGAAAACCTTACACGTCGCTTATACTTTTACCGACACAAAGCTAAATGTCGAGTTCTTTTACAAGGGCACAACCACTCCCGTTAGTTCTTTTACTAGGGTAAAACAACTCCCAACACTCTTTGTATTTTGAGGACTAAAATACTAACCGATCACTACTGAAAATACACAATCAAATGAAGTGTAAACTACACAAGTCAACACAATGCTAAGCTAACAAGTCTTGCAACGTTGTGTTGAATACTTGTTACTTTTAGTAAGCTCGTGAATCCCTTTGCTACAAAAAGAAACTTCACATATGAAATGTTAAGAGGTTAGATGAAAGAATGAATGTGTGTGTAAAATGTAATGTCAAGTGATGAGCCAAATTTTAACTTGTGGCTCAATATTTATAGCCAAAACCTTCTGCAGGTCTGGCGGATCAGGCGGACCCCTGAGAAGGCTTCCGCCCGTGTACCTCCAGGGTACCGCCAGGCTTGCAGTTGGTTTTTGCAATAACTCTTCAAACCAAACAAGGTCTTGTCTCATAACTCCTAGCAACCAAACAATGTCACATCTCATAATAACAACTCAAATACAAAGCTTGCAAGCAACAACAAAATTAGTCAAACACATTTCTTTTCATAAATGCATAATGACAAAACTTGCCATAAATGTGACGTGACAATTTCTAATTTTAGAAATAAACTTGTGTTGTGTTTTATGAAATGTAAAATGTAGCAAAAGTCTAGTTTATGCAAGTCTTAAAAACTAAGATTATGTTTTGCTTAGAAACTAAAGTTTACATTTTGTCGTTAACAAAACTTAGCGAAGATCGTAAAATATAAATAACGTTTTTAGGCGATATTTGTATTAACAGTTTTAAAACTCTAAATCACATAAACTTAAAAGAGAAATTTTAGGAAAATTTTGTATCATTCCGAATTTTAAAGAAAATATTAGTGGATTTATCTATTACATTACTGATAGAGTTATGATCAAATAAGAAGAAAAATTAAATAAGAATGATAAAAAGAAACAACAACCACTCATTTCAGATGCACCTACTAAAATATATGCATGTCCACTTAAAATTCTCCTTCATACTTGAAATGTGTTGCTAGAATTCCTTCTTATTCTTCTCATTTTAGTTTTTCTTCTCACCAGGTCCCTTCCAGATCAGTGTCCTAACCCTCTAAAGCAGCTAACACTTCCAATACAAACATTTGTCCACCTCTGATCACAATCGAAACACTGATTCTTGGCTCTTAGTAGAGTTTGTAATATAGTTAGATGGGATTGGGTATGAAACAAGAGATAAAAAGCTAGGACTTGGATTGCAAAGCAGTTTTACCATAAGGGCTATATGTGACAAAATGCCAAGATTAGAGGAAAAGACCATTTTACCCTTGTGACTTAGATCAGAAACGTCCAAGGGAAGCAAATCAGTTTTATCTGTAATTCCCTCCCAAATGCCATTTATCATGAGCAGGAGGTGTATGTTATCTGTAATTGCTTCATCAAAAGGAAATAAAGTCCAAGATTTATCATATCACAATTCTATTCAAGAATCAAGAAAAAGGTTATCAAAGGTTCTTCAAGACCGAGGAGGTTTTACCAAACCTGTGGTGGGTAATAAAGGAGGGTTTACTAAACCTGTTGTGGGTAAGAAGTTTCAGTATCAACCCAAACAGACTCCTCCTGAACCCAAGAATGTTGGTGGCAATAAGAAGAAGACTCCTGATGTGGCTAGTTCTAGTGGTACAACGATCTCTACATCTAACCAGTTTGATGCTCTTAATATGGATGATACGGATACGTTTGGTATTCCAACTGATGACACCAATATGGATGTGGATGCTGGCTGTACAATGGAAGTTAATGAGGATGCATCGGTTAAGACTGGTACTACATCACAAGAACCCCTTGTGAGTGCTTTAATGGGAACTAAGGAAGGTGGTTCTACTCCTGTAGTTGAGAAAATTAGTAAGCTTGAAAAGCTACTTATCGATGGGAAAGCCACCCTTTTGGATGATAAAGGTGTTCCTATTCCGTCTGCATCTGCCAATAAGAGGGCTAACCCATTCTCTAAGGTGGGTGATATTGTGGTTACTGATAGTGATGAGGAGGAGGTTCTTAACACGTTCGACGAACCAGCAATTCTTTTTGGTGGAGGTCATGAGCGTGAAGATGAGTTGGATGACTATGATGATTACTCGAAGCAAATTTATGATCTTCCAGGGGAATTGGATGCTCTTAACGCCATTTATGGCTTTAATCTCCAAGGTCGTAGGAAGTAGGTTATATTTTTGTCCGAGTCTTTAAATGGTTTGTTTTCTTGTCTAGAAAATAGGAAGTATCTTGTTATGTAAGCCTTTCGCCTATGTAACGGGCTGAGATATGAGAATCACTCATATCCGTTGTACTTAAATGTTTTTTTGGAGTAATATATTTACCGGGTCGTTGACCTTTTACCCAAAAAAAGGTTCTTCAAGACGATATCATGATTAAATCTTGGGTTAATTATGTTAAATGAATTAGGGGTTTCACGGGTTGATGAAATTATGATTATATGATTTGGATAAAAGCGTTTATGTTGATTTCATGGGTTTGATGGTATTATCAAAGCGTTTGGCATAGTTCTAGTGAATTAATGATGATAAATAATTTTTTGAAATTCTTAGTCATGTTAGAAAAATTGTATAAAATCGATTGTAGCTTGAATTGACTCATGGTTTACAGTTTCTATGAAGGAAGTGTTTGCGATTTCGGATGTTAAATGGGTCAAAAACGAGTTTTACTACAACTAGTTGGATTCTGAAAGGTGACATGATATTTATAGATCTATTCTCAAACATACTAAACATATATACGAGGATGAGTCAAAGGTATGTAGCTTAATCGGATATTCTTAAAGTGTTTACCATTTTTTTCTCTGACCAGCCACCCCTAAATGTTTACACATATAGGTTTTTATTCTCCATCTATTGTGAGGACATCATATACGTTACCATTAGGCCAACTTTTTGATGGCTGCATACGTGTTAAAACATCCATGTTTATGTATCATGCAAAATTTTATGAAAGATTAAAAATGTGCATGTTTTCAACATCCATATGTCATATGTATTCCTACTTTGACAAGTAAATACAAAAATGAAAATGTATATACGTCTGAAAAGGCATCCTCGGTGAAATGAATACGGATTGAGTATTGACCATTTTCATATATGAATATTGTGATACGGTTTTATATTAAAATGAAGACATGTCATTTGTACATAATGTTTAGGTGACGAGATTTAAACGTCCCTAGATATTGATCCGTCAAATAATGACACATGCATGTGGGTCGATCTTACTTGACGTGACAATGCCAATGGTGATTGTATGGTAAAAACGCACATAATAGATGCGACTTTTCCTCAAATATCATGCATGAGATGGTGTTTAAATGTGTCTTTACGAATCGAAAAGAGAATATAACCTCGATCGCTTGATCGAGTTTACTGTCTTACTGAATCCAACTGTATGATATGATTGTAAAATACTAAACGTTATACATTGGACTCAATTGTCAATGATTTTCTTAATCAAATATTTCGATAATACACTAGTGAGAATACAAAGATTAACCTTGATATATCTTGATTAACGAAGTCAAGACCTTTGGTCTATTGACATGTGAGTTGCTCATTAACTTAGAGGTTGTGAGTTCAAACATCGCTAAAGGCAGTTAGTTGTGAGATATATTGTAAGATAGGTGGTATAGGGTGTGAACAAATTGTCGTCAAAAGAAAATTCTTAATTAACGAATTCAAATATTAATGTTACAGCTGACGGAAACGAGCTAGAGTCTATAAGTAATTACAGAGTAACACTCGTACGTATATATTATTCATGTTCTTATTACAGCTTTAATATATCTTGATTAAGGAATACAAAAATTAACTTTGAAACCAATAAAGTGTATGGCACATTTACGTTGCATATATGACTTACACCGTTTTACCATTGGAACATTCTTTTTTCTTTGCCAGATCTTCAAACGTTTGTTTAATAACCCTAGAGTAAGTCGGATTAGTGGTACTATAACCACCATCCACCACCAAATTAACCCCGGTGACATACTTAGAAGCGTCACTACCCAAATAAACCGCGGCCTCAGCCACGTCATCCGCCGTCGGCACGACCCCTTTCAACACGGAGGATGTACACAAAATTCCATCCACCACCTCTTTATCAACCCCCATTGCTGTTGTCACCAGCGGGGTTGAAACAGATCCGGGTGAAATACAATTCACCCGGATCCCGTATTGACCTAACTCAACACATAGATTTTTCATCAACCCAATCACCGCGTGTTTTGACACCGTGTATGAGTGTGGTGACTCACCCGCAAGAACCGATGCTACACTTGAAGTAAATAAAATTACTCCACGTTTAGCTGGAATCATAACCCTAGCAGCATGTTTAGCTCCTAGAAATGATCCAAACACATTTACATCAAAAACACGTTTGAAATTTTCGTTATCCGAGTTTAAGATTGTGAAATCCAAGTTTCCTGGAATACCGGCATTATTGAACATAATGTCGAGTTTCCCAAACTTGGAAACTGCGGTATTTACTGTATTCTCAATGTCCGATTCTTTAGTGACATCACAATGTAGGTAAATAACGCTGTCTCCATTTTTGGTCATTAAATCGTTGCAAAGAGAAAGGCCTAGCTGGTCTTGGATGTCCGCAATCACGACTTTAGCACCGTGTTTAGCGAATAATCTGACCATGCTTTCGCCAAAACCGCTAGCTCCACCGGTGATTATGGCAACCTTGCCTTCTAACAATCTGTATCACAATAAAAAGTTTTAATAAACATTAATATTTATGAGAAAATTCTAAATAGTAGCGACCGGAAAACTAGTCGCTATTACCTGTGGGGAAATACACCGTTCATAGTGGGTTTGCGTGTGTTACAAATGAATGGGAGAAGGCAAACTTATAGGCCACAAGGTTCAAAAAATAGCCATGTTCATTTATTAAATGTTTTGGCAGTCGTTAAAAATAGAAATAAAATCATTTAAAGCTTTTTATATTTCACTAAGAAATAATTTTTTTTTTTATACCCGTCGTATTATCAAGCTTTTATCTCCACATTTTGTTTTGTTTGATTTGATGATGTACAAAGCATGCTTATGATGTATTAATTTGCTTGTGATATCAAGTTTTACTCATGCTAATTATGTCAAGAAAAATGATTGAAAAGCCTAAAATATATGACTAATTGTGTGCCTAATATATGTGGTAATAAATTATTGGTTTGTAAAGAAATAAATCCCCTTGCCATCCCCAATAAGATGCTAACACATATGTTTAGGCATATCATCCCAATCAATGCTCTTATGTCAAAAATGGTTATGCTATATAAAACCTAGGGTTTTGTATTAATTGTATTATAAATTTAAGATTATATACGGAGTATCTATATATACTAATAACCTCTGTTGTAAAAATCGGCCCAGGCGGCCGATTAATCCTCGCATAATCGCTGATCGGTCACTAAGCGTCTTGATTTATCATAATCGGCCTATTTAATCGCTTTGGTAAAAAAAATTGCTTAAAAATCGGTCAACAAACCGATTAATCGGACAAAATCGGTCTAATCGGATTAATCGGAAAAAATCGCTTAAAATTCGGTCAACAAAATCGCTTAAAAGTCGGACAAAATCGCTTAAAAATTGGTCAACAAAATGATTAATTAGACAAAATCAGTCAAAGATCGCTTTAAAATAGTCAACAAACTGAGTAATATCTATATTTGGCTTTGAACTTTAAAAAAATATATATTATATTTATATTTGAACACTTTAAATATTTGAATTTTGATGTATTATGCTTATCTTATATATATATAATATAATATAATATCTAAAATTACAATTGTGTGTATAAAAATTCCAATCCGATTAATCATTGATTAATCCCCGCCTAACCGAATAATGGCTAGGCCCTACCCGACCGCCTCACTAGCGCCTAGCGATTTTTACAA
Source organism: Artemisia argyi (assembly GCA_030686995.1). Classification (NCBI taxonomy): domain Eukaryota; kingdom Viridiplantae; phylum Streptophyta; class Magnoliopsida; order Asterales; family Asteraceae; genus Artemisia; species Artemisia argyi. The sequence goes on along the minus strand of CM060693.1, from coordinate 40,064,280 downwards.
CATTGCTAATAACCTAGCTTTGGAGGTCAAACAAATAACTCATAACTTAATGGGTACGGCATATTTATACAATTGGGATTGGCTTTGTCTAGTTTGGCATATTACGCTAATATTTTCAAAAAAGGGAGTTAAGGGTTTTACATGTTTTGAATTTGTGTAGCGGTAATTAGTTCAAAACAGTTTATTAGTTTGTTAAAAAACGATAGTTAAAAAAATTAAGAAAATAACAAATAAAGAACAATGCATTTTTTTCGTAGTCCATTGCAAGTCCTTTAATCATACTATCTATAATGCATGATGGACTATCTCCCTAATTAAATTTTAAGATTTAGTTATATAGATTTTTAAGTAATTACACATTCTATCGCTGGTTGTACATATTTATAAGGGCAAATGATATTAAAAGGTAATATACTTCCCACAAATTCATCGAATGGGTAGTGAACTATTTTTTTTTTTTTTATTTTGAGGGTAATTTTCTTTCAAATTCATCATCTTTAGGGTATTTTGCAAAAATTTTGGACAATTTTGCCTTTCGAGAAAAAAAATTTTGTATTAGCTATGAGGGGCAAAATTGTCCAAAATTTTTACAAAATACCCTAAAGATGATGATTTTGAAAGAAAATTACCCTCAAAATAAAAAAAAAATAGTTCAATACCCATTCGATGAAATTATGGCAAGTATATTACTTTTTTTATTATTTGCCCTTTATAATACACAATAATATTAAAAGTTACATTTTAGTCAAGATTTTTAATTCAAAACTTAAATTTTAAGATTTAAATTTCACTATTAAATTTTAACATAGCTTCGGTATGAATAATAAATATGAACTATATCCGAATGAATTTGTACATCAAACCATTATTCTTCAAAGTAGATCTCACCAGTCATCGACTTAATTAGTCAAGAACCACATGGTCGCCAAAATTTTTAATTACATAGTACCCAACGTTACAACGCACGATTACTCTGCTAGCTTTGTTTTATTAGGATGCGAGAAGTAAAATATAAATTGTAGGCCTTTGGTGGGTTACTCAAGCAACTTAGGTCAGTATAAGTTGTACTTGGAACTTATTATGGTCAGTAGTTGTACTTACTAAAACTTTGAATGAATTTATACTCACTGTACAGTTATATTCTGATGATATTTAATGCATATTTGTAAAATATTAAATTTTCATTGCTCGACATGCTTGTGATCTATTTTAAGAACTAAGAAAGTCGTGACTACGTATCAAATGACTAATTTAAGAAAGTGAAAACTACAGTATATTTTAGGGCTTCATACCTTGCACCATTAATCTGATGTACTGAATTGCTAGAAAATTCGTCAGTACCATTTAATACATCCACGAAAATGAAGACAACCTTTGATTTTTTTTTTTTTTTTTTTTTTTTACTTCTTCTTCTTCTCGCCATTTGCTTCAAATACAATTTAAAATCCGACGAATATCAGTAGCTAGAATCTTGTGTTGTGATTCATGCGATACTATACTAATAAAAAGAAATTCGATAGCCAAAGCAAGTTACTATCGTGCTGCAAATATTCATTTCGTCGTCAAAAACTTTAAAGTTACTATCGTGCTGCAATTAGAATTGAAGCTATGGTAAGACCATTTAACAAAATGATGAGTACCTTTTGATTAGAGGATCAACCACAAAATTAACATGCCCGAGTAAAATAAATAACCTTGGAGTTAAAATACTCAAGTTGAAAACGATATAGTTACACTTCAATCAGGGACGGAGCCAGAAAGAAATATGACCGGGTGCACAAACTTTTTTTAACCGTAATAAAATAAAGTTAAAAAGTGGATTAAACGAAGATTTCATTAAAACGATAAATAAATGAACATATTACCTTCTAATTAGTGATTCTAAAATCTCCCATAAAAAAAAACACTTATATGCACCCTCATTTTAATATTAATAAGTTCTTCTTTCTCTATAGCACAAGTTAAAGCGCCGTTAAAATAATCATCACTCATCCGATTACGCAAATCAGTTTTAATGAGCTTTATTTTAGAAAAACATCTTTCAACCGTAGCAGTAGCAACAGGCAAGACTAAAACCAACTTAATTTACTTTTCATATATATTATAAATACGATAACAATAAAAATGTCCCATGACAAGACAATTGGGGTACTATTAAACTGATAAGAACAGAAACACTTTTATTTCAAACTAATAGCTCCTAAATGAAAAGCTGATTCATGAAGCTTTTTAAATATCTTGAAGCTGTTAAAACTTTAAATTACTGATATACCCTCCAAATATTTGTTTATAATTATAGATATGTCTTTTTATGTCATTTTACATCTTACATTTACATTTAACAGCTAACTTACCAAATACTTTTATTGAAAAAAAGATACAGCTTGTAGCTCATGTTAACAGCTTTGCAGTTTACAGCTTACAGCTTATAGTTAACAGCTTACAGCTAATTTTGCCAAACATACCCAATATATATGTTACAACTTACGAACCTGTTTCATCTTTGTGGTGTTGGTTCAATTTTGGATTTTGTAAATTGTTAGGATGATGAATAAACTTGTTCCATTAAAAACCTATTTCATCGACTTTTGTGTTTTAATTTATTAAACTTGTTTTATCGTTGGCTTTTACAAATTTTATATTTATTTTTTATTTGTAAGTATACGAACTAAATAATACTAGAGACACATTTTAATGCACTGGGTGCATTTAAGATACATTTAGGAAAAATCGATAATTTTTTCAAAAATTAACACTATATCGAAAAAATTCATGGGGTGCACGTGCACCCGCAGGCACCCCCTTGGCTCCGTCCCTGACTTCAATTAGAGTTGAGCACAAAATTAACGGCGTGGATAAGAAATAAAAATAGTAATTTATCACAACTTGAGCAATCGCACTTAATGCTCTATAAGCTTATGTAATGTTTATTCATATGCATGCTAATTTTTCATTAATCACTTTGGTATTTTCGAGAGTAAAATTGGAAAAATTGCCCTCAGTAGTTTGGCCTATGCTAACTGCACTGTAAAACTTCGAAAATGTAAGTGCAGTCCTAGTGGAAAACTTTGATGTACTATAATCGTCTTTGTAAAGATTATGCTTGCACTTTCAAAGTCTCATTTGTTCACGTGTCTGCACTTTTTGAATTGTAAAGAGTGCGAATGCGATTTAACAAAACCCCAATGGAATTTTTGCAATTTACGCAATTTTTTAGGACTTGCATTCCACCATGATCCGAATTAATACAAGGGCTAGGAAATTGGTTGTCGACATAAATGTACACAATCATTTTTGTCCTCAAATTAAAGTGATGGGCATTCGCATGTTAGGCGTTACCACAGCCAACTACACAACAACTATATCCCTATTTGAGGTGAGTTATTTTACATACTAAGTTTTTGTTACAAACTAAGGGACAAATCCCCACCATCCATCTAGTTTGATCTAATGGTGGGGATTAACCTAAGATTTAATAAGACAACCTAAGTCCATGTTTTTTTTCTTGTCTTTTTTGTCTATCTTATTTATTCATTTTTTTTCCGTTTTTCTTTTCTTTCTTTTTTTATTCTTTTTTTTTTTTTTTTCTAAATTCACGTTTTTTTTATAATTCAAAATTTTTTTTTTCTAACTTCACGTTTTTTCTATAATTCATTTTTTTTTTTTTTTTTTTTTTACGTTTTTTTCGTTTTTCATACATATTCGTCGGTTTTTTACGTTTTCGTCAGTTTTCTTACGTTTTCGTTCGTTTTCATACATTTTCGTCCGATTTCATACGTTTTTGTCTGTTTTTTTACGTTTTCACTCGTTTTCATACGTTTTCGTCTATTTTCTTACGTTTTCACCCGTTTTCATACGTTTCGTCCATTTTAATACGTTTTCGTCCGTTTTTATACGTTTTCGTCCGTTTTCTTACGTTTTCATCTGTTTTTGAATTTTTTTCATACGTTTTCGTCTGTTTTCTTACGTTTTCGCCCGTTTTCATACGTTTTCGTCCGTTTTCATATATATATTCGTCCATTTTCTTACGTTTTCATCTGTTTTTGAATTTTTTTCATACGTTTTCGCCCGTTTTCATACGTTTTCGTCCGTTTTCATATATATTCGTCCGTTTTCTTACGTTTTTGTCTATTTTCATACGTTTTCGTCCGTTTTCATATGTTTTCGTCCATTTTTATACGTTTTCGTCCATTTTTATACGTTTTCATATGGTTTCAATCTGTTTTCATTCATTTTCGTCCGTTTTTATACGTTTTCGTCCGTTTTCATTCACTTTAGTTCGTTTTTAAATGTTTTCAAACGTTTTCATACCTTTCTGAATATCACAAGTGATATACTGTGATTATCAGAATATCACTTATGATATTCAGAATATCGTGAGTGATATTGAATATCACTCGCGATATTCTGAATATCACAAGTGATTTTTAAAATTTTGTAACATGAAAATCACAAGTGATATTCAGAATATCGCAAGTGATATTCAAAATATTGCAAGTGATATCTGAATATCGCAAGTGATATTCTGAATATCACAAGTGATTTTCAACAAATGTTCTGTGACATGAAAATCGCAAGTGATATTCTAAATATCAAAAGTGATATTCTGAATATAAATCACAAGTGATATTCAGAATATTACAAGTGATTTCACGCTTTTTTTAATTCACGTTTTTTCAAAAGTGATATTTTGAATATCACTCTGAATATCACAAGTGATATTCTGAATATCACAAGTGATTTTCAACAATTGTTCTGTAACATGAAATTCACAAGTGATATTCAGAAAATCACAAGTAATATTCTAAAATATTACAAGTGATATTCCGAATATCACAAGTGATTTTCAACTAATATTTTGTAACATGAAAATCACAAGTGATATTCTAAAATATCACATGTGATTTTCAACTAACGTTTTGTAACATGAATATCACTTGTAATTTTCTGAATATCACTTGTGATATTCAGATTATCACTTGTGATTTTCGTGTTACAAAACATTAGTTGAAAATCACTTGTGATATTCAGAAAAACACAAGTGATATTCAGAAAATCACAAGTGATATTCCGAATATCACAAGTGATGTTCAACTAATGTTTTGTAACGTGAAAATCACAAGTGATATTCTGAATATCAAAAGTGATATTCAGAAAATTACAAGTGTTATTCAGAATATTATAAGTGATTTTCACATTTTTTTAATTCACGTTTTTTTCACTTTCTTACGTTTTCTTTTGTTTTTGTTCATTTTCATACGTTTTCTTTCGTTTTCATACGTTTCTGAATATCACAAGTGATATTTTGAATATCAAAGAAAATCACTTGTGATATTAAGAATATCAATTGTGATATTCAGAAACGTATGAAAACGGACGAAAACATATGAAAACGATCGAATACGTATGAAAGCGTAAATACACGCCTGGAAAGGGACAAAAACGTATGAAAAATTGATGAAAACGGACGAAAACGTATAAAAACTGCTGAAAAGTATGAAAACAGGCGAAAGCGTCTGAAAACAGACAAAAATACATAAAAACGGACGAAAATGTTTATAAACGTATGAAAACAGATAAAAATGGATGAAAGCATATAAAAACAGACGAAAACGTCTGAAAACAGACGATAATGTAAAAAATTGATGAAAACGTTTGAAAGCAGATAAAAACGTCTGAAAACGTATAAATACTGCCGAAACGTATGAAAATAGACGAAAACGTTTGAAAACAGACAAAAATGTAAAAAAAATGGATGAAAACAGACAAAAACGTATGAGTATCACCGAATATCACTTGTGATATTCAGAAACGTATGAAAACGTCTAAAATTGACCAAAAAAATTGAAAAACGGATGAAAACCTATGAAAATGAATGAAAATGTAAGAAAACAGACGAATATGTAGGAAAAAGGACGAAAACGTCTAAAAACGGACGAAAACATAAAATAATGGAGGAAAACGTATGAAATCAGACGGAAACATATGTAAACATATGAAACCGGACGAAAACGTATAAAAACGGATGAAATCGTGTAAAAACGGATGAATACATATAAAAACGGACGAAAACGTATATAAACGTATGAAAACGGACAAAAACGTATAAAAACGGACGAAAACGTCTGAAAACGGACAAAAACGTATAAAAACGGATGAAAACGTATGAAAATGGACAAAAATGTCTGCAAACATATAAAAACTGACGAAAACGGATAAAAACGTCTGAAAACGGATGAAAACGTAAAAAAACGGACGAAAACGTATAATAACGAACAAAAACGTCTGAAACAGACAAAAACGTAAAAAAACGGACGAAAACGTATAAAAACGGTAAAAAAAGGTCTGAAAACGGACAAAAACGTCTGAAAACGTATATAATCATGTGAAAACAGACAAAAACAGACGAAAACGTAATAAAATGAGAAAAAATCGTGAATTTATTTAAAAAAGAAAAGCTTGACTTAAAAAAAAAAAAAAAAAAAAAAAAAAAAAAAAAAAAAAAAAAACGTGAATTGAAGGTGTAACGTTAATTGGAAAAAAGAGCAAAAAAAAAAAAGAAAGAAATAAAGAAAGAAAGTAAATAATAAAAAAGACAAAAAAAAAAGGAAATAAAAAGACATGGACTTAGGTTTCCATGTTTAATCTTAGGTTAATCCCCACCATTAGATCAAACTAAATGGATGGTGGGGATTTGTCCCTTGGTATGTACAAAAAAACTAGTTCACAAAAGAACTTTTCTCATCCCTATTTATCAGTAATGTTTCCGGACTTAGGATTAAATGAGAAAAACTCTTAAAATAAGAATGATAAGAAATAATTATAACCACATATTAGAGATGTCTCGACTTGAATTAGATGCACCATAATATATTTTCTAGCTAAAAATTATATGCATATACATATATTAAATGCATTTTAGCAAGTTAAGAAAATCCTATGTATTTTTCGTCATCTGCGGGTCAAATTTGTTTCAAGTACTACTTTGCATTGTTTCCACTTCAAAATTACTTTTAAAACTAATTGGGATGCATCTAAATAAATAGAGATGCATATAATTCTAGTCGACGCATCTCAAATATGTAGTTATAATTATTTCTCATTCTTCTTATTATAAGTTTTCTTCTCACGTTACCCAATGTTTCCTTTCATAAAAGTGTACAGTTTTTTCAAACTCACTAAAATGGAAAGATTGAATTGATATGACATCTTTTTTGTTTATTTTCTAAAATATGTGAAGTAAATAAACGTGATCATTAACATTAACATAGAAGAGCAGTTTTGACGCAAAATGCATGTTTAAGTAAACTGGAAAATTCGTCCAATGCTTTCTTGATTTTGGAACAAATCATTCAGTGTCATGAACCATTGGCATACGTCATTCTTAGAAGACCAAAAATCTAATGAAAATCATCTTTAAGGAGAACAAAATAACGATTTTTGCAGTTTACTTTAAATACTCTGAATCAAAACATTTTCTAAACACCATGTTATCTTACTTTAAATTTTACTAGTATTTCGTATGTGAATGAAAATACAATAAAATAGAAATTATTTCCAACGAGGCCTAATTGATGACTTGTGGACTGGGACGCGCGCGGGTGCTTACAAGTTGCTCATGTATTTATTGCCTGCAGATCTTATCCTCTCCACATAAATATTCTATGGTGGCTTTAAAATTTGGCATGATTTTAGAAGCAAATAGAAATGTAAGTTATTTATGAATAGTGTGTATGGAGAAAACTAATTATACATCGGTAAAAAAGTATTTTAACATTAACATACAAGTTTGATGATCTACTATTTTTATTAACAATTGTTGTTAGAATGGAACCGCCTTGGTAAAATAATACGCTACATGAAGTCTGAGTTAGGATCAAATAGAAAGTAATATTAAAACAAAAAAGGTGAGAAGAAATATGTGATTATAAATACTTCTGAGTCTTCTCATTTTTTTCCCTCGTTGTATCCCTTCATGAGGGATTCTAGCCATTAGCTTCTCGATCAATAACTATTTTGTTTTGTTAAATGACGCTTGAACTGTTATGAATCTTTAAGCAATCAATCGTATGAAATTAAGGAATTGGACCAGCAACAATATGTGAAGTGTTTTGTCATCAACTTACATATTTTAATATCTCCTGCAATGGTAAGTTGGGGAAACAAATTACTACGTATCTCTTCTTGATCGACAAATTAACTCTTCTTGTCATTAAGTTCATGCATGAATCATGATATCGACGCCTGGGTTTCGCTGTTTTCATTAAATAAATACACGAAAATACAACTCATGGAATCACTTGTAGTTCCAAGTCATTTCACCACTACCATGCTTTATATCAAGATTTTCAAGATCGGGATCTTACCCATGATCGTTTTTGTCTTCGCAAGATCGTGATCGTAAGATCGGATTGGGATCTTAAGATCCTACTATAATGTCATTTTCTTAATAGTTTTTGTAATAATATACAAATTTACAAATTATTATATATTATAAACACAATTATATGAATGTTCCATCTAAATGTTGTCTTGAATTATGATTATAAAATGTTTAATAAGATTAACATATTGTTTTTTAAATTCTTCAAAAAATAATATAGAAATTTGCAATTTTTTAGTTTATTATCTGAGAAAAGTAGGATCGAATCGGAATAATCTTAAGATCTTATGGTCAAGATCGGGATCCTACAAGATCTTAAGCTTTTAAAGATCCTATTTAAGATCCGGATCGTTTTTGCTTTGCAGTATCGTAAAATCGTAAGATCCTAAGATCAGGATCGGGATCCTGACAACCATGCTTTATATAACTCAAAACTAAATTTTGTCTTAGTTCATAAAATGAGGATTTACTTATTTTAGAGTAAATTACACGTTGGTCCTGTGGTATATGCAGATTTCATGTTTAGTCCTCGCCATAGAACAATTAATGCAGACCTTCCCGACGTTTGATTTATTGCACGTTGTCAATCCAAAAAACTAACATTCGTTATCTAGCTCGTTAAATGTGAGGATAACTTAGCCTTTTCACCATTTTCTAATCCAAACACCCTTTAATAACCATACAACACACATTCTCATCTCAACGCCAAGCATACCTTTCGTCAGCTTCTCAACCCGCCACCTCACCACGTCAAAGCCACTAATTTTTGGCACCACAACCATCGCCACAAAACTTCGGCACCGGGAAAGTTGATATCAAACCCAACAATAATAAGCTATAGCTATTGCAATCCTGGATAAATATTCCCACAAACGAACCTAGATGTCGGACTAATAACCACTTACCTTTCTTTCTCTCTTGAAAAAAAAACACTTGTCCTCGAGTTCTCGGAATAAATAGCTTAGGTTGATGAGGCTTTGGAAACTTCAAATATCTTCAAATCTTGGACAAAAACCTTTATTTTCCAATTTATTTCCACTAGAAAAAAATTTGGATCTTTGATTTGAACATTTAAATTACGATTACAAACCTATAAATATTTGACGCCTTCGGAATCTAAACCTTCAACTTTAGGAATCTTCAAAATAGTTGCTTCACGTGGCACCTCCAATAAAAGATTAAAGAATTTCTCAACACACTCTTGAACTCCTTTGATGTTCTCCACGCGTTCTTCAGCAACCCCAACATTCAACAATTTTTCTTCAGTCTTAACCTTGACATCTAAGTTTTGCTTTAGGCGGAACCATATAAATTTTCTTTCCATCCCATGAGAAAAAATAAAGATTTCTATGAAGATCATATACACCTTTAACATCAATTCGCCAAGGTTTTCGCAGCAAGATATGGCACACATTAAGATCATCCACAATTCAAAGTACTTCAACTTTATAAATTTCCCGATGGTCACCGAAAGCCTACAAGCTTGATAACCTTCAATTGAACAAACCTCCATCTATATTTTTTAAAAGTCTACCAATTTTATTGAAATCAAATTATTCAAACAACAACCATCAATGATTAAAGAACATACTGAATTTTTAATTAAGATTTTCTAATGGAATAACATGGTTGTACACAACCAACACTCTTTCTCTCCTCCCATTCATCAAACCGTCCAATTGTTGAACGTGTATTGGTTGCACCTATGGTTGTTAATAAACCCGCCTATGGTTTGACGAATTCTTAAACATCCATAATTGCTACCCTCCCGATTCTTGCCCCACCTATGATCACGGAGCGTAGTTCTTCTAGCATAATGAAACTCCCGTCATTTTCTTCCACAGATTTAGTAAAATCATGATCCATGTAATCTTCAGACCATTACCCCACCAACAATATGGGTTTTGCTAACATCGACACCATTCATCATCCAACATACTAACAAGCTCTAGATGCTAACTGACGTAGGATGCTGTTGCGTTCACACGAAGCTTTAAATTTATAAACAAGGAAATTGAAATTAAGCTAAGAACGCGTCCAGGAAAATATACCCTATCATGTATAGCTAGGTTGGGTTGGTAAGCCGAGGTCGTTCACAAGGATTTGAGTATTTTCAATTGTGAATCAAGTGTAACAACTAATAGTTTTGCTAAAGGCATAAAAGTAACAAATAACACAAACATGATAATAATGTGAATTCAAAGATTAACGACAACACTTGTTTGGAATAGTTTATGATATTTGAACTACTTATATGAAGATGGTTTTGACTAATTGATTACAAGTATTAGAACAAGTTGGTGACACATTCCAATATTTGATTCTAAGGCATGCAATCCGCGCGTAAGACCATAGAATGATTAAATCAAGCATTAAGAACAATCAATCAATTCAATACTATGCTAATACATCAAGTTTGATCCGCTGTAGTTTTGCAAATTTGATAACAACCATATTCAAGTTTTTTGTTTAAATCAAATCACTAAGGAAATAGTCACCCTTTCGACCTATGAAACTATCACCAATTGATCAAATTAAATGATAATCACCCTTTAAACCTATGAAACTCTCACCAATTGATCAAATTTGATAAACAATGTCACGAATACTCAAGAACAATTGGTTCTTAAACATAGCAGGAAATTGATCAAAAACCATAGTTAAAAACAAGCAATCCTCATAGCATAAATCATGCAAACAAATGTAAAGTAAATTTGCCACTCATGACAGACAAAGTCACAATTTCAAAATTATTGAAGCTAGAAAACATGATAAAAAGTACCAACAAAAGTGTAATAGAGACAAAGGGCGACGGCAATGATGCCTCAATGATTGGTGGAAAAATCTTGGCGTTGGATACTTGGAATTATGCTTCTGGGAATTTTCTATTCGTTGTTGGCTGTGAAATGGTAGTGAAAGAGCACAAGAGATGTGCTAATGATTGGATGATCTCCCAATGTTTTACAAAGGTCTTATTTATAGGTGCAAATGCCCTTGGCCACCAAGCAAAAGTCTTGGATTCCAAGGGGTGTTAATGAGGCTCAAAACACAGCAAGCAAGGAGTAACAACCGGAATTAGGCATCAAGAATACTTGCTCCCAAAGTATATGACTTGGGGAGCGCATCTTGGTCCAGCCGCGTGGCTAGAATCGGCTAAACATCTAGTCGGCGACGGCTAAAATGACATTTTAACTAAAAGTGGTAAAAACGAAAGTTGTAGAATTTTCTCTTCTTTTTCCTTGGCCTTTTGAATCAACTCAATTGGAGTTCGTATGCTCAAGTTACGGCCAAAATGTTGGAGCTGTGTCGAGAACAATGAAACTTCGAATAGCAAATATACTTCATTGAGTACTGTGAGTTCATACAAATAACCAAAATTTATGCTTAAAATTAATGATAACGCGCATAAAAACATGTAAAATTTGAGCGTTATCAGAAGTGTAAGTGAATTTTGTTAACCCTAATATAATGATTTATAACGAGAATAAAACTTTTAGGGAATAATACCCTAAGAAGAAATAAAACCATAAGACACAATTATATTAATGATCCCAAATTCGTTAAGGTGATAATAAGCCCTATATTTATAGGGGAAGGTATCTCGTACAAAAAGAAACTTAAATAAAATATAAAATAAAAACTAAAACATTCCTAAACAATAAGTATTCCTAGAAAACGTCCTAAATAATAAAAGAAAATTTGCTATTCGCGGCCTCTACGGCGTAACAAGGTTTCACATGTTACTCCGTAGCAAAGTCATAAAACAATCGGTTATTTACCCGTACCACTAACGTAACAAGGATCATAGTGTTACGTGGTATTAAAGCCCTGACCCATTTGTCATTTTCCTATTGCTTCATATATTTCTCGGCTAACTCTTCTATCTTGTCCTCATTATGCTAAAGCGATTTTCACAAGTATCATAATTTTAAGTTCTACCATACCTCTTGTCTTTCGAATAATATAAAACGGAAATTGCATGGGCTTATCCATAGTTTACTAGTAAAAATGTAACGGGCCGGCCTAGTCATGTTTATCATACCACTCATGGAAACAGATGCATACTACCTTTTTTTTCCCCCTCTTCTTAGAGGCAATAAAAGTATACGGTGTATATACTAATCACAGGCATAAAAAAACGTGCAAATTATAGTGAATCAAACTAACTTACGATTCCCCCCTAATATACTTACAAGACATAGAATTGAAGAATACAAAAAGCGGAAAACAGTACATAAAAACATCCAAAAGATCAAAATGGAACGACATACCTCGAATTTAAGTGAAAAAAATTTAATTTACGACCCACGTGTAATATTGAAAATAAGTGCCAGAAGCATACCAAGACGTGAATACAGTGAGTAAACTAGAATGTGAAGAAATCGTGTTTCAAATCTTGGTGTTCCAAAATAGAATGAGTCAAACAAAGATCAATACTCGCAAAGAAACTAATCATATATTATGATGAAAAATGACTTGGAAGTCTAAAAAATGTGCCTAATTGTGTGCCTAATGGATGTGTGATTAAGTTATTGGTTTGTGAAGAAGTAGGTTCCCTGTTGTCCCCAATAAGATGATGACACATATGTTTAGGCATAATATTAGTCATATGAGTTAGTCATCCCAATCAATGCTCATTACGATAAACTAATTAACTCGATCTAAACGTACAACTACTAATATACTAGTAATATATTTATATTTGTAGTTCTAATTTCTAAACATGTGACGATGAATAATATATCTAGATGGTATTATCAAGAAACTAATGTTGTCCATATAATTTAGATCCATATGAAGGGACCAATCAAAAGGACACTCTCCACTCTCTTTTGTTTTCTTTCTATAACGGTCAAAATATTACCTAATCAAAGTCCAAATATACGTTACTTTCAAGTTTCAAATCATTGATACCAAAATCCAAAAACTTATATACAACTTGCATAGTTGCATTAAGATTTGTACTTTAGGGATTTGTCCTAATCAAAACTTCATCAAGTTGATCTAAAAATGATATAAACCTTATCATTTCTTCACTTTGTAACTTAGAAACAAGCATGTCACCATGGATGCTGCCCTTGTTCTTTGCACTTATATTTGTACACTCTAGTCATTTATCTTTTGCAGAGTTTCCTCCTAGGTACTTTCCTTCTTCACTCATCCGGCCCGAAACAACATCTTCACCTAGCAATAACGAGATTTACAAAACAAAATACTTCACGCAAAATCTCGATCACTTCAATTACAATCCTCAAAGTTACCAAACATTCCAACAAAGGTATTTGATCAATGACACTTTTTGGGGTGGTAATAAAATCAATGCTCCAATTTTTGTATACACGGGAAATGAAGGTAATATCGAGTGGTTCGCTCAAAACACTGGCTTCATGTATGATATCGCCCCTGAGTTCAAAGCCCTTCTTGTTTTCATAGAGGTAACTAATCATTTACGTTACGTTTTTTTAAATGTTGGGATTGTTTCTAAATTTGGAAAGTGTGCATGTGATTGTAGCATAGGTTCTATGGGAAATCAATACCATTTGGTGGTGATAAAAAGAAAGCATATAAGACTTCAAAGACTCTTGGATACTTGAGTTCAACACAAGCATTGGCTGATTATGCTACACTTATTATTGATCTCAAAAAGAATTTGACAGCAATGGATTCACCTGTTATTGTATTTGGAGGCTCCTACGGTGGAAGTAAGATTATTTACTTAGATAACTTGTTAGAAAGTTATACTTTTCTATAAAAGTTAAGAAATTGGTTTTTTTTTATTTTTTTATTTTTTTATTTTTTTATTTTTTTTTTTTTTTTTGTTGTGTAGTGTTAGCTGCATGGTTCAGGCTAAAGTACCCACATGTAGCTATCGGAGCATTGTCTTCTTCTTCACCAATTCTTCAATTTGAGAATATTACATCTCAATATAGCTTCAACAATATCATTACGCAAGACTTTAGGGTACGTATACAGCTTTATTTTCCTTATATTTTTGTACCTACTTTCACGTGTTATTGACCTAAAAATGCCGTAGAAAATACTCTTGGTCCAACATGCATAATTACTATCTTACACGCTTATGTGAAAGCTATGATCACTTAAAATTTGCCGGGTCTTTTGACCTTTTACCCAAAAAAAGCACTTTATAATCCCTTTTGTATCTTATAAAACATCAGAGCGAGAGCGAGAACTGTTACAAAGTAATAAAAGGATTGTGGAAACAAATCGAGGACACGGCTGCTAAACATGGAGGCCTCGAGTTACTTCGAAAATCGTTTCATATATGCAAGTAAGCTAAGATACTCATTTTTGTCCCACAGTTTAATTGTATACAAAAAAATTAGTCTTATACTCATAGATGTTAAAATAACTTTGTGTTGCAGAAATTATATCAGTGGAGGTTATCTTGAAGATTGGCTTTCAACAGCATTTGTTTATACAGCAATGACGGATTACCCAACACCATCTAATTTTCTTGCTCCAATGCCGGCTTACCCTATCAAAGAGGTATCATATTTGACATGATATACAGTTTAGAAATATAAGATTTTATATTGATGTATAAATATCATATAATGAATATATTTGAAAAACAACATGTATAGGGTTGTAAACGAACCGGACAAATACGAACGGAGTCTGGTTCATGTTCGTTCGTTTAACTTTAATCGGACAAATAAACGAACATGAATGATTAAATGGAAGAATTATCTTGTTCATGTTCGTTTATTAAGAAAATGAGTTATTCATATTCGTTCGTTAAGACACTAAAAACGAACGCAAACAAACGCTGAACGAACATAAACGATCAAACACAGATGAATATAAACAAACTTTTTTAATAAACGGTTCATGAAATGTTCAAAGAACGTTCAGTTCATTTAAAGCTCTAAACATGTACACATATGTCGCAGGTGCATGTATGACATGAATCCTAAACTATTTGGTTTCATAATGTTAGTGGATTATATTTGTCTAGGTCTATTATTTTGTGTTACGGAAGCTTAGCCTATCTCATATTGTATTATGATATTAAGGAATGCAATCAATTCATTATTCACCATAATATACTATCACAGTCGAATATCTTAATCCCTTAAATAAACTCTAAACTAACCGAACCCTCCGCAAACAATTCCAGTCGACTTTTTCCTTTTTTTTTTTTTTTTTTTTTTTTTTTTTTTTTCTAGTGGACACCTTTTCTTTTCTTTCTAAATTAGTCCATTGTTAATCACTCAATAACAATCATGACCGGTCCTACTCATCCACCACCTACTTTATCCCTAACTAACTAATTACTTACCGTTAACAACATTAGTTCTCTCGTACCTGTCAAAGTAGATGTTGACAAATCAAATTATTCATGCTACTTTTCTAAGAATCATGTGAAGGATTTGAGGTTATCCATCACATCAACTAGAGAGATTGTTGCTGCCACTTCAACTGTTAAATGATTGAAGGCTGACTCCATTGTTAAGTCATGGATTTTCTAATCCTATCGGATGCTTTGCGAGAACGTCTTGTTGTTGCTGACCCTAAAACTGCAAACGATGTTTAGGATCATATATATATATATATATATATATATATATATATATATATATATATATATATATATATATATATATATATATATATATATATATATATATTCACAATAAACGCACCAAGACTATTGCTTTAAAAGAGAAACTTCATACGTTTCAAATTAGTAACCTATCCGTGGATGCTTATTTTCGAAAAATTGAGTCCATCACTATAATTTTGACAAATCTTGGATCTCCTATGAGCAATGATGATGTTGTCTCTTATGTCATTCTTTAATGTCGTCATAATACAATGTAAATACAATATGAGATAGACTAGACTTCCCAACACAAAATAATAGGCCTAGATAGTGTTAGTCGTATTTTAGCAATTGTAGTTTGTATGGGCTAAAGCCCGAGTATCTCTTATTAGGGTTTGTAGCCTATATATGTATTATACAGTTTCGTTAATGATATATGAAACACTTCAATAACCTACATGGTATCAGCCTAACCCTAGAATACCTAACCGATCCTTAAAACCTTTTTTTTTATTTTTTTATTTTTTTTTTCAGTCGATCGTTGGTTAAAGGGATAACCAGTCGACTTGTTTAAGTGTTAGTTGATCATTGGTTCAAAGGGATAACCAGTCGACTTATTTCAGTTGTTAAAGTTGGTCATCGACCGTTGGTTGTAAGTGATAACCAGTTGATCTATCCTTTGGTTTGTGTCACTTGTTGGCTCTTCGCTTATAGTCAGTCGACAACTCAAGGTGTTGCCATTTTATTGTTGCTGTTGTGTGGATCAAACTCATACACGTTGTTGAAATCTTTTCCACCAAAACCCTGACCCTAGATATAACTCACTGTTCACTCATTAATACTATTACTACACACTCATAATATTAAAACCCTAAACCCAACTTATGTCCACTGTTCTTTCTTTGTTAACGAACCCTGATCTCACATCATGACTAGCAATCCACCACCTCCTCCACTCGTGATCTTACTTTCCGAGAAACTTATGACGATTACAAACCTCAACAACCTTATTCCTGTTAAGTTGGATATTGATGAGATGAATTACTTGTCGAGGGTATACTTCTTCAAGAGCCTATGTCGTGGTTATGGCCTTTTGTATCATATTTTGGGCACTAATGAAGCTACTACAAGTGCCTAGCCACCTCTCGATGTGGAATGGATGAAGATTCACACTATCATCCTCTCGTAGATATTTGTAACACTATCCAAGATTCTTCAAGCGAGACTTGTTGTTGATGATCCTCAAACGGAAAAGGAAGCATGGGACCTTATTGCCATAATCTTTAATGATAACAAGCACTCTCGTTCCATTGCATTGAAGGCCGAATTGCGTGCATTAAATCTTGGGGATTTGAGTATTGATGCTTACTTTCGTAAGATCAAGACCATTGCTACTATCTTGACGAGTATTGGTTCTCCTATTAGCAATGATGATGTGGTTACTTTTGCCCATGAAGGGTTGCCCGCGAAGTATGATAGCGTCTCCACTATCATTGCTCATCGAGAGATGTTTCCGGACCTTAAAACGGTTTGTTCTATGCTCACTACGAAAGAGATGCGGGTGAAGTCACGGGTACAAGACACGCTCATTGATTCTACTTCCTCGTCACCAATGGTTTTATTGGCTAACTCCGGTTCTAATGCTCGGCGTTTTATTCCTTCTTTTGAAAAGGTAAAAAAACCTTGTTTCAATTTATTAAGGGTGCTTGTCATTTTGGTGAATATTGCAAGTTTCTTCATAATGGGGTACATGGTAATGCTTCTTTATTTCCAAGTCGTGGTAATGGTTCTACTATTTCATCTTACTCCACTTTAACGAATAATGAACTATTGACCTTGCAGTGTCTTTTGTTCAAACTAAGAAGCCACATGCTGAATAACAATGTGCAAATTACTCCTAATGTACAACCAATGTACCTCTTATTGTGCAACAGCCCCTAGCCGTAATACCCTATGGCCTTTTATTCCAACCCAACACATGCTATGGTATCTGGCGCACCAGGCCTAACTCCCATTTTATCCATCATAGGTCTAACCGGTGTATTACAACCAGGCCAAGTTTGTGTCGCAGCCTACTAACCATTTTGTGTCTCAGCCAGTAACCAAAGTGTTATGGGTTAGACGGGTCACATGTTTTTGTTGGATCAGCCGGGTTCACATGGTCCTACAGGTACTATTGTCTTGTTGGGTCAAATCGGTCAACAGGATATTATGGGTCAACTAGGTATTATGGGTCACATTGGTCAACAGCCGGGTCAAGAGACAGTTTTTCCAAGTGCTTTTAAAGCTGTGACACTTTAGGATCCTTCAACGGGTAACTGGAACATGGATACAGGTGCGACTTCTCACCTGAATGATTATGTCAATAGTCTTAGTGATGTTTTTAATCTATTCATTTTATTCCTATTACAAACTCTGGCCATAGTATTTTGTTTATACCATATCGACCACTTCATTTATATAACGTTCTTATTACTCCTAATATTGTCAAAATTAAAATTTTGTTCGCCAATTTGTTCATGATAATTATTGTACAGTTGAGTTTGACCCTTTTGGTATTTACGTTAAGGACTTTCTAACTCGTCGGGTGCTGCTCCACTATGATAGCACTGGAGATCTTTACCCTGTTACGAAGCCCTCCACCATTCCTCATGCTTTTCTCACTAGTCAGTATACATGACGCCAGCGTCCTGGACATCGAGGAAGTGAAGTGTTACCTCATGTTCTTTCTAGCAATTCTATTTCATATAATAAATAGAAGTCTCCAATTCTTTGCTATGCTTGTCAGCTTAACAAACACGTGAAACTTCCATTTTTTAATTCTAATACTTCGATTCAGTCTTGTTTTGGTATTGTACACTCGGACTTGTGGACTTCCCCAATTTTGTGTCTTTCTGGGTTTAAATACTATGTTATATTTTTGGATCATTATTCGCAATATGTTTGGGTTTATCCGTTAGTTAACAAATCTGATGTTTTATCAAAATTTGTGTTGTATTGTATCTTTGTTTGCACTCAATTTAATTATGAAATAAAGTCATTTCAGTGTGATCATGGTGGTGAGTTTGACAACCATGCATTTCATAAGTTATTTGCCGATAATGGGATTCAGTTCCGCTTTTCTTGTCTACGTACTTCACAACAAAATGGGAAATCTGAAAGGATGATCTGTACTATCAATAATCTTATTCGCACATTATTATTTCAGGTTCATCTACCCCCTAATTATTGGATTGGAGCTCTTAATATGGCCATTTATTTGTTAAATATTTTACCCTCTCGCGCCATAAATAATGAAATCCCTTTTATTAAACTTTTTGAATTACGTACTTTTGGCTGTCTTTGTTACCCTCATCTTGATACCAATCACAAACTTGAACCCCGGGCAACACTTTCTATTTTTTTTTTGGGTCATACCACCAATCATCGTGGCTATCGTTGCCTTGACCTTAACACAAATAAAATTATCATTTCCTGGCATGTTATGTTTGGTGAGATTGTTTTTCCATTTGGTTCAATGACACCCACAATGAGACCCTCGTATGATTTTTTGGATGACTCGTCTAATGTCATCTCTAATATCATTAGATCATTACCTACAACTCACCCCCACTCCATCAAATGTTCAACCAAATACCCAAACTGTTCATACAAATATCACAACTGCTGCTACACCAGATGAGCCCATTTATATTGAGCTTACCACTCATCTCGACCCAATTTCACCAACCCAACAGCACAACTCGCTTCCATCCAATACCATTCCAACTCCAACACAGCCTGCTTTCGTTTCCATTTCCCAAATTCGAAAACCACTCAGCCTGTTATCCCAAACCCAGTTTCGATTCACCCCATGGTCACACGCTTTCGCGTATGGACTAATCGTCCCACTCAACATCTCAGTCTTCATGTGTCTTCTATCTCTTCTTTACCTAAATCATATAACGATGCATTTAATTATCTTAATTGACATAATGCTATTAAAAGTAAAACTTGGATTCTTGTGCCTAGACCCACGGATACCAATATTCTTTATTGTATGTGGTTTTTTGGCCACAAGTTTATAGCAGATGGTACCCTTAGTCGCTACAAGGCTTGTCTTGTTGCGAATGACATTACTCAGATAGAGAGTGTTGATGTTGATGAGACCTTAAGCCTTGTTGTTAAGCCAGGTACTATTAGGAAATTTTTAGTTTGGTAATTTCTCGACATTGGCTGGTTCATCAACTAGATGTCAAGAATGCCTTCTTACATGGTGATTTAGCTGAGACAATTTACATGCATCAGCCGCCTGGGTTTCGAGATTCTGAACATCCTGAGTATGTTTGTTTATTGCAACGGTCTCTTTATGGGCTTAAGCAAGTCCCTCGGGCTTGGTTTAATCATTTTGCTGCTTATATTATCTCTTGTTAGGATTTGTAGCCTGCATATGTATTATCCGGTTACATTGATGATACATGAAACACCTCAATAACTTACTGACAGATATGATCCACTAGCATATACACCCATATTCTCACGGATATCGTTATGCTAAATAATTAGTTAGCTAGTTAGTACTCTATAACAGCTAAATATGATGAACGTTATTACGCGTTTGTTTGTGAATCATGAGACTTAAACCTTCTTAGATTCTTCAAAAGAGTCCACCTTACTATTTGTGTTTGTTCAAAAAAAGAGTCCAATTTTTATTTTTGGATAGTAATTATGATTGGTTTTCCAACTTTACCCTTATAATCAAAACATGAATTAATGACTCAATTTTAATTTCTATATTAACTATGAGGGTAAAAATGACTTTTTATCAATCAAGACTAGTACTGTATTAATTACACATATCATAATTTGCCAATTTTTTGTTTGTTGACACTTTTTTGAGACGGGGTGAGTACAATATATACAATATCTCACAACCACAACGATCTCATTTCCATCTGTGATTGAGACTAAACTCACCAACTCTTTGTCAAGGACATAACTATATATTTCACAAAGTCACATGTTCAAATGTTCTATTAGGCAAAAGGCCTTTCAGATAGCTTTTTTATTTGGGTGGATAATCTAGTTAGGGTAGATAATCTATTTAGAGCTTTTTTATTTGGGTGGATAATCTAGTTAGGTTAGATAATCTATTTAGAGTAGAGAATGTCTAAAGTCTAAACATATAAAAAAATATAAAAAAAAAATACGATGATGGTTTCTATATTCTTGCTACTTTACCATATTAGTTATAAGCTAATGATTTGCACACTCTTACACTGTGTTATCAAGTTAAGTAAAATGAAGGAAAGAAAGTGAAAGTGTTAAAATGTTTGTTCTCAAGTTTTTTTAAGAAATGAAAGGGAAAGTAAATAAATGAAAGTGAGGAGATTTTGCTTTTGAAAACTTTCACCTCAAAAGTGAGGTGAAACACAACTTTACTTCTCATCTCTTTCTTTACTTACTCTTTCTTTACTTTACTTTCATTTATATCCTAATTTTTTTCAAGAAAAAAGCGTTAATTTTAATGTGCACACTTTAAGCTGTGGTTAAGCAGTTGTACAATTATTATATGATGCTTACGAAGATTATACATTGAAGTGTGCGGATCAAAAGTAAGAGTGTGTTAATAAACACTCTTAGTTAAAACAGTAAATAATGTACTGTAAAAGTACGAAAATGCAAAAGCAAAATAGAATGGAATCAAATGATCCTAGACTTTACCCGCTAATACAAACAAATTCTGCCAGAAGGATAACATTCATATGCATGTGCATGTTGATCCATCACAAACATACATGGGATATATGATTCACAAAATTATATTTATTTAGTGTAACTTGTTAAAAATAATACATATAATATACAATTAGACAAACAATTAGACAGCAAGAAGATTCTGTAACAATCACAATGAGTCAAACGTATGTATGTTTATTACAGGACAAACTAAAAAACTCAATCCTTAAAACAAACACATGGCAACAAATAATAAGTTTTAAGGAAACTTTGGTAAAGTATTGAATAATCACTGCCATGAACATTTTACATGCCAATCAGAGTTATTTATTTGCAAGTGTATGTTTACAAATATCGTTTATAAAGATATAAAAAATATGCACGTTGAGCAATACAAGCATCCTTTCCTTGTATGTGCTTCAGTTCAAGTTATATAACTTGGTTTTGAATCAAGCTTATTAATATCATTTACAAATATCATCTCACAAAAGATCTCACGTTCAATCTTGAACATAAAAAACCTCATCCGTTTATATAGTATCATCAAGTAAGGACAACTAATAACATTGACAGACTTTATAAATGTATGTAGATGTGCAAGGCAATTGACAATCCTAGCTTTGGAAACGACACATTTGCAAAGCTGTATCATGCAGCTAGCGTCTACTACAATTACAGTGGGGACGTTTCATGTTTTGATCTTGCCGATGATTCTGATCCCCACGACCTTGGAGGATGGCAATGGCAGGTAGCAAACTCACATATATTGCAAAACTATAGTAGCTGATATTTCTTATGAGTTCATCTCAGTTTCAGTTAAAATTCAAATGAGATGCTAATAGAATTTGGGCCAGGCTTGTACAGAGATGATAATGCCAACAAGTGGGAACACTAAAGAGAGTATATTTCCAGCCTCAACATACAGCTATGAGGGCCGAGCCCAATATTGTCAAGATTATTATAAGGTCCAGCCCAGGCCAACTTGGATTACTACAGAATTTGGTGGTCATGTAAGTTTACATAACTTCCTACTAATTTCTTCTTTTCATTTGCTAAATTTTCTTTTTAAAATATTCAAAAAGGAACTTAAAAATATTAATTTGTAGTAATATTTACTAGATAAAGATAAAGTCTGCGAAAAGGATTGAACACCATGGTTACAAAAGTAAATAAAATAATTTGAGTATCTTTGTAGTAATATGTATTATTGTACTGCATTTTGTTTGCAAAAGTTAGTTGAAGCAGATGATCAGTTAATTGATACTGTAGTATTATTGACATAAGCACTACTAAGGGAGTGTTTGTTTAAGCTTATGTGTGGGCTTATGAGCTTATTTGATTTCAGCTTATATTTCATAAGCCTCAATTTTCCGGCTTATATAAGTTTTTTGTGATATAAAAAACTTATATAAGCCCACAAATCTCAAAATAAGCTAGAATTTTGAGGCTTATGAAATATAAGCCAAAACACAAATCTAAAGCTCATAAGCCACATATAAGCTTAATAGAAATGTTACATTGATTGTGCATAACAAATCTAATTATTGTGTTAATTTCATATAAGGCAGGACATTACGAGAGTATTAAAGCGCTTTGGTAGTAATATTATTTTCTTCAATGGCTTACGAGATCCTTGGAGTGGTGGCGGGTAAATCTCTTTCCATACTTTAAGTATCATATCGAGTGTGTTTGTGTCTGAATTAGTTGCATCTTTTATTGTAAACAGGGTGCTAAAGAACATATCGAAAAGCATTATTGCCCTAGTTGAGCCAAAAGGTATAAAATCTTTGTGTTACGATAACTTATATCATTAAATGATAAAACGGGTAAAGTTGATCCTAGTTAACTTCTCTATTCATATCGTCGCAGGTGCACATCATGTCGACCTAAGATTCTCAACTAGTAAAGATCCAAAATGGCTTCGAGATGTTAGAAAGAGAGAAATCAATATTATGAAAGATTGGATCTCGGAATACCATCACACTTTAGCCGACTCCGATGCACAATAGTAACATACATACCATCAAGGCATCAACAACATTTTTGCCTGTATTACGCTCTTAAAACATTTTCTCACACGGACTATATTACCTCTAATAAATAATACATACTTATGTCACAATGGATACATTGGTGAATTTTAGTTTCGTTATAAACTAATTCATGAACATGAAGTATTTCTTAAACTGTCAAATCGTGCCGGTTTTAGGGCGGGCAAAGTAGGCGATCACATAATCTAGTAGGCGCTAGCTGAAGCATCTTGGCTAATTGGAGCTCTTAAGAAATCATTCTTACTGGTTGAGCTTTTCTACGGGTGTAGTCGCCCCCGTCTATGTCTATATAAGGAGTCATAAATGTCTAGGTCCCCAAATTTAATACCCTCCAAATGTTACTTACTTTTAACGATATAGCATGAAAAAATTTAAACGATTTGTTTGTCGTGTTTAAAAATTTACATGTGTCAAATGAACAAGCATATGACAGTAATTTTTGCAATGTTTGTCGTGTAACGGTATGATTTAACGTAATAGTATCACCCATAGATCTCATACAATGTTTGTAGTCCATATATATATAACATGCATTGATTCCAAAAAAAGTTTAAGTTGGGACACTAGGTAGATTTAAATTATATCTGCATGTGTTTATTTTAATATGAAAATACTTGGTTATTGAAGTTTCACGTGTACCCTTAATATATAAAAACATTATATAAGTTAGAGAAAAAAATCATGTCGAGGCCCTAGGATTGATGTTCAAGTTCTTGTCGGATGAGTTATGTCTACGTGTTCGGTTGTTAGTACCTACATGGACATAATTAAATGACTTTTGTCTTTAAAAGATATGAATATCTAAATTGATTTAAACAAGGAAATAAATATTGGAAGAATGCCACTTGGCATTAGGATATCATAAGTGTCGACCTTGAAATACATCTAACATTTAGAGTACAAAATAGGGTCTACTAATAATTGAAATAAGGTTTTCTAGTCTCATGGAAAAGGGTGAAAACGAGCCGAACCGCATATAAAAAGCTCGAGATTAGATCGATAAAATGCTTGAACAAATCGAGCCTAAACGAACTCGTGCCTGAGCTTTTTATATAAAAATCGACTAGGCTCGTAAGTATAAACGAGCCTTAGACATATATACGTATATATGTTGTCCATACTATAGCTTGTATAAACGAGCTCGAGCCTAGAGCGATTACAAGTCGAGCTTCATTTGAGCTTTATGTCCTTCAGCATATCATAAAAATTAGTCGAGCTTAAACCCGAGCTCGAACTTGTTGAAATTTTCACGAGCCGAGCTTGAGCTTAATATTTAAGGCTCGAAACGAGCTCGATGCTGAGCTTGAGCTTTATATATATAAATAAGCTGAGCTCGAGTTTTGGCAGGCTCGGCTCGTTTCCACCCCTAGTCATGGGTAATGGGTTTAGAAGCATTAATTAAACATAACTATTTTTAAATTAAATTCATTTTCATGTAAAATGACGCTAAATTTGGCAAACAAACTTTTTTAGAAAGTAATAATATCAAACTACATTTAATTATGGTAATTTTAGTTTATTAAATATTTTATACATGTATCACCATAGCATATTGTAGAGAATTCTAACTAAAAATGATGGTAAACAAAACAAATGATTAATAACTGAATGATTGTAGTCTACTTAACTCTCATCACATCGCCATGCACGTATGAGTAA
Source organism: Artemisia argyi (assembly GCA_030686995.1). NCBI lineage: Eukaryota > Viridiplantae > Streptophyta > Magnoliopsida > Asterales > Asteraceae > Artemisia > Artemisia argyi. The sequence goes on along the minus strand of CM060693.1, from coordinate 40,038,902 downwards.
CCACCAAAAAGAATATGTTCTAAAGTGTCTCAACACGTATCTGAGGTCGTATGATGTGACACCGGGTGTGGTACTTAATATCTAACTGAGGTATAAGTTTTTTGCACGCACATAGGATAAGAAGAGCTAAACAAGTGCACAATGCCTGTTGTCCAAACTACATGATGCGACTTTTCTTGAATTATTTGACTTGTGTTGATGTTTATAATGACTTATTTTTAGAGTTAACTACATTTTTGGTCCTCGTGGTTTACCGGGTATAACAGTTTTGGTCCAAAATTTTGAAATGTAACGGATCTTGTCCAATATCCGCTGACCCGTAACACTTTTGGTCTAGGATTGTTACTGAAATATGTTTGTGGAAGGATCTATGATGATTGTTGGTTAATCAATTTATCAGCTTGTTTCTTTTTTGGATGGATTTGTTGAGTTTGATGGTGGAGGTGTTTTTAAATAATAATAATAATAATAATAATAATGAAGAAGAAGAAGAAAAGGGCATTTTAGTCATTGTACATCAACATTTGAGGGTATTTTAGTCATTTCGCATGTTTTTAACTAGTCAAACTAGCGGTCAACAAAAATTGGACCAAAAGTGTTACGGGTCAGCGGATATTGGACAAGATCCGTTACATTTCAAAATTTTGGACCAAAACTGTTATACCCGGTAAACCACGAGGACCAAAAATGTAGTTAACTCTTATTTTTATGTCAACTATCCTATATCTGTTAGTAAGAGCTAATTCTTTTAGGCTAATATAGTTTATTTCCGGTTTCTAAAAACTCTTCCTGAACATAACTTGATCATATGTGAACATAAACTTACATAAAACAAGTAAACAATTGAATAAGGTATTTTAGTCGAAATATCACTGTGGCTGTTATTGACGTCTTCTCTAGCCACCCCAAATGTGTACATAGGATGTTTGAACCTAAGAATGTTGTGAGAAGGTTATTTAACTTATCACTAAAGCATTTGATTGTTGATTTGGAGGGAGGAAAAAGTAATATTTTTATGAAATGAAGATTTTCATGAAAATTATTTGGTTTGTGTAAAATTCTGTACACCACACTATTTATTTAGGGAGATTTTCATACATTATTTATTGATTTACATACTCTAATGTATAAGCGGTATAAAAAAGACGTATATACAATCAACTTTTTAATGCATAAAGTCCAGTGTGTGAATTAAAAAATCATGTGTGCAAATCAATTTTCATATAATTATGATCTATATTTTTATTTATACCTTTAAATCATAACATAACATATAAATATAATTAGGCAGTTTAACAAAATACAGATAATTTATAACTTTATAATCATAACATATAAATATGATTGAAAAGTATTTAAAGAAAATATAAAAAGGCCTTTCTAACCGAGTATACGCCACCACCTGAACCGGTGGTTCCCAATGCAGTCCGAGTGATTGGGTCCTTTTATTAGAAATTTAGAATCCAGGTTGTTTCCATCGGAACTTGTTGACTTCTAAATATAGAAATAAAAACTATTATTTTTCAGTGATATCATAACTTTCCTGAAATATCTACAACTCCCCAAGTTGTCTACTTGTTTCAACATTTTCTAACAAGAAGTTGTGTGAAAGCTCAGCATTTTCAGTGATATCATAACTTTCTTGAAATATCTATAACTCCCCAAGTTGTCTAGTCGAACTTGAGGTCTCTCGCATGTGGTAACAATCTCTCCAAAATCACTCTTGATAGCCAACTGAACCAGCTTAGTTGGTTTTCAAGTACAAATAATTATAAGACGTAAATGAATATAATTATTGCTTTTATACATTTAGGCAAAACTAAGGCAAATTAAGTAAATATCACAAATAAAATAAAACAAAATATAAAACATGCTAATTACGTAGTAATTTATAAAATATTTCTAATTCATGAGACAAATAAAAACAAACATGTTTATGAAAACTTAGTACACTTGCATATATTTTTGGTTAACTTTATCATTTTTAAAAACACAAACTCACTTTATATAATTACTTTCCTTAATAAAATTTACATTTCACGATCAAATATGGCAGGGTTATTTATTTCTTGAAGTACGTTGTTAAGTTTGAAATAATAATAATAATAATAATAATAATAATAATAATAATAATAATAATAATACTCTCTCCGTCCCATTTTTATTGTCCACTATTGACTTTTTTAGTCTTTCTTCTTCAACTTTGACCTTAAATATTTTTGTAGGTGTTATATAATATTTGATGCAAAATATATAAATAGAATGAGTTTTAAGTGTACTTTTCAATGGTATAATTTTTTCATCAAGTATTATATAGTAAAAAAATATATTTATGGTCAAAGTTGAACCAGTTTGACTTTAACAATTCAAACTGGACAATAATTTTGGGACGGAGGGAGTAATAAATTTTGATCATATCCCCTCATGAAGTCATGATTATGATTAACTAAACTATATTTTTTTCTTATAATTAATTTTTTCAAAGTATGTTAGTTCATATAAGGTATTTTTGAATAAGAGACAAAATATAATCTTTTAACTTGCCTTTTCTTTACTTATATAGTGTATTGTTTACAAAGAACATCAACTTTCTTGTTAAATTTAGGAAATATATATCAACTAATAATGAGTAACTTGCACAAGTAGACTAGACATAGGAAATGAACTATGATGTATGATAGATTGACAGTTATACGTCGAGATTTCCCTACGGATTTTTGATGACTTCATTTTGTCTAAGAGCATATATCATCTCTGTAAGATTGTTAACTAGTTCACATAGATCCAAATTGAATACGACAAGATAGTTGAAAACTAAAGGATGCTTCTTGAACGACTAGCTAGAATCCTGATTTCGCTCTCTATAAGCTTGTATAAACATGCAGGCTACAAAAATATCACAGCTGGTTTATGTTTTCTTTTTACAATTTATTGTCTTTTCAGATAGGCAAACTGTTCACACATCTTTAAGACGAGATTTAAAATCCATGCCCAGCTTGTCGGTTGATGGTCATTCATATATCGCTAAGCTAATAACTCTCTGGTTTCAATGTTCATATTGGCAGTTTGTGAATTAGTATTTGAGACATGTAAATAATAGTACAGATTAAATACTAAAATCACAATTCTAAACTTTAGGACCTCACATGACCTAATTAAGAAACATCAACTAGGTTAACAAATCAGTTAGCCAACTATGTATGACTGATATTCATATAAAATAGTTTCAATATACAACAAACTACATGTTGTAAATTGAACTTACGTACGCATACATATTTTGTAATATGCATACATGTATATTAAACATGCATGACAACAAATGTTGGTTGCAATTAAGAAACTCGATCACCTTTTCACAGTAAATTTTGTCACAAATTTAGAGACTGTTTAAATCTTCAATTTTCCTCTTCTATTATAAAACCAATATAAAACTTTACTTACTGAGTTATTGTACTTCCATTAGATGAAATGCTTTAGGATCAGGATCTTTTCATGTTCAAAGAACATGAGAGGTAAAATTATGCATGTTCAAATGAATACGAGAGGATCCTTATCCAATGCATAATTTTAACTCTCATGTACAATCATAACATGTATAACTTTACCTGAACATGAGAGGATCTTTATCCGATGCTTTATGGTAGGCAATAACTTTGGTGTTCAATATGGGAGGTAAGATGAAGGACACATTTGGCAGCTATGTTTTTTACATTTAAAGAAAGAAAATGAAAAATCGTAAGATCATGTCAAATAAATTTTGGGTTTGTACTACACTTTTCAAATGAGTGGGTATACTTTGAGTTATAGTACCGTTTTTCCCAATGAATAGTGAATTACGGAGTCGTACTTATCTAAATAGTTGATGTGAGCTTACCGACTAGAGAAAAGCATAAAGACATACTGAACGTAGTTACAAACGAACTTGATGGTAAATGTGTATGTGAGTGTATTCCAATTGTTTTGTTCGGTATATTTTGCACCTTTAAAATAAATACGTAGTACCTCATAAATATGTCATGTTACTCTTATATAATCCGAAAACACAAACGTAATAGTTTAAGTTGTCATTAGAAGGTAACATTTTTTATCCTTTGTAAGATTTAATCCAAAGTTATACTGTATCAATTAATTTTCAAAAGGTTAAATCGATGAGAAAAACCTTACCTCATGCATCCTTTTTGTATGCTGACTGACCTTTCCTCGTAGACCTAACCTAGATTGTGAACATCGGTTTCAGTTACCTTTTGTCAAAAGTTGAGATTGAACTTATGTCATAACCTATTTCTCCAAAACTCTCCTTGATCTAGCGAAAGACTAATACTATTTGAGTCAATACCCTAATGGTATATGATATCAATTATAACATGTATCTTTCGCTTCAAACTATTAAAATTTGTTTTATCATTGAAATCCAATGCTAAAGCTAAAGTATTTTTGTAATGCTAGCTCATTCCCTCGTCATGTAATTTCTTTGCTAGTTCCCTTGCAAGCTAACGTTTAAATACAAGTGTCGTTCAAAAGAATAAAAAAAGCTTAGTACTTTTGTATATAGTGTGAATATGTGATCATGATCTGCGTATGAGGAGAAAAATGCAACACCATGTCAAAAGACGAGAAAAATAACATTAAAAGCAATCTTATCTCAATCAACTTATGGGAAACGCAAAGAATCTTCGCATTTTTATAATTGTGTACAGTTTTCAATTTCCTTGTTCAAGATTTTTTCTATAGGAAAAACTTACATATGTGATATGTCCAAACATATACTCACTTTAATAACATGCACTAGGATATGTGTATAGGTCATGATCAATTTTTAGGGCACACACTACTTATTGAACCCAATATCGTCTACTTGATTAAGACAATGTTTTCTACAAAGGCTAGAGGTAATAACAACATCATCTCTGTGACAACTCAGCTTTTCTCACTATAATCAACATCACTTCCAAAATAGTGTAAGACTAAGTGTAATGGTTATCAAACCTACAACATCCACATCAGCGTCACATCATCATTAAGCACACCACCAAACAAGTGTAATGGTCACCACCAAATCCATTTTTTAACAAATTTAATTAAAAACTAAATTAAACTTACATTCATAACTAAAAACATTACTTTAAAAATTAAAAACGCCACACACAGAAATACTTAATTCAAAACAACAGGAAAGGTGTTCGATCAAATTGGCACGAATGTTTTGATGTGCGTCTGACGATATGGTATGTCTGATAACTTCTAACGTTTATTAGCGAGGTCGCACGAGGTCGTCTTCACGATGTTGTTCCTCCGGATGTCAGTCAGGAGATATCACATTTTCTTTGCATTTTTGTATCATATTATGTAATATGATTCATGTATATATCATATTTTTATTTTATCAATAGACATCACTCATGCGAGATTGGCTAATCTAGCTCGTTTTATTTTGAGAACACCAAACACTCGTTCCATATTTTTCCTTGCACTTCATACATATGCTTATACCGTATTCGCTTGTGTTTATCGTAATTTGGATGTAAAATCGACTTAACAAGTATCACCCATTTCGTTTATATTTTGTCAACAAGATAACATCCCTATTTGTAACTTACGCCGTTAGCCACATACAGAACCTTTGGTGCTATATCGTCTTTGAGATCGGTGAATAAAGGAGATTGATATATAACGTGGATGCCGTTGTTCACCCTAGAAATCCCAAAGAAAGCGTATCATATCATGTCTTGTGACGGAACAGCTTCTAGCAAAATGAATAAATTCAAACCATGATCATGTCTACAATATTGACCGCGACGTGCAATTGGACAAACAAACCTCTCCCAATCCATACAATCAAGGCACGTCTACAATATTGTTTGTGCTTTTCTTTGCGAAACCGATAAAGATTTTCCACATTAGTGTAAGCAGGTTTTTGCAAATACTATGTTCCATATATTTCCATAATATACCTACAAAAATGCTCAAGAGCATCACGGAAAGTTTTTGCACCCATTTGAAAATATTCAATCTAAGGCGTTAGGAACCGTGTCATATATGAGTTGATGAATTACGGAGATGCACTTTATCGATGTCAAAATGCCTTTTTTTCGGGTAAAATCAACATTACTATGAAATCATTCACAATGATTAGTTACATCTTCAACTATGCTTGCGAGTAGTTCTCAACTCATTCGGAACCTCTTCCGGATTGTATAGGCGTCGTACATCGGCTACTCACTAAAAAAAGTGGCGATTAAATGATCATGAGCACTTTAACGATCTATACTTATGATGTTTCTTGTACATCACAAACTTTCACCTGTTCTTTATTCTTAATAAACGATGACACACTTTTTAAAAATATCAAGTTCATACTATTAACTTCTTTTCTTCCGATGAGTCTGTGAACGTGAATGCTTCATACACTACTACAAAAAAGCTCTTTTAGACCTTCTTATAAAGACCTTTTACAAAAAAAACACAGGTCTAAAAGACACTTTAGGCTGCCAAAAAGTCTTTAAGACCCGTTTACTTGGTTTCCACCGGTCTAAATATAAAAAATGCATTTGAACAGGTTGCCTTGAAAACAACGGGTCTAAAACTGATTACCCGTTGAGACTACTGCATGTAGAAGGTCTGTTTCGGATTGCTTATTAAAACTGATTAGAAAGTTTACAAGCAGTTTCAGTAAGCAATCCCAAACAGCCCCGTTACAAGCATGAATTTCAATAGGCAATCCCAAACAGTCCCTTTCCCTTCATTGCAGCAAATCAATAGAGCAATCCCAAATAGCCCAGATTTTTGTTTTTTCAAAAACCACATATAGACCGATTTATATAATAATAACCGGTCTTATAAAACTCTTTTAGACCGGTGCGTGAACCTGTCTTTATGTCCAAAAGAACCGGTCTTAAAACTTATCTTTTAGACCGTTGTCTTGACCGGTCTTTATATTAAAAACCTTTTAGACCTCCCCCAATATAGACCCCAGTGTAACCGGTCTAAATAGCGTTTTCAACCGGTCTAAAAGAGCTTTTTTGTAGTAGTGATAGTCAATTTGGAAAATGAGAAATGCGAAATATTTTGTTTGAGTTTTGTAGATATTGAGAAAAATGATATTTGAAGTTGTGAAGAAAAATGATAGGGTCTGTGGTATTTATAGGTAAAGAAAATGATAAAGTTTAAGGCGAAAAAGGCTTTTTTTTCAACATGTACTCGTTAGAGGGGGTATTTTCTAATCTTTTGGAGACACTCGATTAGGTGGGTGACCACCAAACCTTCGCCAAAATAGACCCAACATCGCGCGGTGGTGACCAGGGGTGATGATCACTATGAGTGGTTGTGCTCGGTAGTGGTGGTCATCCATCTCCCATAACGCCCAACCTAATAACACAACCAACATCGTTATCAATTTTTATTTATTTTTAGTTTCTTTTTTTTAACACTAAATTAAAAATTTCATTAATAATAAAATATTATCATAGGAATAAATAAAATTAAAAACATTACAATAAAAAATAAAAACTTAAACTAATAGTCTAAATTATAGTTCACGCTAATTTGTTGCTTCATTCTCATCAGCGATTCTCGTTGTTTTCTGTACCAATGGTCAGCTGTAATATGATAGAACTAGATGCCTTTTTGCGTCGTTTTTCTTGTTGAAAGTTAAACATTTGACGTTGTAGCTCAATTTCTTCTTGCCTTTGGGCATAATTCTTTTCTTGCCATTCCATTTGTCGTTGCTTCTGTTCCAAAGAATACGACCAGTCTTCCATCTTTTGGGAAAAGATACTCGAGTGGACGTTTTTTCATGGATGGACCAACAAATCAACAAATGGTGTGAAAGCAACGGCTGAAGATTCTGATCAAATGAACAAGGATGACGCCTTCTTCTTAGATCTGTCCCTACCCATTGGTCAAACATCCTGAACCTCTGCCTCCTTTGAATCATTCGCCTCGTCGTTTAGATTAAAACTGCCATGCGCTAAGTCTGAGGAGTTGAATGAGGTGGTATCCGATGTCTTTGATTTTTTTCTGGCATTGACTTTCATTTTGTAAAAATTTGGCCTTTCTATCTCTTGCCAATTTTTATGTCCTCACAAGTTTCTACGGCTCAACAAGTGTGAAGTTTTGAGCATACATCTTACAATATTCATATATTACATTATCGAACACCTCTTGGTCATTTAACCCACTCTGGTTCCTCCTAACAACATTATCGTAAATTGCGAAAAATTTACCAAACTTTAGGACATCGTAGAATCTTCTCGATTCTCCCATTTTCCTCTCGTAGTATGTTAGTACCGCCGTCCAAAACCCACAACTTTTTTAGCATTCCCTTCAGCACTATTTTCGGATGTGTTGATATATGCTTTACACAACGTTAACTCTTCCGCCTGGGTCAACAGGACTATATTGTCTTCTTTTGTAGTCGTCTTGCCTTTTTGACGTCTTTTTAGGGTTTCTTTGTTATGATAGGGACCTATTTGAATGGAGAGTCATCTTGAATGGGTTAGGATGGACCACCCGAAACTCGAGTCGGAGAATAATGTTGACTACTAGAAAAAGAGCCAAATCTTCTACATCATCAACATTAAAAGGGTGAACCAGAGAATAAGGTTGAGAACTTTGAGATTGATACGTTGGTAGTGATGATAAATAGCTGAAAAAATGTGGTGATGACAAATTATACATTTGTGGACGATAAATTTTTTGTTGTTGTGGTTGTTGTTATATTTGTTGGTTAAACATAGGTACAAATGGATTGCTTGGGTAAATAGGTTTTAGTTGATGTTGTTATGGTTCATATATAATATTTGCGGGTTGAAAATTAATGGTTGGTGAGTGACCCAAAAGATAAGTGGAAGTGAGTGTTGGAACGTTTTTTTGGCGACGTATTTTTGTTTTGATAGTTTTTTTGAGATATTGATTTTAGATGAGAAGTTTTGAGTGTATAAAAAAAGAATATGTTTGAAAGTGTGAATAATAAAAACTATCGGGGTATCTATAGGGATAATATAAATGTAAAAAAGAATTTTATTTCTAATCAATAGTCAATGGTATTTTTTACCATTGGCCCCGTTTAGACGCTCCAACAACTCTGTCGAAGACACGATCGACTTCTCCATTTTATGGGTCGAAGACGCGTCCTACGTGGTGACGCTAATGACGATACTTGTCCTTGGCTATTCAACGTGTGTTGGTGGTCCTACTACCACCAATCTAAGATGTGATTCGAATATTATCGTTTATGAGCTTTTTACATACTTCATTTATGGTTTTGAATATTTTTTTTTTCTTTGGGTTCTATTATCAATGATAAATTCAAAACTTGTCAAGCAAACATATTCAAATATGATATTTAAAAAGACTAAACACCATGGGAGGTGATGGCACCACCACGAGTGATTGTTGGAAAATTTAGTGCACTTGAGGGATTAATTCACACCTGGTAATGGGTTTGGAGGTACGGAGTGTACACCTATTTGGTTACTGAATTCCCTGACTCAAGAGTGGTTATGTGTTGTTTCTGTTGATAGTATGATTCTATTGACTGTGGATACTGCTGTCAGTTTCCACTGCTAGTGTTATTTTACCACTGACAGTTTCCACTGCAAGTGATATTTTACCACTGCTAGTGTTAACATTACTACTGCTAGTGTTATTGTTTCCACTATTAACCACTGATTCCTACTATTATGGAAAATATTATGATATAATTAATGGGCCGTTAATTATACATAATTCCATGGGCTAGGGTTTGAGTAAACTCTATTATAAATAGAGGTCATAACTGATTTGCATGGAGAATAAGGAGACAAACCCTAAACACTTCTATACACATCTGGTTCTTGGTTTGTGCGTAAAACAAGAACTTCACTTGGTCTTATCCCATAGAGATATTCGTGTAACCCAGGCATAGGGTCGAATAGTTTCTATTGGAAAGTGATACCACGATTTCAAGTGAATATCCGGTACCTTTATTGATTATCTTAACCCTAATCTGGGAACAGTTATACAAGTAACAACCAACAATCAATAGAAACTGTTAGTGATAATCAATGGCTGCTGCTATGAGACAAATGGCTGCTAACTTTTCCAAGTTGGAAAAGTTTGAAGGTGTTGATTTCAGAAGGTGGCAAAAGAAGATGCACTTCTTATTGTCAAGTATGAATGTGGTGTATGTTCTCACGACTGAGATTCCAGAAGATCATGGAGATGATGCTACTATGGATCAGATGAGGGCAAGGAGCAAGTGGGAGAATGATGAATACATATGCAGAGGTTTAATTCTCAATGGTATGTCTGATTCTCTATTTGATATTTATCAGAATGTTGAAACTTCTCAAGAACTATGGGATTCCTTGGAAGCCAAGTATATGGCTGAGGATGCATCAAGTAAGAAGTTCCTTGTAAGTAATTTTAACAATTACAAAATGGTTGATTCAAGACCTGTCATGGAACAATACAATGAACTTCTTAGTATACTTGGTCGATTCACACAACACAAGATAAACATGGATGAGGCTATTTCAGTCTCTTGTATCATCGATAAACTACCTCCCTCTTGGAAAGAGTTTAAGCATATGCTTAAGCATAAGAAGGAGGAGTTAACTCTTGTTGAGTTGGGCAGTCACTTGCGCATTGAGGATTCACTCAAAGCTCAAGACATTGACAAGCCAAAGAGTAGCACTGCTACTGGTCCATCAGTTGTCAATATGGTAGAGCATAACAACTCCACCAAGTACAATGACAACAAGGGCAAGCGTAAGCATCAAGATAACACCAAATCTGATCTTAACAAGAAACCTAAGGTGACTTGTTGGAAGTGTGGGAAACCTGGACACTTCAGGAAAGATTGCAAGGGTGGTAAAGTTGGAAACAAATCCAATGGATCAGGCACAAGTGGAGGGAATGGTAACACCAATTCTCTGAAAGGTCAGAATGTGTTTAATAAGTCTTTTAAGATTTATTATGTTACATATATATCTGACATTTACTTTGTGCAGGATGATGATGTTTCGTGGTGGGTTGACTCTGGAGCAACAATTCATGTGTGTAAAGATAGAAGCTGGTTCAAGACCTACAAGTCAATGAATGATGGTTCTATTCTTCACATGGGAAACGAGTCAACTGCCCTGGTGCATGGAAAAGGATCTGTTGATTTGAAGTTTAGTTCTGGAAAGATTGTTTCTTTATTTAATGTTTTACATGTTCCTGATATTAGAAAGAATTTGGTTTCTAGTAGTGTTTTGAATAATTGTGGTTACAAAGAGGTTATTGAATCTGATATGTTTGTTTTATCTAAAAATGGTGTGTTTATTGGTTTTGGTTATTTATGTAATCAAATGTTCAGACTTAATATTGTTCATGATAATATTGATTCTGCTTTTATATCTACATCTAAACTTTATGATTCAAACTTGTGGCATGCAAGACTTGGCCATGTACATTTTAAAAGGATGCAAGATATGTCTAAGGATGGGTTAATTCCAGCCTTTGATGTGAACACTGAAAAGTGTAAAACTTGTATGTTGAACAAGATAACTAAGAAACCTTTTCAAGGAGTAAAACATGAAACTAAAGTTTTGGAGTTAATTCACAGTGACCTGTGTGATTTACATGCTACTCCCTCTTTGGGGAATAAGAAATACTTTGTGACTTTTATTGATGATGCTTCTAGGTTTTGTCATGTTTATTTATTACATTCTAAAGATGAAGCATTAGATAAATTTAAAGTATTTAAAACTGAAGTTGAATTGCAACAAAGTTCCCTGATCAAAAGATTAAGGACTGATAGGGGATGTGAGTACATGGATACTCTGTATTTTCAGTCTGTTGGTATATCCATGAAACGACTGCCCCTTATACTCCTCAGCAAAATGGTATTTCTGAAAGGAAAAACAGGGTGCTGAAGGAGATGGTTAATTCCATGTTGTCCTATTCAGGGCTGAGTCAAGGATTCTGGGGTGAAGCTATGTTAACAGCTTGCTATTTATTAAATAGGGTTCCCAACAAAAGGAACAAAGTTACCCCTTATGAACTTTGGACTAAAAAGAAACCTAACCTTAATTATCTTAGGATATGGGGTTGTAGGGCTGTTGTAAGACTTCCTAATCCAAAGCAGAAAACTTTGGGAGAAAGAGGCATTGAATGCATCTTTGTTGGATATGCTGAGCATTCCAAGGCATATAGGTTTTATTTTATAGAACCTAATGAGTCTGTTTCAATTAACTCAATAATTGAATCAAGGGATGCACTATTTGATGAGAACAGATTCTCATCTATCCCTAGACCAAGTCAAAGGATTCCAAATGGAACCAATGACAATGGTGTTTCAGAGGTTCCTGCTGATGAGGTTCCTGCTGAGGTTGTGGAACAACAACCTGAACCTGAGCTCAGAAGGAGCAATAGGGTGAGGACTCCAAAGTCATTTGGACCTGAGTTTCAATTATACTTAATTGAAGGTACAAGGAGTGAGGTCTCTGACCAATACTCTTATTGCTTCATTGTGGAGGATGATCCCAAAACATTTGAAGAAGCAATGAAGTCCCAGGATGTTGCTTTCTGGAAAGAAGCAATTAATGATGAGATGGACTCTATCATGGGCAATAACACTTATGTGTTGACTGATCTACCACCTGGTTGTAAACCTTTAGGTAGCAAATGGATTTTCAAAAAGAAAATGAAGGTAGATGGAACTGTTGAAAAGTTCAAGGCAAGATTAGTTATTCAAGGCTTTAAACAAAAGTCAGGAATAGACTATTTTGATACTTATGCTCCAGTGGCACGTATCAGTACCATAAGATTGCTAATTGCTTTGGCATCAATTCACAATCTGATTATTCATCAGATGGATGTGAAGACAGCTTTCTTGAATGGTGATTTAGATGAGGAGGTTTACATGAACCAACCTCAGGGCTTTATCATGCCTGGCAATGAAAACAAGGTGTGTAAACTGATTAAGTCTCTTTATGGACTAAAACAGGCACCTAAGCAATGGCATCAAAAGTTTGATGAAGTGGTTTTGTCTAGTGGTTATTTACTTAATCAAGCTGACAAATGTGTATATAGCAAATTTGATGAATCTGGTAAAGGAGTCATTATTTGTCTATATGTTGATGACATGTTGATCTTTGGCACTGACCAAAATCAAGTTGATCTTACAAAAGAATTTTTGTCATCAAAGTTCTCCATGAAGGATATGGGGGAGGCAGATGTTATCCTTGGCATTAGGATTAAACATGAAAGTAACAAAATTTCTATCTCTCAGTCTCATTACATTGAGAAGGTGTTAAAGAAATTTAATTACTTTGATTGTACTCCAGTGAGTACCCCTATGGATACAAGTAAGAAGCTAATGCCTAATACTGGCAAAGCTGTATCTCAACTTGAGTATTTTAGGGTGATTGGCTGCTTGATGTATGCCATGACTTGTACAAGGCCTGATATTGCTTTTGTTGTGGGCAAACTGAGCAGGTATACTAGTAATCCTAGTGCTCATCATTGGCAAGCAATTCAGAGGGTCTTTAAGTATTTGAAGAGAACTATGGATTATAGTCTCTCATATACTGGTTATCCTTTAGTATTAGAAGGATACACTGATGCAAGTTGGATCAGTAACACTGAAGACAATTCGTCTACTAGTGGCTGGGTATTTCTACTTGGTGGAGGTGCAATTTCCTGGGCATCCAAGAAACAAACTTGCATTACCAGTTCAACCATGGAATCTGAATTTGTGGCTTTAGCTGCTGCTGGCAAAGAAGCTGAATGGTTGAAAAACTTGCTTCTTGAGATTCCATTGTGGTCTAAACCTATAGCACCTATTTCTATCCGTTGTGATAGTGCTGCTACATTGGCAAAGGCTTATAGCCAGATGTACAATGGGAAGTCTAGACACTTAGGTGTTAGACATAGCATGATTCGTGAGCTTATCATGAATGGGGTGGTATCTATAGTGTTTGTTAAATCTCAACAAAACTTAGCTGATCACTTGACGAAGGGTTTGGCTAGAGACTTGGTTTTGAAGTCTGCTAAAGGGATGGGTTTAAGTCCAACTTAGTCACTGAATGCAAGGATACCCAACTCCCTTCTAAGGAAACTTGGAAGCTGAGTTCAATGTGGAAAGCTGATCATTTAGTGGACTGAAGCACATGTATCACAAACATCCCAAGGTTGTACTTATTACCTGCTGAAAGGAGGATGAAGTCTTCACTTCTTAATGGTTAATTTTCTTTGAAAAAGTGTTAAGCAGGAGCATGAATTAAAGATGAACCACCTATGTAAATGTTGAAGTTTTGCGGCTTCAGGAAGCTTTGGACTTTTAGCTTTTACAACATTTATGAATTGGATATGGACACATGGCTTGTATAGTGTCAGGAGTATTTAAGTGTTTGAAAACTTGTGTGTATTTATCTTCAGGTATTCAAATGGGTTGAAGGGTTCAATTCTTAGAACACCCTAATTCTCGAATATTTGAACGTATATGTACTAAGATGGAAATTCAATCTTCAAGATATTTTCATTTATGCATTTGTTTTGTTTTATGTTTATTATTTCATGCAAAGGAAGTGAACTAAATTTGAAGAGGATTGTTGGAAAATTTAGTGCACTTGAGGGATTAATTCACACTTGGTAATGGGTTTGGAGGTACGAAGTGTACACCTATTTGGTTACTGAATTCCCTGACTCAAGAGTGGTTATATGTTGTTTCAGTTGATAGTATGATTCTATTGACTGTGGATACTGCTGTCAGTTTCCACTGCTAGTGTTATTTTACCACTGACAGTTTCCACTGCAAGTGATATTTTACCACTGCTAGTGTTAACATTACCACTGCTAGTGTTATTGTTTTCACTGTTAACCACTGATTCCTAATATTATGGAAAATATTATGATATAATTAATGGGCCGTTAATTATACAAAATTCCATGGGCTAGGGTTTGAGTAAACTCTATTATAAATAGAGGTCATAACTGATTTGCATGGAGAATAAGGAGACAAACCCTAAACACTTCTATACGCATCTGGTTCTTGGTTTGTGCCTAAAACAAGAACTTCACTTGGTCTTATCCCATAGAGATATTCGTGTAACCCAGGCATAGGGTCGAATAGTTTCTATTGGAAAGTGATACCACGATTTCAAGTAAATATCTGATACCTTTATTGATTATCTTAACCCTAATCTGAGAACCGTTATACAAGTAACAACCAACAGTGATCACAAGGACACTCTTTTGGTTTTAAATATAAAAGAAACTCTGTTAATTAGTTTATATGGCTAGAGGTAAAAATGAATAAGACAATGTGAAAAACATTGGGAAAAGTGGAGTTAAGTGTGTGTTTTTTGGGTTGTTTTTTTCTTCTTTAATTTTTTTATAAAATCTATATATATATAATAAACGAAAATCTTTTGAATCTCCCGCTTACTAAATTTACGTGACTAATGATGTCATAAAATACTTGCAAAATTCATCTCCCTATTTCATTTTCCAATTTTTAAATTTAAATTTTTATGTAACATATTTGCATGTTTTATCGCATACACTTGATTTTAACCCATGCTTTTGATTATGTAGTCGAATCTAACCAGGTTTGTAACTAACCAATTGTATATTTTATTTGCATATTTCTGATTTTCATTATATAGTCGATTTTAATTAACTATGTCACCGATCATACATAGATAGATTCTATATTTTAATGATATTCATGATCGTTGATTGTAATCATCTTTCATGATTAAATGTTTTTTAATCAATATATATATATATATATATATATATATATATATATATATATATATATATATATATATATATATAAAGTTCTAGAGAAAAGTCCACTTTTGTAGAAAAGTGAGAAAAAAAGTTATAGGGTTTAATTTGAAAAATCTCAAACTTTATGGGTATGTTTTGAAACATACCCCCACCCCCACCCCCCGCACCCCCCCGAAATTTTTTTTTCCCGCCAAAAAAAATTATTTTGGGGCAAAAAAATTTTTTTTTTTTTTTTTTGCCAAAAATTTATAACCCTGATGCACCGTTTTTTTTTTAGTGCATCTCAGTTATAAAAATTGGTGCATCATAGTTATAACTGAGATGCACCAATTTTTATAACTGAGATGCACTAAAAAAAAGGTGCACCTGGGTTATAAATATTTGGCTAAAAAAAATTTTTTTTGACCAAAAATTTTTTTTTTTTTTGGCGGGAAATTTTTTTTTTCGGGCGGGGGGGGGGGGGGGGGGTGGGGGGTAGGGTGCGAATTTACAAAACCTCCTTAAAGAATGAAGGAAAATACAATTAGGTCTCTGTAGTTTTGTGTGAAAAATAAGAGGGGAAGAAGAGGCTGATTTGTACACTTTTCTACCAAAGTGGACTTTTTTCATGAACCCACATATATATATATATATATATATATATATATATATATATATATATATATATATATATATATATATATATATATATATGATTTTCATGATATTCGTCAATGATTATGCATAGATCAAATGTTGATGTGTTGGATTCATCGTAGGATAAAGTTAATCAGCTTTGTGATCGATTAATATAGTTGAAACGCCGTACCAATTTCATTGAATATTGGATCCCTGAATCTTGTACACTAAATGTAAATTTATAGTTGCGTATCACTAGTCTAAACTCATATATCAGTTGGTTATTAATTGCTAAAATGTTAATTTGTATTAATACTTTATTTTTTGTGTATTATTGCTAATATTGTTATTTATAAAATGGTTTTAGTGGTTATTTAGACTAGATCTCATTTTTACAACTTTAAGTTTGATCTCACATAAACCCTCCCATACATACATACATACATATATATATATATATATATATATATATATATATATATATATATATATATATATATATATATATATATATATACACACACACACACACTAGCTTCATAACCCGCCCGATGGGCGGGTACGCTTCATCAAATTGTTTGTCGAATTTTTTTACGTGTAAAATAAATAATTAATAAGTCAAATATATTGAATGCAATAAATTGAGAATCATAAATATATTGATCATGTATTATACATAGAAATAACAATTATAAGTATCATAATAAATTAATTACGTAAGGGTTATTCATATGGGAAATAAGACTTCTTTGTAGACCACGTTTGTTGTGTAGTTAGCATATTCGCCATCTTTGTCGCAATAAAGAATCTTCGGACCTTTCTTCATCTTCACCCTTGAAACAACAAACATATAGTTGTCCGTGTGAGAAGGTTCGCTCTATAATATTTTTTAACAAAATCTAATTGGACGTAAGTAAATAATGAATAACGGCAAATATGTCAAACAAAAATAATGAAAAAAATAGACAGTGTTTCATGTATTATATGTTAAAAGAAAAATGATAAGTAACCTATCTTATTTATAACATATAAGATCATTTGAGGACCAAACTTTTTTTACATACCAAGGGACTAATCTCCACCCTACATCTTTCATCCATATTTATTTGATCTAATGGATGAGATTAATCCCAACAATTTAAAAAACCACTTTGATCTTTTTTTTTCAAATATTAATATTTTTCAAACCGTTAATCCTTAAGCGAAAAAAAATATACCGTTACGCCGGACATTTAATTATTTTTCTATAGATAGGCACTTTGACATATTTTCGACAAAAATTTTTTTTTTCATTTTTTTCACTTTTTTTCGTGCCCGAAAAAATCATATATGATATTACATATCATATCATATATGATATGTAATATCATATATGATATGATATGTAATATCATATATGATATTTTTTCGGCCACGAAAAAAAAACGTGAAAAAAAGATTTTTTTTAATTTTTCGAAAGTATATCAAAGTGCCTGTTTATAGAAAGATAATTAAATGCCCGTCGCGATGGTGTAATTATTTTCGCTTAACGATTAACGGTTTAGGAGATATTTAAATTATAAAAAATGGTGAAATATTAAAATGTTTTTAATCTCAACGATTGATTTCTTTTTTAGATGGATGGTGGAGATAAGTCCCTTGGTATGTGAGGAATGTTTGGTTTGTAGAATAACTCGACTCTATCTATAATTAGTACTAACTGTTTCTCGAAGTGTCTCAAACAATAACATGTTCTAAGAATCAAAATTGTATCCACAAAAATGAATAATTTCAATACATGTCACGAAAGAATTAAGTACAAAGTAAAACAATGAAGCTCAAGCTAGACCTCGACATGAGTAACGTTCATGTTTTCCTTCCGGTTAACCAAGAGTCCAAGATGTTAAACTGTAATTCTAATGATAACTATTGGAATCATCATTACTGGACTCAACTGCAGAATCATCAATCACTGGAATCCCTGACCTGCAAATATCCAAAATTTTATCTATGTGTTCACTACATGATTCTATTGTTGTAAACTCAAATATTTTTAGAAACACCCGGGTATCAATTTATTTGTTTATTGAGTAGTATATAATCATGCAAGAGACCGATTAAATAGTGCACAACATGTTGATTATTTCTATACAGTGGATACACTTTATTTCCTCAAAAAATGACCATATTTGTCTTTATATAATAGAAAGCATAAAATGCATACACAAGTGTGATTGTGATATGTTATAGTATAAATTTAGCTTTGCATGCGTAGATAAACCTCCGAATACATGCATTCAACAGTTAATATATAATACGGGAAATTATAAGGAACATACATTACTAAAATCATCATGAGCAACCAAGTCCCCTAACAAATATAGATTGTCCATAACCGCTGGTGAATTCAGCATGTCCATAACCTTCAAAACGTTCATCTTTCATGAAAAAAAAAAGACCTCAAAAGCTTTTCACCAACTTCCTTGAAAAAATTAATAACCTCAAGGATCATATCAGGTACCAATTCTACCCACCTAACATTTATCAAAACTTCATGACAAAACCGCCCTGCATCGTGCTATGTATCAACTCTATGTCAAATTATGTTGCTTCTATCCAAGGAAACGATCATCAGCTTGCCAAAGTTGGATAACGGACAGCCTAAATAAATAACACAAAGTCAGCAGTCGCATACATTAAAAAACTGGCTAGAACCTAAAACATTTTTGACCAGTTGTATTGCTAGTCTAACCCAGTCAGTTCAGGAGCTCTGAAAAATGAGTCAGTTTACGGGCCATGAATTTGTTTGGCACATGAACAATGTCCAAATTTGGGTAAGTATCTCACAAGTACTAAACTCAGATGATATTTAGGATTTGTAGTGATCTAAAAGGCTATAAAACTTGAAACTTTAACTGCGCAAACTAAATTTTCTAAAATCAGTGAGAACTGATGAGGGTAACTTTTCGATCTTCTCCTTATGGATTCTATAGTAAGGTTTCTTAGTACTACTGTGCCATTGTGAACTACTTTTGGTTTCTGCAATTGGGTTCAAACAAAACTGTATTCTTAGATGCTACAACTTTAGATAGATATAGCCTTAGCTTGATTTGATATATCAAACATGATGCTACATATACATTAACATTCTTATTTGCAACTACATGTGCATTTTCCCCGAGTCATGCATTAAAAATTATTTACACAATTTATTTCCAGTCAAATTCTTCAATCAATCATGATGCATGGTAAACAGGCCCAGTTACATGGTTACATGAATTTTAACTTCAACGATACCAATTAACACATCTTTAACTCTTAATGCATATTACATATGAATACTTAAAGGGATTAAAACCGGGTAAAGCCCTATCTTTTTAGAAGGTTGGTGTGGCCACTTCATGATTATTAAGCGCAAACACACTTAAATTATATACTCGTAGTTGCTAATGCTTTTTAGTTTTAAGGTTGTCCGAATGGATGAGCTAATTCTAAGTATTAACTTCATAAAAAATAAAAATAAAGACATGTATATACACTTATACTTATGAGTTACAGACTCCGTAATAAAATTTAATAATTAATCATTGAAACATATAATTTATTTTCTTTTAGAAGATATATAGATATACTTGAGAAAATGCCCATTATTTTGCTTAAGGTGTGTTCAGCTAAGCTTATAAAATGTCTAAGTTTTAGCAAACATTCATTTCTTAGGAGAACTTATACGGACATGATAGAAAACATAACTAAATAGATTATTTCATAATCACAAACAACTTACTACCGAACCCAATACGATTACAATATTTTTGAGCTTAACTAATACCTTGGATGCTATATAGATTATTAAACTTAGATGAGACCAAAATAAAATTACATCCACTTGACGGTTTAATGAATTGGTGCTATAGAAACCAAGCCAACTTTGAGCATTTATGTGACTTTTAGTCAAAGTGTGTGTCACTTTTTAAGCATATTGTATGTGACAACTCTAATAATTACACCAATGGGTTCAGGTTAAAAAAAACAAACCTGAATAGTAAGTGTAAGAGATGCCATCAATGGCTTATATTTCTTGACTCTGGTAATAAGGAAAAGATCAAAAAAATCTGCAAACATTAACAGAAATATCAATCCTAAAATCTAAGATTTAGCAAATAACCATTTTTTTGGAGAACTTAGAGGGGTGTTTGGCAAGTCATGACGGAGATCCTAACATATTTAGATCATTTTATGAGTTACCACAATACTATACTTCCTACATGTATTAGTTTAATCTACTTATTCAAACTCCATATTACCTACGAATAAGCGTCTTGTTGCAATGTGTTTGCATTTCTATTTTTCATTGGCATAAGCATAAGCGTCCGGCTAGTAGAGCTTCCCCATTGCACATGTAACATTGACAGGTAAAACATGTCTAAGGACTCACTTTAGCCTACCACTTCCAATAGGTACTTACATTTCACTTACGGTGCTATTGTAACACTTTTGAGAAAAAAATCACTCCACCTCGATTGCAGCTTTTAATAAAGCATATACTGCTACCTGTAATACAACATCAACTTATGATTCCTACTGATGTGATAGTTTTCAATCTAATAAAAATCACGAAAAAAAAGATGAGGCGTTTTAGAAGAATATAAGTGCCATTTGAGGTCTCTGAATGTTTTTTTTAAGTTTAATGTCTCGTGGCATGATAAATGTCAACAACGAAACATATAATATTTTTATGTATTACCCTCCCGCTATTCAAGATTGATAAAATGTAGCGTACTAATGTAGTCAACAAAAGGTTGTATGGTCTAGATTTTTCTATATTTAGATCATTTTATGCCAATCTATGAAAATAACTATTTTTACAGCTATGTTGAACACTCTAACCTTTGTCTCAAAAGCATTTTTGTGCTAAAGGAACATACCTCCTGACTTGCATCCAATTCATATCCATTCTTTGCAGCCATGGCTTTTGCGATCCCTACATATTCCTGGATTGCAAACATGAAAGTGAGAGGATTGTTTCCAAGTATAAAAAATTACATCAAATGGACCATGTTTCAGAGTAAATTAATATACATAGCTTGTTAACCTGCTTAAAAAGTAGCATTAGCATGATAAAAGTTACATAATATTGGGTCGTACCTACTGATGAGGTTCCTTACAAAAGTGTTTTGAGCTTGTCAATAACTTTTCTTATTGTAGCATTTTCTTCTAAAACATGCTGCTCCATGAAACCTTCTAGAACCAAACAGACTTTTGAAAACCCCTTTAGATGCGAGCTTTGACACACCTGGCATCAACACCATTGATTGCACGAATCGATAACACGTGCTTCACAGAACACTGTTAAAAACCATGAAAAATAGTCGTTAGATGTACAACTATATTATGTTTTTATAACACATAATGCAATAACCAAGTTCACGCTATGCCATACACCCATTGTAGTTGATTTTTTTTCATGGAGGAATAACTTCTGGTACTGATGAGATGTCCAATTTGAGATGGGACGGAGGCAGAATCACAGCCTTTAATAAAAACAAAAGTCATTAAACTTGATATAGAAAAATAAAGAAACATTACAAAAATGACATCATTAACATAAAAAATAAAATAAAAAACCTTTATTAGCTATTCTGAGGCAATTCATCTAAAACTTTACGAATTCATCAAACCCATTGTAACTGGAATCAAACATATGACCATTAATCAAATAAAATAAACAAATTACGATAACGATAAAAAGGAAGAAATAGATGGAACCAAAACAATAATGTAAAGTAGCATAGCTATACCAGTAGGAAGTTGCTCCATTGAAATGACTCGATCGTCAATCCAATGTTGAGAGCCCATTCACTACCTTTAAGAAAAAACTAAATAATCAGAAGAATATAAAGACATAAGACATACCAAAGCTCGTTCACCAAGTAGTATGTGTACATGTAAGCGTCGATACGACCTCTTCCATGATCCTTGAGTCTTGGAGACACTCACTATGATAACTGAGGAATTGAGCTCCGCTACATATGTTGTTAGGAGATAGTCTCCATTGATATATCAATAGCCGTCACCATCATCTTCAAACAAAAAACCTTCAATTTCACCTGCAGTTACGCGTGAAAGAGGCAAGAATTATTTTTTTTCAATAACTTAGCTTAAATTATAAAAATGATTGAACACGTTTAAAGATTGAAAAAACCTGGAGATTTGTTATTCAACGTCAGAAAGATCCATACCCGTCGATCCATTAGTGCCTCAATTCAAAAAGGCGGCATGAATGCCGATTCAAACCAAGATGGCATACATAAAGAATTTGTCTTCATATAAAAGAAATGCTGGAATCAATATGATATAATAAAAGCTGATATACTTAAGTTTTCCAAAAAGCATTTTCAAGATATAATTAGCATTAAAAAAAAGCTTCAACACTGTTTCTCAACAAGCAAGTACTAAAGGAAATGCAGAAATACAGGAAAAAAAATTGCAATTAGCTTACATTTTCATTACTGCTAAGGCAAGCTAGAAATGGCTTACCAGATAAGATGGTGTTTTCCATCTACGTCATTTTCTATCTGCTCTTCAACATGTCCCGATCTTTGCTAAAACACACAAAAACATTGGTTTATTCATGATCTTATTAATTAAAAAAGGATTGAACAAACACTTATTCTAGTTTACCACATAGTGTGAATATGGTCAAGTTTCAGCATTCACAGCATGCTTCTCCCATCGCTGCAAGTCAGATTCATAGTTTGAAAGTTTCGTGGATTTTTTCTTTGGATCCTGGAACATGGCACCATCAGTTAAGGCAAACACCTGAACAAAGTTCAAACTTGAAAGGAATTAATATAAGATAAGAATAGTCATAGTCATAGAAATATTACAATTACTACATAATAAATAACCCTCTAATAACACAATCATCTAAAAATGTTGCCAATGCTATTCGTATCTTTAACATCACAACATGTCCACATCGCACATATACATAAGTTAATCAAGCAACAAACCTTAAAAAGGTACAAAAAATTAAACCATGCCTCATTATTTTTCCAGCCATTTTATCAAACGATAGTATGAATCAAGAATACACATTATAAACAACCATTATTTTGAAAAAGAATGTAAACGATTAACTACCTTCATAAGTGAGCTTAGTAGGAGGCACATCACCATAAACTCGGATCCAAACACGATGGACAATATAGTCGATCTCTATGTGGGTTTTAGAATTATATTTAATTGAAGATAATGAGATTTTGTGAACTTATGCTTAATGGTGATTCGATCAAACAAATCGGTGTAAGTATGAATTTCCATAGATTATGCGTTTTTGGGATTGAAGAAATGATTGTCTATTGATTGGTGTAAGTTTAGCAGTGGTTATGATTTTAGGTTATTGTTTTTTAAGTATAATTTCAGAATATTGTTTGATCGAATATTGGTTGATGGATCTTGTGAATATTGTTTGATCGAATATTGGTTGATGGATCGAATATGGTTGTGGATTGAAGTTGTTGCTGTGATTTTTGGTTAGCGTTGAATGATAAACTAAATGTGATTGTATCAACTGATGGATCTTGTGAATGATTAAAGTGAAATGTGTTCTGAATTTTGAATGAATCGTTTAGAGAGAAGGCTGATTTTTAAGGGAGTCATTAAAGTTACTAAAATTGTGTGAATGTTGGAAAATGCTTAGTCAAATGCTGCAATAATTAAGAGATTACATTTTGATTAATGCATTCGATTTTAAGCATGTATATTATGTTTTCAATGCATTAAACACAAACACTCAAGTGCTCTAGTGGTTGACACTCTTATTTGTTGTACGACAGGTCAAGGGTTCGAGTCCCTTAAGTGACATATTTTTTAAAAATTATGGATTTATGTATGAAAAGTGTGTGCCATGTAGGCAATGACATGGCAGCGAGTTGAATATTTGGCAATTAGGTGGCATTATTAGAGGTTTGTGACGTGACATGGTTAGCCTATTATATATATATATATATATATATATATATATATATATATATATATATATATATATATATATATATATATATATATATATATATATATATATACATACACATACATACATACATACATACATACATTTTGGGTCACTGAATTCCCCAATCTTCTTCTGACAAGGATTTGAACGTAAAATAACCTAAGTGTAAACAAGTCACTGAGTGAACAGTAACTCAGTGAGTCATCTTCAGGATGCTTAGACCGAGCCTAAGAAGAAAGGTTCTTCATTCTGTGAGGCAAAACTCAGTGAGTGTGATCTAAGCCAAGAAGAAGGTGATGGGTTCAGTGAGGATGACCATAACTCACTGAACCCCAAGACTCCTCAACAACTATCATGGTACTGAAGACTGATTACTTGAAGACTGAAGTTTTGGCGGGACTGGGCGGGAAAGTTTGAGCTGTTTCACTAAAGTTCTTTATCACTTTAAGGTCAAACTTTCCCCAAATGGTTAAAACCAGGTTGTCATCAAAAAGCACCTTTTGGACTTAACCCAAAGAAGTTTCCCTTGCCAGAGAATAAAATATATCAAGATTTTATTAAGGAACGCTTAGGTCCATTGTATAATAGAGTTGTTCACATTTGTGTATAAATAGGTAGCATAAGTGAGGAGTAAAAGTTGACAAGTTTGTGCAATTAATGCAAAGCATTCACAAACGACTTTTACTCCTCCAAAGAACGACATAGCCCCTGAGATAGCTCAGTGGGTCCTTAGTTGTCACTCAAACATTGTTTTGAGTTTAGAGAGGAGTCAGTACCACACTTGTCATTTTCAATCCCAAGTGTTATTCCGCAAACACTTGGGTACGATTCTTTTTGATTAACTTCTAATAAAGAATTAAACGTTGAAAATATTGTTTCTTATCTTTACGTTGCTTTATTGTTAATCATTATATTCATATGAGTTAAAATTCATATAACTTGGTTCATTATCCTTTTAGTTGTTGTTAACCAAGTAAAAGGGACCAACAAGTGGTATCAGAGCCTCTGGTTTGTAAAACTTTTCCAAATCTGTTTTCAAAACTGAAAGAGTGCTCAAAAAGTTTTTAAAACCTTGATCCCACCATGGCTGACTCAGATGTTCCCCAACTTGTCGACAAAAAGGGTGGAAGTTATTCAGCAACTGCCCCTCGACTTGAAGTTGGAAAATTCAACAAGTGGAAAAAATGAATGCTTTGCTACTTAACTGGGATGGAACCTTATTATATCAAATTGATTAATGATGGTCCATTTGTCCCAACAACTGCCCAATGTTTAGTCAAACCTGAAGCCCAATGGACCCCAGATGAAAGGAGGGTGGTCAATCAGGACCAGCGCCTAAAAAGCATCATTATATCATGTCTTCCTGACGATATAATGGAATTAGTGATTAACTGTCCCACTGCCAAGCAGACATGGACTGACCTAGTTCATAGCTATGAAGGGCCTTCTGATACAAAACAGAATAGAATCATGGACCTGAAGCTTGAATTCAATACCTTCAGGGCCAAGGATTCTGAAAGTCTCTCTGAGACTTATACTCGGTATAAGACCCTCCTGAATGAGCTGACCAATGATGGTTTTATCCTGTCAAAGCATGAAATCAATGTTGGCTTTGTCAACAGTCTCCCTGAGAAGTGGTTAAACTTCTCTCAAGGATTGAGAAATGCAAACCACATTCAGAACCTTGAGCTCCCTGCTATTTATGGGAAGTTTGTCTATGAAGACAATCTTATAACCAGGAGATACCCTGGTAAAGCTCAGGAGACCAAAAAGGCCTTGACAATTTCACCTATATCAACTGCTTTCTATTCCAATGGTGTTGTGCAGGATTTCCAAGATGATTCTGATGATGAGGTTGACCAAAGAACCAGTGAGGAGTACCTAAATGATCTTCAAATTGAATTTCATGAAAGGGCACTCCTTGCAAATTCAAAAAGGTTTTTTAAGAAAAACAAATTTCCCTCTAAAGCAAATGAAAACACTGAGTGTTCTAAATGTGGCAAAAAAGACCATTTTGCAAAAGATTGTTTTTAAAAAACAACCTCAGAACCATCTTTCAAGTTTTCAGGAAACAACTCTTTTTCAGGACCCAACAAATTTTAACCTAAGTTGCTTCAATCAAGTCAAAGATTTGAAAAAACCCCTCAAATTGACTTTGAAGCCAAGTATAGGAAGGCCAAAGCCAAACTTGCCCTCCTTTAATCATCCTCATCAGTCACTCAGCTACCTCAGGCTCCAAAGCCTCCTCAGGCCAAGAACAAAGGGCTTGTTGCTGAAACCTTTGACTGGGATGATGTTGAAGTGTCCTCTGATAATAATGAAGAAGTTCATGTCAGTGCCCTGATGGCCCTATCAGATGGCAACAAACTTGCTGTAGGAAAGAGTCATGCAAGAAATGGAGAATGGGTTAACATCACAATGAGAAAGGTAAACATTTTACTTTCTATGGATGATGATGCTGATTGGAAATCTTACTTAGATTATATTAATGCTGATCTTAAGTATGTTGAAGAGCAAACACTTAATTTGTTTTCAGAATTTAACAAACTGAGTTTTGAATTAAATCAATGTAGAGATGAACTACTTGCTTTGAAACAAGCTAAGCTTGAAAGTGTTACACTTCAAATTCAAAATTCTGAACTTGTAAAACAAAACCAAGCTCTTCAGGAAGAACTTAAGAAAGAAAAGGCTGTTATTTGGAAATGGACTCAAAAAAACCCAAAACTTTATGAAACACTGAGTTTCACACCCAGCACCAAAAAGGTGGCCATGGGTGAAGATCAACTCACTGAAGAGTCTGGGGAAAGTAGCCATTCAACAACCTTTTTGTCAACCAGCATACTCTCTAGCAAAGAACTTGCTCCTAAACCTAGTGATTGGGTTGAAAGAAACAATCCTGAAAGTAAGCTGCCAAATTTTAACACTAGAAGAATCCTGGAGCCTGAAAGTCAGGCTATCAAGGAGCTGCTAGGAGTCACTGATGAACTTAGTCCTACTGAGTCCATCACTGAGTCTAAGTCTGATTCACCACTCCCTCCACTAAAACATCTTCATGGAGCAGAACCCAATTCTGACCTTGCACCATCAGTCTATCAACCCCATTCTCCTAAAGAGAAATCAGGGTTAGGAAAGACTATTCTAAAAAGAGCTACTCCTGCACCCACTGAACACCACAAACCTTCAGTACCTACTAAAGTGAAACCTGAAAGCACTGATTCAAAATTTGATCAGCTTGCTGAACTTGTCAGGATGCTGAGTGAGAAAATTGAGTCCACTGAAAAACCTTCTGACTCAAAATTGAAAAATCCATCAGTATCCTCAAGTTCTTCCAAACCAAAAACCACACCCATACCTTCAGGGAGATGTGAGCTGTGCAATTATCCTAATCACAGCACTGATAAATGCTACAGAGTCCTGTTCTACATGATATGCAAACAAGAGGACCACAGGACTTGTGATCACATCTCTCACACTGATTCTTTAAAAGCACAAGGTCTATACAAAACCCAAGGCTATCAGTATGCCACGCCTTCCAAACAAAGACTGAAGGCTAAGCCTTTCTTACCATATCCTCACTGTGGTTTCAATGATCATCTTCCTGATGATTGTATGATGAATAATTGCTATGACATCTGTGGAGATCCCTCCCATGAAACCAAAGGACATGACAAGATCATTCAGTCTAGAAGGAAAACCCCCACCAACACTTCTCAGTCAACTGAAGCATCAAACTCCACAAAATGTAAAACATGTGAAAGCTCAGTACACACAACTTCAGACCATGATTCATTAGCTATATTCAAAAAGTCCCTGAGGACTAAGCCCACTAGAAAGTGGTCAACAAGAAAAACTAACCCAGTTTACTGTTTGTGCAGAAACACATCAGGGATCCTACCTGGCACCTCGATAGTAGATGCTCTAGGAGTATGACTGGTGTGAAAAGTTATCTGCACAAATATGTGGAAGAACCAGGACCCAAAGTAGTATTTGGTGATAACTCATCAGCTCCTACTGAAGGTTATGGTTCAGTAAACTGCAATGGTATAATTTTTACAAGAATAGCTTATGTCAATGGTCTCAAGTACAACCTGATAAGTGTTTCCCAAGTATGTGATGCCAAATACATAGTTCAGTTTGATGAAAAGAGAGGGACCATCTTTAATGTCAATAAGGAAGTAGTGTTGATTGCTCCCAGGAGGGATGATGTCTATGTTCTAGACATGTCATCCCTGACTCAAAATGGGACTTGTCTATTCTCAAAGGCAAGTGAAACAATCAACTGGCTATGGCATAGGAGACTCTCTCATCTCAATTTCAAGAGCATCAACAACCTGGCTAAACAGAACAAAGTTCTGGGCCTTCCATCCCTGGTGTATACCAAAGACAAGCCTTGTTCTGCTTGTGAAAAAGGAAAACACCACAGGGCATCATTCAAAACCAAACAAACCTTTTCCATCAAAAGCTGTCTACATCTTCTTCATATAGACCTTTTTGGACCTGTCAGTCCAATGTCTATCCACCATGAGAAGTATACTCTGGTCATAGTGGATGAATACTCAAGATACACTTGGGTTTACTTCCCGACCAAAAAGAGTCAGGCAGCTGAAACTATCATGTCATTTGTCAAAAACATTGAAAATCAAAATGATGTCAAAGTTAAACAAATTAGAACTAACAATGGCACTGAATTCAAAAACCAAGACCTAGAGTGTTTTTGTGATGAGAAAGGAATTTCTCAAAATTTCACTTCTCCCTATACTCCTGAGCAAAATGGAGTAGCTGAAAGAAGAAATAGAACACTCATTGAGGCAGCAAGGACAATGTTAAATGGCTCAGTCCTCTCAAAACATTTCTGGACTGAGGCAGTCAAAACAGCTTGCTACACTCAAAATAGGTCAATCATTGTGAAAAGGCACAATAAGACTCCTTATGAGATATTCAAAGGAAAGATCCTTGACATTAGCTACTTTCATGTATTTGGGTGTCCTGTGTTTATTCATAATCACAAGGATCACTTGGGTAAATTTGATGCCAAAGCTGATGATGGATACTTCCTGGGATATTCTCTGGTTTCTAAAGCCTTCAGGGTGTTCAACACAAGGAGACAACAAACTGAGGAAACTTATCACATTACTGTTGATGAGAGCACTGAATCCATCAGGTTCTCAAATTCCTCAGTTGAAGATATTGGTATTGATGACTCATCAAGGTATCCCCCTGATGAGTATCATCCTGAGAACAACCCCTCAACCCAATACCAAGCTAATGCTGATGTCTCCTACTATATCATCCCTCACAACCTACCTCAACCAACCATTAGTGAGTTCATTAATTGAAACTCAGCAGGTCTCCAATGAGACTGCACCCACAGAACAAATTGTTCAGGAACCCTCATAGCAAGTTGTTCCCACAAATCTCACTGAAGCACATATTGATGAGTCACCTCATGTTCCTGAGCCTGAACCTAATCAGGCTCCTTTAAGCTCAAATTCCTATCCCAAACCTCAGGATAGCTGGACAAGATCCAAAATTATTGAGCTTGTGAACATAATTGGTGAACCCACTGATGGCATGCTCACAAGAAGCATAGCTGCAAAACTCAAAGCAGCCTCTGCCAATATATGTCTTTATGCTGACTATCTCTCTGAGATTGAGCCTAAAAATGTCAAAGAAGCCCTGACTTATGAAAGTTGGGTTCAGGCCATGAGAGATGAATTGGAACAATTTGACAGAAATGATGTCATGACCCTTGTTGAATGCCCCCATGGTGTTTTAATCATTGGTATGAAATGGGTATTCAAAAACAAGACTGATGAGAATGGCACAGTCATCAAAAACAAAGCAAGACTGGTTGCCAAAGGATATAATCAACTGGAAGGTATAGACTATGAGGAAACCTTTGCACCTGTTGCTAGAATGGAAGCCATCGGGATCTTCCTTGCCTATGCAACCTACATGAACTTTAAAGTTTACCAAATGGATGTTAAAAGTGCATTCCTAAATGGTAACATCAAAGAAGATGTTTATGTGCAACAGCCTCCTGGCTTTGAAAGTAGTGAATACCCCAACCATGTCCACAAGCTTAACAAGGCCCTTTATGGACTAAAACAAGCTCCCAGGGCATGGTATGAAACTCTTTCAGCCTTCCTGATCCAAAACAAGTTTGTCAGAGGAAAGATTGACAACACACTCTTCATCTACATAACAAAAAGTGATGTCATCCTGGTTCAAGTGTATGTTGATGACATCATCTTTGGCTCAACAAGTTACAAACTTTGCAAACAGTTTGAGAAACTGATGACCACAAAGTTTGAAATGAGCATGATAGGTGATCTCACATACTTTCTTGGACTCTAAATCAAACAAACTGAAAAAGGATTATCCATTTGCCAAGAAAAATACCTGAGGAACCTACTGAAGAAGTATGAGCTCACTGACTGCTCTTCAGTAAAGACTCCTATGGTTCCTCCAAACAACCTTGAACCTGACCTCACTGGCAAATCAGTGAACCAAACCCAATACAGGGGAATGATAGGCTCCCTGATGTACTTACTTGCATCAAGGCATGATATCCAATTCTTAGTCTGTCTGTGTGCAAGATATCAGGCTGACCCAAAAGAGTCACATCTCACTGCTGTCAAGAGAATCTTCAGGTACCTGAAGGGTACATCAAACCTTGGTTTGTATTACCCAAAATGTTCAGGATTTGATCTCAAAGGGTACACTGACTCTGACTATGCAGGATGCAATATGGACAGAAAAAGTACCTCAGGATCCTGTCAATTTCTTGGTGGTAAACTTGTGTGTTGGAGTACAAAGAAACAACAATTAGTGGCCATGTCCTCAGCTGAAGCTGAATATATGGCTGATGCAGGATGTTGTGCAAATGTACTATAGATGAAGAGCCAACTGAGTGACTATGGCATTCAGTATAAGATGGTACCTATCTTTTGTGATAATACAAGTGCCATAGCCATCTCAAATAATCCAGCACTTCATCAAAGAACCAAACACATTGACATCAGATACCACTTTATCAGGGACCACATCATGAATGGAGAAATTGAATTACATTTCATCCCCACTGAGTATCAGTTAGTTGATATCTTCACAAAACCCTTGGATGAACCCACTTTCACAAGATTGAAAGCTGAATTGGGCATGTTGGACATAGAATCAGGCAACTGATCAAAAGGTGTTCCAACCTGATGTAAATTCTCTAGGTCCCTGATCACATCCTCCCTGAACAACCCTTCAAACCCATTTTTATTGAATGAAAAATCATTCAGGGGGCTCATGATGAAAAATGACATTGAATACCCTAACTAAATGCTCTAAGTACTTAGTTAGTAAATGTCCCAGGTAGGTAACTGATTCCTATTTAATATAGGAATATATGTCGCTTACACAACTGGCATCCACCTTTTGGGCCCCCACATCTCTCTCACCAAACACCACTGAGCATTAAATGCTTTCTCACACACAATAGTTGTGATGATTTTTCTCTGCAAAAGTGCATCATTTGCAGAGCCACACAACTTTTCACCCCATGATGTGAGAGAAAATAGGGGCAATGGGAATCGAGATATTAAATGCGGATATCAAACCCACATTATTATGCCGTTTTGGTTGAATAATAAAAACCGTTGGTATTCGCAACATCACTACCCTAATTCCCACCCTATAAATACCCCCCACAAAGAAGAACACACACATGCTTTCAAAACCTTAACAAAACTCTTGCAAAATTATTTCAAGAATCAATTTGTCTTCAAAAACTCTATGTGCTTCTTCTTTGATCAAAACCGGACCTTTTATCAAACAAAAATGGCTTCTTCAAAGGTCATCAAATACGCACCCAATGTGGATTTCCAAATGGAAAGCGTAGAACTCACCAAAAATAATGTGGCGGGGAACTTTGCCTACCCTGAAGGGTTCCCTGAATACAGGGATGTGGTGAAGTTCCTACAAAATTGTTTTCTCACCACCACATTCATAAAAACCCCCTCAGTCATCTATCATGACTACTTGAGGGATTTTTGGTGCACAGTGGTGGTTGAAAACCCTGATGCACCAAAGGATGCCACAATCAAGTTCTTAGTCAAGAATGGAACAAATTTCCTTACTCTTAACTATAAGACCTTTGTCAAAGCCACATGCCTTGACTTTGCTGAGAGCTCTGCCACCCAACCTACTGAAGAGGAAGTTAAGGAACTTCTCTTGAGACTTGGGCCCTATGATAAACTTCATCCTGAAGTATCTCTAGGGGCCCTTCTGTCCAAAGCCCCCATCATAAAAACGTGGTTTCCTGCCCCTTGGAGGATTCTAATGACCTTTGTCATTCAGGTTCTTGGGGGAAATAAATCCTCAACTGAGCAACTAAACACTACTCAATCAATGATAGTGTTTTGTCTCATGGAGGGTAGAAAAATTGACCTTGGAGAAATAATCTTCAGGGACCTCATAGCAAAGTTAGGGGGAATTCTAGGCAAAAACTCATGTCATATCCTAGATTCATTTCCTGTGCCCTACAAGACTTGCTTGGGTCTGAGTATGCTAAGCCTGATGTAATAGGCTTTCAGCCTGATGTCTTACACAAGGCTAATTACTCACGTGACCCTCTTGAGGTTACACCTATCACCCTGACAACTTATATGCTTACTGCTATCCAGGGTGACAACAAAATTTCACCAGTTCCCTCTCCCACCAAAAAGGTGAAGAGGAAGAAGGGGCTGGGGTCCAGGAAGGTGGCTCAACCCAAGTCACTCACCACTGAGACCTCTGCCCCTAAGCCTGACAAAAGGGGGCAACAACAACAACAGACCCTGACTACTGACACCCTCAGGATCATTAGCCAATCTTTGGCCCTAAAACAAAGGCCAACGGAGGGCACTGAGACATCATACTCAGTGTCCTCGGGCGAACCCGTTCCCAAAGGCTCTGCTGACATAAACAAGTCAGTGGAGTTGGAACCAACCAAACCTTTACATCCTGCTAAAGACTCTGGCAAATCACAACCAGAGTATCAGGGAGTAAGGGGTCCTAAACCCTCGGTGGGGCAGCACTACTCCACTGAGAAGGGGACCCACAAACAATCACATCCTGCCAAAGGCTCGGGTAAATCACAACCCAAGCAATAGGGAATTCTCGCCCCTAAACCTTTGACAGGCCAGAACAAGCCTGTTGGAAAGGGGGCAAAACCACTCAGGTGCCTGATGAGGACATTCGCAAATCAAATCTTTTGTCTGAGGGCACAAAAACGCATCCCAAAGACTCAGAGGGAAATATACAACCCGCTGATAGTGACAAAACTTTCACGGCTCCTCATGATGGCACTGAGAAACACCCATCAGTGTCTGAAGGGGTCATGGGGGACAAAGATTTAGAGGGGCAAAAGCCACCCGCTGATATGGAACCCATAACCACCCCGGAGGTGTGCATAACTTGGGAACTGACCTTGAGGACCAGGTAGATTAAACCCAATCTACCGGATTTGAGGGGTCAGGACCTGGCCAAAACGAAGGCAAGTCTTCTTATGAAGAGGAGCCGGATAAGTTGCAGATTACCTCACTGGCTGATGCTCAGGCCTCCCTATTCTCTGATGATGAATTTCACAGTGATGAGGTGATTTTCGAAGCTGGAGATGATATGGTGGTTAAGGAGACAATCTCTGAACCAATTCCTCAGTCTCCTCAACCTTCTGACACTAAGGCCGCTAAAACTCACTCTACATCCGAGTCCTCAGAAGATGATCAAGCTCCTCTCACTGAGAAAGTTTTCACCAAATTCAACAAGAAGATAACTAACATTTTGTATAGGGGGTCACTGACGAGGTGTTTAACATGCATACTGAGCAAGCTGTTCATTACCACCTCCTCACAGATGCTGTTGAAGACTTTAATGATGATGTTAGGGAGCAAAATTCCACAGTCACCTACTCCCTGACACAAATGGTCTCTCAACTCAACCAGTTTTTGGAATCCCTCAACAAGCTGAATACAGGGGTTCAGTCTGTTCAAGAATCGGTCAAGGATGATCCTGAGCTAACCAGGAAGCTTCTTCAGGCATCTGAGACTTATCAGGTAAACTCAGTGACCCTCACTGAGTTACTTGACTTGCTAAAGGGATCAAATGTTCAGGGTCTCACCACAACTGTGGAATCTCTTAAATCTTCCTTCACCAAAATGGAAGAATCAGTGGCAGCTCAATCCCAAAGGTCCACTTCTCTGGCATGGACTTTGGGATCCAGGATGACAGCTCTTGAACATGCTCAGGCTACACTTGACTCCAAAGTATCTCACATTCAACAGGATACTCAGGAGATCAAGTCTATGATGACGGAAATTTTTCAAGCATTCAAGGGTACATCTACTTCGTCAGTTCCTCCAACACTTGCCATCACTGCTGTTCAGGCAATTGTTGAGGGGGAGAATGTTCCTGAAACCCCTGTTACTGACGAAAAAGAAGCTGGGCAGCCCTCTCACACTGAAGGGGAGCATGTCACTGAAGCCACTCCAATCACTGAAGTTCCACCGCAAGAGGAACCAGTCTCCTCCACTCTCAGGCAGGACAGAGGAAAAAGTATTGCTACCACCTCTGAACCTAAAATTGTACTCAAGCCTGCCTCAACCATAGTCAGATATGACCCTGATGAACCTATCAGATTCCTGTTTGAAATCAATGGAGTAGTACATCATCTCACCAATGCCAAAATTCAAGCACACATGCAAAGGATTGAGATACTACAAAAGGTGGCTGAAGAGGAGAAGATGAGCAAGCCTGCCCTTATAAAGGTTGTTCATGAGGAGGCTGAAAAGATTGGTCTGGATACTGAGGCACTAGCCACAAATCAAGCTAGTGCAGCCTTTAAAAAGGCTCAGGAAGAAGAGTTGAGTGCTCTCAAAAAGAAAAGGGAAGAAAAGCTCAGGAAGGACGCTCATATAAGAAAGACCAGGACTGCAAAGTATCATTGGGTGATGAAAGAAAGGCTAAAACCGGAAACCATCACTGACATCCAAATTCATCGCAACACCAATCCTGCCATAGTCATTGTCTTCAGGGGACAGGATAAAAGAGTGATGGAAGTTCACAAACCATTCAGGTTTGCTGACTTTGGCATCACTGAACTTGATGAGCTCCGTCCCATCATTGCCAAGAAGAACAATGTTGTGGTACCCAACCTTCTCAAGTCACTGAAGGAAAGGTATGACAGACTGAAAGCAATGCCTGAAGCACTAAACATTCCCTCCCTTCTTCCTGCTTCAACAACAGAGACTGCTCCATCTAAGGCTTCCAGGAGGAAAAGGAAGCATATTGAGATGGATCCTGAGATCAAAGTACCAGGGCTGGACTGTGACAGGTCGCTTCCTGAAGGGATCACTTTTGTGAACAATATGGTCCTTGAAGCACCTGAAAGAGGCTTATGTTTCACTGATGAGTATGGAAACCTAGCTTTCTAAAGATGGTCTGATATGGAAAAGGCACGAACTAAAGCAATGCTCATGTACCTCATGCTGGCGTCCCCTATCAAGAGTATTGGGAACAAAAGATTCTGCCAGGACTTAGAAGCAATGATTAATGAACATCCTGAAAGACATCTACTCAGATCAAAGAAAGCAAAGCTTGAAGCCCTTGGTTACCACCTGAACATCTAATCTGCAACAACAACAATTTTTTTTTTATTTTTGTAATTTGTAGGACTTGTAATAACTATTAATAAACTTTGATGTTTTGTTAAATTATGTGTCCTACTTATAATTACATCAACATTCACTAAGAGACGAAGACCCCTGCAAACTCATACTGAATCAAGAGACACTTCGACTATTTGTATGTTCAAATAGGGGGAGATTGTTGGGTCACTGAATTCCCCAATCTTCTTCTGACAAGGATTTGAACGTAAAATAACCTAAGTGTAAACAAGTCACTGAGTGAACAGTAACTCAGTGAGTCATCTTCAGGATGCTTAGACCGAGCCTAAGAAGAAAGGTTCTCCATTCAGTGAGGCGGAACTCAGTGAGTGTGATCTAAGCCAAGAAGAAGGTGATGGGTTCAGTGAGGATGACAATAACTCACTGAACCCCAAGACTCCTCAACAACTATCATGGTACTGAAGACTGATGACTTGAAGACTGAAGTTTTGGCGGGACAGGGCGGGAAAGTTTGAGCTGTTTCACTAAAGTGCTTTATCACTTTAAGGTCAAACTTTCCCCAAATGGTTAAAACCAGGCTGTCATCAAAAAGCACCTTTTGGACTTAACCCAAAGAAGTTTCCCTTGCCAAAGAATAAAATCTATCAAGATTTTATTAAGGAACGCTTAGGTCCATTGTATAATAGAGTTGTTCACATTTGTGTATAAATAGGTAGCATAAGTGAGGAGTAAAAGTTGACAAGTTTGTGCAATTAATGCAAAGCATTCACAAACCACTTTTACTCCTCCAAAGAACAACATAGCCCCTGAGATAGCTCAGTGGGTCCTTAGTTGTCACTCAAACATTGTTTTGAGTTTAGAGAGGAGTCAATACCACACTTGTCATTTTCAATCCCAAGTGTTATTCCGCAAACACTTGGGTACGATTCTTTTTGATTAACTTCTAATAAAGAATTAAACGTTGAAAAATATTGTCTCTTATCTTTACGTTGCTTTATTGTTAATCATTATATTCATCTGAGTTAAAAGTCATATAACTTGGTTACATTAGCCTTTTAGTTATTGTTAACCAAGTAAAAGAGACCAACAATACATACATACACACACACACACACACACACACACACACACACACACACACACACACACACACACATATATATATATATATATATATATATATATATATATATATATATATATATATATATATATATATATATATATATATATATCTAAGATCAACGTAGTTGTATGTAAACCCAGAGCAATAGCATGATGAACCAAAAAGTCTCCAGGACCTATTGTTAAGAATAGTGAATTACTATTCTCATTAATAGCATTTAACCATCCCGGAAACCAGATACTTCGACCCGCATTGAATGCCGGGCCATTCGTTGAAGATAAAAGTATATCGAACGCATATGAAGTTTTACCATGAGCAGATTGTATCCATTGAGCAAATATAGGTTCAATTAAGATTTGCTTCTCCGGATTACCAAAGGCAAGCATGACATCATTATGAACATAAAGTCCCAAGGTATGGAAACCCAAAAAGAGACTGGCCCAACTCAACTCACTCAGACGCTCGCCTCACATCACTTCGCTCGTCTTGGGAGGAAGGCTACTAACGGTAGCGAATCTCTCTCTCTCTCTCTCTCTCTCTCTCTCTCTCTCTCTATATATATATATATATATATATATATGTATATATATATATATATATATATATATATTGTATCTTTATTTTCAGAACCTTATTAAGTCCGGGAACTGCGAGAACTCCAATTTTGCATTAGAAAACACGCATGTTTATATAAAACCCTGTTAAGTGCAACATATCAACGCAAAATGGTTTTATATGAACATGTATGTTACGCAGGTATGTGTATTAAGGTGTATGTAAGAAAACATACATGTTTTATATGAATATGCATGTTTTCTAATGCAAAATTAGAGTTCTCACAGTTCACGAACTTAACAGGGTTCTGTAAATAAACTAATGTTTGAGTTTAAGCTCAAACTACATTAAGGGTTTTTTATTTTTATTTTATTTTTATTTTTTTAGTTTTAGCCCTCTTACTCTTATCAGTAAGAGATGAGCAGACCTTTATTTTTTTTATTTTTTTTATTATTATTTTTTTTAGTCAAACCCAGTTAGACATATAACATCTTAGTCAGTAAGAGATTGGAGACTTGTCTTACTGCCTCTTACTCGATAAGAGATTGAAGACTCTTGTTAATATAATATATTTGATAATTTATTAAATATGTTATATTTATGATAAAAAGTCTTGTTTTATATTTACAAAAGTTACTTAAATAAATTGCAGAAACGAGCACTTAAATCATTCAGACAATTATACAAAAATAAACAACATTATTTTGTTCAGATTTAGACATTCTAACCATCTCTTACTGGTAAGACGTGGTAGTCAGATTTAGACATAAAACATCTTAATGAATAAACACACCCTAATGCTATTTTTCTTTTTTGGTAAAGGGTTTCGCCAGTTAAAAAAAAAAAAAAAAAAAAAAAAAAAAAAAACGCTATCTTATTTTACCATAAAGATGATTGTCATATGCGTTAGCACACTCCCATTATGCACTAGTCGAACCACAATCATCAAGCTAGATCTTCATCATCATACGGGCTGTGATCGTGGGTATCCTCTTTCCATCTATCGTATAAGCTTTTTTTACCAGCTCCACCACCACTATTAACCACTATTAGGACCATCATTCATCATATAACTAGGAATTTCATTTTCAACTTCAAAAAATTCGTCATCATCATCATCACTTTCTAAATTCCCAAAATCCTTATCCATGAAATCCGGATTATCAGTCTTTTTCCCATCACTTCCTATACCCGAATCACGACCCATGCTAGAACCACGACCCACACTAGCCTACTTTTGCATAGGAAGCGCTTTCCCATAATTACTTAGAAGCACAAGCTTCCCCTCAATAATTTGACTTTCTAAACTATTAATCTTATCAACGAGAGATTTAGTACTTGGACTAGCAAATGAATCAATAGTTGCACTCACCTGTTTATCCATGTTCCCAATTCCACTGCCAAAATCTGATTTTTTACTATTCGGAAGTAAATGAATGTTCAACAGTAGGCGAGTTAGTATCGCCTCTTGATTTAATACACTAATGTGAACTTAATACAAACACTAATTCAAATATAATACAAGTAAGTCCACTAATAAAAATTCAAATTATTGAAAAAGAAAATGCACAACAAATCTTACAATTTACTATTTTTTTTAAACAGCCAAGATTCATTAAGATAGCAAGAAGCTAAAATAAAATAAATTACAATATAAAAGTAAGAAGAGTTGGTTTTGAAGCCAACTTAACCAATTAAAGTTTGTAGATCTAAACCTACTATTAATCCAAGTAAAAGGTAAATCAATTTTTTTTCATCAAATTTGTAAAAAAATATCTTGTTAAAGATAGTTTTTATCAGGAAAACCTAAAATGAAAAAATGTTTTATTTTCTTTTTTAAAATTGGGTTTTGCTAACAACAGCCCTAAGAGTTGTCGTTAAGCAAATAATTTTCATTACAATACCTTTTTTGAATGGCTTTGATTGGATGATAATCCCGAAAAAAGCGGAGAAAATCCCGGAAATATTACATACACAATTAATGGTTGATTATGATTGGATGAATTATATTATTACAACAAATTGTAGTAAAACAAAGCATCTTAACGACAACCCTTAGGGCTGTCGTTAGCAAAAATTTAGGAACACGACCAATCTCTACATGGGCCCACACACAGTATTCCCACGTTGAAAACAGACACACAAGACACAACTCACCTATCACTATTCATTTCCCATGCTACAAAACCATCTCTCAACTCAATCACTTCATTTCCACTCTTCATCATCCAATTAACCAAACTCATCTCATAATAATGGAAACTCATAACAACCCAATAATCTTTCACCACCATCAACCATCATACAATCACCATATCCAACATGATCTCACCACAACAGCAAACCATTATCCTAAACAACTCATGTTTGAAAAACCTTTGACACCAAGTGACGTAGGAAAACTCAACCGTCTAGTCATTCCAAAACAACATGCAGAAAAACACTTCCCAATAAGCTCCTCAGAAGACCAACAAAAAGGGTTGTTGCTAACTTTTGAAGATGAGTTAGGGAAGCTATGGAGGTTTAGATACTCATATTGGAATAGTAGTCAAAGCTATGTGCTCACTAAAGGTTGGAGTAGATATGTTAAGGACAAACGTTTGGATGCTGGTGATGTTGTGTTGTTTGAGAAACATGTTTTGGATTGTGATAGGATGTTTATAGGGTGGAGAAGAAGGTTGCCTGTTGATGATGGAATGACGGCGGTGGCGGCGGCGGCGGTGGCTCGGCCTGTGCATGGTGGTGAGTGGAGTAGTGGTGTGTACTATGATGCGCAGTCTGGTTATCCAACTGCGCATCATCTTCATGCAGGTATAATCCGTCCCAAAATAACTGTACACTTAATTGACGTGCACTAAGTTTTAAAGTAATTGTATTTGTTACATATTTTTAATTTCCATTATTAAGCATTTGAGTACCACAAATGCAAGCGAATTAATCGGTTTGAGTCTTTGTGGCGTTGTGTGCTTAAGAATTCTGAATTAGTCGGCTTAAAAGTTGGAAATCCAAAATCATGATTAAAATAAAATAATTTGTGACAATAGGTATATGTATATATAGTGGTAAAAATTGACACAAGAAACACTATACAAAATTATTTCTCGTACTAGAAGTGTGTTTCACTTATGACTTTTTGATAATCAACTTGTTAAAGAAATGAAACAAAATTCTTATAATGTATTGTAGGAGAAGTGTTTACAAAGTTTTATTAATATAAGATGATAGTTTACAATATTTTTTTTTATATAGACACTTAAATGATATGTATTGAAAATGTAGGAGAAGCTTATGAGAATGTTGATAGTTACCAAAGAAGAGGAGTAGCAACAAGACGATTGAGGTTGTTTGGGGTGAACCTAGAGTGCCCATACGATTCCGAACCATCAACCTCAGATGGTTCGAGCCATGGTGGTCAAGTAGACCAACAATATAACTATGGCTCCTACGATCTTCATCATAACATGGTCAGTAACATTTTCATGTCTATATAAATTTTTTTTTTGAGAAATTTCTATTAATTGTTATGATGAAATTACGGCCACGAACAAGCTAAATAGACCATAAAATAAATTGTGGAACTTCGATGACCTAATGAGAAATTAATGTACCTTGGTAGTTAACAAATTTGATTGATGTATTTAAAGTTATCTCTTTTGTGATTATAATTTTAATATTATCATTACTCCATGTGTTTTTGGTAGTTAATTCACAAGTAATGATTTTGTTGCCTCCTATTAGGAGACACTTAAATTTCATTTATATGTAATAAATGTGACACATAGATGAGTCATCCCTATCCTAGTGTAATAACATGTTCTATAAATCGTGTCATTGTTAAATCTTAACTAGTTTGCGTACATTGACTACGTTCGGTCTGAGTTGATTTGTTTTTTATAACCCTAATCACGTAACTAAAAACATATTGAGTCGATTAATTGTCCCGTTAAACCGATTAATGACTAAAAGCACATTGAAATGTAATACATAAAATAGGAACATAAACAAGATACATGTCGCATATCTTTCTTACTATTAATAGTTTGAGTAAGACCAAGTGAGAAAGATATAGGTAACATAAATGGGAAGTATACATGAATCTTTGTGTCTAAAGTCTAAACTTTAAACTAGAAAGATGTACAAATATAGTTGTATTATTTCTCTTTTGGATTTTGTAAATGGATGAATATTGAATGGGCCCTAATTGAAATTTTTTGTGTGCTATGTAACAGATGAGATACCACCAGCATGAAGGATAAGATCTCTAGAATTTTGAGTGTCAATTATTTTTGATTGGATGGCACAAAATGAGGGAGATCCCAGATTTTCAGGCAGATTTCTTTTTTATCTTTTACAAACCCAATAAAATGTCCAATCTAGATTCCCCTCAAGGGCCCAAATCCTATACCCATTGGTTAAAAACACCCAAAAAAAGATATTTTTCATGAAAAGAGATATGGGGTCATGATTCGTGAAACACGTGGAGTTAATTTAGTGTCTAATATAGTCTAGAATCACTAATAGGATGAAATAGTTATAGGAATATGTATTTGGCTACCACCAAGAGGAAAAGCCACAAGTTGAGTAAACACATCAATGGATTTGTAAAGAACATATACTATAATTTCTTTACTTGGCTCTTCACAAATCCATGGTTTTCATTCCAATTTCTAAACTCGGAAGCAGTGTACGAAAAGCGCGTATCAGAAACGTTACATGTTCTTTCATCCTCATTCCTCAACCTCTAAACCAAAACTAATCTTGTATTTTCTTCTTGTAATAGTAGTAAGCTTTTGAGTAACTAACTATGTATGTGAACGCATCATGATATATGATGTGAGAAGTTTGGGCACAAGGAGTGGAGGATGAAAATGACTTATGAAAGAGGGACCCATGCATGGTTGAGGGGTGGGCAACTGTTATGATTCTGTAGGATAAGACATCACGTTCCATGTGTATGTATAGTAAACATAGTAAAAACATAGTACCTTGGTAACTCAATTATGTACCGTCACTTTGGTTAAAGTTTCTGACATTGATCGTTTTGTTTGGTACATTTATTTTTCTTTCATCAACCTTAACATGCTACTTTAAGCAACCCACCCACATACTGAGCATTTATGTATGTGTAGGTGGTGAAAGATGTAGACACTCCTGTTTCTCCTGTTTAACTTTGATAACGTATGTACAAAGGGACAAAGAGAAAGCAAACTATTATCTATATATCGATCTTCTATTCTATCTAAAAAAGTTGAGTTTCATGTTTTTTTTGGGTAAAAGGTCAATGACCCGGTAAATATATTACTCCAAAAAACATTTAAGTACAACGGATATGAGTGAATCTCATATCTCAGCCCGTTACATAGGCGAAAAGCTTACATAACAAGATACTTCCTATTTTCTAGACAAGAAAATAAAACCACTACCACATAATATTGAACGACTCGGACAAACATATAAACTACTTCCAATGATTTTGGAGATTAAAGCCATAAATGGCATTAAGAGCATCCAATTCCCCTGGAAGATCGTAAATTTGCTTCGAGTAATCATCATAGTCGTCAAACTCCTCTTCACGTTCATGACCTCCACCAAAAAGATTTGCTGATTCGTCGAACGTGTTAAGAACCTCCTCCTCCTCACTATCAGACACCATAACCTCACCCACCTTGGAAAATGGGTTAACCCTCTTAGTGACAGAAGCGGGTTTAAATGATCTAAGTGTTAGAGTTTGACAATCAAATAACACATATTGCGGAAGCTAGGATCAAGTATAACACATAAATATTAACTAAAACATAAATAGTAAACGTACCCGATGCACTTCAAATAAACCTTGATTCTTGGACAATTAGATCAATGATAAACCCCTTACCTTTTTGTTTATCGATCTCTTGATAATTACTAAAGTAAGTAATTACCTCGTTCTTGTACACACAAACTACCAACGAATAAAGGTTTGTTGCAAGTAAACAAATCACTTAATTTTGGACTAAACCAAAATCGACCCAATCCCTTAGGAGGGGGGTTCAACCGATCGGCCTAGGAAAACAAAGAAGGAAAACAAGTTTTTAGGGTTAGAGTGTGTGCACAAAAGATGTTAGGTTTAACCCCAAGGCCTTGTATTTATACTAGATGTTTTCTTGGTGACCAAGCAAGGATGGGTCGACCCTTTTGGGTGGGCTTCGACCGGCCATAGGATCCCACAAGGGATTCTAGATCCTTCTTGACACCCAAGTTACACTCTA
This sequence comes from Artemisia argyi, assembly GCA_030686995.1. Classification (NCBI taxonomy): domain Eukaryota; kingdom Viridiplantae; phylum Streptophyta; class Magnoliopsida; order Asterales; family Asteraceae; genus Artemisia; species Artemisia argyi. The sequence continues at coordinate 39,994,946 of CM060693.1, read as the reverse complement.
GTCCTTATCTTTCTTATTTAACGATAGTTAGTCCATACGGTTAATAACTAACGACCGTTTAGTCCATTAAGTGTTATAAATATATATATACCATACATTTAATATATATATATATATATATATATATATATATATATATATATATATATATATATATATATATATATATATATATATATATATATATATATATATATATATATATATTACATTATTCTTGTTTGTAAAGTGTGCAATCCCGAGGTCTCGGGTTCGATCCTAGACATTTACCTATTAATGTTTATACGTAACATTTAACAGCTCCCACTCGTATATCCATTAATAGTAAAATGACATTGGTTAGCGTCTTGCAACACTCCAATGCCCCTAGTTCAATCCGAGCTAGGTTTCCTGGAAAAACCTTTAATGATTCATCATTATAATTATCCTTTCATTACTAATACCACATTAATAAAGATGTGAGTTCCTTTATTAAAATTCTGTTTCTCGTTTCTTTATGATTGAACAAAATTACCAAAACATCTGAACGTATTCCAGATAGACTTTGGGCATGGCCATGCAAACATTTTGTCAACCCTACGAGGGGCCCAGCAGTATTAAACTTCTAAACAAATCAGAAGGAATAAATTCTTTCTTGACTACAAGAATAACCCATGAACTTTGCAACACTTCTGAAAACAACCCTTATAACTCCCTGTTACGGTGAACGGTAGATTGCTTCACAAAAATGCACTACATCCATGACACTTATCTGGTATCTCAAGTCTGAGGATAACTTTAAATATGATTTCTCATTAAATATTAAATCGTATTGTTGGGATAAGTCCAATATTCAATTCATCGAATATTATGTGAAATTGGTATGACTACGCATCAATATACTTTCAAGTATATCCTAAACCAATACTCAAATTTGTCTCAATTTAATGATATTCCCATATCATTAATTGACAATGGACATTTAGAATAATAAATTATTCATGGATCTTAAACATGCAAATATAGGATATATTATTAAGACAATGATAAATAAACATAAAACTTATTTTATTCCATTAAAATAATAATTGTACATTACATCCTTTATCCAAACACTAATCACAAATGGGCATTAAACTTTCAGCTAATCTAAGTCCTACACCTTCAGCATGCTTGTAAAGCTTAGTGCCAGGTAAAGGCTTTGTTAATTGATCTGCCAAATTATCATCTGTGTGAACTTTGAGCATTTCGATTTCACCTATTTCGACTTGTTCTCGAACATAGTGATGCTTAATCGGGAAATGTCTGGTGCCTTTCATGATTCCAGGCTCATTGGCAAATGTAATTGCAGCTGAATTGTCACAATACATTTTAATAGGTCTTTGAATCGAAGGCATGACTCCAAGCCCTGAAACAAACTTCCTAATCCAAACAGCTTCCATTGCAGCTTCTGAAGCAGCTATATACTCACTTTCTGTAGCAGACATCGCTAGTACACTCTGCTTTCTGCTCCTCCAATCCACTGCTCCTCCATTAATGACAAAGACATAACCCGTCTGAGACTTCGTATCATCCTTATCACCTTTCCAAGAAGCATCGCAGTAACCTGTAACATCAAGTTCTGCCGATGGATTTCCCCCATAAACCAAAAACATATCCTTAGTAGCCCTAAGGTACTTAAGAATATTCTTAACAGCAGTCCAGTGAGCTACACCTGGATTTTGCTGATATCGACTGGTTAAATTCTGAGCAAACGCTACATCAGGTCTTGTACTTTTCACCGCATACATAATAGATCCCACAGCCGAAGCATAAGGGACTCTTTTCATGCGTTGCACCTCTGCAGGTGTTGAAGCACAAACCTTGTTGCTCAAGCCATGTTGCTCTTGCATCGGCAAATATCCTTTCTTGGAATTTTGCATACTGAATCTCTTCAGTATTTTATCAATGTAAGCATTTTGGCTTAATCCAATTAATAGCTGAGATCTATCTCTATATATCTTGATTCCCAGAATAAATGTAGCTTCCCCTAAATCTTTCATAGAAAAACAACTTCCAAGATATTCCTTAACCTTTTGTAAACTTGGAATGTCGTTCCCCATGATCAATATGTCATCGACATATAATATAAGGAAAATTACATTACTCCCACTAACTTTGTGATATACACATGGCTCATCAAGATTTTTAGTGAATCCATACTTTTTAATTTCACCATCAAATCTTTTATTCCATTGTCGTGATGCTTGCTTTAATCCATAAATGGATCTTTTAAGCTTGCATACACGATTTGGGAATTCAGGATTTACATACCCCTCAGGCTGCGCCATATAGATGTCTTCATCTAGGCGACCATTTAAGAAGGCGGTTTTAACATCCATTTGCCAAATCTCATAGTCATAGTAAGCGGCTATGGCTATAAGAATCCTAATTGCCCTTATGTCAGCTACAGGAGAAAAGGTCTCCTCATAGTCAACACCAAAAGTTTGTGTATAGCCTTTAGCTACACAACGGGCCTTATAGGTGTGTACAACGCCATCCATGTCAGTCTTTTTCTTGTAGAGCCATTTACTCCCAACTAGTTTGGCACCCGGAGGTAGGTCTACTTCTTCCCAGACATCATTGTCTTCCATGGATTGCATTTCCCCATCCATAGCTTCTTTCCATTTGGCCTTTTCAGGACCATTCATGGCAGCTTTATAACTTGTAGGCTCATCAAGATCACCCAGTATATACTCATCACTCTCTACATTAAGACATAGACGAGTAGGAGCTTTTACTGGTCTTGTTGACCTACGAATGGGAATCACTTCAACTTCAGGTGGAGGACCTAAACTTTCAGGTTCTACCGGAAGTTGGTTAGTGTTTTCAGAAGGTTCTGCATCTTCTTGACCGTCTTCCAGGTCATATATTCTCCCACTGAATTCTTGAGATATGAGCTCCCTTTCAAGGAAGTCTCCATACCTTGCAACAAAAACTTTGTTTTCAGGTGGGTAATAAAAGTAGTATCCCATAGTTTCCTTAGGGTATCCTACGAAGATGCACTTCACAGATCTTTGTTGGAGTTTGTCTGCTGAGTCACGTTTAACATACGCCTCACAACCCCAGACCTTTAGATAAGACAGGTTAGGAGCTTTTCCAGTCCATACCTCATATGGTGTCTTATCAACCTTCTTTGTTGGAACCATATTTAGAATGCGAACCGCAGATTCTAAGGCATAATCCCAAAACGAGAAAGGAAGAGTTGTTAGATTAAACATAGATCGTATCATGTCTTGCAATGTACGATTCCTTCTTTCAGATACACCATTTTGTTGTGGAGTATATGGAGAAGTAAGGTGCTGGACAATTCCCTCCTTTGCTAGATAATCTATGAACTCCTGACTCAGGTATTCACCACCTCTATCGGATCGAAGAGCTTTAATCTTCTTTCCAAGTTGCAACTCTACTTCTGCTTTAAACATTTTGAATGTTTCAAACACCTCATGTTTATGTTTAAGTAAATAAACATAACCATAGCGGCTGTAATCATCCGTAAATGTTAAGAAGTAGCTAGCACCCCTCCTTGACACATGTCTAAGTGGTCCACACACGTCTGTGTGAATAAGACCAAGTAGATCATTAGCCCTTTCAATCCTATTTTTAAAGGGTTTCTTAGTCATCTTCCCAGCAATGCAAGATTCGCATTTATCAAATGATTCATCATTGATCTTATTTAAAAGCCCATCATGTTGCAGCTTTTTCATGCGATCTTTGCCAATGTGAGCAAGTCGACAATGCCAAAGGTAAGACGAATCCAGACCTTTCTTGATTCTCTTATTGTTGATGCTATACATTGAATTATTTGTAACAAAAGCATTATCATTATCATTCATATCAATTTCAAATACACCATTCACAGCAACAACATTAAAATAAAAAACATTATTTAAAGAAACTGAAATTCCATTGCTTGAAATAGTATGCTCAAAACCAAGGTTTAACAAACATGAAAATGAAATTACACCTCTAACAATTGACGGTGCATAATGACAATTATTTAAAGATAGTACTAAGCCCGAAGGCAATACTAAATTAAAAACTCCTATAGCTTCAACTCCTGCATGCACTCCGTTACCAACGTGCAAGAATTGTTGTCCATAGGCCAGCTTTCTCTCAACTCTAAACCCCTGCATGGTATTGCAGATATGAATGCCACATCCAGTATCATATACCCATGAATTCAATTTAGGAGTAAGAGTGAATAATTCAATCATAAAGAACGCACCTGATGTGCTGCGGTTACCAGCATCATTCCCCTGCTTCTTGAGTCGCAAGTCATGAATGTAGAGAGGGCAATTGCGCTTCCAATGACCCTTTTCATGACAATGGTGACAAGCCTGATCCTTCTTGTTTGGAGGATTCACCTTGTTCTGCTTAGGCTGATGTTGTTTCATCTTGGGTTGAGGTTGATAGGCCATGACCTGCTTGCCTTTATCACCTTTACCTTTGCCTTTGTTCACATGCGATTTCTTCTGGATTCTCCCCCCATGAATTGCCAACACTTGTGGGGTGGGAGTCTTGACCTTGGCTGGTAGACTTTTCTCATAATCAACAAGCAATGCGAGTAATTCTGAGACTGTCTTCCCCGAGCAATGCATGTTGAAGTTCTGCACAAAACCAGCAAAATCCTTGTTAAGGGATCTGTTGATCAAGTGCACTTGCACATTCTCGGGGTAACCAAAACCAATTCTGTGAAGTTGATCAAAGGAATCCTTCATCTCATCCACATAATCGGCTACTGGTTTACCATCACCATGCTTGCAGTTGTGTAGCTTGTCAAGTTCATCATACAATTCAACTGCAGGTGACTTCTCATAAGATTGCCTGAGGTTATCAAGCATATTCTTAGGAGACGAATACTCATACTTCTTTTGTAATTGAGCATTCATGCTAGTGAGCATTAAACAAGCAACCTCATTGTACTTAGCATTAGTCACCTTCCATTCTGCCTTTGCTTCAGGTGTTGCCGTAGCAGCAGGTTCAGCAGGGCATTCCTCGGTCACATAATCAATCTTACCAGACGCCCTCAAGACAATTCTGAGCGAACGGTACCAGTCATTGAAATTCTTTCCAGTCAATTTATCTCTCTCAAGATGACTCTTGAAAGCATTAATCACAGTTTGGTTATCGGGTTGAGCCATATCTACAGATAAAGTTCAAATATTAGTATTTTCGATAATCAATATCTTCAAGAAAATAAAATACCCAAGGCTATATTCATATAACCAACTAATTTTCTTGAAAATCTAGGATCTAACTTTACATAGTTTCACCACATCAGTTGATCTGCTAGTGGTAAAAGTACAAAAGATAGTAATCTGTCGAACAATAATTGGCAAACAAGATTTCCAATTCCTAGATCATTATGGGATTTACATCAAATTGATTCATCAATTTGCCTTTGTAAGCATGTTTTATCCCATCTCATGCCTTAAGTTCTAGGTCTCACGCACAACTTAATTAAGTCGTCTACCTTAGAAACTGTAAAATTACAATTATGGTCTCACGCGTTAAAAGAATTTTACCTTGTTATAGTAATTTAGCCTAGGTCTCACGTTTACTAAATTAAAATTCCAAGTGTTTCTTATAGGTAGATGGCACGTAACTTAAATTTTTTAAGGGTATTAAGTTTTGATATGTCAATCAAAATTATGTACAAAGATGCATGCACTCATCTTTATAGCATAAGTTTTCATAAAAACTTTTTATGTCCGATTCCTGAAATTAATACACAAAGTTTTACTTGAGGTTTATGCCAAAACCCTAAGATGACTTTCTACAACATATAATTTTAAAAGTAATTCGTTTAAGACATATTCAAGATTGTGATAACCAAGGCAGACTCTAAGGCTCTTTTCTAAGCCTTCAAATCACGGTTATGAATATCATCTTAAAAGACTTAATTTTAAAAGTATATTTGCACAAAACATCATTCAAGCAAAAGTTTATGGATTCAATCTCAAAATAGTAATAAAGTTTGAATTTTGCTAGTCTCGACTGGGAGCTGATTACTGTGCGAATCGGACCACGATTGTCATAAGACCTTTGCAAGATTCTTACTTTATCACTTTAGGGTTTCACAATTATTAGTCCGTATTAATTTTCTTTATGAAAACAACCCTTTTATTGCTTACATCAAGTCCAACTAAAAACAATAAAACAAGTATCAAAGAAAATCAAACAAACAATAATAAATAAGTGAAACAATTAGCCACATGCAATCCGTATTAGAAAAGATCCTAATAAAATCAATTCTAGGTATAATAATGCATGTAATCAACTAAGGCCTTCCCCTCTTAATGGAGGTGAGTCACATACATTGACGAATCAATTGCGTAGGCCAAAGCTAAAAAAACATACCACATAGCATATAAAATTGATTTTAATATGTATTGGAGTCTTCCCCAATTTAAGATCTATCTAAACATGTGATAATAAAACAAGATCCATGACAAACATGCATGTAAGTCACGGATTAAACCTAACAATTAGCAATTAGGTCACAAGATACGTTCAATTAACCGGTTAATGACCTAGGGTTTCTAGTGATTACACATAATCAAGAAAACCACAAAACCCTAATTAGGGTTTCATGGGAAAATCGACCCCCCCCCCCAAAATTAGGGTTAGGGTTTCGAAATTTTTTAGAAAAAAAATAGGAAAAACCCTAGATAAAAAAAATGTATCTAAAACAATTAAAGATCCGGTTTTTATTACGTTTTAGTAATCAATTACATGTTATACATGGCTCGTGATGCCACTGTTAGAGTTTGACAATCAAATAACACATATTGCGGAAGCTAGGATCAAGTATAACACATAAATATTAACTAAAACATAAATAGTAAATGTACCCGATGCACTTCAAATAAACCTTGATTCTTGGACAATTAGATCAATGATAAACCCCTTACCTTTTTGTTTATCGATCTCTTGATAATTACTAAAGTAAGTAATTACCTCGTTCTTGTACACACAAACTACCAACGAATAAAGGTTTGTTGCAAGTAAACAAATCACTTAATTTTGGACTAAACCAAAATCGACCCAATCCCTTAGGAGGGGGGTTCAACCGATCGGCCTAGGAAAACAAAGAAGGAAAACAAGTTTTTAGGGTTAGAGTGTGTGCACAAAAGATGTTAGGTTTAACCCCAAGGCCTTGTATTTATACTAGATGTTTCCTTGGTGACCAAGCAAGGATGGGTCGACCCTTTTGGGTGGGCTTCGACCGGCCATAGGATCCCACAAGGGATTCTAGATCCTTCTTGACACCCAAGTTACACTCTAGTCCTTATCTTTATTATTTAACGATAGTTAGTCCATACGGTTAATAACTAACGACCGTTTAGTCCATTAAGTGTTATAAATATATATATACCATACATTTATATATATATATATATATATATATATATATATATATATATATATATATATATATATATATATATATATATATATATATATATATATTTACATTATTCTTGTTTGTAAAGTGTGCAATCCCGAGGTCTCGGGTTCGATCCTAGACATTTACCTATTAATGTTTATACGTAACATTTAACACTAAGTTCATTTACATGCGTTTCATGACTTGAATTGAAGTGTTAATCGTTTAAATCCCTCCACTTAAACTCATGTATTCTTCGACATTCCGGAGACCAGAGCCATCTATAGAACCTACATGTTATCATTCACTCCGGCTTTAATTCACATAAATAACCTAAATTTGATATGTAAGTATTAAAACTCTATCATGCATGTTTCTTTCTTTAGTTTTAGGAGTATCATAAAAGTAGCATTTTAATTTAGGACAAAACACATATTAGTACCCCGAATTTGTCAAACTGGATCATCTAGTACCCTTAGTTTTTAAAGATACAGAGTCGTACCTTAAACTTGACAAAATGGATTTTCTACTGCCCTAGACTAATTAACTTAACAATTAATCATTTTGTTTTCTTTCTAAAACTCAATTTAGTAAAGTCTTTTGTAATAAGTAATTTATAGTAAAACTTTGGCCAGTTAAATATATTTTTTTCCCTAAAATTTGATTATTTTTCATTTTTTTTAAAAATTAATATAGTATTTTCATTGATTATTTAGAATATAAAAAATATATATGTAGTATATATTTTTAAAATATTACAAACGCACTACTCTTAATATATTTTCATATTACATTATTTAATGTTTGTTTCAAATAATATTTAGAGTTAATTACATAAATTGTCCTTGTGGTTTGCTGATTTTTACGGATCTTGTCTCTGCGGGTTTTTTTAACGGGTCATATCCCTGTGGTTTTTTTATTTTTATGGATCCAGTCTAATTTTTGACCCAAGTCTAAATGATCGTTAAAAAAAGGATGTAAATTGACTTAGATGGACAACGTGAGGGCTTAAACTGTAATTTTTGTTTTCCCTCTTTTAAAGATGCCTTGATTACAACCAAACTACCTACACCCCTCACCCCTTGTTTTTCAATCACATAATTATGATCTAATCTCATTTAATTTCAGAAAACCCATTCCCAAACCAACTAACACACAAAAACGTCTTATCTAATGGTTGATTCCAACAAATGTGGTATGCGATCACCAAAAAAAGCTTTTGATCTATTTAAAGAATATGGTATGTGTTTTTATGGTTATAATGATTTTATTTTCTTTTTATGTTTGTTGTGATTTATAGAAAGAATGTATTGACTTACGCTTATATGTTTGTACATTTAAACAGGAACCAAGAACCCTACTATTTTCACATTAAAGTTAAACCATGGCGGTTTTTTTACAATGGGATCTAGAAGACACTACTTGAATGGTAAGGTTAGCTGGTTTGATTGGGTTGATGCTGATGAATGGTTTATCCTTGAGCTTAGTGACATGCCAGGCTTGTTAGGATATAAAAATGAAGGTATCTTTTATCATTATAAAATTCCTAACACTAGTATAGATGAAGGGCTTAAACCCTTTGTATCAGACAGTGATGTTATAGAAATGGTTAAGCATATAAGATCATTGAAAGTGATTGAGGTATTCACTGAACTTTGGTTGCCAGTTTTACATGTTCCAATGTCACAACCCGAAAGGAAGACCAATATGTGTGAGGTGGAAGTACCAGAACCTATGTCAAACCCTTTGCCTGCTAAGAAAAAACCTATAAAAAACCTAAGAAGAAGTTAGTTAAGAAACTTACTAAGAAAGTACTTGCATAGAAAATGTTAGAGTTTGAAGAATGGCCTGGCTGTAAACACATTGATGATGACCATGTTCGGGATAATGTTGTGCCTGAGAAAGAACATGCTAGTGCACAAGTAAACCATCTAAAAATTTGGCCAACTGAAATTGATATGGAGGATTTTGATTCTTTTTATCCTAATAATGTGAATACTAAAGGGGGTCAATCTACTGGGTTGAATAGAGGTGATGATGAGCCTATAGTGGAAACAGAAATAGGTGAACCTAATAAGATTAACAAAAAGTATTGGGCAAATACTGAAGTTGATGATGAGGTTTTAGAAGATCGGGATAACTTGATAGATGATGTTGAGGTTGATATGGTATCCAAAAACATGGGTTCACTCTTCCTATTGGCTCAAAACATGGCAAAAGATGTAGAGCTTCAAAATTGCTTGTGTCAATGGACCAGAGCATTGGCCTAAATACAAAGCTCCAATCACATTGATTCCACATGTGCATCATCCACAATTAGGCAGACCACCCAAAAAAGGGGAAGAAAAGTGTAATTGAAGTTAAAGAAATGGTTGTAGGGTGGAAAGTTAAGTAGGGCTGGAAAGACTATTAGATGTGTATTATGCAAGGAACTAGGACACAATAGAAGGTCATGCAAAGGTCAAAAGATGGGAGCAAAACCTAGTGCAACACACAAGAAAAGGAAGACTTCTACAAAACCTAGTGCAAAAAAACCAAGTACAGGGAAAGGCAAAGAACCAAGTACTCAGCCTGTTCCAAATTCACCACCTGCAAGAGCATCTCAAGGGATTGTCATAAGGGATTCACCATCTGCCAATACAAATCAAGAAAACCTGTTGCTGCTGCAAATAAGGATCCAAAGAACAAGGGTAAAGAAAAGGTTGTGTATTGATGGTCTTATCTTGTGTATGCTTATTTTGTCCAAACTTTGATAGTTGGTGTCCAAACTTTGGTAGTTTCTGTTTGTCCAAACTGTGGTAGTCTAAGTTTAGACTAATGGTAGTGGTAGTCTTAGTTTAGACTCACTTGTCTCAGTTTGTCATCAAACTATGTTATCTAGGCTCATGTTTATCTGAGTTTGTCATCAAACTGTATTATTGGTGTATGCTTTTGAAAAACATAGGGTTTTTTTGATTTATGGTTTATGATTTCACCGTGCTACCATTTCACAGTTTATGCTTATCTCAGTTTGTCACAGTTATTGAGTTATGGTGTTTTTGTGATACTCTGTATGGTTATTTTGACCATTTCACAGTTTATGATTGATGGTGTTGCAAAATGTATGGTTATTTTGACCTTTTCACAGTTTATGATTAATGGTGCTTTTATTCCCATTTCACAATTTATAACCAGTTGACGGTTAAGTTGTTAGACTTGGTGAGTTCTGCAGAGCTTTTATTTTGACCTTTTACAGTTGGCATTTCACAGTTTATGACCATTTGACATTTTAGTTTTTAGTTGTTGGACTTGGTGGTTATTTTGACCTTTCACAGTTGACTTAACATCTGATGAGTGCTCAAACACTCATCATTTTTGGTCTAATCTGAACTGCAAAACATACAAAAACACTCAGAAATGCATCAAAATACTAGAAATATTTCAAAATTGTGTTTTATATGTTTTAGATGCAAAATGAGCAAAAACAGATGAAAAACGTACAAAGTTTGCAAAATTGGCAGTTTCAGTCCCCCGACTTTCAAAAATTAACAAAACTAGTCCCTGTGCATTTATTCTGCAAGAAAAGTCAACCCAAGTCCTTTTAAAATAAAAAGTTATCAAAAATAACACTTGGGTAAAAAGTTTTGAGAATTTAAGCTTTTGGTCCCCGTAGTTTGGAAATTTTACAAAAATGGTCCCCGGGAAATTTAATAAATAAAAAAAAATACATTTTGGATCCCTGGGTTATTAAAGTTGTCAATTTTCATCCTTGTGATAACTTTAGAACATTTACAATTTCAGTCCTCCAACTTTTGGTAATTTACAATATTGGTCCTTGTTGTTTACTAACTACCATTTGGACCCTTTTTATAATCAAAAACCAAACCCAAAACCAAAACAGCCCACCACAAAGCCCAAACCTAAACTAAATAAAGCCCCAGGTCAAACGGTCAATGAAGCAGGGTCAACAAACAGTCAAACCCCCAGGTTACTGTACATCCATCCCCAACCTCCCTAAACCACGCTTGTTTGTCTCCCCCCTCCTCTCCAAAGTCCTCACCAACTCCAACTATCATAAATACTTCACCTACAACTTACACCAACCCCCCTCCTCATTTATTATCACACCAAACCCCTACAACTACCAATCTCAGTTTTCCCGCCAAAAATCTTTAAACGGCCATGATCAAAACTAAGCCATCCAATGGCTGTGAGAAGATGTGGGAAAGAGAAAGGAGTCTTCCAAGACCTATAAAAGAAAAGAAGAAAAGCAGAAGTAGTGTGTTAGAGTAGTTAATTTTTAGTTTTAGTTTAATTTAGGTTTGGTTTAGTTCAACTTAATGTAAACTTTTAATTTCAGCTTTGTAATCTCTTGTTCAAGAGCAAATGTAACCTTTTAATCAAAGTAATTTAGTTTCTTATTGCAAGAATTCATAATCTAATTTTATTAGTTAAACTAAAATTCAGTTGTGTTCTAAATTACTTCCTTAAGCATTAAATCTTGGTACTAAGCTTAGTCAAGCTACACACAGCTTGTTGTGATCTTAGTTTAGCTCAAAACACCATTTTGTCACTAAAAAATCCTCAGGTCAAAGAAAGTCAACTGAGTAGCAAAATTATGTTGAAGTGATTCAGAAGGGTGCTTGTAGTTGCTTTCTGTTTCAATTAAGCTTGGTGACAAGCTCTTATGAGCTTTATGCTACTGGTTGGGGTCTTGTCTCTTTAAATTTTCCCATAGCTCAATCCTGTGGATCTAAGGTACAAGTGTCTATCAAATTTTATTGCTTTTGCTTAAAGTTGTGCTTGTTTCCTGTTCAAACTAGCTTGTAACCAGCCTCCTTAGCTTATACCATTGATGAACCTCAGTAGGATTGCTTGGGTTCACATTTGCCCTGAAATTCTGTCTAGACAATTAGGAAAAGGGGTGTTTGGCTTTACTTGTTATTCTGTGTTGTAGGCTGTCTAGTCCATGCATTTGGTTTAAACACCTCTCATTAGGTCAGTAGAGTATAGTATAGTACTTAAAACCATCACTTGTTCATTAGAAAGTCAATTTCCATTTTAAAAATCCCATCACAGTGTACTGTTGAACTTTTGGAATCAAAGATCAGTCTCATAGGTTTTTAAGTTGTTAATTTAGCTTCTAATCACCTCATTGTGGCTTATTATTACCTTTTAAGTATACTAGAACCAATCATAATCTAGTTTAGTCAAATCTTGTTCGAGAACTAAAAAGTCAAACTTTACACATTTCAGATTTTTACTAAAGTTGCATGATTTTTGTAGATTTTTGTGATAAGTCTTAGGCTGTGAATCTTGCTCCTATTTGTTGTCTACTAGCTCAGCTTTGAATTCCATTGGTCATTGCATTTTCATGATTTTTATTTTTGTGTCCACAATTGATCAAAGCAGCCTGCAGGGCAATGGTATGCCTTGCTTCATCAGCTCTCAGTTCAGACCCCAACTTTCATAGACCCTACATTGTTCCTATGTGGGCCCCACCTCTTGCTTATTGGCTTATTTAAAAGCCAATAAGCCCTTCTTTGAGTTTCTGGGCTTATCTTTAAGTTGGTAGCTTATTTGAGTGGGCTGCAAGCTCCTTGTAATCTGTCCCATTCCACTAATAAGCTGAGTGCTCAGGTTTTGGACAATATTTCCAATCACTCCCCTGACCTCACTAGTGGGTCCCAGTAGATAAGCCTTAGCTTTTTAGAAAGCCAATAAGCTCAGCTTATTGGCTTTGCTTTTCCCTTGGGCCTCCAACTTCTCATGTGGGCCCCACAGACCTCTTAAGTTGACTCATTAGGCCTGTGTGGACTGTGGTGAGTTTGGGATTGCTTATTGGCTTTTATCAGCTTATTCAGTGAGCTTATCTTATTGATTTAGCTTGTTACTAGTATCTTTCAGTTATATCTAGCTTATTCTACTCTTTGTTCCATCTGTGTAGCTTTGTACAAGCTTATTCAAGTGTCACCAAATCCTAATAAGCTAAAAGTCCAAATCTGCCAATCCATTGTGCTTTTCATATTGCTTATTTCTAAGTTCTGAGCAAAGTTCTTTTTTTAAAGTTATATATTTTTAGTTTATAAATAGTTTTGAAAAAGAAAAAAAATCAGAAAAAGCCAAATTTCCTAAAGTGATAGCTTCTATTTAAGAAGCTTATTGCTTAAGTGCTTATTTTCCTTAAGCACTTTCTGTTTTTATAATTTTCTTAAGTTCATATAGTTGTGAAATAATTTCTGTAAATTTTTCATATTTTTCTCTTTTCATTTAGTATTTTTAATAATTAATATTAGTTTTTATTAATTAATAATTAGTTAATAATTAATAGTAATTATTTAAATAGTCTTAAAAATATATTTTCTGTTTGAAAATTAGTTTTATAATATTTTAGATTTTTCCAAATTTATTTTTCATATTTTTAGTATAATTTCATAATTAGTTATAATTTAGGTTAATTTAAATAATTAATAAGTAATTAATAAATAGTATTTAATTAATAGTAATTAATTAAATAGTGTAAAAAGTAATTTTAATTTTCTAAAAAGTTTCTTTTATTATTAGGATTGTAAAAATGTGATTTTCACTTTTGTAAGTATTTTATTTTACCAAAACTCGCGTTTTATTTTGTACGTTCACGTTACTGAAAACTGAACGTACGCGTTTTTAGGTTTAAATCATTTCTGGTTTTTCCTACTTTCCTGTCTTATTCTTATAGCTTCTTTAAGCTATTTCATTGTATAAATCCTTAGTGTAACCAATCCCAAATCCCTTCTTATCCAAATTCACCCGATCACGAAACCGTTTGAATACAATCCACACCTCGTCGGGACATAACGACCCGGGGAAACACTATATTACGTGGAGCATTGACTCTAGGCAGTTTGACCTTGTTGACCATCCCTGGTCAATTTAGGTTGACCGTTTGGAGCCAATCAATTTTTGGCGCCGCTGCCGGGGAGGTCGTGCGCGTTTTCTAAAAACGGTTTGCTGATTAGTGATTTTGGAACTCATCTCTTTGTATATTATCCATCCTTGTTCATATTTTTCCATAAAAACCCAAAAATATTTTTCCTTACCTTCTATCCGTTTGATTCTACCTTCTTATACCCCTCTCATGTATAATTCTAAATGACATCTCTCGATGACGAATTCTTTGAGCAATGGGCCTTTGAGAGCAAAATTGAAAAACTTATGGCCTTGTCAAAAATATCGAGATGTCGTAGTGATTATGATGGACCTTCGATTCCTATTCCCTCTCCGGTGAGGGAAATGAATCAAGAAACCGAGGTGACAAAGGACCCTGTACTTCCCTCTGACGACGGAAGTGCTAAATACGTCCAACCTTCGGTTGTCCAAGAATCTAAGCTCACAATTGCTCCTAAACCTTCGAGAATTGATCCTAACCTTTCACGGTTTACGGTCAAAAGTTTGTCAAGCATACGTGCTGAGCTTAGGGCAGAGACTGAAAAGAACGACTTACCTAACCTTCACGTTTACCAAGAACCAAAACCCGAGACCATAACGGAAGTGGTGGAAATTGCTAGCTCTAAGAGCACACCACTTGTCCCACCTCCAGATTTTGTTCCTTGTGTCGGTTGTGGTGAGCCACTTTTCGGTTTTCCATGTCATTGGTGTACATGTGTGCAATATGGTAATGATATTCAAAACGGGAGTTGTTTGTTTTGTGAGTCGAGTAATTCATTTGCTTATGATCCTAATCAAAACTCATTCAACGACTCTTCAAATTTTTTCGATTACCCATCACATTCATACGAGCAAGAATCATATTACCTAAATTTCAATGATGCTTCGTATCAAAATACACCAAGCCAAACTCAACAGTTTTACTGTTGTGAGTACTGTGGAGGTCCTCACTTTAGCTCGGATTGTCAAACAAGGAATCCAATTCCTTGTAACAATTACGACTATTCGTTTTCAGACCCACCTCCACAGCACCAAATGATTCACACAACTCCTTCTGTTACTGACATTATAATAGAGGCTCTTGAGATATTGAAAGAACTTAAGGAGTTGGGTACCACAACACTTCATAATGCACCCAGTGTTTCTTGTGTAAATTGTGGGGGTCCTCATGATGATTATCAATGTCAACCTTCCGGTTTTGACAAATCCCCACCCCCGCAATTTTCATTTACTCTAAATTCACATGAGAAATACATGGCTAAAATATTGACGGAAGAGCAGGTTGCTAAAATTGATTCCATAGATGCTTTTGAAAAAGCTGTGAGGGAATCATATGCAAAAGAAAAAGCAGCCAAATCTAGCTCTCAATTCCGTTTCATTCATGATGACGATGATGATGAGGATTCTATTCAAATGAAGGAATATTACAAAGATTCAGCCAGTTCATCAGTTGAGATTCCTTCCGTGGAAGCACAGGGAGATAAGAGTATGCAAGAATTGCTAGCAGAAGAACACATGAAAAATATAAAATCTATGTGTGCTAGTCTTTCTTATCTCCTTCAGTCTGCTGTTATCACACCCGAAGTTCACACTCACTCTCTGATCATGGGGGATGAGCATCTTAGCACTGTTCCTAATAAGGAATCGGACGAATTAATAAAGTCTAGTGTTGAGGTCCTTGTCCCAATCCCGAGAGAGTCACAGGGGACTTTTGACCATATGTGTGATATTCCTCCTCCTCTATTTTTCCCATCTAATCATGATGAGATGTTCTCCGATTCTACTGATGACAATTCGTTATCTTGTGAGGACATCGTTTATATGGAAGAATTACCTTCTAAGCTAGTCAGCTTAGAAGAAGAGAATGACGAGATTGACACTGAAATCAAGGATGAAGCACTTCGTGCAACATTATTGAATGTCGATCTCCTCATTTCTAAAATCGAGGCTTTCAAAATGAAACCTATTTCATCTCCTATCCCCATAAAGGATAGTGACATTGTCTCCGATGATCCTAATCCGGAGTTTGAAGCCTTTACCTTTGATCATATGGGAGAGAAGATTAGTGACAGTACCACTTCTCATTCTCAAATTTCTCTCCCCGATTATGATTCATTCACCTTTGAGGAGTTCTCTGGTGAACTCACTCATATCATATCTCCACCGGAGTATGATAACTTCCACTTTGATCTAGACAAAGTTAATCTTTGTTTTCCGGAGGGAAATATTCTCAACCATGAGAATTTGATTGATATCAAAATCCCAACCCTCCCTCCCATAATTTGTCTAGATCATATGAGCTTTACTGGTGAGATTCATGATACACCAATCATGAATTCTCTTTCCGATGATGATGAATCAATCTTGATTGTCATCAAGATCTTTCTACCTTTCTTCACCTACATGGTGACTTCTCCTGTCCTTCATTCCTTTGGGAATGAAGACACTATATTTGATCCCGGCATTTTCATGTATCATTATCTTGAGCCGGTATTATATCTCATCGGTGTGGAACTTTCACGTGCTTCAAATGTTTGTCCAAACATCTTGAATGAAAGTCCGATTGAGATTGTTTTTTCCACATCATACTTATAGGGTTTTCACCCTAAGTGTGGGGGAGTCCCCCATGCTATGGTTACAAGAGTGAAAAACAAAATGGTGTTTTCCACGCTTAGCTTGCAATGTTGCCCTTTTACGTTCAAAGTGTCGGCATAATAGCCGGGATTTTGAATATTGAGGACAATATTCATGCTAAGTGTGGGGGGGGGGGGGGGGGGGGTATTCGCTATTCTAGCGAATTTTATCACATTTTACTATATAATACCCCCGTTTTTGCCAAAATTTCAAAAAATTTTAAAATTTTTTTCACTGGTGCTTTAAAATTTTTGTGGTAATCAGTCCGCCTTGTCTAACCGACAAAAGGGATTGGCTAGTCCAGGAGCAAACGGCTCTTGGTAAAGACATCTCAAATCCGTTGATGGCTTACAATTTGCCAAAAATTGTATGGTTCCTCAACTCCCCAAAAACAAATGAGTTGGCTAGCCCACAAGATTATGGCTTGTGGTAAAGGCCGTGGAAAATCCATAATTGGTAATCAGCTCACCAAGATGTTGACTATTCCATCAAGAGCTGGCTAGTCCAGAAGCAAACGGCTTTTGGTAAAGACTACTCAAATCCGTTGACAGCTGGTGGTTTGCTCAAAATCACACGGTTATCAGGTGTGCCACAGTTCTTACACCTGGCTACTCCAGAAGTGATGGCTTTTGGTAAAGAGTTTTTCAAATCCATCAAGTTTTCAAAACAGTATTGCTAGGGACTAGCAATAGTTTAGTGTGGGGGATTGATGAGTGCTCAAACACTCATCATTTTTGGTCTAATCTGAACTGCAAAACATACAAAAACACTCAGAAATGCATCAAAATACTAGAAATATTTCAGAGTTTACATCCAATTTTGATCTTTTAAGTGTATGGTTATTTTGACCTTTCACAAGATACATCTTTCACAGAATGAACTTCAAATACCATTGTTGCAAAAACCAACAATTTCATTAACCATAACAAGATACATCTTTAAACATGACATACATGATTCTAAACAAAACAATAACCATTCCATTAACCATAACCATTTCATTAAACAAAACCTACGAAATACCATAACATACATGATTCTAAACGTTACCGTACTTGCAAAAACAATAACCATACCACAACCAAATCATAATCATACCCATTTCATTTTCCTGTCATAAAATACACCACAAAAACAAACCAAATAACACCTAAAATTAACTTCAATCTTCTAGCTTGTGTAGCTTGTTGATTCACTGTTGCTCGAAGATCATGCATACATCGCAGTAATCCGGGTATGATTTGAACGGCTCTTGGACACATTTCTGGGTCATACCAATTTATAAAGCCACAACTCTTAGAACAACAATATAACCTCCTCCCTGGATTAGTGGCAGTCCATGATGTGCGGACAATCGAAGGAGCATTGAATCTTGGACAGCGAACCATGATTTGTTCTTGTTTGCAACTGTGTGTGATAGGGTGGAAAGAAGAAGTTGTTGCTATTATTATTATTATTATTATTATTATTATTATTATTATTATTATTATTATTATTATTATTATTATTATTATTATTATTATTATTATTATTATTATTATTATTATTATTTTATTTTTTTATTATTTTTATTATAAATATCACTTTATTAAAGAAATCATAGGATTTACAAGAAATTAGAGGGGAGCCGAGATACTAACTGGGCTCCTACTCATCTAGCTATAGAAAAGCTAATCCTACTAAAGATATGAGCAGCAGCACGTGCTCTAGTGTCTTGGGTCATCGAGAACTTTTGGATTCGCTTCAATAATGTCATTGCATCCTTCTCAAGTTCCCCAAAAGAGGAGAATGAGAAGGGGAGAAACCCATATCCAATATCCGCACACTGAGCCTCATACTTGACGCGTTTACGTTGTGCGGCATAAATCACCACACGACCCGACACAAAATCAACCATACCAGTCTGCGTCAAGTGCGACGACCCTATCAAATCTACACATACGTCTTGTCCTCCGTCCCAAGAGTAGAGCAACATATCAGCTGGACGTAAGGGTTTGTCCCATTCTCCACAAAGCCCGATGTCAACTTCTTTGTGAGCCGAAATCCCTGACTGAGAACAAATGTCAAAAAGAGTATCGTGCACCACGTTATGTCAGTGTTTAATACCAATAATAACAGCGCACGATACAACATGGTCCCCATAAATATCTCCCGTAAAGACCTTGGAACAAGCTGAGCATGACACCTGAACAGTAAATAGGGGAACACCAAGCCGATAACATAAAACACATCGGTAGGTCCTCGCATTCATAGTCTGTCCCAACCCAAATATCGGAACCACCCTAAGCCAGTCTGATGTGTAGTCATCCATTTGTGATTTCTATAGCGCCATCTGTCGAATAGATAGGCAGAAAGTAGATTCAGCCATTTACAATTTAAGCCCTCACGTTTTCCATCAATATCAATTTAGGTCATTTTTAACGATCGTTTGGACTTGGGTCGAAAATTGGCCCGCTAAAAAAAAGCCACATGGACATGACCCGCTAAAAAAAGCACAATGATAAGATCCGTAAAAATCAGCAAACCACAAGGACAATTTATTTAATTAACTTTAATATTTAGATCAACTTATAACTGACTATATAAGAGTATTTGTAATTTTCAATTTAACATATGCATATGATGAAATAAATAGTTAAATTGTTATGGTCTCAAAAATAATTGAAACAAGTACTTAAGTATATAATACGTATATCTATATATATTAAAAGTAGTGCGGTGAATTTACTTTTTATAAAGTGTTATTTCAAATATATAGTTATTCCCAATAACTAAATATAATATTATATTAATAATAAGAAAAATGAAGTTAACTAAGTTTTTCAAAAAATATGAGTAATTATCCTAAATTTAGCTACAAATCATGTATATTACATTAGGCATTAGAATAATAAATTATGGAGTTAATTAAGTATAAGTAGCACTAATTTCAATTTGTCAAGTTTGAGGTAATATTCTACATTCTTAAAAGTTCAAGTACTAAGACTAATGCTAATGGGCGTTGGTTTCCACCAAGCAATCCCAAAAGCAGCGCGCCTCTCCCCCTAGCTCTCCCCAATGCAACGCGTCACTTGATGAGTTTTTCCAAAACTCGGTTGGTGATGCAACCGAAACAATTGTGGGGTTGCTTTTGTGATTATTGAAGGTTGGGGAGTAAATGTGGGAGTTATGAGGTTGCTTTTGTTGTCACCACTAGCTAATTGTGGTTTGGGTGGAATTGTGGAGAGAGAAAGCTGATGTGGCACTAACGTGGCGAAGTTGCTTTTGTGAAAATGGTGTTGCCATTATTATCAATCTAAGACCGATAGTAATAAGACCACAAACAACCCCGCCATATCAGCGTCAACTCAGTTTTCTCTCTAGTAGACTAAACACAAACAAAACACTCGTAGTAAGAGGACCGCGGTCACAACTACAAAACATACCTCACAAAAATATATTAAAAAATAACTCATACACAAACCATTCATTTCTTGGGTCTACTCACATGCACAAACCGTTCCATTTGTTCGGTCCATTGACGGATCAAACCAATTGATTTTTTGTTTTATTTTATTATTTTTTGAGGAGAGGAGAGACGCGTTGCATTTGGTCTTCGTAGTAACAGGGGCACATTTGGTTCGGGTAGACTGACCGAACCATTCGATCTTATTACTTTTTTAGTCTAAATGATCTAGTTTGTTAAGTTTGAGTTACTAGTGTATGTTTTGACCTAAGATATATCATATCTTATAATGGTGAATTTATATATGGCAAATGAAAGGATGCACGGAAATCTCATTTATGTTTCGTTAAACATTAGTGCACTATTTTATTTTAACTTTATGGAATTTGCTATACAACACCTATTAGGCAATGATTAAATGCATTTAATGTGCTAATTTATTTACATATTTAAAGTAGTCATGCACTTAATGCACAATAAATACACATACAAATTACCTTAAATATATATGATTTTCAGTTTAATAAAATCCAAGTTTTATTTTATATTTACTAGTCAATAATGCCCGTGCGATGCACATGGGCTGTATAGAAGTTTTCATAGATTTAAAATACGTGCGATGCACATGGGTTATATAGAAGTTCTCATAGCGTAATATTCGGCATTTATTTTCATCATTTTATATTTAAGTTGTCATGGTGTAACACAGTTGCTAAGCTTTATAATTATTTAAAATACTTTATTGAGTTGCACATGAGCTGTATATAAATTTTTATAGCGTAATCTTCGGCACTTATTTTCGTCATTGTATATCTAAGTTGTGATGTTATCACATTTATAAGCATGACACACATTTAAAATAGTTTATTGACATTAAAAGAGTATATGTGAAGAGACTTTTTTCAAGATGTTACATTGAAAAGAGTCTCTTCACATGTAATTTTTTAATATGTATAAGTTACATAAATTATTTTAAATATGAAGCAATGACATTAATGTTTAAAACCTTTTATATTCATCCCCGTGCGATGCACATAGGTTTGGACTGCTTCAGGACCCATGCAATGCACACAGGTTGGATGTAATTGTTTTTTTTTTGTAATGTTCGGGACTAATTTTCGGTTCATGTTTGAAACTCTCATTTTTTGTGAAAGACGGACTTCGTTTTTCACATAAATTACATTATTAAAAGCGAACTATAAAACAAATTTCCTTTTTAACAAAACTATGAAAACATAAAACAATAAAATAATTAGTATATTTAAGAGTATAAATTATAATTCGTATAATAAAAAATCAGATCCAATGACCCAAGTCCGAATCATAAACCCGCTCCAATCAATCAATAGATCCGACATTTAACTAAAAACAATTAGACTAAACACAATTTTCTTCTCCTTTATATACTTCTTAGATTTAGAAGATTCTCATTGTTAAGATGATAGTGTGAAGATATTTTTATTATATACTACCATTTTCAATATATAACATCGACATAATTTACACACTCATATCAAATATCAAAGTCACGCAATATTCCTAGACGTTTAATTAATAAAGTGACATTAACACACCGTAAGACAAAAAACTACATTAAGAGCAAAAATATTAAAATGCACCACAAAGTGTAGTAATAATTATTGACTAAAAATTGAATACTCGTCACATTATTTTCAATAAACTTACTTGCTAACGAATCAATAGTATTAGCCCGTTTATCCCGATTACATGAAGTAAAATATTGCATGTTTAATTTGTAACGTACTATTAATATGAATGCTAAGTATTCATCCCATCGGTGGTCCTGGCGTTGTTCTTGTTGTTGTTGTTGTTCTTGTTGTTCTTGTTGTTGTTGTCTTTGTCATTGGTCTTTTGCATGTTTTGTTCTTGATACAATTTTTGTGACTTCTCGATCTCTTTGTTTAATGCTTCTTGACGCACAGCAAAAAACAATTAGATATAGTTGATCGTTAATAACTTAAATACAATTAATCAATATATTGCATTTTCGATCAAAGTAAAAATGTTCGTGCATGTTCCACTTAATTGATAAGACAGCGATCTGTAAGATCTCTTAAACCATTAGAGAAGATGATGTTACTACCAAACCTCCTAAGCACCATCTTTATGTCCTACATTGTTACACACACAAAACACACGTGAAATTTACATAAAACAATATAAATCAATATGCTAAATAAGTAAGACAATATGATGCTTACTTTACCACAATAATAAGTTGTAGCCCAATGTGCACGCGGTGTGGAGAAAGTTGTGGTTTGTTGTGTGTGATTTTTGACACATTATATAGTTGATAAAATATTTGTAACTCATGGACGGGAAGGTAAAAAGACTAACCACTAATTGGCGTGTTTAATTTATGTATTCATGGCATTTTTGGTTTGTATTCTTTAATGTTTAGAGATGGCTTGAAACATGTTGTACCGTACAAACTTTTGTGCACGATTCTTCATGCAAAACATATTGTATCGTACAAACTTTTGTGCACAATGCCTCTTGCGCATTAAGTTAAGCACTATAATCTTTAGATAGTATAGAAGATATACTTTTCATGTTGTTTAAACTATCTTGTAAAGTACTACAATTTGTGCACAAATCCTCTTGCACATTAAATTAAGCCACCCAATATTGTGTAATTGATATACTTTTGATGTTGCTTAAACTACCTTGTACCATACAAATTTTTGTGCACAAATCCTCTTGCACATTAAATTTAGCCACTTAATCTTTATATAGTATATATAAAGGCTCCTAATACACACATTCAATTACTCGTATCACCAATTCCAGCTCCTATGTACTTACCCTTATGCATGACTATTAAATCAATGTACTAACACATCAAGCCTCTACATTTCACTTTCAATATATAAAACATTTATTGTGAGCACTTTGCATTTATAAGACAACTTAAGCTTTTAATATATAAGATATTAAATTATTAACTATTACTTTAACTATTGTCCAGTAGCTATTGTATTGCAAAACCCTAAGTTAATGCACTAATATTTAATTTTTGCCTGCAAAAATCCAGTGTTCAGGGCTATACTTGAATTTAAAAGTAGTTATGAAACACTTGAAAGGTAAATTAAAAGCCAAAACACATATTAGTATCTTGAACTTAGCATTTGGCTGGGTCTATAAAAAGCCCCAATTGGTTTACCTACCACACCTTGTAAACGATTTGAATATCAGCGTGTCGCAACACACAATATGAAAACGGCCCAAAGATTACATATCCTTTTTTCCTTTATCAACTCGATGTAGGTTTCGATGGTCCAATTATATATGGTTATGCATGTCGATAATGGGCAATACATCAACGCAGACTTTGTTGTTTCAGTATTGACGACTTTATGTTGTGTTATCTAGAGTGATATCCCATGAAGGACTTACAATTCTCGTGATCGAAGATAATGTCAAGGAAATAAAGCATCGCACGATATGATCCCCACTCACAATGATTTACTGAAAATATGTGCCTTTTTTTTCTTCAAAATGAACACTTACACTTCTGTCACAAATAAATCATTCACATTTTGGTATTATCTACTTACCGACATGCCTACTATAAATTACATAGGAACCATAATGCGTCCCAAATTCAATGAAGAGCATTCGCACCGCTATTATGAAATATGGGGCCTAACTCTGGCACAGATTTGGTTTTTACCTATTACAATGTTGTGTTACGAAATCAGCAGTCACAACTAAAATTCAGGCTTTTATCTTCCGTCTTAACACTCTGTGACAAACAGCTTTGTAGAATCTTAGTACATCGCACGTCTGTCGGCCTAGTACACAAAAAAAGTCAGTTGGGTAATTTAAGAGAAACCGGCCCTCTACCGGTCCCTACCAACCAATCATCCCACAACCAAGGAAAAGGGTAAATCAACACTACAGCGAATCACGATAACGTGAAACATGTGAAATGAACATATCTAGGGCCCTTCATAACATCACTTCATATACACATTCACTTTATTCACCTTATACAACTAGACTAAATTCTTATCCAAACATTGCACTGGTACATGAAGCAGATCATATAACTATGTTGATGAAGAAACACCTAACTATACTTAGCTTGAGGTTTCGTTTCCGTGTTTTAGGATGCATTGATATTCCTTTTATAATGTGTCTCCCGTTCACAAAAAGTTACATTACAAGCAACATGAAACGTTTTTCAGATTTAAAGAAACATATACATTTAAATCGTTGAAGTTGCCGTGTATAAAACAAGAAAACCAAGTTATCGCAGCACCTGATGCAGACTGCAACAAACCTCGAAACTGATCCATGTGTATATGTAGCCAAGAATATCAAAACTGCAAAACCGCAAAACAAAAAACTATTAATTCTTGGTTAAACAAAGGGCAAGCTGCATTAAAAAGTTTGTGCACCCCAAATAAATCCTCGAAATTCAAGAATTTCGAAGTAACCTATACAATTTATAACTTAGGCCAACAACATCGTACAAAGATATGCCCTGAAAAAATGTATCTCCGCACGATGTTGGTTGTTTTTCTAGAATGTTTCAAGGTAACCGACTACATCATGTTTATAGGGTAACCTATACATATTAATATATCACCATACATCATGTTGAAACAAAATCCTTGGCGAAAAAGATGGGTTACCTGAAAGAGATTGGACTAAAGTCGGTTTACCTTTTTAGGCCATTAGCCTTAGAATATAATTACACAGAATCCGTTATGTTTACCACAATTACATTTTATATCAGAATATGCATAACACAGTTAACTTTATTCTCACCTATTATTTAGCAGATTCAAAACCAGGTCAAGATAAAAACTGTTGAACTTCATGAAAGCTTCCCTGTTTGAATTTTTGTTTTTGTGTGATTGTTAGAAGAATTTTCTATAACTGTTTCATCCTGGCCGTGTTTAATCAGCAGATTCTGTGGGGTTTGACTCTGTGGTCTCCATTTCCTTAACCTTCTCAAGCTGCCTCAAAAGATCCAGCCTTTCAGATCCGTATGTTGATGGTATCTTCACAAAACAAACAAGATTGCTAAAATTCTTCGATTTTATGCAAGAAACAAAAGAAGGGAACTTTAAGCCATTTAAGCAGCACTCACCAGTGATGGTACATATCTTTGAATAGCAGCCAACATTGCTGCATGCCCAACTGCCGTGACCTATATAGATGAGACATCATAAGTCAGGTGTATCTTCAACATAACAGAACGAAAAAAATGATCACCCTTTTCCACTAGGCTTAAATTTTGATAGCTAATTATGGCATAAGCACAGGTTTATACGTATACTGGGCCGCAAAATCAGGAAGTGGTTTAGTCTCTAGTTTGGAGTTTAGTGGACAGTTTATTCGCACCCAGAAATAGGTGTTGTCCATTTTCAAGACAACATATACCATAATCACATTGGATATTACAAGCTTAAATCTCAAAAAATAAGAAACAATAAAGACTACTAGGATAATAAAGTTTTATCTATATCATGTTAGATTGATAAGAAATTCAACTTGGTAATCAAAGAGGTTACTAAAGATGGTGGAACTCACAGGTAGTAGCATGAGAATACCAATGGGAATTACTGATGCCACATCGGTTAAAGTTCTTCGAAGAGCTTGCTTTTCTTTATCAGTCAACTCATCCCCTATAACAGCCCTTCTAAGCAGTCCTGTAGCTGCACCAACATCTATGGCTAGAAGTTGAGTACCCTGCAAGACATCCTGTTTACAGACCTATAAGATCAGTCACCAGCCTTTTTTTTTTTTTTTTTTTTTTTTTTTTAGAAAACAGGGAGGGGGCAGGAAGGAAAAAAAAATGAATTGCAATAAAAAAATTATTCGTTACATAAAATTGTTTACAGAATCAATTGAAGAGATGTTCACAGACTAACTTCTTGCATCAGCACTTTGAAGCACACATGTAACATTTAGGGCAATATAGCTCTTGTGGTTATCTAACCTAAGTTTAGTTTTTGGCAACAGTAAAATTTTCATTTCCAAATGAGCAATACTTAATCACCCCAAAGAAGGAAGTAAAACAGCTGTGAACAGCTGTATTGTAGTCGTGAAACATGTCTATTGATACAATAACAAATGATCAAGTTCACAGTGGGAATCAGAGTAAAGTATATACCGTGGTGGTTCCTTTGAGTTTGCTTATGGACTTTCCAATGATATCCTCTTTCTCCTGCACCACCAATTGAACCCCTTCAGCATCTTTAGAATAATTAGCAGAATCTTCGGGTATTTTAATATCATCCTAAAGACAAATACAAGGAATCATGAACGTTGATCATCATAATTTCATATTCATAACAAAACCAGATAATTTTGAAAAACCAGGTTCATATTGATATCATTATGAAATACGAAAAAGGTTTCAGATAAACAAAAGAACCTCTTCACTCTCAGAGCATTTCGCACTTCTTTCGACTCGCCTTTCAAGTTCTATCAACTCATTTCTTAATAATTCAAACCGCTGGATCTCATTTGATTCCAGTACACCTGTATCATCCTGCAAAAAAGCAATTATGTTCAACCTTCAACTTTAACAGACATACATTATAAAACATAACATTATCAAGGTAGTACAGATTCGATTACCCGGGCAACAAAAGTTTGGAAACAAGATGAGAGAGAAAAAATATATTTAGACATATAACCATCATTTATGTAACATCTAGGCACATATATCCAAATCAGAAACCTAGGCTTCTAACTGTAACAGGTACTCTATAGAACATACTATCAGTAGTTGTCTTAAAGGACCAGCCTTTCCATCCACTGTCAATAATGATCCTAAAATGTCTCTTTAAAATATAAACTAAGAAAACTACCATATAATTATGCAAGTCATAAAGGGTTTATCGGTATATTGTATTGAAAAAGTAATTCTGAAGCATACACTTGTGTAGGCAGTTTCTGATTGGAGGTCAGCCGTGCTCGATCGAGGTACCAAAAAGTTCCACAAGCCATTAGGTTTACTATTGAACACATAAGAAATTAAATTAGAAATCAAACAAGCAAGTGAGGGCAAAGGTAAAAATTAGTATGATATGATGACCTTATGCTAAATATACCTGCTGGATGCATTTGTGTCTATCTTAGAACTCTCGCGGTTTTTTCCTTTAACAGATTGCCTCTTATTCCGAACAGAAGACACGTCATCATCTCCCTAGATACAAACAAGATGCGTCGCAAGTCAGATACAGAAATAGTTTGCATCTAATAGTGATAAAAGAGATCTGTGGTCAAAATTACAATGTCTATAATATCTGATTTTGGGTGTCATGTAAGATTTTAATATGATTAATTTCTATGTAGCATGTAAGTGCTGGATCTGGCTTTTCAAGAGAGGAAGTTGGAAAATATGGTGGATTTGCATATAAAATGTCTTCGTTAGCTATTCATTAGATGGTAAAAGTTAAGCGATAAATATTGCACGGAGACCAAAAATATATGAAAATTGGTGACCAAGTATCTACTTGTTAGTTGAGCCATCTTCTTTTTTATCATTTATGGATAATCAAGAAGCTGTAAAGACGTGAATTGTCATTTTTTTCAAGTGTAGTTCTGCATCACAAGGATATATTATGATAAAGGTACATTGTCCTTGTCTAACATATAGTTATATACAGATACCTGACGTAGGGAATCTGCTTTGGCTCTAAAAGACGCTTCAAGAAATTCAGCCTCTTTTTTAAGTTTCCTCATCTTCTCGAGGTCAGAACAAGCAGCTTTCAAATGCTCCTTTCCAGAACTGGAGCTAGATACGTGTAACTCCTGAAGTAACTCCTCAAGCCTTGCAAGGGCTTCATCAACGCTCTCCAATGCCTAAAAATAAGATGTCTAACAAGTCAGTCACGTCGTCATCGTAACCATCTACAATAGTTGCCGTTTTCAAGACTATAACCAAATTTTCAAGGATTGTTACATAGGCGTACTATGCATGTGTATTACAAGATCTTACTCAATGTGAGCGATCTGCATGGTAACTGGATTGGAACCCATATTATAGTCATCTAATTTATGCTAGTTATATTGTGCAAGTATGTAGGATTGGGACCCATATAGTGAGACAATCTTATTTCGCCAAAGTTTAAATTTCAAATGTGTGAGAATATACAATAATCAATTGAATGAAGAAATAAAAATGTTAAGAGGTGACTAGGTGATGATGACGATACCTTATCAAAAGAATCTAATTCTCTTTTCAGCGGAGCATAAGTTCCAGAACGAGTAATCTCAAAGGCATTTGAGGTACCACTTTCGACCATCAGTTTCCTGCATTAATATATTCATATCGTATAAACGATGGATCTTAAAAGGGAGAAAACACATCAATGAGAAGATGTATTTTATAGCCTAACCAAAAGATACGACTTAAAAATCATCCCAGAGATTGTAATTAAGTAAAGTGCTAGGGAAGAGGTTAAAGACACATAACATTCTACTTACTTTGGTATGCCTAATTCTTCCATCGACCCCTGTAAGATGTTGTGCCTGAAATAATAAAAGGATAACTTAGTTCACCTCATTAAGAATCACCTTTTATTTACAACCCTTCTAACAATATATATGAACTGGCATACCCTCTAGAAAGGAATCTCGCAGCCTTGACATTAGAAGGATTCTCAAGCCATTTACTATATTTGATAAAGCTCTGAATCCAGTGTGAACAAACATCTAAAACAACAGGGATAGCTTCCTCATTTGGAGGACCTTGTTTACTTTTATGGCCATGGGAGCCTTTTTGAGTGTCAATGTCACCAGGATAAAATGGAAGCCAATCCAACTCTTCACATACAACCTATAAAATGCTGGCCACTTTCAGATTTTGCAAATTCAGCTTTGTATATGATATATAATATATTAATCCGACTGTGCTAACCTCCACATACAGTTGATAAGAGCTTATTGATGAAAGTTGGGGATAGTATAGCACGCTGCCACCAATAAGATACCTGCTTTGGAGAGAGAGAACATAGCCAGATTCAGATACAAATTTGCAAATTAAACTTCCTTATCTAATAACTTTACCTGATTAATCCTTCAATGGGTTTAGGCACCGCTTCAAAATTATTTGCAGATAGGTAAGACTGCGTCCTCCTTCCCAAAGCAATGAAGAATCCAAAAATAGCCAAATCCTTATCCAAAACCTGCATCCATAACAACCAAGTTAAAATATTGATGCCAAAAAATTGATCGAAGAGAATACTCACAATAGATTAAATTTGAAAAGTAGACTTACTAAATACAAAGAAATATCCAGTTTTACAAACCACCACAGTTATGAGATGAAGAATGGAAAGAGTGATTGGAACAGACCAAGTAAAGAAAAGGTCATGCCCATTCAAAATCATCCATGACAATGAAGAGATAAAAAAAAGTGAAGACATCTACTTGCATAAGTAAAATGTGTTATGTGTTACCCAAAGATTTGATCCTTGTGGACAAAAATCAGATTTGATGCTACTACAGTAAATGTATGGGTTAAAGCTAGGAGGAAAAAATTGATTCGCAAACAAATGAATCAAGCAGCCAACATAGCCTCCATCAAATAAAAGTGAATGAATGTCTTAACAAGTAATCCACAGAGAGCTGTGTAGTCTCAGTATTATTTTCTCGTTTAAATTTCGTTTAATACCAAGAAGCAAGGTGCATGAATCCAATTCTTCACACAGCTGCACCTTTCAAATGCACATAGACAGCTGCATATGCTAGGTGCTAAACGCAACAGATATATGGTTGTGGAGCTATATTGTAAGAGGGGTGAAAACGTCAATGTTATTACCTCAATGCTTTCACAGGTTGTCAGTCTTGACCATATTCGCTCTCTATCGATAGCCCGTTGTAGCTGCTTCTGTACAAGACTCACCCAAAACAGAACTTCTTCAGTGCCTTGATCACCTTCCACTCTACATGCTGCAGCTCGAGGTCCGAAGTGGAGCAGAAATTCTCTGCCCAGACCAATTTCTTTTATGGAACTATAAGCTTTGCGTATAGGAACGAATTCAACCAGCATGTCCATCAATCTACCAGTTATTTCAGGAAGAACCGAGTAAAATTGTGTGCAAGCAACTTTTGTGGGGCCAAGTTTTGTTATTGCAGCAACGCAACTCAATGCAAATAGAAGCAAAGATCTGTCACTTGCATCTCCTGAACTCAAGGAAGTTCCTGTTCTGATCCTACAGAAAGAAATAAGTTAGCATGAGGTAACACACAAAGTTCCACAGATACTTGAGGAAAATACTTACACTCCTGTTGCAGCAGCAAATCGTTGGTCTTTCTCAAAATAATTGACAAAGCTGGACACCACAGATGGCAATTGTTCAGACCAAAACCAGTCATAAAGTTCTGGCTGCTTATCTGATAGTGCATCCCGGATTACAGTTTCCAAGGGAGCATAATGCCGTGACAGACTGCATGAAAAATATAGGTAGAGTAGGTATGAATGCTGAGAGTTTGAGACACAATGCATAATGAGATGATATCCTTGCAATGAGAAAACTAAATGCGTTCTTAATGCTATACACCTTGTATCTTGCAATTCCATTTGTTTGACTTTTGCATACCGTAAAACTATCTGGCTTCCTCAAAAACTACTTTTGAATGTATGTAACAAAATAGCAATAACTGCATCTTTTATATTTTCTCATGCAGACTGTAGATATCTGATGAAAGTAATAGAAAATCCTACTCAAAACTCATACCTCCTTTGAACAAAGACATTGATGTCCCGGTCTCTTCTATCTCCACGAGATGAAATCTCACATGCTGCTAACAGTAATGAATACACTGACGCCTGAAGTTATTAGAAGTTATTAGCTTTATGTCATAACCTGAAAGAACCAATCCATATCTAATAAACCAGGATCCGAGGGGAATATCAGAATCAAGTGTGGTCAAAAAATAATAACTGTGATTTAAGATGATACAAAATTGTCTTCCAAGTTCAAATAGAGTTTTCCTCCACTCTAGGAGTTCAAAGCAAGATTTCAATTTCCTAGTTATGGTTAAAATATTGATCACGGTCTTTAAGATGCATGCTGATTTCAATTGAACTTGGTAACTATAATGTTACATACTTCTTGCATATTGCATAGACCAATCTTCAGAAATGGTGAAAACCTGGCATATAAAGCATGCGAAATATTTTTTATTTACTAGCAACAATGCAGGATGACCCCATGCACCACAGCTCATAAGTGTTTTTGGAAGGCTAGTCTTTGCACTCTTAACCCAGGTCTAATAGGTTACAAAAAATCAAAATTAACCCCAGGTTACAAAAGTTGACTGGTCCAATATCCTCAAAACACAGAGGTATGTTCTCACTTCTCCCAGCTCTCAAACTCCCAAACACAGACACGGAAGCTAACGGTGAGGTCACCTTGAAAAAAACCAACTTTTCATAAAAAATTACCTGCAACTATCAGTTCATCACGGACATTTTTTGTAACAAAGTGCTAGTTGATCTGTTGGGTCCTTACAAATACCAAAAATTCGTAGTTTTAGTGTATTATTGCTATCTCTCTATTGACTAGTTCATCTATTAGCTTGTTGACTTGCTGATCATCTGGTATGTTCCTAGAACCTTATCTCACCTATCAATAATTTAATTTCTCATATAGGCGAAATAGCTGAATTCAGTCCTCTAAAACTGGATGTCTAGACTATAATTAAGCTGGTGATACATTTATCTCTGAATATTTAGCTAGGACCCACCCCTGCTTAACTACAATACGAACTTATGTAACTAATCTTGGTTCATACTTCACACTTCACAGTACAAAAATTATGAAAGTCCCATCTGTGAATCAATACTAAATATAATTTTCCACTAATTCCCTTCAAACAGAAGCTGTAGCATTTATGTTTCAATTTCATATAAACCATTCATTAGTCATTACTATTAATGCGCTAACAATTTCAAATAACCATTCCCATTCCTATTCAGCATTTCGATAACACAAATACAGACGATGCGCTTATAACAACAAGTTGTGTTTAAAATCGGAAATCATATATGCACTAGAATACTCTAAGTTTCTGCGAGAATGCATTTTAACGATCTATTTGTTCAGCTGGAAAGCTACGCTTAGTTCAATAATGACAAAACTTCATGGACATCAAATTCTATTTCATGGAAAAAAGGAAACCATAAGAACATAATACTGATATAAGTGTCATACACACATTTAAGAGCAAATCAAATAATATGCCTACTATGGTACTATATCATATGTATCATGCAATCATTTATGCATATATACTACGGAGTATTTGTCACTAGTAAGAACATGAGGTAGTACACTGATCAAAAGCATGTTGAAAACGTACCTGATAAGATAAGGCCTTCACCCAAGCATTTTGGTCTATACCAAGCCAGGCAGTTGAAAACCATGGTAACTTCGATGCAGAGCTCTGCTCTTTGATTGCCAGCTCATATACCCTTGCAGCATCATGCAAGGATTGTACAAGAGCACTATTATATTCTTCATTTTGCAGCTTGGATCTCATTTCCTCAACATCACCACTAATACTTGCTTCAGGACTGTCGTTAACTGTTACGCTGTCGTCAGCAGAAGCAAATGGCAAAAGGCCTCTCGCTCTTCTTGACTTGTAGGATAATATAGAACTGGGAGCAAGAGTGCTGTCTTCTAATAAACAAAGACTTATCCCTGATCTCTTCCTTGAGTAAACCTTATGGAGCAATAAGTAATCGATGCCAGCTACCTTGTTGTGAAAAAATAATGTTTTAGAATGTCTACAAGATATCCATGGATTCGGCGATCTGCATCAAGTATGCAACATTAAAAAGTTAAGCTTAAAACAATGCAAATGCTCCATTGTATTATTCTCTCTATTGTATCCAGCTCTCTTAAGATATCTCATGGGTGAAATTAGGTTTTAGCTACGTGAATCCAATCCCGCGGAATATACATCTTTCTACCCAAATGTCGGGTTTTATGCTCGTCCTACATGTATTTTAGTTTGTGCTACATACATTTTTGGTTGTGTTTTGCATGTGAGTTTGGCGTCTGCCATAATATACTAAATTAAGACGCCTTATAATAGATATATATTACTTAACCACCACCAAATGGCCTAGTGGTAAAACACGTGACCTCCTCTCAAGAGGTTAAGGGTTGGGTCGCGTACATTTGAGTTGAAGACTCGCCTTCCCCAGGTAACCTAAACCTCATCTATTTTACCATGTTACCTCTCCAAGTTGCTTACGCGGTGTTTGTTTAAGCTTATATGTAGGCTTATGAGCTTATTTGTGTTTCGGCTTATATTTCATAAGCCTTGATTTTCCGGCTTATTTTGAGACTTGTGGGCTTATATAAGTTTATTACAATATTATAAACTTATACAAGTCCAAAAACCTTAAAATAAGCCAGAAAATTGTGGCTTATGAAATATAAGCCGAAATCAGATAAGCTCATAAGCCAACATACAAGCTTAAACAAACACCCCCTAATCCCTAAGTTAACGGCAATTTGAACCTAGAATATGAATTCGTTGAGGAAATGTAATTGAATGTTGTGTTTTAAAACAAAAAGCTAGCCCCGTTTATCCAATCATCCAGCAATTAAGTAATAAAATTCAGAATTCAGCTACATCATAATCTCATGTCAATTTCCACTATATTGCGCGCTAATTATATAACAAAAACCCTCCGATACATGAAATCCCACTAAATGATCAATGACTAATTCAGTAGTCGTATCATCGATCTAAATCACTATAGCTAGTAAGCTTTACCTAGGGCGTTGCATTTTGTAAGAGATGATTAGGGTGCGTTTAGTAAATGTTTTGTAAAAAACAAGGAAAACGAGATCGCATTCAAGTAAGCGTTATCCAACAAAATGTTTTGCAAAACACAAAATCCCCTATTTCCTAACATAACAAATTTTAGTTGTTTTCCTTTGTAACCACAACCCTCTCTCCCCTTCTTCAAAATAGAAAATACAAACATCAACTAATCGTGTGATACGAACCTATCCCATACTAGGCTCGTATCGGTTCATAAGTCCAAGTGTAGAACTCACTTAAATAGCTAGCTTGTAAGAGGAGGGGAAACCTAGACTTATAAACCACCACCCAATCCCATAGGCGACGTGGGATCGTAACATCGCGTTTTCCAAATTTTTACAAAACTAGATATAGAAAACAAGAGAATTTTTTCTCCAACTAAACGCACCCTTAGCATTTACAAACAGAGGTCTGCAATCCTAACAACTAGTCACAAATTCAAATCCAACGATATTCGAAACACTACAATTACATCAAAATAAAAATGAAAAGATAATTAGAGAATACGTACTTAGTTAGTGAAATTGAACGGGTAGTGAGTGCGTGAGGTTGAGATAGCGTCATATATATATATTTTTTATATTTATATGAATAAAAATGAATGCGTTTCCGATGAATTAGGGTTCCGGTGAGAAAATAAAGGA
The DNA here is from genome assembly GCA_030686995.1 of Artemisia argyi. Lineage (NCBI taxonomy): Eukaryota > Viridiplantae > Streptophyta > Magnoliopsida > Asterales > Asteraceae > Artemisia > Artemisia argyi. The sequence goes on along the minus strand of CM060693.1, from coordinate 39,960,073 downwards.
AATAATAATAATAATTAGAGGATAAGAAGAGAAAAGGAAATGACGAGAAGTTATTCACGGAGCTGCGAATTGCCACGTCAGTCTATGCTGAAGAGTGGAGGAGGATACAGGAAGTTTAAACGGGTCGGGTTGTTGACACTTTTTTGGCTTTTGTTTCTTTTGGCGGGCGGGTTGGTTGGTTGTTGGTTTGTTTTGTGTGCACTTTGAACAAATTTTGCCATTTTGGATGCAAACTTCACTTCTAATGTTTTACTATTGTATGGTCAATTTATATGCACCGGCGGAACCAGTATCTTAGAGGACTGGAGGTAAAAAAAAGAAAAAGAAAAAGAAAAAGAAATTACACTAAAAACTACACAACAACAACAACAACATACCCAATCACGCAAAAGCGAGGTATGGGGGAGGTAGAAATGTAGACAGATCCTACCCCTACCCCAGGTAGAACCCGAGAGTAGAGAGACTGCTTCCAGGGAGACCTCCGGCACGTGCACATGTGCGAGTGATAGATCACCGAAAGAAATAGCACGGAACAAAGAGCAACAAAAAGGCAAATAAAAGTCAAAAGGGAAAAGCCAAGCAAATCAAGTAGGAAGCAGGAAACCAACAAACAAGGGACCTAGAAAAAAGACAAACAAATAAAACAGGGCACCAAAACACAAAAACAAAGAGCAAGACAAACAAAGCGGTAAACAAAGCAAGGAAAAAAGAACCAAAACATATAAACCCAACAAGAAAAGCACAAAAACAAAGCAGGAAAACGCAAGGGGCTAAAGCTAAGGCAAAGCAAAGGGAAAAGAAACGCTACAAGCCACCTACAGACCTAAAAGGGAAGAGCAAAGGGATCACTAAGCCTAAAGAGCCAAGGGCAAATTACACTAAAAACTGATATTTTTTAAAGTGAGGGACTATTTGATTGTGGTGGGGTGGATTTTAATAAAATGATCGTAAAAAAAATTTACATTAAAAACCGATATTTTTTTGCGAAGCATGGAGGGCACCGGCCCCCCTAAACACTAAGTAGTTCCGCCCCTGTTTATATGTATAATTTTGTTATATGATATATGAGTGCGGAGTAAATAAGAGTTAAAAAGTTAGTTGTTTAAATTGTAATTAAGTATTTAAATTTTTAATGCATTTCATTGCCTTTTATATATAAAGAGTATTTTTGATTGTTAAGTTTTAAACAAATGTGTTTTTTCTCTATTTATGTAAAATATATAAACATTACTTTTTTTAAGCGTTGCTAACAACACTAAGATCAGTCGTTGTCGCCCAATGACACGCGTATGGCATCCGTGTTTGGTGGCTATAAGCGATCTTTGGGTGTTGTTGTCCTTAAGTGATACGCCTTAAAAGGTTAGTTAAATAAGTTTTTTTATTTCAATGTTAGTGTTAAACAAACTACTATTTTATAGGTTTAACCCCGAAAACGAGTTTTTTACCAACTTATCGTCTTTATAAAACTTATTTACCATTTTATAGTGTATTTAAAAATATTAACCATTGTAAAGTAAATACCTTTTACATTAATTTATTATTCTCTTTTTAATTTTTCCGGTTACACTAGAGATCAGATCAGAGTGTCATGCCATGCCATTGTTTAAAGAACATTGTTTGTGTAATTCTTAACTTCGATTATGAATGCCACCTTTCACACATATAATATTGTCTCAACAGTTTTCAACAACCACCGTGTGTAATACTTTTTTTTTTTTTTTCTTCTTCTTTCTTCAATTGTTTAATATACATTTAAGTAAACGAAAAAAAAAAAAATGCTACTATATAAAATATTGCAATAACGAAAATTATTTGACAAAAAAGTAAGTTCAACGACCTCAGGTGTGTTTAGTAAAACTAGCAGTAGCGGTGTAAGCGGTAGCTATTAGCAGTAGTTGTAAAAAAATAACCACAACTCACCGCACTTTGTCAAACGACCATCAAAAATAAAAATGCTCATTGCACACACACTGCTCCACGCCAAACATACCTCTTTGTAGTTTGGCAAAAAAGCGGTGAGTTGTGGCTATTTTTAAAGAATGTTAATTCTTCGGTGTTTGTTTAATAAGCGGTGAGTTGTGGCTATTTTTTATGGTTATTGCTTGTACATACTACTCATCGATACTGCTACTTTTAACAAACAAACCTGAAGTCGTTGAACCTACTTTTTTGTTAAATAAATTTTCGTTTGTGCAAATATTTTATCAAGCTACTATAATAGTGTTTTTTTCCTTATTTTTCATTTACTTAAATGTATATTAAACAATTAAAAAAAGTAGAGTAACACACAATCGTTGTCGAATGCTGTTGACACTTGACAATAATATCTGTGTGAAAGGCATAGTTTTGATTTTAAAAAAATGTAAGAATTAGACAAATAATGCTCTTTAATGCAACGACAAAAGTAAAAAATAATAATAAATTATTATAAAAAGGATTTACTATACAATGGTTAATATTTTTAAATACACTATAAAATGGTAAATAAGTTTTGTAAAGACCCTAAGTTGGTCAAAAACTCCCCCGAAAACAATTATAGTATTGTTTAAACATTTCAATACTAACATTTTACGAATGTTAGAAACAAATGTACTGTTCAGTTCATCTATAGTATAGTTTCAAACATGTCAAAAATACCCTTTAAAATAGTCTTTAAACCTTCCCATAAATTCTAAAATGCCTCTTTAAGTTTTACTAAAATACAAAATAGCTCATAAGTTCCTTAGGTCTCAATTTCTAGTACCGTTTACTAATAATACAAAATAGGCCATAAAACAAATTAAGTTTACATTTTCATACCTATTTAATTTAGTATTATAACAAATTAACCTCTAAAAGACTAAACCAATTAAACTATATATTTTAAGTCATTTAATCATTTTCTTTATTAGTGCTAACACTTTTTATTTTAATACGGAGTATGTATTATTGTTAAAAACTTTATTTTCTAGCTATACAATTAATATTTGTACACCCGCTGCAGCGCACGGGGAACAAATATCTTGTTTTTCTACATTTAGTCATTTAATTCAAACACTGCACATTAGGGGTTTTTTTTTTTTTTTTTTTCTTTAAGAAAATAATTAACTATTTCACAATGCATACACCACAATCTATTTCACATATCCTAAATAAAAATTAAACACACAACCATTCTAGCTGAGTAGCATTGTTACATGATATAAGATACCATTAAACTACAAGTCATTTGATACCTCACATTATGTACTATCAACACATACATATATGTATTTTAACACATGTATTTTACCTAGCATTCTGAGAGTATTAGGTATGGCACTACAATTTCGACGTAGTTCACTAAAGCTACCCCCAACGCATGTAGGGTGAGGGGTTGGGAGGCAGCTTCACGCAGCAAGATGGGTTAGGAGGGTGTCGTGAGTGATCGGGAAGGAGGACCAAAGGTGAAGTTCACTTTTCGGGCGTTGTGCATAGGTTTTTTTTCCCTTTTTTTTCTTTTTTTTTTTTTTTTTGAGTGTGTGGGAGATATTTAGTGGGCTGTTTTAATAAATAAAAAAAGTGTTGAAATGTGAAGTGTTGTGAGATGGTTGGAAGAGAAAAGTGAGATGGTTGTGAAGGAGAGAGAAAGATGATGTGGCGCTGAGATAGAAGGTGAAATGGTGTGAGGGTTTGGGGTAGGTGAAGTGGTGAGAACATTATGTGTAACTTTTTTTTTCCAAGTTCTAGGCTACAATGAGAAAGTTTAGGTGTTTAAAGTAACACTATGCGTAAAAACTAGTTCAATATGGTTTACAATGCGGTCTTGATGTTGAAACACTTTTTCGTTTGAACAAAGTTATCACACCTGATGCTTTAAGAGCAAGAGGTGTGGGTTCGTTGTGTTCCCTCGTCGTGCCTACGTGGAGGCTCGTTGAGCTCGCCGTAGCTCGCCACCACACCGGGTTGGCCTCGTTGAGGCTCGCCGTTGGTTACCTCCTCACGCAGACGACGAGCTAGAAGCCTGACACACGACTGATTATTTATACTTTTGTTTTGTTTTTTGAACAGTAATATTACCGTTACAAATATACGTTTTTTTTTTTTTTTTCCTTGCTACACCTTATAAATAGAACATGTACACACACAATTTTACTACAATTTTACACAACAATATAAACACTTACACATATTAAAAACAAGAAACATGAGTCAATCATCATACTCAAGTGCTAGTGATTTTAGAGAGATAACGGAGCTAGAGCAGATGCTGGCAGAATTTGAGCGCGAGCAGTCGTTGCAAAACCAAGAAGCCGGACCTTCAAAACAGCGTCGATACATTCCCCGTGAACGTGAAGTTGCTGAAGCACGTTTATTGGCCGACTATTTTGGTGAACAACCAAAATATACTGAAGAAAATTTTAGACGTCGTTATCGTATGAGCCGTAAACTATTCTTAGAAATAGTCCAAGGTATTGAATTGTTTATTGAAACTCATCATCCTCTTCCCGCGCATTTTGATTTCTTTAGACAACGACCTGATTGTCGGGGTGTAATGAGTTTTAGTGTGATTATGAAATGCACATGTGCATTACGCCAGTTGGCTTTCGGGATTCATGCTGATGCGTTAGATGAGTATTTACAAATAGGTGAACACTGTGCGCGTGATTGTCTAGATATTTTTACGATGTGCATAATCCAGTTGTATGGAAAGGAGTTTTTAAGAAAACCATCCGAGACTGACATTCACAAGTTATACGACGCACATAGCATGGTCCATAAGATACCGGGAATTTTGGGAAGCATCGATTGTATGCATTGGGAATGGAAGAATTGTCCGAAAGAATGGTAAGGGCAATTTCACAGAGGTGATAAAAAGTACCCAACCATAATCGTCAAATCATTCACGATTGCAAGTAACCCAAAAAATGCTGCATGGAAAGTGAAACAAGAGAGTGCTCGAAAAGATATCGAGAGAGCTTTTGGTGTTCTACAAGGGCGTTGGCGTGTTATTGCACAACCGGCGCGTGCATGGACTGTGGGCAAATTACGAAGAATCATGTACTCGTGCATCATAATGCATAACATGATCTTGAAAGATCAAGAATATGCGATATCCGAAGCTGCAGAAATGTATATTCCTCCGCACCCACATATGCAAAAGTCATGGGTTGAACGTTTCTGTAAAACCTCGCGAAAAATTCGTATAATTAACTTCGGTTAATTATATAAATAATCCTTGTCATTGTTGTAATTACCATTTTTACGGGGAAATTTAAAATTTTCTTTGTATATTGAAATGGCCACGATTACGATATTGTCAAATTCATCAAACGACAAAAAAAGTTCTCGACAAAATTAACAAAATATTAATATTTCACTAAACTTAATTACTAAAATTAATTAATAAACCGGACCCTTAATATTAAGCCCAATCCCTCGATTCACTATTCATCGGCCCATCGCCACAAGCCCATTTTTCTTTGTTTTAAATTTTTATTCGATCGATTAAGTAAGCTACAAAACGTCTCGTTTATTTTTATTTCGTGCACACGACCTATGTATATTTTTGCATATTCTCGTTAACCTCCTAGCCAACTATTAGTGTGTCGAATCTCACGTTCACACGTTGAGATTTGATACGTTTTTACGAGGCATTCCGTTTAGCCATTAATCTACCCAAACGGTACATACAAAATTCATTTCTTATCCGTTTTTATTCCCTTTTGTTCCTATGAGTTTCTAATATTATTTGTAACATGTTTTCATGTGTAAATAATAAGTATGATTGACTATGACTCCCTAAAACACGAATGAACACTCGTTTGTGTTAAGAAAGGGTATGTCGACATACCTCAAACTCACAAGGACGATTTCAATATTTTCTAAGCCTATTCATCTCATTGTTTATTCAAAACCTACATCCTAGAATCTCTATTCCTGACAATGCATAGTATCTATTGTCTCATGCAATAATTTGCACCATACGAAACACAAAACTTCCCATATATACCATAACCGATCGTCCCTTTCCTTCTCCATTCATTCACAAATCGTTCCTACTCTTTTCTCCATTCTAATATACCTTAAAAACATCAAGATAACCATACGAAAGCATTTGGAAGCAAGAAGGTTGTAACTTTAAGTTATACGATCCATATTTTTCAAGTTTCTATTCGAACGTGTACCATACTACTCCTTCAATCCGTTTCTCTCAACTCTCTACCACCCTAGAGGTGTAGTAAGTCGTCTCCACTCTTTCTCGTCTCATACTATTCGTTATTTTCATATCATGCATCATATATATTTTATACGAACGTATAGTAACTTTGTTTCATTATTTTCATACGTATATTCATATAGTAAACGTTACGTGACTAGCCTCTATCTTGGAAGGCCTAGGAGTCACGTATCACGCTTAAATTACGTTTAAAGTTAACATGCATACTTCATATCGACTTGTTTTGAAACCATACTTATACGTATAAACTTATCATATATACTTAGAAAATTTCACTAAATCTTTCTTATATATAAAAACGAGCTAAACACCATACAAAAGCGATGCATATCTTTTTATTTCACGTAACAAGCATATCATATTTTTCTACGTACTAATAGACCACCTAGAAAACTATTAGTTTCGTTTATATAACTTATAAAAATAACCACGTTTAGACACTATAAACGAGTCAAAGCAAATCGACATAAACCAGTTTTTCAAACTAAAAATTTATATAAAACTTTTATTTTTGTCGAGTGGGCTTAACGAAGGCCCAACAAGACTTTGCGTTTTAACAACCCACTGGGCCCATAAAATACATTTTTAGAATCACAAAGTAAGCCCAAGTTCAAGCCCAAAATAATTTTCATGCCCTCGCCTCTAAAATTTTAAATGGGCTTTAGTTTGGTTCGAATTAAGGCCCATAAGCTAAATAAATAAGCTTTTTATAAAATAAGCTGTTGAAATAAGCTTGAAATTAATAAAAGAAGTCACGGAAATTTTTATAAAATTTTTATAATCACTTTTGCAAAATTGGACTAAAAATGTAACGCGACGACACCTATAGGGACTAAAAGTGAAAACTGTGAAAATAAAGGACTAAAAATGTAGAAACAGAAAGAAAGGATAAAAATTGATAATATAGGATTGTTACAAGCTTAGATTGTAATATTGGACATGTAGTGGACTATAATTGTAAAATATATATAAAAGGACTAACGGTGTGACGCTAACGCCGTTAGTATAAAAAGTGTAAAAATGGAAAAAGGACAAGGACTACACATAATCTATTTGCCATTCTTATTTTATTTTCTATTTTACGGCAACCCTCACGTCATATGCATTTTCGTTTCATTTTATATATATATGTATTTATTAAATTTTCATTAATAGTATATATAACGTTATATTAACTAATTATTTGTTACGTATTATCATCATCATAATTAAAATGGAAAAGCTTTAGAAATAATAACATAACTTGTCATATTATTTTAAACATAAGCATATCATTTGCATATCATTCATTCATCATAACGATTATTTATCAATCGTTATTCGTTTCATATTTACCAAATAGTATTTGGTTATATTCTCTGATAAATTTATTTATCAGGTTCCGTATCAAAGACGTTTCTATAATCGTTCCCATAAATCTCGTTCTACTTTACTTTTCATCATTTTCAAATCAATCCAGGTGAGTCATAGCCCATTTCAAATAATTATTTTTAACTCATTGAGGGAGATACATGCTTACATATAGTTTGATAAATTGATAAGTATATGAAATAAAATAAAATACATGATTCAAATCAATTTTCTAATTGATATTAAAATAATATAATTTGTGATTTAAAATATGTTAATGTTTCCAATGTGATTATTGTGGTATGTGAAATATATATTTATTGAAGAATTACTTGACTGAAATATTGATACTCATATGAAAATGTTCTCAATCCGATTGTTGTGGTATGTGATATCAATGTGTTACTGGCGAAATATTCAAACTGAATTTCTGATACTCAAATGATGATATTTTCAAACTGAATTTCTGATACTCAAACGATATATTTTCAAACTGAATTTCTGATATTCAAACAATATATTTTCAAACTGAATTTCTGATACTCAAACGATATATTTTCAAACTGAATTTCTGATACTCAAACGATACTGATTTTCCAATTTGATCTCTGTGATACGATACTTGATTTCATGATGTTATGCTAAATGAGCCCATTAGTCCTTGATATTGCCTAAGTTAGCTTATCGCCATATAGTCCCTCTATCATGAGCCATTAATCACTGTAAAGTGAGCGCGAATATAGTGAACAGATTCGAAACCTGTTTTGGATTGACCTCCGATCCCACTAATGCTTGACAGAATGCCAATTGCAATTGGTTAGCCGCATTAGTCGTGATACACTATATTTGAGTAAAAATAGGAATTGGCAAATCACCTATTATACGAGGGCAAAATCTGTCATTGATTTGATAAAACACCCCTTCTGTTAACGTCTTGCGTGTCATGAGGCTTGGTGCAATATCTATAAAGGAAATATATATGTATTCAACATATATTTAGATACAGCTGTATAGGTTTGACCATACATGAATTATATATCTGATTGATTTAGTATCATGAGTTTCCAGCTCATGTTAAGATTATTGATTCTTTATTGAATGTGATTGAATATTTATATGATTTATTTGTGAATATATTCGATACTTATTTCGTTACTGTTTGTATTTTATTAATACCAAATATTCCTGAAATCTAACAAAATAAAGGGTTTTTCCTAAAACTCTATGAACTCACCAACCTTTGTGTTGCACTTTTAAGCATGTGTATCTCAGGTAATTTAACGGAGCAGGACAAGACACGGAGTGGGCATTTATTACTCTGATAAAATAAAATGGTGTAAAAATCAAATTTGTCATTTTTACAAGTCTTTATATCTTTCCATAAGATTTTAAACCAAATGGTTCATCTTTTATCAAAATTATTATTTAAATGACAAATAACTCTCAAAATGTTTCTTTTAAACCGTTTTATGTGTTTAAAACTTCGATCCTCACCGTAACACCCAAATTAATTTTCCGCTGGGACAAACTTAAAAAAGGGGGTGTGACAGTTGCGCAGTGCATAGGAGACAAAACAAAGAACTACGCGATAAAAACACACACAGAAGACTTCAACGATGTCTTATCGAGCATGTTTGACAACAACAACAATTGGAACAATTTCAACAAAATAGGAATAATTAATTTCGTATCATTTATTTTTTTTTCTTTGCGCTGTTTTTTTTTTTTTTTTTTTTTTTTTTTTTGGTATTGTAACTTTTTTAATTTGATGAAATAAATTTAGTTTGGTGTGGTATTTTTAATTTGTGTGAAATGAATTTAATTTATTTAATGAAATGAATAAAAAAAAAGTTGTAAGTGGTGGGCCTCAAATGAGTAAATTGAGATTAGTTAGGGTACTGGCAGCCATGCCGTTGGGCCGACGGTTTGCCCCCAAACCGCCGGGGAACACCGCCGCCACCCCAGCGGTTTGGGTGGGCGGTTTGGTTCAGCGGCTATGTTTACAGCTGCGGTTTGCATTTGAAATGTGAACGTTGGCTTTGAAATGTGAACGTTGGGGGAAAAAACAAAACAAGGGGAGCGGCTTTGTAACAAAAAAAAAAAAAAAAAAAAAAAAAAAAAAAAAAAAAAAAAATTCTATAAATACCAAACACAATACAAATAAACTACACTTATTCAAATACACACACATTTCACACAATGGCATCATCATCTTCTTCATCCGATGAGTTATATTTCCCCCCCCCCCCCCCCCCACGACCTTTCAACAAAATCAATCCACGGGTAGTACTCTATCAACCTTTTTAGCCATATACGATTCGATTGAGGACACGGCAACCTCTACCGAACCACGAGCGTCTGTCACCCGTTTTCGTGAAAAAGCTTTACAAAATCTAAAGGATGACTATTTCGTTGAAATTCCAAGGTTTGCCCACCATATTTTTCGAGATAGGTTTCGTATGAAGAAAAGGTTGTTTTTAAGAATTGTTGGTGATATTGAAGCGAGATTCGAATGGTTTCAAGAGGGCGTTGATGCGAGGGGGGCAAAAAGTTTCACGGCTTTACATAAATACACATCGGCCATTCGGCAACTCGCAACGGGTGAACCTCCGGATAGATTTGATGACTATTTAAACATGGCACGAAGAACGTCAGGTTATAATTTTTTTTTTATTAATGTTGTCGTTATATTTTTTTTATTAATGTTGTCGGTATATTTTTTTTATTAATGTTGTCGTTATATATTTTTTATTAATGTTGTCGTTATATATTTTTTATTAATGTTGTCGTTATATATTTTTTATTAATGTTGTCGTTATATATTTTTTATTAACAGGAGAATGCCTTGATCATTTTTGCAATGCGGTTATTGAATTATATGGTCGAGAGTTTTTACGTAGACCGACATCTCATGACATTGCACGCTTATACGAGGCACATGAAGAACAACATCACATTCCTGGAATGCTTGGTAGCATTGATTGTACACATTTTGTTTTGCGAAATTGTCCTAGACGTTTGAAAGGCCAATATAAGCGTGACGATCACCAATACCCGACTATTATGCTTGAATCCATCGCTTCATACGATTTGTGGATTTGGCATTCGTTTTTTGGTCCTCCCGGTGCTAACAACGATATAAATGTTTTGAATCAGTCTCCGTTGTATCTTACGGAGCGAAATGGAACGGCGCCAAACAGTTCATTTTCTGTAAATGGACGTAATTACAAACGTGGATATTATCTTACCGATGGAATCTATCCTACATATTCTACGTTTGTTAAAGCATATAAGCATCCCACTGAGCCGAAGGAAAAGAGATTCAAGACGTTACAAGAGTCTGCAAGAAAAGATATCGAGCGAGCTTTTGGTCGTCTTAAGGCCAAATGGATGATTCTCAGTCGTCCTCTCCGTCCTATGACGGTCGACAAGATTCGGCAAATCGTTAATACGTGTATCATATTGTGCAATATGATTTTAAAAGACGACGAGATGGCAATTTCACCGGTTCATATAATGGATCCGCCGGTCGCGCCAGTTTTTGACGATAGTGTACTACCGGAGTTACTCGACGAACAAATCCATTATCGTCTCCAATATGATCTTACGGAGCACGTTGAGGCTCAAAACTTAGCATACCTCGATGACTAGTTATTTCTTTTTTTTATTTACGTATTATGTAATTTTCTATTAATTATGTTTTTTTTTCCAAGTATTATGTATTTTTATTTTAATTATTAATGAAATATTATGTTTTTATTAAATTATTTATTTATGAAAAAAAAATTGGTGGTTTGGGAGGTATGATAAAAGTATGGTTGCCACTAAAAAAGGGTTGGGAGGTATGGAAAAAGTGTGAGTGGGGTGGAATGATATTATTGGTTGGTTGGGAGGTATGGATTTTTTTGGGAGGTATGGTTGCCACTACCCTTATGAGTGAGGAGGAGTTAGTTGTGAAGAGATGTTTGGATGATGTGGCACCCGTGAGCCCCAAATGAGAAGGCAGTAACTCATCACCACACCTATTGCTTTAACACTAGTGCTCAAATTTGATGTATTGGTTATCATTAGTTTTCTGGCTTTATGTTGTTGACAACTTATATCATGAAAATGTTATGCATGTCACTTGGCTCGCTATAAAAGGAATGTATTGCATATCTTTTTCTAGATGTCTTGATATGAAATTTGTGTGTTCGTCCAATATTGAACATTACAAAATACATGTCATATTGATGTAGACTAATAGCTTGGCATTATTCGAAAACACTTTAATGATCTGAATTACAACACAAATATATTACGTGTCAAATTACAAATTGCTTATTTTAAATGTGTGTATTACACTACCAGTTTGCAGTAAATAAAATAAAACCATTTTTAGTTAAACTATCACATTAAGCATCCAACTGGGGTGTGTTATCAGTAAATACACACGACACGCGTTAGTAGTTATTATTAGTGAGTTAGTGGCTTTTCACTAAAATTAGTAACTTTAGTCTTCATATTTGTTAACACGCTATTGGTTCTTAAAGACTTTTGCAAATCCGATCCAAATTCAATAAGTTTCCAACATTCAATCCTTTATTTATAAGTTTTAATCATTGGTTAAGCATTATCAATTGACCAAGGTTAAATATTCTAACTTTTGATGTGCAATTACCGTATATTTGTCTGAATTTTATGGGGTCAAAATGTTCCACCAAGTTGTCGTGTTCTTTTTGTACTAAACTTCCGATCACCGCAAACTTTAATTCCATTCACGCTTTTCCTACCATTTTTTATTACTAGTATAATAGTATTACTAAATCAATTTAAACTTAATTTATGTAATATCATGAATAAATTCTTTATGATATTTAATACTCCGTACATTTTAATCGCGACTAGCTTCTAGCCGACTACTCATAAGTGACTGATTAAAAAAGTACATCATGTGTCACAAATTATTCAATATGTCAGCATCTACATATAAAATACTTGCATTGTCACTCCTTCATTAATTTTTAGAGTAAATTGCAAAAATCGTTCGTATAGTTTGGTCAAATTGCATGTTTCATTTGTATAGTTTGGAAAGTGAAAGAGTCACCCTTGTTGGGAAACTTTGGGTCCGATTTCATCATTCCTTAAATTGAAATTACTAAAATACTCTCATGCATCATCTTCCTTCTTAAATAGGCAGAGCAAAGGAGTATTTAGTAATTTCACTTTAGGAAACGACGAAATCAAATCCAAGGTTTCTTCACAAGGATGCCGCTTGCACTTTTCAAACCATACGGATGAAATATGTAGCTTCGCCAAACCACAAGGACAATTTTTGCAATTTACTCTTCATTTTTTATACAGTTTAACTGAATTACCTTAAACCCCGATTGCCTAAAGGTGTAAAATATTGGTAGACGGCTTACTAGTTTAGGTTATTTTGAAATATCAAGTTTTTTTTTACATAAATGCACATGGTCTAAATAGGATATCCGGTTGGCAACTTTCGAGTCTTTACTCAAGACACCCTAAAGTGTTTACCTAATGAGCCGTGAACCCAAGATCTCTTGTAAGATATGCACCTTATCACTGATAAACGCGACATGAAACTAGCTTGATATCACTAATACTAAACTGCTCAAAAAAATCTATTAATCTTAAAATAAAATGACATAATTGGTGCTTACTAAAGCATAACTATGTGGTTAAGTACTTTTAAGGGCAAAAAACTAAAAAGGAATATGGACTTTTTTTGTGGTTAACATATATACTTTGTAGGTGAGTATGTAATAAAACCTATAAGTATAGTTGTACAAATATATATACTACAACTGCTAAAGTTTATTCTAATGTACTTTGGGTGACAACTGACAAGTTTCTATCTTTTTCACATGTAAAACATGAATTTGGCACTATCACAAACAAAAAAACAAAAAGTACGACATATTTGATATCTCATTAGGCTAGAATGCAAGGGAGTGATGGTTTCACCATCTGGACCCACTTCACGCGCAGAGACTCTTGCCCTCCACCATCATTCACGCGCTATGCACAAGAATTAAGACAACATTTGGTGAAGCCTTCACCTAGCAGGAAAGAAAAAAACCGGGCCCCACTAATTTTTCTAACCATTGCAAGTTTAAAAATAAATAAATAAATAAAAATAAAATGCCCCCTACATATTTTGTGTGCCGGAAAATTAAGGTCTTAAGGAGGTGGTCGGAGAAGAGGAAGAAGAAAGAGAATCAAAAGCTGTTTTGATGATTTTCTTTTGCAGGAGTTTGACTATTGTATTCCAATGTAAACTTTTGTTACTTTTTTCTTGTTTGCCCCCTTCTAAATATGAGTAATTGATTTTATACCTTTGAAGTTTGAACATCTAGTAATTGATTTTATACAATTCATACTTTTTAAACCACAACTTCACCAAAACACTACTTTATTACTCCATCCGTCTCATATTAAATGTCTAGGTTTGACTTTTCAAGTATTTTTTTACGTTTATGATTTTGAACGTTTACGATTTTATATTTTTACGTTTATGATTTTAATTATATAAGTATTAAAAAAAAATGGGAGTTAAGGTGAAAAAACATATCCCTTGCCCACTAATTGGTGAAGAGTGGTGAAGGGAAGTGAGAAGAGATAAAAAGCTGACGTGGCGCTGATGTGTATGGTGAAAAAATGTATGCATTGCCTATTAGCCTTAAACATTTCAATTCTCCAAAAGATTAACCCTTTTTGACTTTGACTAATCATACCTTAACACATCTAAGTGACTTCTATTATGTCCCATCGATTTTTTTAACATTGTTGTCAATTGCTTTGGTCATGAGTCAACTTTCACTCTTCTTAAACTCTAAGGGCATTTTCGTCATTTATCACCCCTAACCAACAGTATTTATTCTACAAACCATAACTCATAAACTCATTCCATACGTAATCTTTCATCATATCTTTCAACAATTCAACCACCGGAAAACACCACAAAACATGTCTGCCACCACCACGTCAGCGCCACAAGCAGCCTCAATTTCTACTTTGCACAACGATATAATCGAGTCACATATCATGACTAGGCTTGATGGACAAACATTAGCCTCCGTTAGTTGTGCAAACACAACTTTAAATTCCATGCTGGATACAAACCAACGTTTGTGGTTGGATGTTTGCCACTCTACGTGGCCGTCAACCGCGAACGAGCTAGTGAATGAGATCATTTCTACGTTTTCTGATGATTGTAATGGACCTCGAGAGTTTTTTTCGCAGTCATATCCTCTAGCTTTACCTGATCCTACCACCACGACTTCGTCTTCAATGTCATCGTCACGCCACAACAAAGTAGCCACATGTATGTACTTTTCTTTCATATATTCATGTCACATAAATGTAGAATTTATTAGACGGTGTTTGAGATTGCTTCATAAATGCTTTTCTACATACCAGATAAACTTTATGAATATATACTTATTTTACTTGTATATCAACGACAAGTACCAAAACTTACCAATTAGGGCCGGGATGCCCTAGTTGTAATAATTTTGTGACTAACATCACTAAAATGTGTGAGGTTTCAAGTTTAATTTTTACTAGGTGCTTGCAAACCGGAAGCGACCATGCCAACTTTCTATAAGAAAAACGCTATATCTGATTTGAGTTTGTGTAGTTCAACCCCATGGATTAGTTAGAGATTATATGTTTAAGTTTTAACTAAATTGCGCATGATATTAATACGATTGTGTGAATATCTATTTCTCTAAAAAGGCCTCCTTGCTGTTATTGCTTAAGACTATCGAAAACCACTCAGAAATTTTTTTATATAAATTTTGTCCAGTAATATTTTTTTATAGAATTACGTATGAAGCCTTAAAAAAATATTTTAGTAAGATTTTTTCACATTAGTATGATTTGATATAGTTGATCCGAGTCACTTTCGCCACGACTTAAAAGTGTCAAGGCCTCCTTGCCGGTATTGCCTGCTAATGCTATCGAAAACCACTCTGAGATTTTTTTATAGAAATTTTCTCTAATAATTCTTTTTCTATTGTAATTGTATGTGATTTTTTCAGTAAGATATTTTTTTATAGAAATACGTATGAAGCCTTGAAAAAAATATTTTAGTAAGATTTTTTCACATTAGTATGATCTGATATAATTGACCTGAGTCACTTTCGCTACGACTTAGCTACTCACAAATTTCGATATTTATAACATCCATATCTACGTGAAAAATAAGTTACAATTTTCTTGGTGCTTACGTAGCAATAACTATTACCCTTTTACATGTTTTGCAAATACTACTTGTATGTTACAAAAAGTTGTGCACTCTTGATAAAAATGGAGAACATAACTGTGAGCAATTTTTATGTTTGTCGCAGCGATGCCATCAAAATTAATCTCAGCTGTAGACGTTCGCTATCAAAACAAACTAATTTTCACAAAAACAGAAGAAACTGAAACCATCTCAAGTTGGTTCCAATGTTCGCCTTTAAGAATCGACCTATTAGACCCAAAAGACGTGGTCCCAACTGAGATACCACACCCTGACGCCGAACACGCATGTACGAGGCTATCGAACCACATGACTCTCAGTTGGATACTAATCGACCCAGTATCCAAACATGCCATCAATCTCTCATCCCACAAACCGGTTTCTGTACAGCGCCACTGGTTAAGTGGCGAAGTACAGGTCCGGTTTGCATCTATACTCGTTGGCGGGGCCCACGAGTTGGTGCGGTGTGTTATAGTGGTAAATTGTGGGAAATCCGAGGGAGGGGAAATGCAAGTGAGGGAATTGAGTTTAGAAATTGAGGATATGGATGGAAAACATTTAAACGGGAAAGATTGTTTGGAGATTTTACAAAGGGTAATGGAGGGTAAAAGAGGAAATGGGGTAAAAAGAGAAGAAGAGGCAAGAAAAAGATGTAAAAAATTTGAGGAAATGAAAATAGAGAGAAAAGAAAGGAAGTTAAGGGTAGAAGGTACATTAGACACTTTGTCTGTGATTTTTGGTTTATCTGTTTTTGCTAGTTTGTTTTTCATCTTTTGTTAAAATGTAACATTTCAAAATACTAAATGAATGTACATGGTAAAGAGTTGAGTTTATATAGTACAACATGTATAGGAGTATATAATTTTTGTTATGATTGTTTAGTAAATTCAATTTGGTTATTTTTGAAAATTAAGGCTGCATTTGGTATGCCGCTATCAATCATAATAGGAATGATTTTGATAGTAGTGGTGGGCTTCTCGGTATGAAAAATCCATACCTTACCTTTTGAGGTATATGGAGTATGAAGCATTTATATCATTCATTAACATAGTTGTGGGTCCCCTTATCTTAAACAAACACATTTAATCACTTTTATAGTTATACTGTCATTCCCACAGTCAGATACCAAACTCACCCTAAATAGTATGCTAGAAGGTAACACATCATATCCGAGATCTATCAGAATTAAATATCCTTCTATTGAATTAAGGTTGGTTTCGAGTCCCTTTAGATGTTGAACTCGAAAGTTGGTGACGTAATTACACAATAAATAAACTATTTATGGGATTGATTTGCAAATCCTTTTTTTTTTTTTTTTTTTTTTTTTTTTTTTTTTTTAATGGAATTTGCTAACGATGCTCACTAGACACCCTTTAATGTATAAAAAATGCATCTAATAAATATTAATTAAACTTATAATTTACCATAACTAAATGCGATTTTCAATTTAATACACTTAAACTTTTCATATATTTACACACCTTATAAGATACCCAGTGGGCACCCGTTAGCAAATCCCTTAAACTAAAGAAGTCGTACAATTAAAATAAATTGTATGTTTAGTTAAAGTATACTAAATGTATATTTTGATTAAAAATGAAGTTCGAGTTTAATTATTAGAGCTTAATATGTGCTCAAGAAGCACGTTATGAAAAAAGGCGGTGATATGCACATTACAATAAGTGATAAATTATATGTGTTGTTGTAACATATGTATTACCAATGTAATTTTGTAATATGCACAACTGCACATTACTTATTATGGTATGTATATTACTTGTTATTTGTTTACAAGTTATTTATTATTATTATTATTATTATTATTGAACAACAATTAACTATCTCACAATATACAATAACAAATTATCTCACATAACTTTAGGATGACTTAAACTTACTTCTCACACAACATCATTTAAACATAAACCCTTTCGTTGTTTACAAGTAATAATAACAAGAAACTACTACGTATTGGGAGGGTTTGGGGTTTGGGGTTTGGGGTTTGTTGTGGTTTAGGCTTTTTAGGGTCCCTTGGCTTGCCCCTTTTAGGAGTTAGGAGCTTTTGCTTTGCCTCGGCTAGTGCTTTGGTTTTGCCTTTGTTGTGCCTTTTGGCTTTAGGCCCTTTGCTTGTGCCTTTTGCTTGCTCTTTTTGCTTTGCGTTAGCTTTAGGCCCTTTGCGTTGCCTTCTTTGGTCTTAGCTGCTTGGTTTGGCCTTGGTCTTGTGTCCCCCTCGCACCCTTATTTGCTGGCGCTTGTCTAGGTGGTTTTGTTTTGGTTGTTTTGTCTTGGTTGTCTTGTCATTTTGCTTTGTTTGCTCTTTTACTTGTTGTGTCGGTTTGCTTATATGCTTGTTGTGTCGTATTGCTCGGTTTGCTTTTATGCTCTTTTGCTTTTCTTTGTTTTGCATTCTATTTATCGTTTTCTTTACTTCGAGCACACTTTGCACACACTTGCCGGAGGTCTTTCTGAAAGCAGTCTCTCTACCTGCAGGGTACCCTGTGGTAGGGTAGGATCTGTCTACATCCTACCTCCCCCATACCCCGCCTTGGCGGGATTGGGTATGTTTGTTGTTGTTGTTGTTGGAAGAGAAACGTACCAAATAATATAACCATTTATCTGCAATTCTCCATACTTTTTTCCCCCGATTTAACCAGGTTCAAAAATGATCATAATATCAAAATTCAAAAACCTTGCATACGCATGGGTTATAATCCAACGACTAATAGTAACTATTCGTTGTCTTTTGCTTCTAAGTATAGTAAAAATAGCTGAAAAAAAAGTTGTTATTTTTACGACCTGTATTCATATGCCGGGTCAAAAGCTAGTTATATACTGTAAGAAACATAGTAATTCACTTGTTATACTTAAACCAGAGGTCAACTAAAACTTTGCAAAGTTATAACAAAATCAAGTCAATTAAATTGGCCGGTTACCGTCGTTAATGACTCGAATTAACAGTAATCATCATTTCAAAGAAAACTTTTAGTTTCAACAAACATTTTCTATTATAGTGTAATGTAGCTTTTTATAAACATTCGAGCAGGTAAGTATCAATTTTACGACTTCTCTTATTGATACAAATGCATTAAAAAAACTCAGTGTGTTTAAGTAATTTTATGTAAAAAGTAAAAACAATACATAAGTCAATTTTACATGGTGATGAATCGTCCATATAATAGTGATTTGCAATATTCATCTTATTCTCCTTTAGATTCAAGTTCAAGTAAATTACATGCTCGAACTTAAACTTTGAATCATGCGTTGTACCATCGCTTTTGTAATTTATAAGTTGTTCAAAATATTAAGAGGGATGCTACATCCACTCACAAATTTCACACAAATCACCCACACGCTGAGGTGTCACCCACTGATTGATGGATTTTATTATAGTTTCTCTCTCTTCTCTCTCATTCCCCCAGTCAGGAATTACAAGTGATTGATGGATTTTATTATAGTTTCTCTCTCATTCCCCCAATCAGTGAATTACACCCCAACGTGTGAGTGATTTGTGTGTAATTTGTGAGTGGATGTAGCATCCCTCAAATATAAAAGAATGAAGTAAAACCATATTGTTTGTCACTTTATCACATGTGCTTTTCTTTTGGAGTTTTGGGGTCTTTTTAGACCATTTGATAAATAATTATTTGCATAGTCATTAATTAAACTAATGAGAAAAGGTACAAGGCAATAGTCTTGTGTTTTTTCTATATCAGGATCTTAATATTTATGTTATATCAGGATCTTAAACAAAAGAAGAAAAAATAGCACTAGTTATGTGGTCAACTTCGCCATAATAGTGGATCAAGTTGTCATGATTTCACAAGAGGATTTTGGCTAAACCGTGTTTGTTTTGTTCATTATTAATTTTTGAAGAATGTACAACAATAACATCAAATTTTTGTATGAAATAGTCATATGATATACTTCTTTACTCAGTCAGTTTTCAAATTTATAAATTATATGTTTGACATAATTTTAGACAAAGTAAATGTTCATGATGTATAATGTTATAGGTTCTTACATGATTCATTTCTTAGACTTTTGACAAGCGAGAAATAATTTGGATACTTTAATTTGTTGATTGAGACAATCTATATCCATTAAACATTTGTACTATATATATATTCTGCTTTAAGGGGTGGCAACCATGCCTAACCATGCCTCAAAGTATATTGTAATTAGCTAATAAAATGAGTCCAACACATTTCATGCCTAATGATGCCTAAGTACTAATTTTTAGTGGCAATGTGTGCCTAACCATGCCTAATAAGAATAAATGCCCAAACGGTCAAAATCATTGAATGCTATACACATTACTGAATCGGTAAATTTCACCGATTACCTTGCCGAATCCACCATGCCGAATGGCTGGCAATGGCCTTGCCGAATCACGCCGAGCTTGCCGACCTTCATGCCGAGTACGATGCCACCCCCTAACTGATTATACATTTAAGTGTGCAAATCAAAATCATGACTCTGGCAAATGAAACACACTAAATCAATGTGAGATAAGATGTATGATCAAGAAAACACATCTAATCAAAGTTGTTGGGAGTTAAAAGTTGCTTTCTTTTGCTTGATTTTGGATTTTCTTTAAGAAAAACAAACTAAAAATGTAACAACTTTTCTTGATTTGTAGCATCAAGTATTAAATTTAAAGCCATCAAAGGAAAAATAAAAATTTACCATAACGACTAACTTTTTCAAAACTATTGACGTTGTCGAGTTTCTTAATTAGTTTTTTGTTCAATCAGTTTAACCGACAACCTGTATTTTTCTCAAATCTGGTGTTGTTGATCAAACATGAGCTCTTGGTTTCCCGTTCAGCCTGTTTAAACGACAATTTAGTTGCCTTTTTCTTCTCAAAACCGGTTGTTCACCGATTTCTGATTCAATCGGCTGCATTAACCCGAGTTTTAAAAGAATGTTATCGACAATGTTGTTGACATTGGAGCATAGACATAAAATAAAAAATCTATCTACTCGATTCGTGAACCTAACGCTATTTTATATCAATATTGATTGTTGTTCTTATTACTTAAATGCGTTATCTATAGACACATTACCACACTTCTTAAATGGTGAGAAATAAAACAATATGAAAATTAAAAGGCATAAATGATAAGGTTGCAGTAGTATGGTATTTATTGATCATGCATAAATTTTTGTGACGTTGCAATTCGGGTATGTGTCATGACTCCAATCATAAAAATTTGTTCCAGTGGTTTATTGCCAAAGAGACGTAAACATTTTCTTTTTGTGATGTCGTAAGACAAAACATGAATATATATGGATTTAAATCTTTATATTGAGTTAGTGGTTAAGTATTTATTAATTTTATGTAATTGTGATTTATTTAATATCAAGGAGTTATCAAGCTTATCTTTCAGTCGAGTTAGAATGTGCGGAGTGCACATTCATTCTAGATAGCTTGATGCCGTCACGAACATGTATGACTCTTCCCATCAACCGCTTTTAATCGAATGTAACTAACTTTCGGTTGGGTTATATACACCATACTAGCTTCAAGACCCGCCCGATGGGCGGGCTAGCTCTATAATTTCATTTAATTATCCTTTGAATAGATTACACCTAAATCAAAGACGATGTATAAAGAGTATAGCTCTTTATCATATACATTTAGTCCCGTCAACATCATGAGCTTTTTTAATATAAAGGTTGATAAGAATACAAATATTTGAAATGTGTTAGTATTGTTCATAATCCATGGTTGTTCATTCAGACGGATTTTGTGTCTTTATATTGTACACCACTTTTTCAAATAATAGAAAACATAAAACGTAGTTAAGATGGACTTTGTGGCATAAGAAGCACTCATACAAACGTTACAGTACTGGAAATCTGAGCGCATATAAAATATGTACAAATATAAAGATCAAGACTATAAACTAAATTAAATAGAACTTGCCAAAATATCAACGAAATTTAATTAATGAAACAATGTTTCTATTGCGAACATGTAAAGCATAAGTGAGTAATAACCAATGAGATTAAATTACAAAGGTAGGAGAAATTAAGAATAACTTGTTTGGTTCAACACTGTTTGCAGCATAAACTAAACCTTTGAAGAACCAAACCAACCTTACACAACGCCTTGGCTTTTGTTTATAACGATGTTGCCTTAATTATTATAGCAATATAGCTTTATTCAATAGTATGTATAATATAATATATTTCAAATTTGAAATGACAGTATAATTTTAGATGGATGAAATGATTTTATCTAAAACATGCGTCAGTGTACTCTTCTTCAATTCATCATATTATGTGTGAAAATGAAATAAACGGCATAACTTTTGGAACATCTTTGTACACTTTTTTTGTGTTCAGATGATAACAAAAAATGAAATTATCAAGATATATCTATTTATATTAATGACTTATATATATCAGAAAATAAATGCATTACTATGTTTCGTTTGAAACATTATAAGTGATGTATTCCTTCCATTAGTGATTTGTATGGAACTTTGTGTTTATTGATTATAAGTTATAGAAAGCACTAAGAAAGAATGAATCAAAGTTGAGAAAATATAGTATAAAATAAAATATTTGTAGTATTAAAATAAATTACACATAGTAAATTTGATCATACCCCAAAATAATATGTTTCATTGCAGATGGTATGAAAATGAGAATTTAAACATAGTTAGATGTTACATGTGACCTAATCGGATGTCGAGGCCTTTGGCAAGTGTATTTATAACTGGAAGATAACCCCACACCATAAGTCCATAGTCACCAGGAAGCAACTCTTGTTGTTCATAAAAAAAATAAGGTAAGAGATGGTGTAATCTTAAAATGATAAACTTGTGCCCAGAAAGATCTAAGTAGATGATACAAATAAAGAAATAAAAACATGTTTGTCCCAGCATTTAAGAGATATAGTTTCAGCATCCGCAGCAAACCAGACCTCCATTTAGCTTCTTTTTCTTTATTCTGCTTGTAAACTTCATTTTCAGCTTCTTTTTCCTTATTCTGCTTGTATATTGGTACTTCAGTTAGATGATATTATTTAGACTATTTGGTCCATATTAGTCTAACTGGGTTCATAAGGATAAATTATAAAACACCTTAAAAAAATGTAAAATGGGTCACCGAAAATGTCTTTTAAATCCTTGTAAATCATTCTTTCTATAAGTTAACCCAAACGGATTCATCTGATCCCTTCCCTTAATTCTTACTAAAAATCAGGATGTTTGTCTTTGGTTGGGCAGTTGATATGGGAATTGTGTTTTAGTGTGACCACTATTATCTAAAACTAATCCTAATCGACCCATTTGACCAGTAGTATCACATTAGCCTATAGAAAATGTTACCCATTTTGACCCAACCTGTTGTGACCCATTGCCCAATTCCAAATTAGCTTATTACTTTAAAAAGATCAATACAACGCAATGCTAAAATAAGCTTAACTCTGAACTTGCAGTAAGTAGAAAACCTAGATCTCAACAACAAAATGAACGCATATATGCAAAATGCAAAGAACCTAACTTGCAGCACATGCCAATATAAACATCTGATTATTTCTACATTACTATAGGGAAAGGAAAAGAAACCTGAACGGGTTAAGTACTGTCAGAGATAAAGTCCTAGAGACGTACACCATAAGAACCTGCTGATACAACCACATATGCGAAATCAATGAACTTCACATAAAGACTCACAATTACATTTACTGAAATTGGTAATGAAATTGACAGATATAAGATATTCACTACCCATCACAACAATATTATGATGATTAACAAAACTAATTAAGCATCTGGAATTGTAACTATCAAATCCATAAAAAATGTGTATCGAACATGACGCAAAAAGCTTGTTCGTCTAACCTTGAGAGTCAAAGTATAAAAAACCCTGAATAGAATTTATTGGCCGAAACCTTTTCCGTGCACCTGTTATCACCTAACAGATAATTAAACGAAAAATCAAAACACCTCCTGACGATCATTTTATCCAAATCTGACCCAAATTAACTACCAAACAAGTTTAGCCCAGTAAGAAACAAATCATTTCCAGTCAACGGGGGTGTTTGGATTGCATAACACTTGCAACTTATAAGCCCCTTTGAAATAAGCACTTAGAAATGTGAGTATTTTATTCAAAATTTTATCTAGTAAAGCCAGTAATCTATTTTAAAAAGCCAATAATCTCTTTAAATATGCAATTACAAACACCCTTCAGATTAGTAGAAAAGGAACATATTTATCCAAACACACAAAACTCTACTAATCATACTATTCAAGTTTTGTTCAGCTAAATGAGACTAACTTGAATTGCATAAGGAAGAAATCTTTTGAATGCATGCGTAAACCATTTATCCAAACAAAATTATGTGCAAGGAGAAATCAAACCAAAACATTGTTCCAAAGAGACCTGTAAACATAGCTAAAAATATGCTAAACTCCCTCCTATGCAAGCAGCATCGACTAATTAGCACTCTGTAATCAGGTTACATTTTAGTAAAACATGCAATTTCAATACGCAGTCACAAAAGGCCCTTAACTAAAACTATTAGGAAAAAAAACGCCTAGGTTACGTAAATTCTCGAGAAGTATCCATCGACCAAGTAGGTTGTTGTCCACAAGAAATAACCTGATAATATATTGAGCATGCCTTAAAATCTGTCGCACCCCATCTTGCACCCACAAGTCAACTCCCTAACTCCAGCTTCAATGGCACATTTCACGACATGTTCGGCATACAAATCTGAGTTCCGATCAAAGAAGTGAGCATATGCTCCATCTCTTCATTCTTCGGCGTAAGGAGATTATCAACGGAGGTGTTCGCTTGTCACTGCAATATTACAAAAACTATAAGGATGTACATATAAATATAAACCAACCCGTTAACCCATTACCCAATATGCCCATTTTGCAGCCCCTAGATTTAAGTGAGATTAGAAGCTAATGATGAGTATTACAAACCTGTAATGCCAGACACTGCTACCAAATTAAATGCAAAGATAAATATCCGTGGGTATGCCTTCGTAGAGGACGATGTACCTGTAACGGAGGATTTTCAACTCATATATCGTAACAATCAAAAATACAAATAAAATGTATTTAGTTAAGATCTTCAACTCTGTAACAATAATTGCCAATAGATGCTTGCACGTAAAGAAACATTGTGAGTTACTGGTGACCTACCCAAAGATTTGCGTCTGATTTCACCATCACTTTTTTCTGTTGGCGCCCTACTAGCAGTAGGAGTTGGAGATCGCGGGACTTTAGCATACCCAAAAGTAAATAAACGCTTGGTCAAAAGAACATACAGATTAAAAATAACAGTCAGAACCACAGTCTCAATTATCATGTATCAATAACTAAAATAACGTACAGATCAAGTTTTGCCGGGAAAAGAAAATAAGCTAGCAAATATGTATACAAACTGAATTTTAGATAAATTAGTCAGATGCAACGCAACACATTATTCTAAAAGACGGTTTATAGTGGTGGCTATATCAACCTATTTATATATGAAGGTTCAGACTCCACGTAATAATCAACAACTCATATGCAGATATATGTTATGCAAAAGGTTATTGTACTTTACCTGCGTTTGGATGAATGGCATATGAAGGAGGGTGGAACATATAGATTTCAAAATGACACCTCCTTGACCGAGGAATAATCTCATTATGAACACGGAGTGTTGCACTTTCCGCCTTCATCGTATTTATCTTCATTTTAAATTGAAGATAATGAAACAGTAAAGATAAGTTAAGAAGATGTCGAGTTAGCAACTAAAAATGGCAAAGAAAAAAAAGACATACCACTTCCGCACAAGCAAGTTGGAGATTGGAATATGTTGTTTCACCAAATTTGGTACATTTCAGCAAGTAGTACTCAAACTCTTAAGACGTAACTATTTGGTGCAGAAGAACCTGATTCAACTCCCCTGTTAACGTCAAAAGATGAGAATCTAATACTCACAATTTTCCAAACATTCAAAAATAGCATATATGTTTATCAAGTTTATTTTACAACCTAAGGAATACAATAAACTGCATATCTTTGCGGCTTATGAGACAAAAGGCCAGCTACAATTGTATAAATACTTTCGATAATATGGATGGCCATTAATGTTATATGAATTAAAGGCCAGCTGCAAGGCTCCATAAAATTGCGGAACATAAAAAAAGTTAAGGTATAACTAATACGGAAATTATGGTGAATTTAAATTATAACAAAGCTTTTATTGCTACATCGACTAAACTAATGACCTCTAAACCGTTTTCTATTATGTTATTTCAATAAGGAATGCTTATTTCAAATTGCATATACTCCTCAAAATTATTAAATGAGTAAGTTTAGAGATCGAAAAACCCAAATAATCATGTAAACATTCCCAAAACACTCTCAGATTATAAAACATTCTTATCACAAAAAGCTCATTACCAATCAAAAATAGTTTCATACAATAAATCATCAATAACTCATAATCAACCAATTGGAGTATGATATAATTTCTGAAATTAAATCCTAATTTCAATCACATATAACATCATCAAGGCATAATAAAAATTAAAGCTTTTCATAAAAACAAATTAAAAGTCAAATATTATAAATAAAAATCACAATTTCCTAATTCATTATAATAAGAACTTGTAACAATATTGCCATGATCATATTGAAAAATACCAGTTCAATTGCCTCTTTCCATGACTTGGTTAATCGATGGCTTTTTGTTTTTGTTTTCACCGCCATCAACACCCCTGGCTCGATTTCATAGGTTTAATATTTTCATGAAAATAGGTTGATTTTGTGCTTGTGGTTAGGGTTTGTTTTGATTTTTGAAGGTTCGTGTGATCTTATGAAGTTTTATCAGATCGGTTTGTCTGATTTTGTGTGTTTGGTGATGGTTTTCGTTCCACCAAAATTAATCATTCGATTGGTATCTTCGATTTTTTATTTGTGATGTGAGGTGAAGGAATAATAAAAAGAGATGTGAAGTTGGTTCTGATAGTTTCCTTATTTTGAGGGATTGATTGATTTGAAATTTTCTTCTGAAAATCTTTTCAAATTTTTTGCAATCTTTCTATTTCGGGGGAGGTTTCCATGTGGAGTTTTTATAGAATTTTGGGGAAGTTTTTGCTTCTAAAAATAGTAATCACACTTGTTCTATATATATGTTGAGATTCTGATTCATGCATATAAACTTAAACATAGAATTTTTTGGGATGTCGACCTTGCTTCTAATGTGAGTTGGGGATGGCATAAGTTATTGCAAATCCGTCCTCTTGTTCGACCCCATATTTGGTATAAGCTTGGAAATGGTGAGAAAGCATAGACATGGCCTGATACTTGGTTCAACAATTCGGTTGACCCCATACTTGGAATTGTTGCAAATCCGTCCTCTTGTTCGACATCGTTTTGTTGATAATGTTGTCATTTCATTTGATGTCTTTCACTGCTTACGCTGGCTTCATATTGGCCTGCTGCAATAATATTAGTTCTGCAAATACAGTTTATTTATTTTTTTATTTATTTTTATTGTTTTTAATTGACACTTGAAAATCGAAAAATTGACTATCATTGATTAAAAAAAACATGCGACATATAATCAAGAGATTACTCATGTTTCGTCTGACACGGGTAGCTTGACCTGATTGGGGTGTACGCTAAAGATTACCCGAAGCAGACGGAGAGGAATCAGTGCCATAGGGAGCACGTGTACTTGCAAAAATCGTAAACTGCATATCCGTAATGATATATTATTGGTACAATGATATTGTTGCAAGGAAATTATAGTGCAGAATTTGTTATTTATACGGATGGTATACTTCAGTACATTGATTCAGTTATGTGGCTAATATAATATCAATAGACAACGATAACTATCAAAATATAGATGCGATAGAATTTACCAGAATGCACATATAATGAAGGCGGGCAATCTGATACATTCGTCCGATTGGATAGCTTCAGCACCTGCATACATCTTCAGAATACGATGATCTTGGACTGCTGGTGCGACCTACCACTCTGAAACCTGACAGTAACAAACTCATCAACAAATAGTCGACAAGTTATATTTTTTTTTTCTCAGAAACATTACTGTAGATAAGCAACCTCTGTTTCTTATAGATTATTTTACCTTAAGAATCAGTTGATCCAAACATGTTATTGGCGATCAGATGCAGCTTGTGATACGCTGGAAGGAAAAGACCACAATTGTTACGTATTTGAAACTGGACAGATTGTTCTGGAGCGTGTTTCTGATTTTTCAGCCAAAACACAACTACCTGAATGAGTATATGTATTTTCTGTTTTGGCAAGCCTTCGCATGTTGTTTTCAACCTTGTTTGTCGCTTTGCCTATGGAATTATTTGGTTTTCAAATCCTGCAAGAGGAAGAAAAAGCAATGGAATTTAATCACACGTTTTAGTTTATAAATATTACGATCATTCATTTAGAAATGACCTTGGGTCATGCGACGACTGCAAGCATCAGTTTCATTTGAAATGACAGAGCTTCCAGCCAGATTATCATTTGCGTTTGCAAGAGTAACAGGTTGCAACGGTTGATAATAATTTAAACTGATATACATATGTTATGCATAATAATTGTGTAAAATTGCACTCACTTTGAGGAATTTGGCGGTGACGTCTGGTTCTGTTACAACGGGATGCAGTAACGTTTGTTGGTTTTCCTTTAGTACCTGCTACAGCTAAAATAATTCGATAAATATAAGTTAGATATGAGGTATAGAATAAATGTGGCGGGAAACACAATTTTTCAATCAATCAAGATGTTGAAAGTAAGAAACTATAAGCATATTAGTGTAAGTTTAGCTGCACTTCATATGTTCTTTCATTGCAAAAAAAGATGTTTAATATTCACAAAGGTACGGCCTAACTGTATTTGTATCTATTGGTTAAGTTACCTTTAGCCAATGATTGTATGGTCCTGTTGGTTTGACGCGAGTAACTGGACCGATTCTGCAACGACTAATTTATCCTGCCAAAATAATAGAATGGTAAAGGCTATTCATACATAAATAAATGATCAGCTATATGACATATATCGGAATTTAAAGTAAGTAGCTTACTTTTAGTAATCGGATGCCTTGGTATATTATTCATATGATAAGCAAGTTGGGCATCGGTCGACGCATGTTTAACGCCAACAGCAATCTCAATGGCAGCATGATTTCTCAAGAACCGATTATCACTATTAAAAGATAAAGCGCCAAATCAACATCAAAAGACCAAAATGCACAATTCAACTAATGTATCCCTCTTGAAAACACATCAATCCTTGTGTTCACATACCAACTTTACCAGTTTGACATAATCGACAAAATATGCCAATGTGAGATAACAGACGCTCATCAAAAGATAAAATGTCGGGCAACTAAACCAACCTAATAATAAAAAAAATATTTTTCGTTTTTCAACATCAAAAATAGTTTATGCAAAGGAGATCTAACCTTTCACCGGACTCCAATAGCCTGTTAACTTGATGAATGACTCCCAAATAATTCCACTGAAAAATGACCAAAAAATGAGTGTAAAATAAGACTAATTTTATCTGATGTACATATCCTGTTACAACTACTCGGTGCAAACTATTACCAGTTCCAGTAGGCTGCATGCGTTTGTTAGCTTCTTGAATGATGTATAATTGTAAATGTTTTTGCCCCTTTCACCACCACCATCATCTTTTCCCCCAAACCCAATTCCTAGGGTTCCATCACAAAACCCAAACCCTATATCAACCAATCAACCAATCAAATCATGTACAACAACTTCAACAATAATGGTTGTTGTGTCTCTGGTTGTGTTTCATCTTTTTTCCATAAATCATATGAATAATCAACAAAAAAAAACTAAAAACTCCAACAATAATCAGAGTACATACCTTTTTGATTTTCGTAGCTGTCTTCGAGTACCCCGACCATCTCCTGAATCAGGAACACCACCACCCCTATCGTCACTGCTGCTGCCAAATTTGTGTGGCGTAGAATGTTATAGAAAGTCGTAGAATGTCTATCCTATATCGGAAACAAAACACAAACCAAACCCAGTCAATACGGATCAATAGAGGCAGATCAAAAGTGGCCAAAAAATGACGGGAAAAGCCCAAGGCAAAACGGCGTCGTACTTTTTGTGAATTAATATATACTATAATTCCAATATCTATGCCCGAATGTGTGATCTATTGCTCCAAAGATTATCACCATTAATTATGCACTTAATCACTTGTTTGAAACCTAAAGGACCGAAGTTAGGGATTTAAATTAGTAAAGATTCAGTAAATCGGACGTATCCAATTAAGAGTGAACTGCAGTTGAATTAGGTTTATCTAATGACCCTTTCATAAACTTAAGCTAGCTGTGACACCCATGCTAGCAATTGCATTTCTAGGGCTTATTCTCACGCTAGGTGACCCACTGTATGTCAAGGTTTTATTTTAATTAAATCGGGAATTTTGCGTGTTTAGGAATATTAAGTTACCCGATCCAGCCCCTAATTGTACACTATCCATAGGTGGTGTGACTCGATCATCCAAGTTGAGGGCCTAAATGACGTTTAAGATCATGCTTTTCGAGAAAAAAAAAAGAAAAAAGAAAAAAGAAAAAAGAAAAGAAAGAAAAAAAAAGATCAATTACTGTGATTGCTAAAATAGTTTTTGTGAATTCTAGGTAGATTGTCGATTCTCATGGAACCAATGGATACAAAGCCCTAATAATATGGATGCCTTATAGCTTTTTTTTTTTTTTTTTTTTTTTTTTTTTTTTTTTTTTTTTTATATGTTCATATTTTTTTTATCAATTTAGTTGCTCTTGCTTAGAGCCTCCTTTTGTAATTGTTTTCACGTTTTTGCTCTTGTAGCTTTTTATAATATTGTTGCATTAAAAAAAATAAAAATAAAAAATTGTTATCCATTTCATTTGTTATTTTTGCTTTAAGTAATCAATCTAAACCCTCATGAATTACTGTTGTTACCAAAAAGTAGCTCCATCACTTAGAACATGAGGAAGCCGCCTTCATTTCCTCTAGAGAACGAACTTTCTCCAGGCATTTGCCTATACTACTCTACAACGATTAGGTGCACTGCCAAAAGATTGAAAACTCCTCATCGTTAACATTAATATGTGATCATGGGCTAAGTTAGCCAAAATCAGCACTACATGTGTACTAATCAACAATACAATTTTTCGGATATTCGTGTTAAACCTGTTAAGCTACATCTTGTCCATAACCCCACAGCATGACTTAAGTAAACATCGAATTAAATGAGTTATGTTATTAAACCTATCCTTATGACACATATCACTTTTCTTCATAAACAACTAATGAACTATTATCAATCAAATCATATTTCTAAAATTTTCAACAAACAATAATGTGTTAACAGAAACGACAGCGATGGTTGCTTCATTAGTAATGTAGCACGTATCATGCGATTCTAGGACCCAACGTCAATGACCAAACTCAAGGACAGGGAACACTGTACGTATGCGGGCACATTTACTCAACGCTAGTTTGGTGAACAATGACGTTCATTTGTAGGTGACCACTGAACCAAAACAAGAATCGCGATAACAATTAACACGTGAAACAAAAGCTATATTAGTCGATACAGATAGTCATGTGCCAGACTTAATTGTAGACTTTAATACTCCATCTCTTATTTACTTTCGCATTTATTTCTGGATTCATAATCTGCATTCCGACAGCGACAGGGATCGACATGATCATTTGTTTAGGTACTTCACTCAGAACCAAGTGTTGGAGTCACAGTTTGGTGCTACGTGTAACAAGTAATGTGACAACTAATCTACCTTGAGCACTAGAAACTGTTTTGAATTTTTGAGTCATGTAGCCTCTAAAGATTGAATTAGTTCTAAAAAAAGTTTCAAGTGATTCTTTCAACCATGATTTCTAAGTTTTTGTCAACTAATCTACTAAGCTTGAGTCCGCCGTCACACACAATCAAACTAGGTAAAACTTTCTTCTTTTGAGAGATTCGCGTGGGTGTTTAATGAGAGAAATTCGCTTACATTTTGAACCTTCAAAAAAAGACAGCCCAGAGCCCCAGAAACCTTGGTCGCATGTCTACGACGGGCCCAGAAACCTTGGTCGCAGGTCTACAACGGGCCCAAGAACGAACCTTTTGTCGCTTTGGAGGAGCCTTGGTCATTCTACGACAGGCCCAAGAACCTTGGTCGCAAGTCTACGACGGGCCAAGGAACCTTGGTCTCTTCGGAGGCGGCTTTCAAAAATTGCATTACCAAACCAACAAAAGACTTGCAGCCTAGCGGTATCTATGATATGCTCATTAACCAACAGTTGTAAAAAAAGTGAACAATTTGAACGACGAGTGTTTACAGATCAATCTAGTCTGGTGCAACCACCTACTAAAAAGAAGAAAAACAAATTGAACTAAACATTTTTGTCCCTTAACATTGTGATTATTGTGTTTTAAATATATAGGTAATAAGGTAAAGAAGAATGATTTTTGGATATAACTTGTTATTCCAAGTTACCAACAACACAAGCACAATAAAGCTACAAGTCTTAAAAAGTTTAAATCTTACAGTATCCAACATTTCTAAGACACATTTAACAGTCCATGTTGGTGGAACTTAAATATCATGATAACAAAAAGAAAGAAAAACCAAACTATATGCAAAGCAATCTTACAATCACTTTCAGATTTGATCTACAGATGAAAATGTTCGGTGGCACTCTTCAACTATGTCCCGATTGATGTACTTTCTGTAAAGCTTGGTAGAACATGTCGATGAATTGGTTGTCCTGCAATAAAAACCAATAACATGAACTCGGATTAGAATAATTTATTTTAGTACCACCGCTCTAGTCTTTCAGCTACTTGCAAGAACCTATCTTGAGAATCCCATGTGATCATATAAAAAACATAATTCTTGCAGAGGACAAAACGTACAAAGAGATACAAGTTAGTAGTTAGCACACGGAATGAGTTAACATCCAAAATACTTGTGTATTAATTGCAAACTTTAGAGCTAAGCTCCACCAACTTTGTGTAAGAACGGCTGAGATTAGTAAAAAGGAAAAACAAAGAGACTCAAAAATATGAGTGTTCACTTTCCATTCTAAACAAATAATCATTCTCATGAAAATGCCATAAGAGAACTACACCGATTTGTGACAAAAAGTGGCACGTACGATGGTATCTTTTGCACTTGCAATCACAATATATCATGCAAAGTTGTAAACCAGCGTACTTATTTGGCATTTTCACAATTACAGAAACGGTCTCAAAATGAAAAAACTGGGTCAACATAGATTTTTTTTTTTTTTTTTTAATTAATCTTCTTGGGGGTGTGTGTGAAACAAAATACCAAACGCTTATAAATGGGCCATTTTGAACTACTAAAATAGGGGGAGCTAGGATTTTAGAGAGTGTTGGGAATTATGGAAATGACATAGTCATTACTATTATTAGTATTTTTAGAAAGTTGTTTAAGGTAGTGATATGATTTTAATTTTATATTTATTGCCGATTTAGGGTTTCTTGTCTATAAAAGAAACACACGGCTTATTATTATGTGTACTTAATACTTCAAGAAAAACACCTTTAGTGTGTGTAATATAGATCCATAGAGGATCAGTGTTTATTAGAAAAACCTTGTGAAACTTTGATTGTTATTATCATTATTCCGCTGTGCAAATCATTGTTTCTATTATCCTAGATAGGGCTTAAACAATCTTTTACGATTCGCATCAGAGCATAGGGGGCTCGTGAGATCTAGGGTTAATTAAGTTTTTTTTTTTTACGGTTATTAATAGAATCAATTATTCTGTTTAGAGGCGACAAAGGTACATCGTATTTCATTGTGTTCATCAGCTACTTTGGACTTGGTGTGGTCTGAGTGACTGCCTAGGTGAGTCAGACTTTTCACTTGAATCACAACTGTCAGAACAAGAGACAAAGTCAGTAGATTTAGAATCAGGGTCTGGCAAGTCACTTGACTTTTTGCCATATAGATGGTGTGGTTCATCAAAGTCTATTGTGATGGAAAGGTCAGTGGGCATATGTTCTCCTCTAATAGGTCCAGGTACAGTATGTAATTCTCCTTTACATAATTAGCTAATCCTGCTGGTGTAGATTTACCCATATCATTCCTAGCTTCTAAACCAACATACTTCTTAAAACCTAAACCTATCCCAGAGTTTTACAGATTGACTACCATAGAGTAAGCTAGCTAAATTGTCACCTGATTAACCATGTTTTATGTTTAGCTACTTCCTCATCTAGTTTCTCTTTCAGCACTTGATTTTCTGAAACTACATTAGTTTTTTCTTTCTCAGTACGCTTTAAATCAATTCTAGTACATTCTAAATCACTTTCTAACACCCTTATCTTTTCATCATAAGCAAGCTGATTCTTTTGAAACCAAATTTTTTGTCTTTCTAAAGTTTTTAAAGCCTGTTTGTAAGCCTCAACTTCTACATAACATTCATTATATTTAGGTTTCAATTCATCATAAGCTTCTTTAAGTTCATTATATCTTTCACTACAACCAAAGACATAATTATTTACCTGAGAAGGGAGTCCCATCAGTGCAAATTCTTCAGTCTTGAATATAGTGCAAGCTACCTTTCTCATCTTCTTGGATTCAGCTTTTTCACCATACCTTGCTTTGATTGCATTCCATTATATGGATGAGAATGCAATCAAAGCAAGGTATGGTGGAAAGGCTGAATCCAAGAAGATGAGAAAGGAAGCTTGCACTATATCCAAGACTGAAGAATTTGCACTGATGGGACTCCTTTCTCAGGTACATAATTGTGTCTTTGGTTGTAGTGAAAGATATAATAAACTTAAGAAAGCTTATGATGAATTGAAACCTAAATATAATGAATGTTATGTAGAAGTTGAGGCTTACAAACAAGCTTTAAAAACTTGCTTATGATGAAAAGATAAGGGTGTTAGAAAGTGATTTAGAATGTACTAGAATTGATTTAAAGCGTACTGAGAAAGAAAAAGCTAATGTAGTTTCAGAAAACCAAGTGCTGAAAGAGAAACTAGATGAGGAAGTAGCTAGACATAAAACATGGTTAATGTCATGTGACTATGGTAGTCAATATGTAAACTCTGGGATAGGTTTAGGTTTTAAAAAGTATGTTGGTTTAGAAGCTAGGAATGATCTGGGTAAATTTATACCAGCAGGATTAGCTAATTATGTAAAATAAAAGGAGAATTACATGCTCTACCTGGACCTATTAGAGGAGAACATATGCCCACTGACCTTTCCATCACAATAGACTTTGATGGATCACACCATCTATATGGCAAAAAGTCAAGTGACTTGCTAGACCCTGATTCTAAATCTACCGACTTTGTCTCTTGTTCTGACAGTGACAAGTCCTCTGACCAAGGGTCTACTACATATACCAGTTGTGATTCAAGTGAAAAGTCTGACTCACCTAGGCAGTCACTCAAGACCACAACCAAGTCCAAAGTAGCTGATAATGAACCCGAAACAAAAACAGTGACTTATTCTGTTAAACACAATTTTCAATTTTGTTTCTAGTTCTATTTTTGATAAGTTTGTGTGTAATAACCAAAGTTGTGTTAAGGATAAGTCTTTTAAAAAGAAAACTTGTTATGTGTGTCGTAGTAAGTCTCATCTCATTAAAGACTGTGATTATCATGAGAATAGGACGGGTGTTTCCTGTGGACAGCAGACCTCTAGACCCAAATGGAATAATGTTGCTAGTATTCCTCCATTTGTCCCACAAGCACATGTAAACACCAGCAGACCCAATCCTGCTGATAAGTCAAGTTGGAAAAGACATGTTGCTAGACCATTTTATAGACCTACTAGCACTTACTTTCAGACTGGTTTTTGGCCTAGTTATTTTAACCCAATGTATATGGGGTGGGGGACAAGATGGGATACTACTGTTAAACCCTCAGCATGTTATTCTTGGAAAACTCAAAGAAAAGGTTCATTATGGGTACCCAAGAACAATAGTCTTTCCCAGAAGCAATGATTGAGGGGAGGCATAAGCCTAAAGGGAGGTTTATTGTTGTATTATTTGGTTTCTATTGATGCTTGATGGTATATTTTCCATATTTCGTATTTCTTTTTCTTTCTTTCTTCTATTATTTTAATATATATATATATATATATATATATTAAAAATTAAAAAAAAAAAAAAAAACTAACATATATTTGTATAGTTTTTGTTTTCTCTTGTTTGCAGGTTTTGGTGTTTGGTTCATTACGATACAACAAATGGTTCTCAACACACCATGTCTTACTGACACAAGAGTTGGCTAGCCCACAAGATTATGGCTTGTGGTAAAGGCTGTGAAAAACCATAAATGGTAATCAACTCACCATGATGATGACGGCATTCCATTAAAGAGTTGGCTAGTCCAAAAGCATACGGTTTTTGGTAAAGACGCATCAATTCCGTTGATAGCTATAATGGTTTGCTCAAAACCATAGAGTACTCAACTCACCCATGCTTCATTGCTGAGTTGAAATGGTCATCAATTCACCATGGGTGATACCCTATTGGGTAACCAAAGAATTGGCTAGTCCTGAGCAAACGGCTACAGGTAAAGACATGTCAAATCCGTTTATGGCTGTGATGATTTGCCAAAAATCATTAGGGTTATTCAACACACCGATGATTCACGTTCTAAGTGTTGAACTGGTTTCTAGTTAACCAGGGTGATGCCATGATTCCACCAAAGGACTAGCTAGCCCAAGAGTGAATAGCTACTTGGTAAAGGCTTCTCAAATCTATTCATGTTGCTGCTGGATCTATTACTGCTCAAGTTAGGAGTTGTTGATGGTTCCTTGTTCTTAAAAGATGGTTACTAGTTGCTGCTGATATAAAGGTTTGGTTGCTGCTGGTTACTTAATTTTGCTGCAGACGTTCAAGTTTCAATCCTCAGGCTATGGAATTTACATATCTATCAAGAATCTTGAAGTTAACAAAATCAAATTCAAGATTAAGGGAGGATTGTTGGGAATTATGGAAATGACAGTCATTACTATTATTAGTATTTTTAGAAAGTTGTTTAAGGTAGTGATATGATTTTAATTTTATATTTATTGCCAATTTAGGGTTTCTTGTCTATAAAAGAAACACACAACTTATTATTATGTGTACTTAATACTTCAAGAAAAACACCTTTAGTGTGTGTAATATAGATCCATAGAGGATCAATGTTTATTAGAAAAACCTTTTGAAACTTTGATTGTTATTATCATTATTCCGCTGTGCAAATCATTGTTTCTATTATCCTAGATAGGGCTTAAACGATCTTTTACAGAGAGGTTGCACAAATTTTGTGTTGCATAATAAATAATTTTTGGGCTAAACTAAAGTTGCACCATAAAAAAATAAAGTAGAAACAAATATTATTGGGGGTTGCACGTAGCACACTAGGCACCTAAGTGCCTCCGTTATCGCAATAATAATTACTTTAATATCTTCAATTTATTTTGGTAGTAAAAAACTTAAAAGATGCATTTAATATATCGATGAATATGAAACAGAAGAACAAACCAACGGGCAACCCGAACTTGGCTGACCCGTTTTAAGGTGACCACATTTTACCCAACCCCAATCTGACCCATTAGGTGATCAGACATGACCTACCAAATTTGCCACCTTTAACAATAGCTATGGCCGGTAAACCATGCATGATTTGCAAGTCAATCACTTCTCAAATGTGAAAAAATTCCTAGGGAGGAAAAAAAAATGCATGATTTGCAAGATAGATTTTAGTACCTGTGAAAGCAATACAAGTGCATCTCGTACTTTTTCTCTGGTCAACGGTCCATAAAATGGAGCAGAAGTGGAGGAAGGAGTAAGTGATGGTGGTGGTGTGGGTGGCGGAAATGGTTGAAGCAAGGGAATACCAACATTTCTTTGTACATTAAGGGGAGGCTGAAGTGTGGTAACTGGCATGGATGAAGAAGGCTGTCTCATCAATGGTGTTGAAGAAGAAGAGGGTGTAAAGAAAGAAAGTGGCTTAATAAGATTAGTCAAATGATTGCTGCTGTTGACCAGGTCGACATTGTCATGGTGAGGCATTGGTGGGGTGGATGATGGGTTGGGTAATGGTTGACCATTGATCATGGGAGAAGGTATATCACGAGAAGCTAAAGGAACTGTTGAGTTATGGTACGATGGAATAGAATTAACCGGATTTTGAACATTATTATGACCCAGATTCATAGCATTCTGCAGTGAAAGATATTGAGGAAAGGATAAAAGTTAGCGAAAATAATACTCAGAAGCGTGCCCAGTATAGAAAGATCTAAGAGCATATTATCAAAAGCTTTGCCACAGAACAATCAAAATGAAACAAGCAACTAGAAACTTCAGATAAGGGTTGATAGATACATACACTGAAGAAGTTCACAAATGACGAATCCTCAGGTACGTCCGTAGTGCGTGAGGAAGTCAACCCTGGCTCCAATGGTCCTTCAATTACAGCAGAGGTAGGTACAGCTTCAAGTTCCTCAAACTCGCTACACAACAAGATGTAAATGAAATTTTGTAATGAAATGTGCCCAATGAAATTATTCAAGCTTAGTTTGCACATAAAAGTATGATAGTTGTAAGAGGAAGCGAAAAACTAAAATAATAACTTTTATATTCAGCTTATGCGTTACAAAGATCTTTGATGACCAAGAAATTAACAAGAATAAAAAGCCTTGTTGTTAGTGTGTCATCTTTGTAACTAACTACATAAAATACATAGATACAAGACTTTTACTCCGTAATTTGATGAAGCAGACTCGAAAATCAAACAAAATGAATAACAAATAGAAGCCACATCATTATACAAACTACCTTTTGTTCACTTGCTGCTTGGGGGGAACCTTTGAATATGCACCAAGTATCCTGGAGAAAAGAAGAACGATAATGAAAAAAGTTTATTTACAGAAACTGCTTTTAAAGAAACGGTGGGCTGACATAACAGTACTTAAAGATTGCATTGACAGACTTATTTTCCGCCATCAAGAAACATAAGTGTCAAGATAACTATTACTCCATATCTTCTAATTAAATAATGACAAAATGAGATACAACGCCCTTAATGTACCAAATATAATAGTTTGTGTATTTCATATCTAAATTACATAGCTTTAACATACTTTTTGTAAAATTCAACGTATTTAAATTATCATCGAGATTATCCGTAACATGAACTTAATAGCAATCCCAAAAGCATACATGGTAAGAAACTACTTTGATGATGTCATCGTATTATTTGTATCATATAATTTGAGGTGCCAGATTTGAATAAAAATGAATCAAAAGATTGAAGATTCAGAAACCAAAGAGCCTTTGGCGTAGCAGTATCCATGTGAATGTGAGGTGCTATCCAATCAGGTAGCTGAGTGTTCAAATCCCAACTAGGACAAATGTGATCATTAGATTTGTTTTAAGGTATGTGGGTGGGTGAGTTTTCCTTTCAAGATAAATATTGCAAAAAAGAATTCAGGCGTGACTTTTTATAGTTATGAAGTTGTTTTCAAGAAAACTTGAGAACCCGAAAACAAAGATATACTTAGAGACGCCCAAGACTACAACAAATTTAGAGGAAGAATTCTACTGAAGAAAAATATATTATCTTGTATTATTGTGACAACTTACGGCAGCTCAAAGTCTCAAACAATACATCCATTTGTCAGACCAAACAGGTGTTTCCTAAGACAAACGCACTCATAATGTATAAAAGCCAAATAGATAGCTTCTTTATTCTTGGGTAAGACTGGTAGTCAAAAGGTGTCGAAACATGGGTCTTCTAGCCAAATATCCAGTCATATAGCAAAATGGCCAAAACTTATTTCACTCAGTAACAGCGGCGTGCATGCAAATATTCTTGATCTTGTAACATACTCGCATGACATCATAGAAATTAAATATGCTCAATGATTACACGTGCTGACGTGCATATATCATATATCTAGTTGCTGGATATAGTGAGTAAAGCTAACAAGATAGGATAGAGAAAATGAATAGAAGTAATGTACCTGGTAAACAGGTTTGCAACATCCTCACACTCACGCGTATTGTAGAACCAAATACCATTAACTTCTTGAGAAGCATTTCTGTATAGTAGATACGGAACTTGAAGTTCAAACTCAAAATCTCCCAGGAGATTCTCCACAAGGTTTTCTGCAAATTATATATATATATATAAAAAGGTAAGATAACATAAACGGATAAATCTATAAAAAACACACAGATTTTACAGAAATTCAAAGCATGCCTGTATTTCTTCGATTCATTACTATAAACTGGAACCTCGGTTGAGTGTTCCTGCAATTACAGAAGAAGGTAACATATTATATCGACCAGTGTTTATGCCACTCACACACAAATTAGACCGCGATAACTGTGGTCGTAAAAA
The DNA here is from genome assembly GCA_030686995.1 of Artemisia argyi. Taxonomy (NCBI): domain Eukaryota; kingdom Viridiplantae; phylum Streptophyta; class Magnoliopsida; order Asterales; family Asteraceae; genus Artemisia; species Artemisia argyi. Next base: position 39,919,860 of record CM060693.1, on the reverse strand, counting down.
ATAAAAACTAACAAGATAACAATATTTGTATTAACTATCACCTCTTAACGACAAATAGAGACCCTTCAACATCCTTGCGACTCTGAGAAACAAAAAGAAGATGTAACAAATAAGAGAGAAGCTCAAAACCATTTTAAGATATAAAATAAAACCTTTGATGTGGTTCGCAAAATGCTGTTTAAGAACTTAGTACAGGTTCAGAAACATGCAGGATAGCTCAAACTAAAACTTCAATTCTTCAAGTTTCGAAGTCAAAGAACAAATATAAACGAATTGCGACTAATATGCATCTGCTAGTTCGTGCTCTATGACAAAATGCGACTAATACTACCACATTACACTCAACAGTCAAACTGAATTTGGTGCAAAACTACGTAAAATATAATTAAGATGTCGCTTCTATAATTACATATTAAAAGGAGTTCAGCATGCAAAGTCTAGTTTAAGGTTAAAAACTAATTAACTCATGCAGTACGAAGTTCTACTGTTGTTGCAGCCTTATTCCACTCTATATTCATGAATATGAAATATAAAAAAAGACATTTCGATCATCCCACACAACATCTAGAACTACAAGAGCATGTTCCTCGCCATAGAAATATACAATCCAAAAACATCCTTTTTTTTCCTACATCGCAACGACCATTTGTTCGTGTGCATACCAGTAACCACAAACCAAGATTGTCTGTGCATGAGTAATTCAAGAAAGTTCGCTAATTTAAGGTGTTCGATATCCCATAACATATCAAAGTCACAAGCTTGAATACATATACAAATCCATATATCATAAAGATCTCAACTTTATCATAGTTTTTGCACAATTATATATTTTTTGCATCGATTTTCGATTGGCAATAACTTCAAAGTCCAAATAAGCAATAAAAGACTGTAAAGAACTTCATCCGATAATATGCAAAAAAACCCAAAATTGAAATATTATAACTTTGTGATTACCCATAAATACATCAGAAACGAGAATCACCAAGAGCCTAAAATGAGCTAAACATAGAATAATCCATAAAGATTAGAACTTTATAATCCATTCATAATAAAGATTCAATTACAATCACATACCCATAACAAATATCACATTTTTTTTATAAAGATCACATCTTTATAATCAGAATCAAATACCCATAAAAACCCACATATTATAATTACTAAAAAACCCTAAATGTCTATAAAATCACATATTTATAATAACAATCAAATACCCTAAAAATGAGCCAAAAAAACATATATTTTTTCATAAAGATCATATCTTTATAATCACAAACAAATACCCACAAAAACCCACATATAATCTTGGATAAAAACTACAAAAAATAAATTAAATTAAATGAATTAAAAAAGAAAAAAAAGGGAAACAAACCCATTGATTCAATTCAACATTGAATTCATAAAAAGTGACATGAGCAGCAGTGATTAAGATCTCTTCAATATAAGGATCCATCCTTTGAAGGACAGTTAAATTAAGGATTTTGGTGCTGTTTTGATCTATGTTTGGCATTAATTTACCACCTTGTTGTTGTTGTTGTTGTTGTTGTTGTGACATTTTTATTATTAAATTATTTGGTTTGATTTTGGGATGTTTGTGTTTGGAACCCTAAACTAAACTAAACCCAGTGACAAAGATTAGTGTTTAAGGAGATCGGGTCGGTTTTAAGGTTGCTTGTGTTTTTGTGTTGGGTTGGAAAGTATGATTCTTTTTCCTTTTTTAATGATATTTTATTCTCGGGTTCTTGTTTGCGGGTTCGCGGGTAAAACACGAACCATTTAATCCGTTTATCTAAAAAACCGGTTAGAGGTGATGTACTTTCACTTTCTCACACTCCCACTTAGGGCTGAGCAAACGGACCGGATGGACCGGATCGACCGACAAAACCGACCGGACCGAGACCGACCGGACCGGACCGACCACATTCGGTCCGGTCCTCGGTCTAAGCTTTTTGCCAAATTCGGTCCTCGGTCCGGTCGGTCCGGTCCGGACCGACCAAAAACCTGAAAAAACTTGCCTAATTGGACCGGACCGACCGAAGACCGACCGGACCGGACCGGACCGAGACCGGACCGACCATATTCGGTCCGGTCTCGGTCTATGGTTTTTCCGGTTCTCGGTCCTCGGTCCGGTCCGGTCCGGTTTTCGCCCGATGCTCAGCCCTACTCCCACTCACCTAGAGATAGTAAAAAAAATCGAACCCAAAGAGAAAACCCGAAACCCGAGCTTTTTGAGGCGGAGACGAAGCGCACCATCCTCGCCCCGCCACGAAATATATTTATACATACACTACAAGAAAAGAGAGCACTGGCTACGAATTTTAGCTAGGACAAGCATGTCCTTGCCAATAACACCACTACACGACAAAATTTCCACCAAAACAAGTTAACCTTGGCTAGCTGTAAGCATGCTTTTACTGTTCACACTCTTTGGCGAGGACATGTCCTCTCCAAAGGCTTACCTTTTAGTTTGACCGTGCCACGCTGGATAATTACGTTTTCACTAGGCGCGAAATTTTCCCGGGCTATAGAATGGCGAGGACATGTCCTCGCCAGTTAGTTGACCTTACGTTTGACCATGATTAGAACTATAATTACTGTATTAATACTTTTTGCTTTGAGTCATTGGAGAGGACATGTCCTCGCCAAAGACAAAAGTCAAAGTAAAAATCAAATTTTGCCTTTTTGATTTAACATTTTTGGCTCTAAAATTTCCCGCTAATCTTTTGGCTCCAAAATTTTCCGCTCTCAGTTTTTACTATAAAAAGAACCTCATAATCTATTTTGCTCACATAAAATAAACTCAGAAAATTCTATCATCAACCTTACAACCTCTTATCTTCACACCAATTTCAAAACCTGAGATGCTATAGATATATATAACATGTTAAACGGATGAGTCGAGGTGTTATGGATATACATAACATGTTAAACGGATGAGTCGAGTTGTTATGGATATGCATAACATGTTAAACGGATGAGTCGAGTTGCTATGAATATGCATAACATGTTAAACGGACGAGTCGAGTTTCTATGGATATGCATAACATGTTAAACGGATGAGTCGAGGTGCTATGGATATTCATAACATGTTAAACGGATGAGTCGATGTGTTATGGATATGCATAAAATGTTAACCGGATGAGTCGAGTTGTTATGAATATGCATAACATGTTAAACGGATGAGTCGAGTTGTTATGGATATGCATAACATGTTAAACAGATGAGTCGAGTTGCTATGGATATACATAACATGTTAAACGGGCGAGTCGAGTTGCTATGGATATACATAACATGTTAAACGGACGAGACGTGTTGCTATGGATATGCATAACATGTTAAACAGATGAGTCGAGGTGTTATAGATATACGTAACATGTTAAATGGATGAGTCGAGGTGTTCTGGATATACATAACATGTTAAACGGATGAGTCGAGGTGATATGGATATACGTAACATGTTAAACGGATGAGTCGATACATCCCAGATCTTTGCAGTCGTCTACTAAACCCATCTTACCACTCTCAAAACATTCCCAAAGTTTCCCATCAAACACTTCCCGCCAAAACTTCCCACCAAACACTTCCCGCCAAAACACTTCCCACCAAAATTTTCCACCAAAACTTCCCACCAAAATCTTGGCGCCAAAAATTCCCACCAAAACTTCACAACCTCTTATAACTAACCTCACAACCCCACAACCTCTTATCCTCAAAACCACTCAACCTCACAATCTCTTATCCTCAAATCCACTCAACCTCAACCTGAGATGCAGCGAGATAGTCCTTTTATGTGTTCTTGTGGAGCAGGAAATATAAAACTAAGAAAATCACATAAAAAAGATACATTTGGATGGGAATATTATGCATGTCCTCTTTCAAAGGTGAACCATCCTACATTTCTTATTTATATTATGTAAATATACAAACAATCATATAATTTCCTTATTATGTAACAGCCAAGAGAAAAAGATCATGGATGTGGATATTTTATGTGGAATAGTCAATTTGATAATCAGTTAAGAGTAATCTCTTCGGCTTCAACATCTCACGGTTCTGGATAAACATGCTGGAGGCACAAAAGCAGGTGCTAGCGACAAGAGTAAGGATACTGGAGGCACAACTTGAAATGGCAAGGAATCCTGACAACTACGACCACGCATGTCAGTCGGATGCAATACTCCGTGACATGTTAGGTGACATGGAAAATCTTCGTATGTAGTGTTGTTGTTGTTGTTGTTTGTTTTTGTTGTTTTTGTTGTTTGTTGTTGTTGTTTGTTGTATTATTGTTGTTGTTGTTGTGAAAACTTCGTATGTAGTAGTCTCGTGCACCTCGTTAGCGGCGATGATCTACCTATCTTTTGTTATCGAACATATGACATACACCCGTTATGAAAGGTATTTAACTTACCATTCCTCAATGTATTTGATTTGTGAAAGGTATTTAACTTACCATTCCTCAATGTGCATCCTCATGAGTTAACCAAGTAAAACGAGTTAACATGGTTTTGAGTTAACCAGGTTACGAGTTAATCTGGTTCTGAGTAATTAACCAGGTTAAACGAGTTAACGTGGTTATGAGCTCGGCTTCCATCATTAGGATTAATGATCCACTTATGATATAATCTTCACCACTCTCGGTTAATAATCCTGATTATAAGCATATATGATGCATAACAAAATTGTTGAGTTAGCCACTTAACCTGACGTACTGTAAGGTTCAAGTAACACTACAAATGTGACAAGAATGACATCAATCATACCAAAGTTTAGCGAACTCATAGATACAAAGAATAATAATTAATGCCAATGCCAAAAAATGTTCGGCAGTGTACAAAAGAATGCTACACTAACAAAGGATGAAATTAATTTGTATGCATGTAAACATAATCATGCCATCATTATCCTAAATTCGTCGAAGTTAAGGACACCATCACCATTAACATCAAACCTAGCAATCATCACCTTACAATCATTGACCGTTCTCGACTCTCCCAATTTGCTAAGCGGAGTTCTCAGACACGTTTCTTGGTCAAGCGGTTTTTATGTCGTTTAGTATTGTTCGCTGACGATTGAAGAGATAGTGGTGGATTTCAAGTTTAGCGAAAAAAATATAGTTTAACGAAAGTTTTTAGTTTAGTGAATATTTTTGTTCAATTTTTTTTTACATAAATAATTTTAATTTAATAATTTTTATACAAAAATAAATTTTATTATTAAAAGGTTTAACATTGTTCGGCCCTGAGTCATGTTTAGCGAAATTTTTTTAGTTTGATGAACCTTTTTAGTTTAGCGAATATTTTTATTAATTTTTTTTATATAAATTAGTAATTTTAATTAAGCTATGTAAAAAAAAAAAAAAAAAAAAAAAAAAAAAAGTCCTCGCTATCAGTTTCATGTCCTCGCCAATGACATTTTCACAATCCCACCAAAATTTTCATTGCCCCGCCAATGTTTTTAAGTTATCCCTCCCAAATTTTTTAGCACAAAGCAGATCTTGTCTCTTCCATCTCCTCCAACACTTTTAGAAAAAAAAAGAAAAAAGTTTAACACACACTCTCCTCCCACAGATCTGCTATCACCACCACCGCCCACACACGCGCCACCACCAACAGATCTCCTCAGTACACTTGCACCACTTTGATATGAATATGCATAATAAATTTGATTTTTGTTAAACGGATGAGTCGAGTTGCTATGAATATGCATAATAAATTTGATTTTTGTTATTTATTTTGATTCTTGCTAAGTTTTATTTTTGTGTTTAAGGGTTTTCAGGCGAGACCGCCGCGACCTCACCCGAGACCTAGCCAACGTCCCACACCTCAGCCGAGACCAGGTATTTAGTATTTGTGAAAATGTTATTTAGAAAAACTTGTTTGCTTAGGTTTCAGTATTTGGATTTTGGTATTGGTATTTTTTGATACTTATGTTATGAACTATTGTTACTACTATGTTTGGTGTTTATGTTTTGAAATGTTTGCCTGTTTGGTACTTATGTTATGAACTACTGGTTGCTATGATGTTTGGCACTTGTCGTGATAAACTGATATTCATAATCTGCTTCAGCTTACAAGCATCAGCATAAACTTTTTTAAGCTAGCAATCCCAAACACCCCCTATAACTACTTTTATCTGTTTATTGTGTTCTTAATTTCTTATATAGATAAGCAGTTCTGAGGGTGTTTTTTATTGCTTATCAAAACTGCTTATCTGATTATTTGATAGCGAAATAAGTACTTTTGAATATTCAAGTTGATAGTTGCTAACTCATTTATGTGTTGAACATTAAAACTCAGTTTATGCAATGTGATTTACATAAGAAAATGACACAAAATGAGCAGAATTAAGTATACTGTTGTCAAGTCCAAAATGATTTTTTTACCCTCAAAATAATTAGAATCAGTTCCTTGTTTTTAGGTTCCCACTGATGAAAGGACAATAGAAGCTCCTTATCCAGCTTATGATTATATCTTCATTTGGGACGAAGATCTTGGTGTTGAACACTTCAATGGGGACGCGTATTTTTCTTCTTTGTTTTTTGCTTCTGAGATATGGAGATATATACCTATGTATATGCTGCCTCTTGTTGAATGCATTTATTATGTTGTTCTGTACTTCTTTTGTTTACTCTAATGCTAATTTGGGCTTTCTTGTGTACATGAAGAATGATTTGGTGCATGGATGGGGTATGGATTTTGCTCTTAGAAGATGCGTAGAGGTCTGTTCCTTTAACCTCTTATCAAATGCTTTTGCATGTATGGTTCCACCTTAACAAGCTCATATGCAATTCCACAAAGCATATCATGAAAACAGATTTAGGCTCAAGCTTTATCTATCCAAAATCCAAATAAACAGTTTGGAAAAAGTGGAAACATTGTTCTCGTACGTTCTTTAAATGTTACATGTTAATCTGATAACATAACATAGCTTGATTTTTCTCACAGGCAAATGATAAAATTGGTGTGATAGATTCACAGTGGATCGTGCATCAAGGGGTTCCTTCACTGGGGAATCAGGTGAGGCATCGTGACTTGTACTTTTTCAATTTTGGTTGTTTCCATAGTCATATGAAAAATGACTGATTGCTTATTGATATTTACGTGTGAAATAAAAAATAATGGGTGATTTTTTTTAATGAGGATCAATACATTTTTTGTTCATTGTTTCTTGTTGCCCTTAGTTTAGACATTTTTCTCAATAGACATCCTTCACTTTTCGATGGACATGTCTATTAAAAAAAATGTCTGTACTTGTTGATGTTTAGCCAACAAGGTTAAACATAGAAAACAATAGTTTGGTTAATTTGGGATTTTAACTTAATAGCTTGTAAATTTCTGTAGGGTCAAGTCGTAACGGGGACTATGGATGGCAAGGGGTAAGTATATTAATTCTGACCCGCGAAGTGACACACCTGAGATCATTGACGAGTATTTTTTTTCCTGTCCAAATCATAGGTAAAAGACATGTGCACGGATGAGTGGCACCAATTCCAAGATGGCTTTAGAATGTGGAAAAAGCTTGCTTGAAGGAGATAGGATAGGGCTCATAAGATATTACAGTGCTATGTTTTCGTTGAACCCCTGTATCTCATATTCATAAAGGTCGTTCAAGGCTCGAATCATCTCTTCAGGTCACATTCCTACTCACAATAGTGGTCCATATGCAGTCATGCAGATATATTTGTAACACATAGGCATTAGCTAGTCGGTGTACAACTAGATCAGGAAATTAAAGATGTCGGTTTTTTATGCACAGTTGCATTCACAAACACCTGATGTTAAATTTGGCAAAGTATTTATCTTGTCTTCTTGTCGTGTTTCCAAGTACTATGTTGTGTGAACTTTGGTCAAACGTTTTAGCGGATTTGTGTGGTTTTATTGCACATTTTTTACAGCATACTGCTATGATATGCAGGTAGATTTTTTCCAGAAAATTTCCGGAAAAAAAATCTAGAAAACCTGCATATTATAGCAGTATGCTGTCAAAAAATGTAAATGGAAATTGGAGAGGACATGTCCTCGCCAATTGTCCTCGGCAAAGCAGAAAACACAACGTGTTTGAGACTAACTAAACACCAATTAATTAGTTAATTAATCGTTAATACCAAGCGCATTAGCGACGATAAAAATGTCGTCGCCAAAGAGTGTTGCCAACTGGACATTTGCATCTTTGACCAAGAAATATTGGGGCCCACTCCGTCCTCGCAAATTAGTTGAAATTGTCCTTGCCAAAGACCTTAGCGACGAGGTATTGGCGATGACAAGCTGGCGAGGAGATGACCTCGTAAATTCATGTTTAGCGAGGACTTGTCCTCGCCAATACATTGGAAAAGTCCTCCCTAATGAGGTCGAAATTTGTTGTGATATATACATATAATATTGTTTACTATTTACGTACTAAAAATATAATTCATTAATTTTTGTTAGTTTTTATCTTTGTAATATTTAAAATTGTGATGATAGAGACTTGTTTTGTGTCATAGTATTTTTTAAAATTGTGAATTATTTCAATGCTTAATTTATCATTAATGGGTTCTCGGTTTTTCATGTTATTCCATAAAATCATATTGTTAATAGTGTAAAAATAAAAATAAACGAGGAACGACACGAGTATGATAGAGTATCACGCTCAAAAAAGACAATCCGATAAGACTCCAATAGAGAATGTGGCTGGTTTGGGGGAGCATCTCGCTCCAATGGGGCGCCTCGATAATATCCCCAATGGGTAGGGCTGAGCAAACCAACTGAACGGACCGGACCGACCGAGACTGACCGAAAATCGAAGGACTAGTGGTCCGGGCCGGTGTACAAACCGACCATTTTGCCTTATTGGACCTGACCGACCGTAGGACCGGACCGGACTGGACCAACCCGGACCGGAAAGACCACATTTGGTTCGGTCCTCGGTTTAAGGTTTTTGTCTAACTCGATCTCGGTCCGGTCCGGTTTTTGGACCTTGAGCACTCCTATCAATTGGGATTGGGGCGGGTTTGGAAATGACTTTTGTAATCAGGTTTGGGGATGGGGATAACCGCCTCGCCAAAAGCTGCCCCATTGCCATTCCTACTCACCGTACTTCCATGTTGGTCACCTTGTCTCTTCTTTCATTAAAATACACAGTTTATAAAAATATATTCCATTAAATATCCCATCTCCACTCACAACCAAATAAAAAATATTAAAAACAAAAAGTATACACATTTCCCTAATGGTGACCGAGTCACCTTTGACTACCATTTTTGCATGCACTCACTCGTGACCATGGTTTGTTGTTTTGGGAACTCGCGCGTGAGTTGCCCACTCACGAACCGATTGTTAGCAGAAAGAACATGGGTTTCTTCATCTGAGTTTCAAGTTGGTTGTGAGCAGAAAGAACATGGGATTTTTTCGTCCAATGGGCTGGACAAGAAGTGGAAGATGCTAGATGGGAAAAGTATCATGAGTTTATGTAACACCTGATTTTTATAAGTTTTGAAAATAGAATTTTATATTGCTATTAGAAAAATAGAAAAGTCTTTATGTGAGTATTTTATAAAGATAAGGACTTGGAATGCAAAATAGTTAATAGAAAGGACTAACGATGCAAGAGATTTAACGGTAGGAACTACCAACTATTAAATAGGTGAAATTACCATTTTACCCTTAAGTATTACTCATCATAATAGGCATGAAATTATCATATAAACACACGTATTGTTCCATACGTGGCATTCCCATGGCTTTTAGGAAGGAAAAGAATAACCATTAGTCTTATTATTATCAAAGAAAGTCTACAGGAAGATAACTAAGGGTTTTGATGATATTGGTGTTAACCTTGGAAGAATTAAGCATTCCTTATTAGTGTCTAATCCATCATTCAAGTTAAGTTTATGATTGGAATTATGTTTATATGAATTTAGAAGAGTTATGTTCAATTAAGTTATGAAAACCTAGTTTTAAATTATGATCAATTATGATAAAATTGATGTTAGAAGTATTATTGTTATGATGTAAATATGTTAGGAATCATGTACCCAAGTTATGGTTAATGATATAGAAAGATTCATCATGCTAGTTGTTGTTGATGATTAAGTATGTCAAGATAAGGAGTGTTTGGTACAAGCTTATTAAGTGCTTAAATTAGCAAGATAGTTTATGGACATGATGAAAAATGATCTTGACATGTTATATAAGCTGTAAAATAAGTTTGGTGATAAAGGGAATAGCTTATTATGAGTTTTGGGTCAAAATATGGGTGTTTGGGTTAACACCTGCACTCGTAGTTTTACGCTTCCGCTATCATAATTTAAGTACCATGTTTATGTATTATATAATTATGATGTATTTTATTCAGATTTATAGTTTAGCAATTTTCACAAGTACAGATCGATACGGCGTATAGGACAGAACCTATACAGCGTATTTAATGTTAAAATATAAGTTTAGAGTCGGGCGTTACAATTTACAACAAGGTTTCCTCAGTCAAACTCACCTCCACTCCATACAGCCTTATAATGCTGACCTCAAACTGAACACGACGTGTTTAATAAACAGGTTAATTGGACCCACTTAAATATGACATATAACATGGTTTGTACTCTCGAGTCATGTTTCACGTAAGATATTGTCACCCCATTTTGAAAGGTTTTAAGTAAGTTTACGTTTATGAGCGGTAATATATATATATATATATATATATATATATATATATATATATATATATATATATATATATATATATATATATATATATATATATATATATATATATATATATATATATAAAATTGCAATACTCTTTTATATATTTGTTAGCGAAAGCTTTGATAATCGACAATGCCATTTAATTTATACGACTTGCGTTGACCGTCTATACTATATTATAAATCATTTAGGTTGGTTATTGCTAATCAAAAAGTTATACTTTATGCTTTATATCCTATTATTATAAATAATTTTGATCGTTATTGCTAATCAAAAAGTTATATTTTACGACAACCTAGTAACATATGTGATATGCTTACTATCAAAGTCAAAATCATCGACTAGGGTTAAAACGGGAAAAGAAACAAAAAACTATTTAATGTTGACGCTTTGCGGCAGGTACCATGGGTGTATTTGACAAAAGTAGCAGTACCAGCGAGCAATACTGTAAGCAGTAGCAATTTTTTTCTATAAAAACGTTTGATAACATAGCTATAGGTGTAATCATAATGTGTAAAACAGCTCCTAAATGTTCAACACTCTTAAATAATTTAGCTTGTTTTAAGAAGCTACGCACGATTTGTGTTTTTGCTGTGTTTCGATGTTTCAAAGGTATATGTAATCATGTATTCATGCACCATTTGGCAGTTGCTCTAATTGACACAATCTGATCATTAGAACATTGACAATGTTTAATGAGCTCCAAATGGTGGACAATTAGAATTGGTTATGTTTCACTGACTCTAAAACTGATTATGAAATATTTTACATTTTCCAACAAGATAACAGTGTATGCTTTTATTCGTGTTCACAAGTCATACGTCGTAAATCCACAAAATTGCATCTTTGAGTAAGAAGCATTAAAATCATGCTAAATAGGTAGAAATGCATCATGAAGAAAAAAAAGTTTGTTTCATTAACAATATATTCAATACAGACCATCAATCCAAATCAACATCTTTAAAACCTTAGTAAACACATGCACAATTCCTATAGAAAACCAAACCGAAAATAAAATGAAATATAAACTTTGGCCAGTCTATAACTTGACAAGTTTACAGAGAAAATGAGGAAAACACGACCAAGACCATGAGGACGACCACTGAGATAAAAGAAGCCACCACAGCCCCACTAGTTTTCTGGCAGAAGTCGTTAAATTGTTGGCAAATTGCAGGCCAGTTAGCATCTGAATTCCCGTTATGAGCCAAGTAAACAATCGATGCAGCCCCACCAGCTGCTGATGTGGTCAAAGCAATCATAACCTAAGATCAAAACAAGAGTTAGCAATAGGACCAATTATATCTCGGAAAGATGTGTCAAGTTGATTTATTTGCCGTGTAGTTGCTCGTTAAGAGATCTTACTGTGTCAAAGAACATTAGGATGACTCTAGGCTTGACTGCGTGTGGGCGCATAATGCACACAATAGAGATGGGAATCGAGAGAGCAAGGTAACTTGCAGTTATAGCATTTGCAATCACGAAAAACCTGTTTAGTGCCACAAAATATGGATAAATAGTTTAAAAAAAAAGATAGTAATCTAAGAAAATTATAAGCAGAGTTAAATGGTAGAATGATCCTTTAGTGCTTAATAATTGGATAAATAGGAAATGCAGCATAATTTTAATCAAATAGCATACAAAAATCATTACCAAATTAGCAAATAATGATAATATTGTTTGGAACCTATAGAAGTACAATATAGAAGTACCAAATTAGCAAATAATAATTGGATAAATAGGAAGTACACTTACGTAAAAGCTGGCAAATCATCATACTCGGCTTTGAACTGAAAGAACTGAGTGAAAAATGGTAAAGTCTGATCAGTCGAGCCCATGGCTATAGCGGCTCCTAAAGCAGTTGCAATACCAGCTATCCTTAGAACGACGTCAAACACAGCTAAACCTCTTTTGTACCCATCCTTTTGCTTCGGTTGAACCACTTGTGCTATTGGTTTGCTGCTGCTTGAAGCACCTGGAGGTGTTGCCAAAAGTGGCGCTTTTCCCTTTCTTTCCTTTGGTGTTTCGGTAATGTTAATGGCAGCTGAGTCACCTTCCATTGTATATATTTAAACCTGAGATTCAAAAGAGATATATAGTTGAGAAAGAGATAGAGATAGATGTTGATGATGGAATGAAATAGTACATATGGTGGTTTATATAGGATATAGCATTGTATTCTTAAGAGTTGGTGATAGAATATTTGAGAAAAGTGTTGTGAAGTTGATGGAGGAATGAAGAGTTGTTGTTTCTTTTGAATAATGGTTGTTCTTTTTGCAGTTGATCTAGAAAAAGAAAACATCTGTCAAAAGATCAATTAGTCAAATAGGTTTTGCTATATTTTTGATCTTTGCTGTTGCATGCTATCAACACTATTCGGGTCTGTTTAGTTTACACGGTTTGTTCAATTCTTTCTCGACAAGTAAATCAACCAATTTCCGCTTGTTAGATGATGGAACAGAACCTTTTACTCTCTGCTCTCATGCATAAAAGCATAAAACAAAATGTCTTGCTTGACGGACGAAACTATGCAAGTACATAATATTTCATATGAGTCAAGACTCGTGGCGTTCGGCTCAGTTAACATGTTTAGACTTTCGAGCTCTATAGACATTTTAGACTTTTTAACATGTTTTAAGTTTTAACATAAAATATCACCATCGAGATCGTCTACTCATTATCGATTAAAGGATCCTTAAAACAAAAATGGTTGACAAAACAAACTCAAAGAAACAAAAGCAAACCAAATTCTATTATAATAAGAGTCACTTGATCCACATAACATAATCTTTTTTGACCTAAAAAAGGCCATACAACTAAGAAAATCATGTTTTATATGGTTCTAAAGTAGAAAAGCATCTTTTTGACAACAAGAAACTTTAGGTTATCTCTCATAAAAACATATGAATCAACAATCTAGATGCAAATTTCGAAAGTTTGAGTAAAAAAAAATGACATGTCTATGAATTCGCCTTCTAAAAATTAAACTTGCAAAAGTGAAGAGTCTTACAGACAATTTAACATTTTAACTTTTGTGTTTTGGTTTCGATTATAGAACTTCTGTAAAGTTTAGAACATATTTTGTTAATGAAATTATCTGGCTAACAATAAGTCCAATATTCCATGATAATATTAGTCAACCAAACAACTCTCATTTCCTCTACTCCACTAATCTTGATCAAGCTACTATAATCAACTACAAACCGTTTTTTAGTTTTTAATTACTCACACGTTAGCAGGTCAACATTAAATAATCAAACAGATCATATACTGTATTGTCTAATTAAAGTATTTTTCGAAGGAGAAAAAAATATATTCTAAATTTGACTTGTCAATATTTCCATGTGTGTATGATAGATAGGAGGTGGAGTCACAAAACGACCAATCCTGAAAAACCAGTCTTTCTTCTACTAAGAGCACTCAATGGTAAATTAGTAATAGGTTGAAAATGAGTTGCAAAAGGGTTAAAACATTGGAGAGAAGGATTGATAATTAGCTACTGAAGCAACAGGTTGATATTTGCTCAACCTATAAAATTTTAGTTGTGAGTAATAGGTCAAGATTAATTTGAATAGCCTATTTGCATTGGAGATGAAGGTTGAAAAATGAGTTGATAATTTCAAAAGCTTATTGCATTGAAGATGCTCTAATGATGCCTAATCGCATCTTGTGAAGAAAACTTACATACCTCACAACTTTTTTCAACCGAAACTGATGGTGAAAAAAAAGCTAATTGAAGAGTCGAGACAAATTTTTAAATGCATAAGCACTTGCCGGAAGAGCTTTTAACACTAAATAATCTTTTAAATCATAGAACACTCTATGGAGTCTATTAGGGCAGTGCAAACGCGCTTAGACAAATTCGTACGTTGTTCTTAGTTGGCATATCCTGAGCCAAGCCACAGTGAAACACAGATGAAGGTTGAGATTTGTAAATATAACTCATTCCAGCACTTCTTAACAATCTAGAACAAAACATTCCCAGTCTAAAATTATAGATAATACTTGAAAAACAAATCAAAGGTTCTAAAGTTTCCAAATGTAGCGAAACAAAACTGAACACAAACACCACAGGCATTTAGCTTAGTATCCACCTTTAAGATCGTTGACAACATCATAGGGAATGGGAGTAACGGTCTCTAGAGTTGTACCTTCGACCATAAATCCTGGTTTGGGTCCCAAAGGTTGTCTCTTGGTACTGATGATCTCACCCTTAGCCTTGGCCTCAGCCTTTAGTTGGTCATTCTTCTTAACTCTCTGCTTGAACTCCTCGGTGCACCTTGATGGCATGACATGCTCGATTCGCACATGAATCCTCTTCTTGATAATTCTGTTGCCGACCTGCATAAACATTTAATTCGACATATTAACTTTCTATAGCTAGAAACTAATAATGATAATAATACAGTTAGACAAGCATACAACGCAAAATGAGACTGAGACTGTTGGTTACACAGTCAGCCTCCAATCGTATAAATTATGTATAACAAGACAGCAAAAGAAGTTAAGAACTTTAAAAACCAGTCATCTACCCATCTTAGTCAGATTAAGTAAATGCCGAACACATGTTTAACCAAAAGATATTGCATAACCAAAACAATACTACCTAGCTACTTAAAACGTAACAGCTCAAACTTTAGAAGATCACTCCTACTTATAGTAATGGAACTAACTCACAAACATGAAAATAGAATGGATGGGCATGAAGCGGAGTTGTTTCAACAAGAGGTAACTAGTACAAATTGTCTTAATTGCAAGTTTACAACAACAATACCATGTCAACAATCTCATGGCTTTCAAGGACAAATTCAAATATGTACTTCCAACAAAAGTAATATAGATTTAAGATTTTCTTTTTCCTATCCTAGTGTCTAAACTCACCTTATTACACATGAATGTAAAACTGTACTTCACAATTTAACACATGTCATAGAATAGCCTTATGCAATATCTCCCTTATTGTCTTGTTCAAAGTTTAAAAAACAAATAATCTATCAAAAGCACTTGGCATAGTCATATCAACATGAAACAAATAAGCACTTGGTGTTTGAGTGGAAAAAAGCTTAAAGCTATTTTGCTAGGCTTGAGGCTTGTATGATATGTGTATAATCTCAATTTAGTGCAGCAGACTATGAACTTACTACTTACTAGACTAATTTTCATGCTTATGGGTTATTCAAAATTGGAAAAACTTCTTTTAAGCTTATGAGCTTATCAACTTGAGACTATAGACTTGAATAAGCCATAAGCTCAAAAACTGATTTGAGTGAGCTTGTAAGCTTTCCAAATTCAAATAAGCATATTAGCAAAAAATCACTAATCAAAACACCCACTAACCAAAAATACACGTATATTAAGCTTATTAATTTAATAACAGAAAACCAAATCTCTGTAGATAGTTTATTACTCAGTAATTTTAAAAGACTTACATTTTTTCAAATCAAATGATATTAACTAAAATAAATTTGTTATGGTGAAAATAAAACAAACCTCGTGCAACAAGCAAAAAACATTGAGCTTAACATGAGTAAAAGAATCATAAACAGCTAAATATCACATTAGTAAAATCTTAAATGGGGAGTTTAGTAACATTAAAATTAGTTTTTACTCTCATATATTTTCTGAAACCTTCAATTAATCTAATTTGGATAAAATAATTCATCAATTTGTATACATTTTTTTCCAGTATTAATGTATCTTTTGCAACATTATTACATCCAAAGTTCCAAACAACCTACGAGAAATAACATTAACCTTATATTTGATAAGGAGAACTAAACACCTAAGCATCACATTACATGAAACAAAGCATCACATTAAATAATCCAACATTTTATAAAACATCATATTACATATCACTAAACTTCAAATCAACAACTAACAATCAACTATCTTCTAAGAGTTTGTTCGCTTTAAGCTTATTCGACTATTTTACGAGCTTACTAAGTCTAAAACTAAAAAAACCAATAACCTCAAATCGAAAGCTCAAAAGCCCACAAAAATAAGCTTATCAAAATTTCAATAAGCTCATAAACCCATCAAAGAAGCTTAAACAATCACCCCTAAATTATATTTAAAAAAAAAAAAAAAAAAAAAAAAAAAAAAAAACCTTGTACTGGTAAAAACATTAACCTTAAACTACTAAAAAACATAAATAAAAAAACATCACATTAGCATTACATAAAACTAAACATCAAACCAACAACTAGTAACAACAACAACCTTAAAATACTAAATAAACCTAAAAATGAAATAAAAAACAAATTAAAAAAAAAAAAAAGAAAAAGAAAAAAAGAAAAAGAAAAAAAGAAGTGATTTTATACCTGCTTGTTCATTTCAACACCAATAGCACGCTTGGTAACATTCCAAACCTGACCAGTGCGTCCATGGTAAAACTTATGGGGCATACCTTTATGAACAGCACCGTTCACCTTCACATCAACATAATCACCCACGTGATATGTTCTCAAGTATGTTGACAAATGAATGGTTCCCTTCTTCCTGAACCCTCTTGCGAACAAGTCCCTTGTTCTTGATCGCAACCCATGTCCGGCAGGCATTTTTACTCTCTGTGTGTGTGTTTGTGGAGGCGGCTAGGGTTTCGAAAATGAGATGTGTGGGTGGGTATAAGTGGGTGAGAGAGTATATTAGGGTTTGTGGGTTTTTGGGCTTTGTGGTTTTGGGCCGAAAGGTAGTTTATTTGGGCTTTGTGGTGTGTTTTTGGCTGACTAATTTTGAAGTTGCCAGTTGCTCTCGGATCTAAGATCGGTAATAATGGTCACCTTACTTTCACTTACATCTCAACGTTATATCATCTTTTTATCACATCACTTAACCCACCATGACACTACCTAACAAAAACACATAAAAATGCATCACTTTATACAAACATATCTCACAATATACCTTCACGCACACTCACAAACCAAAATAATAATAATAATAATAATAATAATAATAATAATAATAACACCCATTTTTACTTTCTTTTTCGTTAGGTGGCCTGCACCAGCTAACCTACACAAAAAGTTGGTCTTGGCGTGTGAAGAGCACATTCACCTCACTTGAGCACATGGTCTAATAAACAAGGTGTTTGGCAAAACTGACGGTAAAAGTAAACAATATGGTAAGTAAAATCAAGAAGCATTAGCATTTATATTCCAATACTTTCTTAAGTAAATTTTGTAAAACAAGTACTTGTTTTAGAAGCACTCATATCTTTTTAAAAAGGTTATTTAGCTTTTTAAAAAGGTTATTTAGGATTGAGCCTAGCCTCAAAAAGTTACTTAGGCTTGAGCTTGATTCGGCTAAACTTAAAGAGTAGTACATAACTAAAAAGGATAGAATTTTAAACTAAAGCTCATGAATTGAGATGGAAGTAGCCTGGAACTAGACTAGCCCACTCACATACATATTTTTTTTAGCGGCGAGTTAATACAATACTAAGTTAGGTATTCGATTATATAGCACTTGCTCAAAAGATAGTCCCTAACAACCTCGAATAATAATTAGTGATCCCACTCAACCCAATTAGTACAACCATTTTAACTTAAGGCCTATTACATTTTGGTGATGATTGTTTAAGTTTTTCTACTGACTCCACGCTCTTAGTGGTTAATAAAACATTATTGCCATGCAGTTGATTCCATTATTTTTTTTATGACAATGTCAAGATAAGCCTCAGGGATTGGGAGATTCATGAGAAGAATGGATTCATGAGGGAAAGGGGTAAATTCAATTGATGTGCATTCACCTTCGGGCATGAGTATGGGTTTATTTAGGTCAAGTGAACGAATGTGCTAGAAGACACGAGTAAAAATGCAAGCATACACATTACATGGGATTGTGTCCTTGTGGAATGGTCGGTTAACACTAAAAAGAGAGGCATGATGTTAGAGTTTTCTTTGCCAAATTAAATATTTCAAAAAGAATCAATTGGCATGATGTTCCCAACTAGTGTTTTGACCGAAAAAGCCAAAACACTAGAAGAAACCGAAAAAGCCAAGAAGTGAATGAAAAACGCTTTGATGTCCGGTTCCGTTTTAAAAACCTTGTACCCAACCTATGGGCAAGTTACATACAATTAAGATTTTGTTAATAAAAGTACATTAGAGATATGAGAGGCCATAACAACGCAAGTCTGATAAGAGCACTTTCAATGGTAACGCACGAGGTGCGTTAAGGTGACTTTAACATGCGTTAAAGGCACGTTATTGATGCACTTGCTCGCGTTAAACGTGCGTTAACACGCCGGGTTAATCCATTAACCCGGCGTTAAGGTGATGTGGCTAAAAAAAACTTTTTTTTGTCACTTTTGGCCCCTCTAAAATTTATAACATTTGGAGTAAAAGATAATGGAAATTACAAAACACCCCCTTAGTTCAATACATGCAAGAAAATGTTCAATAAAACGCAAGAAAATGTTCAATACAACACAAGAAAAACATACAACTAATTAAGTATCTAGATAGATTTGTAATTGTCGATGAGATCTGACTTCTCCTCACACACTTGCAACACTTGTTCTCTAACCATTTTCAAGGCGACCTGCAGTTGCAGATCCGTTTCATCATTTCTTAATAGAGTTTCTAGACCAACCCTAATAATTGGATGGTCTTGAGGCAGCTCACGTAATCGTTCGACCTCTGGAGCCCGAGTATGCATCTGTCGAATAGTACGAGCTATCTCACCTAACAGGTTGTTAATCAACTTAAGTTCATTTTCTTGTTCATTGCGTAATCGTGTAAGGATTGCTCTTTGCACCTCAGTTGGTTGGTTAGCCATAGTGTTTGTGTGAAATTTAGTTGTAATTGTGTGACAATACGAAGTTGAGTAAGGATGGTATTTATAGGGAAACTAGTCGTTAGAGAATTTTATTGGAGAAACTAGCCGTTAAGCCTTTTATTCAAACTCAAACTTAAACTGACATAACATCACAAACGAAGCGGAAATACTTAACATAAACCAACACACGATACAGGAATACAAAAGCCATTAATCCATATATCTTAGCCAAGTGGTGTTGTTTTTCAAAATCAACCACACTTGAAAATATTTGAAATCTTTCCCACCGTTGCATTCTTTGAAAACGTTCATTGCATATTCAAGACGAACATCTGGCTCACGTGTAGGCTGCAAATTCAAGTAAATTTCATGAAATTTTTGGCAATCACAGTTCATTCTTGCCTACTTACTCGTTAGCTGGTTTTTGCTACAAAAAGGACCGTCTGATTGTTCATTGAACTTTTGTGTTACGACTTGCCAAAAAGGTCCTTCACTGGCATGGAATTCGTGAACGTTTTGCCACATCTCGGCTAGCCAGCTTTCTTCTTCAATAAACTAACGATTTGCCATTGTAAATTTCTTTAGAAAGTGAAGTGTGTGCAACATTGTATGATAATGTATGCTTTATATAGGAGGGTATAAACGTTTAAGATTCGAATTTCAAAACCTGAGCGGGATAATTTTAAATTTTCAAATTTCAAAATTTCAAAAAAAAAAAAAAAAAAAAAAAAAAAAAAAAAAAAAAAAAAACGTGTGCAATAAACATTTAATGTTCAAACGTGTATGATAATGTATGAAATATTAGTTTTAGTTGAGGGTTGAATTTGAAAATATTTGAATTAAAGCTGAGTTAAAGCTGAGTTATTGTTGTGAGTGTTTTTGTGTGAGTTAAGGTTAAAGTGTTAAAGCTGATGTGGCGCTGACGTGACACTGAGTTAAAGTTTAACGTGAGTTACTGATGTAAGTGCTCTAAGTTTAACATAAATTGGTTAACTTAATTTAATGTTAAACAGATCAAACAAACTCTTTTTCTTTGAAGGGTAAACCAAATAAACTCTTTACGAAGAAAACTTAAGCTACACATAGGGTAATCTACCCACTATGAATTAAAACACAATAAAAATATAATTAATGATTTGTTGGATGAAAGAGGAGAATATTATTCATTCTCTCCTAATGAATCAGTGCTACCTCATTCGGGTAAACTACCCGGTGGGTAGGTGTATCCATGCCCACTCTTTACCTTCCAAAAAAGAACGTCATTACAATATAGTCATTAAAACCGGTTAATTTTTAACGATATAGTAAATATGACATATTGAATATCCACCTCATTTAAATACATTTAAAATAATTTCCACGTCATTGAATTTTTACCACCTCATACATGCCTAGATCTAAAAAAACATGTCTACCCCATTCAATATAGTCATGCTGACTTATTGACTTTCATTTTACTTATCTTCACCTATACATGCCTAGATCTAAAAAACATGTCTACCACCAAAAAAACCATCGTAACCCATTTCAAACTTCTCAATTTTTTGGTTTATATACTATCAACAACTTATATACCTACATCTAAAAAACATGTGTACCAAAAAAACAATCGTAACCCATTCTAAACCTGTGTACCAAAAACACATGAACCGGTGTCATCTTCTTCCTCATCTGATGATGGTGGTGGTGGTAGGGGATCAGGTTGACTTTTTTTTGGCCATTGTTGGTATGTTGGTAATTAGAGTAGGTGTGCTTTGTTTTTTTGTTTTGTTTTCGAATCAAGAATATGTTGGGTTAGTTGTATAGATCTTAAATTATATTTTGTCTTGAAATGAATAAAGCCTAAGATATTGTTTCTTGTTTTGGTTGTTTTAGCTTTCAGTGGTTTTGGTTTTCAAGGTTTCCTAGTTACTCCATCTTTTGTTGTTTAGTCAAATGAATGAGTAGTTGTTTTTAGTCAAAGAAAGATTCATTTGTTTAGTCGAATGAATGGTGATTGTTTGTGTTTTGATGTCGCCGGAATCTGCTTCTGTCCCGCCGAAATCTGCTGGTGTCGCCGGAGAAGACAAGTTGAGGGATTTTGAGTATTATCATTGGATTATTTGTTTCATTAGATCCAACAGTTTTATACTTTTATATATCATTTAATTAGGAATCAAGTCTATTATTTACCATTTGTATTTGTATTAGTGTGATAATTTTTTGGTTCAAATCACACTTGAGCTCGCCGGAAAATATGAAGATTGCTGGAGAAGATGATAGTTACCGGAGTATGTAGTGGTGATGACATAAGCATAAATATGACACATAAGCTAACACCTAAGCATAAAAAAAATAAAAAAAAAAATGACAAATAAGCTTGGTTACCGGTTTACCAGGTAGCCTATGAGCAAAATGACTATATTGTCGAAAATTAGCAAGTTTTACATACTAAATTGGTAATAAAAATAGTTTGTTACCTAACTCTATAAAGTTAGGAAAGTATGTTGCTAATTTATGGACTTTACCCTAACACAAATTAACACCCACTTATTACATACTCTGTAGTTCACAATTACTGTACTTTATTGGTGATGGCCATTTCCCAATACGCATTCTACTACTTCTTAATCATGCAATATCGCAAAACAATAGTATTAGAGCCCGGGGGCGGGGAGTGGTAACTTGGATCGGCGTTATTGTCTAAGTGGCACGAAAATAACTTGACAACTTGAGTTAGAACCATTTCCAGGCATGCTACGTTACTTTTGCGTTGTAACTTGAGTTATTGTAGTAACTCAAGTTATAACTTGGCAACTTGAGTTACAACCATTTCCCACCCGGTGTTATTTGGTGTTAGACTGGTTTGCGTTTTTTTTTTTTTTTTTTTTTTCAGTGGGTCTCAAAAAGTGGTGTTATTTGGTGTTATGATTTTCTGGTGTTTTTTGGCGTTATGTTATTTGATATTAAGATAATGTGACTCTGATATGGCTTTGAGTTATGTCATAACTCAAGTTATGACTCCCTAGGCTCTTATGTTTGAACATTGCATGTTCACATGTGTGCAATGCTTCAATTTTCTTACAGTCCATATATATAAACTCACCTAATCCCATATGAAGTACAACGTCGATTCAGGAAGTTTCCTTTGCTTCCTTCTTGTATGTTTGACCAAATATTACTGTAAATAAACTTGTAGTATGATGCTAAGAAAAAAAAAGGACTCAGCCCTTAAAACAAGCATTTGAATACAAAATTATAAATTCTAGACCCAAAAACATAACCATCTAGAAACATTTGGTTTTTGACACTCTTATATAAACAAGTGCTTCACCAGGCACAAATCATCAACTCTTCTCATTCTTTCACATATTTTTCATTGCATCATAATACACAAAATGGCTGTGTCGAGGACCGCTATTGTTATATCGGTTGTTCTTCTTGTATCTTTTCTCATTAGTGTCGAATCCCAACAATTTGGAAGAAGGTTGTCGCAACGCTCTTTAGGACTAAGAAAAGAAAAACTAAGTCATTTTCGAGTCTATTTCCATGACATAGTCTCTGGCCCTAACGTTACTGCTATTAAGATTGTCGAAGCCACCAGAACGAACCGCACTGCAGAGACTGGTTTTGGTGACATCACCATGACCGATGATCTGTTGACAATGGGCCCGGAACGAACTTCCAAGCTCGTTGGTAGAGCACAAGGGATGTATGCTTCAGCCAGCATTAACGGAGTGGGCATGTTGATGGCTATGAACTATGTATTTGTTGAAGGGAAATATAATGGTAGCTCTTTGAGTATTTTGGGCCGAAATGCAGGGATATGGAATGTGAGAGAGATGCCGATCGTTGGAGGAAGTGGGCTTTTTCGATTTGCTCGTGGTTACGTTGAAGCTAGAACTCATAGTTTTAATATGACTGATGGCAATGCTGTTGTCGAACACAATCTATATGTTTTACATTACTAGTTACATCTTTTTCTTAATAAAACAAAACCCCTAGTGGGGACTTTTCATTTCAAAAAAATCAAATAATTCTTTATTAAGTAATAAAATTTTTATTTTATTTTTTATTTTAAAGATTTTTAATAAAAAGAGCCTTAAATATTTCCTAATTTAACCAAAAAAATTGTAAATTCGTTTTAGGTGAAAAGTGAGTGAAAAGTTATATGTGTCAAAAGTATGAAAAAAAAAATTAAAAAGGTAGTGTGAATGTACAATATGTTCAGGGGTTTAAACAAAAAATTTGAAAAACAAAACCACAATCAAACACAACCGGTTTAATCATATATCGACAAAAAAAATATATAAAAAAAATAAAATAAAATAACCAGCAAACCCTTAATTTACCAAAACAAAATCGAACTCATCAATTATCACGTTTTTAAAAACTCGAGCGATCATGGGTTATTCTTGCTTATTTGTGGCTTCACAAAGAAGGTACAATACATTATTTTTTCAATTGGTGTTCGAGATTAGATTTTTACATTTGCTTATATAAAGGTTTTTTCACAAATTGATAACTGTTTTTTTGTAATTAATTATCAATCCCAGATGAATCATTAATCAATAAAGCAAAATATCAACACAGTGAAGAGGTACATCAATCTTTTAAAAAAGGTTAAGTTTTTTTTTTTTTTTTTTTTTTTTTTTCTTCTCAAATAATCAAAATGTAGGCTTATTCCATTGTAATAGAGTACTGTAATAGAGTACTGACAAGCCAATTTGTTTGCTTTTATACACTTGATACGTGGGAATCGCACCAGGCTTTACCTCTCAAGGGATCTTGAGAAGCTTACAACCCCCACCAGGCAGTGTATCTGATCGTTGTAGTATAGTATAGTGACAAGTACCGGGGGATTGATCGTTCAGCTAGGAATAGTGTCGCTAGGATTAGAAAACCTAAATACTAGTTCTAAAGATGAGGGATGATTATTTTTGTATTTTTATATTTTTTAGAAAGCAAGTAAAAATCTCGGGTTTGAAGGATTTGGGCGGAATTAGTTGCTAGTCAACTAACCCAATACTAAAGATGCAATCAAAATAAAATACTAGAAATGAAAATAAACTAAATTAACTAAGGTTGTGAGCAATAAGTGGAGAAGTTGTGTTTACTTAGATTTCACTACTCCCTAGATATCTTTTACACGTTAATTACTTGTTATAGTTGCGTGGATGACGGATTGTATTCCTTAATACCATTCATGGGGTGGCGCAATTAATTCCCCAATCCTATAAGTGCCTACTTCACTCCTATGTCGAGCCGGCTAAGAAGCTCCTAACATGGGATCATTAGAATTTACCCATGCATTAAATACAACCAATAAAACCTAGTGCACGTCAGTTCATGTTTCCTAAGACGTTCAAGCATTTTACCAATTGGAGATCTGCCAGTTTTCTTAAGCCTAACATCGAAATCATTCATCCAATACAACCATAAACAAGTAATCAACACATAATTAACATCTAGGTTTCATTAGATCCAAGCAAACACAAGATAGATCTAGCCTAGCATGATGGAATTAAGACAAGAACAAGATATAGACAACCAACACATAGACATATTGATTGAATTAAAAGAATACTTATGTCAATTACACATGAAAGGGTTTAAGGGCTGAAAACCCTTGAAAAACCTGTAAAGTTCGTACTAAGTTCGGCCTTAGGGTTTCTCCAAAACTTTTCTTTTTTTATGAATGAAAATTAGAAAACTATATATAGGAAATTGAGGCTGACGGCGTCAAGACCAAATTGGTGATGCCGTCATCTCGCCGCCAAAAAAATTCTCGGACTGCCTTGATCTACTTCTGACGCCGTCACGTTATAACTTTTTCCAGGCCGTCACGTATTTTACTCTTGACGCTCTACCTTGTGACGCCTTCATTTCTGTACTGGGTCGTCATGAAAATTACTCTTGACGCCGTCAGGATTTTACTTTTGACGCCGTCACCTACTGTTCTCAGCAAGGAAAATTAGGACTTTGGCGTTTTCTTCACTTTTATGCTCCAAAAACGTCCGAATTGCTTCCTTTTCCAGATTTCTCTCTCAAAGTACCTAAAATCACAAAATGAACGATTTAGGGCAATATTTGATCAAATAAATTCAATTCCGGGCTTAAATGACCCCCTAAAAGTGGTTCATTTTTCGCCTCATCATATACCCTTACACTTGAGATTTGCTTGTCCTCAAGCAAATGCGCTTTTATTCTAATCAAAATACAAGTTAGGGGTCATTTAACACTAATATAAAAGTAATTACAACAAATAATCGTTCCACTAAAGACCAAAGACAAGCACGGAGGTCATACACTAGCACCTCACAAATAGTGTTTAGATACTCACATCTCTCGGGTGTAATAAAGTATAAATTACAATATGGAAACGGAAGATATCTCTCACTACCTGTCATAGCAAAATAGATTACCATAGGCTTGGGAAAGGATCAAACCTCCACCACATGGCGTAAGCACCTAGGATAAACTATCAAAGAGGTCTTTTAAAGGGTTGTAACGTTAGGTGTAGGGATATGAAATACACGGTTTTGTTGGATAAAGGAAGTTTTTACTGGTGGCGAACTAACAATCTTGGTTAATTACATGTACAATATGGCGTTGCTAAGCCAAGACTAGACTCGACTTAAGCTAATAAATGAAAAATAACAAAAACATAAAATAAACATAGAATGAAACGGGATGGTAGTCCGTATGTTTTTTCTCTTTTTCTTTTTCTATTTTTCTTTTTCTTGATTTTTTTTTTTTTTTTTTTTTTTTTTTTTTTTTTTTTTTTTTTTTTTTTGCATACACTCTTACCCTACTATCCAAAATAATACCTCATAGGGAATGGAAAATTCCTCTTACACTTGAATCTTTACATACTTTACAATAAACTAATCTAATAACTCGAATTAAGAAAATCAAAACACTTGGAGCACTTTTAAGATTAACGTACATATGGGGGTAATAAATGATGTTCTTCCCCATTACTCCATAAATAAGTACTTTACCCATGAGTCCCAATCGTCCCAAAACAATATGTACAAGGATATGACTCGACTTAGCAACCATGTAATCAATTAGATAGTTAACTTAGGGTTTAACAAATAACAATAATGCACTAAAAATGAGCGCATACACGGAAGGCTAAGGCGATTTGGGTGTACATTTAAGTGGGGTGTAACAAATTCTTCCTTTAAGTAAAATGCTTAAAGTTAGAAACGAAAAGATAGGCTCGGAGGGGGGTACTAGGGGTTTCGTGTACTAAAAATGAGTACAACGCTAAGGTGTGGGAAAAATTAGTTGACTTAACTAGCCAAGTAATATGACTTAAATGGTCAAGTAATTATGATACGGGTTTAACACAAGGGTGATCTTAATGCCTCTTATCATGTAGTAAATCCTACTACACGAATGTAGTCTCACTAGCGGTCTTGGAATGCATCACTAACGCAAGTTCTAGAATCTAAATGCTGCCGGTACACTCATAAGCACTAATAGTAAATGCTTTTCCTATCAAATCTAAAGGCGAACCTCACATATTTGGGTGGAAAATTTTTCTGAATATACGGTTATGTGCTAGTCATACAATCTCCTATCCATGAGACGCTTGCTATGGCTAAAGTTTCACTCCTAAATGTTGTAAAAAATTTTAAATTTGGCGCTAAAATTGCACTAACAAGTATTTCTCATAGTTTTATTACACACCTACTATTAAACAAAACAAACTCAAGCGAAAGTGTACATGTAAGGTATCATCATTTTACCCTCCCCTTACACTTAAGATGAACATTGTCCCCAATGTTCAAGTAAAGAATGTAAAAGTGAAAAAGTAAAAAGAATGAAATCAAATACTCCCCTGATTCGCTCGGTATGGATAATAAGGTGGCCAGGTTAGATCTTCCTCCAAGAAAATGAACAATCAAAGCTTCCCTTCCAGAAAATAAATCATCTTCTTGTCATACATAACCTGTAAATCCTGAGAAAATAGACCAGACAACCTCGCATAAAATCGGCGGCAACCTACATAAGTTACTAAATCCTAGAAAACAAAATAAGATATAATGCTTGTGGAATGAAGTTTGCAGATTTCTTGGAGATTATAAAACTTAATAATTCACAAAAACCATAAGACTCTGTTAGAAAAACAAAACCGGTAAAATTTCCAGATTTTTACACGTGACGCCGTCAAGAGTTAACTCGTGACGCCGTCAGAAGTGACCTGCAGAAATTCTTATGTTAAGTTTCCGGAAATTTTCTGGAAAAACTTGGTCCTACTTCCTGGAAAATCCTGCAAAACTTCATTATCACTCAATACAAGCATTTGACTCTAACAAATACGAATATACATGCTCATTTAATATTGTGGAGATTCATGATCGGTTTGTTTCTTGAAAACATATTTGGGGTTTCCCCTTACACTTATCTTTTGCAAAAATACTTTTAGGTGGAGTTAAGACTAGGCCAAAACAACAAAGTAAAGTATTTCCACTATTTAATTGAGAAACATGATCTACCAACAATAAAAATAAAGCATGCATACGGAAGCAAATAACAAACAAATAAAATAAAATCACACAAAAACATGGGTTGCCTCCCAAGAAGCGCTTTTCTTTATTTACGAGTCTTGTAGCTAGACTCAAGGTCATGGGTTACTACGTGACCTCATCGTTGGTTCCACTCTCCAGGTCGTCTTCTAAACCAGTTTTGTATTCCGGACCTAGTTGCAAGCATTCTTTGTAGAAACCAAGCATCCTACTTTTCACATACTCTACTCCTCTACGTCTATCCTCCTCATTCCTATAATAAGCCATTTGCTTGTGTTCTTTTTCTATATTAGAGAGGAGGCGGTATTGCTCAATTTTGTAGGGCATTTGGTAGGCAACCTCATCATTCTCTCCCTTGAATCTAACTATCCCTAAAGTCGGATCATAACTCATCCTAGTGGCCTCAACAAATGGTTTTCCGAATATTATTTGGCTTAGGCAATCATCTATCACCGGACGAGTGTCTTCCACTATCATAAAATCGATCTCATAGGTGAAATTACCTATAATCACATGCAATCCCTTCACTCTTCCTACAAAATTACTTATCAAATTCTTATTGGGCATCATCCTAAAATCAAGTTGTTTCTTCATCAACCAATTGTAATAAGTCCTAGTCATGATGTTAACAGGAGATCTAGGATCGATGTAAGCTTTCCATATATGCATGTGCCCAATATTGCATGGTATGTTAATGTTAGAGGGGTCTCCCATTTTGATAAGGGGTGTGCCAAGGATATATGGTCTCTCGGGACTATCGAATAAATCCTTATGGTATTCCCGTTCTTCCTTGGTGGGCATCTTATCAATGTATTTCTCTATAGTTTCTACTTCCTCTAATTCCTCTCCCTTATTAACCTCAACTTCCCTACTTTCATCCGTAGTCTCGGTTTCTATTCCAACTTCATCCTTGTCACTTTCTTCTATCTCCTTATCTATTGGTTTAATGGTGACAACATTGACAAAGTGAACATGTTTGGATGATGAGGGATCCTTAATTTGGATTCCGTTATTGGTGTCCCTAGTGTCCTTCCTAGGTGTGGTTAACGCTTGGTTGTTGAGGGCCTTCAACAAGTTGTCAATCTTGTTGGTCATCTCCGTCTGTTGTTGGTTGAATTCGGTTTCAAACCTAGCTATGCGAGCTTCTTGAGATGCCATGAATTTAGACATCAACCCTTCAAGATTGTTGGTACTACTATAGTTGTTAGAAGGATTGTTGTTGAAAGTACGGTTGGAGGGTAGACCGTTTGGTTGGTAACGATTAGGCGGATTGGAAGAATTGGGTTGATTTTGTTTCCACCTAAGGTTTGGGTGATTTTTCCAAGAGGGGTTGTATGAATCACCGTAAGGTTTTGGCTCGGGCTTGAAAGTGTACCACTTATCTCCCGCTTCGTCGGTACGCGTGGATGCGTAGTCCGCAAAAGCTGTTCCGGGGAGTTCCACACAATCACGAGTGTCATGGGGACCACTACATAATTCGCATGAAGAAGTGATTTTGTTCACTTGGCTTGAAGGCTTAGGAGTGATGAGTGTGTAAATACTCATCATTTTTATCATATCTGAACTGCCAAAACATCCAAAAACACCCAAATACGCACCAAAATACACAAATTATCCCAAAAGTGTGTTTTATATGTTTTAGATGCAAAATATTTAAAAACAAATGAAAAACGAACAAAGTTTGCACAATTGGCAGTTTCAGTCCCTCAAGTTTCAAAATTTGACAAAACTAGTCCCTGGAAGTTTAAAACGAAAGAAAAGTCAACCCAAGGCATGGAAAAGTCAAAAATTATGAAAAACGATCCTTGGGTAAAAAGTTTGAGAAAATTACATGTTTGGCCCCTGTACTTTGCAATTTGGCAAAAATGGTCCCTGCAGTTTTGAAAATTACACAAATGGTCCCTGGGGAAATTTAAATTGTAAATTTACATGGAAGGTCCTTGTGGAATAATAACATGACATGAATAGCCCTTTGAATCAAGTTTGGAAAAGTGTCAATTCCAGCCCCTAATTTTCAGAATGTGTCATTTTTAGTCCTTGTGCTAATATTTCAATAAACCAAACGGACCATACTACTACTACTACTCCCCAAATAATACTTCACCCCAGTCCAAAATCCAGCCCACTCCATTCTCCCAGCCCAACACCTTACAAAGCCCACCCCCTTTCTCTATTATTTAAAACGGTCAACTTGACCGTTTGACTCACCACCTCCCCAAAAACCAACACACGTGACCTGCTACTATCCCTAACCTCTGCAACCTTCATCATCACCCCCCCCCCCTCAACACTCAACCATCATAACCTATTCCCCCTCCTAACCCTCCAAACACTACCCTCTAAAATGCACTTCTGGCATCAATAATCCAAAGAAACAGACAAGGAGAAATTGGGCGGCAAAACATTTAAACGGCTAGGATTGTTTCTTTTGATCCTATGGTCAAGAAAGAGTGCTGGGAAGAGTCCAAAGTATGCTCAGAAACCCTAATTGGGCATTATAAAAAAGAGAAGAGGAGCTGTGGAGCAGAGTTAGATTATTTTTAGTGTAAAATTAGCTTATTGTCCAAGTTCTTGTAATTTTAATTTCAATCAAAAACTCTAGTTGTAATTCATTTCCCTTTTATTAATATAAGGATTTCAGTTGTTCAATTAAATTTCAGTTTACATTTCAACTTTAACATAAATAGAAGAAAATAAAAAAATCAAAAAAATAAAAAATCAAAACAAGAAAAATGGTGAAGAAGCAAGGAGCATGATAAATAATGGATGGTCCTTGGTTTTAGTGCCTTGTGGAAGGCTGTAGGTGGTCACTTGGGTCCTTGGTTCAGTTTGTTGAGCAGGATTGCACAATGTGAGCTAGTTCTAACTTTTTCCTTATCTGATGATTCATAGTTATTAAGCTGTTTGTTGTTGTGTTGTTAAGTTTATTTCAAGTTTACTACTGATTATTTAGACTAAAAATAGTTGGTAGTTGATTAGTTTTACTTGTGCTCTAAACTCTTGTTCTAACTGTCATGTTTAGTATAAAATGGTGTAATGGAATATTGGTAGGTGTGATCTTTGTTTATGTGTAACATAAGCTCATTAATATTTAAAAAGATGAATTATCTTAGTTAAAGCTTATGTTTGTTCATTAGATACCTAAGAGGCTAACTTTTGCATGTTCACTGTGTAACTCTAATAATTGCTCACTAGTTAGTTGTTGGTGGTTTGTGGTTAATGTTAGTGTATAATCAGTTAGGATAGCTAATTAAATAATTTAGCATCAGATTTGTGGAGTCAATCACTCATAAGCCTTGAAAAACATCAAAACTGTTAACACTAGGGGTGTTTGGTTTAAGCCTTTCTGAGTTGATCTTGTGGTTTATTGAGGTAGCTTCTGTTTCAAACATCTCACCCAGGTTCTAAATTACTTAGTTCTAAAGCTACTTTGTCAATTTCATAAAGAAAAGTCAAAATAAACTTTAACCTCACCCAATCTGTCATCTGTTGGATTTTTGTGTTCTTTGTTCATGCTACTGAGTTCATATTGTGATATTATTGATCAATTCAACCTTAAGTCAGTCTAATACATCATGATCAGTTAGTAGGTTTGATCCAAAGATCATATAAGTCAAACTATCATCAAATTTCAAAAAGTCAAAAGCTGTTTCAGTCATTTTGCTCAAACTTTGGAGGTCTTTAAATTGCTTGATATAAGGATTTAGGATCTGAGCTTTTACAAGCTTATTCTCTACCAGCTAGTTGATTTTTAGGATTTTTCTTAGATTTTTTGGAATTTGTTTAGTGGGTCCCACAAGGCCTCAAAGAGACCTGCAGGGCAACCCTCTCCCCTGTGCACAGTCAGTCACCACCACACCACCACCTTTGGTGGTGGATTGTGGCCACCTCAGTGGGCCCCCAGCCTTGTGATTGGTTCCAACTTGCTCACAAGCTTGCACACTAGCTTATTCAACCTAGCTTATTCAACCTAGCTTAGGCTTTTACCCTCTGTGGACCCCACCTGTTTAAGGGGTGTTTGTTTGTCCCAGAAATCTGTTTCAGCCTAGAACCTTTTGAGCTTATTATGTGCTTATTGCTTAATCAGGCACCTTATCTGGTTGAGTTTAGCCTATAAGTATCTAATTAACTTATTTGAACCTGACTTTACATCAGTGGACCCCACACAAGCGTATTTAAGCTCATTTCCTTCATTGGTCAAACAAAGTCAAACTGTGTGGCTTTTCACTTAGCACACAGCTTATCTTTGAGCTTATTCAAAAGTCCCTCCATTAAAGTTCCATATTTTGAGCAGTGAATCAGTTGTGTAAATGAAAAATTGGAAAAAGCTAAATTTTTAGAAAGTGATAGCTTCTATTTAAGCCATTTTGGCTTATTTTCTGCTTATTTATAAGCAATTTTCATTTTTAAATTTTTCTTAGGCTTATTTTTAGTTAAAATAATTTTAGTAATTTTTTCAGATTTTTCCTAGTTCATTTGGTATTTTTAATAATTAATTTTAGTTTAAATTAATTAAATAATTAGTTTTAATTAATAATTAATAATTAATAATTAAAAGGTAGAAAAATTAGGTTTTCTGTTTTAAAAATAGTTTTATAATATTTTAGATTTTTCTAAATTTAATTTTCATTTTTTTAGTTAATTTTCATAATTAATTAATAATTAGTGTCATTTAGTTAATTAAAAAGTAATTAGAAATTAGTAATTAATTAATAGTAATTAATTAAATAGTGTAAAAATTATTTTTCTTTTTCTAAAAATTTTCTTAAGTCATTAGGATTATAAAAACATAATTTTCACATTCGTAGGACTTTATTTGCTCACGTTTCACTTTTTATTTTGCGCGTTCGCGTTATTTTTAATTCAAACGCGCGTTTTTAGGTTAACTTACGTTTCTAGATAATCTGATCATCAGTAATTGTTCCAATAGTGTTTATAAGTTATTTTCAATCTTAATCTCGTAGTATAATCACTCAAAGCAAATTTCTGATCCTCCTGTTAAATCACCCGATCACTTTAAACGTTTTTTAATACAATTGCTTACCTCGCTGGGACATAACGACCCGGGAATACACTGTACTCCTTGGTTAATTGGTTTTAGACGTTTGACTAGGTTGACCATTACCTGAGAAACTTAGTTGACCGTTCAGAACCAATCAAGGAGCTTCATAGGATTTCATGAGAAACTTGACTTGGTCCTCAAGTTCCATGATCATACGGTCGGGAGTGCTAGAATTGTTCGAAGGCAAAGATATTGCCTTGACCGTTTTGTTCAAATCACGGGGATCATTCCAACTTTCGTTGTCATAGAGAGCAAGATCTTCTATGAGTTCCCATGATTGTTCCGTACTTTAATAGTTAAGAAAATTGCGAATATTTTTCATAGGGATTTTATCATCCTAATTCGGTGATTAAATTCTTAGTAACAAATATGATATTTGGTTAACAGAAAATTATGTATGACATTTTATGAGTTATTATAATTATAATCTAGACTAATTACCGCAAAATGTTTAAAGACAAACTAGTTGTTTTAACTATTTTAAAGGTGCTACATACATTGTAGGATGGTGTACCTTTCTTAAAGAAGCCATTCACTTGTGATTATTGGTTTAAGTTCACTATTGATTTGCCTCGATCTTGTTTTGTTGAAATTTTGTGTTAGTGCATGCGCACTCGTTCACAATCGAAACGAAATCGTCAACTTAAAAACGTAACTGAGTTACGTCCTATTGTTGAGGATCCAGTTCCGAGAATGGACGGTAATCAAGAACCACCCATCATAGATGATGCAGCTCCTGATCTCCGAACGATGGAGGAGTTGTGTCAACCCACAATGCTCGGAAGAGGGGGCCCCATTGCCCCTCTTAACATTGCTGCCACTGATTTTGGACTTAAACATCACATGATTCAACAAGTCCAGAACTCGTGTCAATTTCATGGCTTACCTGGTGATGATGCAAACATGCATCTTGATAAATTTCTTACCATCACCCAAAGCATGAAGCAGAATGGTGTCTCCGATGATGCCCTTCGTCTATCTCTTTTCCCCTATTCTCTAACCCATCATGCCACTGCATGGTTTGATCGACTTCCTAAGAACTCGATTCACACTTTCAAAGAAATGGTGACAAAATTTTTAGCCAAATACTTTCCACCATCCATGGTTTCTAAGTTACGAAATGACATTAGTAACTTTCGTCAGCATCCCGAAGAGTCTCTATTTGAGGCATGGGAACACTATAAGCTCTCAATTGATCAGTGTCCTAACCATAACATGTTACTCGTTACCCAAATAGATACTTTCTATAATGGGTTGACATTGAGACACCGTGATATTCTCAATGCTGCTGCTGGTGGGACCTTTATGAAAAGGCGCCCCGAAGAGTGCTATGATCTCATTGAGAACATGACTGCCCATCATAATTTCTGGGATTCCTCCGCTAAGAGGGAAGAGTCATGTAAGTCTGTCACTCCAGCATCTTCTGAAATAGCGATCCTCACTAAAAAGATGGATGATTTCGCTACGGCTATGTTGAGGATGAACCAAAGTATCCAAAATCAACAAGTCCAAACTCAACAAGCCAAAGCCGTTAGTCAAAGTTGTGAAACTTGTGGAGGTCCACATGCTTATTCCGAGTGTCCAGCCACTAGTGGTTACCCTCATGAGGACGTATATGCTGCTCAAGGTTCCTATAATTCGGGAGGTAATAACTACCAACCGCAAGGGGACCGCAATCTTCTTAGCTATCGTTCTAACAATTTCCTTGGACCTCCCGGATTCAATCAAAACCCTAATGTCCCAAACCGTAACCAGAACCAAAATCAGAATCGAACAAACCAAGGTTACCAAAACCAAGGAAATGTCAATCCAAACCAAAACCAAGGTTTCCATCATAACCAAAATCAAGGTTTCCAAAATCAAGGAAACTACAATCGAAACCAAGGTCAAAACAACTATCAGGGAAACAATTCTCATGGACATGGCAACCAACATCAGGGAAATTTTCAAAACCACGGTTCTCATCAAAATAACCGTGCTCAAAATTTTCCCAATCAAAATCAAGCCATCACTCCAACTACTCAGAATTACCCTAACCAAGCTCCTCCTAACAATACTCATGCAATTGTCCCAACGGGTCCTTCACATGAGGAGTTGTTGAGACAATTCATGAAATCTCAGGAGGAAATGAATAGGGTAATGATGACTCAGATCGCAGACCTTGTTAAGAAGTCTTTAAATGATCGACCCTCGGGCTCAGGTACTACTTTACCTAACAACACGATCGCTAATCCGAGGGGCGATGTTAAAGCGATCACAACGAGAAGTGGTGTTTCCTATGATGGTCCCAAAGCTCCTACTACCTCTTCTTCTCCTCCCAAGGTAGTAGAGAATGAGCCTGAGGTGACAAAGGACAAGGTGCAATTTACTAGTACACGAAGTACCGCACACGTCCATCCTCAGGTTGTACCAGAAACCGTACCAAAACCAGGAGTTGTGTTTGAACCACCAACAACTCCTGAAGAGAACCCTAAATCAAAACCTTCACTACCATATTCATCTCGGTTACAAGACCAAAAGCTCCGCGAAAAAGCAAATCATCAAATGGAAAAGTTCTTTCAAATTTTCCGAGATATTCATTTTGATATCAGCTTCGCGGATGCTCTCCTTTTGATGCCTAAATTCGCATCGACAATCAAAAATCTGTTAAACAATAAAGAGAAGCTATTTGAAATGGCACGAACTCCACTCAATGAGAACTGCTCTGCGGTTCTTTTGAAACAGCTTCCCGAGAAGCTAGGAGATCCGGGAAAATTCCTCATTCCATGTATTTTCCCCGGAATGGTTGAGTGCTTCGCCTTGGCCGATCTAGGTGCAAGCATCAACTTGATGCCTTATTCAATATGGAAAAAGCTCTCTCTTCCGGAACTCACCACCACCTGCATGACTCTCGAGCTTGCAGACCGCTCAACATCTCGTCCCCTCGGCATTTCCGAGGATGTATTTGTAAAGGTGGGGAACTTCCACTTTCCGGCAGATTTTGTGATTGTTGATTTCGATGCTGACCCGCGAGTTCCTCTCATTCTTGGGAGAGGATTCTTAAGGACGGGTCGTGCGTTAATCGATGTGCACAAAGAGGAAATAACTCTTCGTGTTGGTAATGAAGCAGTAACGTTTAACCTCGATCAAACTTCGAGGTACTCCTCTAATTATGACGCTGAAACGGTTAACCGAATTGATGTCATTAATGTTGCGTCTGAGGAGTACTCTCAAGAACTTCTTGGTTACTTACCGAGTGGCAGTCCCACTCCATCTACTGAGCCTATCATATCCGACTCTTCCCCTTCTCTCACTCCTTTTGAGGGAAGTGACTTTCTTTTGGAAGAGGTCGAGGCTTTTCTTGCCCAAGATAGTTCAATTTCGGGTAAATTTGATGAGGACTATCTTGATCCTGAGGGGGATATTCTTTTGCTAGAAAAATTGTTAAACGAAGATCCATCTCCCCCTTTTCCTCTAAAAATACTTCATAAAGAGGAAGTCAAAAATGTTGAAATAACTGATGACTTGCCTGTGGTTGAACTTAAGGACTTGCCGCCTCACCTTGAGTATGCATTTCTGGAGGGTGATGATAAATTACCCGTCATAATTGCTAAAAATTTAAGTTTTGAGGAAAAGGCTGCTCTCATAAAGGTTTTGAAGTCGCATAAACAAGCAATTGCTTGGAGACTCTCCGACATCAAGGGCATTGACCCTGAATTTTGTACTCACAAGATTTTAATGGAGGATGACTTCAAACCAGCAGTCCAACACCAAAGAAGGGTGAATCCAAAAATTCATGAGGTCATTAAACAAGAAGTTTTAAAACTTCTTGATGCCGGATTGATTTACCCTATCTCGGACAGTCCTTGGGTTAGCCCAATACATTGTGTTCCAAAAAAGGGTGGCATTACTGTTGTCACAAATGAGGAGAATGAGTTGATTTCAACTCGATTGGTTACGGGTTGGCGTGTCTGTATTGACTATCGCAAGTTAAATGACGCCACCCGCAAAGATCATTTTCCTCTGCCCTTTATGGATCAGATGCTCGAGAGATTAGCGGGGAATGAGTACTATTGCTTCCTCGATGGTTTCTCGGGTTACTTTCAGATTCCCATTGATCCGCAAGATCAAGAAAAGACCACTTTCACGTGCCCCTACGGAACTTTTGCTTATAAACGTATGCCATTTGGTTTATGTAATGCTCCGGGCACGTTTCAAAGATGTATGATGTCCATATTTTCTGACATGATCGGGAAAACTATGGAGGTCTTCATGGACGATTTTTCGGTCATTGGGGATTCGTTTCAATCATGTCTCTCCCATTTAGACAACATGCTCAAACATTGTGAAGACACAAAGTTATGTCTAAATTGGGAGAAGAGTCACTTTATGGTCAAAGAGGGCATTGTCCTCGGCCATAAGATTTCAAAGAATGGGATTGAGGTTGACAAAGCCAAAATTGATGTCATTGCTAAATTACCTCATCCCACTACCGTCAAAGGTATTAGGAGCTTTTTGGGTCATGCCGGTTTTTACCGTAGGTTTATTCAAGATTTTTCTAAGATCGCCCGGCCTATGACCCATCTCCTCGAAAAGGATGCTCCTTTTATCTTCTCACCTGAGTGCGTAGAAGCTTTTGAAACTCTAAAGAAAAAGCTTACTGAGGCACCTATTCTTGTTGCCCGCGATTGGGACTTGCCCTTTGAACTTATGTGTGATGCTAGTGATTATGCTATAGGGGCAGTCTTGGGGCAACGCAGGTCTAAACACTTTCAGCCTATACACTATGCAAGCAAAACGATGACTGAGGCTCAAAGTCATTACACCACCACTGAAAAAGAATTATTAGCTGTGGTGTATGCCTTTGAGAAATTCCGGTCATATTTGATCTTGACCAAAAGCATAGTGTATACGGATCACTCGGCTTTGAAGTACCTTTTTGCAAAACAAGATGCAAAGCCGAGACTACTTCGTTGGGTTCTCCTCCTGTAAGAATTTGATATCATTATTCGTGATAAAAAAGGAGCTGAGAACCTAGCTGCTGATCATCTCTCCCGTTTGGAAAACCCCCATCAAGATGTCTCCGAAAAAAGGGAAATTAATGAAACCTTCCCTCTTGAGACACTCAATGCGGTTGCCTTTCGTGGAGATTCTGTTACCCCATGGTTTTCCGATTTTGCAAACTACCTTGTGGGTAACTTTATTGTGAAAGGGATGTCGTCCCAACAAAAGAACAAGTTCTTTAAAGATGTGAAACATTATTTCTGGGACGACCCCTACTTGTTCAAAATATGTGCGGATCAAGTCATCCGGCGGTGTGTATATGGTCAAGAAGCCACTGAAATTCTTAAGGCTTGCCATGTTGGTCCCACGGGGGGCCACCACAATCCAAATTACACCACCAAAAAGGTGTTTGATTCCGGTTTCTTTTGGCCCTCGATTTACAAGGATGCCCAAGAATTAGTCAAATCCTGTGACGCGTGTCAACGTCACGGGAATATTTCACAAAAGAATGAAATGCAACAAAATGCAATACAAGTTTGTGAAATATTTGACGTATGGGGCATTGACTTTATGGGGCCATTTCCGTCATCTCATGGAAACAAATACATACTCGTAGCTGTTGACTATTTGTCAAAATGGGTTGAAGCGAAAGCTTTACCCACTAATGATGCCCGAGTAGTCGTGAAATTTTTGAAAGCTCTTTTTGCTCGATTTGGGACTCCACGTGCTATAATTAGTGATCGTGGTACGCATTTTTGCAATGACAAATTCGATAAAGTCATGCAAAAGTATGGTGTAACTCACCGTCTTTCTACTGCGTACCACCCTCAAACAAGTGGACAAGTAGAAGTTTCAAATCGAGGCATAAAGAGAATATTGGAAAGAACCGTTGGTGAAAATCGTGCATCTTGGTCGGATAAATTAGATGATGCACTTTGGGCTTTCCGTACGGCTTACAAAACACCCATCGGGTGTACGCCTTACAAGCTTGTGTACGGGAAAGCGTGCCATCTACCGATCGAGCTTGAGCATAAAGCCTATTGGGCTCTCAAGCATGCAAATTTTGACCTCAAAACTGCGGGTGATCATCGGAAAGTTCAACTCAATGAATTAAATGAACTTCGTGATCAAGCTTATGAGAACTCTTTGATCTACAAGGAAAAGACAAAGAAGATACATGACTCCAAAATCAAAAACCGCATTTTCAACGTTGGTGATCGAGTCCTTCTTTTCAACTCTAGACTCAAAATCTTCTCGGGAAAGCTCAAAACCCGATGGACTGGTCCATTCACTATCGTTAAGGTTTATCCTTATGGCACCGTCGAGTTATCTCAAAATGACAGCCCCAATTTCAAAGTGAATGGACATCGTTTGAAACATTACTTTGGAGAGGACATACCATCCATGGTTGTCCCGGATCTCCAAACTTTCCCCAAGGACAATTAAATTCGGGGATCGAGTCAAGTTAGCGACTCGATGAACAAAAACAATAGCACAATACGGGTTTTCACCCGTATCTCTGATTTCTTTCTACTTTCTACCACCCTAGTGTGGGGGAATGGCCAACCCCCCCGCTAATTTGAAAATGTATATATGTATAAAAAAAAAAGTGTGATTGTATGTACAGATAAATAAAGTGAAAAATACAAAACAATATTTCCACAGTTAGCTTCGAATATTATCTTTTTACGTTCATAGGTTCGGCATAATAGCCGGGACTTTGAATATTGAGGACAATATTCATTTCTAAGTGTGGGGGGGAAATTCTAGCGAATTTTATCGCAAAATACTTTCAAATACCCCCATTTTGGCCCAAATTTTTCAAAATTTTTTTCACTTTATTTCAAAATTTTTTTTTTGGTAATCAGTCCGCCGTGTCTAAACGACAAAAGGGATTGGCTAATCCAGGAGCAAAAGGCTCTTGGTAAAGATATCTCAAATCCGTTTATGGCTTGCAATTTGCCCAAAATTGTATGGTTCCTCAACTCCCCAAAAACAAATGAGTTGGCTAGCCCGCAAGATTATGGATTTTGGTAAAGGCCGTGGAAAAACCATAATTGGTAATCAGCTCACCAAGATGTTGACTATTCCATCAAGAGCTGGCTAGTCCAGAAGTAAACGGCTTTTGGTAAAGACTAATCAAATCCGTTGACAGCTGGTGGTTTGCTCAAAATCACACGGTTATCAGGTGTGCCACAGTTCTTACACCTGGCTACTCTAGAAGTGATGGCTTTTGGTAAAGAGTTTAAAATCAATCAAGTTTTTCTCAAAAGATTGCTAGGGACTAGCAATAATTTAGTGTGGGGGATTGATGAGTGTGTAAATACTCATCATTTTTATCATATCTGAACTGCCAAAACATCCAAAAACACCCAAATACGCACCAAAATACACAAATTATCCCAAAAGTGTGTTTTATATGCAAAATGTTTAAAAACAAATGAAAAATGAACAAAGTTTGCACAATTGGCAGTTTCAGTCCCTCAAGTTTCAAAAATTGACAAAACTAGTCCCTGGAAGTTTAAAACGAAAGAAAAGTCAACCCAAGGCATGGAAAAGTCAAAAATTATGAAAAACGATCATTGGGTAAAAAGTTTGAGAAAATTACATGTTTGGCCCCTGTACTTTGCAATTTGGCAAAAATGGTCCCTGCAGTTTGGAAAATTACACAAATGGTCCCTAGGGAAATTTAAATTGTAAATTTACATGGAAGGTCCTTGTGGAATAATAACATGGCATGAATAGCCCTTTGAATCAAGTTTG
The DNA here is from genome assembly GCA_030686995.1 of Artemisia argyi. Lineage (NCBI taxonomy): Eukaryota > Viridiplantae > Streptophyta > Magnoliopsida > Asterales > Asteraceae > Artemisia > Artemisia argyi. The sequence goes on along the minus strand of CM060693.1, from coordinate 39,879,070 downwards.
GAAAAGTGTTAATTCCAGCCCCTAATTTTCAGAATGTGTCATTTTTAGTCCTTGTGCTAATACTTCAATCAACCAAACGGACCATACTACTACTACTACTCCCCAAATAATACTTCACCCCAGTCCAAAATCCAGCCCACTCCATTCTCCCAGCCCAACACCTTACAAAGCCCACCCCCTTTCTCTATTATTTAAAACGGTCAACTTGACCGTTTGACTCACCACCTCCCCAAAAACCAGCACACGTGACCTGCTACTATCCCTAACCTCTGCAACCTTCATCATCACCCCCCCCTCAACACTCAACCATCATAACCTATCCCCCCTCCTAACCCTCCAAACACTACCCTCCAAAATGCACTTCTGGCATCAATAATCCAAAGAAACAAACAAGGAGAAATTGGGCGGCAAAACATTTAAACGGCTAGGATTGTTTCTTTTGATCCTATGGTCAAGAAAGAGTGCTGGGAAGAGTCCAAAGTATGCTTAGAAACCCTAATTGGGCATTATAAAGAAGAGAAGAGGAGCTGTGGAGCAGAGTTAGATTATTTTTAGTGTAAAATTAGCTTATTGTCCAAGTTCTTGTAATTTTAATTTCAATCAAAAACTCTAGTTGTAAACCATTTCCCTTTTATTAATATAAGGATTTCAGTTGTTCAATTAAATTTCAGTTTACATTTCAACTTTAACATAAATAGAAGAAAATAAAAAAATCAAAAAAATAAATAATCAAAACAAGAAAAATGGTGAAGAAGCAAGGAGCAGGATAAATAATGGATGGTCCTTGGTTTTAGTGCCTTGTGGAAGGCTGTAGGTGGTCACTTGGGTCCTTGGTTCAGTTTGTTGAGCAGGATTGCACAATGTGAGCTAGTTCTAACTTTTTCCTTATCTGATGATTCATAGTTATTAAGCTGTTTGTTGTTGTGTTGTTAAGTTTATTTCAAGTTTATTACTGATTATTTAGACTAAAAATAGTTGGTAGTTGATTAGTTTTACTTGTGCTCTAAACTCTTGTTCTAACTGTCATGTTTAGTATAAAATGGTGTAATGGAATATTGGTAGGTGTGATCTTTGTTTCTGTGTAACATAAGCTCATTAATATTTAAAAAGATGAATTATCTTAGTTAAAGCTTATGCTTGTTCATTAGATACCTAAGAGGCTAACTTTTGCATGTTCACTGTGTAACTCTAATAATTGCTCACTAGTTAGTTGTTGGTGGTTTGTGGTTAATGTTAGTGTATAATCAGTTAGGATAGCTAATTAAATAATTTAGCATCAGATTTGTGGAGTCAATCACTTATAAGCCTTGAAAAACATCAAAACTGTTAACACTAGGGGTGTTTGGTTTAAGCCTTTCTGAGTTGCTCTTGTGGTTTATTGAGGTAGCTTCTGTTTCAAACATCTCACCCAGGTTCTAAATTACTTAGTTCTAAAGCTACTTTGTCAATTTCATAAAGAAAAGTCAAAATAAACTTTAACCTCACCCAATCTGTCATCTGTTGGATTTTTGTGTTCTTTGTTCATGCTACTGAGTTCATATTGTGATATTATTGATCAATTCAACCTTAAGTCAGTCTAATACATCATGATCAGTAAGTAGGTTTGATCCAAAGATCATATAAGTCAAACTATCATCAAATTTCAAAAAGTCAAAAGCTGTTTCAGTCATTTTGCTCAAACTTTGGAGGTCTTTAAATTGCTTGATATAAGGATTTAGGATCTGAGCTTTTACAAGCTTATTCTCTACCAGCTAGTTGATTTTTAGGATTTTTCTTAGATTTTTTGGAATTTGTTTAGTGGGTCCCACAAGGCCTCAAAGAGACCTGCAGGGCAACCCTCTCCCCTGTGCACAGTCAGTCACCACCACACCACCACCTTTGGTGGTGGATTGTGGCCACCTCAGTGGGCCCCCAGCCTTGTGATTGGTTCCAACTTGCTCACAAGCTTGCACACTAGCTTATTCAACCTAGCTTATTCAACCTAGCTTAGGCTTTTACCCTCTGTGGACCCCACCTGTTTAAGGGGTGTTTGTTTGTCCCAAAAATCTGTTTCAGCCTAGAACCTTTTGAGCTTATTATGTGCTTATTGCTTAATCAAGCACCTTATCTGGTTGAGTTTAGCCTATAAGTATCTAATTAACTTATTTGAACCTGACTTTACATCAGTGGACCCCACACAAGCGTATTTAAGCTCATTTCCTTCATTGGTCAAACAAAGTCAAACTGTGTGGCTTTTCACTTAGCACACAACTTATCTTTGAGCTTATTCAAAAGTCCCTTCATTAAAGTTCCATATTTTGAGTAGTGAATCAGTTGTGTAAATGAAAAATTGGAAAAAGCTAAATTTTTAGAAAGTGATAGCTTCTATTTAAGCCATTTTGGCTTATTTTCTGCTTATTTATAAGCAATTTTCATTTTTAAATTTTTCTTAGGCTTCTTTTTAGTTAAAATAATTTTAGTAATTTTTCCAGATTTTTCCTAGTTCATTTGGTATTTTTAATAATTAATTTTAGTTTAAATTAATTAAATAATTAGTTTTAATTAATAATTAATAATTAAAAGGTAGAAAAATTAGGTTTTCTGTTTTAAAAATAGTTTTATAATATTTTAGATTTTTCCAAATTTAATTTTCATTTTTTTAGTTAATTTTCATAATTAATTAATAATTAGTGTCATTTAGTTAATTAAAAAGTAATTAGAAATTAGTAATTAATTAATAGTAATTAATTAAATAGTGTAAAAATTATTTTTCTTTTTCTAAAAATTTTCTTAAGTCATTAGGATTATAAAAACATAATTTTCACGTTCGTAGGACTTTATTTGCTCACGTTTCACTTTTTATTTTGCGCGTTCGCGTTATTTTTAATTCAAACGCGCGTTTTTAGGTTAACTTACGTTTCTATATAATCTGATCATCAGTAATTGTTCCAATAGTGTTTATAAGTTATTTTCAATCTTAATCTCGTAGTATAATCACTCAAAGCAAATTTCTGATCCTCCTGTTAAATCACCCGATCACTTTAAACGTTTTTTAATACAATTGCTTACCTCGCTGGGACATAACGACCCGGGAATACACTGTACTCCTTGGTTAGTTGGTTTTAGACGTTTGACTAGGTTGACCATTACCTGGGAAACTTAGTTGACCGTTCAGAACCAATCAAGGAGCTTCATAGGATTTCATGAGAAACTTGACTTGGTCCTCAAGTTCCATGATCATACGGTCGGGAGTGCTAGAATTGTTCGAAGGCAAAGATATTGCCTTGACCGTTTTGTTCAAATCACGGGGATCATTCCAACTTTCGTTGTCATAGAGAGCAAGATCTTCTATGAGTTCCCATGATTGTTCCGCACTTTAATAGTTAAGAAAATTGCGAATATTTTTCATAGGGATTTTATCATCCTAATTCGGTGATTAAATTCTTAGTAACAAATATGATATTTGGTTAACAGAAAATTATGTATGACATTTTATGAGTTATTATAATTATAATCTAGACTAATTACCGCAAAATGTTTAAAGACAAACTAGTTGTTTTAACTATTTTAAAGGTGCTACATACATTGTAGGATGGTAGACCTATTAAGGAAGAAATTGCATGCCCAATTTTGAAGTTAATAGCATTTGGTGGATAGTCCATCGTTTACGTAGTAGAATACACTTTTAGTACATAAGTAATTGTTACATATGGACATTTAAAGGTGTAGGAAAGTTAAAAGCACACTATTTTCTTTCACTGGATAGGAAACATTTACAATGTTGTCAAATTCAGTGGGAGTATTGTGTACTTATCACTGAATAAGGAATTATTGTAATGATCTTTAATTTAGTGGAAGTTACAAGCCTTGACATCTTGGTAGCTAAAGATAATTATTTTCCAAGTGTAGACACTCATACTTTTAAGGATAGTCTTGTACGTTTCCTTACTAGACATTGTTGTTTTACATATACTTGTTATGCTAAAATCTATGACACAATCATATTGAACACATAAACAAATGCATGGCATGTTATTTATCAACTATATGAGGTTGTTCCATGCACAAGTGGGAGAAATGTTATCTTTAATGTGTGCAAGAAACAACTCATAAAGATATGATTTAATGGATTCTCTTGACTACAAGGTAAGAGAATAATGTTCTAATATTAATTCAAGAAACACTTGGTGTTACAATTTATGTTATGTGAGAGCTTAACTAGATTGCAACAACAAGGTGAATTTCATATTTTTCATTACTAGCAGATCAACTGATGTAATTGCACTATGAGAATTTGCAGTTTCTAAATTAGAATAATGTTCTAATATGAATTGTACTAGGCTAATTCAAGAAACACTTGGTGTTACAATTTATGTTATGTGAGAACTTAACTAGATTGCAACAACAAGGTGAATTTCATATTTTCATTACTAGCAGATCAACTGATGTAATTGAACTATGAGAATTTTCAGTTTCTAAATTAGATACCTATTAGAACATGTGTCAATATGATATCAAGACTACTTTAATTTATAGATTTATGAATTCATGGAATGACATAAATTAATTAAGTAATCTAATGCTACTTCAATCTGAATATTTATGTGTTCTTGGAATGACATAAATAAATGCAGAAATAATGTTATTTACATTATTGTGAAGTAATAAATTAACTTGAAATTACTATTGAAACCAAAAGATGGTGTTCATAATTACTTTAGTTAAACATGTTTATGTTTCATTGTAAAGATATAAACATAAAGTCTTTTAATTGTTACAAGACTTATAATAAAGTAAGACGTTATCTCGTTGTGTTTTTTTAATTAAGACATATACATGAAGTTATTAAATTGTTAAATGACTTATAACGTATAGTGGGATTATAACAGTTTATGTTTTCTTGTAAAAACATGGACGTGAAGTGACTTTGTAAAAAGTACTTGTGTTATAAAGCATGTAATTGGCTTGAATATTATTATACCATTAAAATAAATTAGTTGGTAAATAGACAAGTCAAAAGGAATATGGTTATCTTTAATATTGTTAGATTGTCTTACAATATTAATACTAATGAAATATCAAATGTTTATGATATGTTCAGTTAGGAAAATCAAACTCTTGTTATATTGTTTGATTAAGGTAACTATGACTTCTTTTCTTCCAAAAGTTATCAAGGTTAGAATGTTGAGTATGACTTGGACATATTTAATAAAACTCCAACATAGAAGATTAATAAGACATTATCATATGATGGAATGTGATGAATCACATTAAGTCTTAAATTGAAGTTCTAAATTTGTTTAACTGCTTATGAAGAGGTTATTAACAAAGTTAAGTCAGGAACTATCAATAAGTATTTGTAATATCCCAAAAGAGAACATTGTATTGTTTCTTTATTTGCTAAGTATTTAAAGATAGTCTTTAAATTACTAAAAGCAAGTGGGAGTTTTGATCTTTAAAAGATAAAATTATAAGATACATAATCTTCTAAAATACACTAGTAAATATCATGATTAAGTTTGACATTTGAATGTTAAATCTCAACATGATAATAAAGGTTGACATTTAAATGTTAAATCTCAAGATGATGGAATTATCATTCATAGAATAGCAATATATCTCAGATATTTGATTAATATGCTGAGGACTATGATTTACAGGATTATTGTAAACCTGATAATCATTATGATACATTACCAAATATGAAATTGGATAAAGTATACATGATATGAATGATTAAGATGCTGTCCATAAAGATAATCAATTTTAGAAACTTGGTTTATCTTAATAGTTAGACTAGAAAATGAAGATGAGTTTCTTCAAATATTAGGTAACTCTTGTGGTTTAAATCTTTGTATAGAAATCATATGGACAATATTGTGCACATATTTAATGCATGTCTTATGACAAGATTATTAATCACACTTAAGCAATTAACTGTGATTGAATATTCTTTTCTAAACACATTAAATATATAAAGATTATGATTGTCATATTTATGAAATTGACAATAGAATATCAAAACTCTTTCTTGAGTGATTACTTGAGCGAGGACGATAAGTAATCAAAAGGAGTTTATGAATTCAAATAAATCTTTGGAAGTGTACAAAGTGCAATAATACATCAATGGATAAATGCATGCATCTAGAAGATTACTCTTATGGTTAATTATTAAATTCATGTTTTGATTTATAATTGAAATAAGATAATTTCTAAGTATTCCTAAAAGCTAGTGGGAGTATTATGTTTAATTTCTTAAATCATATATGTTGTAGAACATATGAAAAGTAATATTCCATATAAGTAAATGTTAAGTCTTAGAATGAAATGAAATTTTACTTGTAAGATTTAGGAAATAAGACATATAACCTTAGAATGAATGTTTATTGTTGAAACATGTGTGGTAAATGAATCTAATATAACATGATATATTATTTAGAAAGTCTAAATGGATATGAATGACATGAATAAAATTTAAGTATGACTCAAAGATCTTTCATGAACATTATGTTTTGTTTTATCATGCTTGATTACAAGATGATTTGACAAAATTAATATCTATTTAAAAAGTTATTAGATAACTTGTGTAATATTCTAAATGAATATGTTTGATTATAGAATCACATCCTAAATCTGGAATAACTTCCAAATTCTATAGATGAACAATTTTTCAATTGTTGTGAAAATTGTCATAGCCAACAAACTTTAAAGTTTGAAGGGCATCAAACATTACATAATAGATATTAAGGTTTACGGGAAGTTTTAATAACATATTGTTGTTGCATACAATGATGTTATTGAAATTGAGATGACACTCAATACTAGTTATGGTAAGGATTTCGTTCTTTGCTATATGTACTAGTTGTGCTTACTAAAAACATAAGTTGCATTGTACATTAAGAGAATAAGAATACTTTAAACTTTAAAATGTTTGGAAGTTTAATTATCATAAATTGGTGGTTAAGGATGTCTCACATTTTTATGAAATATGGCATTATCAAAGTAGTTGACTATGCACATATAAGAATTTCAATAGTTGAATTCTTGAAATAAGTATTCTTAAAATTCTGATAGATCAAAGTTGGATGATTTATGTGTTGTAAACAAGTATGAATGTCATTGCTTGAGACATAATTCATCAATAAGAGTTATCATGCATTGATCTATTTAGTATTTGGATAACGGATGTTAAACAATTATTATGATAAATTGAAATACATGGTATGTTTAATTTATAATATATTGTATCCTATATTTGTATGTTTAATCCATGAATAAATGTTATTCTAAATTGTCCGTTGTCAGTTAATAATATGGGAATATTATTAAATCAAGACAAATCTGAAGGTTGGTATAATATACTTAAAGTATATTGATGCGTAGACATGCCATTTCAGATGATATTCAATGATACCAAATATAGGACTTATCCCAACTACATGATGTTACTTTATGGATTTTGTTATTAAGTAAATCATGAGAAGTTATCCTCAGACTTGAGATGCAAGATAAGTGTCATGAATGTAGTACATTTTTTTGGAACAACTTAACGCTATACGTAATTGGTAGCCATAAGGGTTGTTTTCGAAAGTGTTACAAAGTTTGTGGGTTCTGCTTGTAGTCAAGATAGAATTTGTTCCTTCAAATTTAGTTTTGGAGTTTAATACTGCTGGGCCCCTCGTAGGGTTGTCAAGATGTTTGCATGGCCGTGCCCAAGATCTTCCCTGAATATGTTCAAATGATTTGGTAATCTTGATCAATCACTAACAACGAGAAACAGAACGGTTAATTAAGGAATGACTTTAATCCATATCCTTATTAACATGGTATTAGAAACAAAAGGATAATAATAATGAGAATTCACTAAAAGGTTTTTCCAGGAGCCTTACTCGAGATCGTACTAGAGGCATCGGCGTGTTGCAAGACGCTAACCGATGTGATTACACTATTAAAATATGTCCTAGTGGGAGCTGTTAGATTATGGACATTATTTTAGTAGTCGTATGTTAGGATCGAACTCGAGATCACGAGATTGCACACAATACGTATGAAGAGAAAAAGAAATAATTGTTTATAAAATGTTATAAGTAATTATTAATAAACACAAAACTAGTAATAGTAATTAGTATTTAATGATAAATGACTAATGACCTATTAACGAAGATTAGGAAAGTAATACTATGGAAAATTTGGAAACAAGGGTAGGTTCCGGAATCCCCTAGGGGAACTCCAAACCGATCGGCCATAGGGGATTCTCCACCTCCTTTGTGCCTTGAGCTCCAAGTTTCAATTAGTATATATACAAACCCAAGATGTATTGTTTTCTCATAACTTGTACACACACATCTTGGTGTTTTTTTCTCCTTCTCTTTGTCTAAAATCGATCCATCTAAACAATCACTTAGGGATTTCGATTTTCATAAGATCAACAAGTTTTGTGTTTAATTTACTTGCATAAACTTTTTCTTGAATTAGTACGTGTGTACAAGAACGTGATTCAAACACATTATTGTTTGATTCTTGGATTGAATTACAAAAGAGGTAAGGGGTAATTCTTATAATCCACATAAACCCTAATTAGGGTTCTTGTTTGAAGATTGCAATTGATTCTTGTTCGGGCTAGAATCACAAAGGTATGTTTACTATTTATATTTGATTAATTAATTACATGTTATATGATCTTGTTATAATTGCTTCCGCTATGCTCACTTGATGTGTTTGGTTTATTTTATATGAATGTCATGATATTATAATTCCAACAAAAGCCACATTAACGTGATAAGTTAAACACTTGACGCAGCGTTAAGCTGCTTGTTTGAATAAAAAAATTACAGTTTGGCCCCTTGTAAATAGTTATGTTATGTGAATTCCAAAAACCAAAAAATACAAAATACCCTCTTTGATTTAAAATTCAAATCATAATTTAAAATTCACTATCGAATACAAAACAATACGAAAACATAAATCATCCAATGATACTTGATTGGGTCAGAACAGTCAACTTAAATTGACCAAGTAAATGGTCAACAAAGTCAAACTCTCTAGACCAATACTCCGTGGATAGTATAGTGTGTCCCCGGGTCGTTAAAGTCCCAGCGAGATTGAAATGGTGTCGTTTGAAATCGTTTATGAGTGAGTGGCACTGAGGACAGTAGCCCAGATGATATGGAATTGATTTTGCTACTGTTATTATGATATTTGTACACATATATAATATTCACAAAAATCAGATACCAGTTATATGCACAAATTTACAATTCAGATCACGTAACAGACAGAGAAAGTGGGATTTGGTATTTAACAAACTACAGGGGGTGCTTTTGACACTTTTTGAAACTTAAAATTAAAAATGAAAATGAAATTATGAAAATGATTAAAATATTATTTAAATATTATTTAATTAATAAAACTATTTAAAATCTAAATTAAAATCTAATTTAAATTAACTAATAATTATAACTACTACAAATTAAACTAAAAATTTGCAAAAATAATTTCTAAACTTAAATTAGAACTTGAAGAAAGTATAAAAAATAAAAATAAATATTTTTGTCTTTTTATAGATTTTTTATTAATTAAAAACTATTAAACTTAATTAAACTAATTAAACTACTTTAAATTACAATTAATACTAAATTAACTTAGAAAATTATAAGAAAATTTATAAAATTACTTAACCATCACAGGAATCCTACAAAATTATAAAAACTCTAAAAATTATATTTTAAGATTAATCCACTAATTATTTACCTTTTAATTAACTTAAGTCTAATTTAAACAATTAAAATAAGAAAAATGGAAAATGAACAGTAGAAATTCAAAATATATTTTCTAAAACCTATTATATTATATTATAGCTAGGAAAAATATAAAAACTAAGTTTTACTTTATAAAAACTAAATATGATATTTAATACTTAATATCAATTAATAATTAAGAAAACTAGTATTAAATCTAATAAACACTAAAAGGCAGAATAAAAATCTAGAAAAATTACTAAATTTACTTTAATATAAGAGGTAATTAATAAAAATATAAAAATACTAAATACTTAATAAAAATCTAAAAATGAAAATTAAAATTAAATTGAATTAAATAGAAACTATCACTTAATTTAAACTTGACTTTTTTGGATTTTTCTTTTACAAACTAACTTTACTACTGGAAATGAGAAACTTTTGTGAAAATACTTTGAAAAATAGCTTAAAAATAAGCTATAAGCACCCCCTTTGGCTAGACTGTTGACTTATGTTGACTGTTTAGACAAATAAGATCAGATGAGTGAAGGTGGGGCCCACAATTGCACAAATGGGTACAAACTAGCTCAACAAACTCAAATAAGCCAGAAACAACAAGAATTGATCACAAATAAGCTGTTAAGATCAAAATAAGCACTTTGCAATATGAAATGAACACAGATCTGGGGACAGACTTTGGGGGGCTAAACCAGGTGGGGTCCACTGAGTCCTAGGTCAAACCAAGAGTCAACCCTTGTACCCTGGTAGGAGGGGGGTTGGAAAAATCCAATTGGAACCACTAGGGCCCACTGGGGTGGTCTACAACCACCACCAAAGTTGGTGGTGTGGTGGAGGTCTGCTGTGCACAGGGCAAGGGTCTGCCCTGCAACTCACTTTGGAGGGTTGTAGGGCCCACAAAGAAAATCACAAAAATAGAATGATACTGAGACCTTAAAGTTGAGGTGGGAGACTACTAAACCTAAAAAGCACAAGGTCTAGATCTCCACAGAAAAATCACAATAATTCCTTGAGTTTTTGAAAAAAACTGAACAACTACAATTTTGACTTTTGAAATTATGAACTACTTTGACTTTGCTCAATTTAAATGACTACTAGATGACTAATTTGATTGTATTATACTAATCTAAGACTAGTTTAGGCTAAATTAACAACTTTAGTAACTATTGTGATAGATTTGAAGACACAAACTCCTCACAGTTAACTGTGAGGGAGTTTAACTTGTGATTTTGACTTTTACCAAAGAAACATCAATTTTTAAGGTTTGACAGAGCTAAGTGGACTTAATGAAACATGTTACAAGCAGAGAACACCCAAGAAACTAGCAGAAGCTCAGCAAGGTTCACTGAGCCAAACACTCCCTTATTTGACTGTCTTGATGATTTTCAAAGGGGATTATAACTAGGGACTGTAAGGTTGATTCCAAACCATAAATTATGACTAATATTACTTATTTAAGCACTTGAAAACAGATTTTTACTACAACAACACCAGTATACTACTTAAACTATAATGGCAGACAAATTTTGAAATATTAAGTAACTATGATTTCTAACAAGCTAGTAATGATTACTAAACTAAAAACAACTAAAACATAATCAACTAACACAGATTAACATAAAATGGCAATGATCAATCAATCAAACTAAGGCTTACTCAGAACTAGGATTTAAGTGAAAAAATGAAATAAGCAAGTTCTTACAAGGATACCCTCAGCATGAACAGAGGGTTTTCCTATGAAACCTATCTTTAGATAGGCAAATTCCAGCTCCAATCTTGCTCACCAATCCTTCTTCCAACCTGAAAACAAGAATCAAACACCACAGTTGACCAAAGTTGACTATTTTTAGATTTTTGGTTTTCTTCTAGTATAACTGAGTTTTAAAGTCTCTAAAGCTTGAATAAGCTTATTGGAACCTATGTGACTTATTCTCAGTCCATAATTCAAACTCAAACACTAGCAGCCTATGATCCAAACTAATGCATGAAACTTGAAATTTGCATAAACAAAAGAAATGGAAGAAACTTGCTTATATTAATTTGAAAAGAGTAATAGTACACTGAATTGATTAAAACAAATGCTTAAAAGCTTTTTGCTACACTACACTTGCTTAATAAACTTAAACGACTACAATTATGCTAAAAAAACTAGACAATCTTTCATCTTGCATCCTTTCTCCTTTTATAGCCACATATTAGGGTTCCTTGAGCTTCTGATCATTTCCCACTTTGAATTACATCCATTGGATTACTGCAAGTCCTTAATCTGATGCCACGTATTTTTGGCGGGAAAATTAGTTTGGACGTTTTCAGGCAAGGGGGGGTGGCAGCATTAAATGTGATGGGAGGGTAGGTGCAGGGAGGTGTGGGTGTGTGATGATTATCCTGCAAGTGGTGGGGTGGTGGAGCAATACCAGGGGTGGTGTGGTGGTTTTGTGGTTTGGCTGAGGGAGAGGGAAATTGGGTGGTTTGGTGGTTTGACTGGTATTTGACCGGTCAAATAGTTTGACCCCGGTTTAATAACTTTGGGTTTGGGTGGGCTGTGTTGACTTGGGCCCAAGATAGGAAATGGGGATGGGCTAGTGGTGGATTGGACTTAGGAGTAGTAATATTATTTATGGAATCCGGTTTGGTTTAGGATTTCACAAGGACCTATTTTGCCATTTACCAAAAGTTGAGGGGTGGGTTTTGGCATGTTTCCAAATTGATTTAAAGGGTGTATTATGCCATATCATGAATAGTGCAAGGTCCTTTGATGATTTTTCAAATTTATTTTCACCAGGGATTGAAACCGTCAAACTTTCAAACTTCAGGGACCATTTGTATAATTTTCACCAAACTTTCCACCAAGGACCAATCCTGTCATAAAAGGTTAGTGCAAGGACAAAATTTGTTTTTCTCAAAGTTTTTCATATCCCAGGGACCATTTTTGACAATTTTCAAAGTTCAGGGACTAAACTTGACATTTTGTGAAACTTTTCACCAAAGGACTAATTATGTAACTTTTTTATTTATAAGGACATTTGGTGACTTTTTCAAGTTTTTAGAATGACCAGGGACTAGATTTGACAACTTTTGAAAGTTGGGGGACTGAAACTGCCAATTATGCAAACTTTGTGCGTTTTTCATCTGTTTTTGGTATTTTTGCATTTGAAACATGTAAAACACTTTCCTGGGATATTTTCACTATTTTGATTCAATATTGAGTGTTTTTGGATGTTTTGGCAGCTCAGAAATGGTAAAAATGATGAGTATTTACACACTCATCAATCCCCCACACTAAAACATTGCTAGTCCCTAGCAATCTTTTGAGAAAAACCAGATGGATTTGAGAATCTCTTTACCAAAAGCTATCACTTCTGGAGTAGCCAGGTGTAAGAACTGTGGCACACCTGATAACCGTGTGATTTTGAGCAAACCACCAGCTGTCAACGGATTTGATTAGTCTTTACCAAAAGCCGTTTACTTCTGGACTAGCCAGCATCTTGATGGACTAAGTCAACATCTTGGTGAGCTGATTACCAATTATGGATTTTCCACTGCCTTTACCACAAGCCATAATCTTGCGGGCTAGCCAACTCATTTGCTTATGAGGATACGGGGGAGTTGAGGAACCATACAATTTTTGGCAAATTGCAAGCCATCAACGGGTTTGAGATGTCTTTACCAAGAGCCGTTTGCTCCTGGACTAGCCAATCCATTTGTCATTTAGACTTTGGCGGACTGATTACCACAAAAATTTTGAAATAAAGTGAAAAATTTTTGAAAATTTTAGGCCTAAAAATGGGGGGTACTTATAAGGTTTTGTGATAAAATTCGTAAGAATTTTTCCCCCCACACTAGAATTGAATATTGTCCTCAATATTCAAAGTCCCGGTTATTATGCCGAATCTCTGAACGGAAAAAGCTAATATTCGATGCTAACTGTGGAAATATAGATTGTATTTTTCACTTTATTTATCTGTACATACAATATATATATATATATATATATATATATATATATATATATATATATATATATATATATATATATATATTTTTTTTTTTTTTTTGAAATGAGACTTATATACATATTTACTTTTCAACAGGTGGGGGACGACCACTCCCCCACACTAGGGTGGTAGAAAGTAGAAAGAAGTCAGAAATACGGGTGAAAACCCATATATGTTGCTAATTTTTGTTCACCGAGTCACTAGCTTGACTCGATCCCCGAATTCATTGGTCCATGGGGAAAGTTTGGAGATCCGGGACAACCATGGTTGGTATGTCCTCTCCAAAATAATGTTTCAATCTATGACCATTCACTTTGAAGTTGGGACCTTCGGGTTGAGATAACTCAACAGTCCCGTATGGATATACTTTAGCAATAGTGAATGGTCCGGTCCATCGGGTTTTTAATTTCCCCGAGAAGATCTTTAATCTTGAATTGAAAAGAAGGACTCTGTCACCAACGTTGAAAACGCGGTTCTTAATTTTAGAGTCGTGAATCTTCTTTGTCTTTTCTTTGTAGATCAAAGAGTTCTCGTAGGCTTGATCACGAAGTTCATTTATTTCATTGATTTGAACCTTACGGTGATCACCCGCTTTATGAAGGTCGTAGTTAGCATGTTTCAAGGCCCAGTAGGCTTTGTGCTCAAGCTCGATCGGTAAATGACACGCCTTCCCGTATACAAGCTTGTATGGAGTACACCCGATGGGTGTTTTGTAAGCTGTACGGAAGGCCCAGAGTGCATCATCTAGTTTATCCGACCAGGAAGCACGGTTTTCACCTACTGTCCTTTCAAGAATCCGTTTTATACCACGGTTGGAAACCTCCACCTGCCCACTTGTTTGTGGGTGATACGCGGTAGAAAGACGATGAGTAACACCGTACTTAAGCATGACTTTTGCAAATTGATCATTGCAAAAGTGAGTACCGCGATCACCAATGATGGCACGTGGAGTTCCAAAACGAGCAAAGAGGGATTTCAAGAATTTCACAACAACTCGGGCATCGTTAGTGGGTAAGGCCTTAGCCTCGACCCATTTTGACAAATAGTCAACAGCCACGAGAATATACTTGTTTCCACGATAAGATGGGAATGGCCCCATAAAATCAATGCCCCAGACGTCAAGGATTTTACAAACTTGAATGGCATTTTGTGGCATTTCGTTCTTTTGTGAAATATTCCCGTGACGCTGACAAGCATCACAGGCTTTGACTAACTCGTGGGCATCCTTATAGATTGTGGGCCAATAGAAACCGGAATCAAACACCTTTTTGGCGGTGTAGTTAGGACTATGGTGGCCCCCGGTGGGTCCAGCATGGCAAGCCTTGAGAATATCCGTGGCTTCCTGTCCGTATACACATCGCCTGATGACTTGATCGGCACAGACTTTGAAGAGATAGGGGTCGTCCCAGAAGTAATGTTTAACGTCTTTGAAGAATTTTTTCTTTTGTTGGGACGTCAACCCCTTCACGATGAAGTTACCCGCATGGTAATTTGCAAAGTCGGCAAACCATGGGGTAGTAGAGTCTCCACGAAAAGCAACCGCATTAAATGTCTCAAGAGGAAATGTTTCATTTATTTCCTTTTTCTTGGACACATCCTGATGAGGGTTTTCTAATCGTGAGAGATGATCAGCAGCAAGGTTCTCAGCTCCTTTTTTATCACGGATAATGATATCAAATTCCTGAAGGAGGAGGACCCAACGGAGAAGCCTCGGCTTTGCATCTTGCTTTGCAAATAGGTACTTCAAAGCCGAGTGATCCGTATACACCACGCATTTGGTCAGGATCAAGTATGGTCGGAATTTTTCAAAGGCATACACCACAGCTAGGAGTTCTTTTTCAGTGGTGGTGTAATGACCTTGAGCCTCGGTCATAGTTTTGCTTGCGTAGTGTATAGGCTGAAAGTATTTTGCTTTTCGTTGCCCCAAGACCGTACCTATGGCAAAATCACTAGCATCGCACATAAGCTCAAAAGGTAGGTCCCAATAGGGGGCAACAAGAATCGGTGCCTCGGTAAGATTTTTCTTTAATGTTTCAAAAGCTTCGATGCACTCAGGAGAGAAGATGAAAGGAGCATCCTTCTCGAGGAGATGGGTCATAGGCCGGGCAATCTTAGAAAAATCTTGGATAAACCTACGGTAGAAGCCGGCATGACCCAAAAAGCTCCTAACACCTTTTACGGTGGTGGGATGAGGTAATTTGGCAATGACATCGATTTTAGCTCTGTCAACCTCAATCCCGTCTTTTGAAATTTTATGGCCGAGGACAATGCCCTCCTTGACCATAAAGTGGCTCTTCTCCCAGTTGAGACTTAGATTCGTTTCTTTGCAACGTTTAAGCATCTGTTCCAAGTGGGAGAGGCAAGTCTGGAATGAATCCCCGATGACTGAAAAGTCATCCATGAATACCTCCGTAGTTTTCCCGATCATGTCGGAAAATATAGACATCATGCACCTCTGGAACGTGCCTGGTGCATTACATAAGCCGAAAGGCATACGTCTGTAAGCAAAAGTTCCGTAGGGGCATGTGAAGGTAGTATTCTCTTGATCCTGGGGATCAATGGGGATTTGGAAATAACCCGAGAAGCCATCGAGGAAGCAGTAGTATTCATTCCCCGCAAGTCTTTCGAGCATTTGGTCCATAAAAGGGAGAGGAAAATAGTCTTTGCGGGTGGCTTCATTCAACTTTCGATAGTCAATACAAACTTGCCAACCCGTGACCAAACGAGTTGGAATCAACTCGTTATCCTCGTTGGTGACAACGGTAATGCCACCTTTTTTGGGAACACAATGAATTGGGCTAACCCAAGGACTGTCAGATATAGGGTAAATCAATCCCGCATCAAGAAGTTTTAAAACCTCTTGTCTGATAACTTCGTGGATTTTGGGATTTACCCTTCTCTGATGTTGCACTGCTGGCTTAAAGTCATCCTCCATTAAGATTTTATGAGTACAAAAGTTAGGGCTTATGCCCTTAATGTCGGAGAGTTTCCAAGCAATTGCTTGCTTGTTTGACTTAAGAACCTTTAGGAGTGCAGCCTTTTCCTCATCTTTTAAGTCTTTGGCAATAATGACGGGTAATTTATCATCACCCTCCAGAAATTCATATTCTAGATGAGGAGGCAAGTCCTTGAGCTCAACCTCGGGAAAGTTTTCAGTTATTTCAACATTTTTGACTTCCGCTTTATGAAGTATTTGTGGAGACGGAGAGGGTGAAGGATCGTCATTTAACAATCTTTCAAGGAGAAGAATGTCCCCCTTCGGGTCAAGATAGTTTTCATCAACCCCACTTGGGATTGAGCTATCTTGAGCAAGAAAAGCCTCGACCTCTTCCAGAAGGAAGTCACTTCTCTCAAACGGAGTGAGGGAAGGGGAAGGGTCGGAAATGATAGGGTCAGTAGAAAGACTGCCACTGGATGAGAAACCAAGGACCTCTTGAGAATACTCCTCAGACGCAACATCGATGACATCAATTCGGTTAACCGTTTCAGCGTCATAGTTGGAGGAGTATCTTGAAGTCTGATCAAGATTGAATGTGATGGCTTCGCCACCAACACGTAGAGTGATTTCTTCTTCGAATACATCGATTAAAGCACGACCCGTTCGTAAGAATCCCCTCCCAAGAATGAGAGGAACTCTTGGGTCAGCATCGAAATCAACAATCACGAAATCTGCCGGAAAATGGAATTTTCCTACTTTCACGAAGATATCTTCGGCAATGCCGAGAGGACGGGATATAGTACGGTCTGCAAGTTCGAGTGTCATGCAGATCGGAGTGAGAGTCTTTTCCAGACTGTGTAAGGCATCAGGTTAATGCTTGCGCCAAGATCGGCCAAGGCAAAGCATTCAACCATCCCAGGAAAAATACATGGAATGAGAAATTTCCCGGGATCTCCAAGCTTTTTGGGAAGCTTTTTCAAGAGCACTGCAGAGCAATGTTCATTGAGTGATGTTTTTGCCATCTCACATAGTTTTTCTTTGTTGCTTATCAGAATTTTGATTGTCGAAGCAAACTTAGGCATGAGAAGAAGAGCGTCCGCGAAGCTAATATCGAAATGCAATTCTTGGAAAATTTGATAAAATTTTTCCATCTGATGATTAGCTCTTTCGCGGTTCTTTTGATCATTCAAACGTGAAGGATATGGAATTGAAGGCTTAGGATCATTCTTTGGAATTTCATCAGGACTCACAGGAGGATCAAATACAACTTTCGGCTTACGAGCCGGGACCGGGACAACTTGAGCGTGGACGTTGTTGGTACCTTCGTTATTAGTAGGAAGTACCGTGTCCGTGGTAACCTCAGGTTCACGTTCCGCTACCTTAGGAGGAGAAGAAGAGGTAGAGGGAATCGCGGGTCCATTGTATGATACCCCACTTCGGGTGGTGATCGCTTTGACATCGCCCCTCGGGTTAGCGATCGTGTTGCTCGGTAATGTACCCGGGCCCGAGGGTCGATCATTTAAAGACTTTTGAAGTTCAGAGATCTTGCCGATCAGTAACCGATTCGTTTCCTCTTGTGCTTTCATGAATTGTTTTAGCACTTCATCGGAGGAAGACGAGGGTGGAACAACTTTTTGATTTTGAACAGGGGGATTTTGAACACGGTTGTTTTGAAAATTCCCTTGATTTTGATTGTTGTTACCCTGAAAATTGTTTCTCTGATTGAAATTACCCTAATTGTAATTCCCTTGATTCTGGTTTCTTTGAAAATTTTCATGAAAACCTTGATTTTGATTGCCATTTTGAAAATTGTTTTGATTAAACTGGCCTTGATTTTGGTTCGGGTTTTGGAAATTTGAGCTTTGACCTTGGTTAAAATTCTGATTCGAGTTACGGTTTTGATTTTGGTTAAAACCGGGAGGTCCGAGAAAATTGTTGGAACGATAGCTTAAGAGATTACGGTCCCCTTGCGGTTGGTAAGAATTACCTCCCGTGTTGTAGGAACCGTGAGCAGCATAAACGTTCTCTTGAGGAAAGTCAGCAGTAGCTGGACACTCGGAATACAGATGTGGGCCCCCACAAGTTTCACAACTTCGGGCCACGGCTTTCACTTGTTGATTTTGAACCTGATTTTGCATCGTTTAGTTCATTCTTAACACAGCCGTAGAAATATCATCCATCTTTTTGGTAAGAGCAATTATTTCAGGAGATGATGATGAAGGAGTAACTGAATTACATGACGCATCCCTCTCCGCAGAGGAATCCCAAAAGTTATGGTGGGCAGTCATGTTCTCAATCAAGTCATAGCACTCCTCGGGACGCCTTTTCATAAAGGTCCCACCAGCAGCAGCATTGAGAATATCTCGGTGCCTCAATGTCAGACCATTATAGAAGGTATCTATGATGGTAACTTGCAACATATTGTGGTTAGGGCACCGATCAATAGATAGCTTATAACGTTCCCAAGCCTCAAAAAGAGACTCATCGGGACGTTGCCGGAAGTTGCTGATATCATTTCGTAACTTGGTAACCATGGAAGGTGGAAAATATTTTGCTAGAAACTTGGTTACCATCTCATCAAAGGTACGAATAGAATTCTTTGGGAGTCGGTCAAACCATGCAGTGGCATGATGAGTGAGAGAATAGGGGAAGACGTACAGCCGGAGGGCATCATCGGTGACACCATGCTGTTTCATGCTTTGGGTGACCGTAAGATATTTGTCAAGATGCTTGTTAGCATCGTCACCCGGTAATCCGTGAAATTGACACGAATTCTGGACTTGTTGGATCATGTGATGCTTGAGGCCAAAGTCCGTAGCCCCAATAGTGAGTGGTGCAATAGGCCTACCCCGCCCTTGCATGGTAGGCTGGCACAGCTCCTCCATCGTTCGGAGATCGGGAGCTGGCACATCCCTGGGAGGGTCAGGGGGTGGTAATGGTGGTGGTGGCCCAGCGGCCATTTCGGTTTTTGGTTCTTCTGTATCAGAACGTAGCTCGGGTACGTTTTTCTGATTTTTACGTTTTGTTTGTGACCGAGTGCGCATGCACTAAAAACAATTTTTCAACACAAGTTCGAGGCAAAACCACAGTGAACTTAAACCAGAAATCACAAGTGAATGGCTTCTTTGAAAAAGGTACACCACTCACAGGGATATAAAGGCAAGTTTTAATCTTAAGTTTGAGAACTTATTATGGGTTTGTATTTATTAATTTGAAAAACTGCTTTAGGCTTATGGGTGTGTGTGCCGAAATTTGGGAAATATTTTTGGAACTGATTCGTTAACCGAAATCGTTCTTTTAAGATTACTCGCAGGCTGGCGGGAGGAAGTAAATAGGTTTCCTCTTCAGTTCGCAATTTAATGTCAGAACTTACCTTAAACCAACTATTTCAGGTTGTAATCTTAAAGAAAACGAAGTAATTTAACTTCACAGTTTGTTTTGTTGTTTTTAATTTTTTTGGTGTTTTCAACACTTCAGGAGAAGTGTTGATGAACGTTTTTTGATATGATTATGTTTT
Source organism: Artemisia argyi (assembly GCA_030686995.1). Taxonomy (NCBI): domain Eukaryota; kingdom Viridiplantae; phylum Streptophyta; class Magnoliopsida; order Asterales; family Asteraceae; genus Artemisia; species Artemisia argyi. The sequence continues at coordinate 39,858,886 of CM060693.1, read as the reverse complement.
TACAAAAACTTTTTACAAATTTGTGTGAAATTTGTACAGGGAGGGTTTTGAAAACCACTAAACTTAAAACGATTTTGTAAAACACGCAACAACCTCCCCGGCAGCGGCGCCAAATTTTGATTGGGTCAGAACAGTCAACTTAAATTGACCAAGTAAATGGTCAACAAAGTCAAACTCTCTAGACCAATACTCCGTGGATAGTATAGTGTGTCCCCGGGTCGTTAAAGTCCCAGCGAGATTGAAATTGTGTCGTTTGAAATCGTTTATGAGTGAGTGGCACTGAGGACAGTAGCCCAGATGATATGGAATTGATTTTGCTACTGTTATTATGGTATTTGTACACAGATATAATATTCACAAAAATCAGATACCAGTTATATGCACAAATTTACAATTCAGATCACGTAACAGACAGAGAAAGTGGGATTTGGTATTTAACAAACTACAGGGGGTGCTTTTGACACTTTTTGAAACTTAAAATTAAAAATGAAAATGAAATTATGAAAATGATTAAAATATTATTTAATTAATAAAACTATTTAAAATCTAAATTAAAATCTAATTTAAATTAACTACTAATTATAACTACTACAAATTAAACTAAAAATTTGCAAAAATAATTTCTAAATTTAAATTAGAACTTGAAGAAAGTATAAAAAATAAAAATAAATATTTTTGTCTTTTTATAGATTTTTTATTAATTAAAAACTATTAAACTTAATTAAACTAATTAAACTACTTTAAATTACAATTAATACTAAATTAACTTAGAAAATTATAAGAAAATTTATAAAATTACTTAACCATCACAGGAATCCTACAAAATTATAAAAACTCTAAAAATTATATTTTAAGATTAATCCACTAATTATTTACCTTTTAATTAACTTAAGTCTAATTTAAACAATTAAAATAAGAAAAATGGAAAATGAACAGTAGAAATTCAAAATATATTTTCTAAAACCTATTATATTATATTATAGCTAGGAAAAATATAAAAACTAAGTTTTACTTTATAAAAACTAAATATGATATTTAATACTTAATATCAATTAATAATTAAGAAAACTAGTATTAAATCTAATAAACACTAAAAGGCAGAATAAAAATCTAGAAAAATTACTAAATTTACTTTAATATAAGAGGTAATTAATAAAAATATAAAAATACTAAATACTTAATAAAAATCTAAAAATGAAAATTAAAATTAAATTGAATTAAATAGAAACTATCACTTAATTTAAACTTGACTTTTTTGGATTTTTCTTTTACAAACTAACTTTACTACTGGAAATGAGAAACTTTTGTGAAAATACTTTGAAAAATAGCTTAAAAATAAGCTATAAGCACCCCCTTTGGCTAGACTGTTGACTTATGTTGACTGTTTAGACAAATAAGATCAGATGAGTGAAGGTGGGGCCCACAATTGCACAAATGGGTACAAACTAGCTCAACAAACTCAAATAAGCCAGAAACAACAAGAATTGATCACAAATAAGCTGTTAAGATCAAAATAAGCACTTTGCAATATGAAATGAACACAGATCTGGGGACAGACTTTGGGGGGCTAAACCAAGTGGGGTCCACTGAGTCCTAGGTCAAACCAAGAGTCAACCCTTGTACCCTGGTAGGAGGGGGGTTGGAAAAATCCAATTGGAACCACTAGGGCCCACTGGGGTGGTCTACAACCACCACCAAAGTTGGTGGTGTGGTGGAGGTCTGCTGTGCACAGGGCAAGGGTCTGCCCTGCAACTCACTTTGGAGGGTTGTAGGGCCCACAAAGAAAATCACAAAAATAGAATGATACCGAGACCTTAAAGTTGAGGTGGGAGACTACTAAACCTAAAAAGCACAAGGTCTAGATCTCCACAGAAAAATCACAATAATTCATTGAGTTTTTGAAAAAAACTGAACAACTACAATTTTGACTTTTGAAATTATGAACTACTTTGACTTTGCTCAATTTAAATGACTACTAGATGACTGATTTGATTGTATTATACTAATCTAAGACTAGTTTAGGCTAAATTAACAACTTTAGTAACTATTGTGATAGATTTGAAGACACAAACTCCTCACAGTTAACTGTGAGGGAGTTTAACTTGTGATTTTGACTTTTACCAAAGAAACATCAATTTTTAAGGTTTGACAGAGCTAAGTGGACTTAATGAAACATGTTACAAGCAGAGAACACCCAAGAAACTAGCAGAAGCTCAGCAAGGCTCACTAAGCCAAACACTCCCTTATTTGACTGTCTTGATGATTTTCAAAGGGGATTATAACTAGGGACTGTAAGCTTGATTCCAAACTGTAACACCTAAAATCCTAAAGCATGTGAAAAGACCAAATTGCCCCTACAAGTTTAAAAGTTAATTAAAAGCTTATTAAGTATCCAAATAAATCCTAAACTCCTAACAATGCACAAGTTATGTATCCAAGTAATTTTAACAATTTCATTTAATATTTATACAAGTGGTAAAATTGCCAAAATACCCCTACAAGGGCCGAATAAAATAAAATGAATTTTAAAGAGATTTTAAATGGTTTAAATATTGATAAATAAGGAAGATAATCACAAGAATATTGTGTCAACCTATAATCACGAAATTCTGGTCTTTCCCCCCCTCATCACACGGTTTTCCCTTTTAAAAGGTCAACCCATATCTTTTCTTTTAAAAAAAAACCATAAAACCGATTTTAATAAAACACAAACAATTTCCCATAGCCTCCATTCGACATTCACAACACTCCTAAGCAATTTTCTGTGATCTATCATCATCCTAAGAAGCCAAGAAAAATCCCATTCGAATTGTTGAAGCCTTACACGATCGTAGCATTGTTTTCTTTGTGTCGAGCCCTAAAACAAAGGTAAATTCGTTATGCTTCATACGACCTCTATAAAAATGCTTTCTTATTTTTCTGATGTTCCTTACATCATATAAGACCCACGAAAATTGGTTTCAAGGTTGGAAGATCATTGGTGAAGTCGTGGTGATTTTTGGATCGTTTGGCCTATACGCGTATGCTATAAATCGTACAGCCCTCTCCACATGTTCAAGTCTTGGTTTGGTATTTTTCTCAGGTCCCTTATACCTTATGAACACCAAATAAAATGTTCTAATCGATCCATGCATGTTCTATAACGTTTTGGTGAATTAAACCCTAAAAACGCAACAAAACTCTATATCATTGTATATGAATTTTCTGGATATGAATGATAATTTTTATGAACTTCATATATTAATTATGATCTCACAAAAATATGGGTTTGAATTATAGAAGCTTAAATCTCGTGTTGTGATTTATTTTATAAATCGGCTAATTAAGAAAACAATGAAGAAAATAAAAGAAACCCTAAATCGAATTAGGGTTAGGGTTTTTATGTTTGGATCTGGTAATTAATGAATAATAATGATTGAGTAATGATTGTATAATGATGGCATAATGATTTTATGAAATTAGGGTTTGGTTTTGGTAACTTTAAAATAAATCCGATTGGAAAATAAAGTACAAGGGTGTGTTTTGCCAACTTTGAAACATCTGGGATATTTTTGTAAGATCATATATATCAGTAGGAATATGGGAAAAATATAACTTGAGGGTTTTAAGTGTAAATATTACAAGAAATGAGTTAATTGTATTTAATTGGTGCGATTTGTAATTAATTAAAGTAGAGGGACTAAAAGTGTAATTTCTGGAAACTTGGGACTGATTTGAGTAATAAAATATATTCAGGGGGTTTTGTGCTAATTTGGTAATTTAATGGCTTAATATGTAATTATAGATAATTAAAAGTTGAAATTGTAAATTAAAAGGTTAAATATGTAACTTTGATAACTTGAGGGACTTAATGTGTAAATTATGAATACTTGAGTATCCATTCGTATTATATGATAAAATAAGTGATCATGGTGTAAAATGGATAAGTTAAGGGTTTAATGTGTAACTATGAAGACTAAAAGGTTTAAAGTGTAATTTTGGAATGTAAGGGTATAAAATGCAAAGTTATGAAACCCCAAGGACCAAAGGTGTAATTATGTTAAAAGATATCTTATTACCAATAATAATGATTTAACTTTCTAAATATGGAAACTTTCTAAAAGTGGAAACTACTATTTATAGAAACCTGCTAAAAAGGGAAAGTTACTTAAAATGGAAAGGCATGAATTTGAGAATGAATTATGATTCCCCCTCTTCTCCTCTAGGTGTGAAGAAGAAAAGATCTTGAGCTATTCCTTATTCTGTGCTTGTTTCTATTTGTGCTTTCGTAATAAGGTACGGATACTCTGCCTTTTCAGTAAAGGCTCCTATATTCTTCTTATGACTTTGAGCTATGATTCAGTTAAGATTCCCCAAGCCATTGCTATGTTTCCTTCTGTTGTGAACTTCCTCTGATTTCTGTTAAACTTTGATTGGTTAGCTTCTGATCTGATTTCGTTGCTATGATTTCTGACCCTTGAATATCCGATATCTCTGGTTCATCTGTTATGATAATTTGATATGAAAACCTTTTGAAAATATAACTTGATGTTATGGAAGGAAACTGTTTTGAAATGCCACTCTATGATTTTGGAACGAAACCATTTTAAATGAAGGATTAATTGGCTTTTATGAAGAATGTTTAAAAAGGGAGATCTTTGAGATGAAATGGGTAAATGACTATTAAAGTTTTAGATCTATTTTTCTCTTAACTCTTTCACATTTTATTATGAACTTACGAAACTTAATAACGAATCTTTTGAAATGAACCTTTGGGAATGAACCTTGGATATTCTGAACCATTGATATGACTTCCGATATTATGACTTTGAGATGACCTTGAGACATGACTTTGAGATAAACCTTTGCTATATGACCTTTTGTATGACTTTGAGACCTGACTCTTAGTTTGATACCCGAGCCATTTATGTTTCCCTACCTATGGAGGTACCATAGGCATGTCTGTGATGCACCACTGGCATGACTCATGTGTGGGTGAGTGATTTCTCACGCCGTCCCTTTTATGATTATCTGCCGGCTATTATGACTTTGAGTATATGACTTTGAGATTGACTTTGAGTAAGGGGCGTATGGATTGCAATCCTAGATCTGATCTGTTTAGTGGATTTAACTATGACTTTGAGGTGACTGGTGCTGTGTGCAATACACGCCTTTCACAACTTCTGGGAGCTAGCTACTCCACTATTATGATACATGAGGACACCCCTCATATTATCTGGTTGCCTGAGAGGTATCCCCTCTGATTGTGTGATTATGACATTGAGATTATGATGTTGAGATTGACTTTGAGTTTCTGGGCTCGTGGTAGATGACTATCCTTTCTTCTTTCTATTCTATTACTCTTTTATCTATTCCTTATTCTATTTCCCCAATGCACTATATTTCAGTTCTGTTTCATTATCATTGCTTTGTATATGTATCTGTTCACTGGGCTTTTTAAGCTCAGCCGCATTTCCTTTTCCTGCGGCAGGTTTTAGTAGGAAGCTGGGTTATGGGAAGAGAGTGTGACTGGACGTAGAAGACTGTGCTTTGGACTAGAGACGATTAGATGAAGTTTCACTTTATTAGACATAGTATTTATTGTTTTGTAACCTTGTAGTTTCAGATTTTCATTTGTAACCCTGAATTTCGTTGTATGTATGAATCATATGCTTGTGTTTGTTCTGATATGTCACTGTAATGTAATACTTCTACCCTTATCGGGTTGGGGGGTTACACAAACCATAAATTATGACTAATATTACTTATTTAAGCACTTGAAAACAGATTTTTACTACAACAACACCAGTATACTACTTAAACTATAATGGCAGACAAATTTTTAAATATTAAGTAACTATGATTTCTAACAAGCTAGTAATGATTACTAAACTAAAAACAACTAAAACATAATCAACTAACACAGATTAACATAAAATGGCAATGATCAATCAATCAAACTAAGGCTTACTCAGAACTAGGATTTAAGTGAAAAAATGAAATAAGCAAGTTCTTACAAGGATACCCTCAGCATGAACAGAGGGTTTTCCTATGAAACCTATCTTTAGATAGGCAAATTCCAGCTCCAATCTTGCTCACCAATCCTTCTTCCAACCTGAAAACAAGAATCAAACACCACAGTTGACCAAAGTTGACTATTTTTAGATTTTTGGTTTTCTTCTAGTATAACTGAGTTTTAAAGTCTCTAAAGCTTGAATAAGCTTATTGGAACCTATGTGACTTATTCTCAGTCCATAATTCAAACTCAAACACTAGCAGCCTATGATCCAAACTAATGCATGAAACTTGAAATTTGCATAAACAAAAGAAATGGAAGAAACTTGCTTATATTAATTTGAAAAGAGTAATAGTACACTGAATTGATTAAAACAAATGCTTAAAAGCTTTTTGCTACACTACACTTGCTTAATAAACTTAAACGACTACAATTATGCTAAAAAAACTAGACAATCTTTCATCTTGCATCCTTTCTCCTTTTATAGCCACATATTAGGGTTCCTTGAGCTTCTGATCATTTCCCACTTTGAATTACATCCATTGGATTACTGCAAGTCCTTAATCTGATGCCACGTATTTTTGGCGGGAAAATTAGTTTGGACGTTTTCAGGCAAGGGGGGTGGCAGCATTAAATGTGATGGGAGGGTAGGTGCAGGGAGGTGTGGGTGTGTGATGATTATCCTGCAAGTGGTGGGGTGGTGGAGCAATACCAGGGGTGGTGTGGTGGTTTTGTGGTTTGGCTGAGGGAGAGGGAAATTGGGCGGTTTGGTAGTTTGACTGGTATTTGACCGGTCAAATAGTTTGACCCCGGTTTAATAACTTTGGGTTTGGGTAGGCTGTGTTGACTTGGGCCCAAGATAGGAAATGGGGATGGGCTAGTGGTGGATTGGACTTAGGAGTAGTAATATTATTTATGGAATCCGGTTTGGTTTAGGATTTCACAAGGACCTATTTTGCCATTTACCAAAAGTTGAGGGGTGGGTTTTGGCATGTTTCCAAATTGATTTAAAGGGTGTATTATGCCATATCATGAATAGTGCAAGGTCCTTTGATGATTTTTCAAATTTATTTTCACCAAGGACTGAAACCGTCAAACTTTCAAACTTCAGGGACCATTTGTGTAATTTTCACCAAACTTTCCACCAAGGACCAATCCTGTCATAAAAGGTTAGTGCAAGGACAAAATTTGTTTTTCTCAAAGTTTTTCATATCCCAGGGACCATTTTTGACAATTTTCAAAGTTCAGGGACTAAACTTGACATTTTGTGAAACTTTTCACCAAAGGACTAATTATGTAACTTTTTGATTTATAAGGACCTTTGGTGACTTTTTCAAGTTTTTAGAATGACCAGTGACTAGATTTGACAACTTTTGAAAGTTGGGGGACTGAAACTGCCAAGTATGCAAACTTTGTGCGTTTTTCATCTGTTTTTGGTATTTTTGCATTTGAAACATGTAAAACACTTTCCTGGGATATTTTCACTATTTTGATTCAATATTGAGTGTTTTTGGATGTTTTGGCAGCTCAGAAATGGTAAAAATGATGAGTATTTACACACTCATCAATACTCATAAAGCTTTTATAGAGATTTGTAATTGTCGATGAGATCTGACTTCTCTTCCCACACTTGCAACACTTGTTCCCTAACCATCTTCAAGGCAACATGAAGTTGCGGATCTGTTTTATCGTTTCTTAATAGAGTTTCTAGACCGACCCTGATTGCTGGATGGTCTTGAGGCAGCTCACGCAACCTTTCGATCTCTAGAGCACTATCATGCATCTGTAGCATAGTTCGAGTTATCTCACCTAGCAAATTGTTAATCGGCCTGAGCTCTTTTTCTTGTTCATTGCGTAATCGGGTATGATAGTTCTTTGCACCTCAGCTGGTTCGTTAGCCATAGTGTTTGTGTGAGAATACGAAGTGTTGTTAAAGTGGCATTTATAGGGGAAACTAGCTGTTAGAGGATATTGTAAGGGAAACTAGTCGTTAAGCATTTTATTCAGATTCAAACTAGCCATTAAGCATTTTAACAGTACAACACATTAAAAACGATACGGAAATAGTTAAAAACGATACTAAATTATACAACACCGTTAACCATAAATTAGCCATAGGGGATGGTTTCTCATCACCTCTCACACATGAATGTATTGAAAGCTTTTCCCATCAAAGCTTTATTCATAAATGGTCTTTGCGTCATTGAGACGATCACTGTTGTTTTCCCTGCTTGTACGCCACACCTCCATGTAAATAGCGTTAAATATTTTACATTCACTGTTAAGTCTTGCCCATTTACCCGTGAACGAACTTTTGTTATGATTGATACCTACCATCTGATTGTTCAACATGTCTACAACTCGATTCCAAAATGTGTGATCATTGTGAGTGTGTTGCTCTTGGGAAACTTCAATCCAAACTTCAGCTAGCAAGGTTTCTTCTGCTTGTGACCAACGAGTACTCATCTCAAATGTTTGAATTGTAAACAATTTTGTAAGATGTTTAGATTTAGAAGTGCGTGAAAAATAATATGTTATGGTATATTATTTATAGCTGGGTGAAACAATAAGAGCGGGATTTGGGATTTCAAAGTTCAAATTCAAGTTCAAATTTGAAATCTAAATTAAGAAATGAGCGGGGTATATTTAAATTTCAAATTAAAAACCAAGAGGGATATATTTAAATACAGATTCAAAAGATGGGCGGGATTTCAAAATTCAAATTCAGATTCAAAATCAAATTTCAAAAATTTTTCTATTTAACTACCCATTCACAGACTCACAAACACAACTCACATTCTAAGACTCACACACACAACTCACATTCAAAGACTCACACACGAATTATCAAAAATGTCACACAATAATTTCTCTCAACAATTCCCTAGTCCACCAGTTGATGAATCTGTTTATCACACCCCACCGGAATATCTCTTTCCGATATTCCCAAATGAAAACGAACCACAATCCACTCCACCTGCAGATCTGTTTCCTGTATTCCCAAATGAGAATCAACCACAAAACACTCCACCGAAAGTTCTCTTTCCACCACCAGCAAACACTCCACCAGCAAACATACCTGATCTTGTGGAATTTTTTCCGAAATTTTTTGAGAAATTAAAAAAAAAAAAAAAAAAAAAAAATCCTTTTATATCCTTTGTACAGATATTTGTCTTTTTTATTTTAACTTTATCCCTATATTATAATGAAAGACAACTAATTCTCATTGTTTCATTTTTGTTTTTGCATCAATTAAGTTAGTTGATGTTTGTTTATCGAGAGGCTTTAAGTCTAAATTTGATTTGAAAATGTAAATTCGTGATTGAAAAGTTTAAATCTGATTCTCTCTTAATCTGAATAAATGATTGAGAAGTCTGAATTTGACTCAAAACTATTTGTTTTTGTAAAAATGTCTGAATGTATTAAACAATCAATTTTTACAGTGCAAATATAAAATGATTGCATTCACGCGAAAATAAACCTTATAAACAAATTTTATAATATAATCAGTTAAAAGTTAAAAGTACTTTAAACAAAACACACCATCTCATGCTTATTTGACAAAAATAAAATATCAGAGTTTAGATTGGACTTGTAACACCCTAACCCGAGAAGGGCTAAAGTGTAACATTATGTAGTTGATGAGGCAAAAAGTGTACCGCTTTAAAGGGTCATTTAAGCCCGAATTCGAGATTATTTGATCAATTATTGCCCAAAATCGTTCCTTTTGTCATTTTAAGTACTTTTGGGGAGAAATCTGGAAAAGGAAGCATTTTGGATGTTTTTTGGAGCATAAAAGTGAAGAAAACGGCAAAGTCTCAAAATTCCTTGCTGGAACAGTACCTGACGACGTCAAGGGTTTACTAGTGACGGCGTCAAGAGTAACAAAAGAGGTGGATGTGGAAATTATAATGTGACGGCCCAGAGTGTTTTCTTTGATATTGGCCTGACCGCGTCACCAAGGCCGTCAGGGTCCAAATACATGTGACGGCCCAGAATTATTCCTACATGACGGCGTCAGAAGTGGATCTAGGCAATACGAATTTCAACTTGATGGCGAGTTGACGACGCCAGAGGTTAACACATGACGCCGTCAGGATGCATAGTCTATATATATTTTTCCAATTTTTCATTGTAATGTGTGGAACTTTTGGGGAACACGTTATGTAAAAACCCTAGGTCGAATTTCATGCATATTGAAGGGGTTTCAAACCCTTCTTTCTTCCATGTTTGAATAAAGATAAGTACTTCAATAATCATTCAATATGTTTATGTATTGTTTGATTCTATCTTATGTGTATCTTTCTTTTAACATGTTAGGCTAGGGCTTTTATTGTGTTTGCTTAAATGTAGTGAAACCTAGATGTTGATTATGGGTTGATTGTTTGTTTATAATTGTTACGGATGATTATATTCGATGTTAGGCTTAAGAAAACTGGCAGACTTCCATTGGTAACTTGCTTGAACGTCTTAAGAAACATGATCGGAGGTGTACAACGATTTTTGGTTGTATTTAATGCATACGTGAATTTTAATGATCCCATGTTAGAAGCTTTTAACGGCTCGACAGAGGAGTGAAGTAGGATCTTATAGAGTTAGGGAATATTGTACACGGCCCTACGACCGGTATTAAGGAATATAACCCGTCATCCATGCAATTGTAACAAGCTAATCAACCGGTAAAAGATATATAGGGAGTAATGAAATCTAAGTAAACACAACTTTACTCATTATTGTTTCCACCACATTAGTATATTAGCTTTATTTTCATTTATTTTATTTTATTTTGATTGCATTAGTAGTTAATTGGGTTAGTTGGCTAGCAACTAATTCCGCCCACTCCTTCAAAACCCGAGATTTTATTTGCTTTCATAAAATATAAAAAATACAAAAAGAATCATCCCTCACCTCTAGACCTAGTTTAGTAGGCTTTCTAATCCTAGCGACACTATTCCTGAGTTGAACGATCAATCCCCCGGTACTTGTCACTATACTATACTACAATGATCAGGTACACTGCCTGGTAGGGTTGTATGTTTCTCAAGATCCCTTGAGAGGTAAAACCTGTTGCGAGGGCGCAATTCCCACGTATCAGTAGTCAAATCGGAACCCAAGTCAAACGGAGATACATTTCCATACAAAGCTTACAAAGGTTTACAAGGAAAACACCAAACAAAATACAAGATACAAGAAGGGAAACAACATACTAAGCCCAAAACATAAGATACTAAGCTCAAACATAACAACTTCTAAATATCTCTAAGTCCAGCAAGTATCTAACAGGGTGAAGTCTTCTAATCCCAAAAGCAAACAAACTCTTCAATCCAATACCCGGCTTCCTACTAAACCTGCCGCATGAGAAAAGAAATGCGGCTGAGCTTACAAAGCGCAGTGAACAGATATGTACGGATAAACAAGCAAAACAGAGAAACGATATAAATGAGATACAATAAATAGAGTCAAGAGAATCATAAGAAGTACAAGGAAAAAGGGTAGGATAGATGGTTAAGGCATGAGGTTAGTGTATAAGGTATGAGGTGTAGGTATCAATATATTTACCCCAGGCCAAACAATCATCCAATCCAATCCAATAGTAGCCCAATACGGAGTGATTAACTCCCAAAATGTGAGGGGTTGCAATGCACGTACACCCAGTCACCAAACAAATGTAGCATGTAGTCAATATAGTAGTCTCAATCAAACAATCAATCAATCAAATCTAGGATGCATCCATACGACCCTGCAGGCCAATCATAAGCATAGCAGTAGTTGATAACAAAATCAGGGATGGTGTGGTACATCTCTCCAACCACACTAGAGTACATAACATTGGTGCATCAATGCTATGTTTGTGGTTACTCCACAACAAGTAATACATGGGTAAATACTGAAGGGTCAAAGGTAACCAAGGTTCAAATCAAAGTCGATATCAATATCAGGGTCAAATAATCTAGGTTCAAATCCAAAGTTCAATATCAGGGTTCCCGTGGTAATAGTGCCAATGCCAAAGGTTTCAAATCAGTAGGGTTCAATATCCAAGATCCAATATCCCATGGTTCATAGTCAAAGGGTCAAAATAAAGGTTTAAAACAATAGTTCAATTTAGCAGGTTCACATTAATTGTTTCAAAAGGCTCGTAGTATAATCCAATTAAAAGGGTTATTACAAAGGTTCATTTAAGAAGGAGTTTTCCAAAAGACAGTATTTATAAAGGTAATCTTTAATGAAAGTTTTCTCAAAGTATCCTTTAAAAGTAGTCTTTATGAAATTATAAAATCCCAAATGAAAGTGGTCTTAAATTGTGTTAGAATTGTTGTTATAAAATAGTTTCTCCTTTCAAACATTTCCATATCAAAATTACGAAAAGTTCTCACATCCTGTTAATATGTCCCAAAAGAACCTCCAAGGTTTCAAAAGGTCCAATTACTAAGGTTACAAAAGGTCAACGAGCGGTTTAGGTCAATATCATCATGAGGGTTCAAACCAATGCCAATAGGATCCCAATACCACGAAGCACTTCAACCTCAGGGCCAAAGTACAAAGGTTCACACAAATCAAAGGTTTAAATATCAATGGCAGGTCACATATCAAATGCTCAAATATCATAAGATAGATCAAATGGGAAAGCCTAACATAAAGGCTCAGAGTCATGTGATAAGATCATAGCAATGCAGTCAAAGATAGGAAGACAATTCATAAGAAACCTTTACTGAAAAGGTCGGAATATCTGTACCTTAACCCGATGACAAAGCAAAATAATGGAAAAGACCAAACGGAAATGGAAACCATTCCTTCTTCACAGGACCTAGATGAATTAGAAATCGAGAATTATTCAACAGTTCATTTTAGTCATATTACTTGGTTTTAGGTTATCCTTCCATATTTAGCAGGTTTTTATTTTAGATAGCTTTCCAGATTTAGTGACTTTCCATATTTTAGGGTTTCAAATGAAAATATGCCACAGTTAAGGGTCTATTATGCAGATATCACAAGTTTTCACATTTTACACAAATTATACATAAGTTAACAATATCAAACCCTCAAGTTTACAAATATTTCACTTAAAACCCTTAACTTTCAAAAGTTACAAAACAAGTCCTTATACTTATTTAAATCACAAAAATTACCATAATAATTTCATATAAGTACATATATCTTTAATTATCAGAATTTACACCATTTACCCTATACTTTAATTAATATACGAATTCACCCTCAAGTTTCCAATAATTACATTTTAAACCCTTATTTTTAAATAATTACATTTTATATCCTTAAATTATCCAAATTGCAAACAAATACCTTTTTAATTATTAAAATTACACTCTTAGCCCTCCAATATTATTTACATACGAAATAACCCTTATATTTATCAGAAATTAAAAAACTAACCCTTATATTACCATTATATACAAATCGTATATATATAAATATACAATTTATAATTTAAACATTTTAATGTCAAAACATACCCATTTAGCCCTTGTACTAATTTTATCCTATTTACCCCTGATCTTTTATGATTTCCAAAACATTTCCTCAAGTTTAATAATTTACAAAACATCCCCTCCTATTTTCAAAACTCCATACGGTTTATAATCAAATCCTAATTCACAAACCCTAATTTTCCCACAATCATTCAATCATTATTACACTTCCATTTATCATTAATTACAACATGCAAAACCCCAAAAACCCTAACTCTAATTATTTTGCCCCATTTTTATTTATTTACGATCGGATGGAAAAGAAACAAGCCCAAACAAATCATACAAGCTTTGAATAATTTATGTAACATTTTATTAGTGTTCTATTATCATAATAACATGTTAAAAAATATAAACAAGCCACAGAAAAATCGTATATAGCATAAAATCGTTTTACACGTTTTTAGGGTTTTGGTTTTCTTTAATTTGTATCACTTACAATTTAATGCATGGATCATTTTTATCATTTTATAGTGATAATATAGAGTTGAAAGAGTGATATAAAAATACTATAATGTCACAATTCGAAGGGAGCAAAGACTTGTGATTGTTCTTCTCTCGGATGGAAAATACGACACAAATAAATCCCCAAAGTCTACCCCGATCTCTCCACGACCTATCTAGTATTTTTCCCACCTCTTATGGGCTAAAAAACGTACAAGAAAAATGGTGATTGCCTCTGGAAAATATTTTGCCGCCGGTGATGGTTTTTGAGAGAGTTTAGGTTTTTTTTTTTTATTTATAAAAATGATAGATGTGATTCTAAAATTATATAGACTATTTTGGGGGTTGATTGGCCTATAATTTGGGCTGATATAAAGAGTCAAATCAGAGAAAATGGTTTCCAAATATATCTTGTTCATATCTTAATTTTAAATAATATGTACCATGTTTTAAATTCATTTTGGACTTGTTAAATGTTTTTAGGCATGTACAAATTTTATTATAAGTTCTAAATAATTCAAATGTTCCAAAAAATTTTAATATTTATCATTTGGTACAAAATTCCAAGTGTTTGGGATTTATTTGGTATTTTACTTGGGCTTTTATTGAGTTTTAAAATTAAAAGGGCATTTTGGTCATTTTACACATTCGGTAATTTTGGGTTTTACAAGACTTTTCCAAATGATTTACTAAATGGGTGGTGTTAGAGTTCAGATGCTAAACTGAATTCTTCAATTGGAACAAAAAACGAATGATCACATATCATCTTATACATTCTTTATCTATCAAAACATATATGATGCTTTTATTTAATACTTAATACGAAAGACAAAGGTGAAACAATAAAAAAAATATTAAAAAAGGAAAATAAAAAGAAAATGTAAGCAAAAGGGGGAAAAAGACATTAACCGGTGTTAAGACACCCCCTCTCTGTCTAGTTCAATAAGAGGTTATGCCTCTTACTGACTCTTAATGGTCAGAAAAAACAAATGCTCTTAACATCGATTGGCTCTTACCACCTCTTAATGACATGAAAAAAACAAACACTCTATTTTAGCCAAACATCTAACCACTTCTGAATGAATCATTTTAAGAGATTGTTAAGAGCTATTTTTGAAAAAACAAACACCACGTTAATTTGAAAAAACAAACATCATGTGGAAACTAGAAGGGGGGTTGAATAGTTTACCGGTTTTAACTTGATTTTATTTGAAAACTTTTACGTGTAATCGACAATTAAGACTTACCAAACAGTAAATAATATGCAAGAATAAAAGTAAGAATACAATACAATGATGTATAAACTTTACTAGTTTACACTATGCTATGCTTGACAAGTCTTGCAACGTTGTGTTGAAGCTTGTAAGTTCGTGATCTTCTTGCTACAAAGAAAGACTCACAAATATGAAAGTGTACTGAGTTAGAAGTGAAGTATATGCAGTATATTATGATAGTGAGGGTTGCTATTTATAGGCCAACTTCCAGATCAACCCACGGATACGGCGGAACCAATGCTTTGGTTCCGTCCGTTGTATCTGAGGGTTCCGCCAGAAGCCCTGACAGAATCCTGCACAAGATAAACAAAATCTAACACAATATTCTCAAGATGAGATCTTGAGTATGAATCTATACAAAATAAAACATGTTTCTTACACACATGTTTCCTTGAAGGGACATGTGTGATGCAAGGAATGATGTAAGTATACATATGATTTCTAATTTTGGATATTCTTAAAAAAGAAAGTATACTTGTAAAGGAGTTTATGTATAAACTTAAAAATGTTTGTTTGAGATGTTAGCAAGTAAATGATTTACCAAAAAGAGTTTGCTTGCTTATATTCTAATAAGACATACTATTTAGAAAACTTGCTAAATATACTTATAAGACATTTTTAACACATGAACTTAAACTAAAATATACTTGATTAGAAATCACTTTATGAAAACATGTAAATGTAGTTTGAGTGAAGTTAAGTAAAAGACTTTTAAACTGTATTTACGATTTGCCAAAAATAAACTTTACCTTTTGTAGTTAACAAAACTAAGAAAGATCATAAAATATAAATAACGTTTTTAGGCGATATTTGTATTAACACATCACATTAAGAGGCTGTTAAGAGATACTAATTTAACACTCAAAGTAATCTAAGAACCTTTTCTGCATGACCAAACCATGTATTTATAACATTAATTGTTAACATTACAGACACATAGTTATCAGCCACATAGACAAGACACTACTATCTCAATGTGGACATCTAAAAAGCTCATTAATCCCGTGTTGAGTAAATAATATAGACAAACGAAACTCCTCATAAGAAATTTTTATAAAAAATTTACCACACATAATTTGGCTATTCACTTATAAATATGAAACAGATACAAGGAAAAGTACAACATGCAATCGCTGCTAGAAGTCTGCAAATACCGAAACAAAGATCCTAGATAGAGAGAATCTAAGGAATGCATATCCTTCGTTAGTGCTACTCCAACAAAACCCATATAGCCACAAAGTCAGCTCACACTAATATCATATGCAAAATTCCTAAACTTATATCTCGAGCTTTTTTCCTACTTGAATCTGTAGTCAAAAGTAGTTCAGATTTAGACATTTTATTAAAATCATCTTAACAATCTTCAAAATTAAAATTCATTACAGTCATATAAGATTTTCTCACACATAGTAAGGTCTGCTTGGTATTGTATTTTAGAGAATGCTTAGGTTTGCTTGAGTCAATTTTAACAGTTGTTGATCTGTTTCACATTTCGCTTACTTTCACACTACTATTGCTTCTATAATTTTTATCTAACTGCACTTTCAAACGGTTATAGGGTGTCAGATTAATGTGTGAAGGAACAATAATCAATATCAATAGATCAAGAGACTGGTACTACACATCATGCACCTTGTATAAAAAAATGTCAGAAACGACAACGATTATTTTGAGTGTGTAGATCTTGAACCACAACCCGAAGCCACCTACATGTAACATTCTAACAAACTACACGACATATTGATAAAAAAATCTAATCCCCACACTTGGAGTATTACCGCTAAACATACAAATACAATTACACAAAGCTAAACATACAAATACAATTACAAAGACTTTGTGTCAAACCAATCAGCAACAACACTGCTCAACTTTTTTACTCCGGCTGCCAATACCATCATCGGACATGAATACTTCAAATTAGTTCAGCTGCTTAAAACACCTAATCCTCAACAAATCCCAACATGGATATTGGCAATCGAAGGGTAGAAACACACATTTCAGTTCCATTTCAATACCTCAAGCAAAACAGGAGCAATTGACTTCACCCTAGATGATGACTTAGATAAAACTTCTGAAGCTCAAGATGGAAATGTGGATCCGCTTTCGTTGGAGAACCTATATCTTACATGCGGTAATGAAGGTTAGGACACTATTTACTGCTTCAAAAGAAATGTAAGTTTCCCTGAGTTTTTAACACATGTTACTATTTCCAAAAACTTAGGGACACCACCATCACCACATTCAGGAAAAGATCAAGATGCTAAAAAAAGAATCTTGGGGAATGAAATGAGCAACAAATCAGAAAAAAGCCACTTTTCCAAACCCAACAAATGAAGCAAAGAAGAAAAAGTCGGACTAACGGAAAGGCAACCGGTCCACCTCCAAGAAATGGCAGCCGATCAATCTTCTAACCTTTTGTAACTAAACACTGAACTACTGCCACCATATCTATTCCAGCTTTATGTAACTCTTAGCTAAAGTATTTTGGGCCAACGTAACAATAGAGGCAATAAATATTTTGTAACTAAACAATAACTGTAAGCTCTTTAACTATTTATCTAACTAGGTTTTTCTATTTACATGATTCCATGTTCCTTCTATAATTTTTATCCAACTACACTTTTAAGTAGTTATAGGAACTTAGACTGGCCTCTAGATTTTTTAGATGTTAAGCTGATGAAGTACATCAACATCATCACATTATATAAGTATTTCTTGACTACTCGACGTCCACAACGATTACATGCAACTATGCAATTTGCTCAAAAACTACATTGTGTATAAGTAACAAAATAGCAACTTTAGGCAGTCATTGTACAACCGTATGAATTTACATGTAACCAAACCTTAACGCTTTACAATAACGGTTTACAATTATGGCATATATTTTATATATTACGTATGTATTTAAGCTAAACACGATTCATTAACAATACTACATATAACATCGACATAAAAACACAAAACAAAAGATTCACAAAGCAAACCACATCCAACGATCTTCTAAGGTTATGAGACATTCTTTGACCATTTGAATTGTAATGGCTACCATTTTATTCTTGGTTTCCCTATATACGACTATCCAGATTAACCAAAAAGAATGCAAGTTTTAGATCACTTAATCACTCTTTCCGTAAGAGAAAAATATTGGTGTAAATATACGTAAATAAACAAGAAATAGATAAACAAGTTAATTCATTGATAAACAAATATATACAACTATACAAACCCAAGACAAAAAACATCCCTTAACCACTTACAACACAACACCAAAAACTCAAACCTAAACAGCAACCCACCTACATACGCCTAATCTTCACAACAAAAGCAATTTTTTCGTACACATGAGAGTGTGTTTCATTAATCAACTTCATAATACCTGTAGCCTCCTCCATCTCACGATCCTGGATCACGCTAAAATATGCTACACCTTCTACGACAACCACAAATTAACCCACACAACCTTCGCATCTCCTTTATAAGCTTCTGCCTTTGTCATTTATCTGTTGACAAAGCTTCGTTAGCTCTTTGGCCACCTTCTAATCTTTGGCAATCTCCCTTTCCATAGATTGGTAGGATGAATTGGGAAGAAGATATATTAATGTTTTTGTAGTTTGATCATTATTTATTTATTTATTTATTTTTTTAAAGTAATTACATTTTTTTAATTTAGTTTGTTAAAAAAATGTAATTTTGTTTTTTATTTGATATTCCGCATGTTTTATAAACTTATGTTTTTTTTTAAGTATTTGTAATTTGTATTTTTAAGTATTAGATTATTTAATGAATGAAATTATTGAGGGTAGAATTTTGTGTTATGATTACGGGGTGTTTTTTGGTGTTATGTTATTTGTTGTTGAAATGATGTTGCGCTGATGTAGCGGTGAAAATGATGTTAACTTGAGTTATTACTCCCTACGCTCTAACACTATGTTCTTGAGTGTAATTTAGGAGGTAAAGTGGAAGCAAAGTAAAGAAACTAAATTTAGTTTGTGTTCTTGAGATTTTTTTAAATAGAAGGGGAAATGAATGTGAAAGGAAATGGTATGTTTTTAGCCCCACAACTTTAATCTTAAAAATGAGATGAAAGTGAAAGAAAACAATAATCAACATTTAAATTATCAAATAGTCCTTGTTAAGTTTTATTACGATATACAAGTAAGAATAAATCATGAGAACACTATAATAAAAATGTCACATTTTTTTCTTTCACTCCTTTTATAATTTTTCATCTTGAGAACACACCTATATAAATAATTTTCAATTGCTTCTTTCTTACATTAATTCTTTACTTTAGATTTTAACACTTTGCTTTCCTTTTTAAAAAATTCTTGAAAACACAGTGTTAAGTAACATAGATTTACAATTTGAGACGGTGGGAGGATTATATTTGAAATTTTGAATAATATATTACATGCTCACCATGTGTGAAATGCTTCAATTTTCTTCAAGTCATACACTCACCGAATCCCTCTAAAGTACAACGCTGGTACAAGAAGTTTCCTTTGCTTCTCGTTTGTTTGACCAAATATTAAATAAACTTGCATAATGCTAAAATAACCATATATATACACCTTTTTTTTTAACAGCTTATACACTTAATCTCTCGGTTAGTTTATTTTTGATTTCGACTAACACACAGTAAAAATAAGTAAACAAACATGCCAACAGGGATCAGTTTTACATATTTAATTTCAGGTATAGTAACTTTACCATATTGTAACAGCAATAATTTCTTAAGTCTACTAAGCTAATTAAATTGAAAAAAGGACTCAGCCCTTAAAACGCGGAAACATTTGAATACAATATTATCCAACGTTGATTTTGGACCCAAAAACATAACCATCTAGAAACTTTTGATTTTTGAGACACTATATAAACAAGTGGCTCACCAAGCATATATCATCAACTCTTCTCATTCTTTCACATATATTTCATTGCACCATTACACAAAATGGCTATGTCGAGAACTGCTATTGTTATACTGAGTGTTCTTCTTGTATCGTTTCTCGTTAGTGTCGAATCCCAACAATTTGGAAGAAGGTTGTCACAACGCTCTTTAGGACTAAGAAAAGAAAAACTTAGTCATTTTCGAATCTACTTCCATGACATAGTTGCTGGCCCTAATGCTACGGCTATTAGGATTGTCGAAGCCACTAGAACCAACCGCACTGCAGCGACTGGTTTTGGTGACATCACCATGATCGATAATCCATTGACCATGGGCCCAGAACGAACTTCCAAGCTCGTTGGTAGAGCACAAGGGATATATACTTCTGCTAGCATTAACCAAATGGGCTTGTTGATGGCTATGAACTATGTCTTTGTTGAAGGGAAATATAATGGTAGCTCATTGAGTATTTTGGGCCGAAATGCAGTGATGTCGACTGTGAGAGAGATGCCGATCGT
This sequence comes from Artemisia argyi, assembly GCA_030686995.1. Lineage (NCBI taxonomy): Eukaryota > Viridiplantae > Streptophyta > Magnoliopsida > Asterales > Asteraceae > Artemisia > Artemisia argyi. The sequence continues at coordinate 39,838,274 of CM060693.1, read as the reverse complement.
TGGAGGAAGTGGGCTATTTCGATTTGCTCGTGGTTACGCTGAAGCTAGAACTCATACTTTTAATATGAATAATGGCGATGCTGTTGTCGAGTTCAATCTATATGTTCTCCATTACTAATTACATGCATGTTGAACAAGTTATGATTTTGTATACGAGATTATATGATAAGTTTTGATTATTTTGTTCCATTGATATGATATTGTTGCTTCAGAGCTCTAAAATTAGTGTACATGCTATCAAAATATGCTTTATCATCAGTTATCCTTTAAACATACTCAAATATGGAGCCAATGTGGCACTATCAAAATGAATACTTGTTTTTAGACAGATTAATTCATATGTTATGAAAATTGTGGACGTTTGATTAGTACTACATGTACGGAGTATTAGTCTAACACATTGACAGAAGCATATTGACAATTGCCTAGTTCGATCTACCAACAACATGCATGACAGATTGATTAATAAAATAGATTGTAAATTTACAAACAATTATATGGTTGAATAAAAAACGGATAATTGTTTTAAAATGTAACGAACTTGCCACGTTTTACAATGTTGTGTATGTTGTTTTTAATTTTACCAAATAATGTTAATAATTGCCTAATCAGTCTATTGTGTATAAAATATAAAGCAACATACACAACATTGTAAAACGTGACAAATTCATTACATTTTCAAACAATTATTCCCTTTGTGTTATTCTAATATAATAAAAGGAATAATTGTTTGAAAATGTAATGAACTTGACACATTTTACAATGTTGTGTATATTTTACTAAATAATGTACACAATAGATTGATTAGGCAATTATTTGCATTATTTTATAAAATTAAAAGCAACATACATAACATTGTAAAACGTGATAAGTTCGTTACATTTTCAAACAATTATCCCTATAAAAACTTCCACGAATTACAAACTTTCTTGGGCGAAAGGTGTAAAAAGGAAGATGTTCTTCATAAAAGTTGACTTTGAAAAAGCATTCGACTCGCAAAATTGGTCCTTTTTGGAATCTATCATGACTCAAATGGGTTTTAGTGCAAAGTGGAGAAATTGGATAAACGCTTGCCTTAATTCGGCATATGCCTCGGTATTGGTCAATGGCTCTCCCACCCCGGAATTCAAAGTTGAAAAAGGTTTTCGACAAGGTGACCCTCTTTCCTCGTTTCTATTTATTATTGCAATAGAAGCTTTAAATGTGGCTCTTGAGGAAGCAAAATCTAGACACCTTTTTCTGGGTATTGAAGTTGGGAGAAATAAGATTCATATATCTTATCTTCAATTCGCGGACGACGCTATTATATTTGGGGAATGGTCTCTAACTAATGTTAGGAACTTGTCACGAATACTCACTTGTTTCCACCTTGCCTCCGGTCTCAAAGTTAACTTTAATAAGAGCAAGTTATTTGGTATTGGTATTTCTAATAGTGAACTTCTCTCCCTCGCCTCGTCGATAAGCTGTCAACCATCCCAATTCCCTTGTACATATCTTGGGCTTCCCATTGGTGCAAATATGTCAAGAAGTTCTAGTTGGTCCCCTGTTATTGATTGATTTCACAATAGGCTATCTATGTGGAAAGCAAATTCACTTTCTTTTGGAGGTAGACTAACACTCATCAAAGCCGTCCTTGGTAGCATTGGGGTCTATTCCTTTTCCATCTTCAAAGCTCCAAAAGTAATAATCAACAAGCTCGAAAGTATTAGGAGAAAGTTCTTTTTTTTTTGAGGGGGGGGGGGGGGGGGACGTCAGATATCAATAAAATCCCTTGGATAGTGTGGGACAAGGTCATTGCTTTGTTAAATAATGGTGGACTTAACATCGGAAGTTTGAAGGTCAGTAACCAAAGTATGCTAGCTAAATGGTGGTAGAGATTTACTACAGAAAACAATTCCCTGTGGTGCAACGTAATCAAATCTATTCACGGTCCGCATGGTGGGCTCCATGACGCTTCGTCAATCCGTTGTCCTTGGTACAAGATTGCTAAACTTAATAGGGAGTTAAATGATATTGACATTAATCTTCACTCCCTCTTTAAGGTAAAGATTGGTAATGGTCAATCAGCACGTATTTGGAGCGACACTTGGGTTGGTAACTCTCCTCTTAGTGATTATTTTCCAAGGTTATTTCGTATCGAAACAAATCCAAATTATAGAGTGTGTGATCGAGTCCCATCTACTGTTCTGCTAAGTGTTGACACTTCTATGACAACTGATACTCAAATGGGCCTGCTCTTAATCGACCTGGGCAAAGTTTGGATTCAAATGAAGTAGGCCATGTTGGCCAAATAAATCTTTCATGCTTGCAATTCCATTGGTAATGGCGTAGACCATTAAGGTCTCAAGATGTCACAGAGTTAGAAGAACTTCAAAGCCTCCTTTCAAATTTCCACAACCTCTCTACTGATCAAGATCGTTGTGACTCCTTGATTGATAATTCAAGGTTATTCTCGGTGAAAGGTATGCGGTCTCTTATTACAAATTCTTCTATTCAAATCCAATCTGCTCCAACTAGATGGAATAAGCTAATACCCATTAAAGTCAACATTTCTACATGGAGAATGGAAAATAAAAGAATCCCAACGAGTGTAAACTTAGATAATAAAGGAATTGACCTTGACTCGGTAAGATGCCCAGTTTGTGATGATAATGTTGAGACCAAAGATCATATTCTGGTGAATTGCATTGTTTCAATCTCGGTGTGGAAAGATGTCCTCAATTGGTGGAATATCCGTAATAAGCAACCAAACAACCTCAATGACGTGTTGTCCCTCTCAAGTTGTTTAACCTTTTCTCCCACTCTCACCACTGTTTTTTAAGCCGTCATCCAATCCACGCTTTGGATCCTATGGCGTTTTAGAAATGAGTCAACCTTTGCGGCTAAAAGACCAAACAAAAGTCTTATTCTAAATGATATAAAGCAATTCACATACACTTGGATCTCTAATAGACTTCGTAATATGTCTATTAATTGGACAGAGTGACTTTTTAATCCTTGTAACGCTCTATCCTATCGTTTGTAATTGTTTGTGCCTAGCTTCTCGCTAGTTTTTAGTATACCGCCATTCAAAAAAAAATGTTATTTTCAAATATGTCATTGTTCATTTATTTTTTCAGTTTTCTTTTCATGGACTAATGTAAACAAAAATTGCAAAAGATAATGATGTATATTTTTAAAAAGTCGTATTTTCTATGCTAATAAGGAGTCAGCATGACCCCCAAAACATCTATTCACACCTCATCCGAGTGGAAATTAAAGTACGTAAGGCCGCCATCATTGATTTTTCGTTTGTGATTGTAAGCATTAAACCGAGTCAACTGTATTTTAAGTTTTATGATCAAAGGAATAAGATAGGATTTGGTACTTTTAGCTACATGTTTTGCTAAAAAAAAGCTACATGTTGTACTCCTTCCGTTTTAAATTTATTGTCATGAGTGAGAAATCACAAAGTTTAACAAAAGTGGGGGCACTTTAATTTTCAGCCACTAAAATAGAATATTCTTCTACTAGATTCTCTAGTTTTTACTTAATAAAGAAAGTGGACAATTATTTTGAGACATCCTAAAATGGAAATATGGATAATAAATTTGAGACGGAGGTAGTAATAGTTTTATAACCCGTACATGTATGGGGTTTGGGCTAATAGTATAACGAGAGTAATAATATTTTAATAACAAAAATTCAAGCATATAGTGTAATGAGTACAAAACAAAGCTTATATTTTCATTAACTTATTTTTTCAAAAAATAAATATAATATTTTTATAATCTTATGTTACAAATATGCATTTTTATACGATCTAATAAAGGACTTGGCCCTGAAAACACGGAAATATTTGAATGCCATGTTCTCCAACGTTGATTTTGGACCCAAAAGCATAACCATCTAGAAACTTTTGGTTTTTGACACTATATAAACAAGTGCCTAACCAAGCATATATCATCAACTCTTCTCATTCTTTCATATATCTTCCATTGCATCTTAATACACAAAATGGCTATGTCGAGAACCGCTATTGTTATATTGAGTGTTCTTCTTGTATCATTTCTTGTTAGTGTCGAATCCCAACAATTTGGAAGAAGGTTGTCGCAACGCTCTTTAGGACTAAGAAAAGAAAAACTAAGTCATTTTCGAATCTATTTCCATGACATAGTTGCTGGCCCTAACGCTACTGCTATTAGGATCGTTGAAGCCACCAGAACCAACCGCACTGCAGCGACTGGTTTTGGTGACATCACTATGATCGATAATCCATTGACAATGGGCCCAGAACGAACTTCCAAGCTTGTGGGTAGAGCACAAGGGATATATACTTCTGCTAGCATTAACCAAATGGGCTTGTTGATGGCAATGAACTATGTGTTTGTTGAAGGGAAATATAATGGTAGCTCTTTGAGTATTTTGGGCCGAAATGCAGTGATGTCGACTGTGAGAGAGATGCCGATCGTTGGAGGAAGTGGGCTATTTCGATTTGCTCGTGGTTATGCTGAAGCGAGAACTCATACTTTTAACATGAACAACGGCGATGCTGTTGTCGAGTTTAATCTCTACGTTCTCCATTACTGATTACGTGATTATGTGCATATATTCTTTTAAAATTTTGTTTTGTTTTTCATATTGTTAAAGTTGTGATTTCGTACTTAATAAGATTTGATTATCAATTTCGTTTCATTGATATTGTTGCTTCATATATAAAAAGTTGTGATTGTTTCGCTTATGATATTACGAAGGTTGTGTTTCAATGTTTGATTAGTACTACATGTACGGAGTATTAGAGCACTAGGTGCGGATGAAGAGCTTCATCTTTTCATTCTGGCCCCACGTGTGTCACATCACCCAACACATCTTCACAGCTAATCCCTTCTCACCAAACAACTAACCTCAACTTCTTCATTTGGGCCCACCACTTACAACTTGTCAAACCATTTGCCTCACTATGCCTACGAAGAAGTAACCAACGATGAGGAACAGCGAGGGTCACACGGTGTAGCGGCGAGAAACGGCTCGCCGTTGAGCCTCCACGTAGGAACGGCGAGGGTGTTCAGTTTTCCTACACCTAGTGCTCTTAGTTTAACACAACAATGACAAAAGCCTATTGACAATTGCCTAGTTCTACCAACAACATGCATAACAGATCTTTAATTGTCTTTCATTGATAATAAGAGAGATTACATAGAAAGTAGATCCAAAAATAAATCTACCCATAAATTACTCATACAAATAAGAAAACGTGAATCTTCTAACAACTCTATCATTTTCCTTAACTTCTCGCTTCCGCGTTTCAACGTCCCGAACAATTTTACTAAGAAGGGCAATCGCCAATGTTTCCTGGTTGTAGAGGGGCAGTGGCCTTGAATGTGAAACCGTAGAAAGCAAAAGAGAGGGGAACGAAAGGAAAGGAGAAGGAAACAGAGAGATAGATAGATTGCAAGCCATAAAGAGGAAAGGATAGGAAAGAGAGGGAAGAAAACCTGAATCATCTAACAACTCTATCCTATTCTCTAGCTTCTCGCTTCCGCGCTTCGACGTCCCAAACAATTTCACTAAGAAGGGCAATCGCCAATGTTTCCTGTTGATATAAATAATGTCTAAAAACATTATTAACATATATCGATATCTCTATGTTTTGATGATTACAAAACGTAAACTCATTGAACTACAAATTATGACGTAAACAAGTATTTAGTCGTAAATATTTGCTTTAGCATCCATATCACTTAAGGTATGAATAAACAAAGTGTCTAATGCATTTTATGATCAAAGGAATTTTTATTTTTACAAACCTTACATTTTATTAAAATGGGACAAACATTTCTAAACTTATACAAAACATTTTTGTATTTATAAGAAATGTTTTATTCAAAATAAACATTTTGAATTCAAATTTCTACCCAAAAAATGGCCACATTCTTCAGGAAAAATCTCCCCCACAAAAGACAAAAAATCTGAAGAAAATTTTTTTTTTCTTAGGCGGCCCCCTTAATTATACTAGGCGGTCCCCTTAATAATTAAGGGGACCGACACACAATTAAGGGGACCGGCCACGCTCCCTGTCAGATTTTGTCAGAAATTTTTTCCTATAAATACCACCTCAAACCTGGAATTTTTCTCACCTCTTTGCACAAATATTTTCAGATCCAATTCTCTCTAAACATCCTTCTAAAACCCTTTGATCATAAGATTATTAATCTTTGTTTCAAGTGATCCAATCTTTCATCCTCTCAAGTGCAAGAGAAGAATACTTCTATCCCCCAAGACAAGAAGTATTACAACTTGTTGTGATCTCCACATCCAAGTTGTTGGTGCATCATCAAGAATATTTACATATACCTTTGTGTAGTGTGTTGTGAATATTTGTTTGTAGATAGTTGTGCTAGATATAGATTGTGTGATTAGTTAGTAGCTTGGTGTGAAGAAGAAAAGTTAGGAGCTAGATTGGTGTGAAGAAGATAGGTGTGGAGTAGTTAGTTGTGAAGTAATTAACTTGAAGAAGGTGTGTAGAAGTTGTGACTTAGGTGTGAAGAAGTTGTGGTGTGAATATTGGTGTGTAGATTGGTGTGTAAATTGGTGTGTAAATCGGTGTGTAAATTGGTGTGTAAGGTTTTCTCCGCCATAAGGGAGCTTGTTGATATAGTGAAGAAAACTCTCGAGTAGGTGACTCGGGGAGTGGAGTAGGGCAAGGAAGGTGTCCTTGTAGCCGAACCACTATAAATGTTTTGTCTCCCGGTTTGATCTTTCCATCTCTTACTTATTTTCTTGCTTATATTGTTATTACTTTCGTAGACGTAAAAGTATATATATATATATATAGTTGCTCATATAGTGCTAGTGTTAGAAGTACATAAAGATCAAACAAAAGTTTCATCCACAAAACTAAGTCTTTACAATCAAACTAGAAAGACAACATACATATAATTGATCATTTCGATCAAGTATAGTTTTCATACAAAATATAACTAAGGATTATAAAATAAACGATTACGTACTTATCTCTCGTATATATATATAATTGTTTATATTATACATGTGTTGATTTCACATACTTAGCTTACATTATTATTATTGTTCATACTTAGATATAGTGTTTCATATTGTTCAAGATTTGAGTTCACATAAGATTGAATCAAAGTTTTAAAAGCAAACAAGGTTTTAAAACTAAACCAAATTTTCATAATAAAATTAAAAAGACGTAAAACTATTCAACCCCCCCATTCTAGTTTTCCACAATTGGTATCAGGAGCCACGTCTAGCAAGATTTTTAAAATATATTGTATTTTAAAACTTGTAACGATCTATGGAATCTGAAAAATATTTAGAAGGGCAATCTATGCAAAGACCACCACTATTTGAAAGTGATGGATTTTTATATTGGAAAAATCGATTCGAAACTTATGTGAAATCAAAGGATCTAGATCTTTGGCATGTTATTACCTTTGGTGATTTTCCTCCTATTCAATATAATTTTGAAACTAAAATGGATGAAATTATATCTTTTGAAAAACAAAATGATGATTTGAAAAAGAAACTAGCAAAAAATAATGAGGCTAAAATGGTTATTTATAATGCGTTACCACGCAAAGAATATGAAAGAATTTTTATGTGTAAAACCGCAAAAGAAATTTGGGATTCTTTACTAATCACTCACCAAGGTAATAGTCAAGTTAAAGATAACAAAATAGATCTTCTTGTTCAAAAATATGAACAATTTACGATTCCGGAGGAGGAATCAATAGATAATGCTTTTGCTAGGTTTAACACTATCATCACAAGTTTAAAAGCACTTGATGAGAATTTTTCTAGTAAGAATTTTGTTTGAAAATTTCTTAGGGCTCTTCATCCAAAATGGCGAGCTAAAGTTACGGCGATTGAAGAATCAAAGAACTTGTCAACTCTTCAACTTGATGAGTTGATCGGCAACCTGAAAGTCTACGAAGCAATAATAAAGAAAGACTCCGAGATGGTCAATGGAAAAAGAGAGCAAAGCAAGTCAATTGCGTTGAAAGCTAGGAAGGAATCTTGTAACGAGTATAGCTCAACCTCCGAACGTGATGACGAAGAATATGCGATGGCTGTAAGAGACTTCAAGAAATTCTTCAAAAGGCGAGGAAGATTCGTTAGACAACCGCATGATGAAAGGAAAGCAAACCAAAAAAATAAAGATGACAAAAATGGCAAAAGTGATAGGAAGTGCTTCAAATGTGGTGATCCAAATCATCTCATCGGAAAATGCCCAATGATGTCAAGAAATCAAAATCAAAAGGCGTTTGTTGGAGGAGCTTGGAGTGATAGCGATGACGATGAGAAAGAAATCACAAATGAGGAGAAATGTCTTATGGCTAAGACATCAAGCGAGGTACGTTCCAAAACCAAACACTTTAGTGACGAAAATTTATCATTAGACGAAAAAGACCTAGATAGTGAATATAATAGGTTATGCAAATTAGGTCAAAAAGTTATAGCTAAAAATAAGTTACTAAAACATATTAATAATCTATTAGAAAATGAAGTACTCGAATTAAAAATTAGACTACAACATTTGGAAAAAGGAAAAGAAGTTTTTATAGAATGTAAAACATGCATAGAGGTTAAAAATGAAAACGAAAAACTTAAAGATGAAATTTTCAAACTTGACAAGTTTAAAAATAGTAGTAACCCACTTAAGAAAATAATAAGTGTTCAAGAAACTTCGAGAGATAAAACCGGTCTAGGATTAACCTCAACTAATGTTTCAACTAGTGAAAATAAAAGTATAAAGTTTGAATGTGAATCTAGTAAACAAAAATCATTAGAATCAAAACCTAAGTATATACTTACAAAAGATAGAAAAATACCCATTGCGAATGATGAAAAAGTAAATTTTTTTTTATAAACCATCCTTAAAGACCGAAGTAGGATCCTCTAAATCTAAATTTAGATCTAAAACTCCACCACCAAGAAAACCTAAAAATCATCATCCAAGATCTAAAACATCTCAACCTAGAAGAAATCTAAATAGACAATATTACAATAACACTAGAAATCAAATGTAGAATTATCAACCAAGTTACAATCCTTGGGAAATATTACCACCATACTTGCATCCTTGCCAAATGTTAAATATGTTTGGACCAAACAACTTTGGACCAATGAGACAATGGGGACCAAGTGGCTAAATTGTCAATCTTGGAAGAAGTTGAAATATCATCTACAAATGACTTCTATAAGTCAACATGGTCACTTGAAGTGCTTGAAGATATTCCATTGAAGACTAAAAGGTACGCGTTTCTTTTAAGTTCATCACTATAATTTGCATGCTTAGATAAATGATTAGTTAGATTAATGCTTATTACATAATTGCTTATATTCTTATAACCTAGAAACATCATTGGTTGACTTTCCTAGGAATAAGATAAAATTGTTCATTGCCGAACAAAATAGAAAATGGAAATCTTCTATATCCACTATTAGGAAACTCATGGTGATGAAGTGAAATGAGTTAAGTGGATCAATCATTAATATAGAAGTAGGATTAGATCCCTCGCGTAAGAAAACTATGGATGAAACAAGCTCTCGTAGACTATGGCATTAAGTCAGATAAGCGTGCGAAAACAAAGGAAATATAGATGTTAGGTTATACCCCATTCAACACTCTCGCATCTAACATATAAATTATTATCTTCATTTCCTTTAGGATCGTAGGATATGTAGAAACGATAGCATGATATAATAATAGGCTTAACCAATCCTCTTGAGCATGAGATCTTTAATAAACATTTTTTTTTAAAATATTTGATTTATGATGTTTGTTGTCAAAAATCTAATATCTCTAAAAATATGCAAAAACCTCACATTTTGGAAAATAGTCTTTCAAATAACTATCCCACTTTTAAATAACATGTTTTCACTATCAATATCCACAATTTTGCTTTGATCAAAACTAAAGATTGGGAAAATATTCTTTACCATTTATTCACACATATTGAAGTAAAAACCCAATCTATTTTATTCAAATAACTCTCACATCTAAGTGAAAACTTACTTTCAAACATTGTTGAATAATGCTAAAAACATCTCTTTAAAATCATGCATGGTGATCTCATATTTGTCATCTATATTTACATAAATGACACTTATAAGTGAACTAAATCAAATCAAGAGGACTATGGTTTGTTCATTAAGACTTTGTTTGTAACAAGTCTAGAAATCCATGCTATCATAACTACCCACTTATTGCACATTGATACACATTAGGATTAATCCTCATTGTTATGTAGTTATGAAATACTTGATGTTGCTTATTGTTTCCTGCACTTATATTTTACTTGCTTGATGAATATGTTTGCATGCTAGATGAAATTGCTTGTTTACTTAATCTCTTTGGTTAACATGCTTTGGCTACATAATTGCCTACATAATTAGTATATGCTTAATTGCCTCAAAGAGTTGGACTTGTTTGAAACCAAAAACACAACCTTTCTGCAATTCACTACCAAAAACCCTTTTCTGGCAATCTGGGAATCACCAGATGGGCGGCCCCCTTAAATCATAAGGCGGCCCCCTTAATTATTAAGGGGACCGGCCTCCAATTAAGGGGACCGGCCATCTGATGGTCGAAGGTGTTGTTTCCCTTTTCTATTTTTTAGCCCATTTCATCCTACACTTCCCAAAATTCACAAACCAATTTTATCCTAAACCTTCCATCAATGTTTATCCATCCTTGATCCCACCAATCCTACATTATAAACACTCTCATTCCTCTCAATCTCTACTCATCTCATCATTTCCTCTCCCATTAAATCAAAACCACCAAGAAACTTGTTTGGAGAAGAAAGCCTAACTTCCTTTAAAATTCCGTCAAATCAAATGACGTTGTCAAACATCCAACACCAAATTCCTCCTATGTTTTCAAACATTACTTACCTAACACCTCACTCTCCTTCTCACCAACATTACATATCAAAAACCTTTACTTACCCATATCCTTCTACATTACACTCAAACCTCATAATCTTTTCACAACTCAAGCGATGTTGTTCATAATCAACCAACACCTAAACCTCACTCTCACACAAATGATCCATTTAACAACAAATCATCCATTCATGCTTCGACTAATGCTCCTTCTTATGATGAGCATGCACAATCCCAAAACAATAATCCCAATCTCATTACCAACACTTTACATGTTGCTCATTCAACAAAACACCATCCACTCATGAAGGATCTCTTCCACCCATATCATGTTTTCATGATTACCCAAGCTCAAACATGTCTCCACCACCAAGAGTATCACCACCACATCCTACAACTTCACATGCCATTCCTATGTTGCATGTTCAAACCATCACCCAAGACAACTATCATGCTCCACCACCATCACCTTCCTCCGAACACTTGAAGTTCGTTGAGGCGCTAAAAGAAGCCCATGAGCTTAGTGCTCTTTTAGCCTTACATCTTGCTCAACGCAATTTGGATCCACCTTCATCTAGATCACCCTCATCACCACACAACATAAATCAACTTGAGAAGCATGTCAACAATTGACCTTGTTGCATCTGTGGAAAACTAGAAGGGGGGTTGAATAGTTTTAGCGTTTTAAAATCTTTTTAACTTGTTTAGTTAGCTTTGAAACTTTCCGTTTGATCAAAGATATATGCACAAACACAATATATATAACATGCAAGTAAAGGAAAGAAACGATCAAACCACAACACGAGTATTTATCGTGGTTCGGCTACAAGGACTCTTTTTCCTTGCCCTACGTCCACGCCCCGAGTATCCAACTCGAGAGTTTCTTTCACTAGTCAACAAGCTCCTTTCACCGGCGGAGAAAACCTTACACGTCGCTTATACTTTTACTGACACAAAGCTAAATGTCGAGTTCTTTTACAAGGGCACAACCACTCTCGTTTAGTTCTTTTACTAGGGTACAACAACTCCCAACACTCTTTGTATTTTGAGGACTAAAATACTAACCACTCACTTCAGAATATACACAAACAAATGACGCGTAAACAACACGAGTTTACACAATACTAAGCTACCAAGTCTTGCAACGTTGTGTTGGAAACTTGTAACTTTAGACGACCTTGTGAGCTTCTTTGCTACAAAAGGAAACTTAACATTTACAATGTTAAGATGTTAGAAAGAGAGATGAGTGTGTGTGTAAAAATGATCTCAAGAGGTTGGCCAAAAATCAAGTTATGGCTTGGTATTTATAGCACAACAAACTGTGTGCTCGGCGGAACCCTCAAATGGGTTCCGCCCGTGTACCCCCAGGGTACCGCCGGGTCTGCAGTAGGTTTTTGCAATTACTCTTCAAACCAAACAAGGTCTTGTCACATAACTTCTATCAACCAAACAATGTCACATCACTTAAAGTAAGTCAAACATGATTCTTGCAAGCAACATGAAAGCAAGTCAAACACATAACTTGCCATAAATACATAATGACAAAACTTGCCATAAATGTGATGTGACTATTTCTAATTTAAGAAATAAACTTGTGTTATGTTTTATGAAATGTAAAATGTAGCAAAAGTCTTGTTTATGCAAGTCTTAAAAACTAAGAATATGTTTTGCTTAAAACTAAAGTTTACGTTTTGTCGTTAACAAAACTTAGCGAAGATCGTAAAATATAAATAACGTTTTTAGGCGATATTTGTATTAACAAGCTCCCCCTTTTTGTTGATGACAAAACATAAACTTTGTTTTTAAGTAACACACAAAATCTTGGTTTTTAAGACTTAAAAAAAATTATATTAACCTTGTTTTACTTAAGAGATGAAAAGCACATCAAGTATTGAAGGTTTAATATATTTCTCCCCCTTTTTGTCGAAACAAAAAGTAGAGTTAGCGAAGCGGAATAATCGCCATGCTCCCCCTTGGTCGATACTCCCCCTAAATGGAGTACCAATATGGGAAACATGGATTTTGGACCCTACAAAAAAAATGGTTAGTTGGTGATATATAGTCAAGCTTGTAGTTACCATACACATTGCAACCACAATGACAACACAACATTGATCAACCAACAATGCACAAAAGTAAGTAGAAAGAAATTTCATTCCAAGTAAAATTTTGACTTATAAAAGTCAAAAGACAAGAAATGTTAACTATTCTTCTACTTAGTGACCAAAAACTAAAAAAATAACCAAGAAAAAAAAATCCTACATTCCTAAGTTGGGGCAAACGGCCTCCAAGGGTTGTTTAGGATTTGTTGGGGTGGGAAAGTGCATCCAAACGTTCAATGACATGTTGGAATGCAAACCGGGTTTCATTTTGGAATTGGTGAAGCAAGGTTTTTATGCTTTCACCCATTTGCTCACAATTTGAGCAAACATGGGGATGGTTGGGTGAAAATGAGTTGGTTTTGGTTTCTTGGTTTAGGGGTTGGTTTGGTTTTGGTTCTTGGGTGGAGGATGGATTTGGTATTGATTCAAGCAATGTGGTTTGAAATTCCATTGCTTGATGAAGTTGGTTTTCAACCATGCTTTGTATTTCCTCATAAGAAGGAAAGAAAGACTCATAGGTTTGGGGTTGAGAAGGTGGTGGAGTTGGGTGATCATGGTGTTCAAAATTTGGTTCTCCATAAAGAGGACCATGGATTTCACGGTAAATTGGGTGAAACAACAACGGTTTGGGTGGTTGGTACACTTGTTGTGGTGGTTGGTTAAGTTCAAGATCATCATCAAGATCAAGAATTGACCTTGGTGATTGGTTTGCAAAAGGTGGTGGTTGGGTATGTCTTGGTGGAAGATCATTTAAATCTTGGACATATGGGTGTGGTGATGTTGGAGGAGACCCAAAAAGTTCCATAGGTTCAATTTTTGGTAATGGAGATGGTGATGAAGTCTTTGATGGTTGAGTTGGAGCACTTGGTGGAGTTGGGTCAATAGGTGATTTAGTAGGTGGTGGAGTGTGCTCATTTGGTTGTTTGGGTGATGGAGATGGAGATGGAGATGGAGATGCAAGGTTAAAAAAATGTTCATTTTTGATGGGTGAGGTGAATTCATCCGAAGATGAGGAGCTAATGTTGATGAATTGGTTTGACCATAGTGGTTTTACACTAATCTGGGCGGTTCTACGGATGGGTCGTGATGGTTGAGAGGTGTTTGTTGACTTGGTCATTGTTTAATATGGTTTAAAGTTTCAGAATTTGTGATGAAGAAGGTGTGGTTTGAGAGTGTTTAGGATGGTTTAATTTATAGTGATGAAGATTTGTGGGAAGGAGTGTTTGGATTTGATGTTAGTCCATACAAAAATGGTGGTTCCTAATGATTTGGAAAACTTAATTGTGGGTTGTCAAGTCATGGAAGTCAATCCAATGAAAATGGTGAAGTAAGAAGACAAGTTTTGCACTAAATGCTTAGTGGTTTTGGTGAATTTGTTAGATGGAAAATTCTCAGGGATTTCAAGGAGCCTTTAAAAGGGATCCTTCCTTTATGTGTGAAGGAGACTTGAGGTGGTTATGGCTATTTTTGAATTTTGGCGGGAAATGGGTTTGGGTGAGTTCTAAGGAATGCTAAGTACCTTAGTAAGCTAAACACATTGCAAGTAATGGATTTCTAGCTAAGAGGATTGGATTTTGGTGTTTGGATGTTGAAATGTTGAAAAGAAAAATAAAAATTCTGTAGTACACTGGCGGCACCCTGGAAGAACACAGGCGGAACCCAAAATAGGGTGCCGTCTGGTCCGTTGGGCCAAACCTGGGTTACCCAGATTTTGCACTGGCGGAACCCAATTTTGGGATCCGCCTGATCCGCCAGTACTGAAAAAGTTCACAGTCCGCGATTTTGACCCGCGAAACGATTTTCAAAATTTTCGAAAACTCTTGGAACTAAAAATATAATGCATACCTGGTTAGGAAATGCAAAAATTAGACATGTAGAGACTCATATCATAAGACTTTGACCGGGGGCTAGCGAAATTCACTAAACTTAGTGAAAATTAGATAATCATGAAAATTTGACAACTTGCCAAAAGTTGTCTTCCTGCAACATTGTTAGTTAAAACATGTTCCATAGTGTATCAAACATTGTACTAACACACAAATACATCACAAATATTGTTTAAACTACCAAATTGTTCCAATAGCACCTTGTGCCAAACACTCCTAACACACCCGCACTCATTGACGGTCCATCTTCTTCTTCATCTTCCCGAGGAATCTCCCGATGTTTTTGAACATCCCTTTTGTTTGCTTGAACTCCTCCGACTCATTTGGAATATCTGGAAGTTGGGAAAGGTATTCTAGAGGTGGGAGCCTAGAGTTTGGCAAATTGTCATCTTCACTCATTGAGGAAGAAGATGATGAGGTAGGAGGATGAGGACGTTTTCCTTGGGCTCTATACATTCTCTTATCACTTAGAGGGACAAATGTATGTGGAATGAGAGAGTAGTCAAGTTGAATACGGTTAGGAGTTGGAGGAATGGGAGCAATGAACCTAAAGAGACGGGTCAAGAACATTCCATATGGCATAGCCGTTGTGCCATGCACGGGAATGTCGGCCATTCTCTTGGCCATGTAGTAAGCAAGATTGAAAGGTTTCCTAGTGGACAAAGAGTAGAGCATGTAGCATAGGCAAAGGTTGATATGGTCTCGGTTTCCTATGATGCTTATAACATTGGCTCTAAGGACTTCCTCCCATTTCTTGAATTGGGGCAAGAGTTCATTAAGTTCCATTCCATATGGATCTTTATCAACCTCATTACCCGTTCGGGTTCTCCTAGTAGTGGTTGTCCTAACAAAGAGGTGGTTACAGAGTACATCTTTTGACACAAGTGGGGTATCATAAGGATGGAAACGGTCATCTAGGGTGTCAAGGGTTGAGAGGGAGTGCAAATCGGAGTAGATACAAGTACCTTGGTTTGGAATTCCTAGGATTTGAGCAAACTCCTCAAGAGTGAAGGAGTATAGATTACCACTAACCCTAAAGTTGACGGATAAATAATCATAATCACCCGTGGATAGAGTGACGGATGCATAGAACTCAAGAATGAATCTAGGACAAATAGGCTCGTCTAAAGTCAAAAGACACTCAAAGTTGATTGTGGCAAATTCGGCATAAAGGTTTGTGCCTTCTAGGAAAGACGGGTCAATGGTTCTACCCTCATGGACATAGCGTTTTTCTAGGGCTTTGAAAATGTTGACTTGGTTTGGGGTAAGGCCTTTGGTTTTGTGGTGTTTTGGGAGGTACTTAGTTGTGTCCTTATGGTCGTAATGGGTTAGAGGAGGCATGATGATACCTAAAACAACAAAAATTTCACATTTTAGTTTAAGTAAACTACTATTTTAATGTGGATGTTCTAGTGTGTGCCTATATGAAAACAATGTGGAGGTGCGGTTATCTTGACTCATTTTGATGCATCAAAAGTGTTTTATAATGCAAGTTTTGTTATAAAAACAAAAGATAACCCAAACACTCCTAGGTCAATGTAGCTTCGTTTGAATGTACCCGAAAATACATATTGGTTATGTATTCCCTTTAGCATTCAAGAGACATTATGCAAGTGATGTTTTGAACATAACGTTTTGATTTTGTATTCTCAATGTGAGACGAAAAAAGTATTTGTCCTACTTGTGAGAAATTTTTGCAAGAATTTGACATGGGGTGGTTTAGCAAACATGTTTACACTAAGTAAGAATGCAATTCCTAACTATGGGGAACATGATTAGTTTTGTTAAACACCTAATTTTATGCATGAATTTTACAAGTTTAATGCATAACCCCAAGTTTTTGTTTTTGTGCAAAAATAGAATTCCTAGACTCAGATCAGGATTGTAATCAAGTTAGAATACTTACAATGATGATGGATTAGTAATGTGATTGAATGAAAGACCAAAATTTCGTGGGTATGGATGAGAGGAATGGTGAATAGTAACAGTTTTGGAAGTTGTGGTATGAGATAATGGGTGTTTGGTTTAATATAAACAAATGTATAGGTTCTGCAGGTCGGCGGACACGGCGGATCCCAAATTTGGGTTCCGTCCGTTATGTCTCAGGGTTCCGCCGACCCTGCTGAGAAAAATTGTTATGGATTTGTTTTGATATTTGTGATTTTTGTCTAATGTCCAGAACTACAATGTAGGTTCCATGAGTCCTAAGCCTAGCCTAAGAAGGTTAAAAGGTTCACGTTTAAGAGGTTTGGTGAGAATGTCGGCTATGTTG
The DNA here is from genome assembly GCA_030686995.1 of Artemisia argyi. Taxonomy (NCBI): domain Eukaryota; kingdom Viridiplantae; phylum Streptophyta; class Magnoliopsida; order Asterales; family Asteraceae; genus Artemisia; species Artemisia argyi. Next base: position 39,821,121 of record CM060693.1, on the reverse strand, counting down.
TCTTTGGAAGAAACTTTCTCAATTGAGATATTTCCTTTTTGAACGTTGTCGCGAAGGAAATGATGACAGATTTCAATATGTTTGGTACGAGCATGTTGAACCGGGTTTTTGCTGAGATCAATGGCACCTTTGTTGTCACAAAGAATTGTGATGTCGTTGAGTTGAATTCCGTAGTCGACAAGAGCTTGCTTCATCCAAAGAGCTTGTTGACATGCCTTTCCAGCCGAAACGTACTTGGCTTCCGTTGTTGAGATAGCAAGAGCCGTTTGCTTCTTCGAGAACCATGAGGTGAGACAATGTCCAACAAAAGTACAAATACCACTTGTGCTTTTTCTATCAACATAGTCACCGACATGATCCGAGTCGGCATACACTATGGTGTCTATTCCCGTTCCTTTGGGATACCATAAACCTAAATGTGTAGTTCCCTTAATATACCTAAATATCCTTTTAACGGCTTCAAGATGGGTAGTTTTAGGATCTTCTTGAAAACGAGCACATAGACAAACACTAAACATAATGTCGGGTCTACTAGCCGTAAGGTAAAGTAGACTACCAATCATACCTCTATATTTAGTGCTATCTACGGATTCACTTTCCTCATCCTTGGTGAGTTTAGTTTCCGTGGACATGGGAGTTTTGATAGGTTTTGAATCTTCTAATCCAAATTTCTTAAGCATGTCCTTAATGTATTTAGATTGGTTAAAGAAGATACCATCTTCAAGTTGTTTAATTTGGAGTCCTAAGAAAAAGTTGAGTTCTCCCATCATACTCATTTCAAACTCGTCATGCATGATTTTTGAGAAATCCGCACATAGTTCTTGACAAGTTGATCCGAATATAATGTCATCAACATAGATTTGGACTATGATAATAGGTGAATCTTTCTTCTTAGTGAAGAGAGTATTATCAACTAAGCCCATGGTGTACTTATGGTAAACTAAGAAGGTTTTAAGTCGATCATACCATGCTTTTGGTGCTTGCTTAAGTCCGTAAAGATCCTTTTTAAGTTTGTAAACATAATTAGGTTTTTCAAAATCGATGAAGCCCGGTGGTTGAGCAACATATACTTCTTCATTAATGACTCCGTTTAGAAATGCACTTTTGACGTCCATTTGAAAAAGTTTAAAATTATGTGCACACGCATAAGCAAGTAATATCCTAATCGACTCGAGCCTAGCTACCGGAGCAAAAGTTTCATCGTAGTCAATGCCTTCTTGTTGATTATATCCTTGTGCTACTAGCCTAGCTTTGTTTCTAGACACAATTCCATTTTCATCCATTTTATTACGAAAGACCCATTTCGTTCCAATTATTGTTTGACTCTTTGGTTGAGGAACTAATGTCCATACATCATTCCTAAGAAATTGGTTTAATTCCTCTTGCATTGCAATTACCCAAGATTCATCTTTAATGACTTCATTAATGTTTTTAGGTTCAATGGTTGACACGAAACAAAAGTAGTTGCTTTCATTTTGGACTTTTGATCTAAGTGTTCTTTCGTTAATGTTGCCTATGACACTATCTAATGGATGACTTTTAGATTCTTTGACATTAACAAGTTCTTTGTTTAATAGATCATCTTCCTTGTCATTATCTAAGATTTCTTGACTTTCAATTGCTTGGCTTTCAACTAAGTCATCATCTACCAAAGGTGATGTCTTAGAGGGAGGTGGACTTTCGTCAAATGTTACGTTCAACGATTCCTCGACTCTTAAGGTTTCCTTGTTTAAAACAATGTAAGCTTTACTATTTTGTGAATATCCAAGGAATACACCTTCATAAGACTTTGGGTCAAATTTGGTGAGATAATCCTTGGTGTTAAGAATGAAGCATTTACTTCCAAACACTCTAAAGTATCCTAATGTAGGCTTTTTACCTCTATAAAGTTCATAAGGTGTTTTATTCAAAAATCGTCTAATTAGGACTCGATTTAAAATGTACGTTGATGTGTCAACGGCATTACACCAAAACTTTTGTGGAATAGTTTGTTCATTAAGCATTGTTCTACTCATCTCTTGTAATGTCCGGTTTTTACGTTCTACTACACCATTAGATTGAGGAGTACGTGGAGCCGAAAAGTTATGAGTAATTCCATTATTATCACAAAATTTTCCAAATTGAAATTCATTATCAAATTCACGACCGTGATCCGTTCTAATAGACACAATATTAGATCCTACTTGATTTTGAATTTTCTTACTTAGAATCTCAAATTTATCAAAAGCTTCATTTTTACTTTTCAAAAACTTAGTCCAAGTATAACGTGAGTAATCATCAACTATGACCAAAGTATAGAAGTTGCCTCCATAACTTTGTATAGCGGATGGACCAAATAAGTCCATATGTAAAAGTTCTAGACATCTAGACGTAGACACCAAGTTTTTAGCCTTATGGCTACTATGGACTTGTTTACCGACTTTGCAAGCATCACAAAAGTGTTGGTCATATTTCAACTTGGGTAGGTTTCGAACTAAGTCTTTGGAGGAGAGGTTTTGGATAAGTCTCATGTTAGCATGTCCTAAACGTCTATGCCATAAAGTTGAAGATTCATCTAATGAAGTAAGACAAAGTTTGTCTCTAGATGTAGAATCCAACTTCATGACGTATACGTTGTTCTTAAGGACACCTTTGGCTATGGTTATACCATCTTTAAGTATTTTACTACCGTTCTCACTAAAAAGAACATTATACTTATTACGACAAAGTTGACTAATACTAAGGAGATTAAATCCTAAGTTATCAACATGAGCAACATCATCTATAGAAAGGGAGTCATGAGAGATTGTACCTTTTCCGATGATTTTGCTCCTAGCATTACTACCAAACGTAACATTACCTCCATCACATTTGTGATATGTTGAGAAGAGGCTTTTATTACCCGTCATGTGCCTTGAACAACCGCTATCCTTGATCCATTCATCCGGATCCAAACAAACTTTGAGGCACACCTATTTTATGAAAAACACTCAAACATTTGGTCCCCAATTTCTCATGGGTCCATTTTGGTTAAGCATACCATTAATTTGTCCCAAATATGAAAATAGAGCATAAGGGTTCCATGGCATGTAATTTGAGGTTTGGTAATGTCCAGGAGTGTTTTGGTTCCAAACATGTTGGTAGTTTGGTCGAGCATTGAAGTTGCTCTTTGGAAAGGGGCGTTTGGGAATTGGAGTCTTAGGTCTTGGTTGAGTAGTCTTAGCTCTAAATTCATTTTTACTAAGTCCTACTCCAGTTTTAAAGGCAGGTTTGGTTCCATTTTTATATGTAACTTTAACAAATTTAGAACGATCCGATGTGGATGGAGTTACTGCTGCAGCAGACCTGGCGGAACCCTCGGGCCCAACGGGCGGAACCCTATTTTGGGTTCCGTCTGGTCCGCGGGCTGCTGTAGCAGTTTTGTTTGTTTCATGTGTGTTCGTTTCTTGTTTCGTTTGACCCTTAATGATTTCTACTTTCCTGAAACCTAGACCTGTTTTATCAAAAGGTGACTTTTGGAGTTTCATAATTTCATCCGCACATGAAATGCTGTTATCGAACTTTTTGAACTTTGTGGTTTGTTTGATTAGATCATTTTGAGTTATTTTAAGTTTCTCAACTTCAAGTTTAAGTTCCTCACATGATTTGCATGAGGTGTCAATACCTTTACTCCTTTCTAATCTCTTAGCTTTTTCTTTTAACTCATAAACTTCATTTTCCAAAAACTCCTTTTTAGTTTTCAAAAATTTATTTTTGTTTATGATTTTTAAGCTTAGCTCACAAAGTTTGTTATATTCATTTTGTAAAGTGTCATCATCAATAGAGGAGTAAGATGAGTCGGAGAGTACCTCATTTGAGTTGTGAGCCATGAGAGCAATATCATCGTTCTTTGGCTCATCATCATCTCCTTCATAGTCACTCCAAGCACCACCCACAAAAGCTTGTTGAGGCTTGCTCTTGGGTGGTTTTGGACATTCTCCTACAAGATGACTTGTGTCTCCACACCTATAACATTTTCGTTCAACTTTTCCTTTTCGATCATCACGATCTTTCCGGAAGGTTTTCTTGTCATCTTTAGGTTGTCTTACAAACTTCCCTCGCCTACGAAAGAACTTCTTGAAGTCTCTCACGGCCATAGCATATTCCTCATCATCACTATCCGAAGTAGATTCTTCATCATCACTTGATTGGACTCTAGCTTTCAAGGCAATGGACTTAACTTTTTCTTTCTTGCCTCTAACTAGTTCCGAATCTTTTTCCATCACCATTTCATGAACTTTGAGGTTTCCAATTAGCTCATCAAGTGACATGCTTAAAAGATCTTTGGATTCTTCAATTGCCGTCACTTTTGCTCTCCACTTCGGATGGAGTGCTCTAAGAAATTTCCTGACAAAGTTCTTACTACAAAAAGATTCATCAAGTGCTTTAAGTGAAGTAATAATAGTGTTAAACCTAGCAAAAGCATTATCAATAATCTCATCTTCGGAAATAACAAATTGTTCATATTGTTGAACAAGAAGATCAATTTTGTTATCTTCAACTTGTGAGTTTCCTTGATGAGTGACAATTAAAGATTGCCAAATATCTTTGGCAGTTTTACACAAAAAGACTCTTTCATATTCTTTCTTAGGCAAAGCGTTGTAAAGCATCATTTTAGCTTCATTATTTTTACATATCAATTTCTTTTGATCATCATCTTTAATGTTAGTAACTATATTATCACCATCAACAATTATATACCATAAATCTATATCTTTAGATTTCACATATGTTTCAAAACGGTTTTTCCAATATATAAAACCATTTGCTTCAAAGAGTGGTGGTCTTTGCATAGATTGCCCTTCTTTGTAATTTTCAAAATCCATGGATCGTTTCAAGTTTTAAAACACAATATATTTTAAAAGCTTGAGTAACGTAGCTCTTGATGCCAATTGTGGAAAACTAGAAGGGGGGTTGAATAGTTTTAGCGTTTTAAAATCTTTTTAACTTGTTCAGTTAGCTTTGAAACTTTCCGTTTGATCAAAGATATATGCACAAACACAATATATATAACATGCAAGTAAAGGAAAGAAACGATCAAACCACAACACGAGTATTTATCGTGGTTCGGCTACAAGGACTCTTTTTCCTCGCCCTACGTCCACGCCCCGAGTATCCAACTCGAGAGTTTCTTTCACTAGTCAACAAGCTCCTTTCACCGGCGGAGAAAACCTTACACGTCGCTTATACTTTTACCGACACAAAGCTAAATGTCGAGTTCTTTTACAAGGGCACAACCACTCCCGTTTAGTTCTTTTACTAGGGTACAACAACTCCCAACACTCTTTGTATTTTGAGGACTAAAATACTAACCACTCACTTCAGAATATACACAAACAAATGACGCGTAAACAACACGAGTTTACACAATACTAAGCTACCAAGTCTTGCAACGTTGTGTTGGAAACTTGTAACTTTAGACGACCTTGTGAGCTTCTTTGCTACAAAAGGAAACTTCACATTTACAATGTTAAGATGTTAGAAAGAGAGATGAGTGTGTGTGTAAAAATGATCTCAAGAGGTTGGCCAAAAATCAAGTTATGGCTTGGTATTTATAGCACAACAAACTGTGTGCTCGGCGGAACCCTCAAATGGGTTCCGCCCGTGTACCCCCAGGGTACCGCCGGGTCTGCAGTAGGTTTTTGCAATTACTCTTCAAACCAAACAAGGTCTTGTCACATAACTTCTATCAACCAAACAATGTCACATCACTTAAAGTAAGTCAAACATGATTCTTGCAAGCAACATGAAAGCAAGTCAAACACATAACTTGCCATAAATACATAATGACAAAACTTGCCATAAATGTGATGTGACTATTTCTAATTTAAGAAATAAACTTGTGTTATGTTTTATGAAATGTAAAATGTAGCAAAAGTCTTGTTTATGCAAGTCTTAAAAACTAAGAATATGTTTTGCTTAAAACTAAAGTTTACGTTTTGTCGTTAACAAAACTTAGCGAAGATCGTAAAATATAAATAACGTTTTTAGGCGATATTTGTATTAACAGCATCTTTCTCCTAAAAACCATTGCATTCAATGAACACTTGGATTGAATATCTTCTCACTAGATCACATCCAATACCCTCACTTGAACAACATCCAAAACCTCAATCAACCTCTTCCGCTACAAACTCTCCACCACCAAACTATCCAACATTCATGACCCGAACATATACCTCCATTAATCCAACAACCTCCATTAATCCAACAACCTTATCCTAACTCAACCATCCTCATTCCAAACACTCCATCATCAACCATCTAAGCATACCATATGCTTATGATTTTCACTTTCAAATACAAATCAACCAACCTTTTGTTACAAGCAAGTCCGATGGCTCTCTTTGGCAAATTAGGATCTTTTAACATAATCAATTTGAATTAATTGTTATTTATCCTTAATATTTGTTTACTATGCTTGTTATTTGTATATTGCATATTCTTCTATATATGCTTGTGCTTCTAATATTTTTCTTGCGAGCATTCCATTTCTCGATCCCTTGGTGCCATCGAACGAGGGGGAGCACACATCAATGGGGAGCTTTCATCCCCGTCTAACTTCATTTATGAAGCTAGACGGCATAACCTTTTTGATTCTACAAAAAGGGGGAGAAGTGAATATAAACTCACTAAGTACTTGTCTAAAAATTAATTTTTAGACTTAATGAGTTTAGGTTTTGTAATCATCAAAAAGGGGGAGATTGTTGATATAAATAATGTCTAAAAACATTATTAACATATATCGATATCTCTATGTTTTGATGATTACAAAACGTAAACTCATTGAACTACAAATTAGGACGTAAACAAGTATTTAGTTGTAAATATTTGCTTTAGCATCCATATCACTTAAGGTATGAATAAACAAAGTGTCTAATGCATTTTATGATCAAAGGAATTTTTATTTTTACAAACCTTACATTTTATTAAAATGGGACAAACATTTCTAAACTTATACAAAACATTTTTGTATTTATAAGAAATGTTTTATTCAAAATAAACATTTTGAATTCAAATTTCTACCCAAAAAACGGCCACATTCTTCAGGAAAAACCTCCCCCACAAAAAGACAAAAAATCTGAAGAAATTTTTTTTTCTTAGGCGGCCCCCTTAATTATACTAGGCGGTCCCCTTAATAATTAAGGGGACCGGCCACGCTCCCTGTCAGAATTTGTCAGAAATTTTTCCCTATAAATACCACCTCAAACCTGGAATTTTTCTCACCTCTTTGCACAAATGTTTTCAGATCCAATTCTCTCTAAACATCCTTCTAAAACCCTTTGATCATAAGATTATTAATCTTTGTTTCAAGTGATCCAATCTTTCATCCTCTCAAGTGCAAGAGAAGAATACTTCTATCCCCCAAGACAAGAAGTATTACAACTTGTTGTGATCTCCACATCCAAGTTGTTGGTGCATCATCAAGAATATTTACATATACCTTTGTGTAGTGTGTTGTGAATATTTGTTTGTAGATAGTTGTGCTAGATATAGATTGTGTGATTAGTTAGTAGCTTGGTGTGAAGAAGAAAAGTTAGGAGCTAGATTGGTGTGAAGAAGATAGGTGTGGAGTAGTTAGTTGTGAAGTAGATTGACTTGAAGAGGGTGTGTAGAAGTTGTGACTTAGGTGTGAAGAAGTTGTGGTGTGAATATTGGTGTGTAGATTGATGTGTAAATTGGTGTGTAAATCGGTGTGTAAATTGGTGTGTAAGGTTTTCTCCGCCATAAGGGAGCTTATTGATATAGTGAAGAAAACTCTCGAGTAGGTGACTTGGAGAGTGGAGTAGGGCAAGGAAGGTGTCCTTGTAGCCGAACCACTATAAATGCTTTGTCTCCCGGTTTGATCTTTCCATCTCTTACTTATTTTCTTTCTTATATTGTTATTACTTTCGTAGACGTAAAAGTATATATATATAGTTGCTCATATAGTGCTAGTGTTAGAAGTACATAAAGATCAAACAAAAGTTTCATCCACAAAACTAAGTCTTTACAATCAAACTAGAAAGACAACATACATATAATTGATCATTTCGATCAAGTATAGTTTTCATACAAAATATAACTAAGGATTATAAAATAAACGATTACGTACTTATCTCTCGTATATATATATATATATATATATATATATATATATATATATAATTGTTTATATTATACATGTGTTGATTTCACATACTTAGCTTACATTATTATTATTGTTCATACTTAGATATAGTGTTTCATATTGTTCAAGATTTGAGTTCACATAAGATTGAATCAATGTTTTAAAAGCAAACAAGGTTTTAAAACTAAACCAAGTTTTCATAATAAAATTAAAAAGACGTAAAACTATTCAACCCCCCCTTCTAGTTTTTCACATTTCCTAGTTGTAGGGGGCGGTGGCCTTGAAAGTAAAACCGTAGAAAGCCAAAGAGAGGGGGACGAAAGGAAATGAGAGGGAAAGAGAGAGAGAGAGAGAGAGAGAGAGAGAGAGAGAGAGAGAGAGAGAGAGAGAGAGAGAGAGAGAGAGAGAGAGAGAGAGAGAGAGAGAGAGCAAGCCAAAAAGAGGAAAGGAGAGGAAAGAGAGGGAGGAGGAGGCGGCAGTTAAGTTATCCGGACCACCGGATATAGCCGGTGGATGGAGGAGGAGGCGGCGGCTGAATAAGATCTAGGGTTAGGGTTAGGGTTAGAGGCGGCGGCTGAATAAGTCAACTCTGATTATACAAATCTGAAATCCATTTTTCCCGGAATGCATTATTTGGAAAATTTCAAAGATTGCTGAACACTGGATCGATGTTATTTAATGGGTCCATAAATCGTGTTTGGTCTTAGAGACGGCCCATAAGAGATGGTCAAGAGCTTGAGCAATACAACAACTTAGTGTGATAAACTATTTTGTACCCTAGACTCCCCTGATTCTTGGGCTTATTCTCTTAACAATTCCAACAAGTTTACAGTTGCTTTCACGAGGTGCAAAATTGAAAATTCCATGTTTGGATCCCAACTAGAAATTTTTTACTCGAATAAGTATGTTCTAATCAAGTTTAATATTCATAATTGGCCCCTTAGATTGAATCATCTTCCAACACGTTGCAACCTTGATACTTACAGTATAGACCTACATTCGACCCCGATGTCCTTTATACGATGAAGCCCTTGAAATAGCGCAACATCTTTTTGTACAATGTATGGTTGGGAAGGATATATGGATAATGATTATAAGCGGTGGGGCATAGGCGAATACCCAAGACAACTTCATGATCTTATGTCATGGAGCCATTCCGGTCCCCTTGAAACATTAACAAATGTCTGTTTTGACGTTGTCGTTTGCTCAAACACTTGGACTATTTGAATATATCGTAATAGAGTTTGTTTTGATCTGAAGCCGCCTCGCAATGACACTCTAATGGAAGAGATAAAGATCTTATCTCATTCATGGATTTGTCACTGGAATAAGAGTTTAAATCTTACTTGACTAGCCTGTTAACTAATCTAGTTCGTATGCTTGTATTAAAACATTGTAATCCTTTATTTTTTCTAGCTTCATGCTAGTTATTTTTCAATAAAATTTCCGTTGTTAAAAACACATAAAGAGTAATCTAACTTACTTAACTTAAAGTTATACTCAATCTTTAGAGAACAACATATAATTTCAAGTATATTAACGTTAATCCAATCCCGTCTTTCACGAGGTATGAAGGAGGTGAGAGTGAGATGTAGACAGCCTTACCCCTACCTCCAGCCTTTTTTTGCAGGGAATGAGGATCGAACCATTAACCTCTATGTTCAAAGGAGAGGGGTTTTCCAACTTATACAACCATGCTTGTAATTTCAAGTATACTAACTTTACCATTATTGTAAAAGCAATAATTTATAGGGCAAATTAAAAAAAAAAAAAGTATTATACTTGTCACGTATTCATCTTCTGGGCAGTGAACAAATTTTTTTCATTTTCAGCACCATTAACTTGTCTTTATTTTTTTCATCTTCTAGGTAATATGTGACCTGCTCAAATGGTACCAAGTTCCACCACTACCCAGAAGATGAATAGGTGGCAAGTATTTTTTATTTTTTATTTTTTTATTTTTTTATTTTTTTTTAATTTGCCCTACCCATCACCACCCACTCCAACCACCATTGCCGCTCCGGACACCTCAACCCACCACCCACCTTCTCCTTCCTCTCTCTTCCTCCTTCCTCATCACACAAACAATAATTAAAAAAAAAAAAAAAAAAAAAAAATCTCCACCATTCGCCGCTTTTATTTCTACCAGAAACCACCACCACCATCACAACAGCTGCCGTTATTTCTACCTGAAACCACCACCACTTCCACAACAGCCGCCGTTATTTACTTCCCATCATGTAAATAACACGAAATAACCGTATTCCAACACCCCACATCTCTCTAAGGCATTTCATCAAACACCTTAATTGCAACCCGAAACATCCCACATTTCACATACATACCGAATCATTCCTCTCGACACCAACATAATACCAAACCATTATTTATTACATTTTTATTAGTTTAATTTTTATTCGTTATTAAACTCCAATACCCTCGAAAGTACATAGATTATCTACCTTGGATCTTCGGTATCAACAAGAGAGAGAGAGAGAGAGAGAGAGAGAGAGAGAGAGAGAGAGAGAGAGAGAGAGAGAGAGAGAGAGAGAGAGAGAGATGTTTTCGGTGGTGGGTGTGTGGCTGTGGTTGAGTTACGAGTGGTGATAGAGATACTACAACATTGGCTGCTTTTAGCGGGGACATTTCCTCGCTTTCAGCGGGGACTTCTCCCCGCCCAACACTTTCGGCGGGGACATGTCCCCGCCGAAAGTACCTCGGCCAAAGCTCTTCGGTGTAAACTTTCTGCGGTGATGCACCTCTCTTTTGGCGGTGACACGTGGGACCCACGCTGCCAGCGTGGACAATTTTGGTCAGGTCAAACTTGCCAGCGTGGCAACACTTTTGGCGGGGACATGTCCCCGCTGAAAGTATTTTGCAAGTAAATGGTGCAACCTTTTGGCGGGGACTCTTCCCCGCTGAAAGTATTTTCCAAGTAAATGGTGCATATTTTTGGCGGGGACTGTTCCCCGCTGAAAGTATTTTACAAGTAAATTGTGCAACCTTTTGGCGGGGACTCTTCCCCGCTGAAAGTATTTTTCCAAGTAAATGGTGTTTATTTTTGGCGGGGAGACGTCCCCGCTGAAAGTTGTGCTCACAATAATGCAGCAACCTTTTGGCGGGGACATGTCCCCGCGAAAAGTGCCTGACCCATTTTGCAGCAAATTGCTGCAAAATGGGTAATTTCCAGATTTTTTCCGGAAAAAATCTACATTATCACTACAAATCCAGAACCTGTATATACCCTAATTACAATACCACAAGACACTCAAATCACAAATTCGCCAAACATAATATGATACGTATCCAAATTTCTTAAAAATTAACATAATCATGTGTTTGTATCCAAATTCGCAAAATACGGTTCAAAAACCGTTATCACATGATCACTACATAAGCTAGCTATCCGCTATACGCTACAAAACTATACGTGGGAACTATGTAGCGGGAATCCTAACACATAAACTACATAAAGACATAATAATCCATGAAACTATCCAAACATTTGTCCATAACCCAAAACAAATATAAATCAACTCAAACAACCCATACGCTGCTCTTGAGTCCCCCCACTCCCCCCACTAGCCCCACTAGCCCCACTCCCCTCCTCCGGGGTACCTGTAGACTCACCTGGTGATGGTGAAGCCTCATGGGATCCCGATGTCGTCGCCTGAGTCGCTAGCTCAGCGGGGAAACCCGGCTGTGTCTTAGCCCACCCCACCAACATATCAATCAGTGTCCTTTGCTGGGACATCTCCTGGGTTTGCTTCTGGACTGTTTCGTGCAGGGAGGACGCAGAGGCTTGATCACGAGCTTGTGCGGCGCTGAGGGTCGTCTGACGACCACCGCCGGGTAAGACTGGACCTATGCCAGGAATATGACCTCGCTGTTTGCCACCGATCACGTGGCGCATAATATCGAGGTCAGACATGGTCGTCCCCCCGGAGGTGCTCTCCGTCCGCATCTGTATCATCTGGTTCTGTTTTACAAAAAAATAAGCAAAGTAATATATAAGTCGTGATTTATTATATTTGCATTAATGTGGGTGAGTTTTATGGAAATAAATTATACTTACATATCTAGTCTCGGACAATGCAGACTCCCAAACGCCGTCTCTCGTATAGTTGTGTCTGTACATCGCGATCAAGTCTCTACCATCCACAACGTCGGTGGGTTCTCTCAGCTCTTTATAAATAAACTCAATAACGACTCACCAAACACTATATATATAAATGAAATGATTAAAAAGCGTCTTACGAAGTTATCGCGTATAACAGCTAACGAATGCGGCCCATGAAGGCTGGCAGTCGGATTGGCGAGCCGGTTCTGCCTGTTGGTCTCCCCTCTCTTCAAATTATCCGGGTTCGACCAGTGCTTAACCTGAGTATTATAAATAATAAAAAATGTTATATAAATGAATTATTATTATTATTATTATTATTATTATTATTATTATTATTATTATTATTATTATTATTATTATTATTATTATTATTATTATTATTATTATTATTATTATTATTATTATTAACAATAAGAATAATAATAATAGAAATAATAATAATAATAATAATAATAATAATAATAATAATAATAATAATAATAATAATAATAATAATAATAATAATAATAATAATAATAATAATAATAATAATAATAATAATAATAATAATAATAATAATAATAATAAAGTGTGGATCCAGAAATTTACATATTGTTCCCGATCCGACTCCAACATGTTCTCCGGGCGTTTTGCCTTGATCTCCTCCAGCTTCTCCATCCCACCTTGCTCAGTAAAATTTATCTTTTTGTGCCGTCACTTGTTGTCGTCGTATCGCTTTTGGAGATAATATTCGATACTCTTGACAATATCCTCTCCATCAACACTGGCAAGGTGCTCGCCGAGATCAAAATAATGCTGCAATAAAATATAATTAAAATAAATATTCAAATTTAAATAAACAATCAAATTTAAATAAATAGCAAAGTTAAAATAAACAAACACAATAATTAAAAAAATAAAAGATAAAAAAAAAAAAACTTACGTGTAGCTGGTCGTCGATGCGGGCCTTCGCGGTAGCAGGAACAGCCGACCAGGATTTGTAATGCATAGGAATTGATTGCCGTAACAATTCCCCGACCAAGTTGGAGAACCACTTCGCGTGGTCGCCCACATGCTCCCACATCCCTTTGTCGTTTTTCCGGAATCTGATCGATACCGGACGACCAGTCTCTTTCCTCTCATTGCGGAGCCGCGTGTTCTTTGTGGGACCACGCACCGACTTCCCGCCTTTCCCAATTTTGGCATTGGGCTTGGGAGGTCTGGATTTAGATCCCACAAGTAACCGAATTCAAGTGATGATGATATAAAATAACAAGTTATCAATTTCAAATAATAATCAAGTTTAATTAAAATAATCTAGAAATTCTTACTTTGACAATCACTGCCTATCCTCGTCGGACCACGGGGTGGCTCATTGCCTCCATCGCCACCGTGGCTCCTAGCAACAACATCTGCCATCGGTAAACGTACTAGTACAAGAAAATATAATTAGTGAAGAAACACATATACACATATACGCATATACACACACATTGAAATAAATAACAATTTATACATAATAATAATAATAATAATAATAATAATAATAATAATAATAATAATAATAATAATAATAATAATAATAATAATAATAATAATAATAATAATAATAATAATAATAATAATAATAATAAATAATTAAATAAATAAATAAACACATTTAACCACTCAATAACAATTTCATTCAAATAAGTGTCATTTAACAAATTACAATTTGAGATCAATCTCCCTCATCACTAAGATAAAAACCCTCATTATTAGTGTCAGCTTCATCTTCACGATCGACGTAATCTTCACCATCAGATGCTAAATCATGAGGAACGTGGTCATCATAAACAATATTATCTTCGTCGTCGTCGACATAAGTGATAATTGGTTGTGGTGGTGCCTCAACTTCCGCTGGCTCAACATCTCTATTTATGGTGTCATAATTCAACGTATCCAACTCAGCAGAGAGTGTGACATGTGATGATGTGTTGTCATGTACAACATCCTGATTGTCTTCTACCACGATGATATCCGGGTTCCAAATCTTTCGATGATAAGAATCTTGGACGGCCTTGACATTACCACGTTTACCCGGGAAATCAAGGTAAAAGACTTGTGTTGCTTGTGTTGCAAGAATGTATGGTTCACTTTCAAACGATACACGATCTGTCATAATTTGTGTAATGTTGTTTCTATAGGTACAATGTTTTATGCGACCATTGTTATTAGTGTCGAACCATTTAACTTTGAACAACACAACACATCACGAGCACACCCCATGGTGTGTCGTGTTCCCTAATCCCTAAGCAATCCTAGCAGCTTAAGAAGCAATCCTACATACTGATATAAGCCGAAACTAAACACCCTAGCATATTAATAAGCAATCCCTGATTGGGCTGCCGTTAACCAAACGTACCTTTTCTGGTCTTGGCAGTTGGCTAACTGGTCTCGGCACTCGGCTCTCGGCTGCTCTTGGCTATCGGCTGATCTTGACAGGAAACTGTAAAATGTTATAGAAAAATGTTATAAAACATTTAACTGTGAGCTTATATAAGTTGAAAATACAAGCAGCCATGGTTATCGGCTGCTCATGGCTATCGGCTGATCCCTTTATAAGCTGAAAATACAAGCAGCCATGGTTTTCGGCTTATAAATTAAGGGGGTGTTTGTTTGAGCTTATTTGTTTTCGGCTTATAAATCACAAGCATCAATTTTCCGGTTTATTAGGAGACTTGTGGGCTTATATAAGTTTATTATATCATAATATACTTATATAAGCCCACAAGTCTCCATATAAGCTGGAAAATTGAAGCTTATGAAATATAAGCCAAAATCAAATGAGCAATCCCAAGCACACCCCTGTTTGGACAACATAAACCAAACGGCCCTCATGGGCTGCGGTTAACCAAAAAACATAAATAAGCCACAAACTGTGAGCTTATGTTTCATTAGCTCACTTTTTTGTTTCATTAGCTCACTTTTTTTGTAGCTCACTTTTTTGCGGCTTAAAACTTATACAGAATGCGTAAGGTTCTTACTAAGACTCAAACAAACAATTATTACACCATAAACAATACCAGGACAACCAAATGATCAAATAAGCAGTTGATAATAAGCCAAGTGAATAAGCAGATTGCGCCAAATTAAGCAGAGGCTCAAGGACCATGTAATATACAAGTATAAGCTCAAATATACTCAGAATGCTCAAACAAATTCAGATCATGAGCCAATAAGCTTAACTGCAGACCTATTTGATTAACCAGCAATCAAGTGAAAAGCTCCTACTTGCAGGCCTGATCAGCAGTTCAAATAAGCTCAAATCTAAAAACTTAAGGAGACAAAATTGAGATCACACTACCGAGATTCTAAAAATTCAAAAATCCCTATGAATAACTCTCAATTGCTCATTCAATTAAAGCCTAGATCAGGTGTGTTTTGAGCACATATGCTGTCAGACTTTGACTATTTTTATGCGCAACCAATTTGACCAAATCCAATTTCTTCTTATCAAATATTATCCTAAATGATGTAATAAGCTAATGCTACACTAGATTAAACTAACTTTCACTAAATTGCACCTATCACTACAACTATATTAGCTGATTACACTATTATAGGCAGTTAACTAATTTCAAAACCTAAATTGACTATTTGTTAATGGACCTACTGATTTTGTGAAGCTATGTTGAGTTTTAAGCCACTTAATAACCACATAAGCTCATATACTGATCCAGAAAGCTGATACAGCACCACCATCTACACTACCACCACAGCACCACCATCTCCACCACCACCACAGCACCACCATCTCCCCCACAGCACCCACACTCGCACCACTGTGCACGATGCATCTCCTAAACCCCTCTCCTTTTTTGCGGCTTATAAGCTTATATAAGCAGAAAAAGTTACAAAATAAGCCACAAAAAAGTGAGCTAATGAAACATAAGCCGAAAACCATATAAGCCATAAGCCGGGGCTGTTTCGGCTTATATAGCGGGGCTTATGGCTTATGGCTTATATGGTTTTCGGCTTATGTTTCATTAGCTCACTTTTTTGTGGCTTATAAGCTTATATAAGCAGAAAAAGTTACAAAATAAGCCACAAACTGTGTGCTTATGAAACATAAGCCGAAAACCATATAAGCCATAAGCCGGGGCTGTTTTAACAGTGGTGGATGGCTTATTTGGCTTATGGCTTATGGTTTTTGACTTATGTTTCATAAGCTCACATTTTGTGCTTATTTTAAAACTTTTTCAGCTTATATAATGGGGCTGCGTTGTCGTTAACCTAATACCAAGTCCCCACGACACTACTTGTGTCGTAGTACACATCACGAGCACACCCCATGCTGTGTCGTGTTCCAAAACATCAATTCATGGGGCTAAAAAAATACATAAACATAAATTACTGAGTATAAACTTTTGGCGGCGACATGTCCCCGGTAGAAACATAAACAAAAAAAAAAAAAAAATTAAACATGTATACCTTTTGGTGGGCTCTCGTCTGTGGTCTCAGCTTGGTCTCGACAGGTCCCGGCTTGGTCTTGACTCAACTGTGGTTTTGGCTGATGTGGTCTCCAAAGGAAAAAAATCAAAAAAAATTATAAAATTCAAAAACATAATACATTTAACACAAATTAACACAATTAACAAAAATTCACACAAATTAACAACAATTAAAAAAATTAACAAAAATTGAAAAAAAAATTAACCTGGGTCTTGGCTGGGTCAAAGAAGGAGAGTAAGAAAGGAGATGAGAATAGAGAGAATCAAACAAGGAGAGGGGTTTAGGAGAGAATTAAACAAGGAGAGGGGTTTAGGAGATGCATCGTGCACAGTGGTGCGAGTGTGGGTGCTGTGGGGGAGATGGTGGTGCTGTGGTGGTGGTGGAGATGGTGGTGCTGTGGTGGTAGTGTAGATGGTGGTGCTGGTCGTCTGTGGTCTCAGCGATGGTTTTTTTTTCTAAGTGTACTGTTAGATCCAATTCTGCTAATAATTGAGTGTGTTATTGTGTTTACTTTTAGTGGGGACATGTCCCCGCTGAAAGTGTGCTTTTGTCTTTTAGCAAATCTTTTGGCGGGGACATGTCCCCGCCAAAAGTTTTAATAATTCGCCAAAAGTTTTGTCGGCGTAAAGTAAATGCATAGAGGGAAAAACAAAAATATTGGTGAAATCTTTTAGCGGGGACATGTCCTCGCCAAAAGTTTTCTAAATGACAAATCATATTTTTAGCGGGGATATGTCCCCGCTAAAAGTGAGCACCAAAACATTTAAAATTATCTTTAAATCATTTTAATTAAGTAAAATAATTTATAATTAATTTAAATCATTTAAAATTATTTTTATTTTTAAATAATTTTAATTAACTTAAATCATTTATAATTAATTTAAACGAATGAGTCGAGATGATAGGGTTATACACGAGATGTTAACCGAATGATTCGAGATGATAGGGTTATACACGAGATGTTAAACGAATGAGTCGAGATGATACGGTTATGCACGAGATGTTAAATGAATGAGTCGAGATAATATGGTTATGCACGAGATGCTAAACGAATGAGTCGAGATGATATGGTTATACACGAGATGTTAAACGAATGAGTCGAGATGATACGGTTATGCACGAGATGTTAAACAAATGATTCGAGATGATACGGTTATGCACGAGATGTTAAACGAATGAGTAGAGATGATACGGTTATGCACGAGATGTTAAACGAATGAGTCGAGATGATACGGTTACGCACGAGATGTTAACCGAATGATTCGAGATGATAGGGTTATACACGAGATGTTAACCGAATGAGTCGAGATGATACGGTTATGCACGAGATGTTAAACGAATGAGTCGAGATGATACAGTTATGCACGAGATGTTAAACGAATGAGTCGAGATGATACGGTTATGCACGAGATGTTAAACGAATGAGTCGAGATGATACGGTTATGCACGAGATGTTAAACGAATGAGTCGAGGTGATACGGTTATGCACGAGATGTTAAACGAATGAGTCGAGATGATACGGTTATGCACGAGATGTTAAACGAATGAGTCGAGATGATACGGTTATACACGAGATGTTAAACGAATGAGTCGAGATGATAGGGTTATACACGAGATGTTAACCGAATGAGTCGAGATGATAGGGTTATACACGAGATGTTAACCGAATGATTCGAGATGATAGGGTTATACACGAGATGTTAACCGAATGAGTCGAGATGATAGGGTTATGCACGAGATGTTAAACGAATGAGTCGAGATGATACGGTTATGCACGAGATGTTAAATGAATGAGTCGAGATGATAGGGTTATACACGAGATGTTAAACGAATGAGTCAAGATGATAGGGTTATACACGAGATGTTAAACGAATGAGTCGAGATGATATGGTTATGCACGAGATGTTAAACGAATGAGTCGAGATGATATGGTTATACACGAGATGTTAAACGAATGAGTCGAGATGATATGGTTATGCACGAGATGTTAAACGAATGAGTCGAGATGATACGGTTATGCAAGAGATATTTTCCCACCTAACAACTTTTATCAACTCACAATATAAACTCACACACACTCATCTAACCCATATCATCTCACACACACACTCATCTCACTATATCTCTCTCTCTCTGGCAGTTTCCATTTTTCGGCGACACCAGCAGTTTCCGGCCTCCGAAATCTTTTTCTGGCCACCACCTTTTATCAACTCAACCTGTAGATCGGGCCACCCCGATCACGATTCTACCATACACAACTACAAACACACACTGTCAACCAGAATGCAACGATATAATCCTTTTATGTGTACTTGTGGAGTAGGAAATATAAAAAAAAGAACGTCACATCAAAAAGATACATTTGGATTGGAGTATTATGCATGTCCTCTTTCGAAGCCAAGAGAGAAAGGTCATGGATGTGGATATTTTATGTGGAAGACTGAATTTGATGAACAATTACAAGTAATATATTCTGCTTTAACATCTCACGGTTCTGGGTGCACAAACTGCCATGAAAAAGATCTTAGGATAAATATGCTGGAGGCACAAAAATAGGTGTTAGAGACAAAAGTCAGGTTGCTCGAGGCAAGACTTGCAATGGCAACGAATCCCGACAACAATGACCACGCATGTCAATCGGATGCAATACTCCGTGACCTGTTAGGTGACATGGAAAATCTTCATATGTAATGCTGTTGTTGTTGATGTTGCTGTTGTTGTTGTTTGTTGTTTCTTGTGTTATTCTTGTTGTTTGTTGTTTCTCGTGTTATTGTTGTTGTTTGTTGTTTGTTGTGTTATTGTTGTTGTTGTTTAATAAAATGTTGTTTGTTGTGTTGTGTTATTGTTGTTGTTGTTGCTTTACCACTAGAAATCGTAAACTTCTATCCAAACACTCAAGATTGTAATTATTAATCTAAAAAAACGTCCACAGTAAGAACCTAAGCAGTTTATAAAGGAATCCGAAACTAAACAACTCGACAAGAGTTGTAAACCAAATACATTTTCATACAGACTCAAACTAAACAACTCGACAACCAAACAAAACAACTCAAACTAAACAACACGACAACCAAATGAAACAACCCGTTTACTTTTTTTTTGCGGCTAACTCCCGCTTTGCTTGAACTCGCACCACCTCTTCCTTTCCTTGCTCTCATTTCCTTGAGATATGCAAACGTAGCTTCAAGACTTGTTATTCCATTTTCCAGATTATCAACAGCTGCAGCTCCATCAAACGTGCTTTCAGCTTCATCCTCACCTCCAACAGCAGCAGCTTGAGGTTCAGCAGTACGTTGAGCTTCAACAGTATCTACCTCTTCCAAATACTCTCTATAGTATGACTTTTTCCTCAACCATACCAGAATCCGGTCTCTCTGCCACGGTGTACAGTTCGCGTACGAACCATATTCATCAAAAATTTCAACGCCCCAATGATTTATAATTTCATTATACAAGAGCTCGTGTGATAAAGTCTTTGCCCACTCCTGTTCCGGCGTTAAACCATCCATTGTTATGTGTGTTTTGTATTTTTTTTGCCGAATTTATGATTTAATATGTATTAGGTGCATGTTATAATATATATTAAAAAGTTTTTGGGAAAAAGTTGCAGCTTGGAGGGAAATTTGGCGCCTAAACTTTTAGCGGGGACATGTCCCCGCCAAAAGTTATGCATTTCCCCGCCAAAAGTAATGGCGGGAATAATACCCGGGACAATAAAAAGCGCAACTATTTTGGTCAAAGTTTATGGAATACTTTCGGCGGGGACAGTCCCCGCTAAAAGGTGGGTTTGAAATTGTGACTTTTTTGGTCAAAGTTGTGATCTGCAAAAACACTTTCGGCGGGGACATGTCCCCGCTGAAAGTTTGCGTTGAAAATGCAATGGGCGGTCAGCGAGAATTTGTGCCAGCTCAGCACATTTTTTGTCGTTTAGTGACTTTCGGCGGGGACAAGAGCGTCGCCGCCGAAAGTATCGTCACCCGTCCTCCTGTTTGTTGTAGTGATCAAGGAAATGATGGTAGTGTGTTCATGTTGGTGGCAGTGGTGTTCCGGTGAGCTAAACACTTGGGATATATAAACTAAAGATTTACCGGTAGGACAAATTATAAAAAAAAGTATTATACTTGGCACCTATTCATCTT
Source organism: Artemisia argyi (assembly GCA_030686995.1). Classification (NCBI taxonomy): domain Eukaryota; kingdom Viridiplantae; phylum Streptophyta; class Magnoliopsida; order Asterales; family Asteraceae; genus Artemisia; species Artemisia argyi. The sequence continues at coordinate 39,800,258 of CM060693.1, read as the reverse complement.
CTGAGTAGTGGTGGAGCTTGGTACCGGTCGAGCATGTCACATATTATCCAGAAGATGAAAAAAAGACAAGTTAATGGTGGTAAAAATGAAAAAATTTTGTTCACTACCTAGAAGATGAATACGTGACAAGTATAATAGTGTTTTTTTTTTTTTTTTTTTTTTTTTTTTTTTTTTTTTTTAATAATTTGCCCTAATTTATAAAGTCCGCTAAGTTTAAACAAAAATAAAGGACTCAGCCCTGAAAACGCGGAAATATTTGAATGCCAAGTTCTCCAACGTTGATTTTGGACCAAAAAGCATAACCATCTAGAAACTTTTGGTTTTTGACACTCTATATAAACAAGTGGCTCACCAAGCATATATCATCAACTCTTGTCATTCTTTCACATATCTTCCATTGCATCATAATACATAAAATGGCTATGTCGAGAACCGCTATTGTTATATTGAGTGTTCTTCTTGTATCGTTTCTCGTTAGTGTCGAATCCCAACAATTTGGAAGAAGGTTGTCCCAACGATCTTTAGGACTAAGAAAAGAAAAACTAAGTCATTTTCGAATCTATTTCCATGACATAGTTGCTGGCCCTAATGCTACTGCTATTAGGATCGTTGAAGCCACCAGAACCAACCGCACTGCAGCGACTGGTTTTGGTGACATCACCATGATCGATAATCCATTGACCATGGGCCCAGAACGAACTTCCAAGCTCGTTGGTAGAGCACAAGGGATATATACTTCTGCTAGCATTAACGAAATGGGCTTGTTGATGGCTATGAACTATGTGTTTGTTGAAGGGAAATATAATGGTAGCTCTTTGAGTATTTTGGGCCGAAATGCAGTGATGTCGACTGTGAGAGAGATGCCGATAGTTGGAGGAAGTGGGCTATTTCGATTTGCTCGTGGTTACGCTGAAGCTAGAACTCATACTTTTAATATGAATAATGGCGATGCTGTTGTCGAGTTCAATCTATATGTTCTCCATTACTAGTTACATGCTGTATTTTTATAAAATTTTGTTTTGTGTTCATGTTGTACAAGTTATGATTTTATATACGAGATTATATGATAAGTATTTTGTTTCATTGATATGATATTGTTGCTTCAGAGCTCGAAAATTAGTGTACATGCTATAAAAATATGTTTTATCATCAGTTATCCTTTAAACATACTCAAATATGGAACCAATGCGAGCGTTGATTTTCATATGATAGTGTACAGCAATACTACGCGATAAAATGTATGGAGAAACATTGTTTGTAACTTTGGAAGTAGTGTTATAAAAGAAAGCAACTTTTCATTGTCTAACTAATCTTTCCGTACGTCGTAAAATAATTGTACTAACTTTCATTTGATTTGCTAACAGTAGAGTTTTTATACCTTGTTAAAAATGTTTGACATTATCAAAGTGAATACTTATTTTGGAGTAAGAAGTGAGAGTTGGCGCACTACGTAACTGCTTGCTTGTTTACCAAGCCATGCTGGCAGGCATGTTCGTTTTGGCGAGTGTGTCAATATGAAAATGAATACTTGTTTTTAGACAGATTAATTTATAGGTTTTGAAAATTGTGTACGTTTAATTAGTACTACATGTACGGAGTAAGTCTAACACAGTGACAGAAGCATATTGACAATTGCCTTGTTCTACCAACAACATGCATGACAGACTGATTAATAACATAGATTGTAAATTTACAAACAATTATATGACTGAATGAAAATTTCCACGAATTATAAACTTTATAATTATGTTATTTTCAAATATATCATTATTCATTTATTTATTCAGTTTTCTTTTCATAGTAAACTGTAGTAATTAGATGAAAACAAAATTGCAAAAGATAATACTGTACATTTTAAAAAGTCGTTTTTTCTATGCTAATAAGGAGTCAACATGACCCCCAAAACATCTCTTCACACCTCCTCCGAGTGGAAACTACCTAAGGCCGCCATCATTGATTTTTCGTTTGTGATTCTAAGCATTAACTCGACTCAACTGTATTTTAAAGTTTATTGATAAAAGGAATTAGATAGGATTTTAGTACTTTTTATTAGAGGATATATATGGCCCAAACATTGTGAGTTTGAGTACATTAATGGTTTTATTATGTATTTACCTTTATATATATTGTATCATATCAATGATGTAGGCTATTTTTGGCGCGGAGCTTTTTGAGGCAATAAGCAGTGAGCAATGAGATTTTTGATTTTTATTGTTCGTTTGGTAAAAGAGCGGTGAGTTTTGCTATTTTTTATGAATGCTAATTTTTTCAATACTTCTTTAAGAAGCTGTGAGTTGTATGTCGGAGTTTAGTAATCATAACAATTATAAAATTAAACAAGTAAACATCAAAGCATGCAGCGGAAGTAATGAATCATAATACTTGTATTAATTAACCGAATTTGAATGATATGTGTACCTTGGTGATTTCTAGCCAAACAAGAAATCAAATAACAAGAACGAGTAAAACCCTAACTAGGGTTTATGATGGATCTATACACCTAGAACTTGTGTTAGATTGATACTTTGAATTATATCACTAAGTATGCGGAATCTACTTAGTAACACTTAGAAGTTTGATTGTGAGTAAGACAGTTATATATGAACAATGTATGTAATCAAACTACTAGCTCCAATATTATTAATGATAATAATACGAGTGATCTTGATATAACTAGGGTTACACCTTGAAGCTCTAGAAACGTATATATCAACTTATAACCTAGGATCTCCTTTTATAGCACAAGGAATCCTCTTCTACAAGATAAGTATAAAGCTAATAGAATAAGATATACACAAGATCTATTCTATATTTATCTAGACGCGTTTCCTAATAGTTATCTGATAAGCAGTGGTAATATATTGTTCTTGCAGTGGTAATGAGTTTCCACTGCAAGTACAATCTTCTGCAGTTGTAACATCTTCACTATCTGTGGTAACTGTTAGTATAATTCCCAACAATCCTCCCCTAACTTATGATTAATACATAAATCAATAAGTTTCTTCAAGTATTCAGTAATCATGAGGATATGGGAATTCTTCCAAACACTTATCTTTATCTTCTTAACTCTTTATCAGCTCTCACACTTTGATCATAAATTCTTTGTATCAAATCATCTATGACTTCAGTTCTTTCCCAACATCTAAGCTTTTCTGTCAACATCACTTTCAATACTCCAGCTCTCAATGGATATTCTTTCTCAACTAGCATAAAAACATCAATTCCATCTTGAGTAGAAATATGATGCACAGAACTTGAATCATAGAATTTCCACAAAGTTCTTGTACCATGAGCTTCAAATCTCCAATACCTATCACTTGGGTCAGGTTCATATAGTCTTCTGAAGTGAACCCATAACTCCTTAGCTTTGACATCAACAAGTTCTTCCTTCTTAAACTGATCTTGAATAATTTTCCACAAAGTATCCAAATCTTCTCTATCACAACATCTAACAATATCTTCAAAGTCTCTGCAAATGTTTGTGACACTTCCAGTTCTGATGATCTTCCAAGCAACACCAAAACTATCAGAAAAGATCTCCCAATTAACAACTGGATAATTTGCTTGTAGAGGTTCAATATTAAGTACATCAGTCTCTATAAACAACATATTTGAAACTTGCTCTTCAGTCAACTTGCTAGGACCCTCTGTTGCTTGAGACAATCTCTGAGTCTTCAACTTCTTTGTATCTTTAGATTCAAGACTCACTCCAGTTCTTTTTGTCTTCATAAATAATGGTTCTTGATCCATTGGAATGAATTTACTATCTTGTCTTTTGATTCTGTAGTAAATACCTTCAACCTGTTCATGTGACATTCCTTTGAATTGAGCCATCTTCATGTTACCAACATGACAACAAAAAGTCTTCATCTCAGCAATAATCTGTGCCTTTGTAAGCTTTCTTGGTTTCTTTTGACCTTTTCTAACATCCCCAATGATTTCATCAAGAGCCTGCTGATTCTTCATTTGAATGAAATCTTTAAGTTGAGCAGACCTTTGTTCTTCATTCAAGGTTGCATTTGCAATAAGTTCAATAGCCTTCTTCCTGATTATCTGATCATTATTAACCAAGTAGTCAATCTTCTCTTCTGTAGGCACATAAGTGAACAATGGAGGTTTCTCATGTATGATAGTTGGTGAGATACTTGAAATAGGTTCTGCCATAACAACTTCAAGTTTATCCAACCTAGTTGCTTCCATAAAGCTAGCAACTTCATCTTCTTTAAGCTTTTTCTTTCTTTCATTCTCTTCAGCTTGTTGTTGCTCTGCTAATCTTGCATCAAAGTTGATCTGAGCTTGTTCTTTCTTAGAAATCTTCCTTATTTCCTCTGCAGTGGTAAGTTCTTGAGTAGCAGTGGGAACATTTTCACTTGCAGTGGTAATATGTTGATCAGTGGGAACATGTTCTGCATCAGTGGAAATTGGTTGAGCAGTTCCAACTAAATCATCAAAGTTAAAACCTGCATCAGCATCCATATCTTCAAAATCCAATTTCCTCCCCTCAGTCTCAGCATCATCATCTTTTGCTTGAGCATCATCAGAATCACTTAACTCAGCAAAATCTTTTCCAAAGTTTTTACTCCTCCCCTTAAGCTCTGCATCAATTTTCCTCCCCTGTTTGGAAGAATCTCCCAAAACTTTAGTAGAACTTGCAGAAAACTCATCTTGAGGTGAAGATGATGATGATACAACCTGATATCTTTGCTTCTTGAGATTCTCAACTTCATTCTGCAATTTGTGAATCTCATCCTTCAATGTCTTCAGCTCTGTGGTATGTTGTTCTTTGGTCTGTGCCAGATCTTTCTCCAGAGCTTGAACCTGCTTGACTAACTTGGTACAAATGTCCATCAATTCATTTTGTTGCACACTGCCTTCATCACTTCCAACTGTGTAACCTGCTGGGAGAGGTGAATCATGAGGCATGGTTTCAAGCTCTTCCCTAGTTGGACTAGGAATAAGCCTTGAACCACTACTGCTTGTTCTGAAACCAAAAGGCTCAGCAACATGCAATGTTGAGATGAGAGAAGTTGGCTGTTTAGACCTTCTCTCATAAGTGTGAGTGACTGCAGGAGTATGTTGAATTTGTGGAACAACAATATTGGGTGTGTTTTGAGATGCAGCTGGGATTGATGCATCCTCACCCTGTACATGAGAAATTTTAGCAAGCATTTGAGGGAAAAGTGGATGAACCTGCCCATTCCAAAGTTCTGAAGCCTTAGACATATTTTGAAAAACTTTTGGCTTAAGAGTGGAAGGTTCATAAATTCTTTTGTGAGGGTGCAGTTGAAACTCATTTAACACTGCTTGCACAAACCTTGGATAGATCAAAAATTTATATTGACTCTTTACATTGCCTTTCATATTATTGAAAATAAACTTTGAAAAATTGAAAGTCCTATCTGTTGCCAAACAAACCAAAGGATAAGCCATGGTTGATGCAAATTGTTCATAAGCTGTTTTCTTAGGACTTAGACAATGTAAAAGAGTATGAATCAAAAATCTCCAATGGGGACAAAAACATCCTTTTCTAAAAGTGACTTTTTGTTCTGATGTATCATACCCCATTAAAGCAATATTGGCAAATATATCTGAATTGGATAATGTGATGATACCATTGAGATCATCCAATTGGAGAATTCTCCTCAAGGATGACTCAGTAACATCAATAGTTACCCCATCAACTGTGGCTCTTAGAGCATCCACAGATTCTTGTGTGTCTCCCTGTTCAAGAGTTATGGACTCCACAGTGTTCCAAAACTGTTTGATATGAGAGACATAGATTGTGGGATTAATAGTTAAGGCATACCTTATATGAGTTGTGTTTAGAAAATCCACAATCTGATGAAAAACAGGGCCACTCTTCTCGTTTGACATTTGTAAGTAGGCCACTTGGTTGTGCTCCTCGACAAAGTTTAGAATCGCCATGATATTTGTGAAAAATATGATGAAAGTGTTAGTAATCAAGATAAAAAGCAAGCCGTATAATAATCAATTTATACTAATAGGGTTTGAGGAGGTTGCGCAATGTGAATTATCTTTAGTAAGAATTATCTTTGGAAAAAGAATAATTTAAAATAAGTAAGTAGATAATTCACAAAAGATTTTACCCTATTAATAAGGAATGACGATTATTTTTACAACGGCTAGTAAAAAATAGATTACTGACACAACAGTTGTAACGGCTAGTCATCAGTGGAAAAAATTACACTTGCAGTGGTAACTGATGAACTAGCAGTGGTAAAATTTTCACAAAAATATCAAAGAGCAGTGGTGAATAAAACATGAAAATTTGCTGCTCTTATCATAGTTTTTAGCAAACTACCAGCTATCAACGAATTTGATATGTCTTTACCATGAGCCATTTTCTATGGACTAGCCAACTCTTGATCACATGGATGTATGGTGAGTTGATAACCTAGTTTTTGGTAAACTATCAACCATAAACGGATTTGACAAGTCTTTACCAGTAGCCGTTTGCTATGGACTAGTTGATTCTTATGTGGATTAGACATGGTGAATCAATAACCATTTGTTGTGTGTTCATGATACACACCTTATTACTCCAATGATATGGGTTGAATACTGCAACACAAGACAAACCTCAACTTAACCCATAAAGATTAACCCAAAGTAACTTTTTAACCAAGTTACTATTCACAAAAATATCTTCACAAAAGTCAACCAAAATTTACTCCTCCAACCAACCAAAACAGATAGAAGTAAATATCCTTCATTAATTAGAATTCGACCTTGACTTTGCATATAAAAGGGGGCTCAACATCTTTTATCTTTCATCAACAATGTTCTTTAATAAACACAAACCCTATACATCATCATGAGTCAGTTTCCAATAATCTATATCTCCTCTGATGATTCTTCTGATGAGGAAATCAACTTCCACACAGACTCTGAAGAACTTTCTTCTGGATGGAATGGATATTTTCCACCAAATACTGCAACTGCTACATCTTCAATCATGAAACCCAATAAGAAGATATCAGCTGATCCCATTCCATCTATTGAGTTTTATTCTAGCTCTTCATCAGATGATGACAATGATCCAACCTTTGATCTTTCCAAGGAACTCCCAAAGGCTCTCACCACAGCACTGACAACTGCAATAAACAACATGAAGTGGCCAGCTGTAGACAAGCCTATTCAAGCACCAAGGCCTCCCAAGCAAGTTCTGGGACTTGCTTGTCCAAGGAAACAACTCTATTTTGATGACAAGAGAAAGAAAATTTCCAAAGGCAAGCATCAGTATGAGGGAAAAGGAAAGAAACTAATGGAGTAGGTGTTAGGTTGTAGGTTCATGTCAGATGTAATGGTTTTCTTGTTTGGTGACAATCTTTTGTTGATGGATGGGATGTACTTCTTCTAAATAATCAATAAAAGTACTCTTTTCTGCTTACTATTATCACCAATCTTTCCACTGTTGTATGTTAATTACCACTGTGCTCTTGATAACTCTGCATACAAGTTAGTAGAAAACCATACATACAATACAAACAATATGAGTACCTAAAAAGTATCCTGCAACACTGAAAAATATTTAGACATAAAAAATTTATGGATTGAGCATTCCAATACCTGTTACCAAGTATTGAAACCTACCCACATCAAGCCCTTTTGTTAATAAATCAGCATAATTGTCATCAGTATGAATCTTGACAACATTAATAAGCTTTTTCTCAAAACAATCTCTAATAAAGTGATGTCGAATTTCAATATGTTTAGTTTTAGTGTGTTGCACAGGATTTTTAATAATGCATATGGTACTACTATTGTCTATATAGATAATGGTGTTCATGAAATTGTACCCATAGTCCAATAATTGATTCTGAAGCCAAAGGATTTGAGCACAACAACTAGCAGCTGCAACATATTCTGCTTCAGTGGTTGAAGTAGCCACCATAGTTTGCTTCTTGCACTGCCATGACACCAATCTACATCCAGGAAATTGACATCCTCCAGTAGTTGATCTTCTATCCAAACTTGCACCAGCATAGTCACTATCTGAGTATGTGATCAATTCCATTGGAGAGTCTCTTGGATACCATAATCCAAGATTAGGATAATTCTTCAAGTACGTAAAAATCTTTTCCACTGCTGTCATATGTGATGTCTTTGGAGTCACTTGAAATCTTGCACAAGCACATACAGCAAACATAATGTCTGGCCTTGATGAAGTAAGATACATCAAAGAGCCAATCATAGATCTGTAAGTGTGAACATCAACATTAGCACCACTGGCATTCTTCAACAATAAGTGAGTGGTTTTGTCAGCAGGGGTATTGGAAGATTTTGCATCAGTAAACTTGAACTTTTTAATAATCTCAGCCACATACTTGTCTTGGCTGATAAATATGCCTTCCTTACTCTGTTGTACTTGCAGCCCCAAAAAGAATGTAAGTTCTCCCATAGAACTCATTTGAAATTCATCTTTCATCAGCTTCTCAAACTCTTTGCACATCTCTTGTTTAGTAGACCCAAAGATAATATCATCAACATATACTTGCACAAGTAGGATATCACCCTTGTCTTTCTTGATGAACAAAGTTTGATCAATTTTACCTCTATGAAACCCATTATTCAACAAATAATTAGCTAAGGTTTCATACCACTTCCTTGGAGCCTGATGTAAGCCATAAAGAGCCTTAACCACTTTGTAAACGTTATTTGGGTGTTGAGGATCTTCAAAGCCTGGAGGTTGAGAGACATAAACCTCCTCATCAATAGTTCCATACAGAAAGGCACTCTTAACATCCTTTTGATAGACTGTAAAGCCCATAAATGATGCATATGCTAAGAACAATCTAATAGCCTCAATCCTTGCAACAGGAGCAAACACTTCTTCATAATCAATACCCTCCTCTTGAGTGTATCCTTGAGCAACCAATCTAGCTTTGTTCCTGATTACAATGCCTCTTTCATCTTTCTTGTTTCTGAAAACCCATTTAGTACCAATGACCTTCATACCATCAGGCAAGTCACAAAGAACCCAAACCTTTTGAAGTTTAAACTGCAACAACTCTTCTTGCATAGCTTCAACCCAGCTAGATTCTCCTAGAGCCATATACACATTCTTAGGCTCCACCTGTGAGAGAAAACAGAAAAACAAACACTCATTCTTCTTACTATGTTTCTTGGACTCATATACTTCACTTATGAACCCATGAATATCATATTTCTTTATCTGTCTTCTAGTCTTCACACCTGATTGAAGTTCACCAATAACATTATCAAGTGGATGCACTTTGTGAATGGTAGACTGTGATGTGCTAGGAATATCATATGTTGTAGGCATGTTTGAGATCTCTACATCATCACTTGATGATTCCTGAGAAGTATGGTCCACATTTGGGCTTACAGTGGAAACTTCTGGTGTAGCAGTGGGAATTGAGTTACCACTGCTAGTAGGAATTACTTTATTCACACCATCTGCATCACTTGGTTTTTCAGAATTATCACCAAAGTCCCAAAGTGGCATAACAAGTTGATCTTCATCATCTTTGCAAGCTTCATCTTCATCAATGAATTCTTCTGAATCTTCAAGATCTTTGTCTCCAGTACTTGAAGTGAGAGGAACATAATTCATTGTATTTGATAATGTTTCAAGATCAAATAGCCAATCTGGTCCTGAACCTGCCATGTTTGCTTTATTTTCAAGAAACTGAACATGCAAGTTCTCTTCAATCTTCTTTGTTCTTAAGTTATAGACTCTAAATGCCTTGCTAACCATAGAGTATCCAACAAAGAAGCCTTCATCTGACTTTTCTTCAAATTTTCCCAGATGATCAATGGTATTGAGAATAGTAACATGACACCCAAATGGTCTCATAAACTCCAAAGTAGGAGGTCTTCCTCTGAACAACTCATAAGGTGTCTTGTTCTTTGTTTTGACCACTAAAACCCTATTCTGAATGTAACAAGCAGTGTTAACTACTTCAGCCCAAAAAGTCACTAGAAGCTTGGAATCAGCTAACATGGTTCTAGCAGCCTCAATTAGTGTTTTGTTTCTTCTTTCTACAACTCCATTTTGTTGAGGAGTTCTTGCAACACTAAATTCTCTTTTAATACCTTTGTCTCTGCAAAAATCATCCATAACTTTATTCTTGAACTCTGTCCCATTGTCACACCTGATGATCTTGATTTTCTTTTCAAATTGATTTTCTACTTGAGTGATGAATGTCTTAAGGATGCCTGTGGTTTCATCCTTGGTACTTAAAAAGAAAACCCATGTGAATCTACTGAAGTCATCAGTCACAACAAGACAATACTTCTTCAAGTTTATGCTGCTCACAGAGGTAGGACCAAACAAGTCCATATGCAGCATAAAAAGTAGATGATTGATAGAATTGAATGCCTTGGTCTTGCATGAAGCTCTGTGTTGCTTTCCTTTGAGACAGGCAACACAAGTTTGGTCATTTTCAAATCTTTTCTCTGGTAGTCCTCTGACAAGTCCATCTTTCATAATCTTGTTGATGGTCTTGAAGTTAACATGACCAAGTCTTCTATGCCAAAGCATGGATTCATCCAAAGTGGCTTTAGCAAGCAAGCAAGTAACATCATTATTAGCCACTATGTTCTGCATGTCAATGCTATAAAAGTTTCCTTTCCTAGGGATTTTAAGCAAAATGTCACATTCATCTGGAAGCTTATAATCCTTAGATAAGATATAGCATTCATCTTCTGTGAATAGAACTCTATGCTTTTTGTCACACATCTGTGACACACTAAAGAGGTTGTACTTGAGTTCTTTCACATACTGCACATCTTCAAAATCAATGTTTCCAGCCTTGATTGTTCCTTTGCCAGAAACTTTGCCACCAATTCCTCCTCCTAAACTGACAAATTGTCCATCATAAGGTTGAAAGTCTGAAAGATAAGACTTATTGCCAGTCATGTGTCTGGAACATCCACTGTCTGAGTATCCTTGATCATTAATGGTCTTAGAATGTCCCTGCACACAAAATAAAGGAATTAGTTCCTTTTGGGGACCCAAGCCACAAATGACTTGGATCTGCCTCGTGTATCAATATAATTAAATCTATCAAAGGTCATTGATACACCATTGGGATGGTCTGAGGTGATGGTTCCTTTTGGTTTCCATTCCCAACGAGCTGAGGCCTTAACAACATTTCCCACATTTACCCTTTTCTTGTTAACAGACCTATCAGTGGTAACCTTTGGCCTTGCAGTGGTAACTGCTGCCTTAGCAGTGGAAACTGCTGGCTTAGAAATTTTAGGTACCCACTTCTGATTATTGTTAACTTTCTTTTCAAAGTTGGTCTTTTTCCCTGTTTGAGCAGATTTAACAAAAGTAGTAACAGGGGGCTTAGGGTAAACTCTGTTTTTATTTCTGGCAGTGGCAACTACTTGTCTAGCAGTGGTAACTGCTGGTCTAGCAGTGGAAATAGGTTTAATGCTAGAATGAAGCAAAACAGACCTGGGAATCATCTTGCTAAGTGGATTTGGGTGAGTTAAGTTATTAACATTGTGTTTATTCACCCAAGTATTCCCAAATACTTCCCTTCTTCCCAAGTGGTAGGTATAGCCTTTAGCTAAATGGTCAAAGCTACCACACATATGATAGGGTTTGTTATTGAACACAAAGTCACTACCAAATTGCCTAGATTTGACATGATTCCAACTCCTCATATTGCCTCTAGGAGTTGGTGACCTACTTCTGTACATCTCTGCATATCTAGTAGTGGGCCTAGTGAAATTAGGTTGTGACCTAGGCTTCTCTTTGACAACATCAGGAATACTTCTTTTAACCTCCACTTTAACATTTTCAGGAGTACTAGGTTTAGACTCAACATTCAAATTATCATCTTTAAGAGATGAGTCACTAGCACAATCAAATACATCAACCTCAACCTGAACCTTTTCAATTTCAACTAGTTTAACAAACTTTGGTCCATAGGTCATAGGTAGATCCTGAAATTCTTCTAAACCTGTGTGAGCTAAGTCAATGCCAGGAGGTGATGGAACACCTCTTAGAGGTGGTGGAACAGTTTTGTATCCAAGACCTGATTTAGCTTTGCTCACAATTTGGGCTTCCCAAATTTTATCAATACACTTGGATTGATGATCCAGTGTTTGTTTAGTTATCATTATATTCTCACTAGCCACTTTAACCTTTTCTAGTTCTTCTCTAAGAACCTTATTAACAGTAACCTGATAATCTAAGTCTCTTCTTAATACTGCAATATCATCATTGAACTTAGATTCATTTGCCCTATAATGCTCTAATTGAGTTTCTAAAACACTTAGGCCTCTTTTATGATTTGATAAGTTATAATTAGTATGAGTTAACTCTATGTGTTGCTCATTAAATTGTGCTTTAAGTTTCTCATACTCTTTTAAGGCCTTACAAGATTTAGAACAAGCATTATCAGTTTGTACCTCAGAGTCAGAAAAAGCCATTAGTGCAACCATTGCAGACTCTGAATCATCTTCCTCTTCCTTAGTCATAAAGCTCCAATCAAAGCTCACTCCATCAATGGCCAATAGCCCCTTTGGCTCATCAGTAGTAGGTTCCTTCTTCTTGTCCTGCTTGTACCAAGTTGACCTGTTGTCAGACTTCCTTGGCTTCCTACACTCTCTGGCAAAGTGCCCCTTCTTATGACAATTGTAGCACTCCACCTTCTTTTTGTCAAAACCTACTGTTTCATTGCCACTGATGTTGATCTTTCTTCCAGTCTTCTTCTAAAACTTCTTTGTCCTCAAGCTTAGTAATGCCACTTGCCATTTAATGTCCATCTCTTCCATATCATCTTCATCAATTTGATCCAGATCCTCATGATTGAGGATAGAACCACCCACTTGACTTGATATAAAAGCATAAAAGGTAGTATCACTAAGCCCTGCAATCTGTCTCTTTGAGCTACCAGTGGAAACACTTCCACTACCAGTGGAAACAACAATGTTAGCACTGTCATCATCACTATCACTTTCTTCATCTGAACTATCATCAAGAGATGATGATATAAGTGCCACACTACCTGAACTTGAGCTTATCTTGCCAGCTTTCTTCAATCTTTGTTCAATAACCTTGAAGTTATTGTACAAGTCATTAAGTTTCATGGTCTCAAACTCTGGCTTATCTTCCCACACAGCAACATTGGTTCCAAACTCAGAGGGTAAGCTTCTTAAGAATTTTAGATTGAGGTCTTCCTTTTCCACCTCAATTCCAAAGACAGTGAGTTGAGAAACAATCTTTTGTAGCCTTGTGAATATGCTATCAAGAGATTCATTACTTGATGACCCAAAGTTTTCATAAGTTTGCTTCAGCAGAGTCTTTTGAGTCTTCTTGGTAGAATCATTACCACCAAAAACTTCACAGATCTCATCAAAGAGAGTCTTTGCAGTCTTGAACTTGCTAAATGCTATAACTTGATCTCTTGGAAGTGTCATCAGCAACAGACCTCTGGCCTTCAAATCATTCTTTAGTTGAAGTCTTTCATCATTAGTAACAGGTCCAGTGTTGACCTTAATTACTTCCTTGCCACCAACCATCTCTGAAGTAGAGCTTGGTTTGAAAAAATTTCCAACCATGATGATCTCCTAAAGTGTGTAATCTTGGACCATAAAGAATTGTTCTATCATTAGCCTCCACATCTCAAAGTCATTTAACTTAAGCTTTGGAAGCTTAGCAGCAATGTTTGAGTTACTGGTTTCTGTCTCCATTGAATCTTCTGAGTGAACTTGAGTCTTCTAAATCAAAGTATCAAAGCCTGGCTCTGATACCACTTGATGGATCTAAACACCTTGAACTTGTGTTAGATTGATACTTCGAATTATATCACTAAGTATGCGGAATCTACTTAGTAACACTTAGAAGTTTGATTGTGAGTAAGACAGTTATATATGAACAATGTATGTAATCAAACAACTAGCTCCAATATTATTAATGATAATAATACGAGTGATCTTGATATCACTAGGGTTACACCTTGAAGCTCTAGAAACGTATATATCAACTTATAACCTAGGAGAGGATCTCCTTTTATAGCACAAGGAATCCTCTTCTACAAGATAAGTATAAAGCTAATAGAATAAGATATACACAAGATCTATTCTATATTTATCTAGACGCGTTTCCTAACAGTTATCTAATAAGCAGTGGTAATATATTGTTCTTGCAGTGGTAATGAGTTTCCACTGCAAGTATAATCTTCTGCAGTTGTAACATCTTCACTATCCGTGGTAACTGTTAGTATAATTCCCAACAGTTTATGACAATATCAACTTTAGAGCAAGTCAAATAGGGAAAATAAGCTAACAAAGGTATGTTAGATCTTCGCTCTTGTACACACGTATTAGTAGCGTTTCAATTAGAAAAGCTAGGTTCTTGATCACAAACAATCCAAACACAATGTTTTGAAGATCACGTAGGAACCCTAGAAGGGTGTAGTAGATCAACTAAACACGAATGGTTTGAGCTTAGGAAATCTAGTAGGAACCCTATAAGGGTGTAGTTCGATTTCTAGGCTCAAGAGAAGAGAAGAAGAAGGTTGTGATTGCAAGTGAATCAATGTATGAAAAGAATTAATACAAGAGCCTTGTATTTATACTAATTCACATCTTGGAGCACAAGACAACAACCCTAAACCCCCAGGGTTTGGGTTTCGGCCGATCATAGCCCAAGAAGCCCGATCCGGAACCTTCTTGGCTACTATTTTCAATTCGAGCCTTTCTTCTTTCGTGTAACGACCGTTAGTGACCGTTAAGTGTTTATTCGTGAAAATAATAATAATTATTCATAACTAAATATAATAATTATTAATAAATAGAAACTCATATGTAATGTGTGCAATCCCGAAGTCTCGTGTTCGAATCCGAACTTACTACATTAATTTTATCCGTAAAACTAACAGCTCCCACTCGGATATACATTAATGTAGTAATGACATTGGTTAGTCTAGCATAAGACCTCAATGTCCCTAGAACGATCATGAGTGTGGTTTCCTGGAAAAAACCTTTTGATGAATCATCATCATACTTATCCTTTTGATTCTAATACTATGTTAATATGGATATTGATCAAAGTCATTCAATAATTAACTATTATGTTTCTCGTTATTTATGATCGAACAAGATTACCAATTCATCTGAACGTATTCCAGATAGACCTTTGACATGGCTATTCAAACATCTTGTCAACCCTACGAGGGGCCCAACAATATTATACTTTAAAACAAATTTGAAGGAAACAAATTCTATATTGACTACAAGCATAACCCATGAACTTTGCATCACCTCTGAAAATAGCCCTTATAGCCACCAGTTACGGATAACGTTAGACTAACTTATAGAAAATGAGCTACATCTATAGTAGTTATCTGGTATCTCAAGTCTGAGGATAAATATTCATGATTTACTTTAATGACAACATCCATAAGCATAATCATGTAATTGAGATCTGTCCTATATTCAATTTATTCATTCTGTAGAACCGTAGAGGGGGGGGGGGTGAATACGGTTTCTTCGGCTTTTTAGATGTTTAAAAACTTTAAGCCAAGAAGAACACCAAGTGGTTGTATAAGAAACCAACCACAAACACAATCACAACAAAGTATATAAAGCGAGTAAATGACACCACGATATATACTGGTTCGGGATGGGGGGTTTATACCATCCGTACGTCCAGTTGCGAATCCACGACACTGATACTATTACTCTAGTATAATCCTTTTGGTGGATTACAAACCGTTACAACTTCACTCCACCGATATGCACTAAGATCGGTGCTCACTAAGAAGAGCTAATCCCCAATGGTATTCCGCCCTCGGAAACCATCCAAAAGAATCTCGTGATTCGACTTAACCACAAAGACCACTAAGACTTCCCACCGGAAGTATCAAATCCCAACTAGATCCCCAATGATCTAGGCTTGGTCACCAAGACACAATACTTCAATCTAGATTCCCAATGATCTAGGCTTGGTCACTAAGACACAAGACTTCCCTTACAAATAAATAGAAAGAATAAGTTGTTTGTTTATTCAACCAAGCCCTAACCTAACCTAGAGACTCGATTGTAGCAGAAAGGGTAAAGATAGAAGACCCTCGACACAATCACTAGAGTGGATTAGGTTCTTGTGATTCTTCCCTTGCAATGAGATGTGTTCTTCCAATAGATGTTAGTGTGAAAGATTAAGAACACAAGAGTAGAGATAGAGAGATTAGAGAGAAAGAATAATGGCAAGGGGTGAGGAATACAAGAGGCAAGGCATGGTATTTATAGGCAAAACCCAAACTTGGGAATATTTTACCGAGGCAGGCACGTCACCCACGCGTTGACACGTGGGAGGCGCGCCAGACACCCAGGGAAAATATTCCCGAGGCTTTGGGTGTTTGGAATTATATATGCCTTACCTTGCTAAACCCCCAATTGTACTTCACACTAAACCTTAACATTAATCAATCTAAGGTTTACCAAGCCAATTTGGAAAATAATTTGTGAAGTGTTTATAAGAAAACCAAATACCAAGGGTAGTAGAAAGGGTAGTTTGTGTGGAAAACTAGAAGGGGGGTTGAATAGTTTTCCCTTCTTTTTCATTTTATAAAAACTTTGTTTCAAAATGTTGATTCAAATTTATTCAATTGTTTGTTTGGAAAACTTCAATTAGAGTTTAGTATGAAAACAACATATAATCAATAAGATCAATTATATATGTAAGCTTTTGGAAAAGCTTAGTTTTATGAATGAAGCTTTGGTCGATCTTTATGTGAATACGTTTTCCTTTTAAAATCTTAAAACGTTTTGTATCAAATTATCTATCAAGTTAAACTTAATATGAGAAGTGTGAATAATAATCTATTTGACCATATCATGCAATTATACACACAATCACAATATTAACTACTATGTTCAACACAATCAATCATCACAACTATATAAGCAACAACTAAGACATGTAGGGAAGCATAGAAGTAAAGCGATAAATGCAAGAACAAATGATAAGAGATAAGAGAAAGGAAATGCAAACCGGACACGATGATTTATAGTGGTTCGGCTACAAGGACACCTTCCTTGTTCCTACTCCACTCCCCGAGTCACCTACTCGAGAGTTCTCTTCACTACTCAACAAGCTCCCTTTTGGCGGAGAAAACCGTACACAACTTTTGCTTACACCATTTAACGACACTAAGCTAAATGTCGAGTTCTAATAGTAGCTAGAACCAATCTCACAACACAACTTCGATCACTACACAACTTCTACACAACTTCACGACTTCATCACAACTTCTTCTAAACTTCTTCACGGCTTCACAACTTCTTCACGTCTTCACGACTTCACAACATCATCACAACTTCTTCTAAACTCCACTACTTAATCACACACCTACATCTTCACAACTACATGTCTTCTCCACACTACTACTTCCTTCCACTACTTCTTACTCACTCATTAAATCACTACTAAGTAAGATGATCTTGATCTACTTATTACATATACATAACTCACAACTTCACATAAGCACTAACTAGATCCTAATACATCTTTAGCTTTATGATAGGGAGGATTCTTCTCTTGCACTTTGAGTGATGAGAAATTGGATCACTTGAAACAAAGATTAATAATCTTATGATCAAAGGGTTTTAGAAGGATGTTTAGAGAGAGTTGGATCTGAAAATTTTTGTGCAAAAGGTGAGAAAAATTCCAGGTTTGAGGTGGTATTTATAAGGAAAAATTTCTGACCAAATCTGATAGGGGAGCGTGGCCGGTCCCCTTAATTGTGTGCCGGTCCCCTTAAAATTAAGGGGACCGCCCCTTATAATTAAGGGGGCCGCCCTACTGAAACGGCCAGATTTTCTGTCTTTTAGTGGGGAAAGTTTATTTGGTGAAAAACTAACTAATTTTGGTTAAAAGTTTGAAATCATATATTTAGTATGATTAAAACATTTTTCTTTATTATCAAAAGTGTTTTTCAAAAATATATAATATGTTTATATAATTAAATAAACTTTGTATTAGTTAATTAAATACCCCTATGATCATGAGATGTATTAAACACTTGTTTATCCATACCTTAAGTGATTGTTGAAGCATACTTGAGACGTTGAGATGTCGAGGCTTGTTGACGTAAGAATGCATAGAAGAATTGTGATCACAAGTAACTTAAGCACTTTACGTTATATGTTGTAACTTACATCTTTGTCATCATCAAAACATGAAGAGGATGTTTAGATTAAATATCGTAATATTCATGCCAACAATCTCTCCCTTTTTGATGATGACAAACTATGTAAATTATAACTTATAGTAAAATGTATAAGTTACTTGTTTACACTTCTTCTCCCCCTTTTGTCGAAGCAAAAAGGTGGACTCTAAGACGAGACTTCTACTACGCTTGAACTCTTGAGATAGAATGTAAAAGGCGAGCTTGCATCATCGTAAGTGAATCCTTGATCCTATCAACCTCAATGCTCCCCCTTGGTGTATGCTCAAAACTTGTTTTGGCTACCAAAGAATCGAGCGGTGAAGTAATCCTTCAAAACAAAGTTAGTAGACAAGTGCACATATATATAATGATGATAATAGATATATGCATGAAACTAATAGGGGAACAATATATGGACATATTAGGTATATGCACTAAAAGTATGACACATGCAATTATTGTTTTAAAAACAACAACCTAAATTAAAAAAAAAATAGAGCCTAATGCAAAGATTAGAACCTAGGAAAATGTAGGAGAATGAGGAGGGATGATCGTGAATGTAAAGGGAAGGTGATAACAAAGGGTTGACAATTATGGTTTAGATTAATATATCGTTCGACAAGGGTGGATGATAGTGAATCATGGGATTTTTAGGTGTTTTGTTGATGGTGGTGGAGGTGTTGTGTTTGTTGTTGGTGGTAGAGGATGAAACAAGTTTTCAATGTGAGAAAACATGTATTGTATCTCATCTCTTAGTCCGAACACAATTATTCGGTTGTGGATGCAACAAAGGAAAGTGTATCCATGAGCTTCAAGTAAGCTCCATGGGACGGGGTTATAGGTTGGTGGATTGATAGGAGATGATGAGAATGGTATGGAGGAGGTAGAGGTTCCTTGAGTTGATTGGTGTTTTGGATGGTGCATTGGGAGCACTAGGAGATGAACATAGAAGTGGTGGTGATGGAGTGTTGGTGTAATCTTGAGTCATCCTAGTGAGTAGATACTCAATCCAATTGAGATGTTCATTGAGAACAAAGGTTTGTTTTTCAAGGTAGGTGCGACAAATGCAATTTATGATATGGTTTTCAAGATGGATCAAATTGTTTGATGGAGATGAGTTGGTGGAGGTAGGTTGTTGATCCAAATTGCGTTGAATAAGATGCAACGCAAGAAGAGCATTAAGCTCATGAGCTTCTTTGGGCTCTTCAACGAACTTTTCATGTTCGGAGGAAGGTGATGATGGTGGAGTTGGATTGTGATTAGGGATTGAGGTTTGGTCATGAAACTTATGATTCATGTTTGGATGAGATTGATGGTTATTGCTTTGATATTGAGTATGATCCTCAAAAGGGTCATTTGGTAGAATTGAGTGAGATGAATGTGGAAGTTTATTAGTGAGGGTGATAGTTAGGTTGTCTTGTTGAGCTAAAAGATTGGTTTCATTTGGGTGATCATGAAAGCATGATGAAGGTATGGATGAAAGTGATTCTTCATGTGTGGATGGTAGTTTGGATGTTGTATGTGGGGTGATAACAATGATGTTAGGTTTGTTGGGAGATGACATGATGGGTTGAATGATGATTTTGATTATGTGTTTATGGAAGGATAGTAGGTGTTGGATTGGTTAGACAAAACGTGTTGGTTTAGGAGGTATTAATAAGGAGTGATTTAGGAGGTATGATATTGATTCTTGGTTTCTTTGAGGACATGGAAACGGTGGATGACTCAAGATTGGTAGTATAAAGGATGACTCGGTTTTGGGTGTGAGGTCGAAGGATATATGTGAGTGAGTGTGATTTCCCTTCCCATTAAATTCATGCTCATCCGGATATATTATGAGACTAATATGACCTATCGGATTATGACACTATGGTTCTCATGAAATGAGGGTGTAGGATCTAAAGGTAAAAAAAATATACCTAGATGAATGATACATATAGAGTAAACCATGTAAAGGCATACAATCAAATCACATAGGAGCAAATAATCATCTAGAAATAACATATATGCGATATGCCATAAATCTAGGAATGAAAGCATCTAATGAGGAGCAAAGTTCATAAAAGTAAACTAGCATTAGGTATATTTAGGAAGAGCAATTTAATCAAGTTGGAGAATGAGTATGAGACTATTACTAGTGGTGCTCAATTCAGGCTAAACACGACCATTTTTACGGGTTACACACACCCAACTTCTCACATAGAAGCAATTCAACCGTTAGGTTAAATTGAATTTCTAGTCAATAGATTCTCCAGTAGTCATTCTCTTTTTAGAAGAAATTGAGTTCCTAAATTTACCTATCGAAGAGTACCAAATATGAAGTTCGCTTGATTCACTAATACTTGGCTTAATGTGACTCAAACATCATGTTTTTATGAAGGTAAGTCTACATGATATATTTTTACTCACTATCCCAATAGAGATGTGTTAAATGTTTAGATAAGAGTAAACGCAGAGTTTTAATCTTTTGTTCATGATTAACCGGTTATTTGGTTTTGATGACATATTACTTGATTTAATAAATGTGCTTGATTTAAGAATGCTCCTTAGCATATCTTGAAAAATGAATCTCATTATGATTATTTATCTTAAATGAGATTGTGATTCACAAATGATATCAAAACTAGACATTTATAAGTTCTATAGCAAATATTATTTTCTATGATTTTTGCCAATGTTATATATATCATAATTTTAACTAGTATTTGAAACAAAATGAATTTTACTTGTTTATGCATTGTGACAAGTTATTTTTCAATTCTAATAACTTAAATTATTTCAAAAAGAAAAGTGTATTGCATTATCTTGTAACACAACCATTCATGCTACAAAGAAAATGAAGTACATATAATATATAGTGTGTATTGTTCTTAAATATGTATTTTAGCTTGAAGTGATGATTTTAAGTAGTGTGAGCAAAGTTTACATATGCTGTTAGTTTGCTCATGTTTGGTTTTTCGGATATGACACATTTATCTATTGTTTTGCAATGTAAATTGCTTGAATATTTCGGATGAAACATCCAAGTCGTCAATCCTACTTCATTGTATATTTTATGCATGTGTTAAACATGTTATTCTAATATTTGGAAGACAACTATTGGACAAGTAGATTCAATATGGCATTGTCAACACAAGTGTGAGTTATGATCCAATGCATATTCTTTTCATCTACAAAGGATGTAAATATTTTCATATCAATCTAGTGTGATTGAGTATGTAGATTCAAGACTATATCCTTTGTTAAAATTTGGTGTAATCTTGAAACTAAACAAATAACAATCCAATTTCTTGTCCATACTAAAAAACATGTCAATTAGATTTGATGAATATATCAACCATAATTTAAATAATGAATTGATATAATATCAAGATCTTTCTTGACCCTTCATTTAAAATAAATAGACATTTTGATAGTGTGTTCCATTAATCCTAAGATTATTAATGAGTGAGGTTGGTGAGTGATTGAAATTTGACTTATTACTTCATGATTGTTATAAGTTTTGTTTATGTGAAAGACTCTTCATTGTTACTTATAATGAACACACTTTAGATTTTGAAAATACTTTTTCTTTTGTATTACTACTAATGTTTTACAAAGATTCAATTTCTCTTATTAAACAACTTAAGGTAAAACAAGGTAATTTGTTGAAAATATTTAAGTGTGTTGTTAAGAATAGATTAAATTGTTTGAAATATTTAGGTGATTAGATTTAACTTATTTACAAGATGTTTGAGTAACATTAAGCCATCTATGCCTATATGCAATGCAAGCATAATATTGCAATCCTAACGCAAGAAATCTAGCATAAGATCTAGTTGAGTATAAGCCAGAAAACTAGCTATAAACTAATACAGTACAAGGCACATATGCTAAGATATTCAAATAGCTAAATTACAAATAGCAACAATTAACAAAGTAAAATCACAAATGAGTTCACATAGTACATAAAACACTTGTCGTCGTTTTGTGTATTATATATACCAATGTTTACTTAGCTCGATTTTATTTGAAAATAAAATAGTTTCCTATCCATTTTAAAATTTAATTAAGATCAATATTTTGAAAACATAAATACTTAATTTTTCAAAGATATATCGACAAGGAATGCCCGACTCGAAGGAAAAGGTAAAATACAAGTTTTACGTTAAAACAAGACTTAAATTTTTGATCTTTGTGTAGTATTTTAACTTTCTGACTTATTTAAGTTTGTAATGGTTACTTGTAAGTATTTTTAAATGAAATTAGACTCAATTACCTTTAAAACGCCGGGTGGCACGACTTCTACGGAGTTACGGTTAATTTTATATGATTTTTCAAAGTTTCTGAAAAACTGTCGAACAGACAGGCGAACCCCTTAAATTTAAGGGGGCCGCTCAGTATTTAAGGGGGCCGCCCAGACAATTAAAGGGGCCGCCCATCTGATACTCAAAAATGCAATTTTTGTTAAAAATTGTTTTCTGACTTTGTGGAAAGGTGTGTAACTTTCTAATTTTAAGAACGAACATATAACACTTGTTTTAAGCATAATTCTTATCTCGAGCTAGTATAATTAGTGTATATAATATCAAAACTAATACAAGTTAATCAACAAAACACTTTTCATATTAAATCCTCCTTAATGGGTAATTTGATACATGGATCGTACTCAATTTTTAAAACCATTTGTTTTGAAAATTTGAGCGACGTGGCTCTGGTACCAATTGTGGAAAACTAAAGTTTTCCCTTCTTTTTCATTTTATAAAAACTTTGTTTCAAAATGTTGATTCAAATTTATTCAATTGTTTGTTTGGAAAACTTCAATTAGAGTTTAGTATGAAAACAACATATAATCAATAAGATCAATTATATATGTAAGCTTTTGGAAAAGCTTAGTTTAATGAATGAAGCTTTGGTCGATCTTTATGTGAATACGTTTTCCTTTTAAAATCTTAAAACGTTTTGTATCAAATTATCTATCAAGTTAAACTTAATATGAGAAGTGTGAATAATAATCTATTTGACCATATCATGCAATTATACACACAATCACAATATTAACTACTATGTTCAACACAATCAATCATCACAACTATATAAGCAACAACTAAGACATGTAGGCAAGCATAGAAGTAAAGCGATAAATGCAAGAACAAATGATAAGAGATAAGAGAAAGGAAATGCAAACCGGACACGATGATTTATAGTGGTTCGGCTACAAGGACACCTTCCTTGTTCCTACTCCACTCCCCGAGTCACCTACTCGAGAGTTCTCTTCACTACTCAACAAGCTCCCTTTTGGCGGAGAAAACCGTACACAACTTTTGCTTACACCATTTAACGACACTAAGCTAAATGTCGAGTTCTAATAGTAGCTAGAACCAATCTCACAACACAACTTCGATCACTACACAACTTCTACACAACTTCACGACTTCACGACTTCATCACAACTTCTTCTAAACTTCTTCACGGCTTCACAACTTCTTCACGTCTTCACGACTTCACAACTTCATCACAACTTCTTCTAAACTTCACTACTTAATCACACACCTACATCTTCACAACTACATGTCTTCTCCACACTACTAAAAGCTTAGTTTTATGACAGGGGAGCGTGGCCGGTCCCCTTAATTGTGTGCCGGTCCCCTTAAAATTAAGGGGACCGTCCCTTATAATTAAGGGGGCCGCCCTACTGAAACGGCCAGATTTTCTGTCTTTTAGTGGGAAAAGTTTATTTGGTGAAAAACTAACTAATTTTGGTTAAAAGTTTGAAATCATATATTTAGTATGATTAAAACATTTTTCTTTATTATCAAAAGTGTTTTTCAAAAATATATAATATGTCTATATAATTAAATAAACTTTGTATTAGTTAATTAAATACCCCTATGATCATGAGATGTATTAAACACTTGTTTATCCATACCTTAAGTGATTGTTGAAGCATACTTGAGACGTTGATATGTCGAGGCTTGTTGACGTAAGAATGCATAGAAGAATTGTGATCACAAGTAAGTTAAGCACTTTACGTTATATGTTGTAACTTACATATTTGTCATCATCAAAACATGAAGAGGATGTTTAGATTAAATATCGTAATATTCATGCCAACAGTTTGGTAGGGGTAGAAATGGTATTCCTCACATGGCATAATAGAGAAGAGAATATGCCATGGGATATTCCTCAAGGGAAGGGTTAAGGTGTAACTATGGTTAGGTTGAAGGTTTAGAGGTTAACCATGGTTAGGTATAGAAAGAAGTGTTGAGAAGTAACCATGGTTAGGTTTAGAGAGAAGTGTATAGAGAATAAACCATGGTTAGGTTAAAGAGTGTATCCAAGGGAATGTTCCATCCTTGGAGTGGTTAAGAGTTAACCATAGTTGGGTGTAGAGAGGTAACCATAGTTGGGTTAGGTTGTATGGTGGTTAGGTTAACCAAGGTTGGGTTAGGGTTGTGTGTTGAGAGCTAACCATGGTTGGGTGAGGTGAACCATGGTTGGGTTAAGAAGGGAATATTCCAAAGGTATATTCCTTTGCTTGGGGGGAAAGGTTGGATGAAGGGTTGAGATGAGTTTAGTTTGAAATGGATGGTTAAGATATGTTGTAAGAGATTGGATGGTTGAGATGGTTTTGTTTTGAAATGAATGGTGGAGATCAAAGGAGCCTTTTTGCTTGGGGAGGAAGGTGAATCAATGGTTGAGATTTTTTTATGTTTGAAATGGATGGTTGTGATTAAACACATGTGGTGAAATAGAGAAGAGGTTGGATGGATGGTTGAGATGTGTTTAATTTGAATTGAATGGTTGAGATTGAAGATGTGTAAGGAATATAAGAGATGTGTAAGAGATGTGATGTTGTAAGGAAATGGATGGTTGAGATGAGTTGGATTTGAAATGAATGGCTAGGATCAAAGTGTGTAGGGGACAAGAGTACACTTTGTGTAAGTGGTGTAAGGGAATGTTGGAGGAGGATATTTGGGAAGGATTGTGGGAGATTTGGTGGTATTGGGTTTGATGGTTTTGGGTTAAGTGGTATTTTGATGAAGAAGATAATTAAGAAGAAAATAATCTAATTGTCATTAAGAGAAAAAGGTTTAGCTAATTAAGATTATAAGTTGAGAAAATCATAAGTTACTTATTAGTTCAAGTAACACAACGTCGAGAATCCATAGTTTCATATCTCGTGACTTTCCACGACTCGACGTTCTCAACTAATACCTTGGTTCAAACAAGTTAAGTGCTTTGCCTTAATGTAAAGCATAACCCAAGTGGGAAAGGATGCGTTTACGCAACATGACCTTTGACTTAGTTTGACCAATAAGGGAGTAAACCCGTTATGTAATTAGAGAAGACGTAAGCACGGGATATGAGCATATGGATGCTTTCACATGATGTTACGTGAAATATATAAGCTCCCTAAGTTTAGAATAGCCTTGGATAGAGGCGATAGCTAGAAAACATGAGTTGACGTTTTCCCGTAAATGGGTGCTTTAAAAGTTGGATCTTTCTAATCCCAAAACTCGTTTCGAGTGTTCTCAATTAAGCACATAACATATTCATACCTGTATTGAAAGATCCACATTTGTCGGGTAAGGGGAAAGCCGACTTTCAAAATTCGTCTCGAAATTCACAGACGCCTGGCGCGTTACCCACGCGTTGACGCGTGGGTGGCGCGCCAGCATCAGATGTGTGATTCGGGGAATTTTGGCTAATGTTTGTTATTTTATCGTTTCGATGGTTTATTTGTCATCATTAAAATATAAAGAGATCTCGATCATGTTGCCTCAACATATTCTATTGAATATCATGTGAATTTGGCATGTCCTACGCATCAATATACTTAAAGTATATTATACCAAACCTCAGATTTGTCTTAATTCAATGATACTCCAATATCATTAATTGACAACAGACTATTTAGAATAACTCAAGTTATTCATAGATTAAACATGCAAATATAGGATACAATATTATAAAAATAAACATAACAAAATATTTTATTTCATTAAGATAATTATTGTTTACAATATCCTTTATCCAAATACTAATCAATGATTTACATGAAACTACTAGCTAAACGAAGTCCAATGCCATTGGCATGTTGAGTAAGCTTTTCCTTAGATAAAGCCTTCGTAAATAGATCAACTAGATTTATCTGTGTGAATTTTAAATAAATTGATTTCACCTATATAGATGATGCGTGAGAATCGCACCAGGCTTTACCTCTTGAGGGATCTTGAGAAGCTTACAACCCCCACCAGGCAGTGTACCTAATCGTTGTAGTATAGTATAGTGACAAGTACCGGGGGATTGATCGTTCAACTCCGGAATAGTGTCGTTAGGATTGAAATTAATCTAACTAGGTCTAAAGGTGAAGGATTATTCTTTTTGTATTTTTATATTTTATGAAAAGCAAGTAAAAATCTCGGGTTTTGGAAGGAGGGGCGGAATTAGTTGCTAATCAACTAACCCAAAAGCTACTAATCAAACTAATGTGCAAGAAAAATAAACTAAGGTTCTACAAGATAAGTGAAGCATGTCTACCTATGATATGTTACTCCTTGCTAGCTATCCATTTCTACCTATTGAATTGTCACACCTTGTTTTAATTGACGGGTTGTATTCCTTAATACCATTCGTGGGGTGGCGTACGTACTTCCCCAACTCTATAAGCTCCTACTTCACTCCTATGTCGAGCCTGCAAGAAGCTCCTAACATGGGATCATTAGAATTCGCTCATGCATTAAATAAAACCATAATAACCTAGTACGCATTGGTTCGTGTTTCTTAAGACGTTCAAGCATGTCACCATTGGAAGTCTGCCAGTTTTCTTAAGCCTAACATCGAATACAATCAACCAAACAAGAGACAATAGGAATCAAGAATTATAAGCTAAATCAACTAGACCTATCGAAGTGTCACACCCTAATTGATGAAGATAGATACAAACATCAAAAAGGAATCAATAAGATCTAATCAATTATATACAAGTTTCACATAAACATAAGTAGACACAAGGTGAATTAGCAAAACATCATCAAAGAAGAACAAACAACAATGATAATGGAAAACATGATTAAGATAGAATCAACAAACCAATACATGATGTTTATGGAGTGATTGAAACCCTCTAAGTTGCAGGAAAAACACCTACCTAAACCCAGGAATCGACCTTAGGGTTTAGGGCTTATAAAAAGTGAAGTTATGATGTTATATTTATAGGCAAGTTTTCTATCGGCAAGGCTTGACGGCGTCACCCCGTAAAGAGTGACGGAGTCATGACCAACTTTTCTTCACCAAATTGTAGATTTCTTCGTCCTCTTTGCGTGGGCTTTTAAATCACCTAAATCCGAGTTCGTATGCAAAAGTTATGACCAAAACAATATCAGCTACTCCGCGCACAAGTTTTGAAAAGTTAACATGTGACGGCCTACGTGACGCCTTCAGGAAATTTTCTAGGCCATCACTCTTTAATTTTACACGTGACGGCCTTGGGTGACGCCGTCATCTCTAATGCACAAAACTTTCTGGACCGTCACGGACTTTATCCACTTCCACCTCTTGTATTACTCTTGACGCCATCATGAAGAAGCTTGTGACGTCGTCAAGTACTGTTCCCAGCAAGGAAAATTAAGGCTTTGCCGTTTTCTTCACTTTTATGCTCCAAAAACGTCCAAAATGCTTCCTTTTCCAGAATTCACTCCAAAAGTACCTAAAATCACAAAAGGAACGATTTAGAGCAATATTTGATCAAATAAATTCAATTCCGGGCTTAAATGACCCCCTAAAAACGGCTCATTTTTCGCCTCATCATATACCCTTACACTTGAGATTTGCTTGTCCTCAAGCAAATGTGCTTTTATTCTAATCAAAATACAAGTTAGCGGTCATTTAACACTAATATAAAAGTAATTACAACAAATAATCGTTCTACTAAAGACCAAAGACAAGCATGGAGGTCATATACTACCACCACACAAATAGTGTTTAGATACTCACATCTCTCGGGTGTAATAAAGTATATATCACAATATGGAAATGGGAAACATCTCTCACTACCTGTCATAACAAAATAGATTACTATAGGCTTGGGAAAGTATCAAACCTCCACCACATGGCGTAAGTACCTAGGATAAACTATCAAAGAGGTCTTTAAAAAGAGTTATAACGTTAGGTGTAGGGATATGGAATACACGGTTTTGTTGGATAAAGGTAATCTTTACTGGTGGTGAGTTAATGATCTTGGTTAATTACATGTACAATATGGCGTTGCTAAGCCAAGGCTAGACTCGACTTAAGCTAATAAATGAAAAATAACAAAAACATAAAATAAACATAGAATGAAACGGGATGGTAGTCCGTATGTTTTTTTCTCTTTTCTTTTTCTTTATTTTTTCGATTTTTTTTTTTTTTTTTTTTTTTTTTTTTTTTTTTTTTTTTTTTTTGGCATACACTCTTACCCTACCATCCAAAATAATACATCATAGGGAATGAACATTCTCCTTACACTTGAATTTTTACATACATTACAATAAACTAATCTAATGACTCGAATTAAGATAATCAAAACACTTGGAGTACTTTTTAGATTAACGTACGTATGGGGGTAATAAAATGATTTTCTTCCCCATTACTCCATAATAATAGTACTTTACCCATGAGTCCCTCCCAAAACAATATGTACAAGGATATGACTCGACTTAGCAACCATGTAATCAATTAGATAATTAACTAAGGGTTTAAACATGTAACAATAATGCACTAAAGATGAGTGCATACACGGAAGGCTAAGGCGATTTGGGTGTACATTTAAGTGGGGTGTAACAAATTCTTCCTTTAAGTAAGATGCTTAAAGTTAGAAACGAAAAGATAGGCTCAGAGGGCTGTACTAGGGGTTTCGTGTACTAAAAATGAGTACAACGCTAAGGGTGTGGGAAAAATTAATTGACTTTACTAGCCAAATAATATGACTTAAATGGTCAAGTAATTATGATACGGGTTTAACACAAGGGTGATCCTAATGCCTCTTATCATGTAGTAAATCCTACTACACGAATGTAGTCTCACTAGCGGTCTCGGGATGCATCACTAACGCAAGTTCTAGAATCTAAATGCTACCGGTACAAACTCAAGCGAAAGTGTATCCTATGAGGTATCATCATTTACCCTCCCCTTACACTTAGGATGAACATTGTCCCCAATGTTCAATTAAAGAATGTAAAAATGAAATAGGTAAAAGAATGAAAGCAAATACTCCTCTGATTCGTTCGGTGTGGATAGTGTGGTAACAAGGTTAGATCTTCCTCCAAGAAAATGAACGTTCAAAGCTTCCCTTCCAGAAAAATAAATCATCTTCTTGTCATACATAACCTGTTAAACCTGAGAAAACAAACACAAAAACCCAAAGCATCAAACCGAACAAAGGAAACTCACAACTAGATGTAATTCCAGACTTAGGAATAAAAACAAAACAATTAAAGATATAATGCTTGTGGAATGAATGTTTGCAGATTTCCTGGAGTTTATAAAACTAAAGAATCAACAAAAACTTTAAGACTCCGTTAGAAAAACAAAACTAGCAAAATTTCCAGAATTTTACACATGACGCCGTCAGGAATTAATTCCTGAAGCCGTCAGAAGTGATCTGCAGAAATCTTTACGTTAAGTTTCCGGAAAATTTCTGGAAAAACTTATGTCCTACTTCCTGGAAAATCCTGCAAAACATCATTATGACTCGATACAAGCATTTGACTCAGACAATTACTAATATACATGTTCATTTAATATTGTTGTGGATCATGCTCAATTTCGTTCTTATAAACAAATTTGGGTCTCCCCTTACACTTAGCTTTTGCAAAATACCTTTATATGTAATTAAGACAAAGTTAAAAACAAAATAAATCATTTTCACAATTTACTTTGAAACATGAGCCACAAACAACAAAAATAAAACATGCATACGGAAACAAATAAAATCAATCAAACAAACAAACAAACAAACAAATAAAGCTTGGGTTGCCTCCCAATAAGCGCTTGTTTTTGTTCGAGTCACGAGCCTGACTCTACCCTTATTTAATGAAAATTGGGTAGGTTTTCCCTACACTTTGAATTAAGTGCGGGTGGAAGTAGCGATACACACCTTCTCGGTGGAAGTATGACTCGTGAGGAAAGATTGGTAGATGAATTATATGCTCAAAGGGGTGTGCTCCTATCATCATAACCTTACCTAGTTCACTTTGGTCAATGGGTGAGTTGCAGTTTTTTTCCAAAAAGGGATCATCTTTTATCAACTTTGAGAGACTCCTAGTTGGGAATCCATCTTGACCTAATAAACCTGGTTTAAACCCATAATGTTTCTTATGATCAATCATGAATGGGTGATGTAAGTATGTAAGGTCATGTTCCATTCCTATATTGGCTTCCTCTCTACATGGCTTAAAGTCAACTACCTTTGTCGTAAGACTACCCGGATTATATGGTTTGATGGGTAGATCGGAACCTATTTCAATTCCTTAATTTTCATCCAAGGATGGAAGATTAGGTAACGGTTTTGGTTGAGGCTCCGATTCATCAAAACTAGGAACTTCCCTAAAACTAAGAGTAAGGTTATCATTATAAGTATTCAAACCTATATCCTCTAGTTGTGTTTGGTTCAAAGGTTCTACCTCAATTGGGATTCCTAAAGTCTCTTCTACTTCATCCGAATAAGTCACGGGCGGTGTGTATGCCTCAAATGATGGTAGGACTCGTGGGTAGGGGTGTAATCGAGCCGAGCCAAGCCCGAGCTCAACCAGGCTCGAGCTCGGCTCGAAAGATAAAAGGTTGGCTCGAGCTCGGCTCGATTGCTCGTCAAGCTTTAACCATCCAAGTTTGAGCTCGGCTTGAGGAGGATTCAAGCAAAGCTCGAGCTTAGCTTGAAAAGCTCGAAATGATATACATGAAAAGCTCGAATATATGCCAACTAGTATTTGCCGCTAAAATGAGCTCGAACAAAATAGTAGATACACCATTCCGTGTCAAAACGAATTTCAAATTGCAGTTGTCACAAAATAAATATAGTCTTCACACAGAACTTGTACATGATCTCGAATCATAAACTGGAAGAGAAATACTTAACCGTTAGAAAACTAAATTAGATATTTTTAAGATTAATAAAACAATCAATAAAATTCTCATAACCAATGCTAGAAAATATTTTATCCTTTATGGAGTTAGTCCTTATAATTTAGTTAATATTCAAATCGGCCCTTATTTACATACATAAAAAATAACATGAAAATATATCTATACTAAGGCTCGAAAAGCTCGATAACCGCTCGAGCCGAGCTATCAAAAGCTCGAGCTTGGCTCATTATATGTTTTGAGCCAGTTTACTAGGCTTGAGCTCGGCTTGAGCTCGATAAAAGCTCGGCTCGATCGAGTCGAGCTTGAACTCGAGCTCGAGTTGCTTGATAAAAGCTTGGCTCGTTTACACCCCTACTCGTGGGGTACTTGGTGGGCTTAGATTTTCAACTCTATCCTCCATCTTATCAAGATTACCAATGTGCTCAGCTTGTATTGTGGTGAAATCAAACCACTCCGTGCACCCAGTTATCTCATCTATAGGCTTATCCCCAAACAATCTTCTTGCTTGTTCCCTTAAACTTGCTATCAATTGAACCGTAACAACGTTTGTTGGGTTGTCCATTTTTTTGGCAAGTATGGCACAATTCTCTATGGTTTCCCATGCTTCATCAACACTTAATCCCCAAAGGTCCCCATCTGCGGCATGGTCTGTGGAAAACTAGAAGGGGGGGTTGAATAGTTTTACGTCCTTTTAAATTTATAAACACAAGTTTGTTTTAAAAAACTTCGATTCTAGTTTATGTGAACTCAATACTTGCACTATATGAACAATTGTATGGTAACTAACTAACAAAGCTAATATAGTAAAGGTAAATAAATAGGTAATGAGAAGAGTTAGAAAGATCAAACCACAACACAAGGATTTATAGTGGTTCAGCTACAAGGACACCTTCCTTGTTCCTATTCCACTCCCCGAGTCACCTACTCGAGAGTTTTCTTCACTATGTCAACAAACTCCCTTTTGGCGGAGAAAACCTTACACACCAATTTACACACCACAACAACTTCACAACTTGATCACAACTTCTACACAACTTCTTCACACCAATATACTACACACCAATTTTCTTCACACCTATCTTCTACACACCAATCTTCTACACACCAATCTTCTACTTCACACCAATCTTCACAACTAACCTACTTCACCACTAATCAACTTCTAATTCCTACACAATTTCTATATCTTCTAAACAATATATAACAAGCACAACACAATATTCACAAATGAACGTATATATACACTATGTACAACTACTCTTCAACACTTCTTGAGCTTGGTTGTAGAAAGAGTGTTCTTCTTTTGCACTTTGGATGAGAATGGATGATGAGGGATTGAATCACTTGAAACAAGGATTAATATACAAATGATCAAAGGGTTTTATAGGATGTTAAGAGAGTTATAGAACTAAAAATTTCGTGCAAAAGGTGGGGAAAAATTCCAGAATTATGGTGGTATTTATAGGAGAAGAATTCTGACATTTTCCGACAGGGGAGCCTGGCCGGTCCCCTTAAATCGTGGACGGCCCCCTTAAAATTAAGGGGACCGCCCCTTATAATTAAGGGGGCCGCCCAACTGTAACGGCCAGAAAACTTGTCTTTTAGTGGGGAAAGTTTATTTGGTGAAAAACTAACTGATTTTGGTTAAATATTTGAAATCATATATTTAGTATGATTAAAACATTTTTCTTTATTACCAAAAGTGTTTTTTTAAAAAAAATATATAATATGTTTATATATTTAAATAAACTTTGTATTAGTTAATGAAATATCCCTTTGATCGTAAGATGTATTAAGCACTTGTTTATCCATACCTTAAGTGATTAAGTTGGATATAGTTATATAAACTAGCTTAATACTTATTTACGTAGTAATCTTACGATTGACGAGTTTACATTTTGTGATCGTCAAAATATAGAGATATCGAAAAATATAAATAACGTTTTCATACATTATTTATGTCAACAATCTCCCCCTTTTTGATAATTACAAAATTTAAACTCATTAATCGAAAATTAGTATATATTCAAGTATTATTGTGAGTTTATATCACTTCTCCCCCTTTTTGTTAGCATCAAAAAGGTTATCCCATGTTAATGTAAGCTCCCCCTCGAAGTATACTCCCCCTCGTTTTGAGGCCAAAAGGGATCGAGATATGGATATCTTGCAAAAATATTTAGTGGCAAGCAACATATATATGTATATAGCATGCAAGAGTAGAGAGTAAACATAAGCATAACATTAATAATATGAAAAAGATACATCAAGCATTACATTAACAACCATAACAAGTAATGCAACTAACAAAAGCCTTAAAAGCTTAGAATCATCACTAAAATAAAAAGAAAACCAAGGCTCAAACATGAGAGTCCTCTCTAGAGCTTGCCATCCAAAAGGTTTAACACAATTTTATTTGTAAAACACCAAGCATGTTTAATTGGGAGGAATGGATGGTGAACATGGAGATGGTGATGGTGGAGGTGTGTTTGTTGATGGTGGTGGAGGTGTTGTGTTTGTTGTTGGTGGTTGATGCAACAAGTTTTCAATATGAGAAAACATGTATTGGATCTCATCTCTTAATCCGAACACAATTGTTCGGTTGTGAATGCAACAAAGGCAAGTGTCTCCATGAGCTTCAAGTAAGCACCATGGGACGGGGTTATAGGTTGGTGGATTGATAGGAGATGATGAGAAATGTGCATCAAGAGGTGTTAATGGTGATAATGAGAGAGTGAGTGCAAGAGTTGTGTTTTCATTGGTAGGTTATGATGGTTGATCAATTGTTGGAGGAGATAAGTGGGTGTTGATGTAGTCATTTATGGATGAAGTGGATGGTATGGAGGAAGTGGAGTTTCCATTTGTTGAAGGTGTTTTGGAGGGTGCATTTGGTGCACTAGGATATGAACATTGAGGTGGTGGAGATGGAGTGGTGTTGTCTTCATTTGTAAGATCAATAAAGAGTTGTTTGGGTGGAATGATGACAAGTTTTTGTTTCTTGGCATTGTTTGAATAGGTGGTTTTGGTGATGACATGATGATGTTTGATGAATGTTTGAGGATGATGGAATGTGAATTAAACATGCATGGAGATTATATAGTGGGAAAACATGTTTAGAAGTGGAATTAATTTGAAATTGTAATGTTATATTCCAAAATCAGTTTAGTTTTTAAGAGAAATGGTAACTGGGACTAGCAAAAGGGATCACAAGATGAAAAAGAGAACAGTGTAAAAACTGTTTCAGATGGCCGGTCCCCTTAAATGGAGGCCGGTCCCCTTAATTTTAAAGGGGCCGCCCTTTATGATTTAAGGGGGCCGCCCATCTGACGATCCAGAAACCAAAATTTTTTAAAAATTTTCTGGAAAAATGTTGTGTTCTGTTTTGTATTTGCAGCAAGCACCATTTGGATATTTCACATTTGTTTTGGTCTATTATAAAGCAAACATGATATATATATATATAAGCTAATCATGCAAGTATATATATAATTTAAGAGTCAAAGCATGCATTCATAAGCATATATTAAACATAATAAACAAGTTAACATACTAATCATTTATCCAAACAATTATTCCAAGAAAGTTTCAAGTACTTCCGAATGTATTTCGGACAAATAACACACAAGACATAAAAATTAAATATTGTTTAACAAACATAATCCAAGCATATCATTTCTTTTTCTTCCCGAAGATACCCTTCAAAGTCTTTCCAATAGATTTGAAGCCACCTCTAACTTCTTCGTGCAAGCTCTTTTGTCTTCTAAGCATCTCGGTAGTTCGTTCATGAAGCACTTCTTCGGGATGAGGAATTTCCACACCAAGGATTTGACGAATTTTGTCAGGATGAGGAATGTCATCGAAATAGGGACTGAAGGTTGGTCGATAGCGATTAAGAGATTCGAGGTCCCACTCGTTTGTGAAAACGGCTTGACCTCTAAAAGGAATTTGGAGGATATGACCAAATTGTTTGAGAGTTAGAGTGATAAATTCATTTTGAATCATGAAAGAGATGGTGATGAAACCAAGGTCATTGGGTTGGACGGTGACTTGGCTATAGAAATCCATTATGAAGCGAGGAATGATAGGTTCATTTATTTCATAAAGACAATTGACGTTGATGCTTGTAAACACGCGATTTATGTAGTCGGATTGAGCAAAAGCAAGATCTACTACACGTCCTTCATGAACATTTCTATCTTCAATTTGACGATATATAAGTCCAATGGAAGGAGATGTGGTAGGGAGTTGGGAAACTTTAGGAATGTAGTTTTTAGTGTGAGAAAGATCTTCGGTAGTTGCTTTTGGCATTTTCACCTAAACACATCAACAATACAAAAAGACCAAAATAAATATAAAGAAAGATAAAAGTATATGTATATTGTTAAGGCTTATGTTGGAACGTAAACATACTTCGTTACTAATCCTAAGAAGTAGATTACCATGTTCCTTAATATTGTTTTTAACTCGTTCTCGATATACTTTACGATGTTTAATAAGTAGTTATAGACAAATCCAAACGCTCCTTTAAACATCTTAATATATCATGAAATTTACTAGATTTACATTAGATTGTAAAACTAGCTATTTCTTGCGAGTTTCTTATGCATGTGATTTGTTTTTGAAAAAGATGGTTTGTATTTTTACTTAAAAATGTCATTTTTAGTAATAAACCAAACGCTTCCTTAACTATTGAGTTATACCCCTAGTATGTCAATATATATATGAATTATATATCTTGACGAGTCCGATTAGCAATTTTTAGGTTTATAATTGTAACAAGGTTTTATAAAAATTATAATGTCTAGGTTTCGATATTATTTGGACATAATCCAAACACCCCTATATCGTGAACCAATATAATTTTTCTTGGTCGGAAAATGTAATTTCAAGTTTTACAAGTTACAATAGTACAATGTGATTAGTTTTAACACGCTTTCAAAACATTATTCAACAATGAGTTTACTAAAATTTTTGAAAAGGAGTGTATGAAGTTTTTCAAAAATTTTCGACATGATAGTTTATAATTACTAGTTTCTAGTGTTGATTGATCATTCTAAACCTAGGGGAAGCATTCGGTTATGGAGTTTTAGGACTTAATTCGAAAGAAATTGTGAAATTGAAAAATTTTATAAAACATGCATAATCATAAGTATGACCAAATAAGATGAAATTAGATGAAATGTGTTATGAAAAACTTACAATACGTAATGGTGATTGTGTTAGATGAATTTGCCCTTTGCGAATTAACCCGAATTATGTGATTTGGAGGTGATTTGAGAGGTTTTTGGGTTTTGGTTTTCGTCACAGCAGAAGCAGGGGAAGGGGAGTATGAAAAAGTGGAGTGTTTGGAAAAAGGAAAAAGGAGAAAAACGGGTTTGAGCTATCAGATGGCCGGCCCCCTTAAACATTAAGGGGGCCGCCCTTCATTTGGCTGCCGGTCCCCTTAAACATTAAGGGGGCCGCCCTCCAAAACTTGATTTTTGTGATTTTGGTTTCTAGAAAGAACAAGAAAATATTTATATGTATGTATTAGATTTATATTTAATCAAAAATACGTTGGAGGGTATTCGAACGAAAGGAATTACTTGACACTTTTACTTGACATTTTGCCAATTAAATTTTCTTGATCATTTCGGATGAAATTTATCAAGTTGTCAAGTACACGATAAAGTTGTGTAAGGTTCATAAGTATATATATATATATATATATATATATATATATATATATATATATATATATATATATATATATATATATATATATATATATATATATATATATTTATGTAGTATGGGCTTATAAGACGAGAATAAAGGAGGGAGACGTATGCAGGAAGCCGGGAGTTTGTTTCATCCATAGATTTTTCGACCTATCTCTCTTCATCAGCATGAGTGTTGTTGAACATTAAAGTTCAATAAGGCAAATGGGGAAAAGAAAAGGTTCGTAAACGAACAATTTCTAGTTCTAGAAAATCAACAAATGAATTTTCTAGGTTATAAGATCCTAGATATATCTAAGTGTGTGTGTATATATATATATATATATATATATATATATATATATATATATATATATATATATATATATATATATATATATATATATATATATATATATAGTATAAGTAGATGAGTATATATATGTATAAAAACTAGAGGGAATAATGAACCAATCAAAATCACATAAAAACTAGATACTAAGCTAAGCATGCATTTGTTGACAAGGAAATAAAAGGAAATGTGTACCTTTCGTCTTCAATGCGTTTAACTTCAAAATCTTCAAGGGAAAGTCCGAACACGGGATGACATCAAAGATTTCCATGTATGAATGGTGAAATTTTTTACGTTGGTCCCCATTGTCTCAATTGACCAAAGTTATTTGTCCCGAACATGTTTTGTATTTGACTTGGGTGCATATATGGTGGAAACATTCCCCATGGATTGAAGTTCCACATTTGTTGATTATTGTTAAAGTTTCGTCTATTTTGGTTTACTCTTGGTTGAGGTGTTTTAGGTCTAGGGTAAGAATTATTCGGTTTCCTAGGTGGTGGAGTTTTAGATCTTGTTTTAGTTTTAGACGATCATACTTCGGTTTTTAAAGATGGTTTATAAAACGGTTTTATTTCTTCATTACTAGCTAGAGGAATTTTCTTATCATTTATGATTATATACTTAGGATTAGATTTTGAAGGTTTTAGTTCCTTGAGTTCGCTTTCAAATTTAACATTTTTAACTTCACTTGTTGAGGCTTCGGTTGAGTTAAAACCTAGACCGGTTTTATCTCCGGATATTCTTTGAATACTTATAATTTTACTAAGTGAGTTACTACTATTTTCAAATTTATCAAGTTTACAAATTTCTTCCTTAAGTTTGTTGTTTTCACTTCTAAGCTCTTGACATGATTTACATTCTTCAAAAATTTCTTTACCTTTTTCAAGTTGATGTATTTTAATTTTTAGTTTAAGTACTTCATTTTCTAATTGGTTGTTAATGTATTTTAGTGATTTGTTTTTAGCCATAACTTGTTGTCCTAGTTTGCATAATCTATTGTATTCACTATCTAAGTCTTTTTCATCTAATGATAGATTTTCATCACTAAAATATTCGGTTTCGGAACGTACCTCACTTGATGTTTTAGCCATGAGACACTTTTCTTCCTTTGTTGTTTCTTTCTCATCTTCATCGCTATCACTCCAAGCACCTCCAACAAATGCTCTTTGATTTTGATCTCTTGTCATCATTGGACATTTTCCAATAAGGTGATTCGGATCACCACACTTGAAACATTTTCTCTCATTCTTGCTATACTTGTCATCATTATTCTTTTGAGATATTCTTCTTTCATCGTGTGGTTGTCTAACGAATCTTCCTCGCCTTTTGAAAAATTTCTTGAAATCTCTTACGGCCATGACATATTCTTCGTCTTCGCTTTCGGAAGATGAGCTATCTTCGTTGTTGAATTCCTTTCTAGCTTTCAAGGCGATTGACTTGCTTTGCTCTCGTTTCCCTTTAACCATTTCGGAGTCCTTCTTTATTATTGCTTCGTAGACTTTTAAATTACCAATTAATTCATCAAGTTGTAGTGTTGACAAATTCTTTGATTCTTCAATAGCCGTCACTTTAGCTCGCCATTTTGGGTGAAGAGCTCTAAGAAACTTCCTAACAAAATTCTTACTAGAGAAATTCTCATCAAGTACTTTTAAACTTGTGATTATAGTGTTAAATCTAGCAAAAGCATTATCAATTGATTCCTCTTCCAGAATCGTGAATTGCTCATATTGATGAACAAGTAGATCTATTTTGTTATCTTTGACTTAATTATTACCTTGGTGAGTTATTAATAAAGAATTCCAAATTTCTTTTGCGGTTTCACACATAAAGATCCTTTCGTACTCTTTACGTGGTAGCGCATTGTAAATAACCATTTTTGCTTCATTATTTTTAGCAAGTTTTCTTTTTAAATCATCATTTTGTTTTTCAAAAGGTACGATTTCATCTTTCTTAGTTTCGGGGTTATTTTGAATAGGTAAAAAATCACCATTGGTAATAATATGCCAAAGATCTAGATCTTTTGATTTCACATAAGTTTCGAATGGAAACTAACTAACAAAGCTAATATAGTAAAGGTAAACACAAGTTTGTTTTAAAAAACTTCGATTCTAGTTTATGTGAACTCAATACTTGCACTATATGAACAATTGTATGGTAACTAACTAACAAAGCTAATATAGTAAAGGTAAATAAATAGGTAATGAGAAGAGTTAGAAAGATCAAACCACAACACAAGGATTTATAGTGGTTCGGCTACAAGGACACCTTCCTTGTTCCTACTCCACTCCCCGAGTCACCTACTCGAGAGTTTTCTTCACTATGTCAACAAACTCCCTTTTGGCGGTGAAAACCTTACACACCAATTTACACACCACAACAACTTCACAACTTGATCACAACTTCTACACGACTTCTTCACACCAATATACTACACACCAATTTTCTTCACACCTATCTTCTACACACCAATCTTCTACACACCAATCTTCTACTTCACACCAATCTTCACAACTAACCTACTTCACCACTAATCAACTTCTACTTCCTACACAACTTCTATATCTTCTAAACAATATATAACAAGCACAACACAATATTCACAAATGAACGTATATATACACTATGTACAACTACTCTTCAACACTTCTTGAGCTTGGTTGTAGAAAGAGTGTTCTTCTTTTGCACTTTGGATGAGAATGGATGATGAGGGATTGAATCACTTGAAACAAGCATTAATATACAAATGATCAAAGGGTTTTAGAGGATGTTAAGAGAGTTATAGATCTGAAAATTTCGTGCAAAAGGTGGGGAAAAATTCCAGAATTAAGGTGGTATTTATAGGAGAAGAATTCTGGCATTTTCTGACAGGGGAGCCTGGCCGGTCCCCTTAAATCGTGGCCGGCCCCCTTAAAATTAAGGGGACCGCCCCTTATAATTAAGGGGGCCGCTCAACTGTAACGGCCAAAAAACTTGTCTTTTAGTGGGGAAAGTTTATTTGGTGAAAAACTAACTGATTTTGGTTAAATATTTGAAATCATATATTTAGTATGCTTAAAACATTTTTCTTTATTACCAAAAGTGTTTTTCAAAAAAAATATATAATATGTTTATATATTTAAATAAATTTTGTATTAGTTAATTAAATATCCCTTTGATCATAAGATGTATTAAGCACTTGTTTATCCATACCTTAAGTGATTAAGTTGGATATAGTTATATAAACTAGCTTAATACTTGTTTACGTAGTAATCTTACGATTGACGAGTTTACATTTTGTGATCGTCAAAATATAGACATATCAAAAAATATAAATAACGTTTTCAGACATTATTTATGTCAACATGGTCAATGTCCATTTTGGTATAGTGGTCGACACGATGGTAAAATATTTCAATTTGGGACCACAGATCAAAATTATGATGAGGGACTTTTCGGAGTAAATATTTAAAACGAGCCCATGCATCATAGATAGGTTCATCCTCATGTTGTTTAAACATCAAGATGTCATTTGGAGTGGGTGAATTTCGTGGTTGGTAGTATGGTGGATTCGCGTTCTCCATAATGGCTAACGGAATAGTCAATGGAAAGGTTTTACTAACAAAGACATGAAGAAATAAGATAGACTAAAGAAAACCTAAAAATAAAAATAAAATCTTACTTGAAAGGAATCTAGCAAGTAGACCTAATAAAAAGAAATTCTAACCTAGACAATAACTATTCCCCGGCAACGGCACCAAAAACTTGATGCGTGGGAATCGCACCAGGCTTTACCTCTCGAGGGATCTCGAGAAGCTTACAACCCCCACCAGGCAGTGTACCTGATCGTTGTAGTATAGTATAGTGACAAGTACCGGGGGATTGATCGTTCAACTCAGGAATACTGTCGTTAGGATTGAAATTAATCTAACTAGGTCTAAAGGTGAAGGATGATTCTTTTTGTATTTTTATATTTTATGAAAAGCAAGTAAAAATCTCGGGTTTTGGAAGGAGGGGCGGAATTAGTTGCTAATCAACTAACCCAAAAGCTACTAATCAAACTA
Source organism: Artemisia argyi (assembly GCA_030686995.1). NCBI lineage: Eukaryota > Viridiplantae > Streptophyta > Magnoliopsida > Asterales > Asteraceae > Artemisia > Artemisia argyi. The sequence continues at coordinate 39,758,890 of CM060693.1, read as the reverse complement.
ATGTGCAAGAAAAATAAACTAAGGTTCTACAAGATAAGTGAAGCATGTCTACCTATGATATGTTACTCCTTGCTAGCTATCCAATACTACCTATTGAATTGTCACACCTTGTTTTAATTGACGGGTTGTATTCCTTAATACCATTCGTGGGGTGGCGTACGTACTTCCCCAACTCTATAAGCTCTTACTTCACTCCTATGTCGAGCCTGCAATAAGCTCCTAACATGGGATCATTAGAATTCGCTCATGCATTAAATACAACCATAATAACCTAGTACGCATTGGTTCATATTTCTTAAGACGATCAAGCATGTCACCATTGGAAGTCTGCTAGTTTTCTTAAGCCTAACATCGAATACAATCAACCAAACAAGAGACAATAGGAATCAAGAATTATAAGCTAAATCAACTAGACCTATTGAAGTGTCACACCCTAATTGATGAAGATAGACACAAACATCAACAAGGAATCAATAAGATCTAATCAGTTATATACAAGTTTCACATAAACATAAGTAGACACAAGGTGAATTAGCAAAACATCATCAAAGAAGAACAAGCAACAATGATAATGGAAAACATGATTAAGATAGAATTAACAAACCAATACATGATGTTTATGGAGTGATTGAAACCCTCTAAGTTGCAGGAAAAACACCTACCTAAACCCAGGAATCAACCTTAGGGTTTAGGGCTTACAAAAAGTGAAGTTATGATGTTATATTTACAGGCAAGTTTTCTGTCGGCAAGGCTTGACGGCGATACCCCGTAAAGAGTACGGCGTCATGACCAACTTTTCTTCACCAAATTGTAGATTTCTTCGTCCTCTTCGCGTGGGCTTTTAAATCACCTAAATCCGAGTTCGTATGCAAAAGTTATGACCAAAACAATATCAGCTACTCCGCGCGCAAGTTTTGAAAAGTTAACATTTGACGGCCTACGTGACGCCTTCAGGAAATTTTCTAGGCCATCACTCTTTAATTTTACACGTGACGGCCTTGGGTGATGCCGTCATCTCCAATGCACAAAACTTTCTGGACCATCACGGATTTTATCCACTTCCGCCTCTTGTATTACTCTTGACGCCGTCATGAAGAAGCTTGTGACGCCGTCAAGTACTGTTCCCAGCAAGGAAAATTAAGACTTTGCCGTTTTCTTCACTTTTATGCTCCAAAAACGTCCAAAATGCTTTCTTTTCTAGAATTCACTCCAAAAGTACCTAAAATCACAAAAGGAACGATTTAGGGCAATATTTGATCAAATAAATTCAATTCCGGGCTTAAATGACCCCCTAAAAACGGCTCATTTTTCGCCTCATCAATAGACTTGTTCTCGAACATAGTGATATCTTCTAGGAAAATGTCTGGCGCCCTTCATGACTCCAGGTTCATTGGCAAATGTTACTGCGATAGAATTGTCACAATATATATTAATAGGTAATTCAATTGACGACATAACTCCTAGCCCCGAAATGAATTTCCTGATCCAAACAGGTTCCATCGCAGCTTCTGATGCAGCAATATACTCAGCTTCTGTAATAGACATCGCAATTGCAGTATGCTTCTTGCTCTTCCGTTCTACTGCCCCTCCATTAATAACAAAGACATAACCCATCTGAGACTTCGTATCATCTTTATCAGTTTCAAAGGACGCATCGCAGTAACCTGTAACATCAAGTTCTGCATCTGGATTTCCACCATACATTAGAAACATATCTTTAGTATTCCTTAAATACTTAAGAATGCTCTTAACAACATGCCAGTGTTTACCACCTGGATTCTGTTGATATCGACTGGTCATATTTTGTGCAAACGCCAGATCTGGCCTTGTGCATCTTACTGCATACATGATAGATCCTACTGCCGAAGCATATGGAACTTTCTTCATGTGTGCCACCTCTTCAGGTGTTGAAGCACATAGTTTGCTACTTAAGCCATGATCTACTTGCATTGGCAAATATCCTTTCTTGGAATTTTGCATATTGTATTTCTTCAATACTTTATCAACGTAAGCACTTTGGCTTAATCCAATCAACCGCTTTGATCTATCTCTATAGATTTTGATTCCAAGGTTGTATGCTGCTTCTCCTAAATCCTTCATAGAAAAACATTTACCAAGATAGGATTTAACTTCCTTTAAACTCGGTATATGATTTCCTAAGATTAATATGTCATCGACATACAGGGTAAGGAAAGTAACATTATTCCCAATAGCTTTGTGATATACACATGGCTCATCAAGATTATGATTAAATCCAAAACTTTTGATTTCTGCATCAAATCTTTTATTCCATTGACATGATGCTTGCTTCCATCCATAAATGGATCTTTGAAGTTTGCATACACGTTTTGGAAATTCTGGATTCACAAACCCCTCAGGCAGCGCCATATAAATGTCTTCATCTAGGCGACCATTTAAGAAGGCGGTTTTGACATCCATTTGCCATATCTCATAGTCATAGTAAGCTGCTATAGCTAATAGAATCCTAATAGCTCTAATGTCAGCTACAGGAGAAAAGGTCTCCTTATAGTCAACACTATATGTTCGTGTAAAGCCTTTAACTACCAAACGAGCTTTATAGGTGTGTACATTGCCATCCATGTCTGTTTTCTCCTTGAAGAGCCACTTACTTCCAACTACCTTGGCATTGGGAGGAAGGTCTACTTCAATCCAGACTTCGTTGTCTCTCATGGATTGCATTTCCCCATTCATAGCAACCTGCCATTTATCCTTTTCAGGACTATTAATGGCAGCTCTATAACTAGTAGGTTTATCAAGATCCCCTAGTATAGTTTCCTCACACTATACGTTAAGACATAGACGTTCAGGAGCTTTCAAAGTTCTTGAAGATCTGCGAATGGGAACCACTTCAACTTCAGGTGGAGGACCTAGACTTTCAGGTTCCACAGGAAGTGTGCTAGTGTTTTCAGAAGGTGATGTATCTTCATGATCATATTCTAGATCATAAACTCTCCCACTAAATTCTTGAGATATAATATTCTTTTCAAAGAAATCTCCATACCTAACCACAATGACTTTATTCTCTGGTGGAAAGTAAAAGTAGTGACCCATCGTTTCCTTTGGGTATCCTACGAAGATACACTTAACAGATCTTTGTTGGAGTTTATCTGGTGAATCACGTTTAACAAACGCTTCAAAACCCCAGACCTTTACGTAAGAAAAGTTGAGAGCTTTTCCTGTCCATAATTCATATGGAGTCTTATCAACCTTCTTAGTTGGAACCATATTCAATATGTGAATTGCAGTTTCAAGGGCATAATCCCAAAATGATAAGGGTAGAGTTGTAAGATTAAACATTGATCGTACCATGTCTAACAACGTACGATTTCTCCTTTCAGATACACCATTTCGTTGTGGAGTATAAGGAGCTATGAGTTGATGGATAATTCCACACTCAGCTAAATTATCTTTAAACTCTTGGCTTAAATATTCACCACCTCTATCGGATCGAAGAGCTTTAATCTTCTTACCGAGATGTAATTCTACTTCACATTTGAAAACCTTGAATGTCTCAAAGACTTCATGTTTATGTTTAAGTAAATAAACATAACCATAACGACTATAATCATCCGTAAAGGTTAAGAAGTAGCTAGCACCGCGTTTTGACACATTTATAAGTGGACCACACACGTCAGTGTGTATTAATCAAAGTAGATATGTAGCCCTTTCCACTTGATGTGAAAAAGGTTTTCTTGTCATCTTACCAGACATGCAAGATTTGCATTTATCAAATGATTCATCATTGATATTTTGCAAAGGCCTATCATGTTGCAGCTTTTCCATGCGATCTTTACCAATATGTGCAAGACGACAATGCCAAAGATAAGACGAATCCAAGTTAGACTTGATTATCTTATTGCTAATGCTAAACATAGAATTATTTCTATTAGACACATGATTTTCCATATCAATTTCAAACACACCATTTATTGGAATTGCATTAAAGTAAAAAACATTATTTAGAGAAACAAAAATTCCATTATTAATAAATGTGTGAACAAAACCCATATCCAATAACAATAGAGGGTGTGTTGGAAATTCTGTGAAGTAAGAATTCTGCTGCTGTTTCTGCTGAAAGGATCCTGCTGAAGAGTTGGTTTCTGCTGAAGCAGTGTATCTGCTGAAGCAGTGTAACTGCTGAAGACTAGTTTCAGCCTTATTAGTTTCTACGGATATAGTATTTCCGTATTTTATGTAATGTAGTTTGGATATGCATGAGTTTATTTAGGAAGTGATAATGCATATCTTTTAGAAGTTTTAGAATATACGTTTCTTGAGAAACGGTTTAGGGTTCCTTGAGTATAAAAGGAACACACGGTTTATGTATTGAATAACTTTTAGTGAATACTCTGATTATAATTAAAAGATCCATAGAGGATCAAGAGTTCTTAGTATCAAGCTTGTGTTTTGTTTCCGCTTTATAAATACAAGTTGCAGAGATTGTCTATTAGTGTGTTATTGATTACAATGACATTACTAATGATTCTAGAGTGCTCAAGAAGATCTATCAAGGTCTTTATATATATAGTTTCAACAAGTGGTATCAGAGCCTCGAGAGAGTCTCTGTCATACTAAGAAACACAAATCTTACACCTTAAAAAATCCAAACAAATCAACAACCATGCCTGGATCTGATGATGATGTTGATACAAATCAAAACATTAACACCACTTCTCTTCAACAACTCACCCTCTCTAACAGTAATGCTAAATTTCCATACTTGAAGAATGCTGAAGAATATCATCTGTGGTCCATGAAGATGCAGAACTGGATAACAAACATTGATTGGAATCTGTGGGAGATTGTTAAAAAGGGGAATAGCCTAAAGAAGCATGTTACAGATGCTGATGGAGTTGTTACAATTGTCGGTCCCAGAACTGCTGAAGAAATTCTGGTTGTGTAGAGGGAGAGTAAAGTCAGAACAATTCTGCTCCAAGCTATTCCTGATGACCACATGGGTGACTTCCACTTTATGGAGGATGCCAAGGACATTTGGATGGCTATAAAAGCAAGATTTGGTGGGAATGATGAATCAAGAAGGTTGCAGAAGTCTATGCTGAAGCAAAAGTTCCAAGAATTTCAGATTTCAGAAGAAGAGGGAATTCATAAGGGTTATGACAGATTTCATCGAATATTAAGTCAACTTAATCAGTTGAAGGCAAGACCCGATAATGAGGACTGCAATGCTAAATTTCTGAGATCTCTGTCACCATCTTGGTTACAAGTTTGTATTGATCTCAAGATCAAAGGTGGGTTGGACTTGATGTCTTTTGATGACCTCTACAATAGGCTTAAATCCCTTGAGCCTGATGTTAGAAGTCCTATTCGTCCATCCACTCATTCTGCATTTGTTGGTGCTTCTACAAAACCTGTGCATCAAGCCTCAAGCTCATATTCATCAGGAGCATCCTCTCAAACTCATACTCAATCTGCTTCTAAACCAAAATCCAGTAGTGTGTTGGAGGACATTATTCATTCATTTATGGCTGAATATGAACATCAGCAGTTTCTTGCTTATGAGGATTTTGAACAGGTAGATCCATTGGAGATGGAGGAGATGCACTTGAAATGGGAGCTTGCAATGATATCCATGAACATTAAGAGGTTTGAAGCCAAGTCTGGAAGGAAGTTTGGTTTTAATGGAAAAGAGGCAGCAAGGTTTGATAGAAGGAAGGTTAAATGTTACACTTGTGGACAAGTGGGACATTTTTCAAGAGAATGCAAGGAGAGAAAGCCTGGAGATGAAGTTAGATATGGTTCTTATCCAGTGGAAGCAGGGACAACTAAGGCTGCACCTTCAAAGGCTATGGTGACTCTGGATCACCAAATTGATTGGGCTGAACATGAACCTGCTGGAGAGGATGCTTCTACTTCCTCACAAGTAAATCTGCTGGCATACTCATCTTCAGAGGACCAGAAGGAGCAAGTCTCCTTGATGGGAATCTCTCAGGTACACAATTGTGTGTTTGGATGTAGTGTAAGATACAATGAGCTTAAAAAGGAATTTGAAAAACTGAAACCAAAGTACAATGAGTGTTATATAGAGGTAGAGTCTTATAAATTGGCTTTAAAAACTCTAGAGAAACAAAAAGTATGGTTTCAAAAGAATCAAGTTAAATATGATGAAAAAATAAGAGTTCTAGAAAGTGATTTAGAAATTGCTAAGATAGACTTAAAACGTACTGAAAAAGAGAAGTCTGATCTAGAAAGAGAAAAACAAGAATTACAAGTTAAGTTAGACAAAGAAATAGCTAGAGGTAAACAATGGCAAATGTCAGGTGATAATCTAGCTTGTGAACTCTATGGTAGTCAGGTTGTGAACTCTAAAATTGGTTTAGGATTTAAAAAATATGTTGGTTTAGAAGCTAGGAATGACCTAGGCAAAACCACATCAGCAGGGTTAGCTAACTTTGTCAAAGAAGGTAACTTACATGTTGTCCCTAGACCTATAAGAGGGGAACATATGCCTATTGACCTATCCAAACCTAGTGACTTTGATGGATCACACCATCTCTATGGCAAAAAGTCAACTGACTTGCCAGACCCTAGTGTTAAATCTACTGACTTTGTCTCTTGTTGTGACAGTGACAAGTCTTCTGATGAAGGGTCTACCTCATTTGCTAGCTGTGATTCAAGTGAGAAGTCTGACCTGCCCAAGACCACTCCCAAGACCATACCAAAGACATCACCCAAGGCTCCCTACAAGCCTTCTAGAGTTGCTGCTGATAACAAGACAGTTTCTACTGAAGACTTGTTTTTAAATTCTTTGCAAAATAATTCTTTTGGTTATGTTACAAACAATTCTGTTTATCATGGTGATTTGAATACTTTTTCATGTTATGGAACTTCTTTTGATTTAAATAAATCTTCTAAAAAGAAGAAGTGTTTTGTGTGTGGAAGTAAATATCACTTGATTAAGGATTGTACATTTCATGAGCAAAGAATGGGTGGATGTGTTAGTCAAAGGAAACCTAGGCAAATGTGGAAGAATGTTAGTGAAATACCATCTTTTGTTCCACATCAGCAGAAACCCAATTCTGCTGAATCACATTCTTCATGGAGAAGAACCAGTACTAGACCTTATGTTCGACCCACTAGTTCTTTCTTTTCTAATGGTTATTGGCCTAATTACTTTGACTCAATGTATTATGGTGGTGTGTATAGGAATACTGCTGTGAAGCCCTCAGCAGGTTGTTCTTGGACAAAGAAGGGACCCAATATGCATTATAGGCCCAAGAACAATGGTGGATCTAAAACATCTACATGGCCTATTACTAATGATCCACAAGGCAGGCTCAAGTCAGCAATGACTTGAGTCTCCAATGTGTACTAATTTTGTATAATTTTTGTTGTTGTTGTAGGAACATCCTTTGAAAAGTACTGAAGTAGGTATTGTTGATAGTGGTTGTTCTAGAAGTATGTCCGGGAACAAGGACAAGATGCATGACTTTGTACCCATAGAAGGAGGAGGCAGTGTAACTTTCGGAGGTGGAGATGGCAAAATTACAGGGAAAGGAACAATCAAGACACCCTTGTTAGACTTTGAAAATGTTTATTATGTGAAGGAACTGGAGCATTTTAATCTATTCTCAGTATCACAAATTTGTGACACTAAGAATAAGGTTTTCTTCTCTGAAGATGAGTGTCTTGTACTTTCCAATGACTTCAAACTTCCAGAAGACACAACTGTATTGTTGAGAGTTCCAAGAACCTTCAACTTGTACACTTTCAATTTGAATGATGTCAAGCCAGAAGGTGATCTAACATGTTTGGTAGCCAAAGCTTCCCTGGATGAATCTAATAAATGGCATAGGAGAATGACACATGTGAACTACAAGACCATCAACAAGTTGTCCAAACTTGGTCTTGTTAAGGGCCTTCCTTCTAAACTCTTCACCAATGAACACAATTGTATTGCTTGCAACAAGGGAAAGCAATACAGAGCCTCTTACAAAGCAGTCAAAGCTGTGAGCACCATTTCTGAACCTCTTCAGTTGCTGCACATGGATCTTTTTGGTCCAACTCCCATTAGAAGTATTGATCACAAGTACTTCTGCCTGGTTATCACAGATGATTTTAGCAGGTTTTGCTGGGTATTCTTTCTCAAAACTAAAGATGAAACAACTCCAATTCTGAAAGAATTCATTATCTTAGTTGAGAACCAGCTGAATAAAAAGGTTAAAGGAATTAGGTGTGACAATGGTACAGAATTCAAAAATGTTGTCTTTATAGAATTCTGTAAGTCTAAGGGGATTAGAAGGGACTATAGTACTCCAAGAACCCCACAACAAAATGGGGTTGCTGAAAGGAAAAATAGAACGCTCATTGAGGCAGCAAGATCCATGCTTGCAGACTCCAAACTACCCACAATGTTTTGGAGTGAAGCAGTAAGTACTGCTTGTCATGTCTTGAACAGGGTATCCATCACTAGACTTCATGTCAAGACACCTTATGAACTTCTCACTGGGAAAGTTCCAGACATACATTACCTTAAGCCTTTTGGATGCAAAGTGACTATTTTGAATTCTGCTGAAATACTGGGTAAATTTGATGGGAAAGCTGATGAGGGATACATTGTAGGCTATTCTGCTCATAGCAAGGCCTATAGAGTTTATAATCTCAATGCCAAAAGGATAGAAGAGACCCTCAATCTAAGATTTCTTGAAGATCAGCCTAATATTCAGGGACAAGGCCATTCTTGGTATTTTGACCTTGACTATTTGACTGACTATTTGGGTTATACTAGGCATGCTTCTAATCCAAATGCAGGTACCAATGATCCAAAGACTAAACATGCAGGTTCCATGGATGATGACTCAGAATGTGAGTCTGAGTCAGAAGAAAATACTTTTGTTGTACCATCTTTTCCACCTAACCATTTTGTAGGTAATCACTCTGCTGCTGAACAAGATGATGAGTCACATTATGCAGAGGATCTTGCAAGACTGAAGAAGCAAGAACATGCTGCTACTCAGGAAGCTCAGAAACTCCATGAAAAGGTTACACAAGAGACTGAAGCTATCCTACATCAGTCAGCACAAGCAGTCAGTGGAAACAAGGATACTGCTGAAGGCACACCTATTCCCACTGATAAGGTCACAAATGCTGATTCAGCTGATGCTCACTCTCCCATCTCTACTGAAGTCTCTGCAGATTTTGATAAACCCTTTACCAGATTTCCAAGTCCTTCTGATCTTGGGAATTATCAGCCAAAGCCTGGCTTGTTCCACTCAGCTTCTTATGATACTGAGTTTGGGCCTACAGTCAACAACCTTGATACCACAATTGATGTTCCACCTACAACTACAAAAAGGATTAATAATGCTCATCCCCTATCAAAGATTATTGGAGATCCTAAAGACCCTGTTAGAACAAGAAGTACTGTAAAGAATACGAAGTATGGTGAAGTTGCTTTCATCTCTTATGTCTACAATCAAAAGAGGAACAATCACACAGACTTCAAACATTGTCTGTTTGCATGCTTTCTTTCTCAGATTGAACCAACTAGTGTTCCTCAAGCACTGGCTGATTCAAGTTGGCTTGAAGCAATACAAGAAGTGATGCTGCAATTTAAGAATCAGCAGGTTTTGATTTTGGTTCCTCTTCCTGATGGTAAATATGCCATTGGGACAAAATGGATTCTGAAGAATAAAAGAGATGCCAGGGGTATTGTGGTGAAGAACAAAGCAAGACTAGTGGCTCAAGGGTTTAGACAAGAGGAAGGCATTGACTATGATGAGGTCTTTGCACCAGTGGCCAGAGTTGAAGCAATTCGGATATTTTTGGCCTATGCCTCTTATATGAGCTTTATGGTTTATCAGATGGATGTTTAAGGTGCTTTCTTATATGGTGAGATTGAAGAGGAGGTTTATGTGACTCCCCAAGGGATTTGAAGACCCTGATCATCCTGAGTATGTGTACAAAGTTGTCAAAGCTCTCTATGGACTTCATCAAGCTCCCAGAGCTTGGTATGCTAGACTCTCCACATTTCTGCTGAAGAATGGCTACAGAAGAGGTGCCATTGACAAGACTTTATTCCTCAAGAAAGATTCTAGGGATATTATTCTTGTGCAGGTGTATGTGGATGATATTATCTTTGGTTCAACCAAAGAAGCATGGTGTAGAGAGTTTGAGGATTTGATGAAGGGAGAATTTCAAATGAGTGCCATAGGAGAACTCAATTTCTTTTTGGGTTTACAGGTTCAGCAGAAACCTGATGGTATTTTCATACATCAGGAGAAATATGTAAAAGATATGTTGTCCAAGTTTGCTATGGAAAATGTCAGGACTGCCACTACTCCATATGAGGCTCCCAAACCAAAGAACAATCTTGCTCCTGATCTCCCTGTGAATGCTCATTTATACAGGTCTATGATTGGTTCTTTGATGTACTTGACTGCCTCAAGACCTGATATTACATTTGCTGTGAGTGCATGTTCAAGACACCAAGTCACTCCACTTACTTCTCATATGAATGCTGTCAAGAAGATTTTTAAGTATCTTAAAGGCCAACCAAACTTAGGTCTTTGGTATCCCAAAGAGTCTCCATTTCAGCTAGCCGCTTATAGTGACAGTGACTATGCTGGTGCCAATTTGGATAGAAGATCCACAACTGGAGGTTGCCAATTCCTTGGAAGAAGACTAATTTCTTGGCAATGCAAGAAATAGACCATAGTTGCTACCTCTACTACTGAAGCAGAGTATGTTGCTGCTGCAAATTGTTGTGGACAGGTTCTATGGATTCAGAATCAACTACTGGATTATGGGTATAACTTCATGAATACTACCATTTTCATTGACAATCAAAGTACCATTTGCATTGTTAAAAATCTAGTTTTTCATAATAGAACCAAACATATTGAAATCAGACACCACTTTATAAGGGATGCTTATGAGAAACATTTGGTTAAAGTGGTCAAAATTCACACAGATGAAAATGTGGCAGATTTGTTAACCAAGGCATTTGATGGACCAAGGTTTCAATATTTGGTGGTTCATATTGGAATGCTAAACCCTTAACTGCAAAGTTTAAGGGGAGGCATAAGCCTCAGGGGAGGCATATGCCTCAGGGGAGGATGATGATTGTAAACTTTGTATAATTTGTATAAGTTGTATAATTTCTGAGTTTTTAACACTAACCCTCTAACAGTTGTGCAAGTTGTTTGGTGTATTTGCTTGTTTGATGTTGAGTTTGCAGATGTTCTGAGAATGAAGTCCCATGATAAATATCACCAATGAGCAATCAGCTGGTAGAGCAGAGGACCCTCTTACTCTCACATTTGTATATGATTCCCTTAGCAGGTACATGAAAATGACTGAAGATCTCCAGAAAGAACTTGCTGAGACCAAGACTACTCTTGGTAATAAAATTAAAAGTTTGAAAAGCAAGGTTCAAGATTTGGAGGAACAGCTAAGTCAGCAGAAGCAAAGTAAAGATGGATTGGATTCTACTGAAGTAGCAAAGGAGGCAAATTTGGATTCTCTTGAGATTCTAGCTGAAGTTGCTAGACAGTCTCATGTTGTTCCTCCTACAGTTGCTGAAGTACCTCAATCTAAACCAAAGATACTAGTTCAAAGACAAAGTACAAGACAGTATTTGGCAAGGAAAGCTGCTGAAACTTCAAAATTGACTGGTGGTGATAATGATGTGCTGATGACTGAAGCTGTGGATATACTTCAGGAGAAACAATCATTAAGTAGGGTTGCTGCTAATCAATCTGCTGATAGAGGAAATACATCAGGAGAAACATACTTTGTAGCAGGGAAAGAATATTTGAATTCCCCTGTTCATCATTCATCAGAGAATCAACAAGTTTCTACTGATAGAGAGGTTCAAGAATTACATGATGAACCTATGGCAGATGTGAATGTTCCTCTTGATGATCTTGTTGAAGGAACAGATGATGATTTGGATAAGCTTGTTACAGCTGAAGAAAGAGCTGGACAAGAAGAACTACTCCAAGAATGGGAAAATTATAAGAAGAATACTGATATGACTGAGGAACAGCAAGAAAAGTTTGATGCTACATATGAGTCAGTCAATCAAAGATATGTTTCTACTTTACCTATTGCCAGAAAAAGAGAATTGGATGCAGCTATTCAAGAATTTGATGAGTCAGATTGGCAGCAGATTGGACAACAAATGCTTAATAATCCTAATGTAGCTGCAGAAATTATTGGTAAAAAGGTAGAAAAGCAAGACTGGCCTTCTGAAATTGTAAAATTGATAAAGTAGAGAAAGAAGGTAGCAGATGAGTTGAAAGCTAAAGCTAAAAGAGAGAAACCTATGACTCAAGCACAGCAGCAAGATTATATGAGAACTTATGTGAAAAATCAAAGCAGTTCTTTATTTAACAGTGCTTGGTCTAAGCAAAAGGTGTGGGGACTTCCATTTAACAAACTGGTTGAGATTTATAACAGAATCAAGGCTAGGAATGATAAAGATGGAATGGGTGCTTCCAAGAATATTCCTCTCCTCAATGCTGATACTGATGCTGCTGAGAAAGTATCTTTACCTAATACTTCTGCTAATGTACTTCATGTTGCTGCTTTATCTTGTGTGGATAAAGGTAAAGAAAAAGTGATGACATCAGATCCTCCAACTAGAAAAAGAACTAGGAGACAATTGGAGCAGGAAAGATTGGGTGAAGATACTGCTAGGAGGTTGGTTGAGGAACAAGAAGCTGAACAAAAGGCTGAGCTTGCAAGATTTCATGAACTGAAGACAAGAGAAGTTGAAATTCAAGCTGCTAGAAACAAACAAATCAGGAAGGCTATGGATGAACAATATGCCTCTGCTGCACTTGAATCTTCTCAAGATTCTACTGATGAACAATTGGATACTCCATCAGTGGATACTGATGCTGCAGAAGGTGATTCTGCTGAAGCAGCAGTTCATGATGCTATTTATGTTCCTGGAAGAAGAGGCAAGAGAATGGCTAAAGTCAGATCATCACATTCAAAACAAAGTCTAATTAATGTGAATGATTCTGATGCTTCATTTATAAGGGAAGGATCATCTGATGATTGGCCAGAAGGAATTAGAGATGTTTTGGTTCATTGGGAGTTAAGTAAAGATGGTCAAGTGAATACCATTTACAGATTGAATAAAACTTCCATATCCTTTACATTTCTTCAGCAGATTCTTCATCTTGTGAATTATCAAGATTTAGTCACTCTATATGAGTTGGTTATTAAGTACTATGCAACTCATACTCCTGAAGGTTCTGGATTGTATTTGTTGGGTGATCTTCAAGTGTTGTTTGATTCTTCTACTCCCACTGGTGCAAGTTATGATATCTGGAAGAACAATCAGAAATGGAAAGTTCAGAGTTGGAAGTTCTATCCTATGCCTTATGTTCATGTGTTGGAAACTACCACTGGTCTGAGGATTATTATGGATCTTACCAACAGATATCCTCTGAAGGTATCTCTGATGGAGAAAATGTTATAACAGAAGTTGGAGATTCCTCCTGATCCAGTTGGTAATACAAGATTGTTTGCTGAATCTTTGGTGAAGGTTTTCAAACAAAGGATTAAGACTTCCAGAGCAGCATCTGATTAGGGATATCATACTGTATATTTGTTTTATTTCTTAATAAATATTAAAAAAAAACAAAAAAAACTAACATTTTGTTGTATAGTATTTGTATGCAGGTTTGGTTATCAACTTACCTGATGTTGACTATTCCATCATAAAGTTGGCTAGTCCAAAGGGTACAGCTTTGGTAAAGACATATCAAATCTGTTGATAGCTGTAATGGTTTGCTCAAAACCATAGGGTGTTCAACTCACCTATGCTTTGTTGCTGAGTAGTTGAAATGGTTGTCAATTGACCATGGATTTTTCCTTTATGGATTCCAAATAATTGGCTAGCCCACATGTATATGGCTTGTGGTAAAGGCAGTGGAAAACCATATTTGGTAATCAGTTAACCAAGATGATTTTCATCAAAATAATTGGCTAGTCCTGAGCAAATGGCTACAGGTAAAGACATCTCAAATCCGTTTATAGCTGATGATTTGCTAAAAATCATGTGGTTATCAGTGTACCTTTGGACACTTGGCAACTCCAGTAGTGATGGCTATTGGTAAAGAGACATCAAATCCATTATTTTCAATGATTCACCTCTCACAGGAGTTAACATACCTGGAAGTGATGAGAATAGTATGAAACTAATTTGTTTTGATGTACATTTGGTCATTTATTGATGCAAAGAATGGAGCTTTCAAGTATGTGCTGATCATAGAGATTCTGCTGAAGATGATTCTTTGCTGGTGCTATCTTATTACAATCCTCTTAGTATGTTATTTTGAAGATCTATCAAGAATCTTGAACTTAACCAGGTCAAATTCAAGATTAGGGGAGGATTGTTGGGAATTCTGTGAAGTAAGAATTCTGCTGCTGTTTTTGCTGAAAGGATCCTGCTGAAGAGTTGGTTTCTGCTGAAGCAGTGTAACTGCTGAAGACTAGTTTCAGCCTTATTAGTTTCTGCGGATATAGTATTTCCGTATTTTATGTAATGTAGTTTGGATATGCATGAGTTTATTTAGGAAGTGATAATGCATATCTTTTAGAAGTTTTAGAATATACGTTTCTTGAGAAACGGTTTAGGGTTCCTTGAGTATAAATGGAACACACGGTTTATGTATTGAATAACTTTTAGTGAATACTCTGATTATAATTAAAAGATCCATATAGGATCAAGAGTTCTTAGTATCAAGCTTGTGTTTTGTTTCCGCTTTATAAATACAAGTTGCAGAGATTGTCTGTTAGTGTGTTATTGATTACAGTGACATTACTAACGATTCTAGAGTGCTCAAGAAGATCTATCAAGGTCTTTATATATATAGTTTCAACAGGGTGCATAATGACAATATTCAATACTAGTATCAAACCCGAAGGTAAAACTTAATCGAAAGTCCATATGGCTTCAACTGCTGCACGTATGCCATTCCCTACGTACAAGTATCTTTCTTCATAGGCCAACTTCCTTGCTCCTCTAAGTCCCTGCGATGTATTACAAATGTGAGTACCACATCCCGTATCATATATCCAAGAATTATTCTTACGAGGAAAAGAAAATAATTCAATCATAAAATTACATGAAGTGCTTGCGACGTTACCAGGCATTTAACTCTTGTTGAGGCGCAACTCCTGTAGAAACAATGGACAGTTCCGCTTCCAATGTCCAGCTGTGTTGCAGTAGTGACAAGCAGCTAAATCCTTATCAGGAGTCTCCTTCTTCTTAGGAGGAGGAATCTGCTTCTTACGCTTCTGTTGGTGAGTCGCAACTTGTTTGCCCTTTCCAGCGCCTTTACCCTTCTTGTTCGCATGTTGCGGTTTGTTGGGCTTATTCTGCTTAGTAATCCTACCACCTTGTATTGCCATTACAGCAGGTGTAGGTGCCTTCTTTGACAAACCTTTTTCAAAGTCAATAAGCATTGCATGCAATTCACTTATTTTCTTCCCCTTGCAATGCATATTATAGTTGCGCACAAACTCACTATACAAATCCTGATTAAGGAATCGCAAAATGAGGCCAACACACACGCTTTGCACATATCCGCTGCCGAGTTGCTCCAATTGGTCCAAATAATGTTTCATCTCCAATACATGGGCGCTCACGGATTTTCCTACTTCCTGTTTACAACTGTGCAGAGATTCTATCAAGTCATATAATTCTGCAGCAGGTGGTTTCTCATACATCCGTTTGAGTTCATTGATCATGTCCATGTGACCAAAGTTCTCAAATTGTTTTTGCAATTGAGTGTCCATCCCAGCCAACATGAGACAAGCCACATCATTGTGCTTCTCATATTCAGTGTTGTATTCTTCATGGGCTGCAGTAGTTGCAGTCTCTTCAGGAGTAGTAGGAAGAGGCTTACTAATATAATCAAATCTTTTGGCCATCCTTAAAACAATTCTTAAGGATCAATACCAATCATTGAAATTTGTACCAATCAACTTGTCTTGACCAATCATTTGTTTGAAAGCAGAACTCATGTTGCTCATATTAGTGTTTTCAGGTGTAGCCATTTCTACAGAAAAAATTCAAAAGTTAGTACTTTCGATAATAAAATTCAAGAAAATTAAATACCCATGGTGAATGTAAACATATAACCATTTAATTTTCACTGAAAACTAGGATCCAAATCGAAATAGTTTCATCACATCAGTTGATATACTAGTGATGAACGTATTCAATAAGGTACGAGTCGAGCCTCAATTGCCAATATTCAATTTCAATTCCTAGAAGTGATGAGATTTACATGTTTCGAATTATCCTTGCCATGCTTACTAGTTGTTGATGTTATGATATATGTGTTTGCTTGTGCCATGCTTGTGCTTCTAATATTTTTCTTGCAAGAATTCCATTACTCGAACTCTTGGTGCCCTCAAACGAGGGGGAGCATACATCAAGGGGGAGTTTTCTACCCGTTTAAACTTCTCTCACGAAGCTTACTCGGCCTAACCTTTTTGATTCTACAAAAAGGGGGAGAAGTGAATGTAAACTTACTAAATACTTGTCTAAAAATTAATTTTTGGATTTAATAAGTTTAGGTTTTGTAATCATCAAAAAGGGGGAGATTGTTGATATAAATAATTGACTAAAAACATTATTCATATCTTTCGATATCTCTATGTTTTGATAATCACAAAACTTAAACTCATCAAACCAAATATTATGACGTAAACAAGTATTTAGTGGTAAATAATCACTTTCACCAACTAATCACTTAAGGTATGAATAAACAAAGTGTTTAGTGCAATTTATGATCAAAGGGGTATTTAATCAACTAATACAAAGTTTATTTAAATTATATAAACATATTATATATTTTTGAAAAACACTTTTGGTAATAAAGAAAAATGTTTTAATCATACTAAATATATGATTTCAAATCTTTAACCAAAATCAGTTAGTTTTTCACCAAATAAACTTTCCCCACTAAAAGACAAAGATTCTGGCCGTTTCAGCTGGGCGGCCCCCTTAATTATAAGGGGCGGTCCCCTTAATTTTAAAGGGACCGGCCATGATTTAAGGGGACCAGCCACGCTCCTCTGTCAGAATCTGTTGCCTATAAATACCACCTTAAACCTGGATTTTTTTCCTCACCTTTTTGCACAAAAACTTTCTGATTCAAATCTCCATTTCAATCCTAAAAATCCTTTGATCATACAATTCATAAGCCTGTGTTTCCAAGTGATCCAAAGCCTCATTCTTTCAAGTGCAAAGAGAAGAATACTCCTACTTATCAAGACTAGGAGTATTACAACTTAGTATCATCTTGCTATCTAAGTTGTTTATTTAGTTCATCTTGTATATCATTTTCTTCTTTGTGTATACATTGGTTAGATAGATTTAGATATAGGATCAAGATCCATTGAAGGTGTGAAGTTGTACTAGTTGTGAAGAAGTAGAGGTGGATAGGATTTGGGTTAGAAGAAATAAGTCGTAATTGCATATTGAAGTGGAGATAGTTGTGAAGACAAAGAAGTTGAAGCTTTGAAGTTGAAAAGACCTTGAAGCCTAGAAGTTGTGAAGTAGTACATATCTTGGGGTAGTGGATAGGACTTAGTAGTGAAGGTGTGAAGAAACAAGTGGCGTGAAGGAAAAGAGTTAGGAAGTATTAAGTTGTGAAGAAGCTAGGAGCAAAGTAGAAAGTTGTGAAGAAAGTTGAAGTGTAGAAGATTGGTGTGTAGAAGATAGGTGTGAAGAAGATTGGTGTGAAGAAGTTGTGTTGAAGTTGTTATTGTGGTGTGACATTGTTGTGGTGTGCTAATTGGTGTGTAAGGTTTTCTCCGCCATAAAGGAGGTTTTTGATCTAGTGAAGAAAACTCTCGAGTAGGTGACTCGGGGAGTGGAGTAGGGTAAGGAAGGTGTCCTTGTAGCCGAACCACTATAAATCCTTTGTCTCTCGGTTTGATCTTTCCATCTCTCACTCTTTGATTAATTACTTACTTGCATATCATTCATAGTTACAATTTCTTGTGTGGTGCGTATGTTGATTTCACATAAAGATCAAACTAAAACTCATTCATAATATTAGTCTTTCAAAAACAAACCAAGTACACAAACTTATATTAAAACACTTATACATACATATATATATATATATATATATATATATATATATATATATATATATATATATATATATATATATATATATATATATATATATATATATATATATATATGGTATACGGAATTATAAACTTTTTCTAACATTAAACTTAAGTGGTGTTTATACGAAATCGTAAATAAACTTGTATCTATATTTCCGCATTAAAGATTTGAAGCTTTCATCTAAACTTTGAAGCTAACTTTTACAAAAATAATAAAACGAAAAAGACGTAAAACTATTCAACCCCCTTCTAGTTTTCCACAATTGGTATCAAGAGCCACGTCTAGCAAGATTTTTAAAATATATTGTATTTTAAAACTTGTAACGATCTATGGAATTTGAAAAATATCTAGAAGAGGAATTTACGCAAAAACCACCATTATTTGAAAATGATCATTTTCTTGAATGGAAGACTAAATTTGAAAATTATGTGAAATCAATAGATCTTGATCTTTGGCATATCATTTCAATTGGTGATCTTAAAACAACCAAAATGGATTTTGAAAATCAATATAATAATCTTCAAACTAATATTGATAAAAACACTAAAGCCAAATTACTTATTCTCAAAACTCTACCAAAAGTTAAATATGAAAGATTATTTCGTTGTAAAACGGCAAATGATATTTGGAAATGTCTTTTAAAGATTCACCAAGAGAAATGTAAAACCAAAGATGATAAACTTGATATTGCACAAGAAATAGTCAATCTAGAAAATTTAGTAAATAAATATTTAGTTGAATTAAACACATGTACTACTAGTTCAAATGTGATCATTGAAGGTATCTACAACGAAGAATACATGAGCCAAATCCGAAGAAAGAACGTGAATAAATTATGGTGCAACAAGTGCAAAGAAAACGATGATAATACGGCTTATGAGAATGTTCAAACAAATGAGAACACAAGTATTGATGGCAAGAACTACATGTTTCTAGATCCAAGTGAAACTACAAACAAAACATGGAGCGACATGGAAAATGGAATTGATCACCATATAGCATGTCAAGAATGTACAACTACAAAGAAGGTACAATCCAAAACTAAACATTTTTGCTATGATCAATTTATATTAGAATTTTTAAAAATGGAAAACAACTTCAAACATTTTTGCAACATTGACTCAAAAATTATTTTTAAGAACGAATTTTCAACATCCGCTGAAAACAACTTTGAAAAAGAAACCATTTTAGAAGATAAAATGTCTAGACTTGAAAGTAATATTGAAATCGATCTTGAATGTAAAAAATGTCGAGACTGCAAACATGAAATTAAAATGGAAAATGAAAAAGCAAAAACATTGGCAAAATTCAAAAATAGTTCTAAATCTTTAAAATATCTTCTCGACATTCAAAAGCCATTTTATGATAAAACCGGGTTAGGATTTATCGTAAATAATCCTTCAACAAATGTATCAAAACAAATAAAATTTGTTAAATCTAATGAATAAATTTAGGACTAATACTATTAACATTCATTACTTATTATTCTAGTCAAGAAAATCATTGTTTGTTAATTAAAACAAACTATTGATAAATTCTTGTACTTATCGACGACATCCCATCATGTGCATTCAAATGCAATGGATGTCCTCATCTAACCAACTAGGACCCATGAGAATCTGGGTACCAAGCTGTTTATCATGTTTAGGTAATTATCGAATGAAGAGTCTATTACGTGTTGATTTACTCATCTCGCTCTATTACCTTTGACGGATATTGGTCTCTATCACGTTGTTTCACATTCTGCAAATGTTTCGCCTGTGACGTTGTTGCGGGAATATTCTTATCTCGGCATTTTGCTCTTCACTCTTGGAGTATTGGATATTACTTGGCTACTTCGACTTGTTGTGGACTAACTCTTATGATTTCTTCTATCACCGTCATGCCCACTCTTTTTGAAAAGCTGGACCTGAGATAAGTTTTCCTTTCAAAAACTTGTCAATGTTACATTATATTTTAGATTGTTTTAATTAGTATGTGAATACGATTTAACTGATAAATTGCCATGCTTTTAGATTATCAACACTAATATATGCATGTATGATATTAGCATTATTAACCTTCTTGTTGTTTAGTTTATTATCACTTTTCTTAATTTTCTATGATCTATAGTAGAACCCTTCCACTTAAGCTATATGATTTTACTAGTTGCATAAATAGATGCATTATAATTGATATTTGTTTGCAACTTGATATTATGATGTTCTTTGTATACATATATATATATATATATATATATATATATATATATATATATATATATATATATATGTATATATTTTATATATATATATATATATATATATATATATTATATATATATATATATATATATATATATATATATATATATATATATATATATATATATATATATACATATATATATATATATATATATATATATATATATATATATATATATATATATATATATATATATACACATATATATATATATATATATATATATATATATATATATATATATGTATATATATATATATATATATGTATATATATATATATATATGTATATATATATATATATATATACATATGTCTATCTTGTATCGATGAACTATTTACCTTGCTCCTTCCTGTCCCATTACATTTAGATCATAAGTATCTATCATTTCACTTTAATATCTTTAGGTGTCACTAAGGATGATTATGTGTGACAATGGGCTTAAGTGATTCTCTTGAAGCATGACAAGCTTCCATTTCAAATCCTTTACTTGCAACTTCTTGATTGTCATGATCAAAACATCATGTTTAAAACTTCTCTCTTTTTGAATGAAATATTTTTTTTCTTAACTAAAACTTCTTTCATAACCATTACTTTAAATCAAAAACAAGACTGATTTTTTTTTTTCTTCACATTATGAAACAAAACTCAATCTACGTTATTGTAATGCACACTTGAATTTACTTCAAAACATTGTTGAATAAAACTAAAAACGTTTTGCTTAAAACACATTTAACTTTCTCACATGTGTCATACACCTCTATTGGAAATGACATTCACAATTTAATCAAATCATCTCATGAGAATCATGACTTGCCCATATGGATCTTGTTTGTAACAAGTCTTGAAGTCCATATAATCATATCCACCTATTTGTTACTTGTTAACAATCATCAATATGTTTGTTCTAGGCTAAATGTTATCATTTTCATATAGTTGCACATTTAGCTTATTTGCCTTATTGCCTCCTTAATTGCATATCTTAATTGATAAATAAATAGATAACATGATTATTAGAAACTTATTGCTTATTTCAATTATTTCTATATCACTCTCTACATTCATGAATAGTATGCCCTATATTGCCTCAAAGAGTTGAACTTACTTGAATTCAAATCCAAAAACAAAACCTTTTTGAAGATTTTCTGCCAAAAACCCATTTCTGGCATTCTGGGAATCACAAGATGGGCGGACCCCTTAATTACATAAGGCGGCCCCCTTAATTTTAAGGGAACCGGCCCCTAATTAAGGGGACCGGCCATCTGATGGTCGGGGATACTGTTTTCTTTATCACTTTTTGACCCATTTCAGCCTATACTTCCCAAAATTCACAAACATATTTTGTCCCATGTTATCCCTCAAAATTTACCTTCCTAAACCACATTTCTCATACACTATAAATAGCCTCTTCCCATCATTAATGCCATCACACCCAAACATGTCATCTCCCAACAACCAAAAACCTAAGATTTCAAGAACCGCAAGGATCTCCGTCAAACCCGTTTGGAGGAGGAAACTTGATTCTTGTCATAACTCAAGTGATGTTGTTCCAAGTCAACCAACTACTAAACCTCAAAACCACAACAATGATTCATCTCACAACCTATCACCCACTCATTCCCTCATTCATGCCTCTTCTTATGATGAGCATGCTCAATCCCAATCTCTCAATCAATACTTCACATGTTGCTCATTCAACAAAAACATCACCCACTCATGAAGAACCTCTCCCACACATTTCATGTTTTCATGACTATCCAAGCTCAACCATGTCTCCACCACCAAGAGTACCACCACCACATCCTACAACTTCACATGCCACTCCCATGTTGCATGTTCAAACTTTCACCCAAGACAACTATCAAGCTCCACCACCATCACCTTCCTCCGAACACTTGAAGTTCGTTGAGGAGCTAAAAGAGGCACATGAGCTTAGTGCTCTTTTAGCATTACATCTTGCTCAATGCAATTTGGATCTACCACAATCAAGCTCACCATCATCACCACATAACAAAAACCAAATCGAGAAGCATGTTAACAATTGCCCTTGTTGCATCTTCCTCCAACAACAAACCATTACATTGAATGAGCACTTTACTTGGATTGAGTATCTTCTTACTAGATCTCAACAAACATCATCACTTGAACAACATCAAAACCCTCAATCAACAAACCCATCTTCAATTTCACCACCTACAAGCTCCACATCTCCAAACCCAACAACATCCATGCAACCAAATGTTTACCTCCACTAAACCACCAAGCATTTTACATGCTTATGTTTCTCATTTTCAAATAAAACTCCTCAACCATTTTGGGATTCAAGAAAGTTTGGTGACACTCCTTGTTGGCACATTAGGATGTTCTACTTTGTTTGTAATTCTATTTTTATGGCCTTTGTAACAATGATTATGGGTTGACATAATCATTTCCTATTATTGAATGATTTAATATATATTTCGAATTATCCTTGCCATGCTTACTAGTTGTTAATGTTATGATATATGTGTTTGCTTGTGCCATGCTTGTGCTTCTAATATTTTTCTTGCAAGAATTCCATTACTCGAACTCTTGGTGCCCTCAAACGAGGGGGAGCATACATCAAGGGGGAGTTTTCTACCCGTTTAAACTTCTCTTACGAAGCTTACTCGGCCTAACCTTTTTGATTCTACAAAAAGGGGGAGAAGTGAATGTAAACTTACTAAATACTTGTCTAAAAATTAATTTTTGGATTTAATATGTTTAGGTTTTGTAATCATCAAAAAGGGGGAGATTGTTGATATAAATAATTGACTAAAAACATTATTCATATCTTTCGATATCTCTATGTTTTGATAATCACAAAACTTAAACTCATCAAACCAAATATTATGACGTAAACAAGTATTTAGTGGTAAATAATCACTTTCACCAACTAATCACTTAAGGTATGAATAAACAAAGTGTTTAGTGCAATTTATGATCAAAGGGGTATTTAATCAATTAATACAAAGTTTATTTAAATTATATAAACATATTATATATTTTTGAAAAACACTTTTGGTAATAAAGAAAAATGTTTTAATCATACTAAATATATGATTTCAAATCTTTAACCAAAATCAGTTAGTTTTTCACCAAATAAACTTTCCCCACTAAAAGACAAAGATTCTGGCCGTTTCAGCTGGGCGGCCCCCTTAATTATAAGGGGCGGTCCCTTTAATTTTAAGGGGACTGTGGAAAACTAGAAAGGGGGGTTGAATAGTTTTGCGTCTTTTTCGTTTAATAAGAATTTGCTTTTCAAAGAATTGATGGTAATTGTAAAAACCTTTGAAGCTAAAGTATAGATACAAACTAATTCACATATATCATATATACACTACTTTATTTAAAGTGTTGAATAGAAATTATAATTTCATATATCTCACTTAATTACAAGTTTGTACTAATATAGATATATGTGTCTTAGTAATTGTTTATACTTACATTTTACTAAAGTATAATTAATGTTTTAAATGGAACCTAGTTTGATCTTTATGTAAAATCAATATATGCACAACACACAATATTAACAATATATGAAAAGCTAGTAAGTAAGCAAGCAAAGAGTGAGAGATGGAAAGATCAAACCGAGAGACAAAGGATTTATAGTGGTTCGGCTACAAGGACACCTTCCTTGCCCTACTCCACTCCCCGAGCACCGAACTCGAGCGTTTTCTTCACTAAGTCAATAACCTCCCTTATGGCGGAGAAAACCGTACACACCAAAAGCTTACACCAATTAACGACACAAAGCAAGATGTCGAGTTCTAATCGTAGCTAGAACCAATCTCACACCAAATATCACACCACTTCTTCTTTACACCTTTGCACTACTTCAATGCTTCTTCACACCACAAGTATCTTCACACCTTCAAGGCACTAATGTCTTGACACCTTCAAGCCACTAATGTCTTCACACCTTTAAGGCACTAATGTCTTGACACCTTCAAGTCACTAATGTCTTCACACCTTTAAGCCACTAATGTCTTGACACCTTCAAGTCACTAATGTCTTCACACCTTTAAGCCACTAATGTCTTGACACCTTCAAGCCACTAATGTCTTCACACCTTCAAGCCACTAAAGTCTTCACAACTTCAATCTACTAATGTCTTCTAGTCTTCTTCACTTGGAACCCTCAATATCTTCACAACAAGTCCCTATTGCTACAATCTCCTATCACCAATACTATCTAACCCTTCTTCTTCACTTCAAGTTCCACTTTACACTTACAACAACTCTAGATTCTTCAACTAAATCTAGTTAACTAATACATACACCTTATTCACCAAAGAATGAAAGATTTACAAGAAAATATAAACAAGCAACTTAGATAGCAAGATGATACTAAGTTGTAATACTTCTAATAGAAGTATTCTTCTCTTTGCACTTTGAATGTTGAGGCTTGAATCACTTTGAAACAAAGATCAAAGTATATAAGATCAAAGGATTTTTAGAGAAAGGAAATGGATGTTTAGATCTGAAAGTTTTTGGTGCAAAAAGGTGAGAAAAATATGTGGAATGATCCAATATTTATAGGGCCAGAAAATACTGTTCGGGAGCGTGCCGGTCCCCTTAATTATATGCCGGTTCCCTTAATGATTAAGGGGGCCGCCTAGTAAAATTAAGGGGGCCGCCCTCCTGAACGTTTGAAAAGTTTTTCTGGATAAAATTTGCCCTTTTTGGTTGGAAATTTGAAATCACATTTTTGTGGTTTAATAAAGCTATACCAAAAATGATTTACAAATATGTATAAAATGTTAAAAACATTTTATAAAATGTTATGTTCTTAAGACAAGATTTCCTTTGATCTTATAATGCACTAATCACTTTGTTTATTCATACCTTAAGTGATTAAATGGTGAAAGTGAGTATTTACTACTAAATACTTGTTTACGTCATAACCTTTGGTTTGATGAGTTTTCGTTTTGTGATTATCAAAACTTAGAGATATCGAAAGATATGAATAATGTTTTTAGTCAATTATTTATATCAACAATCTCCCCCTTTTTGATGATTACAAAACCTAAACTCATTAAATCCAAAAATTAATTTTTAGACAAGTATTTAGTGAGTTTATATTCACTTCTCCCCCTTTTTGTAGAATCAAAAAGGTTTAAGCCGATAAGGTAAAGGCTCCCCCTTGATGTATGCTCCCCCTCATTTGAGGGCACCAAGGGTTCGAGAAATGGGGTTCTTGCAAGAAAGATATTAGAAGCACAAGCATGGCACAAGCAAACACATATGGCATAGTACTAACTAATAATGATCATGGCAAAAGAGAATTAGAAACATATATTAAATCGTTCATTAAAAGAAAATGATTATGTCAATCCATAATCATTGTTACATAGGCTACAAAGATGAAATTCTAAGCTAAGTAGAATGTCCTAATGTGCCTACAAGAAGTGTCACCAAACTTTCTTGAATCCCAAAATGGTTGAAGAGATTTATTTGAAAATGAAAAACATAAGCATGTAAAATGCTTAATGGTTTAGTGGAGGTAATCATTTGGTTGCATGGATGTTGTTGGGTTTGGAGATGTGGAGCTTGTAGGTGGTGAAATTGAAGATGGGTTTGTTGATTGAGGGTTTTGATGTTGTTCAAGTGATGGTGTTTGTTGAGATCTAGTAAGAAGATACTCAATCCAAGTAAAGTGCTCATTCAATGCAATGGTTTGTTGTTGAAGGAAGATGCAACAAGGGCAATTGTTAACATGCTTCTCAATTTGGTTTTTGTTATGTGGTGATGATGGTGAGCTTGATTGTGGTGGATCCAAATTGCGTTGAGCAAGATGTAATGCTAAAAGAGCACTAAGCTCATGTGCCTCTTTTAGCTCCTCAACGAACTTCAAGTGTTCGGAGGAAGGTGATGATGGTGGAGCTTGATAGTTGTCTTGGGTGAAAGTTTGAACATGCAATATGGGAGAAGCATGTGAGGTTGTAGGATGTGGTGGTGGTACTCTTGGTGGTGGAGACATGATTGAGCTTGGGTAATCATGAAAGCATGATATGGGTGAAAGAGGTTCTTCATGAGATGATGGTGTTTTTGTTGAATGAGCAACAAGTGAGGTGTTGATTGAGAGGTTGGGATTGTTGTTTTGGGATTGAGCATGTTCATCAAATGAAGAAGCATTAATGAGAGCATGAGTGGATGATAGGTTGTGAGATGAATTAATGTTGTGGGTTTGAGGTTTAGTAGTTGGTTGACTTGGAACAACATCACTTGAGTTATGACAAGAATCAAGTTTCCTCCTCCAAACGGGTTTGACGGAGATCCTTGCGGTTCTTGAAATCTTAGGTTTTTGGTTGTTGGGAGATGACATTTTTGGGTGTGATGGCATTAATGATGGGGAGAGGGTATTTATAGTGTATGAGAAATGTGGTTTAGGAAGGTGAATTTTGAGGGATAGTATGGGACAAAATATGTTTGTGAATTTTGGGAAGTATAGGCTGAAATGGGTCAAAAAGTGATAAAGAAAACAGTATCCCCGACCATCAGATGGCCGGTCCCCTTAATTAGGGGCCGGTCCCCTTAAACATTAAGGGGGCCGCCTTATATAATTAAGGGGGCCGCCCATCTGGTGATTCCCGGAATGCCAGAAATGGATTTTTGGCAGAAAATTTTCAAAAATGTTGTGTTTTTGGATTTGGATTCAAGTAAGTTTAACTTTTTGAGGCAATATAGGGCATACTATTCATGAATGTAAAGTGTGATATAGAATTAATAGAAATAAACACCAAATTTCTAATAATCATGCAATCTATTTATTTAACAATTAAGATATGCAATTAAGGAGGCAATCAAGTAAATAGGCTAAATAAGCAACTATATGAAAATGATACCACTTAGCCTAGAGCAACCATGTTGATGATTGTTAACAAGTAACACATAGGTGGATATGATTATATGGACTTCAAGACTTGTTACAAACAGGTTCCATATGGGCAAGTCATGATTCTCATGAAATGATTAGATTAAATTATGAATGTCATTTCCAATAGAGGTGTATGACACATGTCAGAAGGTTAAATATGTGTTAAGCAAAACGTTTTTAGTTTTATTCAACAATGTTTTGAAGCAACTTCAAGTGTGTATTACAAAAGAAATTTTAATCTTGTTTTTGATTAAAATAATAGTTATAAAGAAGTTTTAGTTAAGTAACAAAATACTAAAAAAAATTTAAATATAATGTTTTGATCATAATAATCAAGAAGTTGCAAATGAAGGATTTGAAATGAAAGCATGTCATTTTTAAGAGAATCAATTAAGCTCATTGTCACGTATAGTCATCTTTAATAAAACCTAAAGATATTAAAGTGAAATGATAGATACTTATGATCTAAACGCAATGGGACAGGAAGAAGCAAGGTAGACATATGTATATATGTATACAAAGAACATCATAAAATCAAGTTGCAAACAAATATCAATTATAATGCATCTATTGAAGCAACTAGTAAAATCAAATAGCTTAAGTGGAAGGGTTCTACTATAGAACATAGAAGATTTAAGAAAAGTGATACTAGACTAAACAACAAGAAGATTAATAATGCTAATATCATGTATGCATATATTAGTGTTAATAATCTAAAAGCATGGCAACATATCAGTTAAGTTTTATTCACACACTAATTAAAACATTCTAAAGTATAATATAACATTGACAAGTTTTAGAAAAGAAAACTTATCTCAGGTCCAGCTTTCCTTTAAGAGTGGGCATAGGAGCAATAAAAGATGTCTTAAAATTTTGCCCAAAGCATGTAGAAGTAGCAAAGACGAATCCCAACGCAATAGATATCAAGAATGGTACAACAAGAATTCTTCGTCATGAGGTAGTAACTAACACATCATAAAGTCAATGCTCCAAGAGTGAAGAGTAAATCGCCAAAACCATAGATGACCGCAACAAAGTCATAAACACCACGTGTGTAGAATGTGAAACAGAATAACGGGAACCAATGGTCATCAAAAGAAAGAGAGCGAGGAGAGCGATTCAAAAAGTAGTAAACCCTTCGTTCGTTAATTACCTAAACATGACAAAGAGCTTGGTACCCAGATTCTCATGGGTCCGAGATGATTAGTAGAGAACATCCAATGCATTTAAATGCACATGATGAGGATGTCATCGAGAAGTACAAGAATTCATCATTTGTTTGTTTTGACAAACAAACAATAACTTTCTTGACTAGAGAAATAAACAATGGATATAAATAATAATAGTTCTAAATTTTTCCACTAGGTTTAACAAATTTTATTTGTTTTGATGTATTTGTTGAGTAATCATCTTCAGTAAATCCTAAGCCGGTTTTATCATAAAATGACTTTTGAATGTTAAGTAGATATTTTAAAGATTTATAACTATTTTCAAATTTAACCAATATTTTTGCTTTTTCTTTTTCCATTTTAATTTCATGTTTGTAGTCTTGACAATTTTTACATTCAAGATCAATTTCAATATTACTTTCAAGTCTAGACATTTTATCTTCTAAAATTATTTCTTTTTCAAAGTTATTTTCAACGGATGTTGAAGATTTATTTTTAAAAACAGTTTTTGATTCAATGTTGCAAAAGTGCTTGAAATTGTTTTCAAGTTTTGAAAATTCTAATATAAATTGATCATAGCGAAAATGTTTGGTTTTGGATTGTACCTTATTTGTAGTTGTACAATCTTCACATGCTCTATGGTGATCAATTCTGTTGTTCATGTCGCTCCATGTTTTGTTTAAAGTATTGCTTGGATCTTGGAGCATGCAATCCTTGCCGTCACTACTTGTATTTGCATTAGTAAGAAAATTCATGTAAGCCATATCTACGTCATCTTCATCGTCCTTGTTGCACCATGGTTTATTGACATTCTTTCTTCGGATTTGACACATGTGTTTTTCGTTATTGGTACCTTCAATGACCATATTTGAACTAGTAGTATATGTGTTTATTTCAACTAGATATTTATCTATTAAGTTTTCTAGAGTAACTATTTCATGTGCAATATCAAGCTTATCATCTTTGGTTTTACATTTTTCTTGGTAAAATTTTAAAAGATATTTCCAAATATCATTTGCCGTTTTATAAGGAAATAATCTTTCATATTCAACTCTTGGTAGAGTTTTGAAAATAAGTAATTTGGCTTTAGTGTTTTTATCAAATTTGGTTTGAAGGTTATTATATTGATTTTCAAAATCCATTTTGGTTGGTTTAAGATCACCAATTGAAATGATATGCCAAAGATCAAGATATATTGATTTCACATAATTTTCAAATTTGTTTTTCCATTTAAGAAAATGATCATTTTCAAATAATGGTGGTTGTTGCATAAATTCCCCTTCTAAATATTTTTCAAATTCCATAGATCGTTACAAGTTTTAAAATACAATCTATTTTAAAAATCTTGCTAGACGTGGCTCCTGATACCAATTGTGGAAAACTAGAAGGGGGGGTTGAATAGTTTTGCGTCTTTTTCGTTTAATAAGAATTTGCTTTTCAAAGAATTGATGGTAATTGTAAAAACCTTTGAAGCTAAAGTATAGATACAAACTAATTCACATATATCATATATACACTACTTTATTTAAAGTGTTGAATAGAAATTATAATTTCATATATCTCACTTAATTACAAGTTTGTACTAATATAGATATATGTGTCTTAGTAATTGTTTGTACTTATATTTTACTAAAGTATAATTAATGTTTTAAATGGAACCTAGTTTGATCTTTATGTAAAATCAATATATGCACAACACACAATATTAACAATATATGAAAAGCTAGTAAGTAAGCAAGCAAAGAGTGAGAGATGGAAAGATCAAACCGAGAGACAAAGGATTTATAGTGGTTCGGCTACAAGGACACCTTCCTTGCCCTACTCCACTCCCCGAGCACCGAACTCGAGAGTTTTCTTCACTAAGTCAATAACCTCCCTTATGGCGGAGAAAACCGTACACACCAAAAGCTTACACCAATTAACGACACAAAGCAAGATGTCGAGTTCTAATCGTAGCTAGAACCAATCTCACACCAAATATCACACCACTTCTTCTTCACACCTTTGCACTACTTCAATGCTTCTTCACACCACAAGTATCTTCACACCTTCAAGGCACTAATGTCTTGACACCTTCAAGCCACTAATGTCTTCACACCTTTAAGGCACTAATGTCTTGACACCTTCAAGTCACTAATGTCTTCACACCTTTAAGCCACTAATGTCTTGACACCTTCAAGTCACTAATGTCTTCACACCTTTAAGCCACTAATGTCTTGACACCTTCAAGCCACTAATGTCTTCACACCTTCAAGCCACTAAAGTCTTCACAACTTCAATCTACTAATGTCTTCTAGTCTTCTTCACGTGGAACCCTCAATATCTTCACAACAAGTCCCTATTGCTACAATCTCCTATCACCAATACTATCTAACCCTTCTTCTTCACTTCAAGTTCCACTTTACACTTACAACAACTCTAGATTCTTCAACTAAATCTAGCTAACTAATACATACACCTTATTCACCAAAGAATGAAAGATTTACAAGAAAATATAAACAAGCAACTTAGATAGCAAGATGATACTAAGTTGTAATACTTCTAATAGAAGTATTCTTCTCTTTGCACTTTGAATGTTGAGGCTTGAATCACTTTGAAACAAAGATCAAAGTATATAAGATCAAAGGATTTTTAGAGAAAGGAAATGGATGTTTAGATCTGAAAGTTTCTGGTGCAAAAAGGTGAGAAAAATATGTGGAATGATCCAATATTTATAGGGCCAGAAAATACTGTTCGGGAGCGTTCCGGTCCCCTTAATTATATGCTGGTCCCCTTAATGATTAAGGGGGCCGCCTAGTAAAATTAAGGGGGCCGCCCTCCTGAACGTTTGAAAAGTTTTTCTGGATAAAATTTGCCCTTTTTGGTTGGAAATTTGAAATCACATTTTTGTGGTTTAATAAAGCTATACCAAAAATGATTTACAAATATGTATAAAATGTTAAAAACATTTTATAAAATTTTATGTTCTTAAGACAAGATTTCCTTTGATCTTATAATGCACTAATCACTTTGTTTATTCATACCTTAAGTGATTAAATGGTGAAAGTGAGTATTTACTACTAAATACTTGTTTACGTCATAACCTTTGGTTTGATGAGTTTTCGTTTTGTGATTATCAAAACTTAGAGATATCGAAAGATATGAATAATGTTTTTAGTCAATTATTTATATCAACAGGGACCGGCCATGATTTAAGGGGACCGGCCACGCTCCTCTGTCAGAATCTGTTGCCTATAAATACCACCTTAAACCTGGATTTTTTTCCTCACCTTTTTGCACAAAAACTTTCTGATTCAAATATCCATTTCAATCCTAAAAATCCTTTGATCATACAATTCATAAGCCTTTGTTTCCAAGTGATCCAAAGCCTCATTCTTTCAAGTGCAAAGAGAAGAATACTCCTACTTATCAAGACTAGGAGTATTACAACTTAGTATCATCTTGCTATCTAAGTTGTTTATTTAGTTCATCTTGTATATCATTTTCTTCTTTGTGAACATTGTGTATACATTGGTTAGATAGATTTAGATATAGGATCAAGATCCATTGAAGGTGTGAAGTTGTACTAGTTGTGAAGAAGTAGAGGTGGATAGGATTTGGGTTAGAAGAAATAAGTCGTAATTGCATATTGAAGTGGAGATAGTTGTGAAGACAAAGAAGTTGAAGCTTTGAAGTTGAAAAGACCTTGAAGCCTAGAAGTTGTGAAGTAGTACATATCTTGGGGTAGTGGATAGGACTTAGTAGTGAAGGTGTGAAGAAACAAGTGGCGTGAAGAAAAAGAGTTAGGAAGTATTAAGTTGTGAAGAAGCTAGGAGCAAAGTAGAAAGTTGTGAAGAAAGTTGAAGTGTAGAAGATTGGTGTGTAGAAGATAGGTGTGAAGAAGATTGGTGTGAAGAAGTTGTGTTGAAGTTGTGATTGTGGTGTGACATTGTTGTAGTGTGCTAATTGGTGTGTAAGGTTTTCTCCGCCATAAAGGAGGTTTTTGATCTAGTGAAGAAAACTCTCGAGTAGGTGACTCGGGGAGTGGAGTAGGGCAAGGAAGGTGTCCTTGTAGCCGAACCACTATAAATCCTTTGTCTCTCGGTTTGATCTTTCCATCTCTCACTCTTTGATTAATTACTTACTTGCATATCATTCATAGTTACAATTGCTTGTGTGGTGCGTATGTTGATTTCACATAAAGATCAAACTAAAACTCATTCATAATATTAGTCTTTCAAAAACAAACCAAGTACACAAACTTATATTAAAACACTTATACATATATATATATATATATATATATATATATATATATATATATATATATATATATATATATATATATATATATATATATATATATATATATGCCTATATATATGGTATACGAAATTATAAACTTTTTCTAACATTAAACTTAAGTGGTGTTTATACGAAATCGTAAATAAACTTGTATCTATATTTCCGCATTAAAGATTTGAAGCTTTCATCTAAACTTTGAAGCTAACTTTTACAAAAATAATAAAACGAAAAAGACGTAAAACTATTCAACCCCCCCTTCTAGTTTTCCACAGCATGCAGCAAAAGTAAAGAATCATAATACTTGTATTAATTAACTGAATTTAAATGAATGCGTACCTTGGTGATTTCTAGCCAAATAAGAAATCAAATAACAAGAACGAGTAAAACCCTAACTAGGGTTTATGACAATCAACTTTAGGGCAAGTCGAATAGGGAGAATAAGCTAACAAAGGTATGTTAGATCTTCGCTCTTGTACACACGTATTAGTAGCATTTCAATTAGAAAAGCTAGTTTCTTGATCACAAACAATCCAAACACAATGTTTAGAAGATTGCGTAGGAACCCTAGAAGGGTGTAGTAGATCAACTAAACACGAATGGTTTGAGCTTAGGAAATCTAGTAGGAACCATATAAGGGTGTAGTTCGATTTCTAGGCTCAAGAGAAGAGAAGAAGAAGGTTGTGATTGCAAGTGAATAAAGGTATGAAAAGAATGAATACAAGAGCCTTGTATTTATACTAATTTACATCTTTAAGCACAAGACAACAACCCTAAACCCTTAGGGTTTGGGTTTCGGCCGATCATAGCTCGAGAAGCCCGACCCGGAACCTTCTCGGCTACTATTTTCAATTTGAGCCCTTCTTCTTTTGTCTAACGACCGTTAGTGACCGTTAAGTGTTTATTTGTGAAAATAATAATAATTATTCATAACCAAATATAATAATTATTAATAAATTGAAACTCATACGTAATGTGTGCAATCCCGAAGTCTCGTGTTCGAATCCGGACATACTACATTAATTTTATCCGTAAAACTAACATTGTAGCTACCGCTCACAGCTCACTATTTTTTTTACCAAACACACCCGTATCAGTTATGGGGTTTTCATTACTTAACATCATCCAACATGGTATTAGAGCGGGTCTGATCCTCATACCTAGGTAACTAAGTTGAGCAGCCTCCTTTATGAAACTTGTTAAACCCTGGCCGCCGCCATTTATTCTTTTTTCTAAAAAAAAGAAAAAAAAAAATCTAATCTCTGCTTTTATCTGTTGTTTTTTTCTTCTGCTTTTGTTGTTGTTGCTGCTTATAGAAATGCTTCCGCTTGCTGCTAGAATTCTCCATCATCAACAAATTATGTTTTTATCGCGTTATTGTTTTTTTTAGTTTACTACTCCAGCCCAAGCTTTTGCGATTTCACCACTCGGACTGCGAAGGAGTATTAGAGGATAGATATGACCCAAGCTTGATTGTTGGTTTGGGTCAATTAGGGTTTCATTATGTATATACCATTATATATATCGTATCAATAAAATATATCAGCTACGGGGTTTTCATCCTCTAATACTTTTAGCTACATGATGTAATAGTTTTATAACACATACATGTATCGGGTTTAGGCTAATAGTATAATGAATAATAATATTTTAATAACTAAAATTCAGCCAAATGGTGTAATGAGTAATGATATTTTAATAACTTTGTTTTTAAGTAAAATATTATGACAATTTATAAATCTATGATTGTGTAAAGTTTAAGATGTTTCTATACAAAATATATTAAATTATCTCTGATAAGTTATGTCTATAAGACAAAGTTTATACTTTCAAGAATCCTCTCTTTTTTTCACCTAGCTTCTGGTCTTAAAGTTAATTTTAACAAGAGCAAATTTTATGGAGTTGGGGTGTCCCGCTTAGAGCTAAACTCTCTAGCTCTTGCAATTGGTTGTCAGCCTTGTAACTTCCCTTGCACATATTTAGGCCTTCCTATTGGTTCGAATATGTCTAGATGCTCCAACTGGTTCCCCCTAATTGATAGATTCCAGAAAAGATTGTCAAATTGGAAAGCTAAGACGCTTTCCATAGGTGGTAGGCTCACTCTTACTAAAGCCGTTCTTGGTAGCTTGGGGGTATATTTCTTCTCCACTTTTAAAGCTCCTAAATCAATCATAAAGAAGCTTGAAAGCATCAGGAGAAACTTCTTTTGGGGCGGTTGCTCGGATGGAAAAAAGATAGCTTGGATTGCTTGGGACAAAGTCATTTCTCCTTTAGATCAAGGTGGTCTTGGTATTGGTAGCCTTAAAGTTTGCAATCAAGGGTTATTGGTTAAATGGTGGTGGAGGTTCTTAACGGAAGATAATTCCATTTGGTCAAAATCAATACGTTCCTTACATGGTCCATATGGCGGTCTTCGTGATTCATCCTCTATTAAAACAAAGTCGGGTCCTTGGTACCAAATTGCAAGACTTAAGGAGGATCTTATTCCAAATGGTATAAACTTGTCTGATCTCTTTTCTAAAAAGGTTGGAAATGGTGAAAGCACTAAGTTTTGGTTGGATAAATGGATGGGAGGGTCGCCTCTTAATGAATTGTATCCTCGTCTCTTTAGGCTCGATCTTAATCATCATTGCCTAGTTCGTGATCGTGCTCCTACTGCCATAAACACACCCATTGTTGCTCCTGTTACAGCCCCTGCTGATCCTGGTACAGCCCCTATGCTAGCACCTGGAACTCTTTCTCTCGGTCAAGCTACTAATCACCCACCCCCCAGCCAACATGCCCCTATCTACCATCTTGTCAGGCCACTTCTCCCACCAGGTTTAAGGTTTAATTGGGCTTGGAGAAGGCCTTTGAGGTCCGCCATTGAGCTGTTACATCTTGAGGAGCTTATTAATTTAGTGTCTCAATTACACCTCTCCTCCACCGAAGACAAATGGGTGTTTGATGGTAAAGTTTCATGTGGTTTCTCGGTAAAAGCAATGAGACTTCTCATCATGAACATGACACCCGCAAGCACTCCAACTACTAGATGGAACCGTTTAATCCCAATTAAGATAAACATATCATCTTGGAGAGTCCTAAATGAGCGTCTTCCGACTAGATACAATCTTGATATGAGAGGTATTGATCTCCACACTGTTAGATGTCCAATTTGTGATGATGGAATTGAGACAGAGTTTCACCTTTTCGGCCAATGCAAAGTGGCGATTGATACTTGGAATGGTATTTTCAAGTGGTGGAACCTTGATGATAGGCACTTCTCTTGCATTGCCGACGTGGTCAACCTTGCGGATCACTCTAACATGTCGGCTCAATACTCTCCCATCCTCGATGCCGTAGTACAAACTACTATTTGGGTTCTTTGGCGATTTAGAAATGAATCTACATTCGGATCAAAAAGGCCAAAGAAAGAGCTTATTGTGAATGACATTAAGCTATACTCTTTCACATGGATCTCTAGTAGGCGAAGAAAAGGTTTTTGTAATTGGATCGAGTGGTTTAGCAACCCTCGGAGCGCTCTTTCAATTCCTATGTAATTATGTTCCCCTTCGCCTAGCTCCTTGCTAGTGTGTTTCTAATACAATTTGCCGTTCAAAAAAAAAAAAAAAACTAACTTATCTTTAAAAAAAAATATAATACAATCTTCTAGCAATTTTTTGTGACAAATATGCATTATTATGCGATCAAATAAAGGACTTGGCCCTGCGGAAATATTTGAATGCCAAGTTCTCCAACGTTGATTTGGACCCAAAAACATAACCATCTAGAAACTTTTGGTTTTTCACGCTATATAAACAAGTGCCTCACCAAACATATATCATCAACTCTTCTCATTCTTTCATATATCTTTCATTGCATGTTAATACACAAAATGGCTATGTCGAGAACTGCTATTGTTATATTGAGTGTTGTTCTTGTATCGTTTCTCGTTAGTGTTGAATCCCAACAATTTGGAAGAAGGTTGTCGCAACGCTCTTTAGGACTAAGAAAAGAAAAACTAAGTCATTTTCGAATCTATTTCCATGACATAGTCGCTGGCCCTAACGCTACTGCTATTAGGATCGTTGAAGCCACCAGAACCAACCGCACTGCAGCGACTGGTTTTGGTGACATCACTATGATCGATAATCCATTGACAATGGGCCCAGAACGAACTTCCAAGCTCGTTGGTAGAGCACAAGGGATATATACTTCTGCTAGCATTAACGAAATGGGCTTGTTGATGGCTATGAACTATGTGTTTGTTGAAGGGAAATACAATGGTAGCTCTTTGAGTATTTTGGGCCGAAATGCAGTGATGTCGACAGTGAGAGAGATGCCGATCGTTGGAGGAAGTGGGCTATTTCGATTTGCTCGTGGTTACGCTGAGGCTAGAACTCATACTTTTAACATGAACAATGGCGATGCTGTTGTCGAGTTTAATCTCTATGTTCTTCATTACTGATTACGTGATTATGTGTATGTATTCTTTTAAAAATTTGTTTTGTTTTTCATTTTGTTAAAGTTGTGATTTTGTATACGAGGTTGTATAATAAGATACGCTTATGAAGTTATGATGTTATGAAAGTTGTGTTTCAGCGTTTAATTAATACTACATGTACGGAGTATTAGTCTAAAGTCTAAACACAATGACAGAAGCATATTGACAATTGCCTAGTTCTACCAACAACATGCATATTTGTCACAAAAAAACATGTACATTTACAAACAGTTATATGGTTGAATAAAAATTTCCACGAATTATAAACTTTATAGTTATGTTATTTTCAAATATATCATTATTCATTTATTTTTTCAGTTTTCTTTTCATTGACTAAATAAATCGTCCACCGTTGTGGTTTAGATGAAAACAAATTAAAATTGCAAAAGATAATGGTGTAGTCGTATTTTCTATGCTAATAAGGAGTCAACATGACCCCCAAAACATCTCTTCGCACCTCACCCGAGTGGAAAGTACGTAAGGCCGCCATCATTGATTTTTCGTTTGTGAATCCAGGCATTAAATCGAGTCAACTATATTTAACTTTCCCAATCAAAGAAATAAGATAGATAATAAAGAGTGGCCGCTCCAAGATTTTTAATCACATATTTTCCACAAATAAAAGGTGTAGATTCCGGATGTCTTTTGGCACAGACCATTTTCCACCCCACAAGTAATAGCTCCGATAACTCTCCTGGCTTAGAGGAGCACCACCTTGAGTGAGACGAACGGATACTCGACCCCTGATCTCTTGTTCCACAAAGTCTCTCTAGTGTGGCCATAAATTTTGCGAAGACGGGTACCTATCTAAAGCAAATGACAAGGATGAGACTCGAACCCGGATCGATTGACTCAAGCACAAGAGTTCCACCCATTGGACTAATATTCCAATGGTTGCAACACATATGTGGCCCTGTTGTGATTCATGTGGGAATGAAAATCTAGAATCAAGTATAGTACTCAATGATCAATCCATCTCTTTTAAGGTGCCAAATGCAATTTGATTATAAGTTGTGTTATAGGCACAATTACGTTAGCTTTTAACCTATATAACATTCTCATAACACAAAACTAATAAAACACTCCCCCTAGTATAACACGAGTCATATAGGTTTCTGCAGTGATGGCTCAAAGGTAAAGCTACTAAAGCTATCACTTTAGGCCTTCAAATATTTAGGCCACCAATTTTTAACGCCCTTTATGAATATATATAGTCGGTTACATATTTTAAATCCATGCTACTAAGTTCTTATTTGAGTTTAAGAAACACGACCAAGTCTATCTTTTTATTATTACAAAAAGATGCATTGTGCTGATTTAATGCTAGAAATTCTAATGACTTTTAGTCGGTATTGTAAACAAATTAAACGTTTCAAGAATCACCTATGAATAATGTTTTAATAAATGAACAAGTATAACCTATTTTTCAACGAACAAACATGGACAACAATGTCCATTTGTTTAAGTGTTCATATTAGTTTATTTGTTCAGTTAACTAAAACTAACGAACACGGACAAGCCTCGTTCATGTTGGTTTGATTCTGGCTATAGCTGTAAATGAACCGGACAAACACCAACATGGCATTGCTTATGTTCATTCATTTAGTTTTAACTAGACAAATACGGATTAAAAGGACAAGAACAATTAGACAGACGAATTTTCTTGTTCTTGTTCGTTCATTAAGAAATGTTGTTGTTCGTGTTCATTTATGTTTTTTCAATAAGAGATTAAAAGAACTTAAATGAACGTATGAAAACAAACAAAAGAATATACAAAATATTGTGTTTTATGTGTGTTCATCTGTTTCAATGTACCAATTTTTAAAGATATACAATAAAAATTGGTACACTTATGAACGTAAATGAACGGACGTATAATCGGACGTTTACGAACATAAATGAACGAGCGAGACTTTTGTTCATGTTCGTTCATTTAATAAATAAACGCACATAAATGAGTATTTTACCACCCAGTTAATGAAATATTCATTGAACGTTCGGTTTATTTACAATCTTAAATCTAGCCAGCTATTGGTTTGATAATTGGATGTTCTTTTAGTCCATGAATCGAAAAACAAATAATATTAAGCAAAGAGAAGAAAAAATAAAAAAATTGGAAAGGCCTCACATTTGAATTTCCTTTAGGCCTCCACAAGACTTGAGTCGCCCCTTGGTTTTCTGTGACCCACGATCTTATTTATTTTGTATATATAAAAAAAGAAATCCGAATAACACCTGTAACCACAATCGTGCAGGATCTGTATTGCAATGTTGTGGTGCAGTTATAACGATAACATAACAACAAAAATGCTATAACAAAGGGTGTATAAGTTATCGCCGTGCAAAAACTATTCCAACGAAAGATGAACGAAAAGGAAAATATGTTCTAAGGGCCCCTTTGGTTGGGGGGCTTTTCTTGGGTTTGGAATTAAAAAGTTAAATTTAGTTGTTTGCTATTTTAAGATTTGGGTTTGGATATATAAATCAAATATTAGAATGTATGTTAAAGATGAGGGTTTTATAGGTTTTTTGATAAATGTGGGTTCATATGTTTTCTTACGTGGGTTCATGTGTTTTTTTATACTTATTTTTTTCTTTTTACACTATCTATATCAATATAAATAATTTTAAATTTATATTTAAATATATAATATATTTCTAAGTATTATTTTTTCTATCCTATATTAAATCTAAATCGAAATCTTAAACCAAATTTAAATCAAAATCCAATTTCTAATCATAAACCCGTCTACAAACCAAGGACCCTAAAGTTAAACTTATTGAATTATAACCTACTAGCCCAAACAAAAGGCCAACAAGCAGTAGACCTCGGTTCAACCAACCAACTCAGCAGTACCAAAATTCCCACATCAAAAGTGTGTAATGGGCACTCGAGAGGTATATGAAGAGCAACTAAGAACAGGAAACTTATACCATGAACCAACCATTAAACCTGGTCTTGGTACACCTCGTTGTCCTAGGTGTCTCTCTCCCATAAAACCAACTGCGGTACTATTTCATTTTTATTATGTAGTACATTTTTTAATATGTTGGTACAATATTATTTTTACTTTTATTGAATGTAGGATAATAAAGAGTGGACTATAACTCCTGTTTTGCATCATGCTACTGCTGTGGTAACATATCATCTCTTGTTTATTCAGTATTTTTTTTATATATATTGGTAATCAAATGACTAAACAAATAACAAATCAAACAAACGAAGCAAAAGCTTTATTCAAAATTATCAAACCAAATACAAAACAAAATTTAAAGCTACCAATTACAAAATTATAATTTAAAGGTATAAAGAGTTCTAATATAGTTGGCCTCTATTTACTCTATTTATAAGCAAACAACGACCTAAAAGGCTAAAAACAACCAAATCTTAAACCAACTCAAATCACGAAACATACCAAAAACTAATACTACGTATTTATTTAAAACAAAATTTACAAAAACAAATCCTAGAGTTTAAGTCATTTTCCAACAATATATCATTTTTACTTTTTAGTACTACTATTCTTTCTATAGTTACATGGTTGCATATGTGTTTAAGTGATAATGAAATAATAATTTAATGAAGTTAAGGTTGTATGATTGTTAAGTTATAGTTATTAGGTACGAGCTGAATTGAAAAGCATTAGAGTAAGGTTCGAATTTAGGATTTGATGTTTATATCTGTTTGTTTAAATTCGAAGGATGGAGATTTTGTTGCTATAGAAAGAGGTTGACTGGTTTATACGGAGAGCTTATCATATTATTGGGACCTTAGTTTTTGTAGATTGTGGACTAGGCGAAAGTTTTTTTTTTTTTAGAGGATTTGTATTTATTTTGAGAAAAACCACCACCAAATGGCCTAGTGGTAAGGTCCTTTAAAGGTCAAAGATTCAAACCTCGCTGGCTGTGTACATTTGGGGGTGACCAGTGAATGGTTGGAACCTGTCGTATGGCTTATCTTTGACTCAACTGGTCTGGTCAACATTTAGGTATTTGTGTGATTCAATGATTCATATAATTTGATAGTACCTACATGATTTGAAGATGAAATGCCTGATCGAATAGCTTTTTACTTTCTCGGTTTTGGGGTTATTTGGATTTGGTTCGTTTTTGAAGTTCAGGTTATTAGAGTTTTGTTTCGTCATTAAGGTTTACTTTAGAGGGAATCGGTTTCATGGTGAAGGTTTAGCAAGCATCCACCACCAAATTGAGTTTTATGTAAAGTAAACCTTAATGACCAAATAAGGCTTGAATGAATGTATCCTAAAAAGCAATCTAAACTGAATAACCCGAACCTGAAAAACTTGAATAGTTTTTATCATTACTAGTGGTAAGGTCCTTGGCTTTCAAACAAGAGATTAAGGGTTCAAACGTTAGGTGTGTACATTTGGGGGTGGTCAGGAAAAGGTCGGAAACGGTACCGGGATTAATTCGGTGAGGCCTCGTACATCTGAGTCAAAAGGCTCGCCCTCCTCACATAACCTGAACAGGGAAAACCACACCCGTTTACCTGTTTATAAAGATCATTACTAGATAGTCCATATGCCTATATGTCTATTTCGTTTCTAACAATTTATGATGATATTTGTCTCTTGCCTAGTATTTAATCTTACTGTGTTATATGCTTACATAGCTTCTCTTGCCATGTGTCATACGCTTACATATCTTCTCTCTTCCCTTGCCATGTAATTTCACAAAATCACATTTCACATTTCACATATATTTAAGCACATTCACACTCACACATACACTTGTCGGAGGTCTTCCTAGAAGCAGTCTCCCTACTCTGAGTTTAGCCTCGGGTAGGGTTATGATTTGTCTACATTCTACCTCCCATATACATGGTTCCGGCGGGATCGGGTATTGTTGTTGTTGACTAGATAGTCCATACCCAAACCGAATTCCTGGATCAACCACTAATCACACCATCAAATTTGTAAAGATTAGTCCATTAAACATTTTTTGTACTTGCTGTAGTGAGTATTATACTATATTCTAACACGGGTTTAGATTTTCTATCGCTTATTCTTCCATTCTCATCGGTTCTCAAAGGTTAACATTGTGTATACACTTTCCTTAAAACTAATAACTGGCAGGGTTGTTATTTGTTAAAGTAGGCTTAGAGAAATGTTGGAATCTTCATTACGTCGAACTGAACGGTGATAAATTTTAGGATTGTTTTACCTCGTGAACATGAACTCTGGAAGCAGCCGTACTCTTAAACAAAATGCAGTGGTTAACTATTTACTCCATCCCCACAGGTAACAAATGCGGATTTCAACTAACAGTCAAATATCTACGAAATAGAAATTTAGTGGCAATTTAACTCGGAAAAGGTGTATTTTGTTATGGGTCAACCAAAAACGGAAATTGTCTTGTTTCCTATCCAACTGTTGAAGTAACATCTTATGATAATGGAGTACATGTGTTTTTGTGGTATCCGTTAATCTAAAAAAGAAACAACCATAATAAAAAGTTAAAAGTCATCATAATTGTAAATAAACATCCTTACTTTGATGTTTGCTTCTTCTTAGAGAAACAAAATCGTCATTTTCCAGTATTTTAGCAGTGATAAGTAACATTTCTGCTTTGCTAATTTGTATTAAAGGGATTGTTGTTACATGTACACATGTGATGTCATTGTTCTGATCCTTGTGCCAAAAAATATTCTTCAGGAAGACCTTGTTTCTGGTTTTGATGATCTGCTGGTGGTTGGCTAGCTAGTCTTAATTGTTACTCTTTGCCTTTAGTTTGCTTCCTGTCTACCAAACTCGAAAGATCTTATTTCTTGCATCCAAAGAAGCAAAATATAAAAAAAATGTCATTGTACTTCCATACTTCATGTAGTTACACACTAAAAAAAAGGAGTTATCAATCACTGCCCAAAGATCAGTCAAATTGTTTTCCAGTAATTATCAATAATGGCTGAGGTGATTATTTGTTCTAGTTCATTTGATTATATTGGACAAAAACAATGCAATCAAGAATATGAGAGTATAAGTTTGAAGGACACACATGCAAAAAAAAAAAAAAAAAAAAAAAAAAAAAATTACAACCATATAAC
Organism: Artemisia argyi; assembly: GCA_030686995.1. Lineage (NCBI taxonomy): Eukaryota > Viridiplantae > Streptophyta > Magnoliopsida > Asterales > Asteraceae > Artemisia > Artemisia argyi. The sequence continues at coordinate 39,715,594 of CM060693.1, read as the reverse complement.
CATGTACTCGAAGCATGCCTTGCATTTTTGTCTGAACTACTAATCTCATTTGTTTTGTGTATTCAATAGGCAGGATGTGGTTTAGGTGGCATGCTTAGTGCCTTTTATGGTCTAAACACAGGTGTGTTTTATAATTAGTCTAGGCCATGGCGGGGATTATTTAAGATAGTACATAATTTAACCTGTATTAAATAATTTATTTCAGGAATACCATATATACAGAAGCATGTCAAGGGACCAAAGTGGCTTCCGTTTGTCATTGGGGTGCTTCTAAACTATTTATTTGTTATCACCATCAGTTTTTTGCTTTTTTCATTAGAACTCTCTTGTCTTGTGTTTGAATGTTATCACGACCACTTGCATGATTCACTTGTTTTGGCAGATTCCTTCACTGCTTTTGTTTTCTGCTGGCAGTGCTGCATTTGGAGGTATGCTATCAAATGTTGAATAAATTTATTTAGTTGCTATCTTAGTATAATTGGTATCCTTGGTTGTTTATATTTGAATGTCTATACCTTTTGCAGATTCTTTGTGATGACCAATTTTTTATTTTTTGGTTTATAGATTCTTAGGTAATTAACATGTTAATTGTATCATATTAGTTGAGACAAACTAGTCAAATTCCAAGTCTAGCCAGTCGATCTGTTAATGTGTTTATGATTAGCTTATGAGCTCTAAGTAGGTGTTGTACAAATGAGGTTGGCTCGCATATGTGTAATTCACCCCTTGAGAAGCTGCAAAACACTTATCTCTGAATAATGGCCGTTTTATATAGACAAAGATTTGAATCTTCTACTACCAAATAAGATATGCTCAACACATGGATTAAGTGCTCTTATTGTGGCCGTTCAATAAAAAAAGTGCTGTTTTTGTGGAATGCAGTTACCATGTACATTTTGTAGCAACTACGAAGGGGATTTAACTAAGAACTTTTAAGGTGTTTGTATTGTGGAACGGCTTGATAAAGCTTTCTGTTAGATAATGATGTGAAATTCATTTATGAATTATACTCCATAACTTTGGAGTAATAGCACACAGGTTCAACTCAACAGCCACGGGAGTAATCCAAATTGATAAGTTTGAGAGATGATGCATGGATTCTAAGGACATGTTACTGACTTTTTCTTGGACTTCTATATGGACTGATTACATTGTCCTTTTATAGGTTATGCGCTTCCAAACTTCACCCAGCTTAGTGTGACATCTTACTATGCTGCTTCAAGTGCCTCGCAATATGGTATTTCATTAATAACTCGATACATTGAAGACACTTACAGTTCTCGTTCCCAGCAATATAGGCTGCGATGATCAGTTGAAGGTGCACAACCAAGATCTATATTCGTTAAACCAGATTGCTTTTATTTCCCCCTTGCATTGCAGATTACATATAGAATTTGGTTTATCTATGTACTCTTTTTTTGAGCATTTCTGCAATAGTTCACAATACCATGGTGCATCGTCAAACCTGAGATTTTGAAAGTCCTCTTAGTAAGCAGGATGCTAATTAATATTGATATTTAGTATATATTAAGTATGTATTTTGGTCCCGTGGTTTGACTTTACTGTACAGTAGTGTCTATCTATAGAGGGTCCTGTGAACATTATGAAGCTTTTATGCAAATCATTTCGTTATTTATTTCTATATCAATCACGTCACTGCAGAAGTTATATAGAGCGCACCTCTTAATGATGCTGGTTCGGTAATCGTTTTATGTGAAAATGGCTTCAATCAATATAGAAGCCTTACTTAGAATGGTTCTGCATATATGAAAAATACCAGCCTATATCCGAACTAGATAATAGGCTGAAAAGCTGTGAGACTGAATAGGAAACAAGAAAAGCTGCGTCCTAAGGTTCCTAAACAAGATTGGCCTCCATCTATGAGTTTTTATCTACGGTCAACAAACTTCAACTACCCTACTTTTGCCACAGGTAACATTTATTAGCTGCTCTCTTATATGATGATTGACCTCTTTGAGCTTAGCAGCTCATGATCATCCATTATATTGTTTCACTAATATAGCATTGTATAAAAGGATTATCTCCAAGCATTATAAAGCCTATGAAAAGTGGAACCATAATAATAGAAAGTGAATTTAACTGAGTCTCACTGATAATCAAGTAAAAAGATTGAAGGTTGCATCTGCTGTAAAATATATACTGTACTCGACAAATGTGACCTTAAGGACTAGATAGATTAAATTTTAGTAGATAAGATATTAAATGGTTGGTACACATGTCCCATGTGAATGAACAAAGTACGGTGTCTCACAAATTAAACCATCTCAAGTGGTCTTCCTTTAGCTTCTCGGCAGTGGGTGTCACCCCAAATTGTAATCCTATCGCTTATTATGTGGTCCACCTCCAATGTCTCTAATACCAGATTTTTTTTAATCTTTCTGACAGCATTTTGTAACCACAAAAACTTATGCTATTTGTGTAGATGCTGAATTGGTCAATTCACAAACGGTGAAAATGTGAAATCCTGATCTAAGACACTTGTTGCAGGGCATGCAGGGTGTCTAAACTATCGTTTTTCCTTTCTAGATCTTGTTGGATAGTAACACAACTGAGATGTAGGGGCCGTATGCTAACATACATGTATGTAGTTGAGATGTGTAGTTTATTGGCTTCTTTCAGATCTATCCCTTCCTTTAAATGTATAAATTCACACATGCTAAGAAGTACCAGTACTATGTGGGGGCTGAGCACATTTACTTGCAGCGTCAATAATGCTAACCTGACCAAAACATTGCTGGATCGACGTATGTGTTTGGAAACTCGACCAATCATAAAATTTTCCTTGTGTTATTAGATTGTCATAGAAGAGTAGTTGAGTGGGCCAGTGTACCATAAACTAGGGAACTGCATCCATTTTTAACTGGCAATTATCAGTTATCACATGATCTGTGTTATAGGCTTCTCGTACTTAATCATATGTGAAATGATGTTTGATGTCTTCAGCCAGTTGGATTCGTGCTTGAATGATGAATTCATGTAACGTGAAAATCTGTCTAAATAGTTTGCATATGTCGGGAAAATAGTGATTCATGTACACTACTTCTTAGTATATGAACATTAATATAATGTTAGTACAAGCTAGTTTTTTTTTTTTTTGCCTGCATCTCACTATTTCTTTTGAATTATTCAGTGAATAGTTAATTTTTTTAATGACAGAATGATACAGATCTGAAAGTTTTAGCATCTTGGTTACTGGCAGGTCAGTTCCGTTCTGATGCTAATTAATTCTCAAATGCTTTAAGCTTGTTTCCCTGTTTGCCATTGGCTTAGTTTGGTCTCTATTTGATTTGATTTATTAAGAATTAAGATGCTTTTCTGTTTACATTCAACATCTTAAAAATCTAATATGTAATTTTGGGTTCTGGTAAATGATGCTTCAGATGCTATGGTAATTGCAATGGATCCAACATAACTGAGAATGACCATCAATAAAAAAAATACCGTTATTGATCCATTTTGGTCAAGAGTTCTCATTACTTTGTACATGCCAACATGTTTGTTTAATTAACTAAATATCAACGTCAAGTGTCGCATGTTTTTGGGACTGGTAGTGAATTTTAGAATTTCCTTGCAACTCAAATTTGGGATAATCCCGTTGCAAATTATCTTGTCGCCTCTAGGGGCAAATTACACATAGGATGCAAGTGCATGCTTTCCTTTCCTCGATCTTGCATGAGAATTGCAACAATTGTTCTTGAAGAAATATCTCGTTTCAAAATTACTGCACTTATTTGTTCATTAGACTCGTTTTGACATTGCACTGTGATTATGATTAGGGATGAGCATTTAGACCCGAATCCCGGAACCGAACCAAAACGGAACCGTACCAAAACGGTACCGATTCCCGGTAAACGGTACGGCACCGGGACTACAAAATAAGGTGAAAAAAAACCGGTACCTTTCAAAAGGTACCGGAATTATTCGGAAAATCACAGTTTGGTACCGGTATAGAAAAGGTTTTTTTTTTTTTTTTTTTTTTTTTTAAGTCAATCTAGTGAAGTACTCGGTAGTACGTTTTGTTACAAAGGAAAAAGATTGATATGTATATTGTTGTAGTAACAACACTGATGCTTTAGACAAATAACTTTTTAGACTAACGTTTTAAACTAATAAGGTTAACAGGTATAGTGTTTTAGTAACAACACTGATGCTTTGTTATTAATCTTGAGTTTAAAATACAAATGTAGTAGTAACTGACTAACAATAAACTACATATAAGAAACACTGATGCTTTGATTTTAAAATACAAGTGTAGTAGTAACTGACTAACAGTAGACTACATATAAAAAACACTGATGCTTTGATTTTAAAATACAAGTGTTGTAATTGCAGTACTCTAAGAATATATTCTTTTTCTTTGCTAAAAATTCATTAAGAATAGTTATAAATTTGTTATATTTTAAAAATCCTTATTATTTAGCAAACTACGCGAAAGAGACCCATTTATGTTCAAAACGGTAATATAGAACAAGTACTTGAAGAATTCTTATTATTTAGCAACTAATGGCTTTCGTAGGAAATTTGAAACGAAGATTGTGCTAAACTGAAACAAAACCACAAGTCCACAATGAACAAAAGAAAACAGAACCAACAAATCAGTATAAAGTTCAACACAATTTAACAAAGTTTATCAAAAACCGGGAGAACCGGATAGGTACCGATACCCTCTTTTCATGCTCGGGAAAAAAACAGTACTACTAATTCGATACAGGTTCGGTACCAATCTAGTACCGTGCTCATCCCTACACAGTTTAGATTTGTAAGTGAACCGTATTTTACTCTATGATGCTTGGATTTTGGCTAGTCTCTTGAAAAGCGTTGTACACTCCACAATCCAAGGGCATGCAGCTTGGTAATTTCCCATAAAACGAGGGTTCACCATTATTCCATTTGCAGTCTTCGTGCACACTATATCCTGCTCTGCTTACTTTAGAGGGCCATTTTTACCTCAATTATGTGTACATATACAGTCATCGTTTATGTACTATATCTATGGACATGCATTACAACCAGGATTGAGGTACACATTCATTGTTAAGAGCATGGGGAGTGATAACTCAAGTTATCACATAACTCAGCGCTACGTCAGCGCCACATCATCTCCACATCAAATAACATAACATAAAAAACCACCGGGAATTATAACACCAAATAACACCGATTTCAAGAACTTACGTTTTTTTTAAATAACAATTTGCAAATTCTATCCTCAACAATTTCATTCATTAACACCAAAGAATGCTATGGTGGGAAAAACTTCAAATATGTTCACGTGTGGGAGGTTTTGAGAAACAACCTCAGATGGGCCGAATAAAATACTTAACGGTGTTGTATGATTTGTTTTCGTATCGTATTGTAATGTTTTTTTTAAGGAAATGAATTTGTTAATACAAATATCGTCTAAAAAGGTTATTTATATTTTACGATATTTGCTAAACTTTGTTAACGACAAAGTGTAAACTTTATTTTTAGCAAAACATAAATATAACATAAGTCTTTCATACTGTAACACCCCCATTTTTGCACTGATCGCAGCGGATAAAGTGTTTGAGGTATTACTCATGAAAACAAAGACAAGATAATAGAAAACGACTCGAAAAGAGACGTTTTTGAAAAAGGTTGTTATCATTCATTTATTCATCAGAGTTTTTACAGCAAAAGATATACTTTTACCAAAAGAGAGGTCCCTAAGATATGTTTTATGACACAAAATTGATGAATGATAACTATTCTGGACGTCCTCATGTCCAGTGGTTCTCCGTGCCAGGGTTCCTATAGTGCCTAATTACCTAAGATAACATGCTTAAAAGTCAACACGTATGTTGAGTGAGAGTCATAGGTTTAAAAAGTAAAGAGTAAATACAAGTTCCACAGAGTTCAGCTTAAACTCTATGAGTGGAAAAGGGTAGTTTTGGAGATAAGGAATATTGCACTAAGCTCATGAACCACACGTTAACGATCCGGGTCATGGGGTCTGCAGACCAAACCATGAGGAGATGGGAAGGATAACTTGCCAAAGTTAAACCTTCAGTGGGTTCAAATATAGTACTTATTGGTACCACCTAGTAGGGTGTTAATATCAACGGGAGTTGTCAAACTCCAATAGATCTCTCAACTATATTCGCGTTCGTTTGGATAAAACCTTCAAAATGATTAGATTCATGAATTTGGGGTTATGTAATGATGGCTGTTAGTTTACTTGTGCAATAACCAGAGCAAAGACTTGTATTTGGTTTTAAAGCATGTATCCCCCTCATAGGGTTTGTAAAACATTTAAAAAGCATTTAAAAGGGTGCGAGGCTATGAAAACTCACCTGAGTCTCTAGCTAGTTTAAGTAGGGATTTAGACAACTTACTCACGTATCCTGGGGTAGTGTGGGTGTGTGTATGTCAAGTCTTAGTCTATGTTTTCTTAACTAATTATTATTTAGGTTTTTATATATAACATAACACTGTTCAGGCCATTGTAATTCAGAAGTATATGACTCCTCACATGAAGCTCCCTACTATTGTATTATGTGATCAGCATAATAGTGTTCGGGCCATCATAATTCAGAAGTTAATACTCCTCACACAAAGTTCCCTATTAATGAGTTATGTTGTTTGATGAGTGTTTAATCACACATCCTTTTTAGACCAAAAATCAGATCAAAAATACCAAATACTAACCAAATATGCCAAGAGAATGTATGTTTTTGTATTTGTGTATGTGTAGGTACGGATATGTGAAAAATGAACAAAAACAAGACAAAATCGATAAAAACGAGCACGAGAATGGAAAGTGTCAAAAGCCGGAGCCGAGGATGCAAAATGATTAAAGAAAAGCTCATTTCATCATTAGAAGTCCTCAGAGATTCGTCAAAGTTACATATTTGGTTCCTGGTGAAAGTTTGAAAGATTGGCGATTTCAGTCCTCCAAGTTTCACATATTGGCAAAAGTGGTCCTTTAAAGAATATTTCAAGAAAAGTCAAACATGTTCCTCCAAGAATTCAGAAAAGTCAATAAATACCCTTGGATTAACTTTTGGATAATATACAGAAAAGGTCCCTGAAAAATTCAGAGTTACAACTTTAGTCCTTGAAATTTCTATTAATCCTAAACTAAAAAAATGTAAACCGGATCCAATAAACACCCTTTATCCTTACACCCCAAGCCCAAACCTTTCATAAGCCCACCACCCTTACCCACTACCCAGCCCACCACTAATAATAATATTACCCGGATTCCCTTAATACCCGGTCAACCCACTCAAAAACCCAGTCAAACCATCCAACTAATAAAATACCCAATTCCCATTCCCGCCCCCCAAAATAACCTTTACCCAAAAATTGTCACTGTTCCACGAACCCTAAAACACCCTCCCATCAAATTACCCGCAATTACCTTGATTGGGTAATAATTACTCAATCATATAAGTTTCTAGAAGCTGCACACGTCTGGAATGTCAGACCAACACGTGTACCAATGAGGAGACACACGGAGGATCACCAATTGAGGGCACGCAATCCAAGGGACCATATTGTTGCTTACATAATAAGCTGGGAATCAAGGGACAAGATGAGAGGAAAGAAGCACACATCTAGAAGGCTCCTCAAACCCTAGCTACCTCATCCTCTCGGCTATATATACCCCCTCAAATCTCATGTAATAGTGTGCCTTATTTTTGTAATGTTATGTTGTCATTTTAAATTTTGTATTGAATTTCTTTTTATTAATGAAAAGTTTACTTTAGTTTTTTAATTACTTGTCTTAATTCTAGTTACTTTTATTTACTGCTTATTTAGATAAGTTGTTTAAGCTTATTGTTTCTCTTTCATTATTGCTTTTTAATTCAGTCTTACTTATCAGCTTTATCTACTTATTGTTATTTTAAGTTTACATAAAAATAAAAAAATCAAAAAAATCAGAAAATACCTTAAAAAAAAAAAAAAAAAAAAATACAAAGTAGTTATAAAAACAACCTTCAATAAGCTTGAGTTTTGTTTCATCAGTTTCATAATAGCTCTCTATAGCTTGTGTGAAGCTTTGTTTGGCACCAAAATTCAAAATCTCTCAAAATATCAAAAAGTCAACCAAAGTCAACTTTGAGCTTATTTGAAATAAGCTGAGCTTATTGGTGGTTCAAGGCAGCCAAGAGGTGTCACTTGGCCTGTCAAAAGACAGGCAAGCTTAGTGAACCCCCTCTGTTTGACCTGAGGGGGTATTGAATTTGTAAGTTCATTTAATTTAAATTTTTGCATCAGTTAAGTATTAGTAGTGTAGATTTGTATTTGCTTGTTTATTATTGCTAGTTGTTGCTTATTAGAGTCTGTTAACTGTTTTGATACTAGTTGTTTAGTTATAATATTTCTGATAGCTTTGAGTTTGTTATCTAATAGTATAACTGTTTCATATATATCATCTGTGGATCTGTGTTTCTGAGTTTGTTTGCTTCTGAGATCTGTTTTTCTGAATCATTTGGAGTTGTGAATCATATTGAGAATATAAGATTTGGTTTGGATTTCATTTGGTCAGTTCTATGGTGGTGTTTTAAGTGAGACAATCATATAGGGGTGTTTGGATTCAACTGGTTTGCTGGTTTAGTCATTTATTCAGGGGTGTTCTTTGGTTTAGGCATTTCATTAAGGTTGCATTTAGGCTAGGTAAAACTCAAAATCAGTTGTTATTCCATTTAAAGTCAATTCCACTTTTTATTTCTTCATATCAGTTAGTATTTAGTAGTTTTTAGTGCATAATCAAGTCATCAGTCACATATCTTGTTCATCTTGCCTTAATTAGTTGAATGTTAGCTTAACATTACACAAGTAATCATCTAGGAAAAGTTTAAAATCAATTTAGTCAAAGTTTCTTTAATATAAAAAGTCAAAATCAATTTGCTCACTCAGTTTTTGGACAGAATTTTGGAAGCCTTTCTAGGACTCAATTTTGGTTGGAAAAACATTTTGTTGGCTGTTTTGTAGAGATTAGTAGTCAGTAAATTATTATCAAAAAGAAAAAGTTGATTTGAATTTGATTTACTTATTGGAATAGGGCTTTGAAGTTGACTACTTGAGCCAAATAGTGCCCTGCACACCAGTTTTTGACCAAGTTTCTAGGCAGCTTTAGGGTAGTAAATTGGATCTTAATTCATTTCTCTTGGTGGATTTGTTATCTCAGTTGGTTAGTAGGATAATTGCCCCCATAAGTTTACCTCTCTGAGCTTCTTTGCTACTACTTATTTGCTTATCAAGTTGGTTACACTGAACCTAGGATCTGTCTTGTGTTTTAGGACTGCAATTGTGTTTGATTGATCATTAGCTAAGTTTTGTTATTCTTCTGAGTTCTTTTGCACCTATTGTTACTGTTTCATTTGAGCTTTTACTCTATACTCAAATTGTTTGCTTATTTGCTTATCTCCCTAGTGCTTATTGAACCTGTTTGGTCCATCCTGTGTTTCTGTGCGACTTTTGGTCTGAGTTCTGTTCACTTGAGCTTATTTGAGTCTTAAATACATTTGGATAAACTTTGGTCAACTCTGGGTCAACAGTGCTTATAAATAAGCACTTATATAAGCTGATTTTAAGCCATTAAGCACTTCCAGTGCTTATTTTTTACTTTTTATATTTTTTATCAAGTTTAGAATATTATTTTAGATTTTCCCTGAAATTTTCATATTTTTCTGAGTTGATTTGCTATTTTTCTTATTTAATTTTCATTTTTATTCACTTTTTAATACTTTTTAATTACTAAAAAATCCAAAAAAATCAGAAAAAGCCAAGAAAAATCCAAAAATATTTTAGAAATTTATTTTCAGTTATTTTAAAATTTTAGAATTTTATTTTTCATTTTTCTCACCTTATTTGTATTTTCTTTTAATTATTAATTAGTTTAATTAGTTTTTAATTCATAAAAATTAAATAAAAAGTCAAAAAAATAATTTTCTTTTTCTCAAAATTTTCTTTTATCATTTTTAACTTTTGAAAATTATTTCCAAGTCCGTAGGAGTCGTGTAGCTTAAAAGTCGCGTTTTATTTCGTACGTTTACGTTTTATTTACGTTTTAGCTTACGTTTTCAATTTTGTGTTACGTTTCTAGTTGCCTTATTTGAATTACGTGCTTAGTTGATTATTTGTGCTTCATTTACTATTTCATTAGTATAATCTCCTCAAATCACTTTTGACCACTTTCACGACACGTTTCACGAATCGGGAATTCGAAATTCCATTCATCCTTCACACGGACTACGACCTCGGGTTATCCGTATTTCTTTGCGGATCTCTTGAGTAATACTTATACTATATATATATAACTTGATTTTATCACGAATCATTGTTATTAGGGTTTAGTTATAACATAACACCGTTCAGGCCATCATATCTCAGAAGTGTATGAAATAATCGTTCGAGGAGTCAGGGCACTTTAATTCGTAAACCCAACAAACTCGTCAAAATGAAATATCCACATAGTACTCCTCGCATGAAGCTCCCTAGTATTGTGTTATGCTTCTAACTTAAATAGGTTTTTATGTTTTATGAAAATAGTCCATTTTTACCCTTTATATATATATATATATATATATATATATATATATATATATATATATATATATATATATATATATATACGTTTTCTACCCTAAACTTATAAACTTATAACAAATAGGCATATAACTTTCTAACTATTGCATATTTAGTCCCTAAACTATCATATTTAAAGAAATAACACATATAGTTCCTAGGTTATACTAATTTCTGTTATTTACCCTTTTTACCCTTATGTTTATACTATTTGCAGTTTTAGTCCTTTTAGTTTTATATTTGTTTTATTAGTTTTATTTTAAGGTTTAATATATTGCAAACTTAGTCCTTACACAAATATCTTCTAGGAAATGTCAAAAACAGTCCCTAGACTTTATAGTTTCATGAATTTACAATATATACCCCTATGCATGTAATAATTTGCAAAACTAGTCCTAAATGCACATAATTCTATTTCTAGCATGGCAATCTAGTTTCTAAGCTTAAATCTAACTCATGTAAGTTCAAATAAGTCACATAATGCAAGTTATATCAAGTAGGAAAGCAATGTAACACATAAACATGCAATTCGACCTAAAACTAAGGCTACGAAAGGAAACATACATGCATGGCAATCTAGTGACTATCTAAGGCATGTAAAGACTATCTAAGTTCTATTCTAAGAATACTAGACGTAAAGTAAAGGTTGCCTAGGTTAGGTGAGGGATTACGAAGGTTTTCTAGGGTTTTTAGGGCTCGCACGAATTCAAAACGCAACACAACCAAACCAAGGCATAACTACTTGCTTCCAATTGCTTCTAAGGACTTAGTAACACAGAAATGGGTAGAGAGGAGGGGGAGAGGTGTGGATAATAAATGAGGGGAGGGGAGGGTATTTATAGGGCTCGTATAGGTGGTTTGAGTAGAAACGGGTTCATAGGTGTCGAGCAAGGGGAGGGCTAAACAAGCAAGGCTAGGGGGTTGTGGTAGGTCTAAGGGTGACAAGGAAGAGCTATGGAGTAGCTAGGGGGCTGGAGTAGGCCGGTTGTGGTGGTGATAAGCCATGAAAGGCGGTTCGAGCAAGAGTGATGACAAGGAGGTGCATCACCTACTTGCTTGGGTTCTTAGAGGTGCTAGGGTGCTAGCTTAGATATATTAAGGTGCTAGGGTGGTAGCTTGTTCATATTAAGGTGTTTAAGTAGTATAGTTTAGGTGTTTAGGTCAAGTTTTAATCTAGTTTTGTTTTAATAGTGTTTATGGTTTTATCTATGTTTTAGTATCTTAATTAAGGTCCTAATGATATTTAGTAACTATTAGTAGCTTATACTAAGTGATAGTAGCTTATGGTAAAGTTTTAACCTAGTTTCGGGAAGTTATGACATATTTAAGGTTTTATGCTTATATGACTTGTACCTAAGTTTCTAGGGGTTGTACTATATCCTAAGGGTTCTAATATATCCTAAGGTATCTATTCTAACTTATATCTAAGTTCAGATAGGCAGTTAGGGTTTTAAAGCTAATTGTAAACACATAGGTGCATTTAGGGTTTTCTAGCAAGTATAGGGTAGTATAGTACTAGTTTTCTTTGTGAAATTATGTTTATTACCTAGAATTGACATACCTGGATGTTTACATCAAGTAAACATAGTAGTGGTTAGCATAGGTGGATACGTGAGCTTGTCTGGGGGTTAGTTAGGTTATAATGATATATAAAAGCAAAAATTTAACTCGGGAAAATCCTATAGGAATTTCTAATCCTAGTGTGCTCTAATAAGGGCCTAAGTTAAGTTAGTAAGGCATTTATAATCCTAAGGTGCTAGTGAGGGCCTAATCTAAGTTAGTAAGGCATTCTAACCTAAGGGGAAGTTAGTGGTTTGTGACAGTCTCCCATCCTGAAAGAAAATCTCGTCCCGAGATTTAACTATGGTTAGTATGTGATGGTGTGAATAGATGGGGATATTTAGCACAGATTTGATCCTCTCGTTCCCAAGTAGACTCTGGTCCTCTTTGGGAGTCCCAGCGTACCTTAACGATAGGAATCCTGTGATGTTTTAGATTTTTGACCTCTCGGTCCATAATTTCCACTGGTTCCTGAGTGAAATTGAGCTTATCATCCAATTGAAGCTCGTTAATAGGCACAACTATTGATTCGTCCGATAAACACTTCTTAAGATTTGATACGTGAAACGTGTCGTGTATAGTACTTAGTTCATCCGGTAATTCAAGTCGGTATACCACTGGACCAATTCGTTCTAAAACCTTAAAAGGTCCAATGTATCTCGGACTACGCTTTCCTTGCTTTCTAAAATGAAAGACACCTTTCCTAGGTGAAACTTTCAACATAACCCTATCTCCGACTTGAAATTCTAAAGGCTTACGTCTTATATCGGCATAACTCTTTTGCCGATCCCTTGCAGCTTGTAAGCATTATCAGATTTGAACTATTTTCTCATTTGTCTCATGGATTATTTCCGGACCCGTGAGTTGCACTTCTCCAACTTCAGCCCAGCAGACCGGAGACCTACACTTTCTCCCATAAAGTGCATAATACGGTGCTGCTTTTATGCTAGCGTGATAGCTATTGTTATACGAGAATTCTACTAATGGCAAGTGTTTCTCCCATCCTTTTCCAAAATCTATCACACACGCTCGAATCATATCCTCGAGTGTTTGGATAGTTCTTTCACTTTGACCATCAGTTTGCGGATGATATGCCGTACTCATGTCTATCTGAGTACCTAAGGCCTTTTGCATAGATTGCCAAAATCTGGACGTGAAGCGAGAGTCACGATCCGATATAATAGATATTGGCACTTTATATTGGGAAACTATTTCCTTGAGGTACAACCTAGCAAGGGTTTCCATATCATCTGTTTCTCGTATAGGAATGAAGTGTGCTGATTTTGTAAGGTGATCAACTATCACCCAAATAGCATTATGCTCATTGAATGTTCTAGGTAGTTTAGTGATAAAATCCATCGTAATTCTTTCCCACTTCCAAATGGGAATCTCAGGCTGTTCCAATAAACCGGATGGCTTTTGGCATTCAGCCTTTACTCTAGAACATGTTAAACACCTGCCCACATATCTGGCAATGGATGCCTTCATGTCGAGCGACCAATAGTGTTTCTTCAAATCTTGATACATCTTGTCAGATCCCGGGTGAATGGAGTACTTAGATTTATGGGACTCGTGCATTATTACGTTCCTTAAGTTACCATGATAAGGTAACCATTTTTGACCCTTAATACAACAAGCTCCGTCTGAACTTATCTCGAAAGCCTTATCCATCCCTCGTAAATTCTCAAGTTTACGATCCTTCATATCGAGGGCTTCATTCTAGGCTTTGAGTATTTGAGAAGGTAGATTCGAATGAAGAGTCATTACTAACGATCTATCTCTAAGTGGTTTGATTCGTTCCTTTCGGCTCAAAGCATCTACTACTACGTTAGCTTTGCTAGGATGATAACGAATCTCACAATTGTAATCAGCAAGCAATTCTACCCATCGACGTTGTCTCATGTTCAACTCTTTTTGATCAAGAATATGCTGTAGGCTTTTGTGATCAGTGAAAACCATACACTTAGTGCCATACAGATAATGTGTCCATATTCTTAGAGCGAACACCGCTGCTCCTAATTCTAGATCATGTGTAGTGTAGTTTTCTTCATGTTTCGTGAGTTGTCGTGATGCATAAGCGATTACTTTATCTTTTTGCATTAATACGGCTCCAAGACCTCTTCGAGAAGCATCACAATAGACGACAAAATTATCGTTTCCCTCTGGTAATGTTAAGATCGGAGCTTCACACAACTTTCTCTTCAAAAGTTGGAAAGCTATCTCTTGATCTTTTCCCCAGTCAAACTTCCTGTTTTTCTGGGTTAGCTCTGTCAAAGGTTTAGCTATTTTTGAAAATCCTTCAATAAACCTTCGATATTAGCCCGCAAGTCCTAAGAATTGTCGTATCTCTGTAGGATTCTTAGGTTGCGACCAATCCTTAACGGCTTTGATTTTTGTTGGATCGATACGAAGTCCTTGTTTATCTATCATGTGTTCGAGAAATTGCACAACACTAATCCAGAATTCACACTTAGAGAACTTTGCATAAAGTTTCTCCGTCTTAAGCAGTTCTAGGATTATTCTCAAGTGTTTAGCATGCTCTTCCTCATTACGTGAATAGATAAGGATATCATCTATGAATACTATAACAAATTTATCCAAGTATGGTTTACACACCTGACTCATGAGATCCATGAAAACCACTGGTGCGTTTGTCAAACCAAATGGCATAAATTGAAATTCATAGTGCCCATATCTTGTTCTGAAAGTGGTCTTAGGGATATCTTCTTCCCTCACTCTCAGTTGATGATAGCCTGATCGTAAGTCGATTTTTGAGTATACGCTCGAACCTTGTAGTTGATCAAATAGGTCATCAATCCGGGGTAATGGGTATCGATTTTTGATAGTAAGTTTGTTTAATCCACGATAGTCGATACACATCGTCATAGATCCGTCTTTCTTCTTTACGAATAGGACAGGAGCTCCCCAGGGTGATGTACTTGGACATATAAAACCTCGATCGGTTAATTCCTGGAGTTGTTCAGAGAGTTCCTTCATCTCTGAAGGGGCTAACTTATAGGGGGCTTAGGCTATAGGTGTTGCTTCGGGAATTAAGTAGATTTAAAATTCAATTTGACGAATCGGAGGTAAGCCAGGTAAATCCTTGGGAAAAACTTCTGGGTATTCCCTGACTACAGGGATCTCCTCCAGTCGTTTTTCGTCTGGCTTAGTCTCCGTTACTTGAACCACAAAAACTTGACAACCTCGTGACATGCATCATTTTGCTTTCTTACATGGAATGAAGTTAAGTCTAGTTCTACTTTGATCTCCTCGGATAGTTAAAGTCTCACCGTTGATAGGTACATGGATGATTTTCTTGTCACAAAGAATCTTTGCTTGATTCTTGGACAACCAATCCATTCCCACAACAATGTCAAAACTACCGAGCCTAATAGCTATGAGATCGATCTCAAAGTGGTGGTTAAGTAATATAATGGTACAACCCTTAATGACCGTGTTAGTACTAACTAAGTGTTAGGAATACAAATATTCCTGTAAAAGTCTCGGTCACCTAATCATTGTAATAGCATTAAGTTAACTCGTAGTTAGTTTAGTTATTAGTTATTAGTTAGAATTAGATTAAGTAACACCGTGGAAGAAGGACGGGTCTTTACCCACTGTATGCCTGATCCACAGCCCGGGTGTGGGCGTTTTTATCTTTCTTTATTAGGAACTATAAATACCTCTCTCCACATGTGGAGAGGGTTGGACCTTTCATACTTTCAATCTAATATTCTCTAGTTTCTCTCACTAAAGGCTCCCACTTCCCTCTACTCTCTCTCTACATTTCTAGCTATTCAATCCATACAAATCACAAGGACCATACGTGTTTAAGTTTGAGAGTATCCTACAATTGGTATCAAGAGCCATGGTTTTATCTTAGGGCCTTGGATATTCGGATTTAGTGTGGTTTGTGTGGTTTTGTTAGTTAGTAGTGTTTTTCTTGAAAACATCTTGGTTTGATTTATCTAGTGTTAGTTGACATGTTAGATGTGTACTTTTATGATCATTTGAGTTAGTGTTACATTATTTCTCAGTTGGTTTTGCCATATCACACGTATTTTTGAAGATTGGATTGAGTTTGGGTCGGCTTTCTTAGTTGCGGTTACCTCTACTGTTCCATTGCTTGTCTACGGTTTGCTACTAGATTTCTGTGGTTAGCTATCTGCGATTACTATTTTGAGTTAACAGACAAAACGCAAGGATAGTGACAGATTTGGACTATTGTGACTTGCGA
This sequence comes from Artemisia argyi, assembly GCA_030686995.1. Classification (NCBI taxonomy): domain Eukaryota; kingdom Viridiplantae; phylum Streptophyta; class Magnoliopsida; order Asterales; family Asteraceae; genus Artemisia; species Artemisia argyi. The sequence goes on along the minus strand of CM060693.1, from coordinate 39,699,219 downwards.
CTAGTGCTTGCGGTTTGGTGGTTTGTGGTTAAGCGTCTGAGATTTGCTCTTGCGGTTTGCGTCTCTCTGCGTTTACCTCCTTGTGTTTATCTCATCCTGTGACTACTTACCTTGCGGTTTGCTCCTGGATTGCGACTAACTCTCCTGATCGTGCGTTTTGCTCTCATCTGTGTTAATCTCAGTTATGCGATTACCTGTACTTAGTGGTTTGCTTGGTTTTTACAGATTATCTCCTAAGTATTGGCAATCTATTAAGTGGTGAGATTCGTGTGAGTGGTGAATCATTTTTCAATTAGTGAATGGTTGTAACTTAAGTCGTGTCGGTTAATCTAATTGTGATATGACGTTGTGGATTAATCCTTACGATTTGACTAATCTCAATTGGATATATCGTAACTTGACTTGTCACAACTTAACACCTAGTGCAAACTGTAACCAACCTGCTTCATCATGACAACATCTCCTGATTCAGTAATACCCGAAATTCTCAAGTTATACGAGATGGTTGATGTACCGTTGACTTCTAATCTTTATCTACAAATGAACGGACTCTTACCTGATAATGACTCAATGGTACAATCGTGCTCGGATTCTCAAGAGAATGTGATACATCAGTCAAGTAAATTGCTTGAATATGCAAGGGAATGCCACATTGAATGCTTTCGAATGCTTCAGTCACATCTTTCTGTACTGTTAGAGGGTGATGGATTCAAAATGGGGTTCGAACGTGCATTTACAACTTTTTTTGGTCAAGATGTTCAAACATTCACATATATTATGATTCTTAATTTGGATCAATTACGACAACAACTGGACCAAGAAGAATCTACCAAGGCTGGATCCTTAGCTGCCCTCTGTGTGCTCAGCAAACAATTGCAGCACTTCATAAACTCAAAATCTGCCATGATATATGACTATGAGAGTCAGATGACTATGAAGTGTTTTGCTGATCATACGGAAATTGATGTTGACACATTCAGAGACATGCTACTCCAACGCTTGGGTAAGGTTAAGGAGTACATTAAGGAAAAGGCAAAGCACGAACTGGTGCATGAAGACAGGGTAAAGACACGCGGGGTACAATCAAGTGATGGTATTGATTATTTGGATATTTCATCAGATGCTGAGTCAGTCATCACTGAATGCATGGATTCAGAAGCTGATAAGATTGACACATCTGGAAAGTTAGTGATGCGTGCTATTGATGATAAGCTCAGACCTGTGCAAGTACTTGATTCAAGTGATGAGGTATCTTCAATTAATCAACATAATATCCTCTCTAATGAATGTCAGCATGCAGATCAAATTAAACCTTGTTATGACACAAATATGTTGGAAAAGACTGACAGTTTAACCTCCTCTACTTCAACAAATATGTGTCATAAAGAGGGAGAAAGTGATCTGTATGATGAAAGTTCTTGGCTTAAGGCTGAGTTTTCCAAGACAATGGATCAGAACATGGTTGAAAAAGAAACATTTAATCAACTTCTAAAAAAGTTTTCACAACTTGAAAAACATTGTATTTCACTTGAAATTGAAATACAACAAAAAAGAAGAATGTCTTCAAAATAGCAAACCTTGTTTGAATCCGGAATTTCCTGGACTTAATGAATATTTTGTGATAAACAATTTGAAAACTCAGCTGCAAGACAAGGATTTAAAGATCAACAGCCTAAAAAATCGAATTAAGATGAATGAGCAAAGTAATGAAGCCAAATGGAAACAAGAAATTAATGAAACTGAATACAAAATGGCTAAATTACGTATGGAAAATGAGACACTGAAAGTGCAATGTAAAGAACTGTGTGACTCAATCAAAGAAATAAAAGCTAAGAATATGAATCTGACAACCTCTCAGTTCACTAAACACAATAATCTCATTGCTCATAGTCTGACTACATGTCCCACGATTTCTGGTGTACAAATTGTACCAAGTTATGTTACAAAGAGTCAAATGAACCTTAATCTTTCAAAACCATCTATCTTGGGAAAACCAGTTTTAAAAACAGGGGGTAATCATTCTACCATTAGACAACCAAATGCTTTTATTTCTGAAAGACTAAAATCCTCGAAAGCTCGGTTTGTCTCCCAAGTAGATGAGAAACGAGGTTTGATTAAGTCTGTGGACTCAAAACTTATAACTCATAATCAATTAGTCAACACTCATGTTAAGGTTCAGAATCATAAAGCAAATGGCCACAAATTTGAAATGACTTTAAGACATAGACTAAGGAATTCAGATAATAGAACCATTCCCCATAAGAGTGTCACAATGCATGAAATACCATACAGGCTTAGATCCTCTTATATATGGGTACCAACTGGAAGGATATTCATAATGAATGGTAACAAATGGTCACATGTGTGTAAGCTTTCATCTATTAATACGAAAGACATAGAAGTTTCAAAAGGCTTACATAACTGTTTTAAGAAAGTCCATGTGTAGCTACCAAAGACACTGATTTCTCCCACGGTTGGAGACACGTTTACCCTCAAGTGATGTATGATCTTTTGGACTCCTGGTTAATTCTTGTCAGGACTCGTTCTTCACCTGTCACAAATTGACTTATACCCGATGTTTATCTTGTTCATTGTTCTTGTATATAATTTGCCTGTTTTGCATTCATTTTTCTTTGTTGTTCTATTCCTCCTCCCATGTATTGGTATTACTTGTCTTGGTATATTTTTGTGTGTTTTTCCTTGATTATATGCTGCTTTAGTTGGTATGTTGCTTCTCGATTTTATCTGGTCCCATGTATTAATGCGTGCCCCCTGTAAATTATTTTATGATTTTTGTCACATTTATAACTCTAGGGTCTGTTTCGTATTTGTGAACTTTTGTCAACTAAGTGGTATGGTAGTACAAGGACTAGTTCTGCCATTTTTCTTAAATGTTTCCCATATATATATATATATATATATATATATATATATATATATATATATATATATATATATATATATATATATATATATATATATATAGTTTTTTTTCCTTTCACTTGCGGTTTGGTCACAACTATTGCATAAATCCTTTCCACTATTCCCTAACCTCTCAAACTAATCGCAACTATACTTATTTGCTTCTATTGTCAATATCCTTGGTGAGTTTGATTTCTCTCTGTTTGTTTCTCAATCTATATTTGTGTTATATGCTCACTCGTTTCGTCATCTTTATCATTTAGGTGGTGGAATTGTTCATACGAGTCTCGATTGTTTTCTTATCACCAATAGGTTAGATTATGACCGTTTATAATTGTGTTCGTTGGTTCCTAGTTACTGTCATTTTATCGTGCCTTGATTTGATAGTGAATAATTACTTATGAATTGTTGCGATTAGAGTAGTCATATTGAAGTGTTTTTGATGAGGCGAAAAATGATCCGTTTTTAGGGGGTCATTTAAGCCAGAATTTGAATTTATTTGATCAAATATTGCCCTAAATCGTTCCTTTTGTGATTTTAGGTACTTTGGGAGAGAAATATGGAAAAGGAAGCAATTCGGACGTTTTTGGAGCATAAAAGTGAAGAAAACGCCAAAGTATTAATTTTCCATGCTGGGAACAGTAGGTGACGGCGTCAAGAGCAATTCTTTGACGGCGTCAAGAGCAGAAGTCCATGACGACCCAGTACAGATTTGACGGCGTCACGAAGGAAGGGCGTCAAGAGTAAAAGAGTCATGACGGCCTGGAATTGTTTAAGTCTTGACGGCGTCAAATGTAGATCAAGGCAGTCCGAGAAGAGTTTTGGCGGCGAGGTGACGACGTCACAAGCTTTGTCTTGACGCCGTCAGACCTATTTTTCTATATATAGTTTTCTAATTTTCTCACATTAAAGGAGGAGAAGTTTTGGAGAAACCCTAAGTACGATTTTGGTGCAACTTTTATAGGTTTTTCAAGGGTTCCAAACCCTTGATACCTTGCATTGTAATTGAGATAAGTGTTCATTTAATTCAATCAATATGTCTATGTGTTGGTTGTCTATATCTTGTTCTTGTCTCAATTCCATTATGCTAGGCTAGATCTATCTTGTGTTTGCTTAGATCTAATGAAACCTAGATGTTAATTATGTGTTGATTACTTGTTTATTCTTGTCTTGGATGAATGATTTATATGTCAGGCTTAAGAAAACTGGCAGATCTCCATTTGGTAACATGCTTGAACGACTTAAGAAACATGAACCGAGGCGCACTAGGTCTTTATTGGTTGTATTTAATGCATGAGCCACTGTTTAGAATCCCTATAGTTGTGCTGGGCATGGTGTAGGAGGAGATAAGATCTCATAGAATTGGGGAGTTATGTGTGCCACCCCATGAATGGTATTAAGGAATACGATCCGTCATCCATGCAATTATAACAAGTAATTAACGTGTAAAAGATGTCTAGGGAGTAGTGAAATCTAAGTAAACACATTTTCTCCAATTACTGCTCATAACCTTAGTTTAATTAGCTTATTTTCATTTTTAGTATTTTATTTTGATTGCATCTTAGTATTGGGTTAGTTGATTAGCAACTAATTCCGCCCAAATCCTTCAAACCCCGAGATTTTACTTGCTTTCATAAAAATATAAAAATACAAAAATAATCATCCATCATCTTTAGCACTAGTAATTAGGTTTTCTAATCCTGGCGACACTATTCCTAAGCTGAACGATCAATCCCCCGGTACTTGTCACTATACTATACTACAATGATCAGGTACACTGCCTGGTGGGGGTTGTAAGCTTCTCGAGATCCCTCGAGAGGTAAAGCCTGTTGCGATTCCCACGCATCAAGTTTTTGGCGTCGCAGCTCGGGGAATAGTTATTGTCTAGGTTAGAATCTCTTTTTATTAGGTCTACTTGCTAGATTCCTTTCTAGTGAGATTTTATTTTTATTTTTAGGTTTTCTGTAGTCTATCTTTTCTTTGTGTCTTTGTTCGTTAAAACCTTTCCATTGACTCTTCCGTTCACCATTATGGAGAACGTGAATCCACCAAGTCCGACACTAGAGTTTTACCAGAAAAAATATAATTACACCAGTTTAGATATACCAAGATGGAGTAATGAAATGAGGCGGACATGATCTTATATTGATTTTATTGAGTACCTTGAGAAAAGAGGCCAAGTGCATAAGACTTTTAAAGAATTCACCTTAGGAGCTCCATCAACCCCTGAAAATGCCTCACTTAGTTAAACCTATGCACCATATAAGCCTTCACCTAGGATAGTTTCGTATGAGCCACCTAGCTGCATGTCATGGTTAAGCCCTACCATAATACAGGATGAACACATAGGTGACCTTGATATGATGGAGGATGTAGCCGAACATGATCACATTGATCAAAAAGACCTAGATTTTATGATCGATGATGATGAATCTCAAGAAACAGATGATGAATCTTTTGGGCAATTTGTATATAGCAGTCAGAATACTGAGGATGATCCTTATGATTCGGATATAGAAGTTGAGATGCCTAGAGAAGCACGTGAGATACTTGGGAAAATGTTAGGGTTAGACTATAATAAAACACATGTTGAGGATATAGGTGATCGTGACACAGGGAATGATGAAGTAAATAACATTAGCTCACTAAGTACCCCACAAGTCTTACCATCATTTGAGGCACACATACCACCCGTGACTTACTCGGAAGAAGTAGAAGAGACTATAGGAACTCCAATAGAGGTAAACCCTTTGAACCAAACACAACTAGAGGATATAGGTTTGAATACTTATAATGATAACCTTACTCTTAGTTCTAGGGAAGTTCCTAGTTTTGATGAACCGGAGCCTCAACCAAAACCGCTACCTAATCTTCCATCCTTGGATGAAAATATAGGAATTGAAATAGGTTCCGATCCACCCATCAAACCATATAGTCCGGGTAGTCTTAGGACAAAGGTAGTAGACTCTAAGCCTTGTAAACAGGAAGCCAATATAGGAGTGGAAAATGACCTTACATGCTTACATCACCCATTTATGATTGATCACAAGAAACATTATGGGTTTAAACCGGGTATATTAGGTCAAGATGGATCCCCAACTAGTAATCTCTTGAAGTTGATTGAAAATGATCCCTTTCTAGGAGAAAATCTCAATCCACCCATTAACCCGATTGAATTAGGTAAGGTTATGATGATGGGAGCACACCCCTTCGAGCATATAATTCATCCATCACTCTTTCCTCACGAGGCATATTTCCACCCTAAGGGTGTGTATCTCTACTTCCACCCGCACTTAATCCTAAGTGTAGGGAAAACCTCCCCTATTTCCGTTAAATAAGGGTAGAGTCAGGCTCGTGACTCGAACAAAAACAAGCGCTTCTTGGGAGGCAACCCATGCTTTGTGTGATTTTATTTTTTTGTTTGTTTGTTATTTACTTCCGTATGCATGCTTAATTTTTATTGTTGGTGGATCATGTTTCTAAACTAAATAGTGGAAATACTTTACTTTGTTGTTTTGGCCTAGTCTTAACTTCACCTAAAAGTATTTTTGCAAAATATAAGTGTAAGAGGAAACCCCAAATATGTTTCTAAGAAACAAACCGATCATGATTCTCCACAATATTAAATGAACATGTGTATTCGTATTTGTTAAAGTCAAATGCTTGTATTGAGTCATAATGAAGTTTTGCAGGATTTTCCAGGAAGTAGGACCAAGTTTTTCCAGAAATTTTCCGGAAACTTAACATAAGGATTTCTGCAGGTCAATTCTGACGGCGTCAGGGGTTTACTCTTGACGGCGCCAGGTGTAAAAATCTGGAAATTTTACCGGTTTTGTTTTTCTAACGGAGTCTTATGGTTTTTGTGAATTATTAAGTTTTATAATCTACAGGAGATCTGCAAACTTCATTCCACAAGCATTATATCTTATCTTGTTTTCTAGGATTTAGTAACTTATATAGAATGCCGCCGATTTTACGCGAGGTTGTCTTGTCTATTTTATCAGGTTTTACAGGTTATGTATGACAAGAAGATGATTTATATTCTGGAAGGGAAGCTTTGATTGTTCATTTTCTTGGAGGAAGATTTAACCTGGCCACCCTATTATCCATACCGAGCGAATCAGGGGAGTATTTGATTTCATTCTCTTTACTTTTTCACTTTTACATTCTTTACTTGAACATTGGGGACAATGTTCATCTTAAGTGTAAGGGGAGGGTAAAAAGATGATACCTTACATATGCACTTTCGCTTGAGTTTGTTTTGTTTAATGGTAGATGTGTAATAAAACTACGAGAAATACTTGTTAGTGTAATTTTAGCGCCAAATTTAAATTTTTTTACAACATTTAGGAGTGAAACTTTAGCCATAGCAAGTGTCTCATGGATAGGAGATTGTATGACTAGCACATAACCGTATATTCAGAAAAATTTTCCACCCAAATATGTGAGGTTCGCCTTTAGATTTGATAGGAAAAGCATTTACTATTAGTGCTTATGAGTGTACCGGTAGCATTTAGATTCTAGAACTTGCGTTAGTGATGCATCCCAAGACCGCTAGTGAGACTACATTCGTGTGGTAGGATTTACTACATGATAAGAGGCATTAGGATCACCCTTGTGTTAAACCCGTATTATAATTTCTTGACCATTTAAGTCATATTACTTGGCTAGTTAAGTCAACTAATTTTTCCCACACCCTTAGCGATGTACTCATTTTTAGTACACGAAACCCCTAGTACACCCCTTCGAGCCTATCTTTTCGTTTCTAACTTTAAGCATTTTACTTAAAGGAAGAATTTGTTACACCCCACTTAAATGTACAACCAAATCGCCTTAGCCTTCCGTGTATGCGCTCATTTTTAGTGCATTATTGTTATTTGTTAAACCCTAAGTTAACTTTCTAATTGATTACATGGTTGCTAAGTCGAGTCATATCCTTGTACATATTGTTTTGGGACGATTGGGACTCATGGGTAAGTACTTATTTTATGGAGTAATGGGGAAGAACATAATTTATTACCCCTATATGTACGTTAATCTTAAAAGTACTCCAAGTGTTTTGATTTTCCTAATTCGAGTCACTAGATTAGTTTATTGTAAAGTATGTAAAGATTCAAGTGTAAGGGGAATGTTCATTCCCTATGATGTATTATTTTGGATGGTAGGGTAAGAGTGTATGCACAAAAAAAAAGAAAAAAAAATATATATATAAAAAAACATACGGACTACCATCCCTTTTCATTCTATGTTCATTTTATGTTTTTGGTTATTTTTCATTTATTAGCTTAAGTCGAGTCTAGTCTTGGCTTAGCAACGCCACAATGTACATGTAATTGACTAAGATTGTTAACTCGCCACCAGAAAAACTTCCTTTATCCAACAAAACCGTGTATTTCATATCCCTACACCTAACGTTACAACCCTTTAAAAGACCTCTTTGATAGTTTATCCTAGGTGCTTACGCCATGTGGTGGAGGTTTGATCCTTTCCCAAGCCTATGGTAATCTATTTTGCTATGACAGGTAGTGAGAGATAGCTTCCGTTTCCATATTGTAATTTACACTTTATTACACCCGAGAGATGTGAGTATCTAAACACTATTTGTGAGGTGCTAGTGTATGACCTCCGTGCTTGTCTATTGGTCTTTAGTGGAAAGATTATTTGTTGTAATTACTTTTATATTAGTGTTAAATGATCCCTAACTTGTCTTTTGAGTAGAATAAAAGCGCATTTGCTTGAGGACAAGCAAATCTCAAGTGTAAGGGTATATGATGAGGCGAAAAATGATCCGTTTTTAGGGGGTCATTTAAGCTCGAATTCGAATTTATTTAATCAAATATTTCCCTAAATCGTTCCTTTTGTGATTTTAGATAATTTGGGAGAGAAATCTGGAAAAGGAAGCAATTCGGACATTTTTGGAGCATAAAAGTGAAGAAAACGCCAAAGTCTTAATTTTCCATGCTGGGAACAGTAGGTGACGGCGTCAAGAGCAATTCTTTGACGGCGTCAAGAGCAGAAGTCCATGACGACCCAGTACAGATTTGACGGCGTCACGAAGGAAGGGCGTCAAGAGTAAAAGAGTCATGACGGCATGGAATTGTTTAAGTCTTGACGGCGTCAAATGTAGATCAAGGCAGTCCGAGAAGAGTTTTGGCGGCGAGGTGACGGCATCACAAGCTTTGTCTTGACGCCGTCAGACCTATTTTTCTATATATAGTTTTCTAATTTTCATACATTAAAGGAGGAGAAGTTTTGGAGAAACCCTAAGTACGATTTTGGTGCAACTTTTACAGGTTTTTCAAGGGTTCCAAACCCTTGATACCTTGCATTGTAATTGAGATAAGTGTTCCTTTAATTCAATCAATATGTCTATGTGTTGGTTGTCTATATCTTGTTCTTGTCTCAATTCCATTATGCTAGGCTAGATCTATCTTGTGTTTGCTTAGATCTAATGAAACCTAGATGTTAATTATGTGTTGATTACTTGTTTATTCTTGTCTTGGATGAATGATTTATATGTTAGGCTTAAGAAAACTGGCAGATCTCCATTTGGTAACATGCTTGAACGTCTTAAGAAACATGAACCGAGGCGCACTAGGTCTTTATTGGTTGTATTTAATGCATGAGCCACTGTTTACAATCCCTATAGTTGTGCTGGGCATGGTGTAGGAGGAGATAAGAGCTCATAGAATTGGAGAGTTATGTGTGCCACCCCATGAATGGTATTAAGGAATACGATCCATCATCCATGCAATTATAACAAGTAATTAACGTGTAAAAGATGTCTAGGGAGTAGTGAAATCTAAGTAAACACATTTTCTCCAATTACTGCTCACAACCTTAGTTTAATTAGCTTATTTCATTTTTAGTATTTTATTTTGATTGCATCTTAGTATTGGGTTAGTTGATTAGCAACTAATTCCGCCCAAATCCTTCAAACCCCAAGATTTTACTTGCTTTCATAAAAATATAAAAATACAAAAATAATCATCCATCATCTTTAGCACTAGTAATTAGGTTTTCTAATCCTAGTGACACTATTCCTAAGCTGAACGATCAATCCCCCGGTACTTGTCACTATACTATACTACAACGATCAGGTACACTGCCTGGTGGGGGTTGTAAGCTTCTCGAGATCCCTCGAGAGGTAAAGCCTGTTGCGATTCCCACGGATCAAGTTTTGGGGTGTTGCATTAGGACTAGGACTAGATCATGGTTGCTTTTTTTCCTTTCCTTGTTGGTCTTGTATTTGTTCAATTTAGTTTTAATAGGATCTGGCGTTAGGTGGCTTCCTGTGAGTGATATTCTTGATTGCGATTAGCACCCATTCTTAATTGAGGTTAGCGTTCATTCTTGATTGCGGTTTTCTCTTATTTTCATGACTGCGATTAATGTGTATTGCGGTTAACTGTGCTTGCGATTAACTTGCTCTATGGTTACCATCTATAGCGATTAACTTTGTTTGCATCTAGCTAGTTCTGCGTTTAATTCATCTTGCGATTAACTCGCCTTGCGGTTACCTCAACTATCGGGTGACGTGTCTTGCAGATAACTCGCTCTGCGGTTAAATTGCCTTGCGGTTAATTTGTGCTGCGGTCAATTGTGATTAACTCGCCTTGCGGTTACCTTAATCTGCGGGTGACGTGTATTGCGGTTAACTCACTTTGCGGTTATCTCGCTCTGTGGTTACTTGGACTGAGGTTTATACATCCTTGCGTGTTGTGGTTTTGCAATTAGTCTCATTGCGAGTTTCTAATTTTTTTGTTGTTACCTATTTGCGTTTATCCCTGAGTGTGATTTGTCCTATCTTGCCGTTATCCATGTATGGCATATTGTTTAGTGAGGGTTTATCTCTATTAGTTGCAACCTTGTTTTTCTTGTGATCTTTTGTTCATATCTCATGGAACACGTATGTGTTATGCTAAGTGGTTGCTTTACGTAGTTGATCTTCTGTGGTATATGATATCTATCATTGACTTACGTGTTAGATGACTCTATCCTCTCTATGTGATCATACGTGCAAATCGTCTTGTCACCGTCTACCATGGTTCCCTGATGGATCTGATGATATCATTTTGTGAAGTGATGTTATGGATTCTCTTGTTACTAACATATACAATCCCGTGTGTTTGTTTTCTGTGGTGATTGGTGTTAAGTGCAGATAATATGGCAGAATCCAATATCGAAGGATCATCGGCTCCACTAGTTCGTTCTGACAACGATATCCTTCCGTTCATCAAATGGGTATCTATTGGGAAGAGTAACTGTTATGTGAAGACTGACAAACCTCAGAATCATCCCATATTCCGAATGGCTCTGGATTTACTTAAGCACACTACATTCTTCAATGCTTTCACTGCATCTTCTACAATTCCATCCATTTACATACAACAGTTCTGGAATACCATCTGCTTTGACAGAGCTACCAACATATACAAATGTCAGCTGGACGAACACTGGGTGAACATCACAAAGGAAACTATTGGCAGTGCACTTCAAATATTGCCAACTGGTGATAATGTGGAGTACACTCCCCCGCCTAATCCAGCTCCCTTACTTAGCTTTGTCAATGAACTTGGGTATCCCACTCATGTCTCAACACTATCTACTATCATCACTCACGACTTGTACCAACCATGGAGAGCCATCGCAAGTCTCATTAACTTGTGTCTGACGGGCAAAACCTCTGGCTACGAAAGACTTAGAGCTCCATCACTACAAATCCTCAGGGGTATTGTCAATGGGAAGGATGTCAATTTTGTTGAAAGAATCTGGGAGGAATTAACTCAGTCCATTCACTCGTTTCTTATAGATAAAGCGAATCTTGAGGCGAACAAAGATGGAAAGAAGAGATCCGCCAAGCTACTCATTCCAAGCATTCGATTCACAAAGCTCATTATATTAAGTCTCTAACGATCTCTTAAATTTCATCCAAGAGAGGAATCAGCTCTCCATCAACCCTCTGATGAACATCCAGTAGGATATCTCAAGTATGATGCTAAAGGTACTTGCGAAATAATCTTTGGCATGGATATTCCCAATGCCCTACTCACTCGTGATATTCTCACTGCATTATATTATGGGGAGTACATTAAACTTCTGAAAGCTAGTTGGGATGCATCTGCTAGTGAGCCTTCTCTGTCCACCAAGTCTGAAAGAACTTCATCAAAGAAATGCAAGGGTGTGACTACCTCAGCTGCCTCTTCTGAAGGTACAAAAAGGGTGAAATGCACCACTGGGAGCAAAAAGCCCAGCTCCAAGAAAACCCTGCCTAAAGAAAATGACCCTGAAGATGCACCAAGCACCATTCAATTGCCTCTTTCAGAAGAAGAAATGGTTCAAATTGCAACTGCTGGAAGTTTGAAGGATGCGTACATGCCACCGGTACCTCTAGTCAGTGGTGTCAGCATCAAAGAACCTGAATTGGACAAAGGTCAATAGCTCCAGCATGTAGAAGGTAAAGGTAAGGATGTCGCTAAGGAACAGCTGGCTGCACATACATTGTTGAAAATCTCATCTCATGCCTCCAAATCAACCAGCACCAAGTATATCTTCAAAAGACGTTCTCCGTCATCATCATCTGCCAAAGTGTCTCCTGACAAAACATCGTCACCTAGTCTGGGGCAACCTGCTAACTCAAGTGGCTCTGAAACTAATACCAGCTCAACATTCAAAGGTGATGACTCCAACGTAGCTACCCAAGATGTCACCAGTAACAAACCCGTGTAGGATAAAGTTGTTGAGACTGAAACACCTCTTGACCCACTTCATGACGAGTTTGTGTCCACTACTTACCCCGACTTACAAGGGAATCTCAAACTCAAGACCGATGATCCTAAGCTCGCAGTGGAACCTGACAGCTCAACAGGAACTCTGGCTTTGTTTAAGAACCTTGACACCTTTGGAGATCAATTCTTAGTCGATAAGCCTGATGATGTAGAAGGTGACAAATCTAGTGATGAGCGAGAAGAAGCTGTCTCAATGGTTGATGTCATTATACAGCAGGACACTTCTATTATTCCTACTAGGTCTACACCAACTCCAACTGCTGCAACTGACAACACTGACATCACTCAAGCCGCTGCCACTCAAGAGAAATCCACTGATTCCGCTAAGATCACAACTCCTCCCACCACTGAGAAGAAATTGGATCATGGACTGGATGATTTAGCTAGTATTACTGCTGGCATTGTTCAAGATAAGCTCACTATTCATGAGACGTTGGAAAAGCATGCTTCAGTGTTAAGAACAATTGTGAATCTCGATTTGCCTCAAACAATTAAGAATCACGGCAGCAGATTATACAAGTTAGAACATCTCGATCTTGAGCAACAAGTGTCTCAGGCCATCAATGAACAAGTCGCTGAAGCTGTCAGCATCGCTCTTGAAGCTCCCCTCAGATCCAAATTCAAAGACTTACCCATCAATGACATGAAAGTAATTCTGCAGCATAGTATGTACGAGAAAGATCAACACAAAGGACATGAGGCACACGTCAAATTATATGAAGCTGATACGTGGGAATCGCACCAGTATTTACCTCTCAAGGGATCTCGAGAAGCTTACAACCCCCACCAGGCAGTGTACCTGATCGTTGTAGTATAATATAGTGACAAGTACCGGGGGATTGATCGTTCAACTCAGGAATAGTGTCGCTAGGATTAGAAAGCCTAAAAACTAGGTCTAGAGATGAGGGATGATTCTTTTTGTATTTTTATATTTTTAAATAAAGAAATTAAAATCTCGGTTTTTGGAAGAGTGGGCGGAATTAGTTGCTAGCCAACTAACCCAAATTAACTAAGATGCAATAAAAAAAAATAAAAAAAATGAAATGAAATCTAATTAAACTAGTGTGGTGTAAACAATAATAGGGAAAGTTGTGTTTACTTAGGTTTCATTATTCCCTAGATATCTTTTACAGGTTGATAATTTTGTGGAAAACAAGAAGGGGGGTTGAATAGTTTTGCGTCTTTTTCGTTTAATAAAAGTTTGCTTTTAAAGAATTGATGCTAATTGTAAAAACCTTTGAAGCTAAAGTATAGATACAAATTAATTCACATACATCACATAGACACTACTTATTTAAAGTGTTGAATAGAAATTATAATTTCATATATCTCACTTAAATATAAGTTTGTATTTATATATGTATATGTGTTTTAATAATTGTATATACTTATATTTTACTAATGTACAATTAATGATGTAAATGGAACCTAGTTTGATCTTTATGTGAAATCAATATATGCACAACACACAATTATAGCAATGTACGAAAAGCTAATAAGTAAGCAAGCAAAGAGTGAGAGATGGAAAGATCAAACTGAGAGACAAAGGATTTATAGTGGTTTGGCTACAAGGACACCTTCCTTGCCCTACTCCACTCCCCGAGCACCGAACTCGAGAGTTATCTTCACTAAGTCAATAACCTCCCTTATGGCGGAGAAAACCGTACACACCAAAAGCTTACACCTATTTACGACACAAAGCAAAATGTCGAGTTCTAATCGTAGCTAGAACCAATCTCACAACAAATATCACACCACACCTTCTTCACACCTTTTCACTTCTTCTATACTTCTTCACACCACAAATATCTTCACGCCGTCACAAATACTTCACAACTTCAATGTCTTGCAACTTCACAACTTCAAGGCACTGACGTCTTCACAACTTCAAGCCACTAATGCCTTCACAACTTCAAGCCACTAATGTCTTCACAACTTCAAGCCACTAATGTCTTCTAGTCTTCTCCACTTGGAAGCTTCAATTTCTTCACTACTAGTCACTATTGCTACTATCTCCTATTACCACTACTATCCAACACTACTTCTTCACTTCAAATTCCACTTCACACTTACAACAATTCTAGATTTTATAACTAAATCTAGCTAATTAATACATACACCTTATTCACCAAAATATGAAGGATTTACAAGAAGAGATAAACAAGCAACTTAGATAGCAAGATGATACTAAGTTGTAATACTTCTAATAGAAGTATTCTTCTCTTTGCACTTGAGTGTTGAGGCTTGAATCACTTTGAAACAAAGATTAATGTATATATGATCAAAGGATTTTTAGAGGATGGAAATGGATGTTTAGATCAGAAAGTTTTTAGTGCAAAAAGGTGAGAAAAATATGTGGAATGATCCAGTATTTAAAGGGCCAGAAAATACTGTTCTGGAGCGTGCCGGTCCCCTTAATTAGGGGGCGGTCCCCTTAATGATTAAGGGGGCCGCCTAGTATAATTAAGGGGGCCGCCCTCCTGAACGTTGGATTTTCTTGTCTGTTTGTGAGGGAAATTTTTCTGGATTAGATTTGCCATTTTTGGTTGATAATTTGAATTCATAAATTTGTAATGAATTAAACATATTCTTTTAATGCCAAAAATGTTTTATAAAAGATATAAAATGTTTTGTGACATTTTATAAATATCTAGTGAGTAACAAAAGTGTTCCTTTGATCTTATAATGCATTTAGACACTTTGTTTATTCATACCTTAAGTGATTAGATGGTAAAGATGAGTATTTACTACTAAATACTTGTTTATGTCATGATCTTTGGTTTGATGAGTTTTCGTTTTGTGATTATCAAAACATAGAGATATCGAAAGATATGAATAACATTTTTAGTCATTTATTTATATCAACAATCTCCCCCTTTTTGATGATTACAAAACCTAAACTCATTAAATCCAAAAATTAATTTTTAGACAAGTATTTAGTGAGTTTATAGTCACTTCTCCCCCTTTTTGTAGAATCAAAAAGGTTTAAGCCAATAAGAAGGAAGCTCCCCCTTGATGTATGCTCCCCCTCGTTTGAGGGCAACAAGGGTTCGAGTATTGGAATTCTTGCAAGAAAAATATTAGAAGCACAAGCATGGCACAAGCAAACACATATATCATAATACCAACAAATAATAAGCATGGCAAAATATAATTAGAAACACATATTAATTCATGATTATGTCAACCCATAATCATTGTTACAAAGGATATAAATATAGAATACTAAACTAAGTAGAGCATCCTAATGTGCCAACAAGGAGTGTCACCAAACTTTCTTGAATCCCAAAATGGTTGAAGAGTTTTATTTGAAAATGAGAAACATAAGCATATAAAATGCTTGGTGGTTTAGTGGAGATAAACTTTTGGTTGCATGGATGTTGGTGAGTTTGGAGATGTGGAAATTGTAGGTGGTGGATTTGAAGTAGGGTTTGTTGATTGAGCATTTTGATGTTGTTCAAGTGATGGTGTTTGTTGAGATCTTGTGAGAAGATACTCAATCCAAGTGAAGTGCTCATTCAAAGCAATGGTTTGTTGTTAAAGGAAGATGCAACAAGGGCAATTGTTAACATGCTTCTCAATTTGGTTGATGTTGTGTGGTGATGATGGTGAGCTTGATTGGGGTGGATCCAAATTGCGTTGAGCAAGATGTAATACTAAAAGAGCACAAAGCTCATGAGCCTCTTTTAGCTCCTCAACGAACTTCAAGTGTTCGGAGGAAGGTGTTGGTGGTGGAACATGATAGTTGTCTTGGGTGAAGGTTTGAACATGCAACATAGGAATGGCATGTGAAGTTGTAGGATGTGGTGGTGGTACTCTTGGTGGTGGAGACATGGTAGAGCTTGAGTAGTCATGAAAACATGAAAAAGGGTGGAAGAGGTTCTTCATGAGTGAGTGGTGTTTTTGTTGAATGAGCAACATGTGAAGTATTGATTGAGAGGTTGGGATTGTTGTTTTGGGATTGAGCATGCTCATCATAATAAAAAGCATTAACGAGGGCATGAGTGGATGATAGGTTGTGAGATGACTCATTAGTGTGGGTTTGAGGTTTAGTTGTTAATTGACTTGGAACTACATCACTCGAGTTATGACAAGAATCAAGTTTCCTCCTCCAAACGGGTTTGACAGAGATCCTTGCGGTTCTTGAAATCTTTGGTTTTTGGTTATTGGGAGATGACATGTTTGGGTGTGATGGCATTAATGATGGGAAGAGGGTATTTATAGTGTATGAGAAATGTGGTTTAGGAAGGTAAATTTTGAGGGATAGTATGGGACAAAATGTGTTTGTGAATTTTGGGAAGTATAGGGTGAAAATGGTCAAAAAGTGATAAAGAAAACAGTAACCCCGACCATCAGATGGCCGGTCCCCTTAATTAGGAGCCGGTCCCCTTAAAATTAAGGGGGCCGCCTTATATAATTAAGGGGGCCGCCCATCTGGTGATTCCCAGAATGCCAGAAATGGGTTTTTAGTAGAAAATTTTCAAAAAAGGTTGTGTTTTTGGATTTGGATTCAAGTAAGTTCAACTCTTTGAGGCAACATAGGGCATATTATTCATGAATGTAGAGAGTGATATAGAAATAATTAAATTAGACAATTAATTTCTAATAAACATGCTATCTACTAATTTATCAATTAAGATATGCAACTAAGGAAGCAATAGAGCAAATTAGTTAAATATGCAACTATATGAAGATGATAACATGTAGGCTAGTGCAAACATATTGAGAGTTGCTTACAAGTAAAAAGTGGGAAGATATGATTATATGGACTTCAAGACTTGTTACAAACAAGATTCATATGGGCAAACCATGATTCTCATGAAACGATTAGATTAAATTGTGAATGTCATTTCTATAGAAGTGTATGACACATGTGAGATAATCAAATATGTTTTAAGCAAAACGTTTTTAGTTTTATTCAACAATGTTTTGAAATAAATTCAAGTGTGTATGATGAGGCGAAAAATGAACCACTTTTAGGGGGTCATTTAAGCCCGGAATTGAATTTATTTGATCAAATATTGCCCTAAATCGTTCCTTTTGTGATTTTAGGTACTTTGGGAGTGAAATATGGAAAAAGAAGCAATTCGGACGTTTTTGGAGCATAAAAGTGAAGAAAACGCCAAAGACTTAATTTTCCAAGCTGGGAACAGTGTGTGACGGCGTCAAGAGGAAGAAGTTGACGGCGTCAAGAGTAAAGATCATGACGACCCAGTATAGAAATGAAGGCGTCACAAAGAAGAGCGTCAAGAGTTAAATGTGTGACGGCCTGGAAAAATGGAATACATGACGGTGTCAGATGTAGATCAAGCCAGTCCGAGGATTATTTTGGCGGCGAGATGACGGCGTCACAAGGTTGTTCTTGACGCCGTCAGACTCTATTATCTATATATAGTTTTCTAATTTTCATTCATTAAGAGGAACAAGTTTGGAGAAACCCTAAGGCCGAACCATATACGTATTTTACAGGTTTTTCAAGGGTTTTCAGCCCTTGAACCCTTACATGTGTTATTGAGATAAGTATTCTTATAATTCAATCAATATGTCTATGTTTTAGTTGTCTATATCTTGTGCTTGTCTTGATTCCACTATGCTAGGCTAGATTTATCTTGTGTTTGCTTAGATCTAATGAAACCTAGATGTTGATTATGTGTTAATTACTTGTTTATGGTTGTATTGGATGAATGATTTCAATGTTAGGCTTAAGAAAACTGGCAGATCTCCAAATGGTAACATGCTTGAACATCTTAGGAAACATGAACCGATGTGTACTAGGTTTTATTGGTTGTATTTAATGCATGAGTAAATTATAATGATCCCATGTTAGGAGCTTCTTAGCCGGCTCGACATAGGAGTGAAGTAGGCATTCATAGGATTGGGAAAGTAAGTACGCCACCCCATGAATGGTATTAAGGAATACAATCCATCATCCACGCAACTATAACAAGTAATTAACGTGTAAAAGATATCTAGGGAGTAGTGAAATCTAAGTAAACACATTTCTCCACTTATTGCTCACAACCTTAGTTTAATTTAGTTTTATTTAGTTTTATTTTCATTTTTAGTATTTTATTTTGATTGCATCTTATTATTAGGTTAGTTGACTAGCAACTAATTCCGCCCAAATCCTTCAAACCCGAGATATTTACTTGCTTTCTAAAAAATATAAAAATACAAAAAGAATCATCTCTCATCTCTAGAACTAGTAATTAGGTTTTCTAATCCTAGCGACACTATTCCTAGCTGAACGATCAATCCCCCAGTACTTGTCATTCTACTATACTACATCGATCAGGTACACTGCCTGGTGGGGGTTGTAAGCTTCTCGAGATCCATCGAGAGGTAAAGCCTGGTGCAACCCCCATGCATCAAGTTTTTGGCGCCGCAGCCCGGGGAATAGTTATTGTCTAGGTTAGAATCTCTTTTTATTAGGTCTACTTGCTAGATTCCTTTCTAGTAAGATTTTATTTTTATTTTTAGGTTTTCTTTAGTCTATCTTATTTCTTTGTGTTTTTGTTCGTAACTTTTCACCACCCGACATCATGGACGATGGGAACATCTTTGAACCCGTCATCCCACCACAACAAAACCTACCACTAGAACCTCTTAGGCCCCGAACCTTAGGAGAGTATTCCCGACCTAGCCACCAAGGCTACCGAAACATCATTGAGCTAACCGGAGCCAATGTGACCCCCTTGCGATCCGACACCATCCGGTTGGTGCAAAGCGGATGTGCATTCCATGGACTTCGTTCCGAAGATCCAAATCAACATCTTATGGACTTCCTTAAAATCGTAGACTCCATAGACCTAGATGTTGCAACTAGAGAGACAACCCGATTACGCCTATTCCAATTCTCTCTACGGGATCAAGCTAGTCAATGGCTTGAGCGTTTACCCGCGGGATCCATCACCACATGGGATGATCTCACCACTCGTTTCCTTGCTCAATTTTTCCCACCAGGGAGAACTACTAAGCTTAGAAATGACATCTTGATGTTCCAACAACGTCAAAATGAATCTCTTTATGAAGCATGGACTCGTTTCAAGGACTTACACCAAAAAGTCCCTCATCATGGCGTAGATCTTTGGCTCCAAGTCCAAATCTTTTATGACCATATCGATCTCTCCACGAGGCGAGCCATTGACCAATCGGCCGGTGGTAAGCTACGTGATCTAAGTGCGGAACAATCATGGGAACTCATAGAAGATCTTGCTTTCTATGACAACGAAAGTTGGAATGATCCCCGTGATTTGAACAAAACGGTCAAGGCAATATCTTTGCCTTCGAACAACTCTAGCACTCCCGACCGTAGGATCATGGAACTTGAGGACCAAGTCAAGTTTCTCATGAAATCCTACGAAGCTCCTAAGCCTTCAAGCCAAGTGAACAAAATCACCTCTTCATGCGAATTATGTAGTGGTCCCCATGACACTCGTGATTGTGTGGAACTCCCCGGAACAGCTTTTGCGGACTACGCATCCTCGCGTACCGACGAAGCGGGAGATAAGTGGTACACTTTCAAACCCCGAGCCAAACCCTTACGGTGATTCCTACAACCCCTCTTGGAAAAATCACCCAAACCTTAGGTGGAAACAAAATCAACCCACTTCTTCCAATCCGCCTAATCGTTACCAACCAAACGGTCCACCCTCCAACCGTACTTTCAACAAAAATCCTTCTAACAACTATGGTAGTACCAACAATCTTGAAGGATTGATGTCTAAGTTCATGGCATCTCAAGAAGCTCGCATAGCTAGGTTTGAAACTGAATTCAACCAACAACAAACGGAGATGACCAACAAGATAGACAACTTATTGAAAGCCCTCAACAACCAAGCGTTAACCACACCTAGGAAGGACACTAGGGACACCAATAACGGAATCCAAATTAAGGATCCCTCATCATCCAAACATGTCCAGTTTGTCAATGTTGTCACCATTAAGCCAATAGATAAGGAGATAGAAGAAAGTGACAAGGATGAAGTTGGAGTAGAAACCGAAACTAGGGATGAAAGTAGGGAAGTTGAGGTTAATAAGGGAAAGGAGTTAGAGGAAGTAGAAACCATAGAAGAGCACTTTGATAAGTTGCCCACCAAGGAAGAACGGGAATACCATAAGGATTTATTCGATAGTCCCGAGAGACCATATATCCTTGGCACACCCCTTATCAAAATAGGAGACCCCTCTAACATTTACATACCATGCAATATCGGGCATATGCATATATGGAAAGCTTACATCGATCCTAGATCTCCTATAAACATCATGACTAGGACTTATTACAATTGGGTGATGAAGAAATAACTTGATTTTAGGATGATGCCCAATAGGAATCTGATAAGTAATTTTGTAGGGAGAGTGAAGGGATTGCATGTGATTATAGGTAATTTCACTTATGAGATCGATTTTATGATAGTGGAAGACACTCGTCCGGTGATAGATGATTGCCTAAGCCAAATAATATTCGGAAAACCATTTGTTGAGGCCACTAGGATGAGCTATGATCCGACTTTAGGGATAGTCAGATTCAAGGAAGAGAATGATGAGATTGCCTACCAAATGCCCTACAAAATTGAGCAATACCGCCTTTTCTCTAATATAGAAAAGGAACACAAGCAAGCGGCTTATTATAGGAATGATGAGGATAGACGTAGAGGAGTAGAGTATGTGAAAAATAGAATGCTTGGTTTCTATAAAGAATGCTTGCAACTAGGTCCGTAATACAAAACTAGTTTAGAAGATGACCTAGAGAGTGAAACCAACGATGAGGTCACGTAGTAACCCATGACCTTGAGTCTAGCTACAAGACTCGTAAATAAAGAAAAGCGCTTCTTGGGAGGCAACCCATGCTTTGTGTGATTTTATTTTGTTTGTTTGTTATTTGCTTCCGTATGCATGCTTTAGTTTTATTGTTGGTAGATCATGTTTTGAAAACTAAAAAGTGGAAATACTTTACTTTGTTGTTTTGGCCTAGTCTTAACTTCACCTAAAGGTATTTTTGCAAAAGATAAGTGTAAGGGGAAACTCCAAATATGTTTTTAAGAAACAAACCGATCATGATTCTCCACAATATTAAGTGAACATGTATATTCGTATTTGTTAGAGTCAAATGCTTGTATTGAGTCATAATGAAGTTTTGCAGGATTTTCCAGGAAGTAGGACCAAGTTTTTCCAGAAATTTTCCGGAAACTTAACATAAGAATTTCTGCAGGTCACTTCTGACGGCGTCATGAGCTTGCTCTTGACGGCGTCACGTGTAAAAATCTGGAAATTTTACCAGTTTTGTTTTTCTAACGGAGTCTTAAAGTTTTTGTTGAATTATTAAGTTTTATAATCTCCAGGAAATCTGCAAACTTCATTCCACAAGCATTATATCTTATTTTGTTTTCTAGGATTTAGTAACTTATGTAGATTGCCACCGATTTTATGCGAGGTTGTCTTGTTTGTTTTCTCAGGATTTACAGGTTATGTATGACAAGAAGATGATTTATATTCTGGAAGGGAAGCTTTGATTGTGCATTTTCTTGGAGGAAGATCTAACCTGGCCACCTTATTATCCATATCGAGCGAATCAGGGGAGTATTTGATTTCATTCTTTTTAGTGTTTCACTTTTACATTCTTTACTTGAACATTGGGGAAAATGTTCATCTTAAGTGTAAGGGGAGGGTAAAATGATGATACCTTACAGATACACTTTCGCTTGAGTTTGTTTGTTTGATAGTAGATGTGTAATAAAACTATGATAAATACTTGTTAGTGCAATTTTAGCGCCAAATTTAAAATTTTTTACAACATTTACGAGTGAAACTTTAGCCATAGCAAGCGTCTCATTGATAGGAGATTGTATGACTAGCACATAACCGTACTTTCAAAAAAATTTTCCACCCAAATATGTGAGGTTCGCCTTTAGATTTGATAGGAAAAGCATTTATTATTAGTGCTTATGAGTGTACCGGTAGCATTTAGATTCTAGAACTTGCGTTAGTGATGCATCCCAAGACCGCTAGTGAGACTACATTCGTGTAGTAGGATTTACTACATGATAAGAGGCATTAGGATCACCCTTGTGTTAAACCCGTATCATAATTACTTGACCATTTAAGTCATATTACTTGGCTAGTTAAGTCAACTAATTTTTCACACACCTTAGCGTTGTACTCATTTTTAGTACACGAAACCCCTAGTACACCCCTCCGAGCCTATCTTTTCGTTTCTAACTTTAAGCATTTTACTTAAAGGAAGAATTTGTTACAGCCCACTTAAATGTACACCCAAATCACCTTAGCGTTCCGTGTATGCGCTCATTTTTAGTGCATTATTGTTATTTGTTAAACCCTAAGTTAACTTTCTTAATTGATTACATGGTTTCTAAGTCGAGTCATATCCTTGTACATATTGTTTTGGGACGATTGGGACTCATGGGTAAAGTACTTATTTTATGGAGTAATGGGGAAGAACATCATTTATTACCCCCATATGTACGTTAATCTTAAAAGTGCTCCAAGTGTTTTGATTATCTTAATCCGAGTCATTAGATTAGTTTATTGTAAAGTATGTAAAAATTCATGTGTAAGGGGAATGTTCATTCCCTATGATGTATTATTTTGAATGGTAGGGTAAGAGTGTATGCAAAAAAAAAAAAAAATAAAAAAATAAAAAAATAAAATAAAATAAATAAAATTGAAGAAATTAAAAAAAAAAAAATAGAAAAAGAAAAGAGAAAAAACATACGGACTACCATCCCTTTTCATTCTATGTTTATTTTATGTTTTTGTTATTTTTCATTTATTAGCTTAAGTCGAGTCTAATCTTGGCTTAGCAACGCCATATTGTACATGTAATTAACCAAGATTGTTAACTCGCCACCAGTAAAGACTGCCTATATCCAACAAAACCGTGTATTTCATATCCCTACACCTAACGTTACAACCCTTTAAAAAGACCTCTTTGATAGTTTATCTTAGGTGCTTACGCCATGTGGTGGAGGTTTGATCCTTTCCCAAGCCTATGGTAATCTATTTTGCTATGACAGGTAGTGAGAGATGTTTTCCATTTCCATAATGTGATATTACTTTATTACACCCGAGAGATGTGAGTATCTAAACACTATTTGTGAGGTGCTAGTATATGACCTCCGTGCTTTTCTTTGGTCTTTAGTGGAACGATTATTTGTTGTAATTACTTTAATATTAGTGTTAAATGACCCCTAACTTGTATTTTGACTAGAATAAAAGCGCATTTGCTTGAGGACAAGCAAATCTCAAGTGTAAGGGTATATGATGAGGCGAAAAATGAACCACTTTTAGGGGGTCATTTAAGCCCGGAATTAAATTTATTTGATCAAATATTGCCCTAAATCGTTCTTTTTGTAATTTTAGGTACTTTGGGAGTGAAATCTGGAAAAAGAAGCAATTCGGACGTTTTTGGAGCATAAAAGTGAAGAAAACGCCAAGGACTTAATTTTCCAAGCTGGGAACAGTGTGTGACGGTGTCAAGAGGAAGAAGTTGACGGCGTCAAAAGGAAAGATCATGACGACCCAGTACAGAAATGAAGGCGTCACAAAGAAGAGCGTCAAGAGTTAAATGTGTGACGGCCTGGAAAAATGGAATACATGACGGCGTCAGATGTAGATCAAGGCAGTCCGAGGATTATTTTGGCGGCGAGATGACGGCGTCACAAGGTTGTTCTTGACGCCGTCAGACTCTATTAACTATATATAGTTTTCTAATTTTCATTCATTAAGAGGAACAAGTTTGGAGAAACCCTAAGGCCGAACCATATACGTATTTTACAGCTTTTTCAAGGGTTTTCAGCCCTTGAACCCTTACATGTGTTATTGAGATAAGTATTATTTTAATTCAATCAATATGTCTATGTGTTGGTTGTCTATATCTTGTGCTTGTCTTGATTCCACCATGCTAGGCTAGATTTATCTTGTGTTTGCTTAGATCTAATGAAACCAAGATGTTGATTATGTGTTGATTACTTGTTTATGGTTGTATTGGATGAATGATTTCGATGTTAGGCTTAAGAAAACTGGAAGATCTCCAAATGGTAACATGCTTGAACGTCTTAGGAAACATGAACCGATGTGTACTAGGTTTTATTGGTTGTATTTAATGCATGAGTAAATTCTAATGATCCCATGTTAGGAGCTTCTTAGCCGGCTCGACATAGGAGTGAAGTAGGCACTCATAGGATTGGGGAAGTAAGTACGCCATCCCATGAATGGTATTAAGGAATACAATCCGTCATCCACGCAACTATAACAAGTAATTAACGTGTAAAAGATATCTAGGGAGTAGTGAAATCTAAGTAAACACATTTCTCCACTTATTGCTCAAAACCTTAGTTTAATTTAGTTTTATTTTCATTTTTAGTATTTTATTTTGATTGCATCTTAGTATTGGGTTAGTTGACTAGCAACTAATTCCGCCCAAATCCTTCAAACCCGAGATATTTACTTGCTTTCTAAAAAATATAAAAATACAAAAAGAATCATCTCTCATCTCTAGAACTAGTAATTACGTTTTCTAATCCTAGCGACACTATTCCTAGCTGAACGATCAATCCCCCGGTACTTGTCATTATACTATACTACATCGATCAGGTACACTGCCTGGTGGGGGTTGTAAGCTTCTCGAGATCCTTCGAGAGGTAAAGCCTGGCGCAATCCTCACGCATCAGTGTATTACAATAGAATACATTGAATTTTGTTTCATATCATGAGAAAAAAAAATTTTCAATCCTGATTTTGATTAAAATAAAGTTATGGTAGCTTATAGTTAAACATGTTGTTTAGAATAAATAATATAGACATTTGAACGAATTTTATTCAAAGAGAGGGGTTTTAAACAAGATGTTTTGATATTGATAATCAAGAAATTGCTAGTAAAGGATTTGATATGAAAACTTATCATACTCAAGAGAATCAATTAAGCTCATTGTCACATATAATCATCTCTAATGACAACTAAAGGTATGGAAGAAAGATGGTAGAAATTTATGATCTAAATGCAATGAGATAGAGATGGAGAAAGAGAATTATCTATGAATACAAGATAGACATTTATATATATATATATATATATATATATATATATATATATATATATATATATATATATATATATATATATATACAAAGAGCATCATAATATTAAGTTACTAACAAGTCTTAATTATAATTCATCTATTAATGCAACTAGCAAGATCATATGGCTTAAATGGTAAGTATTATACTATAGATCATAGAAGATCTTCAATATAAATGAAGACTAAGAAAAATGATAATAGTTTTAACAACAAGAGGATTAATTATCCTAATATCATATATGCATGTATTAGTATTAATGATCTAAAAACATGACAACTTACAAATTAAATCATATTCATATACTAATTAAAGCCTACTTTAATAAAATGTAATATTGGCAAGTTTTTGAATAGAAAACTTACCTCAGGTCCAGCTTTTCTTTAGAAGTGGGAATGAGAGAAATGGAAGACATCTTAAAAGTAAGCCTAAAGCACGTCGAAGTAGCAAAGTAACATTCCGCAATAGAAATCAAGGGAGCTTGATCCGAAATGCTTAATCAATCACACCAATCATCACACGTCGTGAAAACTAAGAAGAGTACTGCTTTGAAGCCTTCGTCTTGAAATAGTAACGGACACACCATAAAACCAATACTCCAAAAGTGAAGAACAAAATGCCGAGACATAAAAAAAATGACCGCAACAGCGTCATAGGCAAAACATGTGTAGAATGTGAACCATAGTGATATGAACCAATAGTCGTAAAAAGTAAGTGAGCAAGGTGAGCAATCCACAACTTAAAAGTCTCTTCGTTCGTTAATTACCTAAACATGATAAAGAGCTTGGTACCTAGATTCTCATGGGTCCAAATTGGTTAGTTGAGAACATCCATTGCATTTAAATGCACATGATGAGGATGTCGTCGAGAAGTACAATAATTTATCAATAGTTTGTTTTAATCAACAAACAATGACTTTCTTGACTAGAGAGATAAATAGTGAGCTTAAGTAATATTAGTTCTAAATTTCTTCACTAGGTTTCACAAATTTTATTTGTTTTGATGCATTTGTTGAAGGATCATTTACGGTAAATCCTAAGCCGGTTTTATCATAAAATGACTTTTGAATGTTAAGTAAATATTTTAAACATCTAGAGCTATTTTCAAATTTTGCAAATATTTTTGCTTCTTCATTTTCTATTTTAATTTCATGTTTATAGTCTTGACAATATTTACATTTAAGATCAATTTCAATATTGCTTTCAAGTCTAGAAATTTTATCTTCTAAAATTATTTCCTTTTCAAAATTGTTTACAACGAATATTGAAGATTTATTTTTAGGAATCATTTTTGAGTCAATGTTGCAAAAATGTTTGAAGTTGTTTTCCAATTTTGAAAATTCTAATATAAATTGATCATAGCAAAAATGTTCGGTTTCGGATTGTACCTTATTAGTAGTTGTGTAATCTTCACATGCTATATGTTGATCAATTCCATCGTCCATGTCGCTCCATGTTTTACTTGTAGTTTCGCTTAGATCGAGAGGCATGTAGTCCTTGCCATCAATACTTGTATTCCCATTTGTTTGAATATTCTCACAAGCCGTATTATCATCGTCTTCTTCCTACTTGTTGCACCATGATTTATTAACACTCTTTCTTCGGATTTGGCTCATGTATTCTTCGTTATTGATACATTCAATGATCACATTTGAACTAGTAGTACATGTATTTATTTCAACTAAATATTTATCTATTAAATTTTCTAGAGTAACTATTTCTTGTGCAATATCAAGTTTATCATCTTTGGTTTTACATTTCTCTTGGTGAAACTTTAAAAGACATTTCCAAATATCATTTGCCGTTTTACAAAGAAATAATCTTTCATATTCACTTCATGGTAGAGTTTTGAAGATAAGTAATTTGGCTTTAGTATTTTTATCAATTTTGGTTTGAAGATTATTATATTGATTTTCAAAATCCATTTTGGTTGGTTTAAGATCACCAATTGAAATGATATGCCAAAGATCAAGATCTATTGATTTCACATAATTTTCAAATTTACTTTTCCATTTAAGAAAATGATCATTTTCAAATAATGGTGGTTGTTGCGTAAATTCCCCTTCTAAATATTTTTCAAATTCCATTGATCGTTACAAGTTTTAAAATACAATCTATTTTAAAAATCTTGCTAGACGTGGCTCCTGATACCAATTGTGGAAAACTAGAAGGGGGGGGGGGGGGGGAGGGTTGAATAGTTTTGCGTCTTTTTTGTTTAATAAAAGTTTGCTTTTAAAGAATTGATGCTAATTGTAAAAACCTTTGAAGCTAAAGTATAGATACAAATTAATTCACATACATCACATAGACACTACTTATTTAAAGTGTTGAATAGAAATTATAATTTCATATATCTCACTTAAATATAAGTTTGTATTTATATATGTATATGTGTTTTAATAATTGTATATACTTATATTTTACTAATGTACAATTAATGTTGTAAATGGAACCTAGTTTGATCTTTATGTGAAATCAATATATGCACAACATACAATTATAACAATGTACGAAAAGCTAATAAGTAAGCAAGCAAAGAGTGAGAGATGGAAAGATCAAACCGAGAGACAAAGGATTTATAGTGGTTCGGCTACAAGGACACCTTCCTTACCCTACTCCACTCCCCGAGCACCGAACTCGAGAGTTTTCTTCACTAAGTCAATAACCTCCCTTATGGCTAAGAAAACCGTACACACCAAAAGCTTACACCTATTTACGAAACAAAGCAAAATGTTGAGTTCTAATTATAGCTAGAACCAATCTCACAACAAATATCACACCATACCTTCTTCACACCTTTTCACTTCTTCTATACTTCTTCACACCACAAATATCTTCACGCCTTCACAAATACTTCACAACTTCAATCTCTTGCAACTTCACAACTTCAAGGCACTAACGTCTTCACAACTTCAAGCCACTAATGTCTTCACAACTTCAAGCCACTAATGTCTTCTAGTCTTCTCCACTTGGAAGCCTCAATTTCTTCACTACTAGTCACTATTGCTACTATCTCCTATTACCACTACTATCCAACACTACTTCTTCACTTCAAATTCCACTTCACACTTACAACAATTCTAGATTTTATAACTAAATCTAGCTAATTAATACATACACTTTATTCACCAAAATATGAAGGATTTACAAGAAGAGATAAACAAGCAACTTAGATAGCAAGATGATACTAAGTTGTAATACTTCTAATAGAAGTATTCTTCTCTTTGCACTTGAGTGTTGAGGCTTGAATCACTTTGAAACAAAGATTAATGTATATATGATCAAAGGATTTTTAGAGGATGGAAATGGATGTTTAGATCAGAAAGTTTTTAGTGCAAAAAGGTGAGAAAAATATGTGGAATGATCCAGTATTTAAAGAGCCAGAAAATACTGTTCTGGAGCGTGCCGGTCCCCTTAATTAGGGGGCGGTCCCCTTAATGATTAAGGGGGCCGCCTAGTATAATTAAAGGGGCCGCCCTCCTGAACGTTGGATTTTCTTGTCATTTTGTGAGGGAAATTTTTCTGGATTAGATTTGCCATTTTTGGTTAAAAATTTGAATTCATAAATTTGTAATGAATTAAACATATTCTTTTAATGGCAAAAATGTTTTATAAAAGATATAAAATGTTTTGTGACATTTTATAAATATCTAGTGATTAACAAAAGTGTTCCTTTGATCTTATAATGCATTTAGATACTTTGTTTATTCATACCTTAAATGATTAGATGGTAAATATGAGTATTTACTACTAAATACTTGTTTATGTCATGATCTTTGGTTTGATGAGTTTTCGTTTTGTGATTTTCAAAACATAGAGATATTGAAAGTTATGAATAATGTTTTTAGTCATTTATTTATATCAACAAATTTGTTACAATTGCATGGATGACGGGTCGTATTCCTTAATACTAGTCGTAGGGCCGTGTACAATATTCCCTAACTCTAAAGGATCCTACTTCACTCCTATGTCGAGCCGTTAGAAGCTCCTAACATGGGATCATTAGAATTCTCCTACGCATTAAATACAACCAAAAATCATAGTACACCTCTGATCATGTTTCTTAAGATGTTCAAGCATGTTACCAATGGAAGTCTGCCAGTTTTCTTAAGCCTAACATCGAATACAATCATCCGTAACAACTATAAACAAACAATCAACCCATAATTAACATCTAGGTTTCACTATATCTAAGCAAACAAACAAGAGATCTAGCCAAGCATGTTAAATTCAAGACGAGTGTAAGATATATTCAAGCAACACATAAACATATTGATTGAATTGAAAGATTGCTTATCTATGATGGATCTAAACACCTTGAACTGTGTTAGATTGATACTTTGAGTTATATCACTAAGTATGCGGAATCTACTTAGTAATACTTAGAAGTTTGATTGTGAATGAAACAGTTGTTTATGAATGAGAATAATATATGTAACAAATGATTAGCTCCAATGTTATTAATGATAATAATACGAGTGATCTTTGTATCATTAGGGTTACACCTTGAAGCTCTAGAAAACGTATATCTAACCTTTAACTTAGGATCTCCTTTTATAGCACAAGGAGTCCTCTTCTAAAAGATAAGTATAACTCTATTAGAATAAGATATACACAAGATCTATTCTATATTTATCTTTACACGTATCCTAACAATTATCTAAACAACAGTGGTAATATATGTACTTGCAGTGGTAATGAGTTTCCACTGCAAGTGCATTCTTCAGCAGTTGTAATATCTTCACTAGCCGTGGTAACTGTTAGTATAATTCCCAACAATCCTCCCCTAAACTTATGACTAATATGTAAATCAATAAGTTTCTTTAAGTAATCAATAAACATGATAATATGGGAATTCTTCCAAACACTTATCTTCTTCTTCTTAATTCCTTATCAGCTCTCACACTTTGATCATAGATCCTTTGCTGCAAATCTTCTATGACTTCACTTTTTTCCCAACATCTAAGCTTTACTGACATCATCACAGTTAAGACTCCAGCTCTCAATGGATATTCTTTCTCAGCAAGCATAAACACATCAACTCCATCTTGAGTAGAAAGATGATGTATAGCACTTGAGTCATAAAATTTCCACAAAGTATTCAGGTTATGAGCTTCAAATCTCCAATGTCTATCACTTGGGTCAGGTTCATATAATCTTCTGAAGTGAACCCACAACTCTTTAGCCTTGACATCAACAAGTTCATCTTTCTTGAACTGATCTTGAACAATCCTCCACAAAGTATCCAAGTCTTCTCTATCACAAGATCTAACAATATCTTCAAAGTCTCTGCAAATACTTGTGACACTTCCAGTTCTGTTAATCTTCCAAGCAACTCCAAAATCATCAGAATAGATCTCCCAACCAACTACTGGATATTTTGTTTGTAAAGGTTCAATATTAAGCACATCAGTCTCTATGAACATCATATTTGTAACTTGTTCTTCTGTCAACTTGCTAGGACCTTCTTCTGCTTGAGATAACTCCTGAGTCTTCAATTTCTCTGCATCTTTGGATCCAAGACTCACTCCTGACCTTTTTGACTTCATTACTACAGGTTCTTTATCCATTGGGATAAAATTACTATCTTGTCTTTTAATCCTATAGTAAATACCTTCAATATGATCATGTGACATTCCTTTGAACTGTGTCATCTTCATATTGCCAACATGACAGCAAAAAGTCTTCATCTCAGCAATGATATGTGCCTTTGTAAGTTGCCTTGGCTTCTTTTGACCTTTTATTACATCTCCAATAATGTCATCAAGAGCCTGCTGATTCTTCATTTGAATGAAATCTTCAATTGAGCAGACCTTTGATCTTCATTTAAGGTTGTATTTGCAATGAGTTCAATAGCTTTCTTTCTGATCACCGGATCATGAATAATCACGAACTTAATTTCTTGCTCTGTAGGCACATAAGTGAACATAGGAGGTTTCTCATGTAATACAGTTGGTGGAACAACTGAAAGTGGTTCTGCCATTACTGCTTCCAATTTGTCCAACCTCTTTGCTTCCATAAAACTAGCAATTTCATCTTCCTCTTGCTTTTTCTTCTTTTCAATCTCAGATTCTGTTAATTGCTCTGCCAATCTTGCATCAAAATCAATCTGAGCTTGATCTTTCTTCAAAATCTTTGTTGTTTGCTCTTGTTCTGTACCAGTCACAATTGCTTTACCTTTGACTGTTCTTATTCTGGCAGCTTCTTCCTCTGCAGTAGTAACATCTTGACTAGCAGTGGGAACTTGTTCTGCAGCAGTGAAAATTGGTTGAGTAGTTCCAATTGTATCATCAAAATCAAAATCAGCATCAGCATCCAAACCATAATTTTCTCCAAAATCTATCTTCCTCCCCTTAGTCTCAGCATCATCTTCCTTTGCTTGAGCATTATCAGAATCATTTAACTCAACAAATTCCTGATCAAAATTAAGTCTCCTTCCCTTAAACTCTGCATCTGATTTCCTCCCCTGTTTGGAAGAATCTCCCAAATCTTTACTAGAACCTGCAGAGAACTCATCCTGAGGTGAAGAAGAAGAAGAAAACACAACTTTGGAAAATTTGTTCTTCTTGAGATTCTCAACTTCATTCTGTAACCTTTGAATCTCTGCCTTCATTTGATTCAGCTCTGTGGCATGTTGTAGTTTAGTCTGTGCCAAATCTTTCTCCAGAGCTTGAACCTGCTTGACTAATTTTGTACATAATCCCATCAATTCAGTGAGTTGCACACTACCCTCAACACTTCCAACTGTGTTACCTATTGGGAGAGGTGAATCATGGGGCATTGATTCAGGCTCTTCTCTAGTTGGACTAGGATTAAGCCTTGAACCACCACTGCTTGTTCGTAAACCAAAAGGTTCAGCAACATGCAATGTTGAGATGAGAGAAGTTGGCTGTTTATGCCTTCTCCCATAAGTGTGAGTTACTGCAGGGGTATGGTGGATTGGTGGAACAACAATAGTGGGTGTGTGATGGGATACAACTGGGATAGTTGCATCTTCACCCTGTACCTGTGAAATCTTTGCAAGCATTTGAGGAAAAAGTGGATGAACCTCCCCATTCCAAAGTTCTGAAGCCTTACTCATGTTTTGAAAAACTTTTGGCTTAAGACAGGAGGTTTCATAAATTCTATTGTGAGGTTGCAGTTGAAATTCATTTAACACTGCTTGCACAAACCTTGGATACATCAAAAATTTATATGAACTCTTTACATTGCCTTTCATATTATTGAAAATAAACTTTGAAAAATTGAAAGTCCTATCAGTAGCCAAACAAACCAAAGGATAAGCCATGGTAGATGCAAATTGTTCATAAGATGTTTTCTTAGGACTTAGGAAATATAAAAGAGTGTGAATTAAAAATCTCCAATGGGGACAAAAACATCCTTTTCTGAAAGTTACATTTTGTTCAGATGTATCATGCCCCATGGAAGCAATATTTTTAAAAATATCTGAATTGGGTAATGTGATGATACCATTGAGATCATCCAATTGGAGAACTCTCCTCAAGGATGACTTAGTAACATCAATGGTTACCCCATCCACTGTGGCTCTTAGAGCTTCCACAGTTTTATGTGTGTCTCCTTGTTCAAGAGTTATGGACTCCACTGTGTTCCAGAACTGTTTGATATGAGAGACATATATTGTGGGATTAACAGTTAAAGCATACCTTATATGGGTTGTATTTAGAAAATCCACAATCTGATGAAAAACAGGGCCACTCTTCTCGTTTGACTTTTGTAGGTAGGCCACTTGGTTGTGCTCCTCGACAAATTTTAGAATCGCCATAATATTTGTGAAAGGAAGATAAACGTGTTAGTAATCAAGATAAAAAGAAAGCCGTATGATGATCAATTTATACTAATAGGGTTTGAGGAGATTGCGTTATGTGAATTAGCTTTAGAAAGATTTATCTTTGGAAAAGAATAAATTATAATAGGTAAGAAGATAATTCACAAAAGATTTACCCTATTAATAAGGAAAGACGGTTATATTTACAACGACTAGTAAAAAAATAGATTACTGACACAGCAGTTGTAATGGCTAGTTCACCAGTTGAAAAATGACTCTTGCAGTGGGAACTAATGAACTAGCAGTGGTAAAATTTTCACAAAATATCAAAGAGCAGTGGTAAGTAAAACATGTAAATTTGCTGCTCTTGTTATAGTTTTTAGCAAACTATCAGCTATCAACGGATTTGATATGTCTTTACCATGAGCCGTTTGCTATGGACTAGCCAACTCTTCATCACTTGGAGTATGGTGAGTTGATAACCATATAGTTTTTGGTAAACTATCAACCATAAACGGATTTGTTAAGTCTTTACCAGGAGCCGTTTGCTCTGGACTAGTTGATTCTTATGTGGATTAGACATAGTGAATCAATAACCATTTGTTGTGTGTCTTTGATACACACCTTATAACTCCAATGACTCCAACAATGTGGGTTTATTTGCTCTCCAATAAAGTGAAACCTAACTTAACCCATAGAAATTAACCCAAAGTAACTTTTTAACCAAGTTACTATTCACAAAAATATCTTCCAAAAGTCAACCCGATAATAACCAAATTTACTCCTCTAACCTACCAAAACAGGTAAGAGTAAATATTCTTCATTAATTAGAATTCGACCTTGACTTTGCTTATAAAAGGGGGCTCATTAACCTTTATCTTTCATCAACACATATCTTCAATAACACAAACCCTACATCAACACAATGAGCTGGTTTCCAATTTTCTAAATATCCTCAGATGATTCATCTGATGAGGAGATTAGCTATTGCACAAATTCAGAGGAACCTTCTACAGGGTGGAGTGATTACTTTCCTCCAAGTGCTGCCACATATACATCATCCAACATGAAATCCAAAAAGACTACAGCTTCTCCTGTTCCATCCCTGGAGTTCTATTCCAGTTCTTCCTCTGATGATGATGATGACCCAACCTTCAATCTTCCTAAAGAACTTCCAAAAGCCCTCACGACAGCATTAGAGACTGCCATAAGAAACATGAAGTGGCCTGCTGTTGAGAAGCCTGCACAAGCACCAAAGCCTCCCAAGCAAGTTCTGGGCCTTGCTTGTCCAAGGAAGCAACTTTCTTTTGATGAGAATAGAAAGAGAGCTTCCAAGGGCAAGCATGATTATGAGGGAAAGGGAAAGAAACCGATGGAGTAGGTGTGCTAAAGGTTTAGATGTTAGGTTGTTGGTTTATGTTTTGTGACGTTTTTCTGGTGACTTGTTATCTGAATGATTGTAATGTACTTTCCTTGGCATCAAATAAAAGTACTTGTTCCTTTTTCTTTTATCACCAATCTTTCCACTGTTGTATGACTATTTCCACTGTGCTTTAATATCTCTGCATACAAGTTAGTAGAAAACCATACACACATATACAAACAATATTAGTACCTAAAAACTATCCTGCAACATTGAAAAGTATTAGACATCAAAGATTTATGGATTTAGCATTCCAATACCTGTTACCAAGTACTGAAACCTACCCACATCAAGCCCTTTTGTTAATAAATCAGCATAATTGTCATCAGTATGGATTTTGACAACATTAATAAGCTTTTTCTCAAAACAATCTCTGATAAAATGATGTCTAATTTCAATATGTTTAGTTTTAGTGTGTTGCACAGGATTTTTAATAATGCATATGGTACTACTATTGTCTATATATATAATGGTGTTCATGAAATTGTACCCATAATCCAATAATTGATTCTGAAGCCATAAGATCTGAGCACAACAACTAGCAGCAGCTACATATTCTGCTTCAGTGGTTGAAGTAGCAACCATAGTTTGCTTCTCGCACTGCCATGACACCAATCTACATCCAAGAAATTGACATCCTCCTGTAGTTGACCTTCTATCCAAACTTGCACCAGCATAGTCACTATCTGAGTATGTGATCAATTCCATAGGGGATTCTCTTGGATACCATAATCCTAGATTAGGATATGTCTTCAAATACCTAAAAATCTTCTCTACTGCTGTCATATGTGATGTTTTTGGAGTCAATTGAAATCTTGCACAAGCACATACAGCAAACATAATGTCTGGCCTTGATGAAGTAAGATACATCAAAGAACCAATCATAGACCTGTAGGTATGCACATCAACATTAGCACCACTAGCATTCTTCAACAACAGATGAGTGGTTTTATCAGCAGGGGTATTTGAAGGTTTTCATCAGTAAACTTGAACTTCCTTATGATCTCAGTCACATATTTGTCTTGACTGATAAAGATGCCTTCTTTACTCTGTTGTACTTGCAGCCCCAAAAAGAATGTAAGTTCTCCCATAGAACTCATTTGAAATTCATCTTTCTTCAGCTTTTCAAACTCTTTGCACATCTCTTGTTTAGTAGACCCAAAGATAATATCATCAACATATACTTGAACAAGTAGAATATCACCCTTGTCTTTCTTGATGAACAAAGTTTGATCAATCTTGCCTCTATGAAACCCATTATTCAACAAATAAGTAGCTAAGGTTTCATACCACTTCCTTGGTGCCTGATGTAAACCATAAAGAGCCTTAACCACTTTATACACTTTGTTTGGGTGTTGAGGATCTTCAAAGCCTGAAGGTTGAGAGACATAGACCTCCTCATCAATTGTACCATACAGGAAGGCACTCTTAACATCCATTTGATAGACAGTAAAACCCATAAAGGATGCATAGGCTAGAAACAATCTAATAGCCTCAATCCTTGCAACAGGAGAAAAAACTTCCTCATAGTCAATACCCTCCTCTTGAGTGTATCCTTGAGCAACCAATCTAGCTTTGTTCCTGATTACTATACCTCTTTCATCTTTCTTGTTTCTGAAAACCCATTTAGTACCAATGACCTTCATACCATCAGGCAAATCACAAAGAACCCAAACCTTTTGAAGTTTAAACTGCAACAACTCCTCTTGCATTGCTTCAACCCAGCTAGATTCTTCTAAAGCCATATAAACATTTTTAGGCTCCACTTGTGAGAGAAAACAGAAAAACAAACATTCATTCTTTCTCCTATGCTTCTTGGACTCATAAACTTCACTAATGAACCCATGAATATCATATTTCTTTGTCTGTCTTCTAGTCTTCACACCTGATTGAAGTTCACCAGTAACATTATCAAGTGGATGCACTATGTGAATTGAAGTCTGTGATGTGCTAGGAATATCATATGTTGTAGGCATGTTTGAGATCTCTACATCATCACTGGGTGATTCCTGAGATGAACTTTCCACATTTGGACTGTCAGTGGAAACTTCTGGTGTAGCAGTGGGAATTGAGTTACCACTGCTAGCAGGAATTTCTTTATTCAGAACATCAAAATTCACACCATCTGCATCACTTTTTTTTTCAGAATTTTCAACAAAGTCCCAAAGTGGTATAACAATTTGATCTTTATCATCTTCATCATCTTTGCAAGCTTCATCTTCATCAATGAATTCTTCAGAATCTTCAAGTTCTTTGTCTCCTGTACTTGAAGTAAGAGGTACATAATTCATTGTATTGGATAATGTTTCAAGATCAAATAGCCATTCTGGTCCTGAACCTGCCATGTTAGCTTTATTTTCAAGAAACTCAACATGCAAATTATCTTCAATCTTCTTTGTTCTTAAGTTATAGACTCTGAAAGCCTTGCTAACCACAGAATATCCAACAAAGAAGCCTTCATCAGACTTTTCTTCAAATTTACCTAGATGATCAATGGTATTGAGAATAGTAACATGACATCCAAATGGCCTCATAAATTCCAAAGTAGGGGGTCTTCCTCTGAATAGCTCATAAGGTGTCTTGTTCTTTGTTTTAACCACTAAAACCCTGTTCTGAATGTAACAAGCAGTGTTAACTGCTTCAACCCAAAAAGTCACTGGTAGCTTTGAATCAGCTAACATGGTTCTAGCAGCCTCAATTAGTGTTCTGTTTCTTCTTTCAGCAACTCCATTTTGTTGAGGAGTTCTTGCAACAGTAAATTCTCTGTTAATACCTTTGTCTCTGCAGAAATCATCCATAACTTTGTTTTTGAACTCTGTCCCATTGTCACACCTGATGATCTTGATCTTCTTTTCAACTTGATTTTCAAGTTCAGTAATGAATGTCTTAAGGATGCCAGTGGTCTCATCCTTGGTTCTTAAAAAGAAAACCCATGTGAATCCACTAAAGTCATCAGTCACAACAAGACAATACTTCTTCAAATTGATGCTGCTCACAGATGTAGGACCAAACAAGTCCATATGCAGCATGAAAAGTGGATGATCAATAGAATTGTATGCCTTGGTCTTGCAGGAAGCTCTGTGTTGCTTTCCTTTGATACAGGCAACACATGTTTGGTCATTTTCAAATCTTTTCTTTGGTAAACCTCTAACTAGACCATATTTCACAATCTTGTTAATGGTCTTGAAATTAACATAACCAAGTATTCTGTGCCAAAGCATGAATTCATCCAAAGTGGGTTTTGCAAGCAAGCAAGTAACATCATTATTAGCCACTATGTTCTTCATGTCAATGCTATATAGATTGCCTTTTCTAGGAATTGTAAGCAAAATTTCACTTTCATCAGGAAGCTTATAATCCTTAGATAAGATATAGCATTCATCTTATATGAATAGAACTCTATGTTTCTTGTCACACATTTGTGACACACTGAAAAGGTTGTACTTGAGTTCTTTCACATAATGCACATTCTCAAAGTCCAAGTTTCCAGCCTTGATTGTTCCTTTGCCAGAAACTTTGCCTCCAATTCCTCCTCCAAAGCTGACAAATTGTCCATCATAAGGTTTGAAATCTGAAAGATAGGACTTATTGCCAGTCATGTGCCTGGAACATCCACTGTCTGAGTATCCTTGATCATCTTTTGGTTTTTGTATGTTCCTGCACACAAAATAAAGGAATTAGTTCCTTTTGGGGACCCAAGCCACAAATGACTTGGATCTGCCTCGTGTATCAATATAATTGTATATGTCAAAGGTCATTGATACACCATTGAGATTGTTTGAGGTGATGGTTCCTTTTGGTTTCCATTCCCAATGTGCTGAGGCCTTAACATCATTTCCCACACTTACCCTTTTTTTGTTCACAGACTCACCAGTGGAAACCTTTGGCCTTGCAGTGGTAACTGCTGGCTTAGCAGTGGAAACTGCTGGTTTTGAAATTTTGGGTACCCACTTGTGATTATTGTAAACTTTCTTTTCAAAATTGGTCTTTTTCCCTGTTTGAGTAGATTTAGAAACAGTAGTAACAGGGGACTTAGGGTAAACTCTGTTTTTATTTCTGGTAGTGGCAACTGCTGGTCTAGCAGTGGAAATTGGTTTTATGCCAGAGATAAGCAAAACAGACCTGGGAATCATCTTGCTAAGTGGATTTGGGTGAGTTAAGTTATTAGCATTATGGCCATTCACCCTAGTATTCCCAAACACTTCCCTTCTACCCATGTGATAGTTACAATGATAAGAGAGATGATCAAAGCTACCAAATATATGACAGGGTTTGTTGTTGAACACAAAGTCACTACCAAATTGCCTAGATTTAACATAATTCCAACTCCTCATATTTCCCCTAGGAGTTGTTGACCTACTTCTGTACATCTCTGCATATCAAGTAGTGGGCCTAGTAAAATTAGGTTGTAACATCAGGAATACTCCTTTTAACATCCACATTTACATTCTCAGGAACACTAGGTTTAGACTCAACATTCAAACTTTCATCTTTAAGAGATGAGTCACTAGCACTATCAAATGTATCAACCTGAACCTGAACCTTTTCAATAACAGTTTCTTTAACAAATTTTGGTCCATAGGTCATAGGTGGTTCCTGGAATTCTTCTAATCCAGTGTGAGCTAAGTCAATGCCAGGAGGTGATGGAACACCTCTTAGAGGTGGTGGAATTGATTTGTATCCAACTCCTAATTTGGCTTTGTTCACAACTTGGGCTTCCCAAATTTTGTCAATACACTTAGATTGGTGATCCAGTGTATTACAACTTATCTTTATATTCTCACTAGCCCTTTTAACCTTTTCAAGTTCTTCCCTAAGAACCTTGTTTACAACAACCTGATAATCTAAGTCTCTTTTTAACACAGCAATATCATCATTGTACTTAGATTCATTTGCCCTATAATGCTCTAATTGAGTTTCTAAAACACCTAGACCTCTTTTATGATTTGCTAAGTTATAATTAGTATGATTTAACTCTAGCAATTACTCATCATATTGTGCTTTAATTTTCCCATACTCTTTTAAGGCCTTACAAGTTTTAGAGCAAGCATTATTAATTTGTACCTCAGAGTCAGAAAAAGCCATTAGTGCAAGCTCAGTAGCAACAATTGCAGACTCTGAATCATCTTCTTCATCCTCAGCCATAAAGCTCCAATCAAAGCTCACTCCATCAATAGCCAATAGTCCCTTTAGCTCTTCGGTTGTAGGTTCTTTCTTCTTGTCCTGCTTATACCAAGTTGACCTGTTATCAGGTTTCCTTGGTTTCCTGCATTCCCTAGCAAAGTTCCCTTTCTTATGACAATTATAGCACTCCACCTTCTTTTTGT
The DNA here is from genome assembly GCA_030686995.1 of Artemisia argyi. NCBI lineage: Eukaryota > Viridiplantae > Streptophyta > Magnoliopsida > Asterales > Asteraceae > Artemisia > Artemisia argyi. The sequence continues at coordinate 39,658,876 of CM060693.1, read as the reverse complement.
CAAAACCTACTGTCTCATTCTTCCTTCCAGTCTTCTTCCAAAACTTCTTTGCCTTTAAGCTTAGTAATGCCACCTGCCATTTAATGTCCATCTCCTCCATATCATCCTCATCAATTTGATCCAAATCCTCATGATTGAGAATTGAACCACCCATCTGACTTGAAATAAAGGCATAAAAGGTAGAATCACTAAGTCCTGCAATCTGCCTTTTTAAACTAGCAGTGGAAACACCTCCACTAGCAGTGGAAACAACAATGTTAGCATCATCATCACTATCACTTTCTCCATCTAAACTATCATCAATAGATGATGATATGAGTGCTACACTCCCTGAACCTGTGCTTAGTTTGCCAGCTTTCTTCAATATTTGTTCAATAACCTTGAAGTTATTGTACAAATCATTAAGTTTCATAGTCTCCAAATCTGGCTTATCTTCCCACACTGCAACATTGGTTCCAAACTCAGAGGGTAAACTTCTTAAGAACTTTAGATTGAGGTCTTCCCTTTCCACCTCAATTCCAAAAACAGTGAGTTGAGTAACAATCTTTTGTAGCCTTGTGAAGATGCTATCAATAGATTCATTACTTGTTGAACCAAAGTTTTCATAAGTCTGTTTCAGCAGGGTCTTCTGAGTCTTCTTGGTGGAATCATTACCACCAAAAACATTACAGATCTCCTCAAACAGAGTCTTTGCAGTCTTGTACTTACTGAATGCTAGAATTTGATCTCTGGGAAGGGTCATCAGCAACAAACCTCTGGCCTTCAGATCATTCTTCATCTGAAGTCTTTCATCATTAGTAACAGGTCCAGTGTTAACCTTTACTACTTCCTTGCCACCAACCATCTCTGAAGTAGTACCAGGTTTGAAGGAATTTCCAACCATAATGATCTCCCATAGAGTATAGTCTTGCACCATAAAGAATTGTTCGATCATCAGCCTCCACATCTCATAGTCATTCAACTTAAGCTTGGGAAGCTTAGCAGCAATGTTTGATTGACTGGTTTCTGTCTCCATTGATTCTTCTGAGTGAACATGGGGTCTTCTAAATCAAAGTATCAAAGCCTGGCTCTGATACCACTTGATGGATCTAAACACCTTGAACTGTGTTAGATTGATACTTTGAGTTATATCACTTAGTATGCAGAATCTACTTAGTAATACTTAGAAGTTTGATTGTGAATGAAACAGTTGTTTATGAATGAAAATAATATATGTAACAAACGATTAGCTCCAATATTATTAATGATAATAATACGAGTGATCTTTGTATCACTAGGGTTACACCTTGAAGCTCTAGAAAACGTATATCTAACCTTTAACCTAGGATCTCCTTTTATAGCACAAGGAGTCCTCTTCTACAAGATAAGTATAACTCTAATAGAATAAGATATACACAAGATCTATTCTATATTTATCTTTACGCGTATCCTAACAATTATTTAAACAGCAGTTGTAATATATGTACTTGCAGTGGTAATGAGTTTCAACTGCAAGTGCATTCTTCAGCAGTTGTAATATCTTCACTAGCCGTGGTAACTGTTAGTATAATTCCCAACAATCTCAATTGAACATGAAAGGTTTCAAAGGGTAAAAACCCTTGAAAAAGCTGTGGAATTCGGACTAGGGTTTATCTCCAAAGTTATACCCTAAAAGTTACACACTAATGAATGAAAATTGCAAAACTACATATAGATTTTACAGGGTGACGGCGTCAAGAAGAAAATTCTGACGCCGTCAACTCGCTGCCCTTAATGAAATCGGATTGCCTAGACCACTTTTGACGCTGTCATGTGTTAATTTGTTTTGGGCCGTCACTCACATTTGGACCATGACGGCCTATGGTGATGCCGTCATGTCCATAGTACAAAACTCTCTGGACTGTCACAGACTTTATCCACTTCCACCTCTTGTATTGCTCTTGACGACGTCACTTGGAAATTCTTGACCCCGTCAGGTACTGTTCCCAACAAGGAAAATTAAGACTTTGCCATTTTCTTTACTTTAATGCTCCAAAAACGTCCAAAATGCTTCCTTTTCCAGAATTCACTCCAAAAGTACCTAAAATGAGAAAAGGAACGATTTAGGGCAATATTTGATCAAATAAATTCGAATCCGGGCTAAAATGACCCCCCTAAAAACGGTTTATTTTTCGCCTCATCAGAAGCATTAGGTGCCTCTATAAGACAAGATGATGCCGAGGAGCACGCCAGAGACATGGAAATAGAGAGGAAGAGGAAAAAGAGGCGTCAGGGTCATCGGGTACTTCTGCTCTACCTGGTGGTTCTCAGTCTCGTACTATGCCATCACAACCCACCTCATCATCCAAGAAACAACAAACTGACAAATCTTCTAAGCCAGCACCATCCAAACATGCCAAACAAGTCACGTATGCTGCATGGACCTCCGTTGACACTGGCACGACCTCTATTGCATCTCCAGTCAATGACGATGTTGTCTTTAATGAAGAATCCTTCATTCTTCAGCTTACTGCTTTTCTTCTGATGATGAAGATGATGCTTCCACGACTCATATCTCGCAAAAGCAGTGGTGGAAATCGTTCACCAGAAGTGACCCTACTGATCCACCACCAGTTCTCCTAACCAAAGAAGATAAAGAGTCGTGGTGGAAACCTGATGATGAGCAGTCACTTTCACCAGAGCCTAACTGGACTGTTCCCTCCTCTGATCTGCCAGCTAATGACAACAACTGGGTCAATGTCATCACTACCGGCTTCGTTCCTCCTTCTGAAGACTCTCTACTATCACAAACGGGTGATATGGGGACGTTTATTACATGGTTTTGTAAGAAGCGTGGATTATCTAAGCTTACTCAAAAGGACCTTGAAGGACCTGCTTTCGACATTGTTAAAGTCTTTCATCAGGACGTAAATCATCTACAATACCAAATGGAAGAATGCCACAAGATGTTTAACGATATTGTGGATGAAGGAATCATGAAGTATAATTACAGCAATCCACTCCCTCTGGGTGGTTCTCCCGGTCATGTCACAATCCAAGCAGAGTTCTTCTTCAACAAGGATCTTGAATATCTCAGACTTGGCAGCAGACAATGCAAATCGGCTTTGTCCATTAGCAAAATGAAAGCTGCATATTATTTAGATATTGGGTTGGAACAGCTTGTCCCCGATGGCATGTAGATAGCTCAAGAATGTGATTACGATATCTCCGCATCTCTTGGAATCTCCCACTGGTGGCTCAAGAAGCAGCAATTTTACATAGATCAATTTCAAGCTCAAAGTGACCGCAAGTCTGTTCGATCACCACTTCAAATCATCAATGTAGTCAAGATACAGATACACCCTATCCACGGATATGACTACCTCAAGAGCATAGTTCTCCGTCGAGCTGACTTCAAAGAATACACCATATCCGAAGGCGACTTCAAACATCTTCGCCCAAATGACTTTAAAGATTTGTACTTGCTACACCTTCAAGGAAAATTGCATCACCTGCCATCTCGTGAGAAGAAGACTCTTGTGTTCGCTGTACTTCATTGGGTCCGGGGTATTGTCATCAGAAAACGAGTCGAAGACTTCCAGCTAGGCATCGAAAGCTATCAATCCCAACTCAATCTCACGCGACCTCTTTGGGATGTTACTAACATGGAACCGGTTGCTAATTTTACGGTCATGGAATCTCCACTTGCAGTGATATTTCGAGACAGATACAACGTTCCTATGGTCTTGCGCTTCACAGAAATACACAAGTTCAGTGATGGTACATTACAAATAGTCGAAGAGGCTTTGAACTTCAGAGTGAAAGAATACCATGTGTATAAATCTGGATCAAGAAGGTATACCAACCACTGGACAGATCTCGATCTGACACTGAACAAGAAATTCCTGGCTGGTATTCGTAAAAGATTGAAGTTGAGGAGAATCTTTCGTAGCTTGGAATGCTACATGGGTGGCAGAGTTCGAGCTGGTGACTACCGCCTACTACAACGCACTGAATGATATCCTATGTGGAAGTGGTGTTTTGTTATATATTGTATTTTGGGTGCAATGATGTTTTGTAACTTGTTCTTTATAAACTTTCTGACTGACTCTTTCTCATATCCTCACAGTTCTTTTTGATTTTTGTACATAAGATTTATCAAAAAGAAAATAGCAAAATATAAAACCTATAAAAACCATAAAAATCTGAAAAATCATGAAAAATACAAAAATATTCTTCTCACGACATGTCTCTTGTCTAATCAATATTATGTACGTTTCTAGAAATGTCATTCAATAATGACACGGAATCATACATATGCTTGAGCAAGAGTTTTCCGGTTTCAAATAAAGTTTTTTCTAAAACATGTCGTATCTCAAAATATTCTTCAAAAATATGGCTTACAGTCATTTCAGGCTGTAACCCGGACTTCAAAAATATGGTTTGCTATTACTTCAGATAGCAACCCATTTTTCAAAATGGGGAAAACTCATCGCCAAAAAGACGGTTGTTCCTTTTACCGGGTGAAGTTCACCCGGGCATGGATTACTTTACATCCGTGCACCCTCGATCTAATGTACGCTTCAGTGCATTATTTCTTGATAAAGAAGAGAAATCTTCTTTTTATCGCCAAATACTTTTCCTTCTATGATTTTTTCCGGAAAGTATTTCTGCAAAACTTGGTAGTACCATGAGATTTTGATTGAAAATCAAATTGAATCTAAATTTTGATAAACTGTTTCACTCAATCAATGACTTCAATATTTTATGAAAATTTTTCAATTTTAACATCCGTCATTGATTGAGGGGGAGAGTGATTTCTCAAAATTTTATGTATCATCAAAACTCTCCACACTTTGTACAAAAACCTCGCAACAAAACGATTTGTGATGGTTATGTGTCAAAATAAGAACATTTTCAAAGAGTTTTCATTAAAACTTCAAATATTTTTTGTAAACTCATCAAACCTGACACATAACAACCTCCCTCACAGATTGAGGGGGAGAACGAAAAAGGTTCATTTTATCAGAAAATATTAAAAATTAACCACATTTCTGTCCCCAAACGTTTTCTAACTTATGTAAATCAATTGGGATCCAAAATCTCCGAAGATTTGAAATTTTTGATCGGGGGAGAGAATGTGATTTAAATATGAAATCTGATATCAAATGTGATCTTTTGGACTCAATAATAGGCTCCCACATATGTGCTAAACTCTTTCGTATACTGATAGGAGTTTGTGGAAGTAATACGAAAGACCAACCATTTATCTTTATGCACGGAGTTATAAGGATGGTTAAGGTTAGGTATGAGTTCCCATGATCCACCAGAACCGGAAGGATCTTCCCAGGGACAAACCATAGATAGATTAGAAGTCCTTAGGAATGATTGAAAAAAGGAGTAAAGTGAGAAAGGGAAGAGTGCGGACTGAGATAGAGCTAGGACTGGAACAAACCCAACAAGGTTCTAGTGGTGAAGTCTCGGTAAGCACTGAAGGGGTTGAAGAATGAAAAAGAAATGAAATGAGAAAGGGTGAAAAGAAATAGCCCTCCATATATTCAACCTTAGGGCAGAAACCGGGTTCAATTCATAATCTACTGCGGTTACTAAGGTAACACCGGTATTGAAGACAAGACGTCATGGACCCAGTGACGCAATGCACTAAACTTCCCAACCACTCAAGTTCTCTTAAAAGAGCTTGTTTCATTCTCACGGTGAATCCTGTGCAATGTATCGACCGCTCATTGCGAGCTATGTTGATACCTAAAATAGGAGACGCCTCCCCAGTCTCCAGGAGCGGATCAAAATGCACTATTGAGTCTAGAGCCATGAGATCATCCATAAATCTCGTTAGGACACATTCCAAATATGCTTATTGTTTCACACAAAGTGGAAAATAAGATAAAATATTTAGAGTCCTACGCATTATCCTTGTGGTATTGCCAGAACATCCGAGTGATATAAAAATATTCAAAATGAAGATGGAAATCCTTCTAGAGCAAACATCTTTCAAGCTCTTGGCAGGTGACATGTGAGATCCATCATGGATCAATGATCAAGTGACAACTGGAAAGCAACAATGGTGCGATTCAAAATTGAATCAAACTTGTTCCAGGATATGGATTGACGGATACTTTTGCTAAAACCTTTCAATGTGCTCACAAACTAATTTTTCGAGCACATTGATTGTGTATAATCTTTCAAACAAAAGTATTTTTGATGGAAATGTGATTCAAAGTATAAAACTTTCGTCGTTTCTCAAAAATGTTTATCATATGACACGCGAGTGATTTCTATAAATCAATTTCTCATCAATCCGTGAATATCAATTCACCGATTCACTCTATCGTGCTGTCTGCTTTGAGACGTTCTGGTATGAGAACATGCTTAGTATGAAGATTCCAAAGTGGATTCTTTGTAAAATTCATTACTACAAGCTGCAAATTCATGTCAAGGAGAGTCTTCTTTAAAAGAGACTCTACCTGATCACAAGTCGGTTCTCACAAAACCGGAGGGTAGTCTGTCCTCGCAGAACGAATGACAAAGCCATATTCGTTCTCTATCTTTATTGCTAACTATTTTATTTCAGGGACACATATAAAGATGGCGTTGATGGCTCCTATTACCAGCTGAATCGGGTCAATCCATACCTCATGCTCACACATCATCCTCACTAATCAATGATGAAGAGAGACTTACTACAATGAATGTTGAGAGACTACCAACAACATTTCCACAACTCTTATGAAAAGTCTCCTGATCCGCAAACTCTGATGTAAAGTCTCCTGATCCAGAAGGGTGTGAGCATGACGGTCCTAAAGTCACTACATCACATGAAGGTGATACTACTATGGATGAGCTTGGAGATTTACTGTGGCTGATGATCTCAAAGAAGCTCAAAGATCACTCATCCCAAAGGAACTCCAAATCACAAGTTCATTGCTATGTACAAAGTGTGCTGAAAAGTGAAGAATCAGAACCTACGAGCTACATGATCTTAAGAATGCTTGAAGAATAAAGAGCTTAATTTCCAAGGTGACCTCGCTTAGGGGGAGATTGTTAGGAATACAAATATTACTGTAAAAGTCTCGGTCACCTAATCATTGTAATAGCATTAAGTTAGCTCGTAGTTAGTTTAGTTATTAGTTATTAGTTAGAATTAGATTAAGTAACACCGTGGAAGAAGGACGGGTCTTTACCCACTGTATGCCTAATCCACAGCCCAGGTGTGGGCGTTTTTATCTTTCTTTGTTAGGAACTATAAATACCCCTCTCCACATGTGGAGAGGGTTGGACCTTTCATACTTTCAATCTAATATTCTCTAGTTTCTCTAACTAAAGGCTCCCACTTCCCTCTACTCTTTCTCTACATTTCTAGCTATTCAATCCAAACAAATCACAAGGACCATACATGTTTAAGTTTGAGAGTATCCTACACTAAGTTTCCATCGGCCATTTCTATCTCATAATAATTATCTAAAGCTATGGGTTTTATCCTAAGTCTAGAGGCTAAGGGTATAAATACCAAACTTCTATCTGCTCCAGAATCAAATAATATTTTAACTAAATGATAATTTAAAAGAGATTTACCCGTGACTACGCTGGGATCTTGTGGATCATTCCTATCCCTCAACATGTATGCTCTACCCTGGGCACCATCAGTATTCCTTTTTGGGCATTTATTCATGTAATGACCCTTTTCCCCGCAAGTATGACAAATGATTGTTGCTAGTGGTGGATTTCCTCCAGCAACTGGTCTTTTGTTCTTGCAATCCTTTGATTAATGGCCCACCTTGTTGCATATGTTACATTTAATGACACAAGGCCCTGTGTGATGCCAGCTGCATCTCCTACACAGAGGGGACTTCCAGCATACCCACTTTTCTCATTTAAAGTGGTGGCATAAGCTTTTACATTATCTTGCCTTGGTTGAGGATAGGGATTCGTATGATTACCTCCGGTGTTATTACGGTTACTACCGAAAGCTCTCCCATCGTGAAGCTATCGCTTATTATCGTAGGGCACTCGCACATGGTTGTGCTTTGTTACTTGGTCCATTAACCTTAAGGTTATATTAATGGCCTCCTCTAACGTTTAAGGTTTACAGGCTGTAACATTCCCTTCGATACTCCGGGGCAAACCTCAGATGAAAACTTCTATCGTCTTTTCAACAGTTAGTACCATTGTAGGGCACAAAGTAGCCAACTCTTGAAATCTCCTAATATAAGTTTTAACATCGTTCCCCTTCACAGTCAAGTTATAAAATTCATCCTCCATTTTCTTGACTTCTGTCCGAGGGCAGTATGTCTTAATCATAAGTTTCTTAAATTTAACCCAAGATAGCTTATATGTCTCTTCTATTCCTATTGGTTGGGCATATGAGTTCCACCAAGATAACGCTTCCTCAGTAAGCGTTCCCGTTGCAAACTTAACCCTACAATCCTCTGTACAATTACTTCGAGAAAACACCAATTCACATCTCTCAAACCAATGAATTAACCCTATGGCCCCTTCTGTCCCTTGAAATTGAAGGGCTGACAGCTTATAAATTCCTTGTAGTTACTCTTCTTCACTACAGGGATTTAAGGGTTTCTAGCCATATTTGCATCCCTAGCTCCTAGTGTTGCAGTTACACTGTCAGTCACTAGTCGTTGGATATCTTCCTGAGTCAAAGCGGGAGTAGTAGGAATGACAGGTGGAGTAGTTCTTGTACGTGCCATTCTAAAGGTAAGATATGGTAAGAATTTTGTTATGATTTATGTTTTAAGTGCTGAAAACACTCTTCAGATACCGGATGGGTTTTAAAAAGAACAAGTTCCTAGCAAGAATCATCGTGGTTCACCGAAAATAGTTTCCCCCTCCGTCTAACGGCATAGTGATTCTAAGTGATCCTAAGTTTTTACAATTCCTAGGTATGTCTACTTGTTTTAATTTTTCCTAGTCGTTTTAGTTTTTAAGTTCCTAAGGAAATATAGTGTGTTATAAGGCAATTGGGGAATCATAATACGGGATACAAGTTTTATGAATTATATATATATATATATATATATATATATATATATATATATATATATATATATATATATATATATATATATATATATATATATATATATATATATATATATATATATATAACCTAGCAAGTACCCGTTTAACTAAGTTATCTACCTATGCTATCTAACCCTATAACCTTATTTTTGCTCTAGGTTACTCTTGAGATCTTGAATGGCCTCCAAGAGTTCGTCTATGTCAGAACTATGATTATCCCTAAGATCCTCGATAATCATTTCGATAGTGGAAAGTCTAACATGTGCGGTGCTTACTTTGTCAGAGTGTCCTTCATACTTTGTTTGTAACCTAAAGACTTGATTACGAGTTTTCTCTAGTTCATTTTCTAACCTATTTCTACCTATTCCTAATTCCCTAATCCTAATTTCTACTTCCTCCATTCTTTCTAAAGAGAGTTTGTCTAGATGACTAAGTATTCCATCTATTTGTTCATCATGCCTTTCTAAGGGTGTTTTATACGAACTACTACCTATATGGAACCTAGGGGAGGTGATGGTGGTATAAAACGTATTTCTTAAGGGGAGGTGAATCTATTTCGGGAACATGACGATCTTGACTAGTATAGTGGGTTTTAGGTGGGGTAGGGGTTATAGTAGGTACAGTGGGAATGTTTCCACCATATGCTTGCATATACCCATTATATGCTTGCATATAGGGGTCATTCAGGGAAAGTTCTAATCTGAAGTTAGTTAAGATATTTTGGGCTAATTCTTCCAGAGAATTAGAACCAGTAGATGAGTGAGTAGGAGTAGCCGGAGCATACTCATCACCATCGGATGAAGAATCCGTCTCATCGGTATCCAACACGATGATAGGATTATTAAAGGATGACATATCTAACTGTAATTCCCAAAGGAATCTCTTAGAATAATTCTAACCTAAATAAGCATTTTAAAGGAAATTCTAATAGTAGGATGCTATCCTAAGGGCAATAGTGAGATATCTAATCCTAAAGGCAATTCGGGGGTTCTAATCTAAAGGCAAGTTAGTCTAAGGCAAGTTAGGGCTTCTAACCTAAAGGTAGTTGGGCATTCTAAACTAAAGGCAGTTGGGGATTCTAACCTAAAGGCAGTTGGGGATTCTAAACTAAAGGCAGTTGGGATTCTAACCTAAAGGCAGTTGGGGATTCTAAACTAAAGGCAATTAGGGATTCTAATCTAAAGGCAGTTGGGGATTCTTCTGGCACGGAGGACCTTTTTGAAAAAGTGGTTATAGTTTTAGGAAAATCCTTTTGTTCTCTATAACCAAGGCTCTGATGCCAATCTGTAACACCCCCATTTTTTCGCTGATCGCACCGGATAAAGTGTTTGGGGTATTACTCATGGAAACAAAGACAAGATAATAGAAAACGACTCGAAAAGAAACGTTTTTGAAAAAGGTTGTTATCATTCATTTATTCATCAGAGTTTTTACAGCAAAAGATATACTTTTACCAAAAGAGAGGTCCCTAAGATATGGTTTATGACACAAAATTGATGAATGATAACTATTCTGGACGTCCTCATGTCCAGTGGTTCTCCGTGCCAGGGTTCCTATAGTGCCTAATTACCTAAGATAACATGCTTAAAAGTCAACATGTATGTTGAGTGAGAGTCATAGGTTTAAAAAGTAAAGAGTAAATACAAGTTCCATAGAGTTCAGCTTAAACTCTATGAGTAGAAAAGGGTTAGTTTTAGAGATAAGGAATATTGCACTAAGCTCATGAACCACACGTTAACGATCCAGGTCATGGGGTCTGCAGACCAAACCATGAGGGGATGGGAAGGATAACTTGCCAAAGTTAAACCTTCAGTGGGTTCAAATATAGTACTTATTGGTACCACCTAGTGGGGTGTTAATACCAACGGGAGTTGTCAAACTCCAATAGATCTATCAACTATATTCGCGTTCGTTTGGATAAAACCTTCCAAATCATTAGATTCGTGAATTTAGGGTTATGTAATGATGGCTGTTAGTTTACTCGTGCAATAACCAGAGCAAAGACTTGTATTCTGTTTTAAAGCATGTATCCCCCTCACAGGGTTTGTAAAACATTTAAAAAGCATTTAAAAGGGTGTGAGGCTATGAAAACTCACCTGAGTCTCTAGCTAGTTTAAGTATGGGTTTAGACAACTTAATCACGTATCCTAGGGTAGTGTGGGTGTGTGTATGTCAAGTCTTAGTCTATGTTTTCTTAACTAATTACTATTTAGGTTTTTATATATAACATAACACTGTTCGGGCCATTGTAATTCAGAAGTATATGACTTCTCACATGAAGCTCCCTACTATTGTATTATATGATCAGCATAATACTGTTCGGGCCATCATAATTCAGAAGTTAATACTCCTCACACAAAGTTCCCTATTAATGAGTTATGTTGTTATTAGGGTTTAGTTATAGCATAACACCGTTCAGGCCATCATATCTCAGAAGTATATGCAATAATCGTTCGAGGAGTCAGGGCACTTTAATTCGTAAACCAAACAAACTCGTCAAAATGAAATATCCACATAGTACTACTCGCATGAAGCTCCCTAGTATTGTGTTATGCTTCTAACTTAAATAGGTTTTTATGTTTTATGAAAATAGTCCAATTTTACCCTTTATATATATATATTTACGTTTTCTACCTTAAACTTATAAACTTATAACAAATAGGCATATAACTTTCTAACTATTGCATATTTAGTCCCTAAACTATCATATTTAAAGAAATAACACATATAGTTCCTAGGTTATACTAATTTTTATTATTTACCCTTTTTACCCTTATGTTTATAGTATTTGCAGTTTTAGTCCTTTTAGTTTTATATTTGTTTTATTAGTTTTATTTTAAGGTTTAATATATTGCAAACTTAGTCCTTACAATAATATCTTCTAGGAAATGTCAAAAACAGTCCTTAGACCTTATAGTTTCAGGAATTTACAATATATACCCCTATGCATGTAATAATTTGCAAAACTAGTCCTAAATGCATATAATTCTATTTCTAGCATGGCAATCTAGTTTCTAAGCTTAAATCTTACTCATGTAAGTTCAAATAAGTCACATAATGCAAGTTATATCAAGTAGGAAAGCAATGTAACACATAAACATGCAATTCGACCTAAAACTAAGGGTACGAAAGGAAACATGCATGCATGGCAATCTAGTGACTATCTAAGGCATGTAAAGACTATCTAAGTTCTATTCTAAGAATACTAGATGTAAATTAAAGGTTACCAAGGTTAGGGGAGGGCTACGAAGGTTTTCTAGGGTTTCTAGGGCTCGCACGACTTCAAAACACAACACAACCAAACCAAGGCCTAGCTACTCGCTTCCAATTGCTTCTAAGGACTTAGTAACATAGAAATATGAGGTAGAGAATAGGGGGATAGGTGTGGAGAAGAAAGGCGAGGGGGGTTGTGGCAGGTCTAAGGGTGACAAGGAAGAGCTATGGAGTAGCTGGGGGGCTGGAGTAGGTCGGTTGTGGTGGTGAGAAGCCATGAAAGGCGGTTCGAGCAAGAGTGATGACAAGGAGGTGCATCACCTACTTGGTTGGGTTCTTAGAGGTGCTAGGGTGCTAGCTTAGATATATTAAGGTGCTAGGGTGGTAGCTTGTTCATATTAAGGTGTTTAAGTAGTATAGTTTAGGTGTTTAGGGCAAGTTTTAATCTAGTTTTGTTTTAATAGTGCTTAGGGTTTTATCTATGTTTTAGTATCTTAGTTAAGGTCCTAATGATGTTTAGTAACTATTAGTAGCTTATACTAAGTGATAGTAGCTTATGGTAAAGTTTTGACCTAGTTTCGGGAAGTTATGACCTAATAAAGGTTTTATGCTTATATGACTTGTACCTAAGTTTCTAGGGGTTGTACTATATCCTAAGGGTTCTAATACATCCTAAGGTATCTATTGTAACTTATATCTAAGTCCTAAGCACTTTGCATGTAAGTTCAGATAGGCAGTTAGGGTTTTAAAGCTAATTGTAAACACATAGGTGCATTTAGGGTTTTCTAGCAAGTATAGGGTAGTACAGTACTAGTTTTCTTAGTGAAATTATGTTTATTACCTAGACTTGACATACCTGGATGTTTACATCAAGTAAACATAGTAGTGGTTGGCATAGGTGGATACATGAGCTTGTGTGGGGGTTAGTTAGGTTATAATGATATATAAAAGCAAAAATTTAACTCGGGAAAATCCTATAGGCATTTCTAATCCTAGTGTACTCTAATAAGGGCCTAAGTTAAGTTAGTAAGACATTTCTAATCCTAGGGTGCTAGTGAGGGCCTAATATAAGTTAGTAAGGCATTCTAACCTAAGGGGAAGTTAGTGGTTTGTGACACATACATAAACTTTATTTCAAAGTTAAAAATACATTTGCTACATATTTCATAATGTTAGTAACACGTTAAGTGTCGAAAACATTTTTAGTAAGTTTTACTAAATAATGTGTCATACTAAGTCATAAGCTTTCAAACATTTTAAAACATCTCATACATACATTCTAAGTATCTACACAAACTTTTTACAAATTTACTTTTATTTTACAAAGTTTATTTTTATTTACATAATATTCTAAAAGTAGAAATATATATACATCATGCATTGCATCATCAAATATTCTCTTAAATGATTTGTCACATCATATATTTTGTGTAGATTTACACACTACAATCTTGTAGTTGACTTTGAAAGATCTTGAGAATATTTTGGTTTGATTTGAGTTAGATCTGGAAAGATTTCTAGAAGGATTTTCTGTCAGACATAACTGAGGTTCTCCCTTATAAATAGCAAGCCTCATCCAAGAAATCATTCACAACTTACAATCATATTTCATTTGTGTGAGATTCTTTTGTAGCAAGAAGATCACAAACTCATACGAAAGTCTACAAGTTTCAACACAACGTTGCAAGACTTGTTAGCATTAGCATTGTGTAAACTTGTATAGTTTATACATATCTTGATTGTATTCATTCAGTAGTTTGTGGTTAGTATTTTAGTCCTTAAAATACTTAGCGTGAAGGGAGTGGTTGTACCCGTGTGAAAGAACTCGACATCTAGCTTAGTGTCGAAAATATTGTATAGGCGATGTTAGGTTGGTTCTACCTCAAACTAGAACCCGGTATTTAGCTTTGTATCGGAAAAAGTGTAAGCGACGTGTGTAAGGTTTTCTCCACCGGTGAAAGGAGCTTGTTGACTAGTGAAGAAAAACTCTCGAGTTGGATACTCGGGGAGTGGAGTATGGCAAGGAAAAAGAGTCCTTGTAGCCGAACCACTATAAACATCCGTGTTGTGGTTTAATCGTTTCTTTCTTTATCTTGCATATTATTTATTGTCTATTAGTTTCAATTATCGATTACACGTAAAAGTTTCAAAGATAATTAAACGAAAAACTAGTAAATTATCCAACCCCCCTTCTAGTTTTCCACAAAATTTATTTAAAAGAAACATACTTAACAGAAATACTTAAACGTTACATAAACATAAAATAAAAACGATACTAAATTAAAACATCACATAAACGACAACTCTTAAACTTCAATTGTAATCCGAATGATCCCAGGTTTCAGAGTTGTTGGAGTTATAACCGTCGTCATACGCAGAGTAGTTCGCAAACTTCTCTGCTTCTAACTAAGCTTCCAACTTGCTCAGTTCCCGCTCCTTGTCAGAGTTCTAACCACCATCATCAGCTGCCACATTTACCTCAAAACTTAGCTGAAAGTGATCCAGATGAGGCAGCTGTTGTTGTTGCTCAACAACTCTTGGTGCAGATGAACTTGATGCACCTTGCACAAATTGTTGTTGTTGTTGTTGTTGTTGTTGTTCAACCATAGCAGCTTCCACATTTTCTTCAAAACTCCAACGGATCTTGTTGGACATTTGAGACTGTATCTAGTTGACACAAACCTACAGCGATTCAACAACAACAACAACGTCTTTACGATATTTATCGTACAAGAACTGGTCGATCACATATTTCCTATCATCTGAGATGTCTGAGCACGCTGCGTAGCGTTCTCTAAGTCGTCGTTTTAGTTGTTTCACAAGCTCAAACTTCTTGATGACTTCCAAAATAGCATTTTCGCGAACTGTGTCGTCGTTCTCGTTTTTTTTTTTTTTTTTTTTTTTTTTTTTGATATATCGTTGCAGTTCTTCGACGGAATATGAAAGTTTACAAGCCATAATTAGGTGTAAATATGTAAGTGTGTGAATGATAAGTGTTGTAAATGGTGTGTTGTATTTATAGGGAAGTAAAAGCTTAATTACAAAAATCATAAAAAATAAAATAAAATAAAAAAAATAAATAAATAAATAAATAAATCTTACCGTTAACACCAAAGGGGGTAAAATGATTTTTTTTAATTAAAAAACATGACCGTTTGTACCCAAACTTAATTTTATTTATTTATTTTATTTGGCTTGCGTTGCAACGCAAGTTGCTAGATCAACGTGGGACTCAATGGTTTTGTAACGCAGCGAGGGAGGAATTGGTGTTAATGCCGGAATCAGCGTTGAAATCTTGCCATATAGGAATAATGCCGGAATCGCGTTATTACTCATCCTCTAAAGTGCGAAAATTATTATTTTTTTTTTTTTTTTTTTTTTTTTTTTTTTGTGTGTGTGTACCACATATTCCTATGAATTGATTGAATTATCTTGAAAATGACTTAATTCTATATCTTTTAGACCAAATGTTTTTCATTCACCAATTAGGAAACCTTGCCTAGTCACTGAAATGGGGAGATAGAAATTTATTCAGCCCTATCTTTTGTGCAATTCTAAGTATGGAAATTATTCACATGGCCTTTTCTAGAATTTATAGTATTCACTGTCGTACTTTATATTCTGGTCATTTTTACCCATTAGTTGTTCTGGACCAATTTGCCCTTGTAAAAGTGATGCACTGGAGTCGAGAAAGCTCCAGCTTGGCTCCGAACATAAACTCGAAGATTAAATCTTGATTTATGCTTAACCGAACCTTCCATTTCCACCTATCGCAGACTCGATTGCTTGTATATTGGGAGTGATTGTGTAAATTCCATATATACAAATGGTATAGAACCAAATTGTCTTAGCTCAGTTGGCCACATGAGGTCTCCTAAAGAGCTTTAGGGGAGGTTGTTTACATGAGGTCTCGAGTTCGAGCCTCGATGGTTTTCTTTCTAGGTAAGAATTTATGTTGGGCTCTGCCTACTCAAATGCATTAAGTCTTTGACGCGCTAACCGATAGTATTGTACTAATTTGCCGTTAAAAAAATGGTACAGATGTTTAGGAAATGGTCTTTGACTCTTTACATCTTATCTCTCCCATACCCCGCTCTAGCGAGATCGTAACTGTTGATGTTGTTGTGACAAATGGTAGAAATGTAAAATAATGGACGCTTGATAGGGCTCGGACCTTTGTAGGTCTAGTATTTTAGTACACGCGCTCGGCTTGACTTGTAATCAGGTCGATCTCAAATATTTGAAGTAGTTAATGTAGAGTAGCTCACATGGTTTGACTTTGACAGAATACTAGTGGTCAAAGAGTGTAGTACATTAGCTTGAGGCAGATACTTATACTACAAATGGTTCAAGTTCAAAGATGGTTGAACTATTGGTACAAGATTGATATATATGTTCTATACTCCTAAATTTGCTATGCTGTTATATTTCTTGTTATATATGTAGAAATAATAATTATGAAAAGAGAATTGAATGAGAAAAGGCAGAGGTGGTATGGGAGTAGTGGGGGCAAGGTTCCTTAAATTCTAGTGAAAAAAGAAAGTGGTCCAAATTGCAATGTGTGTGTTCTGTGTGTACTCTTCATCTGTTTCTATGGTTCCCTCCTTTGGTTGTACTCTCCCTCTCTCTGCATGCAATCAGTTGACCCCACCTCATTATAATTCATTGTACTTGTGGACCTTCTTCCAAAGTTTAATTAGTTTGTTTTGTCGGCTTTTTGAATTTGTAGAAGATTTATCTTTGATTTATATCAATGGCCAATTGGTCTAGTAGGTGGGGCTTATTAAGTTAAGCACCTACAAATGGGAGTAGTACCGGGTGGGTGACCACCCGGGAAGTCCTCATTTGTGGGCCATTTGCCAGACCATTTGTTCCGGAGATATATCCAATGCGATGAAGATTCGAGCCTTGGGTTAGTAGACCGGGGTTCGAATCCGAGCAGCGTCGGGGTTTTATCCGACCGTTTCTCTAGCAGGGTAAAATCTGTGTAGAGGCGGCACGGTTTCCTCGCGACACCGTAGAGCCACATTCTGTACACCAGCGTGGACCCGGTTAAGACAACATAGTCTGGTCAGAATGGTGGTTAGGGCCCTGGTCTTCGGGGTGGTAAACCTAAGTTGGAAATTTACCTGTCAAAAAAAAATCTTTGATTTATGAATTTGTCAGTTAACCCGGGTGGTCATTGGTTCGGTTATCAAGTTATTCAGTTTATTCGGTTAATTTTTTCTTCTGGGTTAAACCGAATACAAAATTGAACCGAACCGAATTTAAATTTGTTTCAACCGAACTGAAAACCGAACCCGTATACCAAAAAACTGAACTGAATAACCCGAATTATATAATTTTAATTATTTTTTCATTTAATAATATATATTTTTAGAACAATTTTTTTTCAAGCTTAAATAATGTTATATTTATACTAAAAAAGATTTTTAATGATTATTTTTATATATAAATACATCAAAAAATATATATATTTTTATATATTTTCGGTTTTTGGTTTTCAGTTTTCATTGCCAAACTCATATCCAAACCGATAACCGAATATTTAGTTCGGTTCGGTTCGGTTACGAATTCGGTTTGATTTTTTTCGGTTCGGTTCAGTTTCAGTTTTCGGTTATTGTGGATATTACCCGATCCGTGAACACCCCTAAGTTAACCAACTTGAGCGTATAGTTTATTTAGTCCATAAGCTTCATTTGATAAGATTATAAAGGGTTGTTTACGAAATTAAGTGTTTGGAGAGATATCTATTTTATCCACTTAGTTGAGAGAGAAGTTTTTGTGGATCTCCCCAATAAAAATAAATAAAGGTTTAGATCTACTTATTAAGCGGAAAAGAAACACCCACCAAGTCTGAAAAAATTTAGTAATTAAAGCCAATAAGATAAGCTAATCCAAACACGTCGTAAGTTCACGATATATTAGTTTACTGTCATCTACATTTGAACTAAGATATTAAATGTTACTTAATGAACATCAACTAACGGTCGTTCGACAAAAGATAAGGACCCCGTTGTAAATAAAAGGAGAGAAGGATCTAGAATCCTCATCCCCTCCCTATAGGCGGCCGAACACCTTTCAATGAGGAGGTGGGGTTGTTTCTTGGGCTCCAAGTTATCGTATCTATATAATAAACCCTTTATTCATTATTTGATTCATCTCTTGTGAAACCTAGCAAACTAATCTTCTTTTTTTCTTCCTCCCTTCTTGGCCAATCTATCACCACCGTAAGTAGGCTAGGGTTTTCGATTTTGGTTATTGAATACTAGTATTTGGTTTGTTACGTGATCGAGAACTACCATTCTAATTGAATTAATAAAACGTGTGTGTGAGAACATAGAGGAATCAAATCTTTTGATACTTGTGTTTTATAGTAATCGATCTACTATAACCCTAATTAGGGTTCTTGATCGATTTGGAGATTTTATTATGTTCTTGATCAAACCCTAATTGCATATGGAAGCTAACAAGGTATGTTTTAATTAGGTTAATTATGTACACAATATGATTCTATTCCACTGCGTACTTGTGATAATTATATGTTTATATTATGTGATGATAGTTAATATATTCCAACAATGACATCACGAGCCGTTATATAGTGTAGTATATTACCTAAAACACATAAAAAATTGTATCTTGATCAATTGTTGTATGATAATTAGTGTTCTTTTTATTTTTTATTGCCCTTTGCGCATTTTCTATTAATATAAGATTAAGTTTTAAAAGTTTTAAAAATTAGTAGTACCCCAATCTAAGTTGCATGCAATTTTATGAGTTTAATAACGTATAATTAATGATTATTTGACGTTATACGATCTTGTTACTTGTATTAATTGTTAATATGTGTTGTATTAATTGATAATATGTTATCCATGATAAAAACTTGTATGGTTTGTCATGGATCATGAATCTTGATATTGGATATTGTTTGTTAAATTAATTGTTAATTGATTAAGCATGCTTAATTTGACGATGTGTTAATGCATTAAGATATGTTAGTCAATTAATTGTATGACACGTAATTACTGAATTCTAAAATTAGGGAAGACTCCATCTTTATCGTTCTTTAATCAACTTTATGTGTTTATTGTATATATTTAATGTAGGGTTTACGCTATCGATTTTAATTGATGTATATGGTGCACTTGGTGCCTAGCTCGAAAACAAGTGGGAGCCTTAGTTATGTTATTAGTTGATTTTAATTATGCATGTTATTAATTGTTAATTGTATTAGTTGTTTATTTAATTTGTTTTATTATTCGTTATGACTCATGATCAAAGCAAATGGTGTTTTTGAAAAAATAAATAAATTGGACTAATAATTATGAAATTTGATTTATTATAAACTATTTTGTTTTATTCTTCGTTATGACTCATGACGAATAATAATTTATTATAAACAAATTAAATAAACTATTTTGTTTATTTAATTTGTTTTATTATTCGTTATGACTCATGATCAAAGCAAATGGTGTTTTGAAAAAAATAAATAAATTGGACTAATAATTATGAAATTTGATTTATTATAAACTATTTTCTTGCAAAGTCTTATATGTCGATAGTGGTTCGCTTCGCACGGTAATTCGCTCCCAGACGAGACTAGCAAGATATTTAGTTTATAATATGTTTTCTAACTTAAAGTTTTATTAATATTATTGATAACTATATTTGCAATCAACCAATGGCTTCTATCTTGCAAAGTCTTATGTGTCGATAGTGGTTCGCTTCGCATGGTAATTCGATCCGAGACGAGACTAGCAAGATAAAGTGTATCGTTATTGTCAAAATAGTTTTCAGGTTGATTGACTGTAATGATTCCACGCCCCATTACATGCCTTGGCATATAAGGGAATTATCGAAAGAACTTGGGTCTTTGACTCACGGAGTAGTACGATATAGTGGTTTGTCTTTCTTTAACTGGTTTACAAATGCCGCGATAAAAATAATATTACTTTAGCTTTGAAAACATGTTGAATCATCAATTTTAGGTGTCACGTCATTATTTTTATGTTCACAAGATTTGCACATAAATTTAAGGGACATACACCGTAATAAAATAACAAAATTGAGTAAAAGTTTTTTTTTTATTAAAACCTATGATACGAAGATGTATGCATGCTTCTGCGTACATATTTGATTACACATCAAATTTTATATACTGTTTGAAAACTTAAATTTATGCCACCCAATTGTAAGAACACTTGCAATTGCCTTTTACTTTACGTGAGACATAGATAAATTGCAACCCAACATAAATTACCACTCATCGTGAGAGGGTGATGGAATATTTACAGCGCTTTGTTGGGCAACTTAATCGAGTTACATGGTGAGACCCTTTAACCCGAGGCATAAGATGGGATGAAACATGCTTATATGGCACTATATGATTATCCCTAGTTCCATTAGTAAGTCTCATAATGATCTAGGAATTGCACAGGATTTGCAATTATTGTTCGACACTTACCTTATTGAATAACACCATTACTAGTAGATCAACTGATGTGATGGTGCTATGTTAATTAGGGTCCTAACTTTAAGAAAATTAATTAGTTTATCTATTTAATTTTCTTTAAAGGAGAATTATCGAAAGTACTAAAATTGAAGTTTGAAATTCTTTTGATAGTATTAATGCAAAATTAAAACCGTAAACATGATTTTGTTCTTTTATTGGTAAATCGATCCACACCTACAAGGGTTTTTTTTGCTCGAATCGATTTTACTAAAAGACAAACCGAGCCTCCTTTCCATGTTAGAAAGAGTGAGACTCAATCCTATTCTTTTTCGTGTTTGATAAAGCTATAATAGGAATATTAGAATTGTCCTAATTCTAATATAACTCATAGCAAACTTACATAGTTAATAAAATTGCACATTTTATTTTTCATAGAGATTTCATCACTCTTATTCGGTGTTGAATTCTTTTAAAACAAATGTGACATTTGGTTGACTAGATAATATGTTCTGATAGCTAAAAAATGAATACATCTTGATGTATGATATCTTTAGAGTTATTAAATTATAAACCATAGTAATTACCGCAAAATTGGTAAAGGCAAACTAGCATGATCTATTTAGTTGTTTTCCTTTAAACCAATAAAGGTGTTACGTACTCTTGTGGAATGGTAGGCCTAATAAGGAGGAAATTGCATGCCCAATTATCAAGTTAATCAATAGCATTGACGGGCAGCCCCTCATCTACATAGTTGAAATTCATACACATTTTTCAATATCTAAGTAATTGTTACTTATAGGCATTCAAAGTGAGTAGGAAAGTAAATAGATCGTTATTTGTTTTCACTGGTTATGTAACGCTAGTAATGTTATCAAATCCAATGGGAGTATTGCATTTTATTACTGAAAAAAGACATTATTGTAGTGTTGTCTAATTCAGTGGGAGCTACAAGCTTTATTATCTTGTTAGCAACCCAGATTATTTCTAGATTGTCTCGAGATAATACATTACTTTCCAACTGTAGACACTCATATTTTTAAGAATAGTCATTCTCGATTCCCTACTAAACAATGTGGTTCTACATTTACTTGTAATGATAATATCCATGACACTATCATATTGTTTATATAAACAAATGCGTGTCATGTTATTTGTTTGCATACATGATGTTGTTCCATGCACAAGTGGGAGAAATATTTATTTTGTGCAAGGTACAACATATAACAATATGATTAAAGGTTTCTCTTTATTGCAAGGTATAAAGAGACAAATGTTTACTAGGACTTATACACATAAAATGTATGATTGCCTTATTTGGAACATGTGTCAAGATAAGAATAAAGACTGCTTCAAGTTAAATGTTTATGTGTTCTTGGAATATCATAAATAAATGGAGTAATCAATTAACTTGAAATTACTATTGAAACCAAGAGTAGGTTTTTATAATTACTTTAGTTAAACATATTTATGTCTCTTCTAAAGTCACTAACATGATGTCTTTTAATAGTTCTAACACTTATAATATAAAGTAAGACGTTAAATTGTTATATCTTTTTGTTAAGACATATACATGAAGTCATTGAGATGATCAATGACTTATAACGTATAGTGAGATTATAAATATTTATGTTTTCTAGTCGAGACATGGACATGACGTCGTTGACTTGGTGAAAGACTTGTATTATAAAGAATGCAGTTGGCTTGTAAATTCTATTACACCATCCAGTTTGACTTAGATGGCAAATAGGTAAGCCAAAGAGTAAAAGTTTATCTTACATATTATTAGATTGTCTCATAATATCAATCCTTATGAAATACCACAATTTTATGGTATGTTCGATTAGGAAAATCAAACTCTATTGGTATTGTTTGATTTAAGATAACTATAACTCCTTTTTCCTTTAAAAGTTATCAAGGTTAGAAATTTGAGTATGGCTTGTATATACTTAATAAGACTTCAAACTAGAAGGTGGATAAAACACCTTTATGTTATGGAATGTAATGAATCACATTGAGTCTTAAAATTGAAGTTCTGACTATGTTAAACTTCTTATGAAGAATGATTTTTAACAAACTAGAGTCAGGAATAGTCAATGAATTTTGTGATGTCCCAAAAGAGAACAATTTATTGTTACTCTACATGCGAAGTATTTATAGATAGTCTCTAATTACAAAAGACAAGTGAGAGCATTTTAGATCTTGGAAAGATACAATTACAAAATACACAACCTTCTAAATTATACTAGTGAATGTCATGATAAGGTTAAACATGTAAATGTTAAAGCTCAGGATGATAGAATTCTCGTTCATAGATCCGCAAGGATACCTTAAACACTTGAATGATATATCTTATACCAATGCAAAGGAATATGAGTCACATGATAATGGTGAACCTGTTAATCATAAAGATGCAATGTTGAATTTTGAATTTAGTAAATTAATCATACTATGAATGTTAAGATATTGCTTATAAAGATAATCAGTTTTTGAAAACTTGATATATCTTAAACAAAACAGTTAGACTATAGAATAAATATGAGTCTCTATATAGTTGACTATGATTGAATATTCTTTTCTATGCACATTAAATATATAAAGATTGTAGAAAATTAGAAGGGTGGCTTGAATAGTTTTACCAATCAAAACTTCATTTTAAAATAGTTAGATTGACTTTCAATCCATTTTGAAGTATAGATATTGATAGATAGATATATGATAATATTAAGTACGAAGTATGGTTAAAGAAAGATAAAACCGTTGACACAAGTATTTATAGTGGTTCAGCTACAAGGTCACCTTCTTTGTCCTATTCCACTCCTCGAGTACCCAACTCGAGAGTTTGTAATCACTACACCCACAAGCTCCTTATCTTGGTGGATAAGCATTCACAACGTTGCTTACACTTTATCCGGTACAAAACTAAATACCGAGTTCTAACACCGGTAGAACCAACCCATCGTCGCTTACACTTTTTTCGAAACAAAGCTAAATACCGAGTTCCTTTATTATTGAGGAACCACAACCCAACGATACCAACTAACGTAACACATCTATGACATACTTAAGTTGAACCAACTACAAGAAACACTTCAATGATCTTGTGATGATGGCGAAGCCTAACAACCCATCTCTTCGAGCTTGCAAGTCTTCTATGCAAAATGTCGTGATCTCACCTTTAATAGGAACCTAGAGAATCACTACAGAAAAACTACATTGACGATCCTTAGATTTGAGGTTAGAGAGGTAAGAGTAGAGAGAATATGCATCTAAAAGAGGTAAAGAGAAATGAAGAAATGACTCACTATTTATAGGCAAAACAGACCACTGCACACCCAGTTCTGGCGGATCCCTTCCTAGAGGGATCCAGCCAGTGTAATCCAAGGGATCTGGCAACTGGGTAAGTCTAGTCCAGATTTTGGTTTACAATTATGGGTTTTAGGTCATGGGTCATGGGTACCTAACATGATGTAATGCATATATTGGTCATGGACTTTGGGTCATGGGTACCCAACCTGATGACATGCGTGATGCAAAGACTATGAGCCATGGGTTTTAGGTCAGGGTTCATGGGTCATGGGTTAAGAATATACATTACATTTACTTACATATTTAACTAGTTAACTATGTATTTTACAAAATGTAAGTAACAAATGTTACTTATAAGTGTTTATAAAAATGGTTTTGACTTTATGTAAACTATATATTTTTGATGGTTTATTTGTTTTAGTGAAATGAGTTAGGAAACTATTGGCTTGAAAACTTACATATTTTATTTATCTTGTTAAAATGATTTTATGATTGTTATCAACAAAACATGAAAAGAATGTAAGATATAAATAAATATATTTACAATTTATTTGTATTAACAAAGATGATTACTTGTCATATTTATTTTTATTATTTGAATTGTGACAATAGAATATCAAAACTTCTTTCTTGATGATTACTTTTTCGAGGACGGTAGGAGTTTTATGCATTCATATAATATTTGGAAGTGTACAAACTACAAGAATCCTAGTAAGGATCAATGCATGTATCTAGGAGATGAATATTATATTTAATTATTAAATGCATATTTTGATTTTAATTAGAACTAAGATAACTCCGGAATATTCCTAAAAGCTAGTGGGAGTATTTTTTTATTTATTTACTTAAATCATATATGTTGTATGGACAATAATATTCCATCTAAGCTAAATGTTAATCCTTAGCTTGGAATGATCTTCACTTGATAGATTTAGAAAATAAAACATATAACCTTGGAATATATGTTTGTTGTTATAAACGTATGCGGTAAATTGGTCTAATACAACATGACGTACTATTTAAAAATTCTCAATGGATACCTATCTTTTGATAAGATAAAACATGAATGAGATATTAAGTCTGACTCAAGAATTTATCATGTACATCATGTTGTGTAGAGGAATTGTTGTATCATGCATGAATGAAAGATGTTTTAACAGCATTGATATCTAATTGAAAGTTATTAGATAACTAGTGTTATAAATATTGAATATGTTTGGATTTAGAAATTCCTTCATGAGCTTAGAGCCATTCCCACTAATTAAATTCTATGGATGTATAATACGACAATTGCTGCGTAATTGCCATAGCCAACAAACTTGGAGTTTAGGAAGGCACCAAACATTACCAAAGGAATGTTCATAGTTTACGGATTTTTAGAAGAGCATTTTTCTGTTTGAATAAAATAATGCTAGTTTAATTAAGATGACACTTAATACTAGTCATGGTAAAATTTCATCATTGATGATGACCATATGGACTAGCTGTGCTCAACTAAGGGCTTAGTTGCATTATATGTTAAAGAATAAGAATAATTTAAAACTTTAGAAGTTTGAGAGATGATTGTCATAAATTGGTGTTTGATGTTGTCACACACACCTTATGGAATATTTTGTATAAATGTCAAGATATTTGTATGCACACATACAAGAACTTCACTAGTTGAATTCTTGAAATAAGTATTCTCTAAATTTTGATAGATCAAAACTAGTTGAATTTTATGCCTTGCCAACAAGTATGATTATTATGTCTTGAGGCATAATTCATCAACTGGAATTACCATGCATTGATCTATTTAGTATTTGGATAAAGGACATTATACAATTATTATTTACGTAATGAATCAAAGCATGTGGTATGTTTGATTTCATTCAATAAAAAGTTGTGTCCTATATTTGCATGTTTAAATCCATGAGCGATTTATATCATTTTAAAACTGTCCATTGTCAATCAACTACATGGGAATATAGTTGAACTAAGACAAATCTGAGAGATTGGTAATATTCTTTGAATATTAAGGAGGAGTCCCAGCAAACTCACATGATATTCAAAAGATTGGATATCGGACTATCCTAACTAACACGATTTTACTTTATGGATCTTTGTCATTAAGTAAATCTTGTAAATTATTACATTATTTATCCTTAGACTTGAGACGTAAGATGGAATGGTGTAGGTGGATCCCATTTGTAGAATCTAGTTTACCGATATCCGTAACTGGTAGTTATAAGGGCTATTTTCAGAGTGTTGTGAAATTCACGGATTATGTTTGTAGTCAAAACAGAATTTGTTCCTTCAAATTATTTTGAAGTATAATATTCCTGGGCCCCTCGTAGGGTTGATCAGATGTTTGTATAGCCATACCAAAAAGAGATCTGGATATGTCCGGATGACTTTGGTAATCTTGATCAATCAATGAAACGAGAAACAGAACCGTTAAATTATGGAATGACTTAGATCCGTACCCATATTTAACACAGTATTGGAAAAAAAGGATAGTAAAATGAAAAATCATTTATTGTGACTTTCTGAAACCACACTCTAGCATTTACGGGGCATTGGCATGTTGCTAGACGCCTATCAATGTCATTACGTTTAATTGAAATATGTCCATGTGGGAGCTGTTGGATTATGAACACATTTTGTAAATGTATATCCGGAACGTGCTCGAGCCTATGTGATCGTACACGCTACATTTGAAGATTCTATTTATATAATTAATATTATAAAGTATTATATTAATCATTTCACTAAAATAAACCGCTTAACGGTCATTATATTAAATGTTACTTAATGAACGTCAGCTAACGGTCGTTCGACAAAGGATAAGGACCCCATTGTAAATAGAAGGAGAGAAGGATCTATAATCCTCCTCCCTCTCTATAGGCGGCCGAACACCTTCTGATAAGGAGGTGGGGTTGTTTCTTGGGCTCCAAGTTATTGTATTATATAAGGAACCCTTTATTCATTATTTGATTCATTTCTTGTGAAACCTAGCAAACCAATCTTCTTTTCTTATTCCCCCCTTCTTGGCCAATCGATCACCACCCTAAGTAGGCTAGGGTTTTCGGATTTGGTTCTTGAATACTAATGTTTGGTTTGTTACGTGATCGAGAACTAGCATTCTAATTGAATCACTAATATAATGTGTGTGTGATAACATAGAGGAATCAAATCTTTTGATACTTGTGTTTCATAGTAATCGATCTACTATAACCCTAAATAGGGTTCTTGATTAATTTGGGGATTTTATTGTGTTCTTGATCAAACCCTAATTGCATAAGGAAGCTAACAAGGTACGTTTTAATTAGGTTAATTATGTACACTATATGATGTGGAGTTACATGAAAATTATTGAAGTAAATTTAATGAGTTATTATGGGGTGAAACTTTTTGTTGGTTAGGTGCTTAATGAGTGTAAGTTTAATATATAAACTCAATGCATTTATCACACAACTTCGTTAGTCTTTAACATGAAAGTGAAGGCATTAAGCCTCCACATAAATGCATGAATTACATTCGAAGCACTAATTTCAGGCCATATGTACTTACCCTTAAGCATGAATATTAAAGTAATAGTCATGAACACCTGTGCGTTACACCAGGCTGTATTTAAGTGTTCATAGTGTATTCTTCGGCCCTTATTTTTACTATTATATAAGTTGTTATAGTAGCACAACTTTTCTAAAATAGTTTATTGACGTGTTATATTGGGTACTTATTTAGGCTCTTTTATTTGATACTTTGAACTTGTGTATGTCATGGGGGTTTTTTTTTTTACCTAAAACGTAAAGTGCAAGGTTTTATTTTGTTATATTTGAAAATTTTTCTTTGAATGATGCACATGTGCTGTATAGAAGTTTTCATAGATTTAAAATACGTGCGATGCGCATGGGCTGTATAGAAGTTTTTATAGCTTAATATGCGGCATTTATTTTAGTCATTTTATATTTAAGTTGTCATGGTGCCACACATTTGCTAAGCTTTATACGTATTTAAAATACTTTATTGAGTTGCACATGGGCTGTATATAAGTTTTATAGCCTAATCTTCAGCACTTATTTTCATCATTATATATCTAAGTTGTGATGGTATTTCATTTCTAAGCATGGCACACATTTAAAATAGTTTATTTACATTAAAAAAGTATATGTGAAGAGACTTTTTTCAAGATGTTACATTGAAAATAGTCTCTTCACATGTAATTTTTTTAATATTTATAAGTTACATAAACTATTTTAAATATGAAGCGATGACATTAATGTTGAAACCTTTTATATTCATAACTGTGCGATGCACACAAGTTTGGACTGCCTCAGGACCCATGCAATGCACACATGTTGGATCTAATTGTTTTTTTTGTAATGTTCGGGACTAATTTTCAGTTCATGTTTGAAAATATCATTTTTTTGTGAAAGGCGGACTTAGTTGTTCAAATAAATTACATTATTAAAAGCGAACTATAAAACAAATTTCCTTTTTAACAAAACTATAAAAACATAAAACATTAAAGTAATTAGTATATTCAAGAGTATAAATTATAACTCGTATAATAAAAAATCAGATCCAATGACCCAAGTCCGAATCATAAACCCGATCCAATCAATCAATAGACCCGACATTTAACTAAACACAATTTTCTTCTCCTTTATATACTTCTTCGATTTAGAAGATTCTCATTGTTAAGATGATAGTGTGAAGATATTTTTATTATATACTACCATTTTCAATAGGGATAATTAGTAAAATAGCCCGGTTGCCCTGTGTCTAGGCATATTTTGCCCATTTTTGAAAAATTCACGTTTTAGCCCAGGTTGCCCTAGGCAACTAGCGCATAGCCAACTACAGAGTGCCACGTCGGGGCAACTTTTGTGTTCTTTGGGCAACTTCTTTGTGTTTTGGGCAACTTGAGGACACTTGTCATCATGCAGTTGGCTATACGATAGTTGCCCAGGGCAATCTGGGCTACAACGGGAATTTTTAAAAAACGGACTATAAATGCCTAGACCACAGGGCAACGGGCCATTTTGGTAATTTTCCCTTTTCAATATGTAACATCGACATAATTTACACGGTCATATCAAATATCAAAGTCACGCAATATTCCAAGATGTTTAATTAAGAAAGTGACATTAACACACCGCAAGACAAAAAAACTACATTAAGAGCAAAAATATTAAAATGCACCAACAAATTGTAGTAATAATTATTGACTAAAAATTGAATGTTCGTCACATTATTTTCGATAAATTAACTTACTTGCTAACGAATCAATAGTATTAGCCCGTTTATCAGTATTACATGAAGTAAAATATCGCATGTTTAATTTGTAACGTACTATTAATATGAATGCTAAGTATTTATTCAACCGGTGCCCGTGGCGTTGTTGTTGTTGTCTTTGTCATTGTTGTTTATTGGCCTTTTGCATGTGTTGTTCTTGATATAATTTTTGTGACTTTTCGATCTCTTTCTTTAATGCTTCTTGATGCGCTACAAAAAACAATTAGGTACAGTTGATCGTTAGTAACTTAAATACAGTTAATCAATATATTGCATTTTCGATCAAAGTGAAAATGTTCGTGCATGTTCCACTCAATTGATAAGACAACGATGTGTAGGATCTCTTAAACAATTAGAGAAGATGATATTACTACCAAACCTCCTAAGCACCATCTTTATGTCCTAAATTGTTACACACACAAAACACACGTGAAATTTACATAAAACAATATAAATCAATATGCTAAATAAGTAAGACGATATGGTGCTTACTTTACCACCATAATAAGTTATAGCCCAATGTGCACGCGGTGTGGAGGAAGTTGTGTGTGATTTTTGACACATTATATAGTTGATAAAATATTTGTAACTCATGGACGGGAAGGTAAAAAGACTAACCACTAATTGGTGTGTTTAATTTATGCATTCATAGCATTTTTGGTTTGTATTCTTTGAAGTTTAGATTACTAAATGTATAGGTCATATGTACTTACCACTTAAGCATGAAAATTAAACCAAGGTACTTACACATGAAGCCTCCCCAAAGCAAAATTAATTCAAGAAGCATTTATTAACACCCCTTTGCATTTATAAGCCTACTTAGTCTTTTAGTATACAAGTCATTCAGACCCATGCGATGTACACAGGCTGTATCTAATGTATCTAATTGTTTATTGTGTAATGTTAGGTCTTTGTTAAAAATATGTCCTTTTATTCCACATGCAATAACATCAAATTTTTGTTTCTTTTGCAATTTAATAGCTTGTTCAACTATTTTAACTACAAAGTTTAATGGTAATAAAATGTCATGTACTCATTGCGGGTTCATGTCATTTCATTATTTGAATACACTTGCGAACATGAAATGTCTTTGAAATTTTATAAGGTACTTTTGTTACGTTAAGTTAATTGCTAGAACCAAATATATTTATCGTCTTATGAACTTTATCATTATTTCAATAGACGGTCTAAGTAAATTAATATATGCAAAAAGTTTATTAACTCCACATTTAAGATGGTTACACAACACTTGCATGAGACATGAATAGTCTCATGATCTCTTAGTTAAATTTTATTTCTGAATGATGAGAAAAACTTGAAACAAAAAAAAAAAAAAAAAAAAAAAAAAAAAAAAAAATACACACAAAAAGAAAACAAAAATATCTTCATACACATAAAAATAAGGATAAGATATGATACAATAAGGACATGAAGCAATTTTCTCTAGTAACATGTTTGTAGTTCATTTTAGTTTTTTAATTACACACATTAGGATACCTATCCATTGAAAGTTGTCACATTATTTTCAATAAACTTACTTGCTAACGAATCCATAGTATTAGCCCGTTTATCGGTATTACGTAAAGTAAAATATTGCATGTTTAATTTGTAACGTACTATTACTATGAATGCTAAGTATTCATCTCACCGGTGGCCGTGGCGTTGTTGGTGTTGCTGTTGTTGTTGTTGTTCATTGGCCTTTTGCATGTTTTGTTCTTCATACTATTTTCGTGACTTCTCGATCTCTTTCTTTAATGCTTCTTGACGCGCTGAAAAAAACATTTAGATATAGTTGATCGTTAGTAACTTAAATACAGTTAATCAATATATTGCATTTTCAATCAAAGTAAAAATGTTCATGCATGTTCCACTTAATTGATAAGACAACAATGTGTAGGATCTCTTAAACCATTATAGAAGATGATGTTACTACAAAACCTCCTAAGCACCATCTTTATGTCCTACATTGTTACATATACAAAACACACGTGAAATTTACAAAAAACAATATAAATCAATATGCTAAATAAGTAAGACGATATGATGCTTACTTTACCACCATAATAAGTTGTAGCCCAATGTGCACGCGGTGTGGAGGAAGTTGTGGTTTGTTGTGTGTGATTTTTGACACATTATATAGTTGATAAAATATTTGTAACTCATGGACGGGAAGGTAAAAAGACTAACCATTAATTGGTGTGTTTAATTTATGCATTCATGGCATTTTTGGTTTGTATTCTTTGAGGTTTAGAGATGGTTTGAAACATGTTGTACCGTACAAACTTTTGTGCACGATTCCTCATGCAAAACATATTGTACTGTACAAACTTTTGTGCGGAAATCACATTCGAAGGCTCTATATGCACAATCAATTTATGAAACATTTATTGTGAGCACTTTGCATTTATAAGACTACTTAGGTTTTTAGTATACGAGTAATTCAGACCCGTGCGTTGCACACGGGCTCTATCTAATTGGTCATAGTGTAATGTGCAGTAATTTTTTTCGTTATTAGACTTTTGTAAATATAAACTTAGTTGATCGGTAAATTTTATATTTAAACTTTTTATGACATATTAGTAGTTATTTATAAAGTTTATATTTTGTATCTATTCTCAAGATTGTAACATTATATTTAAACTTTTTATGACATATTAATAGTTATTTATAAAGTTTAGATTTTGTATTTATTCTCAAAATTGTAACATCCCTATATTTTGATATAAAACTAAAGCTAACTTATAACTTTTTTTATGATCTTACTGGTCATAGTGTAATGTGCAATAATTTTTTTCGTTATTAGACTTTTGTAAGTATGGCCTTAGTTGATCAGTAAATTTTATATTTAAACTTTTTATGACATATTAGTAGTTATTTATAAAGTTTAGATTTTGTATTTATTCTCAAAATTGTAACATCCCTATATTTTGATATAAAACTAATATGTAATCTTCGGCACTTATTTTCGTCATTATATATCTAAGTTGTGATTGTATCATACATTTTCTAAGCATGGCACACATTTAAAATAGTTTATTGACATGTAAGCTTTGGCACTTATTTTCATCATTATATATTTAAATTGTGATGTTATCACACATTTTCTAAGCATGACACACATTTAAAATAGTTTATTGACAATAAGTTCCTAAGTTATGATGTTACCATAACTTTTGTTGGTCAATAAGTTCCTACGTTGTGATGTTACCACAACTTTTGTTAGCATTACATGAAAAATGTTGGTGCCTGTATTTCTGTTAGTTTTAATTGTGGTCGAGTCAAAAACTATGTTTGCCACTAATTTTCGTCATAAACAATTTATGCTGCCTCAGGACCCGTGCAAAAATGATTGTGTAAATTGTCGGGTTATTAATATGATGGTGAGGCCCAAATATACAACAATAGTTTATTGACATTAAAAGAGTTTATGTGAAGAGACTTTTTTCAAGATGTTACATTGAAAAGAGTCTCTTCACATGTAATTTTTTAATATGTATAAGTTGCATAAATTATTTTAAATATGAATCGATGACATTAATGTTGGAGACCTTTTATATTCATCCCCGTGCGATGCACACAGGTTTGGACTGCCTCAGGACCCATGCAATGCACACATGTTGGATCTAATTGTTTTATTTTCATAATGTTCGGGACTAGTTTTCGGTTCATGTTTGAAACTCTCATTTTTTGTGAAAGACGGACTTCGTTGTTCAAATAAATGACATTATTAAAAGCGAACTATAAAACAAATTTCCTTTTTAACAAAACTATAAAAACATAAAATATTAAAGTAATTAGTGTACTCAAGAGTATAAATTATAACTCGTATAATAAAAACTCAGATCCAATGACCCAAGTCCGAATCATAAACCCGCTCCAATCAATCAATAGACTCGACATTTAACTAAACACAATTTTCTTCTCCTTTATATACTTCTTCGATTTAGAAGATTCTCATTGTTAAGATGATAGTGTGAATATGTTTTTATTATATACTTCCATTTTCAATATGTAACATCGACATAATTTACACAGTCATATCAAATATCAAAGGCACGCAATATTCCAAGATGTTTAATTAAGAAAGTGACATTTGTTATGAATATATATTTAATTATATTGATTGTACATTAATCATTATATTCATGACCTTTATGATTAGTCTTGTAACACCCAATATGTACTTAATTCCATTCATGTTAAGGACCCTATAAATAGAGGTACCTAATGCAATGCAAACACACCAATTACAAGTTCTATATTTCCTTCTCATACTCTTTTATGTTCCTTTGATTATTGTTCTTATTGTGCTACTAGGCCGTTGTTTTACAACACGTTATCAGCACGAATTATATTCATTCTTTTGATAAATTATGTTAAATGTTTGGGAGTAAATCGAGTTCGCTTGATTTGAAATGTTCCAGTGTCAAGGAGTAAATCGAGTTCGCTTGATTGGAGTTTGGGCTTTTGATTTGAAGAGGTAAACCTAAAGCACTAATTTATATTCATTCTTTGTGACACGCATGCAGGTCAGTACCGATCTCTTTTAGTATTAACATTTATGGTCAAATGTTATTATTAGCTAGATCTCAAATTATGTTATAAAATTAAGGGAAATTCATAACGACTGAAAACCATGTCAGGCTCTTTTGCCACAAAACGTCTTAGACATTTAACTATTTGTTTAATTCTAGTAATGTGCATAGAATAGTGTTAAATATATTATATGCGCTACTGGATATTGTTTAGATTTAAACAAAGAAAACTTATGCACGAAAATAAATAAAAAGAAAATATAGCATATGTTAATTGGTAAATGTCTTTAGTGATGTTAGAGAATATAAAACCTAGTTAAAGTGAATGATAAACGCTTGCATAGTTCTTACATACGAATATACGATCAAGTATGAAGTCTAAAGATGTTATGTTTAATTTGACATTGCCATATATTTTTTCCCCACTGTTATGTATTGAATTTGTTATTGATTGATACTAATTTTTGATTTTATTGGTAATTAAGTTATATC
Organism: Artemisia argyi; assembly: GCA_030686995.1. Lineage (NCBI taxonomy): Eukaryota > Viridiplantae > Streptophyta > Magnoliopsida > Asterales > Asteraceae > Artemisia > Artemisia argyi. Next base: position 39,624,583 of record CM060693.1, on the reverse strand, counting down.
AAGTTACTGCTACGTGGTGAATGACAAATCAATATATAATTCTCTTGACACCCATTGCTTGTAGGTTAAAATCTTAGACTTGTCACAAATTGAATACAAATTAGAACTAATAGGTATTATATTGAATCAATAACATTAAAACTGTTGCGTAATGAATCTTTTGAATCCTTATGTCAAGGTTTTAAGGCAACTAACTAAGTAAAAACTCTTTTGATATTCGTGTGATACCCTAGTATTTTAGTTTCCAATATGTGACTATGGCAAGCCTAGGCGCTTACACACCCCTCAAACCTCATAGTTACATTTTGTTATAGTACCTCGTATTAAAATTTTGTATGACATTGATAATTTTGAAGGAGATCATAACCTGTTAACTAATGGCTTTACCATTATAATTTAAACTTGTATATGCTTAATTCATGGACACAGTTTGAGGTTTGATTCTAAACATAACGTTTACATGCATGCACATTTAGTATGTTTCCACGTATTTGATTAATACATGACTTTTCTTTAAAATTTATATATACATTGACTATTATGTATCCTACTAGTTCTCTTCCTAGACATGTATAGTTATATGCATGCACCAAAGTTATCATCTCGTTCCCTCTATACTTCATTGTTACTATCTTGGCATTTTGGAAGATTGGGATAGAACTATATATGAACTACTAACATATATGATCTATTATGTATCCTATTTATGATTACTTGGGTGCCCTATAAATCATGATAAACTTGATTTTATGACTATATATCAGAGCTCAAATAGCTAGGATTATACATTTTTGAAAGGTATATTATAAGAGATAGTATATTTGACAATACTTCTTACTTGTATATCTATAAAACATGATTTTCCAAAAAAGATGTAGATTAAGATTATATAGTTAAACTTGATGCCTATGCAAGAAATATATTTTATCAAGTTTAATCATAAAATTTGAATCATAAAATTTGAGCATACATCACCTTATTTATATGTTACGCTAGGATACTACGAATTTGACTATGTGTCCATGAACATATATATGACACTAGAGATACCCAATATAAGATAAAACAAAAAAAAAAAAAAAAAAATAAATAAAAAAAAAAAAAAAAAAAGAAAAGAAAAGAAAGATGTCTTGACTAATTTTAAATTGTGCCATTAACTTGAAAATAAATGTCATTCATTATTGGGTTTTTATTTGCTTACGTAACTTAATTAGTTCGTAATATCCTCATGGCTGTAAATGTCATTCATTATTGGGTTTTTATTTGCTTACGTAACTTAATTAGTTCGTAATATCCTCATGGCTGTAAGAGTCATTGGTTTCATATTTATTATGTGATGTTTATCATATGATTTTTTTTACGAGACTTTATAATAATATATTTATGCATTTAGCAACTTGTGCAACTTCGTTGGTATATAAGATGTATTTCCATTTAGTAAATGTTACAGGGTACTGTAAATATATATTGAACAGTGTGAAAGTCAAGAAAGAACTTATGTCAATTTAATTGGAGAAATGTGATGATATATATTAAGCTCTCTATATTATGTGACTTTTACATAAAAAAAAAAATGCAATTGAAGCACATGTGGTCATAAATTAGAAGTTTATGAGCCAAGATTGTTGTATTGAATGGCATGACCGGTTGGACCATCCCGAGTCAATGATGATGCGAAATGTATAGAAAAACTATAAGTTTCTTCAAAGATGAATTTGATTGTTCTCATTGGAAGTTAATTGTTCATCTATCACCACCAAATAATTAAAAAAAAAAAGGTTTGTCCTATAAAGTTTTGGAAAGAATATTGATAGGGGATGTATGTAGGCCTATACATCCGCCAAGTTGATCATTTTGAAATTTAAAATCGATGCATCGTCAAAATGATCATAAAAGACGCAGTCAAAGGTTAGCGTGATTAATGGCTCGTCTTATAAAATGCGAGCATGGTTTTCTAAATTGTACCTTTGGAAATGGTGGTGAATACTTTTAAGTATTGGGCAATTATTGAAATAAGTGTTGAACATAAAAAATAGCCCATGTTCATACGCGAATTGCTTTTGTTGAAACGTTTAAACGTCTTCAATTGATTGCAAAGCCAATAATTATGAGAACAAAACTATTAGTTTATGGGGCATGTTATAAAATATGAATTCGCATCTTGCCAACAATTATAATGAATCCTCCCTATTAGAATGGTTTTGCTCTTTTGGTCACGAACCATATGTTTCCCACATAAGAATTTTATAAATGTGCGAGATACGTTTCTTGTAAATCCACCACAACGCACAATGATGGGATGTTGAAATGGATAATTCATTCAGGGGGAGAGAATGAGCAGCAAGAAATATGGAATGAATTATGATATAAAAATGATTGATCCTCACATTAATGAAAATGAACTTAAAGTTCAAGGGACAATTTACATTCCTGATCTAGTAGTTGCCAGACAAATATTGTGACCTAAATAAAGTCACTAGATCATACATACGCTGCTAATGCTCCAATTAAAATGTGTGTCCCAACATTAAAACCAATGATTGATAGTGAGTCTATAGCACGTCTGAAACGTGATAGACTAATCGATTCCAAATAAGTCCTCAAATGAATAAATAAAATGGAGCAAGAAAATGAAGATGGTCAAATCGAGGTAATAAGACCCCATAATAGTCAAGAGACACTAGACATGAAGGTTATTGAAAAACCCCGGGTATATGAAAAACTACGAGATCTCAATAAATGATATATAATGTCTAGTAAAGTGTGGAATCGAAAATATAAAGGAATCGACGTCGATAGAGATATTGTATAAAATAATATGCATGATAATGATTATGTAAATAAATAACATAGCGCTATAATCATGGTGAGGATCATGGAAGAATAAATGCAGGAAGTGCAGATGTATCAATGAATGGCCAAAAGATGCAAAGACGCAAAGAAGAAATGAAAGAGTAAAATCTCTTGTGAAGAGACATGTTAATGGGACTTGAAGCCCGTATATATGAATGTGTAAAATTATTGGATATGCATTGATCTTTATGAGAAAGTGAAATTAAAGTATTAAAATTTTAGTATATAAGTCATAACTAATGGCACGCAATACTTTTGTAAAGACATGTAAATGATCATAAGGAGATATGTTCTCATGTGGTGGATCCAATAATGTATAAAATAGTTCTGGCAATATAATAAGTAATCGATATGCGTCTAAAAGTTAATGAATAGAGCTCATGTGTTTTTGAGATTTCATTATAGCATATAAAATGCATGGAGCATGCTAGTGATATTTAGAGTATATAAGAAAAGTTCTCGAGAAACTACTTGATTGAATTGAATTAATCATGTGTTTGGCAAATATGTTATAATCGCCTTACAATTGGCAAATATTGTGCCAAATAAAGAATTTTGCTTGCCTATGAAACTGTGTAAAGAGATCAAGATGTGAATATGTTTTATGTTTCATACAATTTGATTTTATGATTGTAAAGGCGGTTGAATGCATAAAAGTTGAATTTGAAATAAAAGATGCAGCTTGTCTTAGTTTATGAATTGAACATCTTAAAGATGTAATCATTGTATCATGAAAGCTAAAGAAAGATGCTATACATCTTTATATGGATAAATGACGCTCATGTTTTGGAGGTAACATGATGAAGAAAGACCCCTTGATTTATAAAGATGATGATCACAATATCAATTTAAAGTGTCATACTAAAATGCGTTTGAAACATTTGTGAATACTGCTAATGGTCATACATGATATAATGTATCATTTGAATTAATTGTGTTTGCAATGAATAACTTGTGAAGTACGATGATGTACTTGATTGAAATGTATGACGTACGTTAATCCTTAAAATAGATATGAAAATAACATGTAGAGAATATTTATTCAAGTGATTCTATCAAAACACTTCAATGTGCATTTCACTCAATGAGCTTAAGTGATGTGATCATCAGGGGAGAGAAGATACACGTTGCACTCTTTTTCCCTTGACCACGGTTTTGTCCCCACAGGGTTTTCCGGCAAGGTTTTTAACGAGGCAACATCCCCGAGCATATAAAGGAGTTATGTACTCTTTTTCCTTCACTAGAATTTTGTACCACTGGGTTTTATCTAGTAAGGTTTTAACGAGGCATAATCCTCAAATGGAGTAAAACAAATATTTTGGTATCTTCAAAGTACAAAGGAGATGGGTTTATACTTCACTAAGCCATCAAATACAAGTTTAGTTGGTTTTGCAGATGCAGGATATATGTCTGACCCTCACAATGGTTGATCTCAAACTATTATGTATTCAAAATGGCAATACTACAATTTCATGGCGTTCCGTAAAGCAAACAATCGCAACCACTTCAACTAATCATGCAAAAAGTTTGGCCATCCATGAAGCAAGCCGAGAATGTGTTTGGTTAAGAAATGTTATACTACATATTGGTGAATGTTGTGGTACTTATGTGGGAAATGAGGGACCAACAATTTTACATGAGGACAACGCAGCATGCATTGCTCAACTTAAGGAAGGGTTTATTAAAGGTGACAGAATCAAGTACATTTCACCGAAGTTTTTTTTTTTTTTTACTCATGACTTACAAAAAATGGCGATATTATTGTTCAAAAGATTCGTTCAAGCGACAATCTAGCAGATTTATTTACAAAGGCACTCCCTACCTCAACATTTAAGAAATTGATATATGGCATCGGAATGCGGCGTTTCAGTGAGCTCAAGTGAAGTGATTATGAGGGGGAATAATACGCACTGCACTCTTTTTTCCTTAGCTATGGTTTTTCTCCCACTGGGTTTTTTCTAGCAAGGTTTTTAATGAGGCAGTATCCAAAAGCGTATTTTGAATGATGTACAATCAAGGGGGAATGTTATGAATATATATTTAATTATATTGATTGTACATTAATCATTATATTCATGACCTTTATGATTAGTCTTGTAACACCCAATATGTACTTAATTCCATTCATGTTAAGGACCCTATAAATAGAGGTACCTAATGCAATGCAAACACACCAATTACAAGTTCTATATTTCCTTCTCATACTCTTTTATGTTCCTTTGATTATTGTTCTTATTGTGCTACTAGGCCGTTGTTTTACAACAACATTAACACACCGCAAGACAAAAAACTACATTAAGAACAAAAATATTAAAATGCACCAACAAAGTGTAGTAATAATTATTGACTAAAAATTGAATGCTCGTCACATTATTTTCAATAAACTTACTTGTTAACAAATCAATTGTATTAGCCCATTTACCGGTATTATATGAAGTAAAATATTGCACGTTTAATTTTTAACGTACTATTAATATGAATTCTAAATATTCATTCTACTGGTGGCCGTGGCGTTGTTCTTCTTGTTGTTGTTTTTCTTGTCTTTGTCGTTGTTGTTCATTGGCCTTTTGCATGTTTTGTTCTTGATACAAATTTTGTGATTTCTCGATCTCTTTCTTTAATGCTTCTTGACGCGCTGCAAAAAATAATTAGATATAGTTGATCGTTTGTAACTTAAATACAGTTAATCAATATATTGATCGGTGCATGTTCCACTTAATTAGAGAAGATGGTGTTACTACCATACCTCCTAAGCACCATCTTTATGTCCTACATTGTTACATACACAAAACACACGTGAAATTTACATAAAACAATATAAATCAATATGCTAAATAAGTAAGACGATATGATGCTTACTTTACCACCATAATAAGTTGTAGCCCAATGTGCACGCGGTGTGTAGGAAGTTGTGGTTTGTTGTGTGTGGTTTTTGACAAATTATATAGGACGGGAATGTAAAAAGACTAACCACTATTAATTGAGATGTTTGAGTTGCTTGAAATTAATGTACACATACTAATTGCGATGTTTGAGTTGCTTGAAATCAATGTTGAAGGATTTATATGATAGAATCAATTCTTGGGACATTTATTATCACCCCTTTACATTTATAAGGCTACTTAAGCTTTATATAATATAAGATAAGATAAGATAAGATGTATTAACACATGAAGCCTTCACATTTATAAAAAAGACTCAATCTTTTAGTATAATAGATAATCTTATCTTTATTGACCTATAAGTTTAATTTTAAATTAGTAATTAATAATGAACAAATATGTTGCTACCATTTATTTAGGAGAAAATTCTTTAAATAGCCACAAAGTTGAAGCGTGGTCTAACATCTAGTAAAAAGAAAAAAATAATAATTTCTCAAAATAGATCAGTGCGACTAGACGACTCTACATATTTGGGCAGTCCAACATCTAGCAAATAAAAAACTTCTCAAAATAGTGGAGTCACCCAAGTTACTTTTGTGTATTTTAGGAAGGTGATTTTTTTTTTCTTATTATTATTTTATTAATTTTGTTGAGGCAACATGATCAAGATCTCTTCATGTTTTAACGATGACAAATAAACCATTGAAACACATAAAATAACAAACGTTAGCTTAAAATCGCCGGAGCCCATATCTGCTCTTGGCGCGCTGCCCGCGCGTCAACGCACGGGTGAAGCGCCAGGACACTGTATGGTTCCGGGCGAATTTTGAAAGTAGGCTTTCCCCTTACCCGACAAATGTGGATCTTTCAATACAGGTATGAATATGTTATGTGCTTAATTGAGAATACTCGAAACAAGTTTTGAGACTTGAGAGATCCTACTTTTAAAACACCCATTTACGGGAAAACGCCAACTCATGTTTTCTAACTATAGCCTCTAGCCATGGCTTTTCTAAACTTAGGGAGCTTATATACTTTACGTAACATCACGTGGAAGCATCCATAGCTCATATCCCGTGCTTACGTCTTCTCTAATCATGTAACAGGTTTACTCCTTTATTTGTCAAACTAAGTCAAAGGTCACTTTGCGTAAACGCATCATTTCCCACTTGGGTTATGCTTTACAATCAAGGCAAAGCACTTAACTTGTTTGAACCAAGGTATTAGTTGAGAACATCGAGTCGTGGAAAGTCACGAGATATGAAACTATAGATTCTCAACGTTGTGTTACTTGAACTTATAAGTAACTTATGAATTTCTCAACTCATAATCCTAATTGTCTAAACACTTTCTTCTTAATGACAATTAAATTATGTCTTAATCCTCTTCTTAATATCATTTCTACAAAGGACAAATACCACCATATCCAATCATATCCAAATCATATATTCTATTACACAATCTCTTACACTCTTACATATTCCCTTACACAATCCAACTCATTCCTTACATACTCTACATCTCAACCATTCATTCCCTTACAACACATCTCAACCCTCCATATTCAACACACGGGAATTATTTGAATTTCAAAAGAGGCTCCATCTAATCCAAGCCATCCAATTCAAACTATAACACATCTCAACCATCCATCTACTCTCTTCTCCATTCCATCACATGTGTTTAATCCAAGCCATCCATTTCAAACCAAAACCATCTCAACCGTTGATTCACCCTTTCTCCCCAAGCAAAGCATATTCCTTTGGAGCATCCCTTTTTAATCCAAACATAAGGCTCCTTTGATCTTAGCCATCCATTTCAAATCAACACATCTCAACCATCCATATTCAACATATGCCAAATAATTTGAAAACCAAAGGAGGCTCCCTTTGATCTCCACCATCCAATTAAAACCATCTCATCTCAATCCTCCATCTCATTCTTCCCCCGAGCAATGGAATATACCTTGGCATATTCTTTCTCTCTTTTCTATTCCATGTGAGGAATAACACTTCTACCCCTTCCAAATTACCCTATCTACACTTTCTACCTTTGGTATTTGGTTTTCTTATAAACACTTCACAAAACATTTTCTAATTGGCTATTTTAGTTGGTAAACCTTAGAATGAGTAATGTTAAGGTTTAGTGTGAAGTAAAATTGGGGGTTTAGTAAGGATTGGTATTTATAAGATCCAAACACCCAACACTTAGGAAAAGTTTACAGAAGCCTGGCGCGCTGCCCGCGCGGGTGACGCCGGCCTCGATAAAATTTCCCAAGTTTGGGTTCTTGGCCTATAAATACCACCCTTTCCTCTTATATTCCTCACCTCTTGCAATTATTCTTTCTCTCTAAACACTCTCAAATCTCTCTATCTCTAATCTTGTGTTCTTGATTCTCACTATAACATCTTTGAAAGAACACATCTACTTGCAAGGGAAGAATCATAAGAACCTAATCTATTCTTGTGATTGTGTCGAGGGTCTTCTTATATATAACCTTTCTACTAGAATCGAGTCTCTAGGTTAGGTTAGGCTTGATTGAACAAACAATCTCTTATTCATTTAATTGTTTGTAAGGGATATCTTGTGTCTTGGTGACCAAGCCTAGATCATTGGGATCTAGTTGGGGTTTGATACTTCCAGTGGGAAGTCTTGGTAGTGGTCTTGGTGACCCTTAGGTGAAGTCGAATTGCGAGATTCTTTTGGGTGGTTTCCGAGGCCGAAATACCATTGGGGAGTAACTCCTTCTTTGTGAGCATCGATATTGGTGAATATTGGTGGAGCAAATTGTAATGGTTTATAGTCCACCGAAAGGATTATACTAGTGAATAGTATCGGAGTCGCGGATTCGCAACTAGACGTACGGATGGTATAAACCCCCCATCCCGAACCAGTATATATCATTGTGTTCTTACTTACTTTATATACTTTGGTTGCGTTAGTGGTTGTTGGATTATTGTACAACCACTTGATGTTCTCTTTGGCTTAAAGTTTTTAAGCATCTAAAAAGCCGAAGAAGCCGTATTCAACCCCCTCTACGGTTCTACAATTGGTATCAGAGCAGAATACTCAAGTTTTTTAGCGTTAAAGCCTTCCCGAGAAGTCGTTTTAAGTTAAAAACTTCTTTCCCAAAAATCTAAAATCCTAAATAAGATTTTTGGTAAAGTAGAGTATAGATCCATGGCTCAAGAGAACTATGTAGAGGGATGTTCTATGCAAAGACCACCTTTGCTAGAAACCGAAGGGTTTTGTTTTTGGAAAACCCAGTTTGAGACCTAAGTTAGGTCCAAGGACCTTGACTTGTGGGAGGTCATTCAAAACGGAGACTTTGTTTTCATGATGCTTGATCCGGAAACCAAGTTGATGGTTGAGAAGCCATATTCGGAATTCAAAGAAGATGAGAAGAAGAAGATTGTCAAAAATCAAGAGGCTAAGATGATGATCTACAATGCTCTACCTCAAAGGGAGTTCGAGAGAGTCCATGTGTGCAAAACCGCCAAGGAGATTTGGCATTCTCTCATCATCACTCATCAAGGCAACTCACAAGTTAAGGATTGCAAGATTGACTTACTCATTCAACAATATGAGAAGTTTGTAATCTTGGAAGAAGAAACCATTCACAATGGTTATACCTTATACACGATTCAATGCTATTATCACAAGCCTCACGGCATTGGATCCTAGCTTTTACAACAAGAATCATGTTAGAAAATTTCTTCGTGCTCTTCCGGTGAAGTGGCGACCTAAGGTTACGGCTATTGAAGAAGCAAAGAACTTGGCGGAGCTTCCTCTAGATGAGCTTATCGGGAATCTCAAAGTTTATGAAATGATTCTTGAAAGTGACAAAGTTATGACCAAAAACAATAAGTAAAATAGAAAGTCTTTGGCACTTAAAGCTAAAGTCATTAAAAGTCATACAAGTGAAGTTGGTGGTAGCTTTGAAGAAAGTGATGAAGAAGAGATGAACAATGAAGAATTCAACCTCATGGCTAAGAACTTTAGAAAGTTTTTTAGAAGAGGTGGAAAGTTTCAACGAAGGAATTGGCTTGGTAACCGTACTAATGATCGTAGAAACAAGGATGGTCAAGGCTCAAGGTGTGATGATGGATGCTTCAATTGTGGTGAAAAGGATCACGTCATTAGTGACTGTCCAAATCCTCTACATTGCAAAGCGTTTTTTGGTGATGTATGGAGTGATGATGAAGATGGCAATCAAGCAAACAAGGAAGCAACATGCCGTATGGTGATTGAGTCTCATGAGGTACAACATAACTCTACTACTAGCAAAACTTCTTTTATAAATGAATTGCAAGAGGAAAATGAGGAATTATTTAATGACTATGAGGAAGTATTTAGAAAATTAAAATTAACTGTGAAAGAAAAACGCTCTTTTCAAAAGGAACTTTCTAAAGCACTTCACAAAAATAATGAACTTGAAATTGAAATAAAGAGACTTGTCACTCTACATGAGAATGCTGAACCATGTAAAGATTGTGAAAACCTCACACTTAAGGTTGTCTCTTTGAGTGAAGAAGTCTCAGAACTTCAACAAAAGTCATTAAATGTTACAAAACTCAAAAAGAGTGGTAATGATTTGAATGAGATGTTGAATCATCAAAAAGTGTCCCAAGATAAGGAAGGTCTTGGACTTGCAAACAACGTGAAAACCACTTCCAAAAGTATAGCTCTCTAAATTTTGAGAATGTAAACGGAAATAAAACTCTCAAATCCTCCGAATCTAACGCATTGTTGACGCGTCAACGCGCCAGAAGCGTGACAGGACTTTGAGAAAAAGAGGAGTTCAAACTAAAAGTTTTATCAAGTCTATCAATACTCAAGTTCCTCTTGCAAACACTCGACATAATCAAAGACCCATTGTATGGAGTGAAACCACAAAACCATATTACAACCCGGTTTCATACAATGGTCTAAAATATACTCACGCTAGAGTTGACCAAAGACCTCTCTTACCTACCCCAAACATGAGACCATATTCTATAGATCAAAGACATGTAAGACCCTACTTTCAAAACAAAACATATTTTCAAAACAATCCTTGGTCTACCCTTTCAAAATATGGAATTGAACAATTGTATTTATTCCTTCAAGACCCAAGAGTTTTCAACTTGGGCTTTTTATGTGCAAACCATGTCGGACCCAAGAAACAATGGGTACCAAAAGTTTGAGATGCACTTCAAATGTTAGGTATGCTCTAAGGAGAAGCCACTTTCAAGATCTCAACCTAGTAAAGATGTTGACGTTAAGCATACCATACTTGAAATCATCTATAAGGAAAAGGATACAAAACTAGGTAATGTGTCTTGCAACCTCAGTGTTAATCTTGCATCCATTGTAGATAATTCCAATGTTTGGCATAGGAGATTAGGTCATGCTAACATGTGATTAATTCACAACATTGCATCTAAGGAATTAGTTAGGAAATTACCTTAAGAAAAATTTGATAATCATTTTTGTGATGCATGTAAAGTAGGTAAGCAAGTCCATGCAAGTCATAAGCTTATAAACATGATTTCTACATCAAGAGTTTTAGAACTATTACATATGGACTTGTTTGGACCATCCACTATTCAAAGTTATGGTGGAAACTTCTACACTTTAGTAATAGTGGATGACTACTCAAGATTCACTTGGACACTATTTCTAAAAACTAAAAATGAAGCATTTAATAAATTCAAAGCCTTAGGGAAAAAAACCTACTTGGATGTTCAATTGTCTCAATTCGAACGGATCATGGTAGAGAATTTGATAATGAAATTCAATTTGGAGTCTTTTGTGATAAACATGGAATATCTCATAATGTTTCGGCTCCTCGCACTCCTCAATCTAACGGGGTAGTTGAAAGGAAGAACCGGATGTTACAAGAGATGAGTCGCACTATGTTAAATGAACAATCTATACCGCAAAAGTTTTGGTGTCATGCCGTACAAACCGCATCCTACATACTTAATAGGGTCTTGATTACAAAAATCATTAATAAAACACCTTTTGAGATTCTTAGAGGTAAAAGACCATCCCTAGAATACTTTAGAGTTTTTGGTTGTAAATGCTTAATCTCCAACTCATTAGAAAACTCTAACAAATACTAGTAATTACAATGGGATGTTTCTAGGATATTCACTAACATCAAAGGCTTACATTGTGCTTAACAGGGAAACTTTAAAAGTTGAAGAATCGTATAATGTAACCTTTGACGAAACTCTTCTAAAATCTAGAACATTGCCTTTAATTGATGATGACATCGTAGAAGAAGATGCATGTCAAAATCAGATAGAATTGTCTAATAATGATCTAGAGGAAGTACTACCTAGAGTGGAAAATATTAAGGAAGTTAGAGATCACCCCATAGATCAAGTCATAGGAAAATTAGATGAAAGAGCCCTTAGGTCACACGCTCAAGACAAAAGCAATGACTTTGCATTTGTATCAGCCATAGAACCTAAAAATATTAAGGAGGCCATAAAAGATGAAAATTGGGTCATGGCAATGCAAGAAGAACTAGATCAATTTTTAAGAAATGATGTATGGATTTTAGTTCCATATCCTAGTAGTTACACTATTATAGGAACGAAGTGGGTCTTTAAAAATAAACTTGATGAAAATGGTGTAGTATGTAGGAACAAGGCTAGGTTAGTAGCACAAGGTTATAACCAACAAGAAGGTATTGATTATGATGAAACATACGTACCCGTTGCACGATTAGAATCTATACGAATTTTGCTTGCTTATGCTTGTAGTCATAATTTTAAACTTTTTCAAATGGATGTGAAAAGTGCATTTTTAAATGGAGTCATCGAAAAGGAAGTGTATGTTGCACAACCTCTCGGTTTTATTGATTTTCAAAAACCCAATCATGTTTATAAGCTCAAAAAGGCCTTGTATGGACTTAAACAAGCTCCTAAAGCTTGGTATGATAGGTTGCAATTTTTTCTCTTGCTTAATGAGTATAAAATGGGTATGGTAGATAATACTTTGTTCACTACAACAAAAGAAAAACATCTTATTATTATTAAAATCTATGTAGATGATATCATTTTTGGTTCAACATGCCAATCGCTTTGCGATGAATTTGCAAACTTAATGCATAATTAATTCGAAATGAGCATGATGGGTGAACTTAGTTTCTTTCTAGGATTACAAATCAAGCAATTAAGTGATGGGATATTTTTCAATCAATCGAAGTATATTGGTGAAATGCTTAAGAAGTTTGGCTTGGAAAATTCTAAGGCTACAAAAACCCGTATCTCTAGAAAAAGAGTTCTCACCCTAGACAAAGACAACAAATCCGTTGATAGTACTAAGTATAGGGGCATGATAGGAAGTTTGCTCTACCTAACGGCAAGTAGGCCTGATATAATGTTCAGTGTTTGCCTTTGCGCTAGGTTTCAAGAAAATCCTAAAATTTCCCACTTAGAGGCCGTTAAAATAATATTTAGATATATTAAGGGAACTCAAAATCTAGGTCTTTGGTATCCAAAGGATTCGGAGGTAAAAGTATTGGTTTATGCCAACTCGGATCATGCGGGAGATATAGTTGATATAAAAAGCACTAGTGGAATATGCATATTTGTAGGTGCTTGTTTAACATCATGGTTCTCTAAGAAACAAACTTCCTTCGCCAACTCCATAACGGAATCCGATTATGTTGCGGCCAGAAGGGCTTGCCAACAAGCGTTATGGATGAAGCAAGCGTTTGTTGATTATGATGTCATGTTAAATGAAGTACCTATACTATGTGACGATACGTGCTCTATCAATCTAAATTCAAGCCCAATTGATTACCCTCCCACGAAACACATTGAAATTAGACATCACTTTCTAAAAGACAACATCACTAAGAACCATATCACCATAGAGAAAATTCCTTGTGATGACAACATCTCTAAGATCCTAGCTAAACCCTTAGATAAAGATCAATTCAATTATTTAAGATTAGGATTAGGAATGAGATTACTAGAAGATGATGAGGATGTAAATGGTAAATAGGAAATAATGGAAGAATCTTGAGTACAAATTTTTAATAATGATCCACCAACTCATACTTGTCACCAATAACCATACAACCTTTTATATTAACCTTTGGATATTAACCTTATAACCTTCCATTCATCCTCTTTAAAATCTCCAAAGATATTTCATAAAACACATAACATCCTCCACCATACCTTAGAAAATAACTCTCACAATAGGAATCATGTCTTTTTCGGAAGGGTCCGTTAACAATAATCAAGGAAATCAAAACCCGGAGAGCTCTAAGAGATTGAAAAGGTCATTCATAGATATGATGAAAAAGGAAGGTGATGATAGGATTAAGTTTGAGTATGAGTTAAGGACATTTGCGGGTAGTGAAATGTGGGACTTAATTAAGGAACCATTAAGTCCAAGGTTTTGTGAAGATGAGTACTCCATTTGTTGTGAAAACACCGCACACATGGTCAATGCTCTCAAAGAATCAAGGATTGAGTTTAGGGTGATGCTCTTATCCATCCATGAAGGAATCATGGAATTGCTAACCACTATGTCCAAGATGAATAGGAAGTTGGAAGATGATAAGGTGAAAGGGAAAGGGAAGATGGTGAAAGAAGAGTTCAACCTAGGCATAAACCTAGGAATCTAGACATCACACTTTTATGTTGCCATTAAGTACTAGTATAGTGCTTTTAGATAAAGTACTAGGATAGTTCTTGTGTAATAAAATGTGTAGCATATTTTGTTCATGTATGCTTGGAATGAAATGCAATCTTTTGGAACTTATATAATTTGTCATATTATTGTGGACTAACCCATGTTGCAAGAATCCAAATGGTAATCTAACCCATTTTTGGAACTTTCACATGTGAGGATTTCTTGTTTGTTGCATGTTGTGATTTCTATGTATAGCTAGGCCACTGCAAAGGTGAGGCTCGTGACCCATGGATCCCCGCCTTGAAACAAGGGGGAGCAAAGATCTAGGGGGAGCTATGTTCAAGGGGGAGCACATTCGGGTGCACATACAAGCTAGCTCATTTATCCCACAGGCCCAAGTTCGAAACCTGGATTGATTGGTAGTCCCACATTTTTGGTTCGACAAAAGGGGGAGAAAGAAAGCAAGAGCGTGAAGACCATTCAAGAAATGTTAAAGGCTTCATCAAATTACAAGGCAAAGGTCAAGATACAAGCTACACCAAAGGCGTGCTTTGTCTTTGCTAAGTTATGTAATTTTATTTGCTTTTGGTTTTTATTTGTCATCATCAAAAAGGGGGAGATTGTTGAGGCAATATGATCAAGATCTCTTCATGTTTTAATGATGACAAATAAACCATCGAAACACATAAAATAACAAACGTTAGCTTAAAATCGCCGGAGCCCATATATGCTCCTGGCGCGCTGCCCGCGCGTCAACGCGCGGGTGACGCGCCAGGACACTGTATGGTTCCGGGCGAATTTTGAAAGTCGGCTTTCCCCTTGCCTGACAAATGTGAATCTTTCAATACAGGTATGAATATGTTATGTGCTTAATTGAGAACACTCGAAACAAGTTTTGAGACTTGAGAGATCCTACTTTTAAAACACCCATTTATGGGAAAACACTAACTCATGTTTTCTAACTATAGCCTCTAGCCATGGCTTTTCTAAACTTAGGGAGCTTATATACTTCACGTAACATCATGTGGAAGCATCCATAGCTCATATCCCGTGCTTATGTCTTCTCTAATCACGTAACGAGTTTACTCCCTTATTTGTCAAACTAAGTCAAAGGTCACTTTGTGTAAACACATCATTTCCCACTTGGTTTATGCTTTACAATCAAGGCAAAGCACTTAACTTGTTTGAACCAAGGTATTAGTTGAGAACATCGAGTCGTGAAAAGTCACGAGATATTAAACTATGGATTCTCGACGTTGTGTTACTTGAACTTATAAGTAACTTATGAATTTCTCAACTCATAATCCTAATTGTCTAAAAACTTTCATCTTAATGACAATTAGATTATGTCTTAATCCTCTTCTTAATCTCATTTCTACAAAGGACCAATACCACCATATCCAAATCATATATTCTCTTACATATTCCCTTACACAATCCAACTCATTCCTTACATACTCTACATCTCAACCATTCATTCCCTTACAACGCATCTCAACCCTCCATATTCAGCACATGGGAATTATTTGAATTTCAAAAGAGGCTCCATCTAATCCAAGCCATCCAATTCAAACTAGAACACATCTCAACCATCCATCTACTCTCCTCTCTATTCCATCACATATGTTTATTCCAAGCCATCCATTTCAAACCAAAACTATCTCAACCATTGATTCACCCTCTCCCCCTAAGCAAAGCATATTCCTTTGGAATATCCCTTCTTAATCCAAAAATAAGGCTCCTTTGATCCTAGCTATCCATTTCAAATCAACACATCTCAACCATCCATATTCAACACATGCCAAATAATTTGAAAACCAAAGGAGGCTCCCTTTGATATCCACCATCCAATTCAAACCATCTCATCTCAACCCTCCATCTCATTCTTCCCCCCAAGCAATGTAATATACCTTGGCATATTCTTTCTCTCTTTTCTATGCCATGTGAGGAATAACACTTCTATCCCTTCCAAATTACCCTATTTACACTTTCTAGCTTTGGTATTTGGTTTTCTTATAAACACTTCACAAAACATTTTCTAATTGGCTATTTGAGTTGGTAAACCTTAGAATAATTAATGTTAAGGTTTAGTATTAAGTACAATTGGGGGTTTAGCAAGGATAGGTATTTATAAGATCCAAACACCCAACACTCGGGAAAAGTTTACAGAAGCCTGGCACACTGCCTGCGCGCTGACGCGCGGGTGACGCCCCGGCCTCGGTAAAATTTCCCAAGTTTGGGTTCTTGGCCTATAAATACCACCCTTACCTCTTGTATTCCTCACCTCTTGCAATTATTCTTTATCTCTACATTCTTTCTCTCTAAACACTCTCAAATCTCTCTATCTCTAATCTTGTGTTCTTGATTCTCACCATAACATCTTTGAAAGAACACATCTACTTGCAAGGGAAGAATCGCAAGAACCTAATCCACTCTTGTGATTGTGTCGAGGGTCTTCTTATCTATACCCTTTCTACTAGAATCGAGTCTCTAGGTTAGGTTAGGACTTGATTGAACAAAAAATCTCTTATTCATTTAATTGTTTGTAAGGGAAGTCTTGTGTCTTGGTGACCAAGCCTAGATCATTGGGGATCTAGTTGGGGTTTGATACTTCCGATGGGAAGTCTTGGTGACCCTTAGGTGAAATCGAATCACAAGATTCTTTTGGGTGGTTTCCGATGGCGGAATACCGTTGGGGAGTAACTCCTTCTTTGTGAGCATTGATATTGGTGAATATCGGTGGAGTGAATGGTAACAGTTTATAGTCCACCAAAAGGATTATACTAGTGAATAGTATCGGAGTTGCGGATTCGCAACTAGACGTACGGATGGTATAAAGCCCCCATCCCGAACCAGTATATATCGTTGTGTTCTTACTTGCTTTATATACTTTGGTTGCGTTAGTGGTTGTTGGATTATTGTACAACCACTTGATGTTCTCTTTGGCTTAAAGTTTTTAAACATCTGAAAAGCCGAAGAAGCTGTATTCACCCCCCTCTACAGTTCTACAAATTTTATTTTTTTAATTTTGACTAGATGTTAGACTATGCTTTAACTTTTGGACAATTTAAGGAATTTGCTCATTATTTGATTGTGCAAAAACCATACATAAAGAGACTATGACTTAAGAATTTTTGTTGGAAATTACTTTATTTGACAGTAGTTCATGACTTTATGCATTAAGCATGTATTTAAGCATGTGTTGTAAACTTAAATAGCACTACTACTCCACTAATATCAAAGATTCCCCAAAGGAAAATACGCTAGACTAAAATGCCAAAATAACCTCTTATGATTTTTGCTTTCCTACAAGGCTACGATGAAGTCCTACATTTTATATTTTACCAGAACTAGAGAAGTAACTCAAATTGTTTTCTATTAGGTGACCAACTGTTGTTATTAGATTAGTATTAATGGTGACGGTTTTAAAATCTCTAATTTAACGTTACATCATCTTCTTTCCTCTTACTTTCCAACCCCCATTATTCTCAAGAGTAGTCACCTTTCTCACATTTTCCTTACATCTCACTTAAATACACATATCTTTTGATTAAATACACGTACACGTGCGTGCACATAATCACACATTTTACTTCTACTGGTAGTATGCACCACCCTTAACCTTAAAATATTACATACTACGCATGATTGTGTCGCGTGTAAAGAGGTGGTGCTGCATAACATGTCACACATGGTTGTGGCTACCACTACGTCGGGCCTTATATGATAATTGGAAATATGAGTTGTAAATAATAAGAGTAATCTGCAAAATACATCTTTGTGGTTTGTCAGTTTTTATACTAAACATCTCTGTCAGAAACTTTTGGCACTAATCATCCCTCAGTTACTAAAAGTTAACACAATACATTTCTAAGGCTAATGATGTAATTTTTTTCCATTATATTCGTTATCCACCAAAAGTCAAATATACATCTTGATATAATTACTCCAAAATACCCTTTAATTCATTTTATTTTCTTTCTCATAACATCTACTACCCATGATCATCATCATCTTCTTATCAATATGTAAATCACTCACCCTAAAATCACTTTTAGTTGCCATAAAATACTTAAACCCATACAAAATGCCTATACCTATGTCATAAAATCACTCCCAACCATCAACAAATTTCTAGTGGTAGGATTCGTGACCACCACCATTCGCTACCTCCACCACTATTCTCTACCATCCGTCACTAGAAATTTTCTGAGAAAAGATGATGATGGGTAATGATGCTGGTGAGAAGAAGATGAAATTAATAAAAGGGTGTTTGGGAGTAATTTTATCAAGAAGCGTGTTTGACTATTATTGGATAATGGAGAAAAAATTACAACGTAATTTCCTAAGGTGTGTAACTTTTACAGGATGATTATTGCTAATTTTTTTTGACATGGATGTTTAATATGAATTTGACAAGCCATAGTTGTAAAAATCGTGATCCTGATTGTAGGATCGTATAATCCTACGATCTTACACACATAAAATAATCAGGATCTCAACAAAATCGTAATTCAAGTAGGATCGTATCATGATCGTAGGATCACACGTAAGATCGGATCGTAGGATTGCTTAGGATCGCATATTATTATTTTTATTATTTTTGGCAATATTAACTTATTAAGCATAAGCCCATTTCTTAAAGCCTAATGACTAAGAATTCTTCATGAAAGCTATTATTTTGGTATTGCTAATTGATTGTATTTTGCAAGATTAGTGAGTGTCAAATCATTATGCTTTTATGGACTATTTAGAAATACTTTAGATGTGTCTTCTTGGGCTAATTATGAAAAACGATTTCGTGCTTTATAACATGTCAGAAGCTTGTTTTTGAAGTAAACCATCTAGATACTTGACCCAATTTTGTTCACAATTTATTTTAGAGTTAACTACATAAATGGTTCCTGTGGTTTGTTGGAAATTACGGATTCAATTCATTTTTTATTTTTCTATCAGATCCGATCCCTATGGTTTAAATGTCTCGGATTCAGTTTATTTTGACATGAAATGACCAAAATACCCCCGCCTAAAATATAAATATAATGTTGAAGGTAGGGGTATTTTGGTCATTTCACACAACTTATTAGACAAATTGGAATGAATATGAGACATTTTGAAATAACATGGAACGGATCTGATACAAAAATAAAAAATAGACTGAATCTGTAATTTCTAACAAATGATAGGGACCATTTATGTAGTTAACTCTTTATTTTATGTTATATATAAAAACATGAACTATATGTTAAAAATTTTAGTAAAATTATAAAAATATCATAATCTAATTTATTTGGCCATAAATAAAAAAATTATCATTTTTCCCTCTATTATAAATTATGTCGCTTCATTTTCAGATACAATCCATTTATCTATATTAAATAACAAAAAAATCACTTAATCACGTACCAATAAATTAACATTATCTTTTTGCATTAATTTAAATGTTACCACGAAAAACTTATAATAAAAAACATTGAAACAAGAAATTGGGGCACGTATTTAATAACCTTGTGCAAGTATGCATTGAAATATACTCCATCAGTCCTATAATTATAGTCCACTGTTGACCTTTTAAGTCTTTGTTTTTTAACTTTGACCTTATATATTTTTATTTGTATTGTATAATATTTGATAATAATTATACCAATGAAAAATACATTTAAAACTCAATCCATTCATATATTTTGCATCAAGTAATCACAAATAAGAATATTTAGAGTCAAAGTTGAAAACTAAAAAAATTAAAAGTTAACATTGGACTATAATTACGAGACAGAGGAAGTATCTAATATTCTACTAGTATGATACTTGAAAATATAACTTTTTATGTTATAATCATTTTAAATTCGTTTATCATATGAAAGATTATATAGAAATATAAAACTACAACCTCTATACAAAAATATATACATTTTCATAGAATCTTACGATCCTGATCCGATCTTATAATTACGATCTTGTAAAGACGAAAATAATCCTAAATAAGATCTCGATCCTGACAACGTGAAAAACCACGAGTATGTATAATAATTAAGAATCAATTTTAATGAAGCAATGGAAGATTGCATATTTAGCACATAGAAAAGTCGCAAGTAGCTCCAAAAAAAGCACAACTTTAACTCTATGGTATCCTAGAATTCAGCCAATGCCATCTCCTTGTATTTACTCTTTTCATGCCTCAATCACCCACCAATCAATAAGCTGACCTAACTCTGCCTTTGATATTCTTCCCCAATATAGTATATTTCCAATTCTACCCTTTTTCTAAAGGGGTGATTTGTAGTACCCTGGCCTCTTCCTTTTTCTCCTTTTGTTTCACAAAGAATAATTCTTTGACTACACATTCTTATTCTTTTATGAGTTTATCAGCTTTTGGGCTCATCTAGTAACTCAAAAAGCAACATAAAGCTTATTCAATTGTTAGAGATTATAAAAAGTTATAATAATACATACCATCTTAAATAAGATAAGAACATTATTTAAGAGATATACGTTTCTACATGTTTTAAAGGGATGCTTGTCATGTTCTTCTTGAAGTACATATAATAAGATGGAGTAGTAATCCATGGAGTTTTTTTTTTTTTTTTCCTCCCCTAAACATGAAGAGAATAATTTTGAAACATAATAATCTAACATCATTTGCAACATATTAAAAGTTTGGCTTGCTCGAGTGTTCGTAGTAACTAGCTAATGAATGGCACATATTGTTCTTGGATCAGAATGTGCGGGTTGGTCAGCGTTGCCGGTATTAAGGCTATGCAAGAGAATGACGTAATTTCATTAGGAGTGTATATATATATATATATATATATATATATATATATATATATATATATATATATATATATATATATATATATATGATCTTCAATTCTTTGAATTTTTATTGAGATGCATGTATTCGAAAAGAAGAGGAAGAAGAGATTCCTAACTTGGTTACGGAACAAAGTGTCCAAGCAATTGATAGTGAAGTTTGTCTCCTTAGGTCAAGTGTAGTGTCACAATCTACAAGAGCTTTTTTAATTACTTTAATCTTTTTTAAAGGTTTATAGGATTCATAAATGGATTTTGTGTTTTACTATGAATAGTATCCCTTACATTTCTTTCTTTAGAATGTTTGTCTATAAGTGGTAAACTTTTGCTAATTCACATGAATACTCACTAGCTACATAGTACATACATACACAAAGTGTCAAGCAATTCATAGGGTCCATATACTGTTTTGATTGCTTTTGGCAATTTAGGTTCCTTTGATTGTTTCCATATAAGCTTTATAACAAACACACGCATATGATATAATCATGGATAATGATAGTTCACTACAAAAAAGTTGACTTCTAGTGACACATAGAAAAAGTGTCACCAAATAAGTGTCACTAATTAAAAAGAGTCACTAAAATGTCCTCAAAAATATAAAAGAAGTGTCATTAAAATTTTATGTGTTTCTCCCGCACTTAAAAAGGTGTAGATAGAACTATCGTATGTAAAAGTCTATTTATAGTGACACAAAAAATGCGAGTACGTATTTTTTGCCTTTCGTGACACATTTTGTTTATAGAAAGTGTCATTAAATCCAAAAAATTTAGATTTTTTGCCCACATTTTCTAAAAAGTGTCACTAAAAGGTTTGGATCAGTGACATTTCTTTGTGTCATCAAAATCTCTGTCACTAATATATCTATTTTCTTGTAATGGTTGTGGTCACCCTCATCTCATGTTTTGATTTTTGATACTTAATTTTGAGTTTGTTAGTGCATTTTGTTATACCAATAAACTCAAAATTAAAAGGGTAAAACTCTGACTTTCAACATCTGATGCCTTTTTTCCAAGACACGGTCCCATACAATATCCAGTTGTCAAATTGACTATTTAACACAGATTGAGATTGAACCCATATATACTGTTTTCTCGACATGACCCTCTTTTACCAGATCACATCGTGTTTGCGCTAGCTAGATAGGAATACATGTATTTGTTTTTTTTGATACAGTATAAAAATCATTGCATATTCTTTTTGTTATATATAACACGTATTTGTATTTTTATGTCTCATCTATACTTGTGTAAAACATGAGAAAGCCCTTTTTTGTCCACAGTGGAAGATGACGAAAACAAATAGTGTATTTTGCCCGAAAAGTCATACTTAAAAACTACAGTAATATACTTAAATATTAATATACTTAAAAACTAATGATGATATTTCATTACTTATCATATAAACTCTACAAATATCGATAGAAATACATGTATCCAGTATGCAAATGTAAGTTGATGATCAAATAAAAATAAGAACTAGAAAGGTAACATGCATGATCATTAAATGTGATATGGTCATGTTAATTTACACAAGTTAATGACCTTTCAAGACCAGATCACATTTGAAAGACAATCTCAATGTCTCATACATGTATTTCATTTTTGCACGTTTAGTTTGGAGATATAAGAACAACATCAAGTTAAGCTCGATCAGAATAAATCCGGGAGAAGCGCAATCTAGAGATGAATATCACATATGTTGAATAATGTATCATAGAAATAGATAGGTTAAACTTGTAACCTAAATTCATCCTTGTTTGTTACTTTGTAATTGTTTCTTTTTCGTTCTAGCTAGCTTATTGTTAGCTGAAACTGTAAGAGTGAATTATTTCTCATAATTGTATAATAGTTCAAGTGACAGTATAAATATATGATAGATACCAAACAAGCTAAGACCAATACAAACAAAGCCTCCTAATCTCCCTATATATGTGTACGTCTACATGTATGTGTACATGTACATTTTAAACATGTATATTAACATTGTCGATTATCATGTTTCTACACTAAAAATGCATGTATGTGTTGATTAAGTATTGTTTTTTTATGAAAAGCAAAAAAGAGAAAGATGAAAGAAAAGTGGTAAAATAATGTACAAGCATGGAAAGCACACTGGAAGCAGCTGACAGTTGTACTTTGACACAAATATAGATAGCATGGTAAGTGGGAGTATACCCTTGGGAAGTAGTTAAAGGCTTCAGTTGCTGGTGAACACTTTTTTCATCCTTCATGAACTCAGTTTCATTTGCTTCTGTGGGTACAATCACTGATTGCAGGCAGATGTTGACTCTACATAACTTTTTACTCATTTTTTTCTCATCTTCTTTTCAGAATTTAATGTCTTAGTATTAAAACTCTGGTTCTTATGTTCTTCATTTTCAATTCTTCATATCCTTTTTCACCCGAAAATTTATTACCGGCCACCATTATATTTTAGGTTCTCTTACATGATTAAATGTTTATTCACTTTTTTTTTTTTTTTTTTTTTTTTCGAACGGCTAATTTTTTTCACTGAAGTGAATGTCTACAATATGGCTAAGATTTGATCACTTAAATCACACTAGCTAAATAATTGAAACTATAAACTGAACTATATCACGTTACTACTGTCATCACTGCCACGAAACAAACGCCAAAAAAGCTCATAAGTAAAAATGAAAAACTATCAATACTAAATTTATTATTGAACTACATTTTTTCAAATCCATCACCAGTTTAGGCATTTGGATTCTCAAACCAACCGAACTGATCAACGTCGAAATATGAACAACAGTTAGTTCGAGTTTGTAACGAAATCAAGTTTGCAATTATACTAATACAGTTAATAACAATAGAACACGTTCAAAATAAGCTCGCTTCTTGAAATATGAGCTGAATGAAAAGGATCAAGAAAATGACTGATTCAAATCGTTTAGCTCTATTTTCAAGTTCGAGATAGCTAGTACTATATTGAAGTACTTTCTTCTCAAAACTAAGTTTGAGAAAACATTTGGTCCCAAATTAATTAATCAAGATTATGTTACATTCGAAAACTTTATCTACAAACATGCACATTAATTTATTAAGAAATATTATTGTTAGATTTCATGACTAATTATTTAAGGTACTTTAGCAACACAATCATATTGTACTAAATAATAAAAATTAATTGGGTAGCAGTTCTATATAATATTACCTCTAAAGAAAACTTGTAAACGAAAACATTACAAATGCAAATCAAGACTAACTGGATCTTGGACTTGAACTTGAACACTCGGCTTTGAATCATACATAAAACCTGAACTCATCGGGATTCTTGATGCTCGTAACGCGTCATTTGATGACACCAACGCCGACGTGTTGATCATATTGTCACGGTTGAATGTTTCATTTTGGGCACTTGGGTATCTCCATAAACCCAATGGACTACCAGTAATAGGTGTTTGATGAGAAGTATAAGAAGTGTTCCCACCATAAAACCTATGATTATAGTTTGTGAGAGTTGAAGTGTTTGCGTTGTGGTAATAAGGTGGTGGGGTGTTGGTTGCGAAACGATGGTAGTTCATAAGGCCATACATTTGTGCCTCAGAGAAGGTACCATGGACCATGGTAGATTGTAGATGAGCTCGTTTAGCATGTTGTCTTTCGCGTTTATGCGCGTTCTGATGACCACCTAAAGCTTGTGATGTAGGAAAGTTTCTGCAACAATATTGGCACTCAAATTTTCGGCTACTTTCATTATTTGTGGTTTCTTTGGTTTCTTGATCATGGGTAGGTTGTGTAGTGTCATTAGTATCGAATTCATCGGTTATCATTGAGGAATCACCATTACCACCACCTACACCAAATTCTTTACCAAATAATCTAATGCCTTTTTCTTTGAGGGGTGAGGGACGGATAAAAGGAAGTTGAGAGAACGATTCGACGTTCATGAAGTCATGAGTCTCTCGGTCGGTTTTCTCCATGCGGCCGAGCTCGAGGGCGGTTAATGGCGAAGGAGGAGTAGGAGGAGGGGAGAACTAGATCGAAAAGTGGATTATATGTTTTACATGTGTGTGGGAGGCAAGGGGACCTATAAAGAAGAAATGAAAGTGGTTAAAGTATGGTAAGGGGAATTAGAAGTTGTTTCATTATTGATGTGCACGTTTATAGAAAGTAATTCATGTAAATTAATCATTAAATCAAACAAACAACCCCCACGGTTGCCACATATAAAATGTACCCTCATCACTAATTGAGGAGCTTTGGTTCTAATAATGATGATGTGAATTAATAGTTCAAAGAATGTTTAGTTATAATAAATTGTGAACATGTCATATTGTAATGGACAAATAATGTTTGAATTCTAGCGAATCATAAGTAGTGATGTGTTTTGTAAACATGAACGAGTTTTCGTCCTTTTAACCATATGAACTGATACGAACAAATGTTTGGTTCCTAAACTGAATAAATGTTTATTTCGCTCTTTTCGGTTTGTTAATTTTCTTAAGGTTGTATGCATACACACAAACATTGGTCTATAAGTATTTACCTTTTAAGAAACTTGTGCTCTTGTAAAACCTAAGAATGCACACTTGTGTAAATTCAGTTTCTGCATGCATTTTTCGAAACTATCTTTTAACTGGTTTTAATTAACTTGGACATTAGAAAGTCTACATTTGTTAAAAACAACATGCACCGTGCATTGTTGTTTATAAGTTAAAATGCACAAATGAAACTCAGTCTTACGTATGAACATAATGCATCACCACCTAAACGGTTGGAGCGACGATTTTAGACATGACCTGAAATACGACTCAAACCATACACGAAAATAAGTAGGTTATGGTTTGGTCTAAACATGTTCCTGGTCGTATTTTAGTCAACCCATTTAACTGGTTTATTAAACATGCCATGTTCGGGTTTATAATGTGTTAACAGGACGACCAACCCACTCGTTTAAGATTCTTTTTTGTTTTCAAAATACGAGGTTATACCTGTTAAACGGGTTGACCCATTAACCCGTTGAACATGTGTAAAAACTAATTAATCAAGCAACCAAACACACATATTTGCACTCAGCCAATCTCTCACGTGCTTATTTTATATACTAATAGAATCAGTTGTATCGTCTCCAAACGAGTGCAATACTACATACAAAAGAAAGGTATTATTCTCAAACGAGTGTAACAGAGAAAAGTACAATAATCACTCTACAAAGATCCTCACTACAACACTCAAATATAGTTTAGATCAAGATGATCTAAACTGTACAAATTTTGGAGAGAGAGAGAGAGAGAGAGAGAGAGAGAGAGAGAGAGAGAGAGATGTATGATTTATGGATGAGTTATGAGCTTATATATCATCAACTTACACTTTAGTCCATGCAATATACAACTTGACAAAACAAGCCAAACTATACTAAACTGTTAGAAATAGTGCAGGATAAGTCCTTGCACTTTATTTGAGCCATAAGATTGTAATATAATACATATTTTCAACACCCCCTCTCAAGCTTATGGCTTAAACATGTCAATCAAGCCCAACTTATCACAAAATAACTTGTGCTGAGCTATACTCATCCCCTTACCAAACACATCTGCAATGTTATTTGCAGAACCAATTTTTAAAGTTTTTATAACCCTTCAAGAAACTTTTTCTCTTACTAAATGAAAATCAATTCAAAATAAAACTAGATTGCTGCAACTTGAATGGCAGAACTGCAATCACAGTATAGAGTTGCAGGTAACAAACAATCAACTTCTAAGTCTTTTAGAATTTTTGTAATCCAAATAAGTTCATAGGTTGTAGATGCTAAGCATCTTGCTAAGCATCTATACTCAGCCTCAGCTGAAGACCTAGAAATATTGGTCCTTTTTTTATTTATTTATTATTTTTTTTAACATGAAATCAAATTGTTACAAAAATAGACACAGAAAACAAAAATAGACACAGAAACCTGATACAGATTTCCTGAAAACAGGACACTCAGCCTAGTTTGCATCTAAAAAAGTATACAAACTGAGATGATCACATTTGTTAAACTGAATGCTTATTCCTAAGGCTTGTTTCAAATACCTTAGCACCCTTAATGCAACAATGAAATGAAATTGAAGATGACCATGCATATGCTGGCTTAAATAATGAACTTCATATGAAATATCAGATCTAGTAACATACATGCATATAAGTTTACCCACCAATTTTTGATATTTTGTCATACTTGGGAAATACTTATCTTTTTCAGACTCTTTATAACTAAGAACAACATTTTGCTACATTGGAGTAGTAGCAGGCTTACAAGCCATTAACCCATAGTCACACAGAAGTTCAAGATAATACTTTCTTTGAGAAAGACAAATACCACTTTTATTTTTCAAAACCTCAATTCTCAAAAATATTTTAGAAGACCAAGATCTTTGATCATGAATTTGGAACTTAAAACTTTTTGAACTTATCAATTTCATTGACATTATTACAGGTGATGACAATGTCATCATCATACACAAGCAAATTAATAAACAACCCATTTTTACTTTTAATATAAAGAGAATAGTAATTTTTGCTTTGAACAAAACCGTTTTCTACCAAAGCAGTGGTAAGTTTCTCATTCCACTGCCTTGGAGCTTGTTTTAACCCATAGAGAGATTTAACCAACCTGCATACATTGGTTTCATTTTTATCATAAAATCCAAGAGGTAATTCCATATAAACCTCTTCATATAATCACTATACAAGAAAACATTATTCACATCAAATTGATATAATGGCCAGTTATTATAAACAGATAGACCAATTGAACATTTAACAGTGACTATTTTAACAACTGGACTAAATGTTTCCTTATAATCTAAACCTTCCCTTTGACTATAGTCTTTAACAATAACCCTGGATTTATATCTGTCAATCTCACTAGTAGACTTATACTTAATTTTGTATATGCATATAGAACGAATAGCTTTTCTGCCTTCAGGAAGATCAGATAAAATCCAAGTGTTATTTTTGTACAAAGCCTCTATTTCTAAGTTCATAGCTTCAATCCAATTAAGATTCTAAGAAGCTTCATAATATTAATTTGGTTCAACAGACTTATTAAGAGTAATGGCAAAACAAAAAATTGACAACAAAAAGTTTAGAGATTGAGGACTACATTTTAAAAAGAAATATAGTTTAATATAACTTGACATCTCTTGAATAAAAAACAGTTTTACTATTAAGACCATACAACTTGTAACCTTTTTTGACACTAGAAAAACCAATCTAGACACACTTTTCAGACCTGAAACTAAACTTGTCATTATTATTTAAAACATTGGATTAACACAAATACCCAAAGGGCCTGATGTAAGAGAGACTATGATCCTTACCATATACTATAAAATAGGGAGAAGCACTAGACAACACTAAGGAGGATAAACTATTAATAAGAAAGACAATAGTTAACACAGATTCAAGCAACATAGACAGAGGAATCCCCGCCTAAAATATAAGACTCCTAGAAACATTCAAAAGGTGTCTATGTTTTCTCTCAGCAATCCCACTTTGACTTTTTTTCCAACCTGAGCAAATGTAAGTTAAAACTTTCAATGTAATCACCAAATTCAAATTTAGACTTAATCAGATAAACCCAAACAACTCTACTAAAATCATCTACCACATTAAGAAAATACTTGTACCCATCCTTACTTACAACTCTGTAAGGACCTAGGCATCACAATGAATCAAATCACTAACACAAGAAGACTTATGATCACATAAGGGAAAAGGTTCCTTTCTGCTTGGCCTTATGACAGATGTCACAAGGAGAAATATGACCATCACTTTTCAAACCAATTTTATCACCCAGAGCAGACAGTACTTGGTCAGCAAGATGACCAAGTCTACAATGCCACAATTCTTTAGAAACATGACAAACAAAAGTAAAATGTAGACACCAACATTAGACATACCATTTTTTATCAACATCAAACGAATAAAGGCCACCAGTTTTACTACCAGTCCCCACTAACTTGCCTATTTCAAATCCTGAATATAACACTTATGTTCATCAAAAACAACAAAATATTTGTTGTCTTTAATCATTTTACTCACAGAGAGCAGACTAATATTATACTCAGGCATAAAAAGAACATCAAATAAGACAACATCATTAGTCAACATAAGACTACCAATATCAGTTACTTTAGCCAAGTTAGCATTAGGATGGCCAATAGTTAACATCAAATTTGAAATATCAACCACATTGAACATATTTTTATTAGAATCAATCATGTTGATAAGGCGAAAAGTGTACCGCTTTTAAGGGGTCATTTAAGCCCGAATTCGTGATTATTTAATCAATTACTGCCCTAAATCGTTTCTTTTGTCATTTTAGGTACTTTTGAGAAGAAATCTGGAAAAGGAAGCATTTTGGATGTTTTTGGAGCATAAAAGTGAAGAAAACAGCAAAGTCTCAAAATCCTTGCTGGGAACAGTACCTGACGACCTCAAAACTTCACACATGACGACGTCAAGCTTGGCAAAAGAGGTTGAAGTGGAAAATACACATGACGGCCCAGAATATTTTTAGTGTAATTGACCTGACGGCGTCACCAAGGCCCTCAAGGTCAAAATGTATGTGACGGCCCAGAGCTTAATTCCTTCTTGACGGCGTCAAGATTGGATCTAGGCAATACGATTCTTAATTTGGCGGCGAGTTGACGGGGTCAGAAACTATAACGTGACGCCGTCAGGATGTATTTTATATATATATTTTTCCAATTTTTTATTGTAAAGTGTGGAACATTAGGAGAACTTTGGAGAGCTTAAACCCTAGACAAATTTTCTGTAAAAATAAGGGTTTCGACCCTTGTTCCATCCATGCTTAATTGAAGATAAGTTTTTCAATAATCATACGATATGTCTATGTGTTGTGTGATTCTATCTTATGCTTGTCTTTCTTTTAACATGTTAGGCTAGGTTTTTATTGTGTTTGCTTAGATGTAGTAAAACCTAGATGTTGATTATTAGTTGATGGTTTGTTTATAATTGTTGTTGATGATTGTATTCGATGTTATGCTTAAGAAAACTGGCAGACTTCAATTGGTAACTTGCTTGAACGTCTTAAGAAACATGATCAGAGGTGTACTACGATTTTTGGTTGTATTTAATGCATAAGTGAATTCTACTGATCCCATGTTAGGAGCTTTTAGTCGGCTCGACATAGGAGTGAAGTATGAGCTTATAGAGTTAGGGAATATTGTACACGGCCTTACAACTAGTATTAAGGAATATAACCCGTCATCCATGCAATTGTAACAAGCTGATCAACCGGTAAAAGATATCTAGGGAGTAATAAAATCTAAGTAAACACATCTTTTCTCATTATTGTTTCCGCCACATTAGTTTATTTCATTTATTTTTATTTTATTTTGATTGC
The DNA here is from genome assembly GCA_030686995.1 of Artemisia argyi. Taxonomy (NCBI): domain Eukaryota; kingdom Viridiplantae; phylum Streptophyta; class Magnoliopsida; order Asterales; family Asteraceae; genus Artemisia; species Artemisia argyi. Next base: position 39,594,014 of record CM060693.1, on the reverse strand, counting down.
ATCTTTAGTTATTTGGGTTAGTTGACTAGCAACTAATTCCGCCCACTCCTTCAAAACCCGAGATTTTACTTGCTTTTATAAAATATAAAAATACAAAAAGAATCATCCCTCACCTCTAGACCTAGTTTAGTAGGCTTTCTAATCCTAGCGAACACTATTCCTGAGTTGAACGATCAATCCCCCGGTACTTGTCACTATACTATACTACAACGATCAGGAACATTGCCTCGCGGAGATTGCAAGCTTCTCAAGATCCCTTGAGAGGTAAAACCTGTTGCGAGGGCGCAATCCCGCGTATCAAGTTTTTGGCACCGTAGCTCGGGGAATAGTTATTTTCTAGGTTAGAATTTCTTTTTATTAGGTCTACTTGCTAGATTCTTTTCTAGTAAGATTTTTATTTTTATTTTTAGGTTTCTTTAGTCTATCTCATTTCTTTGTTACTTTGTTCGTAACCATTACCATCCGACATCATGGAAGGTGGTAATATCTTTGAACCCATCAACCCACCACAACAAAACCACCCACAAAACCTACCACAACCAAACCAACCTCCTAGACCCCGAACTTTAGGAGAGTATTCCCGTCCTAGCCACCAAGGCTATCGGAACACCATTGAGCTCACTCAAGGAGCCAATGTGTCTCCCTTGCGATCCGACACCATCCGATTGGTGCAAAGCGGATGTACATTCCATGGACTTCGTTCCGAAGATCCTAATCAACATCTCAAGGATTTCCTAAAAATCATAGATTCCATAGACCTTGATGTTGCAACTAGAGAGACAGCCCGATTACGTCTATTCCAATTCTCTCTACATGACCAAGCTAGTCAATGGCTTGAACGTTTACCCGCGGGATGCATCACCTCTTGGGATGATCTCACTTCTCGTTTCCTTGCTTAATTTTTCCCACCGGGGAGAACTACCAAGCTTAGAAATGACATCTTGATGTTCCAACAATGTCAAGGTGAAACTCTATGAAGCATGGACTCCTTTTAAGGACTTACTCCAAGAAGTCCCTCATCATGGCATAGAACCTTGGCTCCAAATTCAAATCTTTTACGATAAAGTTAATTATCAAATGAGAAGGGCCATAGATTACGCTGCCAATGGTAGACTAAATAGACTTAGCGTTGATAAGTGCTAGGAAGTTATTGAGGGTTTAGCACAATACGAAGAAGAAGGATGGGAGGATCCGATGTTCTTGAAAGAAGGGAGTCTAAATTACGTAAACGCAACCCAAGAACAGTTATTAGAGAACATCGAGAAGCAGGTTAAGGAATTAATGAGGGCTGAAATGCCTGTAGCTGAAGCTGATGTGAGTCCTGATAGACATATGAGTGCAATTAGCAAATACACTTTTCCTGAACGTTCACGACAAGAGGAGTTCGAAGGGATAATGATAACTTTCATGAATAATCAGGAGAAACAGATTCAGCACTTAGAAACACGCATGGAAAGCACTAGGAATGCTTTTATGGACTTGGCTGATAAGTTTATATCAAGAATTAAGGAGAAGATTAGGGAAAAATCCACACTGAGGAAAATCGAAAAAATCTTTGAACTCCCAACCCCTTTGGTGTGTGACGGAGGGGATAATGGAAAAACTTCTCCAAGTGATTCACCTTCAATTACCCCTTACTTCCATGAGCTTCCTCAAGAAGAAAAGAACTTGCAATTTCACAACATCTTCGTTGGAAGTTTGCAAGTCACGCTGCCTAATTTGCATAAGAAACGTTCATTTAGTTTTAAACCTGGTGTGAAAAGGGTGCACCTCAAAAACACTTCAGCTTCAGAAACCTCTATGGAACAACTCCTTCCCTTACCCACTATTTACCAATATGAAGATTACGACCTAAGTGGGATTGTGACCAACCCTATTCATAACCACACCCTGGTGTACTCCACTAACGGGAATGGCTATTCATAGTTTATACCCTTAATTAGCTATTAACAAAAGTGCGGGGACTAAACTTGAAGTTGTCACAAAGTATCCATAATTCGGGCATCTGACGACGTCATAATTCACTCATGACGCCGTCACATCGCATTCTCAGTAATATTAACCTCATATCCATCATTTTTAACACATACCCCGCAAACCATATCCAATTGATACTCCACCACCGAGCTTTCAAGATCAAATCCAACATCTTCCGTAGCCGATCTCCGTGTGGTTAGTAACTTTTCTTCATCCTTATTCGTTTAATTATCCTTAGGACCCACCAATTTCGAAAAACCCCATTATCCGAAACCCTAACATTGATTCATTCCTAGAACTCGTAATGTCCTACATGAGTCAATTGCGAAAAAAAAAATTTCACACCACGAATTTTTTTGATCCCCCACCCATGTTTTCTGTCAAAAGGGGTGTTTGGCTCATGGATTTAGAGTTTGAAAATTGATTTTTCCCTCGTAATTACATGTCTAAACATCTGTTGGGTCTGACGGCGTCAATCTTTATGGTCTGACGGCGTCAGAAGGGTCTGACAGCTTGACTTCATTGAACTCTTATTCTAATCACTTCCATTCCGTTCCATCTTTTTCCAGGAAAATGAGCAAGCGTTCCCGACAACACCGAGGGAGTTCTTCAAGATCTCAACGCGAGAACTTGGGTGACACGGTTCATAGTTGGGGTGTGTTTGAGGATAATGCCTTTACGACCAAATATGCTGAATTGCTCTACCACCAGATTGACAGGGGACAGTGATTGATTGGGACTTCTTGAGAGCCCAGGGCCTCGAGAATGCTTTTCTTTAAAGGTTCCAAACTGATGCATTTACTGGTCCTCAACGGGAAAGGTTGTTCAGGGTGAGGGAACCAGTTTATAGTGAGTTGGTGCGAGAATTCTTTGCTACTTTTCATTTTGATTTGGCTGAGGCTAGAACTGATATGGGTGGTACTACCATTTACTTTAGGCTGGAGGGAGAGCTTAGGACTTGCTCGGTTACATAGTTTGGTTGGAGATTGGGATTGTATAGTCAGCATGAGGCAATTCAGGGTGGGTTTATGCAGATATTGTTGGGTGGTGAGACGATGAGGAATGAGTTGAGGTGTGCTATGTTTTGGCCGAGTATAGGGAATGGGGTGTATACCTTGACTACTGGGGCGGCCTCCATTAGGGATCTTAGGGTCAGGTTAGCCCACAGATGCATCACCTACAGTTTAGCAGGACGTCATAGCTCCACTCACCGCGTCACTGCTTCTGACCTCTTCTACCTGTACACCATTTTTTTAGAGGATGTGTATTGTAACATCCCAATCTGGGTGGCAGGTTATCTGAAGACGAGTGTAGGGGAGAGGGATGGTGATAAGATCTATGGGGGGATGTTTGTGACCCACCTGGCTCATTCTTATGGGATCCTTGTGCCGGAGATCATGGGATACTTGAGTGATTGTGGTGCATGCAGGGTGGTGAAGGCCAAGTCCCTCAAGCAAATGAGTATTGTGATGGAGTTGGGGGATGGGTCTTATGCTTGGTATGTTGTAGGGGGAGCGGCTGTTGCTGCTGCTGCTGATGATGATGATGAGGGTGTGCCCCAGCAGCAGCAGTATGGGGATTATGAGGTTGGCTCTGCGGACTACTACCGGCACATAGGTCGGGGGGATTGGCAGGCTCATCAGGGGGCTTGGATGGGTCAGATGGACACCTGGAGGGCCACTACTAACCAGAGGTTTGATTGGATGTACCATCACACGATCCACAAGATGCAGCATCTATCGACCCGTGATCACATCGAGCCTCACTTGCAGATTGACCCATTCCCCGATCGTGAGCAGGATTATCCACCCTATGGGTACGCCGGACATCTCCCTCCTGGTTATGATTACCACTTTGGTCCCCCTCCCTAGTGATGTTTTTATGGTAGTGTCATGATTTCTGAACAATTCATCTTTGGTTATATGATTTGAACAATTCGGTCTGTAATAGTGTAGGATTTGGCCTCTGTTGGCCATTGGATATTTATTACCGTTTCCTTCTATGCATTTAGGATTCTCATTATTGTGGTTGTTTTATTAGTTTAATATGTTTTATTTGTTTTGTTTGTTTGATTTTATTTGTTTCCGTATGCGTGTTTTATTTTTATTGTTGGTAAACCATGTTTCAAAGTAAATTATGAAAATGCTTTATTTTGTTTTTAACTTCGACTTAATTACATATAAAGGTATTTTGCAAAAGCTAAGTGTAAGGGAAATCCAAACTTGTTTATAAGAACGAAAATGAGCATGATTCACTACAATATTAAATGAATATGTATATTAGTATTTGTTAGAGTCAAGTGCTTGTATCGAGTCATGATGATGTTTTGCAGGATTTTCCAGGAAATAAGGCATAAGTTTTTCCACAAAATTTCCGGAAACTTAACATAAGATTTTTCCAGGAACATTCTGATGGCGTCAGGAGTTACAACCTGACGGCGTCAGGTACTAAAATTCTGAAAAATTTTGCGAGTTTTGTTTAAACCGGAGTCTTAAAGTTTTTGTTGATTCTTTAGTTTTATAAACTCCAGGAAATATGCAAACATTCATTCCTCAAGCATTATATCATCTTAATTTGTTTTCTAGGATTTTTTTTAGTATATATAGATTGTCGCCAATTTTACGCGAGATTTGCCTTGATTGTTTTCTCAGGTTTAACATGTTATATATGACAAGAAGATGATTTATATTTCTGGAGGGAAGCTTTTAAAGTTCATTTTCTTGGAGGAAGATCTAACCTTGTTGACACACTATCTACATCGAACGAATCAGGGGAGTATTTGTTTTCATTCTTTTACCTGCTTTACTTTTACATCCTTTAATTGAACATTGGGGACAATGTTCATCTTAAGTGTAAGGGGAGGGTAAATGATGATACCTTATAGGATACAATTGCACTTGAGTTTGTTTATTCGATAGTCGGTGTGTAATAAAACTAAGATAAATACTTGCTAGGGCAATTTTAGCGCTAAATTTAAATTTTTTTACAACATTTAGGAGTGAAACTTTAGCCTTAACAAGCGCCTCATGGATAGGAGTTGTATGACTAGCACAAAACCGTACCACTTAAAAAAATTTCCACCCAAATATGTGAGGTTCGCCTTTAGATTTGATAGGAAAAGCATTCATTATTAGTGCTTATGAGTGTACCGGTAGTATTTAGATTCTAGAACTTGCGTTAGTGATACATCCCGAGACCGCTAGTGAGACTACATTCGTGTGGTTAGGATTTACTACATGATAAGAGGCATTAGGATCACCCTTGTGTTTAAACACGTATCATAATTACTTGACCATTTAAGTCATATTACTTGACTAGCGAAGTCAATTAATTTTCTCACACCTTAGCGTTGTACTCATTTTTAGTACACGATACCCCTAGTACACCCCTCCGAGCCTATCTTTTCGTTTCTAACTTTAAACATCTTACTTAAAGGAAGAATTTCTTTACAATCCACCCAAATGTGCAACCAAATCGCCTTAGCCTTCCTTGTATGCACTCATCTTTAGTGCATTATTGTTACATGTTTAAACCCTTAGTTAATTATCTAATTGATTATATGGTTGCTAAGTTGATGCGTAGGGATTGCACCAGGCTTTACCCCTCGAGGGATCTCGAGAAGCTTACAACCCCCACCAGGCAGTGTACCTGATCGATGTAGTATAGTATAATGACAAGTACCGAGGGATTGATCGTTCAGCTAGGAATAGTGTCGCTAGGATTAGAAAACCTAAAGACTAGGTCTAGAGATGAGGGATGATTCTTTTTGTATTTTTATGTTTTTAGAAAAGCAATTAAAATCTCGTTTTTTGAAGGAGTTGGGTGGAATTAGTTGCTAGTCAACTAACCCAATTACTATGATGCAATCAAAATAAAATACTAAAAATGAAAATAAACAAAATTAAACTAGTGGTGTGAGCAGTATATGGGAGAATTGTGTTTACTTAGGTTTCACTACTCCCTAGATATCTTTTACAGGTTAATTACTTGTTACAGTTGCGTGGATGACGGATTGCATTCATGGGGTGGCTTACTTACTTCCCCAATCCTATAAGCGCTTACTTCACTCCTATGTCGTGCCGGCTAAGAAGCTCCTAACATGGGATCACTAGAATTTGCTCATGCATTAAATACAACCATTAAAACCTAGTATACATCGGTTCATGTTTCTTAAGACGTTCAAGCAAGTTACACACTGGAGATCTACCTATTTTCTTAAGCCTAACATTGAAATCATTCATCCATTACAACTATAAACAAGCAATCAACCTATAATTAACATCTAGGTTTCATTACATCTAAGCAAACACATGCTAGATCTAGCCTAGCATGTTGAAATCAAGACAAGCATAAGATATATTCAAACAACACATAGACATATTGAATGAATTGAAAGAGGACTTATCTTAATTGAACATGAAAGGTTTCAAGGGGTGAAAACCCTTGAAAATACTGTTACAAACGACCTAGGGTTTATTAGGTTCGACCCTAGTATTCTCCACACAAGTTCCTCCCCTAATGAATAAAAAATAGAAAAGTATTTATAGATTTTGTGAGGTGACGACGTCAAGAGCAAATTTCTAACGCCGTCATCTCGCCGCCAAAAAATTCTCGGACTGCCTAATTCTGGGTTTGACGCCGTCACGTGTACTCCTTATGCAGGCCGTCACAAAGATTATTCTTGACGCCTTCAGGTTTTCTCTGGGTCGTCATGGATTTTACTCCTGACGCCGTCACAATTACCTTCTTGACGCCGTCAGGTACTGTTCTCAGCATGGAAAATTAAGTCTTTGCCGTTTTCTTCACTTTTATGCTCCAAAAACGTCCAAAATGCTTCCTTTTCCAGAATTCACTCCCAGAGTACCTAAAATCACAAAAGGAACGATTTAGGGCAATATTTGATCAAATAAATTCAATTCCGGGCTTAAATGACCCCCTAAAAACGGTTCATTTTTTGCCTCATCATATACCCTTACATTTGAGATTTGCTTGTCCTCAAGCAAATGCGCTTTTATTCTAGTCAAAATACAAGTTAGGGGTCATTTAACACTAATATAAAAGTAATTACAACAAATAATCGTTCCACTAAAGACCAAAGACAAGCACGGAGGTCATATACTAGCACCTCACAAATAGTGTTTAGATACTCACATCACTCGGGTGTAATAAAGTATATATCACAATATGGAAATGGAAAACATCTCTCACTACCTGTCATAGCAAAACAGATTACCATAGGCTTGGGAAAGGATCAAACCTCCACCACATGGCATAAGCACCTAGGATAAACTATCAAAGAGGTATTTTTAAAGGGTTGTAACGTTAGGTGTAGGGATATGGAATACACGGTTTTGTTGGATATAGGCAGTCTTTACTGGTGGCGAGTTAACAATCTTGGTTAATTACATGTACAATATGGCGTTGCTAAGCCAAGACTAGACTCGACTTAAGCTAATAAATGAAAAATAACAAAAACATAAAATAAACATAGAATGAAACGGGATGGTAGTCCGTATATTTTTCTCTTTTCTTTTTTCTATTTTTTTTTTCTTTTTCTTGATTTTTTCGATTTTTTTTATTATTTTATTTTTGCATACACTCTTACCCTACCATCCAAAATAATACATCATAGGGAATGAAAATTCCTCTTACACTTGAATTTTTACATACTTTACAATAAACTAATCCAATGACTCGAATTAAGATAATCAAAACACTTGGAGTACTTTTAAGATTAACGTACATATGGGGGTAATATATGATGTTCTTACCCATTACTCCATAAAATAAGTACTTTACCCATGAGTCCCAATCGTCCCAAAACAATATGTACAAGGATATGACTCGACTTAGCAACCATGTAATCAATTAGATAATTAACTAAGGGTTTAAACAAATAACAATAATGCACTAAAGATGAGTGCATACACGGAAGGCTAAGGCGATTTGGGTGTACATTTAAGTAGGTTGTAAAAAATTCTTCCTTTAAGTAAGATGCTTAAAGTTAGAAATGAAAAGATAGGCTCGGAGGGGTGTACTAGGGGTTTCGTGTACTAAAAATGAGTACAACGCTAAGGTGTGGGAAAAATTAGTTGACTTAACTAGCCAAGTAATATGACATAAATGGTCAAGTAATTATGATACGGGTTTAACACAAGGGTGATCCTAATGCCTCTTATCATGTAGTAAATCCTACTACACGAATGTTGTCTCACTAGCGGTCTCGGGATGCATCACTAACGCAAGTTCTGGAATCTAAATGCTACCGGTACACTCATAAGCACTAATAGTAAATGCTTTTCCTATCAAATCTAAAGGCGAACCTCACATATTTGGGTGGAAAATTTTTCTGAATGATACGGTTTTGTGCTAGTCATACAATCTCCTATCCATGAGACGCTTGCTATGGCTAAAGTTTCACTCCTAAATGTTGTAAAAAAATTTAAATTTGGCACTAAAATTACACTAACAAGTATTTCTCATAGTTTTATTACACATCTACCATCAAACAAACAAACTCAAGCGAAAGTGTAACTGTAAGGTATCATCATTTTACCCTCCCCTTACACTTAGGATGAACATTGTCCCCAATGTTCAAGTAAAGAATGTAAAAGTGAAATAAGTAAAACAAATGAAATCAAATACTCCCCTGATTCGCTCGGTATGGATAATAAGGTGGCCAGGTTAGATCTTCCTCCAAGAAAATGAACAATCAAAGCTTCCCTTCCAGAATATAAATCATCTTCTTGTCATACATAACCTATGAAACCTGAGAAAACAAACAAGGCAACCTCGCATAAAATCGGCGGCAATCTATATATGCTAACAAATCCTAGAAAACAAAATAAGATATAATGCTTGTGGAATGATGTTTGCAGATTTCCTGGAGATTATAAAACTAAAGATTCAACAAAAACTTTAAGACTCCATTAGAAAAAACAAAACTGGTAAAATTTCCAGAATTTACACGTGACGCCGTCAAGAGTAAACTTGTGACGCCGTCAGAAGTGATCTGCAGAAATTCTTATGTTAAGTTTTCAGAAAATTTCTGGAAAAACTTCGTCCTACTTCCTGGAAAATCCTGCAAAACATCATCATGACTCGATACAAGCATTTGACTCTAACAAATACGAATATACATGTTCACTTAATATTGTGGAGAATCATGATCGAGTTTGTTTCTTAAAAACATATTTGGGGTTTCACCTTACACTTATCTTTTGCGAAATACCTTTGGATGAAGTTAAGACTAGGCCAAACAACAAAATAAAGTATTTTCATCATTTTAGTTTTGAAACATGATCTACCAACAATAAAAATAAAGCATGCATACGGAAGCAAATAACAAACAAACAAAAATAAAAATCACACAAAACATGGGTTGCCTCCTAAGAAGCGCTTTTCTTTATTTACGAGTCTTGTAGCTAGACTCAAGGTCATGGGTTACTACGTGACATGGGTGAGTTCCTCATTGAGGACATCTTTGGGATCAAACTTAGGTTTTAACTTCCTATCGGTTTTCTTAGTACGGTATGACCTTTCAAACTTCTCTCCATCCGGATCATACAAAATCTTCTTCATATGCGCCATGATCTGTCACCTTCCTTAGGTGGCTTGTCCCACTTCCATTTACAATTATCTCCCTCTCTTTTCCACTTGGTCATCTCTATATTAATAGGCATTACGCTTAAGAACTTAATCATCTTCCTAAAGACTAAGGGGTCCTCAAAAGGGTCTAGCTCTTCATCTCTAGCTATGAGTTATTCCATCGAATGTGTCTTATCGATGAAATCTTTTTCTAGATAGAATGGGCGTTGAGGTCCTATAAAGTTCCTTTCTATCCAAGGTCCATATCTAGATGGTCTCCTATTCATCTCTACCCAATGTGGTGTCGGTTTATCCTCACAATCGTAGCTATGTTTCTTAACATCATATACCGACCAAGTATCGCCCTCACCTATCGCTATCTTAGACTCTTTACAAACTATCATGGCGCTAGCGGTAGCTAAAAATCCTCTTCCTACCAACAATGGGCATGTAGTGTCACTAACCATGTCTAGGACGTGAAAATCCACTAAGATAGTTAACTTCCCTACGTGAACAACTACATCCTTAATCATTCCAACCGGGTTGGCAATACTCCCATCCGCTAGACCAATCAATACCTCCGTCTCTTCTAACTTTCCTAGCTTGAGAGTGGTGAAAAAGGATAAGGGAATCAAGTTGAGGCTTGACCCTAAATCGGCTAGTGTGTCAAAAGTTTCGGATCTTCCTATTTTACAAGGCAAAACAAATATGCCCGGATCATCAAGCTTTTTAGGCAACTTGTTTTGAATGAAGGCGGTCCCATTTTTACCTTGTTTAAACATCTCATACTTTTCTAGGAGGGCACTATAGTAGGGAGCACGGGCTAAGACATCAATAACGGGGCGTTCAAGGTGAAGCTCTTTGAATTCATCGTCAAGGTCTTGCGTAGGAGGTGTTTCAACTATGCTTTTGACCGGTTTTACATCGGGTGTTTTATTTGATTGGTCCTTATGAAGAATTTGGTTTTGCTTGAAACACGTGCTCGTTGATTTAACCGAGTAGTATTGCGGACAAGAAGTGGGTGACGAAACTGATGAGGTTAGTTTCGGGTTCTTGACCGTGTCGCTTGGGAGTGCTCCCATTTCTCGATCATTGAGAACTTTCAACAATGTGTCAATTTTGGTGGTCATCTCGCTTTGCTTTTGTTTGAAATCGGCTTCAAACTTAGATATGCGAGCTTCTTGAGATGCCATAAACTTGGACATCAATCCTTCAAGATTGTTGGTACTACCATAGTTGTTAGAAGGATTGTTGTTGAAAGTACGGTTGGAGGGTGGACCGTTTAGTTGGTAACGATTAGGCGGATTGGTAGAATTGGCTTGGTTTTGTTTCCACCTAAGGTTTGGGTGATTTTTCCAAGAGGGGTTGTAGGAATCACCATAAGGGTTTGGCTCGGGTTTGAAAGTGTACCACTTATCTCCCGCTTCGTCGGTACGCGAGGATGCGTAGTCCGCAAAAGCTGTTCCGGGGAGTTCCACACAATCACGAGTGTCATGGGGACCACTACATAATTCACATGAAGAAGTGATTTTGTTCACTTGGCTTGAAGGCTTAGGAGCTTCGTAAGATTTCATGAGAAACTTGACTTGGTCCTCAAGTTCCATGATCCTACGGTCGGGAGTGCTAGAATTGTTCGAAGGTAAAGATATTGCCTTGACCGTTTTGTTCAAATCACGGGGATCATTCCAACTTTCGTTGTCATAGAGAGCAAGATCTTCTATGAGTTCCCATGATTGTTCCGCACTTAGGTCACGTAGCTTACCACCGGCCGATTGGTCAATGGCTCGCCTTGTGGATATATCGATATGGTCATAGAAGATTTGGACTTGGAGCCAAAGATCTATGCCATGATGAGGGACTTTTTGGAGTAAGTCCTTGAATCGAGTCCATGCTTCATATAGAGTTTCATCTTGACGTTGTTGGAACATCAAGATATCATTTCTAAGCTTGGTAGTTCTTCCCGATGGGAAAAATTGAGCAAGGAAACAAGTGGTGAGATCATCCCATGAGGTGATGGACCCCACGGGTAAACGCTCAAGCCATTGACTAGCTTGATCACGTAGAGAGAATTGGAATAGGCGTAATCGGGTCGACTCTCTAGTTGTAGCATCAAGGTCTATAGAATCTACGATTTTAAGGAAGTCCTTGAGATGTTGATTTGGATCTTCGGAACGAAGTCCATGAAATGCACATCTGCTTTGCACCAACTGGATGGTGTCGGATCGCAAGGGAGACACATTGGCTCCTTGGGTGAGCTCAATGGTGTTTTGATAGCCTTGGTGGCTAGGTCGGGAGTACTCTCCTAGGGTTCGGGGCCTAAGAGGTTGGTTAGCTAGTGGTGGGTTTTGTGGGTGGTCTTGTTGCGGTGGGATGATGGGTTCAAAGATGTTACCATCGTCCATGATGTCGGATGGCGAAGAGTTACGAACAAAAACACGAAGAAATAAGATAGACTAAATAGAACCTAAAAAATAAAAATAAAATCCTACTAGAAAGGAATCTAGTAAGTAGACCTAATAAAAAGCAATCCTAACCTAGACAATAACTATTCCCCGGGCTGCGGCGCCAAAAACTTGATGCGTAGGGATTGCACCAGGCTTTACCTCTCGAAGGATCTCGAGAAGCTTACAACCCCCACCAGGCAGTGTACCTGATCGATGTAGTATAGTATAATGACAAGTACCAGGGGATTGATCGTTCAGCTAGGAATAGTGTCGCTAGGATTAGAAAACCTAAAGACTAGGTCTAGAGATGAGGGATGATTCTTTTTGTATTTTTATGTTTTTAGAAAAGCAATTAAAATCTCAGTTTTTGAAGGAGTTGGGCGGAGTTAGTTGCTAGTCAACTAACCCAATTACTAAGATGCAATCAAAATAAAATACTAAAAATGAAAATAAACTAAATTAAACTAGTGGTGTGAGCAATATATGGGAGAATTGTGTTTACTTAGGTTTCACTACTCCCTAGATATCTTTTACAGGTTAATTACTTGTTACAGTTGCGTGGATGATGGATTGTATTCTTTAATACCATTCATGGGGTGGCGTACTTACTTCCCCAATCCTATAAGCGCCTACTTCACTCCTATGTCGAGCCGGCTAAGAAGCTCCTAACATGGGATCACTAGAATTTGCTCATGCATTAAATACAACCATTAAAACCTAGTACACATCGGTTCATGTTTTTTAAGACATTCAAGCAAGTTACACAATGGAGATCTGCCAGTTTTCTTAAGCCTAACATTGAAATCATTCATCCATTACAACTATAAACAAGCAATCAACCTATAATTAACATCTAGGTTTCATTACATCTAAGCAAACACATGATAGATCTAGCCTAGCATGTTGAAATCAAGACAAGCATAAGATATATTCAAACAACACATAGACATATTGAATGAATTGAAAGAGGACTTATCTTAATTGAACATGAAAGGTTTCAAGGGGTAAAAACCCTTGAAAATACTGTTACAAACGACCTAGGGTTTATTAGGTTCGACCCTAGTATTCTCCACACAAGTTCCTCCCCTAATGATTGAAAAATAGAAAAGTATTTATAGATTTTTTGAGGTGACGGTGTCAAGAGCAAATTTCTGACGCCGTCATCTCGCCGCCAAATAAATTCTCGGACTGCCTAAATCTGGGTTTGACGCCGTCACGTGTATTCCTTATGCAGGCCGTCACAAAGATTACTCTTGACGCCCTTCTCTTGATGCCTTCAGGTTTTCTCTGGGTCGTCATGGATTTTACTCCTGACGCCGTCACAATTTCCTTCTTGACGCCGTCAGGTACTGTTCTCAGCATGGAAAATTAAGTCTTTGCCGTTTTCTTCACTTTTATGCTCCAAAAATGTCCAAAATGCTTCCTTTTCCAGAATTCACTCCCAAAGTACCTAAAATCACAAAATGAACGATTTAGGGCAATATTTGATCAAATAAAGTCAATTCCGGGCTTAAATGACCCCTTAAAAACGGTTCATTTTTCGCCTCATCATAAGTCGAGTCATATCTTGTACATATTGTTTTGGGACGATTGGGACTCATGGGTAAAGTACTAGTAATATGGAGTAATCGGGAAGACATCAATTTATTACCCCCATATGTGCGTTAATATTTAAAAAGTACTCCAAGTGTTTTGATTATCTTGATTCGAGTCATTAGAGTAGTTTATTGTAAAGTATGTAAAAATTCAAGTGTAAGGGGAATGCAAAATCCCTATGATGTATTATTTTGGATGGTAGGGCAAGAGTGTATGAAAAAAAATAACAAAAAAAATAAAAAAACATACGGACTACCATGCCATTTCATTTTATGTTTTTTTCATAGTTTGTTAGATTTTGATTAGCTTAAGTCGAGTCGAGTCTTGGCTTAGCAACGCCATATTGTACATGTAATTAACCAAGATGATTAACTAGCCACCAATAAATATTGCCTTTATCCAACAAAACCGTGTTTTCCATATCCTTACACCGAACGTTATAACCCTTTAAAAGACCTCGTTGATAGTTTATCCTAGGTGCTTACGCCAAGTGGTGGAGGTTTGATCCTTTTCCAAGCCTATGGTAATCTATTTACTATGACAGGTAGTGAGAGATGTTTTCCATTTCCATATTGTGATATATATTTTATTACACCCGAGAGATGTGAGTATCTAAACACTATTTGTGAGGTGCTAGTGTATGACCTCCGTGCTTGTTTTTGGATTTTAGTGAAACGATTATTTGTTGTAATTACTTTTATATTAGTGTTAAATGACCCCTAACTTGTACTTTGATTAGAATAAAAGCGCATTTGCTTGAGGACAAGCAAATCTTAAGTGTAAGGGTATTTGATAAGGCGAAAAGTGTACCGCTTTTAAGAGGTCATTTAAGCCTGAATTCGTGATTATTTAATCAATTCCTGCCCTAAATCATTTCTTTTGTCATTTTAGGTACTTTTGAGAAGACATCTGGAAAAGGAAGCATTTTGGACGTTTTTGGAGCATAAAATTGAAGAAAACAGCAAAGTCTCAAAATCCTTGCTGGGAACAGTACCTGACGACGTCAAAACTTCACACATGACGACGAGCTTGGCAAAAGAGGTAGAAGTGGAAAATACACATGACGGCCCAGAACATTTTTAGTGCAATTGACCTGACGGCGTCACCAAGGCCGTCAGGGTCAAAATGTATGTGACGGCCTAAAGCTTAATTCCTTATTGACGGCGTCAAGATTGGATCTAGGCAATACGATCCTTAATTTGGCGGCGAGTTGACGGCGTCAGAAACTGCAACGTGACGCCGTCAGGATGTATTTTCTATATATATTTTTCTAAGTTTTCATTGTAAAGTGTGGAACATTAGGAGAACTTTGGAGAGCTTAAACCCTAGATGAATTTTCTGTAAAAATAAGGGTTTTAACCCTTCTTCCATCCATGCTTAATTGAAGATAAGTTTTCCAATAATCATACGATATGTCTATGTGTTGTGTGATTCTATCTTATGCTTGTCTTTCTTTTAACATGTTAGGCTAGGTTTTTATTGTGTTTGCTTAGATGTAGTGAAACCTAGAGGTTGATTATTGGTTGATGGTTTGTTTATAATTGTTGTGGATGGTTGTATTCGATGTTAGGCTTAAGAAAACTGGCAGACTTCCATTGGTAACTTGCTTGAACGTCTTAAGAAACATGATCGGAGGTGTACTACGATTTTTGGTTGTATTTAATGTATAAGTGAATTCTAGTGATCCCATGTTAGGAGCTTTTAGTCGGCTCGACATAGGAGTGAAGTAGGAGCTTATAGAGTTAGGGAATATTGTACACGACGCTACGACTAGTATTAAGGAATATAACCCGTCATCCATGCAATTGTAACAAGCTAATCAACCGGTAAAAGATATCTAGGTAGTAATGAAATCTAAGTAAACACACCTTTTCTCATTATTGTTTCCACCGCATTAATTTATTTTATTTATTTCTATTTTATTTTGATTGCATCTTTAGTTATTTGGGTTAGTTGACTAGCAACTAATTCCGCCTACTCCTTCAAAACCCGAGATTTTACTTGCTTTCATAAAATATAAAAATATAAAAAGAATCATACCTCACCTCTAGACCTAGTTTAGTAGGCTTTCTAATCCTAGCGAACACTATTCCTGAGTTGAACGATCAATCCCCCGGTACTTGTCACTATACTATACTACAACGATTTGGTACACTACCTGACGGGGATTGCAAGCTTCTCAAGATCCATTGAGAGGTAAAACCTGTTGCGAGGGCGCAATCCCGCGTATCACATGTGTTTATTAGCACTATAATCAATGATCCACCCCAAAGTGACATTAAAATTAATAGAACCAGTTTTAGCAACTAAATTGTTTTCAAAATGTAAGTTGAAAAATACATTGTTATTATAAAAACTAGGTCTTATACAAGACATTTTAGCAGAAACACTTGCAGAGAGTCTTTTATTAATAATACTGAGAGGTTTCTGTTAATACAAATATCGCCTAAAAACGTTATTTATATTTTACGATCTTTGCTAAGTTTTGTTAATGACAAAGTATGAACTTTAGCTAATAGTAAATCATCACTTTAGTGTTTAAGTCTTGTTCAACTAAGGTTTACATTTCCTTTTAAACAAAACATTGTTATTATTTCTTAAATTAGAAAGTGTCTTGTCACATTACATTTATGGTAAGTTTTGTTAGAATATAAGTATCATGACAATCATATAAATAGGTAAACACATATGCGGAAGCGTAGGAACATTTATAACATATAAAAGATTAACATAAATTAAATAGGAATTTACCTTTAGTGATTCTAGCAAAACAAGAATCAATAAATTAATCTTGAACATGTGATGAACCCTAATTAGGGTTTATATGGATCAATGATTAACCCCTTACCGTTTTGTTAATCGATCATTTGATAACAACAATAGTGTGTTGTTACCTCGTTCTTGTACACACGAATTAAACCATATCAAGTTTATGCTAGTAAAAACACAAGAAAGATTTTTTGATAAACAAAAAATCGATCTACAACCCTAAAGGGATGTATGTCGATTGGTTTAAGGAAAAAGAAGAAAAGAAAACACTTACGGTTTATTGTGTGCAAGAGATTAGCCAAAACCTTTAACCCTTGATGTGTTTATATACTAATTGTAATCTTGTAGGACAAGTTAGGGCAAAAGGGATCCCCCCCTTTGTGTTAAAAACCGGCCAAGGCAAACCCAAGGGGTTTCCGGAACCTTCTTGTCCTCTAATTACAATCTAGTCCTTTTTCTTTGCGTTTAATGATAGTTAGTCCATACCGTTAATAACTAATGACCATTAGTCCTTTTCTTGTGTCCAAATAATAAATATATATACATAACATTTAATATACATTAATTATTTATTGCTTGATACTCATTCGTAACGTGTGCAATCCCGAGGTCTCGGGTTCGATACTAGACATTTAACTTATTAATATTTATCCAATATTCCAACAACTCCCACTTGGATATCTATTAATAGTAAAATGACATTGGTTAGCGTCTAGCAACACGCCAATGCCCCTAGATCAACTCGAGCTAGGTTTCCTGGCAAAACCTTTAATGATTCATCATTTTCATTATCATCCTTTTGTTTCTAATACTACGTTAATAAAGATATGGATCTCAGTCATTCTTTAATTAACAATTCTGTTTCTCGTTGTTAATGATTGAACAAGATTACCAAAACATCTGAACGTAATCCAGACAGACTTTGGGCGTGCGCACGCATACATCTTGTCAACCCTACGAGGGGCCCAGCAGTATTAAGCTTCAAAACGAATTTGTAGGAACAAATTCTTTCTTGACTACAAGACTAACCCATGAACTTTGCAACACTTCTGAAAACAACCTTATAACTCCCAATTACGGTAACCGGTAAATTGCTTCACAGAAATGCACTACATCCATGACTTATCTGGTATCTCAAGTATGAGGATAACAATTTCATGATTTACTTACTGACAAGATCCATAAAGTAAAATCATGTAGTTGGGATAAGTCCTATATTCAACTCATTGAATATCATGTGAAATTGGTATGTCAACGCATCAATACACTTTCAAGTATATTCTAACCAATACTCAGATTTGTGTTTAATGATATTCCCATATCATTAATTGACAACGGACAGTTTAGAATAACATAAGTTATTCATGGATTTAAACATGCAAATATAAGACACAATTTATTATTAATGAAAACAAACGTACTAAGTACTTTAATTCATTATAAATAATAATTGTTTAATGTCCTTTATCCAAATACTAAACAGATCAATGCATGATAATTCTAGTTAATGAATTTTGTCTCAAGTAATGACTTGTTGACAATTATGCTTCAAGTAATGACAATCACACTTGTTGACAAAGCATTATTCAACTAACTTTGATCTATCATAATTTTGAGAATACTTATTTCAAGAATTTTAATTATTGAAATTCTTGTATGTGTTCATCCAACTTTCTTGATATAGCCACATAATATTCATAAATAGTGTGACATCCTCAATCACTAATTTATGATAATCAAACTTCCAAACATTTTAAAGTTTAAGTATTCTAATTCTTTAACGTATAATGCAACTCTGCTCTTAGTTGAGCACAACTAGTTCACATGGCTAAGGATAAAATCCTTCCATGACTAGTTATTGAGTGTCATCTCAATTAAACTAGCATAATTGTATGCAAACAACAATATGCTCTTTAAATTCCGTAAACTTAATATCCACTGTGTAATGTTTAGGAGCTATTCTAGGTTTGAGGATCATTATTCTAAGTTAAAACATATTTCATTAGAATATCTCTTACACAAGATATCAAATATTGTTAAATCATTATGCTCATGATACAACAATAATATGATACACATGAGAAATCCTTCAGTCATACTTAGATTTTATTCATGTTCTATCTTTACAAATATGTATATCCATTTACTAAATGATATATCATATTCTATTAGAATTTATTTACCACACATGTTTATTAAATAATAAACTTTAATTCCAGGGTTGTATGTTTTATTTTCTAAATCTTTCACATACAGTTTCATTCCAAACTAAGTCTTAACATTTTACTTATATGGAATGTAACTTCTTATATGTTATACAACATATATGATTTAGTAAATCAAACATAATACTCCCACTAGCTTTCAGGAATACTTAGAAATTACCATATTTTAATCATAAACCTAAACATAGATTTAATAATTTAACATAAGAATAATCTCCTAGATGCATGCATTTATCCATTCATGGATTATTGCACTTTGTACACTTCCAAAGATTTTCTTGAATTCATAAACTCCTTTTGATTACTAATCGTCCTCACTCAAGTAATCATTCAAGAAAGAGTTTTGATATTCATTGTCAAATTTCATATTCATATGAGTATGACAATAACCATCTTTGTATCTTTAATGTGCTTAAGAAAGAGTATTCAATCATAGTTAATTGCTTAAGTATGATTAATAATCTTGTCATAAGACATACATTAAGATATGTATACAATTTTGTCCATATGATTATTACACAAAGATTTAAACCACTAGAGTTACATTATCTTTGAATAAACTCATCTTCATTCTCTAACAATTAAGAATTAAGATAAACCAAATTTTCAAAATTTTGAATATCTTTATGAACAACATCTATAACACTCATAGTATGAGTAATTTACCCAATTCATTATTTTGGTAATACTACATCATATAATCGTCAGTATATTCATTAAATATATGAGATATCCAAGTGGATCTATGAATGATAATTCCATCATCTTGAGGTTTATCATTTACATGTTAAGCCTCATCATGATTTTAACTAGTGTGTTTTTAGAAGATTGTGTATCTTGTAATTTTATCTTTTAAGATAAAACCACCCACTTGCCTTTAGTAATATATAGACTATCTATAAATACTTGGCAATTAGAGCAACAATCCAATTTTCTCTTTTAGGGATATTTCAAATACATATTGACAGTTCCTGACATTCTTTTGTTAATGACCTACACATAAGTAGTTTAACAAATTCAGGACTTCAATTTAAGACTTAATGTGATTTATCATATTTCATAATTCAATAACGTCTTATTAATCTTCTAGGAGTCTAATTGAATATATTCAATCCATACTCAATTTCTAACCTTGAAAACTTTAGGAAGAAAAGAAGTCATAGTTATCTTCAATCAAACAATCTAACAAGAGTTTGATTTCCCTAACTGAACATACCATAACAATGTGGTATTTCATTTAGAATTAATATTGTAAGAAGATATAACAATATGTAAGATAACCATATTCCTGTTGGCATACCTATTTACCAACTAAGTCAACTTAATGGTATAATAGTATTTCTAAACCAATTGCATGCTTTATAACACAAGTACTTTTGAACAAGTCATTGAATGTTTATGTCTCATAAAAACATAAACTTGTTATAATCCCACTATACGTTATTAATCATTGATCAACTCAATGACTTCTAGTATATGTCTTAATTAAAAGACCATAACAAGCTAACGTCTTACTTTATTATAAGTCTTGTAATACTTAAAAGACTTCATGTTTATAACTATACAATAAAGTATAAACATGTATAATTAAAGTAATCATGAACACCATCATTTGGTTTCAATAATATTTTCAAGTTAACACACTACTTCATTTATTTATGTCATTCTAAGAATACATAATTATTTAAGTAGTATTATATTACTTCATGCATTTATGTCATTCCAATAATACATAAATATTAAAGTTGAAGTAGTATTGTTATTGACACATGTTCTAATAGATGTCTAATTTAGAAACTGCAAATTCTCCATGTGTGGTTTCACGCACACTCGGAAATTCACCTTGTTGTTAATATTTAGCCTGCGTCTGACATTTACTAAATTTCAACACCAAGTGTTTCTTAGATTAGATGTATATTAATCATATTATAAATATAGTCTCTTACTTGCAGTTAAGAGAATCCATTAAATCATATTCTTATGTGTTGTACCTTGCACACAATGTAGATTTCTCCCACTTATGCATGGAACAACATCATGTACCACATAAACAACACGCACACGTTTGTTAATGTGAACAATATGATTTGTGTCATTAGCATAACTTAGTAGATATAGAGTTTACTCAATCAATCAAGGAAAGGTACATGACTATCCTTGAAAATATTAGTGTCTATATTTGGAAAGTAATTATCTTGAGATATATTCAAAGATAAAGTAGAGTAACACCAAGATAACAATCCTTGTGACTCCCACTGAATTAGAGATTATTACTATAATTCCTTATTCAGCCATAAGAACACAAAATACTCCCACTGAATTCGACAACATTATAAATGTTTCATTAATCAGTGAAAGGAAATAGTGTACTATTTACTTTCCTACATCTTTTAAGAAAACCCATTCCATCAATTATATATAGGTTCTAAAAGAATGTATTCTACTACATAAATGTGATTCATCACATTCCAAACTTTTAACTTGAAAAACTGGGCATGCAATTTCTTCCTGAAGAGATATACCATTCCAACAATTGTATGTAGTATCTTTAAATGGTCAAAGCAAAACAACTAGATAAAAAAATCTAATTTGTCTTTTACCATTGTGCAGTAACAAGTCTAGATTCTAATTAAATAACTCATAAAGTGCAAATAATCATAACTCTTAAAGTTTGCTATGAGTTATGTATTTAGAACATAGACAGTTCTAATTGTCCTATTATATCTTTTTCATTCATGAAAAGGATTAGGATTAAGTCTCACACTTCTCTTATGGAAAGAAGACTAGGTTTATTCCTTTTGGTAAAGTTGTCTCTAACCACAAACCCTTACAGGTGTAGATCAATTTACTTGATAAAAGAATAACTTACGTTTACGGTTTTAATGTTGCATTAATACATTTAAAAGAATTTACAAAATTCAATTTTAGTATTTTTGATAATTTATATTTCCAAGAAAATATAATACCCAAGGATATATTCATATAACCAATATATTTTCTTGAAAATCTAGGATCCAACTTTACATAGATTCCACCACATCAGTTGATCTGCTAGTGGTGAAAGTATAAAAGATGGTAATCTATCGAACAATAATTGGCAAACAATTTTCCAATTCCTAGATCATTATGGGATTTACATCAAATTGATTCATCAATTTGTCATGTAAGCATGTTTCATCCCATCTCATGCCTTAAGTTCTAGGTCTCACGCATCAACTTAATTAAGTCGTCTAACTTAGAAACTGCAAATTCTCCATGTGTGGTCTCACGCATACTCGGAAATTTACCTTGTCATTAAAATTTAGCATGCGTCTCACGTTTACTAAATAATAACTTCAAGTGTTTCTTATAGTTAGATGGCATGTAACTTAAATTTTAAGGGTATTCAATTTTGATGTGACAATCAAAATATGTATAAAGATGCATGCATTCATCTTTATAGCATTAGTTTAAAAAACCTTTTATTACCAATTCTTGACATTAATACACAAAGTTTTACTTGAGGTTTAAAAACATTAAGATGACTTTCTACAAGAATGATTTTAAAGGAAATTCGTTTAAGACTTATTCGTAAGTGTGATAACCAAGGCAGACTCTAATGCTCTTTCCAAGCCTTCTTACCACGACTATGAATTTTGTCTTAAAGGAGTTACTTTTGAAAGCATGTTGTACAAAACATCAATCAAGCAAAAGTTTATGGATTCAATCTCAAAATATGTAATAAAGTATGAATCTTGCTAGTTTCGCCTTTGAGCGAATTACCGTGCGAAGCGAACCGTTGTTGGCACATAAGACACCGCAAGATTCAATCTTTATCACTTAAGGTTTCACCATTATTAGTCCGTATTATTTTCTTTGTAAAAAATTACCCTTTTATTTCTTACAATCATGTCCAACAAAATATAAAACAATAAAAGAAGCAATCAAAGACAAATCAAAACAACTAATAAATCATAACAATTATAATGGTGAAACACATAGCCATATGCAATCCTGATTAAAAAAGATCCTAATAAAATCAATTCTAGGTTTCAATATGCATATAATTAACTAGGTCCTTCACCTCTTAATGGAAGTGAGCCACATACATTGACGAATCAATTGCGTAGGCCAAAGTCAATTACATACCACATAGCACATAAATTGATTTTAATAATTATGGGGTCTTCCCCAATTAGATCTATCTAAACATGTGACAAAGCTTAACAATTAAACACAATTAATAACCCATGACTAACATGCATGTTTCGTCACGGATCAAAGCATAACAATTACCAATTAGGTCAAGGATACACCCAAATAACACATAAACATGTAGGCAACCTAGGGTTTCTAATCTAATTAATTAATAAAACCATAAACCCTAATTAGGGTTCATGGAATAAATCGACCCCCCCAAAAAAAAATTAGGGTTAGGGTTTCGAAAAAAAATTAAAAAAAAAACAAAAAAACCCTAGATCCAAAACATCTATCTAAAACAATCAAAATTCGTTTTTGTTATGTGTTTTATGTAATCAATTACATGTTATAGCAAGCTCGTGATACCACTGTTAGAATATAAGTATCATGGCAATCATATAAATAGGTAAACACATATGCGGAAGCGTAGGAACATCTATAACATATAAAAGATTAACGTAAATTAAATAGGAACGTACCTTTAGTGATTCTAGCAAAACAAGAATCAATAAATTAATCTTGAACATGTGATGAACCCTAATTAGGGTTTATATGGATCAATGATTAACCCCTTACCGTTTTGTTAATCGATCCCTTGATAACAACAATAGTGTGTTGTTACCTTGTTCTTGTACACACGAATTAAACCATATCAAGTTTATGCTAGTAAAAACATAAGAAAGATTTTTGATAAACAAAAAATCGATCCACAACCCTAAAGGGATGTATGTCGATTGGTTTAAGGGAAAAGAAGAAAAGAAAACACTTAGGGTTTATTGTGTGCAAGAGATTAGCCAAAACCTTTAACCCTTGATGTGTCTATATACTAATTGTAATCTTGTAGGACAAGTTAGAGCAAAAGGGATCCCCCCCCCCCTTTGTGTTAAAAACCGGCCAAGGCAAACGCAAGGGGTTTCCGGAACCTTCTTGTCCTCTAATTACAATCTAGTCCCTTTTCTTTGCGTTTAATGATAGTTAGTCCATACCGTTAACAACTAATGACCATTAGTCCTTTTCTTGTGTCCAAATAATAAATATATATACATAACATTTAATATACATTAATTATTTATTGCTTGATACTCATTCGTAACGTGTGCAATCCCGAGGTCTCGGGTTCGATACTAGACATTTAACTTATTAATATTTATCCAATATTCCAACAAGTTTGTCATTATACATTTATGGAAAGAAAGTGTGTTTGACTAACCATAAGTTTTCTTGCACAAGTTTGTGTTTGACTAGTGTTTATGAGATGTGACCTTGTTTGGTTTGAAAGATTTATTGCAAAACCAACTGCATCCCTGGCGGAACAGTGGGGGTACACGGGCGTATCCGCCAGACCTGCAAAATGTTTTGCTATAAATACCAAACCACTTGTTAGTTTTGAGTCATCACTTTAGGACATATATTTGAAATACTCTCTCAACTAACTCAGTAACCTTTGACTTGTGTGATCCACTTATGTAGCAAGGGACTTCACAAGATCATCAAGAAGTTACAAGTTTCAACTCTAAAGTTGCAAGACTTGTTAGCTTTGCTATGTATAATGTTTGGTAGTTTATACTTCATTTGGATTGTGTGTATAGAAGTGATCGGTTAGTATTTTAGGCCTCAAAATACATAGAGTGTCAGGAGTTGTTGTACCCATGTAAAAGAACTAACGGAAGTGGTTGTACCATTGGTAAAGAACTCGACATCTAGTTTTGTGTCGGTAAAAGTGTAAGCGACGAACGAGAGTGGTTGTACCCATGTAAAAGAACTCGACATCTAGCTTAGTGTCGGTAAAAGTGTAAGCAACGAACGGGAGTGGTTGTACCCTTGTAAAAGAACTCAACATCTAGCTTAGTTTCGGTAAAAGTATAAGCGACGTTGTAAAGGTTTCTCCACCGGGAAAGGAGCTTGTTGTTAGTGCTTATAACTCTCGAGTTGGAAACTCGGGGAGTGGATGTAGGGCTAGGAAAAAGAGTCCTTATAGCCGAACCACGATAAACAATCGTGTTATGGTTTAATCGTTTCTTTCTTTGTCTTTGCTTATTACATATTGTATCTTGTTAGAATTGATTAAACACAAGTAAAGCTTTTCAAAGAATTAAACAAACAAGTTGAGTTTATATCTTTAAACAAACGTAAAGTTTTCAAAGATAATCAAATTAAAAAGCGGTAAACTATTCAACCCCCCTTCTAGTTTGCAACAATTGGCATCAGGAGCTACGTTACTCAAGACCTTTAAAATATAGTGTATTTTAAAACTTGGATCGATCCATGGATTTTGAAAATCTCAAAGAAGGGCAACCTATTCAAAACCCACCGCTATTTGAAAAAGAAAACTTTCTTGAATGGAAAAGTAAATTTGAAAACTATGTGAAATCGATTGATCAAGATCTTTGGCATATTATTTCTATTGGTGATTTCAAACCAACGAAAACAAGTTCTGAAAACCAAGATGATCAATTTGATCTCACATATGAGTTAGAAGTCTTAGAAAAATTAATAGATAGACATTTAGTTGAGATAAATACATGTGCTACTAGTTTAAATGTTTTAACTGAAGGTGTAAGTGAAGATGATTACTCATGTCGAGCTCTTAGTGGACTTACTTACGATTCATGGAATTACACGGATGAAGATGAAGTCAACCATCCGGTTTGTGATTCTCAACTAGATAAAACATCAAGCAAGGTACATTTTGAAACCAAACACTTTTGCTTTGACACATTTATCTTAGAATTTTCTAAACTAGAAAATGAGTCTAAACTTTTATGCAACATGGACCTAAAAACTATCTTTAACAATGAATCTTCAAAATCTTGTGTAAATACTTTTGAAAATGAAATCATGTTAGAAGATAAGATGTCTAGACTTGAGAGTCATGTTGAAATTGATTTAGAATGTAAATTATGTCTAGATTACAAACATGAAATTCAAAGACAAACTGAAAAAGGAAAAATGCTTGCTAAATTTGAAGAAAGTTCAAAAGCTCTTGAAAGTTGTTTGAAGAGTCAAAAGTCATTTAGAGATAGAACCGGATTAGGATTTAACTCTAATGAACCATCAACAAGTAAAACAAAACAAGTTGTGTTTGTGAAACCTAGGAGAGAATTCTAGGAGTAATTCTATCTCTAGTAGGAGCTCATAATAAAATGATAAAGATATCATGTTCAATATTTTTATGTGTTTGTCTAACCTTCTTGGATTCATAAGTATTTGAGTTTAGCTCTTCTATGAGTCAAGATTATTTGCTTAATGATTATCTTCTTGATGGCTAATCTATGGAGCTTAAAAGGTACACGTCTCTTCAACTTACCTTTCAATGTTTCATGTTGATTAGTAGTATAATTTGTCATGAGTGTTAGTAGTAGTCTTTACTTTAAGTTGTTTATGTTGTGTAAGTAACAATAAGGATTAGATCATTCGTGTTTAAAGAATTGAGACACTATTTCTAGTAGGAGATTTAAGGTGTTTTACCTCGGGAAAAGACACGAGTAACTCTTGAGTGAGTCTCACTAAATTCTTGTCTATAAATGAGTTAACTAAGAGTCTCCTAAGTGATAAGACAACCAACACTTTTGTGATGCTTGCAAATCTAGCAAAACCACAACATTTCATAGATACTTGTAGTACAACATCTTTTGACATTATACCTTACATTTTCAATTGTGTCTTAAGTTCAACCATTCTTTTGTTAAAAGTTTCATGTAAGACATACAAAGAAAAATAAATCATTTGAATTTCATTTGGATGATTGAGAGAAAATGATTTATAAACATCTAGGATGTGAACATCAAATTCGACCCATAGTCTTATAATGGTGCATCTCTTAGACATTCACACTCATAGTGCCGTATGTAAATAAACCCAAAGAGTCGAGGAGTCATTGAGTTTAACATTCGATGAAAGATCACCTCCTTCTAAGATATCATCTTTGGTAGATGATGACTTAGTCGAAAGCCCAACATTGATAAGACAAGTAAGTCAAGATCAATAACAAGAAAGATGAACTATTAAAATTGAAAAACAACATCTTTTCGTCTTGTGTCAAACATTAAGTCAAGCAATATTAACAAGGTCATAAAAACTTGAATCATGAGTCATTGTGGCAATTAAAACAAATTTTATAAAAAGTGTTTTTTTGATATTTGAGTAAAGCAATTACTAAAACAAAATAGATCTTTCAAAATAGAAAAGAATGTTAATCTTTGAAAGACTTTTTAATAACCTAAGCAAGCTCCAAAAACAAGGGATAATCACTCAAAGACATTCCTAGTTATTCACTTGTTCACAATGATTAAGTCCTTTATGACTTATCAAGAATGAGATTAGTAAATCCGTAGGTAAAACTAAACATAGAGAAATGTATGGAAGTATACTTGTTCTCAAAACAAAGAAATCCAACATTATGTTTAGTGCTTGTCTATGTGCTCGTTTTTAGAGAAGATCCTAAAACAACTCTTTCGAAAGAGCTTGTTTGGATTCATCACAAGGTACTACACAACTAGGATTATGGTATCCCAAAAGAACGGGAATAGAAACCATAGTGTATGCAAAATGGAATTATGTCGGTAATAAGTTGATAAGAAAAGCACAAGTGGTACTTGCACTTTCATACTTACTTACCCAACGATTCTCCAAAACGCTTAAGGTTCGCTGATTAGTATCGGATGGAGAAGCACATCAACAAGCTCCACTTTAACAAGCTAATTCGAGTCGACAACGGAATTCATCTTATCAACATTATTATTCCTTCAACAAAGAAAGCATCAACTTCGACGAAAATCCACTCCATTATGTTCTTTATTGACATATTGTGATCCATCATCATCGCCTTGGTAAAAATGTTCATTGAGAAACATCTTAACTAAGAAAGTCTTTTACGTTAACCATTTTGTCAACATTTCACGAAACCTCTTGAATGTGCATTCATCATCCCTAGACTTAAGTAAAGACTCATAAGACTTAAAACCTTAGTTTTGAACATTAGGATAAAACCACAAAAATCAATAGGAACAAAAACAAATGTCAATAGGGTTTCAACCTTAAACATTTAGCACTTAAGATCACTTGTTCTTTCACCATCATCTCATCACATTCACCTTGTGAAATATCTCAGTCCATAAGCTTCACAAAATGAGCAATACTTCAAGCATCTTCCTCATAACCTTTCATCACCCAAACCTCAAACAACCAATGTGAAATGAGAAACCGAGTTATCCTTTGTCCTATCAATATCGAGTCATCCACCATTCCATGCCCTCAAGGAAACCAAGAGTCAATATCATCTTCACCAATAACTCCACCTAGTCATCTTCACAAGAAGATTCCACAATGTAACCAAATAAGTGTGTCATCCCCACTATAACCTAACCTATTAAGATTAACCCACCTTTTATGATACATAAACCTATGTTCACCCTTGTGTCTCTCTTTGTAACAAAGGACAATTGTCATATCCATACACTCATTAACATATTTGTCTATGTCGTCAAAAGTCAAGTGAATTTCATTATGAAATGCATCTTTTCCACTTTCCAACAAGTGAAGAACACAAAGAAGATATCCAAGCTTCAAGTGTTGTCAAGCAATCACCACCTCACCTCACATATCCACTCTCGGTGGTCAACCATACTTTACCATCGTTCACCACATTGTTAAAACAAATGAAAAACGTCATTGAAACATCACTTGCATTATAAAACGTTTTTGAGCATCAAAATGAGTCAAGATAACCGCACCTCCACATTGTTTTCATATAGACACACACTAGAACATACACATTACAATAGTCATTTACTTAGACTAAAATGTGAAATTTTGATCATCATGCCTCCTCTAACCCACTACGACCACAAGGACACCATTAAGTACCTACCCAAACACCACAAAACCAAAGGTATTACTCAAACTCAAATCGATGGTTTCAAAACCTTAGAAAAATGATATGTCCATGAGGGTAGAACCATTGATCCATCCTTCTTAGAAGGTACAAACCTCTACACAGAACTTGCCACAATCAAATTTGAGTGTCTCTTAGAGATAAATGAGCCTATTTGTCCTAGGTTTATTTTAGAATTCTATGCATCCGTCACTATCTCCACGGATGAGTATGGTCGCATGTCTATTTACTTCACGGCTAGTCGTCATCAATACTCCTTCACTCTCGAGGAGTTTGCTCAAATCTTAGGTGTCCCAAACCATGGTACTTGCATCTACTCCGATTTGCACTCCCTCTCAACTCTTGACACACTCTTTGACCGCATCCATCCCTATGACACCCCTCTTGTGTCCAATGATGAACTTCGTGACCACCTCTTCATTAGGACCACCAACAATAGGAGAACTAAAACCGGAAATGAGGTCAACAAGGACTCATATGGAATGGAACTCAATGAACTCAAGCCCCATTTCAAGAAATGGGAGGAAGTCATTAGAGCCAATGTCATTAGCACAATAGGAAACCGAGATCATATAAATCTTTGCCTTTGCTACATGCTCTACTCCTTGTCCGTTAGGCAACCCTTCAATCTTGCCTACTACATGGCCAAGAGAATGGCCGACATTCCCGTGCATGGCATAACGGCTATGCCGTATGGAATGCTCTTGACCCGTCTCTTTAGGTTCATCTCTCCCAATCCACCAACTTCTAACCATCTTCGCCTTGACTACTCTCTCATTCCACATACCTTTGTCCCACTAAGTGATAAGAGAGTTTACAAAGCCCAAGGAAAACGTCCTCATCCTCCTACCTCCGCATCATCTTCCTCAATGAGTGAAGATGACAATTTGCCCAACTCTAGGCTCCTACCTCTAGAATACCTTTCCCAACTTCCAGATATTCCGAATGAGTCGGAGGAGTTCAAGCAAACAAATGGGATGTTCAAAAACATCGGGAGATTTCTTGGAAAGCTCAAGAAGTAGATTGACTGTCTATGAGAGCGGGTGTGTAGGAGTGTTTGGCACTAGGTGCTATTTGAACAATTTGGTCGTTTAAACATTATGTGTTATGTATTTATGTGTTGGTAGGATATTTGGTACTATTTGGAACTTGTAGGAACTAACAATGACGCATGAACACAACATTTGGCATGTTGTCAAATTTTCAAGTTTATGATAATTTCACTAAGTATAGTGAAATTTGCTAGCCCCCGGTCAAAGTCCAACGGTATGCGTCTCTACAAGTCCAATTTTTGCATTTCCTAACCAGATATGAATTATATTTTTGTTTTTAGAAGTTTTCAAAAAATTTGAAAATCGTCTCGCGGGTCAAAAATGCGGACTGCCAAGTTTTTCAGGTCTGGCGGCACCCAAAAATGGGTTCCGCCAGTGTATTTTCTGGGCAATCCAGAAATGGCCCAACGGACCAGCCGGAACCCTCAGGAGGGTTCCGCCTGTGTTTCGCGAGGGTTCCGCCAGTCTCCTGCAGAAAATTTTTGTCATTTTTCTTAAGTTTAAAACTTGTAAAGTGTCAAATCATTTTCTTTAGTGAGAAACATCTTTCCTTACCTCCAATAACCATACTATGACAGCTCTCACTCACTAAAACAATTAGGAAGTCACTTCCTGCCAAAAATTCAAATTCAAACATAACTAACCCAAGGAACCCTTTTAAAGGATCCTTCAAACCATTGAAACATTTTCAACCAAATCACTTCCCATGATCACAAAGCATTGAGTGCATATGTTGGTCTTTCACTCCACCAAATTCCATTGGATTGACATCAAATCATTTGAAACCTAAATCTTTGTATGGAACACATAAAATCCAAACACTCCTTACCACAATTTTTTTTTTTTTTTTTTTTTTTTTTTTTTTTTTTTTTTTTTACTAAGTTTGATCACTTTAGAATACCCCAAAACTCACACCAACACCATTACTTCTCTCAATCTCAAAACTCTTGCAAACCAAAGAATTGAGATGACTAAATCAAACACCTCATCCGAATTATCAAGCTAAAACCACTAGGATTAGTGTTAAACCTTGTTGCTTCAACAAAACCATTAAATCAAGCTCATCACTTGACATTTCTTCACCTATCCAAGATTTCCTTAACCTCACTACCTCAACACCATATTCAATACCTTGCAACACCAACATGACCACTATTCAAGATTTCCTCAATCTTGCTACTCCAACATCCTCTCCCAAACATGGCAATACAAACATATACACTTTTCAACCATCAATCACCAACACTTAAACCAATGGAACTTTTCCATACACCACCAACATCACCACATCCACTATTGGAAACTTTTGAAAACCTATCACCTAAACCATGAAGCCCTCCATCATTGTCACTCTTTGACACCATTGCCGAAACGGAAACCCAACAACAACCAATATTTCAACCAAATGAGTCATTGGATGATGCACCTCATCCACCGTCATTGCTTGAGATTTTGGCTTACCGTTATGCTAGACCCTAAATTTTTCCAAATGATCAAGGTTATACACACCTACAATCATTTGTGTTTCACCCCATTTACAAACACCTTCATGGTAATCCTTCCGGAGAACCAAGCTTACACAATTTTGTTCAACAACAACAACCACAAAAACAACAAAACCACCACCTTTCACAAATGAAAAACCAAAGTCATTACTTGACCAAAATGAGTCTTTTGACCACAACCAACCACCACAACAAGAGTATCACCACTCAAAACCATTGTTGTTTCACCCTATCTACAAAGACATCCATGGACCTCTAACCAATAAAATGAGGTTTATACTAAACCACATTTTGGATCGTCTCAAGTTTAGAGTCTCCAAAATGAAACAAAACCGTTTCTTTTGGAAAATGTTTCTCATTAAAACCAACAAACCAAGTTTAGAGCACCAACACCACCTCAAGTTTAGAAAACCAACATTCAAAACAAAACCCGCTACACCATCCAACACACATTTTCATCCTTAAACAACCTTAGCCTTGTTTTTGGAATATGTTTCTCATTAAGGAAAATGAGGGTTTCCTTATAGGATTTTATGTTCTTAGTTTCTTTTTATTTTTCTTTTTATTTTTAGAAGTAGGATGTTTTCTTCCTAATTTCTTGTCCTTGACTTTCTAAGAGTCAAAATTTAACATGAAATGAATTTCTTTCTACTACAAGGTGTGCATTGTTTGTTGACCATTTAGGTATGATGAGTAAACTATACCTAGCTATGGTAGCATACATATATCTTGTGTTTTAGAAACTAACCTTTCTTTTTGTAGGATCATTATCCATGTTTTCTTTCCTTGATACTCCATTTAGGGGAGTAATGTTCAAGGGGGAGCATGAGTATTGCATTATTCCGCTTCGTAACTCTTAGTTATGTTTTAGACATGAAATGCTTTCATGACTTGTCTTGTGCGGCAACTAACACTTTTTCTTGTAGGTTCAAAATCCATGTCTCCTCTCTTAGCACTCCATTTAGGGGGAGTATCATCCAAGGGGGAGCAAGTGCTTACTTCCGCTTCGCTACTCTTCTTTTTGTTTCGAAAAAAAGAGGGAGAATTTATATAAAAACTTGTTCTCATTTTTTCTATTATTTCTAACTCTTGCATGTCACAAACAAGTTTTAATACTAACTTTATAAGACTTAACACTAAATCTAGTGGCTTACTTATTAATAAAGTTTATGTTTTGTCATCAACAAAAAGGGGGAGATTGTTAATACAAATATCGCCTAAAAACGTTATTTATATTTTACGATCTTTGCTAAGTTTTGTTAATGACAAAGTATGAACTTTAGCTAATAGTAAATCATAACTTTAGTGTTTAAGTCTTGTTTAACTAAGGTTTACATTTCCTTTTAAACTAAACATTGTTTTTATTTTTTAAATTAGAAAGTGTTTTGTCACATCACATTTATGGTAAGTTTGTCATTATACATTTATGGAAAGAAAGTGTGTTTGACTAACCATAAGTTTTATTGCACAAGTTTGTGTTTGACTAGTGTTTATGAGATGTGACCTTGTTTGGTTTGAAAGATTTATTGCAAAACCAACTGCAGCCCTGGCGGAACCCTTCTGAGGGTTCCGTCGTATCCGCCAGACCTGCAGAATGTTTTGCTATAAATACCAAACCACTTGTTAGTTTTGAGTCATCACTTTAGGACATATATTTGAAATACTCTCTCAACTAACTCAGTAACTTTGACTTGTGCGATCCTCTTATGTTGCAAGGGACTTCACAAGATCATCCAAGAAGTTACAAGTTTCAACCCTAAAGTTGCAAGACTTGTTAGCTTTGCTATGTATAAGCTTTGGTAGTTTATACTTCATTTGTATTGTGTGTATAGAAGTGATCGGTTAATATTTTAGGCCTCAAAATACATAGAATGTCGGGAGTTGTTGTACCCATGTAAAAGAACTAACGGGAGTGGTTGTACCCTTGGTAAAGAACTCGACATCTAGCTTTGTGTCGGTAAAAGTGTAAGCGATGAACGGGAGTGGTTGTACCCATGTAAAAGAACTCGACATCTAGCTTAGTGTCGGTAAAAGTGTAAGCGACGAACGGGAGTGGTTGTACCCTTGTAAAAGAACTCGACATCTAGCTTAGTGTCGGTAAAAGTATAAGCGACGTTGTAAAGGTTTCTCCACCGGGAAAGGAGCTTGTTGATTAGTGCTTATAACTCTCGAGTTGGAAACTCGGGGCATGGATGTAGGGCAAGGAAAAAGAGTCCTTGTAGCCGAACCACGATAAACAATCGTGTTATAGTTTGATCGTTTCTTTCTTTGTCTTTGCTTATTACATATTGTCTCTAGTTAGAATTGATTAAACACAAGTAAAGCTTTTCAAAGAATTAAACAAACAAGTTGAGTTTATATCTTTAAACAAACGTAAAGTTTTCAAAGATAATCAAATTAAAAAGCGGTAAACTATTCAACCCCTCTTCTAGTTTTCCATAGTTTCATCATATACTCATTTTTCAAAGAATACAGAAGAAGTAGAAGCAGTTTGATTAACTTCTGCATTACCATGAAACTTTTTGGCCTTACTAGATTGCTTAGAAAGATTATGATTTCGTTTAAAACCAATAGGATAACCAATTAACCCAAAACATCTTTGAATAGTATGCCCAATTAAACCACAAGTCTTACACACAGGATTAGGACATCTATTATTGTTGTTGTTATTATGGACCCTTCTATTGCAGTTATTAGAATTGTTATTATTGGTATTAACAACAAAAACACAAAACTGGTTGAACCTTACTACCATGATGAAACACCAGGGTGAAGACCCCTACGGGATTACTCCCTAGACACATTTTGGAAATAATATTTAGCAATAATAGTACTTTAATAGGTTGATAAACATCATTTAAGCCCATTAAAAACTGCATAAGTCTGATTAATTAATTATGTTAAACACTAGCAGTTTTAGCATCATACAAGCATTCCTAGCCTCACAAGTACAAGCAGGAAACAAGGTCAAAATATCAAATTCTCTCCGCAAAGAACTCAGTTTATGATAATAATTAGGAACAGACATATCACCTTGTTTAAGACTATTTATTTATGCATTAGATTAAAGATAATCAGAACCATCAATTTTATCATTTCTTGCAATTCTTTCCAAACTTCAGAAGCAATTTCAGAGTAAACTTGACCAACATATAATTCTTGAGACAAAGAGCCAAGAATTAACCACAGAACAATTGCATTACATCTTTCCCATTGCTAGGATAAAACAACACTAGTCTCTTGTTTAATACAAGTACCATCAATAAATTTCATTTCATTTTTAACTTTTAAAGTAATTTTCATAGCATTTGCCTACGTTTTACAGTTTTCAGATCCGACCAGCTTGAAATTGGCAATAGACACACTAGAATTATCATTAGCATGCAAAAACAAAATATTACCACCATAAAAATTGTTAATCAGAACATCATTATTACTACTAGCACTACCACCTACACCCCTAGTTATGATAATAGACAAAAGACACAAATAGAAAACAAAAATAAATAGATAGTCCACCACATGGAAATCAGGTAGACCCAGTAACAAACTAGTAAACCACTTATACCAATTAACGATCAGGGATAGGATTCATTACTTCTCAGAGGAAGTAGGACAAGTATAATCAAGAATCATCAGGATATAAGATCTGACAACCAAAAAATTTGTAAAGCAGGGTCAAGCAATTTTCAAACTCCTTCAATCACAGTTAACCACCAACAATTCAACTACAACAACTTCTCAAATACCTCAATCTATCCTCCAGTAGTCTAAACAGAAAAATAAAAGGCATAAATATAAAGAATAGCGTGAGAGGTGGTACTGAGCACACACAACAACTAAAAAACCAAAGAGAAAGACGAATCCTACCACCCTCTTGATTCACTTAGTCAAGAGGACTAGTAAGAACCCAATAAAATATCCAAAATCAACCAAGAACCTTCAAACCAAAAAAACCCCCAAAATCATAAAATTTGTGTTTCAAAATTAAACCTTAATTTTTCAGGGTTGAACAATTAACCTACCCAGGAAGCCAATTCAACCACCAAGATTCAAGATCCAGCCACAACAACCTTAAACCAACCACCAGAAATCTAGAACAAAAAACCCTAAATTTAGCGAAACCCTTAAAAACGAGAAACCACTAATTCTTCACCAAGAGAGCAAGAAAATACCATGTAAAAACTAATGAATCAATCAACCAAACACACAGATTTTCACTCAGCCAACCTCTCCACGTGCTTATTTTTTATACTAATAGAATCAGTGTATCATCCCCAAACGGGTGCAATACTACATACAAAATAAAGGTTTCATCCTCAAACGAGTGTAATACATAAAAATAGAAAATCACTCTACAAAGATCCTTACAACAAAACTCAAATACAAGACTATGAGTTTACACCAAAATGATAATTTGTACTAGACTATAGGTTATGAGCTTATATATCAACAAATTACACTTCAGTCCCTGCAAAATAACACTTGACAAAACAAGCCAAACTATACTAAAGTGTTACAAATAGTGCAGGATAAGTCCCTGCACTTTATTTGAGCCATAAGATTGTAATATAACACACATTTTAACAACGTATTTAACCCATGTAACATGCCAACATGTTTAGATAAACAAGTTAATGAGGTAGTGTCTAGGTTATGTATAAGTGAATTAAGGTTGATAAGGCTAACCCGATTGTATAGTGATGTTCAATCAGGTTGATGTTCTCTGACCCGTGAACGTGAACCCGACCCAAATTTCCCCTATTAGATGGTACTTATTCTCATTTGTTTTGAATAGCGGAAATTTATTACTAGCAATGAGCTTGAGAAAAAAAAAATTACAAGATAACATTAAAAGCCTTTCAAAAAAAGTATGTATAAGTTGGTATGGCAGGACCGTAGGATCATGGATCCGCTTTATGTTTCTATTCATTGTGATACTTTTCTTTTTGTTTTAACCTTTGGTTAGTTCAAGTTTTATAAGGTCTTTAGCCTTGAAAAAAATAAAATAATAAAATAACATTACAAGCACATATTGCATTACTAAACCATTCTTTCAAAAAAGCCTTTTTCATTGGATTCATATTTGATGACTTAGCGCGCCTTATCACGTCTTATCTCACGTCACACTTAGATTTGACGCCTTGGTCTATTGCATAACGTGGAGGTCATGCCTCATGTCTTAGCGCCGCCATGGCACGCCTTTTAGAACCCTGGTTTTAACTTCCATTGTTTGCAAAATACTTTACATTGTGGTCCATGTAACGTATGCAAGAGCAATGCAATTAGTTTCTAAGTATATGACAAAAATGTCTAAAAGATATAATGACACTTTGAGGACCAACATTGGTACCATAAGTTGGTGATGGTTCTTTATAGCTTTGTTGGTTGTTTTGGTTTAAATTCATATTGGATGACTCCACCCATCCCTCTCGATCCCTGCCAATGTGGTCCATTGTGAAACCTTCAATGGCTATGGCTAAACTAGCTAGTAAGCTGATTTTATTATCACTGAAAGACCACGTGTTAAGATCGTATAAATAATTTGATATGAAGTGAAAAGTAGGTATGCAAAACACAATTTCTGCATTCCATAAACCCTGTTGGTGATATTTTAGAGAGTCGACTGTGTCGAGTCATATGAATTTAACAAGATTTGAGAATAACAAATAGCAAAATCCGACCATGTAATATAACTACTGATTTCATAGAGTCCCATTATAGGAGCAAGTTTGAAAACTAACAATAGTTTATGTGTTAAATTATTACCCTTAGGCATATTGTATTACAAACACAATTACAATTGACATTTGCAAAGTAAAAATGATGACTATTTTCAAAGTGTATCGATTTAAAGTTAATGTGTTCATTGTCCGTTTTAGTTTTATTTCTTTATGTAAAATAGCTTCATATCTTTTGACAGACTAATCTACGGGGTGAGAGCACATCATCACACATACACAAACCAGATCAGGCGCGATCCCCTTTTTCGAAAATTGGTGTAGGCACATTATGATTGTTTGTAGCAAGCAAGAATTCAATTTGGCATGTCTCATAATTTAATGATAATAGTGATAAGTCTTTTACCACTAAGTTACTTCTGACTCATCATCATGTGAGTAGATCGATGATAGCATTCTTTTATTGGTCATATACCCTGTTGCATTAGCCGGCATGTCTCTTACTAAATATAGAATATTTTTGTAACTTTATAACAAAAGAATTTGGTTGAAGTGTATGAACATCATGACTACAGCTTTGCATTACTATAAATGGAATAGTACCAGCAATAGAATCTATTTTACTCACATCAAGTGTCGCAGATATAATGATAGAAATAAATACTAGTACCAATTTAGATATCTTTTAATACTTGCCAATGCAATTTGAGCAATGTATGCATGGAAAACAATTCCATACATGGTAAGAGTAACAAACTACATATGCATTTTGTTTTTACTCATTGAGTAAAATACATATAAGGCAATGATGATATGATTCAAAAAAAGGGGTAGTCTGAAATGTGTCCATACGTATACATGTGGGGTTTTCTTGAAAGTATTATCATAAATAGCTAAATTAATGTTGTTTCACATCTCTCTTTCCAATAACATCCTCTTTCTTGTACCTCTTTGCACATTATTCCTCTTCTCATATTCAGTAATGGTACTTAATTTAATGATATCATGTTCAAATCTTTTAAGATTTTTATAGGGATGAATTCAAACATGTTATATATTGTATTTAATAGTGTCATTTAAAATATAGTTTCATTACATGAGATGTCATTTTCTTAAGGCTCTAGAAGGTAGGGAAGACGAGGGTGATATGTAGCTTTTGGTTTAATTGAAGTAACCCCCACAAGCCCTTTAAATCATAGATCGTAATTGTACCTTCTGTATGTATGGACCCCAATGCACGATTACAAGTAGCTAATATTAAATATCATTCTAGTTATAGTTGTGATCTTAAACATAAGATTCTTCAATCATATAATTACATGCCATGATTAATACCATGCTAAAAATCACGACCATCATATTACTAATTAGATTTCCAAAACACCAACACCAAGTCAAAATGCAATCAATGAGTAATAAGTTGGGGTGTAAGTGTCAAAACCAAATCTATGAATATGGGGATACATACAAATTGATTTAATATTTTCTATGTATATGTGATACTATTTATATTAACCGTGTATACAAACGAGATTTTCTAGCGGCAAACAACTATAGTTGTTATATTGTGGTTAAATATTTCATGTAACGTGAACTTGAGAAGAAATATAATTATCAATATACTCCACTATTAATCTTCATCACTTTCATTTTAATCAATTAGACTGTAAATTCTTTTCCGTCCAAATACCAAAGCTTGATTTTCAATAATTGGTGTTGGCATGTCTTCATTAATTTCATCAATATCCGATATGACAATAACATCATCCGAGTTCCACTTTAACAAGTTGAGACTAAAAAGCGGATTGGGACTGAGAGCAGGATTGTGAGTGTATATAAAGAAACAAAAGCAGTGCACAAGTAGTACTTATATAAATGACCATGAACTAAAGTAGTGAAACAACAAACGATAAATAAAAGATCACAATTTACTAACCTTAACACCAACATAAATTTTTATTTTTTATTTATTTTTTATTTATTTTTATTTTTTTTTATTATTCATTTCCTCAACTTAACTATGAATTACTATAAAAGCAAGAAAAATGTTATGGTTTTAAATAATAATAAAAAATTAGAACTGTGTATGCATATTTATAAATTAGAAAGAAGCATGTAACAAATATTTGTAAAATCGTGTTTTTATAAATTTCAATTTTTAATTTGCTGTCATTGTTAAACCATGTTTTATAAGTTTTTATTTTTTAGTTCACATTGTTTTTATTAGTTGACAATTTTAAAGTTGGCATTTAAGATAAAAGTTTAACAAGTATAAAAGGGTATTAAATGATAGATTAGGCAAATCACTTTACTATTTTTTAAATAATTTTAAGTTTCAAGAATAAGCAAATTTGGTTTATGAGTAGTAGAGATTTTTATTTTTTATTTATTTATTTTGAAAAAGAGTAGTAGAGATTTGACATGTGAAAAAATGGATAATACAAAAGGAAAAGAGACACAAAAGATTAGTAGATATAAAATGTAGGAAGATGTAACAACATATTTTTTTGTCGAGAGCAAAAATTTGTTTAACATTTCCTTTCATTCTATTTTTTTTAGAGGGTTAAGTCTAGGGATTGACCATGATCTTTTCAAAAATTTTAATTGTAGGTAATGAACATTAGAAAAATATCATTATCACCATCCAAACTTTTATCTCGGTCTTCATATTGGTAATATATTTTTTATCTCGGTTCTCAAATGAGTAATGTACTTTTATCTCGGTTCTCATATTGGTAATTACTTTTTATCGCGGTTCTCATACAGGTAATATTTTTTAGTAAAAAAAAATTTTAAAAAGTTTGAATAGTGATAATGGTATTTTTAAAAGTTCATTACCTACAATTAAAATTTTTGAAAAGTTTATGACCAATTCGTAGACTTAATCCTTTTCTAAAATAAAGAGATTGATCCAAAGAATGTTGCATGTTTTTATGTGGTTTGAAGTTAGGAAAAGTGTTAAAATTTCAAAAGTTGAATTTGATTTTTGTTGGTGTTTTATATGAAAAGAAGGAGATGAAAATGTGTTCATCAAAGCTCTTCCCCTCTTTTGCCATTAAAAGTGATGGTCAGTTGTTGAGTGTGAAAAAGATAGAAAAGGGGGACCAAAATAAACTGCTACCACTTGCATTTACATATACACATTTATAGTGGCAAATTTATCTTCATGTCAATAAAACCACTTTTGGCGCACTTGTTCTCATCCACACACACTATTATGTAAGGATAATAAAAATACTACTCTCCCTTCCTTTCCTTTTTGTTTTGCAGGAGATTCAAAATTTCATTTAGAACTTTTTTTTTTTTTTTCAAATGACTAAATCTTTTATAACTTAGATTGTGTATAAAATAACCTATGTATTTTCCATCTTTTTCAATAGTAATTGTGTAAAAAATATGTTTCTGTGTGAAATATATAGCACAACATCAAGTCTTCAATCTCTCTAGTAGGTAAATGTCATGTTTACCCTTGTATTTTTTTTTAACATCAACTCCACCCATATACTATAAGTAGGTAAATGTCAAGTTTATACATCCTTGTATTTTTAAATGTACAATCAATGGATCCAAATTTTGTGATTGATTGTACTAAAAAGCAGAAAGAGAATCTTTGTACACCTATATCTTAGGATTGAAAAGCCAATCAATCTAATTCGAAAATGATTTCCATTTTCCAATTTCTATGTAGATGGACGAGCGAAAATTCTAATCACTTTGTTGTCAAGATCGTGATCGATTTTTGACTTGAGACTAACGGAATAGAATTGTCAAGGTCATGACTTGAGACCATTGATCACCACAATCTAACCATCGAAAAACTACCACATTAAAGCGACGACCACCAAGAAATGACCACCAAAAATACCATCTCAAAAATTCCACCGATTTAAACCTAATGATGCCTTTAAAAATTTGATGTTGAAATTTAACCGCTTACGCAGTGTGTTTTCAGGGGCTCTTTTAATTTATTATTATTATTATTATTATTATTATTATTATTATTATTATTATAACAAGCTAAAGATATTTAAGTTTGTGTGACTGTGAGTTCAAACCTATGAATTAGTTGGCTTAAATGTTGGAAATCTTGTTGCTAAAAAATATATCATAATTACTATACCCTAGGGTCCAGTTGAGTAATTTCAAATCCATGTTTGTCTAATATTGAGTTGGGTTTTTTTTGTATTGTTGCTGCCTACAAAAAGAATGTGTGTGTGAGTGTATGTATACATGCCTGGATCTAGCTACGTAATTGAGAATGTGGTGTACCACTTGTGAACAAAATGATACACGAAAGCCAAAAAAAACAAGCACAAACCCCAAGTGGGAAACCCTATCCCAAAGAGTCACCATACAAAGAAGAGGAGTGATACACCCATATAAAAATATCCACAAAACTCTTCACAAAATGATGTGCCAAGTAATGATTGGTTGATTTTACTATAGTTTCTATCTCCTCTCTTTCATTCCACCAATTCCTATTTGACACATCATTTTGTGGCTCATTTGTGTGGAACTTTTTATGTGGTTGTATCATTTTCATACAAAGAATGAGATGTTTGTCACAATGAACATGTATGCATTTGAAAACCTCCAGATAATTTCCAATCTGGCGACATACATAAAATATAAAATACCCATCGTCCACTCGAATCACCTATTTTTCATTAACAACTAAATATTAACAAGGAGTTAAGGGGCAAATAAGTACACAAGGTTTAATTACAAAGAGAGTTGTGTGGTTCGTCTAACCACTCAATCATATCTACTTTAGACTAGATTTCTTTGCCCTACAAGAGATCCGATTTAAGGAGGCTAACTCGATATCGCTGACGATGAAATTCTTTGAGGGAGCTGTATTTTAGTTTGTCTCAAAATAAGTGATATACTCAGTTGTCAATGTCATGGTTGAATTTTATTCCATTTTATGCTTTCTAGTGATTTCCAATAAAAGGTTATGTGTCGTTGTGTTAGGTTTTGATAACAGACCGGGGTACCTCTTTTGATTGTTGGATCTTCCCTATATAAGTTGTTGTAGTTTCTTAAGGTTGTTTCAATCAGTATTAAGTTTTAGGGTCGTTGTATACTTGTATTTCTAGTTGTTTAATCAACATCATACAGTGTCGTTGTAATTTCTAGCATCTTGCTAATATTATTTATATAGTTGTCTCAATAAATATGTAGTATAAATAAATTTCCATCAACAAACATAATCAATTTAACGAGTCCGAAATTTCTCATAAATGTGCCCACCACGATAAAAAAACCATTTGTAATATAATCAAAACAGCTTAGGTTCGAACGATTGTATGTCTTTGAAACCAATAAGCACGTTGTTGATATGTTATCCCCGACATTCATTTATCCACGTACGTATAGATTTGTCTCTGTGATTGCCCATAATATTCCGAACTATGCTTGAGGTGGTGATCATTATGGCCGAAATATCTCTCATGATATCGAAATTAGTAGATATCATATTGGTTATTTGAAAGTTGGAAGGCATAGTAAGCAAATGCAAAAGAAGTTGAAGGATGAAAATTTAGAATTGAAGAAGTGTGATGGATATGTATGGGTAGGGGACAAGAAAAAGGTCACAATCTTATGAAACACTAACTTCTTTCTTTAACAAATTTAGAGAAGTCTTTGGTCTCCCTCTTTTTATTTGTTTTTAAGAGAGGAGTTGTAAAATTAAGATTAAATAGTCACCATCGGGGATGTTCCCTCATATCAGTTTCAAAATTAGGTGTCTTGAATATGACATATGTATATACTAATATATGCATACCACATGTATAGCATATGATTATATTTTGTTTATATATCATCCATGCATGTTCATGTGTGCTATCTCATATATAATTTACCGACATTGTATTTTGTCGTTCCAGGTTATAATACCCCTTTACTATGTTATTTGCATTTCAACGGGAAATAAAAATACTCGTGCGTTGCGGCGGTGTAACATTTCATAAAACTTGTATGACATATTCACTTAAAAATCGTTTAATTAATTTGGTTACCACTAGTACAATCGACATCTCTCCCGTCAAATTTTTGTCGCCGTCCCCGTCGTCATGTCGACGACATTGTACGTTCCCCGTCGTCATGTCGACGGGATAATGACGACGGCGGTGCCCCGTCGGGAACAGCATTGCCGTCGACAACCGCCGTCGACATTGTAGGTCCCACTTCATTTTTCAGTCAAAGAAATTCTTTGTCCGTCAAATTGTTCCCGTCGACATGTTGACGGGATTGTATATGTTATTAACAACTTAATTATTAAACGTTAATTAACTTTATACTATCCCGTCGACATGTTGACGGGAACACTTTGACGGGTCAAACGTGTTGGTCAACGTTGTATAATTATCCCGTCGACATGTTGATGGGAACAATTTGAAGGGTCAACGTGTTGGTCAACGTTTGTAAAATTATCCCGTCGATACGTCGACGGCCCTATTGAACCACCAAAATTTTATAATTAATGATGTCGTCGACACGTCGACTGCATCATTAAACAATCCATTTTTTTGTTTGATGGTGCCGTCGACATGTCGACGGTACCAATGTTATATATAGCAAACAGAAAGCTGCAATACCAACAATATTCCAGATTTTTTCTGGAAAATTTTTTGAAAAAATCTACCAAAACCTATAATACCTAAACCTGTAACCATAAGCTATAACCACTCAATATCAACATGTCCTAACACATACAACTCGACATCGGCTAAAACACTTTCAAATTATCATCGCTAAACACCCTCAAAATGCATTAAAATATATAAAGTCTACAAAACGGGGTGTGGTAATATCTAACCCTAGCTGCCATATCCACAAATGTTTCAATACCCGCGATGTTCAAGTCGCCAAAAGGTTAAACTACAAAATACTAAGATAATGATCTTGAAAATATTGTTTCAACCATAAGTACGTACAACACAAAATAGATAACCCAAGTTTGTACCTCTACATCCCCAAGTCACTCATCATGATCACTATCACCATCCACATAGATATCATCGCTCCCGCTCCCGCCAGCTCCACTGCCCGAGCCATCCACATGCTGAGAATCCACCTGACTAATATACTAAGACCATTGCGGATTGGTCGAGGCAAAACCCATCAACAAATCGAGCTGCGCCTTCATGGTCTTGCGTTCTTCAGCATCTTCCTGGCTCTTCTTCTCTGCCTCAACAATCTTCTTATAAGCTGCAGCAAGCTCAGCAGATATCTCGGCAACACCTAAAAATGAAATAATCAAAATTTAAAAACAGCCATTGCAATACATAAATTGAGTCATGAGTAATCTATAATTAATATTATTACACTGTACATACCTGGAGGTGGAGGCGGGGTGTCTGGTAACGGTGGCCTCCTCAGGTCGGGTACTACCCTACCCCGTCCTGCAATGTGGCCCCGCTGCTTGCCCTTGAGAACCATGGCAAGTATCTGCTCCTTTGTGTACGCCACCCCTTCAGGCGTATTCGCTCCCAGATCTCTCAGCCGAACCATCTCTTCCTATTTAGTTGAAAAAAATTTGAGAAAATTGATGCATAGGGATTGCACCAGGCTTTACCTCTCAAGCGATCTCGAGAAGCTTACAACCCCCACCAGGGAGTGTAACTGATCGATGTAGTATAGTATAATGACAAGTACCGGGGGATTGATCGTTCAACTAGGAATAGTGTCGCTAGGATTAGAAAACCTAAAGACTAGGTCTAGAGATGATGGATGATTCTTTTTATATTTTTATATTTTTTAGAAAGCAAATTAAAATCTCGGGTTTTGAAGGATTTGGGCGGAATTAGTTGCTAGTCAACTAACCCAATACTAAGATGCAATCAAAATAAAATACTAGAAATGAAAGTAAACTATATTAAA
The DNA here is from genome assembly GCA_030686995.1 of Artemisia argyi. Lineage (NCBI taxonomy): Eukaryota > Viridiplantae > Streptophyta > Magnoliopsida > Asterales > Asteraceae > Artemisia > Artemisia argyi. The sequence goes on along the minus strand of CM060693.1, from coordinate 39,549,219 downwards.
CTAAGGTTGTGTGTAACACCCCAACCCGATAAGGGTAGAAGTATTACATTACAGTAACATATCAGAACAAACACAAGCATATGATTCATACATACAACGAAATTCAGGGTTACAAATGAAAATCTGAAACTACAAGGTTACAAAACAATAAATACTATGTCTAATAAAGTGAAACTTCATCTAATCGTCTCTAGTCCAAAGCATAGTCTTCTAAGTCCACTCACACTCTCTTCCCATAACCCAGCTTCCTACTAAAACCTGCCGCAGGAAAAGGAAATGCGGCTGAGCTTAAAAAGCTCAGTGAACAGATATATAAACAAAGTAATGATAATGAAACAGAACAGAAGTATAGTGCATTGGGAATATCATAAGGAATTAAACAAAAGAGAATAATAGAAAGAAAAGAATAGGATAGTCATCCACCACGAGCCCAAAACTCAAAGTCATATCTCAAAGTCATAAGTCTTCAATGTCATAATCTCACAATCAGAGGGGATACCTCTCAGGCAACCAGATAATATGAGGGGTGTCCTCATGTATCATAAAGTGGAGTGATCAGCTCCCAGAAGTTGTGAAAGGCGTGTATTGCACACAGCACCAGTCACCTCAAAGTCAACTCAAAGTCATAGTTAAATCCACTAAGCATACATATCTAGGATTGCAATCCATACGCCCCTTACTCAAAGTCAATCTCAAAGTCATATACTCAAAGTCATAATGGCCATAATAGTAATCATAAAAGGGACGGCGTGAGAAATCACTCACCCACACATGAGTCATGCCAGCGGTGCATCACAGACATGCCTATGGTACCTCCATAGGTAGGGAAACATAAATGGCTCGGGTATCAAACTAAGAGTCAGGTCTCAAAGTCATACAAAAGGTCATATAGCAAAGGTTTATCTCAAGGTCATCTCAAAATCATAATATCAGAAGTCATATCAATGGTTCAGAATATCCAAGGTTCATTCCCAAAGGTTCATTTCAAAAGATTCGTTATTAAGTTTCGTAAGTTCAAAATAAAATGTGAAAGAGTTAAGAGAAAATAGATTTAAAACTTTAATAGTCATTTACCCATTTCATCTCAAAGATCTCCCTCTTTAAACATTCTTCATAAAAGCCAATTAATCCTTCCTTTAAAATGGTTTCGTTTCAAAATCATAGAGTGTCATTTCAAAACAGTTTCTTTCTATAACATCAAGTTATATTTTCCAAAAGGTCTTCATATCAAATTATCATAAAAGATGAACCAGAGATATCGGATATACCAAGGGTCAGAAGTCATAGTAGTGGTAAAAGGAACGGATCACGAGTCATGAGAAACCTTACTGAAAGGTTAGAATATCTGTACCTCAATCGCCATCGAAATCATAACATACGTAAGCATATGGAAACACTCCTTCTTCAACGAATCTACACGAATTAATGATCGTCTTATTATTAATAACTTATTCAATTCAGATTTCTCATTTTAGTCGGCTTTCCAGTTTTAGTAACTTTCCATTTAAAGTGACTTTCCACTTTTAGCAGGTTTCCATAAATAGTAAGTTTCCACTTTTAAAAAGTTTCCATAATTAGAAAGTTGAGTCATTATTAATGGAATCAAAGTATCTTTTAACATATTTACACATTTGGTCCTTAGGGTTTCATAACTTTGCATTTTATACCCTTTACTTTCCAAACTTACACTTTAAACCTTTTAGTATTCAAAGTTACACATTAAACCCTTAACTTATCCATTTTACATAATGAGCACTCATTTTATTAAGTTATTCGAATGAATCCTCAAATATTCATAATTTACACTTTAAATCCCTCAAGTTATAAAAGTTACATATTTAACCCTTTAATTTATAATTTCAACTTTTAATTATTACTAATTACATATTATGCCATTAAATTATCAAAATGACACATAACTCCCTGAATATATTAAATTACTCAAAACAGCTCCAAGTTTCTGAAAATTACATGTTTAGTCCCTCCCTTTTAATTATTTTCAAAACAAACCCTAATTAGGTTTAAAATACATTTTAATCCATTTAAATGCAAAACTTACACTTAGCACCCTCATTATATATTTTATTCGAATATTATACAGCTCAAATAAAGTTCCAGAATTAACCCTTAAGTTTTAAAGTTTACAAAACTCACCCAAAACATTTACATACAAATCGTATAAACCAAAAACAAAGAAAATAGAAATCCTAATCCTTCTAATCAATTCTCAATCATCATCTCATCATTAATATCATTAATTAACACCATTTCCAGCCCTAAACCAAAACCCTAGGGCACACGACTTTTATTTTCTTTTTCTCTTTATACGATTTAATCAAAACAAAATAATTACGAAACACAATGTTTTAGGCCATGATAATTCTTCCAACATTTTTACAGATCATATTACATTATAACAAGTGTAAATAAATTGTATTTGGAATTCTTATGGATCGCATGGTGTATTTTACGATTTACACATGTTTTTAGGGTTTTATTTACGAATATGATATAGAGCATGCATGGATCGAACCAACCATTTTATTTGATGTTTATAGGATGTAAGGGACCTGAGAAAAATACCAAACCAAGGCTTGAACGTGTGGAGGGGGCTGTACGAATTGTTGTCTACGCGTATAGGCCAAATGATCCAAAAATCACCACGCCTTCACCAATGATCTTCAAACCTTGAAACCAATTTTCGTGGGTCTTATATGATGTAAGTATCACAGGAAAAATAAGAAACGAATTTTGTGGAGGTCGAATGAATCAAAAACGAATTACCTTGTTTATAGGGCTCGACAAAAGGAAAAATGTGCCACGATCGAACCAAGCTTCAAAAATTCAAAAGGGTATTTTTCTTGGCTTCTTAGGATGATGATAGATCACAGAAAATTGCTTAGGAATTATGGGGTGGTCGAATGGAGGCTATGAGAATTGTTGTGTGTGTTTATTTTGGGGCGGCAATTAGGGTTTAGGGGGAAAAGGTATGGATTGACTTTCTAAGTGATAAATGCCGATCCTAGGGGAGGGCTTGGGCCAAAAGTTTCGGCCATTAAGTTGAGAAATTCATTTGGTGATTACTTTCCATGTTTAAAAGGATTTAAACCATTTTTAAATCAAAATAACATTAATTAAATATCATTCGGCCCTTTAGGGGTATTTTGGTAATTTCACAACTTGTATAAATGTTAAATGAAATTGTTAAAATTATTTGGATACATAACTTGTGCATTATTAGAAATTTGGGATTTATTTGGAGACTTTATAAGCTTTTAATTAAATTTTAAATATGTAGGGGCATTTTAGTCATTTCCCATGCTTTTAGATTTTAGGTGTTACAACTTCTTCCCCTCTAAAAGAAAAATTTCGTCCTCGAAATTTGAAGTCGCAAAGTTAGACGAAGTCGTAGTAAACCGCAACAGGTCGTCACAAACATCCTCACGTCCGGGGAGGTTCTTCCAAAAGGTATTCCGACCAACTGGTTTCTCATGACTAGTAATTATTGTCAAAAACAGTTCCAGATTTCTCATAAGGGCATATCATATTGAATTTAACTCAAAAGGATAATGTACCAAACATAACGGATGATAAATGAATTCTCCATGAAGAGGTATAAAAATACATAGGATTTTCATCAAATTGGTTAGGCGAATCAGATGAGAATACATTGAATTGTAGCAAACATGGGGTGATATACGGTTTAACCCTTCAGCTTCTCAGATAGTCTCGGCTTTTAGATAACCTTCCAAAGGTATTCTCATAAACAAACAGGTCTCATTTCCTCAAAGTCCACAATCACATATTTTACTCATAGCAGATCATAATGAACAACTTCACGAATGCGAGTCGTATACGGACAGAAAGCATATCGTTAGATATCGTCAACGGCAGAAATTTCATAATGGAACCGAAGATTCTTATCAGAAGTTGCAAAGATCAGCAAAACACGTGTCGAGAGTCCAAACGTATCGAATCGTATAACAAGGACAGCATATCAAACGTATAGGTAGAATGAACCTAAAGTCTCACTAAACTCAGATGATCTTGATCAGATGCCAGAATTCTAAAGCTTCTAAGGCACTTCTTAAAATATCATATGCCCACCATAAGTGCACGTTATATGATGTAAGTATTATCACGTTGGCCAGGCGTCATAATACTGGCATCATATACATATGCCCTCATGATGATCATACTTTATCTCAAGTCGTGAGTCAAAACCACCTATCTTAATCCACCTAGTACTTCTACAGTCTCAAAGATCATCAGAAACAAACAACATAACTAAGAGAACGAAATTACTCGAAGAGTAACGGAAATCCGAGAATGTCATTCAAAATTAAGGTACGTCATCAATAGCATCAATCCTTTACAGCATCATCTCGTTTAAACACACTGTCCGCTTCAGAATCCGTCCACTCAAATACGAATTTCAAAATTTCTTACAAGTTGGGGTAGTCTGTTTACTCTTGTCCATCTTACCTCATGATTAAAAGAATTTAAAACTCGAGTCGGGTTCCTCCGGTCTTCAGCAGCTCCTCTTGGTAGTGTGGCATCGTAGCGGCAGTCTCTGTCGCGATCACGGTGCATCCCTCCATCCGCAGGTCTGCTTCTGCTCTCAATTCATCTTAGTACAACTAAAATGAATAGAGGAACAAGACTGCGTGTCTTCGACAGGTCTTCTAACATAGCTCCAGGTTTTAAGGTGCATGATGTTGTTGTTGACTCCAGGTTGTGTGTTGAATGGTTCGTCTTCTTTGGTCTGGTTGTCGTGATGCCCAAGCTGAAATCTTCACGTGTTGCATGGTATATGATTGAGCATTCTCCCCAATTCCTCTCTCCTTCTTATATGCTTCTTCCATGGTAATGCTTGTCGCAACCATCTCCTCCTACTCTTCCACCTGGTTTCTAACTCCGATAACGGTCTTCGATCTTGGTCCCTCTTGTGAAAGCTCTGTCTTCACATTATACAGGGTAGTGTTGTCTACTATGAATTCTGAACGCCAATCAAATTTCTCTTCCAGAACAAAAGGTCATCTCACCAATAATCTCTATGTTCTTCTTTCGTTTTAGAACACAACACAATGTCATACTATGACATTTTGTCCAACACACGCGAAAACATGATTATTCTAGCCAACACCATTGGCATCATTCAAGCTCATAAATGTTATAACGAGTGCAAAGGCAGCTTCAGAAATCATCTCAGGGAGTTTTCACATCGCCTTCTTTCTTCTTCAAGAACTGAAATACTTCACAAAGGTTACTCTCGGTTAGTTAACCCTCTTCTTAGAAGTTCTTGTGGTTGCTTCTTCAGTCCTTCAAATCTAAAGTGATGCAATCAGATGCGGAGTTTCAAAGGAAGACCAAATTAAATATTGGTACTCGGGAACAGATAATGATTACTGATAGTGGTACGTTTAAATTCACGATAGTCGATACGTCATCGCATACTTCTCTCGTTCTTCTTCATAAACAAACAAGAGCATCCAAAGAGAATCACAAAGGGTTAACACAGATCATATCCCATCAGCTCCTTCAATCTCTCAACTTCTATGGAACCATGGTTTCTTCAACTGAGATTAGTTCAATAACCACTCTACTTCCTAAGCAGGAAGGAGTATCAAAAGGTTCATCAGAGAATACCGGAAAATCTTCGTATGACAAAATATTTCCCAATAGTAGAACTTTCCAAGGGTTGATAATAATGGTTTTCAGGACAACTTGGTAATCACCTGAGTTTGGGGTAGGTGTTTCCATAGTGACAGAAATTTTAGCAGATGTAGAGAGTCATCATAATGAAATAGAGTGAAGCAGATTTTTAAGGTCACATTTCAGATATGGTAGTCTATGGTATCTTCACGAATAGTCATTCAGTCCAAAAGACCGTACAATCAGACATATCAAGGTCAAAGGATTCATAGAGTGAATACAGTCGTCAAATCATACAGATAGTTCATATATCAGAGTCAAGTACATGGTTCAACAAAAATGTTGGGATGGATAAACGAACAGTTCAATGTGTGGGAATTTCGTTTAGCTTCTTAGCATAAGTAGCAGGTAGGATGTGTATCATTGGTAATACGAATATCGTATAATCGTCAATTGTGAGAGGTACAGAATCTCAGTTATCAGCATCATCATGCTTAGTTAACAAATCAATATAGAGATAGTATTTACATCATACCCTTCCAAAGGAAACGGTTGGCAGAACAAGGTCCATCATTCAAAGAGAGGAAACAAAACTTCTCATATTCGTGGTTCATAATTACCAGAATTCTCATAGGAGTAGTAATGGATCATACAGAGTCAAGTAGTATCGGGTGATACATTCATACCTAACATAAGTAATGAATTCACAGAATGTGTCGAACACATTGTGGTTGAATGACCTACGATGTGGTCGAAAAGGTGTCAAACAGCTTATCAAACAAATCGGAGGCGGAGATCAAAATCTGAAGGTGAAACTTAAATGTGTAAGGTATCCAGGTAGCTTTTCGAGGTATTCCAAACTTACTCGGTTATTAAGCTTAAGTTGCAAACTTCTAACTCCTGAAACAAAGGTCCTTATAAGGCTTATCTAAGAGCAAAGGCACGATCAGAGTGATGCGGAAGAAAATGATACTTACATAAATGTCTTAGTCTACCCATTCCTCACTGGTAATAACTTGGGTTCCTATGGGGAATCCTAAGGTAAAGTTTCAAAGGTTGTCTTATGAGCGCCTACAGTGGAAACTTAGGGGTCCAAACTTCACAGGTCAAGGGTAATGTATTACGAATCGCAGCCTGGGCTCTGATACCATAACTGTAACACCCCAACCCGATAAGGGTAGAAGTATTACATTACAGTAACATATCAGAACAAACACAAGCATATGATTCATACATACAACGAAATTCAGGGTTACAAATGAAAATCTGAAACTACAAGGTTACAAAACAATAAATACTATGTCTAATAAAGTGAAACTTCATCTAATCGTCTCTAGTCCAAAGCATAGTCTTCTAAGTCCAGTCACACTCTCTTCCCATAACCCAGCTTCCTACTAAAACCTGCCGCAGGAAAAGGAAATGCGGCTGAGCTTAAAAAGCTCAGTGAACAGATATATAAACAAAGTAATGATAATGAAACAGAACAGAAGTATAGTGCATTGGGAATATCATAAGGAATTAAACAAAAGAGAATAATAGAAAGAAAAGAATAGGATAGTCATCCACCACGAGCCCAAAACTCAAAGTCATATCTCAAAGTCATAAGTCTTCAATGTCATAATCTCACAATCAGAGGGGATACCTCTCAGGCAACCAGATAATATGAGGGGTGTCCTCATGTATCATAAAGTGGAGTGATCAGCTCCTAGAAGTTGTGAAAGGCGTGTATTGCACACAGCACCAGTCACCTCAAAGTCAACTCAAAGTCATAGTTAAATCCACTAAGCATACATATCTAGGATTGTAATCCATACGCCCCTTACTCAAAGTCAATCTCAAAGTCATATACTCAAAGTCATAATGGCCATAATAGTAATCATAAAAGGGACGGCGTGAGAAATCACTCACCCACACATGAGTCATGCCAGCGGTGCATCACAGACATGCCTATGGTACCTCCATAGGTAGGGAAACATAAATGGCTCGGGTATCAAACTAAGAGTCAGGTCTCAAAGTCATACAAAAGGTCATATAGCAAAGGTTTATCTCAAGGTCATGTCTCAAGGTCATCTCAAAATCATAATATCAGAAGTCATATCAATGGTTCAGAATATCCAAGGTTCATTCCCAAAGGTTCATTTCAAAAGATTCGTTATTAAGTTTCGTAAGTTCAAAATAAAATGTGAAAGAGTTAAGAGAAAATAGATTTAAAACTTTAATAGTCATTTACCCATTTCATCTCAAAGATCTCCCTCTTTAAACATTCTTCATAAAAGCCAATTAATCCTTCCTTTAAAATGGTTTCGTTTCAAAATCATAGAGTGTCATTTCAAAACAGTTTCTTTCTATAACATCAAGTTATATTTTCCAAAAGGTCTTCATATCAAATTATCATAAAAGATGAACCAGAGATATCGGATATACCAAGGGTCAGAAGTCATAGTAGTGGTAAAAGGAACGGATCACGAGTCATGAGAAACCTTACTGAAAGGTTAGAATATCTGTACCTCAATCGCCATCGAAATCATAACATACGTAAGCATATGGAAACACTCCTTCTTCAACGAATCTACACGAATTAATGACCGTCTTATTATTAATAACTTATTCAATTCAGATTTCTCATTTTAGTCGGCTTTCCAGTTTTAGTAACTTTCCATTTAAAGTGACTTTCCACTTTTAGCAGGTTTCCATAAATAGTAAGTTTCCACTTTTAAAAAGTTTCCATAATTAGAAAGTTGAGTCATTATTAATGGAATCAAAGTATCTTTTAACATATTTACACATTTGGTCCTTAGGGTTTCATAACTTTGCATTTTATACCCTTTACTTTCCAAAGTTACACTTTAAACCTTTTAGTATTCAAAGTTACACATTAAACCCTTAACTTATCCATTTTACATAATGAGCACTCATTTTATTAAGTTATTCGAATGAATCCTCAAATATTCATAATTTACACTTTAAATCCCTCAAGTTATAAAAGTTACATATTTAACCCTTTAATTTATAATTTCAACTTTTAATTATTACTAATTACATATTATGCCATTAAATTATCAAAATGACACATAACTCCCTGAATATATTAAATTACTCAAAACAGCTCCAAGTTTCTGAAAATTACATGTTTAGTCGCTCTCTTTTAATTATTTTCAAAACAAACCCTAATTAGGTTTAAAATACATTTTAATCCATTTAAATGCAAAACTTACACTTAGCACCCTCATTATATATTTTATTCGAATATTATACAGCTCAAATAAAGTTCCAGAATTAACCCTTAAGTTTTAAAGTTTACAAAACTCACCCAAAACATTTACATACAAATCGTATAAACCAAAAACAAAGAAAATAGAAACCCTAATCCTTATAATCAATTCTAAATCATCATCTCATCATTAATATCATTAATTAACACCATTTCCAGCCCTAAACCAAAACCCTAGGGCACACGACTTTTATTTTCTTTTTCTCTTTATACGATTTAATCAAAACAAAATAATTAGGAAACACAATGTTTTAGGCCATGATAATTCTTCCAACATTTTTACAGATCATATTACATTATACCAAGTGTAAATAAATTGTATTTGGAATTCTTATGGATCGCATGGTGTATTTTACGATTTACACATGTTTTTAGGGTTTTATTTACGAATATGATATAGAGCATGCATGGATCGAACCAACCATTTTATTTGATGTTTATAGGATGTAAGGGACCTGAGAAAAATACCAAACCAAGGCTTGAACGTGTGGAGGGGGCTGTACGAATTGTTGTCTACGCGTATAGGCCAAATGATCCAAAAATCACCACGACTTCACCAATGATCTTCAAACCTTGAAACCAATTTTCTTGGGTCTTATATGATGTAAGTATCACAGGAAAAATAAGAAACGAATTTTGTGGAGGTCGAATGAATCAAAAATGAATTACCTTGTTTATAGGGCTCGACAAAAGGAAAAATGTGCCACGATCGAACCAAGCTTCAAAAATTCAAAAGGGTATTTTTCTTGGCTTCTTAGGATGATGATAGATCACAGAAAATTGCTTAGGAATTATGGGGTGGTCGAATGGAGGCTATGAGAATTGTTGTGTGTGTCTATTTTGGGGCGGCAATTAGGGTTTAGGGGGAAAAGGTATGGATTGACTTTCTAAGTGATAAATGCCGATCCTAGGGGAGGGCTTGGGCCAAAAGTTTTGGCCATTAAGTTGAGAAATTCATTTGGTGATTACTTTCCATGTTTAAAAGGATTTAAACCATTTTAAAATCAAAATAACATTAATTAAATATCATTCGGCCCTTTAGGGGTATTTTGGTAATTTCACAACTTGTATAAATGTTAAATAAAATTGTTAAAATTATTTGGATACATAACTTGTGCATTATTAGAAATTTGGGATTTATTTGGAGACTTTATAAGCTTTTAATTAAATTTTAAATATGTAGGGGCATTTTAGTCATTTCCCATGCTTTTAGATTTTAGGTGTTACATTGTGAGCAATATGTGGGAGAATTGTGTTTACTTAGATTTCACTACTCCCTAGATTGCGTGGATGACAGATTGTGACAGATTGTATTCCTTAATACCATTCATGGGGTGGCGTACTTACTTCCCCAATCCTATGAGTGCCTACTTCACTCCTATGTCGATCTAGCTAAGAAGCTCCTAACATGGGATCATTCGAATTTACTCATGCATTAAATACAACCAATAAAACCTAGTACACATCGGTTCATGTTTCCTAAGACGTTCAAGCATGTTACACAATGGAGATCTGCCAGTTTTTTTTTGGGTAAAAGGGAACTTCCACCCTGGTAAAATATATTAACCAAAAAACCGTTTCAACTACAGTGGAATGTGGCTGAAACGCCACATTAACCTCAAGCAACCGCTTGAACAACCCCTATATCATTTATGATATGCCATAAATGTCAGTTTTCTTAAGCCTAACATTGAAATCATTCATCCAATTCAACCGTAAACAAGTAATCAACACATAATTAACATCTAGGTTTCATTAGATCTAAGCAAACACAAGATAGATCTAGCCTAGCATGTTGAAATCAAGACAAGCAAAAGATATAATCAACCAACACATAGACATATTGAATGAATTAAAGAGAAGACTTATCTCAATAGCACATGAAAGGATTCAAGGGGTGAAAACCCTTGAAAGTACTATAAAATATGACCTAGGGTTTACAAAGTTCAGCCCTAGTTTTCTCCACACAAGTTCCTCTCTAATGAATGAAAAATAGAAAACTATATATAGAGTTTAGAAGGTGACGGCGTCAAGAACAAAGGGTTGACGCCGTCATCTCACCGCCAAATAGTTCCTCGGACTGCCTAGATCTGGGTCTGATGCCGTCATGTGTACACCTTATGCAGGCGTCACCGAATTAACTCTTGACGCCCTTGTTGTGACGCCGTCAGGTTTGCACTGGGTCGTCACCACTTTTACTCCTGACGCCGTCAGGGTCTTCCTCTTGACGCCGTCAGGTACTGTTCTCAGCATGGAAAATTAAGTCTTTGGCGTTTTCTTCACTTTTATGCTCCAAAAACGTCCGAATTGCTTCCTTTTCCAGATTTCACTCCCAAAGTACCTAAAATCACAAAAGGAACGATTTATGGTAATATTTGATCAAATAAATTCAATTTCGGGCTTAAATGACCCCCTAAAAGTGGTTCATTTTTTGCCTCATCAAAAATTAATATATATGTCGGGTTAATTACAAGATTATGTTTCAATGAATCATTAAAGTGCGTGTTTGGGGAAATAAATAAATAAATAATAAATTAAAAAAAAACGTTACTTACATACTGAACCCGCGCCTCATCCTGCAATCAAGCACCATTCTCGTCGCAGTGTGTGTCGTAAAAGCTCTGGATGAGTGACGGGTATTGGTTGTCCTTGCTGTTCTCAAACTGTATATACACATGCTTATAAGATGAAACAAATTAAAAATGACAAATCAAACACTATATATATATTTTAATTAAACTTAAATACTTTTAAAAAATTAAAATTAATTACTTTTATATAATTAAAATTTTTAATTAATGTAATAATTTTATAAAAATAAAATACTTTTATAAAAATAAAATGTGTCTTACATATTCGTGGCGAATAGCGGCTAAGGACTTGGAACCGTGGCGGTTGTACACCTTGTTCTTCTTTCGGTTCTCCTTGTTCACCGCAGCTCGCTCCATGTTCTTCTTATTCAAGTAGAAGTTCATGTGTTGCTCCCACACCGATGGCTCAAGGTTCGGAGGAGGGTTTTGTCGTATGACATCCGCCGCCCCAGCCCCACCCTTCAGGGTAAAATAAGTTTTCTTCATGATGCCTTTATTGTCGGAGTAGCGCTTAGCTATATATTGATTGAGGCTGTTCTTTATAAGTTCCCAGTCGTCCTTGCGCCTGTGGGTTCCCAAGTCGAAGAATTGCTGCAATCAAATATAGTTTATATTAACATAAATATATAAATAAATAAACAAATTTAAATAAATATACACAATTAAACAAATTTAAATAAATGTACACATTCAAATATTAAAATATAGAGATATAATTAAAAGGAAAATAAAATAACTGACCCCGAGTCGGTTCATGAAGGCAGCCCGAGTCTCTTTCTCAAGATCGTGCCAGGAGGGATAGTGCAACGACAAGGTCCTAACCAGCTCGCCAACGTAGTTACTGAACCATGCGCGGTGGGGCCCGACATGATTATACGTCTCTTGATCCTTAGTCTCAAACTCGATCGACTGCGTGCCATGTAACTCTACAGCTTTCCTCAGCGCTACGTTCTTGTTGGCTTGATGGGTCTGTGGCATGCCGCCAGCCCGACCTCCACCACTGCCTCCTCCACCGCTAGCCCTACCTCCTCGTCGAGGTCGTCGTCCACGCGATCCAACAAATGTTGTGAGTGAAAACGTCAAAAAATAACAAGTAACAAAATTCAATTGATCAAGTTTAAGTTTCTTACCACCACCACGGCAACCGCTATCAATCTGACGGGTAGGGGAAGGTGGTGGGTCACCGGCACCGTCACCACCATGACCACGGGCGACTGCTGCTGCCATCTGTAAAAGTACAAGTTGAATAACGTATAGAAATACATGAACAAATTAACATAAGCATGCACACATTCAAATACATACACATTCGAAATAAATATACACATTTAAACAATCCATAACAATTTCATTCAAATAAGTGTCGCTTTACAAAAATTTAAGATCAATCTGCTAAATCAACATCACTATCATAAACATCAGTCGCAATTTCAACTTCATCATCAGAATTGTTTGGATCAGAATCTACTAAATCATAAGGATTGTCGTCTTCATCATCAATAAAATCATCGTCGTCATCAACAGGAATGATTGGTGGTGGTGCCTCAACTAACGTTGATTGACCATCGATATTTAAGGGGGACAATTCCAAAGCATCCAAATTAGCAGACAGTTGGAGATTAGATGAGTTTTTTCCATGTATCACATCATCATCTTATTCTACCACGATGACATCCCATGTTGTGTTGTGATTCACTTCTTGGACGACCTTCCAATGAGGTGGTCGTCTGGCAGGATCTTCAAGGTAGAAGACTTGTTTTGCTTGTGTTGCGAGAATGTAAGGTTGATCTTCAAACGTTGTGCTACATGCCCAAATTTGTGTCATGTTGTTTCTAGTGTTATAACGTTCGACTCTACCTCTTTTGGCTAAGTCGAACCACTTAACTCGAAACAACACTACTTTGAACTGGGTATACGCAAACTCCAGAATTCCTTCTAGCTGACCATAATACATTTCTCCTTCCTTCTCGCCAGGTGAACAAATTCCGTTGTTCTGAGTTGTACGTTTTACATCACGGCTGTGTACGACAAACTTCACACCATTGACTACGTAAGAGTTGATTGAGGTTGCGGTCGATGATGGTCCACAAGCCAAAGCGAATAAGTCGGGAGTACATCTTGGGTCATTGGCTATGTAAAGATTACCGATCTATGAACAAAGATAAGAATACATAGAGATGAGTAATATAGTCGTTATTTATACAAGGAAATACATATAATAAGTTTACCTTCGACTCAAACCATCTAGGAAATTCTTGCTGCATGTCGCTTTCAGGACGTTCACTGAAAATGTTCATGATTTTAGAATTAATCGAAAAGATAACTTGGGAAAAAGAAATTTCAAAATAAAAACGCGTACCTCTGGAACTCGTTCATGTACGCGTCGATCTCAGGACTATTGTGAAGTACATACCATATCACTTTCTTCATTTCTGGGAGACCTAACCGAATAATTGTCTCTTTACCAGACTTTTTACATAGTGATCGGAACACCTGAAAATCACTTGTTGGGCGAGGACAGCCCTCAGATGCAGTGGGACGGTTAAATTTTGTCCTAATTTTACCCCAAAAATACCGAGAACAAAAAGTTAATGCTTCGTCTGCAACATAACCCTCCGCTATTGAACCTTCCGGCTTAGCTTTATTTCGTACATAGTTTTTTTAGCTTCTTCATGTATCTTTCAAATGGCTACATCCACCGGAATGAAACAGGCCTGCCTTGAAGAGCCTCTTCAGGTAAATGCATAACCAAGTGAATCATAATGTCGAAAAAAGCAGGAGGATATATTTGTTCGAGTCTGCACAAAATATTGATCATTTGGTCTTTAGCTTTCACCATGTCATTCACCATCAAAGTTCGGGCGCAAATTTGCTTAAAGAAAGAACAAAGCTCGATCAATGGTGCATAAGTTTGTGCGTCCAAGTATTGCTGAAGTCCATAAGGAAGTAAGCGTTGCATCATTATATGACAGTCATGCGACTTCATGCCCGTTATATTGTTATCATCTTTGGTCACTTTCGACTTGAACTTGGATCCGAACCCATCTGGTAGTTTAACTGTTTTGATGTATTGACAGAACAGTTTTCTTTTATCGGGTGTGAGGGAGTACTTAGCATGAGGCTTCGAGCACTTCCCGTTTTGTTTGTTTCCGAGCCACAACTCCCGTCGAATGCCCAAAGCTTGCAAGTCTTGTCTTGCCTTGGCGGTGTCTTTAGATTTCTCATTCATTAACAAAGTGTTCAAGATACTCTCCAACACATTGTTTTCAATATGCATGACATCCAAATTGTGTTTTAGAGTTAGAGAAGACCAATATTCAAACTCGTAGAAAGTAGACCGTTTAGTCCAGTTCAGGTCGGTTGTAGTATTACGTTTTATCTTCCCACCCCCATAATCTGGATGTTTCCCCGGCAAACGTGTGGGCAATATTGCAAGTTGAGTCAAGATATCAGCCGGAGTATCTTTTTTAAACGAACGACTCGAGATGCAATGTTTGTACATGAGATGTTAAACGAACGACTATGGTTATACATGAGATGTTAAACGAACGACTCGAGATGCAATGGTTATACATGAGATGTTAAACGAACGACTATGGTTATACATGAGATGTTAAACGAACGACTATGGTTATACATGAGATGTTAAACAAACGACTCGAGATGTCTCCTGGATATATATCCCACCAAATTTTTCCTACCTAACAACTTATCCTCACAATATAAATACACACACACACACACACACACACACACTCATCTCTCTCTCTCTCTCTCTCTCTCTCTCTCTCTCTCTCTCTCTCTCTCTCTCTCTCTCTCTCTCTCTAGCAGTTTCTGTTTTCCGGCGACACCAGCAGTTTCCGGCCGTCGAAATCTTTTTCCGGCCACCACCTTTTATCACCTCAACTTGTAGATCGGGCCACCCCGGTCACGATTCCACCACTCACAACCACTCAACCTCAGTTAACACACACTGTTATCATGGTGAAGATGGTGGAATATGAAGCTTTTCCTTGTCCTTGTGAACGAGGATACGTAATATTGCAAGAATCGCGTAGACCTCACTCAAGGGGGCAACAATACTATGTGTGTCCTTTCTCGAAGGTGAACAATTACATACTTTTTCGTGTATTATATAAATAATTTGGTTAGTTGTTAAAAATAATTGTTTTTACTCTTTAACAGCCTGGGACAACAGACCATGGATGTGATTTGTTTTTTATAGAAGGAGGAACGACTCGCCAAAATGGCCGTTTCTCTAGGAGCTTCAACATCAAGCGGTTCTGGATCTGCTCCAACAAGGTGCTCAAACTGTCATGAAAAAGATCTTAGGGTAAACATGCTTGAAGCACAAAATCAGTTGCTACTCTAAAAAATAAGGATGTTGGAGGCAAAACTTGAAATGGCAACGTATCCCGACAATGATGACCACACATGTCATTAGGATGCAATACTACGTGATCTTTTAGGTGACATGGATAAATTTCATATGTAGTACTGTTGTTGTTGTTGTTGTTGTTGTTGCTGTTGTTTTTGCTGCTGTTATCGTTGTTATTGTTGATGTTGTTTGCTGTTTTTGTTGATGTTATTGTTGTTGTTTAATAAAATGTTGTTGTTGTTGTGGTAACTGATGTTGAACGTCCTTTATATTTTAAATTCGTACGCACAAATAATAGAACTGAAGGAACAATATCACAATTATCAAACACGAAGGCAAACTGTTTATTTAAAACAAGCAAGAGTTCTCAACCACATGCATTTTCATACAGACTCAAACTAAACAACTCGACAACCAAACTAAACAACTCGACAACCAAAGGAAACAACTCAAACTAAACAACTCGATCGACAACCAAAGGAAACAACTCAAACTAAACAACTCGACAACCAAATGAAACAACTCAAACTAAACAAATCGACAACCAAAAGAACAGATCAAACGAAACAACCCATTTATTTTTTTTGCGGCTACTTCCCGCTTTACTCGAACTCGCACCATCTTTTCCCTTCCTTGCTCTCATTTCCTTGATATGTGCAAATGTAGCTTCAAGATTTGTGACCCTATTTCCCATATTATCAAGTTTGGTTTCCAACGTGCTTTCAGCTTCGTCATCACCTCCAACAGTTACAACTTGAGCTTCAGAAGCAGCTTGAGCTTCAGCAGCATCTAGCTCTTCCATGTACTCTTTGTAGTAAGACTTTTTACTACACCATTCGATAATCTTGTCTCTCATCCACGGTTCAGCATCCTTAAAAGAACCATATTCATCATAAAGTGCATGACCAAAAGTTAACATAACTTCATTAAAGAGGAGCTCGTGTGACAAGATTTTTGAGTACTCCTCTTCAACTGTGCAACCACGCCAAGTCATGTGTGTCTTGTAAGAATTGACGATTGACTTATTTGTGAGAATCAAGAATGTATGTGTAAAATGAGACAAAAATGATTTTGTGAGAATGTATATAGGTAAAAAATGAGACGGGAATGTTTTTGTGGGAATATATATAGGAAGAGTATTTGAAGAGATAATCCCGTCGACATGTCGACAGGACAAAACACGTGGGAAAAATCGCGCCATTTATATTGACCACTAATTTAGCATTATTATTTTTACTTTTTAATCCCGTCGACATGTCGATGGTACAGTTAAACCAAACACATAATTAACGCTAATCAAACGTTAATTACGTAATAATTCATTTTTAATATCATCCCGTCGACATGTCGACGGGATTATAAAGGCGGGATAAGTTCGCGCCAAAGTTTTGACAATTGTTGAGACTGGAAATTTTGACCAATATGGTCCCGTCGACATGTCGACGGGATTTTGTTAACCCCAAAAATTCAACGCACTTGGCTTCGGTCAATCGGAATTTTTGTCATTTTTTGCACCGTCCCGTCGACATTGTGTCGACGGGATAACGTTCGTCGCCTGTTCCCCTGTTTCTTGTAGTGTACTTTGCACAAAAAATATTGCATATATCTATATAATTTAATATTCACGCGTTTCCATATAACAAAATTATGTAATGCAATAAATATTCTTTATCTATTAACCTAACATAATTTATATAATATACATTTGGCAAACAAAAATGATGCATTGTACTATTCTGAAGCCGTCGGTGGGAGAGGGCGGCTGGAAGGAGGAGGATCAGTTGCATGTACTGTGGAGTCGGAAGCTTGAGTTGCACTATTCACACACCGAACCAATCTGATATTGTTCGTGAGGGGCACATGTTTTTTGGATACACCGTTCACCACACTAAATACAATCCAAACCCAGCTCCTATATCTTTTTCTCATCATTTCCAGCATCAAACCCTAAATTTTTTTCTTTCATTCGTCTTTCACACACATGCAATTAAACACACACAATCCGATGGTGTGAACTAGCGGTTTCAGTTATCTGCAATTTTAAGTAAGGTCTACCCTTAATATACGTAAGGCAAAGATGAACTTTTACATAATTTATGTTTTCCATGTAACACTCTTGATGTTCCATCTTTTAATGTTCTATAAATGGTTCGATGAAGTTAAAAAAATGGTTTGATAAATATGTTTATTGCGTATATAGAAATCACTTTTGTGGGTACTTCTTTAGTGAGATTATGCATATGGTTTTTGCTTTTAGTTTCATATTCGTTAAAAAATTGATACTTTATTAAAATCCTGGATCAATTTGAGAAAAAAGTATGGTTTGAATGTTCTGATAAATGTTAATTTTGGTTTCTTTCTTTGTTTGCTAATCACCTTGCTGCTCATCGCGTATAGATATGCCGAGTAGGGTCACAATCTGTTTAGACCAATATTCTTTAAGATGTAGCTAATAACTTATTTCAATGTGGATTTTGGATTGTTTCTTTATTCAGTACTTTAAATGCAGCAATCACTGCATTGTAAATGCCAGTTCCTTATTCTACCTTCAGATTTTTTAGCGTTTCATCATTCTCATCTATCATTTCTTGCATCATATTGTTAAAACAAACTACCTAAAAGATTGTTCATTTTGTATTTAGGCATTGAAGATATATCAAGTGAACTTATTAATATTGGGTAAGGAGGACGTCATAAATTGCTTTAAAGGTTTTCTATCGTGCCTACAAGAAGTTTGATATCATTAGAATGAAATGTTTTTGGGTGATTCGAGCAAATATGAGATTATTTGCATAGTGGCAAGGCAGCCTAACTAAGTTTGTAGCCATGGCGGATATAGGCTCAGAAATGCCAAATATTATTATCATGCTAAAGATACCGGACTTCTCCTTGTAGACATCACAAAAAACCTTTATATTGATTTCTATCATCCTCTTAAAGGTGTGACTGTATAAAATGGGTTGGATGAGTCACCGAGGTGGCTTGCATATTTTTTTCACAAAAAATTTTGTTCATTGTTTTATTAAAGGGTGTATAGTTGCTTTTGGTTGCTGTTTTTATTCAGCTAATAGCAATAACCTTTCACTACCAAAAGCATAAGGCTATTAGAGTGAGTGATGATAATTATGTTACACATCTGTTGTCTAATACATTCTTACAAATCCGAGCCTTTATTTTTTTTTACTGATATTGGTCGATTGACATGTGATGATATATGATGAGATAAAGAGCTAAACATTGTGTTGGATTGTTTTTACCGATAAAATGAAAGGAACACATAAACGTATGATTTTTATTTGTGTCGTGTCGGGGTAGCGTTACTAAGTTTGAAAACATGGTGGATATAGTCTCAGAATTGCAGAATGTTATTTTCATTTGGTTGCTTTCTTTATTTAGCTCATAGCAACAACGAAACACAATTAAATAAAGAAGGCTATTAGAAGTAGTGACGATAATTTTGTTATGTGTCTGTTGTCTGAGTGAAATTGATGAAATTTTGAGAATAATTGCATCTTGGAGGGGCATTTATATTAAAGCAGTCATGGTAGTTTTTTCCTCTTTCTTCTGATACATTATTAGAGATCCGAGCATTTATTTTTTTACTGATATCTTGGCAGTGGCGATTTTTTTTATTTTATTTATTTATTTATTTTAGCTAATGAACATTACTGGCTTGGCTTATCTTACACCGCTTTCAAATAGTTTATTGCACGTGAAAGATAGGAATGAGAATGTAAGAGGTTGTGATGAAGGAGTTTGAATGCTTCTGAGTTAATTCGAACAAATATGAGATTATCTGTTACATCGTGGCGGGGCAAGCTTACTAAGTTTACAGCCATGGCGAATGTGTCCTCTTTCTTTGATTCTTTGCCTATCTTAGCCTCATAATTAAGGAGAGAGTGATTGGAAGGAGGAAGATTTTCCGCGTGTACTATGGAGCCGAAGGCTTGAGTCGCACTATTTATAAGTCAAGCCGTTGGTTCAAAAATTGAAACAAAAACTGCTTAACAATTCTCGTTGTTTTTTCGGCGTGTTTTTCCACCAAATTTTTACTTAATCTTTTGGGTTAATTGCATATCGAACACATGTTTTCTATTACCAAAATAATTAACAAAATATATTCGACTATTAAGGATAGGTGGGATATTTCTAGAACTATTGCATTATCTATACTTTTCCAAAACCATTGCATTATTCAGTTTCTTACGGTTGGACGGGTTTTAAGTTACATGTATGAATAAACAAATTTTTTTTAATGTTTCTTCAACAATGTAGATACGTTTTGGAAAGAGTAACTATGTAATTTAGCCCAACTATTTAATGTTTTGTCACTTGCAAGTTTTAATTTGTTGGTGCATCGATAATTCTATTAGAGAGTATCCATATCTTGGCGGGACATTTACATTAATGCAGCCGTGGCAGTTTCTTCCAATTCTTCTGATACATTCTTACAGATCTGAGCCTCTATTTCTTACCTAATATTGGTCAGCTGATATGTGATGAGAAAAAGAGATAACAATTATTTTCCATCTACCCTCTCCTAACGGTGGATTTGTAACAGTATGACGACTCATTATTTTTATGAAGCTATCATTTATGTCATTTATGTGAATGTCCTTTGTTTTGATCATAGCCAATTGTTGCTACATATTGTCTATAAACTTATTGAATGTTTAGTTTTTGGGTACTTTCAAATTTTAGCGTTAAACCCATGGTTTTTAAGGATGATAATAAGTATACAATAGGCCATGACAGTTTGAATATTTCTCAATGGATTCGAGCAAAGATGAGAGTTTGGAATGTTAGCATCATGAAATATTAATGAAATATTAAGATGAGAGGTTGCCTTGATACATGCAAAATCTGGTGGAATTCAATTTCTTGGTGATAAGCTCGTTAGTTGGTCGTTCAAGATGCAAGACTGTAATGCGATGTCAACAGCAGAAGCCGAGTATGTGTCTTTGTCCACATGTTGTGCTTAAGTTATTTGGATGCAAACACAGCTGCAGGATTATGGTTTATTTTATGATCACAAACCTGTGTATAGCGATTTTAAAGTGACATAGTCATCTTATGCAATCCAATACAACATTAAAAAATGAAGCACATAGCCATTTGATATCACTTCATAAAGGAACATGTTGAAAAGGGTATGGTTGAATTATATTTTTCAAGACATAATACCAGTTGGCGAACATTTTCACTAAAGCACTTTCAAGAGAACGATTTGAATATCTTGTCCGATGCCTTGGTATGAGATGCTTAACTCCAAATGACTTCAAGCGTATTTTGAAAAATGAATCTTCTTGAAAACTTTAAGCATCTCACTTTGTAAATATTTATTGCAAAACAAAATACAAAATTTAAAAAACCTGCAAAATCAAAATACAAAAATATAAAACTTTCAAAACAAAATACAAATTAGAAATTTTCAAAAAAAGAAAATTAGAAATTTCAGAAACAAAAAATATTCTTCTCACGACATGTCTGTTGTATAATTGATATTCTTTATGTATCTAGAAATATCTTTCAAAAAATGATACGGACATGTAAAGATGCGTTAGCGAGAGTTTCAATAAATTTTTTCAAAAATGTTGTTTCTTAAAATTGTCTTGAACGACTTCTAAGTATTTCAACTTAGGACTCGAACTTCATTGCTCAGACTTACGCACACACATTGTAACAACCCAAAAAACCTCATTACTATCATTCCCATTAGGAATACCTATAGTAGGTATTTCAGAGGTAAACTTTTTGCTTTTTATGTGCATTTATTACCTGCATGACTCACTAGACCTGCTCACGTACCCACACAAGCCAAATAACTCAACACTCACATCCTATAAACCCCTGTTATGTCAAGCATAAGATCACCACAACACCATAATAAGTAATCTACCAATCTAAAACACTGTTCACTTTAAATACTTTAGAAACCCTGTGAGGGGGATACATGCTACTTGCTTTACTTAAAACCGAATACAAGTCTTTTTCTTTGGTTGTTGCACGAGTAAACTAACTGCCACCACTACATAACCAAAATTCATGAATCTAATCGTTTGGGATATTTTACCCACGCGAACGCTAATATAGTTGATAGATCTATTAGAGTTTGACAACTCCCGTTGGTATTAACATCTTACTAGATGGTACCAATAAGTACTATATTTGAACCCACTGAAGGTTTAACTTTGGCAAGTTATCCTTCCCATCCCCTCATGGTTGGGTCTGCAGCCCCCATGACTCGGATTATTAACGTGTGGTTCATGAGCTTAGTGCAACATACCCCAGTCATGATAATTGTGCATGCATCACAATTATCACACAAACACATTACATTTTCCTAGATGGGCGTAACAATGGAACCCGGGGAACTTGTATTCACTAACAATTAAACCTATGACTCTCACTCAACACCTAGTGTTGACTTTTTAAGCATGTATTCTAGGTATACTACTTCCACGGAGATATGGCAGAAGGAGGCACTGAGCTCGAAGGACTTTCAAACCGGTTATCATTCAAACATAAAGTAACACCTAGATTTTTGGGACCTCATCAAAAGTAAAAGTATATCTTTTACTAATAAAACTCTGATAATTAAATGAATGATAACTAAATTTCTAAAATGTCTCTTTTCGAGTCGTTTTCTATTACTGTAACTGTGATTTTATGAAGCAATACCCCAAACACTTAATCCGCTACGAACAATGAAAAATGGGGGTGTTACAGATTGGTATCA
This sequence comes from Artemisia argyi, assembly GCA_030686995.1. Lineage (NCBI taxonomy): Eukaryota > Viridiplantae > Streptophyta > Magnoliopsida > Asterales > Asteraceae > Artemisia > Artemisia argyi. The sequence goes on along the minus strand of CM060693.1, from coordinate 39,526,585 downwards.
GAGCTTCAGTTGTAGAGAACAAGGTCAAAACCTAAACTACAACTATTTTTCCTAAACCCGATAAAGTCCTCTGTACCTTTGCCATCCTCCGTAACTATACGTGTTAAGGTTAATATAATAATTGCCTTCTTAACTGCTAAATGATTTACAGTATTTTTACTATTATCTAGTTATGCAAATATACGATAATCATATACAAGCATATTCCTATCCTTTTTCCTCTTTATTTCCTTAGATTACTATGATTTTTCCAAGTTAGTTTTCCCCATTCCCTTAGTAATACCCAAACCATATTTAGGATTCCTATACTTGAGGTTAGAAATAACATTAGGATATCCCTAGAAAACATAAGCTTAAGTATAGAATACCTTAAATCACTAAGATAGGCTATTTAAGAAACCTTTTAGGAATTAGAAAAATATAGGACTCGAAATCTTTAAAGTTTTATAGGTTAGAAATAAAAAATCCCTACCCCAATAGATAGAAAATTTAGGAAGACATCCCTATAAGATAAGATTTAGCTTAGAAATTCATTAGGATTAGAACCTGGATTTAATATAAGAAATATTAGGAAAAACCTAGGATTAATTAGTAAAACCTCTACCATAAACCATTAAACCCCTAGTATAGGATAGACACATAGCAAGCTTCTACCATATAGGAATAAGTAGTTTTAGGATAAGAATTGCCCTTACCTAGTCTCTTAGGATACCCACATAGATATTTGAGGATATTAGACTACATCTTAGGATTTGACATTTCTTAGAATACACATTAGAAAATTCCACTTAGGAGATACTATGTATACTACCCTAGCTGGTTTCAAGTACCTAGGAATAGTAATACTTATAATAATAGTAATAATGGTAGTAATAGACAACTTAAAACAAAAGAGAAAATCCGAAGCTACACCTAAGAATAAGGATACTCCTAGTAAACCCTTAGGAAAGAAAACCTCTAAGCCTACACCTTCTTTAGAACCCTCCACTTCAAATGAACCAAACACCTCACCCTTAGAAATTAGGATTAGTTAGGAAAAACTAGAAGAACCTTAGGGGAAAAACAACTTTTGGAAAAGAATCTAGTTAATCTAAAACTCCATTAAGATACTATCTTTCAGGTATCCTATACTCTTACTCTTCCGTTTAATCTTATCCTTCCATTTTCTCTCCTTCTACCGTTTAAATCCCGTTTAAATCTCCTTCTCCCACCTTTTTCCCACTCTTCCATTCAAAATCCCATTTTCCCGCCTTTTTCCCCACTCCCCTATTAAAATCCTACTCTTCCGTTTTCCCCACTCTACCATTTAATCTTATACCCTATACTTTTGACTTCACCTAAATCTACCCTTCCATCCTTTCACTATCCACCATTTCTTATACCCTCTTATTTCATCCCTTTCCTCCTTTCTTCGTTTTCACTCCTTCCTACAAAAACCCCTCATTCCATTTCCTTCCATCCCTTTTATCCCTCTTTCATTTTACACTTTATTTTCTTCTCTCTATATTTTCTCTCTACCTCATCCTACAACGTTCTAAAAGTAGGACTTGTATTTCTCGTCATATCACAAGTTTCTATTAGTTAGACCTTGTAAGAATATCTATATCAAACTGTAATCCTCATTATGTTCGACTAGGATATTAAATCTCGCTTTGCAAGAGTTGCAAAAATGAGATCTTCAACGCCTGTCGTTCTAGTCATAACATTGGAATTTACCATGTGGCAAGTTGCTAAACAGGAAGACTGTAGAACTTATCTCTATCATGACTAGAATTTGTGTCTATCGTGACTAGAATTTACCTCTACCATAGTTAGAACTTGTCTTCTCCATGACTAGAACTAGTCTTCATCATGGTTGGAACTTGTCTCTAAAACATTTCCCGTACCGCATTTCCTTAAGTGTGGTAAATACTCTTCATTTTCCGTCGATACTACTTAAGGATGATTTACAACGACTATCCTACAAGAATAAACTAGAGCCCTCCTTCATTTTAATGAGAAAGTTATAAATCAAACGGATTATGAATTTATACGCTATTGTTTACAAATATTGGGACGCCTTTATTTGTAAGTAAAGAGATATAAATGAATAAGCCTAAGTATCTAGCAACTGTGCAAGCATTTCCAACTCCTCTTGTGCAAACTTTTCTTTCTTTTCATACCACTCTTCTTTGGTATCATAAAAATCCTTCCCTATAACTCTCTTCTTCCTCTTATCTTTCTCGACTTATATTTTCCCCTACTCCTACGATTATCTAAATCTCGGGACGAGATTTCTTCTAAAAGGGTAAGACTGTAACAACCCACAAAACCTCATTAGTATCATTCCCATTACGAATACCTATAATAGGTATTTCAGAGGTAAAATTTTTGCTTTTTATGTGCATTCATAACTTGCATGACTCACTAGACCTGCTCACGTACCCACACAAGCCAAATAACTCAACACTCACATCCTATAAACCCCTGGTATGTAAAGCATAAGATCACCACAACACCATAATAAGTAATCTACCAATCTAAAACACTAAATATATCACAAAACCCTAATAAACCTTAACTAAACCCTAATTAGGTCTATGTGCTTATATGCTTAACTAAACTAGATTGAAAGTGTCCAAGGCTTAAGTATGAGTGATGTGCGTTTTATTAGTACAAGTTTTAAAATTTATAAACACGAATTATCCGATTATTATTTAGCACATACGAGCAAGCATACTCGTCCGATGTAATAAAGGTGGGTAAGTTGAGATCGTGCCAAGGGATTTGGTTGTTTTAGTAATAAGAAAAACGTTTGTTAAATAAGGGTTGTCAATCCAAATTTATGTGAATATTAATTTAAAAGAAACTCAATAAAAATTAAACATATACTTGTGTATAATTCCTTGATTGGTAATTACGAGTATTATAACAATTTAAGTACAAAGTTTGGTGTAAAACTTGTTGTGATGCGTAACTAAAAATGAGTAGTTATACAATCCATGGTGTATGTCATGTTTTAACTACCACTAAGAATTCTATCACCTAAGTGACTCCTTTCGGACATATCAAATGAGTATGACAATTCTATAATCACATGGTTGTTTTGAAAATCAATTCTTTTCTTATGAATTCCTACGAATCCTTTCGGTCCTTTTTCGTGATGAAATCTTCTCAAATCCATTTTAACAAGTAAATAAGATGGTTTTCAAGCATCCTATTCCGTACTAATTCGTGCACTAATGTTTTGGAATAAAAACAAGTTGAAATTCCTTTCGGACCCATTTTTCAAAAGATTGTTTTTACCAACAAATTAAGCAAGAAAAGATGTTATTTCAACAAACTCATAAAATAGATATGTTTTCATGCATCACCTTTTTAATGAAAAGAATACTCCATAACCAATCACATCATATACACAAGTATATCAAAAATTACTTCATAGCAATCATATTAAAACACAAGTAAATAAGAAAACATTCATAAAACTTAAAGTAACAATTGTTCATTATAAGTATCAAGGTGTACCTAGTCTTGAGAATTACAATGAATAAACTTGTGGAACTATAGCAACCACACTCCTCCAATTGCTCACTAACGTAAGTAAACAACTCCAAACTCGAACCAATGTTTGAGACTCTAACTCAACACGTTCTGGACGTTTTCACAACTCTTAGTAAACTTTCAGGCAATATAAGATGAACTAACAAGATTTGGTGTAATACTAAGTTAGATATTTGGTGGTACAAGTAATTCTAGACCCTAAGTAGTCATTATATAGCATAATAACACTTATCTTTCAAGTAAAAATGTCCCTCAAGATTTAATAAGCAGAAATGATCAGCCATACTTGATTATAGGGAGTAAATACGTCCATAAATGCAAAACTTATAACTTCAGTCAACTCCATCCGATCGGTTTCTCTCCATCCGATCGGATGGTCATTCTTTTGGCATATTCCAACCGAATCGGATGCGGGTTGCATCCGATCGGTTGGACCCTATCTGGAAGTATTTCATTTGTCTTTTCTTTGTCGTTTTACGTTGCATGCATTATCCTTCTTCGTGTCATGACTTTATTCATTAGAACTTGATATTTCCTTGATAAATATGTGTAGAAAACTTGTCTTTATCAAATCCTTTTGTCCATGCGACATTTCTTTCATTCTTTATCTTCTTGAAACTCTCCAAATGTGCATGATCACTTCATTTCTTCATTTTTAATCATTTTTACCTGCTTTTGGCTATATTTGCATGCATAAACACTTTTCCACGATTAAGTAATAAATATATACAAATATGACCAATTTCCATGCATAAAACAAACAATAACGCGACTAAAAACATGTTAATTTTAAGCGTTATCAAATCCCCCACACTTGAGCTTTGCTCGCCCTCGAGCAAGTCTGATACGTGGGAATCGCACCAGGCTTTACCTCTCGAGGGATCTCGAGAAGCTTACAACCCCCACCAGGCAGTGTACCTGATCGTTGTAGTATAGTATAGTGACAAGTACCGGGGGATTGATCGTTCAGCTAGGAATAGTGTCGCTAGGATTAGAAAGCCTAAATACTAGTTCTAAGGGTGAGGGATGATTATTTTTGTATTTTTATATTTTTTAGAAAGCAATTAAATATCTCGGATTTGAAGGATTTGGGCGGAATTAGTTGCTAATCAACTAACCCAATACTAAGATGCAATCAAAATAAAATACTAGAAATAAAAATAAACTAAATTATATTAAAGTTGTGAGCAGTAATTGGAGAAAATGTGTTTACTTAGATTTCACTACTCCCTAGACATCTTTTACACGTTAATTACTTGTTATAATTGCATGGATGACGGATCGTATTCCTTAATACCATTCATGGGGTGGCACACATAACTCCCCAATTCTATGAGCTCTTATCTCCTCCTACACCATGCCCATCACAACTATAGGGATTGTAAACAGTAGCTCATGCATTAAATACAACCAATAAAGACCTAGTGCGCCTCGGTTCATGTTTCTTAAGACGTTCAAGCATGTTACAAAGTGGAGATCTGCCAGTTTTCTTAAGCCTAACATATAAATCATTCATCCAAGACAAGAATAAACAAGTAATCAACACATAATTAACATCTAGGTTTCATTAGATCTAAGCAAACACAAGATAGATCTAGCCTAGCATAATGGAATTGAGACAAGAACAAGATATAGACAACCAACACATAGACATATTGATTGAATTAAAAGAACACTTATCTCAATTACAATGCAAGGTATCAAGGGTTTGGAACCCTTGAAAAACCTGTAAAAGTTGCACCAAAATCATACTTAGGGTTTCTCCAAAACTTCTCTTCTTTATGTGTGAAAATTAGAAAACTATATATAGAAAAATAGGTCTGACGGCGTCAAGACAAATCTTGTGACGCCGTCACCTCGCCGCCAAAACTATTCTCGGACTGCCTTGATCTACATTTGACGCCGTCAAGACTTAAACATTTCCAGGCCGTCATGCCTTTTTACTCTTGACGCCCTTCCTTCGTGACGCCGTCAAATTTGTACTGGGTCGTCATGGACTGCTGTTCTTGACGCCGTCAGAGAATTGCTCTTGACGCCGTCACCTACTGTTCCCAGCATTGAAAATTAAGACTTTGGCGTTTTCTTCACTTTTATGCTCCAAAAATGTCCGAATTGCTTCCTTTTCCAGATTTCTCTCCCAAAGTACCTAAAATCACAAAAGGAACGATTTAGGGCGATATTTGATCAAATAAATTTGAATTCGGGCTTAAATGACCCCCTAAAAACGGATCATTTTTCGCCTTATCATATACCCTTACACTTGAGATTTGCTTGTCCTCAAGCAAATGCGCTTTTATTCTACTAAAAAGAAAAGTTAGGGGTCATTTAACACTAATATAAAAGTAATTACAACAAATAATCGTTCCACTAAAGACCAATAGACAAGCACGGAGGTCATATACTAGCACCTCACAAATAGTGTTTAGATACTCACATCTCTCGGGTGTAATAAAGTGTAAATTACAATATGGAAACGGAAGATATCTCTCACAACCTGTCATAGCAAAATAGATTACCATAGGCTTGGGAAAGGATCAAACCTCCACCACATGGCGTAAGCACCTAAGATAAACTATCAAAGAGGTCTTTTAAAGGGTTGTAACGTTAGGTGTAGGGATATGAAATACACGGTTTTGTTGGACAAAGGAAGTTTTACTGGTGGCGAGTTAACAATCTTGGTTAATTACATGTACAAGATGGCGTTGCTAAGCCAAGACTAGACTCGACTTAAGCTAATAAATGAAAAATAACAAAAACATAAAATGAACATAGAATGAAACGGGATGGTAGTCCATATGTTTTTTCTCTTTTCCTTTTTCTATTTTTTTTTTCTTTTTCTTGATTTTTTTTTTTTTTTTTTTTTTTTTGCATACACTCTTACCCTACCATCCAAAATAATACATCATAGGGAATGAACATTTCCCTTACACTTGAATCTTTACATACTTTACAATTAACTAATCTAATGACTCGAATTAAGAAAATCAAAACACTTGGAGCACTTTTAAGATTAACGTACATATAGGGGTAATAAAAGATGTTCTTCCCCATTACTCCATAAAATAAGTACTTACCCATGAGTCCCAATCGTCCCAAAACAATATGTACAAGGATATGACTCGACTTAGCAACCATGTAATCAATTAGAAAGTTAACTTAGGGTTTAACAAATAACAATAATGCACTAAAAATGAGCGCATACACGGAAGGCTAAGGCGATTTGGGTGTACATTTAAGTGGGGTGTAACAAATTCTTCCTTTAAGTAAGATGCTTAAAGTTAGAAATGAAAAGATAGGCTCGGAGGGGTGTACTAGGGGTTTCGTGTACTAAAAATGAGTACAACGCTAAGTGTCACACCCCCAAAATACCTGAATGGCAGCGGAATGGAATACCTGAGGGTGTAACGGATCATAGCACACAAGCAAGGAAATATTGAACGACCTAAAGTGTCGTTTTAAAATACGTCGTTTGATTCATTCAAAATATAATCAGAGTTATAAAGACATAGGTCCCAAAAGTTGGAAAAGTTTACGGAAACAAGTTTAGTACAATCAAACGACATTTGAACATAAGTGCAAGAAAGTCCGAATGAGCCATATCATCCTTGTTACACAAAAAGACTCCATGCATGCCATGAGAATGTGCCTTAGTTACCTGAGAAATACATTGCGAAAAACGGTCAACATAAAGTTGGTGAATAATCATAGGTTTATAAGAAATTCGTAAGTACATAAGCCACATGTATATAGTAAAGTGACAAATTTTCAAAAAGTTACATTGTCTCTTAAGCTCATGACACCGAAGCTAGACGTACTAAAATATGCCCCAAAGGAGTGTTTACCAGACACTCGTACTATATTAGACATGAAATGCATTCGTTTTCCTTATGGAGCAACCCAAACACGAATGGAGGAGTCACCCTCGATAGATCTATCCACTCACTCTCGCTTGGCAATATAATTAACGGTTCATGATAATAAAGGGGACTTGCAGTGGTAGTACTAGCAACTTAAGCAATGTACGAAATTTAATACATGGGCATGTACAAAAAAATAATAGTGCAATGTATTCTCCCCCGTGGGATTTAAAATCAAATAAGTACTAAAAACGGGGCTATGAGAACTCACCTCGAAGTGATGGTACAAAGATGGTGCAATGAGGTAAAAGTAGTCGGGACAATGAGGCGCGAGTACTAGCCGCAACCTAAATGAATAACCATGATCTAACTTAGATCAAGCCGTAATGAAATGAATGCACATGCACATGATACTCATACCACTCGTAATTTGAAAATACTAGTTATCGTCGTAGTAAAATAGATTCCATACTTAGGAAAATAAGTCCTTATATAGGAGTATATAACTTGTCGTACTATCTCGTTAAAAAGTGTTAGCGTTAAATTCCTTGTATTGAAAACCTTGAAATATGTCGTTAAGTCGTATAAGTATTCTCTCGGGTCGTACGTATTCATTTGATAAGAAAATAGTCCTTAGTAATATTTACTAGAAAATATACCGTTTAGCGCGCACGTTATTATTTTTATTTGTGTTCATATATATATATATATAGTTTGACGATGTTAGAATGGGAATAACTCGGTCGTTTTAGGCTCGTTTTCCTTGTTCTTTATGTCCACGGATTCGTCTTTGTATATACTAGTATGTTTTAGACAACTCGGCTCCTCTAGGTTACGTTTAATGCCTCAAAATACCCGTCGTATTCTGCCAAACAGCAAGCAGTTTTCTGAAAAGTAGTTTTCGTCGTTAATTTTGCAAAAATCATATCTCCTTCGTTATAAACTCGTTTTAATCCGTTCTTTCGCCCAAAGTTTCGTTTTTGAATGTATTTTCTAAATCTTTGGTCAAAAATTAGTCATCACCCACTGATTTTCCCACGAAATTAAAATAGGGACAGTAGGTATTTCAAAAGTTTCAAAAACCATTTTCAAGTCTCTAAACTAATTCCATCCTCCATCAAATCACTTTCAAATACCACAAGGCTAATCTAATCCTACCATACACCTTCTTAGGGTGTCATGGGTCCTTAAACATCATCAATCCACTAGGTCTAACAAGAGTTTCATATGTTTCCATTTCTAGGGCTTGAAAGTTAATATATACAAAAATGGAGTGGTACAAGTTGATGCATGTATGATATCTTGTAAGAAAATTATATAAACATAAAAATAACTTGTAAAAATCATAAAAATGAGTTTGTTAACTTACTTGATGGTTTAGAGAGTTTAGTTGATAAAAAGCCTACTAATCCTTGAGTTTTTATTTCAAAACTCTAACAAGGATGATTACACAAACTAGTTTATATCAAGATCTTGTAAAATTTATCCTCCTTGCTCCTTGATTACCTTAATTCGATCCAACTTAAGAGAGAAAGAGTGAAAGAGTTTTTCTAGTTGCAAGTAAAAGTGTTTTTGTGATAAATGTGTGAAAAAAAGTTTTATTTATACAAAGAGACAATTGTTAGGTGACATTTAATTTGTTTGGTGAAGTATTAATGCAAGAAGACCATGGGGGGGGGGGGGGGGTGGCCGGTCCTAAAGGAGGGAAATGGGGGGGGGGGGTTGTCTTGGGATTAATTAGGAAAATTAGTATTAGTAGTTAAGTGTAGTTAGGTTAGGTTTAGGTTTAAGGTTTAATCGGGTACCGGGTTTGTTAGAAATAAGTTTTGTTGAAGTTATTCGGGACGTAATAAAGTTATAAAAGTTGTAAAAATAAGTCGGGTACAAGTACGGAGAGTTAGGGTGATTATCGTTTAATTTTGGTGAAAACCGGCGTTATTAAGTTAAACGTACGATACGTAATAGTTAAATTTCCAAAATACCGGGTAAATTAATATTATAGTTTTTATATTATAGAAATGAGTATAAAAATGTATTAGGATCATAGTCGGGAGTGTCGGACAGGTTAGACATATTTATAGTTCGCGTGCTAGCGTTTCTTTAAAATAAACGTACGTAAATCGTTAATTATACCAAAAGTATAAATTTAGTTACCCTACGAGTGGAATAGCATGCAAGTGCCATAATGATGATATGCAGACTATTTCTAGTCCGTATGAAGTGTCCCTGACAATGATGCATGAATTCGCTCCTGAACCAATACGGTTACGCGAATTTGAACACTCGTAAACTAAATTTACGATGACATGAGTAATGCACGTGAATAGTGGTTTTCTCTCGGAAATGAATAGTGTCAAGTGAATAGTAAAATTTCTGAAAGTGTCTCGGAATGTCAAATTGACCTCAAAAACGATGAATAGTAAAATGATGAATAGTGATCGATGAATAGTAATTTGTGAATAGTAGAATATCGAAGTTTGGAAAAATGACCTGAAATTGTGGGTTGTGACACTAAGGGTGTGGGAAAAATTAGTTGACTTAACTAGCCAAGTAATATGACTTAAATGGTCAAGTAATTATAATACGGGTTTAACACAAGGGTAATCCTAATGCCTCTTATCATGTAGTAAATCCTACCACACGAATGTAGTCTCACTAGCGGTCTCGGGATGCATCACTAACGCAAGTTCTAGAATCTAAATGCTACCGGTACACTCATAAGCACTAATAGTAAATGTTTTTCCTATCAAATCTAAAGGCGAACCTCACATATTTGGGTGGAAAATTTTTCTGAATATACGGTTATGTGCTAGTCATACAATCTCCTATCCATGAGACGCTTGCTATGGCTAAAGTTTCACTCCTAAATGTTGTAAAAAAATTTAAATTTGGCGCTAAAATTGCACTAACAAGTATTTCTCATAGTTTTATTACACATCTACAATTAAACAAAACAAACTCAAGCGAAAGTGCATATGTAAGGTATCATCTTTTTACCCTCCCCGTACACTTAGGATGAACATTGTCCCCAATGTTCAAGTAAAGAATGTAAAAGTGAAAAAGTAAAAAGAATGAAATCAAATACAACCCTGATTCGCTCGGTATGGATAATAAGGTAGCCAGGTTAGATCTTCCTCCAAGAAAATGAGCAATCAAAGCTTCCCTTCCAGACTGTAAATCATCTTCTTGTCATACATAACCTGTAAATCCGGAGAAAATAGACAAAAACCCAAAGCATCAACCCGAACAAAGATAACTCACAACTAGATGTAATTCCAGACTTAGGAATAGAAACAAAACAATTAAAGATATAATGCTTGTGGAATGAATGTTTGCAGATTTCCTGGAGATTATAAAACTTAATAATTCACAAAAACTTTAAGACTCCGTTAGAAAAACAAAACCGGTAAAATTTCCAGGTTTTTACACGTGACGCCGTCAAGAGTAAACTTGTGACGCCGTCAGAAGTGATCTGCAGAAATTTTTATGTTAATTTCCGGAAAATTTCTGGAAAAAATTTGGTCCTACTTCCTGGAAAATCCTGCAAAACATCATTATGACTCGATACAAGCATTTGACTCTAACAAGTACTAATACACATGTCCATTTAATATTGTTGTGGTTCATGCTCAATTTCGTTCTTATAAAGAAATTTGGATCTCCCTTACACTTATCTTTTGCAAAATACCTTTATATGCGATTAAGACGAAGTTAAAAACAAAATAAAGCATTTTCACAATTTACTTTGAAACATGAGCCACAAACAATAAAAATAAAACATGCATACGGAAACAAATAAAATCAATCAAACAAACAAACAAACAAACGAATAAAAACACACAAAACATGGGTTGCCTCCCAAGAAGCGCTTTTCTTTATTTACGAGTCTTGTAGCTAGACTCAAGGTCATGGGTTACTACGTTACTTCATCATTGGTTCCACTCTCTAGGTCGTCTTCTAAACCAGTTTTGTATTCCGGACCTAGTTGCAAGCATTCTTTGTAGAAACCAAGCATCCTATTCTTTACATACTCTACTCCTCTACGTCTATCCTCCTCATTCCTATAATAAGCCGCTTGCTTGTGTTCCTTTTCGAAATTAGAGAGAAGGCGGTATTGCTCAATCTTGTAGGGCATTTGATAAGCAACCTCATCATTCTCTTCCTTGAATCTAACTATCCCTAAAGTCGGATCATAACTCATCCTAGTGGCTTCAACAAATGGTTTTCCAAATATTATTTGGCTTAGGCAAGCATCTATCACCGGACGAGTGTCCTCAACTATCATAAAGTCAATCTCATAGGTGAGATTCCCTATAATCACATTCAGTCCCTTCACTCTTCCTGCAAAATTACTTATCAGATTCTTACTAGGCATCATCCTAAAATCAAGTTGCTTCTTCATCACCCAATTGTAATAAGTCCTAGTCATGATGTTCACGGGAGATCTAGGGTCGATGTAAGCTTTCCATATATGCATGTGCCCGATATTGCATGGGATGTTAATGTTAGAGGGGTCTCCCATTTTGATAAGGGGGTCGCCAAAGATATATGTTCTCTCGGGACTATCGAATAAATCCTTATGGTATTCCCGTTCTTCCTTGGTTGGCAACTTATCAAAGTATTCTTCTATACGCTCTACCTCCTCTAATTCCTCTCTCCTATCAACCTCGACTTCTCTATTCTCATCCTTAGTCTCGGCTCCTATTCTAATTTCATCCTTGTCACTCTCTTCTATCTCCTTATCTATTGGCTTAATAGTGACAACATTAACAAAGTGGACCTGTTTAGATGATGAGGGATCCTTAATTTGGTTTCCGTTATTGGTGTCCCTAGTGTCCTTCCTAGGTGTGATTAATGCTTGGTTGTTGAGGGCTTTCAACAAGTTGTCAATCTTGTTGGTCATCTCCGTTTGTTGTTGGTTGAATTCAGTTTCAAACCTAGCTATGCGAGCCTCTTGAGATGCCATAAACTTTGACATCAATCCTTTAAGATTGTTGGTACTACCATAGTTGTTAGAAGGATTGTTGTTGAGAGTACGGTTGGATGGTGGACCGGTTGGTTGGTAACGGTTAGGCGGATTGGAAGAATTGGGTTGATTTTGTTTCCACCTAAGGTTTGGGTGATTTTTCCATGAGGGGTTGTATGAATCACCGTAAGTGTTTGGCTCGGGCTTGAAAGTGTACCACTTATCTCCCGCTTCGTCAGTACGCGTGGATGCATAGTCCGCAAAAGCTGTTCCGGGGAGTTCCACACAATCACGAGTGTCGTGGGGACCACTACATAATTCGCATGAAGAAGTGATTTTGTTCACTTGGCTTGAAGGCTTAGGAGCTTCGTAAGATTTCTTGAGAAACTTGACTTGGTCCTCAAGTTCCATGATCCTACGGTCGGGAGTGCTAGAATTGTTCGAAGGCAAAGATATTGCCTTGACCGTTTTATTCAAGTCACGGGGATCATTCCAACTTTCGTTGTCATAGAGAGCAAGATCTTCTATGAGTTCCCATGATTGTTCCGCACTTAGATCACGTAGCTTACCACCGGCCGATTGGTCAATGGCTCGCCTCGTGGAGATGTCGATATGGTCATAAAAGATTTGGACTTGGAGCCAAAGATCTATGCCATGATGAGGGACTTTTTGGAGTAAGTCCTTGAAATGAGTCCATGCTTCATAAAGAGATTCATTTTGACGTTGTTGGAACATCAAGATGTCATTTCTAAGCTTAGTAGTTCTCCCCGGTGGGAAAAATTGAGCAAGGAAACGAGTGGTGAGATCATCCCATGTGGTGATGGATCCCGCGGGTAAACGTTCAAGCCATTGACTAGCTTGATCCCGTAGAGAGAATTGGAATAGGCGTAATCGGGTAGTCTCTCTAGTTGCAACATCTAGGTCTATGGAATCTACGATTTTGAGGAAGTCCTTAAGATGTTGGTTTGGATCTTCGGAACGAAGTCCATGGAATGCGCATCCGCTTTGCACCAACCGGATGGTGTCGGATCGCAAGGGGGTCACATTGGCTCCGGTGAGCTCATTGGTGTTTCGGTAGCCTTGGTGGCTAGCTCGGGAATACTCTCCTAAGGTTCGGGGCCTAAGGGGTTCTAATGGTGGGTTTTGTTGTGGTGGGATGATGGGTTCAAAGATGTTCCTGTTGTCCATGATGTCGGGTGGTTACGAACAAAGGCACAAAGAAATAAGATAGACTAAAGAAACCTAAAAGTAAAAATAAAATCTTACTAGAAAGGAATCTAGCAAGTAGACCTAATAAAAAGAAATTCTAACCTAGACAATAACTATTCCCCGGGCTGCGGCGCCAAAACCTTGATACGTGGGAATCGCACCAGGCTTTACCTCTCGAGGGATCTCGAGAAGCTTACAACCCCCACCAGGCAGTGTACCTGATCGTTGTAGTATAGTATAGTGACAAGTACCGGGGGATTGATCGTTCAGCTAGGAATAGTGTCGCTAGGATTAGAAAGCCTAAATACTAGTTCTAAGGGTGAGGGATGATTATTTTTGTATTTTTATATTTTTTAGAAAGCAATTAAATATCTCGGGTTTGAAGGATTTGGGCGGAATTAGTTGCTAATCAACTAACCCAATACTAAGATGCAATCAAAATAAAATACTAGAAATAAAAATAAACTAAATTATATTAAAGTTGTGAGCAGTAATTGGAGAAAATGTGTTTACTTAGATTTCACTACTCCCTAGACATCTTTTACACGTTAATTACTTGTTATAATTGCATGGATGACGGATCGTATTCCTTAATACCATTCATGGGGTGGCACACATAACTCCCCAATTCTATGAGCTCTTATCTCCTCCTACACCATGCCCAGCACAACTATAGGGATTGTAAACAGTGGCTCATGCATTAAATACAACCAATAAAGACCTAGTGCGCCTCGGTTCATGTTTCTTAAGACGTTCAAGCATGTTACCAAGTGGAGATCTGCCAGTTTTCTTAAGCCTAACATATAAATCATTCATCCAAGACAAGAATAAACAAGTAATCAACACATAATTAACATCTAGGTTTCATTAGATCTACGCAAACACAAGATAGATCTAGCCTAGCATAATGGAATTGAGACAAGAACAAGATATAGACAACCAACACATAGACATATTGATTGAATTAAAAGAACACTTATCTCAATTACAATGCAAGATATCAAGGGTTTGGAACCCTTGAAAAACCTGTAAAAGTTGCACCAAAATCGTACTTAGGGTTTCTCCAAAACTTCTCTTCTTTATGTGTGAAAATTAGAAAACTATATATAGAAAAATAGGTCTGACGGCGTCAAGACAAAGCTTTTGACGCCGTCACCTCGCCGCCAAAACTATTCTCGGACTGCCTTGATCTACATTTGACGCCGTCAAGACTTAAACATTTCCAGGCCGTCATGCCTTTTTACTCTTTACGCCCTTCCTTCGTGACGCCATCAAATCTGTACCGGGTCGTCATGGACTTCTGCTCTTGACACCGTCAGAGAATTGCTCTTGACGCCGTCACCTACTGTTCCCAGCATGGAAAATTAAGACTTTGGCGTTTTCTTCACTTTTATGCTCCAAAAACGTCCGAATTGCTTCCTTTTCCAGATTTCTCTCCCAAAGTACCTAAAATCACAAAAGGAACAATTTAGGGCGATATTTGATCAAATAAATTCGAATTCGGGCTTAAATGACCCCCTAAAAACGGATCATTTTTCGCCTTATCAAAGTCTTAATCAAAAGAAAATTGAATTTAATGGCAATAGTGCAAATATCTTATTTGAACTCAATCAAGTAACTAAAGAGCTTTGATAACAATTCTACACACCTCACGGAGATAATTTGAAATTCACTCATCACTCAATATGTGTCATGATTAATAGATCACTCATTGCTCAGTCATGATTTATGTTTTTTACCATAGGCTTGTACAAGTATCAAAACAATAGAATAACTCATCAAAGAGGTGTTTTATTCGGGTTGTAACGTTTAGGCTAAGGGTTTATAAAACTTTCGTGCAAATAATTACACTAAGTCAAAAAGGTAAGGATAAGGCATGGGTATATTTATGAAATTGGTTTTAAAAGAAAAATAAAATCAAAGTCTAAGTCCCATTGTTGCTAATCACGAACAAACTACAAGCCCAAAAATGATAATAGTTACAATTCTTCTTTTCTTCGAACTTTCACATGTCGATACATCGATTCACCATAAAAATATTCTTCATACTTAGCACATTGGCTAACAACATATCACATAACTTTCTTTATTCATAATAATATAGCACATTTGCTATAATTGTCACCTTATAGTTGCAAAGACTTATTTTCACTTTTTTTTCTTCTTATATAACATCTCCCCCACACTTCGGATAAGCGTATACCACAAAAAATACAAATAAGAAGTATGCATCCTTCGTCTTTGTTGGAATGGCACACACATGATTGGTGAAGTGTGGCTAACTAACAATCATCAAAAACAATCCAACATACCAAGCAACTAGCAACCCACTGTTTAGACTTTGACAAAGGGTAAGGCAAAGGTTTAAAGTGTAAAATATTTTTGTATTTTTCTGGATTTAACAAAATGAAAAGGATGGCTCAGAGGGTTTAACTAGGGGTATCTAGCGTTAAAGATAAACGCTAACAAATGGGTTCCAAATACGAGGGTAACTAACCGATGTGGTTAGCAAAAATTATTTTGTAAACGGATGGCCATTTGGTTTTATTCTTAAGGTGCCTCTTATCATATGAATATATCCTTGTCATTCGAAAATGAATTAACCGTAATGCATAACAAGTACAAGTTCTAGAATTAACACAACCACCGGCACACTCATCATGAAATATATAAATAGTATAAGAAACACTATTCACATAAAAAAACTAATCCTCACAATTTATAGTAATAAGGGTATAAAATTGTGCTAGCAAATGTAATCAATTCCGAGACGAATTGCTCTTTACACTTAAATTTATTCTCCAAAAATATCATTATTATTTACCATTGAATCAACCTTATTTTAACTAAAATATGAAGGGCGAACTACTACTAGTTACTAAAGTTCACGGCTAAAAAAAAATGAAAATTTAAAATAAAAATAAAAATAAAAAATAAAAATTATGCAATTTTTTTATTTTCTTCCCTCCCCCACACTTAAGTTTTGCATCGTCCTCAATGTAATAAAAAAATAACTTCAAAGTAAAGGAAATGGAAAATTTTAGAAAATACCGGAGTTAAATACGCAACATGCATATTTGATCATAATAAGCAAATGAGTTAATCGACTCCAAACGTTGATCAACTATATGCTTCCGTAACAAAACACCTGCAAGAAAACTGCAAAATATACGAAACAACCAAACAAACAAAAATATCTAAACGAAATAAATAGAAAATTAAGTTACGTTATAAATCCTAACATAAATAGTTAAAGGTAGTGGAAATAGAAATCATTCGACACATAATTGTTTTTAAAACCAACCATAAACCATTTGATCACACGTCACCATCAATTACTAACATCTGAACGAATGAACTCGTCCTCGCTTTCCTCTTCATCCTCATCAACGTCATCGTCATCGTCCTCATCCATCACTCGTCGCTTCTTCTTTCCAGCTCTTGATGACGAACCTCCAACATCATAACTCGATCCTCCAGAATTAAAACTTGATCCACCCACATTGACACCTAAACTACCATACTCGGGAAGTCTACCGTATGGAGGGTATGGCTCGGGAAATGGTGAATAACCAGGATAAGGGTAGGGATATGGTGCAGGATATGTAGAATATGGTAAAGGGTATGGTGGAACATTTGGTGGGTTGTAGGGGGTACCTCATAATTGGCATCTTGTGCCAAATGTTGGATCATAGGCATGGAATAATCTAAGTTGTAATTATTCCTCATTAGCATTGAATCTTTCCAAACATCCCTACACTCAATAGCATTTAACTCTCGGTTCCAATCACCCCATCCTGAATTAAATCCACTTTGAGTATACCCCGGAAAACTTCCCATTTGAGGTTGTGAAGGTGCTTCCACATAAGCTCCTGATTGAGCCCCCACACTTGGTTCGGTCCAAGGTCCCAAAGTCTTGTTATTCCTATCCAATGCTTTTCCAAAACTAAAAGCATCCCATATTTCACTCTCCATCCTCACTCGATACTTCCTCAACTCATTATCATTAAAATACCCAATCTTTTTAGCTAAAACGGTCACATAGTGACCTCCACAAACATCACTTTGTTTGTTAATCCCCGGTGCTCTTTTAGAAAGATACTCGGCAATAATCCATGCCACATTCCCATTTTTATCTTCCTCCAACAACTTCATCACCCATAGGTCCGATTGACTACATTTGTCTTGAGTTCCACTCCTATGCAACAATCCCCAAGAAATCAACTTTTGTAACACCTTCAACAACTGATTCCTAATCCTAGAAGAATTCCTCCTAAGAGAAGTTGGATCACCAATTCTATTCCAATAAGCATCAATACCCGTGTATTGATCATTAGCTCTAGCCAAACTCACAAAATGTGGTCCAAACAACCTATGATTAACCTCACTCTCCTCATACAAACCAGGGCAACTGCAAAATTTGGCAAAGATAAAGCATGTTCGTGACCACACAATCTAAACCAAACACAAACATCCCCATGAACATCATTCACCTTCCTATCAAAGTAAAACGTAGAAAAGAACTCCAAACACCATTCCTTGTAAACATCCTCACATATACTAAAAGCTCTTTCCCAAGAATAATCTTCAAACCTATCCCCATCACCGGGATACACATAAATCATAGTCATCATGCTCCTCAATTGATCTTCACATTCATACTCCGCAAGCAATACCCAATCAATCAATCTAGGCTTAGCAATCTTTCTCTCTTGACGTTTTGAAAGACGTTCCCTATACGCATTCTTCTCATCTTTGTTTTTCACATTAGAACACTTGACATTATCATTAGACTCCGGTTTCAAACTGAAAGTGATCCTCTTCCTCTCGTTCCATTTCAAATACTTGTTAACAATCGGGTTTCTTTGATTACGACCCAATCTTGCAACATTTCCCTGAAAGAAATCTCAAATTATGTTATTATAAAAGTATAAAAACTAATACCAATCAATTTAGAAACTAGAAAACACATTTTCAAAAATGTCAAAAAAAAATTCCGTGGCATCCATCCGATCGGATTGAGGTCCATCTGATCGGATGGATCTTTTGGCATTCTCCAATCCGTTCGGTTGCAACTCGCAACCAATTCGGCTGGAGTTTCTGTTTCCTTCATGCATCCTCAATCCATTCTAAATGTTTCCCAATCAATCCGAACTTCTTTCAAACGTGTAATCTACCATTCTTGAGTACTTCTAACATCTAAACTCTCCTATCAACGATTCGTAACATTTCCAATCATCAACCTAATGATCCTATGAAAACCAAGAACATCATCTACTAAAATCTTCCAATTAGTGCTCTAATCAAAAATGCAATTACCTAACATCACTAATTATCAAGTATGTAACATCTGGGATTCATCAATTGCAAATAAACTAGCTCCAAAGATTATACCCAATTCAATCCGAAAATTCAATCAATGAATTCTTACTCAAAACTTAATCAATTGCTCTAATTCTTTTTGCAATACATTTTCCTATCATCTAATCACTTATCCCCAAAATATTACATCTTAATTCGAACTAATTCAAAAATACTGAATTCGTGCCCTAATTTCAATCATCCGAATTAAAACCTAATTGAATGAAATTAATGGTATAACTTACTTGACTTGATGCCATTGATGATCAATTATCACTCCTGCAACTCTTAAACAACTTCTAATTGTCGAATTTATAACCCCAATTCTTGGTGGATTGTGTGTGTGTAGTTTTCTTGGGTTTTTGAAAATTTTGGTTTATATACTCAATTCCATCCGATCAGTTGTGAATACATCTGTTCGGTTTTGTATGAAATTGATTTTTCAAAGTTTTTCTACTACTAAACTTGGTACAAGTACTAGTAGTTCTTATCTCTTCAAAAACTTATTATTTTGTATGTATTCCAAACACACTTTGTCTACCAAAAATTTGGTCATCATTTCTACTTCTAACTTAAGACTAAAACATAACTAAAAAAAAAAAACTAGATAAAATAGATCAATAGATAAACTAGATAGATAAATAGATAGTCTTATTCAAACATGAAATGCATAAAACCTAAAAACATAAAATAAATTGCATGAAATTAAAAATACGAAACAAACAAATAGCACAAGATGTGCTTTATTCTTGTGATCATTCTTCTTCATCCATAGAAATATTCATTCCTAAGAATGTCTTCTCCATGATACTTGTTTGACAACTTCCTAGTAGTCTTTTGAGTTTTGAAACTTCGTGCAAAATTCCTTCCGCTAGGACATGTGATATCAAATTTGCAATGCCAATCACCATCTCCTTCCTCTCTTTTGTAAATGCTATGACCATCAGAACCCCATTCCAAGTTCTTCAATTGGACCGGTAAAGATCCAAGAAAATCTGTCAATTTGTTAAACACAAAAATATTTTTAAATGGATTAAAGAAAGCCTCCATTGCTAGAGCTCTCTCCATTTCATCTTCAATATCAAAGAAACTAGGTGTGCATGGGCCAAACTTAGGTCTACCATCTTCATCTCTTCCCACTTCAAAGCAACCAAGGTAATCCTCCTCTTGGTCCTCATCATTATCATCCCCGTTACTACCCCCTCTAGGCTTTGGATAGTAAGTATTCTTAAGAACTCCATCATCAATTGTCATGGTACCTCTTCCCATGTCTATTATAGCTCCACAAGTTCTTAAGAATGGTCTACCTAACAACAAAGGTAGTTCCTTATCAACCGCAACATCCAACACAAGAAAATCCGCCAAGAACGCTTGATAACCAATTTGAACTCTCACTTTTCTTACTTCCCCCATTGCTTTTGCCTTAGAATTATCCGCCATGGTGAGTTTAGAATTGTTAGGTGTAGGATCTCTTAATCCTAACTTATGATACAATGGATAAGGCATAATACTCACACTCGAACTCGTATCGGCTAATGCATATAAAGGAGTTGTCCCATTAATTTTAACAGGCAAAACAAAATTTCTGGGATCATTCATTTTCTTTGGGAGCCCATTCTCAATTATCCTTCTCTCCTCTACTTCATCAAAACTATTATCTTCCAACTTCGACTTCGCCAACATAACTCCATCTAATTTCTTCCTATAATCCATGTAATTTCTTAACACCTCAATGACCGGTTTCTTTTCCATTAATTCACTAATTTTTGCTTCAAGATTCTTGATGAGTGCTCAAACACTCATCATTTTTGGTCTAATCTGAACTGCAAAACATACGAAAACACTCAGAAATGCATCAAAATACTGAAAATATTTCAAAATTGTGTTTTATATATTTTAGATGCAAAACGAGTAAAAACAGTTGAAAAACGTACAAAGTTTGCAAAATTGGCAATTTCAGTTCCCCAACTTTCATAAAATTACAAAATTAGTCCCTGGTCATTCAAAATATAGAAACTTATCACCAAAGGTCCTTTTACAATCATAAGTTGTCATATTTTGTCCTTTGGTGAAAAATTGGAAAAGTTTTGAGAATTTACAGTTTTGGTCCCTGGAGTTTCAAACTTTGGCAGATTTGGTCCCTGGTGGGATATTTTTGGATGAAAAATCATTTTTAGTCCTTGGAAATTCAAAATGTTCAATATTGGTCCTTGGATAAAAGTTTTTCACAAAATGGCAAGTTTAACCCCCTCAAGTTTAAAAAATGACAATTTTGGTCCTCGGGGTTTCAAATTATGAAAAATTATAATTTTGGTCCTTATATTATTCACATGTGACAAATATGATCCCTATGGCAAATTTTGGAAAATTACACAGCAGGCCCCTATGTTTTTCAGAATTACATAAATGGTCCTTGTGATTACATACAAATACCAAATGGACCCTTATTATTATTTCTACCCAAAACAAACCCCAATAATCCTACCTGATCCACATACCAGCCCACCATACACCACACACCCCCAAGCCCAACACTATAACCCGACCCACTCCCCTTAATATTAAAAACCCCGCCGGTCAATATCGGTCAACACCCTCAACCCCGTATCACTATTCACCCATCCTCAATCCCCCATTTCCAGGTTCCATGTCCCCCCCTACTCCATGTTACCTCACCAAACCTCATTTATTGTCTCACCTACACCCTCACCAACCCCCTCCTCATTTAATACTTCACCAAATCCACCCAACTGCCAATCCCCATTTTCCCGCCAATATTAATTTAAACGGCTGGGATCAACATAAGCCAATCCAATGGCTGCAATTGGTGGGAAAGAAAGAGAGAGACTCAATGGACTATAAAGATGAAGAAAAAGAGAAGAATAGAGTTGTCACATGTTTTTAGACCATTCGTAGTGTAAACTTTAATTTTCTGTTGTAAAACTTTAAATTCGGTTTTAAATTCAAGTTGTATCAAGCCTTTAAGTTAATGAAAAGATTTCAGTAGTTTCTCAGTTTCAAATCTCAAATATAAATTCAGTTTTTGGCAACTTTAAGTGAAATTGATAATTTTGCTTAACCTTGTTAATTGTTGTTAGTTTATGCTAGTTTGAGTTCATTCAAGGTTCAATCAAAAGTTTTCTTAAGCTTTTAAGAGGTGTTATTCAGTTTAGAGTATATTTACAAAAGTTAGCAAAAATTCCAAATAAATAAAAAATAAATAAAAAAAATAGTGTTCATAACTGAAGCTGCTTGGAGCATTTTGGATTTTGGAAGAATGGAAATGGTTTAGTGCTCAGGGGAGCTTTAGGGTAGAATTAGATTCTTGTGGTATGCTGATTTGGAACTGTGGACTGTTGTAAGTCATCATTTCATAGATCTTTATCAAGCACATTTGTATGATGTTATGCTATCATCTGTTGTTCATTACTGTTTAATTAGTGTATGTTTCATGTATTTTGAGTCAAATAAATGTTCATATGATTCCAGGTTCTTAAATTGCTTGCAAAACCATTTTTAAGTTACCTTAAAGGGGTGTTTGGATATAGCTTCATTACAACTTTCTTATTGTTGTTTTAGTGTTGTTTTGTTATAAACATACTGTATTAGGTTTAATTAGGGTTTAGGGATCAAGAAAAGGGTAACTTAATCAAACAAAAGTCAAAATCCAAGATATCACACCCCAACAGTTAACTGTTGGGTTAGTTGGTCCCAATTTAACCCATTTTGTTTAGGAAGTTGTTTTTCAAGCTTAATCTACTCTTATTATAACTTAATACAGCAATCTAAATCAGTTAGATCAAATCAAAGTTGAACAAAGTCAAAGTTCCAAGTTTTCCATTAAAAGTCAAAGTGCATGCTTCCAGTTTTTTACCAAATTTCAAAGAATTATTTTGAATTTTATGTTTACTCTCAAGCCTTGAAACTTGTTGTAATTTGTAGACTACCAGCCCATCTTTGAGTTTCTTGTTTCACTTGATTTTTGTGATTTTTTTATTGGGCCCCACATTGCCCCAAAGTAGGCTGCAGGGCAACCCTTTGCCCTGCTACATAGATGATCAGTCCACACCCCAACTTTCAATGGCCTCTCATGCTTTCCATAGTGGACCCTACTCCTAGGTTTCTGGCTTATTAGAAAGCCATATAGCCAGGCTTCAAGGTCCATTGCTTATTTCATTGAATTGAGCTTGTTTCATAGGGCTGCTATACACCTCAAACTTGTCCCTCTTTCTGAGTCAGTATTGGTTTTGGTTTTGCTTATCTTGGCTTAATCAGCTTTTTGGCTTATTCAGGGTACCACTTTGGTATTTCTAGCTTAATACATGTTCCTTGAGTTTGTTTAATCCTAATTCCAACCCTGGTTCTCAGCTTTGAGCTTATTTTAAGCTTATAGCTTAGACAGTTGACAAAAGTCAACTGTCTAAGAAATAAGCACTTGTTGAAGTGCTTATTTCTGAGTCCCAAGAAACTTGTTTTCACAAAAGTTTATTATTTTTAGGTATAAAACAAATTTCCAAAAACAAAATCCAAAAAAGTTAACTTAATTTTTAACTGATAGTTTCTATTTAATTTTATTTAAATTTTATTTTTCATTTTTAGATTTTAAGTAAGTACTTGTCATTTTTATATTTTTATTAATTACCTCTTATATAAAAGTATTTATAATAATTTTCTCAGATTTTTACTTTATCATTTAGTATTTATTAGAATTAATCTTAGTTTTATTAATAATTAATTAATATTAAGTTTAAAATAGCATAATTAGTTTTTATTAAGCAAAACCTAGTTTTTATATTTTTCCTAGCTTTTATATGTTGTAAAATAATTTTAAAAATTTTCTTATAATTTTTACTGTTCATTTAGTATTTTTCTTAATTTAAAATAGTTTAATTAGATAATTAGTAATTAATTAGTAATTAATTAATATAAAAACCACAAAAAGACAAAAATACTTATTTTTAATTTTAAAACTTATTTTTAGTTATTTTATAATTTTAGAAATTTTATTTTCACCTTTTTAGTATTTAATTAATATTATATTGTATTTAAGTATTTTAAATATTAATAATAAGTATTAAATAGTAATTAATTAATATTAAATAATTAATTAGTGTAAAAATTTATTTTCTTTTTCTAAAAATTTTCTTTTACCTTTTAGTTTGTAAAAAAGTCATTTTCACCCCCTGGGTGTTTTCAGATTTCCGTTTTCACTTTTTATTTCGTACGTCTACGTTTTATTTAAACGTGAACGTACGCGTTTTAAGTTTTAAACGTTTCTGGTTTTTCTTAGCTTTCTCGTCTTATTCATATAGCTTATTTAAGCTATTTCCTTGTAGATTTCTTAGCTTAATCACACACAAACCTCTTTCTCATCCAAATTCACCCGATCACGGAACCGTTTTATAACCATCCACACCTCGTCGGGACATAACGACCCGGGGAAACACTATATTCCGTGGAGCATTGGTCTAGGATTTTGACTTTGTTGACCATTCATTGGTCAATATAAGTTGGTGGTTTAGCATCAATCAATTTTTGGCGCCGTTGCCGGGGAGGTGTGCGCGCTATTCTAAACGGTTTTGCGTATTGGTGAATCGGGATATACATCCTTTGTATATTTATCCATTCTTGTTTATATCTTTTCATAAAAGCCCAAAAATATTTTTCCTTACCCTCTATCCGTTTGATTCTACCTTCTTATACCCCTCTCATGTATAATTCTAAATAACATCTCTCGATGACGATTTCTTTGAACAATAGGCCTTTGAGAGCAAAATTGAAAAACTTATGGCCTTGTCAAAAATATCGAGATGTCGTAGTGATGGACCTTCGATTCCTATTCCCTCTCCGGTGAGGGAAATGAATAAAGAAACCGAGGTGACAAAGGACCCTGTACTTCCCTCTGACGATGGAAGTGCTAAATACGTCCAACCTACGGTTGTCCAAGAATCTAAGCTCACAATTGCTCCTAAACCGTCAAGAATTGATCCTTATCTTTCACGGTTTACGGTTAAAAGTTTGTCAAGCAAACGTGCTGAGCTTAGGGCAGTGACTGAAAAGCAAGACTTGCCTAATCTTCACATTTATCAAAAACAAAAACCAGAGACCATAACGGAAGTGGTGGAAATTCCTAGCTCTCAGAGCACACCACTTGTCCCACCTCCAGATTTTGTTCCTTGTGTCGGTTGTGGTGAGCCACTTTTCGGTTTTCCATTTCGTTGGTGTACATGTGTGCAATGTGGTAATGATATTCAAAACGGGAGTTGTTTGTTTTGTGGGTCGAGTAATTCATTTGCTTATGATCCTAATCAAAACTCATTCAACGACTCTTCAAATTTTTTCGATTACCCATCACATTCATACGAGCAAGAATCATATTACCCAAATTTCAATGATGCTTCGTATCAAAATACACCAAGCCAAACTCAACAGTTTTACTGTTGTGAGTACTGTGGAGGTCCTCACTTTAGCTCGGATTGTCAAACAGGGAATCCCTTTCCTTGTAACAATTACGACTATTCGTTTCAAGAACCACCTCCACAGTACCAAATGATTCAACCAACTCCTCAGCAAACCCAACAAGACAATTATCTAAAGATCCTAGATTTATTAAAAGAAGCTAAGGAGTTGGGTACCACAACACTTCATTATGCACCCAGTGTTTCTTGTGTAAATTGTGGGGGTCCTCATGATGATTATCAATGTCAACCTTCCGGTTTTGACAAATCCCCACCCCCGCAATTTTCATTTACTCTAAATTCACATGAGAAATACATGGCTGAATTATTGACTGAAGAGCAGGTTGCTAAAATTGATTCCAAAGATGCTTTTGAAAAAGCTGTTAGGGAAGCATATGCAAAAGAAAAAGCAGCCAGATCCAGCTCTCAATTTCGTTTCATTCCTGATGACAGTGATGATGAAGATATCCTTGATGATGATTCATCCAGTTCATCAGATGAAATCCCGTCAGTTGAGATTCCATCTCAACCTGCAGTTATCACACCCGAAGTTCACACTCACTCTCTGATCATGGGGGATGAGCATCTTAGCACTGTTCCTAATAAGGAATCAGACGAATTAATAAAGTCTAGTGTTGAGATCCTTGTCCCAATCCCGAGAAAGTCACAGGGAACTTTTGACCATATGTGTGATATTCCTCCTCCTCTATTCTTCCCATCTAATCATGATGAGATGTTCTCCGATTCTACTGATGACAATTCGTTATCTTGTGAGGACATCGTTTATATGGAAGAATTACCTTCTGAGCTAGTCAGCTTAGAAGAAGAGAATGACGAGATTGACACTGAAATCAAGGATGAAGCACTTCGTGCAACATTATTGAATGTCGACCTCCTCATTTCTAAAATCGAGGCTTTCAAAATGAAACCTATTTCATCTCCTATCCCCATAAAGGATAGTGACATTTTCTCCGATGATCCTATTCCGGAGTTTGAAGCCTTTACCTTTGATCATATGGGAGAGAAGATTAGTGGCATTACCACTTCTCATTCTCATAATTCTCTCCCCGAATATGATTCATTCACCTTTGAGGAGTTCTCCGGTGAACTCACTCATATCATATCTCCACCGGAGTATGATAACTTTCACTTTGATCTAGACAAAGTTGATCTTTGTGTTCCGGTGGGAAATATTCTCAACCTTGAGAATTTGATTGATATCAAAATCCCAACCCTCCCACCCATAATATGTCTAGATCACACGAGCTTTACTGATGAGATTCATGACACACCAATCATGAATTCTCTTTCTGATGATGATGAATCAATCTTGATTGTCATCAAGATCTTTCTACCTTTCTTCACCTACAGGGTGACTTCTCCGGTTCTTCATTCCTTCGGGAATGAAGACACTATATTTGATCCCGGCATTTTCATGTATCATTATATTGAGCCGGGATTATATCTCATCGGTGTGGAACTTTCACGTGCTTCAAATGTTTGTCCAAACATCTTGAATGAAAGTCCGATTGAGATTGTTTCTTCCACATCATGCTTCCCCAAGGACAAATGAATTCGGGGTCGAGTCAAGCTAGCGACTCGGTAAACAAAAACAGTAGCATGCTTATAGGGTTTTCACCCTAAGTGTGGGGGAGTCCCCCATGCTATGATTACAGAAGTGAAAATACAAAATGGTGTTTTCCACGCTTAGCTTGTAATGTTGCCCTTTTACGTTCAAAATGTCGGCATAATAGCCGGGATTTTGAATATTGAGGACAATATTCATGCTAAGTGTGTGGGGGGGGGGGGGGGGTATTTCGCTATTCTAGCGAGTGTTATCACATTTTACTATATAATACCCCCGTTTTAGCCAAAATTTCAAAAATTTTAAAAATTTTTCACTGGTGCTTCAAAATTTTTGTGGTAATGAGTCCGCCTTGTCTAACCGACAAAAGGGATTGGCTAGTCCAGGAGCAAACGGCTCTTGGTAAAGACATCTCAAATCCGTTTACGGCTTGCAATTTGCCCAAAATTGTATGGTTCATCAACTC
This sequence comes from Artemisia argyi, assembly GCA_030686995.1. Lineage (NCBI taxonomy): Eukaryota > Viridiplantae > Streptophyta > Magnoliopsida > Asterales > Asteraceae > Artemisia > Artemisia argyi. Next base: position 39,499,140 of record CM060693.1, on the reverse strand, counting down.
CCCATATCCCATAAAGCGAATGAGTTGGCTAGCCCGCAAGATTATGGCTTGTGGTAAAGGCAGTGGAAAATCCATAATTGGTAATGATGAGGCGAAAAATGATCCGTTTTTAGGGGGTCATTTAAGCCCGAATCCGACTTTATTTGTTCAAATATTGCCCTAAATCGTTCCTTTTGTGATTTTAGGTACTTGGAGAGTGAATTCTGGAAAAGAAGCCATTTTGGACGTTTTTGGAGCATAAAAATGAAGAAAACGACAAAGTATCAATTTTCCACGCTGGAAACACTAGGTGACGGCGTCAAGAGTTACACCCTGACGGCGTCAGACATCAAGAATAAAATACCGTAGTTGATGACGGCGTCAAAAGTCATCCTGACGGCGTCAAAGTGCCAAGAATAAAATACCGTGGTTGGTGACGGCGTCACACAGGCCGTCATAAGTAGATCAAGGCCGTCCGAGGAAGTATTTGGCGGCGAGGTGACGGCGTCACATGGTTGTCTTGACGCCGTCAGCCCAGTTTTCCTATATATAGTTTTCTAGTTTTTACATTAAAAGGAGAGAAGTTTTGGTGAAACCCTAAAGACGAATTTGGTGCATCTTTTACAGGTTTTTCAAGGGTTCCAAACCCTTGATACCTTGCATTGTAATTGAGATAAGTGTTCTTCTAATTCAATCAATATGTCTATGTGTTGGTTGTCTATATCTTGTTCTTGTCTCAATTCCATTATGCTAGGCTACATCTCCTTTGTGTTTGCTTAGATCTAATGAAACCTAGATATTGATTATGTGTTGATTACTTGTTTATTCTTGTTGTAGATGAATGATTTATATGTTAGGCTTAAGAAAACTGGTAGATCTCCAAATGGTAACATGCTTGAACGTCTTAAGAAACATGAACCGAGGCGTACTAGGTCTTTATTGGTTGTATTTAATGCATGAGCCACTGTTTACAATCCCTATAGTTGTGCTGGGTCATGGTGTAGGAGGAGATAAGAGCTCATAGAATTGGGGAGTTATGTATGCCACCCCATGAATGGTATTAAGGAATACGATCTGTCATCCATGCAATTATAACAAGTAATTAACATGTAAAAGATATCTAGGGAGTAGTGAAATCTAAGTAAACACATTTTCTCCAATTACTGCTCACAACCTTTGTAATATTTAGTTTAATTTCATTTTTAGTATTTTATTTTGATTATATCTTAGTTTTGGGTTAGTTGAATAGCAACTAATTCCGCCCACTCTTCCAAAACCCGAGATTTTACTTGCTTTCATAAAAATATAAAAATACAAAAATAATCATCCCTCACCTCTAGAACTAGTAATTAGGTTTTCTAATCCTAGCGACACTATTCCTAAGCTGAACGATCAATCCCCCGGTACTTGTCACTATACTATACTACAATGATCAGGTACACTGCCTGGTGGGGGTTGTAAGCTTCTCGAGATCCCTCGAGAGGTAAAGCCTGTTGCGATTCCCACGCATCAAGTTTTTGGCGCCGCTGTCGGGGAATAGTTATTGTCTAGGTTAGGATTTCTTTTTATTAGGTCTACTTGCTAGATTCCTTTCTAGTAAGATTTTTATTTTTATTTTTTTTAGGTCTTTTTTAGTCTATCTTATTTCTTCGTGCTTTTGTTCGTAACTCTTCACCGTCCGCCATCATGGCAACCAACGAATTCTCCAACCTTAGGATCACTAGGAGTCGTAGTACCACTAGAGACCTTGTCTTGCCTTATGCAGAACCCGAAAGAGAAATGTGTAGGTTAAGACGAACTCACTCAACTCCTGAACCATCCAGCATTGCTATCGACTTTGATGCACCTCTTTCTGAGGAAAATTCAGAGAATCACATCACAACCCCTAGCTCCCACAACGAGATGAGTACCCCTATAATAACTCCTCCTAAGCGTCTCAAGGACTACTCTTCCCCAACTCCTCGTGGCTTTTCAAATGCCATTGTTTACCCAAACGAACACACCAACGAGGTCTTGCATGCAAACGATGTTTGGCTTGTCAAAAGTGTGTGTAAGTTCCACGGACTTGATGAGGAAAATCCAATCCAACACATCAAGGATTTCCTGAAAATAGTGGACACCATCCATACGGATGGGGCTACTATAAACACATCCCGATTGCGATTCTTTCCTTTCACCTTATACGAAAAAGCCCAAGAATGGTATGACAAACTCCCTTCTGAATCTATCTTCACATGGGAGCAACTCATATCCAAGTTCTATGAGAAGTTCTTCCCACCTGGAAAAACCTCAGCATTTAGAGATAGGATCCTCCGTTTCCGGAAGGAGAAGGACGAGCCCTTCTATAAATCGTGGACTAGATTCAAAGATTCAATAAGACAAGTTTCCCATCTTGGCATTGAGCTTTGGCTCTTGATCCAAATCTTCTACGAAAATATCTCCTCTAACGACCGAAACGGAATTAACCAATCTAGAAAAGGAAGGTTGGCCAATCTAAGTGCCGAGGAAGGATGGGATAGGATTGAAGAATATGCTCAAGACCAGGATGACACTTAGGATGAACCTGAGTCGACTGTCAGCATTTCTGAGATCACCTCAGATCGTTTGAGCAAAATTCACAAAAGAGTGGAATACATAGCTGGATCGCAGTCACCTAAACAACTGTCGAATCCTTACCTGATCTGCGATTACTGTGGAGGCCCGCATGAGGTGGAAGAATGAGGAGGAGCAGCCACAACTGAACATGCATGCTTGTCAGGAGGGGACATTTATGCTGATCCCTCCCTCTTGCCTTTTTACCAAAATGACGATTACACCCTTTGGGGAAATCTGGTAAAGAAAAGAGAAGGGGAGGAAGGTCCTGAATTCAAAATCAGGAGCACTTTCGAAGATGACCTTGGTCACTTCACTCAAGAAAAAGACTTGCAAATGAAAGGGCTTAACGAGCTTTTCGACGAGCAGCAGGAGGGTATTGGAGAATTTTTCAACAAGCTTAACTCGGCCCTAGATAATCTCCAAACGCCATTAGTGAGAAAAAAAGACCCCATGCTCGCGATAACCACACGAGCTGGAACGACAACTAAAGACCCTCCTTACCCAGACTCGTCCCCCATCACCATCGATCCAGAAAAACCAAGGGAGGAGGAGTAGGATGTCGGCATTATCACCCCAGACCAACCGCCCGTGACGACCCCTTCCCCATCAGCCCTTCCTAACCCACCTGTGAGAATCCCATACCCATCCCGATTAAGGAACCAGAAAACTGAGAATGATAACAAGAGGTTCTTGTCATACCTAAAAGACTCAGTTGTCACCATACCTCTCCTTGATGCTTGCTATGACATGCCAAAGTATAGCACATACTTCAAAAAGCTGCTCGCTAACAGGAAGAAACTCGAGGGTCTTGAAACCCTGGGGAAAGAATGCTCAGTGGTAACCCATCGAGGGCTACCAAAGAAGGTAGACGATCCGGGCAGTTTCACCTTGCCTTGCTCCATAGGGCCTCTATCAATCAAGAATGCTCTTGCCGATTTGGGAGCGAGTATCAATCTCATGCCTCACTCTATGTTCCGTAAACTAGGATATTCTGGATTGAAGTCTACCCATATGAACATCCAACTAGCCGATAGATCAGTCAAGTACCCCGTAGGGATATGCGAGAATGTGCTAGTCAAAGTTGGGAAATTCAAATTCCCGGTCGACTTCGTAATCCTGGATATGGAGGAGGATGACTTGGTACCTATCATCTTAGGTAGACCATTTCTTGCTACCGCTCGTGCAGTCATCGATGTCTACGATGGCAAATTGACCTTACGAGTGGGAGACGACAGCACAACCTTCGACATTAAGGATTCTATGGACCTCTCCCTCGAAGCAGCCAACCGGCTCTACTTTATCGGGGAAGTAGATGAACTCACAGATGTCATTGATAGTTGCGTCGATGAACAAATCGATGAAGGTTGGCTACGGGATGAGAGTTTTCTGCCTTTGCTAGAGGTGGAAAAGACGGAGGATGTTAATGCAGTCTCCTTCTACCCCATACAAGAGGCAACGGAGCATCTCAAGCTCCGAAAGCCCGAAAACAAGCTCAAACCTTCTATTATCGAACCTCCTAACGTTGATCTTAAAGAGCTTCCTAACCATTTGGAGTATGCCTTCCTTCAGGGGTAGGACCAACTCCCGGTAATCATAAACTCTTCCTTGGAACATGAGCAAAAAGTTAAACTCTTAGAGGTCCTAAAAAAATACAAGGGGGTACTCGCATGGAGTGTGGCCGACATTAAGGGGATTGACTCAACTTTTTGCACACATAAGATTCTTATGGAGGAAGATTATAAACCTACTGTGCAACCCCAGAGGCGAGTGAACCCTAACATTAAGGAAGTAGTAAAGAAAGAAGTTATCAAACTTTTGGATGTAGGACTGATTTACCCGATCTAGGATAGCCCATGGGTCAGTCCTGTGCAGGTTGTACCTAAAAAGGGTGGAATGACTGTAGTAAAGAATGACAAGGGTGAGATGGTGCCCCAGAGAACTGTCACTGGATGGCGGGTGTGCATCGACTATCGAAAGCTCAATGATGCCACGAGGAAAGATCACTTTCCCTTACCATTCATTGATCAGATGTTAGAGAGATTATCTGGACACGAGTACTATTGCTTCTTGGATAGATTCTCTGGATATTTTCAAATCCCCATAGCACCCGAGGACCAAGAGAAGACCACGTTTACTTGCCCCTATGGAACATTTGCTTACAAAAGGATGCCTTTTGGGCTATGTAATGCTCCCGCCACTTTCCAACGTTGCATGACCGCAATCTTTCACGAACTCATGGAAGACAGCATGGAAGTGTTCATGGATGACTTTTCAGTCTTCGGAAACTCCTTCGACCGCTGTCTTGCTAATTTAGAAAAGATGCTTAAACGTTGTGAGGAAACCAACCTGGTGTTAAACTGGGAAAAGTGTCATTTCATGGTAAAGGAAGGGATTGTGTTAGGGCATAAGATCTCAGGGAACAGAATAGAGGTGGACCAAGCTAAAGTTGAAGCTATATCCAAGTTACCATACCCCACGACTGTTAAGACAATACGCAGTTTTTTGGGGCACGCCGGATTTTATCGGAGATTCATCAAAGACTTCTCAAAAATTGCCCGACCAATGACTCAATTGCTTGTGAAGGATGCTCCATTCAATTTTTCCCAAGAATGCAAAGATGCTTTTGATCTCTTAAAAAGGGAACTCACTCAAGCTCCAATCATGATCACACCCAACTGGGAGTTACCATTCGAAATCATGTGTGACGCTAGCGACTTCGCTGTCGGGGCTGTATTAGGTCAACGACGTGACAAGCTTTTCCAACCTATTTACTACGCTAGCAAAACCATGAATCCCGCTCAAGAGAACTACTCCACCACCGAAAAAGAATTATTAGCCGTAGTATTTGCATTCGACAAATTCCGACAATATCTTGTCCTTTCAAAGACAGTCGTCTTCACTGATCACTCAGCTCTTCGATATCTGTTTGCGAAGCAGGATGCCAAGCCAAGACTAATTCGGTGGATCTTGTTGTTACAAGAATTCGATGTTGAGATTCGCGATAAGAGGGGGGCAGAGAATCTAGCCGCAGATCATCTATCTCGTCTTGAAAACCCCTTGGATAAGCACGATAGAAGTGAGATTAGGGATTCGTTTCCTGACGAACAACTAATGTCAATGATGGATTCGGAGCCATGGTACGCCGACTTTGCTAATTACTTCGCAAGTAGATGTAGGCTTGTTCCAGAACACCTGACTAAGTACGAGAGGAAGAGGTTCTTTTCCCAACTAAAATACTACTTCTGGGATGAACCCTTTTTGTTCCGAAGGTGTCCTGACCACATTATAAGGCGTTGTGTTTTGGAAAATGAGGCAGTTAAGATTATGAGGGAATGTCACTCTGGTCCCTCTGGCGGGCATCATGGGATAAACGTTACCGCCCGAAAGATTCTTGATGCGGGATTCTATTGGCCTACAATTTTCCGTGATGTAAAAGAAATGGTGCAGGCGTGCGATGCATGTCAACGAGCTGGAAATATATCACATAGGGATGAAGCACCTCAGAACTTTATACAAGTTTGTGAAGTATTCGATGTTTGGGGGATTGACTTCATGGGACCCTTTCCATCCTCAGGGGGAAACGAGTACATCTTAGTCGCCATTGACTATGTTTCGAAATGGGTTGAGGCACAAGCCCTTAGGACCAATGATGCCAGAGTAGTCATTCATTTCCTGAAAAAGCTTTTCTCAAGATTCGGGATTCCGAAAGCTCTCATCAGTGATAGGGGGACACATTTTTGCAATGCACAAATGGAAAAGGTCATGAAGAGGTATGGAGTACCCCATCGATTCTCAACCGCCTATCATCCACAAACCAATGGCCAAGTCGAAAACACCAATAGAGCTATTAAAAGAATACTTGAAAAAACGGTTAGTCAAAACAGAAAGGACTGGTCATTCAAACTCGACGAAGCCTTATGGGCATTCCGAACTACTTACAAAACACCTATTGGAACGACCCCATTCCGCATGGTGTATGGTAAGGCATGTCACTTACCGGTAGAGTTAGAACACAAGGCTTATTGGGCGCTTAAGGCATGCAACTTAGATTACACAACTACTGGGAATAATAGGTTTTTGCAATTACACGAGCTTGATGAGCTTAGACTAGAAGCCTACGAATCCTCCATCACATATAAAGAGAGAGCTAAAAGATGGCATGATCAAAGAATTAAGAAACCCAAAGAATTTTCAGAAGGAGACAAGGTCCTATTATACAATTCTCGGTTGAGATTATTCCCGGGAAAACTTAAGTCTAGATGGTATGGGCCGTTCACGGTAAAGAATTCTTCTAAATTTGGAGCGGTAGTGTTAATTGATGATGAAGGTAGGGAATTCACGGTTAACATACAACGTGTAAAACATTACCAAGAAAATAACAATGAAATGATTAATGAGGAGGATGTGATGTTTGATGATGAGATCACGTAGTAACCCATGACTTTGAGTCTAGCTACAAGACTCGTAAATAAAGAAAAGCGCTTCTTGGGAGGCAACCCATGTTTTGTGTGATTTTATTTGTTTGATTGTTATTTGCTTCCGTATGCATGTTTTATTTTTATTGTTGGTTAATCATGTTTCTAAAATAAAATGTGGAAATACTTTACTATGTTGTTTGGCCTAGTCTTAACTCCAACCTAAAAGTATTTTTGCAAAAGATAAGTGTAAGGGGAAACCCCAAATATGTTTTTAAGAAACAAACCGATCATGATTCTCCACGATAATAAATGAGCATGTATATTCGTATTTGTTAGAGTCAAATGCTTGTATTGAGTCATAATGAAGTTTTGCAGGATTTTCCAGGAAGTAGGACCAAGTTTTTCCAGAAACTTAACGTAAGAATTTCTGCAGGTCCATTCTGACGGCGTCAGAGTTTTACTCTTGACGGCGTCAGGAGTCAAAAATCTGGAAATTTTACCGGTTTTGTTTTTCTAACGGAGTCTTATGGTTTTTGTGAATTATTAAGTTTTATAATCTCCAGGAAATCTGCAAACTTCATTCCACAAGCATTATATCTTACTTTGTTTTCTAGGATTTAGGAACTTATATAGGATGCCGTTGATTTTACGCGAGGTTGTCTTGTCTATTTTGTCAGGTTTCACAGGTTATGTTCGACAAGGAGATGATTTATATTCTAGAAGGGAAGCTTTGATTGTTCGTTTTCTTGGAAGAAGATTTAACTTGGCCACCTATAATCCATACCGAGCGAATCAGTGGAGTATTTGATTTCATTCTCTTTACTTTTTCACTTTTACATTCTTTACTTGAACATTGGGGACAATGTTCATCTTAAGTGTAAGGGGAGGGTAAAAAGATGATACCTTACATATGCACTTTCGCTTGAGTTTGTTTTGTTTGATAGTAGATGTGTAATAAAACTATGAGAAATACTTGTTAGTGCAATTTTAGCGCCAAATTTAAAATTTTTTACAACATTTAGGAGTGAAACTTTAGCCATAGCAAGCGTCTCATGGATAGGAGATTGTATGACTAGCACATAACCGTATATTCAGAAAAATTTTCCACCATAAAATGTGAGGTTCGCCTTTAGATTTGATAGGAAAAGCATTCATTATTAGTGCTTATGAGTGTACCGGTAGCATTTAGATTCTAGAACTTGCGTTAGTGATGCATCCCGAGACAGCTAGTGAGACTACATTCGTGTGGTAGGATTTACTACATGATAAGAGGCATTAGGATCACCCTTGTATTAAACCCGTATTATAATTACTTGACCATTTAAGTCATATTACTTGGCTAGTTAAGTCAACTAATTTTTCCCACACCCTTAGCGTTGTACTCATTTTTAGTACACGAAACCCCTAGTACACCCCTCCGAGCCTATCTTTTCGTTTCTAACTTTAAGCATCTTACTTAAAGGAAGAATTTGTTACACCCCACTTAAATGTACACCCAAATCGCCTTAGCCTTCCGTGTATGCGCTCATTTTTAGTGCATTATTGTTATTTGTTAAACCCTAAGTTAACTTTCTAATTGATTACATGGTTGCTAAGTCGAGTCATATCCTTGTACATATTGTTTTGGGACGATTGGGACTCATGGGTAAAGTACTTATTTTATGGAGTAATGGGGAAGAACATAATATTATTACCCCCATATGTACGTTAATCTTAAAAGTGCTCCAAGTGTTTTGATTTTCTTAATTCGAGTCATTAGAATAGTTGAATGTAAAGTATGTAAAGATTTAAGTGTAAGGGGAATGTTCAACCCCTATGATGTATTATTTTGGATGGTAGGGTAAGAGTGTATGCAAAAAAAAAAAAAAAGAAAAAGAAAAGGAAAAAGAGAAAAAAACATACGGACTACCATCCCTTTTTATTCTATGTTCATTTTATATTTTTGTTATTTTTCATTTATTAGCTTAAGTCGAGTCTAGTCTTGGCTTAGCAACGCCATATTGTACATGTAATTAACCAAGATTGTTAACTCGCCACCAGTAAAACTTCCTTTATCCAACAAAACCGTGTAATTCATATCCCTATACCTAACGTTACAACCCTTTAAAAGACCTCTTTGATAGTTTATCCTAGGTGCTTACGCCATGTGGTGGAGGTTTGATCCTTTCCCAAGCCTATGGTAATCTATTTTGCTATGACAGGTAGTGAGAGATATCTTCCATTTCCATAATGTTATATTACTTTATTACACCCGAGAGATGTGAGTATCTAAACACTATTTGTAAGGTGCTTGTGTATGACCTCCGTGCTTGTCTATTGGTCTTTAGTGGAACGATTATTTGTTGTAATTACTTTTATATTAGTGTTAAATGACCCCTAACTTGTCTTTTGAGTAGAATAAAAGCTCATTTGCTTAAGGACAAGCAAATCTCAAGTTTAAGGGTATATGATGAGGTGAAAAATGATCCGTTTTTAGGGGGTCATTTAAGCCCGAATCCGACTTTATTTGATCAAATATTGCCCTAAATCGTTCCTTTTGTGATTTTAGGTACTTGGAGAGTGAATTCTGGAAAAGAAGCCATTTTGGACGTTTTTGGAGCATAAAAATGAAGAAAACGGCAAAGTATCAATTTTCCATGCTGGAAACACTAGGTGACGGCGTCAAGAGTTACACCCTGACGGCGTCAGACATCAAGAATAAAATACCGTAGTTGATGACGGCGTCAAAAGTCATCCTGACGGCGTCAAAGTGCCAAGAATAAAATACCGTGGTTGGTGACGGCGTCACACAGGCCGTCATAAGTAGATCAAGGTCGTCTGAGGAAGTATTTGGTGGCGAGGTGACGGCGTCACATGGTTGTCTTGACGCCGTCAGCCCAGTTTTCCTATATATAGTTTTCTAGTTTTTACATTAAAAGGAGAGAAGTTTTGGTGAAACCTTAAAGACGAATTTGGTGCATCTTTTACAGGTTTTTCAAGGGTTCCAAACCCTTGATACCTTGCATTGTAATTGAGATAAGTGTTCTTCTAATTCAATCAATATGTCTATGTGTTGGTTGTCTATATCTTTTTCTTGTCTCAATTCCATTATGCTAGGCTAGATCTCCTTTGTGTTTGCTTAGATCTAATGAAACCTAGATATTGATTATGTGTTGATTACTTGTTTATTCTTGTTGTGGATGAATGATTTATATGTTAGGCTTAAGAAAACTGGCAGATCTCCAAATGGTAACATGCTTGAACGTCTTAAGAAACATGAACCGAGGCGTACTAGGTCTTTATTGGTTGTATTTAATGCATGAGCCACTGTTTACAATCCCTATAGTTGTGCTGGGTCATGGTGTAGGAGGAGATAAGAGCTCATAGAATTGGGGAGTTATGTATGCCACCCCAGGAATGGTATTAAGGAATACGATCCGTCATCCATGCAATTATAACAAGTAATTAACATGTAAAAGATATCTAGGGAGTAGTGAAATCTAAGTAAACACATTTTCTCCAATTACTGCTCACAACCTTTGTAATATTTAGTTTAATTTCATTTTTAGTATTTTATTTTGATTATATCTTAGTTTTGGGTTAGTTGAATAGCAACTAATTCCGCCCACTCTTCCAAACCCCGAGATTTTACTTGCTTTCATAAAAATATAAAAATACAAAAATAATCATCCCTCACCTCTAGAACTAGTAATTAGGTTTTCTAATCCTAGCGACACTATTCCTAAGCTGAACGATCAATCCCCCGGTACTTGTCACTATACTATACTACAACGATCAGGTACACTGCCTGGTGGGGGTTGTAAGCTTCTCGAGATCCCTCGAGAGGTAAAGCCTGTTGCGATTCCCACGCATCAGGTAATCAGCTCACCAAGATGTTGACTATTCCATCAAGAGCTGGCTAGTCCAGGAGCAAACGGCTCCTGGTAAAGACAAATCATATCCGTTGACAGCTGTTGGTTTGCTCAAAATCACATGGTTACCAGGTGTGCCACAGTTCTTACACCTGGCTACTCCAGAAGTGATGGCTTTTGGTAAAGAGTTTAAAATCCATCAAGTTTTCAAAATAGTATTGCTAGAGACTAGCAATAGTTTAGTGTGGGGGATTGATGAGTGCTCAAACACTCATCATTTTTTGTCTAATCTGAACTGCAAAACATACGAAAATACTCATAAATGCATCAAAATACTAAAAATATTTCAAAATTGTGTTTTATATGTTTTAGATGCAAAACGAGTAAAAACAGTTGAAAAACGTACAAAGTTTGCAAAATTGGCAGTTTCAGTCCCCCAACTTTCATAAAATTACAAAATTAGTCCCTGGTCATTCAAAATATAGAAAATTATCACCAAAGGTCCTTTTACAATCATAAGTTGTCATATTTTGTCCTTTGGTGAAAAATTGGAAAAGTTTTGAGAATTTACAGTTTTGGTCCCTGGAGTTTCAAACTTTGGCAGATTTGGTCCCTGGTGGGATATTTTTGGATGAAAATTCATTTTTAGTCCTTGGAAATTCAAAATGTTCAATATTGGTCCTTGGATAAAAGTTTTTCACAAAATGGCAAGTTTAACCCCTCAAGTTTGAAAAATGACAGTTTTGGTCCTCGGGGTTTCAAATTATGAAAAATTATAATTTTGGTCCTTATATTATTCACATGTGACAAATATGATCCCTATGGTAAATTTTGGAAAATTACACAGCAGGCCCCTATGTTTTTCAGAATTACATAAATGGTCCTTGTGATTACATACAAATACCAAATGGACCCTTATTATTATTTCTACCCAAAACAAACCTCAATAATCCTACCTGATCCACATACCAGCCCACCATACACCACACACCCCCAAGCCCAACACTATAACCCGGCCCACTCCCCTTAATATTAAAAACCCCACCGGTCAAAATCGGTCAACACCCTCAACCCCGTATCACTATTCACCCATCCTCAATCCCCCATTTCCAGGTACCATGTCCCCCCTACTCCATGTTACCTCACCAAACCTCATTTATTATCTCACCTACACCCTCACCAACCCCCCTCCTCATTTAATACTTCACCAAATCCACCCAACTGCCAATCCTCATTTTCCCGCCAATATTAATTTAAACGGCTGGGATCAACATAAGCCAATCCAACGGCTGCAATTGGTGGGAAAGAAAGAGAGAGACTCAAGGGACTATAAAGATGAAGAAAAAGAGAAGAATAGAGTTGTCACATGTTTTTAGACCATTCGTAGTGTAAACTTTAATTTTATGTTGTAAAACTTTAAATTCAGTTTTAAATTCAAGTTGTATCAAGCCTTTAAGTTAATGAAAAGATTTCAGTAGTTTCTCAGTTTCAAATCTCAAATATAAATTCAGTTTTTGGCAACTTTAAGTGAAATTGATAATTTTGCTTAACCTTGTTAATTGTTGTTAGTTTATGCTAGTTTGAGTTCATTCAAGGTTCAATCAAAAGTTTTCTTAAGCTTTTAAGAGGTGTTATTCAGTTTAGAGTATATTTACAAAAGTTAGCAAAAATTCCAAATAAATAAAAAAAAATAGTGTTCATAACTGAAGCTGCTTGGAGCATTTTGGATTTTGGAAGAATGGAAATGGTTTAGTGCTCAGGGGAGCTTTAGGGTAGAATTAGATTCTTGTGGTATGCTGATTTGGAACTGTGGACTGTTGTAAGTCATCATTTCATAGATCTTTATCAAGCACATTTGTATGATGTTATGCTATCATATGTTGTTCATTACTGTTTAATTAGTGTATGTTTCATGTATTTTGAGTCAAATAAATGTTCATATGATTCCAGGTTCTTAAATTGCTTGCAAAACCATTTTTAAGTTACCTTAAAGGGGTGTTTGGATATAGCTTCATTGCAACTTTCTTATTGTTGTTTTAGTGTTGTTTTGTTATAAACATACTGTATTAGGTTTAATTAGGGTTTAGGGATCAAGAAAAGGGTACCTTAATCAAACAAAAGTCAAAATCCAAGATATCACACCCTAACAGTTAACTGTTGGGTCAGTTGGTCCCAATTTAACCCATTTTGTTTAGGAAGTTGTTTTTCAAGCTTAATCTACTCTTATTATAACTTAATACAGCAATCTAAATCAGTTAGATCAAATCAAAGTTGAACAAAGTCAAAGTTCCAAGTTTTCCATTAAAAGTCAAAGTGCATGCTTCCAGTTTTTTACCAAATTTCAAAGAATTATTTTGAATTTTATGTTTACTCTCAAGCCTTGACACTTGTTGTAATTTGTAGACTACCAGCCCATCTTTGAGTTTCTTGTTTCACTTGATTTTTGTGATTTTTTTATTGGGCCCCACATTGCCCCAAAGTAGGCTGCAGGGCAACCCTTTGCCCTGCTACACAGATGATCAGTCCACACCCCAACTTTCAATGGCCTCTCATGCTTTCCATAGTGGACCCTACTCCTAGGTTTCTGGCTTATTAGAAAGCCATATAGCCAGGCTTCAAGGTCCATTGCTTATTTCATTGAATTGAGCTTGTTTCATAGGGCTGCTATACACCTCAAACTTGTCCCTCTTTCTGAGTCAGTATTGGTTTTGGTGTTGCTTATCTTGGCTTATTCAGGGTACCACTTTGGTATTTCTAGCTTAATACATGTTCCTTGAGTTTGTTTAATCCTAATTCCAACCCTGGTTCTCAACTTTGAGCTTATTTTAAGCTTATAGCTTAGACAGTTGACCAAAGTCAACTGTCTAAGAAATAAGCACTTGTTGTGCTTATTTCTGAGTCCCAAGAAACTTGTTTTCACAAAAGTTTATTATTTTTAGGTATAAAACAAATTTCCAAAAACAAAATCCAAAAAAGTTAAATTAATTTTTAACTGATAGTTTCTATTTAATTTTATTTAAATTTTATTTTTCATTTTTAGATTTAAAGTAAGTACTTGTCATTTTTATATTTTTATTAATTACCTCTTATATTAAAGTATTTATAATAATTTTCTCAGATTTTTACTTTATCATTTAGTATTTATTAGAATTAATCTTAGTTTTATTAATAATTAATTAATATTAAGTTTAAAATAGCATAATTAGTTTTTATTAAGCAAAACCTAGTTTTTATATTTTTCCTAGCTTTTATATGTTGTAAAATAATTTTAGAAACTTTCTTATAATTTGTACTGTTCATTTAGTATTTTTCTTAATTTAAAATAGTTTAATTAGATAATTAGTAATTAATTAGTAATTAATTAATATAAAAACCACAAAAAGACAAAAATACTTATTTTTAATTTTAAAACTTATTTTTAGTTATTTTATAATTTTAGAAATTTTATTTTCACCTTTTTAGTATTTAATTAATATTATATTGTATTTAAGTATTTTAAATATTAATAATAAGTATTAAATAGTAATTAATTAATATTAAATAATTAATTAGTGTAAAAATTTATTTTCTTTTTCTAAAAATTTTCTTTTACCTTTTAGTTTGTAAAAAAGTCATTTTCACCCCCTGGGTGTTTTCAGATTTCCGTTTTCACTTTTTATTTCGTACGTCTACGTTTTATTTAAACGTGAACGTACGCGTTTTAAGTTTTAAACGTTTCTGGTTTTTCTTAGCTTTCTCGTCTTATTCATATAGCTTATTTAAGCTATTTCCTTGTAGATTTCTTAGCTTAATCACACACAAACCTCTTTCTCATCCAAATTCACCCGATCACGGAACCGTTTTATAACCATCCACACCTCGTCGGGACATAACGACCCGGGGAAACACTATATTCCGCGGAGCATTGGTCTAGGCTTTTGCCTTTGTTGAACATTCATTGGTCAATATAAGTTGGTGGTTTAGCATCAATCAATTCTCCAAGATAGCTTGTTTTTGCTCTTTGGTTAAAGGTTTGGTACTTTTTGGTGAATTTGGTGGTGTTTTGGATGATGATGATGATGATTTGTTTTTTTTTTCTTTTTGGGTGGAGGGTTGGGTTAATTTTTTCAATGGTGTTTTGTTTCGGATAGCTTTGCCCATCTTTCAAATTTCATCCCTTCCTTCCTTCATCTCTTCCATTCCTTCACAAACATCAACAAGCATTTCATTCACACTCTTTCCTTCTTCCAAATCACTTATGTTACTTCGTAACTCCCCAAGTGCAAAATCCAATGTACACTTGGTATTCACAAGAAAATCTCTACCAAAGATAACCTCCGGTTCATCGGCATTAGTATATTCCAAAACCACAAAATCAACTTTGAAGATGTGACCATGAATATTCACTCTAATTCCTTTCACTTCCTTTCTTCCATAACTTCCATAGTCAAGCCTAACAAAACCAAGCTTGTCAAGCACTTCTTCCGAAATGTAATTGTCTCCATATTCCATATTCAATTCCGCATCCCACGCTTTAACTCCTTCCACCGCACAAGGTGTAGAATACCTCATGTGTGGAGCATCATATTCCTTAGATAGTGCTCTTGTGAAAACAACAACTTTCCTTTCCTTCTCCTTCTTTGGATAACACATTCCATGTGGCAAGTAAGACACATTGTCACCAACAACCTCTTCTCCTTCTAAATCCAACTTAGCCTTTTCCAACATACTTTCCAACCTTTCCAAGGAATCACCGGAATCCTTTAACATATCTTCCAAATCTTTCAAGTATGCCGAAATCTGACTCAAACTCTCCATTTCAACTTAAGCAATTACTAACTATAACATAACCATCAACAAAAACATCCAAATCATTAGCATGAGGGTTAGTTGTAATCAAATAACTCTTAATATGAAATAGGAACAAGTAAATTAACAGACTAAAACACTAAGAATTGAAAATAAACTAAAAATTAAAAATGTTAAAAATTTTTACCGAGACCTTCATCCGTTCGGATGGAACTTCATCCGATCGGATGGCACAATTTACCACTTCCAACCGATCGGTTGGAACCCGCAACCGATTCGGCTGGAGTTTTCTGTTTTTTTTTTTTTTATATATATATATAAGACTTAAATTTAATAAAACAGTAATGATAACTTTAAGGACATTAAAAACATTAATTTAAGGTACTCATAAAACTACTAAAACATTAACTATAATTAAAATACTAAAAATATTAAAATTACTCATAATGACAACTTATAACTAATAATAACTAACATTAATTATATAATCATTAAAACTAATTAACTAAAAATAGAAAAATGAACATTAAATAAGAAAAACAGAATCCTAAAAATTTTACCGAGACCACCAACCGATCGGATGGTAACCCATCCGATTCGGTTGGTTAAAAACCAAAAAAAAATTTACTTTTTACTCTAAAAACTTTAAAAATTCACAAATTATAAACAATTTGATTATTAAAAACTAAGAAAATTAATCAAATCCCCGGCAACGGCGCCAAAAACTTGATGTGCGTTTTATTAGTACAAGTTTTAAAATTTATAAATACGAATTATCCGATTATTATTTAGCACATACGAGCAAGTATACTCGTCCGATGTAATAAAGGTGGTTAAGCCGAGATCGTCCCAAGGGATTTGGTTGTTTTAGTAATAAGAAAAACGTTTGTTAAATAAGGGTTGTCAATCCAAATTTATGTGAATATTAATTTAAAAGAAACTCAATAAAAACTAAACATATACTTGTGTATAATTCCTTGATTGGTAATTAGGAGTATTATAACAATTTAAGTACAAAGTTTGGTGTAAAACTTGTTGTGATGCGCAACTAAAAATGAGTAGTTATACAGTCCATGATGTATGTCATGTTTTAACTACCACTAAGAATTCTATCACCTAAATGACTCCTTTCGGACATACCAAATGAGTATGACAATTCTATAATCACATGGTTGTTTTGAAAATCAATTATTTTTTTATGAATTCCTACGAATCCTTTCGGTCCTTTTTCGTGATGAAATCTTCTCAAATCCATTTTAACAAGTAAATAAGATGGTTGTCAAGCATCCTATTCCATACTAATTCGTGCACTAATGTTTTGGAATAAAAACAAGTTGAAATTCCTTTCGGACCCATTTTTCAAAAGATTGTTTTTACCAACAAATTAAACAAGAAAATATGTTATTTCAACAAACTCATAAAATAGATATGTTTTAATGCATCACCTTTTTAATGAAAATAATACTCCATAACCAATCACATCATATACACAAGTATATCACAAATTACTCCATAGCAATCATATTAAAACACAAGTAAATAAGAAAACTTTCATAAAACTTAAAGTAACAATTGTTCATTATAAGTATCAAGGTGTACCTAGTCTTGAGAATTACAATGAATAAACTTGTGGAACTATAGCAACCACACTCCTCCAATTGCTCACTAACGTTAGTAAACAACTCCAAACTCGAACCAATGTTTGAGACTCTAACTCAACACGTTCTGGAAGTTTTCACAACACTTGGTGTAATACTAAGTTAGATATTTGGTGGTACAAGTAATTCTAGACCCTAAGTAGTCATTATATAGCAAAATAACACTTATCCTTCAAGTAAAAACGTCCCTCTAGAGTTAATAAGCAGAAATGATCAGCCACACACGATTATGGGGAGTAAATACGTCTATAAATGTAAAACTTGTAACTTCAGTCAACTCCATCCGATCGGTTTCTCTCCATCCGATTGGATGGTCATTCTTTTGGTATATTCCAACCCAATCGGATGCGGGTTGCATCCGATCGGTTGGACCCTGTCTTGAAGTATTTCATTTGTCTTTTATTTGTCGTTTTACGTTGCATGCATTATCCTTCTTTGTGGCATGAATTTATTCATTAGAACTTGATATTTCCTTGATAAATATGTGTAGAAAACTTTTCTTTATCAAATCCTTTTGTCCATGCGACGTTTCTTTCATTCTTTATCTTCTTGAAACTCTCCAAATGTGCATGATCACTTCATTTCTTCATTATTAATCATTTTTACCTGCCTTTGGCTATATTTGCATGCATAAACACTTTTCCAAGATTAAGTAATAAATATATACAAATATGACCAATTTCCATGCATAAAACAAACAATAACGCGACTAAAAACATGTTAATTTTAAGCGTTATCAATGAGTTACCTTAGGAATATTAGGATAACTTAGGACTATTAGGCATTAGTACAACCCTTTAGAACTTAGGTACAAGTCCCTTAAGTACAAAACCATAACTAAGTCATAACTACCTAGAATTACGTCTAGACTATCCCAAAACATCACTATAGGTTACCACCACTTAGTATAAGCCTCTTAGGACCTAGCATTAGTTATTAGACACTTATAGGACACTAATATAGGCACTAAACCCTAGGATAAACCCTAATCTTCCACTAAATACAAATAGGTCATTTAGGTTACAAAACTAGGTCAAACCTTCCCAAATCTTTCCCATAAGCTACCATTACTTAGTATAAACCCCTTAGGACTTAGGATTAGTCACTAAACACTCTTAGGAACCTAACATAGGCACTAAACCTTAGGTAAAACCTTAAACCCTCACTAAGTAAAACTAGGTCAAAACTTAACCTAAACAAGTAAAACCTAAACATAAGCACCTCAAACACCTCAACCAAGCACCCTAGCACCTCTCCCTAGTTAAGTTAGCACCCTAACACCTTACAAGCACCCACACAAGTAGGTGCATCACCTACTTGTCACCTACTTAACTAAACCACCACTAATCACCCTAAACCACCACTAAACCACCACTAATCATCCAAACCACTACTAAACCTCCCAAGCAGCTTACAAGCACCTATAAGCACCCAAAAAAGGTGGTGCATCACCACCTTGTCACCACCTTCACCCTGCGGTTCCATTTCAACCATACAAACCCTAAACAGCCATATAGACCTCCACCTCCACCCTTATGGCTCCCATTAGTCACTATATAGCTGCCATGAGTCACTCCCCCTTTGTGACACCATGACACCCACAACTTGGCCACCAAGGCTTGCAACCCTATAAATACCCGCGACTTCCTCTCCATTTCATTCACACTTCTTCTCTTCTTTTACCTCAAACCTTCTGTAGTAGTAGTAGTATACGAGTTTTGGTAGACATAGGAGTCGAGCAAACCAAGCCTTGAGGCCTTGTTGAGTCGTGTTGCCATCGAAAAAACCTTAAACCTTAGTTAACCCTCGTTAGACCCTAGCTAACCAAGTAAGCCTTCATTTATAGCTCTATTAGCTTTAGTTTAGTCTTAGGATAGTATTAGGATGCCTTAGATCCCATAGGAACCCTTGCCTAAGCCTTGAACCATTTCATTTACTAGTTTTCTTTTTAAAACCCTAATATGAGTTGAGTACATGTTTGCATGCTATATAACCTTTACATGATCTATAAGCTAGTTTAGATAACTTAAATAAGCTAATATTAGTTAAACATAATCTAGAAAACTTAGTTGTTACATAAAAATATAGTTTACATGCATTTAGGACTAGTTTTGCAAAACTTTACATGTATAAGGGTATATATCATAAATTCCTGAAATTATAAATTCTAGGGATTATTTTTGACATTTCCTAGAAGTTATAAGTATAAGGACTAGTTTTGCAAAGTATTAAAACCTTAGGATAGAAACTAAAGTAAGTTATAAACTAAAAATGACTAGTTATGCAAATATTATAAAGTTAAAGGTCTAAATGGTAAATATAGAAAACTTATGAGTCCAAGGGTTAATTATGTCATTTTCAAAAATATAGAAGTCTAGGGACTAATTGTGTCAAGTATAGATAGTTATAAGTATAAATAATATAAGTATTATAAGTTTAGGGTAGAAAATGTAAATATATAAACTATAAGGCTATAAAATAAAAATATCATATAAATATAAAACTTAATAAAAGTTAGAAGCATAACATAATAGTAGGGAGCTTCATGTGAGGAGTACCATGTAGATATTTCGTTTTGACGAATTTGCTGGGTTTACGAATTAAAGTGCCATGTCATTTCAAACGATTATTGCATGTACTTCTGGATTATGATGGCCCGAACGGTGTTATGATTATAACTTAACTTAATAACAATATAGCTCAATAGTAGGGAGCTTTATGTGAGGTGTATTAACTTCTGAATTATGATGGCCCGAACGGTATTATGTTGATAACATAATATAATCAAGGTTGCAAAAATTGTGAATCGGTAGTCGGACGGTCGACCCCCCTGTAGCTTGTAATCTGTCTAGGCGGGATTAATCGGTGATTAATTGGATTGAGATTTTTGACAAGTTTTCTGTATTTCCAGTAAGTTTTAGGCATTTTCAGCAAATTTTAGGTATTATTAGCAAGATTTTTCTTCAAAAAAAACAACTTAAAATATATATAAACTTGTGGGAAAGGATTCGTTCAAACACTTAGGATGTTAATCTTAGTAATGTGTTTGGGATATTTATGAATGGATGTGATCTAGCATGCGGAATCTACTAAAACACATTAAAGGAACAAAGGTGGTGAGTAAGTAAAAGAGAATGAGCACAACAAGAATAACACAAAACGATTCAATATTATTGATGAAATAATACGGGTGATCTAAACTATCACCAGGATTACAAGTGTAACCTTGAATCTTTGATACGTGAAAAGGTTAAAGATGGAAGTTATGCATAGGAAAGCTATGAAAGCTGTAAGAAAGATGTGTCTGATGTGTGTCTAAGAAGGTGTCTTAAGGGTTCCTTTTATAGCATAAGGAGCCCTTATTACAAGTGGTCAAGTTGCTTAGTATAATATAATAGAGGGTTATCTTATCCTAATATTACACCTTTCAAGGTAAAACACTCCATTATATCTACTGAGTCTTCTGTACTACTTCTACTAAACGTATAACTTTGTACAAAGACTAATAATACAAGTAAATATCTCTAATTATAATATGACAACTTGTCGTGAAAACTGGCAGGACCTTCTTTAACTAGCAGTACCTTCTTACCCAGAAGGTACTGTTAGTATATCTTCAACATCAGCAGAAATGAGAAGGCAGACTTAACTATCACTAGCAGGCTCTTCTGGAAGACTCTTTACTCTGTGCAATTTATTCCCAACAATCCTCCCCTAAACTTGTTATTCCCTTTTAAAATAACCAAGTTTCTTTGTGAATAAAATTCATACCTTGAGGATTTGAGGGAACTCTTCCAAAAACCTTATTTCTTTCTCCTTAGGTTTTCATACTGATCAAGTATGCTCTCCTTCAGTCTTTTGACTGCATCAATTTCTTCTTCACACAAAAGCTTATTGGAGATCAAGACTGATAATACTTCATAGCTTAAAGGATACTCCTTCTCACCTAGCATAAAGATCTCTATTCCACTCTGAGTGGAAAGATGATGAACATGACTCATGCTGAAGTATTCCCATGTAACAGATAAATTATAATGAGGAAATTTCCAATGAGTATCAGTAGGATTTGGATCATACAATCTGCTGAACTCAACCCATAGCTCTTGCTCCTTTGCATCTGGCTTGTACTTGGATTTCAGCTTCTCTTGAACTAATACCCATAATTCATCTAAATCCATTCTGTTACATGCTCTGAGCAGATTTTCAAAGTTCTTGAAAATCTCAACCTTGTTTCCAACTCTTGTTATCTTTCATGCTTTGCCAAACTTATCATTGTAGATTTCCCAATCTATGACTGGATGCCTTGCATGTAAGGGTTCAGCAAAAACAATTTGTGGACCATGGACAACCATTTCTTTTGACTGAACAGGAGGCAATTCTGCTTTCTCTTTTTGTTCCTTCTGATCATCTTTTCTTCCTTTGAAAGACTTTTGAGTATCCATGAGAAAACTGGTTTTATTTCTTCTGTAAGCCTCTAAGTATAGCAGCTTCAATTCATCAAAAGATTTACTTTTGAGTTGATGTTCTTTCATGTTCAATTCTCTTTTCAGATAAATCTTGAAGAACTTCTTCTGATCTGCTTTAGAATGTGGCATTTTAAATCCTTTCTTCTGATTTTTCTGAATCTGCTGATAGACATCATCCAATGCCTCTTGATTATATTTCTTGGTGATGAAATCATTGAGCTTGATTGTCATTTCATCTGAGCTAAGGGATTCATCACATACCAGAGTGTAAGCTTCACCTCTTACAATTGGATCAATGGAAATGATGTACTGCAACTGAGCATCAAACTTTTCTTGCAGCATTCTTGATTCTTCCTCAGCCCTTATGACTTCTTCTTCATGAAGTTGTTTGGACAATTTTGCATCTACAGCCAACTGTGCTTGCTCTTTCTGCTTCATCTTTTTAGGCTTTGGTTCATCTTCAACTAAGATTTTCTTGCCCTTGTCTTTTGGTGATGATACTGGACTTGGAGCAGCTGATTGTTCATCAGAAACAAGAAACCTCCCCTGAGGCTGTGCTCCTCTCTTTCTTTTGTAGGACAATTGATCAGAACCTTTTAAATTCATAGCTAATAACCTCTGAATCCCAGCAGGCTCTAACTCTGCTTCAGCAGTATCTTGCTCTGCTTCAGCAGTATCTTGCTTTGCTTCAGCAGCATCTTTTTCAGCAGTATCTTTCAAACTAACAGATTCTTTTTCTTGAATAGCAGGCTCTTCATCAATCACTGGAGCTCCTTCATGAAACTGAAATTGAATCTCATCTTCATTTTTAGAACTACCCATCCTCCCCTTTTTGGAAGAGAGACCCAAACCCTCTGCATCTGAACTTGAGGAACTAGAAACAACCAACTGAGATGTCCCTTTACCCTTCAACAATTTCACCTTCAACTCTAATTTATCAACCCTCTTAATTAACTTGGTGTTGATCTCTGTAAAATGTTTGTTTTGACTTTCAAGTGAAGTTTGCAAGTGCTGCACTTGCTCCTTTAATTCCTTGATAGTCTGAGCATCTACACTTTGTTGTGGAGGAGATTGTGGTGGTGAGTTATGATGTGATAATGATGGTGATATTGCAGATGGTGTTTGTGTTTGTTGATGAGATGGTAATGGTACTGATGATGGTGGTGTGACTGATGGTACTGTTGCTGAGTGGGATGGTACTGGCGATGGATGTGGTGATGAATGATCAGATGATGTTGATGGTTCTTCAGAATGTTGTGGTAACATTTCCTCAAAAAGTGGTACTTCTTCTCCTTGAAAACCAATTTTCATGTTTGAAAACACCTTGTGTGTAAGTTTTGGAGTCTTAAAAGGTTTGTCTGGGGGAAGTAACAAATGTTTGGATTTGTTGATGAGGCACTGAATGAACCTTGGGTACATCAAAAACTTTGTTTCACTGTCCACATTTTTAACCATTCCTTCAAAAATATATTTTGAAAAGTTGAATTTCTTGTTTGTTGCCAGACAAATGAGAGCTGCAGCCAAGTTACCACTAAATTGCTCCCATGAGGTTTTCTTTTGGCTTAAACAATGAAGGATGGTGTGAATAAAAAATCTCCATTGAGGGGTAAAATGCTTTTTAAGAAATGTAAGCTTTGTAGAAGTTACATTATACCCCATTTTTGTCAAATTTTCAAATATTTTAGTATCAGGTAGTTGACTGATGCCATCTGAATCATCCAAACAAAGGTGTCTTCTAATGGATGATTCGGTAAAAGTCAATGTTCTACCATCCACTTTGACCATTAACTCCTGAATCCCATCCTCAAGAGTGTTAAGTTTAGCAGTTCTCCAAAATTGTGAAATTTGAGATTCAAAAATAGTAGGATTCATGAGTAAAGCAAACCTGACATAAGAATTGTTTAGAAAATCAATTGCTTGATGGAAAGTTTCATTTTCATCAGTCTTTTCCAGAAAAGCTAATTGGTTGTGGCGTTTGACAAAACTTAGGCGAACCATGATGAAAGGTTTGATGAAAATCTTGATTTTGATGGTGGGATTTTATTGTTGTACTGGTAGAAGATGAAAGGTAAGAGTGAATTATGATAAGGATTGATTATGAGAAAAATGACTTTTGACCGACTATAAAAGATATGGATAAGTAATTGAAGAGGCGGTCAAAAAGATCTTTTATTATAATAACTATATCCTTAATTCGAGGAAAACTTGATTAATTCACAAAAATACCCTTTTAAAGACAACGGCTATATTTTAACCTGACAGACTCAACGGTTATGTAGCAGTACCATTTTACTCTACCAGTACTAAAATTTGAACTACCAGTACCTTGTTTTGAAATAAAACTTGGCAGTCCCTTTGAAATTTTAGAAAATATCCCTTATAGTTTTTAGCAAACTATCAGCTATCAACGGATTTGATAAGTCTTTACCAAGAGCCATTTGCTTTGGACTAGTCAGTTCGTTTAAGATTTTGAAACTTGGTGAACTGATTACCTTATAGTTTTTAGCAAACTATAAGCTATCAACGGATTTGAGAAGTCTTTACCAAGAGCCGTTTGCTTTGGACTAGTCAGTTCTTAAAGTTTTTGAAAAACTTGGTGAACTGATTACCATTTCCATATCCTGATTGTGTTAGCAAGCTTGAGTAACCTGAAATGGTTAGTTGTAAACCAAAAGAAACAGAGTGCAAAGCACTTGTTTTATAGCATTGTTAACATTTAAACATCAAGATGAGCAAAAACAGAGCAAACTTTGAACTAACAGTACTAATTATGTACTGACAGTACCTTATGACTAACTAGCAGTACCATGTTTAGAAGCCAGAACTTGTTTATTTATATACAAAACACATGTTTTTCAAAGATTTATCATACCAATACATGCTACCAGGTATTTAAACCTACCTAAATCAAAAGCTTTGGTGAGAAGGTCTGCAAAATTATTTTCAGAATCAATTTTGACAACTTGGATTAATCCTTTCTCATTGCAATCTCTTATGAAAAGGTGTCTGATTTCAATGTGTTTTGTTTTTGAATGTTGAACTGGATTTTTAATGATACAAATAGTACTGCTGTTGTCAATGTAAATAATGGTGTTAAGAAAATTGTACCCATAGTCAAGCAATTGATTCTGGATCCAAAGAACTTGTCCACAACAACTTTCACTTGCAACATATTCTGCTTCAGTTGTAGAATTTGCCACCATTGTTTGCTTCTTGCATTGCCATGATATGAGTCTACAGCCAAGGAATTGACATCCACCAGTTGTGGATTTTCTGTCTAGGGTTGCACCAGCATAGTCACTATCTGAATAAGCTACCAAATCAAAAGAGGATTCCCTTGGATACCATAGACCCAACTTTGGCTGGCCCTTGAGGTATCTGAAGATTCTTTTGACTGCTGTGAGATGAGAAACTTTTGGATTGACTTGAAACCTTGCACATACATATACTGAGAACATGATATCTGGTCTTGATGATGTAAGCTACATTAGGGACCCAATCATTGATCTGTAGTTGTGCACATCAACATCTTCACCTTCAGCATCTTTGAGTAACCCCTTTTCTGGATCCATTGGAGTACTTGCAACCTTTGAATCTGCAAACCCAAATTTCCTTAGGATCTCTGCTACATACTTATCTTGGCTGATAAATATGCCTTCTTTTGATTGTTTCACTTGGAGACCCAGAAAGAAAGTAAGTTCCCCCATGGAACTCATTTCAAACTTACTATGCATAAGTTTTTCAAACTCTACACACAGTTCCTGATTTGTGGATCCAAAGATAATGTCATCAACATAAATCTGCACCAGCAAGATATCTTTCTTGGTTCTTTTGATGAACAAAGTTGGATCAATCTTGCCTCTTTGAAATCCATTTTCCAATAAATAGAAAGCCAATGTTTCATACCATGCCCTGGGAGCTTGGTGTAGACCATAAAGAGCTTTGGTAACCTTGTACACCTTGTCTGGATATTCTGCATCAATGAAGCCTGGAGGTTGTGAAACATACACCTCTTCTTCAATAGTACCATATAAAAAGGCACTTTTGACATCCATTTGGTAGACAGTGAAGCCTATGAAAGAAGCATAGGCCAAGAATAGCCTAATTGCTTCAATTCTTGCAACTGGAGCAAAAACTTCTTCATAGTCCACTCCTTCTTCTTGAGTATACCCTTGGGCCACCAATCTGGCTTTGTTTTTTATCACTATTCCCCTTTCATCTTTTTTATTTCTGAAAACCCATTTGGTTCCAATTGC
Organism: Artemisia argyi; assembly: GCA_030686995.1. Lineage (NCBI taxonomy): Eukaryota > Viridiplantae > Streptophyta > Magnoliopsida > Asterales > Asteraceae > Artemisia > Artemisia argyi. Next base: position 39,473,129 of record CM060693.1, on the reverse strand, counting down.
CCTGTAACCTTTGGGCAAATCAACCAGTACCCAAACCTTCTGCAGTTTGAATTGAAGTAGCTCTTCTTGCATTGCTTCAACCCAGCTTGAGTCATCTAAGGCTTTTGTAATGTTTTTGGGTTCCACTTGAGAGAGAAAGCATGAAAACAGGCATATGTGGGCAACTTCATGGTTCTTTGCTTCATACACAGCTAGGACAAACCCATCTTTGTCTGAAGATAAGACTTGAGTTCTTGTTTTAACACCAGAATCAATGCTGCCAATCACATTTTCAATGGAGTGATCTTTGAGAATTCTTGGGTTGTGTGTTGTAGGAACATCATAGGAAATTGGAAGATTTCCAATCCCTGCATCTTCTGGTAAGGAATCATCTGATAGAACATTTAATGGTTCAGCAGGAACAATTTGTGAACTGGCAGTACCATCTGTTGAACTGGCAGTACCATCTTGTGAATTGGCAGTACCATTTTCATTTTCAGAATTTTCTTGATTCCCTTGATCTTGAGTTCCATTATCATCTTCAACACCTTCATTTGTAGTATTTGAAGGCTTTCCAAGACTTGAAGATGAATCCAATCCTGTCCAAATTGGCATCAAGATGTAATCTTGATCCTCAGATGTTTCAACATTGTCTTCATGACCTGCATTATCATTAGTATTTGTACCTGTGACAGGCACATAATTCATAGATTCTGAAAGCTTATCAATGTCAAAACACCAATCTGGTCCAATGCCTGCAACATTTGGTAGTTTCTCTTGAAACTCTATGTGCAGGTTTTTTTCCACTAGCCTAGTGCATTTATTATATACCCTATAGGCCTTACTTTGCAAAGAATACCCTATCATGTAGCCTTCATCAGCTTTTCCTTCAAACTTTCCTAGATGATCTTTGGTATTGAGAATAGTGACATGATATCCAAAAGGTCTCATAAAACTTAGAGATGGTGTTCTACCAAACAAAAGTTCATAAGGAGTCTTTCTATGAGGTTTAATCACAAGAACCCTATTCTGTACATAACAAGCAGTACCTACTGCTTCAGCCCAAAATGAAACAGGCAACTTAGAATCTACTAGCATTGTTCTAGCAGCCTCTATAAGTGTTCTATTTTTCCTTTCTGCTACTCCATTTTGCTGTGGGGTTCTAGCTACACTATATTCTCTTTTTATTCCTTTTTCTTTGCAAAAGTCATCCATAACTCTATTCTTAAATTTTGTCCCATTATCACATCTAATTACTTTTACTTTCTTATCAATTTGGTTTTCTATCCCTGTAATGTAGGACTTAAGGATCTCACTTGTTTCATCCTTAGTTTTTAAAAAGAAAACCCAAGAGAATCTACTGTAATCATCAGTAACTACAAGACAATATCTTTTACTATTCAAGCTATTCACAGAAGTAGGACCAAAAAGGTCCATATGAAGCATGTATAAAGCTTGAGAAATTGAGTTATGGGTCTTGGGCTTACAAGAAGCTCTATGTTGTTTGCCTTTTAGACAATCAACACAGGTTTGGTCATTTTGAAAACTCTTTTTGGGTAAACCTCTAACCAAATCATATTTTGCAATTGTATTGATTGTTTTAAAGTTTACATGACCAAGTCTTCTATGCCAAAGCATAGATTCATCCAATGAGGCTTTTGCTACTAGACAGGTTAAACTCTCTTTAGGAACAATGTTCTTTAAATCAACAATGTACATATTGTTCTTTCTAGGGATTTTAAGAAGAATCTGACTTTCATCAGGAATTTTAAAATCAGGAGAAAGTACAATGCATTCAGTGTCAGTAAAAAGAACTTTGTTCTTTGTATCACACATTTGTGAGACACTTAAGAGATTAAACTGTAGTTCTTTCACAAAGTACACATTTTCAAAATCTAATTTACTGGTTTTAATTGTACCTTTACCAGTAATCTTTCCTTTGATTCCTCCCCCAAAGGTAACATATCCTCCATCAAATGATTTGAAGTCTGTGAGGTAAGACATGTTGCCTGTCATGTGCCTTGAACATCCACTATCTACATATCCATGATCTGCAATATCATTTGAATGTTCCTGCACATGTATACACATATTAGTTTCCTTGGGGTACCCAAGCCATGACTGACTTGGGTTCGCCTCGTGCATCAATGTAATCAAACCTTTTTAGGACTGTTGATGCATCATTTGGTTGGAGTGGTCTCCAAATCCAACATGCTGAGGACTTAACAGCATTTTCATTTTTGGCACATTTTGTGGTTTTTGGTCTAACAGTACCAAATTTGGCAGTACCAATTGGTCTACCATTTGGTCTAGCAGGACCATATGGTCTAGCAGGACCTTTTTGTTTTGGTCTCCAGTCATGAGTTTTATCCACAAAATTTCTTTCAATGTGACTTTTCACAACTTTTGGTGCATGTTTGAAAGTATTTCTTGCACCCTTAGTAGTGAATTTTGGGTAAACAAGCTCATTTGTTCTAACACTATGTTTAACTTTTGGTGTGTTAGATTTCACAGAACCTTTTCTGGGGTTTGTTTTACTTGTTTTAGACCTTGATGTACTCCCAGAAACCCAATTGTTACAATAAGCATGAGTATGATTAAAACTACCACAGTAATAGCATGCCTTATTGTACAAAACAAAGTTATCACCAAGTTGATGTGACTTAAGATTGTTCCAATTTCTCTGACTACCTCTAGGTTTGCTATTACATTTAGCACAACATTCAACTGTTTTCAGAACAACTTTAGTCTTTGTGATACTTTCTACACTTTTAGGACTGTTTGGCCCTACTTTGTTTCCTTTCTTAGAAACTGTCTCTTTTCCACTGTCATCAGATGTACAACCTTCAATAGATGTGACATCTGAGCTCTTATCAGTGAGCACCTTTTCTTTGGAGAGTGAAGTATCACTTTTACTCTTAAAAGGTTCACTATTTTCTACAGGTTTTACTTTTTCTAGTGGTTTATTTGTGAGTTCGTGTAAACCTGATTCAGCAAGATCTAAACCTGGGGGACAAGGAATACCTCTGTAAGGAGGAGGACATGTGTTATATCCAATCCTAGATTTGATTTTCTTGTTCATTTGATTTTCAACTATACTTTTAGTACATGCAGAAGCATTTTCTAATGTTGTAACAGTTAGTTGAATATTATCTTTTGCTTGTTTCACTTTAGCAAACTCAGTTCTTAACAGGTTTATTTCAGCATCTTTAAGAAATATGTCTCTATTAAGAATAGCTTTTGTGTCAGAAAAGGTGAGTTCATTTTCTCTAAAGTGAATTATCTGTTTCTCAAGTTTGGACATACCACACTTATGATTAACTAGATCTTGATAGGTTTTTATTTGTTCTTCTTTCAGTTCATCATAAAGTTTTCTTAAGATTTCTAGTTCTTTAAAAACTTCACAAGTAGCAGAACATTTAGTAATTTGTACCTCAGGATTGGAGAGAGCCATTAAAGCCATTTCATTTGAGGATGACTCTTCTTCACCCATAAAGCTCCAATCAAAACCCAGCCCATCAATAGCTACCATAGCTTTTGTTTCAGTGATGTCCACTTCTTTGCTCTTGTTCTCATTATTTCCCCTGTTCTTGTTCTCAAAACCTCTTCCCTTATCACCCTGCTTCTTTGGTCTTCTACATTCCCTTGAGTAGTGACCCTTCATGTGGCAGTTGTAGCACTCCACTTTAGACTTGTCATACCCAGCAGGTTCATTGCCATTGATGACAATCTTCTTTCCAATCCTCATCAAATATTTCTTAGCCCTCATGCTAAGAAGTGAAAGCTGCCACTTTATGTCCATTTCTTCAAGATTATCATCACTGATCTCTTGAAGATCTTCAAAGGTCAATGTGGAACCATTGTGTTGTGATGTTAGAAAAGCACAACCAACTGTTTCATCTAAAATGGTTTTGGTACTGCTGGAAGTACTGGCAGTACCAAAACTTGTGTTGGCAGTACCTTCTTCTCTACCATCTTCTTCATCAACTTTCTTGGAAGGACCATGAGATGACATAAATGCCATATTTCCTGAGCTTGAGCTAGTAGACTTCTTTAGTTCATGCTCTACTATTTTATAGTTGCTGTAAAGATCATTGAGACTCATGGAATCAATATCTGGTTTGTTTTTCCAGACAATGACATGCATGGCCCATTCAGAGGGTAGACTTCTAAGAAATTTGGAGTTTAAGTCTTCTTGAGATATTATCACTTCATGAATGGCTAACTGACTAGAAAGCTTTTGTAGTCTATTGAACATGCTGTCCAAAGACTCATTTGGTGTGGCTGAAAAGTTTTCAAACTGTTGTTTTAAAAGTGTTTTCTGGGTTTTCTTGGTGGCATCATTACCACCAAATCTAGCCACAATAGCTTGAAAAAGGGTTTTAGCACACTTGTATTTGTTAAAGACTGGAAGCTGGTCATTTGGAATAGACATGAGAAGCATACTCCTTGCTTTAAGATCATTTCTCTTTTGAATTCTTTCTTCAGCGGTTATTGGGTTTACTTGCACAGTTGTGACAAGTGCATCATTTACTGTGGAGGTGGTGGTTGCTGGCTTAAATGAGTTTCCTTCTTCAATAATCTCCCAAAGTGCATAGTCTTGCACTTGGAAGTATTGTTCAACCCTCAGTCTCCACATTTCAAACTCATTCTGTTTGAGTAATGGAAGTTTTGCAGCCACATTGGTTTGAATGTGCACAACATCCATTTTTGCTTTGTTCTTTTATGTCGTAAATATCAGCCTCGCTCTGATACCACTTGTGGGAGAAGGGTTCGTTCAAACACTTGGGATGTTAATCTTAGTAATGTGTTTGGGATATTTATGAATGGATGTGATCTAGCATGCGGAATCTACTAAAACACACTAAAGGAACAAAGGTGGTGAGTAAGTAAAAGAGAATGAGCACAACAAGAATAACACAAAACGATTCAATATTATTGATGAAATAATACGGGTGATCTAAACTATCACCAGGATTACAAGTGTAACCTTGAATCTTTGATACGTGAAAAGGTTAAAGATGGAAGTTATGCATGAGAAAGCTATGAAAGCTGTAAGAAAGATGTGTCTGATGTGTGTCTAAGAAGGTGTCTTAAGGGTTCCTTTTATAGCATAAGGAGCCCTTATTACAAGTGGTCAAGTTGCTTAATATAATATAATAGAGGCTTATCTTATCCTAATATTACACCTTTCAAGGTAAAACACTCCATTATATCTACTGAGTCTTCTGTACTACTTCTACTAAACGTATAACTTTGTACAAAGACTAATAATACAAGTAAATATCTCTAATTATAATATGACAACTTGTCGTGAAAACTGGCAGGACCTTCTTTAACTAGCAGTACCTTCTTACCCAGAAGGCACTGTTAGTATATCTTCAACATCAGCAGAAATGAGAAGGCAGACTTAACTATCACTAGCAGGCTCTTCTGGCAGACTCTTTACTCTGTGCATTTTATTCCCAACAAAACTGCAAGTATATCTTATTAAACAATTTTACGGTGAGTTTTGGGTATTTTCAGCAAAGTTTGAAGGTTTCGGGCAAGCTTGACCACCATTAACCGTCATTAACTATCGTTGACCACGGTTGACCGAGTTGTTTGACTGATTTAAACAAATCGGAAAGGTTGATGGCCTTGTAGCACCTAATCGGCGATTAATCAACCTTGTAGGACTTGTTTTGCAACACTAAATACAATAGTAGGGAGCTTCATGTGAGGAGTCATATACTTCTGGATTGTGATGGCCCGAACGGTGTTGTATTATATCTAAAACACTAATGAACCTAAGAACAATAACTTAAGAAACTTAAACAAGATAACTAAAGCTTGACATACATCCGAACCTATAACATACTAGGATACGTAAGTAAGGCAGTCTAGTTCTCGAGTCACTTTTTGCATCACTTAGATTTCCCTAAACCCTGGTGAGTTCATAGCCTGATACTCTTTTTAAAACTTTCACTCTAAATGCTTTACAAACCATGTGAGGGGGATACATGCTACTTGCTTTACTTAAAACCGAATACAAGTCTTTTTCTTTAGTTGTTGCACGAGTAAACTAACTGCCACCACTACATAACCAAAATTCATGAATCTAATCGTTTGGGACATTTTACCCACACGAACGCGAATATAGTTGATAGATCTATTGGAGTTTGACAACTCCCGTTGGTATTAACATCGTACTGGATGGTACCAATAAGTACTATATTTGAACCCACTGAAAGTTTAACTTTGGCAAGTTATCCTTCCCATCCCCTCATGGTTGGGTCTGCAGCCCCCATGACCTGGATTGTTAACGTGTGGTTCATGAGCTTAGTGCAACATACCCCATTCATGATAATTGTGCATGCATCACAATTATCACACAAACACATTACATTTTCCCAGATGGGTGTAACAACGGAACCCAGGGAACTTGTATTCACTAACACTTAAACTTATGACTCTCACTCAACACCTAGTGTTGACTTTTTAAGTATGTATTCTAGGTATACAACTTCTACGGAGATATGGCAGAAGGAGGCACTGAGCTTGAAGGACTTTAAAACCGGTTATCATTCAAACATAACCTAACACCTAGATTTTTGGGACCTCATCAAAAGTAAAAGTATATCTTTTACTAATAAAACTCTGATAATTAAATGTATGATAACTAAATTTCTAAAACGTCTCTTTTCGAGTCGTTTTCTATTGTCTTTTGAGAAGTTACTATGGTTAACCCTATGTGAATGATTCCAAACTGGTTTATTCTCCTTTGGTTTATTCTCCCTTTGCTTATGGTTTGCAGCAGTGTTCTGAAAAGCTCAAGGCGCACTAAGGCGCAAATGGGGGTAAAGAGCCTCGAGTCGAGGCGCATTCCAAGGTGCGGGATTTACGAATGCGAGGCGCACTAAAAACATTAAGTTTTTTATAACATATATGACCATTTATGTAGCTTAAATAACACAAAATAACATTAAAATACTTATTGCATGACACATATTGCCATTATAAATATTAAATGGATTAGTTGTCACTTCTAAAACGGATCAACTCTTTGGCTCAATGACTTATATAGAGATTAAAATCCATATTAGACTAAATATGCTTGTGTCCTACACTTGTAGCTTAAGTTTAACAAAGTTCACAATTTAACCCAAAATATCAAGCAAGCAACATATTAATATTCAAGGTAGAATGCCCTATTTTCATGATAATATGTCGTAAAGAAAATACTTAATGAAACAAAGTAAATTCTTAAACAAAATTTCAATCAATAAACATAAAATTAATTCAAATTTACAGATCATACAAATACTCACCCTATGACTTAAAAGGGCCATGTATCTTATCTTAAAGTTAAAAAAAAATAAATAAAAAAAAATAAAAAAAACAGTTACATCTACTAGGCACAAAAAGCCCCGGGGCGCAAAGGCGCAAAAAGCCCCAAGGCGCACGCTTTTTGTGGGATTCATGCATGTATTGAGCCTCGATTTGAAAAAAGCCCAAAGGCTAGAGCCTTGCTCCGAGGCGCGCCTTAGGCACGATTTTGACAACTATGGTTTGCAGATGTGGTCTTTGGGAATTTGCTTAAGTATTCTGAGTGATAATTACAGTCCTTAATCAAAAGGTGAGGACTAAAGCATACATAACATAACTTTTGACTCATATTCCCAAATCCTCTTCCAAAAGGTTTTCTAAAATAAGTAGTATTTTGAAAACATTTTCTTGAAGGTACTGCTGAATGATCAACAGTACTTTGAGAAGTTTTTGGAAGTACTGCTTGTTTCGAAAAAACTTTATTACTCCCTGAACCCTTGTTATCATCCCTAGGTTTTTCAACAGTTTCTCTTAAGGACTCAGCACTAGATTGACTTGAATTAGATTGACCTTTAAGCTTCTATCTAAACTCCAAATTGTCTACTCCAAAACAAGAAACATCTGTCCTAGGTGGTTGAAAACTACCTGTGGGTGGAGGAACTTCATTGTATCCCTTGTCTTTCTTAAATTCAGGAGGTGTTGAACTTGGTGATTCCTCATCACTAGATGTGTTTTCTTCTAAGCTAATGAATTCTTCATCACTAGTTGAGGTCTCCTCTGAAAGACTTAGTTCCTTGTTCCTAGTTGGGATTTCTTCTGAACTACTATCATCATAACCTAGGCCAATTTTAATGTTTGCTGTTCTTTGTTTTTCAACAAAACTAACATGTGACAGACCAGATTCTTTCCAACTAGCAAGTTTTGCTAACAACTTATCTTTTTCTTTAGTGATCTTTTCTAGTTTAGAAACCTTACATCCTAACTTCCATTCACTTAACTTTAATTGATAATCTTGTTGCTCATATTTTTCTGCCCAAGCTACTTCATTATTTTCATGAGTGATTATCTTGGCTTCCATTGACTCTAAAGTCAATTGGTAACCAGCTATCTCAGACCTAGCCCTTCTATAATTCTAGGCCCACATTCGGAGACAGACCAAGCACCTCTCTTACCCACTTCGTGAAGAACTTCATTTTATCTCTCCCTAGTTATGAACAAAAAACTGGGGCTAACGCGACAATCAGAGAAGAGATAAGGGTAATGTTACAATGAATGAGGATAGGTGTTGAAAGAGGACTAACTCTCCTTATTGAGAGAGCGCTAAAAGTCAACTAGAGGACTCCCCAGGCTAGCGGTCTCGCTAGTCCTGATGATCAGGTTAGGCAAGCTAATCATGCCTGCTGCGTCAAACCTTCATCGAATGGGAATGCAAATTCGACGGCATCTAACTACCTAAAACCACACGTTTCTCTGGATCATCATAGCGTACTTCCACATATCCACTCAGAGGAAGGTCTTACTTTCAGTTTCATATTCTTTAAGCAACTTTTGATAAGAACTACTACATTTAGAGCATACCTCAGAGATAGTAGATGAACTTGTTGAAGTAGCTACCATAGCAAACTTAACAGGTTCTTCTTCACTTTCCATGCTCCAATCAAAGCTTCCTAGACCATCTCTTGATTCCAAAGCAGCATATCCTGGTTCCTCATCAAAAGCAATGCTCCAATCAACTTCTTCCACTGCAACCATAGAGTAGGTTACTGGTTCATCATCAAATTCATTACTCCAGTCAACCTCTGATAGATTTTCTTGAGCCACCAAAGCTTGTGACTTTTTTTCAGCAATAGGAACTTCCTTTCTTTCAACCTTGGGGTTTTCAATCATTCTGTTTGCCTGATACTTTGCAAACTTGCATTCCCTTGCAAAGTGACCAGTCTTTTGACAATTGAAGCATTCAATCTTAGATTTATCAAATGCTATACCCTGCTTAGCTTTAAAATCAATACCTCTCCCTGTTTTGTTCATGAATTTCTTGATCCTTGTAGTGATCATGGCAACCTGCCATCTTATGTCAATTTCTTCTAGAGCATCATCATCAATTTGCAAGACATCTTCTTGATATGTAACAGGTAGAGTGGCTTGTTGAGCAAAGAATGAACATAGAACATCATCTGAGTTTGTGTTGTTTGATGGTGATGAAGTGGTAGTGATCATGGTTATGCAAGGGTGCTGTTTCTCTTCAAAAGTACTTTGGACAGGGTAAGCAGTACTTTTAGTGGAAGTACTGCCTCTGTTTTCAGAAGACACAAAAGCAATGTTATGAGAACTTGAACCTTTGTTACCCTTCATCTCATGCTCATACACCTTTAAGTTGTTGTAGAGATTATCAAAGTCCATAGTGTCCAAACAAGGTTGTCCTCTAATCATAGTAGCAACTACATGCCATGCAGATGGCAAACTTCTCAAGAACTTCAAGTTTGCATCTTCAACAGATGCCTCTGCTCCATATAACTCTAGCATACTGAGTAGATTTTGATATCTATCATAGGCAGAGTCAAGGCTTTCTCTTTCAGCAACAGTGAACGTTTTAAACTGTTGCTTCAATAGGTTTCTATGCATCTTCTTGGAAGCATCATTACCTCCAAATCTTGTCTTAATAGCAGCCCATAGTTGTTTTGCATCCTTAGCATTATGAAACTTCAATAGGTGACCATCTGGAATAGCAGACAGCAATATGCTGAGAGCCTTATCTTGATTTCTTTTTGTAACTTCTCGCAAGGTTGGTTTAGGTGGTGTAGGTTGTCCTTCAACTGATACAAGTTCTTCAATGACAACATTACCATTGACAATTACATCCTATAAAGCATGGTCTGTGATAGCAATGTACTGCCTCATCTTCATGCTCCATAGATCATACTCTCCCTTCTTGACAATAGGAATTCTGATTGAGGTGATGGAAGGAACCGGTGCAACTTCAGTTAACATCTTTTAGGGTTTGTTGTAAAATCGGTTTTAAGGGTTTCTTCTTAATCAGAGTTTCCACACAAGCTCTGATACCACTTGTTGGATCGATATACTCTGACCAAACTAACTATGTAGCTTGTAATAGGTTTAACAATCTTGAATAACTCCAAAACTATTAATAATGAAACACTAATATAACTTTGTAAAGTATGCGGAATCTACTAACATAAAGCTAAGAAGAATAAATTTATATTAAACCAAACTTTGAACCTGCTTTACAACACAGATTCACTAACAAACTCTAATCTCTAAATAACTCTAATATCGTACGTATGCATAGATATCTTCTAATACCATCCTAAGGCTCCTTTTATAGACATAAGGAAAACCCTAAGTCGGTTTACAATCCTTGTACGACAAGTAAACTAATACTAATCTAATTCTAGAATATTCTAATAACTTTGCATTACAATCCTTCACGATATTGCACACCAGTCCTTTATCTTATAAGTACTTTGACTTTTCTTCATGCACAAGCAGTACTTTGATCATGAGCAGTACTTTGACACAAGCAGTACTTTGACTTCAGAAGTACTTTGATCTTCATATCCCAACAGAGTTTAAACACAAGGGTGATCCTAATGCCTCTTATCATGTAGTAAATCCTAACTACACGAATGTAGTCTCACTAGCGGTCTCGGGATGCATCACTAACGCAAGTTCTAGAATCTAAGTACAACCGGTACACTTATAAGCATCTTTTCCTAACAAAGCTAGGGGCGAACCTCACATATTTGGGGTGGAAAATTTTAAGTGGTACGGTTTTTTGTGCTAGTTATACAACTCCTATCCATGAGACGCTCATTAAGATTAAAGTTTCACTCCTAAATGTTGTAAAAAAATTTATATTTGGCGCTAAAATTGCTCTAAGAAGTATTTCTCTTAGTTTTATTACACACCTACTATTGAACAAAAAACTCAAGTGCAGTTGCATTTTCTAAGGTATCATCATTTACCCTCCCCTTACACTTAGGCTGAACATTGTCCCCAATATTCAATAAAAAGGATGTAAAAGTAATGAAGGTAGAATAATGAAACAAATACTCCCCTGATTCGTTTGGTGTGGATAATATGATAACATGGTTAGATCTTCCTCCAAGAAAATGAACGTTGAAAGCTTCCCTCCGGAAATATAAATCATCTTCTTGTCCCATATAACCTGTTAATTCTGAGAAAACAATCAAGGCAAACTTCGCGTAAAATCAGCGGCAATCTATATATATGATAAGGATATAATGCTTGTGGAATGAATGTTTGTAGATTTCATGGAGTTTATAAAACTAAAGAATTAACAAAAACTTTAAGACTCCGGTAGAAAAACAAAACTTGGAAAATTTTTCAGAATTTTACACCTGACGCCGTCAGGTTATAATCCTGACACCGTCAGAGTGTTCTGACAGAAATCTTATGTTAAGTTTCTGGAAAATTTATGGAAAAACTCATGCTTTAATTCCTGGAATTCCTGCAAAACATCATTATGACTCGATACAAGCATTTGACTCAAACAAATACTAATATACATGTTCATTTAATATTGTTGTGGTCCATGCTCAATTCCGTTCTTAGAAACAAATTTAGATTTCCCTTACACTTATCTTTTTCAAAGATATAGTGTGTATTGTTCATGACAGGCCACACTCCTTCATTATCGCATTCAAGATGAGTGATGTTACTTAGACTCTATTCTTTACTCAACATTTCTAGATTGTTTGTATCACTCTGTTTGCACTCCATTCTTTTTGTGATCTAAATGAGCCTGGAATTTCAACATACCTTTCCATTCTTAGTGCCCATACAGTTCCTTTTGTTTTTTCAACAATCTAGCAATGCGCCTGGTGCAGGCCTTTGCTCAAAGGGAGTTGAAACGACAATAGGAGTTGTAGCGGGAACTCAGAAGGGTTACGTATGTTGGTTTATTGCATTCCACTCTTTTTTATGATCTAAAACTAGCCATCCACTAAGTAATGTGGCCATTGGAGTTCCAAGAACAAAGGTTGTTTCAAACACACCCTGAATTGCAACATTGATCGTTTTTGTTCACATTAGTTGACTGTTTTGGCCTTGGTACTGCAAATACTATTTTTTCTCATGTTTGCACACATGAAAAAGTAATGTCATGACTGCACAATTTCATGTCTGCAAGAAGGGTAAGAAACACTATTTTTTTCTTCACTGTCAATTGACTACTTTTGCAGTTTTGAAACACTAACCAAGCATACCTTTTTCTCTATAAAAACCAAACACACCAACTAAGCTCCCACAATCCCATTCTACCTACTGAAACAATGAGTTCCAAGAACAAAGGTTGTTTCAAACACACCCTAAATTGCAACATTATCTTTTATTTCATTTACACCATATATTTTTTAATTTTAATATATTTTTTATTTTTTTGCAGAAATCATTAACATTGACAGCAGTGACTCAAGTGAATTTCACATATCAAGCAGTTCTGAAGGTCCTCCAAATACATGGGCAGGCTACTTTCCAAAGGGATATTGTGGATCAGGCACAAAAAAAGAAGATGCTAGGAAGGTTAAAGCTCCAAAAAAGACTGCCAAAGAGCTTTTTGATGAGAGGGTTCAGGTGCTAGGCCTGCCCAATGTTAAGACTTGTGAAGACAAGGGTATACAACCATGGGAACCAAAAATACCCAAAGTTTGTTCAAACGGGAAGGGTAAAAAGAAAATGTATTAGTTGAGTTAGGAAGTAATTTGAATAAACCTGTGTAATTCTTTTGTACTACTTTATTTGACTTTATGAATAAACATGTTGTCATTGCTCAATTTTCTCATTAATTGTTACAATATTTTGATTGTTGTGTTCATTAAGAAGAACTTGGGATATATTTTGTATTATGTTAATCAAAAGTTTCATTAAGAAGAACTTGTCGAGATGATTATCTATAAATAAGGTAGAGTAGAATACTTTGGCAGCTGAAATAAAAGGCAAACAACTAAGACTACAACAATATAGTACAACAATATGCATCAATGCATGCTTATAAATACTATAGAAAAGTTATTAAGCTTTGCTCCTTGCATAACAAAAATCTAGTGTTATTAAGCTAACTTTTCACCTGCTTGTCCCTCCTATTAAAATTGTATTTCTTCACACAAACATGATACATGTCTAGGTAATGGCTCAGTTCAGGTTCGTATTGACTATTTTGCCTTATCATGCTTAAACCTTACACCTTCACTCAGTCTTTCACCTTTGGCCACAAGTCAAATGTGGTCATGTTTGTAACTTTTATTTTGAAGTAGAAAAATCCCACTACTGTTAAGTGAGTATGCTGCAAAATGGAAGACAGGAATTAATTTGCAAGAAATTACCCAAAAGAAAGAAGAAAAAAAGAGATAAAAATGCACATACCTCAAACTCCTTTTGTGCTCAACGTCTGATTTATTCGGTTACTTAATATCATTCTCCCTTCTACCTTGAACAACTGTATCTCTATAATACAAAACCAACAACATAACCAATAAGCATAATCACAATTTACCTATTTATTAATAAAAAAACATCAAACACTAAAAACCACATACTTATTTTGAAAACTCCACAATTTAAAAGTAAACACAAATCAACAATAACAATATAAACCCAAACATCGACTAAGTGCAATTGTGCTATAAATGCAACCCATGGCTGCAAACCTAATCATTTGGCCCGCCATGCTTGTAAATCAGTCATGACTGCAAGCCAAGGTAGCTCACCTGGCCAAGATATAAATAATCTCATTTTGGATCGATTCCAGCAAACCAAACGGCAAACATCCAAACACCGAAAGAACACTGATCTTGCAGCACACTGGAGCAAGCCACAAAACGACCCAGAAAAATCGTTTGGTACAAAGCGGATATAAAAGAGTCGAAAAAAGAGAGTATATCCTGCCATGGATGCATGCGAGATTTGGAAGCTCGCCACGGCACGATGCAAATAATCTCAGTTTTGTTCTAGCCCAGGCACCCAGTGCCAAAAACCCAGACACGAAGATTAGCAGGTGCCACAAACCCGAATACTCATAAGAAGACTTCAAAATTTGCTTTGTTTTAGTCCAACCGATTTATCACAAAAAACAACAGTTTTGAGCAACAATCAACTATAATATACATTAATCATATTTTTTTCTGCCACAAAAAAATTCTATAAATCACAAAATGTAAGAGTCACCCAAAAAGATAACATATGCATTTCTCCTTTGTGCCACACAAAAAAAATTAATTAAACATCTTTTCTATTGGTTGTTAAAGGCAACTATGCTTTATAAAATAAATAGAAGGTAGTTAAGTTGTTATCATGTGGCTCATGGACATACTCGTATATCTGTTATATCCGTATTCTGTAATTGCGCTTTGATCTTTTCTGCTATATTTAGCTCCCACCGGTCTTTTTCCTACGATAAAAATGTTTTCATTAATTCAAGTATTTATCATCACAAAGTTTTCAAGCTAAATATTGTTGCTTGCTTTTCCGTTTCTGTAAGAAAAGGCAAAAAAAATTGGAATTTCAAACCCAAAAGGGATCCACCTTCGTCTATTTTGAACGCGAATGACGAATTCAGTTTTCCACTTATGAATCAGGCATGCTAAAATGACAGTAACGTACAATAACCAAACATTTGAGTAGGTTTATGATACGACCACAGCTATCACTGTAGTATTCTAAATCCTATTCTCTTTTTTGACTTATCATGTAGTTTTAATGATCAGTAGGTCCTTAAGTACTAAAGTTTGACATAGTTTACATTATTTTGATTATTATCACTACTTTGAATGTTAAACAGTCTGGTCAAATAAAATAATGGATCAAAGTTGATACAAAACTTCACATGATAATTTACCTGGTTTTTTCAAGTGCGACATTCTGCAGGAAAATGGTGGCTCGAAAAGCATCACTATTTCCATTGACATCATCATTTCCACACATCGCAAGTGTCCCTGAATGTGTAGAGAACGTGTGTTCAGAATTGCTTATTATTTCTGCCTATCTTTCTTTTTTATGGTACTAAGTGGTATGAAGTGTTTTGACAATCAAGCTACTAATCTACTTATTTTTTGGCCTAATGAGCACTTCCAATAAATATGTCGGGACATGCTTATTTAAGATAGAACTTAAATTGTGCACATTTGGTCCAAACAGGTCAAATATACATTGATCAAATGAAAGTGAGATTATTAAAGGCTTAGTAATCTATTATCGTTCAAATAGAATGGCCAATTCAATATAGCATTAGACCGTAATACATAGGAGTAGTTAACAAAAACATTACCGGTTGATGATCACAGACGTAATCTTTAGAAGCTCTCCAATCGTTACTGCCTTCCAACGCCGCTGTGTTCAAATAAAGATAGAAGTCACTAACACATATTTTCATAGAAACACAACATAATACGTAGAAGCTCTTATTCACCTTGAATTTCCATGTCTAGCGATTTCAGCTGGTCACTTTCTCTAGCAGTGGATGCCACGGGTCGTCATAGTACTTTCGTTCCTGATGACTACGAAGACTTTGTGATAGGCCTGCACTAAAGAAATTATTTTTAGTAGAGTACATACTAAAAATAAAGGTCAGGTAACCCTTATCTGAAAATAAAGCTCATGTACCTATTATAAATTTGCAAAATATAATTATGTTAATTTAGATAAACCTGGTAGTTACTACCTTGTAATTTTAATAAGGAAAACAGTCACATAAAAGCATCCCTTAAGTATAGATACTTTTCCTATATAAAATCATAATCATGAAACAAAAAAGCAGTACCTCATATGATCCAAATAAATTTGGATTCACACGCTTTATAATACGATTTGGGGCCAACATTCTAACAGGAATCTTCATAAACTGAGGAACATTATAAATACTGGCAGCAGCATCTTCCATCATAGGCGTTTTACTGCAAACACCATGAGAAGCATAAATCGATGTGCACTTCTTGAAATGTCCCTTACGAATGACGTGCTTGTAATCCATGGTTCTACACAGATAATGTAAAATGACCAAAAAAGTTGTTATCATCACCCAAAGAAGACAAAGTTAACCAAAAAAGAAATGTAAAAAAAACATAAAAGAAAGAGTGAATGGAAAGTACATGTGTTACAGTTACATTTATATGACATTATATTGTATTAGGGAGGGCAGCACTCTTTAAAATATACTGCAAAATTTTCTCTATAAAATAGGAAGGGTAGCACTCTTTAAGCTTTATCGTCATTTCCACTCCTTTTATCTCCCTAATCTCGTTCTTTCTTATATGTGTCTCTTCAGTTATTATAGTTTGTAATAGTTTAAATCTTCGTCAAATACTAATACAGTTTTTTATGCTACTTATGGGGTGATTAGGTAAGGTCATTCCTAAAGGTTGCTGTTTTTTCAATTACTCTTAGTCCAAGGGATAAAGCTTATTAGCCTATTTGTCACCATAAAAAGTGGGTCATCTAGCCAAAGACCTTCAAATTGGTTAACAGATTTTGTCAATACATAGCAACCTATTTAGCACGTAAACTATACTTGCCAAACACTCCCTTATTATTGTCTTACAATGATCTTCCTAAATTATGAGTCTAAGAAGAAAAACAAAGACTAAAACCAATCTGATTTACCAATATTTTGTTGACCCGTTTAAGTTGACTTATATAAATATACCAATACTGCCAAACACTCCCTTATAACACACGATACATGAAAGTTAAATGACATAAGTAAAAATCTAAATTTTACCTTATTCCCAGCAGCAAGGATCACTAATTAGCCATTCTCAACTGGTTGTTGCCTACCTGCACTATATATTTATCTTTCGGGCCTGTTGCCCAACCCTCTATGTTGCCATCCATATGTTACGTCTGCGTTATATGTAACAAAATTTAGAAATTATTATTACACATACCCTATTAGAGCCCACACGGCAACAATGGCTATCCTTAACTTTGATACGGAAAAGAAAAACTATTGAACATGTTGTTGCGACAAAACACAGCCCTCATGACTAATCCCCAATTCCAAAGACACCCAAATCCATTTTGCACCATACTTACCGACCAAACTTGGAATTAAGGGTTCTTCTTTTTTCTCATCAGTTCTACACCGCTTCCCATCAGGCCAATCACTTGGATGCAACCGAAAAGCTTTGGTCTAACCACTGGAACTTCTTGTTTCCGCTCTAATCAATAAGCTAAAAATAATAATAATTAAAAAATAATTATAATAACCTTAAAAACATAGAATGGGTTTTCTTATCAAATAAAAGATGAATTTTTTTAGCATAGATAAGGAATATAAGCAACCTGATGAGTGATTCCTTGTCAGGCCTAGCATCGATCCACCTTGAAATCGATCTGTTACCATCAATCTGGTTTTTGATAAGAACCAAACCCTAGCATGCTATCTAAATATCACCTAGCATGCACCATCTGCTGCTTTGATTGTGCGTGTGTGTGTGTGTGTGTGTGAGAGAGAGAGAGAGAGAGAGAGAGAGAGAGATTTACGATTGTGTGTGGCTCGAGAATCTTCCACCGATATCTTATCTAACCGGATGCAGGCCAAAGAAACCAATTGTAGACCGGTGGTGCTGGATCAGAGGTGGCCCAATGGACCGACACAACCGGCCTGGTTTTTTTTGCGGGAATATTGCTACAGTTTTTGGGAGGGGAAAACGGCGTCGTTCGCTATAAGGTTTAATATATATAATAATGTAACATCATTTTCTTTGGTCCATTTCTAATCGTTTTATTGCTTTATATTTTACAGCGGCGTCATCCACATCACAACATCCTGCAGTTTGGTATATTGCAAAAATGGACCAAATGAGGAAGAAGAAGATGAAGGCTTGGGAGAAGAATGAAAAGAAGCAAAGGAAGAAGTACAAAGCAAACAAGGTCAAGGCTACAATAAGAAGAAAGAAGAAAGCTAAACTTGAAGAAGATGAAACTGTCAGCCATGATGATCCTTTGGATCACATTGACTATGACAATCTTCATCTTGCTTATGATTAAAAGAAGGATCATAAGTTTAGCTTTTAAATTGTTTTGTTATTTCTATTGTTATGTTTATATTTTTTATTTAATGCAAGTAATGAACTGAATATGAATCGTTTAATTTTTGTGGCATTTTATTTTTATCTCAATGTATAGTATTATGTTTTTACAGTACTCAGTTTCCACTAGGCAAACCGCATCCAATGCATCATTAGGAAGAGTGATGTGTACAAATACAATGAAGCACTTCAAGATGGCATGTGCTATGTTGTTAGCAGTTTCTGTATGACAAACACTATCTTTCATCTATTCATTGAACTTGATTTATGCCTAGCAACATTAAGTTATGCCAAGCAGCATTAAGTTATGCCAAGCAGCATTAAGTTCTGAGTTACTAGCATTCACCCAAATTCACTTGGAGACTCTTTGACTTTTGCAAATGACAATCAAGTTTGACAATCTTTGTTTGACTTTTAACAAAGCATCATAACATAGTCAACAAAGCAACATAACATAATTAATCAACAAAAAGATAACTTGATCATATAGTAATCGATAACTTGATTAACAAAGAAACATAACATAAGTTTTCTTTGAACACAAAAACATTAAACTTCAAAGAAACATAACATAATTGATAAAAAAAAACATTCAAATTCAAAAGATACTTCTAAAGTCCTTTAACAAATGCGTGCTTGAAAGTCCAGTTTAGTAATAAATAAGTTTGGTGAGGGGATTTGGGGGTCTGGTTCCTCCATTTAATATATAGGGAGTTTGTTGCAAAAAAGGTCCCTAAAACGTCCCTCAACATTAAAGGTGCTACTAGCGTAAACTATCTACTCGCAACATTAACCGTGTATGTTAACATACCCAAGCACCGATTTAAATAACAATTATACAGAAACATTAATGGTAACATAGTGGTTCATACTGAATGATTGAAACATTAAAATAACATAATAATGATTAATATCATCTTACATCAGGTTAAATTCAATGAAAATTATACAAACTATTTTGAATGCCTTTGTAAATATCAACAATGTTTCCACGAATTTCTTCTATTTCTTGATTCCGAAGATCACTTTGTTCTAATGCGCTAGTATGATCTCTTGGTCTTTTTTGTTCTGTTCTTCCAACCGCGTGATTCGCTTGTTCTAAAGTTCAACCAACTGTCGTTCAGTACCATATTGGCCTGCAGAATGGCATTTGTCCCAACACTCTTGGGTTAGGCCGTGGATTTTATATTTTTCTTGCATTGGAGGAGGAGGAGAAGTATCCCTTGAACGTTTTGTTTTCTTTGAAGCAGGATTTAAAGATGATGAAGCCATTGCGTTCCAAACAAAAATTAAATATGTAATGAAAAGATGAAAGAAGTTGGTTGTAATTCATTTGTATTTATAGGCACACAAGAGTCGCAATGTCACAACGATTAAGTGTCACAACAGTTTTCAATTAAGTATTTAAGTGTCACAACGGTTTGCAATAACTTTTTTACAGTTACACCGGTTTACAATAAGTATTTAACAATCACAACGTTTCCCAAGACTCATAACGTCAACGTTTTAATATTTAGGGATTTTGTTGCAAAAAGGTCCCTAAAACGTCCCAAACCCTACCTTAATGCTGTTGGGGTTTCTACAGTTGTAACCACCAACACTTCAATTAATCGGTTTTGATAACTCGAAAACAATCTTCATCTTGCTTATGATCAAGAGAAGGATCATAAGTTTAGCTTTTAGATTATTTTGTTATTTCTATTGTTATGTTTATCTTTTTTTTTTTTATTTAATGCAAGTAATGAACTGAATATGAATCATTTAATTTTTGTGGCATTTTATTTTTATCTCAATGTATAGTATTATGTTTTTGCAATACTCAGTTTCCACTAGGCAAACCGCATCCAATGCATCATTAGGAAGAGTGATATGCACAAATACGATGAATTAGCACTTCAAGAGGGCATGTGCTATGTTGTTAGCGGTTTTTGTGTGACAAACACTATCTTTCATCTATTCATTAAGCTTGATTTATGCCTAGCAACATTAATTTATGCCTAGCAACATTAAGTTATGCCAAGCAGCATTAAGTTCTGAGTTACTAGCATTCACCCGAATTCTAATCCAAACAACTTTTTCTTTGCCTTTCCTGCAAAATGTTAGTCTAGAAACAAAGAAAACACAAGCCATAACATATATATCAAATTGTGACTACACATAAATAATGTGTGACAAAATATGACACTATGATTTAGACACCTAAATAAATACTTCATGTGACCATATATAACATCTTGAATTTAGTCACACAAACACTTGATGTGACTAATATCAAGGTTAATGATAACTGAGTTTACATTTTGCTATAAATAATAGTCACATAAATATTTCACAATGTGACTATTTTGAATGTATTGGTCACATATAATACCCTTATAATGTAGCAATAAACATAATTTAGATACGCATTTGTGATATGATGTGACTATTGTAAATCCTATAGTTACATGATCGTGCTTCAATTAGATTTGACTATACACATTAGGATTTGGCAAGCAAACACACACTAAACTCTAGACACACATATTAACTTACGTGACCATATGTATCGAATTTTCGTTACACTTAATCGTGTATGTCTATGGTTTTGTGTGACCATATATGACATTTGGTCACACTGTTCAAGTGTGTGACATATATTTGTCACTTTTAAATGCATATCGTGACTAACGCTTCAAACTTACTTTTCAGTTGTCACACATTTCAAATTCATATGTGGCTAAATATTCAACAAAGAATAGCAGTCACATTTAAATAATGTGTGACAAACTTGACTATATAATTTAGCCACATACACAATTACTTCATGTGACCATACATCTATTTTGGTCACACTCTTCAATTGTGTGACATATATTTGTCACATATGTATATATATAGTGTGACTAATGTTTAAAGCTGATTTGTATCTGTCACACGTCCCGAATTAAAAGTGACTAAATAATCGAAAAATATTTACCAATTACCCTCTAGTCACATAAATACACAAATGTGTGACATATATCTTCCGAAATGGTCACAAGTCGGATCGAGTGTGGCTGTTTATTTTATTATCCTACATTTAGTCACATAAGTATGTTACAGTGTGACAGTTCAAAATCGACCATATGTGACGAATACAACTTTTTGTACCAGTGGTTGTGGTGAATCTTCATATGCAAGCGTGCTTTGGGGAATGAGGACGGCAAGAACTCTAAGCTTGTTTTGATGGATCATCAAGTGATAATATGCTTTCAACAAAATGAGAATTAGAAGCATTTTGATCAAATGTTAAAGAGGGTTTTGAAGACCGGAGAATGTGTTAAGTTACAATCCAAAATCTTGAAAAATTATTTGCACGGGTTAAAACAAATCGTATGCAAAATGGTTGCTTAAATAGGCAAGAAGAAGGCAGAATTGTTACTTGAATTGTTAGACACACAATACATGAAAATGCTAATTATGTTTTCCATGCAAAAATAATTTTGATACTCGCTAATCCTTTTATCAATTGAAGCTTGCATTTAGTTTACTTCTCAATTGAGAAGGTGCCTTCTAAATGGTCGATGTATAAGAAATAAATGCTACTTTAATCATTGTGCTACTTTCTAAAATCGTGTTTATACCTTGTATGAAATGTGAAATGAAGTTCACAAAATAATGATTGAGATTGTAAATACTTGATGACTTCCAAATATATTTAATTTACACATTCTCAATGGTTTATTAAATGTTTGATCATAATGCAACATAACAATTAACAAACATTTTCGAACCTTTGTTTGAAGAATGAGAGACTCGAGATGTCAATAGATGTTGATAAATGTATGTTTTGACGATTTATGATTGCGAATAACTTGTACATTTTACGTTATAACCACAAGTTAAATGTTTGTTATTATTAAAACATAAGAGGAGTTTAAATATCCTCATATTTGCACTAATAATTTTTATTTTTTTTTATTTTTATTTTTATTTTTATTTTTTTTGACATATTAGTTGACTAACTAAAAAATTATGTATTTGCTTGATATAAAATTTAAAACCAGATTCATTTTAAAGATTTTTAACAAAAAATTACGATAGTCAGTAAACATCATTTGGGTTTCAGTAAATCCCTACCCCTTAGGTCCGCCCCCTGGTGTGACTTTAATCTTAGAGGACGCAAAGGCAGAAATTTAATGTTTGAAACAAAATATCTCTCATGGAAGATAACCCTCAATCTAGCTGTGCACCAAGATTGTCGATGCAATAATAACTGGAGACATGGGTGCGCCCACTCTATAACTTCTCATTTAAAGGTACAAATATTAGTCACAAGTTAGACTATTCTATTTTATTTTGTTGCAATAGTACAAGAAATATTTAGAAAACAATATATTTTGATAAATGATCAAGAATCCAGTCTCTCCCTGTAATAACTTTGTGTTATGTGTTATCTTTGAGTATAGCTTCTTGGCTTGCTGTTGTTGCTCTTCATAAAATTTCGCCTTTAAAAGAATGTTGAAGAAGCTATTGATCATATACATGAAGTGAGGTTTGAAGTACGTGATCAACATTATACCTAAAGCAACAAAGAGTCTAGCAACTAAATCAAAACCATTTCATTTGTTAATTTATGTAAGATCATCATATATATATATATATATATATATATATATATATATATATATATATATATATATATATATATATATATATATATATATATATATATATAATCGCATACTCTTATTTCACTTTTACAATATTACTAATTTTTTTCGACAAATTTTCTTAATCAAGATCTCAAACAAGAAGCTAGAGATAAAAGGGACAAAATTACTATACCCATGTTTAAAAGAAGAGCTTACGGTTTTGTCACTAAATATAATAAAGGACCTAAAGTTCTAGAAAAAGATTTGGCTAAACATAGCAAAACCCGACATAACCAGTTTCAAATAATGCATATCGAATATACTTTATACCCTGAAGTTGATATACAGTTTCAAAATTTTTATTTAAGGCATCGACCCCACATCGCACAATTTGATGATCATCTTCTTCAAGGTTCAAATCATTATAATTCTGTCACTTAACATACAAACACATGCAAAATCTCCACTCAAAAAGTGTGAATCTAAGATATAGCCATTTTGAACCATGTCTTGTGAAAGCTTTGATGTACACATGTATAGATATGTGCATTCCTTTATTGTGTGATGTATCTGCATCATTGTTGTCTGGAACTCCTAGTTATGGACCACAAGAGCCAATGGCATCTTTTTCAGATGTTGCATTAACACAACCTCTTTTCAATGGAGCCAATCCTTAAGTTTATGTCATAGCTACCTCTTCATATAGTCCGATCGATCCCTTTCTTGATTTTAATATATATGTACTCTATAAATACTTTTCTAATCTAAGTCGATTCACATTCACGTGTATGCTTCTCAACCTTGTAAATTAGCTAACATTTTATCCTAAATAAATCTTTTAGAAAGTAAGCCATCGCGTTTGATTGATTGCAATAAGGTTTATAAAAAAGACATGAAAATAATTAAGATGTTTAGAATTCCGCAAGCAGCATGACAACTCAACTGATTCGATCGCTGATTAGAAAGTTAACGATATCGTGTAACTAGGATAATTATTACCTAATTAAACCCTAAAGCTAATATGTATAAAATATATATTATATATCTTATTATTATTATTATTTTTAATTTTAATTGACATGAAATGACATTTCCATACTAGTCGAAATGTTGAATTGTAAAAAACGAAGTAAGAAGTTTTAAATGTACGGGTAACACCAAATTTACTTCATTGACCCACCTAAATGGTCCACGTCTTTATCAATTAAGATGTTGACTTGATATGGAGTAAAATACATACACAATAATGCTACTGTGATATTTATAAGAAAATTAATAAAACAATGATCAAAATCAGTTTAGGACATGCATCCGGACTTTTATTGGTGATGGATAACAAAATTTTAGCATTCATACTAGAAGGGTTTTTAAAATTTGATACGTAAATCTAAAAGCTTAAAGCTTGGAGCATCCATAATTGTGAAGCCTTTTACAGGTTTATTAACCTTATATGTCATGTAATTCATTAACTTATAAACCTTTTTGATCTTATAAGTCTATTTTTGACCATGTATAAATATTGGAATATTGCCCAACCAACAAAGAACTAGAAAAGGATAACACGAAACTCGAGACAAACACACACAAGCAGATTGTATTGTCGACAGAAAAGTACTTTGCACAAGATTATCCCTAGCCAAACGTTAGTATTAAAAAAATGAGTGTACACTGTCTCACCTCCTCGTCTATACTTAAAGAGAATGAGGAGGTAATCTTAATCCTACATTAACTAGAAGATTGCGACATAAAGAAGAAAAGATGAAAACCAACTGCTTAAGACAAGCAATTGACAAACGCATATGGATCATATTCCTATTTAGCTAGCACATAATCTGAACTTTCACTTTGCCCCTAATCTATAGCTAATATGTATACTATTACACAATGTTATAAATAGCGTGGGCGTGGTGTGGCGAAATAGTCAAGCCTCACGTCTTAGGGGCCATGGCGAAGCCGTAACATTTTTTAAGGCGTTACTTAAAGCGGCACACAAATGAAAGTGTATATATATATATATATATATATATATATATATATATATATATATATCAATTTTACAAAAAGTGTTATACATAATGAATAAAGCGGCACACCTTACTTCTTATCGCGCATTTCCATGAATCATCTGATGCCATACCGCCTATAGCCGACGACTTGATCTACTTCGTAACGTGAAGGTCATGTCTCGTGCCTTAACTGCGCCATGACGCGCCTTTTAGAACCCTGTAACTACATAACAATTTTCACCTTAGTATCATATTAGCCTATATATGACCACTTACCATTCTTTTCCACATCAAAATCTAATAGACTATCTTTCAATGACAGTACGGATTGTCCCTCCAACAAAGTTTGTACCAACTTCAAACTGAAAACCTAAGACCGTGACACCCTCAGAGTATTCCCACTATAATCCCCAACGATCTCCATACCAAGTATATATTTTCCTTGGCTTCATCTAATAAACCTTTGGTAACCCAGATATTAGCCTTGCATCTGCAAGAAAAAACCATAACATCTATATAGAGAAATAGATATAGGAACATACTTGGTGTCTACTCCGAGTAATAGCCATCGTTGTCGTCACTTATTTTTGTGCAACCTTTACTGAGCACAAACACATCTGATCGAGCATCCATATATTCTTTCAGTCCAGCCTTCCACTTGGAAATTACCTCAAAGGCAACTGTATCATTGAAAGTCAATGAATCATGTGAATATATCTTCTCCACTATAACAACTGCAAAAGCAGCCTCGTTATTGTCTTCTCCATACCTGAATAGATCCCATGCTGAGTGTTGCTCCCTAAAACGTATTGAATGATAGTCTATTAAATCTTAGGTTTGTGCTTCCTGTGAATCAGCTACCTTGATGACATTTGCCTAAGGTTCCACTTTAAATGTATGACCTAATGTATGACCCCCTAGCAGATCCACCTTAAACTCAACTCCCTACAACACCTGCACTAAACCCGTACCTACACCAGAACCAATAAAAGTTTCCTTTAATTTCCCACTCTCACTGAAACCCATATTCTTGTAAAGCACTACTTTTGAAGAAACGTCATCTAACCTCCAAAGCTGATAACCATTCATGATTGCAATATCTCAGGAATATGCACTTGAACTTACCCGGTTCAAGCATACATTGCTTAATACTAGCAAGCAAGCCAAAAAACCATCTGGAATACATAGAGTAGGGGTGAATACGTTTTCGTTTAGAAACTTAAATTTATCGTATCAAATAATTGATCAAGTGTGACGTAATATGAAAAGTGGCAATAATACTTCTACAATAATATAGAGTATAAATAAAAGCATGTCATCAAACATAAACATAATATAAACACCAAACCATAACACAAACATAAACACAATCCAAATATAAATGTAAAGCGATAAATGCAAATATACATGTAAAGCAATAATTAAAAGAAATCACAAACCGAAAATAATGATTATGCTATGGAGCTCAAAGTAAAAAACCCAATACACAACAGTCAAGATCCAAGTGGAAACCAACACAGATCTCACTCTTAATTCAAGAGTATTCAAAAGAATTTATGTGTGTATTGGTGTACTTAAAGCTGGGTATAGAGCTACAAAAAAAAAGATATTGAGGTTGAATAATGCTTTCATAAAAGGACCATATATAAGACAAATTTTTAAGGCTGTTGGTATTGATGGTAAATGGTATTTACCATCTTGCATATGCTGTTGTTAAGGATGAATGTAAGAGTTCTTGGCTATAGTTCCTACAAAATCTAGGTGATGACATACAATTTCATTTCAGATAGACAAAAGGTATAATCAATTCCATTAACATTGATTATGTCAAATTCATTACATAAGCAATGTTTTAATCCACTATGTCGTACTTGTGACAGGGTATTCTACCAGCTATCCAAAAGCTTTTTCTTTCTACTGAACACACATACTGTGTTAGACACATCTATGACAACATGAAGCATATTTTCAAATGAAGCATTTACAAGGATTATATGTGGAAGTGTGTAACAGCAACCTCATGATCAAGGTCTTTTTTTATGAGGTATAACATTTTTTATCTTTGTGCTTTAAGTATGTACATAGTGGACATAAATTTATCCTTAATCATTAAAAAAAAAAAAAAAAAAAAAAAAAAAAAAAAAAAAAGGCAGAGCTAGGTGTGGAATTCTAGTCAACAACCATTGTGAAGCACTCAATAGTAAGTTGGTAGATGGTAGAAATAAAAAATAATATGGTGTTTGGAATAAATTAGGAAGTATTTAATGAAGAGGATAGTGAATATGCAAAAGGTCATAGAAAAGTCTAATGGTCCCTTAACCCCAACTACAATAGCCATTTTTAAGGTTATTAAGTGAGAAGCTAATGATTATTTGGTTATTTGGAATGGGGCTAACAGTTACTATTGTAAGGGACCATAGAATGACCAATGTGTAGCGAATATGAGGTTAAGGACATATACATGTATGAGATGGGAGCTAACCGGTATTCTATGTAAACATGATGTGGCAGCAATGTATAGTATGGAAAATGATGGTAGGGAGGTAGGTATACCTGAGGATTGGGTCTGATGCGGATAATTATAAACATACTAAGTTTTACAATCCTCCTAGGCAGAGTATCTAACCGTTGTAGTGTAGTATAGGTAAGACACGGGGGATTGACCGTTCTCTAGGGAATAGTTTGGGTAGGTTCAAAGTGTATAACAAATTAAGTCTAAGGGTTGAAAGAAGATTATTTTTTGTTTTTTTTATATTTTATAGAAAGCAAAGCAAAATCTCGGGGTTTGAAGAGTTTGGTTTTTATAACTAATTAAACTTAAAATAAATTAAACTAAATCAAATTAAAGTAAATTGGTAAGAACTCGAATGATAGGTAAAGATTATTTACTTAGAATCTCTTTACTCCCTAGTTATATCCTATTGATTAGTTGAATTGTCACATCCTTGTTTTAATTAGCGCGTGTATTCCATATTACCTATCACTAGGGGCGTCAATCCCTAACCCTGTGAATTTTGTACTCGTCAGGATCTATACCAAGTCAGCAAATGCAATTCACGCATTAAATACCATGTAACAACCAACTATCCTATGTAGTTGGGCGTTTAGTCGGACGTTCAAGCTAGTATGCTAACATAAAGCTAGTTTTCCTACTCCTAATGCAACAACAACTAATTCAACAAAATACGACAATCAATAATCAATAACTATGTTTTATTCAACTCTAAGTAAATACTAATAAATTTAATCTAGCATGTTAAAAAGGAGAGAAGATAAACAAACAATCATATAATACATAGACAAATTGTAATGATTAAAGGGTGAATAACTTATCTTCAATAAAACATGGAAGTTAAGGGGGCTAAAAACCCTACAAAAGTTGTTGAAATTCATGCACCAAGTGTTCTCTCTAAGTTCTTACAAGAAATGAGAAAAATACAAATATATATATATATATATATATATATATATATATATATATATATATATATATATGTGTGTGTGTGTGTGTGTGTGTGTGTGTGTGTGTGTGTGAGAAATCTATTTTTTGTGAGAACGCGAGAACTAATCTTAGCCACTCATTTTATCATCCTTAATCTTTTATCTATTTGCTATTATTAGCTAACTAGTTTTTTTTGAAAAATTTCAAAAAATTTTCAAAAAATTTTGAAAAATTTTCGAATTTTTTTTTTCATATGTAACGAAATTTTTTTTTCATATGTGACGGAATTTTTTCACATGTGACGAAAAAAAATTTACATGCGACGAAAATTTTTTTTCACATCTGACCATTTTTTTTTTCACACGTGACAAAAAAAATTTTGTGAAAATTTCCAAATTTTTTTTCACATGTGACAAAAAAATTTTCACATGTGACGGAATTTTTTTTTCACATGTGACGAATTTTTTTTTGACGCGTGACAAAAAAAATTTCGTGAAAATTTCCAAAACTTTTTCACATGTGACGAATTTTTTTTTCACATGTGACGGAAAATTTTTTTTTCACATGTGACGAAAAAAAATTTACATGCGAGGATTTTTTTTTCACACGGATTTTTTTTTTCACATGTGACGAATTTTTTTTTGACGCGTGACAAAAAAAATTTCGTGAGAATTTCCAAAACTTTTGCACATGTGACGAATTTTTTTTTCACATGTGACGGAAATTTTTTTTTCACATGTGACGAAAAAAAATTTACATGCGAGGATTTTTTTTTTCACACGTGACAAAAGAAATTTCGTGAAAATTTTCAAATTTTTTTTCACATGTGACAAAAAAATATTCAGAAAAAAAATTTCGGAAAAATAATTTTGAAAAAAATAATTTCGGAAAAAATATTCGGAAAATTTTTTTTTCGAAAAAATTTTTTTGAAAAAAAAAATTCAAAAAAAAATTTGGAAAAAAAAATTTCGAAAAAATTTTTTTCCAAAAAAAAATTTCGAAATTTTTTTTTTTGAAAAATATTTTTTCGAAAAAAAATTTTCTAAAAATAAATTTCCGAAAAGAAATTTTTTCGAAAACGAAATTTTTCGTAAAAATTTTTTTCGTAAAAAAAAATTTTGAAAAAAATAAAATCGAAAAAAAAAATTCGAAAAATTATTTTCGAAAAAAAAAAATTTCGAATTTTTTTTGAAAATTTTCGAAATTTTTTAAGAAATTTTCAAAAAGTTGATTAAATAATATTAGCCATTAGATTAAAGTTAAATAAGGATAAAATGAGTGGCTAGGATTGCTTCTCGCGTTCTCACAAAATTTAGGCTTCTCATTTGAACGATTCACTATATATATATATATATATATATATATATATATATATATATATATATATATATATATAGAGAGAGAGAGAGAGAGAGAGAGAGAGAGAGAGAGAGAGTAAAGATCATTTGAGGACCAAACTTTTTTTACATACCAAGGGACTAATCTCCACCCTTCATTTTCCCTCCATCTTTATCTTAACTACTTATAATGTAGATTTGGTCAAAGGGGAAAAGTGAAAAACTGAATTTTCAGTCAATCCCCATTTTGCCCTTCTATACTAAAAGGGTGAGAGAATATGAATTGTGTAATTAATACTCTTATTAAAACACCTCATAACTTAAAATTACAATAATTTATTCATATGGTACAACCAATTAAAAGCATCTATATCAAATTAAAAACAATCAATTAAAACACCCCTTACTAAAAAAGTACAATAAAATTTTCACAATATACAATTTAAACAAGCTACAACATAATATAAAATATAAAATAATTAAACACACTAATTAATGTTGTTTTTAAAACACCCTAAAATGAAAAGTATATGTTATTATACACATTATACAAATTAATAAAACACACAAAACTTTATACAAGCTAACAAGTTGATGTTGCATATGGTTTTGAAAAATGGACCGGACCAACGGGTTCAACTTGGAAAAACATATAGTTTTGAAAACTTTACACGACGGGTTCAGTTATTAAAAGCATGACTCGGTTTAAATCGACCCATTTTTCGACCGGAACGGTTCAACCGGGTTTCAAAACATTATGTTGACATGAGCTTAAGTATCAAAGTCAATAAGTCAACACATTTAATCCCTAAATCTAGAGGTGGCAAAACGGGCGGGCACGGGCACGGGCTAAAATGGCACGGGTTAAAACGGGCACGGGCTAAACGGACAAATTATAAATCGGGTCAAACGGGCACGGGCTAAAACGAGCAAATTATAATTCAACTATTAAAAACATTCAGAACAGTCCTAAAAACCCATTTAATTCATCTTGTAAAAAAAGAACAAGCATCTAAGTCTTAACTATATTTAATTATTTTTTCTTAAAAAAAATAGAGTATTAAATGAATAAAAATGCAACTAATTAAATATATTTATCAATTAATTAGAGTATTAAATAATTATGCATAAAATAGTTAATAAATGAGATAAATTAAAATTAAAATAGTTGGAATGTTTTATAGTTACCAGTGACAAGTGAATTGGTCAGAAAAAAAAAAAGAGTAATTGCTTGAAAGTTGAATTGTGTGATTCGAAAGCCCATCTAATAATATCTGTTTTTATCTTTTGCCTGTAAGAGCCCATCAAATAAATGCAAGGGGCAAAAAACGCCCCAAACTTTTAAAAAAGTGTCAAAAATCGCCCAAAAGTTACAAATTGGGCAAGATTTGCCACCCCTAACTTTTATTATTTTTCATTTTTAACCTATAAACTTTCTTTTATCACTAAACGATCTGTCGTTATAAAATCCCGTTGCTATGCACGGGTATTCGTCTAGTTTGATCTAATGGATGAGATTAATCCCAACAATTTAAAAAACTCACTTTCATCCTTTTTTTTCAAATATTAATATCTTTCAAACCGTTAATCGTTAAGCAAAAAAAATTATACTGTTACGACGAGCATTTAATTATCTTTCTATAGATAGGCAAATTGATATATTTTTTTTTCCTTTTTTTCACGTCTTTTTTTCGTGGCCGAAAAAATCATATATGATATTACATATCATATATGATATGTAATATCATATATGATATTATATGTAAAATCATATATGATATTGCATATCATATATGATTTTACATATAATATCATATATGATATTATATGTAAAATCATATATGATATTACATATCATATATGATATGCAATATCATATATGATTTTTTTTCAGCCACGAAAAAAAAAACGTGAAAAAAATGATTTTTTTTTTCGAAAGTATATCAAAATGCCCGTCTATAGAAAGATAATTAAATGCCCGTCGCGATGGTGTAATTATTTTCGCTTAACGATTAACGGTTTAAGAGATATTTAAATTATAAAAAATGGGTGAAATAATAAAATGTTTTTAATCTCAACCATTGATTTCCTTTTTAGATTGATGGTGGGAATGAGTCCCTTGGTATGTGAGGAATGTTTGATATATATATAGTCACTTTACAAGTGTGACACCAACAGATCGCCGTCATTAGGGTTTCGTTTGTTGCACCGACTAAGTTGTGACGTTGTCACCTTATGGGTCATGACGACGTCGCTCTTCACTTTTCTGGTTCTGACACCGTCAGCTTAAAGTCGTCTCCAGATACTGAAGTGTTGCATGGAAAATTCTGAAAACTTGATCATCGTCAATAACAAGTGATGGCGTCACTTAGGAATTGTGACACCGTCGCTGCTCCTTTTTCTAGCTATTTTCTTTACTCTGTCGTTTTTTTCGTTTTCTTGTCCAATCAAGCCATAAACGTCTCCTTTTTCATTATTTGCTTCCCAAGTACCTGAAACCCAAATAGAAATGATTTAGGGTAATAATTATCAAATATGTACGGATTTAGAGGTTAAAATGACCCTTAAAAAAATATAAAATTACACCTCATCAAATATCCCTACACTTGGGATCGATTTGCTTGTGTTGGAACACGAAAAGTGTAAATCACTAGTGCATGGACTTCTATTTATATTTTGTATAAGTCTAAGGTATGTTATGTAATATTATAGTACCTTGCGGTAGCAATATACCCTCGCAACACTTGTATAGTTGCGAGGGGATGCTTGACGGTTGTATGGGTATAAATACCTCCTACCTCATGGGTTATGAGAGGTGTGTCTAATAAAATGTCTTGCGAGACTTTCTGTGTTTCCTCTCGTTTCTCTCTCTAAACTAAAGTGCTCACACCCACTTTATCTCTTTAAGATTAGTTAGTAGACGTGATATTATTAGAACAGCAATTGGTATCAAGAGCCAAATATGATTAGTTGTTTCATCTACTAGTGTTTTAGCTTAGTTTATATCTTCATTAGTAGTAAAGTTTTCATTTTTATAGATTGTTAACAACTTTCTCTCTCTAGAATATTTTTCTCGAACAAATTTATTAAGTTTAATCATTAACTTGTTTAAACTTTTAAACTTGTGTTAGAAAAGTACATTAGAGATTAAGGAAATGTTTCTTAACATTCTATACAAATACTTTATGAATTTGGTGAAGATTTGTGCTTAAAAACGTGGTTTAAGAGTTTAGAAAAAGTGTACTTTTTCTCGTAAAAATAGGGTTTTGATTTTGCTAGCAAAATTTGTTGGCAAAACTAGGGTTTTATTGCGATAGCTAGCTGAGTATTTGTTGCGACACCTGTTAGTGGTTGCGATAGCTATCTGTTGTAAGTTTTGGGTTGCGATAGTCTTTGTTATTGGGTTACGATAGTATTTCTTGTGATACTAGCTTTGCGAAGCTTTTTGTTGCCCACTATTTACAAAAGAACACTTTGTCTAACTCGCAAGAATTTGTTGCGATAGCCTCAAACAATTCTTGTGATAGAAGAAGATTGTGATACATTACTTTACGAGACAACTTGTTACCCACTGTTTGCGAAAGAAAACTCTGCCCATTTTCCAAGAAATAGTTGTGATAGTTACTGTTTGCAAGAACTTGATTACAAGACTTTTTACCCACAATTTCCATCATACGCACTTAGAACCTTCTATAATTGGATTGTTATACTTGACTTTTTCCATTTTAATTGGACTTTAACTTATTCAAACTTTGTAAGCGTGAAAATTATTAACAGACTTTAATCAATTCATCACCATAAACATCTATCTCAACTAGCTAAAATACAACTTACAAACAAAACAACATCTCATATCAAAGATCCACCATCACAATGTCAACAACTCAAGATGCATTGGCCGCGGGGAGTGATGCTAGGCCTCCCATGTTGTATCGGGGAAACTATGTTCAGTGGTCTTCAATGTTTATGAATGTTCTCATGGGATTCAAAGAAAGAAAGTTGTTGATTACCTCTATCAGAAATGGTCCCTATGTTATGAAAGAGATTGATGAACCAAATAATCCCGGACAAAAGAAACTTTAAGATGAAGATGATCTAAGTCCCACTGAACTTGCTTAATTTGAGGCTAATATTCGGGCTAAGAATTTGATTTTGTTTGGGTTAACCAATGAGATCTATAATGCCATTGATAGTAATCTAATTGCTCATGGTCTTTGGCAAGCTTTGGAAAGATTGATGCAAGGTGCAGATGTCGGTACACAGACTCAGCAAACATTAGCACTACGGAACTATCAGTCTTTCAAGCAACTCCCTAAAGAAAATCTTTAAGATGCATATATTCGTTTCAACAAGCTTATCAAATGAAATGAATCGTCACAACCTGAAAAGATCAAACATTGAACACAACACCATGTTTCTCACAAACCTACAACCTGAATGGAGATGTTTCACAATCACAATCAGACAAAATCAAGATCTCACAAAGAAAGACATCAACAATCTATTTGATCTTTTGAAACACAATCAGGTTGAGGTCAATGACATCATTAAACAGAAAAGAAGAGAAAAGGAAAAGGACTCTTCAACTCAAATACCAATGCTTGATCCTCTTTTCTTAGTTTCATCATATTAACCAAATCACTCACCATCCTTCAGCTCAAACAATGACATAAGTTACTCACCAATGGAAGATTCAAGTAACCTCGCTACACAAGACACTGGAAACATTGAACTAACAAAAAGAGTTCAAAACCTAGCATTAATTGGGAAACAAGTTCAGAAATCTTTCTATAAACGTCCAAGATCACTTTGTAAGAAATTGTCCAAATGGCAAAGTGTGTATGTAACATTCGGTAATTTTCCCAAACTTATTTTACTAGCTAAAATATCTATTTTTGAATTTCCTTAGTTTTAATTTCTTTGAACTTGTTTGGGTTTTAAAAACAGTGAATATCTTGTTAAATGTGAGCTTTATTTGTTATTTTAGTCGTCACAACCTAAAATGCACAAAACAAATTGATTTGTTAATTAAATTAAACCCAGAAAATTTTACGTGTGAATACTCAAATTTATCGAAAAAACTATTTCGGACTCAATGGCGCAAGTTCCGTAAATTAAAACGGAAGTTTGATATGCTAAATAGGGCCTACATCAGTTTAAATAAAAGAATAGCTAAATTACAATTTCTACCCCTACCCTATATTTACACCGCTGCCCCCTCTTGTTTCTTTTGTCCGAATTTGCCCCCTCCCCTTGAACTATATAAACCCATTTAGGATTTTATCACCCCTAACAACACCCTCACTAGAATCCATTTTCTGGCGCCGTCACCCACCGTCCGACCAAATTCTGGCCGCCCTAAAAATACCACTGTCGCATAGATCTTTTTCCCCACGTTATTCCTGGAGCGTTTGGAGACTTAGAGAGCACGTTTGGTTGCTTTTGGAGCCACACCGCCGCGACACCACCACACTACCATCGTTTGCCGCCGCCCTCTCTCACCTCTCTCTCTCTCTCTCATTTGGTAAGCCCACGCACCACCCATTTTTAGTATTTCTCCACTTTGTTAAAATCTAAACGGATTAAATTAATAAAAACGATTTATTATAAAACCTAAACTAAAACTAATGTTTTATAAACCCACTCGTGTGGATCTACGTTTTTGACTCTTAACTCATCGTGACTCGTTCCGAGTCGTGTGACTCGTCCGAGTCAACTCACGAGTTGAGTTGACTCGGACCCGATTTTTGTTTATTTGTTGTTATCATGATTGTTTCGAGTATTAATTGTTTATTTGGTGATTATTTTTTAGTTTGATATGGATTTGGTTTTGGTTTATTGTTAGCCGAGTAGAATATGTCGAGTAGGGTGAGTCGTGACTTGAGGTGAGTCATGACTCATGTAGTGTTAGTTAGCCGAGGGATGCGAGGATTGCGGCCACTCAAAAGGTTTTACTTCTCAAGGGATCTTGAGAAGCTTGCAATCCTCCAGGCAGTGTACCTGGTTGTTGTAGTGTAGTATAGGTTTGTCCGGGGGATTGATCGTTCTCTAGGGGAATAGTGTCGTTAGATTGAAGTGTATGTCGAATAAGCCTAAAGGTGAGGGATAATTTTTTTTTTGTATTTTTATATTTTATAAAAGCAGGTAAAAATCTCGGTTTTGAAGGAGTGAGCGGAATTAGTTGCTAGTCAACTAACACAAAAACTAATTAGTAAACAGAAAATTAAAAAAATAATAATAATAAAAAATAAAAGTGGTACTTCCTACGATAGGACAACTGTGTTTACTTAGACTTAATTACTCCCTAGTTATCTTTTGTTGATTCGTTGAATGTCACAGTGTAATTGTTTTTAGTTGAAGCACTGTATTCCTTAATACCAGTCGTGGGGGTGTGCTACCTTCCCCAACTCTATGAATATCAATTTCTCTTATGACCGCACGTTAAGTACACTATCATAGAATCACTAACATCAAGTCATGCATTAAATACAACGAGAAAAACCATATTGCACATATGATTACGTTCTTTAAGACGTTCAAGCTAGTTACCCAAAAGGAGATCAGTCAGTTTTCTTAACCTAAACATGAAGCAATCAACTAAACAATATACAACTCTTAAACAATCAATAACTAGGTTTCATTAGAGCTAAGCAAACACAAGATAACTTAAGCTAACATGTTAAAAGAAAGAAAAAAAAATAAATAATCAAACAATACATAGACATATTGAAAGATTAAATGATTACTTATCTTTAATTGCACATGGAAGATAGAAGGATTTGGAAGCCTTACAATGAAGCACAAAATCGTCCTAGGGTTTGTGTCTCCCAAAAAGTGGATAAAAAGTTCGACATAATAAAAGAAAATTTGAATTCTATATATAGTTTTTCACTCCTGACACCGTCAGGTCGCCGCCATTAAGGTTTCATCTTGTGGAAGTCACCACTCTGACACTGTCACTCTTTGAACCCTGACGCTGTCAGCCCGAGCCTGACGCCTTCACTCTTTAATCTTTTGGGCCGTCACTTGTATTCTTCAAAGCATGACGCCCTTCTTCCTTATAACCTGACGCCGTTAGGTGTAATCTTAGATTTTGTTTCTGAACTGACGTATGTTAATTCATCTAGCTCCAAAATAACATGAGACGGCCACAAATCATAACGTGACGCCGTCAGGTGTTATATTCTGACATGATTTTCATGACTTTTCCATTTTCTTCGCTTTTTCGCCCAAATACGTCCAAAAAGCTCCAATTTCCCGAATTCACGTCCCAAGTACCTAAAATACGAAAATAAATGATTTGAGCTTAAATGACCCCCTAAAAGCGTAACAAATAATTCCTTATCACCGAGTCTAGGATTTGTTTCGGGGTCGAGTTTTGGTTGCAGCCGTGGTTTATGGTAATTGTTTTGTAGTCGATATGCATTGTGTCATGGGTTTCGTTTGGATTATTATTAAGCCAAGGCTTTGTTTGATTATTTTGGTGTCAAAGTAATGAGTTGTGGCAATTATTTGTTGGTCGTGGTATGTTATTAGGCTCATTGGTGTGAGTCGTGACTTACGGGGAGTCGAGGCCATGAGTTTTAGTAATCGAGGCATATAGCCGATGTCGTGGTGTTGTAGAAATGGTTTTTTGTAAAATTCTAGTAGTTGGAATATTATATTTGACCGTGGTTATTGTTCGTGAAATATTGATTTGAAACGGCATTCACGCAAATGTCGTTATGTGTACCACGACACATAAAGTGTCGTGGGGACTTGGATATATTTTTGGTCTAAACGATATATATTTTGAGTCGTTAACGAGGTTTAGGTAATCTCGAGATTTGGTCGTGTACATTTGTCATGAAAAGTATTGTTTTAAACTAAAAGTTTAGTGTTGGATTATTTTGGTTTGGTTAATTGGCTAGGGAGCCCTTTAAAATAAATTTTGGGTTATATGGCGACATTGGGCCTAAAGCCAAATAGCGTGTGTTACTTATATTTATATCTTGTCATTGGTCGTTTTATTTATCATTTATTGACTTAACTTATTAATTTTTTTTGTTTTGCCGTTGATGTTTCGGATGCTATTTGGGGAGTACTTGGATACAGATATGGGATTTGGAACATTTGTTACTTTTACCTAAGCTTTAGATGAAATGGATGCTCGTTATTGGATTTACAGTATTAGTCGAAAGACTTATGGACGATTTTGGACATAAAATGGTCGATAAACCCGACACTAATATTCACGCAGATAACGACGGATAATTATATGAAACTTGTAAAATTTGTAATAACTGTATTAATTCGTAAAATTTGTAATAATTGTATTTAATTTGTAAAACTTGTAATTTGTATTTAATTTGTGTAAATTTATAATAATTTAGTAAATTGTAATAATTATAAATTGTTATTCAATAAGTCGTAACGACTTGGTAAATATGGTATAAACGGATAAATCATGTTCAATATTGTATAAAAGCTATTTTTATAACTTAAACGATTATGATTTATAAATAATATAAACATTTCTATTTATCAAATTGTTAACATAATAAACCTTTTGCAACTAAACGATTCTTTTCTAAACCATAACATTTTCTCAACTATTTGGGTTACCGGGTAAAACACCGAAACAACATGTTGACGTTTTATTTCTTATTTCTCTTTTTATCTCTTATTTCTTTCTTCTCTTATTCTCATTCGGTTGTCATTTTCTTTTTGTTTCTTGATTTTTTTTCTATGTGTTTGATTGTTTTTCCGCCGACTTCCATCGTCTTACGTGATTTAATCTTGAAACTATATTTTCTAAAAACCACACGAGAAACAAAACCTTTTATTCAACAACATGAGTATTCCACAAATGTATTGTTATATATTACCTTTCAAGTTTCATTTTCTGAGACATGTTATCTAAATAACTAGGTTGTGTTGAGGCTTATTGATGAGGCGAAAAATGAACCATTTTTAGGGGGTCATTTAAGCCCAAAATCGAATTTATTTGATCAAATATTACTCTAAATCGTTCCTTTTGTGATTTTAGGTACTTTGGGAGTGAATTCTGGAAAAGAAAGCATTTTGGACGTTTTTGGAGCATAAAAGTGAAGAAAACGGCAAAGACTTAATTTTTCATGCTGAGAACAGTACCTGACGGCGTCAAGAAGGAAAGTGTGATGGCGTCAGGAGCAAAATCCATGATGACCCAGTGAAAACCTGAAGGTGTCAGATGAAGGGCGTCAAGAGTTATTTTGGTGACGGCCTGAAGATGGATTACACGTGACGGCGTCAGACCCAGATCTAGGCAGTCCGAGAACTTATTTGGCGGCGAGATGACGGCGTCAGACATTTACTCTTGACGCCGTCACAAAATCTATATATATTTTTCTATTTTTCATTCATTAAAGGAGGAACTTGTGTGGAGAATACTAGGGTCGAACCTAATAAACTCTAGGTCGTTTGTAATAGTATTTTCAAGGGTTTTCACCCCTTGAAACCTTTCATGTTCAATTAAGATAAGTCCTCTTTCAATTCATTCAATATGTCTATGTGTTGTTTGAATATATCTTATGCTTGTCTTGATTTCAACATGCTAGGCTAGATCTTACATGTGTTTGCTTAGATGTAATGAAACCTAGATGTTGATTATAGGTTGATTGCTTGTTTATAGTTGTAATGGATGAATGATTTCAATGTTAGGCTTAAGAAAACTGGCAGATCTCCATTGTGTAACTTGCTTGAACGTCTTAAGAAACACGAACCGATGTGTACTAGGTTTTTATGATTGTATTTAATGCATGAGCGAATTCTAGTAATCCCATGTTAGGAGCTTCTTAGCCGGCTCGACATAGGAGTGAAGTAGGAGCTTATAGGATTGGGGAAGTAAGTACGCCACCCCATGAATGGTATTAAGGAGTACAATCCGTCATCCATGCAACTGTAACAAGTAATTAACCTGTAAAAGATATCTAGGGAGTAGTGAAATCTAAGTAAAC
Source organism: Artemisia argyi (assembly GCA_030686995.1). Classification (NCBI taxonomy): domain Eukaryota; kingdom Viridiplantae; phylum Streptophyta; class Magnoliopsida; order Asterales; family Asteraceae; genus Artemisia; species Artemisia argyi. The sequence goes on along the minus strand of CM060693.1, from coordinate 39,433,401 downwards.
ACAATTCTCTCATATATTGCTCACACCTTTAGTTTAATTTAGTTTATTTTCATTTTTGTTATTTTATTTTGATTGCATCTTAGTTATTGGGTTAGTTGACTAGCAACTAATTCCGCCCACTCTTCCAAAAACCGAGATTTTACTTGCTTTTCATAAAACATAAAAATACAAAAAGAATCATCCCTCATCTCTAGACCTAGTCTTTAGGTTTTCTAATCCTAGCGACACTATTCCCAAGTTGAACGATCAATCCCCCGGTACTTGTCACTATACTATACTACAACGATCAGGTACACTGCCTGGTGAGGGTTGTAAGCTTCTCGAGATCCCTCGAAAGGTAAAGCCTGGTGCAATTCCCACGCATCAAGTTTTTGGCGCCGCTGCCGGGGAATAGTTATTGTCTAGGTTAGAATTTCTTTTTATTAGGTCTACTTGCTAGATTCCTTTCTAGTAAGATTTTATTTTATTTTATTTTATTTTAGGTTCTCTTTAGTCTATCTTATTTCTTCGTGCCTTATTTCGTAATCTTTACCATCCGACATCATGGAAGGTGGTAACTTCTTTGAACCCATCAACCCACCACAACAAGACCACCCACAAAACCCACCACTAGATAACCAACCTCTTAGGCCCCGAACCATAGGAGAGTATTCCCGACCTAGCCACCAAGGCTATCGAAACACTATTGAGCTCACCGGAGCCAATGTGTCTCCCTTGCGATTCGACACCATCTGGTTGGTGCAAAGCGGATGTGCATTCCATGGACTTCGTTCCGAAGATCCAAATCAACATCTCAAGGACTTCCTTAAAATCGTAGATTCTATAGACCTTGATGTTACAACTAGAGAGTCAACCCGATTACCCCTATTCCAATTCTCTCTACATGATCAAGCTAGTCAATGGCTTGAACGTTTATCCGCGGGATCCATCACCTCATGGGATGATCTCACCACTTGTTTCCTTGCTCAATTTTTCCCACCAGGGAGAACTACCAAGCTTAGAAATGATATCTTGATGTTCCAACAGTGTCAAGGTGAAACTCTATATGAAGCATGGACTCGTTTCAAGGACTTACTCCAAAAAGTCCCTCATCATGGCATAGATCTTTGGCTCCAAGTCCAAATCTTCTATGACCATATCGATCTATCCACAAGGCGAACCATTGACCAATCGGCCGGTGGCAAGCTACGTGATCTAAGTGCGGAAGAATCATGGGAACTCATAGAAGATCTTGCTCTCTATGACAACGAAAGTTGGAATGATCCTCGTGATTTGAACAAAACGGTCAAGGCAATATCTTTGCCTTCGAACAATTCTAGCACTCCCGACCGTAGGATCATGGAACTTGAGGACCAAGTCAAGTTTCTCATGAAATCTTGCGAAGCTCCTAAGCCTACAAGCCAAGTGAACAAAATCACTTCTTCATGCGAATTATGTATTGGTCCCCATGACACTCGTGACTGTGTGAAACTCCCCGGAACAGCTTTTGCGGACTACGCATCCTCGCGTACCGACGAAGCGGGAGATAAGTGATACACTTTCAAACCCGAGCCAAACCCTTACGGTGATTCCTACAACCCTTCTTGGAAAAATCACCCAAACCTTAGGTGGAAACAAAACCAAAACAATCATTCCAATCCGCCTACTCGTTACCAACCAAACGGTCCACCCTCCAACCGTACTTTCAACAACAATCCTTCTAATAACTATGGTAGTACCAACAATCTTGAAGGATTGATGTCCAAGTTTATGGCATCTCAAGAGGCTCGCATAGCTAGGTTTGAAACCGAATTCAACCAACAACAAACGGAGATGACCAATAAGATTGACAACTTGTTGAAAGCCCTCAACAACCAAGCGTTAACTACACCTAGGAAGGACACTAGGGACGCCAATAGCGGAGTCCAAACTAAGGACCCCTCGTCATCCAAACACGTCCACTTTGTCAATGTTGTCACCATTAAGCCAATAGATAAGGAGATAGAAGAAAGTGATAAGGATGAAGTTGGAGTAGAAACCGAGACTAAGGATGAAATTGGGGAAGTTGAGGTTAGTAAGGGAGAAGAGTTAGAGGAAGTAGAGACTGTAGAAGAGTATTTTGATAAGTTGCCCACCAAGGAAGAACGGGAATATCACAAGGATTTATTCAATGATCCCGAGACACCATATATCCTTGGTTCACCCCTTATCAAAATGGGAGACCCCTCTAACATCAACATACCATGCAACATTGGGCATATGCATATATGGAAAGCTTATATCGATCCTAGATCTCCTATAAACATCATGACTAGGACTTATTATAATTGGGTAATGAAGAAACAACTTGGTTATAGGATGATGCCCAATAAGAATTTGATAAGTAATTTTGTAGGAAGAGTGAAGGGATTGCATGTGATTATAGGAAATTTCACTTATGAGATCGATTTTATGATAGTAGAGGATACTCGTCCGGTGATAGATGCTTGCCTAAGTCAAGTAGTGTTGGGAAAACCATTCGTTGAGGCCACTAGGATGAGTTATGATCCAACTTTAGGGATAGTTAGGTTCAAGGAAGAGAATGATGAGATTGCCTACCAAATGCCCTATAAGATTGAGCAGTACCACCTCCTGTCAAACATAGAAAAGGAACACAAACAAGCGGCTTACTATAGGAATGATGAGGATAGACGTAGAGGAGTAGAGTATGTGATGAATAGGATGCTTGGTTTCTATAAAGAATGTTTGCAACTAGGTCCGGAATACAAAACTGGTATAAGAGATGACCTAGAGAGTGAAACCAACAATGAGGTCACGTAGTAACCCATGACCTTGAGTCTAGCTACAAGACTCGTAAATAAAGAAAAGCGCTTCTTGGGAGGCAACCCATATTTTGTGTGATTTTTATTTTGTTTGATTGTTATTTGCTTCCGTATGCATGCTTTATTTTTATTGTTGGTAGATCATGTTTCATACTAAAATGGTGAAAATACTTTATTTTGTTGTTTGGTCTAGTCTTAACTTCACCCAAAGGTATTTTGCAAAAGATAAGTGTAAGGGGAAACCCCAAATATGTTTTTAAGAAACAAACTCGATCATGATTTTCCACAATATTAAGTGAACCTGTATATTCGTAGTTGTTAGAGTCAAATGCTTGTATCGAGTCATAATGATGTTTTGCAGGATTTTCCAAGAAGTAGGACCAAGTTTTTCCAAAAATTTTCCGGAAACTTAACATAAGAATTTCTGCATGTCACTTCTGACGGCGTCAGGAAGAAACTCCTGACTGCGTCAAGTGTAAAATTCTGGAAATCTTACAAGTTTTGTTTTTCTAACGAAGTCTTAAAGTTTTTGTTGAATCTTTAGTTTTATAATCTCCAGGAAATCTGCAAACATCATTCCACAAGCATTATATCTTACTTTGTTTTCTAGGATTTATTAGCATATATAGATTGCCGCCGATTTTACTCGAGGTTGTCTTGTCTGTTTTCTCAGGTTTTACAGGTTATGTATGACAAGAAGATGATTTATATTCTGGAAGTGAAGCTTTGATTGTTCGTTTTCTTGGAGGAAGATCTAACCTGGCTACCTTATAATCCATACCGAGAGAATCAGGGGAGTATTTGATTTCATTCGTTTTACTTATTTCACTTTTACATTCTTTACTTGAACATTGGGGACAATGTTCATCCTAAGTGTAAGGGGAGGGTAAAATGATGATACCTCATAGGAAACACTTTCGCATGAGTTTGTTTGTTTGATAGTAGATGTATAATAAAACTATGAGAAATACTTGTTAGTGTAATTTTAGCGCCAAATTTAAATTTTTTTACAACATTTAGGAGTGAAACTTTAGCCATAGCAAGCGTCTCATGGATAGGAGTCGTATGACTAACACAAAACCGTATCATTTAGAAAAAATTTCCACCCAAATATGTGAGGTTCGCCTTTAGATTTGATAGGAAAAGCATTTACTATTAGTGCTTATGAGTGTACCGGTAGCATTTAGATTCTAGAACTTGCGTTAGTGATGCATCCCGAGACCGCTAGTGAGACTACATTTGTGTAGTAGGATTTACTAGATGATAAGAGGCATTAGGATCACCCTTGTGTTAAACCCGTATCATAATTACTTGACCATTTAAGTCATATTACTTGGCTAGTTAAGTCAATTAATTTTTCCCACATCATTAGCGTTGTACTCATTTTTAGTACACGAAACCCCTAGTTCACCCCTCCGAGCCTATCTTTTCATTTCTAACTTTAAGCATCTTACTTAAAGGAAGAATTTGTTACACCCCACTTAAATGTACACCCGAATCGCCTTAGCCTTCTGTGTATGCACTCATCTTTAGTGCATTATTGTTACATGTTTAAACCCTTAGTTAATTATCTAATTGATTACATGGTTGCTAAGTCGAGTCATATCCTTGTACATATTGTTTTGGGACGATTGGGACTCATGGGTAAAGTACTTATGTTATGGAGTAATGGGGAAGAAAATCATTTATTACCCTCATATGTACGTTAATCTTAAAAGTACTCCAAGTGTTTTGATTATCTTAATTCGAGTCATTAGATTAGTTTATTGTAAAGTATGTAAAAATTCAAGTGTAAGGGGAATGTTCATTCCCTATGATGTATTATTTTGGATGGTAGGGTAAAAGTGTATGCCAAAAAAAAAAAAAAAAAAAAAAAAAAAAAAAAAATCGAAAAATCAAGAAAAAGAAAAAAAAAAAAAAAAGAGAAAAAACATACGGACTACCATCCCATTTCATTCTATGTTCATTTTATGTTTTTGTTATTTTTCATTAATTAGCTTTAGTCGAGTCTAGTCTTGGCTTAGCAACACCATATTGTACATGTAATTAACCAAGATTATTAACTCGCCACCAGTAAAGATGGTCTGTATCCAATAAAACCGTGTATTCCATATCCCTACACCTAACATTATAACCTTTTAAAAGACCTCTTTGATAGTTTATCCTAGGTGCTTACGCCATGTGGTGGAGGTTTGATCCTTTTCCAAGCCTATGGTAATCTATTTTGCTATGACAGGTAGTGAGAGATGTTTTCCATTTCATATTGTGATATATACTTTATTACACCCGAGAGATGTGAGTATCTAAACACTATTTGTGAGGTGCTAGTGTATGACCTCCGTGCTTGTCTTTGGTCTTTAGTGGAACGATTATTTGTTGTAATTACTTTTATATTAGTGTTAAATGACCCCTAACTTGTATTTTGACTAGAATAAAAGCGCATTTGCTTGAGGACAAGCAAATCTCAAGTGTAAGGGTATATGATGAGGCAAAAAATGAACCGTTTTTAGGGGGTCATTTAAGCCCGGAATCGAATTTATTTGATCAAATATTGCCCTAAATCGTCCTTTTCTGATTTTAGGTACTTTGGTAGTGAATTCTGGAAAAGAAAGTATTTTGGACGTTTTTGGAGCATAAAAGTGAAGAAAACGGCAAAGACTTAATTTTCCATGCTGAGAACAGTACCTGACGGCGTCAAAAAGGAAAGTGTGACGGCATCAGGAGCAAAATCCATGATGACCCAGTGAAAACCTGAAGGCGTCAGATGAAGGGCGTCAAGAGTTATTTTGGTGACGGCCTGAAGATGGATTACACGTGACGGCGTCAGACCCAGATCTAGGCAGTACGAGAACTTATTTGGCGGCGAGATGACGGTGTCAGACATTTAATCTTGACGCCGTCACCTGACAAAATCTATATATACTTTTCTATTTTTATTCATTAAAGGAGGAACTTGTGTGTAGAATACTAGGGTCGAACCTAATAAACCCTAGGTCATTTGTAACAGTATTTTCAAGGGTTTTCACCCCTTGAAACCTTTCATGTTCAATTAAGATAAGTCCTCTTTCAATTCATTCAATATGTCTATGTGTTGTTTGAATATATCTTATGCTTGTCTTGATTTCAACATGCTAGGCTAGATCTTTCATGTGTTTACTTAGATGTAATGAAACCTAGATGTTGATTATAGGTTGATTGCTTGTTTATAGTTGTAATGGATGAATGATTTCAATGTTAGGCTTAAGAAAACTGGCAGATCTCCATTGTGTAACTTGCTTGAACGTCTTAAGAAACATGAACCGATGTGTACTAGGTTTTTATGATTGTATTTAATGCATGAGCGAATTCTAGTGATCCCATGTTAGGAGCTTCTTAGCCGGCTCGACATAGGAGTGAAGTAGGAGCTTATAAGATTGGGGAAGTAAGTACGCCACCCCATGAATGGTATTAAGGAATGCAATCCGTCATCCACGCAACTGTAACAAGTAATTAACCTGTAAAAGATATCTAGGGAGTAGTGAAATCTAAGTAAACACAATTCTTGCATATATTGCTCACACCTTTAGTTTAATTTAGTTTATTTTCATTTTTGTTATTTTATTTTAATTGTATCTTATTTATTGGGTTAGTTGACTAGCAACTAATTCCGCCCACTCTTCCAAAAACCGAGATTTTACTTGCTTTTCATAAAACATAGAAATACAAAAAGAATCATCCCTCATCTCTAGACCTAGTCTTTAGGTTTTCTAATCCTAGCGACACTATTCCCAAGTTGAACAATCAATCCCCCGGTACTTGTCACTATACTATACTACAACGATCAGGTACACTGCCTGGTGGGGGTTGTAAGCTTCTCGAGATCCCTCGAGAGGTAAAGCCTGGTGCAATTCCCACGCATCACTTATCTGTTGTGCTCTACTATCTGATCATATTTTGATATCTTGCTCTTCTACTACTAAGGTGTGATTCATAGCCCCACTTTTACTTTTAAATTGCAAACCTATGGGGGAGATACTTACTTTTTATGAATACAATTGTTTAAATGTATACTTTCCTGATTATGATGCTTATGCTAAGTGCCGTTATTTCCACCAGAAAGTCCCTTTATCATGAACCATTAATCACTCGCAAGTGAGCACGAATATAGTGTATAGGCCTATAGGACTGACGCACCCCACTTTATTGACCGGATAGGCAACACGTGTGTGCTATTCCAATTACCTAGGTAGACGGCAAACTACCTACTTGAGGGCAAAGTTTGAGATATTATTATTTATTACTTCAATGTTATTGATGTCGGTTAACGTTTTGCGTGTCATGAGCTTAGAAAATTATACGACGCTTACCCGATATTTGTATTTGTTAGTAATATCATCCAGATTTTTATAAATCTTGTGTTCAACTATTTATTTTTAAACCTATGAATTTCACTCAACCTTTGTGTTGACTTTTTAGCATGTTTATCTCAGGTATCTGAAGTGTTGCTTTTCTGGATTCGGAGTGACGTGAAGACTATTGATGGCTATCTATTTTCTTTTTCCTTAATAATTACGATTCGAAAAACCTTTAAACTATTTATGTTTTTTTGAGTGCTTTGCACTATTGGGAACCTTTTGACTATGGTATTTTGCAATAATTTGAATGGTATGTATTTTAAACGACTCGCTTGAGTTCGTTTCTATGGTTGTGGTCATCTTGTTTTGAAGTAACCCCAAACTTTATTCCCGCTACAAATTAACTTTATTTTCTGCTGCAAAACTATATTTTATTCCGCTGCAAAACCTATATTTTTCCCGGGGTGTTACTGTGCAACAAGGCTTACTATAGACAGAAAATGCTTTTAGCTAAGATAGAAGAGAAAGGTCAAGCTCTCACTGCTGATGAAAATGACTTCATGGTTGACACGGATGAAGAAGGCGAGGTATTAGAAACAAACATGATGTTTATGGCTTCTTTGGAGCAGGTGGATGTTTATGAAGCTCAAGAGGATGACTCAAATACAAGCTATGACATTGATGTTGATGAAGATGACTCATCTAACAAGGTACACTCATCAAATATTTGTGAAATTACAAAACTTGATGAATTAATTCACGGAAACATTCTAACAAGTAGAAAGTTAAATGAACTTAACACATGTAGCTTACCATCTACAAGTGGTAATTTTCAATTATCTACTACTAGTAAAGAATGCATTCATGAATCAACAAATCAAGATCAAAATGAAATGCTTCATAACTATGCCACTATTCAGTCTCAAATTCAAAATTATTCTAACTTGATAAAACAAGAACAAGATAATGTGCTTCCTCGGAAAAGAAAATCAAGGACATGTTACATGATGAACAGTCTGAACGACCATTAGTGCTTAAACGTTAAATTCTTGAGTTACAAAATGAGATTTTTCAATTAAAAAGAATATTTTGACTTTTGATAACATTAAAAAGAATTATGAAACGAAGTTTCAAAACTTAATGAAGAAAAAATAAATTGTATTCAACGATTAACAAAAGTTGAAACTAAACTTCACACTACCGATCAGGCTATTCAAACTATACACATGTTAATGCCCAAACCAGATTCAATTGTGGATCTAAAACTGGGTCTTGGTTGTCCTAAACCATCTTATCTTGATATGGTTAAGCTTATTGCACCTAGTTTGTATAATGCTGATTACATGAGACGTGATACCTTCAAAGATTACCTGTTTGTCCCTAATGATATCTCTAAAGAGGAAATTAAAAAACATTTAAAAGTTAAACAAAAGGAAAACATTCTTTCACGAAAACCAACAAATGTGGAAAATCATGTGAAAAATATTTTTGAAAGTCCATATGATCCATAAAAATAAGAGAGTTTGACGAGAAAAAGTTTTTGTAATCTCAAACATCAAATAAATTGTACGTTGGCTGTCATTCATGGAAAGTAAGAATCTAAAATGGCTGAACTTTTGAAATACAATTCTTATCAAATGGAAATCTTAAGTGAAGTCAAAAAGCTTTTAAAAACTTTTATCGAGCCTTCCATGCTTAGAGTTAACAATACATTTATTGCTTTTGAAAAGGATTTAACTTTTGAAATGGAAACAGATTTAACTTATGTCATATCTATTGAAGATGATTATGACTTTCTCAGCTAAAACTCAGACATTCAAAAAGAATATTTCGTAAATCAACTTGAATCATTCAAATCACAATCCTCAGTGACTAAGGACAAAATTGAAGAATCTGAAAAGGCACAAACATTTTTGGAAGTTGAAAACCTTTTACTCAAAGAGATTTTAAAAGAATGTTTGAAAAAGAACGTTGAGTTGAATGAGCAATTATCTTGTCGTACTGCCAGATTTGAAAATTTGTGCTAAACTTGAAAAACAATCTTTGACGTTTAAAGCAAACTGGCAGCAAAAAATTGAACAAAACAAATACGACAAGCTTTTTTATGAAAGTTCTTTGAAATTAATCTTAAAAGAGAATGAAGAACTCAAATCTAAAGTGTTTGATTTGATGAAAACCAAGAATAATGAGTTTGTGAGACAAGCCAATTGGACAATCAATATCTTGAAAATCTTTCAAAATAACCACTTCTATGGCTAACAAAAGGCACAAAACTCATATTCTTGAGCCAAAACAAAAAGAGGTTTGATCTAATCCTAATGTAATCGCTTCCAGAATGTATAAAATTGGATCTACTTCTGTTAGAGAACCATATGATTCAAATGATATGATTCATAATCCAGAATTAGCAATAGCTAGGAAACAAGCGTTACTTAGTCAGGATATACCTCTAGATGCACCAACGTGTTCTTTGACTCCTTCCCCTATAGAGAAAAAATCTAAAGACTCTAAGAAACAAATGAATAAGAAACCTAAGAAACAGAAACTAGAACACCAAGATCAAGCTACACAATCTCCTAATGCATATTTGCTTTTTGATCCAGGTTTAGACACTACTTGTAGCAAGGAGAGACCATCTAAGATCAGTGCTTTGAATACTAGTGCCTCTCAGACTTCCACTACAGTCGTAGAAAAATCTAGAACTTTTAAAGCTTTCAATAAAAATGCTCTAAGCAAAAAGGATGATTGTAATGACTTAAATTTGCATGGATTTGCTGCTTCTAAAAAAAAGTATGCTTGTTTTTGGATTTTGTTCCTTATAATTCTGTTTCTGCAAATTGTGTGCATGATAATTTGAATTGTGATAATGTGAATGCCAAAACTACTAGGAAAGCACCTACAAATCCAAGAACACATAAGCAAAAAGAAAATGGATGTGGATCCCAACGGGTAGAATCTTTGAGTACCATGAATTATTCCCTAGATCCTGCCTTAGGTGGAAACCCACTGGAAGAGTGTTCAAAACCGTAGGTTATAAATGGAAACAAGTTTAGAAGAAACGCGAACCTAGCTAGTACCACTATATTAGAAAAAATCAACCAACTAGGTCTGCAATCTATTCTATCTAACTACGTGAAACCACTTTATCAATGGGTTCCAAATTTTATATTTCTTGCTTTGATGTGCAGCTTGTCCAAGTGTGCATCTGGTACCTCGATTCGGGGTACACCCAACATATGACAGGGAACAATGCACTACTCAAGAATTTTGTGGCTAAAATTTTGGGTATAGTGCATTTTGGGAATGATCACATTGCTAAAATCACCGGCTATGGGAATCTCATGCATGTTAAAGTTACAATTCAATGATTCTATTTTGTCAAAGGGCTAGGTCATAATTTCTTTAGCATTGGCCAATTTTGTGATAGAGGTTTAGAGGTAGCATTGGAAAACACTCGTGTATTGTATGTATTCTTGAAGGCGTTGATATTCTCAAAGGCTCCATGGATTCGAATCTATACCAAATTGCTCTAAAAGAAATCACCTCACCAAAACAAATCTGTTTGCTTGCAAAATCATCATCATCACAAGCCTGGCCATGGCATCGTCGATTTTCTCATCTGAATTTTTGGACTTTAAACGACCTTTCTTACAACAACCTAGTCAAAGGATTGCCAAAATTTTCACTCAAGAAAGATCATCTTTGCTCTGTATATGAATTGGGAAAAATAACTCGTGTAACACTCAAATCCAAACCCAAAAATAGTTCCGTTGCACCTTTGAATTTATTGCATATGGATTTGTGTGGTCCAATGCGCGTCATCAATAGAAATGGGGAAGAAACATATATTGGTTATTGTGGATGACTACTCACGTTACACTTGGCTTCATTTTCTTGCCTCAAAAGCTGAAACACCTGATGTAATCATCAATTTCATTAAACATGTACAAGTTGGTCTACAAGCAACAGTCCGAATTATGCGTACTGATAATGGAACGTAGTTTACGAATGATAAGGATTTATTTGGTACATTTTTTAGGGGACATTTAAGCCCAAAATCGTATTAATATGATTAAATATTGCCTCAAATTGTTTCTTTTTGCATTTTAGGTACTTGAGACGTAAAATCTAGAAATCGGCACTTTTAGGGCGTATTTTGATGAAAAAGTGAAGAAAATGACGAAGTCGCAAAATTCTGTAAGACGTGGATATCTGACGGTGTCACACGCTACAACGTGACATCGTCACTTATTGCTAAAGCTGGATTTTTGGTTCAAGATTAACAAGAGACACCTCAGATGAATTCTGAAGACTTATAACATGATGGCGTCAGGTGTTAAATAAAGATGAGAGTCGCGTATTAAGCTAACAAGAGATGGCCTAGACACTCAATAGAGGACGGTGTCAGACATGAAGTGACGGCGTCAGAGTTTACAAGGTGACGTCGTCATAACAGCGACTTGAACAAGAAGAAACCTCAATCACAGCGAGCTGACAGTTTCAGAACACATAAGCTGACGCCATCGGAGTTGTAAATCTATATATACTTTCGTATGTTTTTCATTATTCGTGTAACATCTTAGGCTAGGGTTTTGTGAACGAAGTTGGTAGTTTTTTAAGGGTTCTAGAGCCCCCAAAACTCATGTTTTATTGAAGATAAGTTATTCATTTAATCATTCAATATGTCTATGTGTTATTTGATTACTTGTTTATCTTCTCTTCTCTTTAACATTCTAGCTTAGATTCGTTTTTGTTTGCTTAGATCTAATGAAGCCTAGTTGTTGAATATTGATTTGTCGTCTCATGTTTAATTGATTGCTTCGCGTTAGGCTAAGAAAACTGGCTAACCTCTTATATGTAACTAGCTTAAACGTCTTAGAAATGCAACCGTAGAGTGCACTATTGGTTTTTCTTGTTGTATTTATTGCATGAATTGCGGCTTGTAGATCCTAGAAAACTTAATAGACTTTAAGGTTTTTAGGGGAGAATTAGATTCATAGAGTTGGGGACTTCGGCACCTCCCCACGACCGATATTAAGGAATACAACACTTTAATTAAAACAAGGACGTGACAATTCGACATATCAGTAGGAGATAACTAGGGAGTAATTTAATCTAAGTGAACACGCTTTTCCCTATCATAAGAGGTCACCCATTGTATTTTTTTTTTTCTTATTAATTAGTTTAAATTAAGTTTTATATTAGTCTTTGGGTTAGTTGACTAGCAACTAATTCTGCCCACTCTCTTAAAACCCAAGATTTTTAATTTCTTTCATAAAATTTAAAAACACAAAAAGAATCATCCCTCACCTCTAAACCTATCTTGTCATACATCTTAATCTAACAACACTATTCTCCTAGAGAACGATCAATCTCTCGGACTTACCTATACTACACTACGTCGATTAGGTACACTGCCTAGAGGATTGTAAAACTTCTTTTCGAGATCTTGCAAATCTCGCATCAATGAGTCAGACTCCATAGAGCTTCTTCGATTCACTTGGCATTACTCATCAGAGATCTGTAGCTTACACTCCTTAACATAATGGTGTAGTCAAACGACAAAACTATACCCTAGTAGAAGCTTTCAGAACAATGCTCACCTCCACAAATTTTCCACTAAACCTATGGACTGAAGCCCTATCAACCGCATGTTTAACTCAAAATCGATCAATCATAGACAAAAGATTAAGAAAACCTCCATATCACATCCTTCACAAACGCAAACCCTATGTCAAATACTTACGCACATTCGGTTGCCATTGCTATCCTCTTAATAATCGTGATGATCTTGGAAAACTAAAAGAAAAAGGGGATATAGGCACATTTCTTGGTTATTCTACACAATCAAGTGCGTATCGTATTTACAATCGAAGAACAAAGTTGATACAATAGATAATCCATGTTCATTTCGACGAAGTAATAGAAATGGCTTCTGATCATGTCAGATTAGAACCCGCAACTAATCATGCTTCTGATCAACAAAGTTCATAACCCGTGCCAAAAACCAAGATTTCTTAACAATGCAGTTCAGGACTCGGACAAAAACCAAAATCATCAACACCAAAACCAAAACATATTCAAAAGAAAGAGTTAGATGGTCTATTTGAAAATTTCTACGATGAATCTTGTAGAGGAAATAGGATGAAGATGTCAACAATTTTCATTGCAACTCCGATAATCGAAGTCCCATATCCGGTTCATCAACAACTACATATGAAGATGTTGATCCCGTACAAGATACCCTTCCAATTATCTCCATTCAACAAGAACTTTCACAAAATAATATCACTGCAACCTCCAATCCAAATGTTGATGATCAAATAATTACAAATGCATGGTGAATCATGAGATGAATGTGATGATGAATTAGGTGATCAGGGTCTTACGTGAGATGGTGGTGAAGGTGGTGATGACAGTGGAGATTGAGCTGAGTAGTGACATGGTGGTGATGTAGGTGGCCACACAAAAATATGTGTTGTGCCACGGTGTACGAGTCTAGGAGTCTGAGCACGGGCTAATGCCTGATGAAGAGTAACCTGTCGTGAAGAACTAGGGCGACTAGTGAATGATGATGAAGATGGCTGAGTAATGAGTGGAATGGATGAATTATGTGGAACTGGTGATGAAGCTAAGGCTGAATGTTGGACAATCTCATAGGGATCGTCCTGAGCTGGAGTCTTCAGAGATCGTGCTGGGCGGGATCAAGACATAAGAATCTCGTCAGATACATCGAATACTAGTGAAGGCATGGTCTGTAACAATGGTAATGGGTAGGTATAATTGCACTAAATAATCAAACACGTATTGAAAAACCATATTAAAACATTTCCCAAAATCCAAAATATCATAAACTTTCCCAATATAGTAATAATAGATACCGCATTATTCCAAATATATTTCCCAACACCATTATCGCCAAAAATATCATAATGGATTGCCCAAACTATTTCAATCTCATCCTATCAAGTCATCAACTTAATCTTATCACATAAGAGGCTTTGGCTTGGCAGGCATGTATCGGTCATGGGATCAATTTTTTTTTTGAAAAATAATTATAGTCCAGGTTTTTGATAAGTACCCTGTTCTCTATAACTTAAGCTCTAATACCAATATGTAACACCCCCAAAATTTGGTTCAGCGGAAGACGAAACAAGCATTGGGGTGCTACAGGATTGGTACATAACACAAGCATAAGACAATGGAAATACATCATCCGTCTTAATTAAAACATTTCAAAAGCAAACATTCAAAATTTACATTTATCCCAAAAGTACGAAAGTAAGCCCAAAATCAAACATAAAAGTAGGTCCCAAATAGGTTATCAGAGTCTAAATTGATCCATAAACTTTTCCACTTGCCAAGCCTCCAACACATATATTCAATAGTAGATTCATCAATTACCTGAGAAAACATGTTAAAAGGGTCAGCTAACGCTGGTGAGTTCATAGGTTTAATCAAAAGGCATAATCATTGGACCAAATCACATATAAATTTGCTATGCTGGTCTAAGTCACAAAACCAATATATCATCCTCATACAAAAAGTGTGCCAAACCAAATAATATAACCACTCATAAATGCGCAACATAGAATTAACAACTTGCACAGTTGCCGCACATACAAAAATAACCCCACACAATTGCAACTCATATATCAATAGTCTTGCACAGATGCAACTCATATAACAAGTAATCCTAGACAGATGTAGCTCATATAACAAGTAACCTTAACCAGGTAGCATAGCAATCATAGCAAAGTCCTAAAATCACATTTGGTCCATTCAAAATAGTTTTGCACGTTTTCTCAACCCAAATTTTGATAAAACATCATTAAGATTAAAAGTGTGGCTATGAAACTCACCTCAGTCAAGCAATGCACAAACACAACAAGTCAAGAGTAGTATAGCACAAGGGCAACTAGAACGTCACAGCACAACAGACTAGGCACAACCTAATAATATAAAGACTCGTCTTAATGTATATCCCATAAAAATAGCTAAATGTGCAAAAGTCTCCAATGGTTAACCATTTCCATTCCCCAAAAATAAACCAATTCCATTTCTAAATTAATCTCGTTTTATCCTTTTTCTAGAGTTTGATATCATCATTTGTGTAACGGTAGAAAGACACGAACTCAAGTGTACACACACCAGAAGAACTACAATAATATAGTCGCCGCGGAGAATATGATGAGAAGTCAGGAAAAGATGACAGAGAGGAGTCAAAAGATATCAATAATATCTAAAAATGTTATTTCTATTTTTCAACATCTCTACGTTTTGATGATAACAAAATATAAAAACACGTTACGTTAAAATTGACGTAAACAAGTTTTTAGTCGAAATATCTCGTTTCTATGTAAACCACTCTAGGTAAGAACAAACAAATTTACAACTTGACAAATGATCAAAGAATTGAATTTTTGTTATAAAGTTCACATTTTTAATGTGACAAAACATTTTTCAAAAATACATTTTACAAATTATTTTTGAATTAAAAAGAAATGCTTTAATTTGGAAAATAAGTTTGAGATATCCAACAACAATTTTTCCCCCCAAAACTGATCCAAACTTCCCCAAATAAACCTTCACCACAAAAAACAAAAATTGGAGCATCTTTGTCTAGCACGGTACCACTAATTTACATGGTACCGTTGAATTTAGTCGTACCGTGATATATTTAGTGGTACTGTCCCTCTGTAATGGGCAAATTTTTTCAGCTTATAAATACCCAGTTTTTGGACATCCTTTTCACACAAAACCTTCTGAGTTCAATTCCTCTATCACATATACATTTCTTTGATCATTTAGATAGTTTTCTTTTGTTTAAGAGATATCCTTTCATCCAACCAAGTGATTATCTTCATTCCTCTACTAGTGCAAGAGAAGAACACAAAGTATCAAGAAGATACAAGGTGTTGTAGTGTTAGTGTAGTGCTCTCGTAACACTTGTTATGTACTTGTTGTATCTATGCGTACATCAAGTTGTCCATATTTTTTTTAGCTTTTGTGTGTGGATCATTAGGATCTTGTTGAAATCTTTGAGATCTCTTGTAGCTTGCGTGATAATGTGTTGATCATGTGGATCAAGAGTAGATCATGAGGATTTAGTAGATTGTGTAATTAGCAAGGATCGCGTAGATCGTGAGTGAGATTGGTACTAGATAGATTAGTACTCGACATTTAGCTTAGTTTCAGAAAACGAGATAAGCGACATTTTACGGTTTTCTCCGCCTGAAGGAATTGTTTTGACATAGTGCTTATAAATCTCGAGTTGGGTACTTGATAACGCTCAAAGTTAACATGTTTTTAGTCGCGTTATTGTTTGTTTTACGCATGGAAATTGGTCATATTTGTATATATTTATTACTTAATCGTGGAAAAGTGTTTATGCATGCAAATATATCCAAAAGCAAGTAAAAATGATTAAAAGATGAAGAAATGAAGTGATCATGCACATTTGGAGAGTTTCAAGAAGATCAAGAAAGAAAGAAACGACGCATGGACAAAAGGATTTGATAAAGACAAGTCTTCTACACATACTTATCAAGGAAATATCAAGTTCTAATGAATAAAGTCATGCCACGAAGAAAGACAATGCATGCAACGTAAAACGACAAAGAAATGACAAAAGAATAATTTCCAGACAGTGTCCAACCGATCGGATGCAACCCGCATCCGATTCGGTTGGAGTGTTCTCAAGGAGTGCCATCCGATCGGATGGAGAGAAACCGATCGGATGGAGGTGACTGCTGTTACAAGTCTTGCATTTATGGACGAATTTACTCCCCATAATCATTTGTGGCTGATCATTTCTGCTTAAATAACTCAAGAGGGACGTTTTTACTTGAAGGATAAGTGTTATTATGCTATATAATGACTACTTAAGGTCTAGATTACATGTACCATCAAATATCTAACTAAGTGTTACACCAAATATTGTTAGTTCATCTTATATTGCCTGAAAGTTTACTAAGTGTTGTGAAAAACGTCCAGAAAGTTTTGAGTTCGAGTCTCAAGCCTTGGTTCGAGTTTGGAGTTGTTTACTTACGTTAGTGAACAATTGGAGGAGTGTGGTTGCTATAGTTCCACAAGTTTATTCATTGTAATTCTCAAGCTAGGTACACCTTGATACTTATAATGAACAATTGTTACTTTGAGTTTAATGAAACTTTCTTATTTACTTGTGTTTTAATATGATTGTTATGGAGTAATTTTTGATATACTTGTGTGTATGATGTGATTGGTTACGGAGTATTCTTTTATGAAAAAGGTGATGCATGAAAACATATCTATTTTATGAGTTTGTTGAAGTAACATCTAATCTTGCTTAATTTGTTGGTAAAAACAATCTTTGGAAAAATAGGTCCGAAAGGAGTTTCAACTTGTTTTTATTCCAAAACATTAGTGCACGAATTAGTATGTAATATGATGCTTGACACCCATCTTATTTACTTGTTAAAATGGATTTGAGAAGATTTCATCACGAAAAAGGACCGAAAGGATTCGTAGGAATTCATAAGAAAAGAATTGATTTTCAAAACAACCATGTGATTATAGGATTGTCATACTCATTTGATATGTCCGAAAGGAGTCATTTAGGTGATAGAATTCTTAGTGGTGGTTTAAACATGACATACATCATAGATTGTATAACTACTCATTTTTAGTTGCGCATCATAACAAGTTTTACACCAAACTTTATACTTAAATTGTCATGATACTCCTAATTACCAATCAAGGAATTATACACAAGTATATGCTTAGTTCTTATTGAGTTTCTTTTAAATTGATATTTACATAAATTTGGATTGACAACCCTTATTTAATAAACGTTTTTCTTATTACTAAAACTATCAAATCCCTTGGGACAACCTCGACTTACCCACCTTCACTACATCGGACGAGTATACTTGCTCGTATGTGCTAAATAAATAATCGGATAAATCGTGTTTATAAATTTTAAAACTTGCACTAATAAAACGCACATCAAGTTTTTGGCCCCGTTACGGGGGATTTGATTAATTTCTTAGTTTTTAGTAATAAAATTGTTTGTAATTTGTGACTTTACAAGTTTTTAGAGTAAAAAAAAAAAAAAAAAAAAAAAAAAAAAAAAAAAAAAAAAAAAAAAATTGGTTTTAGCCAACTGATTCGGATGAATATCCATCCGATCGGTTGGTGGTCACGGTAAAATTTTAGGATTCTTGTTTGTTCATTTAATTTTTAGTTTTCTGTTTTTAGTTAATTAATTTTAATGAATAGATGATTAATATTAGTAATTATTAGTTTTAAGATGTCATTATGATTAGTTATTAATGTTTTGATTAATCTCAAATAGAGTTAATGCTTTTTTATAATGTTTAAAATACAGTTAGTCATAGTTAATTAGACATTCAATGGTTGCTTTTAAAGTTTTCAAGTCTTTAGTCTTTTTATAAAAAATAAAAAATAAAAAATAAATAGTTTCAGAAGCTCCAATCGAATCGGTTGCGAGTTCCAACCGATCGGTTGGAGGTGGGTAAATTGTTCCATCCGATCGGATGGATGTCCATCCGAACGGATGGAAGCCACGGTAAAAATTTTAACATTTTTATTTTCTAGTTTATTTTCAATTTTAAGTGTTTTAGTTTGTTAATTTACTTATTTTTATTTCATATTAAGAGTTATTTGCTTACAACTAACCCTCATGCTAATGATTTGGATGTTTTTGTTGATGGTTATATTATAGTTAGTAATTGCTTAAGTTGAAATGGAGAGTTTAAGTCAGATTTCGACGTACTTGAAAGATTTGGAGGATATGTTCAAGGATTCCGGTGATTCCTTGGAAAAGTTGGAAAGCATATTGGAAAAGGCTAAGTTAGATTTAGAAGGAGAAGAGGTTGTTGGTGACAATGTGTCTTACTTGCCACATGAAATGTGTTACCCAAAGAAGGAGAAGGAAAGGAAGGTTGTTGTTTTCACAAGAGCACCACTTAAGGAATTCGATGCTCCACACATGAGGTATTCTACACCTTGTGCGATGGAAGGTGTTAAAGCATGGGATGCGGAGTTGAACATGGAATATGGAGACAATTACATTTCGGAAGAAGTACTTGACAAGCTTGGTTTTGTTAGGCTTGACTATGGAGATTATGGAAGGAAGAAAGTGAAAGGAGTTAGAGTGAACATTCATGGTCACATTTTCAAATTTGATTTTGTGGTTGTAGAATATACTAATGCCGATGAACCGGAGGTTATCTTTGGTAGAGATTTTCTTGTGACTACCAAGTGTACATTGGATTTTGCACTTGGGGAGTTACGAATTAACATAAGTGATTTGGAAGAAGGAAAATGTGTGAATGAAATGCTTGTTGATGTTTGTAAAGGCATGGAAAAGATAAAGGAAGGAAGGGATGAAATTTGTAAGATGGGCAAGGCTAACAGAAACAAAACACCATTGAACAAATTAACCCAACCCTCCACCCAAAAAGAAAAAGAAAACAAATCATCATCATCATCATCCAAAACTCCACCAAATTCACCAAAAAGTAGCAAACCCTTAACCAAAGAGCAAAAACAAGCTATCTTGGAGAATCTTGAAGCAAAAATTAGTGAATTGATGGAAAACAAACCGGTCATTGAAGTGTTAAGAAACTACATGGATTATAGGAAGAAATTAGATGGGGTTATGTTAGCAAAGTCGAAGTTGGAAGATAATAGTTTTGATGAAGTAGAGGAGAGAAGGATAATTGAGAATGGGCTCCCAAAGAAAATGAATGATCCCGAAAATTTTGTTTTGCCGGTTAAAATTAATGGGACAACTCCTTTATATGCATTAGCCGATATGGGCTCGAGTGTGAGTATTATGCCTTACCCATTGTATCAAAAGTTAGGATTAAGAGACCCTAAACCTAACAATTTTAAACTCACTATGGCGGATAATTCTAAGGGGAAAGCAATGGGGGAGGTAAGGAATGTTAGAGTTCAAATTGGTTACCAAGCGTTCTTGGCGGATTTTCTTGTGTTGGATTTTGCGGTTGATAAGGAACTACCTTTGTTGTTAGGTAGACCATTCTTAAGAACATGTGGAGCGATAATAGATATAGGAAGAGGTACCATGACAATTGACGATGGAATTCTTAAGAACACTTACTATCCAAAGCCTAGAATGGGTAGTAATGGGGATAGGTTTGAAGATTATTCATGGGAAAGAGCTTTTAGTATACGTGAGGATGTCTACAAGGAATGGTGTTTGGAGTTCTTTTCTACATTTTACTTTGATAGGAAGGTGAATGATGTTCTTGGGGATGTTTGTATTTGGTTTAGATTGTGTGGGCTCGAACATGCTTTCTCTTTGCCAAATTTTGCAGTTGCCCTAGGTTTGTATGAGGAAAGTGAGGTTAATCATAGGTTGTTTGGACCACATTTTGTGAGCTTGGCTAGAGATCATGATCAATACACGGGTGTTGATGCTTATTGGAATAGAATTGGTGATCCAACATGTCTTAGGAGGAATTCTTCTAGGATTAGGAATCCGTTGATGAAGGTGTTACAAAAGTTGATTTCTTGGGGATTGTTGCATAGGAGCGGTAGTCAAGACAAATGTAGTCAACCGGACCTATGGGTGATGAAGTTATTGGAGGAAGATAATAATGGGAATGCGGCATGGATTATTGCTGAATATCTTTCTAAGAGAGCACTGGGAATTAAGAAACAAACTAATGTTTGTGGAGGTCATTATGTGACCGTTTTGGCTAAGAATCTTGGGTACTATAATGAGAATGAGTTGAGGAAGTGTCGAGTGAGGATGGAGAGTGAGATATGGGATGCTTTTAGTTTTGGAAAAGCATTGGATAGGAATAATATGACTTTGGGACCTTGGACCGAACCAAGTGTGGGGGCGCAATCAGGAGCTTATACGGAGGCACCATCACAACCTCAAATGGGAAGTTTTCCGGGGAATACTCAAAGTGGTTTTGATTCAGGATGGGGTGATTGGAACCGAGAGTTGAATGCTATTGAGTGTAGGGAAGTTTGGAAAGATTCAATGATGATGAGGAATAATCACAACTTTAAGTATTCCATGCCAATGATCCAATACTTGGCACAAGATGCCAATTATGAGGTACCTCCCTACAACCCACCAAATGTTCCACCATACCCGTTACCATATTCTCCATATCCTGGACCATACCCCTACCCTTATCCTGGTTATTCACCATTTCCCGAGCCATACCCTCCATACGGTAGACTTCCCCAGTATGGTAGTTCAGGTGTCAATGTGGGTGGATCAAGTTTTAATCCTAGAGGATCGAGTTATGATGTTGGAGGTTCGTTGATGCGTGGGAATTGCACCAGGCTTTACCTCTCAAGGGATCTTGAGAAGGTTACAACCCCCACCAGGCAGTGTACCTGATCGTTGTAGTATAGTATAGTGACAAGTACCGGGGGATTGATCGTTCAGCTAGGAATAGTGTCGTTAGGATTGAAATTAATCTAACTAGGTCTAAAGGTGAAGGATGATTCTTTTTATGTTTTTATATTTTATGAAAAGCAAGTAAAAATCTCGGGTATTGGGAGAGTGGGCGGAATTAGTTGCTAATCAACTAACCTAAATGCTACTAATTAAACTAATAAACAAGAAAATAAACTAAGGTTCTACAAGATAAGTGAAGCATGTCTACCTATGATATGTTACTCCTTGCTAGCTATCCAATTCTACCTATTGAATTGTTACACCTTGTTTTAATTGATGGGTTGTATTCCTTAATACCATTCATGGGGTGGCGTACTTACTTCCCCAATCCTATAAGCTCCTACTTCACTCCTATGTCGAGCCGGCTAAGAAGCTCCTAACATGGGATCACTAGAATTCGCTAATGCATTAAATACAACCATAAAAACCTAGTACACATCGGTTCATGTTTCTTAAGACGTTCAAGCATGTTACCCTATGGAAGTCTGCCAGTTTTCTTAAGCCTAACATTGATGAGACATTCAATCAAAACAAGAATCAATAGGAAACAAGAATTATAAACTAAACCAACTAAATCTATTGAAGTTGTCACGCCTTAATTGATGGAGATAGACACACACATCAACAAGCCCCTCATTGATGGAGATAGACACAAACATCAACAAGAAATCAATGAGATCTAATCAATTATACACAAGTTTCACACAATCATAAGTAGACACAAGGTGAATTAGCAAAACATAATCAAAGAAGGACAATCAACAATAATAATGAAAGACATAATTGAGATAGAATCATCAAACCAATACATGATGTTTATGGAGTGATTGAAACCCTCTAAGTTGCTGGAAAAACACCCACCTAAACCCAGGAATCGACCTTAGGGTTTAGGGCTTACAAAAAGTGAAGTTATGATGTTAAATTCAATTCGGGGCTTAAATGACCCCCTAAAAGTGGTTCATTTTTCGCCTCATCATTCGTCATCAAGAGTTGGAAAGAAGAAGCGACGAGTGGTGGATGAAGACGATGATAAGGATGAAGATGAGAGCGAGGACGAGTTTGTTAATCCCAACAAGGATTATTGATGATGACGAGTGATCGGTATATGGTTTATGGTTTGTGTTAAAAACAATTATGTGTCGAATTATTCCTATTTCCACTACCTTTAACTATTTCTTTTAGGATTTATAACGTAACTTAATTTTCTACTTATTTCATTTAGATATTTTTGTTTGTGTTTGTTTGGTTGTTTCGTATATTTTGCAGTTTTCTTGCAGGGGTTTTGTTACGGAAGCATATAGTTGATCAACGTTTGGAGTCGATAAACTCATTTGCTTATTATAATCAAATATGCATATTGCGTATTTAACTCCGGTATTTTCTAAATTTTTCCATTTCCTTTACTTTCAAGTCATTTTTTTTATTACATTGAGGACAATGCAAAACTTAAGTGTGGGGGAGGGAAGAAAATAGAAAAATTGCATAATTTTAATTTTTAATTTTTTTAATTTTTCGTTTTTTTTTAGAGTCGTGAACTTTAGTAACTAGAAGTAGTTTGCCCTTCATATTTTAGTTAAAATAAGGTTGATTCAATGGTAAATAATAATGATATTTTTTGAGAATAAATTATGTTTAAAGAGCAATTCGTTTCGGAATTGATAAAATTTGCTAGCACAATTTTATACCCTTATTATTATAAATAGTGAGGATTAGTTTTTTTTATGTGAATAGTGTTTCTCATGCTATTTATATATTTCATTATGAGTATGCCGGTGGTTGTGTTAATTCTAGAACTTGTACTTGTTATGCATTACGGTTAAATCATTTTCGAATGATAAGGATATATTCATATGATAAGAGGCAAACTTAGGATATAAAACCAAATGGCCATCCGTTTACAAAACAAATTTTTCCTAACCACATCGGTTAGTTATCCTCGTATTTGGAACCCATTTGTTAGCGTTTATCTTTAGCGCTAGATACCCCTAGTTAAACCCTTTGAGCCATCCTTTTCATTTTATTAAATCCAGAAAAATACAAAAATATTTTACACTTTAAACCTTAGCCTAACCCTTGTCAAAGTCTAAACGGTGGGTTGCTAGTTGTTTGGTATGTTGGATTGTTTTTTATGTTTATAAGTTAGACACACTTTGTTATTTGTGTGTGTCATTCCGACAAAGATGAAGGTGCGCAACTTCTTATTTGTATTTTTGTGGTAATGTTTATGTGAAGTGTGGGGGAGATGTATTTAAAAAAAATAATAATAAAAAAATAAAAAATAAAAATCATCGCAACTATAAGGTGACAATTATAGCAAATGTGCTATATTATTATGAATAAAGAAAGTTATGTGATATGTTGTTAGCCAATGTGCTAAGTATGAAGAATATTTTTATGGTGAATTGATGTATCGACATGTGAAAGTTCGAAGAGGAGAAAGATTGTAACTATTATCATTTATGGGATTTGTGGTTTGTTCGTGATTAGCAACAATGGGACTTAGACTTTGATTTTATTTTTCTTTAAAACCAATTTCATAAATATTCCCATGCCTTATCCTTACCTTTTTGACTTAGTGTAATTATTAAATAAGATATTTGCACGAAGGTTTTATTTACCCTTAGCCTAAACGTTACAACCCGAATAAAAGACCTCTTTGATGAATTATTTCATTGTTTTGATACTTGTACAAGCCTATGGTAAGAAACATAAATCATGACGGAGCAATGAGTGATCTATTAATCATGACACATATTGAGTGATGAGTGAATTTCAAATTATCTTCGTAAGGTGCGTAGAATTATTATCAAGCTCTTTATTTACTTGTTTGAGTTCAAATAAGATATTTGCACTATTGCCATTGAAATCAATTTTCTTTTGATTAAGACTTGCTCGAGGGCGAGCAGAGCTCAAGTGTGGGGGATTTGATAACGCTCAAAATTAACATATTTTTAGTCGCGTTATTGTTTGTTTTACGCATGGAAATTGGTCATATTTGTATATATTTGTTACTTAATCGTGGAAAAGTGTTTATGCATAAAAATATAGCCAAAAGCAGGTAAAAATGATTAAAAGATGAAGAAATGAAGTGATCATGCACATTTGGAGAGTTTCAAGAAGATCAAGATAGAAAGAAATGACGCATGGACGAAAGGATTTGATAAAGACAAGTCTTCTACACATATTTATCAAGGAAATATCAAGTTCTAATGAATAAAGTCATGCCACGAAGAAACACAATGCATGCAACGTAAAACGACAAAGAAAAGACAAAAGAATAGTTTCCAGACAGTGTCCAACCGATCGGATGCAACCCACATCCGATTCGGTTGGAGTGTTCTCAAGGAGTGCTATCCGATCAGATGGAGAGAAACCGATCGGATGGAGGTGACTGCTATTACAAGTCTTGCATTTATGGACGAATTTACTCCTCATAATCATTTGTGGCTGATCATTTCTGCTTAAATAACTCAAGAGGGACGTTTTTACTTGAAGGATAAGTGTTATTATGCTATATAATGACTACTTAGGGTCTAGATTACATGTACCATCAAATATCTAACTAAGTGTTACACCAAATATTGTTAGTTCATCTTATATTGCCTGAAAGTTTACTAAGTGTTGTGAAAAACGTCCAGAAAGTGTTGAGTTCGAGTCTCAAGCCTTGGTTCGAGTTTGGAGTTGTTTACTTACGTTAGTGAACAATTGGAGGAGTGTAGCTGCTATAGTTCCACAAGTTTATTCATTGTAATTCTCAAGCTAGGTACACCTTGATACTTATAATGAACAATTGTTACTTTGAGTTTAATGAAAGTTTTCTTATTTACTTGTGTTTTAATATGATTGCTATGGAGTAATTTGTGATATACTTGTGTGTATGATGTGATTGGTTACGGAGTATTCTTTTATGAAAAAAGGTGATGCATGAAAACATATCTATTTTATGAGTTTGTTGAAGTAACATCTAATCTTGCTTAATTTGTTGGTAAAAACAATCTTTGGAAAAATAGGTCCGAAAGGAGTTTCAACTTGTTTTTATTCCAAAACATTAGTGCACGAATTAGTATGGAATATGATGCTTGACACCCATCTTATTTACTTGTTAAAATGGATTTGAGAAGATTTCATCACGAAAAAGGACCGAAAGGATTCGTAGGAATTCATAAGAAAAGAATTGATTTTCAAAACAACCATGTGATTATAGAATTGTCATACTCATTTGATATGTCCGAAAGGAGTCATTTAGGTGATAGAATTCTTAGTGGTAGTTAAAACATGACATACATCATAGATTGTATAACTACTCATTTTTAGTTGCGCATCATAACAAGCTTTACACCAAACTTTATACTTAAATTGTCATGATACTCCTAATTACCAATCAAGGAATTATACACAAGTATATGCTTAGTTCTTATTGAGTTTCTTTTAAATTGATATTTACATAAATTTGGATTGACAACCCTTATTTAACAAACTTTTTTCTTATTACTAAAACTATCAAATCCCTTGGGACAACCTCGACTTACCCACCTTTACTACATCGGACGAGTATACTTGCTCGTATGTGCTAAATAAATAATCGGATAAATCGTGTTTATAAATTTTAAAACTTGCACTAATAAAACGCACATCAGTACTCGGGGAGTGGAGTATGGCGAAGAAGAGCTTCGTTACCGAACCACTATAAATCTAGTTGTCTAGGTTTGATCTTTCCATCTCTTACTCTTTATGTTTGTTATTTAATTTTAATAGTTATAGTGTGTTTATTGTAGTATTGTTAAGTAGGATTCATATTGTTGTGGTTTGATTTCACAAAGGATTGAATTAAAGTTTTTCACAAAGTAAATTTTTATAACTAACGAAAAAGCGGTAAAACTATTCAACCCCCTTCTAGTTTTTCACGGTCGGTATTTCCCCTAATCCCGTTAAATTGCATAAAACATACTTGTTTTATATCTTTGAAACAAAAATTCGCCATGACTCGTTCGTTTATAGAACGTTTCCAAGTCGAACAACTTTATTAATTTACAAATAAGTTTAGTTACATTGGTCCAAAAAGTTGTATTGGTCACGCCAAAAATGTGTGACGATATGCATATAGTCACACACGTTTTTTTTGTTGTGTGTCACTAAAGGTCTCGCCACCATAGGTGGTATATGGTCACATTGTTGAGTTCGTGGCCTTTTCCATCAAAAAAGAGTGACCAAAACCCCGAATATGTGTGACAAATTAGGCACAAGTTTTGTTGGATTAGTCATTATCAGTGATAAACACCTTATAGTCACACGAATGTTTTTTGAGAATAACTATTGTTCATCCTTTGGCCACATAAATATATGATTTATGTGACATTTGGGATGATTCTTTCTAGTAAATGTGTATTTTGTGTGACTATCTCCCGTCCTATGGCCACATGAATATACAATAAATGTGACGTTTGTGATGATTTAGTCACACAATGGGTGTTGTTTTTTTGGAGTTAGCCACATACAATTTAACACAAAGTGGCCAAAAGTGTTAATAAGTGTGATCATATGTTGTTGAAAGTGAAGAAATGTGTATTTTATGTGACTATTGATCATCCAATGGCCACATGAAGTTTATGTTTGCGTGGCCTTTTGTAATATTTAGTCACACAAAGCATGTTTGTTTTGGGTATTTAGTCACATACCATTAAGCAAACAGTGGCCAAAAGTGTTAATAAGTGTGACCATATGTTGTTTAAAGTGAAGAAATGTGTATTTTGTGTGACTATTGATCATCCAATGGCCACATGAAGTTTATGTTTGCGTGGCCTTTTGTAATATTTAGTCACATAAAGCATGTTTCTTTTGGGTATTTAGTCACATACAATTAAGCAAACAGTGGCCAAAACCGTTAATAAGTGTGACCATATGCTGTTTAAAATGAAGAAATGTGTATTTTGTGTGACTATTGATCATCCAATGGCCACATGAAGTTTATGTTTGCGTGGCCTTTTGTAATATTTAGTCACACAAAGCATGTTTCTTTTGGGTATTTAGTCACATACAATTAAGCAAACAGTGGCCAAAATCGTTAATAAGTGTAACCATATGGTGTTTAAAATGAAGAAATGTGTATTTTGTGTGACTATTGATCATCCAATGGCCACATGAAGTTTATCTTTGCGTGGCATTTTATAATATTTAGTCACACAAAGCATGTTTCTTTTAGGTATTTAGTCACATACAATTAAGCAAACAGTGGCCAAAATCGTTAATAAGTGTGACCATATGCTGTTTAAAATGAAGAAATGTGTATTTTGTGTGACTATTGATCATCTAATGGCGACATGAATTTTATGTTTGTGTGGCCTTTTGTAATATTTAGTCACACAATGCATGTTTTTTTTTGGTATTTAGTCACATACAATTAAGCAAACAGTGGCCAAAAGTGTTAATAAGTGTGACCATATGATGTTTAAAGTGCAGACATGTGTGTTTTATGTGACTAATGTTCATCCAATGGTCACATGAATTTTTAATTTGTGTGGCATTTTGTAATATTTAGTCACACATCGAATTAAAGAAAGAGTGACCAATGATGTTTGTATTGGTAGTACTAAGTTAGTACTGTTGGATCAGAGTTACTACTGCTAGTATATAAATAAGACAGAATTAAAAACAAAAAGCAATTTCAAATTCAATAAAACTCGAATGTATCTAAATGAACAAAATATATATATACAATTTTAATGTTGCATATAATCAAATTCTCAACTACTGAAAGTTAAAACCTTTTGAATCTTTCCCGGGCGCGCCTTAGCTTGCTTTTGCACTTCTACACTGGAGACATAATTTTTGTGCTTTGGTCGTAATTTTGGTCCAGGAATGTTTTCACTAACCTTTGGTTTCGTAGTTGGTGGTGTAACCTGTAGTAAACAAAAGACGCTTGTATCAAACATTGAATTTAATATGAAGAATTATATATATGTAAGTTGAAAAAACACATGTATGTACCTCCTCATGAGCAAGAATAACTTGATCCTTTGGCCATGAAAAGAAACAACCTACGCCTTCCCTAACTGTTTTTAACCCATTATTCCCTACGTCCGGTATGCATGCTGCATCCGCTAACGATTTATCAATTGGGACTCTGTAGCAATCATTTGGGAGTGGTTGGTTATGCAACATTTGTTTTCCTTGAATCTTGTGTATGCGACCCAAAGCAACAATATTTGCTTTCTTTATGTGCCACAGTTTGCAATTGATTGTCTAAAAAAAGAATTTTTGCATATGTATATATCAGAAATTATTTAAACAAAATTAAGAATAACAAGAAACATGTTGAAACATACTTGTGCTTGTGTTGTTGGAGACACATTATCCTGCGATAGGGAAGCTGGAGACCCGTTTCGTCGTGACTTAGCCGTTTTCTTAGGTCCGACATTTATAACAGGTTCCTATACGTATATATAAAACACGGTACATTATTTAAAAAAAATAAATAAATAACAAGAAACATGTTGAAATACATACTTTTGGTAGTTCTTTTGTTGGAGATGCATCTCCTTGCGATTGGGAATCTGCATACCCGTTTTGCCGTGGCTTTGGTGTTTTCTTAACATTTTTAACACGTTCCTATATGTATATATAAAACACGGTACATTAGTCATGTAGGTAAAATTAAAAAATCAAAGGGGGATGATGTTTTACTCCTTACCATTGTTTCCATTAGCGGTTCCAAAGTTTCAATCCCATTAGGCTTCTTCTGAATTATCGCATCTTTATCACGTACACCAACACTGGACTCAGTTCCGTCGACCACCTGATCATCATTAGCGTTGATATCTATATTATTAATGGCCATTGGAGTCGTCACCTGCAATATAATTAAATTAAGAAATACAATTGTGTTAGCATTAGAAAATGAAATTGTTAACAACATAAAAAATGGCTTACATCTGAGTCTAGTGGCAATTGAGATGGCATATCCAACTGCATCCCTTGTGAACTCAACTGACTCAGCAGTCTAGCAAACATTCCCTTTGTATCTGCCATCTTAGCGGACAATTTCTTGACCTGCTCATCTTTTTCTGTCATCTCGGTGGACAATTTCTTTAGCAGTAGATCTTTTTTTTACGCTCGCTTCTCTCATTATCAAGTTGAGTTTGAAGTAACTCAAGTCTTTCATCAGTTTCTTTTCTGGTTCGAGGAAGATTAAAATACCTCTTATATGTAACTCCATTTCCCACTCCTCTTGCATAACCTCCCTTTTCCTTACCAAACACAACTGTCATGGCATCAGTGCCATCATCAACATCCAAGGTTCCTTCCTTGATCTTTTCATCAGCTTCTTTCTGCAAAAAAATATGGGAATTATTGGTATTAAAAGTTAGTACTACTAGTATACAAGTTAGTACGGCTAGTACAAAGTTAATGTTGCTGGTATATAAGCATAATAATAGAATTTGAAGTCAAATTTACAAGTTTATCCTACACGGGGGTTCATCATCTGCTTCAATTTCTTTTTTTCGATCTAATGAACATCACGTGCATACACATATATGTAAAGTTAAACCAAGATAATCGAGTCTAATCAATTAGTAAAACAAACAGTACGTATAACCTTACCATTTTCTCTTTAACATAAACATATCCACCTCGTCCCATTTTATGCTGATAAATATATTTGGAGCGCGACAGTTTAGCTTTATCTGATTTTTCCTAAAAACACCAAATCATAAGGCCTTTAGATGCGGTAATGCTGCAAACTAAAAATTATGAAATGACATATAGACTTAAATAAAGATGACTAATTAAAACCTTGTATTCATTGGTAGTCGTGTAGGTTACAAACTCAACCCATTGTTCTTGTGTCATAATTGTACTATACTTTTCTGGGCGTTCATTCATTTTCGAAGGTATATCTAGGTTGGGCAATATGTATTTTTCCCTAAGTTTCATTATATAATTCCTTAGCAGTTGACCAAGACGATTCATTACCACCTTTTTGAATGTCACGTCAACATCAAAATATCGCTACAAAGATTAACACAATGTTGTTAATTAGTTGCAGATAATTGATAAATTAAACTTATATATGTAGACTAGGTTAAAAATTAGTATATATGTACCGTGATTTCATCCCATAATTTTTGTCTTGATTCTTTATCCACCTTCTTCCAGGATAGAACCTTCAAACCTATGTGCTCATGAACGACATCTCCTAAAAAAACTCGCAAACAGTGCTCTGTTTAACCCTACAACCCTATTCAACGCATCGATGGTTACCTTGTGCTTTATTTGACCAGGATTGCCATATTGACGGTGAAACTTAGCTAGCCTGGTTATGCCCCTATTAGATAGTGGTTGATTTAATTGGTTGTCATTTTCTTCATCAGATGAATAATATGTTTCGTCCTCATACTGTATTGTGTTAACAACAGCTTCATTATCTGCAAGCAAAATATCAGTATCAACGTTTTCAATCATTTCCATGACGACTCTTGAGCAACAATGTGTACAAGAAAATGATTCTGGCTTGGAGAGTAATGGTGATTGAAGATTTGATTTTTGTGTTTTGGTTGCAGTATTTAGTTTAATTAGGAGACAAAACAGGGTATTTTCATGAATATGGGCTCTTATTTATGTTAAATGCCATATAATTAGGTGATTTAAAAATTTTGGATCAAAATTTTGGCTACAAATTCTTTTAAATTATTTTCAAAAAAATTCGCTTATGAACACAAATTGCTTTTCTTTTCTCCAAGATCACGACTATTGAGTCAGGCGGCTTCTTTAAGAAAACCGAGGAGAGTAAATAGTAATCATAGATGATGATAAATAATACTCAGTCCCAATATTGTCCTTATTTACCTTTTAAGTCTTTCTTTTACAACTTATACCTTAAGTTTTCTTTCTTTTGTTATATAATACTTTTAGATAGATGGATTGTGTTTTAAATGTATTTTCATTAGTATAATTTTCATCAAGTATTATACAACACAAATAAAAATATTTAAGGTCAAAGTTATAAAAGAAAGACTTAAAAAGTCAAACATGGACAAAAATTTTGTTAGAAATGGGAAACTAAGTCTTCTTTCGTTTAAACTATGACTATAAATTAGCGGTATTTATTGGTTCGGTTATCGGGTTGTTCAACTAGTTCGGTTTAATTAAATCGGTTATATTTTTATTTGGGTCATATCACATAAAAAACGTGTAAAAACAAACAAAAATGGCTAAAAACGGATGGAAACGGATGAAACGGACTAAACGTGTAAATCATGTTGTTGGATTAGTTCGGTTTCACTAAATCAGTTATATTTTTATTTGGGTGATTAAACACAAAAACGTTTAAAAACAAACAAAAATGGCTAAAACGGATGGAAACCAATGAAAACGGACTAAACATGTAAATCGGGTTGTTCAATTAGTTCAGTTTAATTAAATCGGTTATATTTTTATTCGGGTCATAACACATAAAAAACGTGTAAAACAAACAAAAATGGCTAAAAACAGATGGAAACGGATGAAACGGACTAAACATGTAAATCGTGTTGTTAGATTAGTTCGGTTTCATTAAATCGGTTATATTTTTATTCGGGTGATTAAACACAAAAACGTGTAAAAGCAAACAAAAATAGCTTGAAACGGATGGAAACCGATGAAAAAGGACTAAACGTGTAAATCGGGTTGTTCGATTAGTTCGGTTTAATTAAATCGGTTATATTTTTATTCGGGTCATAACACATAAAAAACGTGTAAAACAAACAAAAATGGCTAAAAACAGATGAAAATGGATGAAACGGACTAAACATGTAAATCATGTTGTTGGATTAGTTCGGTTTCATTAAATCGGTTATATTTTTATTCGGGTGATTAAACACAAAAACATGTAAAACAAACAAAAATAGCTAAAAACGGATGGAAATCGATGAAAACAGACTAAACGTGTAAATCGGGTTGTTCGATTAGTTCGGTTTAATTAAATCGGTTATATTTTTATTTGGGTCATAACACATAAAAAACGTGTAAAAACAAACAAAAATGGCTAAAAACGGATGAAACGGACTAAACATGTAAATCGTGTTGTTGGATTAGTTCGGTTTCATTAAATCGGTTATATTTTTATTTGGGTGATTAAACACAAAAACATGTAAAAACAAACAAAAATAGCTAAAAACGGATGGAAACCAATGAAAACGGACTAAACGTGTAAATCGGGTTGTTCGATTAGTTCGGTTTAATTAAATCGGTTATATTTTTATTCGGGTCATAACACATAAAAAACGTGTAAAAACAAACAAAAATGGCTAAAAACAGATGGAAACGGACTAAACGTGTGAATCGTGTTGTTGGATTAGTTCGGTTTCATTAAATCAGTTATATTTTTATTTGGGTGATTAAACACAAAAACATTTAAAAACAAACAAAAATGGCTAAAACGGATGGAAATCAATGAAAATGAACTAAACGTGTAAATCGGGTTGTTCGATTAGTTCGGTTTAATTAAATCGGTTATATTTTTATTCGGGTCGTAACACATAAAAAACGTGTAAAACAAACAAAAATGGCTAAAAACATATGGAAACGGATGAAACGGACTAAACATGTAAATCGTGTTTTTGGATTAGTTCGGTTTCATTAAATCGGTTATATTTTTATTCGGGTGATTAAACAAAAAAACGTGTAAAAACAAACAAAAATAGCTAAAAACGGATGGAAACCGATGAAAACGGACTAAACGTGTAAATCGGGTTGTTCGATTAGTTCGGTTTAATTAAATCGGTAATATTTTTATTCGGGTCATAACACATAAAAAACGTGTAAAACAAACAAAAATGACTAAAAACGGATGGAAACGGATGAAACGGACTAAACGTGTAAATCGTGTTGTTGGATTAGTTCGGTTTCATTAAATCGGTTATATTTTCATTCGGGTGATTAAACACAAAAACGTGTAAAAACAAAAAAAAATGGCTAAAAACGGATGGAAACCGATTAAAACGGACTAAACGTATAAATCGGGTTGTTCGATTAGTTCGTTTTCATTAAATCGGTTATTTATTCGGGTCATTAAACATAAAAACGTGTAAAAACAAACAAAAATGGGTAAAAATGGATGGAAACGGATAAAAACGGACTAAATCGGGCGATAACGTGTAAGAACGTAAGAAAATGTAAGAAATGTACAAATAATGTGTAAAACAGACGAACCCGTATTAAAATGGAGGAAAATGTCTAAATAGATGAAAATGGACTAAAACATGAAAAAAATGGACGAAAATGTGTACAAAACTAAGATAACGTATGAAAATGGCCGAAATCATTTAGAAACGACTAAAACAGACGAAAACGCACAAGGGTCGGGTTACCGTGCGGTTCATAAAATGTTCACTTAATAAATAAACGAACGTAAACGAACTTTTACCGAACGGTTCATGATCAATGTTCACTGAATGTTCAGTTCGTTTACAACTTTTAATTCAACAATTGTTTTTATTTCTTTTTTATATTTTGTCCAAGTCGAATCAATATCAAGTCACAACAAACGAGTCACGGTCAAACATTTATTCACAAAGCATGAGATACAACTAGTTGTTCAATCAACTCATTGTACATGGTATACAACTTAAGACTATATGATGCGACTAATGCCACTTGTACTGTGTGAATCATTAGTGTAATTTAGTGTTGTACATATCACTTCCCAAACCGTAAACCTTAAACCATAAACCCTAAACCCTAAACGCTAAACCCTAAACACTAAACCCTAAATCAAATTTAATAACAAATATATTTACAACTTTTACTTTAACAGTTGTGTTTATTTCTTTATTTTATTTTGTCCAAAGCGATTCAATATCAAGTCGCAACAAACTGGTTATACAATTCGAGTTAGCTAAGGAGGTGCTTGGTTGGGGCACTTGGGGACTTGGGGGTAATGAGGGGTGGGGATTGGGAAAGGCAATGATTAAACATCTCTGATTATGACTAGGGAATGCAATCATTGTTTAGTATAGGGTAATGAGGCATTACCCAGTAAATTGGGAGGTATGGAATGATTACCCACCACCAGCAACAGCAGCCATCACCAGCAGTAGCCACCGCAACCACCACCACCAGCCACCACCACCATTACCAACACCACCACCACCAACCACCACCACCACCACCACCACCAACCACCACCACCACTAGCCACCACCACCACCAGCAGCTACCACTACCACCACCACTACAACCAGCCACCACCACCACCACAACCAGCCACCACCACCCCCAGCTACCACCACCATCAGCCATAACCACCACCACTAGCTACCACCATCACCACCAGCAGCCACCACCACCACTACCACCACCAGCCACCACCACCACCACCACCAGCTACTACCATCACCACCAGCAACCACCACCACCACCAGAAACCACCACCACCACCATAACCAGCCACCACCACCACCACCAGCTACCACCATCAGCCGCAACCACCACCTCTAGCCACCACCACCATCACCACCAGCAACCACCAGCAGCTACCACTACTACCACAACCACAACCAGCCACCACCACCACCACCAGCAACCACCACCACCACCACCCAATGTTATTTGTAGTGTTTTTGCTGCATCTTTTTTTTTTAGTCATCTTTATCATAAGTATTAAATGTAGTGATCATTTAAAATATAGTTATTCATATATCAGAAACTTTTTAACATGTTATATATATTTTGAATTTGTTTGTTGTATCAAATAAAGCACAAATTACCTTTAATTACTAGAGTGTCATAATTTTGACTAAATTATACATTAATAACACTTACTTATTAAAAACTTAAATAGTGATTTGATTGATTTGCATGAGAAAACGAACAGACTGCATGCGAAGACTCAATACTTGGAATTAGTACTCTGTAATTACTTTTTGCAATGATTTAGTTTACACAGCCACATAAATCATTATATATTTGGAGTAGATTACTAATTACTGTATCTAGTTTCATCACTAGCCACATAAATCATCATCAAAAAAACACAATTTCTTACTTAACCATTATCAAATCATCATCAAATAACATGTCTGAATCTCCTAATCTCGATGAACTGAAAGATTTGTGTGGGTCTGATAAACTTCACAAATGTCTCAAGTTCCACTTCAGTCAAGAAACTCCTCTAAATGCAGTAATGATCCGGTGTTTGGGTGAGAAGCGTGATGAGTTGCGGATAAGTGTTGATAAGCGCACCGAGAGAATGGTTGAGGTTTTAGATCTTAACTTTGATGAAGAAGAAGCTGTTGATGATGGTTATGAGTCCCTTCGGGAGGTTCAAGTAATGGAGCGCCATTTGCTGGAGTCCCTTTCGGTCATTTTAGTTGACCTTCATGCTCTTGTATCCAAGAAGGAGGAAGCCATTGCCGAAATGGATTTTTATGATCAGAGCTCCAGTTGAATTGTTGTTTAAGTAGGGTCTTTTTGGTTGGGCTTGGTGGTTCCTTGTTATGTTTTTGGTTGTTGTTTTGAAGGAACTGGTACATTTAATCACCCTCATTAATCTTTAAAAGTAATGAATGTGATTTAGGCTTTTATGTCATAATCTTGTGTTTTTATTTTAAATATACTTTATTTATAAGCAGTTGACTTACCTTATCTCTCACACACTAAAATATTACACACATAAGAAACACATATTGGTGAAATAGGTATCTTCAGCGAATTTAGGGGTTTCAAAATGAAGTAACAAAAATGAAATCAAGCAATAAACAATCAAAATAAATGCTCTATTAAGAGCTTGATTGTTTTATCATCAATACAGGCATCCATTTTGGTGTTTATCAAGTCATTCATGTATTAGTTTTTTAATTGTATGCTAATAAGATTTTTAATTTGATTAGGTTATGATCTTTTGTGTGGTTCGGATGGAATATTAAGGGTTGCTTGATTCTTATTGTCTGCTATAGATGTTATAGAGTGTTTGGGATGGATTATTAAGGGTTTGAATGGATTATTAAGGGTTGCTTGAAATTGATGTATGGCTAGGTTTGCAAGTTAATTAGATTACTTTTGTTTAATTAGCTTGTTTAGTTAGTACTCAGGTTGTGATAACATCACACAACTGTACTACGAAATTTTGTAGATTTCTTCAGGTCAATCATGTTCCATTGTGGCTAGTCTTCATTGGCGACTAATGTATTTATAGTTCTGTCAAGAATTATAATCATTGATCCCTAGAAAATGCTTGTCCCAATGGATCATGATTGGCCAGAAGATGTTGCGAAGGTTCAAGCCAGTCTGCATCAAAAAAGAAATCAGCAAAAAGTGACAAAAAAGTTAAATGGGATGGTAATGCGTGGTACAAGTGGTGGACTGCTGAAAAAAAAGAAAGCAGCAAAAAAACAAGCTTTGATTCAACTTGCTAAGGAGTAGGTAGTGGAATTTCAAGGTGAAAATATTGTACAAGCTTCAAAGATCATGGTGGAGACTAATACTAGTTTGGGAGAAACTGCTGCTACTAGTAATGTTGAAGAAATGGCTAAGGTGGTACAACACGATCAAGTTTCTACTGCTGAAGTTTCTACTGCTGTAGAGGTTTGGATTGTATGTTCTTCTTTATATCTGATCTTGGGAATGCCCATATCATCAATTATTTATATTGTAAAAAACCTTTTGGTAAGTAATATAATTCACCTTTTGTGAGATTACAACTGCTGTAGAGGTTTGGATTGTATGTTCTTCTTTGTATTTGATCTTGGGAATGCCCATATCAGCAATTGTTTATGTTGTAAAAAACCTTTTGGTAAGTAATATAATTCACCTTTTGTGAGATTACAACTGCTGTAGAGGTTTGGATCGTATGTTCTTCTTTGTATCTGATCTTCGGAATGCCAATATCAGTTTCTATACTTTTTTTTCTTCCTGAAATGGTGAATTTTATTAATTAAGGAACCAGCAACTTACAAAGATTATACCAGCGGTCAAATTGAACACACTCATTTGACTGATACAATATAACAGATACATTCTACACAATCATTCACGAAACTAGCTGATTTAATATCCACCATTCTTCTAGACTTAGCAACTACATGCTAACATCTAGGCAACCATGGAGAAATATCCCTTATTGGCTACATTTCCACTAAACAAACACCCTTCCTAATTCCATCCTAGTCAGTTTCTATACTTTAGTTGTTTAGATTTTGTAACAAAATGAAAAGATAGTCTATAAGAGGAATATAAAATAACTTATATGCATAAAAGACCCAAGGGTGGAGATGGTTGAGTTTTTGGTGTTTTGAAGTGGAGGTCACAGGTTTGATACCTGTGGCTCCCTTTTTGGTATGTCCTCCCCAAAATTTTTGAAAAGGCCCTCTATATTTTTTTCACCAAATTTCGAATTCTTCCTGCACCCATTTCCATCTCCACCCATGTTTCTCACATTTCTAACCAATCACCAGTCACAGCCACCAATCACCAATCACCAGTCACATCATAGCCACCATTCACCAGTCACCATCCATCATATCACTTGTCGGTCCGGCCATCAACAACGGAGGGAGGTTCATTTAGATCTAAATTAGGTACTTTTTTGAATTAGGAATTCATTATGTTGGAATTTTAACTTATTATTCATTTTCATTGTCAATTTTATTTGTTATGGATTTGTTGGTTTCTTGTTTCTTTGGTAATGTTAACTTATCGGGTTTTTGGCCGAATCGTTTAATTAACCAACAACACAATAAAGATAACATGTTGTAATTTACACATTTTTCTTAATCCCACGTTTTCATATTTGACATTGAAGCTTTAGATTGATGCCCAATACATTCATTCCATTGTGTTGTTGCAATTCTTATTGTAAACCTTATTAGCTAGACACTTGTGACTTGACATTGGAACTTCATCAATCTAAAGCTTCATATATGCTTATATTGGTTTAACTTGTAACTTGTAGGATATATACGTTATCATTTGACCTCAACAATAATAGCATGGACAAGTCTTGGATGACAAGTAGTAGGACCAAGAAACTATATATTGATGGAGTAGCAGCGTTTATTAAGTATGCAGTACACAACTTGCAGAAGATAAATATACGACAGCTTAAGATGCCATGTCCATGTACCACATATTTAAACAAAATAGAGCAAACAGTGGATGACGTGGAGTACCATTTATTCTACTACGGGATTAATCTTAGATACAGAAAATGGGATAAACATGGAGAAAAGGATGAGCAAGCAACAATAGCCCAAATACCTGATAATGCAGAAACAGAATTTGTTGATGACACGGATTTCAACATGGAGTCACATTCAGAAATTCCAACAGATGGCCCAGCAACAGTAGAAATGGTTAATGTTACGAAAGAAAATTTTGATGAGGATGTCCTTGCCAAGTTTCAAAAACTATTATTAGACGCGGAGAAGCCACTTTATAAAGGATGTCCTAACTTCACAAAGTTGTCCGCAATAGTTCAACTACTCAACTTGAAGGGTAAGTATGGAGCTTCTGATAAGTTCTTTACTGAATTACTAGGATTGATAAAAAAAAATGCTACCTGCTGGTAACGAAATGGTTGAAAAAACTTATCATGCCAAAAAACTAATGAGAATGCTGGGATCAGGATACTAAAGGATATATGTATGTAGCAACAACTGCATTCTTTACTGGAAGACTAACAAGGAGTTGACTGTTTGTCAAACTTGTGGGATATCAAGATGGAAGGTGGATAATAGGATACGTAAAGTGTATGAAAACATTCCGGCAAAGGTAATGTGGTACTTTCCAATTATACCAAGACTGCAACGACTCTTTAAGTTAGAGAGTATTTCAGAAGACCTAAGATGGCACGCAACAAGGAGGGTAACAGATGGTGTTTTACGTCACCCTACAGATTCACAGGCACGGCGTACCATAGATGAAAAATTCCCCCACTTTGCTGAAGATTCGAGAAATCTACGGCAAGGAATATCGGCTGATGGGGTTGACGTCAACTCAGGAACTAGGCATCACAGTGTATGGCTAGTTTTATCTGTCATATACAACCTTCCTCCATGGTTGTGTATGAAAAGAAAGTTTATCATGCTTTCGGTATTGATATCGGGATACCCGGGAAATGATATCGATGTACTTTTAGAACCGTTGGTTAATGATCTGCATACCTTATTCGAGGAAGGGATTGATAGATATGATGCTTGTACAAAAGAAAAGTTTAAACTGCGTGCCGTTGTGTTATGGACGATAAATGATTACCCTGCACTTGGTACATTATGTGGCTGCCCATACAGTGGATTTAAAGGTTGTGTAGTATGTAGGAAAGATGCACATTATGTTAGACTTTCCGCCTCATCCAATCAAAGTTATGCTGGACACAGACGATATCTACCATACAGCCATGTGTTCAGAAGGCAAACAGCGGCGTTTAATGGACAAGAAGAATTTCAGAATGCTCCAAATCCATTTACTGGGGAACAAATATACAACGAGGTACAACTAATTGAAAATAAGTAGGGAAAAGGAAAACGAACAAACAATAACACCTCGAATAACCAAGAAGATATGAGAGGCAGTGGTGGGAAGATTACAATGCAGAAAAGGAAAACAACAAAAGTAGAGGGTAGTGCAAGCAAGTAAATGAATCATATTGGAAGAAATTCAACATTTGGTATCGAAAGCTAAAGTATTGGAGGCATAATGTTGTTCCACATTGTATTGACTTCATGCATGTAGAAAAGAATGTTGCTGAGAGTCTAGTCGGAACTTTGCTGAATGTTCCTGGAAAGACAAAAGATGGAATGAATGCTCGATTGGATCTGGAAGAGTTGGGGATAAAAGAAAAGTTTTTTGCTAGGAAAGAAGCAGACAAAACAACACTACCTCTAGCATGTTACACATTAACGAATGCTGAAAAAGACATCTTTTGTGAAACGTTAAGCAACATCAGGGTACTACAAGGCTATTGTTCAAATTTCTCTAGTTTGGTGAGCCAAAATGATAAGAAGCTCATTGGCCTTAAATCGCATGACTATCACATGCTAATGCAAGAGTTTTTGCCCATTGCTATACATTCAATCATGCACCCACCCACACGATTTGCTATTATCAGGTTTTGCTTTTTCTTTAAAGCTATATGTAGGAAAGAAATCATCTTGCAAGAACTAGATAAGATGCAACAAGAACTTGTTGTGACACTGTGCCTTCTCGAGAAGATCTTTCCTCTGTCATTTTTTGATATTATGATACACTTGACAGTGCACCTAACTAGGGAGGTAAAATTAAGTGGTCCCGTATGCTTTCGGTGGATGTATCCCTTCAAAAGATGTATGAAGGTTATTAAAGGACATGTGTGAAACAAAAATAGACCAGAGGAATGCATTGCCGAGGAGACTATCGCGGAAGAAACAATAGAATTTTTTAGCGAGTATCATAAAACCATGAAAACTATTGGTATCCCACCTGATAAACATGTAACCAATGAAAATAAGGATGGAAAGCCATTTTCGGCCCGCAAATCAAATGTACTTACCAGAGATGTCTTTCAGAAAGCACATTTGTATGTAATACAGAATACAGATGAAATTGTGTCGTATATCAAGTAAGTATTACTAACACATGTCTATTTCGTTGCTTAAAATGTTGTATCAAATATAATAATCAAATACATTGTTTTGTTTCAGGCGACACAAGCAATTTTTGAAAACAAAATACCCGGGTAAAAAAATGGCATTGCTGGAGAATTAGCACACTAAATCTTTTGCTAAGTGGTTACACAAATAGGTAATTACTAGTATGTTGTTTATACTACTTGTTT
Source organism: Artemisia argyi (assembly GCA_030686995.1). Classification (NCBI taxonomy): domain Eukaryota; kingdom Viridiplantae; phylum Streptophyta; class Magnoliopsida; order Asterales; family Asteraceae; genus Artemisia; species Artemisia argyi. The sequence continues at coordinate 39,392,028 of CM060693.1, read as the reverse complement.
GTTTGTTGATAAATATAAGTGAGTTGTTCCTGCAATTTAAAGGTAATATATACTTGTAATGAAATTTAGGTTGAGAGAGAGTTAGCGATATCCAAAGATAGTGTATTAGAAACTGTGAGGTGGATATCATTTGGACCACGCGCCGACGTAGTGAAATATGAGGCATATAACATCAATGGGTATACATTTCGTACGAAAAGTAATGATGGCATAGTTTACCAGAACAGTGGGGTTAGTGTTGAGGCAGCAGATCTTCACATATCCAAAGAAGTTGCAACCACAAGAAAAGCATTTTATTATGGGATTTTACAAGAGATATGGGTACTAGATTACCGTTTCAGGAAAATTCCTCTTTTCAAATGTGATTGGGTTAATTCAAAAAATGGTGGGGTCAAACGCGATACTCTTGGTTACACATTGGTAGACCTGAATAATTTATGCCACAAGAATGATCCGTTCACATTAGCCTCACAAGCACGACAAGTGTTTTATGTGAAAGACCAGGCAGATAAAAATTGTCTATTGTCTTTAAAACACCTACCAAGAATTACAAAGATACGTATGACGATGTCGATGAGGAATTTAGTACATTCATTCATGAGCAAAATGATAACATATTGCCGCGAGTAAATCCACAAGCAAAAGATGCCTACTATCGAACCGACTGTGAAGGTATTGTTATACGAAAATCAAAGTGAAGCACATGTCATTGTCAAGTTGTAACACTCTGTTTATGGATTTATTTTTGTCTGCAGAACCTATTTAAGCTTTTGTTTTGCTGCAAATACTCTTTTAAAGGAATTTCTGTTGTTGTTGTTGTATTAATTGTTTAGTTCGTACTTGCGAATACTCTTTTAAAGGATTCCAGATTATACAAAACTGTAACTTCTGGCAGCATAAACTGTGAACTAGCAGTATTAACTATGTACTAGCAGTAGTAAACACCCTGCATATTTTTGTTACAGTTGTCTTGTATATGCAGTTTTCATGTATGTGGTTATGCCTTTATATAGTGCAGAGTTCAAAAAAACATTGTTTAGTATGAAAGATTCTCAATTGCAGGCACTTTGTTGAAAAAACAGTGGTTGAAAAAGAAGTCAATGTGCAGTCATGACTAATAGACTGAACTCAATTAAGTGAATATCAAGTTACATAAGTTATCAGAAATGTGTGACCATATGTATCGAATTGTGACTACGCTTAAGTAATGTGTGACAAAATATGATTATGATTTAATCACACAAAAACTCAATGTAACTAATATCAAGGTTAATGATAACTCATGACTTCACACTTTGCTATAAATAATAGTCACATGAATATTTCACAATGTGACTATTTTGAATGTATTGGTCACATATAATACCCTTATAATGTGGCCATAAACATCATTTAGATACACATTTGTGATATGGTATGACTATTGTAAAGCCTATAGTCACATGATTGTGCTTCAATTAAGTGTGACTATACACATTAGGACTGGCAAGCAAACACACACTAAACTTTAGACACACATATTAACTTACGTGACCATATGTATCGAATTTTCGTTACACTTAATCATGTTTCTATGGTTTAGTGTGACCATATATGACATTTGGTCACACTCGTCAAGTTTGTGACATATATTTTTCACTATTAAATGCATATCGTGACTAACGATTCAAACTTACTTTTCAGTTGTTTTCAAACGCTATGTGGCTAAATATTCAGCAAAGAATAGCAGTCAGGTTTAAGTAATGTGTGACAAACTTGACTATATAATTTAGCCACATACACAATTACCTCACGTGACCATATATCTATTTTGGTCACACATTTCAATTGTGTGACATATATTTGTCACATATGTATGTATGTATGTATGTATGTATGTGTGTATATATATATATATATATATATATATATATATATATATATATATATATATATATATATATATATATATATATAGTGTGACTAATGTTTCAAGCTTAATTGTATCTGTCACACGTCCCGAATTAAAAGTGACTAAATAATCAAAAAATATTTACCAGTTACCCTCTAGTCACATAAATTCACAAATGTGTGACATATATTTTCCAAAATGGTCACACAAGTCGGATCAAGTGTGGCTGTTTATTTTATTCTCGTACATTTAGTCACGTAAATATGTTAGAGTGTGACAGTTCAAAATCGAGCATGTGTGACAAAAGGCAATATTTGTACTAGTGTTAACAAGTGTTATAGATATTATTGTTTGTTAGACATTATTTATCCGTTACGGATCGAATACATTAAATTCATTATGAGTCTAACATACTATAGTCGTTTCGTGTTCTAATAGTCCAAAATGTCCAAATCCAATGATATTCCAATTCCAAGTATATGTTTCAAATCCGGTGATGCAAAATCCCAAATAATCCAACTACCAAATCAATCATCAAGTCAAACTCATATAAGTTAAAGGTCAAAGGTCAAAATGGTTAAGCTTGAAAGCTTAATAAGGTATCCGAACGAATTATTAGATCCTTATTGAATTCGTCAACCTAATAAGTCCAACAATTCTTTTGTCTCGCTTATTAATCCAAAGCCAAACGTACCAGTCACAAATAAATGGTAAGTCATAAGGATAGGTAACACACTAATAAATTCCTCCAACACACTTACCGGGCCCTTATTGGGCTCGTCAACCCAATAAGTCTGATAACCATGTCGGTCGGGTCTATTAATGTTAAACCGATCCGAAACTTCACAATAATCCAAATGTTATTCCAACAAATTCAAATATAGTATTTTCCAATAAACTTTCCTCGAAACGTCTAATAACCCTTGTATTTTTCATTTTTATCCAAAATTTAACACTTCCTTTATTAAATTTCCACTTTCGTCATTATAATATTAAATAACAAATTAAGATTTGTCTAATGAAAGTTATTATTATTTCTTTTCTTTTATCCCTTTTCGAGTCAAAATAATATTCAAGTCACAAGTTTATTATCTGTTTCGAGTTTCAATCCGATAACAATTCCCACGGGTCTAATTTTGTAACCTCGAACCCAATTCAAACCAAATAAACCCCCGGTCATAAGGGTCGGGTCCAAAAGTCAACATGTCCAAATCAAGTCCACTTCAACAAATTATAGGCAAACCGAGGACCTCCCGAGACCACAAGATCTCAGCTAGACCTTGTTACGGCCAAAAAATCACTAAAATATCAAATCAAGTCGAGTCTGAATCAAAAATATCATCACAATACTCGGCCGAATCTAACATATGGATCGAGTCCACAATCAAATCTAAAATCATGTATCATTCGGACCAAATTGAAACACTACTCACCTCGCCGTGACCTCAGGGTCTCGGCTTGAACCATGTTGAGCACAAACAAACCAAACGGACCAACTTACTACTCCTAAATCCAAGATAACCAAATCGAAACTGTAACCACTCATGGGTTTCGACCCGTACGCAAAACAAATCGAATAAGCCCAACCAAATAAGCTCGCAGCTTCCAAAGTAAGCTTAACAATAAGCTCGTGGCCCTCACAACATACTCGTACGAGAGCTTATGCTCGCGGTACGTAAACCCAAACACAAAAACCAACAAGGACGTGACACAAAAATAATGATACCACTTATTTCTAATCTTTTTTATCTACTAAAAATCATTTCCCAGTCGTTTTTAGTAAAACCAAATCATTTAACCCTAGGTTTTACCCACACCGATTCATACCCGAACATGAATCGGTGTCTTACCACCATTTTTACCTTATTTTCACGCTTACCAAGAAAGGAAACAAAAGAAAGAGGCAGCAATGGAGGTGGTGGTTTGACGCGCGTGCACGTCAAAAACAAACTCACAAGGACGATTTAAGGGTGGGTGTGGTGGTATTTTAGATGTAAGGGAAGACAATTTTGTTTTATTTTTTTGCACAGCCGAGGTTTCGACTTCAACCACATCATCTTGGTCCTTTAAAACATCAAAGGGGTTCTTAGAGGATATATTATTAGTAGCTTGAACATTTAAACTAACATTACTCATGCTAGCTTGTTTACCATTCGGTTTAGATGCCTGATTTGCATCCTTAGACTGATATGAAGAAACCTCATTAGTGTCGATAGGGGTCGAAGTATTAGGTTCCACTTGATTATCATTCATTTTACCAATAGGACGATAGAAGTAATCAGGTTTAGGTTTATTCAAACAAATCCCATCTATATGTCGCAGCTTAGATGATTGCTTCCCTTTCCCATTCTTACGAGTAACCTCGAAAAAACCATCATCCATAACCTGAGAAGGAGTAGAACCCTTAACCCATTTAGGACATTGCTCATCCCTATGGTAAAAATCTTACAAGTATCGCATCGAGGAGGTTACCTTTCATATTCTACTTCAATAGTTTCCACATAGTGTCCCATCCCGTTAGGCAATGGTATAGCCACAACCAAAGTGTCCAAAAGAGCTGATTTGGACAAAACCTCAATGAGAGCACACATATAAGTATTACGACCCCAAGAGTGAAGGCACATTGAACTACTGTAGGCATCTAACATTATGGGGCGTCCCAACTTAGAAGTAATCAAACTAAGACCAACTTCTGAATACGCAACAATAGCATGTTATGTAGTTTAACCCAGCCATGGTAATTTTCTCCATTTTTTAGTTTGTATTAGGTGTCCAAACATTTAAGACAATAGGCACTAACCTAATAAGCCACAAACCATTTTCTAGAACTTGTTCCATACCTGTTTTATTAGCGAAATGGAAAAAAGAAAAAAACCATTTCTAAGCAAAACACGTTCCACCGAACTTAGCCCAAGTATTTTTAACATAATTTTCCACAATCGGAAACGCAAGATGCTTACCAATAAAGTACCCATATAGGGTATTAACAAAACCGTAGTTGTCAAAATCGCAATCCTGATCGTAGGATCCTACACACAAAAAACGATCAGGATCTTAACAAGATTGTAATTCGAGTAGGATCGTATCAGGATCGTAGGATCACACGTAGGATCGTGGGATCGGATCGTAGGATCGTAGGATCGCCGAGTTATTTATTTTTTTGTTTTTTAAAATTTTTTTTTCTATATTAACTTATTAAGTATAAATCCATGTCTTAAAGCCCATTGACTAAGAATTCTTCATGAAAGCTATTATTTTGATGTTGTTAATTGACTGTTTTTTGCAAGATTAATGAGTGACAAATCATTATGCTTTTACGGATTATTTAGAAATATTTTACATGTGTCTTTTTTGGTTTCGTGCTTTATAACATGTCAGAAGCTTGTTATCGAAGTAAACCATATGGATACTTGGTCCAATTTTGTTCATAATTTATTTTATGTTTCATATAAAAGCATGAACTATATGTTAAAAATTTTCAGTAATATTATTAGAATATCCTAATTTAATTTATTTGATTATCAAAAAAAATATTGTGTTGTCCACTGTTATAAAATTATGTGGCTTCATTTTTATATCCATTTATGTTTTTGCACATTCTATATTCTGTAATAAAAAAGTCACAGAATCACGTACCAATAAATTAACACTATATTTTTCCATTAATCTAAATGTTATTACAAAAAACCTATAATAAAAAACATTAAATAAGAAGTAGGTGCACTTATGTTGTAACTTTGTGCAAGTTAGCATTGCAATATATCTAATATTCTACTACTACGGTACTTAAACATATAACTTTTTCTTTTATCATCCATTTAGATTCGTTTATCATATGAAATATTATATAGGAATATAAAACTACAACCCCTACACAAAAATATATACATTTTCATAGGATCTTATGATCCCGATCCGATCCTACGATCCCGATCTTGCAAAGCCGAAAACGATCCTAGGTAGGATCCCGATCCTGACAACTTCAAAATGTATACTAACCTCCTCTACTGCCTGCCATGGGATAGCAGCATCAGCACCATCCATACTCTCATCATTTCTCAACTTCGTAACTTGAATCGATTTCTTTGGAACATTAACCTTAACTATGAAAGCAAATGAAGACTTGCTGACATTACCATTAGACAGCATCAACATTCTTATCCCTAGCAGCCAAGTTACTCAATAATGAACCAGTAGCCTACATACTCTCCAACCTACAATCAATTAACAACAGATGCAAAAACAAACAGACAGCTCAAAAAATAACGAAACCCTAATAAATTAAGGGTTAGCCAGCAAGAAGAACCAAGCGCTAACCAACACCCATCATAATGATTATCCAAGAATGTAAAATTGCTTTTCTTCATTTTGTGTATTAAATATAACAAAGTATACAAAGCTTGATTAGTTTCTTTCCTATTTTTAAATATGACAAAATCCTTTAGTTTCGAAAGAAAATATATTAAGGGGGTATTTGGTTTATTAAGGGGAATTACTATGAGTATGGAAATCACTATAGGTTTGTAAACCCACCATGCTTGGTGGGTATAAGATATGCCTAGTTTTATGGGTTTCATACCCATACCTCAAAATTAAACCCATCAACCAAACAATTTATTGAGAATGGAATCCATTCCTTCATCCCATTCCCATAAACCTAATGCACCCTAAAGTTTAAAAGTTGAAGCGGCTTTTTTCAATTTTACCAAAAACTTGTGCAAACAGCATGACCCGAAAGAGTTACTGCTGTAAATCACAAAATCAGATTTTTTTTTTTTTTTTTTTTTTTGAAATAAGTATTTTTATATTAAATTAGACTCAATTCTCTTTAAAATGATAAATGGAACGAGTCTTACGAACTTACAATTGATTTTATAGATATTTCCAAACATGACATATTTTTTACACAACATTCTATTTTTTTGGACAACCTGTTGTATAATACTAATTTTAACCACTTAAACTTGTAATTACAACTTGTAACCAATTTCATTAGAAAGTATGATAACCAACCATCCTATTCCTGTTTAGCTAGTATATGATCTAATATGTATACTACTATTACATAATAATAAACGTTTTACAAATTTATAAAATGTTTCATCGAAACACATGCGTTAAGTTATGAACAAGTTTAAGATTATTAACCTCTTAATGGCACATAGAAACGAAATACAAGAACATTATGGTTAAAATAAAAAGATAAACCTTTTTTTCTTAAAACGTTCATTGTGAATGCCGTTCATTGTGAATGCCGTTAGTTCTCTGTGATGAGATTATCTGATAAGTCTTTTTCAAGAAATTCTTGTTAATGCAACCTTATGGTCTCTGTGGAGCTACAGAAGCAATGTGTTGTTATCAATCAAGCGACCCCGAAAGACCTTATTTTTAACGATATTAAGCTATCGTCTTTTAATTGGATTTCGAGTAGGAAAATAAAATGCTCGTTTAGTTGGGTAGAATGGTTTAGCAACCCTTGTAGCATTCTATCTTCCTCCTTGTAACTTGCATCTCTAACGTCTTGCTAGTTTTGTATAGATCGTCATTTTAAAGAAAAAGAAGAAAAAAGTTTGCATTATTCTTCAAGCGAATCTAACAAACTCAACTAGCAACAAAAGGAGCACAAGAACATGCTATATTTCATGCGAATCTAAGAAGATATACATAAATATGTCAATCAACTATAGAGGAATTATTATTCACGTCTACTTTAATTTCCAAAGTAGCACTTGTCATTTGTTTCTTCTTTTTCCATTGGTAATGTAACATGAGTGATAGGTGACTTGACAAGTCCACATGTTTTCTACTCCTAGTTGTTATTCATTAGTACTTGCCTGTGAATATTGTCCCACATAGGGTTTGGCTTTTTCCAATAATAGAATAGTAAAACTATACCGTAATTCAGCAAATTATGTACCATCAAATTTCGGGGAAGTCATTGTTCTTGATAAGCTTCACCGCTTAAGTCCAGTGCTACATAGGGATGAGAAAAAAGACATAATTCAATTGGGAAACATGAAACCAGAAGTTTTTAGGGCGGGGCGAGGCATGCATATCGAGTTACGTGGAGGGTTTCGGGGAATTAATGGGGATTTTTATTGGGTTCGGGCAAGAGATCGGGGAACAACAACCCCAACCCGCCTTGCCCCGAAACATATATATACATATAGATATATCATATTCATATATTGTTATGGTATTTACGTAATAAAAATATTATTCTCAAAATTTTGTAGTTTCGTATTTTTGCAAGATCGCAAATTGTGATTAAAACTTCTTCGTTTGTGTCATATTTTTAAATGAATTTGAATTTGCTGAAACTTTATTAAGGCTAGTATCTAATATATTATTTGGTTTTGATTTTTCAATTTATTACATATAATCATATTGGTAAAATATGGTGTAAAAATGAAACGGGGAGCGTATATTTGGTGGAGCATCGCGCCTAAAAAAAAGCCACAATAAGAACCCCAACGAGGATTAGAGCGAAGCGGGTTTGGGGGAGCATCTCACCCAGTGGGGAGCTCCGATAAGATCGCTAACATGGTTCGGGCCAGGTTTGGGGATCGAGATGGCTGCCCCGCCCCATTGCCATTTGCCATTACTTTTGATGTATAAGTTATATACATTGTTAGTTGCTGTGGATTTGATATGTGTAATACCAAGGCGAATTCCATAGGTAGTGGACGACTAAAGTGATTTTAGGTTCATAAGTAAACTTTTGATCGATTTACAATGACACAATACGTATTAGAGCTAAATGTTGGCGGATCTTATACAAACTATGCTTGAAAGTCTTACTCTGGCCTTCAAAAACAATGGTGATGACTCTGTGGGTCAAGCGGACAATATTGTAGACGATGTAGGGTTGTGTTACATGATCGATCATACAAATAAGGAAGAAACTGCACTTAAGATAAGATTATACATCTTTTACCGAGCAATGTACAAATCACTAAAGTTGCTGTCAACGATTGACTATTCTACTATGACATGAGAGGGATTGAGGTTTTTAGTTGATACAACACATGTATTGTGGACCATTGTTCTTGGCCTCTCCTTATAATGATCATCTTTGGTATTGGCATTATCGCTGTGGTCCTTATCAGAAAGTACTCAGATTTCCACATACAAATATGTCTCCTTTGAACTTTTCTTGTTATACTAGTTCATCCACATAAACTTCTTTACTCCACTCTTTTGATTATAAGCTCTGCCATAAGCTAGGTAGGACCATTTTTATGGAAGCTTGTTGGTTGAAAGCATTGCATCTTCCAAAACATATAAGAGATGCCCATGTGAACTTCAATGTCACAAACATATATCAAGATGTACGATTTTAAGGGTCACCCATTTATTTGTATTAATACAACTATACATAAATGTATATGCAATCGATATCTCGTAGCTACATGTGCTACCTATATTAAAAGGTAGTTGTAATAAAGATAACAATTAGAATTAAAAGCTCTACAGTCGATAGCTACATATATGTTTTCAACTTTTATGTCAAACTAATTAGAAATGATAATGAAACATAACTAAGACGTCAATCCATATATGTTTTTAACTTTTATGTCACAAACTAATTAGAAATGATAATGAAACATAACTAAGACGTCAATCCATAATAAAAAGAAAAGATAATGTATACCGAGGATACCAAAGTTTTCACCTTTTAACATATAGGCAATCAATTTATTGAAATGAACTTATAAACCGTTTAACTATATGTTTATTTTTGTTTACACCAATTTCAACCAAATTTATGCTAGAAAACTATAAATATAAATAAGGAACCAACCTGTAGCTTATCTAACAAATACGAATGAAAAGTTTGATGTGATATACCAATTATACTCTTAATTTAAGTTTGAATTTATATTATTAAAAATAATTTCGAGGGATAAAACTGAAATTTCACGACTAGATTTTTATTCGTATTCGTTTAATATGTTAGTGGTGTGTTAATTCTTGCCGCTTGATAAGTATCCGGATAAATTTGGTCGAAATTAATGTAAACGAAGATAAATACATAGTTAAGTGGCTTATAAGTTACTTTCAATAAATAAATGGCCTATAAATAAATAGCCTATGATAAATACTTAAAAAGTGTGTGACCTCCCGGTATATTATTCAATATCAATCATCTTATGGAGATCTCAAGATAATATAGACGTGCGTAGACATGAATTTAACATATATGAACTAAGAGTCATGGGTATCGTGGCATTTGAGCCCCACCAGTCCGATGTGGATTGTGTTTTGGCGCCGCCAAAGCAAAGCCACGACACCGAACCCCCGCCGAATGAGCCAGTTTACTGGCGTGCTTGAGAACGAAAAAATAATAATAAAATAAAAAGATTGTCGTTTCGCTATGTAACGCGCAATTTTTTTTTTTAATTCAGTTTTTTTTATATAACTAAAATTAAACCTCACTTTCTCGTCGAATCAGCGTACGAGGTGAAAAAGGAGAAAGACCGGGCAATAATTTAGTGTAAAGAATTAGAATTTCTCACGATTAATACCGACGGGTTACCGAAACGCCAAGCCTTCCTCATCAACAAGAAAAGAGAATAAATAATTAAAAAATATTTTCAAGATAATCACAAAATTATTATTGTATTTTTTAAAGTTTCGTATTGTTTTTAATTTATTTTTTTCGTATGTTCGTATTTTTTTTATTTTTCGTATATTTTTTAAGTTTTGTATTGTATATTTATTTGGTGAATTAATGAAATTTAGTTTGTTTGAAAAAACAGAAAAATAAAAATAAAATGATAGTTGGAGCTTTTTTGACTCAAGCCATAAAAGATGAAGTATTTTGATATGTGAGTGTTAAAATTTGGTGTGGCAAACTAGCGTGAGCCACGATACCAAACACTCTAACAAACTCGCACAAATGACTTACAATTAACACTACAATATACACTATAAATTCTAAATGTACCATATATTTTCTATTCGAAGTTAACATCAACGTTAAAATCCATAACGACTTAAGTAACCATGTTGACTAAAGAATAAAGATATACTACCATATATGATATATGATACTTTTCAATAACCTACCACTTGGCTCAATCATTTAATTAGATTTAGCGAGTCATTGTTTATTAGTTTTAAATCATTGTTTAATGGGGTCCTTGAAATCGATTTAAATTAGTAGTGTCTCTTTCAAGAAAGATACGAGTAGATTTTAGATCAAGAGGCCTTTTCAACATATTTATCATTTAATTATGATAGCATTGTCTCGCCTAGACATGAGGAAGCTATACTTATTAGGGGTCCATTTTGTATTTATGAAACCTTATTAGAAAGGGAATTTGTATCTAGTTTGGTCTTGGTTAAAAGCTTAAAGCTATTGACTCATGAGATTAAATACTCACTTGATCATTAGAAAATACAATAGTTAAGTTTTGATAATAAGAAACCAAAACCAATATTAAAGAGACATAAACTTGACGTTACATACTTGAATAATTATTAATTTACAAATAGGAGCTTCTTAAAAACTTGTTAGAAATTAAACTTTTTGTTTATAACAAATCCTATAATCTTATACCTTTACAGTAGTGGTTTAACTTAATTAAACTTTTTTCATTGTGTTATATAATGAAAAAGAGAACATTTCTGGATTTTCTGCCCATGAAATAAAAATCATTCAATTGGAACGAGATTATATACATGCCTAGCCTTTTAGTTTTGGGCCTATGCCGAAAGTTGTAAAGAGTAGTCCACTTATAACTTCCATACATATAAATTATCTAATGGACTTCGTTGTAACACAGCTTAATTTGTATGTTGGATTACTTTTCTTTTTCTGCATTTGTTAACCCAAAAAAGCTTTTAATCAAAGAGTTTGAAAACTAGTGATTTGATAGGGAGATGATATGTACACATACACTTTTACCTTGCACACATAAAATTAATGTGTGATGACAAGTAAATTAATATGTGGGGACAAGCAAAATTATGTGTGCAAAGTAAAAATATATGTGTACATATCATCTCCCGATTTGATATAAGTTGCGACTAAAAACCTGTATCAAACAAGTTTAAATAAGGTGATACTAATAACAATTTTTATGATTGACATGCTTATTTAACATATGTCTAATCAATCCTATTTTTGCCTCATTTATTGTTAAGTTTCTTTGTTCCGGTGGTTCAAAGGAGTACATTTTTATAGACTTTGAACAAGGCATCGAAGAATCGCTTTAAGGAGTACATTTTTATAGACTTTGAACAAGGCATGAAGAATCGCTTTCCATGGGCCAATTAGATTCTTTGCTTTAATGAGTTTCTAGGTCTTTAACGATCCTTGTTTTGGTGTTTTGTATATCTGATTGGGTTCTTCTTCTTGGAGTCTCTTTTGTTTGTGTTCTTTTCTTGCCAGCTAATAATATCTTTGCTTTTTTAAAAAACAAAAAATTATCTCATTTCAAAATACACCTTTATTTTTTACATCAATCATTTTCCTTTCAATATATGTTCAAGAAATGAGAATGTCGATTTTGATTTAGTTGGTTCTTAAAATGAAGCGTAATACTCAAACTTTGGGTAAATGATTCAAGGTTCCTTTTTCAACTAACAATGTCTTTAATGGAAAAGTTTGAAACTATGTTTCAGTGACATATTACACATTTGCAAAACTGCTTTCTATTATGCTTTTAAAAAAATTATCAAGCCATCTTTTCAAAAGGTATAATGTCTTAGCTTATTTTTTCGTCTAATGGAACTTTTATAAATATAATAAAATCAAACAACTTAGTTTATAAACTTATCAGGTTAAGTTTATAAGCTTGATTTAATAAATTAGTAAGCCAAAAATTAAGCTTATTATTTTTTTGAAAGTTATATAAATCATAAAATAAGCTTAAGCAAAAAATAGCATAGTTAGTGGAACTTGGTTTAGAAAATATAAATTCAAGACAGTTGAATACTTTATCCATCTCATTTAAAACTCTAAACATTTATTTTATTTTTATTTTTTTACGCTTGTTAAATATCTCAAAGTTTTTTAAGTCAATAATCACATTTTGTTAGATTTCAATCTACAATAAATACAATTGACAGAAAATAAAGTGTATTTGTTTACGAACACTTAGAGTAAGATATCAAATAAAGATAAAAGTATCCATAATAAGTGTAAAATATCTTAAAAAGAAAATAAAAATTTCTCGAAAAAATCTGAAATTCTAACAGAAGATAAAGGATGATGATGCAAAATTGTGAAGAAAGTTTGTATGCACAAAAGATAGCTTGTTATATTTTGATGCAAATTGAAATTTTGATAAATATATTAAAAAAATGGATAAAAACAACGAATTTTTGATGCAAAAGATATTAATTTATATCATATTATTACACAAACATTTTTTAACAATTTTTTTCATCAAAACTATACACATTGAAAAATCTTCATTCACAACTTTTTTTATATACACCAGGAATTTCTTAAAAACTTCTTTTTATTAATTTTCTTCACCTATATTTGTATTTTTATCTTAATCTTACTGATACTTATCTATTTTAAACAATTCCCTTACACTGCGTTCTTAATTTTTTTTAATAGAGAAAAGTAAAGTAATGTGAAGTAAACATTTTCACCCACTTTTAGAAGAAAACACTTTCCTTTTAAAAATCACCAAAATTACACTATTTTTCATCCGTTCATTTTCTTTTCTTATAAACTCACAATTTCTTCTATTTTTTTTTTTTTTCATTTTTTTTCTTTCCTTAGAATAAAAGAAAGACCCGACCGACCCGTTTGAGCCGTAGAAACCCGGTTTAACTCCTTTTGAACCCGAGCCCTGGTGAAAGCTGACTAATCATTCAACTGAATCTGATTATTCCGTCATGTTTTGTGAATCCACTTATCAAGGTATTATTTTCTTTTACATTGAAATTATCGAATATTAGGTCTTAATTAGGCTGTCAAATTTTGAAATTAGTTACTATAACTTACTCTTATAATTTAGATCGTCTCACTTTATAGTAATTGTTATTGCAAGTGTTTATTTATTAAATTGGAGTTACTATTTAATACAAGTAGTGTAGTTTATCAATGATCAGTAACTGCGAGTTAGTTTTAAAATGTTACTTATATCAGGTAGTTGATTGATGATGAAAGACAAGAAGACGCCATCTTCAGTTGCGCGTATTCTGGCCAATTGTGGACCTCAGATAACATATGTTAAGTTGTTTACTGAATTGTAGTGAATTGCGCGTATTCTGGTGATTTAGCTGTATTCACCAAATTATGCCTAATAGGGTGACTCTCGGATGCAATGCTTAGAAGGGGAGGATATGGCGTTAGATTTTTATGATTGACATGCTTATTTTACATGTCTAATTTCGATGTCTAATCAATTCTATTTTTGCCTCGTGTATTGTTAAGTTTATTTGTTCCGGTGGTTCAAAGGAGTACATTTTTATGGACTTTGAACAAGGCATCGAAGAATCGGTTTCCATGGGCCAATTAGATTCTTTGCTTTAATGAGTTTCTAGGTCTTTAACGATTCGTGTTTTGGTGTTTTGTATATCTCGTTGGTTCTTCTTCTTGGAGTCTTTTTTGTTTGTGTTCTTTTCTTGCCGGCTAATAATATTTTTGGTTTTTTAAAAACAAAAAATTCTCTCATTTCAAAATACACCTTTATTTATGACATGTGTCACAATCTTATATTAAGCATATAATTAGTAAAGTTAATTAGTTATATCAATAATTTTCCTTTCAATATATGTTCAAGAGATGAGAATGTCGAATTTTGATTTAGTTAGTTCATAAAATGAAGCGTAATACTCAAACTTTGGGTAAATGATTCAAGGTTCATTTTTCAACTAACAATGTCTTTAATGGAAAAGTTTGAAACTATGTTTCAGTAACATATTACACATTGCAAAACTGCTTTTAGAAAAAGCAAAGTTATTATGCTTTTAAAAAAAAATATATCAAGCCATCTTTTCAAAAGTATAATGTCTTCGCTTATTTTTTCGTCTAATTGAACTTTTATAAATATAATAAAATCAAACAACTTAGTTTATAACTTTTATAAATATAATAAAATCAAACAACTTAGTTTATAAACTTATCAGATTAAGTTTATAAGCTTAACTTACTAATTTAATAAGCCAAAAATTAAGCTTATTATTTTCTTGAAAGTTATAAATCATAAAACATGCTTAAGCAAAAAATAACATAGTTAGTGGAACTTGGTTTAGAAAAAATAAATTCAAGACAGTTGATTGCTTTATTCATCTCATTTTAAGTGTACACATCATTGTTATGATTTCTTTGTTCTTTTTTTTCTTTTTTTTAAATACCAGTTTTATGCTTGTTAAATATCTCAAATTTTTTAATGTCAATAATCACATTTAAAGGTAAAAGTAACATTTTGTTAGATTTCAATCTCAATTGTTAGAAAATAAAGTGTTTTGTTTTTTAACACTTAAAGTAAGATATCAAATAAAGAAGTGTAAAAATTCTGAAAAGGAAAATAAAAATCTGAAATTCTCCTAGAAGATAAAGGATGATGATGCATTAAAAAATTGTGAAGAAAGTTTTTGTGCACAAAAGATTTAGCTTATTATATTTCTATGCAAGCTAAAAATTTTATATATATACTGTAAAAGAATCGGATAAAAAAACGAATTTTTGATAAAAAAAAAATAATAATATCGATTTACATCATATTAATACACAACATTTTTTAACAATTTTTTTCATCAAAACTATACACATTTGAAAAATCTTCATTCACAACTTTTTTTATATACACCACATTGTGGAATTTCTTAAAAACTTCTTTTTACTAATTTTCTTCACCAATATTTTTATTTTTATTTTAATCTTACTGATACTTATCTATCTTAAACAATTCTCTTACACTGTGGTTTTGAGTTTTTTAATAAAGAAAAGTAAAGTAATATTAAGTAAACATTTTCACCCTACTTTTTAGAGAAAACACTTTCCTTTTAAAAATCACGCTATTTTTCATTTTCTTTTCCCCTTAAACTGACTATCTTTTCTTTTCTATTCTTTTTTTTTCATTTTCTTTTCTTTCCTTAGATCCTTATAGGGTGTGTTTGGTAGAGAGAGTTGAAGGTAGAGAAAAGGAAATGGCACAATATCTCGTGTTTGGTTAGGCAGGGAAATAAAAAAGCGGAGAAATTGGAATTCTCAAGAATTTGTTCCTTTGTATTTTCATTTCCATCTTGTTTGTAGTGGAAATGGGAACTCTCGATGGCTTTTTTTTTTAACAAAATAAATAGGTTTTTTAAAAATATTTTTCTTTTAAAAATAGTTTTTTATAAATTTTTTTTTTTAAATTTAAATATATTTTTTTTAGAATTGTTATTTAGAAAAAATAATTTTTATAAAAATAAATTAAAAAAATAAATTATTTTTTTTAAATAAATTTTTAAAAAAAATAAGTTTTTTTTAAATAAATTAAAAAAATATTTTTTTAAATATATTTTTTTAGAATTGTTATTTAGAAAAAATAAAAAAATTTAAATAATGTTTATAAAAAATAAATTAATTTTTTTTTAAATAATTTAAAAAAAAAATCTTTAAAAAAAATATATAACTTATAAAAAAATATATTTTTTTAAAATATATTTTTTAAAATTGTTATTTAGAAAAAAAAATTTTTTTTTTAAATCAACAAATAATTTTTTTTCATTTCTTTGTTACCAAACATTAGAATTGGAAATTCTCTACTTCTACTTCTTCCTTCGTACAATAAAAGAAAGACCCGACCCGTTTGAACCGTAGAAACCCGGTTTAACTCCTTTTGAACCCGAGCTCTGGTGAAAGCTAACTTATCATTCATCTGAATCTGATTACTATTCCGTCATGTTTTGTGAATCCACTTATCATGGTATTATTTTCCTTTAGATTGAAATTATCGAATATTAGGTCTTAATTAGGGTTTACAGATGTCAAATTTTGAAATTACTTATAATTAAGATGATCTCACTGTAATTATTTTCAGATTGTATGTTTTAATAAAATTGTTATTGCAAGTGTTTAATTATTACTGTATTTATTAAATTGGAGTTAGTGTTTAATACAAGTAGTTTATCAATGATCAGTAACTGTGAGTTAGTTTAAAAATGTTACTTATATCAGGTAGTAGTTGATTGATGATGAAAGAAAAGAAGACGTCATCTTCACTTGCGCGTATTCTGGCCAATTGTGGACCTCAGGTAAGACATGTTAAGTTGTTTACGGAATTATGGTGAATTTCGCGTATTCTGGTGATTTAGCTGTATTCACCAAATTATGATTAAAAAAATTCCCAATAGGGTGACTCTCGGATGCAATGCTTAGAAGGGAGGATGTGGCGTTAGATTAAACAAAAGGTGTTTTAATAATAGCAAACTACTCCGTATTAAACATTCCCATGGGTCATTTTTAAGTATCCACTAGCTCTTTTCCAACACGGATAATGCTGGCTTGGGTTGCCGTTAGAAGTAATTATATCATGTGAAATCCTTGTTTAGAAGTCCCATTAAGAGAGGAATGACTACTTATGTTTTAGTTAAAGCTAAAAAACACAAAAAGTCATAAAATAGATAGAAACTGAACACTCTGTTTCCGGCGATTTAAGTTTATAATTGGTTATATTTATCAAAATGTAAGTTCAAACAGAAACCTTACATCAGTAGTTTGAGTGATTATCTAAACATATAGGAAGTCAAGTTGCTTGGCGCTCTTGACCATAGCCCTGGCTCATATTTGTTCAGTTTTGGTTAGTTTACTTGATGGATAGGGACATTGATTTTGAATAAATCATGGATTTTTTTTTTTATGAAGTCTGAATCTACTGAACATGCAAACTTTAATTTGGTGTTACGTCAATATCTCTATCAAACAATTGCAGGCAAAAGTATACGGGAGTTGTGTTGCAGCAAAGGTTCCTCAAATTGAACGTGATATGTGTGTCAAAGAATTTCTTGCATTAAAGACTTGCATGCAGACTGTGGTATTGAATGCTTAACCATATCGTAATTTGAAACATCTTTTCACTTGTTTTGCGTTTCTCTAACTAATGCCTCCGTCAAATTGTTTGTCTTTCAGCTCAAGGGAAAGCCATAAGTTTACATTTTTTTTTCTTCATAGATACACCAGAGGCACGTTAATTTTTGGTACTTTTAGTAAAGGTTAAAAATCATCGCCTAAAAATCTTGTAATTCATTGTTACATTCCTTTTTTTGTCCATCAAACTGATTCACGTCCTTGTTTTTGTTCTTCAGTGTTATTTCTTCAAAGGAGGATTCTCTGTAATTGTCGAGTTCAAACCTTAAATTTCAAAAATAAAAAAGAAAAATAAAGAAAAAAAGACACTCGAATGTCTGGGAATACATCAAGTTCTCAGTCCACCGGTGGGTTTGGTGGATCTGGTGCGTTGTCACACGCGTACATTCAATATCCACCCTTAAAATGCAAAACTGATGGATCAAGAGGTCTATTTTATGATGATGGAAATAGGCTATTAATCTCAGCGACCTCTGACCGTGTAAGTTCCATTAGCTATTTATTTGGCCATTAGGCCATATACGCCATATTACAAATCATATTTTTAATAATCCTTTAGATATGTGCACGTTAAATATTTGAGTTTGTTGTGATGTGTCAGGTTGTCTCTTGGAAAACTAACCCCTTTACTTCTGATGTTGCTGCAACAACCGATACTATAAGTGAGGGACCAGTACTCTCTGTCCGCTATTCTTTGGATTCAAAACTTATAGCTGTTCAACGATCAAACCGTGAGGTTCAGTTTTGGATCAAAGAAACAGGAGAAACCTTTAGTCAGAAGTCAAAGTCTGACTCTGATAGTATATTGGGGTTCTTCTGGACAGATTGTGCAGTTTGTGATATCGTGTTTGTCAAAACCAGGTAATTGCTAGACTTCATTACCAAGTATTAAGACACCACTTCTAATAATCATAATTTTTCTTATTGTTTTGCTTCATCTGTTAACTACTGCGGTTTTATTCAAGCTTGTAATTCATTATGACTAATTAAAATTGAATTACAGTGGACTGGACCTTTACACTTACGCACCAGAGTTGAAATCACTTGAGTTGATTGAGACAAAGAAAATGAATGTGAGTTGGTACATCTACACACATGAAAGCCGCTTGGTCCTTCTTGCTTCAGGAATGCAATGCAAAAGCTTTACTGGATATCAGGTATAGTCATAAAACCACTTCTTTTAAGGTGTTTTAAAGTTAATTTTTCCAACTATCCTACAATCAATTATAGAAGATTTAGTGGTACTGTCTTCAGGACTCTCCAGAAACCCAATTATGCAAACAGAAATAATGATAATCATTTCTTATTTTTCTTCTTTTTTGTTCAGCTTTCTTCTGCGGGTGTAATTCGATTGCCAAGGTTTGAGATGACAATGGCAAAGGCGGATGCTAATACTAAGCCTGTTCTTGCTGCTGAAGATGTTCATATTGTCACTGTGTAAGCTTTATTTGAATACACTAGTTTTGAACTCTTTTAACTGTTTGACTTTATCCAACACATAAGTTACTAATCGATGTGGCTGCATTTCAGTTATGGAAGGATATACTGCTTACAAGTTGATAGAGTTGCAATGCTACTTCATTCATATAGGTTTTATCGTGATGCTGTTATCCAGCAGGTGAATTATATTTTTTTGTACAATGCTGAGAGAATTTGAAAATGATAGCAATATGCATGCCACCTGTCAGATACTGTAGTTCTTTCATCTTGCTATTTGTTTGAAACATGCTACCCCACATTATAAGAGAGAAAAGGAAAAAGAACAACACTTACATATTTTGCTTCTAATAGAGAGTTGGGATGAGTTGGTATTTATTCTGTCATTTTTAGAACATTAAAAGGACATAACTAGTGGCCATTGCGTTTTTAGATTGACATTCATTAGCAAGTGCTCAGCATCTATGATTTTTTGTTAGAATTTACATAAAGGGTTTTTCCGTTAATAGTAATTAACAAGTGCCATGGTGGCACATGTTAGAAAAATCCTTGCCTAAAAGGGTAACCAAATGTGATCCAGTTTTATGTACTCGTAACCAACTTTGGTGTAATAACTTTCTTGAGGTAACTAACTCTTTCTGCCCAGAAAAAAACCTGACTCGCGCTCAAAAGAGTGATTTGACCATAGCTGGTTTCCATATACTTATGTCGTTTTTCAGGTCACAAAATTCAGTCGGTTCTTTAAAAATATTTGTTAGATATTGCATCAGATGACATTTGTGATGGAATGACTTTTGGGTTTCCTTTTGCACAACATCGTTCTTCCTTGGCCCATTACTTTTAATCTGTGTCTATTGTAATTGATTCCAGCCAACCAAATGATCCATATTTCCTTCTGTTTTCTCGTTCCATCAGGGTTCTCTACCTGTTTATTCCAGCAAGATAGCCGTGAGCGTGGTTGACAATGTTCTGCTCATTCATCAAGTGGATGCAAAGGTTATCATATTATATGATATATTTGCAGATTCAAGGACACCTGTATCTGCTCCTCTTCCTCTCTTGATAAGGGGCTTACCACGCGCTATTTCATCATCTCAATCAAGTAATAAGGATGCAGAAAGTTCAGAAGCTACATTGTTAACTGATACAGCATCTAATTTATATAATGATGACTGGAGGTTTCTTGTTCCTGACCTTGTATGTGATGTTGCCACTGGATATTTGTGGAAGGTCCATTTGGATTTGGAGGTAAGTTCTGATATGACTGTTATATTAAATTATATTGTGTTAGGTAAACTTGAAGAAAAATGCAATGTACTATTCACTTATTGTCAATGTTTGCAACATACTTTTTTTAACCATTTGTTGCAACTTCCTTACCCTTTTTTACTGAAGTATGCAATTCATGCATTATATGGAATGATAATGGGCTAATGGCTACGAATTGCATATTTTGGTAAGATGATAAGTGTATTACGTTAAATGGATAAAAGTATGTTGCATCTATTGGTAGAAGTCGAATAGTGCATTGCACTCTCGTGCAGTTCACCCTATTGTGATGGCAGGTTGTTGTGTTGAGTTTAATCTGCTTTTATTTTATCTCAAATACTTGCAGGCAATTTCTGCAAGTAGCTCAGAAGTGCCATCAGTTTTAGAGTTCTTGCAGCGGAGGAAATTAGAAGCAAAGAAGGTAAATATATCAGCGATAACCAAACTAGTAA
This sequence comes from Artemisia argyi, assembly GCA_030686995.1. Taxonomy (NCBI): domain Eukaryota; kingdom Viridiplantae; phylum Streptophyta; class Magnoliopsida; order Asterales; family Asteraceae; genus Artemisia; species Artemisia argyi. Next base: position 39,370,934 of record CM060693.1, on the reverse strand, counting down.
TGCCTTCAAGTTGAATGAAGTAAATACGCATCTAATGGTTTCAATTAAGAAATACAGAGGTGGCGTTTATGACCGATTAACCTCTGATTGGGGTTGCAGTTTTATCTTAACTGGTCAACGGGTAATCAAATGGGTTGAAAGTCGCCCAAAAGTGTATTTAGATCATCAGATTTATAAAGTTAAATTGTTGCTTAAAAGAATTTATTAATCTGATCATAGTTAACACAGTATATATATTTAGCAATTTATAATAAATGGAGAATCGTGTCTCAGCCCAACCATCTTTTAACTCGTACCAATAATTAGCTTTTTTTACGCTTTATATAACCTGTGACACATAAGAAATACAGTTTTAGTGCTCCTTTTTTGCAATTTCCGTCTTTAAGAGATTATGGTAATTACTATCTTCGTGTATTTTATTTCAGGCTAAAGAGTTATGTTTGGAACTAGTTAGCTCTCTCATCATCGAGCGAAGACCTCTCCCAATGGTTTTCCGGGCAATAGATGTATTGGTCAGCTCTTTCGCACATTCACTCAAAACAGGCAATTATTCAAAGGGTAAAACTGTCAAAAGTGAACCTGCCACTGGTGTCGACAGTAGAACTGTACCCAATTCTGGCAATTCAACTTCAGACTCCGAAGATAATGCTAATTTTAAGAAGGCAAAGGACAAATTTCTTGACATCAATTCTTCTAGTGGCAATGTCGACAGAGAAAGTATAGCAGGTGCTGAAGCTTCTAGAACTGTAGATCATTCGGTGCCTTCAGAATCTCAACAACCACTTAATGCTAATGTTTCTGAACCACAAGAGTCGCAAGTTACTTCAGCAGCCATTCCACCTGATGAGTTGTACAGCTTTGTATTTGCTTCTGTGGAGGAAGAGATGATTGCTGATGCTTCTTATTTGTTTGCCATCATTGTCGAGTTCATTAGAAGGTAATTGGTTCTTTAGCTTAACTTGGTGAAAAGAATTATATAAATTTAGTTTTCATTGAATGAGTTGGTGATATGATATCAATTTAAATAGTTACAAATTGATACTCGTGAGTTGGAAGGTGGTCAAGATTACGCGTCTTTTGTTTTTTATACATTATGCGTTCTTGATCTTCAGTGTTTTCTCCATATATTTGATAGTCCTTATGTCTCTTTTGCAGTGCCAACTTGGAGAAAATAAAATTGCACCCTAATATCTACGTTTTGGCTGTGCGGCTGCTTGCCCGGAATGAACGATATGCTGAACTTGGACTCCTTATTATGAATAAGGTATGGACTTGTATGTACTTTGTTTGATTTTCACTCTTATTTATAACGCCGATCAACATTCATGAATGTTAAAAAAGAAATGAAATGATGCAGTTGTCATGGATGGAATGAGTAAAACTTTCGTAGTAGTCTGAGATGGTTGTGGTTGGATTTGGTTTGTATTGAATCTCAAAATCAGCATTGCTTTATTTACAGATAATCGAACCCTCGAAAGAGGTTGCACTCCAACTACTAGAGAGCGGACGTCAGAACGTTAAAACAAGGAAGTTGGGCCTGGATATGCTGAGACAGCTCATGCTTCATCATGATTATGTTGTGTTGCTTGTACAAGATGGATGTTATCTTGAAGCTTTACGTTATGCACGGAAGAATAAGGTGATATTCTTCACCTCAGTCACCATCATATAAACCTTCACATGCTAATAGTGGTGGCGATTTTGACCCAATGGGTCGATTTGGACTATCTTTGATCTCAAGCAGGTCAATTAAACAAATGTTTTTTTAAGGGGAACATGTCTTACGAATTATAAGCAGAAAGTCACCCAAAGCCTATTGTTAACACAAACAACCTTTAAGTCCTTTTTTTAAAGATTCTGATTATTGTTGTGATAACATTATTTTCTAAATCTAAATCTAAATCATAATAAAGGCATTAGTTATTTGTGGGTCAATACAACCTGCTTGACTTGACCCTTCAGCCATAACCTGTTATGACCCATTACCAATCTTGCCACCTCTCACTATGACCCACCTGTTGTGCACACTCTTTTTGTTTTGTATGCTGTAGGATCTTACCATAATCTGTTACTCCCTTTGACCCGTTTTGAGGTGTATATTTCTCCAGGATGAGTGAGTATTATTTTTTAATAAGTTTTGAGGTTTTCGTTTGTGAATCAGGTTACCACTGTGCGCCCATCACTGTTTCTAGAGGCAGCCTATGCATCAAACGATCCCCAACACCTAGCTGCAGTTCTCAGATTCTTTCGTGACTTCATACCTGGTTTTGGAACCACTTCGGAACACAGTACGTACATTCGTGCTCTTGCTGATATGCCCTCATCCATTACTGTGTGAGCCTGTGAGGTCTGATCCTTATGCTTCATGAAAGCTATAAATCGAACTTTCAAAATAGTAGTTTTTTTTTTTTTTTTTTTTTTTTTTGGTAGTAGAATCTCTTTATTTTTTTTTATCTTTATATCAATACGTCACTAAATAGAAGCTCTCAGAAATTCCTGTAGCATTCGTGTTAAAGACTTAAGTTGTGGCCTAAAAATGAATAAAAGTCTGAAATGTAGAGAGATTGATTTCTCAGTTCTTGTATTTCCGAAGCTATTTTTGAGTTAAAAGGTTAAATCACGTAAATCACTTTTTTTGGTTTTTCTTATTGTTTACACTTGCTATCATTGTTCTAACTTTGTGTTAAGGAGTCCAATCTTTACAAAACTATATCGACGAAACAATATTTAACCATGGCAGAAAAATATGATCTAATAATTGGCTGGCTTGTAAAATTAAAGGGAGGCAATTAGCATGCCGATTTAATGCTAACTTAACATGGCAATAATTAGAAATATGGAATAAAATTTTCATATAAGTATAATGTTAAATTTAATAATACATAACTTTTAATTAATTGTTTTATCCATAATTTTTTATTAATTCTTTCTGAGTGTTATTATCACAATAAAAGTGTTTATAATGTCACCTAATGTTTTATAGCATGTTGTATTTAAATTAACTTTCATTAGATGCATAAATAAGAAACTAATTATATGTCGATCAGTTATACATGTAAATAATGTGTAAAAAATGGGTTTGTGCTTAGGCGAATATTTTTTTAGATAATTTTATAATAATCTATTTGTCCCATACGGGTAATATTAGTTTGTATAAAAAACACTTTCACATGCAACATATTATTTATTATATATTTTTTTTAACCATAAAAATACTTTCCATACTTTTAACTAATGTAGATTTTATAATATAAAAAATATTTTTAAGGTTAAAACAGAAAAAATAATTATTAAGAGAGATTTTTTTCTAAAATTAAAAACATTACTTTTATACACAAAATACCCTTTAATTTTAAGTTTCTAATTAGTTAATTTTTTTCTTCTTCTTAATATTGCTAACAACACAACAACAACAAAACCAATCCCGCCGGGGCAGGGTATGGGGAAGTACAATGTAGACAGATCCTACCCCTACTACCCCAGGATACACCCGGGAGTAGAGAGACTGCTTCCAATGAGACCTCCGGCAAGTGCAGGTGTGCGGGTGATAGAGAAAAGCAAAGAGAGCAAAAACGACAGTAAACACAAACAAACAGCAGGCAAACAAAAGCAGGCAATACAAGCAAAAATGAACAAAGAGCCAAGGGGACAAGGAAACACGGGCAAAAGCACAAGCAAAAGAGCGCGAAAGCAAAGAGCAAACAAAGCAAAGAGCCAAGGCACAAAGAAAAGCAGACAAACCAAAGGAAGCAACACATGGCAGAGCAAAGCAACGCACGGGCCTAAAGCTAAGGCAAAGCAAAAGCAAGAAAAAGCAGGCAAACCTAAGGGAGCACCACACAGCAAGGCAAAGCAACGCACATGGCCTAAAACTAAGGCAACGCAAAAACAAGGAACCAAACCAACGCAAGGGCCAAGGCACAAAAGGGACGCCTAAATAGCCTAACACCCAAAAACACCTAAACCCACTGAGCCCCCAGCCGGGACTACCCACATATCCTAATTTTATTTCTCCACGCCTTCCTATCTGAGGTCATGTCCTCAGACAAGAGCAGCTCCTTTATGTCGAGCTTAAGTCTATCCTCCCACGTGAGTTTGGGTCTACCCCTTCTTCTCTCATCTTCGAGATAATATTCACGACTTCGAGTTTAGCTCTAAAAACTCCGTTCGAGATCATGTCAAGCAAGGTTACCACACTTAATTAAATACTCGTACTATATAAAATCAATATCTTCAACTATATATCTGATCTTGTACTTTTCATTCTTTTTCAAGTATTTATTTGTGTGTTTTCATAAACGTTATATTTTGATAATTTTGTGTGGTATACATAAACGTACACGAAACACTATATCAAAATATCACAATTATAATTATTTGTTGTTATGCAGGTGGACGCTAGTTTTATTAAAGCTCATTTAGCTTTGACTTGTTCAAAATTTTATACTCATTGATATTTTTGCTTCATAATTAAAATACTAACTTTGGCCAAGAGGTTTACACACGAATTACTTAATCACTCATCCATATTTATATCCGTTTATATTGAAAAATTAATTATTTTTTAAAGCTTATTACCATTTGATGCTTAATTTTTCAATATATACTATTTATAATCTCTCACGTTCATAATTCATTAACGTATTATATATAAATATAAAGTGGGAATTTCTTAAATGAACTTGTACAAAGCTATTTTACGAAAATGGACCATCGAAAATCGTGTTACAGAAATCTACTAAGCGAGCAAAGTGAGGGGCAAGCAAGGTTTGCTCGCTCTGTTGATTGTCTTTTAGCACCCAATCAGCGAACAAAGTGAGGGGAGAGCAAGGTTTGCTCGCTCTGTTGATTGTCTTTTAGCAATACAAGCTATTGAAATGTGCGAGCGAGCAAAATGAGCAAGCAAACTGGGCGAGCAAAGGATAGTTGCTCGCTTACTTTTTTGTCTATACCTCTTGAATGTTACATAAGTTGAGACCTCTTGAAAGGAAAACGCATGGATTAATGCATGAATTCCAACTGTTGGAGAACTTTGTTGTGTACTTATAAATGACATAATGGAAAGGAAAATGCATGAATTCCTAAACTTTGGGAAGCATACTAAATAAATGACATAATGGGAAACGTGAGGTGAACTATTTGTATAACTCTTATATTGTGTAAATTTAAATGATAACACTTCGATTAAACACCTAAATTTAATTAATAACATCTCAAAGTGATTGTTGTTTTACAAAATGATCCAAAATACAATACCAAAAGTAGCACAAGTGAGTTGTTATGGATTGGCAATAATGGTAATAATATTGTTATGTTGACATTAAATAACATAAGTTTAGATGTTTTAACTTGACAAAGCAACTCATAGGAAGGTGTGTTGTTCCCCTTTAAAGATTTTATTTACGTAGCTTAATAAAAGCTACCCATTTTCTTTATTGGTTTCCGAAATGAACTTGACGAGCAAATTGGTTGCTCACCCTGTGTTTGATCGCCAAATATTCTAGGAATCTAGGTGTGTGGACAAGATTTTACCAAAAATACACTCATATGTAAATGCTATTTAATGTGGCGAGCAAAGTTTTTGGGCAAGCATTTTGGTTTGCTCGATATGTTGATTTTGGTAAAGAGGATTTATAGTGTCGGTATTTCTAATTTGGTTTGAAAAGTGGAGGCTTTGGTAATTGATTTAAATATAAATATAAATAAATCAAAACATATATGCTACAACATAGTTTGAACTTTGAACACCAGAAAGACGTTTATAAGTGAATTAAGTAGGCGTGTAACGTTTAAACATCCATGTGCATTTGCATTTCTTTACGAGGTTGAAAATGATTTGCAATTATATCAAGTTATTTGCTTGTCATGAAATGGTTTATTAGGGCACATAACATTGTCATGTGTTTATAGGCACTTATAGGCTACATACTGACAATTATATTAGAAGTCTCATTACTTGATTAAATTGACTAGTAATGAACTAACGATCAAAATTTATTTAAATGTTGGGTTTTATGAAATGTTGGGTTTTATGAAATGTCAGCTTTGGAACTTATATAAAAGTTTTCCAAAATTATAGATATTTGGATATTCGGATATATAAAACTGTTATCCGAAATTTCAGATATCCGAATTTAAAGAACCTAGCTATAATAATGGGCCTAACATAAAACCATCAAATCAAATTTCAGATATTCAAAAACCTAAAACCGAACTGAAAAAATTGAAATTTTGGTGTGGGGTTTGGTTTTAAAAAAACTTAAAAACGAATTTTTGGTTCGGAGTTTAGTTTTAGCCAAAAACCGCCCATTGCTCACCTCTACTCTTGTTGTTTTTCTTCACATTGTCGTTTTCGCATGTACGGACATGCGTACATTTATAGCTAACGCCCTTTTTTATTTAATTACCATATCACAAACTTGGGGTAGGATGATACGTGTGATCAAATTTTACTTATTCGTGTCCAAATCCGTCGGTCCCATATGCACACAGTCAACACCATCAACCGCCGCAATCTCCTCAATCTTCTTAACCCCTTCTTCAGATTCCACCTGACAAATGATCAAAAGCTCATCATCAAATGTTACTCAAATACCCATTATCAATCCCATAACCCGACGCCCTAACCACATGATGAGCACCTCCCTAGATTCCATTCGGGGGGTATCTACAATAGGAAACCACCTTTTTCACCATTTTCTGACTCTCAATCATGGGAAACATAATCCCCTAAGGTCCAATATCAAGTTATTTTTTAAGCCACATTGGTTCAGGATCAGGGACTTGGATAATGGCAGGCGTTTGCGCAGCCGAAAGAGTGCGTAAGCAGATATCCCACCTGGACCATGTTCCAAATCCACAACATGGTCATAACCAGAAAGACCAGCAATCTCAGCAAGTATTGGTGAATTTGACAATAGAAAAAGCCCATATAAAGTTTGCCTGTTTTTTAGTATTGACTTTAGGGTTTGTGGGGTGTTTGGAGTGGTTTCTAGGATTTCGGACATCCAAAAACTCAAAACCGAACCGAAAAATCAAAGTTTTGGTGTGGGGTTTGGTTTTAAAAAAATTAAAAATGAATTTTTGGTTCGGGGTTTGGTTTTAGCCAAAAACCACCCCATGCTCACCTCTACTCTTGTTGTTTTTCTTCACATTGTCGTTTTCGCATGTACGGACATGCATGTACATTTACAGCTAACGTCCTTTTTATTTAATTACTAAATGACAATTATTTAATTACTAAATCAAAAACTTGGGGTAGGATGATAAGTGTGATCAAATTTTACTTATTCGTGTTCAAATCTGTCGGTCCCATATGCGCATAGTCAACACCATCAACTTCCGCAATCTCCTCAATCTTCTTAACCCCCTCTTTAGATTCCACCTGACAAATGATCAAAAGCTCATCATAAATGTTACTCAAATACCCATTATCAATCCCATAACCTGAAGCTCTAACCACATGATGAGCACCTCCTCAGATTCCATTCGGGGAGTATCTACAATACGAAACCACTTTTTTTTTCTTTTTTTTGACAATTTTATGACTCTCAATCATGGGAAACATAATCCCCTAAGGTCCAATATCAAGTTATTTTTTAAGCTGCATTGGTTCAGGATTAGGTATTCGGATAATGGCAGGCGTTCGCGCAACCGAAAGGGTGCGTAAACACGCCAAAGCAACAGATATCTCACCTGGACCATGTTCCAAATCCACAACAACACAGTCATAACCAGAAAGACCAGCAATCTCAGCAAGTGTTGGTGAATTTGACAATAGAGAAAGCCTATATAAAGTTTCCCTGTTTTTTAGTATTGACTTTAGGGTTTGTGGGGTGTTTGGAGTGGTTTCTAGGATTTTGGATATCCGAAAACCGAACTAAAAAAATTAAAATTTTGGTGTCAGGTTTGGTTTTAAAAAACTTAAAAACGATTTTTTTGTTCGGGGTTTGGTTTTAGCTAAAAACCGCCCCATGCTCACCTCTACTCTTGTTGTTTTTCTTCACATTGTCGTTTTCGCATGTATGGACATGCGTACATTTATAGCAAACGTCCTTTTTTTTTAATTACTAAATGAAAATTATTTAGTTACTGAATCACAAACTTGGGGTAGGATAATACGTGTGATCAAATTTTACTTATTCGTGTTCAAATCCGTCGATCCCATATGCACATAGTCAACACAATCAACTGCTGCAATCTTCTCAATCTTCTTAACCCCCTCTTCAGATTCCACCTGACAAATGATCAAAAGCTCATCATCAATGTTACTCAAATACCTATTATCAATCCCATAACTCGAAGCTCTAACCACATGATGAGTACCTCCCCATATTCCATTCGGGGGGTATCTACAATACGAAACCACCTTTTTAATCATTTTCTGACTCTCAGTCATGGGAAACATAATCCCCTGAGGTCCAATATCAAGTTAATTTTTAAGCCGCATTGATTCAGGATCAGGTATTCGGATAATGGCAGGCGTTCGCGTAGCCGAAAGAGTGCGTAAACACGCCAAAGCAACAGATATCCCACCTGGACCATGTTCCAAATCCATAACAACGTAATCATAACCAGAAAGACAAGCAATCTCAGAAGTGTTAGTGAATTTAACAATAGAAAAAGCCGGTATAAAGTTTCCCCGTTTTTAGTATTGACTTTAGGGTTTATGGGGTGTTTGGAGTGGTTTCTAGGATTTCTGAGATTTTGGATTTTATTAGAGTTTTTTTCGGGGTTTGGTTAAAAAGGTTAATTGAAACTTTGGGGGATTTGGGACGTGGATTAGGGTTTTTCTTGTGAAATGAAGTGTATGTTCATGTGTTTTTAGGGTTTTTAGGCTGGGGTGATAAAGTTAAGGAGAAAGTGATAGTGGCTATTGTAGGGGATGTTTGAATCAACTTATTGTACTCACTTACTTATACACACATGATGGTCATGCTAACAAGGAGTATTAAATATGGTTTGTTTTGAGTATGTGGTGCAAATCTGGGTTGCTTTCTGTTTCCTTTCTAAAATGGGTTTATGAGAAGAAAAAGCAGAAACATATGTTCACGGTTAACTTGATCATGGTTTTTTAAATGTGTCATTTACATCCCTTTAACTTACAGAATTTTAAGTGTACTTCAAAAAAAAAAAAAAAAAAAAAAAAAAAAAAAAAAAAAAATCTTCTTTTTTTGATTTGCAAATAAAGCTTTTCCACCTTCTTCGTATTATTTTTCTTAACTAATTCTTATATATACAAACTCATCTTATTAAGATGTACATAGCTATAATATTTATTTTACTTTAAACATATCATGTGCTAAATTATTAAACACATTGTGTCTAATAATATGTGGAAAACTAGAAGGGGGTTGAATAGTTTACCGCTTTTTAACTTGATTATCTTTCAAAACATTATGTTTGTTTAAAGATATAAACTCAAATTACTTGTTTAATTCTTTGAAAAGCTTTACGTGTAATTAACGATTCTAACTAAAGACACTATGTAATAAGCAAAGACAAAGAGAGAAACGATCAAACCACAACACGATTGTTTATCGTGGTTCGGCTACAAGGACTCTTTTTCCTTGCCCTACATCCACGCCCCGAGTTTCCAACTCGAGAGTTATAAGCACTAATCAACAAGCTCCTTTCCCGGTGGAGAAACCTTTACAACGTCGCTTACACTTTTACCGACACTAAGCTAGATGTCGAGTTCTTTTACAAGGGTACAACCACTCCCGTCGTCGCTTACACTTTTACCGACACTAAGCTAGATGTCGAGTTCTTTTACAAGGGTACAACCACTCCCGTTAGTTCTTTTACAAGGGTACAACAACTCCCGTCACACTTTGTATTTTGAGGCCTAAAATACTAACCGATCACTTCTACACACAATACAAATGAAGTATAAACTACCAAAGCTTATACATAACAAAGCTAACAAGTCTTGCAACTTTTGAGTTGAAACTTGTAACTTCTTGGATGAACTTGTGAACTCCCTTGCTACATAAGAGGATCACACAAGTCAAATGTTACTGAGTTAGTTGAAATAATATGTGAAATATATGTCCTAAAGTGATGGATAAAAAATAGCAAGTGGCTTGGTATTTATAGCAAAACAAATAGCAGGTCTGGCGGATACGGCGGAACCCTCAGATGGGTTCCGCCCGTGTACCCCCAGGGTTCCGCCAGGCTTGCAGTAGGTTTTGCAATAAATCTTTCCAAACCAACCAATATCACATCAACTAAATTCTAGTCAAACACATTGAATCAAAAGTGGAATGCTTCCAAAAATGTGTAAGACCTTTTGGTAAGTCAAACACACAAGCTTACCATAATTGCATGATGTGACATGACACTTTCTAAATAAAGAAATAAAAATAATGTTTTGTTTAAAAAGAAATGTAAACCTAGTTATACAAGACTTAAAACTAAAGTGATGTTATTACTATAAACTAAAGTTCATATTTTGTCATTAACAAAACTTAGCAAAGATCGTAAAATATAAATAACGTTTTTAAGCGATATTTGTATTAACAATCTCCCCCTTTTTGTTGATGACAAAACATAAACTTTATTTGTAAGTAAGCCACAAGATTTAGTGTTAAGTCTTATAAAGTTTGTATTAAAACTTGTTTTTGCTAAGAAGATGTGATATGCAAGAGTTAGAAAGAAAAAAAATGAGAACAAGTTTAATATAAATTCTCCCCTTTTTTGTCGAAACAAAAAGAAGAGAACATAATGATCCAAGTGCTCCCCCTTGGACAATACTCCCCCTAAATGGAGTGCCAAGAAAGGAGACATGGATTTTGAACCTACAAAAAAATGTTAGTTGCCGCACAAGACAAGTGTAGAACAAGTCATGAAAGCACTTATGTCTAAAACAAAACTAAGAGTTGCGAAGCGGAATAATGCAATACTCATGCTCCCCCTTGAATATTACTCCCCTAAATGGAGTATCAAGGAAGAAAAACATGGATAATGATCCTACAAAAAGAAAGATTAGTTTCAAAAACACAAGATATATGTATGCTACCATAACAAGGTATAGTTTACTCACAATACCTAAATGGTCAACAAACAATGCATACCTTATAGTAGAATGAAATTCATTTCATGTAAAATTTGACTTTTAGAAAGTCAAAGACAAGAAATTAGGAAGAAAACATCCTACTTTTAAAAATAAAAGGAAAATAAAAAGAAACTAAGAACATAAAATCCACCATCGATAAAAGGAAACCATCATTTTCCTTAATGAGAAACATTTTCCAAAAACAAGGCTAAGGTTGTTTAAGGATGAAAATGTGTGTTGAAGGGTGTAGCGGGTTTCGTTTTGAATGTTGTGGAGGTGAAACGGTTTTGGTTTGTTGGTTTTGATGTTGGTGCTCTAAACTTGAGGTGGTGTTGGTGCTCTAAACTTGGTTTGTTGGTTTTAATGAGAAACATTTTCCAAAAGAAACGGTTTTGTTTCATTTTGGAGACTCTAAACTTGAGACGATCCAAAATGTGGTTTAGGATAAACCTCATTTCATTGGTTAGAGGACCATGGATGTCTTTGTAGATAGGGTGAAACAACAATGGTTTTGGGTGGTGATACTCTTGTTGTGGTGGTTGGTTGTGGTCAAAAGACTCATTTTGGTCAAGCAATGACCTTGGTTTTTCATTTGTGAAAGGTGGTGGTTTTGTTGGTCTTGGTGGAAGATCATTGAAATGCTTCTATTTTCTTATACGAAGAAAATAGAGATTCAAAGTGTTGGGAAGGTTCTTGTGGTGGTGGTAGTTGTTGTTGTGGTTGTTGTTGTTGAACAAAGTGACGGAAGCTTGGTTCTCCGGAAGGATTACCATGAAGGTCTTTGTAAATGGGGTGAAACACAAATGATTGTAGGTGTGTATGACCTTGATCATTTGGAAAAATTGAGGGTCTAGCATAACGGTAAGCCAACCGTTCTACCAATGATGGTTGAAGGGGTTCATCATCTAATTGCTCACTTAGTTGTTGTTGGATTTCCATTTGAGCAATGGTGTCAAAGAGTGACAAAGATGGAGGGCTTGATGATTTAGGTGATAGGTCTTCTAAAGTTTCCAAATAGTGGATGTGGTGATGTTGGTGGTGTATGGAAAAGTTCCATTGGTGTAAGTGTTGGTGATTGAGGTGATGGAGTTTTTGATGGTTGAGTTTGTTGCGATGTTGAAGCACTTGATGTTTTGGTTGATGGTTGAAAAGTGTGTATGCTTGTATTGCCATGTTTGGGAGAGGATGTTGGAGTAGCAAGATTGAGGAAATCTTGAATAGTGGTCATGTTGGTGTTGCAAGGTATTGAAGATGGTGTTGAGGTAGTAAGGTTAAGGAAATGTTGGATAGGTGAAGAAATGTCAAGTGATGCATTACTTGATGATAATAAGCTTAGTTTGACGGTTTTGTTGAAGCAACAAGTTTTTACACTAATCCTAGCGGTTTTTCTTGATGATTCGGATGAGGTGTTTGATTTAGTCATCTAAATTCTTTGGTTTGCTAGAATTTTGAGATTGAGAGGAGTAATGGTGTAGGTGTGAGTTTTGGGGTATTCTACGGTGATCAAACTTATAAAAAAATTATGGGAATGAGTGTTTGGATTTGATGTGTTCCATACAAATTTGGAAGATTTGATGTGTTGGTTTAGTAAGGTTGAGTGAAAGACTAACTTATGCACTCAATGCTATGTGATTATAGGAAGTGATTTGGTTGAAAATGTTCTAAGGGTTTGAAGGATCCTTTTAAAGGGTTCCTTGGGTTAGTTATGTTTGAATTTGAATTTTTGGGGGGAAGTGACTTCCTAATTGTTCTAGTGAGTGAGAGTGTCCTAATATGGTTATTGGAAGTAAGGGAAGATGTTTCTCACTAAGGATAACGATTTGACATTTTACGAATTTTGAAATTTAGAAAAATGACAAAATTTTTCTGCAGGTGACTGGCGGAACCCTGAGACAACACAGGCGGAACCCTCCTGAGGGTTCCGGCTGGTCCGTTGGGCCATTTCTAGAATTCCAGAAATTTGCACTGGCGGAACCCATTTTAGGGTGCCGCCAGATCCGCCAGACCTGAAAAACTTGGCAGTCCGCATTTTTGACCAGTGAGACGATTTTCAAATTTTTCGAAAACTCCTAAAAACAAAAATATAATTCATATCTGGTTAGGAAATGCAAAAATTGGACATGTAAACACGCATACCATTGGACTTTGACCGGGGGCTAGCGAATTTCACTATACTTAGTGAAATTTTCATAAACTTGAAAATTTGACAACATGCCAAATGTTGTCGTCCTGCATCACAGTTAGTTCATACATGGTCCAAATTGTACAAAATATCCTACCAACACACAATTCATGACAAACATTGTTTAAACGACCAAATTGTTTGAAATAGCACCGTGTGCCAAACACTCCTACACACCCGCTCTCATTGACGGTCAATCTTCTTCTTGAGCTTTCCAAGGAATCTTCTGAGATTTTTGAACATCCCCTTTGTTTGCTTGAACTCCGCCGACTCATTTGGAATATCCGGAAGTTGGTAAAGGTATTCTAGAGGCCGGAGCCTAGAGTTGGGCAAGTCTCATCTTCACTCATTGAGGAAGATGAAGAAGAGGTAGGAGGATGAGGACGTTTTCCTTGGGCTTTGTAGACTCTCCTATCACTTAGTGGGACAAAAGTGTGTGGAATGAAAGAGTAGTCTAGGCGAAGACCTCTAGGAGTTGCCAGAATGGGGGAAATGAACCTAAAGAGACGGGTCAAGAGCATTCCATACGGCATAGCCGTTGTGCCTTGCACGGGAATGTCGGCCATTCTCTGGGCCATGTAGTAGGCAAGGTTGAAGGGTTGCCTAACGGACAAGGAGTAGAGCATGTAGCAAAGGCAAATATTTATATGATCCCGATTCCCTATGGTGCTAATGACATTGGCTCTAAGGAGTTCTTCCCATTTCTTGAAATGGGGCTTGAGTTCATTGAGTTCCATTCCATATGGGTCCTTGTTGACCTCATTTCCGGTTCGGGTTCTCCTAGTGTTGGTGGTCCTAATGAAGAGGTGGTCACGAAGTTCATCCTTGGACACAAGAGGGGTATCATAGGGGTGGATTCGGTCAATGAGTGTGTCAAGAGTTGAGAGGGAATGCTTGTTGGAGTAGATGCAAGTACCACGGTTTGGGACACCTAGGATTTGAGCAAATTCCTCTAGAGAGAAAGAGTATTGATGACTACTAGCCATGAAGTTAATAGACATGCGACCATACTCATCCGTGGAGAGAGTGACAGATGCATAGAATTCTAAAATAAACCTAGGACAAATAGACTCCTTTATCTCTAAGAGACACTCAAAGTTGATTGTGGTAAGTTCCGTGTAGAGGTTTGTACCTTCTAAGAAGGATGGATAAATGGTTCTACCCTCATGGACATATCGTTTTTCTAAGGCTTTGAAAACATCGATTTGAGTTTGAGTAAGACCTTTGGTTTTGTGGTGTTTGGGTAGGTACTTAATGGTGTCCTGGTGGTCGTAGTGGGTTAGAGGAGGCATGATGATTCCTAGAAAAACAAAATTTCACATTTTAGTCTAAGTAAACGAATATTGTAATGTGGATGTTCTAGTGTGTGCCTATATGAAAACAATGTGGAGGTGCGGTTATCTTGACTCATTTTGATGCTCAAAAACGTTTTATAATGCAAGTTTTGTTATAAAACAAAAGATAACCCAAATGTTCCTAGTTCAATGTAGCTTCGTTTGAATGTACCCGAAAATACATATTGGTTATGTATTCCCTTTAGCATTCAAGAGACATTATGCAAGTGATGTTCCAATGACGTTTTTCATTTGTATTAACAATGTTGTGAAAGGTGGTGTTCCAGTGATTTTTTGAACGACAATGAACTTGGTGTGTTTGGTAAATCATACAAATAACAAAAAGGATACAATTCCTAACTAATGGAAATTGTGATTAGTTTACGACCAAGGTTTTTCATGAATCACCAAGTTTATGCATGAACCCTAAGATTCTAGTTAATGTATGAACATGTTAGACTTTGATTGAAAATGCACTTATGATAAGAACACTTACAAAGTTGATTGGATTGGTACGAGATGTGAGTAAGGTCCCTAATTTTCGTGTGGTAAGGTGTTTGTGAGTGAGTGATAGCTGTTTGTAAGTTGAAGCAGTGAGTTAAGAGGTGTTTGGTTTTGAATTTAGGATAAAGCATGCTGCAGATTCGGCGGACCAGGCGGAACCAAAGGGAGGGTTCCGCCCGTTTGGTCTCAAGGTTCCGCGGGTACAACAGAGGAAAAAATAAAAAGGATTTGTCTTGATTTTTGTAGTTTTATCCTAATGTTCAAAACTAAGGTTTTAGGTCTCATGAGTCATTAACTAAGTCTCAGGAGGATGAATGATTCACATTCAAGAGGTTTCATGAAAACGTCGACAATATGATAAACGTATAAGACTTTCTTGGTTGAGATGTTCCTCAATGAACATTTTTACCAAGGCGATGATGATGAATCACAATATGTCAATTAAGAACATAATGGATTAGATTGTCGCTGAAGTTGATGCTTCCTTTGTTGAAGGGATAAAAATGTTGATAAGAGGAATTCCGTTGTTGACGCGAGTTTGCTTGTTCTAGTGGAGCTTGTTGACGTGCTTCTCCATCCATTACTAATTTGAGAACCTTAAGCGTTTTGGAGAATCATTGGGTAAGTAAGTATAAAGGTGCAAGTACCACTTGTGCTTTTCTTATCAACTTATTACCTACATAATTCCATTTGGCATACACTATGGTTTCTATTCCCGTTCTTTTGGGATACCATAATCCTAGTTGTGTAGTACCTTTTGATGTATCCAAACAAGCTCTTCCTAAAGAGTTGTTTTAGGATCTTCTCTAAAACGAGCACATAGACAAACACTAAACATAATGTTGGATCTATTTGTTGTGAGAACAAGTAAACTTCCAAACATTTCTCTATGTTTAGTTTTACCTACTGATTCACTAATCTCATTCTTGATAAGTCATAAAGAACTTAATCATTGTGAACTTGTGAATAACTAGGAATGTCTTTGAGTGATTATTCCTTGCTTTTGGAGCTTGCTTAGGTTGTTAAAAAGTCTTTCATAGATTTTCATTATTTTCTATTTTGAAAGATCTATTTTGTTTTAATTGTTACTTTACTCTAATGTCCAATTTTTTTTTACCAAATTTGTTTTAATCACAACTATGACCCATGATTCAAGTTTTTATGACCTTGTCAATATTGTTTGACTCAATGTTTGACACAAGACGAAAAAATGTTGTTTTTCAATTTTAATAGTTCATCTTCCTTGTTATTGATCTTGACTTACTTGTCTTATCAATGTTGGACTTTCGACTAAGTCATCATCTACCAAAGATGATATCTTAGAAGGAGGTGGTCTTTCATCGAATGTTAAATTCAATGACTCCTCGACTCTTTGAGTTTATTTACTTAAAACACTATGAGTGTAAATGTCCAAGAGATGCAACATCATAAGACTATGGGTCAAATTTGATGTGCAAATCCTAGATGTTTATAAATCATTTTCTCCCAATCATCCTAATGAATTCAAATGATTTATTTTTCTTTGTGTGTCTTATATGAAACTTTAACAAAAGAATGGTTGAATTTAAGACACAATTGAAAATGTAAGGTATAATGTCAAAAGATGTTGTACTACAAATATCTATGAAATGTTGTGGTTTTGCTAGATTTGCAAGCATCACAAAAGTGTTGATTGTCTTATCACTTAGGAGATTCTTAGTTAGCTCACTTGTAGACAAGTATTAAGTGAGACTCACTCAAGAGTTACTCATGTCTTTTCTCGAAAGTTTAAAGAGGTAAAACACCTTATATCTCCTACTAGAAGTAGTGTCTAAATCCTTTAATCACGAAGGATCTAATCCTTATTGTTACTTACACAACATAACCACCTTAGAGTAAAAACTACTAATATCACCCATGACAGATCTTAATGCTAATCAACATGAAACACTGAAAGGTAAGTTGAAGAGACGTGTACCTTTTAAGCTCCATAGATTAGCTACCAAGAAGATAATCATTAAGCAAATTATCTTGACTCGTAGAAGAGCTAAACTCAAATACTTATGAATCCAAAGAGGTTAAACAAACACATAAAAGTATTGAACATGATATCTTTATTCTTTTATCATGAGCTCCTACTAGAGATAGAATTACTCCTACAATTCTCTTCTAGGTTTCACAAACACAACTTGTTTTGTTTTACTTGTTGATGGTGCATTTTTGTTAAATCCTAATTCGGTTTTATCACTAAATGGCTTTTGACTTTTCAAAAAGCTTTCCAGAGCTTTTGAACTTTCTTCAAATTTAGCAAGGATTTTTCCTTTTTCATTTTGTCTTTGAATTTCATGTTTGTAATCTAGACATAATTTGCATTCTAGATCAATTTCAACATGACTCTCAAGTCTAGACATTTTATCTTCTAACATGATTTCATTTTCAAAATTATTCACAAGAGATTTTGAAGGTTCATTGTTAAAGATAGTTTTTAGGTCCATGTTGCATAAAAGTTTAGACTCATTTTCTAGTTTAGAAAACTCTAGGATAAATGTGTCAAACCAAAAGTTTTTGGTTTCAAATTGTACCTTGCTTGATGTTTTATCTAGTTGATAATCACACATCGGATAGTAGGCTTCATCTTCATCCATGTCATTCCATGAAGCGTAAGCAAGTCCACTTAGAGCTCAACGTAAGTAATCATCTTAACTTACACCTTCATTTAAAACATTTAAACTAGTAGCACATGTATTTATCTCAACTAAATGTCTATCTATTAATTTTTCTAAGACTTCTAATTCATATGTGAGATCAAATTTATCATCTTTGACTTGACATATTTCTTGATGAAAGTTTAACATATTTTTCCAAATATCATTAGCCGTTTGACAAAAATACACTCTTTCATATTCGGTCTTTGGTAAAGCTTTATAAATCATTATCTTAGCTTTAGTGTTTTTATCAAGTTTAGGATAGTCATCTTGGTTTTCAAAACTTGTTTTCGTTGGTTTGAAATCACCAATAGAAATAATATGCCAAAGATCATGATCAATTGATTTCACATAATTTTCAAATTTACTTTTCTATTTAAGGAAGTTTTCTTTTTCAAATAGCGGTGGGTTTTGAATAGGTTGCCCTTCTTTGAGATTTTCAAAATCCATGGATCGATCCAAGTTTTAAAATACAATATATTTTAAAGATCTTGAGTAACGTAGCTCCTGATGCCAATTGTGGAAAACTAGAGGGGGGGGGGGGGTTGAATAGTTTACCGCTTTTTAACTTGATTATCTTTCAAAACGTTACGTTTGTTTAAAGATATAAACTCAAATTACTTGTTTAATTCTTTGAAAAGCTTTACGTGTAATTAACGATTCTAACTAAAGACACTATGTAATAAGCACAGACAAAGAGAGAAACGATCAAACCACAACACGATTGTTTATCGTGGTTCGGCTACAAGGACTCTTTTTCCTTGCCCTACATCCACGCCCCGAGTTTCCAACTCGAGAGTTATAAGCACTAATCAACAAGCTCCTTTCCCGGTGGAGAAACCTTTACAACGTCGCTTACACTTTTACCGACACTAAGCTAGATGTCGAGTTCTTTTACAAGGGTACAACCACTCCCGTCGTCGCTTACACTTTTACCGACACTAAGCTAGATGTCGAGTTCTTTTACAAGGGTACAACCACTCCCGTTAGTTCTTTTACAAGGGTACAACAACTCCCGTCACACTTTGTATTTTGAGGCCTAAAATACTAACCGATCACTTCTACACACAATACAAATGAAGTATAAACTACCAAAGCTTATACATAACAAAGCTAACAAGTCTTGCAACTTTTGAGTTGAAACTTGTAACTTCTTGGATGAACTTCTGAAATCCCTTGCTACATAAGAGAATTACACAAGTCAAATGTTACTGAGTTAGTTGAAAGAATATGTGAAATATATGTCCTAAAGTGATAGATGAAAATTAGCAAGTGGCTTGGTATTTATAGCAAAACAAAAAGTAGGTCTGGCGGATACGGCGGAACCCTCAGATGGGTTCCGCCCGTGTACCCCCAGGGTTCCGCCAGACTTGCAGTAGGTTTTGCAATAAATCTTTCCAAACCAACCAAGATCACATCAACTAAATTCTAGTCAAACACATTGAATCAAAAGTGGAATACTTCCAAAAATGTGTAAGACCTTATGGTAAGTCAAACACACAAGCTTACCATAATTGCATGATGTGACATGACACTTTCTAAATAAAGAAATAAAAATAATGTTTTGTTTAAAAAGAAATGTAAACCTAGTTATACAAGACTTAAAACTAAAGTGATGTTATTACTATAAACTAAAGTTCATATTTTGTTATTAACAAAACTTAGCAAAAATCATAAAATATAAATAACGTTTTAGGCGATATTTGTATTAACATAATACAAATATCAAATATCATCATTATTTACTCTATGCCATTCAAAACTCTATCAAACGATGTTTTGATTCATAACTTTATCAAACAATGTTTTAAGCATCGATTATTTTTGTTAATCATAAACCATAAGCATAACAAAAAATATTACTAAAAGGATTAACAAAAATGAAATTAAATGAAGTACCAACTAAGTTAAGTCACTCACTTTACTAAGAGATGTAGAGATAGAAGAAGATAGTATTGTTGTTCGGAAAATAGGGTCGTCAAAAAACAGAAAATAGACTGGGAAAGTTTGAGTTTGAGAGAGATGAATTGGAGTGGAGTGGGTAAAATGAAAGAGTTGTTGGTTTTTAAGATGGCAAGTAAGTGAAGTAGCGCAAAATGGATTTTTCAAAGCTCCAATAGTAGCTCATTGTTGGATGATGAGGTGTCTTTTTATGGAGGCTCTACGGCAATTTGAAGCCTCTTGCTTAACTTTCACATGCAACATATAATTATTATTTGTTAACCTTGAAAATTCTTTTTACACTTTTAACTAATGCAGAATTTATGATATAGAAAATGTTTTTAAGGAAAAATAATTATTAAGAGAAAGAATTTTTTCTAAAATTAAAAACATTACAAATGAGTAATGTTTTGTACACAAAATACCGTTTGATTTTAAATTTCTAATTACTTATTTTTTTTCTTAATATTGCTAACAATCACACTTAATTAAATACTCGTACTATATAAAATCAATACCTTCAACTATATATATGATCTTGTACTTTTCATTCTTTTTCAAGTATTATTTGTGTGTTTTCATAAACATTATATTTTGATAATTTTGTGTGGTATAAATAAACGTACACGAAACACTTAATCAATATACCACAATTATAATTATTTGTTGTTATGCACGGGGACGCACCTAGTTTATTAAAGCTCATTTAGCTTTGACTTGTTCAAAATTTTAAACCCATTGATATTTTTGCTTCATAATTAAAAATATTAACTTTGGCCAAGAGGTTTACACACGAGTTACTTAATCACTCATCCATATTTATATCCGTTTATATTGAAAAATTAATTATTTTTTAAAGCTTATTACCGTTTGATGCTTAATTTTTCAATATATACTATTTATAATCTCTCACGTTCATAATTCATGAATGTATTATATATAAATATAAATATAAATAAATCAAAACAAATATGTTACAACATAGTTTGATTTGAACACCAGACGTTTATAAGTGAATTAAGTAGGCGTATAACGTGTAAACATCCATGTGTCATTTGCATTTCTTTACGAGGTTGAAAATGATTTGCAATTATATCCGGTCATTTACTTGTCATGAATATAGTTTATTAGGGCTCATAACATTGTCATGTGTTTATAGGCAATTTAACGCTACATAATGACAATTATATTAGTAGTCTTATTAACTTGACTAAATTGACTAGTAATGAACTAATGATGTTAACTATTTCGATTTTCATTCACAATTTGCATCATATAATAATAGACGACTATCCGCGTATAGCAGTGACGGTGTATATGTGTGCATGCATATTTATTGCATTTTCTTTCATAATGTGACAAAATTGTCGAATAATGTATAGACGTATGGTGTATGCAATTGACGAATGCTCTAATAGACACTAATAGAGATTGTCAAGTGTATGGAATGATTAAACATTCCTATATAATTTAGTAACTAATACAAATTGTCATAAATTAAAAAAGTTCCCCTGAGTTTTAGAAAAAGTTGTAAAGCATAATAATAATTAAAAAAAAAAAAATCATTTTCATAGTTTTTAAACAATTTTGTTTTCTCTTTATATGCAATAAATCTGATTTAAATCAAACAAAATACAAGCCATTTATATGCTTGTGGAAAGTTGGAAACATATATGATAATCTTTTGTTCAAAGAAAACAAAGAAGCACAAAATTAATACAAACTCAATGATCAATCTAGTAATCAGATTCACACAAAGTTTGATGCTACTAATTTTTAATTATGTAATGAATGTAGACTCAAAACGTCAAGTTTAATACTACTTTCGTCTCAAAACAAATGTCCATTTTTATATTGTACAAAATTTTAAGAAATTCCATTAACTACATTATCCATCAATCAAATATCATCCTAACTCACTAAGCTCTATTTTAATCGATTAAAACATAAAGTTAACATTTATTTTGAGACTTCTCGTAATAAAAATATGAACTTTCATTTTAAAATGGAAAATAGAAAAATAATAATATTATTCTGTGTACTGTTTGGGGCCTAAATAAATTACTTATAATTATGGCTAATAATGAAATTTAGTTATGTTACTTACATTCGAATCTAGACTTTTTTGTTCACCTATGAATATAAAATCTTAATTTTGCTCACATGCTGTGACCAAATGAGATTCTCATTTAAGCAAGAGTAGTTGTTTACTAATGATGGCTCTAAACATTATGTCTAACAATGTTATTTTTCTTTATACAAGGGTAACAATTATATAAAACCCACAAAAGAAACTTGTAAACAATTATTTAATCACATTCCCTTTTCATACTTTATCATAATATCATAAAAAAGTAGTAGTTATGTTTCGTTTCTTTAAAGTTATTTTATTTTATTTTTAAGAACCGCAATTATTTCCTTATACTAATTAATTTATCTCACATATATCTCCAACAAGGCTTGAACTTCAAATCTATAAATTATTGGTCAACTCACATACCACTAAAAAACAGTTAGTACAATTATTTCAACCATAATTCTTAAGAGTATCATTAGCAAAATAAAAGTAATTTATATTTCTACTTAAAAACTGTTAGTATAATTATAGGATTGAGATCCTTTCAAGTTGATATGAATATTACCTCTCATGTTTTTTTCTCCATAAAATAATAGTGCCTACTAAGTGATTCAATTTCTATTTTTTTATTATAAAATTCAAACCAACTTGAGATAATCTTGATCTTTATACTTAGGTACCACGTAAAACAATGTCTAAGAGCACTGGGTATGATAACATCGAGCTCAGCATTATGCCTAGCTGGCACCGACATTGTCGGCATTATCATAATGGCCTCACCACAAATCCAGCGGCGTAGGGTTGGCCGTTGATGACCAACGCGCGTTGGACTTTTTTTTATTATTTTTTTAGTGGCCTAGTGAAAGGAGTGAAAGTTGTTGGTTTATTATTATTA
The DNA here is from genome assembly GCA_030686995.1 of Artemisia argyi. NCBI lineage: Eukaryota > Viridiplantae > Streptophyta > Magnoliopsida > Asterales > Asteraceae > Artemisia > Artemisia argyi. The sequence continues at coordinate 39,348,261 of CM060693.1, read as the reverse complement.
TTATTATTATTATTATTATCATTTTTTTAATGAAAGGGGTGGGTTGGGGTGTGTGTGTGTGTTTTTTTTTTGTTTTTTTTAAGTTTAACTTTTTTGTTTTTTTTTTTTTTTTTAATTTTAAAATTTTAACTTTTTTTTTAAATTATTATTTGTATTTTTATTTGAATTAATGAAATTTTATTTGTTTATAAAAAATACAATAGAAAGTATAATAAAATAGTGGGTATCAAAAAGGTGGTGTTAATGATGTTATTAGTGAGAAGAAAGTTTTAGGTGTAGGTGTTAAAAATGACAATGATGATATGATCACTTTTAAATGTTAACAGTGTTATTACACACGATGCTCTAAAAACAGTGTTCTAAAAGGTGCGCCTTGGCACCGCAAAGGTCTCGTAAAGGCGCGAAGCATCACCTTCACGCCACGCAATATATCAAGGCGCCGTCTTTAAGGCTTGACATGAGATGAGGTGCGATAAGACGCGATAAGGTGTACTAATATTTGAGACGTTTAGGGAATTTACTAGTAATTGGAATTTGGGCATCGTATTTGAGGTTTACTGGTATTTGGCATTTAGGGATTTACTAGTATTTGAAGAAGATTACAAATGTAAAGAGAGTTTCTTGACTTTATTGTTTATGTATAATACTTTTTTGTATAATACTTTTTGTAAACTCGATTTATATGAAATATGATATACTAATGAAATATAATATAAATCTATAAAACTATAAATACTTTTTGCCGCCTTAATTCACGCTTAAAAAATGTCATGCCGCCACGCCTTGAGCCTTGACTATGCTATCACGCCACGCCTCACGTTATTTATAACCTTGTCTAAAATTCTCAAAAAATATTATTGTAATGTACATGCTTTTTGTCACCGAGTGACGTGGCATTAAAGCCCACATGAGCTGGCTTTTTGTTTCTTGTCTACGTTGTACACACGAGATGCCTGCGAAACGTGATCCCGTCTTATTTGCTGATGGTACACTTTTTGAAATATACCTCTCGACTAATTAATTAATTTACTAAAAACCCTCCATTAACAACTAGAAAATGACAGTACATTATACATGTCATCAACTGCCCATTTGGCAATTGGCATTTTCCATTACTTTTTATTTGCTATCGTATTCCCCAAATAGCAAGTGTATCATATTTGATTCTTTTTATATTGTTACTTGAATAAAGGGGTATGTCTTGATAAAGATTTTTTTGTCCAAAAGTTAATTAAACATTGGGTTAAAGATTAGTCCACTTTGCGTTGTATTTGTTAGAAAGTTATTACGAATTTGAGTCCTAATTGATGTGAACAGACGTCATAATTGTTGAAGAACGAGGCTTGAATTGTTTTGTTCAAACGTCATTGTCACTAAAGAACGAGGCTTGAACTGTTGTGTTCAAATGTCATTGTCGCTGCTGAAGAACGAGGTTTGAAATGATGTGTTCAAATGTCATTTGTCATTGAAGAACGAGGCTTGAATTGACGTGTTCAAACGTCAAATGATAATCAATGCTAAACTTGGTGGTACCATTTTTCTCTCACCATTTGTGAAGTCTAAAAAAAAAAAAAAAAAAAAAAAAAAAAAAAAAAAAAAAAACTATTAAGAGTTGACGTAACATGCAATATGTCAAACTTAAAAAGTTATTTTGTGTCCACCACTTTGGTAGTGTGGCCTCACATTAGTTATTGGTGGTCCGTCGTAAGCATCTCCACAACATTATCACGCTTTTGAGCACTTTCTAGATTTTGTCATAGATAAAAATTATAGAGATAATATATGCTACCACGTCTTCAAATCATTAGTCTCATGAACAGGTTAGTGAGTAAGTTTGAACGTTTCACTTCACGTATTGTCTTTGAAGCAGAGCGTGCGCACCGATCATCAACGGTTTGCAAGAAAAATTATGTGTTCCTGTCGATAATACATTTATTTATTGGAAGCAATCACATCTTACTAGTTACTATATAGAACTAGGTCGTGTATATGTCATTCTAAATTTTGCCATGCACATAAAACATAATGCATGTAGTCCCAACAAGAAAAATCAAATATCATGTAATTTAAAACCCTTCTTTTCAAAAAAATAAAAAAAATAAATAAGTAATTTAAAACCCAATTTAAAGTTGTTTAAAGCATATTAATACTCCTTTTAAAAGGTGTAAACAAGACAGCTTGTAATCTAATTGATATGAAAAAATAAATAAATAAATAAATAAATAAAAATACTAGTAATCGATTTAACTCTAACTGAATTGAGTTCGAGCTACTAAAGTAGAAACCCAAGTTAAATTCGAGTTTTAGAATACTCGGATCGTGAGACTCACGATCCTTATCGGTTTCTAGTTAAATTACACTTTTATCTATACATGTAATTTGTTGATTATCATCACTAGATAAAGTAACGTATATGTGAAACAAATCGAGTCGAGCTAAATATGTACATCTTGTCGTGCTCGAGCGTGAAAAGTAAGCTCATGCGAACTCGAGTTGAGTTTGAAATTTAAAGCTCGGTCGAGCCCAAGTCAAGTTTCAAGCCCAAGTTTTAGTAATCAAGTCGTGGTCAAACCTAATAATACTCGGTTCTACCAAAAGTTAACAAGAAAGTAAAAAAGTTATACACTTTTTCCGATATGTAAGAGTGGCGGGTGCAGTGTGCACCTATAAATTTTATAGGTATTGTCACGTTAGCATGTACATTATAACACTCATATAACAAAAACACCATCTCAAATAAAATTAACACACCACCAAAAAAGTACACTCATTTAAAAAAAAGAAAAAAAAAGCGCAATGTGATGCGAATGACCATAGGACGGATAATATATCGGTGCAGTTTAACGATGTCATGGATGCCAAAAAAAATCTTATAACATGCGATACACGATAAGGACACCGCACAGTTGACTCTAAAAGATCAACAACTTTAATTTTAGTTAACCAAAAGCAAACCATCTTTCTTCTAACTTACTCATTATGTCCCATAATAGCAAATCATTACCAATAATCACATACTTAAACCAATAATCTCTACTTCCTTCACCTTTATTTTTTAAAAACAATAAAAAAACAACAAAAAGTATCTCTCAAAAACCAATCCCATTATTTTATATTTTTATTCAACCAATTTTCTGGTGGTCTGAAAACCCCTCACATAAAAGTACACACACACAAAACACACACTAAAAACACACACACACACACACATTTCACCTAATCATCATGATGATGCTAACTAACTAACTAACTGCTTATTACTCGTATTATTATTGTTATTATAAATCTCTGTTTTAATTTAAACAAATAATCTATAAAAAAAATTGGATTAAGTTAGGGTTTGAGTGAAACGATGTCGTCTAATAAGTCAGGAACAAAGTCTCGAAAGTCGATATCGAAGTCGAAAGAAGAGAAGTCGCAAAATGCTGTTGCTTATTCGGAGAGTTCGAAATCGAAGGAGAATGTTACGGTTACGGTTCGGTTTAGGCCGTTAAGGTGAATTATTAATTAGGACTGTAAAAAGTTAGGTTTAATTGATGTAAATGTGTTTTGATATTGATTTGGATGAAATGTGTGTGTTTTGTGTAGTCCGAGGGAGATACGGCAAGGGGAGGAGATAGCGTGGTATGCGGATGGGGAGACGATTGTTAGGAATGAGAATACGCCGTCTATTGCTTATGCTTATGGTAATAATGCTGCTACATTTTGTTGATAGTTTGGTGAAGGTTACTGATTAAACGCGTATTTGCAAAATGTTGATTATCGGCATAGCTATAGTAGTAGTAGTATATAGTGGTTGCGCTTGTTAACGTGAAGTTATAGTTATAAGTAGTTGATAGTTTGGTACATGATACTGATTAAGTGTGTATTCGTGTTCTAGAATGTAGTGAAATTTTACTCTTGTGTGACAGTGAGTTAAAGGCTAATGACTAGTGTAACTGAGCAGTAAGAACATATAAGCAATGAGAAGTTACGGTGGGACTTGTACTAGTACTCCAACGTATATTTCTAGATAAGCTCGTGTAAGTTTCCCTGTATAATCATGAGCAAGTAACGAGCTGAAACTGACTGTTGAATTTTCTCGTTTAAGCAGAGGTTTTACATATAGGATTGCATTAATAAGCCTGTCTCACCAAACCTAGGCAATGTATGTTGCTATAAATCTATAATGGAACTTACACTCTCGAATGTAACCAGCAGATGTCAATGATGGAAGCTAGCTTGACTGCTTGATTACTCGTGTAAATTTTGTTAGGACTATTTAGGCTATGATGCCGGCTTGGCTTGGGAATAGGCAAAACTTTGATTCAGAACATAAACGATATGTAGTCCTTATTTTCTGAGGGAGAATTATAACTGCGTCAATCTTATTATGCTTGCTTCTAGTTGTTAGCCTCGAACTAGAAGCCGTTTCTTTGTAGAGCTTGACATTTGACACATGGTCAACTTATGAAGATCATCCAAATTGATCTTAGGCTTAAACTAGTTACAGCATATCTATGTAAATAGAGTAAGCATGTAGTGTAATGTGAATTGGACTGATCAAAATGTTCCTGGCTCTTTGAAAGTTATTGTTAAAGCTCAGCTGAAGGGTAAGTTGAGGTTAAGTTCTAAGTACTAAAATCGTTGGATTACTTTTAGTAATTAAAATTGTATAAGGAAGACATTCTTTCTAGCTTTTTGTTAGATTCGAGTCTCGGGTACAATTGACATGCTGAATGACTGAATCTCATCTTTTTTGTACGCAGATCGGGTATTTGGGCCTACTACAACAACACGTCATGTATATGATATTGCAGCCCATCATGTTGTTGGTGGTGCTATGGAAGGCGTTAATGGTATGTAATGTTCATACTTTATGCAGCTTATTTGTTCTAATAAAGCCTTAATGGTATTCCACTCGTTGGTTGGCTATGAAGATACAGCAATTAGAACTTCCAATGTCTGCTATCTTACAGTAAAAGATCATATATACCGTCTTATTATACTGTTCAAAGTTGAAGATATTTGGAGCTTCTACGCTAAGAAGACGGTGGTCATTTAATCAATAAGACCATCACCTTTCGATCTATTCAATAAGATGTTTGTCTGCCATGTATCTCTGGCTAAAGCATCCTAATATTAGTTATTTCCATTGAGAACTACCAGTTTTTTTTAGATTAGTTACGATCAATTCTCAATGTATGTCTGCAATACCTCACATTAATCATTTGTGACCTATTTCAATATCAGGGACTATATTTGCATATGGTGTCACAAGTAGTGGAAAGACTCACACTATGCATGTAAGCGAACTTTTTTTTTTTCCATAGTTCTATAGCTTCGTACTATTAGCTTCAGAGTTAATATGACCATGAAGCTGTCATGATTCATTCCAACATATGTGTTTTAATTATTTTGTCATATACACAAGGCAGGGTGATCAGAGGTCCCCAGGAATTATCCCATTGGCGGTAAAGGATGCTTTCAGTATTATTCAGGAGGTATGCTTGGCTAAACTTTTCCATGAATGCAAGTTATACATGTTTTAAGAGGAAGATCTGCTAATCGTGCTATATTTTCAGACTCCAAGCCGTGAATTTCTCCTTCGTGTCTCATATTTGGAAATTTATAATGAGGTAGGCTTTGAAACCACCCTGGTGATAGTGTCACTTGGCCTTGTATTGTTGAGGCGAGTCTCCTTTTTATATAATGTTGCAATTCTAAGTGTTCTGTTTATTTTCAGGTTGTCAATGACCTATTGAATCCAGCAGGGCAAAATTTAAGAATCAGGGAGGATAGTCAGGTAATTTCTCCCTTGCATTTTGATACTTGCTTTTGTCATGTTGTTTCCAACTTTCCAAGCACGCCATTATTCTAACTATTAGTAACTATATGCTACTCCATCCGTCCCATAATAAGTGTCAACCTTACTATTTATGTTTGTCCCAATATAAATGTCCACTTCCAAATTTTAACCAATCATAGAGTTTCTAAAAAGTGAGGATGACATCTTTTTGGTTGCCGTGTCCTTTTCTAAAGTGTATGCCACACCCATAGTTGACACTTACTATGGGATGGAGGTAGCATACTGTATATGTTCTTCCCGTTTGCCACTTTGATTCGCAACTACATTACTTGTTACAATCTTTTCATAAAAAATAGGGGGAGGGGGGGGATAATGACACCGCTAGCCTTTCTGTATGAATATTTCAGGGGATTGCAAGATTGGCTACTTGCTTAGGTAAAGTGGATATAAAACATTTATCAAGCATGTTGATGATATACTCACCATGCATATACCACCTTTCATGTTATTATCCCAAGTAGTTCATATAATTTTTATGTCATTGTCTTCAAAACCTTATGCTGTAGTTCTGTAGGGGTCTTACCACTCTGAATACAAATATACAATGCTTATTGCCTGCAGGGAACCTTTGTTGAAGGAATAAAGGAGGAAGTTGTGTTATCTCCTGCCCATGCCCTTTCCCTTATTGCAGCTGGAGAAGGTTTGTCTTTATGCTTTACTCACATGTATATATTGCTTTTACATCCGAAATTCTAGGTCACTAATAAGGATTCAAGGTTATTATGGTTATGTACTGAGTTGAGTGATGCATTGTCTTTGTTGTCTGATGAATTCCTGTATGGTTTATTCTAAAGGCCATTCTTCTTGATCATGCTTATTAACTGGTAAATAATGCCTACATCAAATCATAGAGTAGAAATTTCCTATAATGAGGTAGTTTTTGGAAACAGAATACTATATCCTCCTACACATCTTCCTACTTATCCTCCTACTGCTTAGGTGTCGATCATCTAACGGTGAAAGAGAAAGTGGGTCATGTTTATAAGTTTATGGATGATTGACACCTAAGTGGTAGGAGGATAAGTAGGAAGATGTGTAGGAGGATATAGCATTTCTCTTTTGGAAAGGCTAATTATTCTGATAATAATGATATGATGCCGACATGTTGTCTGGGCTAATTTTGTCCTTAATTTTCTATACATTTTACATAGATGTGTTTGTTTATGTTGCTTATCAATATAGATACAGTTATTGACTTAGTTTCTACACGTGATTTAATAACATTTGCTATTTGATCATTTCATTTTGTCAGTGTACTGATCTTTGGTTCTTATATCATTTGTTTGTCACAGAGCACAGACATGTTGGTTCAACAAATTTTAATTTGCTCAGCAGCAGAAGTCATACAATTTTTACGCTGGTAACTATCTAACTTCGCTTAAATAATTAATTTTTACGCTGGTAACTATCTAACAATCCATTGAACACAACTTGATGCAAAGATACTGGGTATGAATTCTGGAGAATATTCTTGTACTGATATGGTTAGACACTTAGACTGCTTCACAGGTGCTGTGCAATAAGAATTTCTTATATACAAATTTACCACCTGTTTAGTATTTGCCCATGCTATTTGGTGGATTTTAGCTAGACCATATACACACTTTTGATGTAATCAGGTTATAGGATATCACTTTTCAAGGAATGGCTAAGAATGAACTCGCTACTGATATAAGCATTACATAATCTTCAAAACATCTTTGTCTGACCCAAAATATGCTGAACACACGCACAAAAACAAGAATGAGAAAACACCAGAACTTCATACATGATACATTTGATCAAGGAAAAAGCAAGTGCATCATTTATAGGAGTAATTAGAATATGAATGGCAGGATCATACGGAGGAAAAGGGAAACACCCGGACTCCATATATGATCAAGGGAACAAAAAGTTGCATTAGTTAAAAAAAAGTTTTAATATAATTTGACAGGAAATTATGGTAGCTTTAGGTACTTGAGACGACATGGGGGTATTTTTCCACATGTTTTTACAGTGATGTCCTCTTTTTCTTTGGTATTAATTGATGCTACTTGATATGTGTTTATTGTTTTTTACTGGGTTAAACTTTTTTGTTAATGTTTTATTACCTATCAACAGACAATAGAGAGTAGCCCTTGTGGTGAATATGCTGACGGCGGGGATGTTAACCTATCACAGCTGGTATGCATTTGAACCTCACCTGCAGTTTTTTTTATTTCTGTTCAATGTTTGGTTTGTATTTGGCTCAAACTTTATTTTGGATAGTTTTTTTGCTACCTTACTGTTACAAATGACATGCATAGATTTGTTAGAAATAAACCATTTTGTGCACTATTGCTGAGACAACATGATCTCTAGTTTATTCTTATCACTTATTATCATTCTTCATTTTACCGTCGATTGCAGAACCTCATAGATCTGGCAGGTTCTGAGAGCTCTAAAGCTGAAACAACGGGTGTTCGTCGAAAAGAAGGATCTTATATAAATAAGAGTCTGCTAACCCTTGGAACTGTGAGGCCTCAATCATTGGCATTATTTTCTCAGTGTAATAGTTTGTCTTACACATGTCTACTTTTAGTCATGTTAATGTTTGGAGTACTAAACTTCTACTACAAAGCAGTCCTCTACTATTTGTTTGGGGGACAAAAAAATAGGTACCACTACAAATTATTATGCCCTAAGGTTCTGTACAATTATATCTGAAGTCTTCGAGCAACAAATATTCCTACTGGAATAAGTGAAACATCTTTTCTTCACCCTCTGCCTTGTGTGACCTGAATTCCAACACTCAACTCTCTAGGTGTATTATTTTGTACACATAAGAGTGGGTTTTTCGTGTTCTCTCTTTAATATTTTGCTAATTAGATAGCTGTTAGAGTTCGCTAATTCGCAACTGTTTCAGGTTATATCAAAATTGACAGAAGCGAGAGCTGCTCATATACCATACAGGGACTCGAAATTGACTAGGCTCCTTCAGTCTTCATTAAGTGGTCATGGACGAGTGTCTGTAAGTCTTGCACATTAATTTCAAATCAGCCAAATCTTATGAATACCTGATGAAAGACCATGCATGACAGTCCTGTTCACCTAAGAGTGTCAAGTTCGCCCAAATAACTTTAATGAGCGAATTACTGTTATTAAATATCTCTAACAGGTCAAATGGGTTAATTCATCTTAAAAGGAACGGTTGGAAGTCATCAAGAGTGTGTCTGTCACACATTAAACCTCTAAAATCAATTTATTTTATTCAAAAAGATTAGATATTTGGATTATTATTGGAATAATATACTGTGATCTTATTTGACATACTAATTGTTTATAAATTATCAAACGTTTGGGAGAAAAAGTGTGCCGGGTTCACCAACCTGTTTGGAACGGTTACCCAATTTGTTTGACCTGCCCATTTTGCCACCTCTATTTTGAACCCAAATACTATCTGCTCACATAGTGTGTAATTGTGTTTTTTTTAGCTTATTTGCACCGTTACTCCCTCATCAAGCAATACAGAGGAGACGCATAATACATTAAAGTTTGCCCACCGTGCAAAATGCATTGAAATTCAGGCAGCACAAAATAAGGTCTGGACATTAAACCTTCGTTGCTTCAACCTAATCTTCTTGATAGTGCTCTAAAGTAAGTTCATAATATTGCAGATTATTGATGAGAAATCCCTGATCAAGAAATACCAAAATGAAATCCGATTATTAAAGGAGGAGCTAGAGCATCTGAAAAGTGGCATCGTAGTAGTTCCTCAGTTTAAGGATACTGGAGGAGATGACATCTTTCTTCTTAAACAAAAGGTAATTTCTTGAACTGGAATATTGTGAATTGTATGTTTTGCTTCTGTTTTGTGTAACATGAGGTCATAATGATTAGTGCCTCTTAATTCTTGCCCAACTGCTAGAACCATATATGTTTTCACATCTATAAGAGAATTGTTACCCAGATAATCACAAATATTGACAGTTCATTGTGCTTAAAATATTGTAAACATCGCATCACTTGTGTATTCCTTTACAAAGTTGCACCCCTTCTGTTTCATGAAGTAGTGATTGGCTACTAATTCAACGAGTACGTTTTGGGTATATGTGTTGTTTATAGCTAGAAGATGGTCAAATGAAGTTGCAATCTAGATTGGAGCAAGAAGAAGAAGCCAAAGCTGCTTTGTTAAGCCGAATACAGAGGCTGACCAAATTAATTTTAGTTTCCACCAAGTCCTCACCTGCATCAAGACTTTCTCATCGCTCAGGTACAAGAAGAAGACATTCCTTTGGCGAAGAAGAGGTATTGATTTTTATTTATTTTTACATGTAAATACCTTGATATAGTGATATGGAATTCTGGTCAACATGTCAGAAACATCATATGCTGACTCATTATTTTATTTAAACACTAATTATGTAAAATAATTGATCTCTTACGATGACCAGCTTGCATATCTTCCGCACCGGAAGCGGGACTTAATTTTGGATGAAGATAATGCAGAGTTGTATGTATCTCTTGATGGAAATGTGGAAAATAATAATGATGCACTGAAGGGTGAGAAAAAGACCAAAAAGCCTGGATTACTCAATTGGTTGAAACCACGGGTCAGTCTCGTATGCAATTCTTGCTTTGTTTATTAGGGTCAGTATGTGTGTCTTAAGCATGTGACACTTGGTACTTCAATATATCTAGAACAATTTGCAAGTTAGGTTAGGTCCATCTATTCTTACTTTATTTATCTTTGCCCGGAAAAGTGTTCTTATTAATCTTGTTTCAAAAAATCTTAAATGGATGAGTACGGCATATATCTTAACAAACGATTTCCTTGTAAAGTAACGGCATTACACCTTCCACACATACTTGTTACAATAAGCGTATTTTTACTGAGAATAAGTACTTACTGCATAATAAGCTATAGCATATATTTTACCTGTATGTATCTCGGTAATGTATCCTTTTTGTTACAATAAAATTATATAAAGACATTCTATAATTGAATGCCACACATGAAAAGGTACACTCATATTGTCGTTATACTCTATTATTATTGTTATTATTGCAGATTACAGTTTGCTAAATAATCAATGTGTTTTTGAACTTTTCTGTCCACTATGTCCGTGTTTATGTATTGTTTACGGCTTTAAGTTCTCATTAATTGTATTATTGCTTTTATTAGAGACGAGACAGTATCTCGGGGGCTTTGACTAGTACTAGCGATAAATCAAGTTGTGCAAAATCTATCAGCACACCTTCAACTCCCCCAGCAGATAACCGTACTGAATCCAGACATTCACAATCTTTGCTATCGGAGTGCAGATCTGCTGAATTTTCACCTGGAGCAAGACAGCATCTAGAAATCAATGACGACACCTTTTTGCAACAAGAGAGTCCTCTTGTAAGCCTTTTCCCTTCAGTTTTCATCTACATGTACTTAAATAAATTCAACCTTACATTTATTGCACGAGGGAATATTGGGTAGAATTTTGTAATAACCGATTCTCAAAAGTGGAAAGTCTAAATATCTGGTTTCTGTTTTGATATTCTTTATCAGAACACCTAGCCACTTTAGAACTGCTGGTACTCACAGGTATTATGGAATTTTCACAGAGCTACAAAATGCTTACAAGTAGAGGTGGCAAAATGGGCAGGTTGGGTTACGAGTATATGCACACAGGTCCGGCTGATTTAAAACACTTTTTGTTCTAGTTTTCTATGAAAATTCTAATGTGTCATATGATTACAAAAGTTATTATTCTAATGATGATCTCTTCTTCAAATCATTGAGAAATGTTCTTTTGGTCAATCTCGATTTCCATTCAACCTTTTTTTTCTCGTCCGAGTTTAATCACAACCTGTCCATCTGTCTTACCATTTATGGTGAATGTGTTCTACTTCTTTGTTTTTTGTTTTTCTTGGGTGGTTTCTGGCTTTACAGATGTAAGGTTGCTTGCTTAATATCTGGATTCCCTTTTTGTGTGTTTTTTCTTTCAACTTTGTTTTCCAAGGATAAAGTATCTTCTTCTTAGTTCATATCTAATAAACCAACTTTATATATGATTGACAGATTAGCATAAAGACCATTGACCAAATTGACCTCCTTAGAGAACAGCAAAAGGTTTTGTCAGAGGAGATGGCTATTCATTTAAGTGCTCTAAAGCGATTATCACAGGATCCATCAAGAGACTCTGAGAGGGAATTTATAAATGTAATATAACTTGAATCTTTCATCAGCTTTAAATGGTGTTTGTATACTGATGAGAATTACTTGATATCCTACAGGCGGAGATCACCCAGTTGAATGAACAAATTAAACTGAAGAATGATCAGATTCAACTTTTGGAAGACAAAAGTGCTAATAACTCCATTGTATCATCTCGTGACAAGACGGATGAAGTTGAACAAGCACATGTAAGTGGAACTACCTTTATTTGGATGTATGTTTTGAAAATGGTTTTGCGATACTGATTAATATAGTTCAGAACCACATAATCAGTTGTAGCAAACCGGGCTGCAGAGAGTCAGAGACTAGTGTTTGGATGTATTTCTATTTCAAAATTCAGCTTTTCTAGAGTTTGACAAATCCTGGTCATTTTATAAATTTAATTGATAAGTTGACCAAAATGGACAATTTTTTATAGGAAAAAATAGAATATGCTTGTGTAATGGACATAATATAAAAAGTAAAAAGAAAACGATTATACCCTTACATAGTCAGTTACAATGTTGTGGCTAGTATGAGAATAGTTACTTGACAACTAAATAGTCAGGTATTCAGAAGCAGAATCTGTTTATCCTAATACTAAAAACTGAATATTGCGACCTTAGTTCCAAAATATAATTTAGATCACCCCTGTAACATGTCTCCACTTCTTAGTCTAATCATTCCATCCTAAGCTGAATTTTCTATCGTATGCAGTCTGTTTCTGAGCTTGAAGCACAATTGAGTGAGAAGTTATTGGAGCTTGAGGTATGTTTGTCTTGGAAAACACACACACAGATAGCGAGTAGTTGTCAAAATAACCATATAACTGTCAAGGGGTAATTTGATAATTTCTTTGAAGTTATATAGCTTATTTTGTGCTAATATAGTTAATCTGAACTATCAGTGATCAAAACAGTAGAAGAACGTTGAAGTTTTGTCATGTTTATTTTTAATAAAAGTTTGCTCTAGTTTGAGAAATGTTCTACCGTATATTCTACCAGGTGAAAGCCGGGGATAATCGAGTACTTCAAGAGCAGCTCAACCAAAAGGTAGGAACAGATGCTGATATTTCCCGTAGAACATTATAGTTATTATTGTTTATGCTTATATGTGAACTTGATGTTTTATCTAGATCAATGAATGTGAAACGCTACAAGATACGATCAACTCCTTGAAACAACAACTTGCTGATGCACGGAGTCAATTTGATGCAGAGAAAGATGCACATATAATGTCGCTTCGTCAAGCTCAGGTTCATTTCCGTAACACCGCTTGCATTTTCATGTTCAATATCGAACTAACTAGCACAAATTTATGCTGTGAAAAACTGACTGAGCTGATAAATGAGGCAATGTTATTAGATAGCAACCTAAGTTTACCAATGTTCTAATTTGGTCAGTAAATCTTTTTTAGCATGATTGGTCGGTGGAAACCTGTGTCTCAATTTGGTCAATACTTGAAAAAAAAATTCACCTATAAAGCTCATGGGTATATTAGCAAATCTTGGTAATTTAACTAAAAATTACTTAAAATTTTTTTGCATCAAGATTTGTGTTGCATGACTCATACGGCCACTTTGATATCATTTGTCAGCAATCTCCATTGTTTCATGCAATCTAAGTTTCTTATTGACACAGAATTGTCCATGCTGGCTAAAACAAGTGTTTAAGGGCATTATGGTCATATTTCTCAAAATTTAATGAACTTTGCAACATCGAGACACTTTCAAACTTGAGTGACTAAACGCTTACAAAAACAAGTTTAGCAATCATACCGGATAATTTGTGAACTTGGTTGTTAACTAATGGCATTCTTCCTTTAGTAATCTAACCAGCATGTGAGAACTAATGCTATTCAATTAAACCAGGCACTCGAGGTTAAAGAACTCAAACAAAAAGTAGCTGAATTAATCGAGTCAAAAGAGCATTCAGAAGCTCAAAACAAAAAACTAGCAGATGAAAGCTCATATGCCAAAGGATTAGCCTCAGCCGCTGCAGTTGAGCTCAAAGCACTATCTGAAGAAGTTTCAAAACTAATGACCCACAACGAGAGACTCTCGGCTGAACTGGCGTCACACAAGAACTCCCCTACCAGTCGTAGACTCTCGGGCCCCACTAAGAACGGACGTAAAGACAACACTCATTTCAGACAAAAAGAAGCAAGTCCTACACAATCAGAATTAAGGAGAGAACTCGCTTTGAGTAGGGAAAGGGAAATGTCTTATGAAGCCGTGCTGTCTGAAAAGGATCAAATAGAATCTGACCTACAAAGAACCGTTGAAGAATCCAAACAAAGAGAGGCGTATCTTGAAAACGAGCTTGCTAACATGTGGGTTCTTGTAGCAAAGTTAAGGAAGTCGCAAGGAACCAAAACTGAGGCATCAGAGTCGAGTAAGGACAGCCAAGGGGCTGATGTTTTCGAGATGTGGAACGGCAATGGACAAACGAAGGACTTTGTATAATTTCAGCAAAGAATGTTTGGGTGATGAGTTGTGCAAGTAAAAGAATAGAAATAGATGGTAGCGTCTGCGGTTAGGGATTGGGATTGTGTGTTTGTATAAAGGTGTTTTTGGTTGGTTTTGTAGGAGTTTCATATATTGTACAAATCAGGTTGTTGGCTCTTTTTTCCATTTTCAGGTTCATTTTCAACTGAATCCTGCGTTTAATCAAATTTGGTGACTATGTGGCCCTGCTATGAATAAGCACATTGGTGGTTGTAGTGTCTGAAGGAAAATTTGCTTTTTGGATCAGGGCATGTTTGGTTTAAGGAGTAGCAAATCAATAGGTGTTGTGGCGGATCCAGGGTATTTCATAAACAGGATTACGCCAGGTCGAATCAGTCTTTGATATTAAGGAATAAAACTCAGATAAATCTTTATCAGTGTCAATTTTCAAGCTCAATGAATTAATTTTCGTGTTTGGCTCGACTTGATTATGTACATTAGAAATTTTTTACCGGCACTTGCCAAGTATTATATGAAAATTTTCCCAAATAGACCTAGCTCAGCTAGAAAGACTCCATATGAAACATAAGGTTAATAAGGCCCTTTATGGTGTGAGTTTTGCAAAATTCTGCTTATATAATTTTCAAGCGATTCCCGCGTAGCTTGTGACTTGACTTGCCTTGGCCACCCGGCCTCCTGCGCCGGAACATGTAGAGTTAGGCGGGTTCAAGTGAAAACATTGGTTATTTTGGACGAGGACTGAATCCATTATGGCCAGCTTGATATAACTATATGTTTATAGATTTTATTGTAATCTAAATAAAATGGAGGTTTCTACTCAAAGGTTAAATCAATAAAAACTTGGACAATCTCCAATCTGAAAAGATAAAACAATGTAACAAATAATTCGAAACAATGCACTAGATATTATATTACTTATGACAAAACTAAATACGCAAAACATGCAATGATGAATAAAATAAAATCTATACAAAGAGTGGTAACGAATGTATAAAACCCGAGATCTCACTTCATCAATTAGTCTTGGATGCATCAGGAACACTAAACAAACCATCACCAGCAGCTCCACGAGGTGGCGAAAACCCTAAAAACTTTTGCAAATTCGTTCTAATACTAATCGAACACAAAAAATACAAAAACGCCATAGAACAATCCGTATAATCGTCTCCTCTCAACCCTCTATGACTCATCTTTTGAACAATCTTCAACGGAACAAACGGCAACTTAGCAACAACTCTCCCTTCATACAAACTATTCATCAAACCAAACACAATAAACAAAACTAACGCAACAACCGCGCCGGATTTAAATTTAAACAAAGACAAATCTCTAGTAGACTCTTTCAACTTTGTTTCAACACGGGCTCTTTTCTTTGTTTTGTTTTTCTTGGTTACCATGTTGCCTGTTTTCATGGTTTCTAGTTTTTTGGACGCTTTGTCTATCGCGGATTTGAGGGATTTGTAGGACGTGCGACGGTAGATCAAGAGCCATGAGATCGCTTCACAGACGACCGCGGTTAAGAAGGACATTGCAACGATGGTTAGGCTGTCGGAGTATTTGAAGGTGGCGAGGAATTGTGGTGACATTGTTGAGGATGTTGTGACGTTTTGTGATACACCCTTGTTGGATAACTATCATAGTTTATTTATTATGTTTATTAGGATAAGTGTTAAGTAATTGTTTAAGATATGTCTTGAGTCATGTTAGGATAAGTCTTATGTTTGTGAGAGTTATCTCATAAACTAGTATTTAAGTTGTCATATGTTATCAATGAATCAGTCAATCAAAGTTAAAGATAAACAAATCTCTAGTTCTTTTCATCTATTTTCTGACGGAGCCAGCACACGCTTGAAGTGGTGCCCTATCCTGATACAACCCCTAACCGGGTCGTATCAATTGGTGCTTTCATTGAGAGCTCTCGTTGAGAGGGTTTTTTTTAGGGTTCCAATTAATCCCAAAAAAAAAAAAAAAAAAAAAAAAAAAAAAAAAAAAAAAAAACTGTTCACCGGGTACTATTCACGAGTACTGTTCATCGGCACTATTCATCAGAAAAATTTTTTTTTGTTCTTCGAGTTATTATTCATGGAATCAGGCGGCAACGATCAGGACGCGGAAAACGCACTCTCTAAGCTTTTGCAAATGGGTACGGTGGCCGAATATGAGAGTGAGTTTGTGGTACTTTCAAATAGAGTAATAGGGATCTCTGAATCTTTACTTACATCGTTTTATATCTCCGGACTTAAACTAAGGTTACAAATAGAACTATTGAGGGCAAGGCCTACAACTTTAGGAGAAGCTTTTTCTTTAGCCCATATAGTCGAGGCTCGTTTTGAGGCAATTGAAGAGAAAGAGATAGAGCGTATAATTGAAAAGAAATCAGATACTATTCCATCATTAAACATTGAATTTGCTTCACCTATTATTAAAGGGTACTTAGATGTTGATGAAGATATTGGTGTTGATGAGGTTAGAAGCGCGATAGACGGTGTTTTTGATATTGGTGAAAGTTTGGTTGTTATTCTAAAGTGGGCACATACCAGCACATCAAAGGCATTGTTATTATTGGTAACTTTTGAAAACATGGATGTTGCCATGGGAATGGAGGCTAAAATTCAAAGAAAAACGTGGGATCCTGGAATCAAGATTTATTTAGACAACACCTTGAGGGCAAGGTGATTTTGAAGGAGTTGGGAGTGATACACCCTTGTTGGATAACTATCATAGTTTATTTATTATGTTTATTAGGATAAGTGTTAAGTAATTGTTTAAGATATGTCTTGAGTCATGTTAGGATAAGTCTTATGTTTGTGAGAGTTATCTCATAAACTAGTATTTAAGTTGTCATATGTTATCAATGAATCAGTCAATCAAAGTTAAAGATAAACAAATCTCTAGTTCTTTTCATCTATTTTCTGACGGAGCCAGCACACGCTTGAAGTGGTGCCCTATCCTGATACAACCCCTAACCGGGTCGTATCAATTGGTGCTTTCATTGAGAGCTCTCGTTGAGAGGGTTTTTTTTAGGGTTCCAATTAATCCCAAAAAAAAAAAAAAAAAAAAAAAAAAAAAAAAAAAACTGTTCACCGGGTACTATTCACGAGTACTGTTCATCGGCACTATTCATCAGAAAAAATTTTTTTTGTTCTTCGAGTTATTATTCATGGAATCAGGCGGCAACGATCAGGACGCGGAAAACGCACTCTCTAAGCTTTTGCAAATGGGTACGGTGGCCGAATATGAGAGTGAGTTTGTGGTACTTTCAAATAGAGTAATAGGGATCTCTGAATCTTTACTTACATCGTTTTATATCTCCGGACTTAAACTAAGGTTACAAATAGAACTATTGAGGGCAAGGCCTACAACTTTAGGAGAAGCTTTTTCTTTAGCCCATATAGTCGAGGCTCGTTTTGAGGCAATTGAAGAGAAAGAGATAGAGCGTATAATTGAAAAGAAATCAGATACTATTCCATCATTAAACATTGAATTTGCTTCACCTATTATTAAAGGGTACTTAGATGTTGATGAAGATATTGGTGTTGATGAGGTTAGAAGCGCGATAGACGGTGTTTTTGATATTGGTGAAAGTTTGGTTGTTATTCTAAAGTGGGCACATACCAGCACATCAAAGGCATTGTTATTATTGGTAACTTTTGAAAACATGGATGTTGCCATGGGAATGGAGGCTAAAATTCAAAGAAAAACGTGGGATCCTGGAATCAAGATTTATTTAGACAACACCTTGAGGGCAAGGTGATTTTGAAGGAGTTGGGAGTGATACACCCTTGTTGGATAACTATCATAGTTTATTTATTATGTTTATTAGGATAAGTGTTAAGTAATTGTTTAAGATATGTCTTGAGTCATGTTAGGATAAGTCTTATGTTTGTGAGAGTTATCTCATAAACTAGTATTTAAGTTGTCATATGTTATCAATGAATCAATCAATCAAAGTTAAAGATAAACAAATCTCTAGTTCTTTTCATCTATTTTCTGACGGAGCCAGCACACGCTTGAAGTGGTGCCCTATCCTGATACAACCCCTAACCGGGTCGTATCATTTTGTGTTTGCATGGGAGAATATATAAGATATGAGTTGTGAATAGTTTGTGTTGTACTGGGAGTGTGATACTTTGTTTATTGTTAACGACAAACTCGATGTTGTTTTTATTTAATCGACTAAATGATAATGTGCTAAACTTGATATTTTAATGAAAGTTTTTAAGAAAAGTTATTCTATTACATAATCATTCATTGGATGACAACTTCTAAACTAATTAGGATCCACATTCAAGCTATAGATGCAATCTCGAAATAAATAGGTACACTATGGATACTCGATTGCGATTGGAAGAGTTCATTTACTATGATAAATCGTAGTAACATTTTATATCCTAATGACTACTCTAAAAGTTATTGTTAACAAAATTTATTGTTTAGATGCAAACACACAAGTAAACTGTACGTTTTCCCCATAATTGCATAAGCATTGTTTTTGGTGGGTTTAAAACCCACAACCATTAAATTGCGAAAATTAATATCACTACTGTTACGTGAAAAGTTATTGGATAATTGACGTATATTAATTTTAACTCTTTGTCGTATATTAAAATCTCGTTGCTAAACATAATGCCTAAAAAGTCATATTTACAACAAACAACGGGACGTCCGACGTATAAGGTGAGGTCTAAGAGCATTAGGTGTAGATAGAGAGTTCAAACTCTTCATTCTGAGCTCACGGGTACCACATCACTCAATATCTCTTCACAACTAATCCCCTCCTCATCAAACAATTAACATCAACTTATTTATTATGAGTCCACCACTTACAATTTTATTTTTTTATTCATTTCATTAAATAAATTAAATTTATTTCACTAAAAATAAAAATTCATTAAATTCAAATAATACAAATAATAATTTTTATATAAAAAAACACAAAACAAAAAAAACAAAAAAAACAAAAAAAAAAAAACAAAAAAAACAAAATACTTTAAAGATAGCCAAAAAAAAAAAAAAAAAAAAAAAAAGAAAAAAAAAAAAAAAAAAAAATAGAAGCCCAAACACACCCTTCCGTTATCAATAGTCATCTTCTTCGTCTTTTTAACAGCCGCTCCTTGCTCCTTCACCTGTAAAACACACAAAGATAATTAAAAAAAAAAAAAAAAAAAAAAAAAAAAAAAAAAAAAAAAAACCTGACATGAAGTACAGAACCAAGGCTCGTCGTGCAGACGAAGAGGAGCCTAACGACGAGCCGAATGAGCTACCACGTATGAACGACGAGAGGCTATGAAGAGCTGCACCTAGTGCTCTAATGGGTCGGTGAAGGGTGAAAGGTTTTTTTTTTTTTTTTTTTTTTTTTTTTTTTTTTTTTTTTTTAGAATATCTAATGTATATTGTGTGATGAGGTGACATCCTTGCAAAACATGTATCCTTTAAAAAATAAATAAGTCAATCTTAACCATCCAACCACATTTCATCTAATGGCTAAGATAAAAAAAAAATAAATAACAAAAGGAGAGCAAAATTGGCATTTTAGCTCATTTAATATAAAAACTCACTTTCCACATTTTTTTAAAAAACAACATATCTTGCAAACGGTAAATCTTCAAACAACAAAAAATACACCATCGCGATGAGCATTAAATCATCTTTCTATATATATGCATTGTTATATACTTTCGACGAATTTTTTTTTTTAAAAAAATTTCCATCCAGAAAAATCCCACGGGATCCGTAAAGAAATCCCGCGGGATTCTTAAAGAAACCCACGGGATTTGTAAAAAGATGGATTTTTTTTTTTCAAAATTTTCGTCCAGAAAAATCCCACGGGATTCGTTAAAAAATCACTTGTAATTTGTTATTTTTAAAAAATCACAAGTGATTTGTAAAAACGAGTAAATCACTGTTTTTGAGTTCTATACTTTTATATCACAGCCTTTTAAGGGTAGATGTTTTTTTACATGATTGTTGAAATGAGCTCTTGGAATCTCTTTATTAAAAAGTTTTATGTTGTTATATAGAATCCAATGTGATTCTCTCTGATCCCTTTGGATTCATACAGAATCTCATGGGATTTAATAAAGTTACTTGAAGAGTATTTTTTATGTGATTCAGTATAAATCACATGTGTAATCTTTATGAATTACAAGTGATTCATCAAAGAATCTCATAGGATTCTATATGAATCACAATAGA
Organism: Artemisia argyi; assembly: GCA_030686995.1. Lineage (NCBI taxonomy): Eukaryota > Viridiplantae > Streptophyta > Magnoliopsida > Asterales > Asteraceae > Artemisia > Artemisia argyi. The sequence continues at coordinate 39,327,585 of CM060693.1, read as the reverse complement.
TCAAAGAGAATCACATGGGATTCTATATAAATCCCATGGGATTTTCATTTTGCTTTATATAAAATGGAAGTACATAATTACTTGAGATTCTATTTTTGTTGTGTAATGTATGAGAAAAATTCTTGTTCACTTTGAATATATCTTGTTTACTTATATTCTGTTTGATCCCATAGGACATAGGTAATATGTATGAATCACAAATGATTAGTCAAAGAATCACATGGGATTCAGTATGAATATCAAAGGATTCATTGTGAATCCCAGGGGATTCTTTGGTATATCACATGAGATTCAGTATGAACTTTTTTTTCAAAATTTCCATCAAGAAAAATCCAACGGGATTCGTAAAGAAATCCCACGGGATTCGTAAAAAGACGATCTTTTTTTTTCAAAATTTTTGTCTAGAAAAATCCCACGGGATTCGTAAAAAAAACTCACTTGTGATTTGTTATTTTTTAAAAAATGAGTAAATCACTGTTTTATACTTTTATGAAATCCTATGGGATTCTGTATAAATCCCATGGGATTCTGTATGAATCTCAAGGGATTCATTGTGAATCCCATTGTGAATCAAAAACATTAATAAATAATTAATGATACATTTTTTTCTTCAATACTACTAAAAGGGAGTCTTTAAAACTTTATAATAGATGGACAACAAAACAATCAACCACTCCTAAGTCCTAACACGTACAGCCCAAAATTAGTACGAAGTACATTATAAAAAATATGTATAAATCTCATGGGATTCTGTATAAATCCCATGGGATTCTGTATAAACCCCATGTGCAAGTCATACGACGGGATTCGTAAAACAATCCCACGGGATTCGTAAAAAAATCACTTGTAATTTGTTGTTTTTTTAAAAATATACACAACATTAAAAAAAACTAAACAAATATTACTCTCAGTAGCTCTTGTGGATATACAAGATTGTTGTAACATGTAACTTGATTCATGACTTGTAACATATAACTTGATCCATGTGATTTATATTGAATCCCATGGGATTTATTGTGAATTCCATGAGATTTCGTGTGAAATCACAAGGGATTCATTGTGAATCCTATGGGATTGAGTATGAATCTCAAGGGATTCATTGTGAATTCCATGAGTTTGGTGCATCACATGGGATTTTTTTAGTATGAGATTTGATATATGAACCTAATTGGAAGACCTAATTAGAGACCTAACTTCCTTTTGATGACACTTGTCACCCTTTTAGTGAGTTATATAAATTTTACAATATCCCTAATATACCCTTTAATAATAACTACCCAAAATTCAATATGTTTGATTTCTTTATCTTTGTATTGGTAACTGTCTACCTTTTTTTTTTTTTTTTTTTTTTTTTTTTTTTTTTTTTTTTTTTGTTTTACTTTTCTTTTTGACATGATGTACTAGTATACAAAACCATGTATCATTCAGTAAACTTTTTTTAATGGCATGTGAAACAAAATACATTGACTAATATTCTTGTTTTAAAATCACACAAAATGTAAATTAAGTTCGTACAGTAGTAGTGTGCCTTTTTAATTATTATGTTAAAGTGAGTCGTAACTTGTTTGTATACTTTGGTGAACAAATTACCATACTTCAATTCCGTCATGGGCACCAAATCCCATTACTTTAATTCTATGAGACCAAAAAGCAATAAAGACATGGGCTTGCACACATAATGAGACTAAGTAACCAAGGGGATAATTGCAGTGGACAGCAGTACACAAATACATTGACAATTGCAGTACCAAGAAAATTGAAGAACAATCCAAAACACACTCAACATCTTGACTTTCCCTCTCACCCTTCCCCCAAAACACACACACAATATTCAACAATGGATTTCTGGCAAAAAGCCCGCACATTCGCAGAAACCACAGCCAAAAAATCGCAAGACTTCACAATTGAGGCCGCCAAACGTTCCCAAGACCTCACAATCGGCTCGACAAAGCTCTCAGACCTCATTTTTTAAGCCTCAACCCAATCCAAACAGATCGCTCTCAAAGCTTCCAAAAGATCTAAAGAAATCGCTATCGAAGCCGTTAACAAAGCCGATTCATTCAAAACTGAAGCTATTAAACGTTCCGATCAGATTAAGTCTCAGATTTCGGTCACTACTATTACATCACTTGTTGGCGGTGGTGGTTAGTAGGTGAGAGAGGCTTTCCGGTGACGTAATGTAATCGAAAGCTGATCGGAGCTAAGTATTTTCCGGTGACGTCATGGATCTCACCTCCGGTTAGTAATCTCCATGGATCTCCATGTATGCTCCACATGGGTAAGCAAATACATTAGTAACACCTTCACGTTCCGAAGCTTCATCAACTACATCAAACCCTTTTCGTGGTTGGTCATCTGCAAATCGTGAAACGTATATCTCCAGTGGTGGTGGTTCAACGATGGTTGGTTTTGATAAGACGTTGGTGATGGTGAAGTGAGTGAGTGTGGAATATAAGATTGGTGAAGTGAGAAAGTACAAAAACGCCCCCTTGTGTTTTATTAATTTAAATAATGATTAAATGTAGCCATCGAATCAAAGTTAAATTAATGATCAAGATTGATTGATTTGTTCTTTAGAAAAATCTTGTTTCGTATTGAACTTTTCTCATTGTGTGATATGTTTATATAAAATGACTTATTTTTATATGGTTAGAAAGGTAAGATAGTGTGTTTAAAAGCCAATATGATAGTTGGAGATGAAGGGAGAGTGACCATTACACTTGGCTTAAGCATTTAGAAATGACATAACTAGTCCATGTCAAATATAGAAACCAATAGTCTTCCGATAAGAAAATGATTTGAAAGACTAACAATTATAAAATACACGAGGTGGATCACCCGCGCGTTGCCGCGAAGTGTTTTGCCAAAGAAGGTTTAGCAAGTGTTGTAAAAATAGGAATGATAGGAACAATATTTAAAGACTGCAAGATTGCCATGTTGTTGTGTATACATAAGCTTCATGTGCATTTGCTGCTATAATGTTATACGTAACTTATATCAGCATAACAACATAGCATAGTTAGCTAATAAGCTGCACCTAAAATCAAATAAGGCCAAAATTGTGCTAAATAAGCTGCTAATCCAAATCGCCATACTCAATACCATGGCTGCCAACTTAGCAAAACAACTGGCACACTTTGAAATTCAGTCCGAAGGCTAAAGAAGCATAGAAATGATGTTGCAAGTAAACATTAGCCTTCCATGTTCATGCTAAACTTTCACCGCTACTTCAAAGGCTTCGACATCGCGCACTTCTTCTTTCTAGACCGATCATGATCATGTCAGCACATCGTGTATCTATTTGCTTGTAATCCTAAACTTCTATTTCTTGTCAGGCTGCCACGTACCTAAATCGTCATTTCTTGGTCAACAAATTAAGGCGTTTTCTTCATGAATTTAACGTCATCATTCAATTATCTTCTTTTTTTTCCTTATACAAAACTGTTTTTTGACTTTCCAAACTCTAGAATAATTCCATCTACTTTTATAAAGAATAAATGATTTTTGTACGAAACATATAGAAAAACGACCAAGACTAAGAAACTGCCAATGAAAGCTTACTCACCCGCTGGTTGGTTTTGCTCTGCAGATTTTACCTGAACTGCAGCAGGGGGATTGTGAACATACTGTGGAAAGCCACCAGGCAATAACTTATGACCGGCATTTGTCGAATGTGCAGCACTATACTGAGCAGCAAGCATGATCCCTTGTTGTGCAGCCCCACCTTTGAAATTGCTTGTAGCAGCTGCAATTGATTTTGCAGGATCAGATGTGGTGAGGCTTATTATTTCTAGACTTATCTAACCCATAACACTTGAAAATAATGCAGACATCATACCTATATTCAGACACTCTACCTTTGAGAACTGCTGTGACTGTAAATTGTAATTGACATTTGACATTATGAGTTGGCAATCCGTGGACACATATTTCGCCTTGTGGGCCGAGTGTGCAAAGAGGACCTTAGCAATGACTGTGAGGGCTGGCTTTTTTGACCCGAAAGAAGTGAAAAAGTGGAACTTGCAACAGCTGGTCATAGCAAAAAGAGGATATAAGCAAGTTCATTCGTCGAAAATAGACAAAAAATTTAGTGTGTACATAATTTATTCCCCGTAACAGGGTAAATTATTTTATGCAAAAAATGAACAACACAGTTTAATAACCAAAATTGACACCTGGAAAACTGCTTTTGGGTTGAAAAAAATAGGAAAGTACAGTTTTATAACCAATAATCGAAAAGGACAATAACAAAAACACAAAGGTCGCAAACTTTTACCTCATTCCAAATTATGGGTTGCAAGAATGAGATCGACAGGACCGTTAGAAACCTCTTCCAGCATAAATGAAGCACAACCACTGTAACCACCATATGTTTTATTCTTCAGTGGTGACCATCCTTTAAACATTGCCCTTGCCACAACAGTCAACCAACCCGGACAACCATATGTTTCTGTTCCACCATTATCGTCACTAATCACTCTCTATCGTTCCAGTTTAAGCACTGATTGGTTGCTAAACAGTCAACTAAAGTCAACCACAGATGTGGTCAATATAGTCAAACAACCTAGACCAATGCTTCCGGATAGTACAGAGTTTCCCCGGGTCGTTATGTCCCAACGAGATTGAAATGGTGTTTTGAAACGTTTACGGGAATGAGTGATACTGAGGACAGTAACCAAAGATGATTTGGATTTGATTTACACTACTGATTGCTTGAAATTAAGATAATGAAACAGTATTAACAATTACAGAATCACCGATATAATTAAACGTAAACAAATTAGAAATCAGAAATGTTTACAGACAGAGAAAAAGGTGAGTTTTGCACAAATTAAAACTATAGGGGGTGAAAATGAAAATTTTACAAACTTTATATTAAAATAAAATTAAATTAAAAAGAAAATTATTTTTTTGATTATTTTATTATTTATTATTAATTATTTAAATAAAAACTATTTAATTAAAACTAATTAACTTATAATAAAAAGCTTTATAATACAAAATTAAGCTAGAAAATTGCAAATTTAATTTTATAAAACTCTAAAATGACTTAAAACAAATTTAGAAACTAAATATATATATATATTTTTTCCTTTTTGTGGATTTAATATTAATTAATTACTAATTATATTAATTAAACTAATTAAAATAATTTAAATTACTAAAAATACTAAAATGACTTAGATAATTATGAAATTTTTTACAAAACTAATTAACCATCACAGGAATCCTAAAAAATTATAAAAAGTTTATAAAAATTATTTTTAAACTATTTTACTAATTATTAACTTAATTATTAATTAAAAACTATTTAAACTAAATTAATTAAAAAAATAGGAAATGAACAGTGAAAATTATGAAAAATTTCCTAAAATTATTTTATGATATATAAAACCTAGGAAAAATATAAAAAAGTACTGGTGTTTAATAAAATTTAATAAAACTATTTAATATACTAATATTACTTAATAATTATTTAAACTAATATTAATTATAGTAAATACTAAATGAAAAGAGAAAAATCTGAAAAAATTCCTAAAAATACTTTAATATAAAAGAAATTTAAGAAAAATATAAAAATGTAAAAGTGCTTAATAATAAGCTGAAAGGAAATTTAAAAAGATAAATTCTATTAAATAGAAGATATCACTATTTTTAAATTTGGTTTTTCTTTGATTTTCTTTTACACACTACTTTAAATACTGGAATTAAGAACTTTTTACAAAAGCACTTTGGTCAGAGCTTATAAATAAGTTGTTTGAAAAGCTAAAGTGAGGACAGGAAGTCCTAATAAGCTAGTGAGAATGGATTTTTGAACCAAGAAGCTACTAACAAGCTAATAGAGACTAACTAAGGTGCAAACAACTATAATGCACACAAATAAGCTTAAATGACAGAATAAGCACAATGAAATAAGCTACAAGCAACAATAAGCACTTTGATGGAATACAAAGGCCAAACAGGCTTAAAACAAGGACCTTTAGAGCACTGTGGGGTCCACAGAGGTGAAGGGCAATCCAAATTGAGAGTTGACCTACAAAGTTGGGCTGGTAAACTACAAAATAAGCCAATAAGCAAGGTTTATGGCTTATTATTGATCACTTGGTGGGCTGTTGAAAGTGGCCACAAATATTGAGTGCTCAGTATTGGTTCTGAGGACGTCACAAGGAAGGTCCAAATAAGCTATGCTCCAATAAGCTAAAGTCCAATTTAAGCCTAGGTCTGATAAGTTGATGAGGCGAAAAATGAACCACTTTTAGGGGGTCATTTAAGCCCGGAATTGAATTTATTTGATCAAATGTTGCCCTAAATCGTTCCTTTTGTGATTTTAGGTACTTTGGGAGTGAAATCTGGAAAAGGAAGCAATTCGGACGTTTTTGGAGCATAAAAGTGAAGAAAACGCCAAAGACTTAATTTTCCAAGCTGGGAACAGTGTGTGACGGCGTCAAGAGCATTTTCCTGACGGCGTCAAGAGTAAAAATCATGACGGCCCAGTACAAAAATGAAGGCGTCACAAGGTAGAGCGTCAAGAGTTAAATACGTGACGGCCTGGAAAAGTGTAATACATGACGGCGTCAGATGTAGATCAAGGCAGTCCGAGGATTCTTTTGGCGGCGAGATGACGGCGTCACAATGTTGTTCTTGACGCCGTCAGCCTCTATTTCATTCATTAAGGAGGAACAAGTTTTGGAGAAAACCCTAAGGCCGAACCATATACGAATTTTACAGGTTTTTCAAGGGTTTTCAGCCCTTGAATGCTTACATGTGCTATTGAGATAAGTGTTCTTTTAATTCAATCAATATGTCTATGTGTTGGTTGTCTATATCTTGTGCTTGTCTTGATTCCACCATGTTAGGGTAGATTTATCTTGTGTTTGCTTAGATCTAATGAAACCTAGATGTTGATTATGTGTTGATTACTTGTTTATGGTTGTATTGGATGAATGATTTCAATGTTAGGCTTAAGAAAACTGGCAGATCTCCAAATGGTAACATGCTTGAACGTCTTGGGAAACATGAACCGATGTGTACTAGGTTTTATTGGTTGTATTTAATGCATGAGTAAATTCTAATGATCTCATGTTAGGAGCTTCTTAGCCGGCTCGACATAGGAGTGAAGTAGGCACTCATAGGATTGGGGAGTTAAGTACGCCACCCCATGAATGGTATTAAAGAATACAATCCGTCATCCACGCAACTATAACAAGTAATTAACGTGTAAAAGATATCTAGGGAGTAGTGAAATCTAAGTAAACACATTTCTCCACTTATTGCTCACAACCTTAGTTAATATAGTTTATTTTCATTTCTAGTATTTATTTTGATTGCATCTTAGTATTGGGTTAGTTGACTAGCAACTAATTCCGCCCAAATCCTTCAAACCCGAGATATTTACTTGCTTTCTAAAAAATATAAAAATACAAAAAGAATCATCTCTCATCCCTAGAACTAGTAATTAGGTTTTTCTAATCCTAGCGACACTATTCCTAGCTGAATGATCAATCCCCCGGTACTTGTCATTATACTATACTACAACGATCAGGTACATTGCCTGGTGGGGGTTGTAAGCTTCTCGAGATCCCTTGAGAGGTAAAGCCTGGTGCAATCCCTACGCATCAAGTTTTTGGCGCCGCAGCCCGGGGAATAGTTATTGTCTAGGTTAGAATCTCTTTTTATTAGGTCTACTTGCTAGATTCCTTTCTAGTAAGATTTTATTTTTATTTTTAGGTTTTCTTTAGTCTATCTTATTTCTTTGTGTTTTTGTTCGTAACTTTTCACCACCCAACATCATGGACGATGGGAACATCTTTGAACCCATCATCCCACCACAACAAAACCCACTACTAGAACCTCTTAGGCCCCGAACCTTAGGAGAGTATTCCCGACCTAGCCACCAAGGCTATCGAAACACCATTGAGCTCACCGGAACCAATGTGACCCCCTTGCGATCCGACACCATCCGGTTGGTGCAAAGCGGATGTGCATTTCATGGACTTCGTTCCGAAGATCCAAATCAACATCTTAAGGACTTCCTAAAAATCGTAGACTCCATAGATCTAGATGTTGAAACTAGAGAGACAACCCGATTACGCCTATTCCAATTCTCTCTACGGGATCAAGCTAGTCAATGGCTTGTGCGTTTACCCGCGGGATCCATCACCGCATGGGATAATCTCACCAATCGCTTCCTCACTCAATTCTTCCCACCAGGGAAGACTGCAATGCTTAGAAATGACATTTTGATGTTTGAACAACATCAGGGTGAAACCTTCTACGAAGCATGGGCTCGTTTTAAGGATTTCCTCCATAAGGTCCCTCATCATGGTATAAACATTTGGTTATTAGTTCAGATTTTCTACGACCATGTTGACTATCACACTAAACGTACAATCGACAGGGCCGCGGGAGGTAAACTGCGTGATAAGAACGCCGAGGAGTCCTGGGCAATTATTGAGGAGCTCGCCGCTGATAATCAAGAGATGTGGGAGTTTAATCATATAATAAAAGCGGCCATCAATGCAGTTTCAACATCTGGAGGAACCACCGAAATCCCCGATGAACTCCTATGCAAACTCGAGGCAAAAGTTGACTATTTTGAGGAAAGGCAAAGGAGACCTTTAAGTCCTAGATGGGCTACTGTCAATTCTGTCTCGAAACCGACTTCAACACCATTATCAGAGTCACCCTCTAGAGAAAATGTCGAGACTTTTCAAAACTATGCCCCACCTTATTCCCCTCCCGAGGAGCTTAGCTTGGAGTTTGAAGCTAGGATGAGAGAATATATGGCAACTCATTCTGATCGGCTTGCCAGATTCGAGGAAGCAGTTTATAAGCAAAAAGATGAGATGCAAGAGAAAATGAATGAGATGATGAGTCTATTGGAGGAGTATGCCAACCAGAGAACCCCCGAAAGAATGCTACTAAGGAAAGAAAGCGTCACCCCCACTACCCAATTTGTTAATTCCATCACAATTGTCAACAAGGATAACGAGAAGGTAGAAGCCCCTACTAAACAGACCTTAGAAAAGCCACCAAAATCCCAACCCTTCAGTCACTACCTAAAACATGATATAAACGAAAACACCATAACAAATTGGATAAAGGGTGACAGGCGTAACCAACCTTCTAAACAGGGTTCTGAGAAAGAGGAAGGGGGAAAAGATGAGTATGATACGTTACCTGGGGGGTCAATATTTGAGAGGCTATTGGTACAAAAAGTGGCCACTAAGCAGATAGTGTGTGGGAACTTTGAAATGCCAACTAGCATCGGGGATTTGGAATATCTTAGTGTTTTCGCCGACCAAGGATCGGAAGTAAATCTTATGCCCCTAACTATTTACATCCAACTAACGTAAAAAATGCCAGCACCCACTCGTGTAAGGTTGTCCCTCGCCGGACACTCGTACGTATACCCCCTAGGAATCGCAGAAGATGTGTTAGTTAATGTCGCAAGATTCATGTACCCCGTTGATTTTATGATCATTGATGATAAGGGAGATGGATGCATGCCAATAATCCTTGGGGCACCATTCCTCGCCACCGCTAGGGCTGTCGTTAAGTATGAAGGCAGAAAAATTGAGCTTAAATCTGGGAAAAGAAATATTAGCTTCCGCATGACCCCGCGAAATGGGCATGAGAATGTGAGTTGGAGAAAGCTCAAAAACAACATTGACACGACACCCATTCGTGTTCAGAATAAAATCCTTGCATGGGAGGCAAGAATCAAAAGCTACAAGGAGGCTAAATATGAAAGAAGCAAAAGCAATAAGGTTCATGTCGAATTCGAACATAATCGACCAGCAGAAAGTCATGTACCATTCGAGGAAGGGAACTTGGTACTCTTAAGACACTTGGAAACAACAATACCACCCGATAAACCAAGTCCTTGGTGGTATGGGCCTTTCACAATTGAGAGCATGAACCAAGATGGGATGGCTAACCTGAGAAGTAAAGTAGGTGGAGAGGTGATTGCAAGTATCGACAGGTTGAGGCACTACCACCACAATAGTAATGATCACAACTACATGGGGTACATCATCTCAAGGGATGAAGTCACGTAGTACCCCATGACCTTGATCTAGCTACAAGACTCGTAAATAAAGAAAAGCGCTTCTTGGGAGGCAACCCATGCTTTGTGTGATTTTATTTTGTTTGTTTGTTATTTGCTTCCGTATGCATGCTTTATTTTTATTGTTGGTAGATCATGTTTCTAAACTAAAAAGTGGAAATACTTTACTTTGTTGTTTGGCCTAGTCTTAACTTCACCCAAAAGGTATTTTTGCAAAAGATAAGTGTAAGGGGAAACCCCAAATATGTTTTTAAGAAACAAACCGATCATGATTCTCCGCAATATTAAGTGAACATGTATATTCGTATTTGTTAGAGTCAAATGCTTGTATTGAGTCATAATGAAGTTTTGCAGGATTTTCCAGGAAGTAGGACCAAGTTTTTCCAGAAATTTTCCGGAAACTTAACATAAGAATTTCTGCAGGTCACTTCTGACGGCGTCATGAGCTTGCTCTTGACGGTGTCACGTGTAAAAATTTGGAAATTTTACTTTTGTTTTTCTAACGGAGTTTTAAAGTTTTTGTTGAATTATTAAGTTTTATAATCTCCAGGAAATCTGCAAACTTCATTCCACAAGCATTATATCTTATTTTGTTTTCTAGGATTTAGTAACTTATGTAGATTGCCACCGATTTTATGCGAGGTTGCTTTGTTTGTTTTCTCAGGATTTACAGGTTATGTATGACAAGAAGATGATTTATATTCTTGAAGGGAAGCTTTGATTGTTCATTTTCTTGGAGGAAGATCTAACCTGGCCACCTTATTATCCATACCGAGCGAATCAGGGGAGTATTTGATTTCATTCTTTTTACTTTTTCACTTTTACATTCTTTACTTGAACATTGGGGACAATGTTCATCCTAAGTGTAAGGGGAGGGTAAAATGATGATACCTTACAAATACACTTTTGCTTGAGTTTGTTTGTTTAATAGTAGATGTGTAATAAAACTATGAGAAATACTTGTTATTGCAATTTTAGCGCCAAATTTAAAATTTTTTACAACATTTAGGAGTGAAACTTTAGCCATAGCAAGCGTCTCATGGATAAGAGATTGTATGACTAGCAAAACCGTACTATTCATAAAAAATTTTCACCCAAATATGTGAGGTTCGCCTTTAGATTTGATAGGAAAAGTATTTACTATTAGTGCTTATGAGTGTACCGGTAGCATTTAGATTCTAGAACTTGCGTTAGTGATGCATCCCGAGACCTCTAGTGAGACTACATTCGTGTAGTGGGATTTACTACATGATAAGAGGCATTAGGATCACCCTTGTGTTAAACCCGTATCATAATTATTTGACCATTTAAGTCATATTACTTGGCTAGTTAAGTCAACTAATTTTTCCCACACCCTTAGCGTTGTACTCATTTTTAGTACACGAAACCCCTAGTACACCCCTCTGAGCCTATCTTTTCATTTCTAACTTTAAGCATTTTACTTAAAGGAAGAATTTGTTACACCCCACTTAAATGTACACCCAAATCGCCTTAGCCGTCCGTGTATGCACTCATCTTTAGTGCATTATTGTTATTTGTTAAACCCTAAGTTCACTATCTAATTGATTACATGGTTGCTAAGTCGAGTCATATCCTTGTACATATTGTTTTGGGACGGTTGGGACTCATGGGTAAAGTACTTATTTTATGGAGTAATGGGGAAGAACATCATATTATTACCCCCGTATGTGCATTAATCTTAAAAGTACTCCAAGTGTTTTGATTTTCTTAATTCGAGTCATTAGATTAGTTTATTGTAAAGTATGTAAAAATTCAAGTGTAAGGGGAATTTTCATTCCCTATGATGTATTATTTTGGATGGTAGGGTAGAGAAAAAAAAAAATCGAAAAATTAAGAAAAAGAAAAAAAAAATAGAAAAAGAAAAAGAGAAAAAACATACGGACTACCATACCGTTTCATTCTATGTTTATTTTTATGTTTTTGTTATTTTTCATTTATTAGCTTAAGTCGAGTCTAGTCTTGGCTTAGCAACGCCATATTTTACATGTAATTAACCAAAATTGTTAACTCGCCACCAGTAAAGACTGCCTATATCCAACAAAACCGTGTATTTCATATCCCTACAACTAACGTTACAACCCTTTGAAAGACCTCTTTGATAGTTTATCCTAGGTGCTTACGCCATGTAGTGGAGGTTTGATCCTTTCCCAAGCCTATGGTAATCTATTTTGCTATGACAGGTAGTGAGAGATATCTTCTGTTTCCATATTGTAATTTATACTTTATTACACCCGAGAGATGTGAGTATCTAAACACTATTTGTGAGGTGCTAGTGTATGACCTCCGTACTTGTCTTTGGTCTTTAGTGGAACGATTATTTGTTGTAATTACTTTTATATTAGTGTTAAATGACCCCTAGCTTGTATTTTGAGTAGAATAAAAGCGCATTTGCTTGAGGACAAGTAAATCTCAAGTGTAAGGGTATATGATGAGGCGAAAATGAACCACTTTTAGGGGGTCATTTAAGCCCGGAATTGAATTTATTTGATCAAATATTGCCCTAAATCGTTCCTTTTGTGATTTTAGGTACTTTGGGAGTGAAATCTGGAAAAGGAAGCAATTCGGACGTTTTTGGAGCATAAAAGTGAAGAAAACGCCAAAGACTTAATTTTCCAAGCTGGGAACAGTGTGTGACGGCGTCAAGAGCATTTTCCTGACGGCGTCAAGAGTAAAAATCATGACGGCCCAGTACAGAAATGAAGGCGTCACAAGGTAGAGCGTCAAGAGTTAAATACGTGACGGCCTGGAAAAGTGTAATACATGACGGCGTCAGATGTAGATCAAGGCAGTCCGAGGATTCTTTTGGCGGCGAGATGACGGCGTCACAATGTTGTTCTTGACGCCGTCAGCCTCTATTTTCTATATATAGTTTTCTAATTTTCATTCATTAAGGAGGAACAAGTTTTGGAGAAAACCCTAAGGCCGAACCATATACGAATTTTACAGGTTTTTCAAGGGTTTTCAGCCCTTGAATGCTTACATGTGCTATTGAGATAAATGTTCTTTTAATTCAATCAATATGTCTATGTGTTGGTTGTCTATATCTTGTGCTTGTCTTGATTCCACCATGTTAGGCTAGATTTATCTTGTGTTTGCTTAGATCTAATGAAACCTAGATGTTGATTATGCGTTGATTACTTGTTTATAGTTGTATTGGATGAATGATTTCAATGTTAGGCTTAAGAAAACTGGCAGATCTCCAAATGGTAACATGCTTGAACGTTTTAGGAAACATGAACCGATGTGTACTAGGTTTATTGGTTGTATTTAATGCATGAGTAAATTCTAATGATCCCATGTTAGGAGCTTCTTAGCCGGCTCGACATAAGAGTGAAGTAGGCACTCATAGGATTGGGGAGTTAAGTACGCCACCCCATGAATGGTATTAAGGAATACAATCCGTCATCCACGCAACTATAACAAGTAATTAACGTGTAAAAGATATCTAGGGAGTAGTGAAATCTAAGTAAACACATTTCTCCACTTATTGCTCACAACCTTAGTTAATATAGTTTATTTTCATTTCTAGTATTTTATTTTGATTGCATCTTAGTATTGGGTTAGTTGATTAGCAACTAATTTCGCCCAAATCCTTCAAACCCGAGATATTTACTTGCTTTCTAAAAAATATAAAAATACAAAATGAATCATCTCTCATCCCTAGAACTAGTAATTAGGTTTTTCTAATCCTAGCGACACTATTCCTAGCTGAACGATCAATCCCCCGGTACTTGTCACTATACTATACTACAACGATCAGGTACACTGCCTGGTGGGGGTTGTAAGCTTCTCTAGATCTCTTGAGAGGTAAAGCCTGGTGCAATCCCTACGCATCATAAGTTGAGCTGATAAGCTCCTCAAAAAGCCAAACGTGTAGGTGTGGGGTCCATTGAACAAGTCATAGTGATCCTAAGAAACCAGGCTGATACGTGGGATTGCGCCCTCGCAACAAGTTTTACCTCTCAAGGGATCTTGAGAAGCTTGCAACCCCCACCAGCCAGTGTACCTGATCGTTGTAGTATAGTATAGTGACAAGTACCGGGGGATTGATCGTTCAACTCAGGAATAGTGTCGCTAGGATTAGAAAGCCTACTAAACTAGGTCTAGAGGTGAGGGATGATTCTTTTTGTATTTTTATATTTTATGGAAAGCAAGTAAAATCTCGGGTTTTGAAGGAGTGGGCGGAATTAGTTGTTAGCCAACTAACTCAATTAACTAAAGATGCAATCAAAATAAAATAAAAGAAATGAAAATTAAACTAATTTGCTAATGTGTGGAAACAATAATGAGAAAAGTTGTGTTTACTTAGATTTCATTACTCCCTAGATATCTTTTACCGGTTGATTAGCTTGTTACAACTGCATGGATGACGGGCTATATTCCTTAATACTAGTCGTAGGGCCGTGTACAAGATTCCCTAACTCTATAAGATCCTACTTCACTCCTACGTCGAGCCGATTAAAAGCTCTGATGCGTGGGAATTGCACCAGGCTTTACCTCTCGAGGGATCTCGAGAAGCTTACAACCCCCACCAGGCAGTGTACCTGATCGTTGTAGTATAGTATAGTGACAAGTACCGGGGGATTGATCGTTCAACTCAGAAATAGTGTCGCTAGGATTAGAAAGCCTAAAAACTAGGTCTAGAGGTGAGGGATGATTCATAAAAACCTATGGAAGTCTGCCAGTTTTCTTAAGCCTAACATCAAAATCATTCATCCATTACAACTATAAACAAGCAATCAACCTATAATCAACATATTGGTTTCACTACATCTAAGCAAACACACAAGAGATCTAGCCTAGCATGTTAAAATCAAGACAAGCGTAAGATATATTCAAACAACACATAGACATATTGAATGAATTGAAAGGATACTTATCTTAATTGAACATGAAAGGAATCAAGGGGTGAAAACCCTTGAAAATACTGTTAAACTCGTGCTAGGGTTTATTCAAGTCGTCCCTAAAATTCTCCTCTCCTATGAATGAAAATTACAAAGACTATATATAGATTTTCTAAGGTGACGGCGTCAAGAACAAGATTCTGACGCCGTCAACCCGCCGCCCATAATAGAATCGGATTGCCTAGATCCAGATCTGACGCCGTCAAGAGTGTTTTTCTTCTGGGCCATCAAGAGTAAAGGGACCGTGACGGCCTATGGTGACGCCGTCACGCCCTAGTGCAAAAACATTCTGGATCGTCAAGGTCTCTACCCTCATCACCTCTTGTTTTCCTCTTGACACCGTCATTAAGGAATTGGTGACGGCGTCAGGTACTGTTTCCAGCAAGGAAAATTAAGACTTTGCCGTTTTCTTCACTTTTATGCTCCAAAAACGTCCAAAATGCTTCATTTTCCATAATTCACTCCAAACGTACCTAAAATAACAAAAGGAACGATTTAGGGCAATATTTGATCAAATAAATTCAATTCCGGGCTTAAATGACCCCCTAAAAACGGATCATTTTTCGCCTCATCAAGCTCCTAACATGGGATCATTAGAATTCACTTATGCATCAAATACAACCAAAAATCATAGTACACATCCGATCATGTTTCTTAAGACGTTCAAGCAAGTTACCAATGGAAGTCTGCCAGTTTTCTTAAGCCTAACAACAATTATAAACAAACAATCAACCAATAATCAACATCTAGGTTTCACTACATCTAAGCAAACACAATAAAAACCTAGCCTAACATGTTAAAAGAAAGATAAACATAAGGTAGAATCAAACAATACATAGACATATTGAATGATTATTGGAGAACTTATCTTTATTAAAACATGGAAGAAAGAAGGGTTTGAAACCCCTTCAATATGCAGGAAATTCGACCTAGGGTTTGTGTGTGATATTCCACAATTTGTTCCACACTTTACAATGAAAAATTAGAAAAATATATATAGACTAAGCATCTTGACGGCGTCATGTATTAGCCTCTGACGCCGTCAACTCGCCGCCAAGTTGAAATTCGTATTGCCTAGATCCAGTCTTGACGCCTTCATGTGCAAATCTACTCTAGGCCGTCACTTATATTTGGACCCTGACGGCCTTGGTGACGCTGTCAGGCCATTAACAAAGAAAATGTTCTGGGCCGTCACGTTATAAGTTCCAAATCCACTTCTTTTGTCACTCTTGACGCCGTCATGTGTTAAACTTGACGTCGTCAGGTACTGTTCCCCGCAAGGAATTTGAGACTTTGCCGTTTTCTTCACTTTTATGCTCCAAAAACGTCCAAAATGCTTCCTTTTCCAGATTTCTCCTAAAAAGTACCTAAAATGACAAAAGGAATGATTTAGGGCAATAATTGATCAAATAATCATGAATTCGGGCTTAAATGACCCCTTAAAAGCGATACACTTTTCGCCTCATCAAATACCCTTCCACTTGAGATTTGCTTGTCCTCAAGCAAATGCGCTTTTATTCTAATCAAAATACAAGTTAGGGGTCATTTAACATTAATATAAAAATAATTACAACAAATAATCATTCCACTAAAAACCAAAAACTAGCACGGAGGTCATATGCTAGCACCTCACAAATAGTGTTTAGATACTCACATCTCTCGGGTGTAATAAAGTATATATCCCAATAAGGAAATGGAAAACATCTCTCACTACCTGTCATAGCAAGTAGATTATCATAGGCTTGGGAAAGGATCAAACCTCCACCACTTGGCGTAAGCACCTAGGATAAACTATCAAAGAGGTCTTTTAAAGGGTTATAACGTTAGGTGTAGGGATATGGAAAACACGGTTTTGTTGGATAAAGGCAATAATTACTGGTGGCGAGTTAATCATCTTGGTTAATTACATGTACAATATGGCGTTGCTAAGCCAAGACTCGACTCGACTTAAGTTAATAAATCAAAAATAAAAAAAACATAAAACAAACATAGAATGAAATGGGATGGTAGTCCGTATGTTTTTTTTTTTTTTTTTTTTTTTTTTTTTTTTTTTTTTTTTTGCATACACTTTTAAACTACCATCCAAAATAATACATCATTGGTAATGTACATTTCCCTTACACTTGAATTTTTACATACTTTACAATAAGCTACTCTAATGACTCGAATCAAGATAATCAAAGCACTTGGAGTACTTTTTAAGATTAACGCACATATGGGGGTAATAATTTGATGTTCTTCCCCATTACTCCAAAACACTAGTACTTTACCCATGAGTCCCAATCATCCCAAAACAATATGTATAAGATATGACTCGACTTAGCAACCATGTAATCAATTAGATAATTAACTAAGGGTTTAAACATGTAACAATAATGCACTAAAGATGAGTGCATATACGGAAGGCTAAGGCGATTTGGTTGCACATTTGGGTGGGTTGTAACAAATTCTTCCTTTAAGTGAAATGCTTAAAGTTAGAAACGAAAATATAGGCTCGGAGGGCTGAACTAGGGGTATCGTGTACTAAAAATGAGTACAACGCTAAGGTGTGGAAAAATTAATTGACTTTACTAGTCAAGCAATATGACTTAAATGGTCAAGTAATTATGATACGGATTTAAACACAAGGGTGATTCTAATGCCTCTTATCGTGTAGTAAATCCTACTACACGAATGTATTCTCACTAGCGGTCTCGGGATGTATCACTAACGCAAGTTCTAGAATCTAAATGCTACCGGTACACTCATAAACACTAATAATGAATGCTTTTCCTATCAAATCTAAAGGCGAACCTCACATATTTGGGTGGAAAATTTTTCTGAATGGTACGGTTTTGTGCTAGTTATACAACTCCTATCCATGAGATGCTTGTTAAGGCTAAAGTTTCACTCCTAAATGTTGTAAAAAAATTTAAATTTGGCACTAAAATTGCACTAACAAGTATTTCTCTTAGTTTTATTATACACCTACCATCAAACAAACAAACTCAAGTGCAATTGTATCCTATAAGGTATCATCATTTACCCTCCCCCTACACTTAGGATGAAATTGTTCCCTTTGTTCAATTAAAGGATGTAAAAGTAAAACAGGTAAAAGAATGAAAACAAATACTCCCCTGATTCGTTCGGTGTGGATAGTGTGTCAACAAGGTTAGATCTTCCTCCAAGAAAATGAACGTTGAAAGCTTCCCTTCAGAAATATAAATCATCTTCTTGTCATATATAACCTGTTAAACCTGAGAAAACAATCAAGGCAAACCTCGCGTAAAATCGGCGGCAATCTATATATACTAACAAATCCTAGAAAGCAATTTAAGATATAATGCTTGTGGAATGAATGTTCGCAGATTTCCTAGAGTTTATAAAACTAAAAAATTAACAAAAACTTTAAGACTCAGGTATAAACAAAACTCGCAAAATTTTTAAGAATTTTGGTGCCTGACGCCATCAGGTTTTAACTCCTGAAGCCGTCAGAATGTTCCTGGAAAAATCTTATGTCAAGTTTCCGGCAAATTTCTGGAAAAACTTATGCCTTATTTCCTGGAAAATCCTGCAAAACATTATTATGACTCGATACAAGCATTTGACTCAAACAAATACTAATATACATGTTCATTTAATATTGTGGCGAATCATGATCATTTTCGTTCTTATAAACAAGTTTGGATCTCCCTTACACTTAGCTTTTGCAAAATACCTTTATATGAAGTTAAGACGAAGTTAAACAACAAAATAAAGCATTTTCACAATTTAGTTTGAAACATGATCTACCAACAATAAAAATAAAACATGCATACGGAAACAAATAAAATCAAACAAATAAAAACCAAACAAAATAAAAAACGTACAAAGAATGGGTTGCCTCCCAAGAAGCGCTTTTCTTTATTAACGAGTCTTGTAGCTAGACTCAAGGTCATGGGCTATCGTGTGTCGCTTATGCTCACATACCCTAGTGTGAGCCATCTAATAGTCGCCTCATCTTTCTTATAGTTATCACTTAGCTCTAAACATCTGCGACAATACCTTTTATTCTTTTCTTGAGGATATTTAAGCCCTGTCCTTTTATCATTATCACTTAGCATTTCAAGGGGTAGATACCTATTACATTTCTCCATAGAAAAATCCTTAAACCTAGGGTGTGCACGGGGCATTTGGCAAACAAAATCTTCATCCCCATCCGAGAATGTAATTAACCCTTGCATAAGTTTTTCGTCAAGGTTGGTTAACCTTTTGAAGGGTTTTCCAAACACAGCTTGGGTTAACTTACTATCGATAAATTCTCCTAGATTCTCCATAACCATGAACTAAACCAGATAAACAAAGCTTTCTACAAACACATGCAATATCATTTCCCTAGCAACAATATTATCTCCTTTGTATTCTAACTCATCTACCATAATTTTATTGTATTCACTACGCGAGATTATGTTCATTGGTAGAGATGAGTTAAGGTAGGCATCAAAGCTCCTAAATCCAATTTTACAAGGAAACTGCATATTAAATGAGCTATCATTCTCAATCCTTGTTCTAGGGTCGACATACCTAAGAGAGTCCATCTCATCTTCCATCTTATCCTCATTAATTACATCACCATCATCTAGGTCCTCATCGGAGTCTGAATAGTAAAAAGGACTAGCCCTATGGTCATTATCATGGTCAGACTCCTCCATCTCAGAATTATTGTCAAAGTGGTGGTTAGGCGAGAGGTTAAGTGGGTTCTCATTTTCCACTAAAGGGATTGGGGCGGGTATTTGGAAAATCCTACGACGAAAAACACGAATAACAGGAATCAAACGATCAATGCTATTGTTATCCATCTAGATATTTTACGAACAAAGGAAACAAAGAAATAAGATAGACAAAAGAAAACCTAAAATAAAAGTAAAACCTTACTAGAAAGGAATCTAGTAAGTAGACCTAATAAAAAGAAATTCTAACCTAGACAATAACTATTCCCCAGGCTGCGGCGCCAAAAACTTGATACGTGGGATTGCGCCCTCGCAACAGGTTTTACCTCTCAAGGGATCTTGAAAAGCTTGCAACCCCCACCAGGCAGTGTACCTGGTCGTTATAGTATAGTATAGTGACAAGTACCGGGGGGATTGATCGTTCAACTCAGGAATAGTGTCGCTAGGATTAGAAAGCCTACTAAACTAGGTCTAGAGGTGAGGGATGATTCTTTTTGTATTTTTATATTTTATGGAAAGCAAGTAAAATCTCGGGTTTTGAAGGAGTGGGCGGAATTAGTTGTTAGCCAACTAACCCAATTAACTAAAGATGCAATCAAAATAAAATAAAATAAATGAAAATTAAACTAATTTACTAATGTGGTGGAAACAATAATGAGAAAAGTTGTGTTTACTTAGATTTCATTACTCCCTAGATATCTTTTACCGGTTGATTAGCTTGTTACAATTGCATGGATGACGGGTTATATTCCTTAATACTAGTCGTAGGGTCGTGTACAATATTCCCTAACTCTATAAAATCCTACTTCACTCCTATGTCGAGCCGATTAAAAGCTCCTAACATGGGATCATTAGAATTCACTTATGCATTAAATACAACCCAAAATCGTAGTACACCTCCGATCATGTTTCTTAAGACGTTCAAGCAAGTTACCAATGGAAGTCTGCCAGTTTTCTTAAGCCTAACATCGAATAGAATCATCCGTAACAATTATAAACAAACAATCAACCAATAATCAACATCTAGGTTTCACTACATCTAAGCAAACACAATAAAAGCCTAACCTAACATGTTAAAAGAAAGATAAACATAAGATAGAATCAAACAATACATAGACATATTGAATGATTATTGGAGAACTTATCTTTATTAAAACATGGAAGAAAGAAGGGTTTGAAACCCCTTTAGTATGCAGGAAATTCGACCTAGAGTTTATGTGTGATATTCCACAATTTGTTCCACACTTTACAGTATCTCGCCGCCAAGTTGAAATTCGTATTGCCTAGATCCAGTCTTGACGCCTTCATGTGCAAATCTACTATGGGCCGTCACTTGACCCTGACGACCTTGGTGACGCCGTCAGGCCATTAATAAAGAAAATGTTCTGGGCCGTCACGTTATAAGTTCCACATCCACCTCTTTTGTCACTCTTGACGCCGTCATGTGTTAAAGCTTGACGTCGTCAGGTACTGTTCCCAGCAAGGAATTTGAGACTTTGCCGTTTTCTTCACTTTTATGCTCCAAAAACGTCCAAAATGCTTCCTTTTCCAGATTTCTCCTCAAAAGTACCTAAAATGACAAAAGGAACGATTTAGGGCAATAATTGATCAAATAATCACGAATTTGGGCTTAAATGACCCCTTAAAAGTGGTACACTTTTCGCCTCATCACAGGCCAATGGCCCTGGTGTAGGGGTGGTCTTGCACCCTGCACCCTCAAATAGGCATGTGCATACTCCCCATACAAAATCACAAAAATAAGAAGGTTATGGATTCTTGTAGCTTAGGTGGTATATTTTGATCCCTAAAAATTTCAAGGTCCAAATCCAAGCACAAAAATCAAGAAAATTCCTTCAAAAAATGAGATTCTGCGCTAACAAGCAATTTTAACTTTTTATGAAAACTCTAAAGTTTGACTCATCTGAGATTTGATTGGATCTCAGTGATTGAATAAGGTTTATTAAGGTGTAATAAGACTAATTTAAGCTTCCCTACCAAGCTATGAACTGATTTGAGGGTTGTGCTGAATCAAATTGTTAACAGTGAACAAGATAGATTAGATCAAACTTGATTTTGACTTCTGCACAAAAGACCGCTGTATTTTATGGTTTTAATAAACTAATGTGACTTAGTATAACAGGTAACAACCAAAATCAACTACTCAAACACCTTAGAGCACAAATAAGCAGATTAAACCAAACACGCCTTAATGAGACTGGGTTTATGATTTTCAAAAGGTTCTACTAATTTAGTTCACAAGACTGATTTCTAAAGTTGTAATATGATTATGTGAACTGAATTAAGCATAAAACTACCAAATACCACAACATAACACACATGAATCACTAAGAAGCTATTAGCCAGTGTAGATGAAATATAAAGCTATAACTAAAAATGATAAACAAGCAGGCGAGATTAAGCTTTAATATTACTAATCTACACTAAATAAGCCTTAAAAATACATAAATAAGCAAAGATAAGCAATTACATAGTGAAACAAGAAAGTTGAGAAAAATTCTTACAAATGCCTTCCAGCTTATACACAAGAACAAAGTCCAAATCACTTATCCTATAGCTTCCCAAGAAGCACTAAACCAAGGCCATCCATTATACACCCTGCTCTAGCTATGATCACCTTGAACCTGCAAATTTTTTATTTTCTTTCTATTTTTCTGAATTTTTTTTTGTATTTTTGATTTATGATACTATACTGACTTTTAAGGTATCTAATAGCTTTTAGAAGTTATCCAGGAGCTTACGTGAGCTTATGAGTCCAATACAACAACAGATAACAACTTTATAGCTTATTGAGATTTTTGAATTAAAACAAAATTTCATAAACTGAAATTGGGCATGAATTTGAAATTAAACTTGAATAAAGTTTTATTACAACATAAAAACACTAGTACAATCCTTAAAAGCTTTGATTTTAACTAAAATAATAAGTTACAAACTAAACGACATACATTAAAACTAAATTAAAACTGCTCCCACTTCTCTTGCTTCTTCTTCTTTATATAGAGCTCCATTAGGGTTTTCCCATCCTTCTGATCATTTCCCACTCTTAATTATGGCCATTGAATTACTGACACACCATCTAAACCATCCACGTATTTTGGCGGGAAAATTGGTTTGATACCAATTGTGAGCCTGTTGTTTGTGGGATTAGAATTGCATTTATTGTGGGTGGCTTTTAGTGTTTTGGGATGGTGGATTGGGCAATGGAAGCAAGTGGAGGAGGGGGTGGAGGTGACTGATGTGCAGGGCAAGTGGGAGAGTGAGAGGGAAGAAGGATGTTTGTTTGACTGTTTGACCAGGGTCAACGTTTGACCCTGGTAAGTATTAAAAGGGGTGTGTGTTTGGGCTTATAGGAGTTGGGCCTGGGTGATGGGTGGATTGGATTAGGTGTTGGGTTTGTTTTGGTTTTGGGTTAATAATAAAACAAGGGTCCGGTTTGGTTTGTAGATTATAACAAGGACCAATTGTGTAATTCTGAAAGTTTGGGGGTGAGATTTGTAAACTTCCTAAAGTTATCACAAGGGTATTTCTTGCCAAGGTTTACTAGTGTGAGGACCCTTGTTGCACATTTCTTAAATTTAATCACCAGGGACCATTTCTGCCAACTTGTGAAACTTCAGGGACCATTTTTGTAATTTCTCCAAACTTTGCACCCAAGGACCATATTTGCCAAATATGAATAGCACAAGGACCATATTTGATTTTTCCAAAGTTTTAAATCCCAGTTACCATTTTTTTACAACTTTGCAAAGTACAGGGACCAAACTTGACAACTTTTGAAACTTTTCATCAAAGGACTAATTATGATAACTTGTGATTTCCAAAGGACCTTTGGTGATTTTTCTTCCAAAATAAATGCTCAGGGACTAAATTTGACAAGTTTTGAAAGTAAAGGGACTGAAACTGCCAATTATGCAAACTTTGTTTGTTTTTCATCTGTTTTTAATCATTTTGCATCTGAAACATATAAAACACAATACTGGGATATTTTCAGTATTTTGATGCATATTTGAGTGTTTTTGCATATTTTGGCAGTTCAGATACGATAAAAATGATAAGTATTTACACACTCATCAAGCACCCCCACCATTCCTCTCACCCCGACTCTAAAACTTCACAACATTCGCAACCATTTGGACACTTTGCACAAACTGTTGCGCTTTACACACGTTAAAGTTGTAGGTCTACGTTCGCCACTTGTTTCTCACCAACCTCAACCACCCCACCTAGTTTCAGCCCTTGTGTAGCTCAGCTGCGATGATCCTTTTCCGAAAGAAAGTATGTGGTCACACCTGAAACGAAAACATTAGACCAATTCTATAAGAACATGTGATACTAAAACAATTATATAAAACGAAAACATCAGACCAATTGTTAGTGTTAGAGGTGCCAAGTTTGGCTGAGCTAATTTAAGCCGTAACTGTTGTTTAAAAAAATAAGAATAAAGAAACCAACGTGCCTTTGAAACTCTGCTACCATACTTCTTTTTGTACTCTACGAATACAACATTATGGAGAGTCTGCTGTCTTCAGTGCATGCACAGAGGAAAGAAGAAAATCATAGTCAACAAACGCTTGTTCAAAATTATATAAGGTCAAAAAAGTGTTAGAATTTTAATATCATGACAATCATATAAATCAAAGTACACACTTATGCGGAAGCTATGGATCAAGTATAACATATAAAGGTTAACTAAAACATAAATAAAGAACGTACCGTATGCATTCATGAATTCTTGAACAATTGAGGAACCCTAATTAGGGTTTATAAGGATCAATGAATAACCCCTTACCGTTTTGTTATTCGATCCAAGATGTAAACAATATTGTGTTTACACCACGTTCTTGTGCACACGTACTAATAGCGATTCGATGTGAATGCTAGTTCTTGAATCACGAATAAAGCACTAAACAACAAGGTATAGCCTTATATTTAAAGAACACAGATCAAACCTTTTATTAAATAGTCGATCCATGTAAAGAATGAAAAACATGCATGTATACACATAGCATGACATAGGTCTAACATGCATATATATTAACAATCTGATGATAGATATCAAATAGTAATATACGATGCATTTATTTCTAGAATACATATTATGAATGTCGCATGAATGATGAGGCTAATAGGATGTTTATATAGCTCTCAAACTTGTTCTCCAAGTTAGAGTCTATCACCTCCTCAAGTTCCAAAAATCGACACTCGGACCCCTCCATTCCTTTTCTTGCTCGACTGGTCTCATCCAACACCCCACGAGTTTGGATTTCATACTAATAATTCCCTCATGTATTAGTTGCTATATTTGTGATTTAATAATTAAATATAACTATTTATATATTAATTATTTAACATCGATTCTTATACGTAAAGTGTGCAATCCCGTGGTCTCGAGTTCGATTCTAGTCATATACATATTAATATTTATCCAAAAACTCTAACAGCTCCCACTTGGATATCTATTAATAGTATAATGGCATTGGTTAGCGTCTAGCAACACGCCAATGCCCCTAGATCAACTCGAGCAAGGACTCCTGGAAAAACCTTTAATGATTCATTATTATTATTATTATTATTATTATTATTATTATTATTATTATTATTATTATTATTATTATTATTATTATTATTATTATTATTATTATCCTTTTGTTGCTAATAATGCGTTAATAAAGATATGGATCTTAGTCATTCTTTAATTAACAATTCTGTTTCTCGTTGTTTATGATTGACAAAGATTACCAAAACATCTGAACGTATTTCAGATAGACTTTGGGCGTGCGCACGCAAACATCTTGTCAACCCTACGAGGGGCCCAGCAGTATTAAACTTCAAAACAAATTTGAAGGAACAAATTCTTTCTTTACTACAAGAATAACCCATGAACTTTGCAACACTTCTGAAAACAATCCTTATAACTCCCAATTACGGTAAGCGGTATATTGCTTCACAAAAATGCACTACATCCATGACTCTTATCTGGTATCTCAAGTCTGAGGATAACTATTTCATGATTTACTTACTGACAAGATCCATAAAGTAAAATCATGTAGTTGGGATAAGTCCTATATTCAATTCATCGAATATCATGTGAAATTGGTATGTCAACGCATCAATATACTTTCAAGTATATTCTAACCAATACTCAAATTTGCCTTAGTTTAATGATATTCCCATATCATTAATCGACAACGGACAATTTAGAATAACATAATTTATTCACGGATTTAAACATGCAAATATAGGACACAATTTATTATTAATGAAAACAAACGTACTAAGTACTTTTATTCATTATAAATAATAATTGCTTAATGTCCTTTATCCAAATACTAAATAGATTAATGCATGATAATTCTAGTTAATGAATTATGCCTCAAGTCATGTCATTCATACTTGTTGATAAGGCATAAATCAACTAACGTTGATCTATAGGAATTTTGAGAATACTTATTTCGAAAAGACCTTCCTCTGAGTGGATATGTGGAAGTACGCTATGATGATCCAGAGATGCACATTCTTTGTTATTACTATGGGGTCCTGAAGCACAAGGAGATTTTACTCGTTGGTGTCAATTAGGCGGTCTGTGGACTTTTGTTGCTCTCCACGGTGCTTTCGGACTAATAGGTTTCATGTTACGTCAATTCGAACTTGCTCGATCTGTTCAATTGCGACCTTATAATGCAATCGCATTCTCTGGTCCAATTGCCGTTTTTGTTTCTGTATTCCTGATTTATCCACTAGGTCAGTCTGGTTGGTTCTTTGCGCCTAGTTTTGGTGTAGCAGCTATATTTCGATTTATCCTCTTTTTTCAAGGATTTCATAACTGGACATTCAAGAATTTAATTATTGAAGTTCTTGTATGTGTGCATTCAACAATCTTGATATTGCCACACAATACTTCATAAATGGTGTGTCATCCTCAATCACCAATTTATGACAATTAAACTTTCAAACATTTTTAAAGTTTAAAGTATTCTAATTCTTTAATGTATAATGCAACTATGCTCTTAGTTGAGTACAACTAGTTCAGATGGCTATTAATAAGGATGAAATCCTTCCATGACTAGTTATTGAGTGTCGTCTCAATTTAAACCAGCATCATTGTATATAAAACACAATATGCTCTTTAAAATTCCGTAAACTTAATATCCATTGTATAATTTTTAGGAGCTATTCCAGGTTTGAGGATCATTATTCTAAGGTCAAACATATTTCTTTAGAATATTCATTACACAAGATATCAAATATTGTTAAATCATTAAGCATTTAAGCATGATGTAACAATAATATGATGCACATGAAAATCCTTCAGTCATACTTAGATTTATATTCGTGTTCTATCTTTTCATAATATATATCCATTTTCTAAATGATATATTATGTTCTATTAGAATTTATTTACCGCACATATCCAAGATTGTATGTTTTATTTTCTAAATCTTTCAAATAAAGTTTCATTCCAAACTAAGTCTAACATTTTACTTATATGGAATGTTACTCTATAACATATATGATTTAGTAAATCAAACATAATACTCCCACTAGCTTTCAGGAATACTTAGAAATTATCTTATTTCAATTATAAATCAAAACATGGATTTATTAATTAAATATAAGAGTAATCTCCTAAATGCATGCATTTATCCATTCATGGATTATTGCACTTTGTACACTTCCAAAGATTTGCTTGAATTCATAAACTCCTTTTGATTACTTATCGTCCTCGCTCAAGTAATTGTTCAAGAAAGAGTTTTGATATTCATTGTCAAATTTCATATATATGAAAATAAGCATGACAATTACTATCTTTGTATTTTAATGTGCTTAAGAAAGAGTATTCAATCATAGTTAATTGTTTAAATATGATTAATAATCTTGTCATAAGACATGCATTAAAATATGTATACAATTTCTGTCCATATGATTATTACACAAAGATTTAAACCACTAGAGTTACATTATTTTTTAATAAACTCATCTTCATTCTCTAACAATTAAGAATTAAGATAAACCAAATTTTCAAAATTTTAAATATCTTTATGAACAACATCTATAACATTCATAGTATGAGTAATTTACCCACTTCTTTATTTTGGTAATACTACATCATATAATCGTCAGCATATTAATTAAATATCTAAGATATCCAAGTGGATCTATGAATGAAAATTCCATTATCTTGAGGTTTATCATTTACATGTTTAGCCTCATCATGATTTTCACTAATGTGTTTTTAGAAGATTATGTATCTTGTAATTCTATCTTTTTAAGATAAAACTCCCACTTGCCTTTAGTAATATATAGACTATCTATAAATACTTGGCAATTAGAGCAACAATCCAATTTTCTCTTTTATGACATTACAAATACACATTGATAGTTCTTTGTTAATAACCTTCACATAAGTAACTTAACAAATTTAGAACTACAATTTTAAGACTTAATGTGATTCATCACATTTCATAATTCAATAACGTCTTATTAATCTTCTAGGAGTCTAATTGAGTATATTCAATCCATACTCAATTTCTAACCTTGATAACTTTTGGAATATAAGAAGATGTAGTTATCTTGAACCAAACACTACAACAAGGGTTTGATTTCCTAACTGAATATACTATAATCTAGTATTTCATTAGAACTCATATTGTAAGACAAGCTAACAATATGTAAGATAACCATATATCTTTTAGCTTGTCTATTTACCAACTAAATCAACTTAATGGTATAATAGTATTTTCAAGCCAATTGCATGCTTTATAACCCAAGTACTTATTAATGAAGTCACTTCATGTTCATGTCTTAGAAAGAAGACATAGACTGTTATAATCCCACTACACGTTATTAATCATTGATCAACTCAATGACTTCTTGTATATGTCTTAATTAAAAGACCATAACAAGCTAACGTCTTACTTTATTATAAGTCTTGTAATACTTAAAAGACTTCGTGTTTATAACTATACAATAAAGTATAAACTTGTATAATTAAAGTAATCATGAACACCATCATTTGGTTCCAATAATATTTTCAAGTTAACACACTACTTCATTTATTTATGTAATTCTAAGAATACATAATTATTGAAGTAGTATTATATTACTTCATGCATTTATGTCATTCCAATAATACATAAATATTAAAGTTGAAGTAGTATTGTTATTGACACATGTTCTAATAGATGTCTAATTTAGAAACTGTAAATTATCCATGTTGGTCTCATGCATACATCGAAATTCACCTTGTTGTTAATATTTAGCCTGCGTCTCACGTTTACTAAATTTCAACACCAAGTGTTTCTTAGATTAGATGTATATTAATCATATTAGAACTATAGTCTCTTCCTTTGCAGGTAAGAGAATCCATTAAATCATATTCTTATGTGTTGTGCCTTGCACACAATGTAGATTTCTCCCACTTGTGCATGGAACAACATCATGTACCACATAAACAACACGCACGCGTAATGTGAACAATATGATTTGTGTCATTAGCATAACTAGTAGATATAATCAATCAAGGAAACGCACATGACTATCCTTGAAAATATTAGTGTCTATATTTGGAAAGTAATTATCTTTAGACATTTAAAAGATAATCGAAGTTACAATTAAGATAATAAGTCTTATAACTCCCACTGAATTAGAGAACATTACACTAATCCCTTATTCAGCCATAAGAACACAATACTCCCACTGAATTTGACAACATTGTAAATGTTTCATTAATCAATGAAAGGAAATAGTGTACTATTTACTTTCCTAGATCTTTTAAGAAAACCCATTCTAACAATTATATGTAGGTTCTAAAAGAATGTATTCTACTATGTAAATGTGATTCATCACATTCCAAACTATTAACTTGAAAAAACTGGGCATGCAATTTCTTCCTGTATAGATCTACCATTCCAACAATTGTATGTAGTATCTGTAAATGTTCAAATCAAAACAACTAGATAAAATAATCTAATTCGTCTTTT
This sequence comes from Artemisia argyi, assembly GCA_030686995.1. Lineage (NCBI taxonomy): Eukaryota > Viridiplantae > Streptophyta > Magnoliopsida > Asterales > Asteraceae > Artemisia > Artemisia argyi. The sequence goes on along the minus strand of CM060693.1, from coordinate 39,297,902 downwards.
ACCATTGTGCAGTAATCATTCTAGCTTCTAATTTAATAACTCATGAAGTGCAAATAATCTTACTATTAAATTTTGCTATGAGTTATGTATTTAGAATTTAGACAATTCTAATCATCCTATTATACCTTTTTCATTCATGAAAAGGATTAGTATTAAGTCTCACACTTCTCCTAATGGAAAGAAGACTAGATTTATTCTTTTAGTAAAATTGACTCTAACAAAAAAAACCCATACGGGTGCAGATCAATTTACTTGATAAAAGAATAACTCACGTTTACGGTTTTAATGTTGCATTAATACATTTAAAAGAATTTACAAAATTCAATTTTAGTATTTTCGATAATTTATATTTCCAAGAAAATATAATACCCAAGGATATATCCATATAACCAACATATTTTCTTGAAAATCTAGGATCCAACTTTACATAGATTCCACCACATCAGTTGAAAAGTATAAAAGACGGTAATCTGTCGAACAATAATTGGCAAACAAGATTTCCAATTCCTAGATCATTATGGGATTTACATCAATTGATTCATCAATTTGCCATGTAAGCATGTTTCATCCCATCTCATGCCTTAAGTTCTAGGTCTCACGCATCAACTTAATTAAGTCGTCTAACTTAGAAACTGCAAATTCTCCATGTGTGGTCTCACGCACACTCGGAAATTTACCTTGTCATTAAAATTTAGCCTGCGTCTCATGTTTACTAAATAATAACTTCAAGTGTTTCTTATAGTTAGATGGCATGTAACTTAAATTTCAGGGTATTTTTGTTTGATGTGAAAATTAAATCATGTATAAAGATGCATGCACTAATCTTTATAGCATAAATTTTTAAAAAACTTTTATTACCAAATTTTGAAATTAATACACAAAGTTTTACTTGAGGTTTAAAAACCTTAAGATGACTTTCTACAAGAATGATTTTAAAAGAAATTCGTTTAAGACGTATTCGTAAGTGTGATAACCAAGGCATGTTTCGTCACGGATCAAAACATAACAATTACCAATTAGGTCACATAGATACGTTCAATTAACTAGTTAATGACCAAGGGTTTCTAATTAATTACAATTTAATTAATTTAAACAACAAACCCTAATTAGGGTGTTAATACAAATATCGCCTAAAAACGTTATTTATATTTTACGATCTTCGCTAAGTTTTGTTAACGACAAAATGTAAACTTTAGTTTTTAAGCAAAACATAATCTTAGTTTTTAAGACTTGCATAAACTAGACTTTTGCTACATTTTACATTTCATAAAACACAACACAAGTTTATTTCTTAAATTAGAAATAGTCACATCACATTTATGGCAAGTTTTGTCATTATGCATTTATGGAAAGAAATGTGTTTGACTTGCTTTGATGTTGCTTACAAGTTTTGTGTTTGACTTGATTTAAGTGATGTGACATTGTTTGGTTGCTAGGAGTTATGAGACAAGACCTTGTTTGGTTTGAAGAGTTATTGCAAAAACCTACTGCAGACCCGGCGGTACCCTGGGGGTACACGGGCGGAACCCATCTGAGGGTTCCGCCTGATCCGCCAAGCATGCAGTGTGGTGTGCTATAAATACCAAGCGATAACTTGATTTTTGGCTAACCTCTTGAGATCATATTTTACACACACACTCATCTTTTCTTCTAACCTCTTAACATTGTAAATGTGAAGTTTCCTTTTGTAGCAAAGAAGCTCATAAGGTCATCAAAAGTTACAAGTTCCCAACACAACGTTGCAAGACTTGTTAGCTTAGTATTGTGTAAACTCTTATTGTTTACACGTCATTTGTTTGTGTATATTCTGTAGTGAGTGGTTAGTATTTTAGTCCTCAAAATACAAAGAGTGTTGGGAGTTGTTGTACCCTAGTAAAAGAACTAACGGGAGTGGTTGTGCCCTTGTAAAAGAACTCGACATTTAGCTTTGTGTCGGTAAAAGTATAAGCGACGTGTAAGAATTTCTCCGCCGGTGAAAGGAGCTTGTTGACTAGTGAAAGAAACTCTCGAGTTGGATACTCGGAGCGTGGATGTAGGGCAAGGAAAAAGAGTCCTTGTAGCCGAACCACGATAAATACTCGTGTTGTGGTTTGATCGTTTCTTTCATTTACTTGCATGTTATATATTGTGTTTGTGCATATATCTTTGATCAAACGGAAAGTTTCAAAACTAACTTAACAAGTTAAAAAGATTTTAATCGGTAAACTATTCGACCCCCCTTCTAGTTTTCCACAATTGGCATCAAGAGCTACGTTACTCAAGCTTTTAAAATATATTGTGTTTTAAAACTTGAAACGATCCATGGATTTTGAAAATTACAAATAAGGGCAATCTATGCAAAGACCACCACTCTTTGAAGCAAATGGTTTTATATACTGGAAAAACCATTTTGAAACTTACGTGAAATCTAAAGATATAGATTTGTGCTATATAATTATTGATGGTGATAACGTAGTTACTAACATCAAAGATAATGATCAAAAGAAATTAATATGTAAAAATAATGAAGCTAAAATGATGCTTTATAATGCTTTGCCTAAGAAAGAATATGAAAGAGTCTTTTTGTGTAAAACCGCCAAAGATATTTGGCAATCTTTAATTGTCACTCATCAAGGAAACTCACAAGTTAAAGATAACAAAATTGGTCTTCTTGTTCAACAATATGAACAATTTGTTATTTCCGAAGATGAGATTATTGATAATGCCTTTGCTAGATTTAATACTATTATTACTTCGCTTAAAGCACTTGACGAATCTTTTTGTAGTAAGAACTTTGTCAGGAAATTTCTTAGAGCACTCCATCCGAAGTGGAGAGCAAAAGTGACGGCAATTGAAGAATCCAAAGATCTTTCAAGCATGTCACTTGATGAGCTAATTGGAAACCTCAAGGTTCACGAAATGGTAATGGAAAAAGATTCGGAACTAGTTAGAGGCAAGAAAGAAAAAGTTAAGTCCATTGCCTTGAAAGCTAGAGTCCAATCAAGTGATGATGAAGAATCTACTTCGGATAGTGATGATGAGGAATATGCTATGGCCGTGAGAGACTTCAAAAAGTTCTTTCGTAGGCGAGGGAAGTTTGTAAGGCAACCTAAAGATGACAAGAAAACCTTCTGGAAAGATCGTGATGATCGAAAAGGAAAAGTTGAAAGAAAATGTTATAGGTGTGGAGACACAAGTCATCTTGTAGGAGAATGTCCAAAACCACCAAAGAGCAAACCTCAACAAGCTTTTGTGGGTGGTGCTTGGAGTGACTATGAAGGAGATGATGATGAGCAAAAGAATGATGATATTGCTCTCATGGCTCACAACTCAAATGAGGTGTGCCTCAAAGTTTGTTTGGAACCGGATGAATGGAATAAAGATAGCGGTTGTTCAAGGCACATGACGGGTAATAAAAGCTTTTTCTCAACATATCACAAATGTGATGGAGGTAATGTTACGTTTGGTAGTAATGCTAAGAGCAAAATCATCGAAAAAGGTACAATCTCTCATAACTCCCTTTCTATAGATGATGTTGCTCATGTTGATAACTTAGGATTTAATCTTCTTAGTATTAGTCAACTTTGTCGTAGTAAGTATAATGTCCTTTTTAGTGAAAACGGTAGTAAAATTCTTAAAGATGGTATAACCATAGCCAAAGGTGTCCTTAAGAACAACGTATACGTCATGAAGTTGGATTCAACATCTAGAGACAAACTTTGTCTTACCTCATTAGATGAATCTTCAACTTTATGGCATAGACGTTTAGGACACGCTAACATGAGACTAATCCGAAACCTCTCCTCCAAAGACTTAGTTCGAAACCTACCTAAGTTGAAATATGACAAACACTTTTGTGATGCTTGCAAAGTCGGTAAACAAGTCCATAGTAGCCATAAGGCTAAAAACTTGGTTTCTACATCTAGGTGTCTAGAACTTTTACATATGGATTTATTTGGTCCGTCGGCTATACAAAGTTATGGAGGTAACTTCTACACTTTGGTTATAGTTGATGATTACTCAAGATATACTTGGACAAAATTTTTGAAAAGTAAAAATGAAGCTTTTGATAAATTTGAAATTCTAAGCAAGAAAATTCAAAATCAAGTAGGGTCTAATATTGTGTCTATTAGAACGGATCACGGTCATGAATTTGATAATGAATTTCAATTTGGTAATTTTTGTGATAATAATGGAATAACTCATAACTTTTTGGCTCCACGTATTCCTCAATCTAATGGTGTAGTAGAACGTAAAAACCGGACATTGCAAGAGATGAGTAGAACAATGCTTAATGAACAAAACATTCCACAAAAGTTTTGGTGTAATGCCGTTGACACATCAACATACATTTTAAATCGAGTCTTAATTAGACCATTTTTGAATAAAACTCCTTATGAACTATATAAAGGTCAAAAGCCTACATTAGGATACTTTAGAGTGTTTGGGAGTAAATGTTTCATTCTTAACACCAAGGATTATCTCACCAAATTTGACCCAAAGTCTTATGAAGGTGTATTTCTTGGATATTCACAAAATAGTAAAGCGTACATTGTTTTGAACAAAGAAACCCTAAGAGTCGAGGAATCGTTGAACGTAACATTTGACGAGAGTCCACCTCCCTCTAAGACATCACCTTTGGTAGATGATGACTTAGTTGAAAGCCAAGTAATTGAAAATCAAGAAATTTTAAGTGATGACAAAGAAGATGAACTTTTTAACAAAGAACTTGTCAATATCAAAGAATCTAAAAGTCATCCATTAGATGGTGTTATTGGCAACATTAATGAAAGAACACTAAGATCAAAAGTTCAAGATGAAAGCAACTATTTTTGTTTCGTGTCAACTATTGAACCCAAAAATATTAATGAAGCCATTAAAGATGAATCTTGGGTAATTGCAATGCAAGAAGAGTTAAATCAATTTGTTAGGAATGATGTATGGACATTAGTTCCTCAACCAAAGAGTCAAACTATAATTGGAACTAAATGGGTATTTCGAAATAAAATGGATGAAAATGGAATTGTGTCTAGAAACAAAGCTAGGCTAGTTGCACAAGGATATAACCAACAAGAAGGCATTGACTACGATGAAACTTTTGCTCCGGTTGCTAGGCTCGAGTCAATTAGAATCTTACTTGCATATGCATGTGCACACAATTTTAAACTTTTTCAAATGGACGTCAAAAGTGCATTTCTAAACGGAGTCATTAATGAAGAAGTGTATGTTGCTCAACCACCGGGCTTCATCGATTTTGAAAAACCAAAGCATGTTTACAAACTTAAAAAAGCTCTTTACGGACTTAAGCAAGCTCCAAAAGCATGGTATGATCGACTTAAAACATTCCTAGTTGACCATAAGTATACCATGGGCTTAGTTGATAATACTCTCTTCACTAAGAAGAAAGATTCACATATTATCATAGTCCAAATCTACGTTGATGACATTATATTCGGATCAACTTGTCAAGAATTATGTGTGAATTTCTCAAAAATCATGCATGACGAGTTTGAAATGAGTATGATGGGAGAACTCAACTTTTTCTTAGGACTCCAAATCAAACAACTAGAAGATGGTATCTTCTTTAACCAATCTAAATATATTAAGGACATGCTTAAGAAATTTGGACTAGAAGATTCGAAACCTATCAAAACTCCCATGTCCACGGAAACTAAACTCACCAAGGATGAGGAAAGTGAATCCGTAGATAGCACTAAATATAGAGGTATGATTGGTAGTCTACTTTACCTAACGGCTAGTAGACCCGACATTATGTTTAGTGTTTGTCTATGTGCTCGTTTTCAAGAAGATCCTAAAACTACCCATCTCGAAGCCGTAAAAAGGATTTTTAGGTATATTAAGGGCACTACACATTTAGGTTTATGGTATCCCAAAGGAACAGGAATAGACACCATAGTGTATGCCGACTTGGATCATGCCGGTGACTATGTCGATAGAAAAAGCACAAGTGGTATTTGTACTTTTGTTGGACAATGTCTCACCTCATGGTTCTCTAAGAAGCAAATGGCTCTTGCTATCTCAACAACGGAAGCCGAGTACGTTTCGGCCGGAAAGGCATGTCAACAAGCTCTTTGGATGAAGCAAGCTCTTGTCGACTACGGAATTCAACTCAACGACATCACAATTCTTTGTGACAACAAAGGTGCCATTGATCTTAGCAAAAATCCGGTTCAACATGCTCGTACCAAACATATTGAAATCTGTCATCATTTCCTTCGTGACAACGTCCAAAAAGGAAATATCTCAATTGAGAAAGTTTCTTCCGAAGATAACATAGCCGACATTCTCACAAAACCTCTTAAACGTGAACCTTTTAATCTTCTTAGCTAGGCTTAGGACTCATGGAACCTACATTGTAGTTCTGGACATTAGACAAAAATCACAAAAATCAAAACAAATCCAAAACCATTTTTCTCAGCAGGGTCGGCGGAACCCTCAGCCATAACTGACGGAACCCAACCCAGGGTTCCGCCATGTCCGTCGACCTGCAGAATCATTTTCTTTGTTTATATTAAATCAAACACCCATTATCTCATACCACCACTTCAAGGCTGCTACTATTCACGTAACCACTCATCCACACCTACGAATTCTTGGTCCTCCATTCATTTACATTGCAAATCAATCATCATTGTAAGTATTCTAAACATGATTACAATCCTGATCTGAGTCTAGGAATTCTATTTCTTGCACAAAAACAAAAACTTGGGGTTATGCACTAACTTGAAAAACTCATGCATTAGATTAGGTGTTTAATAAAACTAATCATGTTTCCCATAGTTAGGAATTGCATCTTTAATTAGTATAAACGTGTTTGCTAAAACACCCCATGTCAAATCTTTCCAAAAAAATTTCTCGCAAGTAGGACAAATATTTTTTCGTCTCACATTGAGAATACAAAATCAAAACGTTATGTTTAAAACATCACTTGCATAATGTCACTTGAATGCTAAAGGGAATACATAACCAATATGTATTTTCGGGTACATTCAAACGAAGCTACATTGAACTAGGAGCGTTTGGGTTATCTTTTGTTTTATAACAAAACTTGCATAAAACGATTTTGAAGCATCAAAATGAGTCAAGATAACCGCACCTCCACATTGTTTTCATATAGGCACACACTAGAACTTCCACATTATAAGAGTGGTTTGCGTAAACTAAAATGTGAAATTTTGTTGTTCTAGGAATCATCATGCCTCCTCTAACCCACTACGACCACAAGGACACCATTAAGTACCTACCAAAACACCACAAAACCAAAGGCCTTACCGCAAATCAAGTAAACGTTTTCAAAGCCCTATAAAAACACTATGTCCATGAGGGTAGAACCATAGACCCATCTTTCCTAGAAGGCACAAACCTTTATGCCGATTTTGCCACAATCAACTTTGAGTGTCTTTTGAATATCGACGAGCCTATTTGTCCTAGGTTCATTCTAGAGTTCTATGCATCATGCGTCCTCTCAACGGATGATTATGGTCATATGTCTATCAACTTTAGGGTTAGCGGCCACCAATACTCCTTCACTCTTGAGGATTTTGCTCAAATCTTAGGTGTTCCAAACCGTGGTACTTGCCTCTATTCCGACTTACACTCCCTCTCAACTGTTGACAACCTTCAAGACCGGATCCACCCTTATGACACACCTCTTGTCTCAAAAGACGTTCTCCGTGACCACCTATTTGTTAGGACCACCACCACTAGGAGAACCCGTTCGGGGAATGAGGTCGATAAGGACCCATATGGAATGGAAATGAACGAACTCAAACCCCAATTCAAGAAATGGGAGGAAGTCCTTAGAGCCAATGTCATTAGCACAATAGGGAACCGTGACCATATCAACCTTTGCCTTTGCTACATGCTCTACTCCTTGTCCGTTAGGCAACCCTTCAACCTTGCCTACTACATGGCCAAGAGAATGGCCGACATTCCCGTGCATGACACAACGGCTATGCCATATGGAATGCTCTTGACCCGTCTCTTTAGGTTCATCTCACCATTCCACCAACTTCAAATGGTCTTCGTCTTGACTACACTCTCATTCCACACACCTTTGTTCCACTTAGTGATAAGAGAGTTTACAAAGCCCAAGGAAAACGTCCACATCCTCCTACCTCATCATCTTCTTCCTCAATTAGTGAAGATGACAATTTGCCAAACTCTAGGCTCCCACCTCTAGAATACCTTTCTCAACTTCCGGATATTCCAAATGAGTCGGAGGAGTTCAAGCAAACAAAGGGGATGTTCAAAAACATCGGGAGATTCCTTGGAAAAATGAAGAAGAAGATTGACCGTCAATGAGTGCGGGTGTGTTAGGAGTGTTTGGCACAAGGTGCTATTTAAACAATTTGGTTATGTAAACAATGGTTCTATTGAATTTATGTGTTGGTGGGATGTTTGATACTATTTGAAACATGTTTCAACTAACAATGATGCAGGGAGACAACTTTTGGCAAGTTGTCAAATTTTCAAGTTTATAATATTTTCACTAAGTATAGTGAAATTCTCGACCTCAAGGTCAAAGTCCTATGAAATGCATGTTTACGTGTCTATTTATTGCATTGCCCAACCAGAAATGCCTTATCTCTTTGATTTTAGGAGTTTTCGAAAATTTTGAAAATCGTCTCGCGGGTTAAAAACGTGGACTGCCACTTTTTTCACCCCTGGCGGATCTGGCGGTACCCAAATTTGGGTTCCGCCAGTACAATTTCTGGGAATCCCAGAATTTGCCCAACGGACCAGGCGGCACCCTCAGATGGGTTCCGCCTGTGTATTTTGAGGGTGCCATCAGCAACCTGCAGATTTTTTGTTTTCTTTTTCGCCAATTCAACATTGAAACACCAAAATCCAATCCTTTTAGGTAGAAACCCATTACTTGCAATGTGTTTAGCATAATAGGATACTCCTTCTTCCATGAACTTAACCAAAACCAATTCCCGCCAAAATTCAAATTTAACCATAACAACCACAAGGACCCCTCAAACATAAAGGAAGAAACCCTTTTAAGGGATCCTTGAAATCCATGAGATTTATACTACCACAAATCCACCAAAACCACTATGCATTTAGTGCAAAACTTGTCTTCTCACTTCACCATTTTCATTGGATTGACTTCCATGATTTGACAACCCACAATTAGTTTTCCAAATCATTAGAAACCTCCATTTTTGTATGGACTAACATCAAATCCAAACACTCATTTCCATAATCCATCAACACTATAAATTAAGCCATCCTAAACACCATCAAATCACACCTTCCTCAACACAATTTCTGAAACTTATAAACCATTTTTCACCATGACTAAGTCAACAAACACCTCTCAACTATCAAGACCCATTCGGAAAACCGCCCGGATAAGTGTTAAACCACTATGGTGCAATCAACCCATCAACCTAAGCTCCTCATCCTCGGATGAATTTACATCACCTATAAAAAATGAACATTTTTTGAACCTTGCATCTCCATCACCATCACCCAATGAACCAAATGAGCTCACTCCACCACCAACTAAATTACCTATTGACCCAACTCCACCAAGTGCTCCAACTCAACCATCCAAAACTTCATCACCATCACCATTACCCAAAATTGAGCCAATCGAACTATTTGGGTCTCCTCCCACATCAGTACATCACCACACCCATTTGTCCAAGATCTTAATGATCTTCCACCAAGACCTACACAACCACCACCTTTTGCAAATGAATCACCAAGGTCAATCCTTGACCAAGATAACCTTTTCAACCACATTCAACCACCACAACAAGTGTACCATCAACCTAAACCATTATTGTTTCACCCCATCTACCATGACATCCATGGTCCTCTATATGGAGAACCAAACTTTGAAAACAATGATCACCCAAATCCACCACATTCTCAAGCCCAAACCTTTGAGACCTTCTTTCCCTCATATGAGGAAATCCAAAGCATGGTTGAGAATCACCTTCATCAAGCAATGGAATTTCAAGCCACCTTGCTTGACTCAATACCAAATCCATCATCCACCCAAGAACCAAAAACCAACCAACCTTCAAACCAAGAAACCAAAACCAACCCATTTCAACCAACTCATCCCCATGCTTGCTCAAATTGTGAGCAAATGGGTGAAACCATCAAAACATTGCTTAACCAATTCCAAAACGAAACCCGTTTTGCATTCCAACACGTCATAGAACGTTTGGATGCTCTTTCCCACCCCAACAAATCCTAGACAATCCTTGGAGGGCGTTTGCCCCAAATTAAGGAAAGTAGGATTTTAATTTTCTTTCTTGGTTATTTTTTTTTAGTTTTTGTTTAGAAGTAAAAGAATAGTTCTCATTTCTTGTCTTTTGACTTTTAATAGTCAAAATTTTACTTGGAATGACATTTCTTTCTACTCACTTTAGTACATTGTTGGTTGATCATGTTTGTGTTGTGGTTGTAATGTGTGTGGTAACTACAAGCTTGACTATATATATCACGAACTAACCATTTTTTTGTAGGTCTCAAAATCCATGTTTCCCATATTGGTACTCCATTAAAGGGGAGTATCGACCAAGGGGGAGTATGGCCATTATTCCGCTTCGCTACTCTACTTTTTGTTTCGACAAAAAGGGGGAGAAATATATTAACCCTTCAATACTTGATATGCTTTTCGTCTCTTAAGTAAAACAAGGTTAATATAATTTTTTTTTAAGTCTTGAAAACCAAGATTTTGCGTGTTACTTAAAAACAAAGTTTATGTTTTGTCATCAACAAAAAGGGGGAGATTGTTAATACAAATATCGCCTAAAAACGTTATTTATATTTTACGGTCTTCGCTAAGTTTTGTTAACGACAAAATGTAAACTTTAGTTTTTAAGCAAAACATAATCTTAGTTTTTAAGACTTGCATAAACTAGACTTTTGCTACATTTTACATTTCATAAAACACAACACAAGTTTATTTCTTAAATTAGAAATAGTCACATCACATTTATGGCAAGTTTTGTCATTATGCATTTATGGAAAGAAATGTGTTTGACTTGCTTTGATGTTGCTTACAAGTTTTGTGTTTGACTTGATTTAAGTGATGTGACATTGTTTGGTTGCTAGGAGTTATGAGACAAAACCTTGTTTGGTTTGAAGAGTTATTGCAAAAACCTACTGCAGACCCGGCGGTACCCTGGGGGTACACGGGCGGAACCCATCTGAGGGTTCCGCCTGATCCGCCAAGCATGCAGTATGGTGTGCTACAAATACCAAGCCATAACTTGATTTTTGGCTAACCTCTTGAGATCATATTTTACACACACACTCATCTTTTCTTCTAACCTCTTAACATTGTAAATGTGAAGTTTCCTTTTGTAGCAAAGAAGCTCATAAGGTCATCAAAAGTTACAAGTTCCCAACACAACGTTGCAAGACTTGTTAGCTTAGTATTGTGTAAACTCTTATTGTTTACACGTCATTTGTTTGTGTATATTCTGTAGTGAGTGGTTAGTATTTTAGTCCTCAAAATACAAAGAGTGTTGGGAGTTGTTGTACCCTAGTAAAAGAACTAACGGGAGTGGTTGTGCCCTTGTAAAAGAACTCGATATTTAGCTTTGTGTCGGTAAAAGTATAAGCGACGTGTAAGGTTTTCTCCGCCGGTGAAAGGAGCTTGTTGACTAGTGAAAGAAACTCTCGAGTTGGATACTCGGGGCGTGGACGTAGGGCAAGGAAAAAGAGTCCTTGTAGCCGAACCACGATAAATACTCGTGTTGTGGTTTGATCGTTTCTTTCATTTACTTGCATGTTATATATTGTGTTTGTGCATATATCTTTGATCAAACGGAAAGTTTCAAAACTAACTTAACAAGTTAAAAAGATTTTAATCGGTAAACTATTCAACCCCCCTTCTAGTTTTCCACATAGGGTTCATGGAAAAATCGACCCCCCCCCAAAAAAAAATTAGGGTTAGGGTTTCAAAAATTTAAAAAAAAAATTAAATAAAAAACCCTAGATCCAAAACATGTATCTAAAACTATTAAAGATACGATTTTATTATGTTTTAGTAATCAATTACATGTTATACATGGCTCGTGATGACACTGTTAGAATTTTAATATCATGACAATCATATAAATCAAAGTACACACTTATGCGGAAGCTATGGATCAAGTATAACATATAAAGGTTAACTAAAACATAAATAAAGAACGTACCGTATGCATTCTTGAATTCTTGAACAATTGATGAACCCTAATTAGGGTTTATAAGGATCAATGAATAATCCCTTACCGTTTTGTTATTCGATCCAAGATGTAAACAATATTGTGTTTACACCACGTTCTTGTACACACGTACTAATAGCGATTCGATGTGAATGCTAGTTCTTGAATCATGAATAAAGCACTAAACAACAAGGTATAGCCTTATATTTAAAGAACACAGGTCAAACCTTTTATTAAATAGTCGATCCATGTAAAGAATGAAAAACATGCATGTATACACATAGCATGACATAGGTCTAACATGCATATATATATATATATATATATATATATATATATATATATATATATATATATATATATATATATATATATTAACAATCTGATGATAGATATCAAATAGTAATATACGATGCATTTATTTCTAGAATACAGATTATGAATGTCGCATGAATGATGAGGCTAATAGGATGTTTATATAGCTCTCAAACTTGTTCTCCAAGTTAGAGTCTATCACCTCATCAAGTTCCACAAATCGACACTCGGACCCCTCCATTCCTTTTCTTATTCGACTGGTCTCATCCAACACCCCACGGGTTTGGATTTCGTACTAATAAGTCCCTCATGTATTAGTTGCTTTATTTGTGATTTAATAATTAAATATAACTATTTATATATTAATTATTTAACATCGATTCTTATACGTAAAGTGTGCAATCCCGTGGTCTCGAGTTCGATTCTAGTCATATACATATTAATATTTATCCACAAACTCTAACAAAAAGTAGCTATAAATTTTAGTGTTGGAGGTGCAACGGTTGACTGGGCTGATTTAAGGCCTCATGCCTCAAACATGCCAAATGTGTATCGACCACCTAAAAAATTAGTCATTTTTCGTATTGTATTCGAGATACCGACTGTTCATAGATGTAAAAAACCGGAGTAAAGTGATTCAAGCCGGCTTGACCACTTTTGACGGATAAAAAACCGGCCGATTTATAGTTGTAGCACAACCTTGTACCTTTGAAATATGGTATACAATTAACTTTGCCATTAAGAACACGTACCTCGCTTGAACCATGTTAGCATGCCTAATATGCTGCTGCAACAGATCCTTGGCAGATAAATTGTCAACATTTTCTGTGAGCTGAGACCAAATAAGGCAAAAACAATTAAAAAAGAAACATAATCATGGCGCTTACTAATTTATATAACCTACTGTTGGTACATATTTCCTATTTTTGGGCATGTATCTGGTAAATTAATACTATGCTTTTAAGTCACCGATATGATGAGGAATGAGCTATTTTTGGTATGGATACAAACGCATAAGGTAGTGGTATTTTTCCTAAGACAGAAACATTTTCTTTAATTCAACTATTTAAGTCAAGTTACATGATTTTAAAACTATGTTACACAAAGTTAGGCTCCAACTTCAGACAATTTCGTTATTAAAGTTAAATGTGGTTATAATATTTAAGTGAACATGACTACTTTGATTTGAATATTGGTATGGTTATTTACAATAACTCGCAGGCAACAACGACCCAAAGTATCTTTAAAATTCAAAGAAGATGCTTTTATATTTTAGCTCAGCAAATATATTTTTAAGTGAATGTGACTACTTTCACTGATATACACACCATGGTAAAATTGAAGGTGAATATCAGAAAATTCAAAGAAGATGCTTTTATATTTTAGCTCAGCAAATAACTCACAGGTAAATATCAGGAAATATCAGCAAATTTCTTTTATACTTGATTAATTAATAAGATAGTGCAGTCCAACGGGTTCGTAATTATAATCTACCAAGCTGAAGCACCCTGCAAAAGGAATCATATAACCATATTAGACACAAAAAGCAAAACGCAAACACATAGCAGAAGCTTCAAAAAAGTTTTGTATTTCCGATTAGCCGTACCGCATCATCTTGAGGTTCAAGCTGTGGATCTGAAAAGTTCCCTATGCTTACCAACTTATCTTGAAATGTAACATGTCACTCATCTGATTGCTGCATGAGCATCAACACTCACGGTCTGAGCCTACATGGAGGGGTAATGGTTAGAACACAATAGCAAAGTTGCGTTGTGTTTCTGATGTCTTTCAATGTTGTCTCAGTGTACCTGCCCAAACACCGTAATTCAACTTCAGTTACTTGACGACAGTTTGAATGTGACTATAAGTTTACAACGGCACGTATATCATGTAAATTACCTTGAAATTTGACCATGAAGCTTCAAAGATCGCCGTTGCTGAGTAACAGAGTTGCTGAAATCATTTACCCATGTGGTGAGCTAACTGGTCAAATCCAAAAGCCTCATGAAACCTACCAATTATCTTAGCAAAAGTAAATGAATAACGCAAATAGAAAATGGGGGTGGTAATCTCCTAATGTGCCCATTACAACTCTACTTTCATCTTTTTTCATACTTTTTTTGGTTCAACAGAAAGAAAACGTGTAATATAGTATGCTAATACTTCAATATTTCCAGGATAACGGTGTAAAAATAAATATAACTTACTTATTGCGAACAACCAATGACTCTTTTGAAATATCAACTCTCTCTACTATGAGCGCCAGTACCCAAAGAAGCAAGTTTCGCTATCTGATCCTTGTGTGAGTTCAAATTAGAGACCCTGCATCATAAGACACATAATCATCTTAACATTAATCTGTTGACGGTTTAGCGAGATAATTTATAATGCCAGAAAGAATTTACGCTTACAACTTGAGTGCAGCAAGTTTTTTGGCTAAAGCCATATTTCTCTCTTGCAACTAAATGCACTTCATAGCTGATTTATTAAGTTCCTGTCACATGTTAAGAAACGACATTTCTAAGTTCAAACAAAAAAGTCATAGAATGACGACTAATCTTTTCAAGTGAATAACGTTTGTTCACTGTACATTCTACTATAGTCCCCCTCACAAACAACTGTAGCTACTAAAAACCCGTTTTCTCGGATCAGGAAACCCCCAAAAAGTGGTCGGATTATGCATTGGAGGAGACCCACTCGGATCTGAAAGTTAACGTGCCTATGTGAGTGATAGTGAATAGTGGGCGGGTCAAGGTTAGTAGCTAATGGGCCATACCCAAAGGGTCTAGCAAAAGAGTTTGGGCCTTAACACATCCTGGTAAATGTAATATTTATAAATGTTTTAATAAGTTATTTGATAGTCACATTTGTTGTTACTAACATAGGGCCAATGCTAATGGTAAGATTGCCCCCAACCAACCAAGTAGATGATAGAGTTCTCCTTATTAGCTCAAACAAATTGATGACCGATCACCCTCAATCTTTTCAAAGTTAGGCTGGCCACAGTAACAAGTCTCGATCGACTGAGGCGATCGATTCCCATTCGATCATGCTTCTGTGGAGACCCAATCGCCTAATCGATCGACTATGTTTTTTTTGTAACTTGGTCGTGAACTCGACCGACTCACATACACACATAAAAACAAAGGGCCTACTTTCCAATTAATATTATTAAGGTCGCCTTTACTGAGGCACCCAATCGCATGTAAGTCGTTTGAGAGAGAAAACTGACATGACAGAGAAAATATGAGGGATCGAAATCCCTTACTGTGGCCAGCCTTATGGTTTATCTGCCAACCGAAAGTTTCATTCTCTTTTGTGTGTGTATTTTTTATTAGTTTTTATGAGATATGTCTTTTTTATTGTAGTTGTTGTCGTTTTATTAGTAAATTGTGGTTGAGTATAGTCTTGCAAAAAAAATCTGATATAACGATGTAGCAAAAGTTTAACCATAGCAATTAGGCATGTCGATGAATGCCGTTTCCGATACTCCTTGATTCATTTATACGCTAGTCCCAAGTAAACACTTTTGACAAGGAAGCACATGGACCCAAACAAACGACAACATTAATTCATTCTCTTGAAACGTCAACAACTTTTTGATTAAAAAGACTTTTTTTTTTTGTAACCACCTTTTTTAATCTCTAATTAAATCAAATCTCAAAACCCCCCTCCACCCCCCCCTGCTGAGATTTACTTCACTAGTCCACTTCACCGGAAAATCCAACCACCTTTCATCGTTATAAGGTAACTGTACATGTCATTTTTAGATCCAGTCCTTAACAAATATTACTAGTAGCTCATAAACTTTTAATTTTAGCATTTTACGAATGTGATTAAGCTGTGGTTGCATCATGTATTAATTTACCTGATTTGATGATATTTACAATGTTATAGGTTTGCGTAAATAATGAGATGATATTTACAATGTTTAATTCTAGTAGCAGTCACTCTCTAGTTGTTGCGTTAGTTGTGACTTATCATGAGTATCATCATTTTAGGTCATATGAAAGTATTACTACATATTTTGACATTCTCGGGGTTTACACTGACGTAAGGGTTATGATCTGTGTGCATTCTTCTACCTCCCTTGTATTGTTGTTGATTACAAATTTTGACATACATGTGCTTTAGATCATCAGCACGCGTCAAAATTTGTTGTGTTAAGTATTTATATGTTAATATGTATCACACGTGATGTTTATGTGATTTGACAAAAAGAGTATGTTTGGCACGCAACTTATAAGAGCTTAATTTTCTAAAATGAGCTTTGTTTTGCTCACAAAGCTTTCGAGAGATTTTAGAAAATTAAGCTCTTAAAACAGAAGCTGCTTGAAGGGCGTGTTTGGCGCCGAAGCTTATAGGAGCTTAAGCTTAATAAGAAAAAAAGCTTTTTTGTTTGGCGCACAATTTATGAGAGAAAAAGTTTTTATAATAAGGTTTGTTTGGCTGACAAATTTAAAGCTTTTGGAATGCAAGCTCTTAAAAGTTAAAACATAGGGTATGTTTGGCACTAGTAGGAGCTGGAGCAGGAAGGTGGTTGCTGGAGCTTTTTTCTACATGCTCCTTCAACTAGCATTCCATTTAGTAGCTTATTTTTTTTACACGCTACCTCAAGCTATGTCAGCCAAACGAGACTTATTTTTAATGGTAGCTTATTTTTCTAAAAAAAATAAACTCATGCTATGATAAGCTTTGATAAGTTCGTGCGCCAAACATGCCCATAAGCTACTTCGGGCTACGGGAGCTTATGCTTATTTGTTTGAAAATAAGCTTCCTTGAAATACAAGCTTCGTTTGGCTGACGCACCTTATAAGGGGTTTTAAAAAATTTTCTCCTAAAATTACTAGCTACTTCAAGTAGCTTTTGAAATAAGCTCCATCGGCTTGCTAGTTTTGCACTTTCACCAAACACACCCTACAGTAGCCTTTAAATAAGGCTCCAACTTGTAATATAAGCTCTAGCTAAATTTGACAAACATACCCTTAGAGGTTTTCTAATATAAACTTAAAACTTCGCATTTTTATTTTAACACGAAAGTTTTGTTTTTGATAAATATGGTGGAAACATATTTGCATTCAAAGTCTTTCATAAATTTTGTTTGGTTGTGATTGAAGGATGCAAGTTTGAGGGAGGATTTTTGTCACTCAAGATTAAAAAGATGGACGGTTTTAAGGCTAGATTTAGATTAGCAGCGATTGTTATTCTTTCCATTGGGATCGCTCTAGTTGGTATATACGATTTAGTAAAGCCGATTAAGAATGGTTGTAACATGACATATATGTACCCTACTTACATTCCAATATCGGAAACAAAGAGTTTGGCTTCTTCGAAATATGGATTGTTTTTGTATCATGAAGGGTGGAAAAAGATTGATTATGACGAGCATCTTAAACAACTTAATGGCGTCCCTGTGCTTTTTATCCCAGGAAATGGAGGTAGCTACAAGCAGGTGATTTTATGTTTTATCCAACAAGTTTCGGTTTTCATTATATTTCCAGACATATCTGATACGGGTTTATTTACTTTGAACTATTTCTCACAGGTTAGGTCCTTAGCGGCAGAATCTGACAGGGCTTATGAAGGTGGCCCATCTGAGCCTATGTTGTACCAAGAAGCTTCCTTAATGTTTGAGGAGGGAGTAGAGATGGATAAGACCGATATTCCAATTTTGAACCAATATACTAGAAGGCTTGACTGGTTTGCGGTAGACCTTGAAGGCGAACATTCTGCAATGGATGGCCAGATACTCAAAGAACACACAGAATATGTTGTATATGCCATTGACAGGGTATCTACTTTAATATCTTTTTTACTGTCCGGATTGAGGCAACATCATTTTAGTAATCTTAAGCGGATTTAGAAATATGCTCCAATGTTCTTTCCAAAATTAGTGATAAGCTTGTGCTTCTGCTTGTAGATCCTGGATCAATATAAAGAATCTCAGGATGCTCGAGCAAAAGAAGGTGCTGTTGAATCTGGTAGTCTTCCTAATACTGTCATATTGGTTGGGCACTCTATGGGTGGCTTTGTTGCTAGAGCTGCGGTTGTGCACCCTAATTTGAGAAAGTCAGCCATTGAAACTGTCATTACGCTGTCAACTCCGCATCAGTGAGTTCTCTGGATTGTCTAAATAAAAATGTATCTGAGACCTTACTTTATAATTATAATTGTAATGTAATTTTTTATATATAATGTTGTTCCAGGTCACCTCCCGTGGCATTGCAGCCATCATTGGGTCACTATTATGAGTACATAAATCAGCAATGGAGAAACGGTTACGAGGTCCAAACCTCTAGAACAGGAACTCACTTGTCTAGCCCTAAACTATCACAAGTGATTGTGATCTCCATTTCCGGTGGTGGTAATGATTACCAGGTGATGATTTGTTTCGACTTCGTTATGAACATAGTATAGTGTCTGGTATTGATTGTCAAACAGCCATGAGATGAATTGTGGTGTAGGTTGCAATTTAAACAGTTAGCTATTGTTTTCGTGTCTTTGGTGTGTCCACCTTAAAATTTTTCGTTTATGCATTTAAACTAATATTGATCACCGGACTCGCAGCATGATTGACTCCTTAGGTTTATTTAATGTAGGTAAGGTCAAAACTAGAATCTATTGATGGTATCGTCCCACCTACCCATGGTTTTATGATTAGTAGCATGGGGATGAAGAATGTGTGGCTCTCCATGGAGCATCAGGTCATCTTATGGTGTAATCAAGTCGTTGTCCAAGTGAGTATTACTTCTTTGTAACTTTTAAAGTTTTTATACTGTAGACGTGTCTGATCTGCTAACTGAGTTCCAGGTTTCACATACTCTTCTTAGTTTGGTAGACCCTGAAACTGGTCATCCCATTTCCGGCTCAAGGAAAAGACTAGCAGTACTTACAAGAATGCTTCGTAGTGGAATGCCAGGAAGTTTGTCTAGGCAATTGGATTTACATCAGCAGTCACCACATCTTCCTGTGCGAAAAGAGAGAAAATTTGCTGGTACATTGATCAACACTTCTCTCTTTTATTTAATACATTGGAAAAAGTGCCTGAGAAATCATTTGTTGGCCATTCAGGGCCTCATTTGAAAGCCATGACTGCATGTCCCAGTAAACTTCGTTGGAGCGATGAGGGACTTGAAAGAGATCTTTACATCAAGACGCCAACCGTTACTATTTTAGCAATGGATGGCAGAAGAAGGTGGTTGGACATAAAAGAACTGGTTAGTCATTACTTTTATTTTCCTAATATATCATACACTGTGTTGGTATCGTTTGATTTTATGCCATTCCAACCCTTAAGTAGTCAGTCCAGTATTATTTTTCTACAGGCTGTTCTTTACTCAGCATGCTAACCCAATTCCCAATTATTTTGATAATCAGGGGTCAAATGGAAGAAACAACTTTGTTCTAGTGACAAATCTGCTTCCCTGTTATGGGATTAGACTTCATCTTTGGCCTGAAAAAGGAACTTCTGCTTCGGATTTACCTCTTAACAAAAGGGTTGTAGAAGTCACATCAAAGATTGCTCAGATTCCTTCAGGACCAGCACCAAGGCAGGTACCAAAACTTATCTGACATCTTCTGACTGTTTCTTGTTTTCTTTTAGAAATTGAATGTGACCCACTTATGACAGATCTATAAGGATATAAAGGGAGGCGGGAACTGTATAAATGAGTCAAACAGGTTGAAAGAAGCCAACAGTTCATATTTTACTGCATACAACCTTTCGGAATCATTACATTTAACAGATTTATAAAAAATCCTAAAAAAATAACAAAAAGTGTTGAGGTAAACCCAACCTGACCTTCAACCAGTACTAAGAATGACATGTTTGAACCCGAACCTGTTTTGATCCGTAACCAAACTGCCCAGCCCACCTGTTGTGCCACCTCTGCATATTATATTTATTTGATTTAGGCAATTAGTATGTATAACCAAATTTATAAATTATAATTGCCCATGTTGGAAGTGTCATTAGTCATGAGCTGATTCAATGATAATATATCTTAACGTACTGTCATGTATGTAGATAGAACCAGGAAGTCAGACAGAACAACCACCACCATCGGCTGTGTTTTGGTTGGAACCAAAGGATATGCATGGCTTCAGATTTTTAACAATCTCAGTTGCGCCAAGCCCGGTAGTGTTTCTTTACCATCCAGTTTACCATGTATATTAGTTGATCTTTGTTAAAGCCTGAGTTGATATCATTATGAAATGATTCTTGAAATTGAATCGGATCACATATCCATCTTATTTGCACGGGTAATTAATTGTTTTTTAGCACTTTATATCTTCATGTGTCCTGTAAAGCACAACTAATAATTTTCATACAAAATTTCTTAACTTGTAACTAGAGATGAAGAACTGATAGTTATTGTGTATATGCAGACCATTTCAGGGAGACCTCCGCCAGCAGCCTCAATGGCAGTCGGGCAGTTCTTCAACCCAGAGGAAGGGCATAAAGAGCTTTCTCCTCAATCGTTGCTTCTCTCTATGCATTCTCAAAAGGTTAGTACTTTCTAAGTGTAACTACCCTGCTCAAATACAGTGGTGATTTAAGTTTTATCCTTGTTTACCCCCTTTGTTATTTCCCCCCTTTTTCATCAGCTAAACATAGGCACACAACTGTTTCATATGTGGTTTGAATCTCCCCACTCTAGCTCTTAGATGGGGTTACCATTTGGCGAAAGGCTTGTTAGTGGCTTATCCATGTAACCATTGGATTTAAAATGTTTCAGGATATTTTCATAAAGGAGGATCATCCTATTGCAATGAATATTACATTCAGTATCAGCTTAGGCCTTCTGCCTGCTACAGTGTCTCTGGAAACTACAGGCTGCGGAATCAAAAAGTCCGGACTTCCTGTTGAAGAGGCTGGAGACGTGGATAGTGGCAGTAATAATCTTCTTCTTGCTTCATCTTCTAAACTTAAACTAATTTAATACTCTTGATGACATGTATATTGGTAGTAAGAATCGAAATTTAAAATAAAGCGCGGCCTTAAGTTGCAAAACATTTTGGCTTAATTGCTTAAACCTTTTTGACCATTAGTCGTTTCTATATGTATTTGCTGATGTTTTCTCTTTCTTAACTTTGAAGAACTTTGCAAGCTCCGCTGCTTTCCACCAGTAGCCCTTGCATGGGACGCTTCATCTGGTCTTCACATATTTCCTAATTTGTATTCCCGTACAATTGAAGTGGACTCATCACCTGCACTTTGGACCTCAACTCAGGGATCCGAGGAGACCAACGTTCTGTTACTGGTAGAGTTAACTTGTATACAGTGTCAGTCATTAGTTTATTGTATTTAACTTAACTTTTCAAGTTTTAATCATAGGTGGTTGCATGCAGGTAGATCCACATTGTTCATATAAAACTAGTGCTGCTGTTTCTTTAACTGCTGCAGGCCGTAGATTTTTGCTTTTATACTTCTCTCAGGTGATTTTTATAGATCTTATTTAGGTTTATCATATAATAGACTTTGTTTTATGATTGCCGAAAATTTCCTCTTCTAGTAAATTAGTAATCTTGGTACCCAGGCTTCTGGTACATATCTTCACTTCCTTGTCCAGCACTATGCAACACCTTAAAAGTTGCAGGATCCTTTACTTTTGCCTTTATTATTCCACAAATATCTACTAATAATTACAGTAGTAATAAAATTCATCGCAACATTAAAGACATAGTGGAAGATGTTTTATCTGATCATGTTTGATGCGTTAGCTATAAAAAGAGTTAGAAAAACAAGATTATAATTTTGAGTCTAACCAAATAAATGTCCTTTTTGTCCTTGCCGTGCCTATTTTTTGTCAATGCGTTCAAGAAAAAGGAGGAAAAAAAAATCCAGGTTTGTGTTAGTTTAGACGTTCTAGGATTATAATTCAGCTTAAATTGCTTTAGCGTCTGAATATTTGTTATGTAGTGAAACTCATATTTCTTATTTAGCTTATAACTTGAATGTACTTTCTTTATGCAGATTACTGGTTTCTGCTTTGCTGTAGTATTTTTTGCTCTAATGAAGCAAGCAAATGCATGGGAGCTTGATCTGCCTGTTCCGTCATTGCTGTCTGCAGTAGAATCAAATCTGAGATTACCAATACCATTTCTTCTCCTTGCTGTTTTACCCATTCTGATTGCGTTGTTTTATTCATGTCTAAGTCCAAAGCCATTTCCGTCAGTCGGTAGCTTATTTGTTGTCTCGATGATTTGCTATTTAATAGCAAATGGGATCATAATCATTTTGGCATTAACCACCCAGATACTTTCCCATGTGGTTGCCAGAGTACATGTTTTCTTCAAGACAAGGTCAGTCCATATTTTCAAGCCAAGGTCTATATAACTTATGCTACAGACATTTATAATGGCATTTTCCGTTGACTTCTTTGCCCTTTTGATTTTCTTGTTATCCTATTTTGTTATATACTCATTGGGATAACTTTTAATAAATTGATATTTTTCATGAATGTCCATGGTATAAACTGATTTAAGTACATCTTTGCAGGTGGAAATGGCGGATGCTTGATCTCTCCCCTAGGTTTTTCTCATCTAAGGTAATTATTGTTTGGCTCTTTTGAACATCCGTGGTGACACTGTATTGCAGATAATCTAAAAATATATAATGGTCATCGTATGACAGGTCAACAAGGTCATAAATACGTCACTGCTTGCTATTGTTTTGGTTTGCTTTGTCCATCCAGCTTTAGGTCTCCTTGTTCTGCTGTTTTCTCATGTGGTGTGCTGTCACCATGCATTGTGCAGGTAAGTATTTCACTTCTAGCCCGCCTAACTGTTGGGCTTGAGTTATATAGGCGAAAGTGGAACTAAAAGATTTATAACTGAAGCTATAGCTTAATACTAGCATCTATGACAACCACCAAGTGACCATCATACACATCATTGTCACGACTTAAAACTATATGTCATTCACTTAATATCAGCTTGCTGAACTTTGATATTTTTTTTCTCTGCCACAGCTTCTTTACAGCATCCAGCAAGTCTCGTAATGAAGATATGTTTGGGTTCGGAAATGACATGAAATCACTTAATGTTGAGACTGCGGAGGGTTTACCTGTGGACGAGAACAGCTCCAACAGCCCAGACTCTGCAAGAAGCTATGGCGACACACAACTAGAGCTATTTCACCACCGCCATGGCTTGCTAATCCTGCATCTCCTTTCACTGCTCATGTTTCTTCCTTCACTCGTTGCTTGGTTGGAGGTACAATCAACGGTTTCTCAAAACTATTATTTCTGTCGATGACATAATTGTTCTTAATCATATATATCAAACTAATGACCAATTTCAGTTGCATACATTTCTTATCAAAATCCTTTTGTTTTTCAGAGGCTAAGAATGGGCCACAACTTCCCATGGTTCTTGGATACCGTCCTTTGCATGGGTGTCGTCCTTCACGGTATTTGTGACTCCAAACCCGAGTTCAATGTCTTCTTCCAGATACCCGGAATGAGAGGGTATGAAATAAGACAAGGCTTCGTATACCTTCTTGCTGGATATTGTTGCTATCTTTCGGGTTTAGACTTAGCTCCTTATAAAGGTTTTTATGCTATGGCTGCCATAGGTGTTGTATCATTTGTTTTCAGAATTATAGAAAGAAGAAACCGAAAGAATGGAGAACCATATTATAGTAGTAGAAAGCATTCCCATCGACATTGAAAACTGTTTGTTCTCTAGAACTTTTATGTTATATTGGTTTGTGATAGTGAGCTGTAGTATGGATTTGAATGACTACGGCCCAGAATTTTGATGATATCGGTGTTTTCAGAAAGGAAAAAAGAAAAACGAGGAGTAAGATGTGCAAGTTTCAATAGAGTTGCTTATTTCTATTATTGATTAGTGATGTAGTAAATGTTTAGGTTTTCTTAGTGAGAAATTTTATTGTAATACATGATTGTCACGAGTAAAGATCCTTACTTGATGGTTTAATTGAAATGGTATCTGAATTGTATGCGATAAAATAGTTTTTGCAAGTATTCTTTTGACAATTTTGTTTCGTTCGAGTCTTTTGGTTTTAGTATTTATTATTGTTGGGTTAGAAATGCCCGCGCGTTATAATTTTTGTAGATGGCCTTTGATAGGAATAGGATGACTCTCAGCTTGTACAATTTGGTTATTTCATGCGAATAATAACATGCAAATACTCTCTTGATTTGGGTTATGTTGTTTTTTCTTCTTCAAGGAATGGGATTGATAGATAGAAGTTGTCGATTTGTTAGATTTGGAATGAGAGCACCCGGTATGGGCGCTCTTCTCTCAGCATCACGCGGTCCGTTTGGTCTGGCGTCATTAGCAGTCGACTTCTCTTTCTTGTTCCGGGGTTGGCATCACAAATTGGGCTCCTTCCCATCTTAGACTAAAGACCAAGGCATATTTATTTTCACCTTACATCTCAACGCCACATCAGCTTTTTCTGTCCTCTCACTCTCCTTTCACTAGTTCACTCCTCTCACTTTTTTGTGGACATGGTCATCTTACCATCAATTTTCATTAAAATACCTACTTTATACAAATACACCCCACTATAATACTCCACAAACACTCACAAACCAAATATAAAACAATAAAACACAAAAATGGGGTGCACGATTTTGTAAAACTCAACTAGGTGAATCGTTCACCTTTTCTCATCTTGAAAAATGTACTCGCGCGCGACTTTTTTTATTGGACAAGGGAGTGGCACGTGAATGTTGCATTTACGTAGTTGTTTTCACACTCTTGGTGAGCAGCCTTAGAGCACTGCGTGCAGCTCGCCGTGTAGCTCGCCACTCCAACCTAGCACCTCGCCACTGCACTGCCCCCCTCCTCTTCGTTGCTCGCCATGGCGAGGCTATCTTCTACTAGTAATAATCTTGTCAGGTTATAATCAATTTATATTTTTGGGTTTAAAGAAAAAGATGATTTATAGTGGGTATAATCAATTTAAGTGTGTGTGTGTGTGGTGTGTGAAAATGGGTATAAAGAAGAAGGTTTTTTTTTTTTACATAGTGGAATGGGCTAAGTTATTTAGTCATAATGGGTTTAGTAAGGCCCACTTAGACATTTGGTTTAGTTTTTGTATTGTTTTGTATTTTTTTTAAACTTTTATTTTATTTTATTTTTATAAAAAATATTATTTGTATTTAATGTATTTTTATTTTTAATAAAATAAATTTAGTTTATTTGAAAATTTGAAAAAAAAAAATAAAGTTGTAAGTGATGAGTCTCAAATGAGTAAGTTGAAGTTAATTGTTAGTGAGTGATTAGTTGTGGAGGTTTGTTAAAGTGATTTGCCACCCCGTGAGTCTCAAATGACAAGGTGAGGGTGCTCACTGCACCCCGTGCTCTTAATATCAAACATTGTTTTCCATGCTAGAAAAGTTGTTTTCCAAACATAATATTTAGTTAAAATTCGTTAATTGTCCATTTAACTATTTTAGTATGTCTAAAATAATTACCCCCGTTTTTAATAACAGACGTATAACATATTCTAGTTTATCATAGTGCCATAATTAATATTATGATTACAAAACTCAAATAACGCATCAAATAATTAATTAAAGATGTTAATATTGTGAGACAGTTAGAAATTGTTGTTCTGAAAAAAATAATACGTAGTAATAGAAAATAATTAATTAATGATGAAATTGTTATTTTTGTGTGACAAATCATCATTCTTGACTTATTCATATTAATTAGAACACTCAAATGCATGTATTAATATTTGTACAATATTAACTCAATACAATTTTGTGTTATAATTTGTAGGTCTGAGTATTTTTGTGGGTCATGAGGTATTTTGTGGGTCTTTGAATTATTTCTTGTGTAATTTTAGTAAAGGATTGTAGGCTGACTACAATAATTGTAGCAAAGATATCCGATTTTTTTTTAAAGAATTAAAGAAAGGAAAAAAAAAAAAAAAAAAAAACAGTAATAATAAAAAAGAAAAAAAGAAAAAAAAAAATAAAAAAATAAAAAAAATCCTACGACCCAAACAAACCTGTTACCTGCTTCTGTTTCAAACAAAACAAGTTCCTCAAACATGAAACACAAAGCCGCCATTAACATATTCACATCACTCCAAACAATCATAAACCCAAAAACCCTCTTCCAACACCACCAACAAATCCGAACAATAACAAAAGTACGCCTAAAATGGGTCAAAAACAGATCACTAGACAACATCATAGACATCCACACAGACTTAAAAGCATCCATCATCCTAAAAGATGCCATCATAAACAACCCACAAAAACACCTCACCTCAAAACAACTCTCAGACACCCAAAAACTCCTAGGAATCACTGTCCCTACTCTACGTTTCATGAGACGCTATCCAACTCTTTTTCATGAGTACCCACATGTTAAATATGCTAATTTGCCTTGTTTTAAGTTGACTAATATAGCCCTTAACTTGCATAAGATAGAAATGAGTATTTATAGCATGCATGAGATGAAATGTGTTGAGAAGTTGTGTAAGTTGTTGATGATGTGTAGGAGTAGGAAGTTGAAGGTGGAATATGTGCATATGTTGAGATGGGATTTGGGGTTTAGTTATGATTATGATAAGGTTTTGAGTTCGAAGTATTCGGATATGTTGGAGGTTGTGAAGGATGAGAATGGGGTGAGGTTTTTTAAGCTTGTGAAATGGGTGGATGAGTACGCGGTTTCGGAGCTCGAGAGGTGTAATGAGAGGAAGGGTGAGGATAGTGAGTTTTATAGGAGGTTTAGGAGAGGGGAGAATGGGTTGGGGTTTGAGTTGAGTTTTCCGAGAGGCTATGGGGCGCAAAAGAAGGTGAAGTTGTGGATGGATGAGTTTAAGAAGGTGCCTTATGTTTCGCCGTATGAGGATTCGAGTAGTATTGATCCGGATAGTGAGTTGATGGAGAAACGAGTGGTGGGAGTTTTGCATGAGTTGTTGAGTTTGACGGTTTATAAGAAGACTAAGAGGAATTATATTAGGAATTTGGCGGATGAGTTGAATATACCGTTTAGGTTTACTAGGATTTTTACTAGGTATCCGGGGATCTTTTATTTGTCATTGAAGTGTAAGACGACGAGTGTGATGTTGAAGGAAGGGTATAGAAAAGGGAAGTTGGTTAATCCGTGTGATATTGCGAAGTATAGAGGGAAGTTTCATTATGTTATGAGGACAGGGTTGATTTATAGGAAGAAAGGTTTGGAAATGTTGCCGGAGTTGGATAAGGTGGATGTCGATGTGAATGATGTGATTGGGGTTCATAAAAAGGAGGATGAGGAGGACGGTGAGAATGAGGATGATGAGGTTGAATCGAGTGGTGAATGGGTTGATCATGAAGATGGAGATGATGACGATGAAGAGTTTGATGATGTTTCTGATCAAGATTAGGTAGTCAATTGATGTTAGAAGATTGAGGGCTAACTTATTCAAGAACGAGTTTTTTTTTTAACAAGAGTTGTATCATTTTTATAAAAATGAACACTACAAAGATTTTTACCAGATGGTTTTTGGCCTAATGATATTGGTCATGTCTTCACAACTTTTTGGTTGTGTAGAGAAATGTATGTTTGTCATTACAGAATATATGTTAGGAATTTTGGTGATATAGATGTATTTCATCTTTGATTGTAGGTTCCATACTTTTACCATAAATGTTGTTTATGAAATTGCTGAAATTGGAGTCTATTTGATGAATGAGATATATTTAGCTGTTTCATTACAAGCTGGACGTGTCCATCAGCAACAGGGTTCTCGATCTTTTACATATGGGCGTTTTAGACCCAAATCTGCGTTGTTGCAACCCAGGAGAGTTGAGGTTTTTGGCCATTTGATTCATCCCCGCCATCAAAGTTGCATTAGTTCAAGAAGCTGAATTTATGGAGCCTGCTGATTTGAAATTATTTGAGTTCAAGAAGCTGAATTTGTTACAAGAGGTCACAAAAAGATGGTGAGGTTGTCAGTGATATAGCAAATCTAACTGCATATCTCTCATCACATTTAACTCGCAAATTGTTCATGATAATGGTAACTGCAATGATCCAAGGAAAACTATTTTGAACCAAAATTTGATAACCAACATACTAAAACAACTGTTAAAACGTATTATAATTCACAATTACTGCGAAAAATGATATATCTGCTGATTGCTACAAAATCAGTACATTCATTCAAATTGACTAATCCCAAGCACTGGGTGCACCACTACCACCAGTATAACCACTGTATCCACCTCCACTGTTACCGCCGCCATATCCACCACCTCCACTGTTACCATAGCCACCGTAGCCGCCACCTCCACTGTTACCGCTACCGTATCCACCACCACTGCTGTACGAGTTATCTTTTCTGAAGTCCCGACCACCAAACCGTCCTCCTCCTGGCCGCCTGTTCTTACCACCACCACCACCATAAGATGCCCGGCTGGCATAACGGGTAAGCCAATCGGGTACTTCTTGGTTAGCCTCTTTCATTAAATCAGCTAATGATTTTGCTAGTGACATGTTGTTATCATTGAAGAAAGCTGTTGCTAATCCTGATTTTCCAGCTCGACCTGTCCGTCCTATTCGGTGTACGTAGTCATCGATGTCCTTAGGAAGGTCAAAATTTACCACGTGAGAAACAGAAGGAATATCGAGACCACGTGCTGCCACATCAGTTGCAACTAGAATTGGTGTTTTTCCACTCTTGAATGATCTCAGTGCTTGCTCCCTTTCCTGCATTTAAAAATAAAACACCCTTCACTGTTCAGTTCAATCTGATGTAATTTTACCCTATATACTATTTAATCAGTCATATCGCTCCTTAAAAATGCAGTAACCACCCTCACTAATGTATTTTAAATATCAGTTCAATCTGATGTAATGTTACCCTTCACAGTTCGGTGTTAAAAGATTGGAATCCTTAACCAAAATAGAATCTATTTTAAGTGCATACAAGCATACAACCTCCAAAACAATTTTATCCAAATAGTTATATCATTATGGCGATAATATTGTTTTTCTAATCATAGATTAACAAAATAAAAATATTTATAAACAATGAAAGGACTAAGAAGAATTTGCGGGCTGTATTGATGTTTTGAATGTACTAAAAAACGACCCATATCACCCCCCTGTTTTGAACCGTTACCCCACCCATCTTGCCACATCTAAAAGAGCGAATTCTATGTACTAAAAGTATCATTTGAAACTTACAGGCTGTGTTCTATCACCATGAATCGTAGTAGCCGGAAACCCATTATTATACAGCCAATATTCCAGTGAATCGGCACCCTTCTTTGTCTCAACAAAAACTAATGTAAGCGCTTGCTGCAAATAAGTATTATGTATAAGAATCCAATCCTTTGCATCATTTCATAATGTTAAAGTATTAACATTCACAGTTATTTAAAAAAAAGAAATGCATGGGAAGTGAGTAATAGTACCTTGCCACTAGTATCATTTTCCTTCTGTGCATGAAGAAGGTCCATAAGATAACTTCGTTTGTCAGCTTCTTGAACAAGTTCCACTCTTTGGACAATTAAATCGGTACTTGAACCAACACGACCCACAGTTAAAAATATGTAATTCGAAAGAAAATCAGATGCCAGTCTCTGCAAACCAAATAGAAATCACATTATACAAAATAGATGAACGTGGCCTTTTTTATTAATAACTCTATTTTTTAACCAAAACAAACAGTTTTGGTCGTTAAATTCTTGCTAAATACCCCATAAGTACCATATTCTGATTTGTAACAATGATATTTAGGAGATAATTTATACACAGAAACATACCAAACACATACATACATGGGCATGATAAGACTGGACATGGTTATGTACTTTATCCTTAGTTGTCCTACTATGATCATTAAGTTTATTTTTTACTTATGATAGATAAACCAGATAGAAGTTACTTGCTAGCCAATTCTAATCACCATTATAAGACAGTTGATCATAAGGGCATTCTCTAGGTGAATTAAGTTTATATTCATCCAAGCAGTACTGCAGTAGCAAGAATGAATCAACCTTTGTCTTATAAATGGATCAATTGAGTAAGCTACAAGATCTCCTTAAAAAAATAAGCTATGATTATACGTTACCTTCCTCCTTCCCAATGTTATTGTTCACCTTACTATAATAATATGTCCCAAAATAATGTCCACTTCTAAAAGAAAAGGTATAATTGTTCAAGTTTCCCATATTGCTGCTAATCAAAGAAACATTAATTAGTGTTCAAAGGGTTAAAAAAGTCATTGTGCCAAATTAAAGATGTCGTATGGAGTACTTGTTATTAGTTACACTATTCTTAAATTGTGTTTCTTGAACAAATGTTATTATGGGACAGGGGAGTAATATAGTAAGAGAAATGATTTATCATCATACTAAATCCTCCGACATCATCCATCTACCAGCAAAATTTTGCCTTTTTGAATCCACTAAAACTATCTCCTCGTATGAACTCTTGATTTTGTCAGGTGTTAGGAGGATACAGCGTTACTCATATAGTAATACTAACGATGATACAATAGTGACGACAAGTAATAAAATGCTGATGAAACTGCTAATAATATAGTAACAATAAATGCAAATGCATAGGAAAAACCAACAAACCTGGATTTCTCTTGGAAATGTGGCACTGAATAGCATTGTCTGTCTTTGTCCTGGTGGGGGCATGTCTGTTTGTTCCACTATCTTTCGAATTTGAGGCTCAAATCCCATATCCAGCATCCGATCAGCCTCGTCAAGAGCTAGATACCTTATCATTTCCAATGACACTTTTGCCCTTTCGAGTAAATCAACTAACCTTCCTGGAGTGGCGACAAGAATATCAACTCCCCTCTCAAGCTCTCTTAACTAGTCATGCATAAAATCCACCAGACACAAGTAATACCATCAGTGATCAATGATAGAAATCATAACACATTCACTGATAAATACATGTATTATCAAATGATTAGCAAACATAAACATGCAAAGATTTGTATAAATATGAACATTTCATATCAACTGGGATGATATATTGATGTGTCGACGTTAACAACTTTGTAAAATGTTTGCCCAGATGTGCATAGATCGGGTAAAAATGTTAAAACTAGCGCAAACAGAGCACAATTACTTAATATTACACATATGTCGCAATCAATAATCTGCTGTATAGTAATAGAAAAAGAACATTTGATCAATGCATATGCATCTATTTGTTACAAATAATTCAGACTTTTGTTCCTAATACCTGTTGCTGAATCGGGGTACCTCCATAAACAACCACCACCTTGACACCTGTCTGATAAGAAAACTTCCGTGCCTCTTCATGTATCTGCATATAATACAGTATAAAGATACATCAACTGAGCAATTTATCTAAATTAATAAACACTGTCAACAAATTTATTGAATGACTAAAAACCTGAGAAGATAGCTCTCTTGTAGGGGATAGAATCAGAGCAAGGGGAAAAACAGTCCTGGTACCACGTGGTGGTCTTTGACCAAATTCCCCCTTCATAATCCCACTGATTATAGGAAAGCAAAATGCTGCAGTCTTCCCAGACCCAGTCTGAGCACATGCCATTAAATCCCGTCCAGCAAGAGAAATGGGAATCGCATAACGTTGAACAGGGGTTGGTTTGACATATTTGCATCTTCTAATGTTAAGATTCAAGGCCTCCCCTAAATCTATCTCTGCAAATGTATTAACTGGAGGTGGAACATTTTCTCCTTCAGCCTCCACAGGAATATCCTCATAAGCATCAAAATTGATGCCGCTACTTTCCTGTTCGGATTTAATCTCCTCGGGACCATCTATATCGCTATTACCAAATGGGTTAACCTCCACTTCTCTACCACCCCAACCACCACCTCTATTTCCCCAACCCCTTCCACCACCACCACGACCGCCAGGAACATACCCGGTCCTACCATTTTCATACCTGGGAGCACCCCATCGTGACCCGCTTGTTTGTCCACTATTTCCTGGCCTGTCATTTATAGGCGGTGCAGCACCATGTGATGCAGCTGATCCAGCCACTTGACCAGATGCAGGTGGCTTGTTACGAAGATGAGGTGGCACATAAGCAGGTTTACTGGAAGCTGCATTTTCGACAGCATCTGCCCAAGAAGTACTCATGACTTGAAACTATCACTCCTCAACCTTACTGGCAAAACTAATATTCCAATCGATCAAGAATATGCAACCTTTAAAACAGAAAACCTGGCCACACGGAAACATAGTCAAAATCTAGAGGGTAGCAATATAGCTCATAGTGTTTAAAATTACTAACTTAAACTGCTTATAGCGTTTTTTAAAAGCAACTAACCACTTTTAAGTATTTTGATGGAGTAAAACCGCTTATGCTTATCTACTTGCTATACATAAAAAATAACCTAATTCCAGAGTTACTTACTTCAAAGCGCTTATATATACAAATTTACTTATCAGAATCAACCAAACACACCAAAAAATACTTATCCGATCTCCACAGTTTTACACAGCGTAATCAAAATCAGACACTATTGCCTAAACTCCTTCTCTAACAATTCATTATCAACTTCTACTTATAAGCTATAACCATAACCTCCTTCCCAAACACCCCTTACATAGCAAATACACAACTTGAATTCTACAAAACATACACATAAATCCATTATTCAAGTCTCATACAAGCATTCCCCCCCCCCCCCCCCCCCCCCCACCCACCCACCCCTTCCTTACATATATTGCATATATATTAGCACATTACACAGGTTGAAGCAAGCAAAACCACATATTAATGATCTAACATTCTGCTATAAAAACTATCAATTACACCTTCTCAAATGACATAAATCAAATAAGCATGATTAACACGGTACAACCACTCGATAACAAAACAATATAATCCAACTGATTACAAATGTTTTTCCACATGATTTGCTACAGATACATATAAATACAGACATTAGCAAGTCTCACTGCAATCATCAACTCAATTTAACCAAACAATAATAAAAAATACACAATATTATAACCGAACATATTTACAAATGTATAATGACATCACAAACATGATTAACACGGTATAACCGATCAATAATAAAACGATATAATCAAACAAATGCAGGAATGTATAACAACGTCATTCGCTACATATAAGTATAAATATACATATCAGCAAGTTTAGTAACAAGCCTCATCAACACAGTTAAACGGATCAACAACTAAACATATTCACAAATGAAAACGACATCATTCTCTACACATACATATAAATATACGGATAAGCAAGTCTCGTAACAAGCATATGTCAATACAGTATAACCGATTGATAACAAAACGATACAATCGAACATATTTACAAATGTAGAATAACAATTAGCTACACATACATCATAACTAACACAGTGCAACTATCGATAATAAAACATTACAAGTAAACTAGCTCATAAACGCATAATGACGTCATTAGCTACACATACGCATAAATATACATATTAACAAGTCCCATAAGGCCATAACAGTCATCATCAACACAGTAAAACCACGCGCTAACAACACAAATGTGTGATGACGTCATTAGCTACACGCATAAATATACATTTTATCAGGTCTAGTAACATCCTTCATCAACACAGTATCGCAAGATGATAATACTAATGTCTAATGACGTCATTAGCTACACATACACATAAATATACATAATAGCAAGCGTTGTAACAATCATCGTCAACATAGCATAAGTAGTGTATAACCGCTTGATAAAAAACTAATGTGTGATGACATCATCTGATACACAAACACATATATATCTATATCTATATCTATACTACATTAGAATGCATTTGGGACTATTCTATAATTAGAAAGGCTTAAAATTCACACTTTTTTCTTGCTTATTATGGAAAAATTTCAAAATTAATTTGTTAGGAAGCAGGTTGGTTAGGAAGCGGTTGGTTGTTCAAATTAAAATTATTTGGCTTAACCATCTCTAATATCTCTACTTATAATCACACGGTACCAGCGCCGCCGCATTGCGCGGGTACTGTTCTAGTGAATATTAATAGTAGCAAGTCTCGCCATCACCAACACAGTAATGTGTGATGATGTCACTAGCTACACATAAGCTTAAAATACGCTTCAACCAATCGATTACAACACATCAATACAAATGCGTGATGACGTCATTAGCTACTCATACAGTATATAACCTATCCATAACAAACAGTATATAATCAAATATATTTACATCTGTGTGATGACATCATTAGCTACACATACACATAAATATACTAACGAGTGATGACGTCATCCTATACGCATACATTATAAATATCAGCAAGTTTAGTAGATGATCAACCGCAGTTTAACCGATCAATAAGT
The DNA here is from genome assembly GCA_030686995.1 of Artemisia argyi. NCBI lineage: Eukaryota > Viridiplantae > Streptophyta > Magnoliopsida > Asterales > Asteraceae > Artemisia > Artemisia argyi. The sequence goes on along the minus strand of CM060693.1, from coordinate 39,263,097 downwards.
AAGTAAACAAATAAATAATAATGTCTGATGACGTCATCAGCTACATATGCGTGTGAATATATAAATTAAGCAGATGATATAGTAAGGTGTTAGATATTAACGAACCTGAAGTAATGAAGTTGAAGAGTGGATTGAAGTGATGAATAATAAGTTGAATTATGGTTGAAATTATAAGCCCTAGGAAAAGGGGGAATTACTTATAATAATAAGCTGAATTTCAGATGGATGATTTTGTGACAGTGATGACAAGTTTTTGGATTTGCATCATATTTTATTATTTGGATTTTTATTTAAACACGTCACTTGTTACAAAGCAAAAGCCAAAAGGCCTTTGTTTAAGCTTATATATGTTGGGCTTAGGGGTGTAAACGAGCCAAGCTTTTATCAAGCAACTCGAGCTCGAGTTCAAGCTCGACTCGATCGAGCCGAGCTTTTATCAAGCTCAAGCCGAGCTCAAGCCCAGTAAACTGGCTCGAAACATATAATGAGCCGAGCTCGAGCTTTTGATAGCTCGGCTCGAGCGATTATCAGGCTTTTCGAGCCTTAGTATAGATATATTTTCATATTATTTTTATGTATGTAAATAAGAGCAGATTTGAATATTAAGTAAATTATAAGAACTAACTCCATAAAAGATAAAATATTTTCTAACCTTAGTTATGAGCATTTTATTGTTGGTTTTATTAATCTTAAAAATATCTAATTTAGTTTTCAAACGGTTAAGTATTTCTCTTCCAGTTTATGATTTGAGATCATGTACAAGTTCTGTATAAAGACTATATTTATTTTGTAGCAACTGCAATTCGTTTTGACATGGAATGGTGTATCTACTATTTTGTTCGAGCTCATTTTAGCGGCAAATACCAGTGGGCATATATTCGAGCTTTTCATGTATATTATTTCAAGTTTTACAAGCTAAGCTCGAGCTTTGCTCGAATCCTGCTCGAGCCGAGCTCAAACTTGGATGGTTAAAGCTTGACAAGTAATCGAGCCAACCTTTTATCTTTCGAGCCGAGCTCGAGCCTTGTTGAGCTCGGGCTTGACTCGGCTCGATTACACCCCTAGTTGGGCTTACGAACTTATTTGTTTTCAGCTTATGGTTCGTAAGTTTTAATTTTTCGGTTTATTTTGACACTTGTGTAAGGGGGTGTTTATTTTTTGCTTAATAAGCCCTTTACTAACATTTCCCTTCCTAAAAAGAAATATTGCATGTTTCTTTTTTGCTTATTTCATAAAGAAATCCTTAGAGAGAAGGGTACCATGGGCTGTTAAGCTCGTGCCATGGTACCAGCCAAGAAAAGAGGATGGCGCACGACACCGTGGGTGGCGCCGTCGACTGTTGCGCCGTGGTGGCCAGCCCACGCCGTGAGTTTTTTTTATTTTTTTATTATTTTTTTATTATTATTATTATTATTATTTTTTTAATCATGTTCTTTGTATAAAAAAAAAATACTACTTAGATAGTAAGTTCATGTAAGATTTTAACGAAATGAAAATACGTTAAACATTAAAACGAAAATACATTAAACATAGATACGTTAATTAAACCATGAAACAACGAAACGGAAATTGAAAGCCCTAAACTACAGTACGATAAAACTACGATTCAGTAAAACGAATCATCCGAGACCCAGCCCTCGTCACTTGAAGCACTCGAATCGTCATCACTCGTTGACACACGCGACAATCCATGTGCGATTCGATATGCACAATGGCAAATCGTTGGACGATTGAAGAAGAAACCTTGCTAGCCGATATGTGGCAAAATGTTCATGAGTTCCATGCGATGGAAGGCCGTTTTTGGACAGTCGTAACACGAAGATTCAATGAACAATCAGATGGTCCTCACCGTACCAAGAGCCAAATAACGAGTAAGTGGTCACAGTTGAACTCTGAATGAGCATCCCTAGCGGTACGAAAAAAGAGGTCGTGATGATATCATCTACGTCCGTACCGCTATTTCATGACATTTTCTTGAATTTGCAGCCTACACGTGAGCCAGATGTTCGTATTGAAGACGCATTAAACGTGTACAGAGAACGCCATGCTGGGCAACCATTCCAATACTTTCACGTTTGGTTGATCTTGAGAAGAAACCCATTCTGGAACCGATATCGGGATTAATGGCTTTGTATTACTGTATCGTGTGTTGCTTTATGTTAAGTATTTCCGTATGGTCATGTATGATGTAACTTTAAGTTTAAGTTTGAATAAAATGCTTAACGGCTAGTTTCTCCATTATAGTTATCTAACGACTAGCATTAAAATTATCTAACGGCTAGTTTCTGTATAAATACCATCTTTGCGCAACTTTGTATCAACAAACAACTCAAACTAAATTTCAACAAACACTATGGCTAACCAACCAGATGAGATGCAAAGAACAATCCTTACACGATTACGCATTGAACAAGAAAATGAACTTAAGTTGATTAACAAGTTGTTTGGTGAGATCGCTCGTACTATTTGACAGAGGGAGTCTCGTGCTCCAGAGGTCGAAAGGTTACGTCATTTGCCTCAAGACCATCCAATAATCAGGGTCGGTATAGAAACCCTTTTAAGAAATGATGAAACGGATTTGCAACTTGAAGTTGCCTTGAAAATGGTCAGGGAACAAGTGTTGCAAGTTTGGGAAGAAAAGTCAGAACTCATCGATAATTACAAGTCTATTTAAATTGTATCGTTATTTCACGTTTCGTATGTTTTCACCGTTGGGGAATTGTATTTGAAATTCAATGTAATGTGTGTGTGTGTGTTTTTTTTATGTAATGTTTGTTTTTTTTTTTTAATGTTATGTATGTTTAATTTTATGTAAAAGAGAGAGAAAAAAAAAAAAAAGGCCGACGGCACTAGAATTTCTGGTGCCAACGAATACGGCCAGAATATGGTGCCGTCAGATTTCTGGTGCCATAGAGATTTTTGCTGACGTGGCAGTAACTTTTGGCCCATGGCGCTAAGCCATGGCACCAAGGTTACCATTGCTCTTAACGTGAAAGGGTCTAAAAACCCAAACCTTTACCAAACAGACACATTGGAGGATCAAATATATCTCATCTTTTTCTCTTCATTTTCACTCATTACCAAAAATCAAGTTCTTTCAATCCTCCAATCACGACCAGCACCCACCTGCCCGTTCGTCGACCACCTCTCCATCGACCCTGTTCACCCCGACACCCCTTTTCTTCTTGTCAATGTTGCAATATTCGCTTCGATGCCGCTTCCTTCAAGGTGTTCTTATTTGCTTCATCTTCATTCATTTATCTAAAAGCTTCAACAATTTTTAATGACGGAAACATGGTTATGAAGAAGATGGTCACAACTGGTGATTTATTACAACTTATATATATATTTTTACAAATATCTGGGTTAATTGGAACATGGGTATGAAGATGGGATCTTTGATTCACTTAATTGGCTGATGATTTTGTAAAGTCTTAGATTTTAATAGAGTAGATTCAGTTTATCAATAATTTTTTCATGGATTTACTTGTAAAAATAGTTTGATTCGGTTTGGGGATTTTCATAGATTGTATGTTTGGTATACAAACGTTTTCTTTCATTTGCAAAAGACAGCAAGAGAATAAAAAACACAATTGTAGTGTGAATTGGACTTCTGCTATTCAAGGAGTAATTGATTGACGATGGCAGAAGAAATGGGGAAAATTTAATTTACTTTATTAATATTAGTCATTAAGCAAAGAAAAAAAGAAACAGCTTTTGTTTAGACAGAACTAACTTGAAACAGCTTTCCTAAATGTTTAGACACGTCACTTATTTAGTAAATGAAATTAGAAAGTTGGTTTTATATTAGAGCTCTGGGTAATTTTACGTTAGCACGACGTAATAAATAACAATGTAAATTGAAAACTAAACTCGCGAAGGCACACTCACAACATGCACAATGCATACCAAAACATCGTCATTTTGACGGCGTTGTCTATTGACAACAAGGATACTATACTTAAAACTTTTGTGTCATGTGTAAAAGAGGTTACGTGATGGATAAAACCAAGTATGGAATATTTTAAGGTCATGGATAAGTCGTGACCCCTTATATTTGTGGGTAAAAATAGAAAAGATGTACATTTTATTAGAATCATTATTTGCAACCAACCCTCTAGAATTTTGGAAACAAATAATCGGCTATTCTATATGTTATTTACATGAGAAAATCATGTGTATTTTGGCATGTTAATAAGAAGCTGAATTTCAGATGAATTTTGATGATTTTGTGACAACGATGAAAAGTTTTTTGATTTGTATCATATTTTATTATTTGGATTTTTATTTAAACATGTCGCTTGTTAAAAGCGGGTGTTTGTTTAAGCTTGTATATGTTGGGCTTACGAGCTTATTTGGTTTGAGCTTATGGTTCATAAGTTTTAATTTTACGGTTTATTTTGACACTTGTGTAAGTTTGTTACTTGTATGATTTAATAAGCTTATGTAAACACAAACAGTCAAAAAATAAGCTAGAAAATTAAGATTTATGAAATATAAACCGAAATCAAATAAGCTTATAAGCTCACATATAATGTTAAACAAACACCCCCTAAATGTTTAGACATTTCACGTATTTAGAAAATGAAATTAGAAACTCGGTTTTATATTAGAGATCTGGGTAATTTTACGTTAGCACGACGTAATAAATAACAATGTAAAGTGAAAACTAAACTCGTCAAAGCACACTCACAACACACACGTACATACCAAAAACATCGTCATTTTGACCTTTAGCATTTTATGTATAAAGAAAAGGTTGTTTTGTAATAAAAGTTTTCGGCTCCTCCAACATTAACATTCAAGTTCCATCACGGGGGGTATAACTTGCACCTATAACTTGGATGATACCTTGTGCTCTAAACTCTAAAGAGTCAAATTCCCCTTTTGATAGTTACAAACGGATTAAGTTTTTTCTGTTTAGGTTACTTATTTCACAAAACTATCTTTATTTTAGGGGTTGGTTATACATACCCTAATTGGATATTGACACCCCTACCCCCACCCCCACCATTTTTTTTTGTTAAGAAATTATATTATTTTTATAATTATGTTTTTTTTATAAAACGATATAACTGAAAGTATGAAAACAGAAAATGTAAAGTTTGATAAGTCAAAAGTATTAACAAACAAAAACTACGGAACATAAAATGGTAAAAACCTGTCTTTTCCTGTTCAAAAAGTGAACACAATGGTATAGACTACCTTTCGATTTTTAAAGCTCACAAGCTCATTTTGAACTTCTTGGAAAGATATCGTGCTAGATTTTTTTGGGGTGGTTCTCAAGACACCAAAAATCGAGCTTGGGTTAAATGGACTAACGTCCTTTCTTCCTTTGATAAAGGAGGCTTGAACATTGGTATTTTAAAGTCTTTCAAAATGGCTCTCCTTCAAAAGTGGCGTTGGAGGATGGTTTCTTTCCTGAATGCTCTTTGGGCTAAAGTCATTAAGTCGTTGCATGGCAAAGAGGGTGGTTTGGATAATCAAGGTTGTAAGTTTAACGGCACGTGGGCTAGGATTGTTGGTACGCCCAACTTTTCATTACCATTGTCATTCCTTACCCTCTAAAACCCCCAACCAAACATCCCCTTAATGTTTATAGTCTAACCAAACACAACTGAAACTAAAGTGAATCAGGAAGCTCATACAAAGAACAAGAATTTTTAAAAATAAATACGACCCAAGAATCAATTTGGCCCAAATTTAAACTCGAGAGCTATTTGAGGAACAACATTTTCCAACTGAATTTCCCTCTCATTTTATAAACAGCAACCGAATATTTGTAACTAGATTAGTTAAAACACACAGTAAAACACACAAGAAAACACACACAAAAACACCATGAAATAGTTCATCGGTCTCATTACTAAACACGCAAACTATGCTCCGATCACTCATCCGTAGAGTGGACGCATGATTGTGAGTACACCGGTTCAATTCGGTCGGATATTTGTTCCCGTTAACCCAACGCATCGCCCTATTAATGCTCACTGGAACAACGCTCAATTTGTGCCATTCACTCGTAATTTCGCATCACAATCAAGTCCTACAGGAAAGCCGAAAGCAAAGGCAGGAAGTTGTTGCTGCTGCTGTTAACAAAAAGAAAGAACTTGGTAGTAAAGCTGAGGAACTAAAGAATGGGGCTGGAGATGATTTGCCAAAGTTGGTTCAAGATGAAGAGTCTGCTGAAATGTCTGAGATTATAACTGATTTCTTTAGGGGTCTTGTGGCAGCAATATATGGTAAAATTAAGTTAATCAAACACAATAGTTAAATTTATCTTTTCTAGCTGCTTGGTTGAAATGGAGTAATGGGAAATGCAATGATAATGGTAATACTTAAGGAATGCAATAGTGGTGTTTAATTGCATTGATTTTGCTTGGTTAGGTTTTTGCATTAATGAAAAAAGATATTGGTTTTGTATGTTATTTCCACATTATCAAACCATAATGGTCAATGAGAACAGTCAAAATCTGACAGGCTTATGAAAACCGCAATCAAAATGTAACTTTACTATAATTCATTGTCATATTAATAAATATGATAAGCCAAACAATTGTATGATGAAGTCTAGTAACAAGTCTATGATTATAACTGATCGATAGCGAAACAAAACAATCAAACAGATTCGCAAATTTCTAATGACATCATCATCTTATATATGTCAGGCTTACGAGCTTATTTGTCGTTAGCTTATGGTTCATAAGTTCTAATTTTTTGGCTTATTTTGACACTTGTGTAAGTTTATTACTCATATGACTAAATAAGTTTATAAGCCCAATAGTCACGAAATAAGCTAGAAAATTAAGATTTATTGAAAATTCTCCATACTCGTCTATAGTTATTTGATGTATGTCGAGAAATATTCAACATCCAATTGTTTAAGTGTTGTTATTAGTTAATTTCGCTAAACTAAAGTAACAAATACGAACAAGCCCATAGGTATTTGTTCGGTTCTTTATGGCACCAATTTCAAATAATAAGGTTTAGTTCTCTCGCGTTCTCATAATTTTTCCAATTTTACAAAAGATTTTTTATTTTTAAATGGAGTGTTGTTTTGTAGTTCGACATTCTATTAATTCAGACAGTCGAAAAACTAAAATATGCAAAGAAAAAAAAAATTCAAAAAAGCACAAAGTTAATTCGTTGTAGCCTTCAAGAGGCTTAAGCCACATATCATTCCAAGTCAATGAAAAATCAATAACTATTTGTAAATATTTAAAGGATGCATAAAAGAAAGCTTTTGTAGTGTTAATACTTCAATTTTGATGTTTAATAACGCATCTAGTTATAGAATTACATTTGTTTTGTTTAAAACATTCTAGTGCGTTACACATATAATCTTTACTAATCTTATAGAGTGTTGTGTAGATTGCATATGTAATGCTCTAAAGATAACATACCACAAACATTTATAAACAACGATTTCAGTTCTACTTTTTTCTCAAAAGGACTTAATAAAAGGGTAGACAGATGAACTTTCTCGTATTCATGTTATCATGAGGAAAAACGTATTGACTTAAATGTATGCGGCATAATGAAGTATCACATGGTTGTTTGCAACTTTTTTTCCAGGCCACCCATATATATGTGCTACGCATAGTTTGAGCTATGTTAACATGACATTGATTGGCTCATCATTTAATCAATATAATTTTTGAGAAATAATAAGTTATCAAACAAAAGATCCACTAGATTGCATTGTTATTTTCAATTCATTACTAATAACTCCATTATATTGATAGTCAAACTCACCAATAGATTCAAAATACCGCAATTAACAAACATTATATTGATATACAAACATTATATTGATAGTCAAACTCACCAATAGATTCAAAATTCCGCAATTAACAAAAGAACAAAAAACTTATACAAACATTATAACTATTATTCTAGGATTTTTAAGGGGTGCTTGGGGTTGACTCCAAATAGTAGTTTTTAAGGGGAGATTCAGTCGTTTTTGTGACACCCCGAAAACCGGATCAGCGAAAGCCTACAAGTCTGGGGGTGTTACTCGATTGTTATCATAACAAAGGGTACAAAGAACAGTTTTATATAAACCATTTCAAAGTAAATTTCACAATTGAAATATTCATTTTACAACAATTAAAATAGTGCGGAAGCTATAGTTTAAAAATAGATTTAAAACAGTCCCAAACGGTTTTCAGAGTCTTCTATGACCAAGCCATGCCCTTCGCCAAGCTCCTCCAAGTAAAATATACAGCGGCAGTATCTAACACCTGAGATAAACATGCTAAAGTCAACACAAAGGTTGAGTGAATCCATAGGTTTAAAGTAAAGTAATTGATCACAATATTCCAAATTTTAAGATAAAGGGGCTACGTTGTTATACGCTCGAAAAATACCACGGGGCTACGTTATTATACGCCCACTGCACTAAGCTCATGACACCAAGCGTTAACCAACCAATCATAAGTCGACAATAACCGCGGAATTTCATAATATAACAAATGCCCCCTTCGCTAGGCACTGCCAAATACCTAGCCAACCTCAAATATAGCTCACCCGTGTTGCCAATCTCAGGTCACGGATGGGATGGTCAATCCTATAGGCCTATATACTATATTCGCGCTCACTCGCAAGTGACTAATGGCTCATGATCTGAGGGACTTAATAATGGCAAAAATCGTACTTAGTGCTTATCAAAATGGCTACTGCTTCACTCACAGTACCAGAAAATATCAGTTTTCAGTTCATAAGACAGTTTTCAAATCATTGTGATCATAGTAAAAACAGAGCATGTATCTCACTTCAAGTAGTTTGCAAAGCAGTTAAAATAGATAAAAGTGAGGCTATGAACTCACCTGAGTATGCAGCAAAGCAAGATATAACGACTAGCGCCAACTAGTCAACACAATGTCATCAAAGTAGGAGAGCACAACGGCACCAAAAGTATAGTCACATGGCATCAAACGGTACAAGTACAACGAAACTGGATCGGCACAACCTTAATAAATAACATGTTTCAGAAAACAATCTTCAAGTAATATACAAAGTAACGTTCGTCGAATACCCGTGTCATTATGAAAAGGTTTAGTTTCCAATGGCGACAAAAGAAGTAAACATTTGTATCTCGTGTGGATGTTTGAGAAATAGATAAGACGATAGGAGTCGGCGAAACGAAGTCAAAATAATAGAAAAGAATGACGAAAAGGAGTAAAACGCTCTCGTGAAGAAGTCGTAAAATTGTACAATTAAACAATAACTCACACTAAAACAAATACAAACCACAATGAAAGAATAAACAACATCAAATGAATATAAGACTAATGATAGGTCAATAAATGAGTTGGATGCTGCCCCGAATCCCAAATATAACTTTATATATAAGTTTGAATAAGGTCGTGTTATATAAGTTTATAATAATTTGAAAAAGGTTTATAAGTTTATAAATGTAAAAGATTTTATAAATTTTATCCGTTTATATTGAGTTCCCAAGTTAACGTGAATATTTGTAAACAAGTTTTATAAATTTTATATGTTTTATTCACGTTTTATATCGTCATCATTCGCGTGTATATTAGTTTTCGGCTTATCGGATAATTTGTGTCCGTTCAAGTCCAAATATATTGAGCTCTAACAAGTCCAACATATCCTTCCGTCCCTTGTATCAAATTATACAATAATTCCTACACTAACACCGTAAATCCGATAACGGTTACAAACAATGTCGAAATAACTAATCTATTACAATTATTTACAATATAATATGAATCAGTGTCAAAATCCCCGGTATAGCTCTATGGCATCCATCCTCATCATCGATACATCAAAACAAAACAAATATAAAGAGTAAGTTAGTAATAAACTCGGTAAGTTTAACTCACCCAAAAAATAATACTACACCTATCAAACTGTTAAGACTTGTACTAGGCAATTCAAGCACAAACCAAACAAATGACAACACTTACAAATTATTGGGCTTTGAGACCCTAGCTTAACCAAATGTACCTTTAATGACAGTTGGGCTTATGAGCCCATTTTATATCCAAGCATAAACAATTTTTACACACATTTTTCACATACAGATTTTACAAATTTAAAATGCAAGGAATATAGATACAGGTTTTTCAAAAATAAAGAGGTTTCACAAATACAGGTTTTCGACTCGGAAAGAGTTTAGTGACTCAAGCTAACATTCCCATTACACTTATTTCAAACTGCTAACGCTCAATAACTCATTATTAACTTCTACTTAAAATCATGAGTGATGAGTCCATGACCTCTTTCACGAACACCCCCTAACATATCACATAAACCCTACACACCTAACTTTAAGCAAGAACACGATAAAAAATAATAATACAGATCAACAGAACTAACAAGCTAACCAATTAATCAACAACAAACATACACAATTCAAGAACTGTAACATGCATAATCAACCGATCGAAAACAAAACAATGTAATCAAAGAAATATATAAATGTTAGTGACGCCGTCGGCAACAAATAAACACAGTATGACAATCATTATCAGCAGCACAGTACAAATAAACAGATTAGTGAGCCTCATAACAATAAATCATTAACACAGTATACCTAATCGATAATCAAACAGATATACAGATTTATAACGACGTCATTTGCTACACTCAGATTAGCAAGTCTCAAAACAAGCATAATTTCAGTATAATCTGTCAATAACCAAAAAGCATAATCAAACAAATATACAAATCTATAATGTCATCATTCGCAACGCATACCTATGAATATACAAATTAGCAATTCTCGTAACAAACATGATTAACTCACTATAGCCGATCGATTATATAACAATGTAACTAAATACATATAAACTTACAAATATACATATTCGCAAGTTCAGTAACAATCACCATCCAACACAGTATAACTGATCGATAACTACATATATTCACAAATGTATAATGACATCATTTTCTACACCTACATATACATATACATATCAACAAGTCCCGTAACAAACATATGATCACCGCAGTATAACCGATCAATAACAAAACCGAAATAATCACAAATGTATAATGACAGTCATAAGCCACAAGCGCGTGCGCGCATAGATATACATATTAGCAAGTCTTGTAACAATCATCATAATATATTTACATATGTAGAATACGTCGTGATTAACACAGTATAACTGTCGATATTCGATAATAATGACGTCATTCACAACACATTAAATAAACTAAACCGATTGATAACAACCTAACTAATTGACGTATAAATATACATATCAGCAAAGTCTAGTAACCGAAACAATACAATCAAACAAATTCACAAATTTCTAATGACGTCATAAGCTTATAACCGCTCGACAACAAACTAATATAAGATGACGTCATCAGCTGCACATACATATAAATATCAAGTCTATCAATAAGTAAACAAATATAAAAGTGTGATGACGTCATCAGCTACATATGCGTGTGAATATGGAGTATAAATTAAGCGAATGTAATAAGGTGTTAGATATGAACGAACCTGAAGTGATGAAGTTGAAGAGTGGATTGAAGTGATAAATAATAAGTTGAATTATGGTTGAACTTATAAGCCCTAGAAAAAGGGGGAATTACTTATAATAATAAGCTGAATTTCAGATGGATGATTTTGTGACAGTGATGACAAGTTTTTGGATTTGTATCATATTTTATTTGGATTTTTAGTTACAGCTAGTAGGGCTGAAATCCAAGCTTTTATAAAGTAACTCGAGCTCGAGTTTGAGCTTGACTCGATCGAGTCGAGCTTTTATCGAGCTCAAGCCCGAACCCGAGCCCAATAAACAAGCTCGAAACACATAATGATCCGAGCTCGAGCTCAAGCTTTTATCAAGTTTTTCGAGCTTTCTAGAAATTATATATTTTTAGTATACATATTCATTTAAACAACTTAAAGACTAACATGAATATTGATATAATACAGTAATTAAATACTTGTAGACGGACCTATAAACTCTATTTCTCTCAAATGTTTTCTATAATTTTTTTCCTCTCGAGTTCATCGTGTATTTTCTTGAATTTTTTGATAAGCTTGGCTATCCAATTTAGAGTTTATATATAAATTCAAGCTTTTCGAGCCGAGCTCAAGCCTGGGTGATCAAATTTTGTCAAGCTATCAAGCCAAGCTCAAGCCTTCCTTATAAACTTCGAGCCAAGCTCGAGCCCTATCAAGCTCGAGCTTGGCTTGACTCGATTACACCCCTACTTGCTAGATAGCACCGAAACGGGAACGGCAAAGGGATACGGGAACGATAAAAATTGAAGATACGGGAAAGGCATAGATAAAAAATATAAAAAAAATAAAAATATATTAAAGAAAATCCAAAATAGATATATGTTGATATATATTGTAAACTCTAAAAATACTATATCTTTCAAAAATAATTAATTATCAATAGTCTTTTCAAAAGTATTAAACCCATTAGAAACTGCTTGGAAACGGCAAGTAAATCCAAAAACGTGTATGGATACGGCGTGGAATCCATAAACGGCTAGGAATACGTCTGAGAAACGTTTCAGGGATGTTTCGTTCGCGTTTCCGTTCCCAAGCCGTTCCCAAACGGGCACGTGGCCCTTTTAGGCATTTCTGTGCATCAGAGGTCACTTGTTAGTAGGGGTGATCAACACGGACCGGCCAAAACCGGGACCGAGATCGAACTAGCCCAAAACCTTAGACCGAGGACCGGACTGATCGGTCCGGTCCGGGTTCGACCGTCCGGTCCGGTTCAAGAAGGCATAATAGTCGGGTTTTACGTAAGACCGGTCCGGACCGGGACCGAAAAAAGGAAAAAAATATGGACCGACCGCTGATCCTTCGATTCGGTTGGTCTAATCGGTCCTCTTGGTCTCGGTCGGTTTTGGGTCTGCGATGCTCAGCCCTACTTGTTACAAATTAAAGCAAGGGGCGTTTGTTTAACCTTAATATATGTCGCGCTTATTAGCTTATTTGTTTTCATAAGTTTAAATTTTTCCGCTTATTTTGACACTTGTGTAAGTTTATTATGCGTATGACTAAATAAGCTTATATAAGCCCAACTGTCACAAAATAAGCTAGATAATTAAGATTTATGAAATATAAGCCGAAATCAAATAAGCTTATAAGCTCACATATAAGGTTAAACAAACACCCCCAAAATGTTTAGACACGTCATGTGTTTAGAAAATGAAATTAGAAACTCAGTTTTATATTAGAGCTCTTCGTAATCTTAAGTTAGCACGCCATCAAAAACAACAATGTAAAGTAAAAACTAAACTCGTCAAGGCACACTCACAATACGCACATACATGATGGATTGTCTCTTGATACCAAGGATAATATACACAAAAGTTTTGTGTCATATGTAAAAGAGCTAACGTAACGGGTATAACCAAGTACGGAATAGTTTAAAGGCATGGAGAGGATCAGTGGCCCCAGATATTTATGGGTAAAATAGAACACCGACCCCTCTAGAATTTTGGAAACAAATAATCGGTTACTCTATCTGTAAGTTACATGAGAAAATCATGTGGTATTTTGGCATGTTAACCAGCTAGGTTTAGTTGGTCTTACGTTAGAATTTTAGTTTCAACAATTAAAAATAAAGTTGGTTAGCGCAAAGACTATGAAGCTAAGAGTGTTCTAAACTTTTTATACATCAATTTTGAATTATCAAATTTTTGGTCTGTTTCTTTTATACTCCATATTAACCTTTAGCATTTTATGTATAAAGAAAAGTTTGTTTTGCAATAGCTATGTTTGGTAACACGTAGTAGTAGTAAGCAATAACAGTAAGCAGCAAGTAGTAGCAGTAAATAGTAGCTATTTGTTTAAAAAACGTGTTTGATAACATAGTTGTAGCTGTAATTATAAAATGTAAAATTATAAAAAAGGGTATATACACATTAGAATAAAAAACTAAACGTTATGTTTAAGGGTATATAAGTAATTTCATAAACAAAATGTTGGAGCAGTTCCATAATGCTTGTTCAACAAGCATTTCAAATGGAACCGGTTCGACAATATATTAACTCTTGTTCATTTGTTGCAAAACAAGCTTTTCAATCAAACTGCTTACCACTTGTCGCTCTTAAACACTTTCAAATGATTATTGCCAAACATAAAAGTTTTCGGCTCCTCCAACATTAGCATTCAAGTTCCAATCACGGGGGTATAACTTACACGTGAATAATACATTGTGCTCTAAAGAGTCAAAATTCCATTTTGATAGTTATAAACGGATGAAGTTTTTTCTATTCGAAAATTAGGTGATTACGAGTTTTTCCCCAACTTCTTCTAGGCAGAGCATTAAAAATTTAAAATTGTTACAACATAAATTTTAACATTTACGAACTGGTTCTGCTAAGTTTAATTGATTAACACATCAAAATAATACAAATACTATAATATGCAAAAAATAATTCCATACACTATTTATGCAACAATTCTAACAACGCCCACCTGCTACAAAATGTTTACTCTTGTAGAATTAAGGCTATTATTTTCACAAGCTTTTAGCAACGCCATTTCCTCAACCGTGCCCCAGCTAAAACAGGTGCCCCAACCATGAGAGCAACAGCAAGACCACCCAAGTTGGCATATGCCAAACTCATAGTACTATTTTCCTTCCTATATTTCTGAACCTGTAAACAAAAATAGTGACAATTATACATGTGATTAAAACAAGTTCTAAATATAAAGAAAAATAATGATTAACATTTTTTGTTTATAGTTTTAGAACAAATCTCAGACTATTTATCATATGCGCAAAGCAACCCAATTATTAAGAGGAAAAAAAAAAAAAAAAACAAATGAAAATTATAGCTGTTTACCCCAGTTAAACTGTTTACCTCGTGTAACATGTTTAACCCATCAATTTATTTAGATAAAAACGGGTTAAATGTGTCTTGTTCGGGTTGGTTGACACGGCTAACCCTGTTAGTTAAACATGTCGAGTTTTGTGATTGTGATCCGTGAATCTTAACCCGGCACGAAGTGCCACCATTTTCTGAGACAATATTTATATTGGTTTTAACGTTGAACACTACAATGTTAGAAAACTAAGGGATTAAGGATCATACCGCGATTTGTAGAATTTCGTCCAGAACTACACATATCCCCTGAAATGATCACATGAAACAAAAAGGTCATCAGATACCTACACACTCCCCCAATCTATGATCGTTGAAAGTTTACTTACCAATATCTTAACACGGGCAGACCTACTATGTATCTTTTCTCTTAGAAGCATGATCAAACGAAACATCATGACACTTGTAAATGCAGCAATTCCTCCCTTAAATGAAAATTATCGAGCTTATATTCATTTCCATTGGCAAAAATTCAGAGAAACATGAATGTTAACTTACCATGCCTGGAACTTTTGAAGGGTCGCGTTTACTCATTTCTTTGTTCTGTAATTATCAAACAAATAATTATATGTACAGACAATAATCAGAGGTCATTTGAAGAACACACACAAAAAAAAAAACATATAATCAAGACGTTCTATCTTATTAAGGATTAATATTTATGAGCCACTATTAGATTAACTCTCAGAACAGTTAGGACCACTTTACCTCTGATGATTGGGCCAGAAAAGCTTTGTGCGCCAGGAAGAAGGCTGAACCAGCAAAAGCCCCAGCCAGGTACAACTTAAGTAGAACTTTAGGGCCAAACTTATCACCAATCTGTTAACAAAGAATAGTAATGCTTTTGAAACTTAAAAGTCTTGTAAGCATAAGTTACGCAAAGTTTTAATTTGCTGAAGTAATCATTCTTTGACAATAGAACTTTAAAAATCCGAGTTTTGAAAATAATTCCCATTGTTGATACAAACTTTGATATTTAATTCTTGAAAGATAAACTTCCTCACCAAATGCATTTTGATTTTGTTAGTAAACAAAAGTACAAAACTCACAACTATGTTTATATTCAATATGATACTAGAAGTTGTTAAGGTTTACATATATGCTAACATGTTTATATCAATATTCCATATGCTATTAAAACAATAAACACGACCACTCGTTGTGAAGATACTAACATACATTAAAAGTAAAATGACATCTTTCTTAGTAAACAATAGGCTTCCCCGCTTTGCTAAATGCAAGTGAGGTAAAAAGACACCAATGCAAATGGTAAAATAAACATTGCTAAACATAAATACCAGTTTCAATAGAAATTAGATAGAGCAAAAGGTGCAGAGAAATTATAAAGTATGTGAGCTTACCCCCTTCCCAAAAAAGCAAAGGCAGAGCACGCAACCGAGAATTTTATTATCATCAGCATGACTAAAAGCATAAGTTATCATAGTATGAAACCTTCCACTTTTAACTCCGTCCAATTGCAGCTGTGCACAGATGAAATGATGATGAGAATAATGTAAATAGCTAATGATGCCAACACATAGAGGTTGGTTGGGTTGACTGGCAAACATTTGGCAGTCAGTAATGAAGATATTTAGGACATTCTAGGTATCAAAAATAAAATTTGCGCAACTTTCGACCCATTCCATAACCAAATAATGTCTCTTTTACTCTAACTCGCCCGGGATAAAAGTTTTGCATACATATATGAGTTAAAATGTCCACCTCTCAAAAAGAGTAGATGCTGATCATGGAGAACTCACCCTAAAGTTTTGGCGCATGAACCTAGTGTCGGCAACTTTCCAAAGCAGGTGCACACCAACATTTGCTGCAATCAAGCCTATTAACGCACCATGAGTTTTTGCTATCCTTCTCACATGTGATTCCCTATGAATGAACATTTAGCATCATATAAGTGAACCAAGTCTTAAAAAAATACCACCACACAAACAAAAGCTTTAAAAGTAAATCATATTAATTTGTTAGTATTTGTTTGATCGGCATCAATGACGTCATTCAAGAAACATATCTTTGATTAAAACTAAATTTTAGCTCACGAGATATGGAAAAATACGTGAGAGTTGGACTTTAAGCTTTTAAATGAAACAATCTTTATAATATTAGTATGAAACTAAATTAACTTTTATACTAAAAGTCCGTGTATACACGAGATTATAACATATATAACAAATATTCACTAAATTTGACTTATAGTTTGTGCGTGTAGTACATGACTCCAAAAATAATATTCTCATTTAATCATACCGACCATATTAACTTTGCCCATTGAGTTCATACCGACCATGTTACAAAATTGTTTACTTAGTAAAAAAAAAAAATTGTTTACAAATTGAATAGTTTTTCGAAACAAATTAGAGATCACAGTGAAGGAATTACGTGTAGTTAAACACTTGGCCGAACGTAAGCATGCTTTTGCTAGAGATGTATCGTCGAAATTGGGACCCAAAATATCCATGGTCATTGCTTGAAGGTTTTGTCTTCAAATATGCTGCTTTATGCAATAGTCGCTTAAACTGAAGTGGGATTCTTGCCAGATTTTTCGTCGAACTATGGTAACCATGCCGAGTAGGGCGATCAACACGAAGTGGGTTTGATTGTAATGTTTCTGATACAACTTTTCTAGGGTTTTGACAAATTCTTTTGAGGGAAAATAACTTGGTTGCAATCGACATCGATCTTTAAAAGTACGTTGATCCTGTAACAATAAATTTGGTTGGCACACTTCTATTCAATCGGTATTTAATAACAATCAAAGTTTAATTGGTTTTAAACTCTAACTTATATTTTACCTCCGAACTTATAGAGATAAAGCGTATTTTATAACAGGAGTGCTAAAACCACACAAGATTTACAAAAAGAAATCTATATAAGGATTTGTCATGTTTTGATTGGTGTAGAAAAGAGAAGAGAGAGAAAATTTATTCAAACACACCAATCAACATGTGACAAATCTCTTTTGTGGATTTCTTTTTGTAAATCTTTTGTGGTTTTAGCACTCCTTATTTTATAAATGATTTATAATTATAAATATACTTTAAAAAGGAAAGAAAAGTTATTTATTTGTCTTTTTCTAAATCCTAATACATCTAGGGGGTGTTGGGTACGGCTGAATCGTAGAGAATGGAATTACATAAAAGAATGGAATGACATAGAAAGGAATTAGCTTCAGAAAAGGTGATTGAATTCTAACGTTTGGTACTAAGGGAGAATCATACAAAGAAATTTGTTAAGTCCTTAGTTCACTTGTTTGGTACGACTCGGAATCACGAATATACGACTCTAGAATGAAATTATATCGGATTAAAATGTGACCACTTTCATACATGGACATACTGAGTATACATTTTTCTCAAACCACCAATTTCATATTTTTCTAAATAAGTATACCTCATATCATCATATTTATATGCAAAACATTTGTGTCATGTTTAAAGTTAACTCACTAAACAGTTTTGATTAACTTATGACTGCAGTTTTATACATAAAGAAATTACTTTAATTTGTTAGGATCGTTTTTTATATATACTAGCAAGCATCTAATACCATTTTGTTTAGAAAAGGGTAAAATGATCGAACTATTGGGATTTAAATTTAAAACCACTGTTGTTCCCAAAAGACAAATGGTCGAACATATGGTCAACACAAAAGTGTTATGAACAATGTAACACCCCAACCCGACATGGGTCAAAATGTCACATTATGGTGCCAAATCAGAACATACAAACGCAAGCGGAAGACTTATACATAAAGGTTACAAATGTATACTAAGATAACAAGAAAATACTAAATCTAAACAAAATGAAATCTAAAAGTGAAATACAAAACCAAACTAAGTCTAATCCAGAAGCCAAAGGTATCTAATTATCAGGGTAGTCCACTAAGCACTCCTATGCACTCTTCACTCAATCCCAGCTTCCAACCTAAAACCTGCCGCAGGAAAAAAAATGCGGCTGAGCTTAAAAAGCCCAGTGAACAGATATATAACAAAAAGGATAAACGGAACGTATAAAAGTATAATAAAAGAAATCATAAGCTCCTGCTGAAACGAATATCATCTGTCAAATGCATAAGAGATCAACGATAACTGAACAAATATCATAAGTCAAATGAATAATGAGTACGAAGAGTCAAGTGATAATATGAATCATATAGTAACCAGAATCAAAGAGCACGTATCAACAAAGGCTTGTCTACCCGATCCACTCGAATAGACACAAAGAAATATAGGAAAAGCCACGAGCCGACCTACCAGAGCCACTCGAATAGGTCTCAAATCACATAATCACATATCCGTCAATTCATAGGGTGTACATAGAGGGGCGACCTCCAAGTACCAGACGTGAAAGGGGTACAAGGCACGTACTGCCAGTCACAAAATCAAATCATATCATATCATATCATATCAAACATACCTAGGATGCATCCATACGCCCCCCACAAACAAACATACATATATCAAAAGTGGCCAAGTGATCACATATCATATCATAAACAGACGGGGACGCCGGGGACTAATCACACCGCCCCAGATAGTGTCATGCCATTGGTGCCTCAATGACACGCCCATGGTACCTCCATGAGTAGACTAAAAACTCGGGCATCAGAACAGAACATATCAGAACAAACAAAGCAAGGCTATCCATAACAAAATGCTCCCCGAGCATGACAGAACAGAATGCTCACAGAGCATAATATAATAGAATCTCGTAATCACATAATAATAATCAAAGTGGATAGCCAATCAGAATCAAATCAGAGGTATCATAGCAAGGCTCATATCAAATAGATCATATCAACGAATCATATCAAATGGGGAACATAGCAATGTCATAACTGAAGGGAATCTTAGCAGTGTCAAGGATCGAAAGAAAGTCATGAGAAGTCCCTACTGAAAAGGGATATAATATATGTACCTTATACCGCAAATGAAACCATATCAGAAACATACGGATCGAGAGTTACTCTTTTTTCAGCGAATCTACACGAATTAATGATCATTTTATTATTTATAAGCTCATTTTAAATCAGCCTACTCATTTAGGGTTTCTTTCTATTTTTAGTAACTTTCCAAATTAAGTATCTTTCCATTTTTAGTAAGTTTCCCGAATTAATAACTTTATACTTTAGGGTTATAAATAACAATTAAAGAATATTTAATGGTTAAAATGAACAATATAATATTTTAGGTGTTAAAATGCCAATATTATAAGTTTAGGGTCTAAAATGTAATTTATCAAAATTAAATATTAAAAGGCAAACAAAATTATTTTAAACTTAATTTTAATAAGTTAATATTAAGATAATAATTTTAGACCCGTCATTATAATTTTATGTAATTTATTAACATCCGCACGATCTTAATATTTATGCCACGACGACCCAAGGTTTTTATTATTTCGAGAACAAGCAAGTCCATGACACCCCTTGTTAAAAATATGCCGAGACAACCACTTCTCTTGTTGTTTAAAATAAGCCGCGACACACCCTTTTTATTCTATTATATCGAATCGAAATAAACCAAATATCTTTTATCCTTTTTACATATTAAAAATTAACATGCATGCATGAACTTCATATGCACTTTTATATTAACTCCAACCTGACCCACATGTATCCTATTTTACCTCTAAATCATACGACAACCATACATGTTTTCATCCCTATTCCATTTGCAGGTTTCAAGTTTTTATCATGTATCAAAAGAGATCCAAACCACGGCATACAACTGATTCAAGGTTTTAAATGAAATTCTATATTGACATTTTAGTGTTTTGTCATTTCATGAGACCAGAATAAAAGTATGCCGAAACGCATTTGAAAATTCCAAAACAGAAGTGACAATCGATTATGATTTAATGACATAAGTTTATATGTATCATTTTATTTACGAAAAGCATAAGTTGGATTTTCACATTCAAATATACACATAACAGCTTACGTATTCATATCATTTCATGTGACTAATATATCTTTCAATGGTATTTTCCATAAACCGATTCGTATCTTGGTTAGGTTATATGACATTTACGTTTACATAATTGCAGGTCGAGAGAAATAAGAACAAAGGCGAGGATACCTTGGTCGAATTAATGAACGAAACAAGGAACCAAGAATTTAAACCAGAAACTGATTCGAACCAACCAAAACCTTCAACCCGAAACTAAGCTTCTTAGACTCTAAATACCACACGATTAACCACAGCTCTTACACCCTCGCGATCACACCTTGATAGACCTCCTTCGTACTCCTTTATTCCTAGCTCGAACTCAACAGAAAATTGGCAGGCGAATGGATTTATGAATTAGGATTACGTATGTGTTTGTTGTGTGTGTAAAGTGTTGGTTAACAATTGAAGAGAATGGGGAGATAAGAAGGGGGAGAGTCCGGTTCTTGTGGAGAGTCAAAGTAAACTTAAAACAAATCTTGAAATTCAAAAGTTACCTGGACTTGGACTATCTTTTGTGTATCCTTGTTGTATACGAAAATTTAAAGGAAAATCTGCCCATGTGACAAAAGCTAACGTGTGATATTTTATTCTTAGGGTAATATATTATTTTGCTTATATTGTGTACAAAAACAAAATGGTATTTGGCCCATGAAGGACTTGCCAACCATGTGATACTTTCATTCTTGTACAAGCATACCGAATTTACATATAATCTTAAGTTATAAATTTAGTGCTTTGTAATTCTCAAGTATTATGGTTCCAAATCTTATGTTATCTTCGAGATCAAATATTTGGTAACAATGTAGAATTAAGGGTGTTATAATTCTTCTCCTCTAAAAAAAATTTTTGTCCGCGAAAATTGAAGTCACAAAAGTTAGACGGAGACGTAGCAAATTACGAAGGGATGACACAAATAACCTCACTCTCTAGGAGGTTCTTCCAAAAGAATCTTCACAAATAGAAATTTTTCTCATGACTCGATCCCGACAAATTAGGATAGCCCCAGGCTCTCCACAGAACACAAATCATAACAAATCTGATTTAAGCGAATACGAAACAAATGCGTAGCAGATGACAGATGACAGATGATAGTTGTAATCTCACAAGGAGATACACGAAACATATATACCTACGAAGAAAATATGGAGATAAACTAAACGATAAACTTCATCAATCTCTTACCAAATCCTTAATGAACAAAGGAACTTGCTAATAATCATCGAAGCACGTACCGAATATCAAACGTATAAAGAGATGGGAATTATATTCGTATTAACGATAAAAATCACAACTCAGAGTATCAAAACGTATCAGAAGGCATAGCAGAATAGGTAGAATAATAGTACGGATGAGAATGAATCTAAGAATTAACTCGCCACGAACTAAAATTTCCTCAAATGCCAAGACGTCTAACTCTCCTGTGCGGAATAATCATACGAAACACACCACTCCCAGTCTAAATTCCAAATTCCCTTTCCATGACAATAACTAATCCCTTAGTTGCTGAAATCGATTCTGAACCTTCAATAAATATCTCTCCGACCATATTCCAACCAAAAGTATTCCACACCTTCATTCATACAAAATCCTAGAAAGGACCTCTTGTCACTTGCATGCCATCTTCCTTAGTGAGCAAACACAACTAAGCTAAATACTTGTCAAATTTTCCGCTCAACACATTTTCCAAGTTCAAATATCTGAAGATGAGAAGTCGTACTAGCATTCCGAGTCAAATCCCATAGTCTTCTACACCTCTTCTGAAAGTGTACTGCAAAATGCGATTCTCTGTCACGATCACTGCAGGTGCGCCATGTAGCTTGATGATCTTTTGCCGAAAGGAATCTCTGTCAATCTTCCAAATGAGCCGCCCTAGTCACACGATCCATAGCAACTCAATTCACGTTATTCTTCCTCTTGTGCGTGTAAATCACCAATGTAGTTACCACCATCTTCATACCATCCCGTCTAGCTCCTGCTTCAAGTCTCTATGCATAATAGTACAACTAAGATGCATAGAGCAATTAGAACTATGTGCTTCAATCAGAACGCTTCCTTCAAGTCTTCTATTATAGATAATCTTCTTCCTTCCTTCTCCTGAGCTTCTTCATATCTGCCACCAATCACCCTCAAGTCATACGTCAGATAGTTCACCTCCTACAGTTCTAGGTGTATGATGCATAACCAATAATCTTCCCGTGTTGCATAAAGACATAGCTAGGTTTCCTTCTGAAGTAGAACCAAATCTCTTTTCAGCTCTTCCAAATTCTCCTCTCGTTCTTCCTTCTACAAAAGTTACTCTTCGAGAATATTACTTAGAGCTTCTTCTAACGTAGAAATGTCAAAACAAAATACAAAGATGATCCTCGTATTTCTCTTTCGTCTCTGAATACACCAATATGTCATACTATGACAAATTTTCCAAGTATTCGTGAAAGACACGATTTATCAATTTCATAGGAACAGTCGGGGTAGTAACCAATACAATGCTCATAGAGATCATAACGAATACGAAAAGAAATTCTAAGAATATCTCGCTCTTCACACAAATATGCCATGATCCAGCTTCCTCAACTTCATGCTATCATCATTCTTCTCCCTAAATAAAACATAAACACATCAAAGATACACACTTGCATAGATGAAACCACTTCCTAGAAGCTGGCTCTTCAGTTCTTTCCCTTCCACTGATGTCATTCGTAACGGAGCTTCAGAATTAAGCAAACGTCACTCTTACACAGATAAAGTTCCCGAATCAATCAACTTACTGTTCTCAGGCACTGCTCAAAATATCATATGATCCCAATAAGTTCAAGTTATATAATGTAACTATTATCACGTTGGCCAGGCGTCATAATACTTGCATCATATACACATGCCTTTATTGAAATCACATTCTACATCGAGTCGTGACTAACAAAGTCTCATAACCAGATCAAAACAACTTCACATTCAGATGATAATCTTAGTAGTTCATAAAGGAATATGATGAGGCGAAAAATGATCCGTTTTTAGGGGGTCATTTAAGCCCGAATCCGACTTTATTTGATCAAATATTGCCCTAAATCGTTCCTTTTGTGATTTTAGGTGTTTGGAGAGTGAATTCTGGAAAAAAGGCTATTTTGGATGTTTTTGGAGCATAAAGTGAAGAAAACGACAAAGTACCAAAAATCCAAGCTGGAAATACAAGGTGACGGCGTCACGACTTGAGTCTTGACGGCGTCAGACATGATGAATATTTTACCGTAGCTGGTGACGGCGTCAGATGAGTAGATGACGGCGTCAAAGTGGCCAAGATTAATTTACCGTAGGTGGTGACGGCGTCACATAGGCCGTCATAAGTGGATCTAGGGCGTCCGAGGAAGTTTATGGCGGCGAGTTGACGGCGTCAGATTTAACTCTTGACGCCGTCAGGACGATTTTCCTATATATAGTTTTCTAGTTTTTTCATTAAAAGAGGAGAAGTTTTGGTGAAACCCTAAAGACGATTTTGGTGCCTCTTTTACAGGTTTTTCAAGGGTTCCAAACCCTTGAGACCTTGCATTGTAATTGAGATAAGTATACTCTTAATTCAATCAATATGTCTATGTGTTGGTTGTTTATCTTTTGTTCTTATCTTAATTCTACTATGCTAGGCTAGATTTTCTTTGTGTTTGCTTAGATCTAATGAAACCTAGATGTTGATTATGTGTTGATTACTTTTCTATTCTTGTTCTTGGATGAATGATATTATATGTTAGGCTTAAGAAAACTGGCAGATCTCCAATGGTAACATGCTTGAACGTCTTAAGAAACATGAACCGAGGCGTACTAGGTCTTTATTGGTTGTATTTAATGCATGAGCCACTGTTTACAATCCCTATAGTTGTGCTGGGTCATGGTGTAGGAGGAGATAAGAGCTCATAGAGTTGGGGAGTTATGTATGCCACCCCACGAATGGTATTAAGGAATACAATCCGTCATCCATACAAGTATAACAAGTAATTGACATGTAAAAGATATCTAGGGAGTAATGAAGTCTAAGTAAACACAATTTCTCCACATACTGCTCACAACCTTAGTTTAATATTAGTTTAATTTCATTTTCATTAGTTTAATTTAGTGATATAATAGTTTTGGGTTAGTTGAATAGCAACTAATTCCGCCCACTCCTTCAAAACCCGAGATTTTACTTGCTTTCATTAAAACATAAAAACACAAAAATAATCATCTTTCATCTCTAGAACTATTAATTAGGTTTTCTAATCCTAGCGACACTATTCCTAAGCTGAACGATCAATCCCTCGGTACTTGTCACTATACTATACTACAACGATCAGGTACACTGCCTGGTGGGGGTTGTAAGCCTCGCGAGATCCCTCGAGAGGTAAAGCAAGGTGCGATTCCCACGCATCAGAATACATCACGGGATTTCAAACAACCAAATAACTCTCAAGGCGACTTCCATCAAACAAAGTATTTTCACAGCCGCGAGGGACTAACGTACGAGTTTTCAAACCAAAGGTAACCATAGTACAAAATTTCGAGTTTCTCAAATCGCTGAAGATGACAAATATAGTATGACAGTTGTTAGCATCACGATGCTCCGTCAACAACTCCATGTTCAGAATAATATCAAATCAAACATTTCTAATGGAAACAGATTAGCAGAACGAACTTGTCTTCAAATATCTTTAAAACGCATTGAACAAATTGGATACTCGTGATGGAAAATCACAAGCTTTCTCATGGGAATAGAATAGGTAAGGCAAAAACCAATAATGTAGAAGGAACCTTAATATGCTTATCAGAAGCAACAAACACTACAGAAGGTGTCGAACACATTAGATTCATGCATATGCGAATTCTCTGAATTGACGAAAGGCATCTAAACGAATCAAAGATCCAAGTTCAAAAGAAAGTGATAATCCTCAAAAAGTGAAACTTACAAGGCATTTCTACGAAGTCTCAAAGCATTCTAAACTTATGTTTTATATCCTGATAAATCTTCTAAATCTTCAGAACGAATGATCTTATAAGGGTTTAACTAAAAGTAGAGGCAGAAATCAGAGTGACGCAGAAGAAAGATAACTAACTAATATCTTATCATATAATCTACCAAATCCTCAGCGGCCATAACTAAAGTTCTTAAGGGGAGAAACCTAAAGCAATTTCTTCCAAGGTTATTCCATAAGCTCCTAAAGTGAAAACCTAAGGGTCCAAAACTTCACAGCCTGAGCTCTGATACCATAATTGTAACACCCCAACCCGACATGGGTCAAAATGTCACATTATGGTGCCAAATCAGAACATACAAATGCATGCGGAAGACTTATACATAAAGGTTACAAATGTATACTAAGATGACATGAAAATACTAAATCTAAACAAAATGAAATCTAAAACTGAAATACAAAACCAAACTAAGTCTAATCCAGAAGCCAAAGGTATCTAATCATCAGGGTAGTCCACTAAGCACTCCTATGCACTCTTCACTCAATCCCAGCTTCCAACCTAAAACCTGCCGCAGGAAAAAAAATGCGGCTGAGCTTAAAAAGCCCAGTGAACAGATATACAACAAAAAGGATAAACGGAACGTATAAAAGTATAATAAAAGAAATCATAAGCTCCTGCTGAAACGAATATCATCTGTCAAATGCATAAGAGATCAACGATAACAGAACAAATATCATAAGTCAAATGAATAATGAGTACGAAGGGTCAAGTGATAATATGAATCATATAGTAACCAGAATCAAAGAGCACGTATCAACAAAGGCTTGTCTACCTGAGCCACTCGAATAGACACAAAGAAATATAGGAAAAGCCATGAGCCAACCTACCAGAGCCACTCGAATAGGTTTCAAATCACATAATCACATATCCGTCAATTCATAGGGTGTACATAGAGGGGCGACCTCCAAGTAACAGACGTGAAAGGGGTACAAGGCACGTACTGCCTTTCACAAAATCAAATCATATCATATCATATCAAACATACCTAGGATGCATCCATACGCCCCCCACAAACAAACATACATATATCCAAAGTGGCCAAGTGATCACATATCATATCATAAACAGACGGGGACGCCGGGGACTAATCACACCGCCCCAGATAGTGTCATGCCATTGGTGCCTCAATGACACGCCCATGGTACCTCCATGAGTAGACTAAAAACTCGGGCATCAGAACAGAACATATCAGAACAAACAAAGCAAGGCTATCCATAACAAAATGCTCCCCGAGCATGACAGAACAGAATGCTCCCAGAGCATAATATAACAGAATCTCGTAATCACATAATAATAATCAAAGTGGATAGCAAATCAGAATCAAATCAGAGGTATCATAGCAAGGCTCATATCAAATAGATCATATCAACGAATCATATCAAATGGATCATATCAATCATATCAAATGGGGAACATAGCAATGGCATAACTGAAGGGAATCTTAGTAGTGTCAAGGATCGAAAGAAAGTCATGAGAAGTCCCTACTGAAAACGTATAGAATATCTGTATCTTATACCGTAAATGAAACCGTATCAGAAACATACGGATCGAGAGTTACTCTTTCTCCAGCGAATCTACACGAATTAATGACCATCTTATTATTTATAAGCTCATTTTAATCAGCCTACTCATTTAGGGTTTCTTTCTATTTTTAGTAACTTTCCAAATTAAGTATCTTTCCATTTTTAGTAAGTTTCCCGAATTAATAACTTTATACTTTAGGGTTATAAATAACAATTAAATAATATTTAATGGTTAAAATGACCAATATAATATTTTAGGTGTTAAAATGCCAATATTGTAAGTTTAGGGTCTAAAATGTAATTTATCAAAATTAAATATTAAAAGACAAACAAAATTATTTTAAACTTTATTTTAATAAGTTAATATTAAGATAATAATTTTAGACCCGTCATTATAATTTTATGTAATTTATTAACGTCCCCACGATCTTAATATTTATGCCACGACGACCCAAGGTTTTTATTATTTCGAGAACAAGCAAGTCCATGACACCCTCTTGTTAAAAATATGCCGAGACAACCACTTCTTTTGTTGTTTAAAATAAGCCGCGACACACCCTTTTTATTCTATTATATCGAATCGAAATAAACCAAATATCTTTTATCCTTTTTACATATCAAAAATTAACATGCATGCATGAACTTCATATGCACTTTTATATTAACTCCAACCTGACCCACATGTATCCTATTTTACCTCTAAATCATACGACAACCATACATGTTTTCATCCCTATTCCATTTGCAGGTTTCAAGTTTTTATCATGTATCAAAAGAGATCCAAACCACGGCATACAACTGATTCAAGGTTTTAAATGAAATTCTATATTGACATTTTAGTGTTTTGTCATTTCATGAGACCAGAATAAAAGTATGCCGAAACGCATTCGAAAATTCCAAAACAGAAGTGACAATCGATTATGATTTCATGACATAAGTTTATATGTATCATTTTATTTACGAAAAGCATAAGTTGGATTTTCACATTCAAATATACACATAACAGCTTACGTATTCATATCATTTCATGTGACTAATATATCTTTCATTGGTATTTTCCATAAACCGATTCGTATCTTGGTTAGGTTATATGACATTTACGTTTACATAATTGCAGGTCGAGAGAAATAAGAACAAATGCGAGGATACCTTGGTCGAATTAATGAACGAAACAAGGAACCAAGAATTTAAACCAGAAACTGGTTCGAACCAACCAAAACCTTCAACCCGAAACTAAGCTTCTTAGACTCTAAATACCACACGATTAACCACAGCTCTTACACCCTCGCGATCACACCTTGATAGAACTCCTTCGTACTCCTTTATTCCTAGCTCGAACTCAACAGAAAATTGGCAGGCGAATGGATTTATGAATTAGGATTACGTATGTGTTTGTTGTGTGTGTAAAGTGTTGGTTAACAATTGAAGAGAATGGGGAGATAACAAGGGGAAGAGTCCGGTTCTTGTGGAGAGTCAAAGTAAACTTAAAACAAATCTTGAAATTCAAAAGTTCCCTGGACTTGGACTATCTTTTGTGTATCCTTGTTGTATACGAAAATTTAAAGGAAAATCTGCCCATGTGACAAAAGCTAACGTGTGATATTTTATTCTTAGGGTAATATATTATTTTGCTTATATTGTGTACAAAAACAAAATGGTATTTGGCCCATGAAGGACTTTCCAACCATGTGATATTTTCATTCTTGTACAAGCATACCGAATTTACATATAATCTTAAGTTATAAATTTAGTGCTTTGTAATTCTAAAGTATTATGGTTCCAAATCTTATGTTATCTTCGAGATCAAATATTTGGTAACAATGTAGAATTAAGGGTGTTATAATTCTTCCCCTCTAAAAAAAATTTTCATCCGCGAAAATTGAAGTCACAAAAGTTAAACGGAGACATAGCAAATCACGAAGGGATGACACAAATAACCTCACGCTCGAGGAGGTTTTTCCAAAAGAATCTTCACAAACAGAAATTTTTCTCATGACTCGATCCCGACAAATTAGGGTAGCCCAGGCTCTCCACAGAACACAAATCATAACAAATCTGATTTAAGCGAATACGAAACAAATGTGTAGCAGATGACAGATGATAGTTGTAATCTCACAAGGAGATACACGAAACATATATACCTACGAAGAAAATATGGAGATAAACTAAACGATAAACTTCATCAACATCTTACCAAATCCTAAACGAACAAAGGAACTTGCTAATAATCATCGAAGCACATACCGAATATCAGACGTATAAAGAGATGGGAATTATATTCGTATTAACGATCAAAATCACAACTCAGTGTATCAAAACGTATCAGAAGGCATAACAGAATAGGTAGAATAATCGTACGGATGAGAATGAATCTAAGAATTAAAGCCCCACGAACTAAAATTTCCTCAAATGCCAAGACGTCTAACTCTCCTGTGCGGAATAATCATACGGAACACACCACTCCCAGTCTAAATTCCAAATTCCCTTTCCATGACAATAACTAATCCCTTAGTTGCAGAAATCGATTTTGAACCTTCAGTAAATATCTCTCCGACCATATTCCAACCAAAAGTATT
Source organism: Artemisia argyi (assembly GCA_030686995.1). NCBI lineage: Eukaryota > Viridiplantae > Streptophyta > Magnoliopsida > Asterales > Asteraceae > Artemisia > Artemisia argyi. Next base: position 39,233,191 of record CM060693.1, on the reverse strand, counting down.
CCACACCTTCATTCATACAAAATCCTAGAAAGTACCTCTTGTCACTTGCATGCCATCTTCCTTAGTGAGCAAACACAACTAAGCTAAATACTTGTCAAATTTTCCGCTCAACACATTTTCCAAGTTCAAATAGTTGTTCTTTCTGTCCATCCATCTGAAGATGAGAAGTCGTACTAGCATTCCGAGTCAAATCCCATAGTCTTCTATACCTCTTCTGAAAGTGTACTGCAAAATGCGATTCTCTGTCACGATCACTGCAGGTGCGCCATGTAGCTTGATGATCTTCTGCCGAAAGGAATCTCTGTCAATCTTCCAAACGAGCCGCCCTAGTCACACGATCCACAACAACTCAATTCACGTTATTCTTCCTCTTGTGCATGTAAATCACCAATGTAGTTACCACCATCTTCATACCATCCCGTCTAGCTCCTGCTTCAAGTCTTTATGCATAATAGTACAACTAAGATGCATAGAGCAATTAGAACTATGTGCTTCAATCAGACCGCTTCCTTCAAGTCTTCTATTATAGATAATCTTCTTCCTTCCTTCTCCTGAGCTTCTTCATATCTGCCACCAATCACTCTTAAGTCATACGTCAGATAGTTCACCTCCTACGGTTCTAGGTGTATGATGCATAACCAATAATCTTCCCGTGTTGCATAAAGACATAGCTAGGTTTCCTTCTGAAGTAGAACCAAATCTCTTTTCAGCTCATCCAAATTCTCCTCTCGTTCTTCCTTCTACAAAAGTTACTCTTCGAGAATATTACTTAGAGCTTCTTCTAACGTAGAAATGTCAAAAGAAAATACAAAGATGATCCTCGTATTTCTCTTTTGTCTCTGAATACACCAATATGTCATACTATGACAAATTTTCCAAGTATTCGTGAAAGACACGATTTATCAATTTCATAGGAACAGTCGGGGTAGTAACCAATACAATGCTTATAGAGATCATAACGAATACGAAAAGGAATTCTAAGAATATCTCGCTCTTCACACAAATATGCCATGATCCAGCTTCCTCAACTTCATGCTATCATCATTCTTCTCCCTGAATAAAACATAAACACATCAAAGATACACACTTGCATAGATGAAACCACTTCCTAGAAGCTGGCTCTTCAGTTCTTTCCCTTCCACTGATGTCATTCATAACGGAGTTTCAGAATTAAGCAAACGTCACTCTTACACAGATAAAGTTCCCGAATCAATCAACTTACTGTTCTCAGGCACTGCTCAAAATATCATATGATCCCAATAAGTTCAAGTTATATGATGAAACTATTATCACGTTGGCCAGGCGTCATAATACTTGCATCATATACACATGCCTTTATTGAAATCACATTCTACATTGAGTCGTGACTAACAAAGTCTCATAACCAGATCAAAACAACTTCACATTCGGATGATAATCTTAGTAGTTCATAAAGGAATACATCACGGGATTTCAAACAACCAAATAACTCTCAAGGCGACTTCCATCAAAGAAAGTATCTTCACAGCCGTGAGGGACTAACGTACGAGTTTTTGAACCAAAGGTAACCATAGTACAGAATTTCGAGTTTCTCAAATCGCTGAAGATGACAAATATAGTATGACAGTTGTTAGCATCACGATGCTCCGTCAACAACTCCACGTTCAGAATAATATCAAATCAAACATTTCCAATGGAAACAGATTAGCAGAACGAACTTGTCTTCAAATATCTTTAAAACGCATTGAACAAATTGGATACTCGTGATGGAAAATCACAAGCTTTCTCATGGGAATAGAATAGGTAAGGCAAAAACCAATAATGTAGAAGGAACCTTAATATGCTTATCAGAAGCAATAAAAACTACAGAAGGTGTCGAACACATCAGATTTATGCATATGCGAATTCTCTGAACAGACGAAAGGCATCTAAACAAATCAAAGATAGAAGTTCAAAAGAAAGTGATAATCCTCAAAAAGTGAAATTTATAAGGCATTTCTACGAAGTCTCAAAGCATTCTAAACTTATGTTTTATATCCTGATAAATCTTCTAAATCTTCAGAACGAATGATCTTATAAGGGTTTAACTAAAAGTAGAGGCAGAAATCAGAGTGACGCAGAAGAAAGATAACTAACTAATATCTTATCATATAATCTACCCAATCCTCAGCGGCCATAACTAAAGTTCCTAAGGGGAGAAACCTAAAGCAATTTCTTCCAAGGTTATTCCAAAACTTCACAGGCCATAACTTAAGTATTACAAGTCGCAGCCTGAGCCCTGATACCATAATTGTAACACCTCAACCCGACATGGGTCAAAATGTCACATTATGGTGCCAAATCAGAACATACAAACGCAAGCGGAAGACTTATACGTAAAGGTTACAAATGTATACTAAGATAACAAGAAAATACTAAATCTAAACAAAATGAAATCTAAAACTGAAATACAAAACAAAACTAAGTCTAATCCAGAAGCCAAAGGTATCTAATCATCAGGGTAGTCCACTAAGCACTCCTATGCACTCTTCACTCAATCCCAGCATCCAACCTAAAACCTGCCGTAGGAAAAAAAATCCGGCTGAGCTTAAAAAGCCCAGTGAATAGATATATAACAAAAAGGATAAACGGAACGTATAAAAGTATAATAAAAGAAATCATAAGCTCCTGCTGAAACGAATATCATCTGTCAGATGCATAAGAGATCAACGATAACTGAACAAATATCATAAGTCAAATGAATAATGAGTACGAAGAGTCAAGTGATAATATGAATCATATAGTAACCAGAATCAAAGAGCACGTATCAACAAAGGCTTGTCTACCCGAGCCACTCGAATAGACACAAAGAATTATAGGAAAAGCCACGAGCCGACCTACCAGAGCCACTCGAATAGGTCTCAAATCACATAATCAGAAACATATCAGAAACATACGGATTGAGAGTTACTCTTTCTCCAGCGAATCTAACACGAATTAATGATCATCTTATTATTTATAAGCTCATTTTAAATCAGCCTACTCATTTAGGGTTTCTTTCTATTTTTAGTAACTTTCCAAATTAAGTATCTTTCCATTTTTAGTAAGTTTCCCGAATTAATAACTTTATACTTTAGGGTTATAAATAACAATTAAATAATATTTAATGGTTAAAATGACCAATATAATATTTTAGGTGTTAAAATGCCAATATTATAAGTTTAGGGTCTAAAATGTAATTTATCAAAATTAAATATTAAAAGGCAAACAAAATTATTTTAAACTTTATTTTAATAAGTTAATATTAAGATAATAATTTTAGACCCGTCATTATAATTTTATGTAATTTATTAACGTCCTCACGATCTTAATATTTATGCCACGACGACCCAAGGTTTTTATTATTTTGAGAACAAGCAAGTCCATGACACCCTCTTGTTAAAAATATGCCGAGACAACCACTTCTCTTGTTGTTTAAAATAAGCCGCGACACACCCTTTTTAATCTATTATATCGAATCAAAATAAACAAAATATCTTTTATCCTTTTTACATATCAAAAATTAACATGCATGCATGAACTTCATATGCACTTTTATATTAACTCCAACCTGACCCACATGTATCCTATTTTACCTCTAAATCATACGACAACCATACATGTTTTCATCCCTATTCCATTTGCAGGTTTCAAGTTTTTATCATGTATCAAAAGAGATCCAAACCACAGCATACAACTGATTCAAGGTTTTAAATGAAATTCTATATTGACATTTTAGTGTTTTGTCATTTCATGAGACCATAATAAAAGTATGTCGAAACGCATTCGAAAATTCCAAAACAGAAGTGACAATCGATTATGATTTCATGACATAAGTTTATATGTATCATTTTATTTACGAAAAGCATAAGTTGGATTTTCACATTCAAATATACACATAACAGCTTACGTATTCATATCATTTCATGTGACTAATATATCTTTCATTGGTATTTTCCATAAACCGATTCGTATCTTGGTTAGGTTATATGACATATACGTTTACATAATTGCAGGTCGAGAGAAATAAGAACAAAGGCGAGGATACCTTGGTCGAATTAATGAACGAAACAAGGAACCAAGAATTTAAACCAGAAACTGATTCGAACCAACCAAAACCTTCAACCCGAAACTAAGCTTCTTAGACTCTAAATACCACACGATTAACCACAGCTCTTACACCCTCGCGATCATACCTTGATAGACCTCCTTCGTACTCCTTTATTCCTAGCTCGAACTCAACAGAAAATTGGCAGGCGAATGGATTTATGAATTAGGATTACGTATGTGTTTGTTGTGTGTGTAAAGTGTTGGTTAACAATTGAAGAGAATGGGGAGATAAGAAGGGGAAGAGTCCGGTTCTTCTGGAGAGTCAAAGTAAACTTAAAACAAATCTTGAAATTCAAAAGTTCCCTGGACTTGGACTATCTTTTGTGTATCCTTGTTGTATACGAAAATTTAAAGGAAAATCTGCCCATGTGACAAAAGCTAACGTGTGATATTTTATTCTTAGGGTAATATATTATTTTGCTTATATTGTGCACAAAAACAAAATGGTATTTGGCCCATGAAGGACTTGCCAACCATGTGATATTTTCATTCTTGTACAAGCATACCGAATTTACATATAATCTTAAGTTATAAATTTAGTGCTTTGTAATTCTCAAGTATTATGGTTCCAAATCTTATGTTATCTTCGAGATCAAATATTTGGTAACAATGTAGAATTAAGGGTGTTATAAACAATGTTTTGATATTTATCCTTGACATGGAGGAAATTGAAAACTAAAAAGAGAATGGGTATTTTATTGAATTAACTAAAGCTATGATCTAGAACAAATATTGATGATGATGATGATCTGAACCTATATTGAAATCGACAAAAGAGACATGTGAGAAGACGTAGATGGGTTTTGTGATCTTTTCCTCAAATTTTGGTGGCATGTGCTATGCACATGACCTCCTTATTTTATATCTCAAGTTACACGTCTGATTCTTTTGAGGAATTAACGAGAATGGAGTAAGCGTATATGTGTCAATTCCCACCTTTCTCTATCTTTTTTAAAGAATGAAAAAGCAAGAAAGAGAATCGCATATTCATTCTCTGTTTCCATTCTTAAACACATCCAAACAACTTAATAACCCTCGAATTCCTTTCTTACCTTTCCATTCAATCCTACCAAACATCCCCCTAGGATTTGCCACACGTTTGCCCTTTACAAACACGACCCAGTTTACATATCGTATCAGCCAAATTAAAACTATATATATAATCCTCCTCCTCCTCCTCCTCCTCGTTATTATTTATTTTATTTATTTATTTATATTATAAAGAATGCTTTATATCTTTTTAAACGATATATGTGTTTTAGTATTTACAAATATAGTAGGTGTGACTACTAAAAATAAACTTAACAGTTAGAAATGAACTTGCTACGTAAATAAGTTTGTTAGCTAATATGGAATGCACATTGTCGATAATTTTTTAATAACTGCCGTATCAAGTCATTTTTAAGTTTTCTATTTGTTTTGTGTTTATGTCATTTCACATTTTATGGCTTAAGTTTTATAGATATACTAGCTTATAGACCCGTGAAATTCACGGGATTTTAGAGGGTTGTTGAATAAGAAAACGTAAGTACGTGAATAAAGTTATAAGTGACTGAAATCATAAAATACAATAATTATAAATATCTGTGTAAGAAACGTTGATTAACTCTTGATCTACAATGTGTTTGTCTTGAGAAGCAAAATGGATGTAGTGACCATTCTAAAACATGAAGAAAAGCTCCTTGCCGTCAACAGCTAATAAGTATACAAAAAAAATGTAATTGATATAATATTATGGATTTATAATAACTGTAAATAAGAAGAATAAGAGAAAACATTTAATATGTATAATGTACATACCTATTGATCGTTTGATCATAAACCTTGAAGAAATTCTTTATATACAACATTTATAGTACTATTTGATAGGTTACCATTGTCATCTGAAACAACAACCTTTGCTTTTGACACGTGAAAGAGCCACATACAGCTGTCTATGTGTGAATACATTTCGTGAAAGATATAATCCTACTTTTGAAAGCGATTGCCCTTGGCTCTAGCTTATTGACCCGTGGAATCACGGGGTTTTTAAAGAAATTTTGCATCAAGAAATTAAGTGTTAGAATGGAGCAAGAAAGAACAACGAATGTAAAAAGTTTGAAATGTTTTGTGAATGGAATAATAATTAGTAAGTTATTGCTAACGGTTAACATTTATCAGCTTAGTTCCGCCAAACATACCCTAAATTTGCATTTAATTAACAAAATATTACAACTGTTAATTAAAAATCTTCGTTATCGCACAAGTCAAAAATGTGTAAAGGAAGATTGTATGTGAATATAAAAGCGGAACGTGGGAGTACTTAAATTTGATGAAAACAAAGTCTCGTGTGTAACTTCATTGACGAAAAGAGTAATACTTTAAAGGTTCTAAAACTGACCCCAATATGTGCTTAAACTAGAACTATACCCTAACTTTTTCATTTAGGTTTGTATTTTTGATAAAAAAAAACCCAAAGAAATTAATTAAAACTATTTCAAGCCCCAAGAAATTAATTATAAAAATTTCACATGTGACGCCATCTGTCTTAAATTTTTTCTCCCTTTCACAAAAACCCCGGCAATACCTTCACTCTCTTCCACTATTTTTTCTTTTTTTTAACTCACACACAACTCGTACAAACAAACATAAAAATATGTGGGATGATGAGGTGAATGATCCGCGCTCGAGGGTTGTTTTTGTGGGGCGGAAGATATACTGCGATGGTGTTCCTGCACGGGGTCAGCCTACGTGACCTTCCCCGATGCCCCTCCACCTAGGGGTACTCCCATGATTAATATTAAAGCTAATTACTAATCTCTGTTAAAAAAAAAAGCTAATTACTAATCTGAACGAATATATACCTACATTTACAAGATTGGACTAAATTTCAACCATTTACCAAAATAAACTTCTAACAATCTTTTTCACACACATAGTAAAAAATCACATACATATATAGCAATCTCTCTCACACACATAGTACAAAAAACACATTATAATTATAAGTATATATAAACCGTATTCAAAACGCCACCATTTTGGGTGCTTTTTTCCCGCCAAAAAATGGCCCATGTTCTTAGCCTATTTTCGTGGCCCAGCCCGCTGTGTTTAGCCCTTCTCCATTTTACTATATCAATCAATAATTGGGTATGAACAAACCTAGAACATTCTCTGCTACTCTTGATGATGATCGAATGTATATGTACGAGAAATAAAATGTTCGTGCTCATATGTACAAAAAAGTTTTATCAAATAAAATAGCCTTGATGCAGCTATTTTGTACCCGAGCTGCTGCAACTATTTTGTACATATGAGCACAAACCCTAGCGCTTCAAATTTTGGGGCTTCCGATTTATTTCGGGTTTAGAAGACGATTAGCTAGCGGTTTTATTCTGATGCTCATAATCGTTGTACTTCAAAGAATTGGTTCAAAAATTTTTATTCTAGAATGCAAGTTTGGAGCTTTTGATTTATATTTTAGTGGCCGATTGGCTACTGATTGATGATTCCGGTGGTGAGGATTGTTGTTATTTTCGTTGTTGGTTGCGCTTGGTTATTTGTTCGTTATTGATATTGGTGAGCATTTCTTACTTACTCTGTTCTAAGCTTTCATATGTGTTACCTTGAACTGTTTGACAATTTTTGAACTATTAGTTGCGGTCTGTAGTTAAGGCAACATTTTTTCTAACCACAAAGTATTGATATAAACAGTTAGCTGGTGTGTATTAATTTACACACCTTTTATTTGACTAAAATCGGACCGAAAGACCAAAAAAACCTAATCAAAAATGCCAAATATATGTTGTTTTTGTGTTTGTGAATGTGCAGGTACGGATATTTAGAAAATGGATAAAAATCACGAGAAAATGACAAAATCGAGCACGAGATTGGAAAGAGCACGAAATTACGGGATCGTCGTTATTATTTGGAGCATTGAGGCAAGAAACGAAAAATTGAATGACTAAATGAAGCAGCACCTTAGGCCCAGCAGCATCTGTAGCCCAATGGAAATAATAACGAAGCCCATCAACATCCTTGGCCCAATGATGAAAAGAAAGAAAACGTGACCTGATGTCTATCTTCACAAGTGACAAATGAATGATATTGCAAAGAAGAAATATAGTGCTAGCACGTGAAGCTGACGTCTCTCAAAATAATTACAAAGGCGCGTGTATTGTAACACGACCCACACGGACCAGCTTTCCTCACCTGTAGCCAATAACTGTTTGACATGTGTGCTTGATGATGAACCTCCAGCCAATCTGCACATGCCATGTGGACTTGATGATGTATTTATTTTTGGAAGGATCCAGAAGTGTGGAGACTACCCCAATCATTGGGTATAAATATAGCACCAAATCCAACGCCAGAGAGAAGCTTTTCCTCACCAATTTCACACACACATTACTTTATATTTTTAGTTGTAGTTTTTAGTGTAGTTTTTAGAGAATAGTTTTTAGTTTATTTTATTGTAATAGTTTTTTTTTCAAATATTCATTGTATTAATACTTTTCAAGTTTATTATTGAAGATGAAGATGTTTGATGTTACTTAGCTTTCTTTTCTTTTCTATTCTCATCTCTTTCTTTTATTTTCATTCTGTTTTATCTAAAAACATGTTTTAGCTTAATAACTTTTTATAGCTTATTAGATTAGATTATTCAATAAGCACTCTTTTATTTCTTAATCTCTTTCCATAACTTCTTTAGTCTTATTAGATCTAATAAATTTTAGCTTATATTCACTTAATCTCTTTTTATTTTAAAAGTTTTTTCTTAAATAAATCAAATTAGCTTAATACTTTTCATCGCCTTAGTTTATCTCTTATTTTACTTCTAATCAATCTAGCTTTTTAGCTTTGGTTGATTCATAACTAGTATAGATCTACTAGCTTTCTAGCTTTTTGGTTCTATTACTAGTTTGTCTAGATTTGATTAGCTTTTTCATAGCTTATTGAATCTAGATCTAGTTTATTCAAGAGCTTAATTGAATTAATATTGTATAAAGTTTTGATCTTTCTTAGTCTCTCATCATTCTCTACATAAGGCGAGGAGCTTAAGGATTTTATAAGCTTACTTATTAATAAAGCTTATAGCTTTTTTAGTTTTTATAAAACTAATTAGTGATTAAAGTCAAAAACTTTATTTACTACTTGGTGATATTAAAACTATTAAAGAAATAAACTTTATAATTTGACAAGTTTATAAAATCGGGTGGTTTATTATTCTCGTCGCGTTAGATCGGGTTCTACTTTCTATTCCTTTTCACTTTTATATAATTAGATTAATCATGTTTGATGGAATATTTGTTTTTGTTAGTTTAATTGAGATGAGTAGCAAGTAGTTTCTTAGTGTTTGTTAAGTGATATGGACCTGAGATTTAAGTGTGGATTTTTAAAAGGGATTGTGATTAATAGTTAGTGAGATTATTTAGATTTGTAGTTTTATTATTTGAAGGGCAAAAGCCGGAGAATAATCAAATTACACATCTAGTAATTATTTTCTTTTTAAAGGATTATTTTCAAAATAAACCAACGTTGTGAGAAAATAGTCTTGTTTAAGGAATATAATTCGTCATCAAACCTTAGTCCACACTTAAAGAGCTTTTCACGTCACTTAGCAAACATATTTCCCATATATAGCTTTTAGATCATTTTATATGCTTAATTGTTGCCTTTTAGTTTATGTTTGGTACTCGTAGTTTTAATATCACAATATCTCTTTTATTATCTCACTATTCATCACACATTTCACGAACCGAAATCACAATTTCATTCAATCTTCGTTGGGAAAACGACCCGGGGAAATACTTTCACGAGTATTTCTTCGGAAAAATAAACCTATACTAAAACGATTGAATCAATTTTTGGCGCCGCTGCCGGGGAAGGTTTGAAGTGAGTTTTGAATTTCCTTTTGAAAAATCGTGTTTTGAAAAACCATCCTCTTATCTTGTAAATATTTTCTATAAAAATATAAAAATTGAAAAATTCAAAACACTTTTTCTAAAGTGTTTACAAAAATACCAAAAAAATAATAAAGTTACAGCCTCGACTCTCCCGTGGAAGGGAGGGCGTTGTAAACCAAATAAGCCTTAGAACATAAGAAAAATGTGAAATTAGTTGTTTATCGGATTACTGCAATTCCACAACCGATTAAGCGGGAAAATTCTTTTCTCCCGTTTCGTCGCGAGTAGTTTTTGAAGGAAACGATTACGATTAACGTAACGTTTTATAAAAAGAAAATAAAAGAAAATAAAAGTTTGAGAGTTGTTTTTCAATAAATAATAAAAGTCCAAAAATATTTTTCTTTTTCATATTTGATTTTCACTTTTATTTTGATTTGTTTTTTTGATACGAAAAACCAAAAATAATCTTCTTATCCTCTTATCATTTGATTCTTCTTCTTTAATCCTCTAAACCAATAATTCTTTCACTTTCTCCCTTATATGTTTAATTCTTATGGATCCGATGTGTTTTAAGTGTGGAGAACCGTTCTTTGAAGGTTCGTGTGTTTGGTGTACGTGCGAACAATGTGATAGTGATATTCATGATGGAGTTTGTTTGTTTTATAACTCTCCCGAGTATGTTCAAAGAGCACTCCTTCACGACGTTCCCGATTACTATCCAATACCATTGTCGTCTCCGTTCACTTGCTTTAATTGTGGAGACCCTTCCGAAGAAGGAGTAGCGTGTGGGCAATGTTTTTGTAATCAATGTGGATACACGAATTGTATGTGCTACGCCCAGAGTGCTGAAACGTCTTACGCTTGTGATATGAGTTTTGATAATTATCCTCAAAATGATTTCAATCATCCTTTTCAAAACTCTTATGAGCAAGTACCGTATTTTAATGGTGATTCATCAAATTTTGAAAATTGTGGGGGATCGTTTGAAATTTTTTATTATGAGCTAAATTCATGTTACGATTCTCATGATTTTAACCAACCCCCACAAACTTCCGATATTACTAATGAAATTTTTGAAATTAAATCCATTATCGAGAAGTTAAAAGAAATGGTGGCTAATCGTTATACGCATACTCCCGAGCCTCATGTGAAATCAATGGAAGAACTTCTTGCCGAAGAAAGAAAAGCTAAATTCTGTGAGTGTTGTATGTACGACGATGATGATTCCATGATTACGATTGTTCTTAACCCTCAAAAAGAATCTATCTCTCCTTCCGTAGAACCCGAGGACTCTCTAAAAATGGGGGACGAGCATCTAAGCACTATTCCGGCAACAGAATCGGACGAATTCAATAAGTCTAGTGTTGAAGACCTCGTCCCAATCCCAAGTGAGTCCGGGGTAATTTCTAACGGTGATGATGAATTTGTTGAAAATAATCATCTTGATAAGCCTAATGATCGTGTTGAGATATTCTCCGATTCTGATGATGACGATTCTATATCTTGTGGAGAAATCGAATATGTTGAAGAAATACCTTCTGAGCTCGTTAGCTTAGAAGAAGAGAATGATGAAGATGTTGACACAGAAATATAAGATGAAGCTCTTCGTGAAACATTATTGAATATCAATCTTTTCATTTCTAAGATCGAGGCATTAAATGATCCTCCGACTTCTTCTCCTATCCCCGTTATGGATAGTGCTTTCTTACCCGAGCTTGAAAATTTTCGATTTGAAGAGACGAGTGTGGCAATCCCACTATTCATGCTGATATCTCTCTTCCGGATTATGAGCGTTTTGTCTTTGATATTGACTCTATACCTATTTCCGATAATCCGTCACGAGACCCTCTTTTAGAGGATGTCGATCTATTTCCTGCTACGGATGACTTGATACCACCGGGTATTGAGAATGACGAGAATGTCCTTCACAGAAATATTCTTTCCGATTTACCTTCTTCTCGTCCGCCCGCGAAACCACCCGATGTAGATTTTGAATCCGGTTCGAATGAAGTTATTATTGGAGTGGTGGATGAGACTTATGATCATGATGATCCCGTGCTTGATATTTTACCCACCCAACCCAACCATGATTTTGATGATGTTTATGCTTTTGCCATCCGAGTGTTTCACCCTTTCTATCCTTGTCCCATCATTTCTTCACCTTTTCACTCCACCGGGAGTGAGGATACCGTTTTTGACCCCGGCATCTCCATCTTTTGTGCCGGGTGTCCGCTCCAATTGCTCCCCCATGATTAATTAAATTCGGGGCGAGTCTAAGCTATACGACTCGAACAAAAACAAGCGCTTCATGGGAGGCACCCCATGCTTATCCTTTCATCTTCTTAAATTTCTATTTTCTTTCTAACGTGACGTGAGGAGGGCTACCTCTTCCATTTCTCGTGTTTCGTGGTTGTTTGTGAATGTCCAGGATTTGCCCGATTAATGAAGACTCTCGTGCTCGTTGTTTTGTCTCTACTCGAGTTTCATCATTCGTTACTCATCCAATATATCCTAATCTTATCGACTAACATTTATCTTTTGGCATAATTAATAAACGGCCTTAGATTTATGTAGGAGAACCCTTACCTTTTAAACATTGAGCACAATGTTTCATTTTAGTCTGGGGGTGATCTTTCGATCTGATTTTTACCTTGCACTATGTTGTGTACTCTTGCAATTCCGTTTTTCCACCAAAAATACAAAAATGAAAAAAAAATTGAAAATTTCAAAAATTTTGAAGAAAAATCAATGAAAAAGTCATGAAAAAGAACAAAAAAATGAGAAAAAGTTGAGAAAAAAGTTGTGCAAAAATATAATAAAGTTTGAATAAGTGTTTTGACACCTTGTTGACTTTCCAGCTGGCGAGAGTAGGAATAAATATTTTGACTTGACCGGGCGTGTTGAGCCCTAGCTTGTTCCCTTAACCAATGATAATCACATAAGCTTGTGATAGTCTTGTACACCAGGAGCTATAAAATGCGAATTCTTTCTTAAGAATCTGCAAGTTCCCGTACTTGACTTTATACATGCGCAGCTTAAAAGCTTTCTCTAGTCTTTTACATAAGGAGCTAGAAAACGCGAATTCTTCTTTTAGAATTTGCAAGTTTCCGTAACTGACTTTATATATGCGTGGCTGATTATCGGCTAAGTATTCGCGGGTTTCATTACTTGGAATCTTAAATTGCGAAGAGCGAGAAATGATAGAGTTTATTTAGAAGTTAGATGCTAAACGTGGAGTAGTGGTTCTCTTTAGAGCTCATGAGAGGTACTTGTGGCTTTTTGCTCCCATAAAATACGTCACCGATATATAATAGATGTTCTAGGTTAATTAGTGGTATTTAGGTTTAGATAATATTTAGTTCTTTATTTTCTTAAGAGAACTTTTGCATTAGAAGTTGGGTACATATCAAGGAACATCGAAAATAAGAGCAAAAATGAGAAAAATCAAAAGTCAAAAGTTGATTATGTATGTGATTTTGGAGCTACCCGATAAGCTTCCATTGATGTTGAGAAAAAAGTAAAGAAAGAAAAGTATGAAAAATATGAGAAAAGTATGAAAAAAAAGTGAAAAATGAAAAAAAAAAAAAAAAAAAAGTGAAAGTTGAAAGTTATGATGAATAAGAGCTTGAATGTAAAATAAGTTGTTGGCGCGTGAGGTGAATGTGAATGATTTTGAATTGGACACATGAGGTGCACGTGTAGTACTCCGCAACTTATATCTATGATATTGTATGTACCAAAAATTCCTTGATGTGGACCGAATTTCTATTGCATTGGTTCTTAAGAGAAAATGAAAAACTACTTATCGTTTAAACTTGGTATCACTATCAGACTAAAAATATTGAAACGAGAAAATATGAAGCAATTCATTTCTCAACAAAAGTAAAATATTGAGATACAAAAACTTAGGACATGGGAGTAAGAAGTTTCCACAAGTAACTTTTATGAGTAGTGTTAGCATCTAATTTGTAGATAATCTGTGATCTCGTTTGTACGCTTAGTTTGGGGACTCGTGAAAAATCAAGGATGACGATTTTTATCCGTATGGTCACTTTTCTATGAAAAGTGTTTCTACTCGTCGACCCTAAAAATTATTTCAAAATAATGAAAGTTCAACAAACCGTCACAAGTATGAAGTATGAAAAGTACAAAAAATATAAGTGAAAGTGAAATAAAGGAAAAATTTTGGAAAACGGAGCGTTTGCGGGAATAAATGATTTTGTAATCTCTTTTGAACCTCCTTGCTACTTTACAAAGTCAGTAGGAAGAGTTATGAAATTATTTATCCCAAAAGCGTGAATTGATCACATTGCATGAGGACACGACGATACCTTAGTCTGGTGGATTTTGGTGTGTATTAATTTACACACCTTTTATTTGACCAAAATCAGACCAAAAGACCAAAAAAACCTGATCAAAAATGCCAAATATATGTTGTTTTTGTGTTTGTGAATGTGCAGGTACGAATATTTAGAAAATGGACAAAAATCATGAGAAAATGACAAAATCGAGCACGAGATTGGAAAGAGCACGAAATTACGGGATCATCGTTAATTTTATTTGGAGCATTGAGGCAAGAAACGAAAAATTGAAAGACTAAATGAAGCAGCACCTTAGGCCCATCAGCATTTGTAGCCCAATGGAAATAATAACAAAGCCCATCAACATCCTTGGCCCAATGATGAAAAGAAAGAAAACGTGACCTGATGTCTATCTTCGCAAGTGGAAATGAATGATATTGCAAAGAAGAAATATAGTGCTAGCACGTGAAGCTGACGTCTCTCAAAATAATTACAAAGGAGCGTGTATTGTAACACGACCCACTCGGACCACCTTTCCTCACCTGTAGCCAATAACTGTTTGACATGTGTGCTTGATGATGCACCTCCAGCCAATCTGCACATGCCATGTGGACTTGATGATGTGTTTATTTTTGGAAGGATCCAAAAGTGTGGAGACTACGCCAATCATTGGGTATAAATATAGCACCAAATCCAATGCAAAAGAGAAGCTTTTCCTCACCAATTTCACACACACATTACTTTATATTTTTTGTTGTAGTTTTTAGTGTAGTTTTTAGAGAATAGTTTTTAGTTTATTTTATTGTAATAGTTTTTTTTCAAATATTCATTGTATTAATACTTTTCAAGTTTATTAATGAAGATGAAGATGTTTGATGTTACTTAGCTTTCTTTACTTTTCTATTCTCATCTCTTTCTTTTATTTTCATTCTCTTTTATCTAAAAATATATTTTAGCTTAATAACTTTTTATAGCTTATTAGATTAGATTATTCAATAAGCACTTTTTTATTTCTTAATCTCTTTTCATAACTTCTTTAGTATTATTAGATCTAATAAATTTTAGCTTATATTCACTTAATCTCTTTTTATTTTAAAAGTTTTTTCTTAAATAAATCAAATTAGCTTAATACTTTTCATCTCCTTAGTTTATCTCTTATTTTACTTCTAATCAATCTAGCTTTTTAGCTTTGGTTGATTCATAACTAGTATAGATCTACTAGCTTTCTAGCTTTTTGGTTCTATTACTAGTTTGTCTAGATTTGATTAGCTTTTTCATAGCTTATTGAATCTAGATCTAGTTTATTCAAGAGCTTAATTGAACTAATATTGTATAAAGTTTTGATCTTTCTTAGTCTCTCATCATTCTCTACATAAGGCGAGGAGCTTAAGGGTTTTATAAGCTTACTTATTAATAAAGCTTATAGCTTTTCTAGTTTTTATAAAACTAATTAGTGATTAAAGTCAAAAACTTTATTTACTACTTGGTGATATTAAAACTATTAAAGAAATAAACTTTATAATTTGACAAGTTTATAAAATCGGGTGGTTTATTATTCTCGTCGCGTTAGATCGGGTTCTACTTTCTATTCCTTTTCACTTTTATATAATTAGTTGATTAATCATGTTTGATGGAATATTTGTTTTTGTTAGTTTAATTGAGATGAGTTGCAAGT
This sequence comes from Artemisia argyi, assembly GCA_030686995.1. Lineage (NCBI taxonomy): Eukaryota > Viridiplantae > Streptophyta > Magnoliopsida > Asterales > Asteraceae > Artemisia > Artemisia argyi. The sequence goes on along the minus strand of CM060693.1, from coordinate 39,217,223 downwards.
AGTTTCTTAGTGTTTGTTAAGTGATATGGATCTGAGATTTAAGTGTGGATTAATAAAAAGGGATTGTGATCAATAGTTAGTGAGATTATTTAGATTTGTAGTTTTATTATTTGAAGGGCAAAAGCCGGAGAATAATCAAATTACACATCTAGTAATTATTTTCTTTTTAAAGGATTATTTTCAAAATAAACCAACGTTGTGAGAAAATAGTCTTGTTTAAGGAATATAATTCGTCATCAAACCTTAGTCCACATTTAAAGAGCTTTTCACGTCACTTAGCAAACATATTTCCCATATATAGCTTTTAGATCATTTTATATGCTTGATTGTTGCCTTTTAGTTTATGTTTGATACTCGTAGTTTTAATATCACAATATCTCTTTTATTATCTCACTATTCATCACACATTTCACGAACCGAAATCACAATTCCATTCAACCTTCGTTGGGAGAACGACCCGGGGAAATACTTTCACGAGTATTTCTTCGGAAAAATAAACCTATACTAAAACGATTGAATCATTAGCCGACACAATCTTTTTTTTGGGCGCAACACGTGCTGGACAGTTGGTTTTTTTGATGATGCCTAAACGGCACCGTATTGAATCCAGTATGTTGCGTTTTACATGGCTGTGATGATTGTTCGAATATGATTTGTTACTGCACTATGTGGACGGATGGTAGAGTGCGAGAAACAGTCGCCCTAGCAACCTTCACGCGTGCACCAGTACACGAATAAATCTAAGCCCACTTTCCTCTTTCTATAGGCAATGATGATAATTTTCCAGCTATTGCGTTTATGTATTTATCTAAGTCTTATTTGTTACCATTACGCGTATGTACTCATACCTTTGTCAGTGGCTTTAGTTTGCTGTGATCATTGTTCGAATGTGACGTGTTGTTGCACTATGTGGATGGATGGCAGAGTGCGAGAAACACTCGCCTCAGCAACCTTCACACATGTACTAGGGCACGAATAAATCTGAACATTCAAAACGCCACCGTTTTGGGTGCTTTTTTCCCGCAAAAAAATGGCCCATGTTCTTAGCCTATTTTCGTGGCCCTGCCCGCTGCGTTTAGTCCTTCTGCATTTTACTATATCAATCAATAATTTGGGTACGGACAAAACCTAGAACATTCTCTGCTACTCTTGATGATGATCGAATGTATATGTACGAGAAATAAAATGTTCGTGATCATATGTACAAAAAAGTTTTATCAAATAAAATAGCGTTGCTGCAACTATTTTGTACCTGAGCTGCTGCAACTATTTTGTACATATGAGCACAAACCCTAGCGCTTCAAATTTTGGGGCTTTCGATTTATTTCGGGTTTAGTAAACGATTGGCTAGCGGTTTTATTCTGATTCTCATAATCGTTGTACTTCAAAGAATTGATTCAAAAAATTTTATTCTAGAATGCAAGTTTGGGGATTTTGATTTATATGGGATTTAGTGACCGATTGGCTACTGATTGATGATTTCGGTAGTGAGGATTGTTGTTATTTTCGTTGTTGGTTGCGCTTGGTTATTTGTTCGTTGTTGATATTGGTGAGCATTTCTTACTTACTGTGTTCTAAGCTTTCATATGTGTTACCTTGAACCGTTTGACAATTATTGAATTATTAGTTGCGGTCTGTAGTTAAGGCAACATTTTTTCTAACCACAAAGTATTGATATAAATAGTTGGCCAACACAAACTTTTTTGGGCCCAAAACGCGTTGGACAGTTAGTTTTCTTTATGATGCCTAAACGACACCGTGTTGAATCCAGTATGTTGCGTTTTACATGGCTGTGATGATTGTTCAAATATGATTTGTGACTGCACTATGTGTACGGATGGCAGAGTGCGAGAAACAGTCGCCTCAGCAACCTTCATGCATGCACCAGCGCACGAATAAATCTGAGCCCACTTTCCTCTTTATATAGGCGATGATGATAATTTTCCAGCTATTGCGTTTATGCATTTATCTAAGTCTTATTTGTTACCATTACGCGTATGTACTCATACCATTGTCAGTGGCTTTAGTTTGCTGTGATCATTATTCGAATGTGACGTGTTGTTGCACTATGCGGATGGATGGCAGAGTGCGAGAAACGCTCGCCTCAGCAACCTTCACACGTGTACCAGGGCACACGTATAAATCCACAAACACCCCCTACATATCGAATACGCAATACACAACTTGAATTCGACAAAACATACACATAAACCCACAATTAAAGTCTCATACAAGCATAATAGAACACTAAAACTACATATTAACATATCACACCCCCAAGCAAAACCACATATTAATGATCTAAATTCTGCTATAAAAACTAATAGAATCAATTACACATTCTCAATGACTTAAATCAATTAAGCATGATTAACACGATACAATCGTTCAATAAATTACAAATGTTTTTGTTAGAAAGTGACTTAAACTTCAGGGGTTATTTGGTAAATTTGGTAATTTGTGACTTGCCCTACAAGTTTGTTTGGAATTTGGTAACTAATCTATGACGGTTGGTTTTGCTCTATAAATTGGGATCATTTGCATTAGAATTATTTGTACTTTTTGAATTAGGGTTTGGTACATTTGAATTAGAGTTTGTCTTTGAATTTGGTTTGTTTTGTAATTTGGTTTGGTTATTTAAATAAAGCTTCCGCTTCGTTTGTTTGATTTGTTTGTTTGTTTCGTTCGTTTGAATTATCAACAAGTGGTATCAGAGCTAGGTTGAATATGAAAAAGAAGAAAAACAAAAACAAAAAGAAAATAGTTAAGGGATTCGTTTGACTTATTTTTGTATTTGGTCTTTTAGATACTAAAAGTTTTAGTGAATAGATTTTTGGTTTTGGGCCATTAGACTTTTTGGACGGTTGGTATTTTGTTTGATGTTGTTAAGGTTCGTATAGAGCTCTTTTGAATTTAGAATAATTGTTTTTGGTGGAGAGATTTAGTGATTAGGATTTTGAACTTGATCGATCGGTTTGGGTTTTTAGTGACAGTTTGTTTGAAGACTAGCCCATGATTATGTTATTTGGGTATATGTATTTGAATTTGGACCGTAATTCTAATTAAATAAGTGGGTCATTAGAATTATTATCCGTATCATATTTGGGGCGTTTGAATTAGACTCCGTTTGTCAAGCTATTTGTTAACTTAAATTTGGTTGATACGTGGATAATAAGTTTGAAGTTGGACCGTAATAAGTTTGAATTTGATATTTGGGTCGTAATTATTATTATATAAGTGGACTATTAGAATTTGAATTTGATATTTAAAATTTGAAGATCGATTTGGTATTTGAAGACTTGGTTATAATTGGGTCATTTGAAATTTGTTCGATCATTGGGAATTTGTTAGTTTTGAAAATTTGGGATATTCGTTTGTCGGGCTTTTGAAGTTGGTTGCTCGAATTTGGTTGTCTTTGTTGAAGATCGTTTGAGCCGACTTGTTTGTTTGGTTGACCGATGTTGAATTTGTCGGTTAACGTTTGATTGTTCGTCTTGAAGATCATCGGCGTTTGTATTTGTTCGAATTTGTTTTGGATCGGTCTTGGGAATTGATCATTCGCTTTGAATTAGGCTAGTATCTCTAGCGTTTGGAATTTGGAATTTGGAAATTTGGAAATTTGAATTTGAAGACGAAAGATTCGTTTGGTTTGAAGTTTCGAGTGGAGTTGAAGTCACGGTGGAGATTGTTAGAAAGTGACTTAAACTTCAGGGGTTATTTGGTAAATTTGGTAATTTGTGTGACTTGCCCTACAAGTTTGTTTGGAATTTGGTAACTAATCTATGACGGTTGGTTTTGCTCTATAAATAGGGATCATTTGCATTAGAATTATTTGTACTTTTTGAATTAGGGTTTGGTACATTTGAATTAGAATTTGTCTTTGAATTTGGTTTGTTTTGTAATTTGGTTTGGTTATTTGAATAAAGCTTCCGCTTCGTTTGTTTGATTTGTTTGTTTATTTCGTTCGTTTGAATTATCAACAGTTTTCGACATGATTTGCTACATATGCATATAAATATAGAAATTATCAAGCCTCACTGCAATCATCAACACAATTTAACACAGTATAACCGATCCATAAAATGATATAATCAAACAAATGCATGAATGTATAACAATGTTATTTGCTACATGTGGACGTATAGTCTGGAATGCGCCAGGCCCGGCAGACAGGGGCCCACTCTACGCCTAAACCCTATTCAATTCCCTATAAATATAGGGCTGGGATTCCCTTCTTAGGGGCACAACACAACAGGTTACTCTAAACATAACTCTTGTATGCTATATCGCATCAATACTAACTTGACCGTCCGAGGTGGATCCCGGGGCTACGGCCTCGGGTCCACTCCTAATGGGTTCTCTTTGTTGACAGGTCTACTCAGGGCTTGAGAAGACGACGAACAGCCCAGGGAGAGTCGTTAAATCCAGCCCGCGACAGATTATGTATCAACACTACTGATGCACGGGAATTGCACCAGGCTTTACCTCTCGAGGGATCTCGAGAAGCTTACAACCCCCACCAGGCAGTGTATCTGATCGTTGTAGTATAGTATAGTTACAAGTACCGGGGGATTGATCATTCAACTTAGGAATAGTGTCGCTAGGATTAGAAAACCTAAGAACTAGGTCTAGAGGTGAGGGATGATTCTTTTTGTATTTTTATGTTTTTTTATAAAAGCAAGTAAAATCTCGGTTTTTAGAGGAGTGGGCGGAATTAGTTGCTAGTCAACTAACCCAATAACTAAGATGCAATAAAAATAAAATAACAAAAATGAAAATAAACTAATTTAAGGTAAAGGTGTGAGAAATATATGGGAGAATTGTGTTTACTTAGATTTCACTACTCCCTAGATATCTTTTACAGGTTAATTACTTGTTACAGTTGCGTAGATGACGGATTGTATTCCTTAATACCATTCATGGGGTGGCGTACTTACTTCCCCAATCATATAAGCTCCTACTTCACTTCTATGTCGAGCCTGCTAAGAAGCTCTTAACATGGGATCACTAGAATTCACTCATGCATTAAATACAATCATAAAAACCTAGTACACATCGGTTCATGTTTCTTAAGACGTTCAAGCAAGTTACACAATGGAGATCTGCCAGTTTTCTTAAGCCTAACATTGAAATCATTCATCCATTACAACTATAAACAAGCAATCAACCTATAATCAACATCTAGGTTTCATTACATCTAAGCAAACACATGAAAGATCTAGCCTAGCATGTTATAATCAAGACAAGCATAAGATATATTCAAACAACACATAGACATATTGAATGAATTGAAAGAAGACTTATCTTAATTGAACATGAAAGGTTTCAAGGGGTGAAAACCCTTGAAAATACTGTTACAAACGACCTAGGGTTTATTAGGTTCGACCCTAGTATTCTCCACACAAGTTCCTCTCCTAATGAATGAAAAATAGAAAAGTATATATAGATTTTGTAAGGTGACGGCGTCAAGAGTAAATGTCTGACGCCGTCATCTCGCCGCCAATAAAGTTCTCGGACTGCCTAGATCTGGGTTTGACGTCGTCATGTGTAATCCATCTTCAGGCCGTCACCAAAATAACTCTTGACACCCTTCTTCTGACGCCTTCAGGTTTTCTCTGGGTCGTCATGGATTTTGCTCCTGACGCCGTCACATTTTCCTTCTTGACGCCGTCAGGTACTGTTCCCAGCATGGAAAATTAAGTCTTTGTCGTTTTCCTCACTTTTATGCTCCAAAAACGTCCAAAATGCTTCCTTTTCCAGAATTCACTCCCAAAGTACCTAAAATCACAAAAGGAACGATTTAGGGCAATATTTGATCAAATAAATTCAATTCCGGGCTTAAATGACCCCCTAAAAACGGTTCAGTTTTCTCCTCATCATATACCCTTACACGTGAGATTTGCTTGTCCTCAATCAAATGCGCTTTTATGATAATCAAAATACAAGTTAGGGGTCATTTAACACTAATATAAAAGTAATTACAACAAATAATCGTTCCACTAAAGACCAAAGACAAGCACGGAGGTCATACACTAGCACCTCACAAATAGTGTTTAGATACTCACATCTCTCGGGTGTAATAAAGTAATATCACAATATGGAAATGGAAAACATCTCTCACTACCTGTCATAGCAAAATAGATTACCATAGGCTTGGGAAAGGATCAAACCTCCACCACATGGCGTAAGCACCTAGGATAAACTATCAAAGAGGTCTTTTAAAGGGTTGTAACATTAGGTGTAGGGATATGGAATACACGGTTTTGTTGGATATAGGCAATCTTTACTGGTGGCGAGTTAATCATCTTGGTTAATTACATGTACAATATGGCGTTACTAAGCCAAGACTAGAATCGACTTAAGATAATAAATGAAAAATAATAAAAACATAAAATAAACATAAAATGAAATGGGATGGTAGTCCGTATGCTTTTTTTTTTTTTTTTTTTTTTTTTTTTTTTTTGCATACACTCTTACCCTACCATCCAAAATAATACATCATACGGAATTAACATTCCCCTTACACTTGAATTTTTATATACTTTACAATAAATTAATCTAATGACTCGAATTAAGATAATCAAAACACTTGGAGTACTTTTAAGATTAACGTACATATGGGGGTAATAATATGATGTTCTTCCCCATTACTCCATAACATAAGTACTTTACCCATGAGTCCCAATCGTCCCAAAACAATATGTACAAGTATATGACTCGACTTAGCAACCATGTAATCAATTAGATAATTAACTAAGGGTTTAAACAAATAACAATAATGCACTAAAGATGAGTGCATACACGGAAGGCTAAGGCGATTTGGGTGTACATTTAAGTCGGGTGTAACAAATTCTTCCTTTAAGTAAGATGCTTAAAGTTAGAAATGAAAAGATAGGCTCGGAGGGGTGTACTAGGGGTTTCGTGTACTAAAAATGAGTACAACGCTAAGGTGTGGGAAAAATTAGTTGACTTAACTAGCCAAGTAATATGACTTAAATTGTCAAGTAATTATGATACGGGTTTAACACAAGGGTGATCCTATTGCCTCTTATCATGTAGTAAATCCTACTACACGAATGTAGTCTCACTAGCGGTCTCGGGATGCATCACTAACGCAAGTTCTAGAATCTAAATGCTACCGGTACACTCATAAGCACTAATAGTAAATGCTTTTCCTATCAAATCTAAAGGCGAACCTCACATATTTGGGTGGAAAATTTTTCTGAATGGTACGGTTTTATGCTAGTCATACAATCTCCTATCCATGAGACGCTTGCTATGGCTAAAGTTTCACTCCTAAATGTTGTAAAAAAATTTAAATTTGGCGCTAAAATTACACTAACAAGTATTTCTCATAGTTTTATTACACATCTACCATCAAACAAACAAACTCAAGTGAAAGTGTATCTGTAAGGTATCATCATTTTACCATCCCTTTACACTTAGGATGAACATTGTCCCCAATGTTCAAGTAAAGAATGTAAAAGTGAAATAAGTAAAAAGAATGAAATCAAATACTCCCCTGATTCGCTCGGTATGGATAATATGGTAACCAGGTTAGATCTTCCTCCAAGAAAATGAACAATCAAAACTTCCCTTCCAGAATATAAATCATCTTCTTGTCATACATAACCTGTAAAACCTGAGAAAACAGACAAGGCAACCTCGCGTAAAATCGGTGGCAATCTATATATGCTAACAAATCCTAGAAAACAAAATAAGATATAATGCTTGTGGAATGATGTTTGCATATTTCCTGGAGATTATAAAACTAAAGATTCAACAAAAACTTTTAAGACTCCGTTAGAAAAACAAAACTGGTAAAATTTCCATAATTTTACACGTGACGCCGTCAGGAATTTCTTCCTGACGCCGTCAGAAGTGACTTGCAGACATTCTTATGTTAAGTTTCCGGAAAATTTCTGGAAAAACTTCGTCCTACTTCCTGGAAAATCCTGCAAAATATCATTATGACTCGATACAAGCATTTGACCCTAACAAATACGAATATACATGTTCACTTAATATTGTGGAGAATCATGATCGAGTTTGTTGCTTAAAAACATATTTGGGGTTTCCCCTTACACTTATCTTTTGCGAAATACCTTTGGATGAAGTTAAGACTAAGCCAAACAACAAAATAAAGTATTTTCACCATTTTAGTTTTGAAACATGATCTACCAACAATAAAAATAAAACACGCATACGGAAACAAATAAAATCAAACAAACAAAAATCAAACAAGTAAAAACACACAAAACATGGGTTGCCTCCCAAGAAGCGCTTGTTTTTGTTCGAGTCACGAGCCTGACTCTACCCTTATTTAACGGAAATAGGGGAGGTTTTCCCTACACTTAGGATTAAGTGCGGGTGGAAGTAGCGATACACACCCTTAGGGTGAAAATATGCCACGTGAGGTAACAGTGGTGGATGAATTATATGCTCAAAGGGGTGTGCTATCATCATAACCTTACCAAATTCAATCAGGTTAAAGGGTGGATTAAGATTTTCTCCTAGAAAGGGATCATTTTCAATCAAGTTCAAGAGACTACTAGTTGGGGATCCATCTTGACCTAATAAACCTGGTTTAAACCCATAATGTTTCTTGTGATCAATCATAAATGGGTGATGTAAGCATGTTAGGTCATTTTCCACTCCTATATTGGCTTCCTCTCTACATGGCTTAGAGTCCACTACCTTTGTCCTAAGACTACCCGGACTATATGGTTTGATGGGTGGATCGGAACCTATTTCAATTCCTAAATTTTCATCCAAGGATGGAAGATTATTTAACGGTTTTGGTTGAGGTTCCGGTTCATCAAAACTAGGAACTTCCCTAGAACTAAGAGTAAGGTTATCATTATAAGTATTCAAAGCTATATCCTCTAGTTGTGTTTGGTTCAAAGGTTCTACCTCAATTGGGATTCCTAAAGTCTTTTCTACTTCATCCGAATAAGTCATGGGCGGTGTGTATGCCTCAAATGATGGTAGGACTTGTGGGGTACTTGGTGGGCTTAGATTTTCAACTCTATCCTCCATCTTATCAAGATTACCAATGTGTTCAGCTTGTATTGTGGTGAAATCAAACCACTTCGTGCACCTAGTTATCTCATCTATAGACTTATCCCCAAACAATCTTATTGCTTGTTCCCTTAAACTTGCTATTAATTGATCCGTAACAACGTTTGTTGGGTTGTCCATTTTTTTGGCAAGTATGGCACAATTCTCTATGGTTTCCCATGCTTCATTAACACTTAATCCCCAAAGGTCCCCATCTGCGGCATGGTCAATGTCCATTTTGGTATAGTGGTCGACACGATGGTAAAATATTTCAATTTGGGACCACAGATCGAAATTATGACGAGGGACTTTTCGGAGTAAATATTTAAAACAAGCCCATGCATCATAGATAGGTTCATCTTCATGTTGTTTAAACATCAAGATGTCATTAGGAGTGGGTGAATTTTGTGGTCGGTAGTATGGTGGATTCGCGTTCTCCATAATGGTGAACGGAATAGTCAATGAAAATTACGAACAAACACACAAAGAAAAAGATAGACTAAAGAAGACCTAAAAATAAAAATAAAATCTTACTAGAAAGGAATCTAGCAAGTAGACCTAATAAAAGGAAATTCTAACCTAGACAATAACTATTCCCCGGCAGCGGCGCCAAAAACTTGATGCGTGGGAATTGCACCAGGCTTTACCTCTCGAGGGATCTCGAGAAGCTTACAATCCCCACCAGGCAGTGTACCTGATCGTTGTAGTATAGTATAGTGACAAGTACCGGGGGATTGATCGTTCAACTTAGGAATAGTGTCGCTAGGATTAGAAAACCTAAGAACTAGGTCTAGAGGTGAGGGATGATTCTTTTTGTATTTTTATGTTTTTATAAAAGCAAGTAAAATCTCGGTTTTTAGAGGAGTGGGCGGAATTAGTTGCTAGTCAACTAACCCAATAACTAAGATGTAATAAAAATAAAATAACAAAAATGAAAATAAATTAATTTAAGGTAATGGTGTGAGAAATATATGGGAGAATTGTGTTTACTTAGATTTCACTACTCCCTAGATATCTTTTACAGGTTAATTACTTGTTACAGTTGCGTGGATGACGGATTGTATTCCTTAATACCATTCATGGGGTGGCGTACTTACTTCCCCAATCCTATAAGCTCCTACTTCACTCCTATGTCGAGCCGGCTAAGAAGCTCCTAACATGGGATCACTAGAATTCGGTTCATGTTTCTTAAGACGTTCAAGCAAGTTACACAATGGAGATCTGCCAGTTTTCTTAAGCCTAACATTGAAATCATTCATCCATTACAACTATAAACAAGCAATCAACCTATAATCAACATCTAGGTTTCATTACATCTAAGCAAACACATGAAAGATCTAGCCTAGCATGTTATAATCAAGACAAGCATAAGATATATTCAAACAACACATAGACATATTGAATGAATTGAAAGAAGACTTATGTTAATTGAACATGAAAGGTTTCAAGGGGTGAAAACCCTTGAAAATACTGTTACAAACGACCTAGGGTTTATTAGGTTCGACCCTAGTATTCTCCACACAAGTTCCTCTCCTAATGAATGTAAAATAGAAAAGTATATATAGATTTGGTGAGGTGACGGCGTCAAGAGTAAATGTCTGACGCCGTCATCTCGCCGCCAATAAAGTTCTCGGACTGCCTAGATCTGGGTTTGACGCCGTCATGTGTAATCCATCTTCAGGCCGTCACCAAAATAGCTCTTGACGCCCTTCTTCTGACGCCTTCAGGTTTTCTCTGGGTCGTCATGGATTTTGCTCCTGACGCCGTCACATTTTCCTTCTTGACGCCGTCAGGTACTGTTCCCAGCATGGAAAATTAAGTCTTATGCCGTTTTCTTCACTTTTATGCTCCAAAAACGTTCAAAATGCTTCCTTTTCCAGAATTCACTCCCAAAGTACCTAAAATCACAAAAGGAACGATTTAGGGCAATATTTGATCAAATAAATTCAATTCCGGGCTTAAATGACCCCCTAAAAATGGTTCATTTTTCGCCTCATCAACTACATATATGTATAAATATACATATCAACAAGTTTAGTAACAAGCCTCATCAACACAGTTAAATGGATCAATAACTAAACATATTCACAAATGATAACAACATCATTCTCTACACATACATATAAACATATGAATAAGCAAGTCTCGTAACAAGCATATGTCAATACAATATAACAGGCTGATAACAAAACAATACAATAGAACATATTTACAAATGTAGAATAACAATTAGCTATACATATACATCATGACTAACAGAGTGCAACTATTGATTATAAAACACTAAAAGTAAACTAATTCAGAAATGCATAATGGCGTCATTAGCTACACATACACATAAATATACATATTAACAAGTCCCATAACAGTCATCATCAAAACAGTAAAACCACTCGCTAACAAAACAAATGTGATGACGTCATTAGCTACACGCATAAATATACATTTTATCAGGTCAAGTAACATCCTTCATCAACACAGTATCGCTCGATGATAATACTAATGTATAATGATGTCATTAGCTACACATACGCATAAATATACATAACAGCAAGTGTTGTAACAATCATCGTCAACATAGCATAAGTGTATAACCACTTGATAAAAAACTAATGTGTGATGACATCATCTGATACACATACATATCTATACTACATTATAATGCATTTGGGACTATTTTATAATTAGAAAGGCTTAAAATTCAGACTTTTACTTGCTTATTATGGAAAGATTTCAAAATTAATTTGTTAGGAAGCAGGTTGGTTATGAAGTTTGTTAGGAAGCGGTTGGTTGTTCAAACTAAAATTATTTGGATTAACCATCTATAATATCTCTACTTATAAAGCATGAAGACAACTAAACGTGTAACCAAATAACGCAAAATATAATCACACTATACCCGCCGCCGCATTGCACGGGTACGGTTCTAGTGATTATTGTTGGACGAATAATGCCTTTTATGCCAAAGAGATCAAGTTGGATCGAAAAGAAGGGCCTGTATATTAGTTACTGGTTTGGGCCGCAGGCCAACAAACCCAATAGTTAGAATATAACGGTTATTTAGTATGTAACGATTAGTTTAGGGTTGCAATGGTTATTATGAATCGGTGTGTCTATTGAAGACACCGTTTCATCTTGTATATATAGTTAGGTTTCTGTAAACATCAAATGTAACCTTTTCAGTTATAAATATAGATCATAAAGGTTCACGCATATTATTTGTTTCTGTGTTTGTATTCTCAATAAACGATGTCTACATGATATTGTTTGGAACATCAATACGATCCTGGAAGATCAGACCTTTGCAGAGATTTTACATGGCATCAGAGCCGATGGTTAGATTGAAGAGAAAGATAGAAGAAGTTGGTTGCGTGGAAGACAAATAAAGAATGGACGCGGTCATACCCAAGTAATTTTGAAGAATAAAGGAAGCCTATGCGATGGCGTTCCGGGAAAAATATGTGAGGCAGTCAAGGAGTACATAGGGATGGTGTAGATAATATACTACGAGGGAGCACGAAGATCAAGGCAAGGAAAACCAGTTGTAGCAGGAAATGGCAGAGGTACTGCAGACATTGAAGGACCACAGGTTGATGCAATAATGGATGCTGAAGTAGGGGAAACACTGGATGGAACTCCAAGGAAAAGAAATAGGACTGCAAGAGACGTCAAAGTGGAAGGCATATTGGAACCAAGGCAAGGCTTGAAGGGATGATAGGCACAAATTAAAATTCGATGATGGAGAAAAATTGATTATAACTTTTGAAGATAACTATGAAGAACCCATAGGAGAAAATGCAACCAACAAGGAAATAGAGAATGCAAATGGCTGAGAGGTTACAAAGAAGATGAAGAAAGCAGATTTGAAGACTTTGGCATATCAATATTAGGGAGGAACTGTTGGACGAATAATGCCTTCTATGCCAAAGAGATCAAGTTGGGTCGAAAAGAAGGGCCTGTATATTAGTTACTGGTTTGGGCCGCTGGCCAACAAACCCAATAGTTAGAATAAACGGTTATTTAGTATGTAACGATTAGTTTAGGGTTGCAACGGTTATTATGAATCGGTATGTCTATTGAAGACATCGTTTCATCTTGTATATATAGTTAGGTTTCTGTAAACATCAAATGTAACCTTTTCAGTTATAAAGATGGATTATAAAGGTTCACCCATATTCTTTGTTTATGTGTTTTGTATTCTCAATAAACGATGTCTACATGATATTGTTTGGAACATCAATACGATCCTGGAAGATCAGACCTTTGCAGAGATTTTACGATTATTAATAGTAGCAAGTCTCGCCATCACCAACACAGTATTGCGTGATGATGTCACTAGCTACACATACGCTTAAAATACATATTAGCAGGTCTCAAAACGATCATCATCAAACACGCTTTAACCAATCAATTATAACACATCAATACAAATGCGTGATGACGTCATTAGCTACTCATACAGTATACAACCAGCTTATTAACAAACAATATATAATCAAATATATTTACAGCTGTGTGATGACGTCATTAGCTACACATACACATAAATATATAGTATTATATACTAACGAGTGATGACGTCATCCTCTACTTAGCTACACATACACATAAATATATAGTATTATATACTAACGAGTGATGACGTCATCCTCTACGCATACATTATAGATATCAGCAAGTTTAGTAGATGATCAACCACAGTTTAACCGATCAATAAGTAAATAAACAAATAAATAATAATGTCTGATGACGTCATCAGTTACATATGCGTGTGAATATATAAATTAATCGGATGTAATAAGGTGTTAGATATTAATGAACCTGAAGTAATGAAGTTGAAGAGTGGATTGAAGTGATAAATAATAAGTTGAATTATGGTTTAAATTATAAGCCCTAGGAAAAAGGGGAATTACTTATAATAATAAGCTGAATTTCAGATGGATGATTTTGTGACACTGATGACAAGTTTTTGGATTTTATTTATTTGGACTTTTAGTTACACACGTCACTTGTTACACAAAAGCAAGGGGCGTTTGTTTAAGCTTGTATATGTCGGGCTTATGAGCTTATTTGTTTTCAGCTTATGGTTCATAAGTTTTAATTTTTCGGTTTATTTTGACACTTGTGTAAGTTTATTACTCGTGTGATTTGATAAGCTTGTACAAGCCCAACAGTCACAAAATAAGCTATGATTAAGATCTAGAGTAAATTGCATTTTTGGTCCCCGTGGTTTGGCAAATTGCATGTTTGGTCCCTATCCTTTTGAAAGTGCAACGGTAGTCCCCATTTTAAATTTTGAATTGCAAATTTAGTCCCTAAGTTGATGTGAAATGATCAAATTATCCTTGTCTTCTTCCTTTTCTCTTGGGGTAATTTGGTCATTTCACATCGACTGGGACTGAATTTGCAATCTAAAGTTCAAAATGGGGACTGCCGCTGCACTTTCGAATGCATAGGGACCAAACATGCAATTTGGCCAAACCCAGGGACCAAAAATGCAATTTACTCTAAGATCTATGAAATATAAACCAAAATCAAAAAAGATTATAAGCTCACATATAAGATTAAACAAACACCCTCTAAATGTTTATACACATCACGTATTTAGAAAATGAAATTAGAAACTCGGTTTTATGTTAGAGCTCTGGGTAATTTTACGTGAAGGCACACTCACAACATGCACAATGCTTACCAGAACATCGTCATTTTGATGGCGTTGTCTATTGACAACAAGGATACTATACTTAAAACTTTTGTGTCATGTGTAAAAGAGGTTACGTGACAGATAAAACCAAGTATGGAATATTTTGACACTTGTGTAAGCTTATTTGGTTTCAGCTTATGGTTCATAAGTTTTAATTTTACGGTTTATTTTGACACTTGTGTAAGTTTATTACTTATATGATTTAATAAGCTTATGTAAGCCCAAACAGTCACAAAATAAGCTAGAAAATTAGGATTTATGAAATATAAGCCGAAATCAAATAAGCTTATAAGCTCACATATAATGTTAAACATACACCCCCTAAATGTTTAGACGTGTCACGTATTTAGAAAATGAAATTAAAAATGAAATTAGAAACTCGGTTTTATATTAGAGCTTTGGATAATTTTACGTTAGCACGAATTAAAAAATAACAATGTAAAGTGAAAACTAAACTCGTCAAAGCACACTCACAACACACACGTACATACCAAAAACATCGTCATTTTGACCTTTAGCATTTTATGTATAAAGAAAAGGTTGTTTTGTAATAAAAGTTTTCGGCTCCTCTAACATTAACATTCAAGTTCCATCACAGGGGGTATAACTTGCACCTATAACTTGGATGATACCTTGTGCTCTAAAATCTAAAGAGTGAAATTCCCCTTTTGATAGTTATAAACGGATTAAGTTTTTCCTGTTTAGGTTATTCGAAAATTTGGCGATTACGAGTTTTCCCCAACTTCTTCTAGGGAGAGCATTAAAATTGTTGCAACATAAATTTTACTTATTTCACAAAACTATCTTTATTTTAGAGGTTGGTTATACATACCCTAATTGGATATTGACACCCCTACCCCCACCCCCCACCATTTTTTTTGTTAAGAAATTATATTATTTTTATAATTATGATTTTATTATAAAACGATATAACTGAAAGTATGAAAACAGAAAATGTAAAGTTTGATAAGTCAAAAGTATTAACAGACAGAAACTACGGAACATAAAATGGTAAAAACATGTCTTTTCCTGTTCAAAAAGTGAACACAATGGTATATACTACCTTTCGATTTTTAAAGCTCACAAGCTTATTTTGAACTTCTTGGAAAGATATCGTGCTAGATTTCTTTGGGGTGGTTCTCAAGACACCAAAAATCGAGCTTGGGTTAAATGGACTAGCGTCCTTTCTTCCTTTGATAAAGGAGGCTTGAACATTGGTAGTTTAAAGTCTTTCAAAATGGCTCTCCTTCAAAAGTGGCGTTGGAGGATGTTTTCTTTCCCGAATGCTCTTTGGGTTAAAGTCATTAAGTCGTTGCATGGCAAAGAGGGTGGTTTGGATAATCAAGGTTGTAAGTTTAACGGCACGTGGGCTAGGATTGTTGGTACGCCCAACTTTTCATTGCCATTGTCATTCCTTACCCTCTAAAACCCCCAACCAAAAACCCCCTTAATGTTTATAGTCTAACCAACCACAACCGAAACTAAAGTGAATCAGGTAGCTCATAGAAAGAACAAGAATTTTTAAAAATAAATACGACCCAAGAATCAATTTGGCCCAAATTTAAACTCGAGAGCTATTTGAGGACCAACATTTTCCAACTGAATTTCCCTATCATTTTATAAACAGCAACCGAAGATTTGTAACTAGATTAGTTAAAACACACAGTAAAACACACAAGAAAACATACAAGAAAACACACAGTAAAACACACATAAAAACACCATGAAATAGTTCATCGGTCTCATTACTAAACACGCAAACTATGCTTCGATCACGCATCCGTTGAGTAGACGCATGATCGTGAGTACACCGGTTCAATTCGGTTGGATATTTGTCCCCGTTAACTCAACGCATCGCCCTATTCATGCACACTGGAACAATGCTCAATTTGTGCCCTTCACTCGTAATTTCGCATCACAATCAGGTCCTACGGGAAAGCCGAAAGCAAAGGAAGTTGTTGCTGCTGCTGTTAACAAAAAGAAAGAACTTGGTAGTAAAGCTGAGGAACTAAAGAATGGGGCTAGAGATGATTTTCCGAAGTTGGTTCAAGATGAAGAGTCTGCTGAAATGTTTGAGATTATAACTGATTTCTTTAGGGGTCTTGTGGCAGCAATATATGGTAAAATTAAGTTAATCAAACACAATAGTTAAATTTATCTTTTCTAGCTTCTTGGTTGAAATGGAGTAATGGGAAAGGCAATGATAATGGTAATACTTAAGGAATGCAATAGTGGTGTTTAATTGCATTGATTTTGCTTGGTTAGGTTTTTGCGTTAATGAAAAAAGATATTGGTTTTGTATGTTATTTCCACATTATCAAACCATAACAGTCAATGAGAACTGTCAAAATCTGACAGGCTTATGAAAACCGCAATCAAAATGTAACTTCATTATAATTCATTGTCATTAATAAATATAACAAGCCAAATAAATGTATGATAAAGTCTAGTAACAAGTCTATGATTATAAATGATCGATAGCGAAACAAAACAATCAAACAGATTCACAAATTTCTAATGACATCATCATCTTATATATGTCAGGCTTACGAGCTTATTTGTCGTCAGCTTATGGTTCATAAGTTCTAATTTTTTGGATTATTTTGACACTTGTGTAAGTTTATTACTCATATGACTAAATAAGTTTATAAGCCCAACAGTCACAAAATAAGCTAGAAAATTAAGATTTATTGAAAATTCTACATACTCGTCTATAGTTATTTGATGTATGTCGAGAAATATTCAACATCCAATTGTTTAAGTGTTGTTATTAGTTGTTTTCACTAAACTAAAGTAACAAATACGAACAACCCCATAGGTATTTGTTCGGTTCTTTATGGCACCAATTTCAAATAATAAGGTTTAGTTCTCTCGCGTTCTCATAATTTTTCCAATCTTACAAAAGATTTTTTATTTTTAAATGGAGTGTTGTTTCGTCGTTCGACATTCTATTAATTCAGACAGTCGAAAAACTAAAATATGCAAAGAAAAAAAATTCAAAAAAGCACCAAGTTAATTCGTTGTAGCCTTCAAGAGGCTTAAGCCACTTATCATTCCAAGTCAATGAAAAATCAATAACTATTTGTAAATATTTAAAGGATGCATAAAAGAAAGCTTTTGTAGTGCTAATACTTCAATTTTGATGTTTAATAACGCATCTAGTTATAGAATTACATTTGTTTTGTTTAAAACATTCTAGTGCGTTACACATATAATCTTTTACTAATCTTATAGAGTGTTGTGTAGATTGCATATGTAATGCTCTAAAGATAACATACGACAAACATTTATAAACAACGATTTCAGTTCTACTTTTTTCTCAAAAGGACTTAATAAAAGGGTAGACAGATGAACTTTCTCGTATTCATGTTATCATGAGAAAAAACGTATTGACTTAAATGTATGCGGCATAATGAAGTATCACATGGTTGTTTGCAACTTTTTTTCCAGGCCACCCATATATATGTGCTACGCATAGTTTGAGCTATGTTAAAATGACATTGATTGCCTCATCATTTAATCAATATAATTTTTGAGAAATAATTAAGTTATCAAACAAAAGATCCACTAGATTGCATTGTTATTTTCAATTCATTACTAATAACTCCATTATATTGATAGTCAAACTCACCAATAGATTTAAAATACCGCAATTAAGAAACATTATATTGATATACAAACATTATATTGATTGTCAAACTCACCAATAGATTCAAAATTCCGCAATTAACAAAAGAACAAAAAACTTATACAAACATTATAACTATTATTCTAGGATTTTTAAGGGGTGCTTGGGGCTGATTCCAAATAGTAGTTTTTAAGGGGAGATTCAGTCGTTTTAATGGGATGTTTGAATTTGCTTAAAAAGAGGTAGGTAACTAATGAGACAACATTTAGAAGCATTTCAGCGAAAGAAGTCGAGCCCACTTAGCTGCAGTAAGTTCTATATATAAAATTATGTATAGGAACACGTGAGGAAGGTAAGTCTTGCCTTTCTTTAGTATACATTCATATGCCTTATAGGCGGCATAATGGTCGGTTGGCCACGTTCGGAAAGTAGCCAATACACGTTTGGGCCAAAACTCAAAACAGGTAAATGCTGGTACGAGTCAGAACATATCTGATTGGGTTTACCTTAAAAATTATTTGATTGGGTTTACCCAAAAGTGTGAAAAACCTTTCTTCTATGCCTAAAAAATAATTTAAACATTAGTGCTCTAAATATGACTACAAATTTTATATGGTTGCATAATTAGTATATTTATTTGAATGCAAAGACTTTGTGAAGTGGTATGAACAAAAAAATACTCTTTAGATCACTTTTGACTCTTTTGACCCATATTACAGAATTTTAGTTAACGAATTTTCTTAAATTACTCATTGACCTGCTAGAGTTTTAAAATAAAACAAATTGATATGTTCATTAGTAAATGTGCCGAAGTTATGACCTTCCATTGGTTTATTCGTGATATATTATCGCAGGCTATTGAAAAAGAAATATGCGGTAACTTTAAGGACGCTCTTGACACTATTTTGCAATGCTCTGAGAATCTCGGGAAGTACTTTGCCATGGTAATATTTGTATATCTACATATTAAAGCTTTAGAACCCACACGTGGCATTGAAACTTTTGTTATATGCCATTAGTGCACAATGGGATTTATTGGGATTTCTAAATAAGAAATTTAGAATACACTGCTTTTTTACTGTCATCCAAACAAATAGGTCACTGAATCCCGAACAACTCATTGGAAGTATGCAAATTTAGGATTTGTTGGCTTAGCAGCAGAGCCAAAAAATTGCAAGTGTAAAAATTGAAAATTTTCATGTGGTTGACAATTATTTAAAAAATAGAATATTGAAAATATATATTATAGAAAAAAATTAGAGGGCTTCATTGATCTAACTAAGGAGATATGTTGATACATCATTTGAAACTACATATAATGCAAAATGCAACAAAAGGCTTGGGAACTGATGATAAGACACTTATAAGAGTGATTGTGATGAGGGAGGAGATGGATATGCATTATATAAAAGTCGAGTATCAGAAGGAGTACTGAAAAACATTGAATGGTGTTGTTCAGTCACTCGGAAACATCCAAAAATTACAAAACCTTTCTACTCTTACTCTTGGGCCTAACCAGTAATCACAATTAATCCATGTTTCACGTACATTTATTAATTTATTCACACAGTTCATGTTTGTACATCAAAATGAATTGAAGCCTCAACCAGAGAGATCAATCTGCGCCTTTGATGTTTGGCCCCGGCGGAAAGTTTTCCAAAATCGAACTGAATGGAATTGTTAATTTCCAAAACTGCTTTCCGAAAAGAAAGAAGTGGTCACGTACCCTTTGCACAATGTTCTCTTCTGACTTTTAGACCTCCACTCCGCCTGCCACCATTCAATAGGCTTGAATTCATAGCTTCTTCTTGCTTGAGTTGAGCATGACTCAAATAGGAGGAGGCTTAGCTTTAACTCTAATTGTAAATAACTTAATCATCAATTTAAAGGTTATCTTTTATTTTTAGGCAAATCATATTATGTGATGTGAGGCCATGTGTGACAACTAGTAAATTCGGAACTATGTGTGAAACACCAAGATAAAAAATCTAAGCTAGAAATATTAACTTGGAAATACTCTGTTAAACTCATGAGGAAATTTATTCGGTTTAGAAGGATTGTTACATGCATTTATTATGATTACGTGAAACTCTGATAGCTCGTATACCTTAAATTAGGCACTACGCGACTCCGGCACTAGAAAACCTAATAAAACGAGAAATAAAGAAGTAACAACCACGTTTATTTGAATAGACATGTTTATGATCAAAGTTTATGGGAAAACGGTTTTAAAACAAATGACGAGGTTTTAAAACAAAACTGGTGCACATACACAACACGTCGAACCCATCTAATTCGACTAGATCTAACGGCGAAAAGATATCCAAGATCAAAATCCAACACTAGATAGAAAACATCTAATGGCGCTGTATCGTTTAGAGTTTTGATGAAAGTTCCAACACTCGATCAAAAAACACGGTAATAAAAGTGAATGCGCGACACTGACTTAGAACCGCGACACTTGTTAGTGTGGTTTGGGTGCATTCTCGATGATTTAGATGAGAATTTTGGCAAACATATATAAAGAGTAGATTGAATAAAATAAATAGAAAGGTTCACTTTACTAATCTTATAACGGATTTGTACATGTGATGAAAAAAAGGAGTTGTAAATAGATTATGGTGGTTTAGTAGGAGGAGACTGATGAGAGAGATGAAAAAGGGGGAAGAGCGAATAAAAACAGACGCAAGTTATAAAAGAAGATTATTTAGAGTTATGGAGATAAATAAAATGACTGTAATACCTTTAAACATATAAAAATTAGTTTACATTTATTATTTAAAGAAAAGGACACTTGCTTCGTTTTTATTGGTGCCTATTGTTCATTATTTTAAAAGTGTTCACCACTTGAACATATATATATATATATATATATATATATATATATATATATATATATATATATATATATATATATATATATATATATATATATATAGCCTTATAATAAAAAGTGTAGGAAGGATTGTGAAGGCGACATGTGTCACCCCTATGCCACATCATATGACACATGCCACCCTACCCCCCTCCCCCCACCGCAAAAAAAAAAAAAAAATTTCCCGCCAAAAAAAATTTTTTTTTGGGCAAATTTTTTTTTTTCCCGCCAAAATTTTTTAGTGCATCACAGTTATAAAGTTACTGCATCACAATTATAAAAGTTACTGCATCACAGTTTTAAATTTTAGTGCATTAAGATTATAAGTTACTGCAACATATTTGATGCACTAAACTATTAACTATGATGCAGTAACTTATAATAAAGATGCACCAAAACTTAAAAAAGAATCGTATTTTAATTGTGATGCAGTTACATACATATATGATGCAGAAAACTTATGATAATTCAGTTTCTTTATAACCATGATGCAGTAACTTTACAACCAAGATGCAGTAACATTAAAACCATGAATGCAGTAACCGTGATGCAGTAAAATCATAATTGTGATGCAGTAAACGTGATGCAGTAACTTTATAATCGTGATGCAGTAAATTTATAACAGTGATGCAGTAAAAATTTTTGGCGGGAAATTTTTTTTTTTGCCCCCAAAAAAATTTTTTTTTGGCGGGAAATTTTTTTTCCGGCCGGGGTGGGGGTGGGGGTGGGGTGACACGTATCATATGATGTGGCATGGGGGTGACACATGTCACTCCCACAATCCTTCCTACACTTTTTATTATAAGGCCCTTTTTAGAATAACCCCACCACATGCCAAATCATATGACACATCATATGACACGTGTCACCCCCCCCCCCCCCCCCCCCCCGCCAAAATTTTATTTTTCCTGCCAAAAAAATTTTTTTCCCGCCACAATTTTTTACTGCATCACTTTTATAAATTTACTGCATCACGGTTATAAAGTTACTGCATCCCGTTTACTGCATCACAATTATGATTTTACTGCATCCAGTTACTGCATTCATGGTTATAAAGTTACTGCATCATAGTTATAAGAAACTGCATCATCCTGGGTTTTCTGCATCATATTTATGTAACTGCATCACAGTTACTCCATTCATGGTTATAAAGTTACTGCATCATAGTTATAAGAAACTGCATCATCCTAAGTTTTCTGCATCATATGTATGTAACTGCATCACGGTTACTGCATTCATGGTTATAAGTTACTACATCATAGTTATAAGAAACGGCATCATCATAAGTTTTCTGCATCATATATGTATGTAACTGCATCACAATTAAAATACGATTCTTTTTTAAGTTTTGGTGTATCTTTATTATAAGTTACTGCATCATAGTTAATAGTTCAGTGCATCAACTATGCTGCAGTAACTTGTAACTGTGATTCAGTAATTATATAACTGTGATGAAGTAAAATTTATAACTGTGATTATGTAATTATATAACTGTGATGAAGTAAAAAATTTGGCGGGAAAAAAATTTTTTGGCCCAAAAAAAAAATTTTTTTTGGCGGGAAAAATTTTTTCGGGGGGGGGGGGGGAGGGGTGGGGTGGGGTGACACGTGTCATATGATGTGGCGTGGGGGTGACACACGTCGCCCTCACAATCCTTCCTACACTTTTTATTATAAGGGACTTTTTATTTTAACCCAGACATATATATATATATATATATATATATATATATATATATATATATATATATATATATATATATATATATATATATATATATATATAGATGATAAGGCAAAAAGTGTACCGCTTTTAAGGGGTCATTTAAGCCCGAATTCGAGATTATTTGATCAATTATTGCCCTAAATCGTTCCTTTTGTCATTTTAGGTACTTTTGAGGAGAAATCTGGAAAAAGAAGCATTTTGGATGTTTTTGGAGCATAAAAGTGAAGAAAACGGCTAAGCCTCAAATTTCCTTGCTAGAACAGTACCTGACGACGTCAAGGGTTTGTTAGTGACGGCGTCAAGAGTGGCAAAAGAGGTGGAAGTGGAAAATACACGTGACGATCCAGAAAGTCTTTAGGCATACTGGCTTGACGGCATCACCAAGGCCGTTAGGGTCCAAATACTAGTGACGACCCAGAGTATTTTTCTACATGACGGCGTCAGAAATGGATCTAGGCAATAAGAATTTCGTCATGGCGGCGAGTTGACGGCGTCAGAGGTTAATATATGACGCCGCCAGGATGCATAGTCTATATATATTTTTCCAATTTTTCATTATATTGTGTGGAACTTTGTTTGGGATATTAGGGCATAAACCATATACGAATTTTACAGCTTTTTCAAGGGTTTCAACCCCTTGATTCTTCCATGTTCAATTGAAGATAAGTACTTATTCAAATCATTCAATATGTCTATGTGTTGTGTGATTATATCTTACGCTTGTCTTCTCTTTAACATGCTAGGCTAGGTTTTTATTGTGTTTGCTTAGATGTAGTGAAAACTAGATGTTGATTATGGGTTGATTGTTTGTTTATAATTGTTACGGATGATTGTATTCGATGTTAGGCTTAAGAAAATTGGCAGACTTCCATTGGTAACTTGCTTGAACGTCTTAAAAAACATGATCGGAGGTGTACTACGATTTTTGGTTGTATTTAATGCGTAAGAGAATTCTAATGATCCCATGTTAGGAGCTTCTAACGGCTCGACATAGGAGTGAAGTAGGATCTTATAGAGTTAGTGAATATTGTACACGGCCCTACGACTAGTATTAAGGAATATAACCCGTTATCCATGCAATTGTAACAAGCTAATCAACCTGTAAAAGATATCTAGGGAGTAGGGAGTAATGAAATCTAAGTAAACACAACTTTCTCATTATTGTTTCCACCACATTAGTATAATAGTTTAATTTTCATTTCTTTTATTTTATTTTGATTGCATCTTTAGTTAATTGGGTTAGTTGACTAGCAACTAATTCCGCCAACTCCTTCAAAACCCGAGATTTTAGTTGTTTTTCCATAAAATATAAAAATACAAGAAGAATCATCCCTCACCTCTAGACCTAGTTTAGTAGGCTTTCTAATCCTAGCGACACTATTCCTGAGTTGAACGATCAATCCCCCGGTACTTGTCACTATACTATACTACAACGATCAGGTACACTGCCTGGTGGGGGTTGTAAGCTTCTCAAGATCCCTTGAGAGGTAAAACCTGTTGCGAGGGCGCAATTCCCACACAATATATATATATATATATATATATATATATATATATATATATATATATATATATATATATATATATATATATATATATATATATATATATATATATATAGTGTAACTTTCTTACGAGAACCACTCTTATCTACAAGAACTGCGAGAACAACCTTTAAACCATTAGATTATTTGATCAATGGATATGACTGATTGTGCTATAAATGTAAATAATGAAAACATTAGACCATTAATTAAAAAACTGCAAGGGCAATTTAGGTATTTGTAATATCCCTAAAAAAGTGCCACCTCTCTCTCTAAATCTAATTTACAACCAATCATTCATCATTAAAAAAAAAGAAAAAAAAACCGATCATTCATCTTTCTCTCTTAAAAACCTAGCCGCCTGGATCTGGTTCCTCATCTGCTAGTGATCTATATTTTTCATCCAAGGCGCACGGATTTTTCATATGTTGGTGTCTCCATCGTTGGTGACTATAACCTAGCAGATCACACCCCACCCTAGATCCGTTGTTCATTACCAGGTAATATCGTTCATTACCAGGTTTAATACCGATGTACCATGCTCCTTCTCCATTGAAGGTTTGATTTGTTTACTATGCCTTTTATTTTAACTTCTTTTTATAAAGATTTGATTTTGGTTTTTTCCCTCTAAATCATCTTTTATAAAGATTTGATTTTGAATTTGTTTAGTATGCCTTCTAATTCAGTGTATATATGTGGATCTATGAAAAAAAAATTGGAAAAATCCTTTGTCGATTGAATCTGGATCTTTTGAGTGTTTGATGGTGATGATAGTATATTAATATATGTAATTTTGATATAATTGTGTATAGCAAATTTAAAAGGTAGGGTCTTAATATATTCTTTATATTGAGAATGTGCTTTTGATTAGTTGGTATATTATATCAATCAATGTACAGGTCTTAATATTGTTTCCACATATATGAATCATTATTATTTTGTATGTTTCGCGGTAACTCATTGATATGCTAGTTTTGTCCATGTGGTCCATGTCTGATTTGGTGTTGTCGTTCCTATGTTTGTTTCCTCGGTATATGTCCTTAGTGGATGTAGTGGTAAAGAAAAAATATAGATGAAAAAATGGTTTTGGATACGTGAAGAAATAGTATGGTTGGATCTGTAAAGAAATGCTTGTTTACTTATAAAACATGTATGTTTTGTGTTTGGATTATACATGTTCAAAATAAATGGATACATACATGTTCAAAACATACATGTTCAAAACATGTATGTTTTAAAAAACGATTGGTTATAAACGGAATGCTTAAAACATGTATGTTTTTTATTTTATTTTTTTT
Organism: Artemisia argyi; assembly: GCA_030686995.1. NCBI lineage: Eukaryota > Viridiplantae > Streptophyta > Magnoliopsida > Asterales > Asteraceae > Artemisia > Artemisia argyi. The sequence goes on along the minus strand of CM060693.1, from coordinate 39,191,389 downwards.
AGTAAGTGTAATTAATGTTTTTTTCAAAGACTTCGTGTTTGCCAAACAAGTATGTTTTATAAAACATACATGTACTCATGAACATGTATAATTTTTAATAATATTATTGTTGCTAATTTTTGTACTTTTCTTTGTATCAGGTGTAATTACAAGAATGTTTACGGCTACAAGTGTGCATATATGTCCGCCTTTTGAAAAATTGTTGACAGCTACTCGTGCGCATATGTCCATTTGTGTTGAATATTATTAGTTGTCACATGTATAGATCGATTAGATTCATGTTTTTATGCTTTTAGAAATTTGTATTTTAATTGTATTTCAATTAATATCGAAGTTTGTATATAACATTTATGTTATTGGTTTATTATAAATTTCATTATATTAAAAAACATATATGCACCTTGGAAGGGGAAAAAAAAATCATGTTTGCACTTTGACTAGTTAAAAACATTTATGCACCTTGATTATTTGGGGGAGAAAAAAAAACATGCATGCATCTTGAGATTTCAAAAAAATAATGATTAGTTATAAAAAAACGTGTATGCACCATAACTTTTTGAAAACATGTTGGCATTAAAAAAAAAAAAAAACGAATTTTAAATTTATAGAAAAGCGGTTATTCTTAAAAAACAAAAATAATATAAAATGCCTTTTACTATTATACCCTTTTGAAATAAATAAGAAAAACAAAATGCTATAGAGCATTAAATGATGTACATTGTGTATTATTAGTTGTAAAAATATGGTTCTCGCAGTTCTTGCAGATAAGGTGGTTTTCGCAAGAAAGAGACCGTATATATATATATATATATATATATATATATATATATATATATATATATATATATATATATATATATATAAACAAAGCCCCAAAATACTATTCAGCCTTTGAAAAATGACACGTCAGCCTCTGTTCGGCTTTAAAAAAATGACACATCAACCTTTGTTCGGCTTCAAAAAAAATGACACATCATTCTAAATAGTTGGACTATTTTTCTTTTCAATATATGACTCCCCTACTCTCAGTTATTTTATTTTATTTTATTTTTTTCCTCAAAAAATGATCAGCATCCATCTTTTGCTGCCGAACGGAAAACGCCATGCACGAAAGTAATTGTCTCTCCGACATCTTATCCTCTGACTCTTAACTCTTTACTCATCCTTTTCATTGGTACTCTAACGACTTTCTCTTTTTCTCCGGAGAGGTCTCACAATTTGAAATCATGTAAGTTACACTCAGGTATTGGTCTTTTTTTATTTTTATTTTTATTCTAAGCCTTTTTTGGCATATGATTTATTTTCTGAAAACTTTTTATTTTTGTTTCAGTTTGATTGAAATGTGATCGCTATAGTCATATGCACTTGATACAATAGAATATACGAGATGACAAAGCAAAGGTGATATTTCTCCATTGCAACCTTTCTAATCATAAAATAATATTTAAAGATTTTTGGTTTTTATTATCCCTAATTTTTGTTATTGATTTTTTTACTTGTGGTTGCATATGCAGGAAGCATAGCCATTTTAGGAGTGATGTTTTTATATGTATAAATAAGAAGAAAAGAAATGGGTAGGCAAAGGCAAGCACACATCAACCAAAAACTTAGCACTCACACAAACAAAGCACCGGCGCTAACTACCCTACTCCATCCGGTGACCGCTAAGCCATTTCGACCACCACTGCCCTCACCTTCTTTGCAAAGTGTGTTTGCATGTTTTTTGGTATTTGATATAGGGCAAGTATTGATAAAAGGTGAGTTTAAAGTCGGAATTTTTCATATGATGATGTTTTGGGTGTGTTTTATGGTGAATATATGGAGATAATTGATAAAGACTTGGATGATGGTTTGTTAATTTTCGTATACTTTTGAGGGAACTTTTTTACATATCTATTCTTAACATATTATATTGTGGTGAAGATCTATAGATTAGAAGACGGATAAAGACTTAAAGAATATGATTTTGTGATTTTTCGAGATTTTTAAGGTAAGTGTTTTCCCAAAATCGTTTGTTGCGTGTTTTTAGTATAGCTTTTTAGTTCTATGGTTTTTCGTTCATTTGTGCATTTGTGTTTTTTTTTTTATCATTGCTTGTTTATGGTTGTTGGTTATATACGTATTAGTTTAGGGTGTTTTGTGTGTTAGGTAGTTAAGACTTAAGAGTGTTCAATACGTAGTTTATGTTGTGTTTGTAGTGTTGAAGATACTGGAATTTTTAGACTGAATGAAGATTCCAAGACAGAGATGATAATTTCAAGTTGAGCTTATAAAGATAAGAAAATTACATGCTAATATTGGTTGAAGATTTAGATAAAATTTGGTTTGTAACAAAATTTCTACATTATTTTTTTTCACATATTTTACTTTGTGTAGTGAGATAACTCAAAGTTTTCGCTGTTCATCAAAAGAATAATTTAAGTTTTTATCTTATTAAAATCAAAATTTATGGCAAAAAAAGGGGTTGCGTGGACTTTAGGGAGGTGAAGTGACCAAGTGAGACTCTGAGAGGCTAAATTTGTCAGCTAAAAAGAGATGAGTTGTCACAACTCACCATTTTAGGTCATTTCAGGTCAATTCCCGAACTTTGGAAAAACACTATTCATCAGTTTACTATTCATCATTTTTGGTGTCAGTTTGACATTCCGAGAAGCATTCAGGAATTTTACTATTCACTAAACACTATTCATAGCCGGAAAAGTTTTCACTATTCATTTGCATTACACATTTCATCGTAAATTTAGTTTACGGGTATTCAAATTCGCGTAACCGGATTGGTTTAGGTGCGAATTCATTTCATTAGTGTTAAGGACACTGCATACGGACTAGAGATAGTCTGCATATCATCATAACAGCATTTCCATGTTATACCACTCTTAGGATTTTCAAATTTATATATTTGATACATTTAACGTTTTTCTTATAATTATTTATAATAAACGTTAACACCCGGTTTATACACGACGAATATATCTAAATATTCCCACGATGGTCCCGACATATTTTTATATCCATTTTATCATCATGAAAGCTTTAACATTCATTTACCCAGTATTTTGGAAATTTATTTTATTTATAACGTAAGCTTATGAATATTACGACGGTTTTCGTGAAACTAAACAATAATCACCCGATCACTCAGTAATTGTACCCAACATATTTTTATAATTTTTTATGACTTTATTAAGTCCCGGTCAACTTCGATAATATTTATTTCTAGCAAACCCGGTACCCGATTATAACTAATACTTACACTAAACTACAATTATTATTACACTACATTTCCTAAGTGATCAAAACCGACTTTGCTACTCTTTTTAACATTGAAAACCGGCCACATGCCCTCCCCTAGACACCATGTGCTTCCATTTAACCTCATGCATTAATGTATACTTATAATACAATAAACCTCAAAACATAAACTTAACTAGTTTTCCAAAAATCATAACATCACTTTTCATAAGATCAAAAAGTTTTCATCTCCTTCCTCCCTACACCAAAACCCACGACCCAATATCAATATACATGATCAAGTGATCATTTTTCAAAGTACAAAGCATCAAAGTTGTTCATTTCATCATCCTAATCAAGAATCATAACACAAAAACACAAGTAATCCAAGGTTTCTCATCATCTAATCACTTATTATTTCAAAGTAAGTATTCAAAATTATTTTCATGTTTTCATCTAATTAACATATGTATCTCGTGGTATTCATGCTTAATTTCATGCACAAACTAGTTATACCACTTTATTTTTGTATACTTTTTGAACATACAAACCCTAGATTGTGATTTAGGTGTTCCTTTGTTAAATTAACTTGTTTACTTGTCATTAGGAACCCATGGCACCCTAAGAAGGTGTATGGTAGGATTAGTATAGCTTTGTGGTGTTTGCAAGAGTTTTGGTTGAAGTTAAAACTAGTTTTGAACCTTGGAAATGGATTTGTAACAAGTTTATAAACATGCTGTCCCATTTTGTTAAATTCTGGAAAATCAGTACATACAAAGGAAACTTTGGCAAAATTTTTAGAAAATACTTTCAAAAACGAATCCGTAGGCGAAAGAACGGATTAAAAAGAGTTTATAACGAAGAAGTTATGATTTTTGCAAGTTTATTGACGAAAACTATTTTCCGGAAAAATACCTGCTGATGGACGTTTTTCGTCGGACAAAAAGAGGCTTTAAACGTAACCCGGAGGAGCCGAGCTTTTCAAAATATATTACTACATACTAAGACGTAACCGTGGATATAAAGAACAAGTAAAACGGGCTTATAACGACAAAGATATTCACGTTTCAATATCGGCAAAAATCCTCTATAATTGGCAGCTTTTAGAAATAATAATAACACTACGTACTAAACTCTAGATTTCTAGAAATAATACCAAGTACCCAATTTTATAACTAATGAAGTATTAGTTATTACAAGTATATTTTTATCACTACAAGGCGTTATTTCAAGGATTTCAACCCGAGGATTTCAACACAAACATTGGTACATACGATATATATATAAGTATATATATTGCAACTAGTTTTATTTTTATAATAGCCATATTTTTCCTAAGTCTTGGAATATATATTTTTGATAACAACAAGTGTTTTTTTTTTTTCAAAGAGTAGAGTGGTATAGGAAACATGTGCATGGACATTCATAACATCATTTCATGATCTAAAGTAGATCGTTCATCATTCATATTAGGTTGCGGCTAGTGTGCGCGCCTTGTTTTTCAGCTCATTACATGTTCATGGTACCATCATATCAGGTGAGTCATAGCCCCTACTATTTTAAATTGTTTGATAAACTCTTTGGGGGAGATACATGCTTAAATACTTGATTTATACTTTCACGAGTTCTCTTAACGATATACATATTTCTGTGATTTTTCATAGCCCCGTTTTCAAGTACTTATTCTGATTTCAAATCTCACGGGGGAGAATACATTGCAACAACTATTTTTGTACAATGCCAAAGTATTACAAATTCCATACATTGCTTAAGTTTTCATATTACTACCAAGTTAAGTCCCCTTTATTATCATGGACCGTTAATTTTAGTGCTAAGCGAGAGTGAGTGAATAGATCTATTGAGGGTGACGCCTCCATTCGCGTTGGGTTGCTCCAACAGGACGAATGCATTTCATGTCTTATCAAATTGAGTGCCTAGTAAACACTCTGTTGGGGCATTACAAAGTCTAGCTTCGGGGTCATGAGCTTAAGAGACAATGTAGCATTTTTGACATTTATGTCGGTTCACTTTATGCTTGTGGCTATTGTACATACGAAAATTACTTATGGAATTACGATACTTTTCCACCACTATTACTACGGAATTACGATGCCTTTGCATCAATCTTATGACTGATTTATTACAAACATATTACATTTGGCAGTGGGTTGTAAACACACAGGTTACAAGTCTCTTATGGCGGGACTTGGAACTGAGTGGATTTACGATGCCTTTGCTGGGAAATCTTCATTTCAATGCATTACATTCTTTTTCACAAGACTCTATGAACTCACCAACCTCGTGTTGACACTTTAGCATGCATTTTCAGGTTATAACCAATGGCACGCTACAGGAGGTTTTGGCAGGGCATGGCATGGTCATAGAAGACTCTGATTATTCATTTGGGGACCGTTTTAAACTATTTTAAGGGCCTACTTCCGCATTTCTTTTAACAATGTAAATTCAACATCTTGATTTAACTATTTTATTCAAAATGATTCAAGTGCAAACCATTTTTGAACTTGTGTCGAGATACCAATTGAGTTACACCCCAGCTACATGTATGCTTCCGCTGGACCCGATTTTGGGGGTGTGACAGATTGGTACCAGAGCTTTGGCTATAGCGAACTAAGTGTTTTTAAAACCTAGACTATAGCTACTTTTACGAAAACTTAACCCTATGACCGTCACGTGCCTGCCTGCCAAGCTGAAGCCTCATTTGTGGTTAGTTGCTGACATAGGTGATGAGATTTATGTCTCATTATCTGATATATTATATTCATTTATTATAGTTGATTACTATAATTGTCTTTCATGTAAGCATGTTCACGTATCATATATGTCACCGCATTATGTTTTTCCTTGCATAGTTTCATCATTTGACCTCGAGTTTGGTCGCCTGCCTTAGTCTTTCTGAACGTATTGGTATTTGTGAAGGACATAGTATTAGTATAACTGAACTGAGTTTTTCAAAATTCATGGAACCTCGGTGGAATATAGACTAGTCATCTATATTCAACCCGGGATAGTGGGACATAGGTTGACTACCTATATTCGACTCAGAAATGAATTTTGCAACACTGAGAATGGTTATAATAAAATTTTGTCTGGATTGAATCCTTTACTCATTTTCCAAATGTTTCATGCATGTGTCAGTATACCCTCATTATCAGAACATTCATACTTTTCATCACCTCATGAACCGCCACCTGGAAGCACGTCAACTGGCCATTTCATCTCATGAACATTCACATTTATGCATAATACATTTACATCACAGTAGTCACTTTCATCACAATATCAATTTTGTCGCAGTTGTCACAGTCTCTTCCCTCCTCACCATCACTATCATTTCCTTTCCCCATCCCCATATATATATATAGAATTAGCTGACACTTTATGGATTCCTATGCCACTCATCGCACACTACTCCCTATATTGATAAGTGGATATTATCAATGACCTCCCTAGGAAAGACTTTCCATACCATCTATAAGGAGAATCTCTCGGTACATTAAGACCATTTCAAAACTCAACAGAATTCTCAGGATATCACCAAACTATTCGAAACACTATCATTGGCCTGATCGCCAAAATTCCATCATCTAGAAAGTATTGGCTTGACTGAATTACAAGATTCGTTTAGATACGAGTGCTCACAAAACAACACCATAGAGATAAATCCAATCTCCTAACCAAGACTGTAGAACATTCAATTGAACATGGACTCACCAATAGACTTTATTCAAACATATTAGACATTTATACATTTGTGCAGACATACCTACCTGGCTATTTTATCCTCTTCATACTTTTACTTTTACATGGATTTTTCTCCAAACTACAGTTATGCAAAACATATATCTTGTAAGAAATACTTTTCTGAGGCACTTATTTTGATAAGCAAATTCCTTTTGGTTAATCCTTTACAAAACTATTGAATTGTTAGGAAATTTTAAACATCGATCTTTGGTAAACCATATTATCCACCTTATATTGAAAACTGTCCTATCTTGCATAACTATTAAATTTTGAAACATCAAGAAAAATGTTACTTGGGAAGCCGTTTGCTTAAACTTGTAGATTCATTTATTCGGGGAAGGTTTATGAACAAAACACAATCTCAAAACAAACTTTGAAAAATCAATCACTATATTACATTACTTATACATTTAGGATTTGGTGATTTAATGACATAGAGCTTGGGGAAAATCGTAGTAATGGAGACTAAACACCGTAGATGGAGAGAGACTCAATTCATGACATCCTGCGGAGGATCACAACCTTATCCTAATCTATTATTTTCAACAACACCCTTTTGACGGACTTAACCTTGTAAGTTTTTCCACAAGATTCATGATATCCATTTCAATTATTCCTAATAGAGGAATTTGATTCACCTCAAACTCCTAGCGATTTCATTAAAATTCTTTTGGAATTACACCACCTATCATCTGCAGACCAATGGTCAGAAATTAGAGAACGATTCAAACATAGGAAGATATGCTCAGAGCATGAGTGATTGACTCAAGAAATGGTTGGACTAACCAATTACCATAAATCAAATTCAGTTGCAACTATAGTTATCGCGCGAGCATAGAGACTACACCATTTGAGGCACTCTATGGTTGAGGTGCCAATATCTATTGACGGATCGAAATTAGGAAAAGCCCAACTCACTAGTCTAGTAGGCATTCATGAGATAACCAGAAATTTCCTACAAGTCAAGAATCAGTTACAAGTTCGATAAATTGTAAACCCTTATAATTTCAAGTGGGTGGCAGAGTTATGTTGAAAGTTCTGCCTAGGAAAGGCATGATATCATTCAGAAAACTTGGAAAGTTAAACCCGAGATACACTGGACCATGTAATATTTCAGACAGAGTAGGCCTAGTGGCCGTCAGACTTGAGCCTTGTTAGAGAACAACAGGATTTCACAACCATGTATTATCATCTTTTCAGATTAGTCACTCATAATCCCATTTGGAAAGGAATCCAACCCAAAGTCAAACATAAACCTTGCAGGAGAACAAGTAGAAATCATGGATAGTTAGGTCGAACAGTTGAAGTAGAGTCGAATTCCTATCGTGAGAGTCCGCTGGAATTCTCAAATATCATCACATTTCACCAATATGTTTTCAGAAACCAACATAAACTGAACTTCGGGACGAAGTTCCTTTTAGAGGGGAAGAATGTCACAACTCACCATTTCAGGTCATTTCAGGTCATTTCCCGAACTTTGGAAAAACACTATTCATCAAAACACTATTCATCAGTTTACTATTCATTATTTTTGGTGTCAGTTTGACATTCCGAGAAGCATTCAGGAATTTTACTATTCACTAAACACTATTCATAGCCGGAAAAGTTTTCACTATTCATTTGCATTACACTTTTCATCGTAAATTTAGTTTACGGGTATTCAAATTCGCGTAACCGGATTGGTTTAGGTGCGAATTCATTTCATTAGTGTTAAGGACACTGCATACGGACTAGAGATAGTCTGCATATCATCATAACAGCATTTCCATGTTATACCACTTTTAGGATTTTCAAATTTATATATTTGATACATTTAACGTTTTTCTTATAATTATTTATAATAAACGTTAACACCCGGTTTATACACGACGAATATATCTAAATATTCCCACGATGGTCCCGACATATTTTTATATCCGTTTTATCATCATAAAAGCTTTAACATTCATTTACCCAGTATTTTGGAAATTTATTTTATTTATAACGTAAGCTTATGAATATTACGACGGTTTTCGTGAAAACTAAACAATAATCACCCGATCACTCAGTAATTGTACCCAACATATTTTTATAATTTTTTATGACTTTATTAAGTCCCGGTCAACTTCGATAATATTTATTTCTAGCAAACCCGGTACCCGATTATAACTAATACTTACACTAAACTACAATTATTATTACACTACATTTCCTAAGTGATCAAAACCGACTTTGCTACTCTTTTTAACATTGAAAACCGGCCACATGCCCTCCCCTAGACACCATGTGCTTCCATTTAACCTCATGCATTAATGTATACTTATAATACAATAAACCTCAAAACATAAACTTAACTAGTTTTCCAAAAATCATAACATCACTTTTCATAAGATCAAAAAGTTTTCATCTCCTTCCTCCCTACACCAAAACCCACGACCCAATATCAATATACATGATCAAGTGATCATTTTTCAAAGTACAAAGCATCAAAGTTGTTCATTTCATCATCCTAATCAAGAATCATAACACAAAAACACAAGTAATCCAAGGTTTCTCATCATCTAATCACCTATTATTTCAAAGTAAGTATTCAAAATTATTTTCATGTTTTCATCTAATTAACATATGTATCTCGTGGTATTCATGCTTAATTTCATGCACAAACTAGTTATACCACTTTATTTTTGTATACTTTTTGAACATACAAACCCTAGATTGTGATTTAGGTGTTCCTTTGTTAAATTAACTTGTTTACTTGTCATTAGGAACCCATGGCACCCTAAGAAGGTGTATGGTAGGATTAGTATAGCTTTGTGGTGTTTGCAAGAGTTTTGGTTGAAGTTAAAACTAGTTTTGAACCTTGGAAATGGATTTGTAACAAGTTTATAAACATGCTGTCCCATTTTGTTAAATTCTGGAAAATCAGTACATACAAAGGAAACTTTGGCAAAAATTTTAGAAAATACTTTCAAAAACGAATCCGTAGGCGAAAGAACGGATTAAAAAGAGTTTATAACGAAGAAGTTATGATTTTTGCAAGTTTATTGACGAAAACTATTTTCCGAAAAAATACATGCTGATGGACGTTTTTCGTCGGACAAAAAGAGGCTTTAAACGTAACCCGGAGGAGCCGAGCTTTTCAAAATATATTACTACATACTAAGACGTAACCGTGGATATAAAGAACAAGTAAAACGGGCTTATAACGACAAAGATATTCACGTTTCAATATCGGCAAAAATCCTCTATAATTGGCAGCTTTTAGAAATAATAATAACACTACGTACTAAACTCTAGATTTCTAGAAATAATACCAAGTACCCAATTTTATAACTAATAAAGTATTAGTTATTACAAGTATATTTTTATCACTACAAGGCGTTATTTCAAGGATTTCAACCCGAGGATTTCAACACAAACATTGGTACATACGATATATATATAAGTATATATATTGCAACTAGTTTTATTTTTATAATAGCCATATTTTTCCTAAGTCTTGGAATATATATTTTTGATAACAACAAGTGTTTTTTTTTTCAAAGAGTAGAGTGGTATAGGAAACATGTGCATGGACATTCATAACATCATTTCATGATCTAAAGTAGATCGTTCATCATTCATATTAGGTTGCGGCTAGTGTGCGCGCCTTGTTTTTCAGCTCATTACATGTTCATGGTACCATCATATCAGGTGAGTCATAGCCCCTACTATTTTAAATTGTTTGATAAACTCTTTGGGGGAGATACATGCTTAAATACTTGATTTATACTTTCACGAGTTCTCTTAACGATATACATATTTCTGTGATTTTTCATAGCCCCGTTTTCAAGTACTTATTCTGATTTCAAATCTCACGGGGGAGAATACATTGCAACAACTATTTTTGTACAATGCCAAAGTATTACAAATTCCATACATTGCTTAAGTTTTCATATTACTACCAAGTTAAGTCCCCTTTATTATCATGGACCGTTAATTTTAGTGCTAAGCGAGAGTGAGTGAATAGATCTATTGAGGGTGACGCCTCCATTCGCGTTGGGTTGCTCCAACAGGACGAATGCATTTCATGTCTTATCAAATTGAGTGCCTAGTAAACACTCTGTTGGGGCATTACAAAGTCTAGCTTCGGGGTCATGAGCTTAAGAGACAATGTAGCATTTTTGACATTTATGTCGGTTCACTTTATGCTTGTGGCTATTGTACATACGAAAATTACTTATGGAATTACGATACTTTTCCACCACTATTACTACGGAATTACGATGCCTTTGCATCAATCTTATGACTGATTTATTACAAACATATTACATTTGGCAGTGGGTTGTAAACACACAGGTTACAAGTCTCTTATGGCGGGACTTGGAACTGAGTGGATTTACGATGCCTTTGCTGGGAAATCTTCATTTCAATGCATTACATTCTTTTTCACAAGACTCTATGAACTCACCAACCTCGTGTTGTCACTTTAGCATGCATTTTCAGGTTATAACCAATGGCACGCTACAGGAGGTTTTGGCAGGGCATGGCATGGTCATAGAAGACTCTGATTATTCATTTGGGGACCGTTTTAAACTATTTTAAGGGCCTACTTCCGCTTTTCTTTTAACAATGTAAATTCAACATCTTGATTTAACTATTTTATTCAAAATGATTCAAGTGCAAACAATTTTTGAACTTGTGTCGAGATACCAATTGAGTTACTGAATCGCCTCAAACGGTCAACTAAGTTTACCAGGTGATGGTCAACCAAGTCAAACGTCTAAAACAAATGCTTCCGAGGAATACAGTGTTTTCCCGGGTCGTAAGTCCCAACGAGGTGTGCGATGTGATATTAAAAACGAATCTGTGATCGAGTGAATCTGAACAGGGAATGGTATAAAAATGTGTGTGTGTGATTAGACTAGGGTTTTACAACTTAAAATAACTATTAGAGTGATTACGTGAAACCTAAATATCTAAAACTTTAAAACGTACACCAAATTAAAATCAGACGCGACTGCGTACTGAGAAAAAGGTGAGTTTTAAGAAAAATAAACTATAAGGGTTAAAAATGAAAATCCTATAAACTAAAACTTAAAATAAAGTTAAATTAAAAAGAAAACTATTTTTAAGATTATTATATTATTAATTATTAATTATTTAATTAAAAACTATTTAACTATTTAATTAGAAAATTATAAATACTACAAATTAAACTAAAAACTTATAAAAATATTTTCTAAACTTAAAAATGAACTTGAAGAAAGTATAAAAAATAAAAATAAATCTTTTTGTCTTTTTGTGAGCTTTTTATTAATTAAAAACTATTTATCTTAATTATACTAATTAAACTATTTTAAATTACAAATAATATTAAACTAACTTAGAAAATTATGAAAATTTTTATAAATCTAATTAACCATCATAGTAATCCTAAAAAATTATAAAAACTTTATTTTATATATTTATAAACTAGTTTACTAATTATTATTCTATTTATTATTTAATATCTAATTAAACTATTTAAATTATAAAAACTATTAAATGAACAGTAAAAATTCTATAAAAATTACTAAAATTATATTATGACTTATAAAAGCTAGGAAAAATATAAAATATAGGTGTTACTATATAAAAACTAATTATGCTATTTAAAACTTATTTATTGATTAATTATTAATAAAACTATTTTTAATTATAATTAATACTAAAAGACAAAACAAAAATCTGAGAAAATTATTAAAATTACTTTAACCTATAAGGAAATTAATAAAAATATAAAAACACAATTTACTTAATAAAAATGTAAAAATGAAAATTAAAATTAAATTGTATTAAATAGAAACTATCACTTATTTTTATGTTGGTTTTTCTGGATTTTTATTTTACAAAACTTTATTATACATAAAAATAGACAACTTTAATAAAAACAATAATTTCATAGCTTATTATTAAGCACTGTGGAAAGCTATAAGCTCCACAGTTGACCAAGTTTGACCAAACAAGCTAATAAGCTAAAACTGATTCATGTGGGGCCCACCTTGGTTTATTCTGGTACTAGTAAGTGAGTTGGACTTGTCAAAGCTTGATTAGGTCAAATAAGCTATGTAGATAAGCTGATAAGTCAAAAATAAGCTAATCCAAAACTCAAACACTACACAGACTGGGGACAAAGTTTATGGGCTTATTTAGGTGGGGTCCACAGTGGCACAGGTCAAACTATTGGTCAAACCTAATAGCCTACTAGGAGGGGGGTTCAAAGATGCTAAGTTGGATGTGTGGGGTCCACTGAGGTGGTCACAAAACACCTCAAAAGGATGGTAGTTGGTTGTGCAGCTGCTGAGACAGAGCAGGGGTGTGCCCTGCAAGTCACTTTGTGGCTTTGTGGGGCCCACAAGAAAAATGCTAAAAATATAAAAACTATGAGACACTAAAGTTGAGCTGTTGGACTTGAACTAGGAACAAATTTGAGCTCCTAAAACCTATTCCTAAATTCTATAAAAATCCTTGAAGATTTGGAAAAACCTGAGAAGTGCAAGTTTTGACTTTTGATAGAACTAGATAGTTTGACTAATTTGAGTTTCTAACACTAACTACTGATTAAATAAGTTAATATAAGCTGTGATAATCCTAAATTAAGCTAGTCCTACAAGGTATAAGCTAATGAGTGAGTTTATGAACCACAATTCCTTGACAGTTAACTGTCAAGGGATATGAGATGGAATTTTGACTTTCTAGCTTGTTACTACCAATTTAATGACTTACCTAACTAACTTATGCCTAGTATGACTTGACTGAGCCAAAAACAACTACTACAACACCCTTGAGATCCATGGATTCTACTGATCCAAACACCCCATTAACTTGCTGTTTTGATGATTTCAAAGGAATTGGTTACTTAAGATTATAAAATGATTTTTTATTTATCTATTTAGGTTAAACAAACTTAATTAAACATATATAAAACAGATTATAAGCTATATTTAATACAAAGTGAAAATTACAATTATGACTTACAATTGGTATTTGACTGAGATGATGGAACCAAGGTACTCAATACATAACTTATAGCCTCCCAAGAGGTAACTAATACCACAGCAATCAATATCACACCTTGCTCAGCCTCTTTACCATCAACACAGAATTTTTTATTTTATTTTCTATTTTCTTGGAATTTTCATGAATTTTTGGATTTCACCACTAAACTGGATTCTAAGGCTAATAAAAACTTTTGTAAGCTTTATCAGAGCTTATATGAACTAATGAACTGACTTAACAACAACTTATAACAACACTTAACTTTTTGAGATTTTTAGAATTCAATGAAAATGCATAATCTGAGAAACAGAATTAAACTTGAATTAAAGATAAAAGGACATGAAATTAAACTGATACAAGCTTGTTTGATTGAAAATACAACTGATATCATAATCTACACTACATACGACCTAATTATTCTAAACCTAAACTAATATCTCTTCTCTTTTGCCTTCTTTCCCTTTTGTAGCTGTTTACTGAGCTTGTGGGACCCACTGGGTGATTTCCCACCACTTCCTAGCCATTGATCAGGTCTAACTCATCCACACCGTTCAAACTTTCTTTTTCGCGCCAATTTAGTCCAAGGGTCAGTTGGGTTGCGTGTACGGGTTTTAAGGGTATTAATGGGGTAGGGTGAGGTGTGGGGGTAGTTTAGACAGCTGGGGTGAGAGGTGGCAGGCCAGGTGTAGGGTGGTATTGGTTGCAGCGGTGGTGTGTGGTGGTTTTGGTTTTGGGAGGGAAAAGGTAATACGGGTGGTTTTGTTTTAGGGGTGTTGACCGAAGGTTTGACCAAGGGTGGACTGGGCTATTGGTGGGCTTGGGTAAAAAGAAGGGGTGGGCTGTTGGAATGTGTTGGGTTTATTTGTTTGGTTTATAGAAATATTAAGGTCCGTTTGGTTTTTAGTTAATACACCACAAGGACCTAAAATGTAATTAAGCAAAAGTAGAGGGTCTGATTTTGTGATTTAACCAAAGTAATCACAAGGGTCATATTTGCCAATAATGAATAACCCAAGGACTAAAATTACATAATTTTCCATGTTTAAATATTAAAGGACCATTTATGTAATTTCCGGATTTTTGAGGGACTAATTATGTAATTTCCCAAAACTTTCTCCCAGGGACTAATAGTGACATTTATGAATTCCCTAGGACCCTTAATGATAATTTTTCCATTTTGAACACCCAGGGACTGAAACTGTCAAGTTTGAAACTTTGAGGGACCTGTTTTGCCAAACTGTGAAATTTCAGGGACCAATCATGTAAATTCACCAAACTTAACACCAAGGACCATTCCTGCAAAAGATTATTAGTATAAGGACCAAAATTGCTTTTCTCAAAGTTTTTACATCCCAGGGACCATTTTTGTCAATTTCCAAAGTACAGGGACTAAACTTGTAATTTTGTGAAACTTTGCACCAAAGGACTAAATATGTAACTTTATGATTAAAAAGGACCTTTGGTGACATTTTTATGTTTTTAGAATAACCAGGGACTAGTTTTGACAATATTTGAAACTTGAGGGACTGAAACTGCCAATTATGCAAACTTTGTACGTTTTTCATTTGTTTTTGCATATTTTGTATTTGAAACATATAAAACACTCTTCTAAGATATTTTAAGTATTTTGATACATATTTGAGTGTTTTTGTATGTTTTGGCAGTTCAGATTAGTATAAAATGATGAGTATTTAGACACTCATCAATCCCCCACACTAAACTATTGCTAGTCCCTAGCAATCTATTTGAGAAAAACTTAATGGATTTGAAAAACTCTTTACCAAAAGCTATCACTTCTGGAGTAGCCAGGTGTAAGAACTGTGGCACACCTGATAACCGTGTGATTTTGAGCAAACCACCAGCTGTCAACGGATTTGATTAGTCTTTACCAAAAGCCGTTTGCTTCTGGACTAGCCAACTCTTGATGGAATAGTCAACATCTTGGTGAGCTGATTACCAATTATGGTTTTTCCACAGCCTTTACCACAAGCCATAATCTTGCGGGCTAGCCAACTCATTAGCTTTTGAGGATAATGGGGAGTTGAGGAACCATACAATTTTTGGCAAATTGCAAGCCATAAACGGGTTTGAGTTATCTTTACCAAGAACCGTTTGCTCCTGGATTAGCCAATCCTGTTGTGGGTTAGACATGGAGGATTGATACCATTTATTGCGTTCTAAGTGAGAAAAAATTTTAAAATTTTGGGCTAAAATGGGGGTTCTTGATGGAACATGTGTTTAAATTCGTTAGAATAACGAATCTCCCCCCACACTTAGAACTGAATATTGTCCTCAATATTCAAAATACCGGGTGTTAAACCGAACTTAGAACGTAAGAAGAAAATATTCCATAGCCTTTATTTAAGATGTATATACATACAATTATTATTTTTTTTAGATAAAACTTCTTAAATAGAAGCTATCACTATATGTACATTTTTTTTTTTTTAGGATATATATATATATATATATATATACAACATGTGGGGCATCTCCCCCACACTAGGGTGTTACACACGGGTGAAAACCCATGTTTTTGCTAATGTTTTTGATTACCGAGTCACTAGCTTGACTCGACCCCGTATTTATTTGTCCATGGGGAAGTATGATGTGGAAAAGACAATCTGCATCGGACTTTCATTCAAGACGTTTGGATAAACATTTGAAGCACGTGAAAGTTCCACACCGATAAGACATAATGACATCCGGCTCATAATTTATAAATGAGAATGCCGGGGTCAAAGATTATATCCTCACTCCCGAAAGAGTGAAGAATAGGAGAAGCCACGGAATATATGAAGAAAAGGAAGAAAATCATAATGAAAATCATGACTAACTCCTCACCGTCAATAGGAGAATTCATTGGTTCATGAATCTCCTCGTTTAAGCACGTTTGATCAAGACATATTATGGGCATGTCTAGATCAAAATAGAAAGTATCATACTCCGGTGGAGATATGATATGAGTGAGTTCATCGGAGAACTCCTCAAAGGTGAATGATTCGTGTTCGGGATTGATTTGAGTGAGTTCATTGGGGAACTCCTCAAAAGTAAATGATTCATAAACGGGAAGAGAATTATAAGAATGAGAAGTGGTGATACCACTTATCTTCTCTCCCGTTTGATCAAAATGGAATGTTTGCAATTCAGGAATAGAATCATTGATCAAAATCTCACTATCCTTGACGGGGATAGGAGATGAAATAGGCTTTTCATTAAAAGCCTCGATTCTAGAAATGAGAATATTAGCATTTAATAATGTAAGACGAAGAGATTCGTCTTGGATGATTTCTTCCTCATTCTCTTCTTCTGAGTTGACAAGCTCAGAAGGTAATTCCCCCACATAACTTATGTCTCCACAAGATAAAGAATAGTTCTCATCAGAATCAGAGAACGTCTCAATATGTTCATTTGGAAAGACAAGAGGGGGAGGAATATCACACACATGATCAAGAATTCCCTGTGACTCACTTGGGATTGGGACAAGGTTCTCAACACTAGACTTTATGAATTCGTCCGATTCCTTTGCAAGAACAGTGTCAAGATGCTCGTCCCCCATGTTCAGAGAGTGAGTGGGAACCTCGGGTGTGATAACATCATACAGAGGGAGCTGAGAAGGACTAGCAGTAATGGAGTCTACAAGTTCCATTATTTCTACTGCTGGTGATTCAGTTATATTCTTTTCCCCTTGTATATCCATGGAAGAAGTCTCAACTGATGAACATGATGAGGTATCATCACTTTCATTATCCTCATCGAGAAAAACAACATTTTGAAATTTGGTACGTTTTATAGCTGCTTGTTCTAAGACTATTAATTCTTCCATGCTTCTTTCGTCTCTAGCAGCATGTTTTTCAGCAAGTAATTCCGTGATAGATTTATCACGAGAATATTGAGTGAGTGGAGACTGTGGGGGTGTGGATGTGTCAAAACCGAAAGGTTGACATTGATCATCATTATGAGGACCCCCACAATATACACAAGAAGAACTTTGTGCATTATGAGACGACATATTAGCCAACTCCTCCTTAAGATCTTTGAGTTTCTCAAGAACCTCTAGACAAGGGTCTTGCTGGATGTGAGGAGTTGCTTGGTTTATTTGGCACTGTGGAGGTGGGTCTTGAAACGAATAGTCATAATTGTTACAAGGAAATGGATTCCTTGTTTGACAATCAGAGCTAAAGTGTGGACCTCCACAGTACTCACAACAGTTGAACTGATGTGGTTGTGAGTCGTATGTGTTTAAGTCATAATTGTTATTAGGAACCTGTTCATAGACAAACTGATTCCTAGTTTGACAATCAGAACTGTAGTGTGAACCACCACAATACTCACAACAGTTAAACTGTTGAGCCTGGCTTGGTGTATTTTGATACGAAGCATCATTGAGATTTGGATAATATGATTCTTGCTCGTATGAATGTGATGGGTAGTTGGAAAAATTTGAGGAGTCGTTGAATGAGTTTTGATTAGGATCATAAGCAAATGAATTACTCGATCCACAAAACAAACAACTCCCGTTTTGGATATCATTACCACATTGTTCACATGTACACCAATGGCATGGAAAACCAAAAAGTGGCTCACCACAACCGACACAAGGAACAAAATCTGGAGGTGGGACAAGTGGTGTGCTCTTAGAGCTAGGAATTTCCACCACTTCCGTTATGGTCTCGGGTTTTGGTTCTTGATAAATGTGAAGGTTAGGCAAATCGTTCTTTTTAGTAATTTCCCTAAGCTCTGTACGTTTGCTTGACAAACTTTTAACCGTAAACCGTGAAAGATCAGGATTGATTTTTGAAGGTTTAGGAGCATTTGTGAGCTCAGGTTTTTGGACAACCGTGGTTTGGACGTATTTAGCACCTCCATCGTCAGAGGAAAGTACAAGGTCCTTTGTCACCTCGGTTTCTCGTTCCATTTCCCTCACTGGAGAGGGAATATGAATCGATGGTCTATCATAATCAACATGACACCTCGATATTTTTGACAAGGCCACAAGTTTCTCAACTTTGCTTTTACAGGCCCTTTGTTTAAAGAAATCGTCATCGAGAGATGCCATTAGAATCAATTATGAGATAAGTGGAAGAAGGTAGAATCAAAGGGTTTTGGGGATGAGAAATGAAGAATCAAATAGGTAAGGGTGTAAAGGTGAATATTTTTGTGTTTTGTTTTATAAAAATATGGATAAAAGATGGTAAATATACAATGGATGTGGTAAGTATTCAGGTTTACTAATACGCAAAATCGTTTAGAATAAGCGCACAACCTCCCCGGCAGCGGCGCCAAATTTTGAATCGCCTCAAACGGTCAACTAAGTTTACCAGGTGATGGTCAACCAAGTCAAACGTCTAAAACAAATGCTTCCGAGGAATACAGTGTTTTCCCGGGTCGTAAGTCCCAACGAGGTGTGCGATGTGATATTAAAAACGAATCTGTGATCGAGTGAATCTGAACAGGGAATGGTATAAAAATGTGTGTGTGTGATTAGACTAGGGTTTTACAACTTAAAATAACTATTAGAGTGATTACATGAAACCTAAATATCTAAAACTTTAAAACGTACACCAAATTAAAATCAGACGCGACTGCGTACTGAGAAAAAGGTGAGTTTTAAGAAAAATAAACTATAAGGGTTAAAAATGAAAATCCTATAAACTAAAACTTAAAATAAAGTTAAATTAAAAAGAAAACTATTTTTAAGATTATTATATTATTAATTATTAATTATTTAATTAAAAACTATTTAACTATTTAATTAGAAAATTATAAATACTACAAATTAAACTAAAAACTTATAAAAATATTTTCTAAACTTAAAAATGAACTTGAAGAAAGTATTAAAAATAAAAATAAATCTTTTTGTCTTTTTGTGAGCTTTTTATTAATTAAAAACTATTTATCTTAATTATACTAATTAAACTATTTTAAATTACAAATAATATTAAACTAACTTAGAAAATTATGAAAATTTTTATAAATCTAATTAACCATCATAGTAATCCTAAAAAATTATAAAAACTTTATTTTATATATTTATAAACTAGTTTACTAATTATTATTCTATTTATTATTTAATATCTAATTAAACTATTTAAATTATAAAAACTATTAAATGAACAGTAAAAATTCTATAAAAATTACTAAAATTATATTATGACTTATAAAAGCTAGGAAAAATATAAAATATAGGTGTTACTATATAAAAACTAATTATGCTATTTAAAACTTATTTATTGATTAATTATTAATAAAACTATTTTTAATTATAATTAATACTAAAAGACAAAACAAAAATCTGAGAAAATTATTAAAATTACTTTAACCTATAAGGAAATTAATAAAAATATAAAAACACAATTTACTTAATAAAAATGTAAAAATGAAAATTAAAATTAAATTGTATTAAATAGAAACTATCACTTATTTTTATGTTGGTTTTTCTGGATTTTTATTTTACAAAACTTTATTATACATAAAAATAGACAACTTTAATAAAAACAATAATTTCATAGCTTATTATTAAGCACTGTGGAAAGCTATAAGCTCCACAGTTGACCAAGTTTGACCAAACAAGCTAATAAGCTAAAACTGATTCATGTGGGGCCCACCTTGGTTTATTCTGGTACTAGTAAGTGAGTTGGACTTGTCAAAGCTTGATTAGGTCAAATAAGCTATGTAGATAAGCTGATAAGTCAAAAATAAGCTAATCCAAAACTCAAACACTACACAGACTGGGGACAAAGTTTATGGGCTTATTTAGGTGGGGTCCACAGTGGCACAGGTCAAACTATTGGTCAAACCTAATAGCCTACTAGGAGGGGGGTTCAAAGATGCTAAGTTGGATGTGTGGGGTCCACTGAGGTGGTCACAAAACACCTCAAAAGGATGGTAGTTGGTTGTGCAGCTGCTGAGACAGAGCAGGGGTGTGCCCTGCAAGTCACTTTGTGGCTTTGTGGGGCCCACAAGAAAAATGCTAAAAATATAAAAACTATGAGACACTAAAGTTGAGCTGTTGGACTTGAACTAGGAACAAATTTGAGCTCCTAAAACCTATTCCTAAATTCTATAAAAATCCTTGAAGATTTGGAAAAACCTGAGAAGTGCAAGTTTTGACTTTTGATAGAACTAGATAGTTTGACTAATTTGAGTTTCTAACACTAACTACTGATTAAATAAGTTAATATAAGCTGTGATAATCCTAAATTAAGCTAGTCCTACAAGGTATAAGCTAATGAGTGAGTTTATGAACCACAATTCCTTGACAGTTAACTGTCAAGGGATATGAGATGGAATTTTGACTTTCTAGCTTGTTACTACCAATTTAATGACTTACCTAACTAACTTATGCCTAGTATGACTTGACTGAGCCAAAAACAACTACTACAACACCCTTGAGATCCATGGATTCTACTGATCCAAACACCCCATTAACTTGCTGTTTTGATGATTTCAAAGGAATTGGTTACTTAAGATTATAAAATGATTTTTTATTTATCTATTTAGGTTAAACAAACTTAATTAAACATATATAAAACAGATTATAAGCTATATTTAATACAAAGTGAAAATTACAATTATGACTTACAATTGGTATTTGACTGAGATGATGGAACCAAGGTACTCAATACATAACTTATAGCCTCCCAAGAGGTAACTAATACCACAGCAATCAATATCACACCTTGCTCAGCCTCTTTACCATCAACACAGAATTTTTTATTTTATTTTCTATTTTCTTGGAATTTTCATGAATTTTTGGATTTCACCACTAAACTGGATTCTAAGGCTAATAAAAACTTTTGTAAGCTTTATCAGAGCTTATATGAACTAATGAACTGACTTAACAACAACTTATAACAACACTTAACTTTTTGAGATTTTTAGAATTCAATGAAAATGCATAATCTGAGAAACAGAATTAAACTTGAATTAAAGATAAAAGGACATGAAATTAAACTGATACAAGCTTGTTTGATTGAAAATACAACTGATATCATAATCTACACTACATACGACCTAATTATTCTAAACCTAAACTAATATCTCTTCTCTTTTGCCTTCTTTCCCTTTTGTAGCTGTTTACTGAGCTTGTGGGACCCACTGGGTGATTTCCCACCACTTCCTAGCCATTGATCAGGTCTAACTCATCCACACCGTTCAAACTTTCTTTTTCGCGCCAATTTAGTCCAAGGGTCAGTTGGGTTGCGTGTACGGGTTTTAAGGGTATTAATGGGGTAGGGTGAGGTGTGGGGGTAGTTTAGACAGCTGGGGTGAGAGGTGGCAGGCCAGGTGTAGGGTGGTATTGGTTGCAGCGGTGGTGTGTGGTGGTTTTGGTTTTGGGAGGGAAAAGGTAATACGGGTGGTTTTGTTTTAGGGGTGTTGACCGAAGGTTTGACCAAGGGTGGACTGGGCTATTGGTGGGCTTGGGTAAAAAGAAGGGGTGGGCTGTTGGAATGTGTTGGGTTTATTTGTTTGGTTTATAGAAATATTAAGGTCCGTTTGGTTTTTAGTTAATACACCACAAGGACCTAAAATGTAATTAAGCAAAAGTAGAGGGTCTGATTTTGTGATTTAACCAAAGTAATCACAAGGGTCATATTTGCCAATAATGAATAACCCAAGGACTAAAATTACATAATTTTCCATGTTTAAATATTAAAGGACCATTTATGTAATTTCCGGATTTTTGAGGGACTAATTATGTAATTTCCCAAAACTTTCTCCCAGGGACTAATAGTGACATTTATGAATTCCCTAGGACCCTTAATGATAATTTTTCCATTTTGAACACCCAGGGACTGAAACTGTCAAGTTTGAAACTTTGAGGGACCTGTTTTGCCAAACTGTGAAATTTCAGGGACCAATCATGTAAATTCACCAAACTTAACACCAAGGACCATTCCTGCAAAAGATTATTAGTATAAGGACCAAAATTGCTTTTCTCAAAGTTTTTACATCCCAGGGACCATTTCTGTCAATTTCCAAAGTACAGGGACTAAACTTGTAATTTTGTGAAACTTTGCACCAAAGGACTAAATATGTAACTTTATGATTAAAAAGGACCTTTGGTGACATTTTTATGTTTTTAGAATAACCAGGGACTAGTTTTGACAATATTTGAAACTTGAGGGACTGAAACTGCCAATTATGCAAACTTTGTACGTTTTTCATTTGTTTTTGCATATTTTGTATTTGAAACATATAAAACACTCTTCTAAGATATTTTAAGTATTTTGATACATATTTGAGTGTTTTTGTATGTTTTGGCAGTTCAGATTAGTATAAAATGATGAGTATTTAGACACTCATCAATCCCCCACACTAAACTATTGCTAGTCCCTAGCAATCTATTTGAGAAAAACTTAATGGATTTGAAAAACTCTTTACCAAAAGCTATCACTTCTGGAGTAGCCAGGTGTAAGAACTGTGGCACACCTGATAACCGTGTGATTTTGAGCAAACCACCAGCTGTCAACGGATTTGATTAGTCTTTACCAAAAGCCGTTTGCTTCTGGACTAGCCAACTCTTGATGGAATAGTCAACATCTTGGTGAGCTGATTACCAATTATGGTTTTTCCACAGCCTTTACCACAAGCCATAATCTTGCGGGCTAGCCAACTCATTAGCTTTTGAGGATAATGGGGAGTTGAGGAACCATACAATTTTTGGCAAATTGCAAGCCATAAACGGGTTTGAGTTATCTTTACCAAGAACCGTTTGCTCCTGGATTAGCCAATCCTGTTGTGGGTTAGACATGGAGGATTGATACCATTTATTGCGTTCTAAGTGAGAAAAAATTTTAAAATTTTGGGCTAAAATGGGGGTTCTTGATGGAACATGTGTTTAAATTCGTTAGAATAACGAATCTCCCCCCACACTTAGAACTGAATATTGTCCTCAATATTCAAAATACCGGGTGTTAAACCGAACTTAGAACGTAAGAAGAAAATATTCCATAGCCTTTATTTAAGATGTATATACATACAATTATTATTTTTTTTAGATAAAACTTCTTAAATAGAAGCTATCACTATATGTACATTTTTTTTTTTTTTTAGGATATATATATATATATATATATACAACATGTGGGGCATCTCCCCCACACTAGGGTGTTACACACGGGTGAAAACCCATGTTTTTGCTAATGTTTTTGATTACCGAGTCACTAGCTTGACTCGACCCCGTATTTATTTGTCCATGGGGAAGTATGATGTGGAAAAGACAATCTGCATCGGACTTTCATTCAAGACGTTTGGATAAACATTTGAAGCACGTGAAAGTTCCACACCGATAAGACATAATGACATCCGGCTCATAATTTATAAATGAGAATGCCGGGGTCAAAGATTATATCCTCACTCCCGAAAGAGTGAAGAATAGGAGAAGCCACGGAATATATGAAGAAAAGGAAGAAAATCATAATGAAAATCATGACTAACTCCTCACCGTCAATAGGAGAATTCATTGGTTCATGAATCTCCTCGTTTAAGCACGTTTGATCAAGACATATTATGGGCATGTCTAGATCAAAATAGAAAGTATCATACTCCGGTGGAGATATGATATGAGTGAGTTCATCGGAGAACTCCTCAAAGGTGAATGATTCGTATTCGGGATTGATTTGAGTGAGTTCATTGGGGAACTCCTCAAAAGTAAATGATTCATAAACGGGAAGAGAATTATAAGAATGAGAAGTGGTGATACCACTTATCTTCTCTCCCGTTTGATCAAAATGGAATGTTTGCAATTCAGGAATAGAATCATTGATCAAAATCTCACTATCCTTGACGGGGATAGGAGATGAAATAGGCTTTTCATTAAAAGCCTCGATTCTAGAAATGAGAATATTAGCATTTAATAATGTAAGACGAAGAGATTCGTCTTGGATGATTTCTTCCTCATTCTCTTCTTCTGAGTTGACAAGCTCAGAAGGTAATTCCCCCACATAACTTATGTCTCCACAAGATAAAGAATAGTTCTCATCAGAATCAGAGAACGTCTCAATATGTTCATTTGGAAAGACAAGAGGGGGAGGAATATCACACACATGATCAAGAATTCCCTGTGACTCACTTGGGATTGGGACAAGGTTCTCAACACTAGACTTTATGAATTCGTCCGATTCCTTTGCAAGAACAGTGTCAAGATGCTCGTCCCCCATGTTCAGAGAGTGAGTGGGAACCTCGGGTGTGATAACATCATACAGAGGGAGCTGAGAAGGACTAGCAGTAATGGAGTCTACAAGTTCCATTATTTCTACTGCTGGTGATTCAGTTATATTCTTTTCCCCTTGTATATCCATGGAAGAAGTCTCAACTGATGAACATGATGAGGTATCATCACTTTCATTATCCTCATCGAGAAAAACAACATTTTGAAATTTGGTACGTTTTATAGCTGCTTGTTCTAAGACTATTAATTCTTCCATGCTTCTTTCGTCTCTAGCAGCATGTTTTTCAGCAAGTAATTCCGTGATAGATTTATCACGAGAATATTGAGTGAGTGGAGACTGTGGGGGTGTGGATGTGTCAAAACCGAAAGGTTGACATTGATCATCATTATGAGGACCCCCACAATATACACAAGAAGTACTTTGTGCATTATGAGACGACATATTAGCCAACTCCTCCTTAAGATCTTTGAGTTTCTCAAGAACCTCTAGACAAGGGTCTTGCTGGATGTGAGGAGTTGCTTGGTTTATTTGGCACTGTGGAGGTGGGTCTTGAAACGAATAGTCATAATTGTTACAAGGAAATGGATTCCTTGTTTGACAATCAGAGCTAAAGTGTGGACCTCCACAGTACTCACAACAGTTGAACTGATGTGGTTGTGAGTCGTATGTGTTTAAGTCATAATTGTTATTAGGAACCTGTTCATAGACAAACTGATTCCTAGTTTGACAATCAGAACTGTAGTGTGAACCACCACAATACTCACAACAGTTAAACTGTTGAGCCTGGCTTGGTGTATTTTGATACGAAGCATCATTGAGATTTGGATAATATGATTCTTGCTCGTATGAATGTGATGGGTAGTTGGAAAAATTTGAGGAGTCGTTGAATGAGTTTTGATTAGGATCATAAGCAAATGAATTACTCGATCCACAAAACAAACAACTCCCGTTTTGGATATCATTACCACATTGTTCACATGTACACCAATGGCATGGAAAACCAAAAAGTGGCTCACCACAACCGACACAAGGAACAAAATCTGGAGGTGGGACAAGTGGTGTGCTCTTAGAGCTAGGAATTTCCACCACTTCCGTTATGGTCTCGGGTTTTGGTTCTTGATAAATGTGAAGGTTAGGCAAATCGTTCTTTTTAGTAATTTCCCTAAGCTCTGTACGTTTGCTTGACAAACTTTTAACCGTAAACCGTGAAAGATCAGGATTGATTTTTGAAGGTTTAGGAGCATTTGTGAGCTCAGGTTTTTGGACAACCGTGGTTTGGACGTATTTAGCACCTCCATCGTCAGAGGAAAGTACAAGGTCCTTTGTCACCTCGGTTTCTCGTTCCATTTCCCTCACTGGAGAGGGAATATGAATCGATGGTCTATCATAATCAACATGACACCTCGATATTTTTGACAAGGCCACAAGTTTCTCAACTTTGCTTTTACAGGCCCTTTGTTTAAAGAAATCGTCATCGAGAGATGCCATTAGAATCAATTATGAGATAAGTGGAAGAAGGTAGAATCAAAGGGTTTTGGGGATGAGAAATGAAGAATCAAATAGGTAAGGGTGTAAAGGTGAATATTTTTGTGTTTTGTTTTATAAAAATATGGATAAAAGATGGTAAATATACAATGGATGTGGTAAGTATTCAGGTTTACTAATACGCAAAATCGTTTAGAATAAGCGCACAACCTCCCCGGCAGCGGCGCCAAATTTTGAATCGCCTCAAACGGTCAACTAAGTTTACCAGGTGATGGTCAACCAAGTCAAACGTCTAAAACAAATGCTTCCGAGGAATACAGTGTTTTCCCGGGTCGTAAGTCCCAACGAGGTGTGCGATGTGATATTAAAAACGAATCTGTGATCGAGTGAATCTGAACAGGGAATGGTATAAAAATGTGTGTGTGTGATTAGACTAGGGTTTTACAACTTAAAATAACTATTAGAGTGATTACATGAAACCTAAATATCTAAAACTTTAAAACGTACACCAAATTAAAATCAGACGCGACTGCGTACTGAGAAAAAGGTGAGTTTTAAGAAAAATAAACTATAAGGGTTAAAAATGAAAATCCTATAAACTAAAACTTAAAATAAAGTTAAATTAAAAAGAAAACTATTTTTAAGATTATTATATTATTAATTATTAATTATTTAATTAAAAACTATTTAACTATTTAATTAGAAAATTATAAATACTACAAATTAAACTAAAAACTTATAAAAATATTTTCTAAACTTAAAAATGAACTTGAAGAAAGTATAAAAAATAAAAATAAATCTTTTTGTCTTTTTGTGAGCTTTTTATTAATTAAAAACTATTTATCTTAATTATACTAATTAAACTATTTTAAATTACAAATAATATTAAACTAACTTAGAAAATTATGAAAATTTTTATAAATCTAATTAACCATCATAGTAATCCTAAAAAATTATAAAAACTTTATTTTATATATTTATAAACTAGTTTACTAATTATTATTCTATTTATTATTTAATATCTAATTAAACTATTTAAATTATAAAAACTATTAAATGAACAGTAAAAATTCTATAAAAATTACTAAAATTATATTATGACTTATAAAAGCTAGGAAAAATATAAAATATAGGTGTTACTATATAAAAACTAATTATGCTATTTAAAACTTATTTATTGATTAATTATTAATAAAACTATTTTTAATTATAATTAATACTAAAAGACAAAACAAAAATCTGAGAAAATTATTAAAATTACTTTAACCTATAAGGAAATTAATAAAAATATAAAAACACAATTTACTTAATAAAAATGTAAAAATGAAAATTAAAATTAAATTGTATTAAATAGAAACTATCACTTATTTTTATGTTGGTTTTTCTGGATTTTTATTTTACAAAACTTTATTATACATAAAAATAGACAACTTTAATAAAAACAATAATTTCATAGCTTATTATTAAGCACTGTGGAAAGCTATAAGCTCCACAGTTGACCAAGTTTGACCAAACAAGCTAATAAGCTAAAACTGATTCATGTGGGGCCCACCTTGGTTTATTCTGGTACTAGTAAGTGAGTTGGACTTGTCAAAGCTTGATTAGGTCAAATAAGCTATGTAGATAAGCTGATAAGTCAAAAATAAGCTAATCCAAAACTCAAACACTACACAGACTGGGGACAAAGTTTATGGGCTTATTTAGGTGGGGTCCACAGTGGCACAGGTCAAACTATTGGTCAAACCTAATAGCCTACTAGGAGGGGGGTTCAAAGATGCTAAGTTGGATGTGTGGGGTCCACTGAGGTGGTCACAAAACACCTCAAAAGGATGGTAGTTGGTTGTGCAGCTGCTGAGACAGAGCAGGGGTGTGCCCTGCAAGTCACTTTGTGGCTTTGTGGGGCCCACAAGAAAAATGCTAAAAATATAAAAACTATGAGACACTAAAGTTGAGCTGTTGGACTTGAACTAGGAACAAATTTGAGCTCCTAAAACCTATTCCTAAATTCTATAAAAATCCTTGAAGATTTGGAAAAACCTGAGAAGTGCAAGTTTTGACTTTTGATAGAACTAGATAGTTTGACTAATTTGAGTTTCTAACACTAACTACTGATTAAATAAGTTAATATAAGCTGTGATAATCCTAAATTAAGCTAGTCCTACAAGGTATAAGCTAATGAGTGAGTTTATGAACCACAATTCCTTGACAGTTAACTGTCAAGGGATATGAGATGGAATTTTGACTTTCTAGCTTGTTACTACCAATTTAATGACTTACCTAACTAACTTATGCCTAGTATGACTTGACTGAGCCAAAAACAACTACTACAACACCCTTGAGATCCATGGATTCTACTGATCCAAACACCCCATTAACTTGCTGTTTTGATGATTTCAAAGGAATTGGTTACTTAAGATTATAAAATGATTTTTTATTTATCTATTTAGGTTAAACAAACTTAATTAAACATATATAAAACAGATTATAAGCTATATTTAATACAAAGTGAAAATTACAATTATGACTTACAATTGGTATTTGACTGAGATGATGGAACCAAGGTACTCAATACATAACTTATAGCCTCCCAAGAGGTAACTAATACCACAGCAATCAATATCACACCTTGCTCAGCCTCTTTACCATCAACACAGAATTTTTTATTTTATTTTCTATTTTCTTGGAATTTTCATGAATTTTTGGATTTCACCACTAAACTGGATTCTAAGGCTAATAAAAACTTTTGTAAGCTTTATCAGAGCTTATATGAACTAATGAACTGACTTAACAACAACTTATAACAACACTTAACTTTTTGAGATTTTTAGAATTCAATGAAAATGCATAATCTGAGAAACAGAATTAAACTTGAATTAAACTTGAATTAAAGATAAAAGGACATGAAATTAAACTGATACAAGCTTGTTTGATTGAAAATACAACTGATATCATAATCTACACTACATACGACCTAATTATTCTAAACCTAAACTAATATCTCTTCTCTTTTGCCTTCTTTCCCTTTTGTAGCTGTTTACTGAGCTTGTGGGACCCACTGGGTGATTTCCCACCACTTCCTAGCCATTGATCAGGTCTAACTCATCCACACCGTTCAAACTTTCTTTTTCGCGCCAATTTAGTCCAAGGGTCAGTTGGGTTGCGTGTACGGGTTTTAAGGGTATTAATGGGGTAGGGTGAGGTGTGGGGGTAGTTTAGACAGCTGGGGTGAGAGGTGGCAGGCCAGGTGTAGGGTGGTATTGGTTGCAGCGGTGGTGTGTGGTGGTTTTGGTTTTGGGAGGGAAAAGGTAATACGGGTGGTTTTGTTTTAGGGGTGTTGACCGAAGGTTTGACCAAGGGTGGACTGGGCTATTGGTGGGCTTGGGTAAAAAGAAGGGGTGGGCTGTTGGAATGTGTTGGGTTTATTTGTTTGGTTTATAGAAATATTAAGGTCCGTTTGGTTTTTAGTTAATACACCACAAGGACCTAAAATGTAATTAAGCAAAAGTAGAGGGTCTGATTTTGTGATTTAACCAAAGTAATCACAAGGGTCATATTTGCCAATAATGAATAACCCAAGGACTAAAATTACATAATTTTCCATGTTTAAATATTAAAGGACCATTTATGTAATTTCCGGATTTTTGAGGGACTAATTATGTAATTTCCCAAAACTTTCTCCCAGGGACTAATAGTGACATTTATGAATTCCCTAGGACCCTTAATGATAATTTTTCCATTTTGAACACCCAGGGACTGAAACTGTCAAGTTTGAAACTTTGAGGGACCTGTTTTGCCAAACTGTGAAATTTCAGGGACCAATCATGTAAATTCACCAAACTTAACACCAAGGACCATTCCTGCAAAAGATTATTAGTATAAGGACCAAAATTGCTTTTCTCAAAGTTTTTACATCCCAGGGACCATTTCTGTCAATTTCCAAAGTACAGGGACTAAACTTGTAATTTTGTGAAACTTTGCACCAAAGGACTAAATATGTAACTTTATGATTAAAAAGGACCTTTGGTGACATTTTTATGTTTTTAGAATAACCAGGGACTAGTTTTGACAATATTTGAAACTTGAGGGACTGAAACTGCCAATTATGCAAACTTTGTACGTTTTTCATTTGTTTTTGCATATTTTGTATTTGAAACATATAAAACACTCTTCTAAGATATTTTAAGTATTTTGATACATATTTGAGTGTTTTTGTATGTTTTGGCAGTTCAGATTAGTATAAAATGATGAGTATTTAGACACTCATCAGTTACACCCCAGCTACATGTATGCTTCCGCTAGACCCGATTTTGGGGGTGTGACATGAGTGATGGGATGGAGCATGTGAAATTGTGTAGTAGTTGGAAAGAAATATTGACTTAGACTATGTAAATATGTATACTATCTTTGATTTATAATAGAAATGCTCAGCAATAATTCAACATTTTTTTATTTTTTTTCTGAATAAAATAATTCAACTTAGTAGAGTTTAAATTCTACCGTAATTGGTAGAGTTTAAATTGTACTGTAATGTTTTTAACTTTATTTTTAAAATATTGAAAGCTATAAACAAAACTTATCATACAAGCAATCTAGAGTTCATTTAAAACACCTCTATAATTATCCTATATTAATATTTCATTATTAAAGTATTTGAAAATTTAGATGACTCCATCATAACCAAAAGTCGAAAATAACTATTGTGTCAGTTTTATTGAAGAAGCAATGCATTGCAAAATATAGTGAAGTAGGTATTGTTCCATCAAAAAGAATTAAATACACTTATTTTTTCTATAGATTGTTAACATATATAAACTTTTAGGAGCATGGACGCAGCCACAATCAAATATAACCGGATGTACAAAAAAATTAAACAATAATACTAAAAACACATTTTGATGGACTTGGTGCATTTAAGATGACTTTAAGAAAAATCAATATTTTTTTCAAAAATTGACACTATATCAAAAAAATTCATAAGATTGAGCTTGATAGAGTTCAGTATAGTCTTGATAAAGATCCTGCTAATGCCATTTTAAGAGAAGAAGAGATCATTTATTATGATGCCTATAAGAAAGCATTAGAAGAAGAGGAGCAGTTATTGATGCAAAAAGCTAAAGTGTAGTGGTTAAAGGATGGTGACCAAAATAGTGCATATTTTCATGATGCTATTAAGGGGAGGAGGAATAAAAACAGAATTGATGTTGTGCATGATGAGCAAGGTAACTGTTATAGAGGAACTGATGTTGCTAATCAATTTGTAAATCACTTTCAGGCTTTCCTTTGTGCTAATGATGTTGTATATCCTGTGGATGATCCTTCTACTCTTTTTAATAAGAATCTGTCTATGGAAGATTCTGTGGAGATGATCAAGCCAGTTGATGATTCTGAGATTAAGGAGGCATTGTTTAGCATTGATGATAACAAGGCTGCTGGTCCTGATGGGTATTCATCAAAGTTTTTTAAAGCTGGTTGGGAAATTGTTAGTAATGATGTCATAGCAGCTGTTAAGGAGTTCTTTAGTACAGGTAAAATTCTTAGGGAGGTTAATAATACGCTTAATGCTCTTGTTCCTAAGAATAGTACTCCCATTAAGGTTTCTGATTACCGTCCTATTGCCTGTTGTAATGTGATTTATAAAGTGATTAGTAAGATTATTACTAATAGGATCAAACCTGGGCTGGATAGGTTAGTTGATGTTAATCAATATGATTTTATTCCTGGGAGACATATTAGTGATAATATTTTACTAGCTCAGGAATTTATGAGAGGGTATACTTGGAATAGTGGTGTTAGGAAATGTGCGTTTAAGATAGATATTATGAAAGCGTATGATACTGTGAATTGGCAATTCTTGGAATAGGCTCTTAAGCAGTTTGGTTTTCATAGTTTGATGGTTCATTGGATTATGCTATGTGTTACAACAGCTTCCTTCTCTGTTTGTATTAATGGTGAAATTAAAGGTTT
The DNA here is from genome assembly GCA_030686995.1 of Artemisia argyi. NCBI lineage: Eukaryota > Viridiplantae > Streptophyta > Magnoliopsida > Asterales > Asteraceae > Artemisia > Artemisia argyi. Next base: position 39,158,771 of record CM060693.1, on the reverse strand, counting down.
TTTTAAATTTGTGAGGGGTTTGAGACAAGGTGACCCAGTTTCTCCATATTTATTTACACTTGTTATGGAGGTTTTGACTCTTATGATTAAAAGACAGGTTAGAAGTGAACATAAGTTTAAATATCATGCCCACTGTAAGGAACTTGAGCTGGTGAGCTTGTGTTTTGTTGATGATTTATTGTTATTGTATCATGGTGATGCTATTTCAGCTTCTGTTTTAAGAAGGGGTTTAGATGAATTTACGCTTAGGACTGGGTTGTATCTTAGTCCTAGTAAATGCAATAGTTTCTTTGGTAATATCCCTGATAACATTAAGGATGAAATTATGCTTGTGATTGCATTTAGTGAAGGTTCATTGCCTTTTAGGTACTTGGGTGTTCCAATGATATCTAAGCGACTGACTAAAAATGATTGTGGGGGGCTTATTGATGTTATGTTAAGGAGACTGGGTGATTGGAAGAATAGAAGTTTATCATTTGCTGGAAGGTTACAATTAATATCTTCTATTTTATCATCTCTGCAAGTTTATTGGGCATCTCTGTTTATGCTCCCTAGATCTGTTTGTGAGATGGTTGAAAAATTAAGCAAAAGGTTTTTATGGGCCAGGGGTGAATCTGTTAAAGGGTTAGCTAGTGTTTCTTGGAAAAATGTGTGTAAACCTAAAAGTCAGGGTGGTTTAGGATTAAAATCTATGCAGCTTTGGAATGAAGCTTTAATGACTCGGCACTTATGGAATATAGTGAGTAATAAGAATTCTAGTTGGGTTAGATGGGTTAACGTCCATGTTTTGAAAGGTAGGAATATTTGGAACATAGATGTTAATTCTAATTCATCTTGGTGTTGGAAGCAGTTGATGCAATTAAGAGATAGGGTTGTAAATTTTATTCAGGTTAAGATTGGGAATGGCAAAAGATGTAATATGTGGTTTGATAAATGGTGTGAGGAGGGGCCTGTTATTAAGTTGATAGATCAAAGAGTTATTGAGATGGCGGGTTTAGATATTAGTGCATGTGTATCTGATATGATTCTGAATAATAAATGGAATTGGACTTCTGAATGGGAGCGTCAATTTAGTAATATTGCTAATCTAACGGTTCCTCAAATAGTTGATGATATTGATGATAAGACTGTTTGGGTGAATAAGAAGGGTTGTATTGTTGATTTTAGTATTAAGGAAGTATGGCATGCATTTAGGTCTGATAGCCCTCAATTTATTTGGAGTAACCATGTCTGGTTCACTCAATGTACTCCTAGACATAGTTTCATTCTGTGGTTAGCTGTGAAAGGTAGACTGAAAACAAAGGATAGACTATCTAAGTGGTTTGATATTCCTAACCAGAATTGTCATTTGTGTTATACTAGTAATGAAACTCATAGTCACTTATTTTTTGCCTGCCCTTATTCTAAGAGACTATGGGAGAGATTAAAACCATTATCTAAGATGGATGGAATTAGTAATGAGTGGCCATATATAATTTCTGGGGTTGTTAATATGCCTGCCAAGAATAAAGTTTGGAGTGTTGTTCAAAGATTGGTCCTAGGAGCTGCTATGTATTATATCTGGCAAGAAAGGAATATCAGGAGGATCCAATTTGTGGAGAGATCTTATGAGTGTTTAGTTAAGATTGTGATTGAATCTGTTAGATTGAAACTTATGGGTTTATCTCTAAGTATGACTGCAGATGTTGTTAATGTTGCTAAGGTTTGGAATATACCTATTAACAAAGCTACTTATCATAGTAGGGTGATTGAGGAGTTATGTCAAGATATGTAGATGTTAGATGTCTGGGTTTCATGGGGTTTTGTGGAAATATGTCAGCTGTTCATGTTGGTTCTGGTTAAGCATATGTTGGTTGAGGGTTTCATATTACTTGTGGAGTTCTGTAGCTATGTTGATTGGTATTGGCTTGCTGATTTGTATGTTATAGTGCTGGTGGATGGTTTCTTGTTTCTTGGTTGTTGTGAGTTTTGGGGTTTTGTTTTTATTGTCTCAAGGTTCATTGCTGTTGCTGATTGAAAGTTAAGGAGACTGATCTGGGAAGGTTTATGTAAATGTTGCACTCTTTTTGTCCTTGCTATGGTTTTGCCCATTGGGTTTTACTTAGTAAGGTTTTTAAGGAGGCTTATTTTCATAAACTGCTGATATGGCGCTTCTCTTGTTTGGATGGATTACATGAAGTATTCTTTTATTTGCTGCTGATGGATTGGCTTTGGATGTTGTATGGATGGCATAGTGATAGTTTGTAATTGTATCTCATTTTTTAGTCTTGACAACTCATGCTTGCTTTTAGTCTTCAATATATGGTGATGTTTGGAGGTGCATTGGGTGGTCCCTTTGCATCGGCCCATGTATTCAGAGTATATTGTAGATTATAGTTTAAGCCATCTATGTTGTTGGGACTAATAATGAGTTTATTGGTTATGTATCTGTTTTGGTTTGATTGTGGTCATTTGGTTATTTTGAGCTAGGGAATGTCCTATGCCATACTTTATGATGCAAATGTGTGGAATGTACACTTTGTATCTTGTTTCTTTTGTACTGCCGTTTGATGGCTTCCTTTACTTAATAAATTTACATTTAAGTAAAAAAAAAAAAAAAAAAATCATAAGATGCTCGGACACCCGCGGAAACCCCGTTCCGTCCCTGTTTAGGAGTTTCAAAGTGAAAACACATTCATTTCATTCGTAATTCATTTATTACAGACTATTTGAAATTGTCTTTGTAAACCTTTTATTTTTCACCCTTGCATTTAAAAAATATATGGATTTTGAATAATGTGATGAATAGTATTGTATAAGTATAACAAACATACTTACAAGTTGCAACTAAAAATATAAAAGGTGATAAATCAGTTTCAGTGTACAAGGTGTAATGCATTGTGTGTGCATCATCTCAATATCTTAATTAAAAATGGTTTCATTAAATTTTAAATATTTGAGTGTTCTAAAAATTACAATAAAAAAGTGACATACAATGAGAATTGTTATGTTACTTAAGAAAGACTTAGGGTGTGTTTCTTTTTTTTTTGTTTGGATTAAGAGGCTTATAAAGGGTAGTGGGTCCCCATTCTATTACAACCACTTAATGGGGAAGAGTGGTATTTTTACACTCACATGGACTAAGATGATGCAAGAGAATTGGTGGGCCCAAATAAAAAAAGAAATAATATTATATACCCATAATAGTGATTAAGAGGTTCTAACAAAAAAAAGAAACACCCCTTTAGCATGTATGCATGTGTATTCAACGTTGTTGATAAGATAAATTATCTTTACAGCTTTGGGATAAACATTGTATCCGGTTGATTCAAGATTCGAGTGTCTTGTGTTTAACTCTTTACCACATCGTCTCGATTAACTCATTAGCCACCTGATGTCAAATTGGAAACTTACAATTAACAGCTTTATAGATGATCATTTAACAATAAACGTTTAATTTCATGGGCCGTGCTTAGCACGACCTAAAAACCTGCCTAGTATATATATAAAGTCGCAAAAGTAAATAATAACGTTAACGATAAATATTAATTCACGAATTAAAGTGAATTAATGTTTAACGGAAACCTTATTAAATTAGAAAGGAATTGTTTTGTCTCAACAAAAAAGGGTTTATTTTTGAAATAAAATATAAAGGTTTCTTTCTATAAACGTTATTAAACGAGAGTTCTTAGAAGTTTTGAGTGCACGCAGAACTAGGAAATACTATTTAAAATAGTATTTAATATACCTGATAAATGTAAGTTACGGATCGGTTTAACATTAATATGTTCAACCTAATACGGTTATCGGACCTATTGGACTGATGAGCCAAATTGGGGCCTGCCAAGCGTATTGGGCGACAATATTAATGAGAAATGTATCCTAAGACTATTAATGGACGATATGATTTTTGAATTAATAAGTAAACAAAAGAATGGTTAAACTTATCAAGTTTACGAACCTGATAAGTAATCAACCCTTCATACGAGAACTTATCGGATCCTAAGGTCATATCATTTGACCCTAGCATAGATATGGACTTAAACTAGGAGGTTGATTCATTATTTGTGTTGGGATATGAGGATCAAAAGTACTTCTGAAGATCAAAGTACTGCTTGTGTGGAAGTACTACTTATGTTGAAAAGTCAAAGTACTGCTCGTGCATGAAGAAAGTTAAAGTACTTCTATTGATAAAGGACTGTTATGCAAAATCATTAAAGGATTATTATGTAAAGATATTAGAATATTCTAGAATTAGTTAAGATTAGTATTAGTTTACTTATTGTTCAAGTATTGTAAATCGACTTAAGGTTTTCCTTATGCCTATAAAAGGAGCCTTAGGATGGTATTAGACATACGAATACTTTAGAATATGATTAAAGAGTTATTAGGGTTGTTAGTGAATCTATATAGAAAGCAGGTTCAAAGTTTGGTTTTAAATATAATCATTAAAGTTCTTCTTAGTTTTGTTTAAGTAGATTCCGCATACTTAATAAAGTTATATAAGTGTTTCAATATTAATAGTTTTGGATTTGTTCAAGATTGTTAAACATTTACAAGCTACATAGTTAGTTTGGTCAGAGTACATCGATCCAACAAGTGGTATCAGAGCTTGTGTGGAAACTCTGATTAAGAAGAAATCTTTGAAAACCGATTTTACAACAAACCCTAAAAGATGTCGACTGAAGTTGCACCAGTTCCATCCATCACCTCAATCAGAATTCCTATTTCCAAGAAGGGAGAATATGATCTATGGAGCACGAAGATGAGACAGTATATTGCTATCACAGACCATGCTCTATGGGATGTGATTGTCAATGGTAATGTTGTTATTGAAGAACCTGTAGCAGTTGAAGGACAACCTACACCACCTAAGCTAACCCTGCCAGTAGTTACAAAAAGAAATCAAGATAAGGCTCTCAACATACTGTTGTCTGCTATTCATGATGGTCACCTACTAAAGTTTCATGATGCTAAGGATGCAAAACAACTATGGGCTGCTATTAAGACAAGATTTAGAGGTAATGATGCTTCCAAGAAGATGCATAGAAACTTATTAAAGCAACAATTTGAAACATTCATTGTTGGTGAAAGAGAAGGTCTTGATGCTGCCTATGATAGATTCCAAAATCTTCTTAGTATGCTAGAGTTATATGGAGCAGAGGTATCTGTTGAAGATGCAAACTTGAAGTTCTTGAGAAGTTTGCCATCTGCATGGCATGTGGTTGCTACTATGATTAGAGGACAACCTGGTTTGGAGTCTATGGACTTTGATGATCTCTACAATAATTTGAAGTTGTATGAGCATGAGATGAATGGCAACATAGGTTCAAGTTCTCATCAGAAATATCAAAACATTGCTTTTGTGTCTTCTGAAAATAGAAGCAGTACTTCTACTAAAAGTACTGCTTATTATGTTGAAAGTACTGTTAGTGAAAAACAGCACCCTTGCACAACCATGGCTACTATCACTTCATCACCATCAAACAACACCAACTCTGATGATGTTATATGTTCTTTCTTTGCTCAACAAGCCACTTTACCAGTTACATATCAAGAAGATGTGTTGCAAATTGATGATGATGCTCTAGAAGAAATTGACATAAGATGGCAAGTTGCAATGATCACTACAAGGATCAAGAAGTTCATGAACAAAACAGGAAGAGGTATTGATTTTAAAGCCAAGCAGGGTATAACATTTGACAAATCTAAGATTGAATGCTTTAATTGTCAAAAGACTGGTAACTTTGCAAGGGAATGCAAGTTTTCAAAGTATCAAGCAAATAGAATGATTGAACAACCTATGGTTGAAAAAAAGGAAGTTACTATTACTGATTCAAAACCAAAAGCTTTGGTGGCTCAAGAAAATCTATCAGAGGTTGACTGGAGTAATGAATTTGATGATGAACCATTAACCTACTCTATGGTTGCATTAGAAGAGTTTGATTCGAGCACAGCTTTTGATGAGTGCTATGGTAGCTACTTCCCCAAGTTCATCCACTATCTCTGAGGTATGCTCTAAATGCAGTAATTTTTATCAAAAGTTACTTAAAGAATATGAGACTGAAAGAGATAATTATAAAAGGGCTAGGTCTGAAGTAGCTGGTTATCGATTAACTTTAGACTCAATGGAAGCCAAAATAATCACTCATGAAAATAATGAAATGGCTTGGGCAGAAAAATATGAGCAACAAGACTATCAATTAAAGCTGAGTGAATGGAAGTTAGGATGTAAGGTTTCTGAACTTGAAAAGATCACTAAGGAAAGGGATAAGTGGTTAGCAAAACTTGCTAGTTGGAAAGAATCAGGTCTGTCACATGTTAGTTTTGTAGAGAAACAAAGAACAGCAAACATTAAAACTGGCCTAGGATATGATGTTGAGCATAGTAGTTCAGAAGAGATTCCAACTAGTGATAAGGAACAAATAAATTCAGAGGAGATCTCAACTAGTGATGAAGAATTCATTAGCTTAGAAGAAAACACATCTAGTGATGAGGAATCACCTAGTCCAACACCTCCTGAATTTAAGAAAGACAAGGGATATAATGAAGTTCCTCCACCCACTGGTAGTTTTCAACCACCTAGGACAGATGTTTCTTGTTTTGGAGTAGACAATTTGGAGTTTAGGAAGAAGCTTACATGTCAGTCTAATTCAAGTCTATCTAGAGAAGCTGTTGAGAAACCTAGGGATGATAACAAGGGTTCAGGGAGTGATAAAACTTTTTCAAAACAAGTAGTACTTCCAAAAACTTCTCAAAGTACTGTTGGACATTCAGCAGTACCTTCAAGAAAAACTTTTCAAAATACTTCTAATTTTAGAAAACCTTTTAATCATTCACCAAAATGTCAAGATAGTTTTGATCATAGAACTAAAGAAAGAGGATTTGGGAATATGGATCAAAAGTTATGTTATGTTTGCTATAGTCCCAATCATTTTATTAAGGACTGTGACTTCCACTCAGCATATTTAAGTCAATTCCCAAAATCCACATCTACTAACCACAAGCCAAGGGAGAATAAACCAGTTTGGAATCATTCACATAGGGTTAACTATAGTAATTTCTCAAAAGACTATAGGTACCCTCACCAGAGAAAACCTTTTTCCAAACCACCAGTACCTTCTCAAAGTACTGCTATGTATTCACCCAATCAAGGTACTACTAGCACTATTTCTAATGTAAGACCAAGGAGATTCAATTCCTATCAACCTAGAAGGCCTTACACCTCAAGAAGAGTACCTAGATCAAAGAACCCACCACATACTGTTAAAACTAAATGGGTTAAGAAAGAAAGTACTGATGTGGGACAAACAGTACTTTCAGAACGTAAGGATGAAAAAAGGAGTGTTGATGAGAATCAACCACAGGTTTTGGAATCAAAGACATTAATTCTTGATAATGCTTTAAAAAATAGTGGAGATTACATACTCAAAGAATTTGAGTATGTTACTCCACAAGGGGAACACAAGTCAGTAATGGCTTGGGTTCCTAAAAGAAACTAAGCTTTTTCATTTTTATGCAGGGCAATCAAGAAGAGGAGCTTAAGGATCATATTATCATTGATAGCGGTTACTCTGGCAGCATGACAGGAGACAAGGAGCTTTTGTCAGACTTTACGGCATATTTTGGAGGAAGAGTTGCTTTTGGAAATGATCCTAATGGAGGGAGAATTACTGGCAAAGGAACTATCAAGACCGGATGTATTGATTTTGAGAATGTTCGATATGTGAAGGAGCTTAAATTCAATCTTTTGTCAGTATCTCAGATCTGTGACAAGAAATATCCTGTGTATTCCTTGACACAGAATGTCTTATTCTCTTCCCTGAGTTCAAGTTAGTTGATGATAACTTGGTAATACTGAGAGTACCAAGAACCAATGATGTGTATAGCTTAGATTTGAAGAATATCAATCCTACTGAAAGAGCAACATGTTTGGTAGCAAGGGCAAAAATGGAAGAAGCACATCTTTGGCACAGAAGATTAGGACATGTGAATTACAAGAATATCAACAAATTGGTTAAAGGCAATTTAGTTAGAGGTTTACCTACTAAAACATACGAGAATGATCATTCATGTTTGGCCTGCAAGAAGGGTAAACAACACAAAGCTTCATGCAAACAGATTGAAGAAAGAACCATTAGAGAACCTTTGGAGTTGTTGCACATGGATCTGTTTGGACCTGTTTCAGTGGCTAGCCTAAACAAAAGGAAATACTGCTTAATTATAATAGATGATTGTAGCATATTTAGTTGGGTCTTTTTCTTGGGATTTAAAGATGAAACCTTTGATGCAATTCATGATCTTATCATAGCCCTTGAAAATCAGTTGAGACTCAAAGTAAGATCCATTAGATGTGATAATGGGACTGAATTCAAGAATAAGCTTATGGATGAGTTTTGTGCCAACAAAGGAATAAAGAGGGAATTTAGCATTGCTAGAACTCCACAGCAGAATGGAGTTGCAGAAAGGAAGAATAGAACATTGATCGAAGTAGCTAGAACAATGCTTGCAGATTCTTTATTACCTATTCAATTTTGGGTTGAAGCTATAAGTACTGCTTGCTATGTGTTAAATAGAGTATCTGTCACTAAACCTCAGATGAAGACACCTTATGAGTTGCTTATGGGAAAGAAACCAAACCTTAAATTTATGAAACCTTTTGGCTGTCCTCTGACTATTCTAAATACTGTTGATTCTCTGGGAAAATTTGATGGCAAGTTAGATGAAGGATACTTATTGGGTTACTGTACCAATAGCAAAGGATTTAGAGTGTATAATAAGGTTACCAAAAAGGTTCAAGAATGTCTTCATGTTGAGTTTCTTGAAGATCAAGAAAGTCAAAAAGGCAAAGGTCCAGATTAGATGTTTGATCTTGATATTCTGGCTTCTTCTATGAACTATGTACTTGTCAGAGAAGAAAATCAAGTTGTTCATAATGAAGAAGAGTTACAGTACATTGTTCATGGAGTCAATATTAGATCTGATTATGTTCCTGATGAAGAACCAAAGAAGAAAAGTACTTTTGAACCTCAAAGTACTGTTCAACAAACTACCATAGTTTCTGATGAAGATCAAGCTATTCAAGATGAACTTAATAGGATGCTTTTTCAAGAAACCATTGCAAAATCCTATGAAGATGATCAAAGGAGAGCTTATGAGGCAGAAAACAAAAAGGCTAAAGTCACAAATAACTATGATAGTACTTTGCGTCAAAGTACTGCTGATCCAGTTGAAAGTACTTTAAATGTCTTAGATACATCAAATTGGATCAACACTGATGATTTGAATGATCCAAACATGCCTGATTTAGAAGACATTGATGCTGAGCTTCCTAAGGAAGGAATTTTCTCAAATTCCAATGAAGATCCTGACCTCACAAATCTGGAAGATGATCTTGAAGTTCCACCAACTCCTATATTAAGAGTTCATAAAGATCATCCTACTAGTAAAATCATTGGACCTTCCACTTCAAGAGTGCTCACAAGAACAAAAGCTAAAAATCTCTCTAAGCAACATAATGCTTTACTTAGCTTTGTCTATAAACAAAACAGGGTAAATCATAAGGATCAACAATTGTGTCTATTTGCTTTCTTTCTATCTCACGTAGAACCCAAGAAGGTTTCTCAGGCATTGGCTAAAGAGAGTTGGATTGAAGCCATGCAAGAAGAACTTTTACAATTCAAACTTCAAGAGGTTTGGGTATTATGTGATTTGCTAGATGGAAAAAGATTAATTGGTACAAAATGGGTTTTCAGAATCAAGAGAGATGAAAAAGGGAATGTCATCAAGAATAAAGCAAGATTGGTTGCACAAGAATATAGATAAGAAGAAGGAGTGGACTATGATGAAGTGTTTGCTCCTGTGGCAAGGATAGAAGCTATAAGGTTGTTTCTGGATTTTGCATCATATATGGGCTTTCCTGTTTACCAAATGGATGTCAAGAGTGCCTTTCTTTATGGTACAATTCAAGAGGAAGTCTATGTTAAACAACCTCCTGGTTTTGAGGATCCTGCACATCCAAACAAAGTCTATAACGTGATTAAGGCTCTGTATGGTCTACATCAAGCTCCTAGAGCTTGGTATGAACGACTCTCCACTTTTCTATTGCAACATGGTTACAGGAGAGGTGCAATTGATAAGACTTTGTTTATCAAAAGAGACAAGAAGGATATTATGCTTGTTCAAGTTTATGTGGATGACATTATGTTTGAAGCCACAAAACAGTCAATGGTGAAAGAATTTGAAGAGCTCATGCAACAAGAGTTTCAAATGAGTTCCATGGGTGAATTAACTTTCTTTTTGGGGCTTCAAGTTAAACAATCCTGTAGTGGAATCTTCATTAGTCAAGATAAGTATGTCACTTGCATTCTTAAAAGGTTTAACTTCACCACTGTCAAGCCAGCCTTCACACCTATTGATGCTAATAAACCATTAGGAAATGATGAAGATGGAGGTGATGTGGATGTTAAGCTTTACAGATCTATGATTGGTTGTCTTTTGTACTTAACTGTATATAGACCTGACATCACCTTTGCTGTATGCTTATGTGCAAGATATCAGGTCTCACCCAAAGTTTCTCATATGAATGCAGTCAAGAGGATTTTTAGGTATCTCAGGCAACAACCTAAGTTATGGTTGTGGTATCCTAGGGATTCACCTTTTCACTTGGAAGCTTTTTCAGACAGTGATTATGCAGGGGACAATTATGATAGAAGATCAACCACTTAAGGGTGTCAATATCTTGGAAGAAGATTTGTCTCATGGCAATGTAAGAAACAAACAATTGCAGCAACATCATCCACTGAAGCAGAATATGTTACAGCTGCAAGATGTTGTGGACAAGTACTTTGGTTTCAAAATCAACTCTTGGATTTTGGATTCAATTTCAAGAATACTCCTATGAACATTGACAATGAGAGTACAATTTGTATTATGAAGAATCCTGTTTAACATTCCAAGACCAAGCACATACAGATTAGGCATCATTTTATTAGAGATTTCTATGAGCACAGGCTTATTAATGTGGTTAAAGTCCACACAAATGATAATGTAGCTGATTTACTCACAAAGGGATTTGATGTTTCAAGATTCAACCATTTAGTGGTGAGTATTGGTATGATTACTTATTAAGCTATATTTGAGGGGAGGCATTAGTACCTATTCTTTGTTTGAGGGGAGGCAACATAGTTCAGTTCAAAAGGGTGGAAATTACGTTTGGGCAAAGTACTGCTTAGTATTGGTTTGAAAGTACTGCCTAGTACTTAGTGGAAAGTACTGTTTTGTCCGGGTACTGTTCCAACGGTCAAAAATAAGGGATAACTAATTTACGGAGGAGATAAATGCCAAAAATAACGTTAAACGCATTTATTGGGCCGGGATTTTTTGAATATTATTCATTCATATGCTTATCTCTTCCATATATTTTTACTCTCATCGTTATTCCTTTCCAAATATTCAAACTTCAAACAAATTAATCACCGACGCACATATTTCTTCCAAAATCAATCAATGGCTAATCGTCCAACTGTCAACAAGCACAACATGATCGCTAATTTGGACAAAACGCAGTTGAATGTTGATTTTCATGGTATAATTGATTTCCTCACTGGGTCTTCAATTAACTATGCTCTTTTAGTCAATCCTGACATCATTGGACCATGGCTTCAAGAATTCCGGGCTGCTGCAATATCTGGTTTGGAAGAAGAAGAATATTTTATTCAAGCTACGGTGGCTGGAAGATCCATTCGCATCACTGAAGCTACAATCATAGAGGACTTATTGTTTAATGATGAAGAAGGTATTGTTCTCTTTGATAGGCAAGTACTTTGGGATACACTCAGGGATATAGGGTATGAAGGTGCTCTTACCAAACTTACTTTTCAGAAACCTTTGTTTAGCCCTCATTGGAAGTATCTTGTTCATGTTTTACTTCATTGCCTGAGTCGTAAGAGTACTGCTTGGGATCAGTTTGCTCAATACATAGCTTTAGCATTAGTGGGATTAGCTACCAATAAACCTTTTAATTTTTCAAATATGATTCTTGATGGTATGCTTACACATATCAATCATGGTTCACCATTCTTGATGTACCCTAGATTTATTCAAGTCTTCTTGAACAAACATGTGGAAAACTAGAAGGGGGGGGGGTTTGAATATTTTCCCTCTTTTTCGTTTATGAAAAGTTTGTTTCAAAATCTTCAATTAAAGTTTAGTATGAAAACAACATATAATCAATGTGATCAATTATATATGTGTGCTTTTAGATTAGTAACTTAGTTTTATGAAAGGAGCTTTGGTTGATCTTTATGTGAATACGTTTTCCTTTTAAAATCTTAAAATATTTTGTATCAAATTATCTATTAAGTTAAACTCAATATGAGAAGTGTGAATAATAATCTATTAGACCATATCATATAGTTATGCACACAATCACAATATTAACTTATATGTGATACGCGGGATTGCGCCCTCGCAACAGGTTTTACCTCTCAAGGGATCTTGAGAAGCTTGCAATCCCCGCCAGGCAGTGTACCTGATCATTGTAGTATAGTATAGTGACAAGTTCCGGAGGATTGATCGTTCAACTCAGGAATAGTGTCGCTAGGATTAGAAAGCCTACTAAACTAGGTCTAGAGGTGAGGGATGATTCTTTTTGTATTTTTTTTTTTTATAAAAGCAAGTAAAATCTGTTTTGAAGGAGTGGGCGGAATTAGTTGCTAGTCAACTAACCCAATTAACTACAGATGCAATCAAAATAAAGTAAAAGAAATGAAAATTAAACTAATGTGGTGGAAACAATAATGAGAAAAGATGTGTTTACTTAGATTTCATTACTCCCTTGATATCTTTTACTGGTTGATTAGCTTGTTACAATTGCGTGGATGACGGGTTATATTCCTTAATACTAGTCGTAGGGCCGTGTACAATATTCCCTAACTCTATAAGATCCTACTTCACTCCTATGTCGAGCCGACTAAAAACTCCTAACATGGGATCATTAGAATTCACTTATGCATTAAATACAACCAAAAATCGTAGTACACCTCCGATCATGTTTCTTAAGACGTTCAAGCAAGTTACCAATGGAAGTCTGCTAGTTTTCTTAAGCCTAACATCGAATACAATCAACCACAACAATTATAAACAAACAATTAACCAATAATCAACATCTAGGTTTCACTACATCTAAGCAAACACAATAAAAACCTAGCCTAACATGTTAAAAGAAAGACAAGCATAAGATAGAATCAAACAACACATAGACATATTGAATGATTATTGGAAGACTTATCTTTATTCAAACATGGATGAAAGAAGGGTTTGAAACCCCTGCAATATGATGAAAATTCGACCTATGGTTTGTGCTGCTAATGTTCCACTTAATGTTCCACACTTTTACAATGAAAAATTGGAAAAATATATATAGAGAATACATCCTGATGGCGTCACGTTGTAGGGTCTGACGCCGTCAACTCGCCGCCAAATTAAGGGTCGTATTGCCTAGATCCAGTCTTGACGCCTTCATGTGTAAATATACTCTGGGCCGTCACATGTGTTTTGACCCTGACGGCCTTGGTGACGCCGTCAGGCCAAATACACTAGAAATGTTCTGGGCCGTCACGTGTATTTTCCACTTCCACCTCTTTTGCCACTCTTGACGCCGTCATGTGTTAGATCTTGACGTCGTCAGGTACTGTTCCCAGCAAGGATTTTTGAGACTTTGTCGTTTTCTTCACTTTTATGCTCCAAAAACGTCCAAAATGCTTCATTTTCCAGATTTCTCCTCAAAAGTACTTAAAATGACAAAAGGAACGATTTAGGGCAGTAATTGATCAAATAATCATAAATTCGGGCTTAAATGACCCCTTAAAAGCGGTACACTTTTCGCCTCATCACTATGTACAATACAATCAACATTACAACTATATAAGCAACAACTAAGACATATATGCAATGATAGATGTAAAGCAATAAATGCAAGAATAAATGAAAAGAGATAAGAGAAAGGAAATGCAAACCGGACACGATGATTTATAGTGGTTCGGCTACAAGGATACCTTCCTTGTCCTACTCCACTCCCCGAGTCACCTTACTCGAGAGTTTTCTTCACAACTCAACAAGATCCCTTTTGGCGGAGAAAACCATACACAACTTTTGCTTACACCAATTTACGACACTAAGCTAAATGTCGAGTTCTAATAGTAGCTAGAACCAATCTCACGACACGACTTCGATCACTATACAACTTCTACACGACTTCTTCACGACTTCACGACTTCATCACTACTTTACAACTTCTTATATACCCCAATACTAATTCACACACCTACTTCTTCACAACTACATGACTCCTCCACACTACTACTTCTTCCCACAACTTCTTACTCACTCATTGACTCACTACTAAGTAAGATCATCTTGATCTACTTATCACATATACATACATAACTCACAACTTTACATCAACACTAACTAGACTCTAATACCTCTTTGGCTTTATGATAGAGAGGATTCTTCTCTTGCACTTTGAGTGATGAGGGATTGAATCACTTGAAACAAAAACTAATAAACTTATGATCAAAGGATTTTGAAGTGTGTTTGGAAAGGATTGGGACTGAAAATTTTTGTGCAAAAGGTAAGGAAAAATAGCAGAAATGAACCAGTATTCATAGGCAAAATTTTCTGAAAACTGGAGCGTGCCGACCCCCTTAAAATTAAGGGCGCCACCATTATAATTAAGGGGGGCACCCAGACGAAAATGGCAGTTTTCTTGTCTTTTTCTGGGGAAGGTTTATCTAGTGAAATTTTAACTATTTTTGGCTAAAAATTTGAATTCATATATTTATTATGAATTAAACATTTTCCTGTATATATCAAAAGTGTTTTTCAAGATATATAAGATGCTTATAACATTTTATAAAATTTGTAGTGTCTAAATAAAATCCCTTTGATCATAAAATGTATTAGACATTTGTTTGTACATACCTTAAGTGATTGTTGAAGCATACTTGAGACGTTGAGATGTCGAGGCTTGTTGACGTATGAATGCATAGATGAATTGTGATCACAAGTAACTTAAGCACTTTATGTTATATGTTGTAACTTACATCTTTGTCATCATCAAAACATGAAGAGGATGTTTAGATTAAATATCATAATATGCATGCCAACAATCTCCCCCTTTTTGATGATGACAAACTATGTAAACTATAACTCATAGTAGAATGTATAAGTTACTTGTTTACACTTCTTCTCCCCTTTTGTCGAAGCAAAACGGTGGACTCCTAGACGAGACTTCAACTAAACTTCAATTCTTGAAATAAAGAGGGGAGCTTGCATCATCGTAAGTGAAGCCTTGATCATATCAACCTCTAAAATATGACTCTAGCGAATCCATGGATCAAAAAAATTGCAAACTTTTAACCTGCATCAAGGGTTAGTTTCCTGCAACAAAAATATATATAGATAGGGATGTAATACACATCACCAATGCTCCCCCTTAATTGAGGCATCAAGAAATCAAGCAACGGAAGAGTGCTACAAGGCAAAGTTAGTTGAAAAAGAATGCACATATACATAATGATGATGATAGATACATGCATGACACTTATTGGGGAACAAAATATGGATGTCTAAGGTATATGGACTAAAAATATAACACATGCAATTATTGTTTTAAAAACTGTTGACATAAATAATGTATGAAAACGTTATTTATATTTTTCGATATCTCTATATTTTGACGATCACAAAATGTAAACTCGTCAATCGTAAGATTACTACGTAAACAAGTATTAAGCTAGTTTATATCACTATATCCAACTTAATCACTTAAGGTATGGATAAACAAGTGCTTAATACATCTCATGATCAAAGGGATATTTAATTAACTAATACAAAGTTTATTTAAATGTATAAACATATTTTATATTTTTTGAAAAACACTTTTGGTAATAAAGAAAAATGTTTTAATCATACTAAATATATGATTTCAAATATTTAACCAAAATCAGTTAGTTTTTCACCAAATAAACTTTCTCCACTAAAAGACAAGTTTTCTGGCCGTTACAGTTGGGCGGCCCCCTTAATTTTAAGGGGGGCGGCCATGATTTAAGGGGACCGGCCAGGCTCCCTTGTCAGAAAAAGTCAGAATTCTTCTCCTATAAATACCACCTTAATTCTGGAATTTTTCCCTACCTTTTGCACAAAATTTTCAGATCTATAACTCTCTAAACATTCTCTAAAACCCTTTGATCATTTGTATATTAATCCTTGTTTCAAGTGATTCAATCCCTCTTCATCCATTCTCAACCAAAGTGCAAAAGAAGAACCCTCTTTCTACAACCAAGTTCAAGAAGTGTTGAAAAGTAGTTGTGCATAGTGTATATATATTCATTTGTGAATATTGTGTTGTGCTTGTGATTAATTGTGTAGAAGATATAGAAGTTGTGTAGATAATAGAAGTTGATAAGTAGTGAAGTAGGTTAGTTGTGAAGATAGGTGTGAAGTAGAAGATTGGTGTGTAGAAGATAGTTGTGAAGAAGATTGGTGTGTAGTATATTGGTGTGAAGAAGTTGTGTAGAAGTTGTGTGGTGTGTAAATTGGTGTGTAAGGTTTTCTCCGCCAAAAAGGGAGTTTGTTGACATAGTGAAGAAAACTCTCGAGTAGGTGACTCGGGGAGTGGAGTAGGAACAAGGAAGGTGTCCTTGTAGCCGAACCACTATAAATCCTTGTGTTGTGGTTTGATCTTTCTAACTCTTCTCATTACTTATTTATTTACCTTACTATATTAAGCTTTGTTAGTTAGTTACTATATAATTGTTCATATAGTGCAAGTATTGAGTTCACATAAATTAGAATCGAAGTTTTTAAAACAAACGTGTGTTTATAAATTTAAAAGGACGTAAAACTATTCAATGCGCTACCACGTAATGAGTACGAAAGGATCTTTATGTGTGAAACCGCAAAAGAAATTTGGAACTCTTTGTTAATAACCCACCAAGGTAATAATCAAGTCAAAGATAACAAAATAGATCTACTTGTTCAACAATATGAGCAATTCACGATTCCGGAAGAGGAATCAATTGATAATGCTTTTGCTAGATTTAACACCATAATCACAAGTTTAAAAGCACTTGATGAGAATTTCTCTAGTAAGAATTTTGTTAGGAAGTTTCTTAGAGCTCTTCACCCAAAATGGCGAGCTAAAGTGACGGCTATTGAAGAATCGAAGAATTTGTCAACGCTACAACTTGATGAATTAATTGGTAATTTAAAAGTCTACGAAGCTATAATAAAGAAGGACTCCGAAATGGTTAAAGGGAAACGAGAGCAAAGCAAGTCAATCGCCTTGAAAGCTAGAAAGGAATCCAACAACGAAGATAGCTCATCTTCCGAAAGCGAAGACGAAGAATATGCCATGGCCGTAAGAGATTTCAAGAAATTCTTCAAAAGGCGAGGAAGATTCGTTAGACAACCACACGATGAAAGAAGAACATCTCAAAAGAATAATGATGACAAGTATAGCAAGAATGAGAGAAAATGTTTCAAGTGTGGTGATCCAAATCACCTTATTGGAAAATGTCCAATGATGACAAGAGATCAAAATCAAAGAGCATTTGTTGGAGGTGCTTGGAGTGATAGCGATGAAGATGAGAAAGAAACAACAAAGGAAGAAAAGTGTCTCATGGCTAAAACATCAAGTGAGGTACGTTCCGAAACCGAATATTTTAGTGATGAAAATTTATCATTAGATGAAAAAGACTTAGATAGTGAATACAATAGATTATGCAAAGTAGGACAACAAGTTATGGCTAAAAACAAATCACTAAAATACATAAATAACCAATTAGAAAATGAAGTACTTGAAATAAAAATTAAAATACATCAACTTGAGAAAGGTAAAGAAACTTTTGAAGAATGTAAATCATGTCAAGTGCTTAGAAGTGAAAACAACAAACTTAAGGAAGAAATTTGTAAACTTGATAAATTTGAAAATAGTAGTAACTCACTTAGTAAAATTATAAGTTTTCAAAGAATATCCGGAGATAAAACCGGTCTAGGTTTTAACTCAACCGAAGCCTCAACAAGTGAAGTTAAAAATGTTAAATTTGAAAGCGAACTCAAGGAACTAAAACCTTCAAAATCTAATCCTGAGTATATACTAATAAATGATAAGAAAATACATCTAGCTAGTAATGAAGAAATAAAACCGTTTTATAAACCATCTTTAAAAACCGAAGTAGGATCGTCCAAAACTAAAACAAGATCTAAAACACCACCACCTAGGAAACCGAATAATTCTTACCCTAGACCTAAAACACCTCAACCAAGAGTAAACCAAAGTAGACAAAACTTTAACAATAATCAACAAATGTGGAACTTCAATCCATGGGGAATGTTTCCACCATATATGCACCCAAGTCAAATACAAAACATGTTCGGGACAAACAACTTTGGTCAAATGAGACCATGGGGACCAACGTGAAAACTTTCGCCATTCATACATGGAAATCTTTGATGTCACCCCGTGTTCGGACTTTCCTTTGAAGATTTTGAAGTTTAACGCATTGAAGACGGAAGGTACACATTTCCTTTTATTTCCTTGTAAACAAATGCATGCTTAGTTTATTATCTAGCTTTTATGTGATTTTGATTGGTTCATTATTCTCTCTAATCTTTACTTCTATACATATATATACTTATTTACTTATACTATATCTAAATATATATATATATATATATATATATATATATATATATATATATATATATATATATATATATATATATATATATATACACACACTTAGCTATATCTAGGATCTTATAACCTAGAAAACTCATTTGTTGATTTTCTAGAACTAGAAATTGTTCGTTTACGAACCTTTTCTTTTCCCCATTTGCCTTATTGAACTTTAATGTTCAAACAACACTCATGCTGATGAAGAGAGATGAGTCGAAAAATCTATGGATGAAACAAACTCCCGGCTTCCGTTGCATTCGTCTCCTTCCTTTATTCTCGTCTTATAAGCCCATACTACATATATATATATATATATATATATATATATATATATATATATATATATATATATATATATATATATATATATATATATACATATACTTATGAACCTTTCACAACGTTCTCGCGTACTTGACAACTTGATAAATTTCATCCGAAATGATCAAGAAAATTTAATTGGCAAATTGTCAATTAAAAGTGTCAAGTAATTCCTTTCGTGAGAATACCCTCCAACGTATTTTTGATTAAATATAAATCTAATACATACATATGAATAATTTTTTGCTCTTTCCAGAAACCAAAAATCACAAAAATCGAATTTTGGAGGGCGGCCCCCTTAATGTTTAAGGGGACCGGCAGCCAAATATAGGGCGGCCCCCTTAATGTTTAAGGGGACCGGCCATCTGATAGCTCAAACCCGTTTTTCTCCTTTTTCCTTTTGCCAAACACTCCACTTTTTCATACCTTCCTTCCCTTGCTTCTGCTGTGACGAAAACTAAAACCCAAAAACCTCTCAAATCACATAATTCGGGTTAATTCGCAAAGGGCAAATTCATCTAACACAATCACCATTACATATTGTAAGTTTTTCATAACACATTTCATCTAATTTCATCTTATTTGATCATACTCATGATTATGCATGTTTTATAGAATTCGTCAAATTTCATAATTTCTTTCGAATTAAGCCTTAAAACTTCATAACCAAATGCTTCCCCTAGGATTAGGATGATTGATCAACACTAGAAACTAGTTATTATATACTATCATGTCGAAAATTTTTGAAAAAAATGTCATACATTCCTTTTCAAAATTTTTAGTAAACTTATTGTTGAATAATGATTTGAAAACGTGTTAAAACTAATCACATTATACTTGTGTAACTTGTAAAACTTGAAATTACATTTTTCGACTAAGAAAAATTATTTTGGTTCACAATATAGGGGTGTTTGGATTATGTCCAAATAATATCGAAACATAGTCATTATAATTTTTATAAAACTTTGTTATAATTATAAACCTTAAAATTGCTAATCGAACTCGTCAAGATATATAATTCATATATATATTGACATACTAGGGGTATAAGTCAATAGTTAAGGAAGCGTTTGGTTTATTACTAAAAATGACATTTTTAAGTAAAAATACAAACCATCTTTTTCAAAAACAAATCACATGCATAAGAAACTCGCAAGAAATAGCTAGTTTTACAATCTAATGTAAATCTAGTAAATTTCATGATATATTAAGATGTTTAAAGGGGCGTTTGGATTTGTCCATAACTACTCATTAAACATCGTAAAGTATATCTAGAACGAGTTAAAAACAATATTAAGGAACATGGTAATCTACTTCTTAGGATTAGTAACGAAGTATGTTTACGTTCCAACATAAGCCTTAACAATTAACATATACTTTTATCTTTCTTTATATTTATTTTGGTCTTTTTGTATTGTTGATGTGTTTAGGTGAAAATGCCCAAAGCAACTACCGAAGATCTTTCTCACACTAAAAACTACATTCCTAAAGTTTCCCAACTCCCTACCACATCTCCTTCCATTGGACTTATCTATCGTCAAATTGAAGATAGAAATGTTCATGAGGGACGTGTAGTAGATCTTGCTTTTGCTCAATCCGAGTACATAAATCGCTTGTTTTCAAGCATCAACTTCAATTGTCTTTATGAAATAAATGAACCTATCATTCCTCGCTTCATAATGGATTTCTATAGCCAAGTCACCGTCCAAGCCAATGATCTTGGTTTCATCACCATCTCTTTCATGATTCAAAATGAATTTATCACCCTAACTCTCGAACAATTTGGTCATATCCTCCAAATTCCATTTAGAGGTCAAGCCGTTTTCTCAAACGAGTGGGACCTCGAATCTCTTAATCGCTATCGACCAACCTTCGGTCCCTATCTCGACGAAATTCCTCATCCCGACGAAATTCGTCAAGTCCTTGGTATAGATCGTGCCACCACAAGTCAAAAAATAAAATCCAAAAACGTTCAAATCTCTCCATACCAACTTCTCCTCAAGGAATTAAGCCCTCACATGAAGCGTTGGGAAGAACTCATTCGTGAGAATGCGTTTGGTACTGGAGGTCACCGGGACCATCTCCCGGCTAGCCTTGCTCACATGTTGTATTGTATAGCTGTCGAAAAGCCGTACAATTTGGCCTACTTCTTTATCAAACGGATTGAGTGTGCTAGAAAAACTCCCAAAGCCAATCTTCCATATGGAATGTTCCTTACTCGTCTCTATCGTCATGTTATCGAGTACTACCCCGATCTTGACAATAGTATCTATGAGTCCATCTACCCCACTCTACGTT
Source organism: Artemisia argyi (assembly GCA_030686995.1). Classification (NCBI taxonomy): domain Eukaryota; kingdom Viridiplantae; phylum Streptophyta; class Magnoliopsida; order Asterales; family Asteraceae; genus Artemisia; species Artemisia argyi. Next base: position 39,137,428 of record CM060693.1, on the reverse strand, counting down.
CTCTCGCTCTAAAACAAGCTCGACGAACTCGAAGTGACAAGGGTAAACCTCGTCGTCATAGCTTTCATGGATCATCTTCAAGGCAAGATGATGACGATGAGGAGGAAAACATCCATGATGCTAGTACCCCTTCATTTTCTGAGTTCGTTGATGATTTAGAGGATCTTGACTATCCCAACTATTCTACTCCATCTCCAAGTGATCAAACTGAAGAAGTGCTTCATGAACGTACTACCGAGATGCTTAGAAGACAAAAGAGCTTGCACGAAGAAGTTAGAGGTGGCTTCAAATCTATCGGAAAGACTTTGAAGGGTATCTTCGGGAAGAAAAAGAAATGATATGCTTGGATTATGTTTGTTAAAAAAATATTTATTTTTATGTCTTGTGTGCTATTTGTCCGAAGTATATTCGGAAGTACTTGTTATTTGGATATTTGTTTAGGATGCTAACTTGATGGCTTTTATGCTTTTTAATGCATGATTCTATTAAACTATATATATATATATATATATATATATATATATATATATATATATATATATATATATATATATATATATATATATATATATATATATATATATATATTTGCATGATTAGTTAATGGTTAAATAAATATATGGCATGTATGCTTTCTAATAGACCAAAACAAATGTGAAATGTCCAAATAGAGCTTGCTGCAAATACAAAACAGAACACAACATTTTTCCAGAAAATTTTTGAAAATTTTTGGTTTCTGGGTCGTCAGATGGGCGGCCCCCTTAAAATTAAGGGGACCGGCCTCCATTTAAGGGGACCGGCCATCTGAAACAGTTTTTACACTGTTCTCTTTTGCATCTTGTGATCCCTTTTGCTAGTCCCAACTACCATTTCCCTTAAAAACTAAACTGATTTTGGAATATAACATTACAATTTCAAATTAATTCCACTTCTAAACATGTTTTCCCACTATATAATCTCCATGCATGTTTAATTCACATTCCATCATCCTCAAACATTCATCAAACATCATCATGTCATCACCAAGAACCACCTATTCAAACAATGCCAAGAAACAAAAACTTGTCATCATTCCACCCAAACAACTCTTCATTGATCTTACAAATGAAGACAACACTACTCCATCTCCACCACCTCAATGTTCATCTCCTAGTGCACCAAATGCACCCTCCAAAACACCTTCAACAAATGGAAACTCCACTTCCTCCATACCATCCACTTCATCCATAAATGACTACATCAACACCCACTTATCTCCTCCAACAATTGATCAACCATCACAACCTACCAATGAGAACACATCTCTTGCAATCACTCTCTCATTATCACCATTAACACCTCTTGATGCACATTTCTCATCATCTCCTATCAATCCACCAACCTATAACCCCGTCCCATGGAGCTTACTTGAAGCTCATGGAGACACTTGCCTTTGTTGCATTCACAACCGAACAATTGTGTTCGGATTAAGAGATGAGATCCAATACATGTTTTCTCATATTGAAAACATGTTACATCAACCTCCATCAACAAACACACCTCCACCATCACCATCCCTATGTTCACCATCCATTCCTCCCAATTAAACATTCTTGGTGTTTTACAAATAAAATTGTGTTAACACTTTTTGGATGGCAAGCTCTAGAGAAGGACTCTCATGTTTGAGACTTGGTCTTTTATTTTAATGATGATTCTAAGCCTTTAAGGCTTTTGTTAGTTGCATTACTTGTTATGGTTGTAATGCTTGATGTATTTTTTTTATATTATGCTTATGCTTAGTCTGTACTCTTGCATGCTATATACATATATATGTTGCTTGCCACTAAATATTTTTTGCAAGATATCCATATCTCGATTTCTTTTGGCCTCAAAACGAGGGGGAGTACACTTCGAGGGGGAGTTTACATTAATATGGGATAACCTTTTTTATGCTAACAAAAAGGGGGAGAAGTGATATAAACTCACAATAATACTTGAATATATACTAATTTTAGATTAATGAGTTTAAATTTTGTAATCATCAAAAAGGGGGAGATTGTTGACATAAATAATGTATGAAAACGTTATTTATATTTTTCGATATCTCTATATTTTGACGATCACAAAATGTAAACTCGTCAATCGTAAGATTACTACGTAAACAAGTATTAAGCTAGTTTATATCACTATATCCAACTTAATTACTTAAGGTATGGATAAACAAGTGCTTAATACATCTCATGATCAAAGGGATATTTAATTAACTAATACAAAGTTTATTTAAATGTATAAACATATTTTATATTTTTTGAAAAACACTTTTGGTAATAAAGAAAAATGTTTTAATCATACTAAATATATGATTTCAAATATTTAACCAAAATCAGTTAGTTTTTCACCAAATAAACTTTCCCCACTAAAAGACAAGTTTTCTGGCCGTTACAGTTGGGCGGCCCCCTTAATTATAAGGGGCGGTCCCCTTAATTTTAAGGGGGCCGGCCATGATTTAAGGGGACCGGCCAGGCTCCCTTGTCAGAAAAAGTCAGAATTCTTCTCCTATAAATACCACCTTAATTCTGGAATTTTTCCCTACCTTTTGCACGAAATTTTCAGATCTATAACTCTCTAAACATTCTCTAAAACCCTTTGATCATTTGTATATTAATCCTTGTTTCAAGTGATTCAATCCCTCGTCATCCATTCTCAACCAAAGTGCAAAAGAAGAACCCTCTTTCTACAACCAAGTTCAAGAAGTGTTGAAAAGTAGTTGTGCATAGTGTATATATATTCATTTGTGAATATTGTGTTGTGCTTGTGATTAATTGTGTAGAAGATATAGAAGTTGTGTAGATAATAGAAGTTGATAAGTAGTGAAGTAGGTTAGTTGTGAAGATAGGTGTGAAGTAGAAGATTGGTGTGTAGTATATTGGTGTGAAGAAGTTGTGTAGAAGTTGTGATCAAGTTGTGAAGTTGTGTGGTGTGTAAGGTTTTCTCCGCCAAAAAGGGAGTTTGTTGACATAGTGAAGAAAACTCTCGAGTAGGTGACTCGGGGAGTGGAGTAGGAACAAGGAAGGTGTCCTTATAGCCGAACCACTATAAATCCTTGTGTTGTGGTTTGATCTTTCTAACTCTTCTCATTACTTATTTATTTACCTTACTATATTAAGCTTTGTTAGTTAGTTACTATACAATTGTTCATATAGTGCAAGTATTGAGTTCACATAAATTAGAATCGAAGTTTTTAAAACAAACGTGTGTTTATAAATTTAAAAGGACGTAAAACTATTCAACCCCCCTTCTAGTTTTCCACAAAAACAACAACCTAAATTCCCAAAAAAAAAATATGACCAACGCTTAAGACATGACAATGATTAGGACCTAATGCAAAGATTCGACCGAAAGATGCCAAAAAAATATATATACTCTAAAAGAGTTAAAGAAAAATGAAGATGAGAATGATACGTTCCTTTTTAAAAAAATAGAAAAATGAGGAGGGATGAGCGTGAATGTAAAGGGAAGGTGATAACAAAGGGTTGACAATTATGGTTTAGATTAATATATCGTTTGGTAAAGGTGGATGTAACACCACCAAAATTTGATACAGCGGAAGACTCAACAAGCGTTCGGGATGCTACGGGGATTGGTATCCAAACACAAGACATAAAAGAACGAGATAAAGTAAACAAAGTAAAATGCAACCACGCGGGGTTTTAAAGTTTACATTATCCCAAAATCATCCAAAGTCAGGCCCAAAAGAAATAAATATAGGTCCACAATAGTTATCAGAGTTTTAGAAATATAGATCCATAACCGGTGCCAAATGCCAAGCCTCCAATCCCAAGCATCCGCATAGCATCACTTAATTACCTGAGAAAACGTGCTAAAAGTCAGCTTTCGCTGGTGAGATCATAGGTTTAGATTCATAATTCAATATAGTGGACATATACGCAAAACGCTTGCTAGCTAGACTAGGCCTCAATCATCCAACCAAAATAATCCAACCAAATCAAATAAAATCATCCCTATAGGAGCACGCTATAGCTCAAATCAATCTAATCAATAGCTTACCTAGCTCAAGTCTAGGCCTTGCTCTATAATCAATCCAATAGCTTACCTAGTTCGGGACTAGGCCTCGCTCAACAACCAATCAATAGCTTACCTAGTTCGGGACTAGGCCTCGCTCAATAACCAAACCAATAGCTTACCTAGCTCGGGACTAGGCCTCACACAATAACGAAATCAATAGCTTACCTAGCTCATGTCTAGGCCTCGCTCAATAACCAAATCAATAGCTTACCTAGTTCGGGACTAGGCCTCGCTTAATCCTACCTAGTTCTATAAGCATAGCAAGTTTTAAATAAACAAAGCGATAATAGTCCACATAAAACATTTGCACGTTTCTCACCCCAAGTATTGAAAACAAAGTTCAAGAGTAAAAGTGGGGCTATGACTCACCTCAAGTCCAGCAATTCCTCAAAAGAAACGATAGCAGAAAGACGTAAGTAATCTCAAGCAACTCACGTAACGGCGACTACAGACTCGGCACTTCCTAACAATATCAAACCCGTTCAGAAATCATTTCCTCAAAATCAAATATTCCCATTCCCGAACGTATTCCATTTTACTTTCCAAAAATATCCATTTCTCGAATTAACTTCATATTCATTTGAAATTCGACGTTTGGTATCCATACGGATGGAGGGTCGACACAGCTCAAACCAAAAAGCCTCAACAAAGAACAATAATAAGACAACTATAGGTCTAATGTTAGCCCAACATATTATTTAAATAATTATCGAAGCTTATTAAATCCGTCGATTTGATAATCTCCCATACTTATTTACGTAATATATTGTCCCAAAATTATACCCAACCTAAAGCACATTGCACATAAGTTTCTATTCGGTATATGTCGTAGTCCAATAAATTCCCTATATATATCGTCGAATCGGCCAAATTCCACGAGGCATATAGTAATTTATTACCCTAAAATATATACCACATCCTATGGGCGTCGTGGGATACGATGCCCATTAATATACTCATTTTATATCGTCAAATAACTCGATCTAGAATAAGTCATTCGATATATAAAATGTTTATATTAACCGTCATATATCCGTGACAACACAAAGTCACAATATAAAGCCCACTTGGACTTTAAAGACCGACAATTCGTATAACTCGATAAGTTTCTAATTTCTAAATAAAATCACATTTTTAATTATTAGTTATCCGACTTATTTCGCCATTATTTCTATAGTTATTATTTATAATAATATCCCGACATTTATTACACTATTTTCATAGTATAATAACTATCGTTTTATTATTATACGTTTACTCGTGATCGTTTTATTATTAATATACGCATTTATATATATATATATATATATATATATATATATATATATATATATATATATATACGTTTGACACGTCTATATATACGTTTATAAACGATTATATTCTTAATAATATTATTACGAGTATTATTCTTAATATCGATTTTTAAATATTTATCGAGTCATAGAATTTGGTCACATGTCCGACTCATGACCCTCGGCTCATAGTCCAAGTCCAAAGTAATATAATCAAGTCACAATATAAATCAACTCCGTCCAAACAATCCCATAACACGTGCTACAACATGAGGGTCCGACTACGGCACCCCACTAACCTATCTCCGTCATCTAATTGACCGTCTCACAATCGGTCCCCAATTTCCATACTCGTCAACACATCTCCAAATCACAATACAAGTAAACCAATGTCCAAATGCTTCGTTCCAACATACGCCACAACACGAAATATTAACACAATATGAACCAAAACAAAATATACCAATTATACGGGTCGACTTACCAACTCAAACCCGGGTCAACTTATGAGGCCACAAGCCATAAAAATAACCTCACCCGAGACCTCTTGGTCTCGGCTAGCTCTAAAGAGCCTCTCGACCCAAAACAGCCCGCGAAGGGGGTGTCGGCCGAGAATCAAAACAACAACAAGAACATCAAGTCGAGCCACAATCGACCAAAATTACCACTAGCAATAACCCATCATCAAGAATCAAGAAGAAAAGAACCATGACACCTCCAAGACTCTAATTCGAGTCGAGGGGGGAAGGCGCGTGTTTCACACCACATGAACAAGAAGGTGATGGGGAGTGTTTTGGTATGTGGTGGTGTCGTGTGGAAGTCGGCGGTGGTGATGGTGTCGGGGTGGCAGCCGGCGGCTAGGGAGAGGGGGAAGAAGAGAGGTGGGTGTGGTGATAATATTATGAGGGTTAGGGTTAGGGGAGAGGGTTAAATACCCGAATTTTACATATTAGTCCCTCAAGTTTCCCTTTTCCAAAACTAGCCACAAATACTTTTAGTTTTAGGTGAATATTAATAAACGGTTCTCCCACAAGACGATTACTCGATCATAGAAGTATTAAATTCTCGCCAAACATATTCGTACACGTCATAAATGATTTTCCCAACAACATTTCCCGAAATATATCGATATGTATGAAAGACATAATATTTATTTAACGGTGAATCGCTACCGTTTTGTAAAAGATTAAAATTCATTAGGTTAATCTAGTGCCGGAGTCAATGTAGTGCCAAAGATCACGATCTCAAAATAAATCATCACGAACGAATCAAACCATAAATAAATAACTAAGTCTCATAAACATCGTACGATTAAAAATCAAGTACCAAGGTTCGTAAAATATCTCGTCACAATAAACATTCAAAAATATCCAAATTTTATAATTTCAATGTAATGCGGGTTTTATAAAACGGCTCCCTATTTTGCCAGTTGTCACATCCTCCCAGCCTCAGAAGGAACCCGTCCCGGGTTTCTCTCGAAATAACCCATCTACGAAGTGAAAAGCTTCGGATATCTCTTTCGAAACTCATCCTCACGTTCCTACGTAAATTCCGGTCCGTGCCGCGAATTCCAACGAACTTTGATGAGCGGAATACGACTCCACTTGAGTCGTTTAATCTCTCTATCCATTATCTCAATCGGTTCTTCCACAAAATTCAAACCTTCATCCACACGAATATCCTTGATCGGTATAACTGGTGTCTCCTCTGAAAGGCATTTCTTCAGATTACTAACATGAAACACATCATGAACTTTACTCAGTTCCATAGGTAATTCCAAACGATACGCTACGGGCCCAATTCTTTCCAAAATAAGAAATGGTCCAATGTAGCGGGGATTAAGTTTCCTGCGTTTCCCAAAACGTATCACACCCTTCCAAGGCGAGACTTTCAACATCACTTTGTCTCCAACTTGGAATTCTAGGGGTTTACGCCTCTGATCGGCGTAGCTTTTCTGCCTATCTCTAGCTGCTTGCAGTCGATCTCGAATTTGCGTTACCTTCTCAGTAGTTTCCAAGATAAGCTCAGGGCCTGTGAGTTGGCTATCTCCAACTTCTGCCCAACCAATAGGTGAACGGCATTTACGACCATACAAAGCTTCAAATGGTGCAGCCTTAAGACTTGTGTGGTAGCTATTGTTGTAGGAGAACTCCGCAAGGGGTAGATATTTCTCCCAGCCTTTACCAAAGTCTATGATGCATGCACGAAGCATATCCTCCAAAGTATGAATAGTTCTCTCACTTTGACCATCGGTTTGGGGGTGATATGCAGTACTCATATCAAGTCTCGTCCCCAAAGCGGTTTGAAGTGATCGCCACAATGCTGACGTGAAGCGGCTATCGCGATCTGAAATAATCGATATCGGAACTCCATGACGAGAAACAATCTCCTTCACATACAACCTCGCAAGTTTATCCACACTATCATCTTCACTAATCGCCAGGAAATGAGCAGACTTAGTCAAACGATCCACAATTACCCATATAGCGTCGCAACCGCTAGCTGTCTTTGGTAATTTGGTAATAAAGTCCATCGTAATCCGCTCCCATTTCCAAACCAGAAGTTCTGGCTGCATCAATAATCCTGACGGTCTTTGATGTTCGGCTGATGCGTGGGAATCGCACCTTGCTTTACCTCTCGAGGGATCTCGAGAAGCTTACAACCCCCACCAGGCAGTGTACCTGATCGTTGTAGTATAGTATAGTGACAAGTACCGGGGGATTGATCATTCAGCTTAGGAATAGTGTCGCTAGGGTTAGAAAACCTAATTAATAGTTCTATAGGTGAGGGATGATTATTTTTGTATTTTTATATTATATGAAAGCAAGTAAAATCTCGGGTTTTGAAGGAGTGGGCGGAATTAGTTGCTAATCAACTAACCCAAAACTAAGATGCAATCAAAATAAAATAATAAAAATGAAAATAAACTAATTATACTAAAGTTGTGAGCAGTAATTGGAGAAATTATGTTTACTTAGACTTCACTACTCCCTAGATATCTTTTACATGTTAATTACTTGTTACACTTGTATGAATTACGGATTGTATTCCTTAATACCATTCGTGGGGTGGCATACATAACTCCCCAACTCTATGAGCTCTTATCTCCTCCTACACCATGACCCAGCACAACTATAGGGATTGTAAACAGTGGCTCATGCATTAAATACAACCAATAAAGACCTAGTACGCCTCGGTTCATGTTTCTTAAGACGTTCAAGCATGTTACCATTTGGAGATCTGCCAGTTTTCTTAAGCCTAACATATAAATCATTCATCCAAAACAGGAATAGACAAGTAATTAACACATAATCAACATCTAGGTTTCATTAGATCTAAGAAAACACAAAAGAGATCTAGCCTAGCATAATGGAATTGAGATAAGAACAAGATATAAACAACCAACACATAGACATATTGATTGAATTGAAAGAACACTTATCTCAATTACAATGCAAGGTCTCAAGGGTTTGGAACCCTTGAAAAACCTGTAAAAGATGCACCAAAATCGTCTTTAGGGTTTCACCAAAACTTCTCTTTTTTTAATGAAAAAACTAGAAAACTATATATAGGAAAAACAGGCTGACGGCGTCAAGAGTTACATGTGACGCCGTCACCTCGCCGCCATATACTTCCTCGGACGGCCTTGATCCACTTATGACGGCCTATGTGATGCCGTCATCAACCACGGTATTTTATTCTTGCCACTTTGACGCCGTCATGAAGGCTTCTGACGCCGTCACCACCTTCGGTAATTAATTCCTCATGTCTGACGCCGTCAAGATGGTAGTCTTGACGCCGTCACCTTGTATCTTCAGCATGGAAATTTGGTATTTAGCCGTTTTCTTCACTTTTATGCTCCAAAAACGTCCAAAATGGCTTCTTTTCCAGAATTCACTCTCCAAACACCTAAAATCACAAAAGGAACGATTTAGGGCAATATTTGATCAAATAAATTCGGATTCGGGCTTAAATGACCTCCTAAAAACGGATCATTTTTCGCCTCATCATATACCCTTACACTTGAGATTTGCTTGTCCTCAAGCAAATGAGCTTTTATTCTACTCAAAAGACAAGTTAGGGGTCATTTAACACTAATATAAAAGTAATTACAACAAATAATCGTTCCACTAAAGACCAATAGACAAGCACGGAGGTCATACACAAGCACCTCACAAATAGTGTTTAGATACTCACATCTCTCGGGTGTAATAAAGTAATATAACATTATGGAAATGGAAGATATCTCTCACTACCTGTCATAGCAAAATAGATTACCATAGGCTTGGGAAAGGATCAAACCTCCACCACATGGCGTAAGCACCTAGGATAAACTATCAAAGAGGTCTTTTAAAAGGGTTGTAATGTTAGGTATAGGGATATGAATTACACGGTTTTGTTGGATAAAGGAAATTAACAATCTCGGTTAATTACATGTACAAGATGGCGTTGCTAAGCCAAGACTAGACTCGACTTAAGCTAATAAATGAAAAATAATAAAAACATAGAATGAACATAGAATGAAAATGGGATGGTAGTCCGTATGTTTTTTTTTTTTTTTCTATTTTTTTTTCTTTTTCTTGATTTTTTTTTTCTATTTTTTTTTCTTTTTCTTGATTTTTTTTTTTTTTTTTTTTTTTTTTTTTTTTTTTTTTTTTGCATACACTCTTACCTTACCATCCAAAATAATACATCATAGGGAATGGGAATTCCCCTTACACTTGAATCTTTACATACTTTACAATAAACTAAACTAATGACTCGAATTAAGAAAATCGAAACACTTTGAGCACTTCTAAGATTAATGTTCATATGGGGGTAATATATGATGTTCTTCCCCATTACTCCATAAAATAAGTACTTACCCATGAGTCCCAATCGTCCCAAAACAATATGTACAAGGATATGACTCGACTTAGCAACCATGTAATCAATTAGAAAGTTAACTTAGGGTTTAACAAATAACAATAATGCACTAAAAATGAGCGCATACACGGAAGGCTAAGGCGATTTGGTTGTACATTTAAGTGGGGTGTAACAAATTCTTCCTTTAAGTAAGATGCTTAAAGTTAGAAACGAAAAGATAGGCTCGGAGGGGTGTACTAGGGGTATCGTGTACTAAAAATGAGTACAACGCTAAGGGTGTGGGAAAAATTAGTTGACTTAACTAGTCAAGTAATATGACTTAAATGGTCAAGTAATTATGATACGGGTTTAACACAAGGGTGATCCTAATGCCTCTTATCATGTAGTAAATCCTACCACACGAATGTAGTCTCACTAGCGGTCTCGGGATGCATCACTAACGCAAGTTCTAGAATCTAAATGCTACCGGTACACTCATAAGCACCAATAATAAATGCTTTTCCTATCAAAACTAAAGGCGAACCTCACATTTTTGGGTGGAAAATTTTTCTGAATATACGGTTATGTGCTAGTCATACAACCTCCTATCCATGAGACGCTTGCTATGGCTAAAGTTTCACTCTTAAATGTTGTAAAAAATTTTAAATTTGGCGCTAAAATTGCACTAACAAGTATTTCTCATAGTTTTATTACACATCTACCATCAAACAAAACAAACTCAAGCGAAAGTGCATATGTAAGGTATCATCTTTTTACCCTCCCCTTACACTTAAGATGAACATTGTCCCCAATGTTCAAGTAAAGAATATAAAAGTTAAAAAGTAAAGAGAATGAAATCAAATACTCCCCTGATTCGCTCGGTATGGATTATAGGTTGGCCAGGTTAAATCTTCCTCCAAGAAAACGAACAATCAAAGCTTCCCTTCCAGAATATAAATCATCTTCTTGTCACAAATAACCTGTAAATCCTGACAACAATAGACAAGGCAACCTCGCGTAAAATCGGCGGCATCCTATATAAGTTACTAAATCCTAGAAAACAAAGTAAGATATAATGCTTGTGGAATGAAGTTTGCAGATTTCCTGGAGATTATAAAACTTAATAATTCACAAAAACCATAAGACTCCGTTAGAAAAACAAAACCGGTAAAATTTCCAGATTTTAACTCCTGACGCCGTCAAGAGCAATACCCTGACGCCGTCAGAATGGACCTGCAGAAATTCTTATGTTAAGTTTCCGGAAAATTTCTGGAAAAACTTTGTCCTACTTGCTGGAAAATCCTGCAAAACTTCATTATGACTCAATACAAGCATTTGACTCTAACAAATACGAATATACATGTTCATTTAATATCGTGGAGAATCATGATCGGTTTGTTTCTTAAAAACATATTTGGGGTTTCCCCTTACACTTATCTTTTGCAAAAATACCTTTAGGTTGAAGTTAAGACTAGGCTAAACAACATAGTAAAGTATTTTCACGTTTTATTTTAGAAGCATGATCAACCAACAATAAAAACAAAGCATGCATACGGAAGCAAATAACAATCAAACAAATAAAAATCACACAAAACATGGGTTGCCTCCCAAGAAGCGCTTTTCTTTATTTACGAGTCTTGTAGCTAGACTCAAAGTCATGGGTTACTACGTGATCTCATCATTTGAAATGATGTACCCCGTATAATTGCGATCATTACTGTTATGGTGGTAGTGCCTCAATCTATCAATACTCGCAATCACCTTTCCACCTAATTTGCTCCTCAAGTTAGCTACCCCATCTTGGTTCAATCCATCGATTGTGAATGGCCCATACCACCAAGGACTTGGTTTATCGGGTGGTATTGTTGTTTCTAAGTGTCTCAAGAGTACTAAGTTCCCTTCCTCAAACGGTGTATGATTGCTTTCGTGTTGAGTATGTTTGAGTTTAATCGGAACCTTATTGCTTTTTCTTCTTTCATCCTTAGCTTTCTTATAGCTTTTGATTCTTGCCTCCCATGCAAGAATTTTATTCTGAACACGAATGGGTGTCGTGCCAATGTTGTTTTTAATCATTCTCCAACTCAAATTCTCATGCCCACTTCGCGGAGTCATGTGGAAGCTAATCTTTCTCTTCCCAGATTTAAGCTCAATCTTCCTATCTTCATACTTAATGACAGCCCTAGCGGTGGTGAGGAATGGTGCCCCAAGTATTATTGGCATGCATCCATCCCCTTTATCATCAATGATCATAAAATCAACGGGGTACATGAATCCTACAACATTGACTAATACATCTTCTGCTATTCCTAGGGGGTATACGTACGAGTGCCCAACAAGAGACAGCCTAACACGAGTGGGTATTGGCATTTTTGACGTCAGTTGGATGTAGATAGTCAGGGGCATAAGATTTATTTCCGATCCTTGGTCGGCGAAAGCACTAAGATGTTTCAAGTCCCCGATGCTCGTTGGTATTTCAAAATTCCCACATGCTACCTGCTTGGTGGCCACTTTCTGTACCAGTAACCTCTCGACCACTGATCCTCCAATAAGCGTATCATACTCATCTTCCTCTTCTTTCTCTTTCTTAGGAACCTGTTCGGAGGACTGGTTGCGCCCATCATCCTTAATCCAACTTGTTATGGTGTTTTTGTTTATGTCGTGTTTCAGGTAGTAACTCAAAGGTTGGGACTCAGGCGGTTTTTCTAAGGTCTGTTTAGCAGGAGTTTCTACCTTCTCGTTATCTTTATGGACAATGGTGATGGAGTTAACAAATTGGGTGGTGGGAGTGGTGCTTTCTTTCCTTAGCAGTATTCGTTCGGGGGTTTTCTGATTGGCATACTCCTCCAATATACTCAACATCTCATTCATTTTCTCCTGCATCTCTTCTTTTTGATTATAAATTGCTTCTTCGAATCTAGCAAGCCGATCAGAGTGAGTTGCCATATATTCTCTCATCCTAGCCTCAAATTCCGAGCTAAGTTCCTTGGGAGGGGAGCAAGGTGGGGTATATCTCTGAAAAGTTTCGACATGTTCTCTAGAAGGTGATTCAGATAATGGTGCCGAAGTTGATCTTGAGACAGAATTGACAGTGGCTTGTCTAGGACTTAAGGGCCTCCTTTGCCTTTCCTCAAAATAGTCAACTTTTGCCTCAAGCTTGCATAAGAGTTCATCAGGGATTTCGGTGGTTCCTCCAGATGCCGAGACTACATTGATGGCCGCTTCTACCGTATGTTTAAATTCCCAAATCTCATTATTATCGGCAGCGAGCTCTTCTATAATTGCCCAAGACTCCTCAACATTCTTATCACGCAATTTGCCTCCTGCGGCCCTGTCGATGGTACGCTTAGTGTGATAGTCAACATGGTCGTAGAAAATCTGAACTAATAACCAAAGGTTTATGCCATGATGAGGGATCTTGTGGAGGAGATCCTTAAAACGGGCCCAAGCCTCGTAGAAAGGTTCACCCCGCTGTTGCTCAAACATCAAAATGTCCCTTCTAAGCATTGCAGTCTTTTCCGGCGGAAAGAATTGGGTAAGGAAGCGGTTGGCGAGATTGTCCCATGTGGTGATGGATCCCGCGGGTAAACGCTCAAGCCATTGACTAGCTTGATCCCGTAGAGAGAATTGGAATAGGCGTAAACGGGTAGTCTCTCTAGTTTCAACACCTAGGTCTATGGAATCTACGATTTTGAGGAAGTCCTTAAGGTGTTGGTTTGGATCTTCGGAACGAAGTCCATGGAATGCACATCCGCTTTGCACCAACCGGATGGTGTCGGATCGCAAGGGGGTCACATTGTCTCCGGTGAGCTCAATGGTGTTTCGGTAGCCTTGGTGGCTAGGTCGGGAATACTCTCCTAAGGTTCGGGGCCTAAGGGGTTCTAATGGTGGGTTTTGTTGTGGTGGGATGATGGGTTCAAAGATGTTACCACCTTCCATGATGTCGGATGGTAAAGAGTTACGAACAAAGGCACGAAGAAATAAGATAGACTAAAGAAGACCTAAAAATAAAAATAAAAATCTTACTAGAAAGGAATCTAGCAAGTAGACCTAATAAAAAGAAATCCTAACCTAGACAATAACTATTCCCCGGGCTGCGGCGCCAAAAACTTGATGCGTGGGAATCGCACCTTGCTTTACCTCTCGAGGGATCTCGAGAAGCTTACAACCCCCACCAGGCAGTGTACCTGATCGTTGTAGTATAGTATAGTGACAAGTACCGGGGGATTGATCGTTCAGCTTAGGAATAGTGTCGCTAGGGTTAGAAAACCTAATTAATAGTTCTATAGGTGAGGGATGATTATTTTTGTATTTTTATATTATATGAAAGCAAGTAAAATCTCGGGTTTTGAAGGAGTGGGCGGAATTAGTTGCTAATCAACTAACCCAAAACTAAGATGCAATCAAAATAAAATAATAAAAATGAAAATAAACTAATTATACTAAAGTTGTGAGCAGTAATTGGAGAAATTGTGTTTACTTAGACTTCACTACTCCCTAGATATCTTTTACATGTTAATTACTTGTTACACTTGTATGAATGACGTATTGTATTCCTTAATACCATTCGTGGGGTGGCATACATAACTCCCTAACTCTATGAGCTCTTATCTCCTCCTACACCATGACCCAGCACAACTATAGGGATTGTAAACAGTGGTCATGCATTAAATACAACCAATAAAGACCTAGTACGCCTCGGTTCATGTTTCTTAAGACGTTCAAGCATGTTACCATTTGGAGATCTGCCAGTTTTCTTAAGCCTAACATATAAATCATTCATCCAAAACAAGAATAGACAAGTAATCAACACATAATCAACATCTAGGTTTCATTAGATCTAAGCAAACACAAAAGAGATCTAGCCTAGCATAATGGAATTGAGATAAGAACAAGATATAAACAACCAACACATAGACATATTGATTGAATTGAAAGAACACTTATCTCAATTACAATGCAAGGTCTCAAGGGTTTGGAACCCTTGAAAAACCTGTAAAAGATGCACCAAAATCGTCTTTAGGGTTTCACCAAAACTTCTCTTTTTTTAATGAAAAAACTAGAAAAATATATATAGGAAAAACAGGCTGACGGCATCAAGAGTTACATGTGACGCCGTCACCTCGCCGCCATATACTTCCTCGGACGGCCTTGATCCACTTATGACGGCCTATGTGACGCCGTCATCAACCACGGTATTTTATTCTTGCCACTTTGACGCCGTCAAGAAGGCTTCTGACGCCGTCACCACCTTCGGTAATTAATTCCTCATGTCTGACGCCGTCAAGATGGTAGTCTTGACGCCGTCACCTTGTATCTTCAGCATGGAAATTTGGTATTTAGCCGTTTTCTTTACTTTTATGCTCCAAAAACGTCCAAAATGACTTCTTTTCCATAATTCACTCTCCAAACACCTAAAATCACAAAAGGAACGATTTAGGGCAATATTTGATCAAATAAATTCGGATTCGGGCTTAAATGACCCCCTAAAAACGGATCATTTTTCGCCTCATCATCGGCTTTAACCTTAGAGCAGGTCAAGCACTTACTAACATACAACGCTATATCTGCCTTCATATTTGGCCACCAATATAACTTTTTCAAATCCTGATACATTTTGTCGGACCCAGGATGAATAGAGTATCTTGACTTATGCGACTCATGCATAATCAACTCTCGAATTCCTCCATACAATGGTACCCAACTTCGCTCTCCAAAACATAATACTCCATCAGAACGCCTAACAAAACCCTTCTCATTTTCTGCCATCCCAAATATATTCTCAGCTGGTCGATTTTCTGCTTTCAGCGCTTCCGTTTGAGCTTCTAATATTTGAGATGGTAATGGCGACACGATAGTCATTCCTAATGACCTCACTCGTAACGGTGGAATTCTCTCCTTTCGACTAAGAGCATCAGCAACAACGTTTGCTTTACCCGGATGGTAGCGAATCTCACAATCGTAATCGCTTAGCAGCTCAATCCAACGTCGCTGCCTCATGTTAAGCTCTTTTTGGTTCAGAATGTGTTGCAGACTTTTGTGATCAGTAAACACTACGCACTTGGTTCCATACAAGTAATGTCTCCATATCCTCAAAGCAAAAACCACAGCACCTAACTCCAAATCATGGGTGGTGTAGTTCTTCTCATGCTTCTTGAGCTGTCGTGAAGCATAAGCTATCACTTTCTCTCGTTGCATTAACACAGCTCCTAAACCTTTATGTGAAGCGTCACAATAGACGACAAAGTCCTCGTTACCTTCGGGTAACGCCAAGATAGGAGCACTACACAACATCTCCTTAAGTAACTGAAAGGCTTCCTCTTCCTTATCTCCCCATTCATACTTAACACTCTTTTGAGTCAATTTGGTCAACGGTTTTGCTATCTTCGAAAATCCCTCAATGAATCTTCGGTAATAACCGGCTAATCCCAAAAATTGACGAACTTCTGTTGGGGTTGTAGGTGCAGCCCAATCTTTAATCGCTTCAATCTTAGCAGGGTCCATATGAACTCCTTGTCTATCAATCACATGCCCTAGAAATTGTACCGTCGGAATCCAAAATTCACATTTCGAAAACTTGGCATACAGCTTCTCCTTCCTGAGCAATTCTAAGATAAGTCTTAGATGCTCCTCATGCTCCTTCTCACTCTTCAAATATATCAGAATGTCATCGATAAACACAATCACGAACTTATCTAAGTAAGGCTTACACACCCGATTCATGAGATCCATGAATACCGCCGGTGCGTTAGTCAACCCAAACGGCATCACCTGAAACTCGTAATGCCCGTAACGGGTTCTGAAAGCCGTTTTTGGAATATCCTCCTCGCGAACTCGAAGCTGATGATATCCCGATCTCAAATCGATCTTCGAATACACACTCGATCCTTGAAGTTGATCGAAAAAATCGTCGATCCTCGGTAACGGGTATCTATTCTTCACCGTTAACTTGTTCAACTCTCGGTAGTCAATACACATACGAAACGATCCATCCTTCTTCTTCACAAATAAGACCGGGGCTCCCCAAGGTGAAGAACTTGGTCTTATAAATCCCTTTTCGGCTAATTCCGCTAATTGTTTCGACAACTCTTCTAATTCAGTAGGTGCAAGACGATAAGGCGCTCGTGCTACAGGTGCAGCACCAGGTATCAACTCAATCTGAAATTCCACTTGTCTAGTAGGCGGAATTCCCGGCAAGTCATCGGGAAACACATCCGAAAAATCACGAACTATAGGTACATCTCCAATGCACATTTCCTTCTTCTCCTTCTCTCCTTTCTCAGAAATTTGAGCTAAGAAAAGGCAACTTCCTTTTTCCATTAGTTTCGGCAACTTAGTGCAAGATATAACCACTAGTCTAGATGGGCCTCTCAATTCCTTTCTATCTCCTGGTATGTTCAGAATCTCCTTGCCGTAAGACACACACACGATCTTCTCATCGCAAATTATATGAGCACGATACTTTGACAACCAATCCATACCAATAATGACATCAAAACTTCCTAACGTGACGGGTAGAAGATCTATGTTGAAAGGACGGTTCAGAAAGTTTAACGTGCAGCCGCGAATGATAGTCCTAATCCTCTCTATGTTCCCATTAGCTAACTCTACATCATAACCAATTCCTAAGGCTATCGGGGGTTTCTCAAGTAAGGGTGCAAACTTAGTGGACACAAAACTCTTATCGGCACCAGTATTAAATAGTATGGAAGCATAACGATTATTGAGAAGGAACGTACCAGTAACAACGTTCGGATCTTCTCCTCTTTCATTCCCAAGTGCATACACTCTTCCATGAGCAGCTCCAGCTTCCACACGTTGGTCCCCATTATCTTGTCGTCCACGGTTTCCTCCAGCTCCACGATTTCCATTATTGTACCCATTACCACCCGATCCTTGATTTCCTCGGTTCCATGATTCCCTACACTCATTCCGATAATGTCCTTTCTTTCCACATCCATAGCAAGTAACATTTGCTTTGCTCATAGTTTCAGGAGTAGCTTGAACCATAGCAAGTGGTCGAGCTCTACAATCCTTAGCTATGTGTCCCATCTTAGAGCAATTCTTGCACATCACAGTACATCGACCAGAATGATGCTTGTAACATCGGTTACATTTGGGTGCATCTCCATTGTGGTTCTTCTTGTCTCCATCTCCCATAGCATAAGCTCTAGTAGTTGTTTGTCGCTTGTTTCGATGATCATTACCCTTAGAGTGATCATCCCTCTTTCTCTTTCCATTCTTATCCTTCTCAGCTTCCTCCAATGCCAAAGAGTCCATCAATTGTTGAGCGATAGTGATAGCCTCATGAATGTTTGCAGGCTTAGCAGAAATCACATCGTTCCTGGTAGCTACCGGTAATCCATCGGTATACCTCTCAATCCTTTGAGTCTCAGTCCTAACCATATCGGGGCAAAGTAAGGCTAACTCTCGATAACGGCGATTGTAAGTCGCCATATCGATACCTTTCACCTTATGGTTCCAGAACTCAATCTCCAGCTTCTTAATCTCATTCCTTGGGCAGTAAGTCTGAATCAGCAAAGACTTAAATTGCTCCCAAGTCATAGCATAAGCCACATCACTCCCAACCGAATTACGGTAATTGTTCCACCAAGTTAAGGCTTCATCCTTGAAAGTAAAAGAAGCAAACTTTACCTTCGCATTCTCCGCACAACCACTGACATTAAACACTGACTCAGTCTTCTCAATCCACCTAACCAAGTAAACCACTCCTTCAGTTCCACCAAACTCAATAGGTCCACAAATCTTAAACTCCTTGTAGTTACATCCATTAGCACGAACAGGTGAAAAAGTTCCAGCAGAATTGTTGGAATGATTTGACTCAGCTAGTAGCTCAGCAACTCGTTGCTCCACAAGTTGATTGATCATTGCTTGGTCCACAGTAGGTGCATTAAGTGGAACATGATCATTGTCTCCCTGAACATCAACATTTTGATTTCTGTTGTTGCGGTTAGTAGTGTCCAGGTTATCAGGAGTAGGGGTTTCAACATTTCGAGTAGGACGGCGTCCTCGACGACCAGGGGTAGCCGTTGCAGGTCCAGTTCTGGTAGTTCTAACAGGGTTTCTTCGTGGGGCCATTGATCTGAAACATCATACAAGTTTGTGAGTCTCCGATAGGACTTATCATATGCTCAACAAGAATTAAATCAACGAAGCCAAGTCATGGAAAGAATATCATTAATACACCACAAGACATCAATAAGGCGCATAGGAACTCAATTTCCATAATATCCAACAACCACATAATACCATAAAATAATAACCATCGACCATACAATAAGGATCCAACATCGTTCCAACTACCGAAAACACAAGGATAACAATCGTTCCAACGAGACGAGTAATCAACGGAAATACATCAAAATAAAATAACTAGCTTTTCTAACCGAACACTCCTCGGTTAAGAAAGCAACAAGATAACATAGCTCAAACGTCTAGCCACACTGCTGGTGGAGGTTCCTCAACTCCTGCCTCAAGCCATCAAGATCCCTCCATAATGATCCTAACTCCACACTATGGGTGTCTCGGTCTCTCTTGAGGTCAGCCACCTCCTTCTCGAGCTCGGCATTCCTTTGCCATAGCTTGCGGTCAGCCTCTCGAGCTGTAACAAAACCTCGCTGTAAACCATCGATATGCTCATGAACCTCCATCAAAACTCTCCTCATCTCAGTAGTCCTGCCCACAACTACAGTCATATCCACTCTCAGATCCGCTATGAACTCTCCAATAACCCTCTTAAGTCGATCAGATATACGTGCAACTCTCTCACCAAGATCCGTAACCTGAGTCCACAACCTACCAATCTCACCTAACTCTGCATGCTCAGCAGAGACCTCAGAAGATGCATCCGACCCAACGGGACTACCAGGTGGCAACTCAACCAAAAACGGATGATCAGGTGAATCAGGCTCAATCGGATGTACAGGTGAATCAGGCTCCTCAGCCTGAGCTGGTGGTACTAACACATCATCATCCTCAGGCATCTCATCCTCCTGAGGGTCATCCTCCTCCTCAGGGTCATCATCATCACCCTGCTCAGCCTCCTGAGGGTCATCAGCCTCATCCTCACCCTCGTACTCCTCCTCCTCATCGGAAGAGTACATCATCAATCGTCGTCTCCTAACAGGTGAACCATGTGGTGAAGGGGTAGGTGATCTAGGATGACGACGCAATGATGTGGGTGGCGCCTCAGACAAAAGAGAGGGAGCATCAATCTGTAAAGGTGGTGAAGTAGGGCGTACCGACATACGTGCCGTAGCTCGGTGGGCAAAACGCGGAGCCACACGAGCCAAAGCCTGATGAAGAGTAAGCTGCCTTGATGTACCAGGGAGGCCTAGAGAAGATGAGGGTCCCTGCGTAGATGCAGCAGGTGGTGCTGAAGTAGAACCAGTCGGTATCATAGTAGCTGAATGCATGGCAACCTGGTAAGGGACATCAGGAGCCATGGTGAACTGTGCTGGCAATACCGGTGTAGTAAGAATATCCTCAACAACGTCAGGCGTATGGGAGGCCATAGTCTATGACAACGGCGTAGGGTAGGTGTAAGTGTTTCAAAACAGCTAAACCGCTAACTCAAAATACCATATCCAATAATCATCATATAATTCTAAATCGTATATAATCAAGAAAGATTTAGAATACCGCATTACTAAAACCATTCTAAAAATAATTAAGCCATATAATTCCTCAAAACGCATATAATTCCTCAAAACACATCATATCACTAAATCAATAATCCTCAAAACCTCAAATCATCTCAAGAAATCCCAAATCTATAATCATCTCAATAATCTCATAATACCTCAATAATAAACAATAATGCAAAGACTCGACCGAAAGATGCCAAAAAAATATATATACTCTAAAAGAGTTAAAGAAAAATGAAGATGAGAATGATACGTTCCTTTTTAAAAAAATAGAAAAATGAGGAGGGATGAGCGTGAATGTAAAGGGAAGGTGATAACAAAGGGTTGACAATTATGGTTTAGATTAATATATCGTTTGGTAAAGGTGGATGTAACACCCCCAAAATTTGATACAGCGGAAGACTCAACAAGCGTTCGGGGTGCTACGGGGATTGGTATCCAAACACAAGACATAAAAGAACGAGATAAAGTAAACAAAGTAAAATGCAACCACGCGGGGTTTTAAAGTTTACATTATCCCAAAATCATCCAAAGTCAGGCCCAAAAGAAATAAATATAGGTCCACAATAGTTATCAGAGTTTTAGAAATATAGATCCATAACCGGTGCCAAATGCCAAGCCTCCAATCCCAAGCATCCGCATAGCATCACTTAATTACCTGAGAAAACGTGCTAAAAGTCAGCTTTCGCTGGTGAGATCATAGGTTTAGATTCATAATTCAATATAGTGGACATATACGCAAAACGCTTGCTAGCTAGACTAGGCCTCAATCATCCAACCAAAATAATCCAACCAAATCAAATCAAATCATCCCTATAGGTGCACGCTATAGCTCAAATCAATCTAATCAATAGCTTACCTATCTCAAGTCTAGGCCTTGCTCTATAATCAATCCAATAGCTTACCTAGTTCAGGACTAGGCCTCGCTCAACAACCAATCGATAGCTTACCTAGTTCGGGACTAGGCCTCGCTCAATAACCAAACCAATAGCTTACCTAGCTCGGGACTAGGCCTCGCACAATAACCAAATCAATAGCTTACCTAGCTCATGTCTAGGCCTCGCTCAATAACCAAATCAATAGCTTACCTAGTTCGGGACTAGGCCTCGCTTAATCCTACCTAGTTCTATAAGCATAGCAAGTTTTAAATAAACATAGCGATAATAGTCCACATAAAACATTTGCACGTTTCTCACCCCAAGTATTGAAAACAAAGTTCAAGAGTAAAAGTGGGGCTATGACTCACCTCAAGTCCAGCAATTCCTCAAAAGAAACGATAGCAGAAAGACGTAAGTAATCTCAAGCAACTCACGTAACGGCGACTACAGACTCGGCACTTCCTAACAATATCAAACCCGTTCAGAAATCATTTCCTCAAAATCAAATATTCCCATTCCCGAACGTATTCCATTTTACTTTCCAAAAATATCCATTTCTCGAATTAACTTCATATTCATTTGAAATTCGACGTTTGGTATCCATACGGATGGAGGGTCGACACAGCTCAAACCAAAAAGCCTCAACAAAGAACAATAATAAGACAACTATAGGTCTAATGTTAGCCCAACATATTATTTAAATAATTATCGAAGCTTATTAAATCCGTCGATTTGATAATCTCCCATACTTATTTACGTAATATATTGTCCCAAAATTATACCCAACCTAAAGCACATTGCACATAAGTTTCTATTCGGTATATGTCGTAGTCCAATAAATTCCCTATATATATCGTCGAATCGGCCAAATTCCACGAGGCATATAGTAATTTATTACCCTAAAATATATACCACATCCTATGGGCGTCGTGGGATACGATGCCCATTAATATACTCATTTTATATCGTCAAATAACTCGATCTAGAATAAGTCATTCGATATATAAAATGTTTATATTAACCGTCATATATCCGTGACAACACAAAGTCACAATATAAAGCCCACTTGGACTTTAAAGACCGACAATTCGTATAACTCGATAAGTTTCTAATTTCTAAATAAAATCACATTTTTAATTATTAGTTATCCGACTTATTTCGCCATTATTTCTATAGTTATTATTTATAATAATATCCCGACATTTATTACACTATTTTCATAGTATAATAACTATCGTTTTATTATTATACGTTTACTCGTGATCGTTTTATTATTAATATACGCATTTATATATATATATATATATATATATATATATATATATATATATATATATATATATATATATATATATATATATATACGTTTGACACGTCTATATATACGTTTATAAACGATTATATTCTTAATAATATTATTACGAGTATTATTCTTAATATCGATTTTTAAATATTTATCGAGTCATAGAATTTGGTCACATGTCCGACTCATGACCCTCGGCTCATAGTCCAAGTCCAAAGTAATATAATCAAGTCACAATATAAATCAACTCCGTCCAAACAATCCCATAACACGTGCTACAACATGAGGGTCCGGCTACGGCACCCCACTAACCTATCTCCGTCATCTAATTGACCGTCTCACAATCGGTCCCCAATTTCCATACTCGTCAACACATCTCCAAATCACAATACAAGTAAACCAATGTCCAAATGCTTCGTTCCAACATACGCAACAACACGAAATATTAACACAATATGAACCAAAACAAAATATACCAATTATACGGGTCGACTTACCAAGTCAAACCCGGGTCAACTTATGAGGCCACAAGCCATAAAAATAACCTCACCCGAGACCTCTTGGTCTCGGCTAGCTCTAAAGAGCCTCTCGACCCAAAACAGCCCGCGAAGGGGGTGTCGGCCGAGAATCAAAACAACAACAAGAACATCAAGTCGAGCCACAATCGACCTAAATTACCACTAGCAATAACCCATCATCAAGAATCAAGAAGAAAAGAACCATGACACCTCCAAGACTCTAATTCGAGTCGAGGAGTGGCACACCGAGACCTAGGGTCTCGGTCGAGCTCAATACGAGCCACAAAACCAAACCAAACGCGTCCAAGAAAAACAAATCCGAGCACCAATAATCAAGAATCGACCCCCAAGGATACCAAACTCATTTTTATATCAAAACCCATCTTCATTTCAATGTTATCATCCCAAAAATACCAAGATTCAATTCGGGTTTGACTTAAAATAGTCAAACCCGACCCAAAACTCATGTTTTCTCACCTCCAAATCGAATGAAAACCAAGATGAATGATGTTATGGTGTCGTGTGATATGTGGTGCGGCGGTAATAATAAAAACGAAGGGGGAAGGCGCGTGTTTCACACCACAAGAACAAGAAGGTGATGGGGAGTGTTTTGGTGGTGGTGGTGTCGTGTGGAAGTCGGCGGTGGTGATGGTGTCGGGGTGGCAGCCGGCGGCTAGGGATAGGGGGAAGAAGAGAGGTGGGTGTGGTGATAATATTATGAGGGTTAGGGTTAGGGGAGTGGGTTAAATACCCGAATTTTACATATTAGTCCCTCAAGTTTCCCTTTTCCAAAACTAGCCACAAATACTTTTAGTTTTAGGTGAATATTAATAAACGGTTCTCCCACAAGACGATTACTCGATCATAGAAGTATTAAATTCTCGCCAAACATATTCGTACACGTCATAAATGATTTTCCCAACAACATTTCCCGAAATATATCGATATGTATGAAAGACATAATATTTATTTAACGGTGAATCGCTACCGTTTTGTAAAAGATTAAAATTCGTTAGGTTAATCTTGTGCCGGAGTCAATGTAGTGCCAAAGATCACGATCTCAAAATAAATCATCACGAACGAATCAAACCATAAATAAATAACTAAGTCTCATAAACATCGTACGATTAAAAATCAAGTACCAAGGTTCGTAAAATATCTCGTCACAATAAACATTCAAAAATATCCAAATTTTATAATTTCAATGTAATGCGGGTTTTATAAAACGGCTCCCTATTTTGCCAGTTGTCACAGTGGATGATAGGGAATCATGGGATTTTTAGGTGTTTTGTTGGTTGACGACTGAAGGTGGATATGTGAAATGAGGTGGTGATGATTCGACAACACTTGAAGCTTGGATTTCTTCATTGTGTTCTTCACTTGCTAGAAAGTGGAAATGACGCATTTCTTAATGAAATTACCTTGGATGAGGCGGTGATAACTTGACAACACTTGAAGCTTGGACATCTTCTTTGTGTTCTTCACTTGCTAGAAAGTGGAAAGGACGCATTTCATAAAGAAATTCACTTGACTTTTGACTACATGAACAAACATGTTTATGAGAATATGGATATGACGGTTGCCCTTTGATTCAAAGAGCGACACAAGGATGAACATGGTTTATGTATCATGAGAGACGGTTTGACTTTCAGGGATTTAAGTTTTGGTGGCGATGTAAGGAATGGTTACATGGTTGAATCTTCTTGTGAAGATGGGAAATAAGGATCAAGTGGAGATGACTAGGTGGAAGCAAAAGAGTGATGTTCAAGGGAGGAATTTCTTGGGTAGGAGGTGGTGGTGATACTTTTGGTGGTGGAGACAATTGTGAGTTGATATATCCATTGATGGATGGAGTGGTGTCATCTTCATTAGTAAGGTCAATGAAGAGTTGTTTTGGTGGTATGATGACAAGTTTTTGTTGGAGATGGTGGTTCTTGGTGGAGGTGACAAGTGGGTGTTTATATAGTCATTGATTGATGATGATGATGGTATGGAGGAGGTAGAGGTTCCATTAGTTGATGGTGTTTTAGAAGGTGCATTAGGAGCACTAGAAGATGAGCATTGAGGTGGTGGTGATAGAGTGTTGGTGTTATCTTGTGTTAAATCAATGAGGAGTGGTTTAGGAGGTATGATATTGATTCTTGGTTTTTTTGAGGGCATGAAAATTGTGGATGACTCGAGATTGGTAGTACAAAGGATGACTTGGTTTTGGGTGTGGGGTAGAAGAATATATGTGAGTGAGTGTGATTTCTCTTCCCATTAAATTCATGCTCATCCGGACATAGAGTGTGACACAAATAAAGACAAACCAACATGAAAACGATAGTCTTGACTATGACACGAAGGATGAAGGATAGCATACAAAGAGGTTTTCGTAAAGGTGTACGGAAGGTGTTTGACATCTATATAATAATAGAGTCATGACTCAAGAAATAGACATGAACAATGAGTGACATTTTAATTTGCATTTTGCTGATTAAAAATACTTAAACATTTTGGATGAAATATTTAAGTTGTCACATCAATATACTAACGAGTGATGACGTCATACTATACGCATACATTATAAATATCAGCAAGTTTAGTAGATGATCAACCACAGTTTAACCGATCAATAAGTAAATAAATAAATAAATAAATAATGTATGATGACGTCATCAGCTACATATGCGTGTGAATATATAAATTAAGCGGATGATATAATAAGGTGTTAGATATTAACAAACCTGAAGTAATTAAGTTAAAGAGCTGATAATGATCGTATTATTGGTGGATTGAAGTTGAATTATGGTTGAAATTATAAGAAGCCCTAGAAAAAGGGGGAATTACTTATAATAATAAGCTGAATTTTCAGATGGATGATTTTGTGACAGTGATGAGAAGTTTTTGGATTTGTATCGTATTTTATTTATTTGGATTTTTATTTAAACACGTCACTTGTTACAAATCAAAAGCCAAGGGGCCTTTGTTTAAGCTTGTATATGTCGGGCATACGAGCTTATTTGTTTTCAGCTTATGGTTCATAAGTTTTAATTTTTCGGTTTATTTTGACACTTGTGTAAGTTTATTACTCGTATGATTTAATAAGCTTATGTAACCTGATAGTCACAAAATAAGCTAAAAATTTAAGATTTTAAATATAAGCCGAAATCAAATAAGCTTATAAGCTCACATATAAGGTTAAACAAACACCTCCTAAATGTTTAGACACGTCACTTATTTAGTAAATGAAATTAGAAAGTTGGTTTTATATTAGAGCTCTTCGTAATTTTACGTTAGCACGACGTAATAAATAACAATGTAAAGTGAAAACTAAACTCGTCAAGGTACACTCACAACATGCACAATACATACCAAAAACATCGTCATTTTGATGGCGTTGTCTCTTGACAACAAGGATACTACACTTAAAATTTTAGTGTCATGTGTAAAAGAGCTTACGTGACGGATATAACCATGTACGGAATATTCTAGGGGCATGGATAAGTTGTAGCCCCCGATATTTGTGGGTAAAAATAAGAACATGTATACATATTATTAGAATCATTATTTGCAACCGACCCTCTAGAATTTTGAAAACAAATAATCGGCTACTCTATCTGTTAATTACATGAGAAAATCATGCGGTATTTTGGCATATTAATGAGCTAGTTTTAGTTGGTCTTACGTTAGAATTTTAGTTTCAGTTTATCCAATTAAAAATAAAGTTGGTTAGCGCAAAAACTATGAAGCTAAGAGTGTTTTTAACTTTTTATACCTCAATTTTGAATTATCAAAAATTTGGTCCGTTTCTTTTATACTCCATATTAACCTTTAGCATTTTATGTACAAATAAAAGGTTGTTTTGCAATAAAAGTTTTCGGCTCCTCCAACATTAACATTCAAGTTCTATCACCGGGGGGGGGGGGGGGGGGGGGGGGGGGGCTGGGCGGCTTACACCTATAACTTGGATGATACATTGTGCTCTAAATTCTTAAGAGTCAAATTCCCCTTTTGATAGTTATAAACGGATTAAGTTTTTCCTGTTTAGGTTATTTCAAAATTCAGCGATTACGAGTTTTTCCCCAACTTCTTCTAGGGAGAGCATTAAAATTGTTGCAACATAAATTTTACTTGTTTCACAAAACTGCCTTTATTATAGGGGTTGGGTTGTTATACATACACCCTAATTGGATATTGACACCCCCCCCCCCCCTTTTTTCTAATTTTTTTTTATAATTTTGTGTTTATTATAAAACGATATAACTGAAAGTACGAAGCATAAAATGTAAAGTTTGATAAGTCAAAAGTATTAACATACAGAAACTACGGAACAAAAAACCGTAAAAAACCGTCTTTTCCTGTTCAAAAAGTGAACAAATTGTTATATACTACCTTCCAATTTTTAAAGCTCCTGAGCTTATTTTGAACTTCTTGGAAAGATATTGTGCTAGATTTTTTTGGGGGTTCTCAAGACACCAAAAATCTAGCTTTGGTTAAATAGACTAACGTCCTTTCTTCCTTTGATAAAGGAGGCTTGAACATTGGTAGTTTAAAGTCTTTCAACATGGCTCTCCTTCAAAAGTGGCGTTGGAGGATGCTTTCTTTCCCAAATGCTCTTTTGGTTAAAGTCAGTAAGTCGTTGCATGGCCAAGAGGGTGGTTTGGATAATTAAGATTGTAAGTTTAATGGCACTTGGCCTAGCATAGTTTGTACGTCCAACTTTTGATTGCCATTGTCATTCCTTACCCTCTAAACCCCCAACAAATACCCCCTTAGTGTTTATATTCTAACCAACCACAACCGAAACTAAAGTGAATCATGAAGCTCATACAAACAACAAGAATTTGTAAAAATAAATACAACCCAAAAATCAATTTGGCCCAAATTTAAACTCGATAGCTATTTGGGCCCAACATTTTCCAACTGATTTTCCCTCTCATTTTATAAACAGCAACAAAATATCTGTAACAGAATTAGTTAAAATACACAATAAAACACACACAGAAACATCATGAAACAGTTCATCAGTCTCATTAATAAACACGCAAACTATGCTCTGATCACGCGTCCACTGAGCGAATGCGTGATCGCGAGTACACCGGTTCAATTCGGTTAGATATTTGTCTCGGTTAACCCAACGCATCGCCGTATTCGTGCGCACTGGAACAACGCTCAATTTGTGCCATTCACTAGTAATTTCGCATCGCAATCAGGTCCTACGGGTTAGTCGAAAGCAAAGGAAGTTGTTGTTGCTGCAATTAACAAAAAGAAAGAGCTTGTTAGTAAAGCTGAGGAACTAAAGAATGGAGCTAGAGATGATTTGCGAAGTTGTTTCAAGATGAAGAGTCTACTCAAATGTTTGAGATTATAACTGATTTATTTGGGGGTCTTGAGGCAGCAACATATGGTGAAATTAAGTTAATCAAACACAATAGTTAAATTTATCTTTTCTAGCTGCTTGGTTAAGTTAATCAAATAATTTAATTACCAGTTCACATCAAGAAAATGCATCAATTTATGAATGCGCGGTTCCCTTCAAGACCACCTCCATTTCAAAGATAATGAGGACATGATGAGGGAATGCCACATGTTTTATTACACCTCTTTGCTTGTACTTGTGTACGACCCATTTTCCAGCAACATAAACTCCAACGAGCAATGGTTAACAAACAATTGAAAGAATTGCAACATATCATGATACTGAATCTTATTGTTGAGAGAAATAGGACTAATTTACAACTTAAAACTTTCTCCTTTTCATATAAACTAAACTTTTGAATATCAAATTAATAACTTAAAACTTTAACTTATTAATATTTTATATTTTCTTAAAAATTAAAAATAATAATAACTTGACATTGTGAGTTTGGTTTAACCAACTCATAAACTTACTACTTTAAATTGTAAAAACTAAGTAAAATATTTATATGTATGCTAATTATAATAAGTTATTTATCTGTTCAAATATACGAACCATAATGTCCTTTGGAAAAATGAAATTAATAATACAGATGATGCATAAATTATACATAACCTTTAATTGTTTATCAAATACTATGTAAAAAGTATGAGACAATAAAGAAAAGTTTCAAAAAAGTTGTCGTAGAAAAGGTGAAGTCAGTTTAACATTATAAACCATTGTTGCTAATGAATTAGTTGTAATGTCAGTTTTTAAAATTTGGATTGTGACAACAAAAGTTACGAAGTAACTAAAAAATGGATTAATGAGAAAACTATGGTCTCGAAAGGTTAATTACTTAATTAACTAGATTAGTTTAGGTTAATTACTTAATTAACTAGATTAGTTTCACATTATCCTAGAAAAACTATTTTCTAAGCTTATTATTATTATTATTATTATTATTATTATTATTATTATTATTATTTATTTATTTATTATTATTATTATTATTATTATTATTATTATTATTATTTTTTTATTATAAACCATCACTTTTATTAACAATAAATAGGATTTTACAAGAAATTGGTGGGGAGCCGAGAAACCAACTGGGCGCCCACACCTCTAGCAATAACAAAACCAATCCTATTAAAAATATGAACGGCAGCCCGTGCTCCTATTATTATTATTATTATTATTATTATTATTATTATTATTATTATTATTATTATTATTATTATTATTATTATTATTATTATTATTATTTTGTGTCGAGTGGATACTCTAAATCCGTATTTGATCTCTCTCTGATAACCTCATATGAGCTTTGTCTACCCGTGCAAGTAATATTGAAAATTCTACATACTCGTCTATAGTTATTTGATGTATGTCGAGTAATATGCAACATCTGCTTGTTTAAGTGTTGTTATTAGTTGTTTTCGCTACACTAAAGTAACAAATATGAACAAGCCCATAGGTATTTGTTCGGTTCTTTACGGCACCAATTTCAAATAATAAGGTTTAGTTCTCTCGCGTTCTCATAATTTTTCCAATATTACAAAAGACTTTTGAATTTTAATTGGAGTGTTGTTTTGTAGTTCGACATTCTATTAATTCAGAGTCGAAAAGCTAAAATTATGCAAAGAAAAAAAATAATTCAAAAAAGCCCCAAGTTAATTCGTTGTAGCCTTCAAGAGGTTTGAGCCACTTATCATTCCAAGTCAATGAAAAAGTAATAACTATTTGTAAATATATATATATTTCTTTTCAACTTATTTTTGTAAATATTTGTGTTAATATTTCAATTTTGATGTTCAATAATGCATCTAGTTATAGACCATTTATTTTGTATAAAACATTCTAGTGCGTTACACATATAATCTTTTACAAATCTTATAGAGTGTTGTGTGGATTGCATATGTAATGCTCTAATGATAACATACCACAAACATTTATAAACTACGATTTCAGTTCTACTCTTTTACTCAAAAGGACTTAATAAAGGGGTAGACAAATGAACTTTCTCGTATTCATGTTATCACGAGGGAAAAAGTGCTTTTGTAGTGTTAATACTTCAATTTTGATGTTTAATAACGCATGTAGTTATAGACCATTTGTTTTGTATAAAACATTCTAGTGCGTTACGCATATAATCTTTTACTAATCTTATAGAGTGTTGTCTGGATTGCATGTAATGCTCTAACGATAACATACCACGAACATTTATAAACTACGATTTCAGTTCTACTCTTTTAATCAAAAGGACTTAATAAAGGGGTAGACAAATGAACTTTCTCGGGTTTTTTTTTTTTTTTTTTTTTTTTTTTTTTTTTTTTTTTTTTTTGTTTTTTGTTTTTTGAACTTAGCCATATTCATGTTATCATGAGGGAAAAGTGTTGACTTAAATGTATGCGGCATACCTGAAATATCCCATGATCGTTTGCAACTTTTTTTCCAGGCAACCCATATATATGTGCTATGCGTAGTTTAAGCTATGTTAAAATGACATTGATTTTTTTTCCGCCACCCATATATATGTGCTACGCGTAGTTTAAGCTATGTTAAAATGACATTGACTGCCTGATCACTAACACTCTATTCTCTAGTTTTATTTTGAAAGGGGAAAGAAAGCAAAGGATAAAGGAATGAGAATGGTGGGGGAGGAAAGAAAGTCACCTTTGTACGTTGTGTGTTCTAGAGTTGGAAGTAAAATAAGTGAAAAGTAAAGAAACATAATAATATATCTTTTTAATTCTTAAAAGACAAAATAACATATCTTCCCCTCTTTTCAACATTAATTTCAAATATACCTAAAATACAATCATTGAATGCATTGTGTACAATGCTTTTAAAGCATCATTTAGGTAAATATGAAATTTTCATGGTTTTATTGGGTAGATATGAAAATGCCCCGGTCCTTTTAAACAAATTGATGATTGATACCAAAAACCAATTACACACTAAACCGGAAAATGAAATAACTAAACTCCTTTTTTAGCTTTAATCTTCACGTGCCTTGGCCATGGCCAATCCCAAGCCTATAGTGGCTCCGTCACTGCCTCCACATGATTTGACCTGCTACAATATGCGCATAACACTACCTCTGTGAGAAAGGAAGTGTGCTTAAAAAAAAAAAAAAAAAGATACCATTAGAAAGCCTACAAGGATGTTATACCTTGTGTTTTCTTAGGTGCTCTTATCTTCCAACTAAAAGCTGCACCTGAGAAATGGCACGATCTCAAATAAGCAGCATGCAGTGATAAGAAACAGAAACTACTTCAAGATTCTTCATATTATCGCATCAGCAATCTTAATGGCCACAACTTTTAGATGATTTATAACACCAAAAAAATTCAAAAGATTTACCATTACATTCCTCACTGGTCTCAAATGTTGTCGCCAACCACACTCAAACATGATCAACGCTGTTTAATAATAATGACTGATGGTAGAATGTAAATAATATCATGAATAAGGAAATATGCCCAGTCAGCATGAGACTCAAATGTAGCTGAGTAGGTGGCAGTGTGTTGGCCATTTCCCAATATCTTAATGTGTCATTACGGCTATTAGTGAACAGATAACTACTCCATACTGCTGGTGTTCAAGGTTTTAGGAAACTGTTTTCATGCAATTATAAATATGACAATCAAATAAACATAAATTAAGTTAAAGTAGCGGAAGCAATAAGAAAAACACCAATCTTGGATCCTTATGTTTTGTATAATTTATCTAGAATAACAAGAAGACATGTACCTTGTTATGCTCGATATGATCAAGAAACAACAATAACCAAGAGTAGGTTAATCTCCTAGCTAGGTTGATCCATAAGAAACAATACATGGAGATTGGGCTCAACTCAATTTACTTAGGAGGTTGGCTTGATAGAGTGTGATTAGGCATTTGCACTTGTCAATTCTAGATGACCCCATTATTTAGGCATGCAAGCCCACTATTTAGATCGATATTGTGCATGTAAGGCCCAGACAGAATAAGTGACCAACTTTTTATAAATGATATACTCGATCTTTGATCATGAACGAAGTTTAAACTACTATATAAGCAGTTGTTGAATTGATAAGAAAATACATCAAAACATTCACCAAAAAGCAGATATAAGCTTATTATATAATTCTATTAATTAATTAAATTACTTGCAAGATTCTACATATTCATCTAATAGCACTTTATACCAAAGAACATCCACAACAAAATAGATGCCCATGTTACAGCTAACAGTTTACTATAGAGGGCTAGCAAAGCAGCAGCTTATCTTATTCCAGACTACTTTGAAAGAGAGTCTTAAAATGGATTATTTAAGTAAGCACACCGCCAGTTCTCTATAAATTCCAACTCTTCTGGATTCCGGTTTGGAATTTCACGATCACTAAGGGTGTTCATGTTCTGTGTAGTCTCACCGAGAAGTTGGGCTACTGCACGAACACTATCCTCCCTTTTCTTTATTCATTACAATGACTTGGGGTAAGTTGGTGAGACAAGCAGCCAATATGTCACCTATCAGTGACGAGAATCTTAAAAATAGTTGTTCCTGGCTAACATCATCAATAACTCAATATTTCCGTAGTAGGAAAGCAGAATTGCTTCAGTAATTCGATACATTAAATTTGCGCAAAAAGACATGAACATGAAATAATGATCATCTGGGCATCCAATATTCTTACTTTCCACCTCGGTAACGATGTTTTTAGATTTGTCACTGACCACTGCAGAACCAGTCCTGCTGTATTCAGATGAGGAGCAGGGGTTTTCAGCTTGTTTCCTAACCATTTTTGGTAGACTTCAACTTCTAGCCACAATTCATCATATATCTATTAAGAAATCTAAGGTTTATAATGTAAATTGTGTATTAGTATAAGGGTATTTTATATAAAGCTAGGGGGGCCATAGCCCTCTCTAGTCCTTGTGAAGCTCTGCCAATGGTTTTAGGTGTTGTTTTAGGAGAATTAGGTCGTGCAGACGACCGAGTTGTGAGACGTGTTGTTGTGTATGTGTGTGATTTTGGTTTTTGTTGGATATATTTGGGTGATGATGTAGTTGTATTATTACACTATGTTAGTGGTAATGTTGGTTGAGGAAAGAGAAACTGACGTGGTGCTGAGTTGACGATGATAATGATGGTCACTGTTACCACTAGTCTTAAAGTAAATTTCGTTTATATGGTTTACACATTTTTTTCACATTTCTTAAACTTTATTAATTACATTCCCGTCCCAGTGGTTAATTCTTTTCTTACAAATTGGTCTTTTGACCAAACGTTGTTAAGTTCATTCTGTTAAGTCCAGTCACGCGAGGGTATATATGTCATCCCTTCATCTTCAACCTTACAACGAGTCTTGAATATTCATTTATTTTATTTATTTATTTTTTAAATCTTTGATGTTTATGGGTAAAAGAAACTTGCACATCTGAATTGTAAAGAAGGAATCGATTTGTTAGGTTGCTGTAATTTTACTTATAATATTTTAATAAAGAAATGGGGATGGCATATGACCGTGTATTTCCTTAAAAACAGATGGTGCCTGACTATGTATATAAACCAAGGAAGAAAATTGTGGTTGTTCCCCAAAGGTTGTCGATTTCACTAGAAAAATACTTAGGACTGATCCATAAAAATTTGTGTGAAAACTTACTCGATTTGCTCTCTAAACATCCGATTGTTCGATTGAGATACGTACTAAACATTAAGTAATAAGTGGTGATGCTAAAACAAACATAAAAAGTGTGTGTAAGGTTATCAAGACAAAATATGAATGTTTAACCATGCGTCTATGTTTGTAAAATGGCTCGAAACGTCATTTCTGTTGGTGATTTTACATCACCAATATGATTTAAGTGTACTGGATTGACTTAGTTGACCAATGTGTAATCATGATAAATGTTCAACAAGTCGGGGTTGTGCGGAGTGCACACTTGTATGATGTTATTGTGATTATCGCCCCGAATCACGGGGGTCCGGGGGCAGCGCCCCCGGTAGCGGGTTCTGTTTTGGTCATATTTTCATTGTTTTCTCTGGTTCGGTTTCATAACAACAAAATACATATTCTAGTTTCAAATATGAGTTTTATCCGATTAAAGATTTCGATAGAACCATCGAAATACTTCGATCTGAAAGTGTTTACACGACTCTCAGATTACTGTGATCCAAATAATTCTAACAATTTCTATATATAAAAAAGTCAAATCACATACCTTATTGAAGAAAAGGTCACATACATATAATAACTTCACAATTATATTATTACATGACAATATGACGTAGATTGATTACTCATATATTATGACGAGAACACATTTTATTGTACGTATTTAATTACATATGTAGTTTCGAACATCACACAGATTACAACATATTACACAAACAAGATACATTATGCTAAACGCAATATCATGACACGAGCTTATAAAAAAGCAACACATTACATAAAATAAGCTTATGACAAACAAACACACATTTATTCATATATTATGACGCGCCCATATAGATATACGGATCGACGACATGCTCAAGCATGGGTAGAGATGACTTCACCAACGAGTATTCCTTCGTCACAGCCAATGATGATCCTATTTGCATAACAATTATTAGCTTTTAACTTTTGAATCTAGTAAATTAAATGTAAACTTAAGACACTTACTCAGATGACTCTTTTATAAACACGATGGTCCAAATACGACCTAGTTCAGAGGTAAAAACATGGTCTAGTTTGTGAGTCGTCGCATTCCAAATGCACACAGTTTTGTCTTCAGATCCCGTAATGATAAAACTCACATCGGATTTAACATATTGGATTGATGTAACATTATTTGTGTGGCCTTCAAGAGTTTCAAGACAAGTCATAGTATCATAGTCCCAAACCTAATGCCATAAAAAGTTTACTATTTTTGTATATGTATGAGCAAATAACATTTATTAAAAGTCTATGATATTTAGACATACCTTAGCAGTATAATCATCGGACCCTGTGATGAAGTACAATTTTTCATCGGTTTCACCAAATTCAACATAATTCAAGCCTTTTCCATGAGCATCGATTGACAAACGGGGAACCAAAGATCCAAGGTCCCAAAACTTGAAAGAAGAATTTATACAAGGTTTAGAGTCATACCATGTTTATTTACATGTAACGTAGTATTAATATTGTAGGGTTGTGTAAATAGTACCTTGATGGTAGAATCGAGTGATACACTTGCAAACGCGTTGGTGTCTCTTGGATTAAATGCTACTTGCATGACATAATGTTCGTGTCCTTCAAAGGTCTTGGTGCATTCCCAACCGTTTTCCCAATCCCATAACTGTATAGTTTTGTCATCGGATGCAGAAAGTACATATGGAAGAGATGGATGCACGGCAAAAGACCTAACGAAGTCCGTGTGTGCCTTCAATTGTGCAACACTTTCCATAGTGTTGTAGTTGTACACACGAATAAAACCATCATCGGCTCCACAAACAATCCATTCCTTGTTTGCAATAAACTTCGCAGCTCGAACTATAAAACATATAATACAAATCAACATAAAACAGATATTGCACCACATACAAATCTTTACATGGTTAATTACATGTACTAACGGCTAGCTAGCTTTATAAAAAAATCCCATACCAGGTGATTTGGCGATTTGAAAAGACTTCTCGGTTACCTGGTTCGAAGATGACACTTGTAAGTTCATATATATGTTTTAAATAAACAAAGTAACAACTATTGGAATGTTGGATTAGAACTTACTTGAGAGCGATAATTCCAGATATTAACATTTCCCGAATACAAACCAACCAAGACCCTTTATAAAATGTTAGAACTTATATCAAAATCCGCAATGAATTCAA
Organism: Artemisia argyi; assembly: GCA_030686995.1. NCBI lineage: Eukaryota > Viridiplantae > Streptophyta > Magnoliopsida > Asterales > Asteraceae > Artemisia > Artemisia argyi. The sequence goes on along the minus strand of CM060693.1, from coordinate 39,100,631 downwards.
TAACAAAAATGTTCGAAACTAAGAGTAAAATTATTTACCATGGTTCAGTGGGATGCAAGTCGATTGATTTAACTCTCTCGGATTTTTGGTCTAATGTTTTCTGAAATTGAAACAAAACATTACTAAAACAGTATTGTGTAAGTCATGTTAACATTAAAATGTAAATGAATTACACATTACCTTGATCTCAAATGTGGAACTCTATTTAACAAAAAGTAGATTGCATCCCCAACAAAAAGCCAGAACAATATACTTGTTAGTAACAATTCAAAAAACCATAACGACCATCGAAGCACCTGTTGGAATATATGAATAATATAAAACAATAAACATATAAACATCAAAGAGTACGCAGCGGAATAGATCAAATACAAATAATAAATTAACCGAATATAAAAGGAAGCATACCTTTGTGATTTCTAGCAAGAACAAGAAATTAATGGAACAAGAACTATAAACCCTAATAGGGTTTAATGGTGGATCGACTTGGTGTAGTCGAATAGGGCAAGTCACCTTGTTAGCAAAAGTATGCTAACACTTCGTTCTCGAACACACGTACTATTAGCGTTTCAATTAGAAAAGCTAGGTTCTTAATTCACAAGCAAGCACTACTAATGAGCCTTTGTTGATCACGAGGGATCTTCAATAGCTCAAAGAAAAGAGATGAAAGAAAGTGAATTGGCTTGCTAATGAACCAAGAGATTAGAAGAATGAATCCATGAGGCCATGTATTTATACCCTCTCAATCTTGGAGCAAAAGGCAATCCCAATCCATGTGGGATTATGAAATTCACGGCAAAACATTATCCCATAGGATATTCTAGAACAATTTTGCCTTCTAGTTTCATCTAAGTCCTTTAAGTTTCGTCTAACGGTCGTTAGGTACCGTTAAGTGCTTATTTCGTGAATTTAATAATTATTCGTCACTAAAACAATAATTATTAATTAATTGAAACTCATACGTAAAGTGTGCAATCCCGAAGTCTCGAGTTCGAGTCCGGTCATGATATATTAATTTATTATCCGTTAAAACTAACAGCTCCCACTCGGATATAGATTAATATAACAATGACAATGGTTAGTCTAGCATAACACGCCAATGTCCCCAGAACGATCTCGAGTATGGTTTCCTGGAAAAAAAACCACCTTTGATGATTCATCATCATACTTATCCTTTTGATTCTAATACTATGTTAATATGGATATGGATTAAAGTCATTCCATAATTAACTAGTGTTTCTCGTTATTTATGATTAAGCAAGATTACCAACTCTTCTGAACGTATTCCAGATAGACCTTGGGCATGGCCATGCAAACATCTTGTTAATCCTACGAGCGGCCAAACAGTATTATACTTCAAAACAAATTTGAAGGAACCAAATCCTGTATTGACTACAAGCATAACCTATGAACTTCGCATCACCTCTGAAAATAATCCTTATAACTACCAGTTACGGATAGCGTTAGATTATCTCACAGAAAATGAGCTACATCCACAGTAGTTACCTAGTATCTCAAGTCTGAGGATAAATATTCATGATTTACTATAATGACAACATCCATAAGTACAATCATGTAGTTGGGATTTTGTCCTATATTCAATTTATCCAGTATTGAATATCATGTGAATTTGGCATGTCTACGTACCAATATAATTTATATATATTATACCAAATCTCACATTTGTCTTAGTTCAATGATACTCCCATATCATTAATTGACAACGGACAATTTTAGAATAACTTAAGTTATTCATGGATTAAACATGCAAATATAGGATACAATATTTATGAACAGAAATAAACATAACACAATACTTCATTTCATTCGAATAATTATTGTTTACAATCCTTTATCCAAATACTAACCACAGATTTACATGAAACTACTAGCTAAACGAAGTCCAATGCCATCAGCAAGACGAGTAAGCTTTTCCTTAGATAAAGCCTTCGTAAATGGATCAGCTAGATTGTTATCTGTGTGAATTTTGAGTAGATTGATTTCACCTATGTCGACTTGTTCTCGAACATAGTGATATCTTCTTGGAAAATGTCTGGCGCCCTTCATAACTCCAGGTTCATTGGCGAATGTAACTGCGGCAGAGTTGTCACAATACATATTAATAGGTAATTCAATTGACGGCATAATACCAAGCCCCGAAATGAATTTCCTGATCCAAACAGCTTCCATCGCAGCTTCCGATGCAGCAATATACTCAGCTTCTGTAACAGACATCGCAATTGTTGTCTGCTTCTTGCTCTTCCAGTCAACTGCTCCTCCATTAATAACAAAGACATAACCCGTCTGAGACTTTGTATCATCTTTATCAGTTTCAAAGGACGCATCACAGTAACCTGTAACATCAAGTTCTGCTTCTGGATTTCCCCCATACACTAGAAACATATCTTTAGTATTCCTTAAATACTTAAGAATGCTTTTAACAGCGTGCCAGTGCTTTCCACCTGGATTCTGTTGATAACGACTGGTCATATTTTGTGCAAACGCCACATCAGGTCTTGTGCATCTAACTGCATACATGATAGATCCTACTGCTGAAGCGTACGGAACCTTCTTCATGATTGCAACCTCTTCAGGTGTTGAGGCACATAGTTTGCTACTTAAGCCATGTTCCACTTGCATTGGCAAATATCCTTTCTTGGAATTTTGCATATTAAATCTCTTCAATACTTTATCAATGTAAGTACTTTGACTTAATCCAATCAACCGCTTTGATCTATCTCTGTAGATCTTGATTCCAAGGATGAATGTTGCTTCTCCTAAATCCTTCATAGAAAAACATCTACCAAGATAAGCTTTAACTTCGTTTAAACTTGGTATATGATTTCCTAATATTAATATGTCATCGACATATAGGATAAGGAAAGTAACATTACTCCCACTAGCTTTCTGGTATACACATGGCTCATCAAGATTTTGACTAAATCCAAAACTTTTGATTTCTGCGTCAAATCTCTTATTCCATTGACGTGATGCTTGCTTTAATCCATAAATGGATCTTTTAAGTTTGCATACACGGTTTGGAAATTCTGGATTCACAAACCCCTCAGGCTGCGCCATATAGATGTCTTCATCTAGGCGACCATTCAAGAAGGCGGTTTTGACATCCATTTGCCATATCTCATAGTCATAGTAGGCAGCTATGGCTAAGAGAATCCTAATAGCTCTAATGTCAGCTACAGGAGAAAAGGTCTCCTCGTAGTCAACACCAAATGTTTGAGTATAGCCTTTAGCTACCAAACGAGCCTTATAGATGTGTACAATGCCATCCATGTCTGTTTTCATTTTGTAGAGCCATTTACTTCCAACTACCTTAGCATTTGGAGGTAAGTCTACTTCTTCCCAGACTTCATTGTCTTTCATGGACTGCATTTCCCCATTCATAGCACTCTGCCATTTCTCCTTTTCAGGACCATTAATGGCAGCCTTATAACTAGTAGGTTCATTAAGATCCCCTAGTATCGTTTCCTCACACTCTACGTTAAGACATAGACGTTCGGGTGCTTTCACAGTTCTTGAAGATCTGCGAATGGGTACCACTTCCACTTCAGGTGGAGGACCTAAACTTTCAGGTTCCACAGGAAGTGTGCTAGTGTTTTCAGAAGGTGATGTATCTTCATCCTCCAGATCATAAACTCTCCCACTGAATTCTTGAGATATGAGATTCTTTTCAAAGAAATCTCCATACCTAGCCACAATGACTTTATTCTCTGGTGGAAAGTAAAAGTAGTAACCCATTGTTTCCTTTGGGTATCCTACGAAGATACACTTAACAGATCTCTGTTGGAGTTTATCTGGTGAATCACGTTTAACAAACGCGTCACAACCCCAGACCTTTAAGTAAGAAAAGCTAGGAGCTTTTCCTGTCCATAATTCATATGGAGTCTTATCAACCTTCTTTGTTGGAACCATATTCAATATGCGAATAGCAGTTTCAAGGGCATAATCCCAAAAGGATAAGGGTAGAGATGTAAGATTAAACATTGATCGTACCATGTCTAGCAAAGTACGATTTCTCCTTTCAGATACACCATTTTGCTGTGGAGTATAAGGAGCCGTGAGATTCTGAACTATACCACACTCAGCTAGATAATCTTTAAACTCTTGGCTTAAATATTCACCGCCTCTATCGGATCGAAGTGCCTTAATCTTCTTACCGAGTTGTAATTCTACTTCACTTTTGAAAACCTTGAAGGTATTAAAGACTTCATGTTTATGTTTAAGTAAATAAACATAACCATAACGACTATAATCATCCGTGAAGGTTATGAAGTAGGTAGCACCACGTCTTGACACATGTCTAAGTGGACCACACACATCAGTGTGTATTAATCCAAGTAGATCTGTTGACCTTTCCACTTGTGGTGAAAAAGGTTTCCTTGTCATCTTCCCAGATATGCAGGACTCGCATTTATCAAATGATTCATCATTGATCTTTTGTAAAAGCCCATCATGTTGCAGCTTTTGCATGCGATCCTTGCCTATATGAGCAAGACGACAGTGCCAAAGATAAGACGAATCCAAGTTAGACTTGATTCTCTTATTGTTAATGCTATACATAGAATTATTTCTATTGGACATGGAATCTTCCATATCAATTTCAAACACACCATTTATTGGAATTGCATTAAAGTAAAAAACATTATTTAAAGAAACAGAAATTCCATTATTAATAAATGTGTGAACAAAACCATTATCCAATAACAAAGAAACTGAAATGACACCCCTAACAATAGAGGGTGCAAAGTGACAATTATTCAATACTAGTATCATTCCCGAAGGTAAAACTAAATCGAAAGTCCCTATGGCTTCAACTGCTGCACGTACTCCATTTCCTACGTACAAGTATCTTTCTCCATAGGCCAGCTTCCTTGCTCCTCTAAGTCCCTGCGACGTATTACAGATGTGAGTACCACATCCTGTATCATATATCCAGGAATTATTCTTACGAGGAAAAGAAAATAACTCAATCATAAACATACCTGAAGTGCTTGCGACGTTACCAGGCATTTTACTTTTGTTGAGGCGCAACTCCTCTAGAAACAATGGACAGTTTTTCTTCCAATGACCAGGAGTGTTGCAGTGGTGACATTTAGCCAAATCCTTATTGAAATTTTCCTTCTTCTTCTGAAAAGGAGGATTTTGCTTCTTAGGCTTCTGTTGGTGATTTGCAATTTGCTTGCCTTTACCAGTACCATTGCCTTTACCCTTGAAGTTCGCATTATGCGGTTTGTTGGGTTTCTTGGTGATCCTACCACCTTGTATCGCCATTACAGCAGGTGTAGGTGTTTTCTTGTTCAGGCCTTTCTCATAGTCAATAAGCATTGCATGAACTTCACTTACTGTCTTCCCCTTGCAATGCATATTGTAATTGCGTACAAACTCACTATACAAATCCTGATTAAGGGATCGTAGTATGAGACCAATACATACGCTTTCCTGATATCCGCAACCAAGTCGCTCCAATTGGTCCATATAATGTTTCATGGACAGAAAATGGGCACTCACGGATTTTCCTGCTTCCTGCTTACAATTGTGCAGAGATTCAATTAAGTCATATAATTCTGCAGCTGGCGGTTTTTCAAACATTCGTCTGAGTTTATTGATCATGTCCATAGGTCCATATCGCTCAAACTGTTTCTGCAATTGAGTATCCATCCCAGCCAACATGAGACAAGCCACATCATTGTGCTTCTCATATTCAATGTTGTATGTATCCTTTTGGGCTTGGGTTGCATCCGCAGCAGGTTCAGTAGGAAGAGGTTCACCAAGATAATCATATCTTTTGGCCATCCTTAAGGTGATTCTTAAGGATCGATACCAATCATTGAAATTTTCACCAGTCAACTTGTCTCGATCAATCATTGTCTTGAACGCAGAACTCATGTTGCTCATATTAGTGTTTTCAGGTGTAGCCATTTCTACAGAAAAAAATTCAAAAGTTAGTACTTTCGATAATTAAATTTCAATAAAATTAAATACCCTAGGTTCATAAACATATAACCAATTTAATTTTACATTGAAAAACTAGGATCCAAATTGACATAAGTTCATCACATCAGTTGATCTGCTAGTGATGACGTTACTCAATAAGGTACGAGTCGTGTCCCAATTGCCAATATTCAATTGCAATTCCTAGAATCGATGGGATTTACATATTTGCCAACCGCAGTTGCAATAATGTAATCATGTTTTATCCCCATCTTCTTATGCCTTGAGTGATCAGTTCCCACTATCAACTCAATTAAGTTAACCAATTTAAGAAACAACAAACTTACATAATGACACCACACCAGTTGATCTGCTAGTGATGAAATCATGTAATTTGCCCTTCCATTGTAATCTAGTCAGGTTACGCCCTGGCGTAGATTCAATTTCAGGTGTTTCCGTTTCATTGGATGGCATATAACTTAAATTTAAGGGTAGTATTTTTGATGTGTGTAATCAAAATATATGTACAAAGATGTCATGCATTCATCTTGTAGCATATGTTTCATGTAAAAAACTTTTACTCATTAGTTTCTTTACGAGCTTAAATCTCCAAACTTTTGATTGAGGCGTTGAGAAACTTACAACTTTGCCTTAAGTGCTTCGTAGTTATCATGGATGTTAGGTAAAACTAAATTTGACTCACAGGCGAGCGGTAAGCCAGAATGGAGGCTCACTAAGGCCGCAATTTAATGCTAAGCCATCCTTATACCCACTTTAATAGTTTGTCAAAATAGTTTCACCTTACAACCACTTAATACAGTCGCGATCAATCAACCAAAAGTCCAAGATTTATATATAAGCTCAAAACAAGATCTCACTATTATTAAGTCCGTTTAATATTTTATTTCTTGAAATTACCCTTTGTTACTATCATGTTGCAAAAACATATAAAACAAAAGTAATAAAATAAAATAAACAAATAACAACAATAATGGTCATGCAAATTACAATCAATATTAAAACACACTATTGATTAAATACACGATTAATAGGGTCTTCCCTAATTTTATAATTAATCAAATTTTAGTAATCTTTATACATAATATTTACTAAACCATTTATCAATTATAATAAATCGCATAAATAAGCATGAAATCAAAACAAATCATAATCCATAACAACACATGCATAGTTTGTCATGGATGCCCATATTGCACATATTATACAAATAATCATGTCAATCAAGGAACGCAACCAAACGGCATATAACAATATCCATACACATAAATTACATGCAACCTAGGGTTTCTACAAGTTTTTATAACATAATTCAACAAACCCTAATTTCTTTTTAAATAAAAAAAAAAACTTTCGACATATTAATAAATAAATAAATTCGAAATAAAAAAAAAATAAAAACTAGGGTTTATGAAAAATATAAAAACACAAGAACACCAAGCATGTTATAATCAAACGATTCAATTTTATGTGTTTCGGTAATTCATTATAATGTATTAACGGCTCTGATACCACTGTTGGAATATATGAATAATATAAAACAATAAACATATAAACATCAAAGAGTACGCAGCGGAATAGATCAAATACAAATAATAAATTAACCGAATATAAAAGGAAGCATACCTTTGTGATTTCTAGCAAGAACAAGAAATTAATGGAACAAGAACTATAAACCCTAATAGGGTTTAATGGTGGATCGACTTGGTGTAGTCGAATAGGGCAAGTCACCTTGTTAGCAAAAGTATGCTAACACTTCGTTCTCGAACACACGTACTATTAGCGTTTCAATTAGAAAAGCTAGGTTCTTAATTCACAAGCAAGCACTACTAATGAGCCTTTGTTGATCACGAGGGATCTTCAATAGCTCAAAGAAAAGAGATGAAAGAAAGTGAATTGGCTTGCTAATGAACCAAGAGATTAGAAGAATGAATCCATGAGGCCATGTATTTATACCCTCTCAATCTTGGAGCAAAAGGCAATCCCAATCCATGTGGGATTATGAAATTCACGGCAAAACATTATCCCATAGGATATTCTAGAACAATTTTGCCTTCTAGTTTCATCTAAGTCCTTTAAGTTTCGTCTAACGGTCGTTAGGTACCGTTAAGTGCTTATTTCGTGAATTTAATAATTATTCGTCACTAAAACAATAATTATTAATTAATTGAAACTCATACGTAAAGTGTGCAATCCCGAAGTCTCGAGTTCGAGTCCGGTCATGATATATTAATTTATTATCCGTTAAAACTAACAGCACCAACCAAAATCATAACGTAACATTAAAGTAAAAAACATTATTTAAAGAAACAGAAATTCCATTATTAATAAATGTGTGAACAAAACCATTATCCAATAACAAAGAAACTGAAATGACACCCCTAACAATAGAGGGTGCAAAGTGACAATTATTCAATACTAGTATCATTCCCGAAGGTAAAACTAAATCGAAAGTCCCTATGGCTTCAACTGCTGCACGTACTCCATTTCCTACGTACAAGTATCTTTCTCCATAGGCCAGCTTCCTTGCTCCTCTAAGTCCCTGCGACGTATTACAGACGTGAGTACCACATCCTGTATCATATATCCAGGAATTATTCTTACGAGGAAAAGAAAATAACTCAATCATAAACATACCTGAAGTGCTTGCGACGTTACCAGGCATTTTACTTTTGTTGAGGCGCAACTCCTCTAGAAACAATGGACAGTTTTTCTTCCAATGACCAGGAGTGTTGCAGTGGTGACATTTAGCCAAATCCTTATTGAAATTTTCCTTCTTCTTCTGAAAAGGAGGATTTTGCTTCTTAGGCTTCTGTTGGTGATTTGCAATTTGCTTGCCTTTACCAGTACCATTGCCTTTACCCTTGAAGTTCGCATTATGCGGTTTGTTGGGTTTCTTGGTGATCCTACCACCTTGTATCGCCATTACAGCAGGTGTAGGTGTTTTCTTGTTCAGGCCTTTCTCATAGTCAATAAGCATTGCATGAACTTCACTTACTGTCTTCCCCTTGCAATGCATATTGTAATTGCGTACAAACTCACTATACAAATCCTGATTAAGGGATCGTAGTATGAGACCAATACATACGCTTTCCTGATATCCGCAACCAAGTCGCTCCAATTGGTCCATATAATGTTTCATGGACAGAAAATGGGCACTCACGGATTTTCCTGCTTCCTGCTTACAATTGTGCAGAGATTCAATTAAGTCATATAATTCTGCAGCTGGCGGTTTTTCAAACATTCGTCTGAGTTCATTGATCATGTCCATAGGTCCATATCGCTCAAACTGTTTCTGCAATTGAGTATCCATCCCAGCCAACATGAGACAAGCCACATCATTGTGCTTCTCATATTCAATGTTGTATGTATCCTTTTGGGCTTGGGTTGCATCCGCAGCAGGTTCAGTAGGAAGAGGTTCACCAAGATAATCATATCTTTTGGCCATCCTTAAGGTGATTCTTAAGGATCGATACCAATCATTGAAATTTTCACCAGTCAACTTGTCTCGATCAATCATTGTCTTGAACGCAGAACTCATGTTGCTCATATTAGTGTTTTCAGGTGTAGCCATTTCTACAGAAAAAAATTCAAAAGTTAGTACTTTCGATAATTAAATTTCAATAAAATTAAATACCCTAGGTTCATAAACATATAACCAATTTAATTTTACATTGAAAAACTAGGATCCAAATTGACATAAGTTCATCACATCAGTTGATCTGCTAGTGATGACGTTACTCAATAAGGTACGAGTCGTGTCCCAATTGCCAATATTCAATTGCAATTCCTAGAATCGATGGGATTTACATATTTGCCAACCGCAGTTGCAATAATGTAATCATGTTTTATCCCCATCTTCTTATGCCTTGAGTGATCAGTTCCCACTATCAACTCAATTAAGTTAACCAATTTAAGAAACAACAAACTTACATAATGACACCACACCAGTTGATCTGCTAGTGATGAAATCATGTAATTTGCCCTTCCATTGTAATCTAGTCAGGTTACGCCCTGGCGTAGATTCAATTTCAGGTGTTTCCGTTTCATTGGATGGCATATAACTTAAATTTAAGGGTAGTATTTTTGATGTGTGTAATCAAAATATATGTACAAAGATGTCATGCATTCATCTTGTAGCATATGTTTCATGTAAAAAACTTTTACTCATTAGTTTCTTTACGAGCTTAAATCTCCAAACTTTTGATTGAGGCGTTGAGAAACTTACAACTTTGCCTTAAGTGCTTCGTAGTTATCATGGATGTTAGGTAAAACTAAATTTGACTCACAGGCGAGCGGTAAGCCAGAATGGAGGCTCACTAAGGCCGCAATTTAATGCTAAGCCATCCTTATACCCACTTTAATAGTTTGTCAAAATAGTTTCACCTTACAACCACTTAATACAGTCGCGATCAATCAACCAAAAGTCCAAGATTTATATATAAGCTCAAAACAAGATCTCACTATTATTAAGTCCGTTTAATATTTTATTTCTTGAAATTACCCTTTGTTACTATCATGTTGCAAAAACATATAAAACAAAAGTAATAAAATAAAATAAACAAATAACAACAATAATGGTCATGCAAATTACAATCAATATTAAAACACACTATTGATTAAATACACGATTAATAGGGTCTTCCCTAATTTTATAATTAATCAAATTTTAGTAATCTTTATACATAATATTTACTAAACCATTTATCAATTATAATAAATCGCATAAATAAGCATGAAATCAAAACAAATCATAATCCATAACAACACATGCATAGTTTGTCATGGATGCCCATATTGCACATATTATACAAATAATCATGTCAATCAAGGAACGCAACCAAACGGCATATAACAATATCCATACACATAAATTACATGCAACCTAGGGTTTCTACAAGTTTTTATAACATAATTCAACAAACCCTAATTTCTTTTTAAATAAAAAAAAAAACTTTCGACATATTAATAAATAAATAAATTCGAAATAAAAAAAAAAAATAAAAACTAGGGTTTATGAAAAATATAAAAACACAAGAACACCAAGCATGTTATAATCAAACGATTCAATTTTATGTGTTTCGGTAATTCATTATAATGTATTAACGGCTCTGATACCACTGTTGGAATATATGAATAATATAAAACAATAAACATATAAACATCAAAGAGTACGCAGCGGAATAGATCAAATACAAATAATAAATTAACCGAATATAAAAGGAAGCATACCTTTGTGATTTCTAGCAAGAACAAGAAATTAATGGAACAAGAACTATAAACCCTAATAGGGTTTAATGGTGGATCGACTTGGTGTAGTCGAATAGGGCAAGTCACCTTGTTAGCAAAAGTATGCTAACACTTCGTTCTCGAACACACGTACTATTAGCGTTTCAATTAGAAAAGCTAGGTTCTTAATTCACAAGCAAGCACTACTAATGAGCCTTTGTTGATCACGAGGGATCTTCAATAGCTCAAAGAAAAGAGATGAAAGAAAGTGAATTGGCTTGCTAATGAACCAAGAGATTAGAAGAATGAATCCATGAGGCCATGTATTTATACCCTCTCAATCTTGGAGCAAAAGGCAATCCCAATCCATGTGGGATTATGAAATTCACGGCAAAACATTATCCCATAGGATATTCTAGAACAATTTTGCCTTCTAGTTTCATCTAAGTCCTTTAAGTTTCGTCTAACGGTCGTTAGGTACCGTTAAGTGCTTATTTCGTGAATTTAATAATTATTCGTCACTAAAACAATAATTATTAATTAATTGAAACTCATACGTAAAGTGTGCAATCCCGAAGTCTCGAGTTCGAGTCCGGTCATGATATATTAATTTATTATCCGTTAAAACTAACAGCACCACAACTGTCTTCTAAAGCGGCTACTGGTCGAGAAAGGTGTGCTACTGTGTTTCCAATCATATAACTAAATGCAAATGTGACATATAGAGGAGAGTACATTAGGTCACTTTCTAAATGCAAATGGAGCAGAGTTCTTGAAGAAGCGGTGTATATATTTTGTTTATTGGCAGTAAACAAGGATATACTTTATTAATTCATGTACGAACGAGAAGCTATATATTACATTATACACCAAAAAAACCCACAACAAATAGAAGCCCCTGTTATAGCTAATTTATTCATTCAAAAACTGAAAGAATTGAAGTTGTATCAAAGAAAACCACAGTGAAGCTAGTTAAAAAAAAAAAAAAAAAAAAAAAAAAAAAAAAAAAAAAAAACAATATCTGTTGCTGAAAACAGAAAATTGATGATAAATCTGTAAGAAAGTACTTTGATACTCCGAAAAAATTAGGGTTTTGGCGGAAATGGATAAATTAAGTAAGCACGCCGCCAGTTCTCTATAGACGCCAACTCCTCTGGATTTAAGTTTGGAATTTCGCGATCATTAAGGGTGTTAATTATCTGTGTAGTCTCACCGAGAAGTAGGGCTGCAGCAAGTACACTCGCCTCCCTTTTCTCTATAACACTTTCGTTACATTTCATTGCAATGACTAGGGGCAAGTTAGTGAGACAAGCAGCCAATATGTCAGAAATCATTGAAGATAATCTCGCGAATAGGTCCTCTTGGCTAACCTCTTCAATGTTGCCTCGGTTCAAAAGCAAGATTGTTTGGGTTATACGATAAATTGAATTGGCACAAATAGCCCTTTCATTTGAGCCATCAATGTCCATAGCCTCTGCCTCCGTGACCACGTTTTGAGCTTCATCCCTGAACCATTGAAGAATTTGTCCTGCTGTGCCGCAAGCATGGTTCTGCAACTTGTTTCCTAACCATCTGTTGTAGAATTCAACTTCTAGCCACAACATTTTAGCTGCCTTTTGTATTCTAACATAGTCATTAGTAGTATTGAGGCTGTCTTCCACAAGTTTGACATATGAAAGACCTTCGCTCACACTGATTTGCAACCTATCAACTCGGTCATCTTGGATTTCTGAAAGAGAAATGGCGATGGTTGTCAAAGTTACCAACGGTAAGCTCAAACAATCGCGATATTCCACAGCAGTTAAAGGTGGAACATGAAGGCTGTCATACTCTCCAACTCCTGCAAAACCATTAGATTGCACTAGAAGATTCATAAGATTATTGGGTTGGTGATTTCCAGCATTTACGATGACGAGGTTGACAGATTTTGTAATGTTTTTCAATGTTTTATCAGCAAGCTCCATATCGTCTTGAAGTTGCAAAACATACTGGCGAAGATATATATTTTGTTCTGGTTGCTTAGGATTTTGTACGACCGGAATGCCTGAAGCAACAAGCATGTCCTTTAATGACTTCCAACAATGAAAACATAGCATGCTACATATTACAAACAACAGGTAGAACAACCCTAATATCTTGCATGCTACTACAACTGTCTTTTGAATTCCTAAACAAATGCTGAGAACTATGATTTTCAAATTATGGATGACAATCTTGCATTTGCGGCTACGGGATGAGAATGATATGCTACTTTGTTTCCAATCAGATAACTTCTGAGTCCAGTATTTTTCTACCTTAAATACGTTGATGTGGTTCCAAATCCAACTCTTGGTCGGCTTAAAGCTTAAGTCGGCAAACATCTAAAAAGGGGGGCAATTGTACCAAGGATTACTCCGATAGATTGAATTATCAAAATCACTAGCATTGACCACTTATAATCCGACTTATAGTCCCTTGTACATAAACGGAGAGTGACATTAACAATAAGAATGTGAATGATAGTGCTAGCAGCACATATTACCCCAGAAGCAGAGCTTGTAGCATGGCAAGCTGATATAAATTGGGGGCTCCCAGTTCCTGCCATGATCCAGTAGTTTCTCACATGCTGCTTTAAATTCTCAACAGTTAATCTTTCTGGTGGTAAGTCGGTTAGAGCTGTTTCGTGACCTGCCTGATATTTCGATTCTAGAATCTGTTTGGACTTTAGTATCGCTAAAGAAGAACATGCATGTATTATCAGCAACATGAGTAACATACCTACATAAAAGGTGGCTGTGATTTCATGAATAGATGCGTACGCTGGTATAGCTTCACTATCACAAGTTATCTCACGTATGTATGAAAGAACACCCGTATTTATTTGAATGCAAACATTCACGACCAAGGTAATTACCAAAACACCTAAAGCTATGATGTTTGTGACTAGTTCCTTGCTGTTCATTTTAGCTAGAGAAGGCAATAAATTGGTCATCATGGTGCACATAAACGCCATGCTTCCGAGCTTCGCAACATGATCTACATAACCTGGCATGGAATTATTTAGATCTACAGGCAGCGTCATTGCAACAGCTATCACAGAGAGAGAAGCAGCATTCAGAGTAAAATATTTACATGGAAACCATCGTTTTCTTTGGCGGAAACCATGTAATAAATCAGCGACCATAGCAAAGACGCATATAAGGGAAGCTAACACGACATAAATCCCAATCCAAGGCATAGGTTGACTGAACCTGTTTTCCTTATCTGACTCGTATATTAACAATAAGTAATTCACAAAGGAAGATAATAAATCTTGTGGAATGTTGCTATAAGACGTCAGTTGGATCAAAAGATCAAGATACTGATTAGCTGACAATTTGGCACCCATATCTATTTTTGGGAGGGACATGATTAGCTATAAATAAAAGGGGGTCTAGCTAGGAGATGGTGTAGATTATGGGCTGACTGGTGAGGATTTGTGTTGATGAAGACTTAAAAGATTGAAGCACATGTATTTCAAACCAGATACTCAGTAAATGGATTGGCCAGAAATGTTCTTTCTCGTCTTCAAAAAAGTATCAAAAGGCAGTTATATAAGCTATCACTTTTTCAATTCTAGATCAGCTCATTGAAGGGAAAAGTCAGAGTATCAAAATGCAAAAAATCTTAGGTAAGTTGTGAAGAAGATGAAATAAACAAACTTGTCTCTAAAAGTCGTATAGTTGACAAAATAGAAGTCTCTAGCCATTTTCTTTGTAATTCGGAGGTGTGAGAATAAAACTGTACGTCATATCAATTTGCATGTCAACCATCTGACTTTGCCTTATTCACCCTTTGGTTTAAGATTATGTTTTGGCTTTTAATTAAACCGAAACTCCAACTATTTATGTCAGTTAATGAATATATTAAGTTTCCATACTTGGAGGTCTACATGTACAATATCCGAGTATAATTTCTAAGACGGTGTATATCATGCTCAGGGCACGTATGATTTTTTTGAGGAACGCTTGCACATTTTGGTTTCTATATATACAACGATGTTCCTAAACAAGTTCTTTTTTTATATATATATATATATTTATAACGTTTACAAAACTCGTTTCTTATTAGCGTACTAGAAACTGAAGTAAAATTCCAATTATGTACGGTACTTTCCCGTAAGTTGGATGGAGACTCTCGTTGGTAACTTCAGGATCAGCGCCATGTGGTTGTTAAGCTGTAAATTTAATCATCAAGTCAACCATATGACCTTGCCTTATTCTTTATTGACGACCCAAAACGTCTCGTTGGGTTTCCTTTTAAATTTAACCATAATCTTGTTTAGTTTTTGTCCATGTTTAGGCTGAGACTGATATGGGTCAAAAGTGCAAGAAAAAGTCAACCAAATGCAAGAACAAGTATAACAGATAAAAACTACATTTCCCGCCCAAACACATTTACCATTTCATTCATTTCTTTTGTATAAATACATCATTCTGTTATACTTTACATTTAGCTAATCAACTGTAATCAATTCTCACTATTCACTTGTTAGCAACTCTTTATCCTAATAACAGTCCATTGTTCATCTAATTCGAGATTCCATTCCTATTTTTGTGAATTTCCTATTATTTGAATTTGATCTTTCTCATTTCATTGTGATTTCTGAAAGATCATATCGGAGACTGATGGAGATAAAAACATTACAGGAGGGCGTTGTTTTTTTGTTTTTTTTTCTTGCCTGCACTGCAAAAGAAAAAGAAAAAAATGAAAATTTTATCACAAATTCTCACAACATATCAATAAGCTCGCTACTGTCAAGTTAACGTGCTGACATATATATTCTTTACTTCACAAGCTAATAGCTTTCAGTTTAATTTTATTCTACTATTTTTAAGGCAATCTAACAATCTTTCGATATATGCGAATATCTTACTGAGTTGTCCCAGGTAGGGCTTGAACCCACAATCATTGCTGGAGAGCATTTCAACGATACCACTAGGCTACAAATGAGCTTTCAGTGTGTTTCCTAACTATGCATTAGCAAGCTTATCTTATTTTATTAACCAGGATGACAATGAAAAATATATGATATGGCTAATATATCAACCAATTATGCCTCGGATAGTTTGTTTTTTTTGAATGGCGGTTTTATTGAACTAGCAAGAAGCTAGAAGAAGAAACAATTTACAAACAAGTTTTACAAGCAGACATAGGGTCATTTAGCCAATCGAACCAAAGCGGTCGAAAGGTTTGGACCTGTTAACAATCCAAGAAAAGGAAAAAGTTTTTATGTCATCCATGAGGGTATCTTTCCGTGGAGGCTTTTCGTCGAAGCAAATCTTGTTTCGGTAACACCAAATCACCCAAACAGTAGTTAGAATAACCACATCCAGAAAGCTTTTAATCAAAGCATGAAGGTTTGATGAATCAACCCATGTTATCAGGTCCACAAGGGTATTAGGAACGTTAACCATTTTCCACCATTTAAAGACCGAACACCATAGATTAGAAGCCAAATTGCAGTGCACAAATAAGTGTTCAGCAGATTCTATGTTATCATCACAAACCGGGCACAACAAGGAGTGAAGATCAATACCACGTGAGTCTAGGTTTGAACGTGTAGGAAATCTATCATTGATCAAACGCCATGCAAGGATGTTGATCTTGATCGGGACTAATTTGTTCCATCTGGTCCGATTACTTCCTGTGAATAAAGAGGTAGAGTCGATATATTTTCTCATAACGGATACGGAGTACATGTTGGAGTGGTGGAGTGTGAAGTCCCAACGATCATCGATAGGAGAAAGGCAATGGTGTTGTAGAAGACCCATAAGAGTTTCCAACTGATGCAATTCATGACCCGACCTCAGATTACGCCTCCAAGCCCAAGTAAAGTGAATAGAACCGTTGAGCATACTACACCTCTCATTGATGAGACACTGTTTGTTGGATTCCAACGAGTAAAGCCTCGGATAGTTTGTAAAAAGACATCTAACCACATAATAGTTTACCATACCATAGAAAAGAGTACAGATAATAAGAATCAGTTAAGGACTTGGTCATGCGAACTTGTCAAGTTTACAAATTAACGAGAAGCTACGGTCACTTTCTAAATGCAAATGGGGCAGAGTTCTTGAAGAAGTGGTGTATCTATTTTGTTTATTGGCAGTACACAAGGATATACTTTATTAATTAATGTACTAACAAGAAGCTATATATTACATTATACACCAAAAAAAAACCCACAACGAACAGAAGCCCCTGTTACAGCAAATTTATCCATTCAAAAACTGACAGAAGTTGTATCAAAGAAAACCACAGTGAAGCAAGTAAAAAATAAATAAATAAATAAATAAATAAATAAACAATATCTGCTTCTGAAAACAGAAAATTGATGAATAAATATGTAAGAAAGTACTTTGATACTCCAAAAAAATTAGGGGTTTGGTGGAAATGGATAAATTAAGTAAGCACGCCGCCAGTTCTCTATAAACGCCAACTCCTCTGGATTCAAGTTTGGAATTTCGCGATCATTAAGGGTGTTTATTATCTGTGTAATCTTGCCGAGAAGTTGGGCTGCAGCAAGTACACTCGCCACCCTTTTCTCTATAACACGTTCGTGACATTTCATTGCAATGACTAGGGGCAAGTTAGTGAGACAAGCAGCCAATATGTCAGAAATCATTGATGATAATCTCGCAAATAGGTCCTCTTAGTTAACCTCTTCAATGTTGCCTCGGTTCAAAAGCAAGATTGTTTGGGTTATACGATACATTGAATTGGCACAAATAGCCCTTTCATTTGAGCCATCAATGTCCATAGCCTCCGCCTCCGTGACCACATTTTGAGCTTCATCCCTGAACCATTGAAGAATTTGTCCTACTGTGTCGCAAGCATGGTTCTGCAACTTGTTTCCTAACCATCTGTTGTAGAATTCAACTTCTAGCCACAACATTTTAGCTGCCTTTTGCATTCTAACATAGTCATTAGTAGTATTGAGGTTGTCTCCCACAAGTTTGACATATGCAAGACCTTCGCTCAAACTGATTAGCAACCTAACAACTCGGTCATCTTGGATTTCCTGAAGAGAAATGGCGATGGTTGTCAGAGTTACCAATGATAAGTTCCAACAATCGCGATATTCCACAGCAGTTAAAGGTGGAACATGGAGGCTGTCATACTCTCCAACTCGTGCAAAACCGTTAGATTGCACTAGAAGATTCACAAGATTATTGGGTTGGTGATTTTCAGCATTTATGATGACGAGGTTGACAGATTTTGTAATGTTTGTCAATGTTTTATCAGCAAGCTTTCAACAGTTAATCTTTCTGGTGGTAAGTCTGTTAGAGCTGTTTCGTGACCTGCCTGATATTTCGATTCTAGAATCTATTTGGACTTTAGTATGTTGACAGGTCCTTTCATCTCCATATCCAGGATCGAATTTGAACAAAACAACATCATGTGTATATATACCAAAACAAGAATTAATAATAGAAACAAAAGAATGGTGGGATGAACCCTTTTGATAACTGATATTTACAAACGTATGGGTTACATTCTGTTTACAGAGATCCTATCTATTTATACTACATGAAACGTTGCATCACAAGAGACACACCGTTTCCTTCTAACCGTCATACCTATTCTAAACGTTGTAACCCTACACTATATAACCGTTTCTTTCTTGTGACCCAGCCCAGTACAATGGGTCAGTTTATACAAACTTACAGAATACATACATAAAATTACACTAAACTACCCTAACTTTTGCTTCTATAACATTATGGTCCAACATTCACCCCCCTAATGTTATAGACGCAAATTGAGGCTTCTTTACTTGACTTCATTCGCCATGCTTTCTTGCTTGCATTCTTTCTTTGACGTGCTTTCGCCTTTCTTGCCTTCTTTCTTTCTTTCTGGTACGTGCTTACTTACGTATCTTTTTCGTTCAAGCGTGCTTACTTACGCTTTCTTTCTTGTAAACGTGCTTACTTATGTTTACTTTGTTACTCGCGTGCTTACTTACGCGTTCTTTAAACAAGCGTGCTTACTTACGCCTTCGTTCTTATAAGCGTGCTTACTTACGCTTATTCGCTTACTTACACCTTCGTTCTTATAACTCGTTCTTCCCTGGATTAATTAGGACAAGATTTTTAAACCTTGCCCTTATACTGCCCAACCTTCCAGAAAAGTCACTAATGGTTTCATTTTCTTTCATCTTCAAGGTTTCAAGTTCGCTCCTTAAAGTTTGTAGTCGTGCCTTCTGAATGAGATCTGCTCCAAGATATAGAACTTTGATCGCATCCCATACTTCCTTTGCACTTTTGTATTGTGCAACTTGCATTAAAATATCTCCCGGTAACGTTTGGAATATCATTGCTTTCGTTGTATGTGCCTTCTTCTCATCCACCTTTTCTGTTGAATCAATAGCTTCCCAAAGACAATAAGCCTTTAAAATCATTTCCATCAGAATTGCCCACTGGGTGTAATTTGAATCCGTCAACTGTACGCATTTAAGTGCTATATTTTCTTGAACTTTAGACATGCTGCTTCCTTCTTTATCTTTCGTCATGCTTGTACCACATAGGTTTTCCTTTTGCTTACTTGATCGTACCACACAGGTTAATACCACAAAGGTTTTACCATAAAGGTTTGTTCTATGAAGGATTGTACCACAGAGGTTTGTTCCACGAAGGATTTGTACCACTAAGGTTTTGGATTCTTGCTTACTATACCACAAAGGTTATGATTTCTTTCTACTTTTCAACAACAGCCTCTCCTTACTTTCTAGTTTATATAATTCTAATTCTGAAATATATAAATTGAAAGCGATAAATACATAATAATTACACTAAACTACCCTAACTTTTGTGCTTCTATAACATTATGGTCCAACATTCACCCCCCTAATGTTATAGACGCAAATTGAGTCTTCTTCTCTTGTCTTCACAACAGCGTTGGTTCATCGTCACTTTGATAAATGAGATGTGCTTCTTCCTCCCTTTCTTTCTCTTTGTCCCTTCGCTTTGTACATTCGTATGCGAAATGACCATATTCACCACATTCATAGCATTTGAACCTGCTCTTGTCATTGCTTGTTTGACCAGCACTTCTTCCACGTCCTATTCCTCTTCCACGTCCTATTCCTCTTCCATGTCCTCTACCATGGCTATTTCCAGAATTATTTTTACTTGCTAATAGTAATTTGCTTGGATCATACTCTTCTGGTTCATCAGTACTCTTAATACGTTCTTCAAATGTTGTTATTCTTCCAACGGCTTCTTCGAATGACATAGTATCTATTTCTGAGTATTGTTCAATGGTCGCCACGATCAGTAAAAACTTCTTTGGAACCGAATTTAGTAACTTCCTGACAATTGTCTTATCTTTGAGTGTCGAACCAAGATTTTTAAACCTTTCCTTTATACTGCCCAACCTTTCAGAAAAGTCACTAATTGTGTCATTTACTTTATGGGAATCGGTATGCCTCTTCATCAAAGGGACCGATTCATCTAGTATAAATAGGTAGGATTCTGTAATTAACAATCAATCGGTCAATACATATTCAGTTTATATTATTTCTCTTACAAGTTTTCTGTCCCAAACCCTTCTCCATATATACCGATTCAAGAAGTTTAAGAAACTGTGAAGTCTCATCATTAAACGAAGGCAAACAACAGTGGTATCAGAGCGAGGGAATCAAACAACATAGTATCGCTAAAGAAGAACATGCATGTATTATCACCAACATGAGTAACATCCCTACATAAAAGGTGGCTATGACATCATGCGCAGATGCGTACGCTTTAATAGCTTCACAATCAGAATCTTCCACATATACTAAGAATGAAAGAACACCCGTATTTATTTGAATGCAAACATTCACGACCAAGGTAATTACCAAAACACCTAAAGCCATGATGTTTGTGACAAGTTCATTACTGTTAATTTTAGCTAGAGAAGGCAATAAATTGGTCATCATGGTGCACATAAACGCCATGCTTCCGAGCTTCGCAACATGATCTACATGACCTGGCATTGAATTACTTAGATCTGTAGGCAGCTTCATTGCAACAGCTATCACAGAGAGAGAAGCAGCATTCAGAGTAAAATATTTACATGGAAACCATAGTTTTCTGTTGCGGAAACCATGTAATAAATCAGCGACCATAGCAAAGACTCATATAAGGGAAGCTAACACGACATAAATCCCAATCCATAGCATAGGTTCACTGAACCTGTTTTCGTAATCTGACTGTAATATTAACAAGATATAATTTTCAAAGGAAGATATTAAATCTTGTGGAATGTTGGTATAAGACTTAAGTTGGTTCAAAAGATGGATATACTGATCACCTAACGAGTTGGAACCCATATCTGTGTTTTCTTAGAGAGGGACACAGTTAGCTATAAATAAAAGGGGGTCTAGCTAGGAGATGGTGTAGATTATGGGTTGACTGGTAAGGATTTGTGTTTATGAAGACTTAGAAGATTAAAGTGCATGTATTTCAAACCAGATATGTAAGAAATGAAGAAGGTGAAATAAAAAAACTTTTCCCTAAAAGTCGTATAGTTGACCAAATCGAAGTCTATAGCCATTTTCTTTGTAATTTGGAGGTGTGAGAATAGAACTGTCATATCAAGAAACTGAAGTAAATTTCCAGTTATTTTCGTGTAAGTTGGATGGAGACTCTCGTTGGTAACATCAGGATCAGTGCCATGTGGTTGTTAAGCTGTCAAATTAATCAACAAGCCAACTATATGACCTTGCCTTATTCTTTATTGACGACCCAAAACGGCTTGTTGGTTTCCTTTTAATTAAATCATAATCTTGTTCAGTTTTTGTCCATGCTTGGGCTGAGCTGATGGAGATAAAAATATTACTGGAGGGTTTTTTTAACTGCAAAAGGAAAAGAAAAAAAAAATGAAAACTTTATCACAAATTCTTACAATCATATCAATAAGCTCGCTACTATCAAGTTAACGTGCTGACATATAAATTATTTTTACTTCCAACTGAATTTCTAGAAGTAGGCCATGGTACATATACTTTCAGACTTGTGATAACTTTTTTTTAGTTCTATAATAATCAACCAATCATGCCTCGGATAGTTTGTAAAAACATTTGTCCACATAATAGTTTACCATACCCTATAAAAGAGTACAGATAATAACAATCAGTTAAGGACTTGGTCACACGAACTTGTCAAGCTTACAAATTAACTAGACACCAAATATGACATATAGAGGAGAGTACATATACAATCACTTTCTAAATGCAAATGGCGCAGATTTCTTGAAGAAGCGGTGTATCTATTTTGTTTATTGGCAGTAAAAAAGGATATACTTTATTAACTGATGTACTAACGAGAAGCTATATATTACATTATACACCAAAAAAATCACAACAAAACAGAAGCTCCTGTTACAGCTAACATTTTACTAGAGGGCTAGCAAAACAGCAGCATATCTTATTCCGGACTATTTTGAAAGAAGGTATGATGCCCTTAAAAATCAAATTATCTTAATTCATACATTCAGAAACTAACAAAAGTGGTATCAGAGAATACCACAGCGAAGCAAGTAAAAAAAAAGACGATATCTGCTGTGAAAACAGAAAATTGGTGATATCTATATGGGAGTGTCCTGTAACACCCCCAAAATTTGATACAGCGGAAGACTCAACAAGCTTTCGGGGTGCTACGGGGATTGGTATCCAAACACAAGACATAAAAGAACGAGATAAAGTAAACAAAGTAAAATGCAACCACGCGGGGTTTTAAAGTTTACATTATCCCAAAATCATCCAAAGTCAGGCCCAAAAGAAATAAATATAGGTCCACAATAGTTATCAGAGTTTTAGAAATATAGATCCATAACCGGTGCCAAATGCCAAGCCTCCAATCCCAAGCATCCGCATAGCATCACTTAATTGTTGGTCCCATCCGGATCTTCTTTTGTATTCGAATCAAACCATGTCTATGAACAAAACACATAACACACAAACTCACACTTTTGTATATAGTGAAATCTGTTGTTGAACCTTTTGTAATGATATTATATAAACTGAAAAAGGTTACATGTTGATTTACAGGATCCTATCTATATATACATATTGAAGCGTTGCCTCCAAAAGACATGTCGCTTCAACAATAACCATTGCAACCCTAACTAAACGTTGCATACTAAATAACCGCCTATAACTAACTGTCATGACTTCTGGGCCTGTTTGGGTTAACAAGTTTCGACCCAATACAAACTTTTCATACTGACCCATACACTAATAATACATACGACTTAACATACTAATACTAAACTAATTACATAACGACCCCTAAACATGGATTAATGGATTATCATCCAATATTCCTCCCTAATTCATTAATCCGTGTCTTCAACATCTTCATATCTTCAACTCGATCATCTCTATCCTTGAACATGTTGTAGCAGGTCTTCTCATCTTTGTCTTCAATAAATCTTTGATGACTTCACACCATCTTTTTGTTGATATGCTTCACGCAATCTTCATTCTTCAATCAAGTTGTTCCTCACGAACTTTGCTTTGTTCTTTAATTCTGACTTTCACAGCCGTTTTTGATCATATCACATGATCATTCTTCAACTTCTATTGATCATTCAATCTATCACAGATTGTTCCTTCAACTTCGAGACCATCACAGCCTTGTTTCTTCATTTTGATCATATCGCATGACCCTTCTTGATCAATTCTCTTTTCTAAAATTTCTCCTGTAATTTTAATCTCTGGTGCTTTCTCCAAATTCTTCTTCAAAATATTACCCACTGACTTTATTCCAAAAATCTCAACAAAATAAAACAGCGTCCATCTTTTTCGACTTTGTAATCGAATCACTCGATTTTTTTGTTTCTGGTTGTTGTTTATCACAAACGAACAACCTTCTCTCTTTGATTCTTCAACCCGCTCGGTTTTCTTCTTTCTCTATCTCTGGTTCCCTGAGCCTTTGTTCTTCTCTTTGGTGTTTTCTGTTTTGTTTCTTACAAATCTGCAGATCGTACTCTTCTTGAATCTCTGATGAAACACAAACTGAAACACGGGTTTGATTCGGACTTCTGATGCTCTTGATACCAATGTTGGTCCCATCCGGATCTTCTTTTGTATTCGAATCAAACCATGTCTATGAACAAAACACATAACACACAAACTCACACTTTTGTATATAGTGAAATCTGTTGTTGAACCTTTTGTAATGATATTATATAAACTGAAAAAGGTTACATGTTGATTTACAGGATCCTATCTATATATACATATTGAAGCGTTGCCTCCAAAAGACATGTCGCTTCAACAATAACCATTGCAACCCTAACTAAACGTTGCATACTAAATAACCGCCTATAACTAACTGTCATGACTTCTGGGCCTGTTTGGGTTAACAAGTTTCGACCCAATACAAACTTTTCATACTGACCCATACACTAATAATACATACGACTTAACATACTAATACTAAACTAATTACATAACGACCCCTAAACATGGATTAATGGATTATCATCCAATATTAATTACCTGAGAAAACGTGCTAAAAGTCAGCTTTCGCTGGTGAGATCATAGGTTTAGATTCATAATTCAATATAGTGGACATATACGCAAAACGCTTGCTAGCTAGACTAGGCCTCAATCATCCAACCAAAATAATCCAACCAAATCAAATCAAATCATCCCTATAGGTGCACGCTATAGCTCAAATCAATCTAATCAATAGCTTACCTAGCTCAAGTCTAGGCCTTGCTCTATAATCAATCCAATAGCTTACCTAGTTCGGGACTAGGCCTCGCTCAACAACCAATCAATAGCTTACCTAGTTCGGGACTAGGCCTCGCTCAATAACCAAACCAATAGCTTACCTAGCTTGGGACTAGGCCTCGCTCAATAACCAAATCAATAGCTTACCTAGCTCATGTCTAGGCCTCGCTCAATAACCAAATCAATAGCTTACCTAGTTCGGGACTAGGCCTCGCTTAATCCTACCTAGTTTTATAAGCATAGCAAGTTTTAAATAAACAAAGCGATAATAGTCCACATAAAACATTTGCACGTTTCTCACCCCAAGTATTGAAAACAAAGTTCAAGAGTAAAAGTGGGGCTATGACTCACCTCAAGTCCAGCAATTCCTCAAAAGAAACGATAGCAGAAAGACGTAAGTAATCTCAAGCAACTCACGTAACGGCGACTACAGACTCGGCACTTCCTAACAATATCAAACCCGTTCAGAAATCATTTCCTCAAAATCAAATATTCCCATTCCCGAACGTATTCCATTTTACTTTCCAAAAATATCCATTTCTCGAATTAACTTCATATTCATTTGAAATTCGACGTTTGGTATCCATACGGATGGAGGGTTGACACAGCTCAAACCAAAAAGCCTCAACAAAGAACAATAATAAGACAACTATAGGTCTAATGTTAGCCCAACATATTATTTAAATAATTATCGAAGCTTATTAAATCCGTCGATTTGATAATCTCCCATACTTATTTACGTAATATATTGTCCCAAAATTATACCCAACCTAAAGCACATTGCACATAAGTTTCTATTCGGTATATGTCGTAGTCCAATAAATTCCCTATATATATCGTCGAATCGGCCAAATTCCACGAGGCATATAGTAATTTATTACCCTAAAATATATACCACATCCTATGGGCGTCGTGGGATACGATGCCTATTAATATACTCATTTTATATCGTCAAATAACTCGATCTAGAATAAGTCATTCGATATATAAAATGTTTATATTAACCGTCATATATCCGTGACAACACAAAGTCACAATATAAAGCCCACTTGGACTTTAAAGACCCACAATTCGTATAACTCGATAAGTTTCTAATTTCTAAATAAAATCACATTTTTAATTATTAGTTATCCGACTTATTTCGCCATTATTTCTATAGTTATTATTTATAATAATATCCCGACATTTATTACACTATTTTTATAGTATAATAACTATCGTTTTATTATTATACGTTTACTCGTGATCGTTTTATTATTAATATACGCATATATATATATATATATATATATATATATATATATATATATATATATATATATATATATATATATATATATATATATATATATATATATATATATATATATATATATATATATATATATATATATATATATACGTTTGACACGTCTATATATACGTTTATAAACGATTATATTCTTAATAATATTATTACGAGTATTATTCTTAATATCGATTTTTAAATATTTATCGAGTCATAGAATTTGGTCACATGTCCGAGTCATGACCCTCGGCTCATAGTCCAAGTCTAAAGTAATATAATCAAGTCACAATATAAATCAACTCCGTCCAAACAATCCCATAACACGTGCTACAACATGAGGGTCCGACTACGGCACCCTACTAACCTATCTCTGTCATCTAATTGACCGTCTCACAATCGGTCCCCAATTTCCATACTCATCAACACATCTCCAAATCACAATACAAGTAAACCAATGTCCAAATGCTTCGTTCCAACATACGCCACAACACGAAATATTAACACAATATGAACCAAAACAAAATATACCAATTATACGGGTCGACTTACCAAGTCAAACCCGGGTCAACTTATGAGGCCACAAGCCATAAAAATAACCTCACCCGAGACCTCTTGGTCTCGGCTAGCTCTAAAGAGCCTCTCGACCCAAAACAGCCAGCGAAGGGGGTGTCGGCCGAGAATCAAAACAACAACAAGAACATCAAGTCGAGCCACAATCGACCAAAATTACCACTAGCAATAACCCATCATCAAGAATCAAGAAGAAAAGAACCATGACACCTCCAAGACTCTAATTCGAGTCGAGGAGTGGCACACCGAGACCTAGGGTCTCGGTCGAGCTCAATACGAGCCACAAAACCAAACCAAACGCGTCCAAAAAAACAAATCCGAGCACCAATAATCAAGAATCGACCCCCAAGGATACCAAACTCGTTTTTATATCAAAACCCATCTTCATTTCAATGTTATCATCCCAAAAATACCAAGATTCAATTCGGGTTTGACTCAAAATAGTCAAACCCGACCCAAAACTCATGTTTTCTCACCTCCAAATCGAATCAAAACCAAGATGAATGATGTTATGGTGTCGTGTGATATGTGGTGCGGCGGTAATAATAAAAACGAAGGGGGAAGGCGCGTGTTTCACACCACAAGAACAAGAAGGTGATGGGGAGTGTTTTGGTGGTGGTGGTGTCTTGTGGAAGTCGGCGGTGGTGATGGTGTCGGGGTGGCAGCCGGCGGCTAGGGAGAGGGGGAAGAAGAGAGGTGGGTGTGGTGATAATATTATGAGGGTTAGGGTTAGGGGAGAGGGTTAAATACCTGAATTTTATATATTAGTCCCTCAAGTTTCCCTTTTCCAAAACTAGCCACAAATACTTTTAGTTTTAGGTGAATATTACTAAACGGTTCTCCCACAAGACGATTACTCGATCATAGAAGTATTAAATTCTCGCCAAACATATTCGTACACGTCATAAATGATTTTCCCAACAACATTTCCCGAAATATATCGATATGTATGAAAGACATAATATTTATTTAACGGTGAATCGCTACCGTTTTGTAAAAGATTAAAATTCGTTAGGTTAATCTAGTGCCGGAGTCAATGTAGTGCCAAAGATCACGATCTCAAAATAAATCATCACGAACGAATCAAACCATAAATAAATAACTAAGTCTCATAAACATCGTACGATTAAAAATCAAGTACCAAGGTTCGTAAAATATCTCGTCACAATAAACATTAAAAAATATCCAAATTTTATAATTTCAATGTAATGCGGGTTTTATAAAACGGCTCCCTATTTTGCCAGTTGTCACATCCTCCCAGCCTCAGAAGGAACCCGTCCCGGGTTTCTCTCGAAATAACCCATCTACGAAGTGAAAAGCTTCGGATTTCTCTTTCGAAACTCATCCTCACGTTCCCACGTAAATTCCGGTCCGTGCCGCGAATTCCAACAAACTTTGATGAGCGGAATACGACTCCTCTTGAGTCGTTTAATCTCTCTATCCATTATCTCAATCGGTTCTTCCACAAAATTCAAACCTTCATCCACACGAATATCCTTGATCGGTATAACTGGTGTCTCCTCTGAAAGGCATTTCTTCAGATTACTAACATGAAACACATCATGAACTTTACTCAGTTCCATAGGTAATTCCAAACGATACGCTACGGGCCCAATTCTTTCCAAAATAAGAAATGGTCCAATGTAGCGGGGATTAAGTTTCCCACGTTTCCCAAAAACGTATCACACCCTTCCAAGGCGAGACTTTCAACATCACTTTGTCTCCAACCTGGAATTCTAGGGGTTTACGCCTCTGATCGGCGTAGCTTTTCTGCCTATCTCTAGCTGCTTGCAGTCGATCTCGAATTTGCGTTACCTTCTCAGTAGTTTCCAAGATAAGCTCAGGGCCTGTGAGTTGGCTATCTCCAACTTCTGCCCAACCAATAGGTGAACGGCATTTACGACCATACAAAGCTTCAAATGGTGCAGCCTTAAGACTTGTGTGGTAGCTATTGTTGTAGGAGAACTCCGCAAGGGGTAGATATTTCTCCCAGCCTTTACCAAAGTCTATGATGCATGCACGAAGCATATCCTCCAAAGTCTGAATAGTTCTCTCACTTTGACCATCGGTTTGGGGGTGATATGCAGTACTCATATCAAGTCTCGTCCCCAAAGCGGTTTGAAGTGATCGCCACAATGCTGACGTGAAGCGGCTGTCGCGATCTGAAATAATCGATATCGGAACTCCATGACGAGAAACAATCTCCTTCACATACAACCTCGCAAGTTTATCCACACTATCATCTTCACTAATCGCCAGGAAATGAGCAGACTTAGTCAAACGATCCACAATTACCCATATAGCGTCGCAACCGCTAGCTGTCTTTAGTAATTTGGTAATAAAGTCCATCGTAATCCGCTCCCATTTCCAAACCGGAAGTTCTGGCTGCGTCAATAATCCTGACGGTCTTTGATGTTCGGCTTTAACCTTAGAGCAGGTCAAGCACTTACTAACATACAACGCTATATCTGCCTTCATATTTGGCCACCAATATAACTTTTTCAAATCCTGATACATTTTGTCAGACCCAGGATGAATAGAGTATCTTGACTTATGCGACTCATGCATAATCAACTCTCGAATTCCTCCATACAATGGTACCCAACTTCGCTCTCCAAAACATAATACTCCATCAGAACGCCTTACAAAACCCTTCTCATTTTCTGCCATCCCAAATATATTCTCAGCAGGTCGATTTTCTGCTTTCAGCGCTTCCGTTTGAGCTTCTAATATTTGAGATGGTAATGGCGACACGATAGTCATTCCTAATGACCTCACTCGTAACGGTGGAATTCTCTCCTTTCGACTAAGAGCATCAGCAACAACGTTTGCTTTACCCGGATGGTAGCGAATCTCACAATCGTAATTGCTTAGCAGCTCAATCCAACGTCGTTGCCTCATGTTAAGCTCTTTTTGGTTCAGAATGTGTTGCAGACTTTTGTGATCAGTAAACACTACGCACTTGGTTCCATACAAGTAATGTCTCCATATCCTCAAAGCAAAAACCACAGCACCTAACTCCAAATCATGGGTGGTGTAGTTCTTCTCATGCTTCTTGAGCTGTCGTGAAGCATAAGCTATCACTTTCTCTCGTTGCATTAACACAGCTCCTAAACCTTTATGTGAAGCGTCACAATAGACGATAAAGTGCTCGTTACCATCGGGTAACGCCAAGATAGGAGCACTACGCAACATCTCCTTAAGTAACTGAAAGGCTTCCTCTTCCTTATCTCCCCATTCATACTTAACACTCTTTTGAGTCAATTTGGTCAACGGTTTTGCTATCTTCGAAAATCCCTCAATGAATCTTCGGTAATAACCGGCTAATCCCAAAAATTGACGAACTTCTGTTGGGGTCGTAGGTGCAGCCCAATCTTTAATCGCTTCAATCTTAGCAGGGTCCACATGAACTCCTTGTCTATCAATCACATGCCCTAGAAATTGTACCATCGAAATCCAAAATTCACATTTCAAAAACTTGGCATACAGTTTCTCCTTCCTGAGCAATTCTAAGATAAGTCTTAGATGCTCCTCATGCTCCTTCTCACTCTTCAAATATATCAGAATGTCATCGATAAACACAATCACGAACTTATCTAAGTAAGGCTTACACACCCGATTCATGAGATCCATGAATACCGCCGGTGCGTTAGTCAACCCAAACGGCATCACCTGAAACTCGTAATGCCCGTAACGGGTTCTGAAAGCCGTTTTCGGAATATCCTCCTCGCGAACTCGAAGCTGATGATATCCCGATCTCAAATCGATCTTTGAATACACACTCGATCCTTGAAGTTGATCGAACAAATCGCCGATCCTCGGTAACGGGTATCTATTCTTCACCGTTAACTTGTTCAACTCTCGGTAGTCAATACACATACGAAACGATCCATCCTTCTTCTTCACAAATAAGACCGGGGCTCCCCAAGGTGAAGAACTTGGTCTTATAAATCCCTTTTCGGCTAATTCCACTAATTGTTTCGACAACTCTTCCAATTCAGTAGGTGCAAGACGATAAGGCGCTCGTGCTACAGGTGCAGCACCAGGTATCAACTCAATCTGAAATTCCACTTGTCTAGTAGGCGAAATTCCCGGCAAGTCATCGGGAAACACATCCGAAAAATCACGAACTATAGGTACATCTCCAATGCACCTTTCCTTCTTCTCCTTCTCTCCTTTCTCAGAAATTTGAGCTAAGACAAGGCAACTTCCTTTTTCCATTAGTTTCGGCAACTTAGTGCAAGATATAACCGCTAATCTAGATGGGCCTCTCAATTCCTTTCTATCTCCTGGTATGTTCAGAATCTCCTTGCCGTAAGGCACACGCACGATCTTCTCATCGCAAATTATATGAGCACGATACTTTGACAACCAATCCATACCAATAATGACATCAAAACTTCCTAACGTGACGGGTAGAAGATCTATGTTGAAAGGACGGTTCAGAAAGTTTAACGTGCAGCCGCGAATGATAGTCCTAATCCTCTCTATGTTCCCATTAGCTAACTCTACATCATAACCAATTCCTAAGGCTATCGGGGGTTTCTCAAGTAAGGGTGCAAACTTAGTGGACACAAAACTCTTATCGGCACCAGTATCAAATAGTATGGAAGCATAACGATTATTGAGAAGGAACGTACCAGTAACAACGTTCGGATCTTCTCCTCTCTCGTTCCCAAGTGTATACACTCTTCCATGAGCAGCTCCAGCTTCCACACGTTGGTCCCCATTATCTTGTCGTCCACGGTTTCCTCCAGCTCCACGATTTCCATTATTGTACCCATTACCACCCGATCCTTGATTTCCTCGGTTCCATGATTCCCTACACTCATTCTGATAATGTCCTTTCTTTCCACATCCATAGCAAGTAACATTTGCTTTGCTCATAGTTTCAGGAGTAGCTTGAACCATAGCAAGTGGTCGAGCTCTACAATCCTTAGCTATGTGTCCCATCTTAGAGCAATTCTTGCACATCACAGTACATTGACCAGAATGATGCTTGTAACATCGGTTACATTTGGGTGCATCTCCATTGTGGTTCTTCTTGTCTCCATCTCCCATAGCATAAGCTCTAGTAGTTGTTTGTCGCTTGTTTCGACGATCATTACCCTTAGAGTGATCATCCCTCTTTCTCTTTCCATTCTTATCCTTCTCAGCTTCCTCCAATGCCAAAGAGTCCATCAATTGTTGAGCGATAGTGATAGCCTCATGAATATTTGCAGGCTTAGCAGAAATCACATCGTTCCTGGTAGCTACCGGTAATCCATCGGTATACCTCTCAATCCTTTGAGTCTCAGTCCTAACCATATCGGGGCAAAGTAAGGCTAACTCTCGATAGCCGTTGCAGGTCCAGTTCTGGTAGTTCTAACAGGGTTTCTTCGTGGGGCCATTGATCTGAAACATCATACAAGTTTGTGAGTCTCCGATAGGACTTATCATATGCTCAACAAGAATTAAATCAACGAAGCCAAGTCATGGAAAGAATATCATTAATACACCACAAGACATCAATAAGGCGCATAGGAACTCAATTTCCATAATATCCAACAACCACATAATACCATAAAATAATAACCATCGACCATACAATAAGGATCCAACATCGTTCCAACTACCGAAAACACAAGGATAACAATCGTTCCAACGAGACGAGTAATCAACGGAAATACATCAAAATAAAATAACTAGCTTTTCTAACCGAACACTCCTCGGTTAAGAAAGCAACAAGATAACATAGCTCAAACGTCTAGCCACGCTGCTGGCGGAGGTTCCTCAACTCCTGCCTCAAGCCATCAAGATCCCTCCATAATGATCCTAACTCCACACTATGGGTGTCTCGGTCTCTCTTGAGGTCAGCCACCTCCTTCTCCAGCTCGGCATTCCTTTGCCATAGCTTGCGGTCGGCCCCTCGAGCTGTAACAAAACCTCGCTGTAAACCATCGATATGCTCATGAACCTCCATCAAAACTCTCCTCATCTCAGTAGTCCTGCCCACAACTACAGTCATATCCACTCTCAGATCCGCTATGGACTCTCCAATAACCCTCTCAAGTCGATCAGATATACGTGCAATTCTCTCACCAAGATCCGTAACCTGAGTCCACAACCTACCAATCTCACCTAACTCTGCATGCTCAGCAGAGACCTCAGAAGATGCATCCGACCCAACGGGACTACCAGGTGGCAACTCAACCAAAAACGGATGATCAGGTGAATCAGGCTCAATCGGATGTACAGGTGAATCAGGCTCCTCAGCCTGAGCTGGTGGTACTAACACATCATCATCCTCAGGCATCTCATCCTCCTGAGGGTCATCCTCCTCCTCAGGGTCATCATCATCACCCTGCTCAGCCTCCTGAGGGTCATCAGCCTCATCCTCACCCTCGTACTCCTCCTCCTCATCAGAAGAGTACATCATCAATCGTCGTCTCCTAACAGGTGAACCATGTGGTGAAGGGGTAGGTGATCTAGGACGACGACGCAATGATGTGGGTGGCGCCTCAGACAAAAGAGAGGGAGCATCAATCTGTAAAGGTGGTGAAGTAGGGCGTACCGACATACGTGCCGTAGCTCGGTGGGCAAAACACGGAGCCACACGAGCCAAAGCCTGATGAAGAGTAAGCTGCCTCGATGTACCAGGGAGCCCTAGAGAAGATGAGGGTCCCTGCGTAGATGCAGCAGGTGGTGCTGAAGTAGAACCTGTCGGTATCATAGTAGCTGAATGCATGGCAACCTGGTAAGGGTCATCAGGAGCCATGGTGAACTGTGCTGGCAATACCGGTGTAGTAAGAATATCCTCAACAATGTCAGGCGTATGGGAGGCCATAGTCTGTGACAACGGCGTAGGGTAGGTGTAAGTGTTTCAAAACAGCTAAACCGCTAACTCAAAATACCATATCCAATAATCATCATATAATTCTAAATCGTATATAATCAAGAAAGATTTAGAATACCGCATTACTAAAACCATTCTAAAAATAATTAAGCCATATAATTCCTCAAAACGCATATAATTCCTCAAAACGCATCATATCACTAAATCAATAATCCTCAAAACCTCAAATCATCTCAAGAAATACCAAATCTATAATCATCTCAATAATCTCATAATACCTCAATAATAAACAATGATGCTTCGGCTTGGCGGGCTGGCGGGCAATGGTCGAGGATCGTTTTCTATAAAAATTGGTTATAGTTTAGGTGTCTATTTACCTAGTTCTCTATAACCTTGGCTCTGATACCAATCTGTAACACCCCCAAAATTTGATACAGCGGAAGACTCAACAAGCTTTCGGGGTGCTACGGGGATTGGTATCCAAACACAAGACATAAAAGAACGAGATAAAGTAAACAAAGTAAAATGCAACCACACGGGGTTTTAAAGTTTACATTATCCCAAAATCATCCAAAGTCAGGCCCAAAAGAAATAAATATAGGTCCACAATAGTTATCAGAGTTTTAGAAATATAGATCCATAACCGGTGCCAAATGCCAAGCCTCCAATCCCAAGCATCCGCATAGCATCACTTAATTACCTGAGAAAACGTGCTAAAAGTCAACTTTTGCTGGTGAGATCATAGGTTTAGATTCATAATTCAATATAGTGGACATATACGCAAAACACTTGCTAGCTAGACTAGGCCTCAATCATCCAACCAAAATAATCCAACCAAAATAATCCAACCAAATCAAATCAAATCATCCCTATAGGTGCACGCTATAGCTCAAATCAATCTAATCAATAGCTTACCTAGCTCAAGTCTAGGCCTTGCTCTATAATCAATCCAATAGCTTACCTAGTTCGGGACTAGGCCTCGCTCAACAACCAATCAATAGCTTACCTAGTTCGGGACTAGGCCTCGCTCAATAACCAAACCAATAGCTTACCTAGCTCGGGACTAGGCCTCGCTCAATAACCAAATCAATAGCTTACCTAGCTCATGTCTAGGCCTCGCTCAATAACCAAATCAATAGCTTACCTAGTTCGGGACTAGGCCTCGCTTAATCCTACCTAGTTCTATAAGCATAGCAAGTTTTAAATAAACAAAGCGATAATAGTCCACATAAAACATTTGCACGTTTCTCACCCTAAGTATTGAAAACAAAGTTCAAGAGTAAAAGTGGGGCTATGACTCACCTCAAGTCCAGCAATTCCTCAAAAGAAACAATAGCAGAAAGACGTAAGTAATCTCAAGCAACTCACGTAACGGCGACTACAGACTCGGCACTTCCTAACAATATCAAACCCGTTCAGAAATCATTTCCTCAAAATCAAATATTCCCATTCCCGAACGTATTCCATTTTACTTTCCAAAAATATCCATTTCTCGAATTAACTTCATATTCATTTGAAATTCGACGTTTGGTATCCATACGGATGGAGGGTCGACACAGCTCAAACCAAAAAGCCTCAACAAAGAACAATAATAAGACAACTATAGGTCTAATGTTAGCCCAACATATTATTTAAATAATTATCGAAGCTTATTAAATCCGTCGATTTGATAATCTCCCATACTTATTTACGTAATATATTGTCCCAAAATTATACCCAACCTAAAGCACATTGCACATAAGTTTCTATTCGGTATATGTCGTAGTCCAATAAATTCCCTATATATATCGTCGAATCGGCCAAATTTCACGAGGCATATAGTAATTTATTACCCTAAAATATATACCACATCCTATGGGCGTCGTGGGATACGATGCCCATTAATATACTCATTTTATATCGTCAAATAACTCGATCTAGAATAAGTCATTCGATATATAAAATATTTATATTAACCGTCATATATCCGTGACAACACAAAGTCACAATATAAAGCCCACTTGGACTTTAAAGACCCACAATTCGTATAACTCGATAAGTTTCTAATTTCTAAATAAAATCACATTTTTAATTATTAGTTATCCGACTTATTTCGCCATTATTTCTATAGTTATTATTTATAATAATATCCCGACATTTATTACACTATTTTCATAGTATAATAACTATCGTTTTATTATTATACGTTTACTCGTGATCGTTTTATTATTATTTTTTTAGAACAGCTTTGTTAGTATCGGCTTAGTGGTTACAGTTAGTAGGTGGGTTTTCAACCACCAGCGGTATTTGGCCTTCACGTCCCTGCAGCATAAGCCCAGGTTTCCCCACTCCTCGTCCGCCTGAAAGGAAAACCCCAAAATCCGTCTCTAGCGAGAATCGAACCCTGGGTAAAACCTTCCCCCAAGACCCAGAAGGGCCCAAGGTGGCCAACTGCGCTAGGCAGTTGGTTGTGATCGTTTTATTATTAATATACGCATTTATATATATATATATATATATATATATATATATATATATATATATATATATATATATACGTTTGACACGTCTATATATACGTTTATAAATGATTATATTCTTAATAATATTATTACGAGTATTATTCTTAATATCGATTTTTAAATATTTATCGAGTCATAGAATTTGGTCACATGTCCGAGTCATGACCCTCGGCTCATAGTCCAAGTCCAAAGTAATATAATCAAGTCACAATATAAATCAACTCCGTCCAAACAATCCCATAACACGTGCTACAACATGAGGGTCCGACTACGGCACCCCACTAACCTATCTCCATCATCTAATTGACCGTCTCACAATCGGTCCCCAATTTCCATACTCGTCAACACATCTCCAAATCTCAATACAAGTAAACCAATGTCCAAATGCTTCGTTCCAACATACGCCACAACACGAAATATTAACACAATATGAACCAAAACAAAATATACCAATTATACGGGTCGACTTACCAAGTCAAACTCGGGTCAACTTATGAGGCCACAAGCCATAAAAATAACCTCACCCGAGACCTCTTGGTCTCGGCTAGCTCTAAAGAGCCTCTCGACCCAAAACAGCCCGCGAAGGGGGTGTCGGCTGAGAATCAAAACAACAACAAGAACATCAAGTCGAGCCACAATCGACCAAAATTACCACTAGCAATAACCCATCATCAAGAATCAAGAAGAAAAGAACCATGACACCTCCAAGACTCTAATTCGAGTCTAGGAGTGGCACACCGAGACCTAGGGTCTCGGTCGAGCTCAATACGAGCCACAAAACCAAACCAAACGCGTCCAAAAAAAACAAATCCGAGCACCAATAATCAAG
Source organism: Artemisia argyi (assembly GCA_030686995.1). Lineage (NCBI taxonomy): Eukaryota > Viridiplantae > Streptophyta > Magnoliopsida > Asterales > Asteraceae > Artemisia > Artemisia argyi. The sequence continues at coordinate 39,063,665 of CM060693.1, read as the reverse complement.
AATCGACCCCCAAGGATACCAAACTCGTTTTTATATCAAAACCCATCTTCATTTCAATGTTATCATCCCAAAAATACCAAGATTCAATTCGGGTTTGACTCAAAATAGTCAAACCCGACCCAAAACTCATGTTTTCTCACCTCCAAATCGAATCAAAACCAAGATGAATGATGTTATGGTGTCGTGTGATATGTGGTGCGGCGGTAATAATAAAAACGAAGGGGGAAGGCGCGTGTTTCACACCACAAGAACAAGAAGGTGATGGGGAGTGTTTTGGTGGTGGTGGTGTCATGTGGAAGTCGGCGGTGGTGATGGTGTCGGGGTGGCAGCCGGCGGCTAGGGAGAGGGGGAAGAAGAGAGGTGGGTGTTGTGATAATATTATGAGGGTTAGGGTTAGGGGAGAGGGTTAAATACCCGAATTTTACATATTAGTCCCTCAAGTTTCCCTTTTCCAAAACTAGCCACAAATACTTTTAGTTTTAGGTGAATATTAATAAACGGTTCTCCCACAAGACGATTACTCGATCATAGAAGTATTAAATTCTCGCCAAACATATTCGTACACGTCATAAATGATTTTCCCAACAACATTTCCCGAAATATATCGATATGTATGAAAGACATAATATTTATTTAACGGTGAATCGCTACCGTTTTGTAAAAGATTAAAATTCGTTAGGTTAATCTAGTGCCGGAGTCAATGTAGTGCCAAAGATCACGATCTCAAAATAAATCATCACGAACGAATCAAACCATAAATAAATAACTAAGTCTCATAAACATCGTACGATTAAAAATCAAGTACCAAGGTTCGTAAAATATCTCGTCACAATAAACATTCAAAAATATCCAAATTTTATAATTTCAATGTAATGCGGGTTTTATAAAACGGCTCCCTATTTTTCCAGTTGTCACATGTCCTGTTAGTCAAAGAACATTAGTGGCTAACAAAATGGGTTATTTAAGTAAGCACGCCGCCAGTTCCCTATAAATGCCAAATTGTCTTCATTTAAGTTTGGTAGTTGGCGACCATTAAGTGTGTTTATTATCTGTCTAGTCTTACCTAGAAGTTGGGCAGCAGCATGTACACTCGCCTCCCTTTTCTCTATCACACTTGTGTGGCAATTCATTGTAATGACTTGGGGTAAATTGGTAAGACAAGCAGCTAATACTTGAGATATCATTGACGATAGTCTCCTGAATAGGTTCTCTTGGCTAACCTTGTCAATGTTGCGTTGGTCCAAGATTGTTTGGGTTATACGATACATTGAATTGGCACAAATAGCTCTTTCATTTGAGCCATCAATGTTCATAGCCTCCCCTCCGTGACCACATTTTCAGCTTCACCCCTCAACCATTGAAGAATTTCTCTTGCTCTGATCACGTCAGTAGCGTGATTCTGTAACTCGTTTCCTAACCATCTGTTGTAGAATTCAACTTCTAGCCACAATATTTTTGCTGCCTTTTGAATTCTAACATAGTCATTAGTAGTATTGAGGCTGTTTTCCACAAGTTTGACGTATGCAAGACCTTCGCTCACACTGATTATCAAGCTATCAACTCGGTCTTTTCGGATATAAGGAAGAGAAATGGCGATGGTTGTCAGACTTACCAACGGTAAGCTCCAACAATCGAGATATTCCACAGCAGGTAAAGGTGGAACACGAATACTGTCATAAATTCCAACTCCTTGAAAACCATTATACTGATTTAGAAGATTAATAAGATTACTGGGTTGGTGATTTTCAGCATTTTGAATTACGAGGTTAACTGATTTTGTAATGCCTTCCAATGTTCTCTCAGCAAGCTCCATACCGTCTTGAAGATACAAAACATACTAACGAAGAAGATCTATATTTTGTTCAGGATGCTCGGGATTTCTTACCAACGGAATACATGAGGCAACAAACATAGCCTTTAACAAATTCCAACAATAAAAACAATGCACGCCACAGATTACAAATGGAATTTTGAACAACCCTATCATTTGGCATGCTACCACAACTGTCTTCTGAATTCCTTTCAAAAGCTGAGAACTAGGATTTTTGAATTATGGGTGAAAATCTTATATTTGCGGCTATGGGATGAGAATGATATGCTACTTTGTTTCCAATCAGATAAAGTCTCAGTCCAGTATTTTTCTACCTTAAAGACATTAATGTGGTTCCAGATCCATTCGTTGTTCACATCAAAACTTAAGTCTGCAAAACATCTAAAAAGGGGGGCAATTGTACCAAGGATCACTCCGATAGATTGTATTATGAAGATCGCTAACATCGGCCACTTATAATCCGACGTATAGCCCCTTGGAGATACTATATAGAAAGTAAAAACAATAGTAACAATATGACTGAGAGCGCTAGCAGCACATATTATCCCAGAAGCAGAGCTTGTGGCAGAGCAAGCTGCGATAAATTAGGGGCTGCTAGTTTCTGCCATGACCCAATGGATCCTCACATGCCGCCTTAAATACTCAACACTTAATCTTTGTGGTCGTGGGTCCCTCAAAGCGGCTTCATGACCTGCTTGGTATTTGGATTCAAGCATCTGCTTGGACTCTACTATCGGTAAAGAGGAACATGCATGTATTTGTGAACCAAGCTAATCTCAATGTTACTTTGAAGGGAAAAACGTAAAGGACCAAAAGTGTAGATTAGAAACTTATTAACTGCCAAAGTTAGTTAAGTTAGTTATGTTAAAACTCAACTAGTAATTTCTGTAAATTAGGAAAGGGTGCATCGATTTAGCATGCCTTTTAGTGAAAGGTTGTGTCGCTTGGACCACACCCATTCAAAACGATACAATGGTTGGAACACAGCCATTCGGATCATATAAATACTTATGAACTTGTATCATTACAATAGTTAGAAGAAATAAAAAGTTATCTAGTTTTATTACTTGTTTGCAAATCAGATTTCTACTCATTTACATACACGCTGGGACAACATTTGGCATCAAGAGCCTTGTTAACCTTGTTCTCGTTACAGCAAAACCAAAACCAGAAAATTCAGAACCCTTTGTTTTAACGAGACAAACCAAAAACAAAACCAGAAAACCCACGCTGAAACCTTTTGGTTTTCAGGAACATACGCAACATTCTTGAACCTTGTTAACGAAAGAAGAAGTTGCCTAGATAACTTAGGGACACAAGGAAGTCGTATACAACTTTACTTAGTGTCGGATTGTGCAAACGGAAGGACACCAAACAGAAGTGGTGGCCTTGTTTTGTTGTGATCATTTGTACGCTGCAACAAAACCAGAAAACAAAGAAGACTTGTTGGTTATTACAACGCAACAAGAAAGAAATAAGGACATCAAAGGCTTGTGTATTTTTACCGAGATACACAAAGGAAAAGAAGCGCAGAAACTGTGAAAGAAGGCGTTGCTTGGGCAGACTTTGAAACATATACCGGTTATAAACAATCAAGGATTGTTTGAAGAGCGTTAGCAATACAAGAACAACAACATATATTCGATTAAAGGCGAACTGATCACTCGTCACACAAGGAATACCGAAAGGTATTGGAAGTTGTTGGAGGAAACAGTGTGGACATAAGGAAAAGAACTAGAAGTATTGTGGTACAACGCATAGAAAGGAGACAAGCAACAGCAGAACGACAAACAAAAACCATTTTGTTTAGACGTTGGGGACTTAATACCATTGGGTATTAAGAAGGAAAAGAAGAAAGGTTTGACAACTGGCAAATTAGGGAGCCATTTTGAAAACCCGCATTACGTTAAAGTTCGTTTATAAATTTATATTTGAAATTTTATTCGTAACGAACTTGTAAAACCTATATTGTGGTTGATTATGTTTAAAATTTTTATGGAATCAATTTGGATTATCGATGTGATGAGAATTTATTTCGAGATTTTTATTGGCACTACGTTGACTCCGGCACTAGGATAACCTAACAGAAATTTTATGTCTTGAGTCTACGGATTCGACTATATATATATTTATTTATTGAACGTATTGTGATATTTTTGGGAACGAGCTCGGTCCGAGAAAGAGTTGGAGTATTTTATAAAGTTACGGGTTTTGGTCCATGTATTTTACACCTAGTCACCTTACACTAAATATAATAATACTTTTATTATTATTATTATTATTATTATTATTATTATTATTATTATTATTATTATCATTATTATTATTATTAGTATTATTGTTATAAGTAAAGAAAGAAAAATAAAAAGAGAAGCTACAAAAGTCGTCCTTGTGATTTCCTGGAAAAACCCAAACAAACACAACCTCCCCAACATCTCTCTCCCTCCCACATCTTCTTCATTCTCTCTCTCTAATAACCCTAGCCACCATCCATCTTTTCCGGCGACTATCACCACACCGCCGCCCCCACGACCAAACCAACACCACCATTTTAACCATCTCATCGAGATCTACCTTTTGGTATACATCATGCGCCGGTATTCACCCTCCCCCACCATCATCTTTTGTTACCGCCGCCGTACACGCCCTCACTACCATTAAAATTTCCAGATTTTTAAAGATTCACGAGTTTGGAAGCACAAGAAGGTAGGTAACATCGATTGGTACCATGGGTATCACGCTATAAATTTAAATCCGTGGAAAACATAGATAAATTAAATGGGTTTTGTAAGATAATAGTGAGAAAAGGAATTTTGATGATGAAAACTTGTTTGGTATCCAAATTTGTGGGTTTGGTGTGTGGTCGACCCGTTTAACCGCGAGCCGTGGCTCTCGGCCTAGCTTGGTTCGAATCCCATGGCTTGATTTTTGATGCTGGATTTGACCTAGTACTTTTGGTTTATGTGTGGCTCGATTTAGATAGTGTGGCTCTTGTTGTTTTTGTTGGTATGCCGCGACCCAAGAGGGTCCCGTTTGGGCAGAATTGATCCGCTCATTTGAGCTTATGTCGTGGCCTTGTGGTCTTGGATTTGAGTCCTTGTGACTCATAGTTCTAACCGAGACCCAAGTGGGTCACTTGGCTCGGGTTTTGGCTAGGTAAACCAACCCGGTATTGGTATAACTTGATGTTTACTTGTTGTGGTTCATGATGTTATTATTTGATATTGAGACTTGGGCATTTCTTTGTTATTGATTATTGTTGTTGGCCGAATATTTTGCTTGGGTCGAGACCATTGTGGCCTCGACAATGGCTTTAATGTGATTATTGAGGAGTTGTTGTCGAATGGTAAATGTGGGGACCGATTGTGAGACGGTCGAATTAGATGACGGAGATAGGTTAGTCGGGTGCCGTAGTCGGACCCTATTGTTGTAGCACGTGTTTTGGGAATTGTTGGACGAAGATTGATTACTTGGTTTGACTTGATTATTATTTTTATTTTTGGACTTTGACAATGAGCCGAGAGTAATGACTCGGACATGTGACCATTTCGTATAACTCGATAAATATTTATAATCAAGTGCAAATAGTAAAACTCGTAATAATATTATTGGTAATATAAACGTTTATATAAATATATAGACGTGAAAAACGTATATATAAATATATAAATGCGTATATTAATAATAAAACGATCACGAGTAATATTATAACAATAACGTGACGATAAATATTATACTATGAAAGTGGTGTAATAAATGTCGGGAGTGTTATTATAATTAAACGACTATAAATAACGATGAAATCTTGACGTTAAATAAATATTAAATAAAATAATTTCTTTTAAATAAATGAGGGAAACTATCGAGTTATACGGGGTCGTGGTCACTTGAGTCCAAGTGGATTATTTTATTTGTGACGTTCGTGTTGTCACGGATATATGACGATTAATACATTCACTTTCGATAACTACGTAACTTATTTAATCGACAGGTTAAATAAGAGCTATTTAGTTATTTAAATTGAGTATATTAATGGGCATCATATCCTACGACGCCCATAGGTTGTGGTATGTGTACGAGAATAATGAATTACTAAGTATCTCGTGAGGTTGCCAAATTGACGAATTTGGTAAGCTTGACGGGATAATTAGGAAATTTATTAAACTTTGATATATACCATATAGTACTTTATGTGCAATATGACCTAGGATTTGGGTGTAATCTTAGAGTGGTATATTAAGTAAATAAATATGGGGGATTACCAAATCGACGGATTTGATAAACTTCGATATTTATTTAAATAATATATTGGACTAACATTAGACCTATAGATTGTTTTATTATCCTTTTTGTTGTGACTTCTTGGTTTGAGTTGTGTCGACCCACCACCCGTATGGATACCAAACGCCAAACTCCAAACTAATACGAGATTTATACAAGAAATGGATTTTCGGAAGTAAAATGGAATACGTTCGGGTTTGGGAATATTCGATTTTGAGGAAATGATTTCTGAACGAGTTGATATTGTTAGGTCGTGCCGAGTCCGTAGTTGCCGTCTTTTGAGTTACTATACATCTTACTTCTACCGATTTCTTATTGCTGATTTCTGGACTTGAGGTGAGTCATAGCCCCACTTTTTAATCTTGAACTATGTTTTGAATACTTGGGGTGAGAAACGTGCAAATTATTTTATGTGGACTATTATCGCTTCTATATTCTTTCTAAAACTTGCTATGCGTATGGACTAGGATGTATTGTCAGCTTTAGTCACATATTTTTGTGTGTACTATTCAAGGTTGGCTTATTTGGTTATTGGTGAATTGTCAACTTTAGTCACATAGTTTTGTGTGTACTATTCAAGGTTGGCTTATTTAGATACTATAGTGTGCACCTATAGGTTATTAATACTTCGGAGGTTATCCGAGTATTTATGATGTTGCGGGGGTTACCCGAATATCTATGTTGGAGCGGAGGGTATCCGCAGGTTTGTTACGGAGGGTATCCGTGTATTATGTTGGAGCGGAGGGTATCCACAGGTTTTTAGTGAATCCCTAGTCTAGCTAGCAAGCGTTTTGCGTATATGTCCACTATATTGAATTATGAATTTAAACCTATGATCTCACCAGCGAAAGCTGACTTTTAGCACGTTTTCTCAGGTAATTAAGTGATGATTTGGATGCATAGATTGGAAGGCTCGGCTATGGCACCTGGTTATGGATCTATTTTTCTAAAACTCTGATATTTAATTGTGGACCTACGTTTATTTCTTTTAGGCCTGACTCTGAATGAATTTGGGATAAATGTAAACTTTAAAACCCCGTTTCGGTTGTGTTTTTTTCTTATGTTTACTTTATCTTGTTCTTTTATGTCTTGTGTTGGATACCAATCCCCGTAGCACCCCGAAAGCTTGTTGAGTCTTCCACTGTACCAAATTTTGGGGGTGTTACAGATTGGTATCAGAGCCAAGGTTATAGAGAACTAGGTAAATAAACACCTAAACTATAACCGATTTTTATAGAAAACGATCCTCGACCATTGCCCGCCAGCCCGCCAAGCCGAAGCATCTTCGATTATATTGAGGTATTATGAGATAATGATTTGAAATGAGATTTTTGAGATGATTGAGAATATGGGATATATTGATTTAGTGATAAGATGGCGTTTTGAGGAATTTTATGGCTTAATTGTTTTATAAATGTTTTAGTAATGCGGTATTTGAAATTCTTTATTGAGATTATATGATTGAATTTATATGAGGATTTTTGATACGGTATTTTGAGTTTCGCGGTTTACTTGTTTTGAAACACTTACACCTACCCTTCGCCGTTGTCACAAACCATAACCTCCTATTCGCACGATGTTATTGAGGATGTTCATGCTGGTACGCATCGCCCAGCACAGATCACTATGGCCCCTGATGACCCCTACGAGATGGTCATGCGTTTGGCCACTACTACTTTATCGTCTCATTGTCGCCCTAAGTCACCGACTTTATCGCCTCGTGGTTCGCCTGCTCGGAGATGACGAGTGATGGAGTACCCCTTCGACGAGGAGTACGAGGGTAAGTGGGAGAATGATGACCCTCAGGATGATGAGGAGGATGATGATCCTCATTAGGAAGAGATGCCTGCTGATGATGGTTTGCCAGCACATTCAGCTCATTCTGCGGAGCCCGATTCCCCGATACATCCGTTAGAGCCGGTTTCACCTGATCACCCATTTTTGTTTGATTCACCACCTGGTAGTCCCGTGGTGTCGGACGCGCCATCTGAGATATCTGCTGAGCTTGCAGATTTGGGTGAGACTGGTAGGATTTGGAATCGGCGTACTACGCAGGGCGAGAGGATCTCGCAGATGGTTGATCGACTTGAGATGGTTATTGCTGAGTTTATTGCTGAGTTAAGAGTTGATTTGACTAATATCATGGGCAGGACGACAACGATTAGGAGTGGTATGATTGAGATACATGAGTAGATAGAGAGTCTGCAAAGAGGTTTCCTCACGGCTCGCGAGGCAGATCGCAAGCTGTGGCAGAGGAACACCGAGTTAGAGAAGGAGGTAGCAGACCTCAAGAGAGATAGCGACACTCATAGTGTGGAGTTGGGATCATTGTGGAGAGAATTGGATGGTTTGAGATCAGAGTTGAGGAGTCTACGCCAGCATCATGGCTAGATCAATTTGGATTTATGTTATTGTTGTGTTGCTTCCTAAGCCAGGGAGTACTTGGTTAGGAGAGCTGGTTATTCTATCTCTTAAGTCATGTTATTCGGATTGTATGTCCGTCTCGTATGGAACGATTAGCACTTATTATGTCTTTTAGTATTTTGGAACGAAGTATCGATCGCTACTTGTATGGACGATGGTGATTTCGTACGATATTCTACGGTTTTTGGCGTACATGGAGAATTGTGTTCCTATTTGCGTGGTTGATATTGTGTTGGTATTATGTTCGTATTTCGACTTTCACCAATCGGATTCTTGTTGGACGTTATGGCACGTGTTATTGGAGACTTATGAACCTTGTATTGTAACTTCGATCAATGGCTGCACGACGAAACCCTGTTAGAGCTACCAGAACTGGTCCTGCAATGACTACCCCTGGTCGCCGAGGACGCCGTCCTACTCGAAATGTTGAAACCCCTACTCCTGATAACCTAGACACTACTAACCGCAACAACATGAATCAAAATGTCGATGTTCAGGGAGACAATGATCATGTTCCACCGAATGCACCTACCGTGGATCAAGCAATGATCAATCAACTTGTGGAGCAACGAGTTGCTGAGCTACTAGCTGAGTCAAATCATTCCAACAATTCTGCTGGAACATTTCCACCTATTCGTGCTAATGGATGTAACTACAAGGAATGATGTGATTGCTGCTAGACCTGCAAATATCCATGAGGCCATCACAGTTGCTCAACAATTAATGGATTCGTTGGAATTGGAAGGAGCTGATAAGGATAAGAATGGAAAGAGAAAGAGAGACCATCACTCTAAGGGTAATGATCACTGAAACAAGCGACAAGCTATTGCTAAGGCTTATGCTATTGGGAATGGAGATAAAAGGAACCAAAATGGTGATGCACCCAAGTGTGGTCGTTGCCACCAGAATCATTCGGGATGGTGTAGTGTAATTTTTCAGAACTGCTCAAAGAAGGGACACACATCTAAGGATTGTAGGGCTCGACCTCTAGCTATTGTTCAAGCCACTCCTGAAGTGAGAAGTAAGGCGGACGTTACTTGTTATAGATGTGGAAAGAAGGGACATTATAGGAATGAGTGTAGGGAATCGTGGAACCGAGGAAATCAAGGATCGGGTGGTAATGGGTACAATCATGGAAACCGTGGAGCTGGAGGAAACGGTGGACGACAAGATAATGGGGACCAACGTGTGGAAGCTGGAGCTGCTCATGGAAGAGTGTATGCACTTGGGAACGAGAGAGGAGAAGATCCGAACGTCGATACTGGTACGTTCCTTCTCAATAATCGTTATGCTTCCATACTATTTGATACTGGTGCCGATAGAAGTTTTGTGTCCACTACGTTTGCACCATTACTAGAAAAACCCCCGATGACCTTAGGAATTGGGTATGATGTAGAGTTAGCTAATGGAAACATAAAAAGGATTAAGACTATCATTCGCGGTTGCACGTTAAATTTCTTGAATCACCCTTTCAACATAGATCTTCTACCCGTCACGTTAGGAAGTTTCGATGTCATCATTGGTATGGATTGGTTGTTGAAGTATCGTGCTCACATACTTTGTGATGAGAAGATCGTGCGTGTGCCTTACGGAAAGGAAATTCTAAATATACAAGGAGATCTAAAAGGTTCGAGGAGCCCATCCCGGTTAGCAGTCATTTCTTGCACTAAGCTACCGAAGCTAATGGAAAAAGGATGTTACCTTTTCTTAGCTCAAATCTCTGAGAAAGGAGGGAAGGAGAAGAAAGAAAGATGCATTGGAGATGTGTCTATAGTTCGTGATTTTTCGGATGATTTTCCCGATGATTTTCCGGGAATCCCGCCTACTAGACAAGTGGAGTTTCAGATTGAGTTGATACCTGGTGCTGCACCTGTGGCACGAGCGCCTTACCGTCTTGCACCTACTAAATTGGAAGAGTTTTTGAAACAATTAGCTGAGTTAACCGAAAAGGGATTTATAAGACCAAGTTCTTCGCCTTGGGGAGCCCCGGTCTTATTTGTGAAGAAGAAGGATGGATCATTTCGTATGTGTATTGATTATCGGGAGCTGAACAAGTTAACGGTGAAGAATAGATACCCGTTACCGAGGATCGACGACTTGTTCGATCAGCTCTAAGGATCGAGTGTGTATTCGAAGATCGATCTGAGATCGGGATATCATCAGCTTCGAGTTCGCGAGGAAGATATTCCGAAAACGGCTTTCAGAACCCGTTACGGGCATTACGAGTTTCAGGTGATGCCGTTTGGGTTGACTAACGCACCGGCGGTATTCATGGATCTCATGAATCGGGTGTGTAAGCCTTACTTAGATAAGTTCGTGATTGTGTTCATCGATGACATTCGGATTTATTCGAAGAGTGAAAAGGAGCATGAGGAGCATCTAAGGCTTATCTTAGAATTGCTCAGGAGGGAGAAGCTGCATGCCAAGTTCTCCAAATGTGAATTTTGGATTCCAACGGTACAATTTTTGGGTCATGTGATTGATAGTCAAGGAGTTCATGTAGATCCCGCTAAGATTGAAGCTATTAAAGATTAGGCACCAACGACCCCAACAGAAGTTCGTCAATTTTTGGGATTAGCCGGTTATTACCGAAGATTCATTGAGGGATTTTCGAAGATAGCAAAACCGTTGACCAAATTGACTCAAAAGAGCATTAAATACGAATGGGGAGATAAGGAAGAGGAAGCATTTCAATTACTTAAGGAGATATTGTGTAGTGCTCCTATCTTAGCGTTACCTGAAGGTAGTGAGGACTTTGTCGTTGATGAGGCGAAAAATGATCCGTTTTTAGGGGGTCATTTAAGCCCGAATCCGAATTTATTTGATCAAATATTGCCCTAAATCGTTCCTTTTGTGATTTTAGGTGTTTGGAGAGTGAATTCTGGAAAAGAAGCCATTTTGGACGTTTTTGGAGCATAAAAGTGAAGAAAACGGCAAAGTACCAAATTTCCATGCTGAAGATACAAGGTGACGGCGTCAAGAGTAATATCTTGATGGCGTCAGACATGAAGATTAAAATACCGAAGGTGGTGACGGCGTCAAACGCCTTCATGACGGCGTCAAAGTGGCAAGAATAAAATACCGTGGTCGGTGACGGCGTCACATAGGCCGTCATAAGTAGATCAAGGCCGTCCGAGGAAGTATATGGCGGCGAGGTGACGGCGTCACATGTAACTCTTGACGCCGTCAGCCTACTTTTCCTATATATAGTTTTCTAGTTTTTTCATTAAAAAAAGAGAAGTTTTGGTGAAACCCTAAAGACGATTTTGGTGCATCTTTTACAGGTTTTTCAAGGGTTCCAAACCCTTGAGACCTTGCATTGTAATTGAGATAAGTGTTCTTTCAATTTAATCAACATGTCTATGTGTTGGTTGTTTATATCTTGTTCTTATCTCAATTCCATTATGCTAGGCTAGATCTCTTTTGTGTTTGCTTAGATCTAATGAAACCTAGATGTTGATTATGTGTTGATTACTTGTCTATTCTTGTTTTGGATGAATGATTTATATGTTAGGCTTAAGAAAACTGGCAGATCTCCATATGGTAACATGCTTGAACGTCTTAAGAAACATGAACCGAGGCGTACTAGGTCTTTATTGGTCGTATTTAATGCATGAGCCACTGTTTACAATCCCTATAGTTGTGTTGGGTCATGGTGTAGGAGGAGATAAGAGCTCATAGAGTTGGGGAGTTATGTATGCCACCCCACGAATGATATTAAGGAATACAATCCGTCATCCATACAAGTGTAACAAGTAATTAACGTGTAAAAGATATCTAGGGAGTAGTGAAGTCTAAGTAAACACAATTTCTCCAATTACTGCTCACAACTTTAGTATAATTAGTTTATTTTCATTTTTATTATTTTATTTTGATTGCATCTTAGTTTTGGGTTAGTTGACTAGCAACTAATTCCGCCCACTCCTTCAAAACCCGAGATTTTACTTGCTTTCATAAAATATAAAAATACAAAAATAATCATCCCTCACCTTTAGAACTATTAATTAGGTTTTCTAACCCTAGCGACACTATTCCTAAGCTGAACGATCAATCCCCCGGTACTTCTCACTATACTATACTACAACGATCAGGTACACTGCCTGGTGGGGGTTGTAAGCTTCTCGAGATCCCTCGAGAGGTAAAGCCTGTTGCGATTCCCACGCATCAAGTTTTTGGCGCCGTTGCCGGGGAATAGTTATTGTCTAGGTTAGGATTTCTTTTTATTAGGTCTACTTGCTAGATTCCTTTCTAGTAAGATTTTATTTTTATTTTTAGGTTCTCTTTAGTCTATCTTTTCTTTGTGTCTTTGTTTGTAAAAACCTTTCCATTGACTATTCCATTTGCCATTATGGAGAACGCGAATCCACCAAGTCCCACACTAGAGTTTTACCAGAAAAAATATAATTACACTAGTTTGGATATTACAAGATGGAGAAACGAAATGAGGAGGACAGGATCTTATATTGATTTTATTGAGTACCTTGAGAAAAGAGGCCAAGTGTATAATGCCTTTAGAGAATTCACCTTAAGAGCTCCATCAACCCCTCAAAACGCCTCACTTAATGAAACCTATGCACCATATAAGCCTTCACCTAGGATAGTTGCGTATGAGCCACCTAGCTGCATGTCATGGTTAGGCCCTACCAGAATACAGGCTGAACACATAGGTGACCTTGATGTGGTGGAGGATTTAGCCGAACATGATCACATTGATCAAAAAGACCTAGGTTTTATGATCGATGATGATGAATCTCAAGAAACAGATGATGAATCTCTTGGGCAATTTGTATATAGCAGTCAGAATATTGAGAATGACCCTTATGATTCGGACATAGAAGTTGAGATGCCTAGAGAAGCACGTGAGATACTTGGGAGAATGTTAGGGCTAGATCCTGACACATGGAATGATGAGGTGCACAACATAAGCCCACAAAATACTCAACCATCACTTGAGGAATACACACCACCCGTGACTTACCCGGAAGAAGTAGAAGAGACTATAGGAGCCCCAATAGAGGTAGAACCCTTGTACCAAACACCACTAGAGGATATAGGTTTGAATACTTGTAGTGATACCTTACTCTTAGTTCTAGGGAATTACCTAGTGTTGATGAACCAGAACCTCAATCTTCACACAACTTTCCATCCTTAGATATACATCTAGGAGACAAAAGAGGAGACGACCCACCCATCAACCCATGTAGTCCGGGTAGTCTTAGGATAAAGGTAGAGGACTCTAAGCCTTTTAGAGAGGAAGCCAATATAGGAGTGGAAAATGGCCTTACATGCTTACATCACCCATTTATGATTGATCACAAGAAACATTATGGGTTTAAACCGGGTTTATTATGTCAAGATGGATCCCCAACTAGTAGTCTCTTGAAGTTGATAGAAAATGATCCCTTTCTAGGAGAAAATCTTAATCCATCCATTAACCCGATTGAATTAGGTAAGGTTATGATGATAGGAGCACAACCCTTTGAGCATATAATTCATCCACCACTCTTTCCTCACGTGGCATACTCCTACCGAGATGGTGTGTATCGCTACTATCACCCGCACTTAATCCTAAGTGTAGGGAAAACCTCACCTTTATCCGTGAAATAAGGATAGAGTCAAGCTCGTGACTCGAACAAAAACAAGCGCTTCTTGGGAGGCAACCCATGTTTTGTGTGATTTTATTTGATTGATTGTTATTTGCTACCGTATGCATGTTTTATTTTTATTGTTGGTTGATCATGTTTCTCAATTAATATGTGGAAATACTTTATTATGTTGTTTGGCCTAGTCTTAACTCCAACCTAAAGGTATTTTTGCAAAAGATAAGTGTAAGGGGAAACCCCAAATATGTTTTTAAGAAACAAACCGATCATGATTCTCTACAATATTTAATAAACATGTATATTCGTATTTGTTAGAGTCAAATGCTTGTATCGAGTCATAATGAAGTTTTGCAGGATTTTCCAGGAAGTAGGACGAAGTTTTTCCAGAAATTTTCCGGAAACTTAACATAAGAATTTCTGCAGGTCCATTCTGACGGCGTCAGAGTATTACTCTTGACGGCGTCAGGAGTTAAAAATCTGGAAATTTTACCGGTTTTGTTTTTCTAACGGAGTCTTATGGTTTTTGTGAATCATTAAGTTTTATAATCTCCAGGAAATCTGCAAACTTCATTCCACAAGCATTATATCTTACTTTGTTTTCTAGGATTTAGTAACTTATATAGGATGCCGCCGATTTTACGCGAGGTTGCCTTGTCTATTGTTGTCAGGATTTACAGGTTATTTACGACAAGAAGATGATTTATATTCTGGAAGGGAAGCTTTGATTGTTCATTTTCTTGGAGGAAGATCTAATCTGGCCAACCTAAAATCCATACCGAGCGAATCAGGGGAGTATTTGATTTCATTCTCTTTACTTTTTTTACTTTTACATTCTTTACTTGAATATTGGGGACAATGTTCATCTTAAGTGTAAGGGGAGGGTAAAAAGATGATACCTTACATATGCACTTTCGCTTGAGTTTGTTTTGTTTGATAGTAGATGTGTAATAAAACTACGAGAAATACTTGTTAGTGCAATTTTAGCGCCAAATTTAAAATTTTTTACAACATTTAGGAGTGAAACTTTAGCCATAGCAAGCGTCTCATGGATAGGAGGTTGTATGACTAGCACATAACCGTATATTCAGAAAAATTTTCCACCCAAAAATGTGAGGTTTGCCTTTAGATTTGATAGGAAAAGCATTTACTATTAGTGCTTATGAGTGTACCAGTAGCATTTAGATTCTAGAACATGCGTTAGTGATGCATCCCGAGACCGCTAGTGAGACTACATTCGTGTGGTAGGATTTACTACATGATAAGAGGCATTAGGATCACCCTTGTGTTAAACCCGTATTATAATTACTTGACCATTTAAGTCATATTACTTGGCTAGTTAAGTCAACTAATTTTTCCCACACCCTTAGCGTTGTACTCATTTTTAGTACACGAAACCCCTAGTACACCCCTCCGAGCCTATCTTTTCGTTTCTAACTTTAAGCATCTTACTTAAAGGAAGAATTTGTTACACCCACTTAAATGTACACCCAAATCGCCTTAGCCTTCCGTGTATGCGCTCATTTTTAGTGCATTATTGTTATTTGTTAAACCCTAAGTTATCTTTCTAATTGATTACATGGTTGCTAAGTCGAGTCATATCCTTGTACATATTGTTTTGGGACGATTGGGACTCATGGGTAAGTACTTATTTTATGGAGTAATGGGGAAGAACATCATATATTACCCCCATATGAACATTAATCTTAGAAGTGCTCCAAGTGTTTTGATTTTCTTAATTCGAGTCATTAGTTTAGTTTATTGTAAAGTATGTAAAGATTCAAGTGTAATGGGAATTCCCATTCCCAATGATGTATTATTTTGGATGGTAGGGTAAGAGTGTATGCAAAAAAAAAAAAAAAAAAAAAAAAAAAAAAAAAACGGACTACCATCCCATTTTCATTCTATGTTTTTATTATTTTTCATTTATTAGCTTAAGTCGAGTCTAGTCTTGGCTTAGCAACGCCATCTTGTACATGTAATTAACCAAGATTGTTAACTCGCCACCAGTAAAACTTCCTTTATCCAACAAAACCGTGTAATTCATATCCCTATACCTAACGTTACAACCCTTTAAAAGACCTCTTTGATAGTTTATCCTAGGTGCTTACGCCATGTGGTGGAGGTTTGATCCTTTCCCAAGCCTATGGTAATCTATTTTGCTATGACAGGTAGTGAGAGATATCTTCCATTTCCATAATGTTATATTACTTTATTACACCCGAGAGATGTGAGTATCTAAACACTATTTGTGAGGTGCTTGTGTATGATCTCCGTGCTTGTCTATTGGTCTTTAGTGGAACGATTATTTGTTGTAATTACTTTTATATTAGTGTTAAATGACCCCTAACTTGTCTTTCGAGTAGAATAAAAGCGCATTTGCTTGAGGACAAGCAAATCTCAAGTGTAAGGGTATATGATGAGGCGAAAAATGATCCGTTTTTAGGGGGTCATTTAAGCCCGAATCCGAATTTATTTGATCAAATATTGCCCTAAATCGTTCCTTTTGTGATTTTAGGTGTTTGGAGAGTGAATTCTGGAAAAGAAGCCATTTTGGACGTTTTTGGAGCATAAAAGTGAAGAAAACGGCAAAGTACCAAATTTCCATGCTGAAGATACAAGGTGACGGCGTCAAGAGTAATATCTTGACGGCGTCAGACATGAAGATTAAAATACCGAAGGTGGTGACGGCGTCAAACGCCTTCATGACGGCGTCAAAGTGGCAAGAATAAAATACCGTGGTCGGTGACGGCGTCACATAGGCCGCCATAAGTAGATCAAGGCCGTCCGAGGAAGTATATGGCAGCGAGGTGACGGCGTCACATGTAACTCTTGACGCCGTCAGCCTACTTTTCCTATATATAGTTTTCTAGTTTTTTCATTAAAAAAAGAGAAGTTTTGGTGAAACCCTAAAGACGATTTTGGTGCATCTTTTACAGGTTTTTCAAGGGTTCCAAACCCTTGAGACCTTGCATTGTAATTGAGATAAGTGTTCTTTCAATTCAATCAATATGTCTATGTGTTGGTTGTTTATATCTTGTTCTTATCTCAATTCCATTATGCTAGGCTAGATCTCTTTTGTGTTTGCTTAGATCTAATGAAACCTAGATGTTGATTATGTGTTGATTACTTGTCTATTCTTGTTTTGGATGAATGATTTATATGTTAGGCTTAAGAAAACTGGCAGATCTCCATATGGTAACATGCTTGAACTTCTTAAGAAACATGAACCGAGGCGTACTAGGTCTTTATTGGTCGTATTTAATGCATGAGCCACTGTTTACAATCCCTATAGTTGTGCTGGGTCATGGTGTAGGAGGAGATAAGAGCTCATAGAGTTGGGGAGTTATGTATGCCACCCCACGAATGGTATTAAGGAATACAATCCGTCATCCATACAAGTGTAACAAGTAATTAACGTGTAAAAGATATCTAGGGAGTAGTGAAGTCTAAGTAAACACAATTTCTCCAATTACTGCTCACAACTTTAGTATAATTAGTTTATTTTCATTTTTATTATTTTATTTTGATTGCATCTTAGTTTTGGGTTAGTTGACTAGCAACTAATTCCGTCCACTCCTTCAAAACCCGAGATTTTACTTGCTTTCATAAAATATAAAAATACAAAAATAATCATCCCTCACCTTTAGAACTATTAATTAGGTTTTCTAACCCTAGCGACACTATTCCTAAGCTGAACAATCAATCCCCCGGTACTTCTCACTATACTATACTACAACGATCAGGTACACTGCCTGGTGGGGGTTGTAAGCTTCTCGAGATCCCTCGAGAGGTAAAGCCTGTTGCGATTCCCACGCATCAGTCGTCTATTGTGACGCTTCGCATAAAGGTTTGGGAGCTGTGTTAATGCAACGAGAGAAAGTGATAGCTTATGCTTCCCGACAGCTCAAGAAGCACGAGAAGAACTACACCACTCATGATTTGAAGTTAGGTGCTGTGGTTTTTGCCTTAAGGATATGGAGACATTACTTGTACGGAACCAAGTGTGTGGTGTTTAGTGACCACAAAAGTCTACAGCACATCTTGAATCAGAAAGAGCTCAACATGAGACAACGACGTTGGATTGAGTTGCTAAGCGATTATGATTGCGAAATTCGCTACCATCCTGGTAAAGCAAACGTTGTTGCTGATGCTCTTAGTCGAAAGGAGAGAATACCACCATTACGAGTTAGGTCATTGGGAATGACTACCGTATCGCCATTACCGTCTCAAATATTTGAAGCTCAAACGGAAGCGTTGAAAGCAGAAAACCGACCTGCTGAGAACATATTTAGGATGGCTGAAAATGAGAAAGGATTTGTTAAGCGTTGTGATGGAGTATTATGTTTTGGAGATCGGATTTGGGTACCATTGTAGGGAGGAATCCGAGAGTTGATTATGCATGAGTCGCATAAGTCAAGGTACTCTATTCATCCTGGGTCTGACAAGATGTACCAGGATTTGAAAAAGCTATATTGGTGGCCAAACATGAAAGCAGATATAGCGTTTTATGTTAGTAAGTGCTTGACATGCTCTAAGGTTAAAGCTGAACACCAAAGACCGTCAGGATTATTGACGCGGCCAGACCTCCCAGTTTGGAAATGGGAGTGGATTACAATGGACTTTATTACCAAATTACCAAAGACAGCTAGCGGTTGTGACGCTATCTGGGTAATTGTGGATCGTTTGACTAAGTCTGCTCATTTCCTGGCGATTAGTGAAGATGATAGTGTGGATAAACTTGCGAGGTTGTACGTGAAGGAGATCGTTTCTCATCATGGAGTTCCGATATCGATTATTTCTTATCGCGATAGCCGCTTCACGTCAGCTTTGTGGCGATCACTTCAAACCACTTTGGGGACGAGACTTGATATGAGTACTGCATATCATCCCCAAACCGATGGTCAAAGTGAGAAGACTATTCAGACTTTGGATGATATGCTTCGTGCATGCATCATAGACTTTGGTAAAGGCTGGGAGAAATATCTACCCCTTGCGGAATTCTCCTATAATAATAGCTACCACACAAGTCTTAAAGCTGCACCATTTGAAGCTTTATATGGTCGTAAATGCCGTTCGCCTATTGGTTAGGCTGAAGTTGGAGATAGTCAACTCACAGGCCCTGAAATTATTTTGGAGACTACTGAGAAAGTGACTCAAATTCGTGATCGATTACAAGCAGCTAGAGATAGACAGAAAAGTTACGCCGATCAGAGACGTAAACCCCTAGAATTCCAGGTTGGAGACAAAGTGATGCTGAAAGTCTCGCCTTGGAAGGGTGTGATACGTTTCGGGAAACGTGGGAAACTTAATCCCCGCTACACTGGAGCATTTCTTATTTTGGAAAGAATTGGGCCCGTGGCTTATAGGTTGGAATTACCACAGGAACTGAGTAAAGTTCACGATGTGTTTCGTGTTAGTAATTTGAAGAAGTGCCTTTCTGATGAGACGCCGGTTATACCGATGAAAGATATTTGTGTTGATGAGAAATTGAACTTTGTGGAAGAGCCGATTGAGATATTGGACCGAGAGATTAAACGACTCAAGCGAAGTCGCATTCCACTCGTCAAGGATCATTGGAATTCCCGACATGGACCGGAATTTACGTGGGAACGTGAGGACGAGTTCCGAAAGAGATATCCGAAGCTTTTCACTTCGTAGATGGATTGTTCCGAGAGAAACCCGGGACGGGTTTCTTCTGAGGCTGGGAGGATGTGACAACTGGCAAACTAGGGAGCCATTTTGAAAACCCGCATTACGTTAAAGTTCGTTTATAAATTTATATTTGAAATTTTATTCGTAACGAACTTGTAAAACCTATATTGTGGTTGATTATATTTAAAAATTTTATGGAATCAATTTGGATTATCGATGTGATGAGAATTTATTTCGAGATTTTTATTGGCACTACGTTGACTCCGGCACTAGGATAACATAACAGAAATTTTATGTCTTGAGTCTACCGATTCGACTATATATATATTTATTTATTGAACGTATTGTGATATTTTTGGGAACGAGCTCTGTCCGAGAAAGAGTTGGAGTATTTTATAAAGTTACGGGTTTTGGTCCGTGTATTTTACACCTAGTCACCTTACCCTAAATATAATAATACTTTTATTATTATTATTATTATTATCATTATTATTATTATTAGTATTATTGTTATAAGTAAAGAAAGAAAAATAAAAAGAGAAGCTACAAAAGTCGTCCTTGTGATTTCCTGGAAAAACACAAACAAACACAACCTCCCCAACATCTCTCTCCCTACCACATCTTCTTCATTCTCTCTCTCTAATAACCCTAGCCACCATCCATCTTTTCCGGCGACTATCACCACACCGCCGCCCCCACGACCAAACCAACACCACCATTTTAACCATCTCATTGAGATCTACCTTTTGGTATACATCACGCGCCGGTATTCACCCTCCCCCACCATCATCTTTTGTTACCGCCGCCGTACACACCCTCACTACCATTAAAATTTCCAGATTTTTAAAGATTCACGAGTTTGGAAGCACAAGAAGGTAGGTAACATCGATTGGTACCATGGGTATCACGCTATAAATTTAAATCCGTGGAAAACATGGATAAATTAAATGGGTTTTGTATGATAATAGTGAGAAAAGGAATTTTGATGATGAAAACTTGTTTGGTATCCAAATTTGTGGGTTTGGTGTGTGGTCGACCCGTTTAACCGCGAGCCGTGGCTCTCGGCCTCGCTTGGTTCGAATCCCATGGCTTGATTTTTGATGCTGGATTTGACCTAGTACTTTTGGTTTATGTGTGGCTCGATTTAGATAGTGTGGCTCTTGTTGTTTTTGTTGGTATGCCGCGAACCAAGAGGGTCCCGTTTGGGCAGAATTGATCCGCTCATTTGAGCTTATGTCGTGGCCTTGTGGTCTTGGATTTGAGTCCTTGTGACTCATAGTTCTAGCCGAGACCCAAGTGGGTCACTTGGCTCGGGTTTTGGCTAGGTAAACCAACCCGGTATTGGTATAACTTGATGTTTACTTGTTGTGGTTCATGATGTTATTATTTGATATTGAGACTTGGGCATTTCTTTGTTATTGATTATTGTTGTTGGCCGAATATTTTGGTTGGGTCGAGACCATTGTGGCCTCGACAATGGATTTAATATGATGATTGAGGAGTTGTTGTCGAATGGTAAATGTGGGGACCGATTGTGAGACGGTCGAATTAGATGACGGAGATAGGTTAGTCGGGTGCCGTAGTCGGACCCTATTGTTGTAGCACGTGTTTTGGGAATTGTTGGACGAAGATTGATTACTTGGTTTGACTTGATTATTATTTTTATTTTTGGACTTTGACAATGAGCCGAGAGTAATGACTCGGACATGTGACCATTTCGTATAACTCGATAAATATTTATAATCAAATGAAAATAATAAAACTCGTAATAATATTATTGGTAATATAAACGTTTATATAAATATATAGACGTGAATAACGTATATATCAATATATAAATGCGTATATTAATAATAAAACGATCACGAGTAATATTATAACAATAACGTGACGATAAATATTATACTATGAAAGTGGTGTAATAAATGTCGGGAGCGTTATTATAATTAAACGACTATAAATAACGATGAAATCTTGACATTAAATAAATATTAAATAAAATAATTTCTTTTAAATAAATGAGGGAAACTATCGAGTTATACGGGGTCGTGGTCACTTGAGTCCAAGTGGATTATTTTATTTGTGACGTTCGTGTTGTCACGGATATATGACGATTAATACATTCACTTTCGATAACTACGTAACTTATTTAATCGACGGGTTAAATAAGAGCTATTTATTTATTTAAATTGAGTATATTAATGGGCATCGTATCCTACGACGCCCGTAGGTTGTGGTATGTGTACAAGAATAATGAATTACTAAGTATCTCGTGAGGTTGCCAAATTGACGAATTTGGTAAGCTTGACGGCATAATTAGGAAATTTATTAAACTTTGATATATACCATATAGTACTTTATGTGCAATATGACCTAGGATTTGGGTGTAATCTTAGAGTGGTATATTAACTAAATAAATATGGGGGATTACCAAATCGACGGATTTGATAAACTTCGATATTTATTTAAATAATATATTGGACTAACATTAGACCTATAGATTGTTTTATTATCCTTTTTGTTGTGACTTCTTGGTTTGAGTTGTGTCGACCCACCACCCGTATGGATACCAAATGCCAAACTCCAAACTAATACGAGATTTATACGAGAAATGGATTTTCGGAAGTAAAATGGAATACGTTCGGGTTTGGGAATATTCGATTTTGAGGAAATGATTTCTGAACGAGTTGATATTGTTAGGTCGTGCCGAGTCCGTAGTTGCCGTCTTTTGAGTTACTATACATCTTACTTCTACCGATTTCTTATTGCTGATTTCTGGACTTGAGGTGAGTCATAGCCCCACTTTTTAATCTTGAACTATGTTTTCAATACTTGGGGTGAAAAACGTGCAAATTATTTTATGTGGACTATTATCGCTTCTATATTCTTTCTAAAACTTGCTATGCGTATGGACTAGGATGTATTGTCAGCTTTAGTCACATATTTTTGTGTGTACTATTCAAGGTTGGCTTATTTGGTTATTGGTGAATTGTCAACTTTAGTCACATAGTTTTGTGTGTACTATTCAAGGTTCGCTTATTTAGATACTATAGTGTGTACCTATAGGTTAGTAATACTTCGGAGGTTATCCGAGTATTTATGATGTTGCGGGGGTTACCCGAATATCTATGTTGGAGCGGAGGGTATCCGCAGGTTTGTTACGGAGGGTATCCGTGTATTATGTTGGAGCGGAGGGTATCCGCAGGTTTTTAGTGAATCCCTAGTCTAGCTAGCAAGCGTTTTGCGTATATGTCCACTATATTGAATTATGAATTTAAACCTATGATCTCACCAGCGAAAGCTGACTTTTAGCACGTTTTCTCAGGTAATTAAGTGATGATTTGGATGCATGGATTGGAAGGCTCGGCTATGGCACCTGGTTATGGATCTATTTTTCTAAAACTCTGATATTTAATTGTGGACCTACGTTTATTTCTTTTGGGCCTGACTCTGAATGAATTTGGGATAAATGTAAACTTTAAAACCCCGTTTTGGTTGTGTTTTTTCTTATGTTTACTTTATCTCGTTCTTTTATGTCTTGTGTTGGATACCAATCCCCGTAGCACCCCGAAAGCTTGTTGAGTCTTCCGCTGTACCAAATTTTGGGGGTGTTACAAAAGGCAACAAGGTTGCTTTCGGTAAAGATAAAGGAATACCGAAAGGTATTACTTTGGTGAAGGACTTGGAACAGGAAAACAACGACAAACATAGAGTTTGTACGTGGCCAAACAACACTAAGGGTGGATTTGGAGAAGAAAGCCGAGGCATAACAAGGGTCGAGGGCACGAATTGGAACCAAGTCGAGACGAACAAAAGAATAACGTGAAGTGTGGTATTAGAAGGAGAAAACTTTTTGGTTAGTATTCGACAACAACATCAATACGACCGAATTGATTTGGAAGGAGACAAGGAAAAAAAGGAAACGTGGTTGGTAAAACTCTAGTTACCGATACACAAGTGGGAACACAAACGAGGTCATAAATTCATCATTTGGATTTCAGTTATACATTTATAGTATAGATATTTACTTTCATACTATTAGGAAATCCCGAGAACTATATATTGATCCCGTATTACTAGGATTCCCGGATAACTATTTATGTTCCCGTAGTAGTAGGATATACCATACTGGTTAGAATTCCCATACGAATTAGAAGGTGAAGATCGTAAACACATTTAAGATGGCCGGTGACGATGCAAGCACATCAAACACTACACTTAAACCCTTGACACCTATTGCACAATACCAATGCTCTAAACTCAAAACCACAAACTACAACAGTTTGGGCAATACAAATTAAGATCATATTAGAGGCACATGGTTTGTGGGAAACAATAGAACCTAAGGAAAATACGCAATTAGATGATAAAAAGGATAAGGCAACAATGGCCCTACTATATCAAGCGTTGACCGAAGATGTGATTTTACAAGTAGCAAATTGCAAAACGTCAAAAGAATTATGGGATTCGTTAAGAAAGAGACACGTTGGAGAAGAAAAAGTGCAACAGGCACGATTACAATCACTAATGATAGGATTTCATGCTCTACAAATGAAGGAGGATGAAACGGTGGATGCATTTACGAACAAACTAAATGGTTATGTCACGAAGGCTAAAGAATTAGGAAAAACCATGGATGAATCACTTTTAGTACGAAAGCTATTAGACTCCACACCCGATATGTTCATTCAGATAGTAGCATCCATAGAACAGACGAATGATCTCGACGATATCACTTTAGATGAGATCATTGGAAAACTTAAGGCATTTGAGGAAAGGATAAAACTCCGAAAGGGAGGACAAGCAGAAAGCCAGGATAACTTATTATTCGCACAAGGCGAACACTCTAGAAATAAGAAACGGTTTAACAAGAATAGGGGTAGATCAAACTACTCACGAGGAAACTGGCAAAACAAAGGAAATAGAGATAACTCGAATGGAGAAAATTCAACTCACAACGACAAGCCCAATAAGAATAGAGGTGAGTGGAATAATAAGAATAGAAGAAAATGTTTCAATTGCGGGAAACATGGACATTTTAAGAGAGACTGTAGAAGCAAACCAACAACTCAAGAACAATCAAACCTTATCTTAGAAGACGATGAACCATCACTGTTAATGACTACATACGAAGAAGTATTGTTAAATGAAGGACAAATACAACCCTGAAAGTATGCTACAACAGATGCTAGCATATGGTATTTAGATAATGGTGCAAGCAACCATATGACGGGAGCCAAGAGTCATTTTAAGGATATTGATGAAAGTATCATTGGACGCGTTTGTTTTGGAGATGGATCGTACGTAGAGATAAAGGGTAGAGGTTCTATATTACTAGGATGTAGAAACAAGGAACAAAAGATAGTTTCAGATGTTTACTACATACCAAACCTCAAGAGCAATATACTTAGTCTAGGACAACTTACTGAGATAGGTTGTAAGATTATCATGGATGGAAACAAGCTGACTTTGTATGATAAGAATAGGAAGTTGTTGATGAAAGTAGAAAGATCCAAGAATAGACTATAGAGTATTAGACTGCAGATAGAAGCACCTGTATGTCTCTTAGCAAATGTGGATAACCAAGCATGGTTATGGCACGCTAGATTAGGTCATCTGAATTTTGACGATATCAATAAGATGACAAGAAAGGGTCTAGTGGAAGGAATACCAAGGATAAATCATGCAGGACAAGTATGTGATGCATGTTTATTAGGAAAACACAGCAGAACACCATTTCCGAATCAAGCTAAATTCAGATCAAAGAACCCATTGGACTTAGTATATGAAGATCTTTGTGGTCCCATAAGTCCAATAACACACTCTGGAAAGAAACTCATCTTCTTACTAGTAGATGACTGTACACGTTATATGTGGGCCTATTTTCTAACATCGAAAGATAAGGCATTCAACACATTTAAGGAATTTAGACAAAAGATTGAAATGGAGTTAAGATTGAAGTTAAGAATGCTAAGAACAGATAGAGGTGGTGAATTTACATCAAATGAATTCACTAAATACTGTAAGGAGAATGGAATAGCAAGACAGTTAACAGCACCATACTCACCGCAACAGAATGGAGTAGTTGAAAGAAAGAATAGGACGATGTTATCAACTACTAGGAGTACGATGAAAGCAATGAAGTTACCCTTAAATTTTTGGGCGGAAGCAGTCAAACATGCCATTTATATACTAAATAGGGTACCTACACGAGCACTGGAAGATAAAACACCGTATGAAGCACTCTACAATAGAAAACCGAATCTGGAAAACCTAAGAATATTCGGATGCACAGCTTATGCTAAGATAACGATACCTCACTTGAAGAAGTTGAATGACAGAAGCACACCGATGGTTTATTTAGGAGTAGAGGAAGGATCAAAAGCTTGTAGGCTATATGATCCAGTAGGAAAGAAAAAGCATGTCAGTAGGGACGTAAAGTTTATGAAAATGAAACCGTGGGATTGGGATAAAAATGGAGATGATACAAGTACACAAGACACATTTTGGGCTTGTTTTGTGGTAGATGAAGTTGACAATGGAAATCCTACACCAGTCAACATAGAAAACAATGATAATACGTATCATGAACCAGATCCAACACCAGATCCAGACTCACCAATCACACCATCAACATATACTTACGAACCCAACTCAGAAAATGAAAGAGAAGCTACTTTTAGCTCGTTAGGAAGCTCAGAACAGAGATTTGATGATACACCAGTACGAGGTTTCAAAGAAATAAAGGATATATGTAGGACAGCACGTATAGTTGAGACTGAAAGTCTACTATTCATAAAAGAGGAACCCCGTAACTATAAGGAAGCATCAACAGATGAAAGATGGATTGAGGCCATGAAAGCTGAACTGGATTCGATTAATAAGAATCACACATGGACTCTCACAACATTGCCAGAAATCAGAAGGCAATAGGACTCAAATGGGTTTATAAAACCAAGAGAGATGCACAAGGAAAGATCATCAAATATAAAGCAAGATTAGTAGAAAAAGGTTATGTACAAGAACAAGGAATAGACTTTGATGAAGTATTCGCACCAGTTGCTAGGATAGAGATAGTTCGGTTAATATTAGCACTAGCAGCATATCATGGATGGCAAGTACACCACTTAGATATAAAATCAGCATTTTTACATGGAGAATTGAAGGAAGAAGTCTATGTTACATAACCTGAAGGTTTCATTCAGCAAGGAAACCAAGGAAAAGTATACAAGCTGACCAAAGCTTTGTATGGCTTAAGACAAGCACCAAGAGCTTGGAATGTGAAGCTTGATCAAACCTTGAAGTCACTAGACTTTAAGAAATGTAATCTCGAACAAGCAGTTTACACGAAGAGAAGAAAAAATTCTACACTTATAGTTGGAGTATATGTAGATGATTTAATAATCACGGGCACTCCAAAGAAGGAAATAGACTTGTTCAAATCCCAGATGGAAGATAAATTTGAAATGAGCGATTTAGAATTGCTAGCATATTACCTTGGGATAGAAGTTACGCAGACAGGAGGAGAGATCACAATCAAGCAAACTGTATACATTAACAAGATCCTAAAAGAAACAAGTATGACAGATAGCAATGATACGAAGATACCATTGGATCCCGGCACTAAGTTGGTCAAGGCGGAAGATGGAAACCCAGTTGACGCAACTTATTACCGAAGCTTAATTGGAAGCCTCAGATACTTATTACATACAAGACCGGATCTTAGTTACTCAGTCGGACTACTCAGCAGATTTATGCAAGACCCGAAGGATCATCACCTGAAGGCAGTAAAACAAGTAATCCGATATATCAAAGGAACAAAGGAACATGGAATAATATACAAGAAGGAAGGCGGCTGCAAGATTACAGGTTACAGTGACAGTAGTTATGGAATCAATACCGATCAAGGAAAAGGAACTACTGGAGTCGTATTTTACTTTGGAGAATCACCTATTACTGGGTGTACTCAGAAACAACTGACAGTGGCGCTCTCATCATGTGAATCAGAATTCATGGCAGCTACTGCAGCAGCATGTCAAGCCTTATGGTTAAAACGTTTACTTAGTGAATTAACTGAAATGGAAGAAAGAAAGATAACGCTTAGAGTTGACAACGTATCAGCAATAGCACTCATAAAGAACCCAGTATTTCATGGAAGGAGTAAGCATATAGACATTCTCTATCATTTCATTCGGGAATGCGTAGAGAATGGTCATATTAATGTGGAACACGTTAGCGGAGAACTACAAAGAGCAGACATCTTAACGAAAGCTTTACCAAGACTCAAGTTTACAATTATGAGACAAATGCACGGAGTACAAGACCTTGGACAAAGCAACGATCAAGATTAAGGAGGAGAATGTGAACCAAGTTAATCTCGATGTTACTTTGAAGGGAAAAACGTGAAGGACCAAAACTGTAGATTAGAAACTTATTAACTGCCAAAGTTAGTTAAGTTAGTTATGTTAAAATTCAACTAGTAATTTCTGTAAATTAGGAAAGGGTGCATCGATTTAGCATGCCTTTTAGTGAAGGGTTGTGTCGCTTGGACCACACCCATTCAAACCGATACAATGGTTGGAACACAACCATTCGGATCATATAAATACTTATGAACTTGTATCATTACAATAGTTAGAAGAAATAAAAAGTTATCTAGTTTTATTACTTGTTTGCAAATCAGATTTCTACTCATTTACATACACGCTGGGACAACAGTATTATCAGCAACATGAGTAGCATAACCACATAAAGGATGGCTGCGAGGTTTTGGATGGTTGCATTCCCTGATACATCTCTAGCATCAGAAATTGTCCCATGTAAGTCCTCGTTATTTATATACAAGGTAAGAACACCCGTATTTATTTAAATGCAAACATTTACAACCAAGGTTATTACTAGAACACCCAAAGCTATGATGTTGGTGAAAAGTTCCTTGTTAGTCATTGTAGCAAGAGAAGGCAATAGATTCACCATCATGGTGCATATAAATGCCATGCTTCCGAGCTTTGAAACCTGATCAACATGACCTGGCATTGAATTATTTAGATCCATGGGTAGCTTCATTGCAACGGCTATCACAGAGAGCGAAGCAGCATTCAGAGTAAAATATTTGCACGGAAACCATAGTTTTCTGTTGCGTGAACCATGAAATAAATCAGCGACCATAGCAATGGTGCAAATAAGGGAAGCTAACGCAATATAGATCCCAATCCATAGCAAAGGTTCACTGAACCGGTTTTGCTGATCTGAACTGTATATTAACAAGATGTAATGCTTGAAGGAAGATATCAAATATTGTGGAATGTTGTTATACGACTTCAGTTGGTTTAAAAGATGGATATACTCAATTAACAAGTGGGAACCCAGAATTCTGTTCGAAGGGAAGAGCATGATATAATTAGCTAGAAATACAAGAGGTGTAGATGGTGTAAATTATGGCATGTACATCAATTAACGAGTTAAGTATGTTGATGTTTTTCCAGAGAAAATTTTGTATTTTGATATTTGAATTGTTTCGGCCCTCTCACGAAAAACTCACTTTCCTTTACTTTGGACAGAGATGTGAGAATGTAAACAGTCAAATCAATTAACAAGTCAACCATCTGACTTTGCCTTGTTCATCCTTTGGTTTAACAATATGTTGTGCCTTTTGGTTTAATCGAAACTACACCTATTTTATGTAAGTTAATAAAGACAATGATTTTTTTAACATGTTAATACAATGTCAACAAACACAACTCAAATAAAAAGAAAACTGAAATCTCTAAATAAATCAAATTGGGCACAGCGCATGTCGGCCTAGGTTTGAATGTGGATATACTTGGCTTGGTGAAGATTGATTTAGTCCAACAAAGGGAGGGGATTTAATTTAGGGAAAAATGACCCTACTATCTAGTTCTCAACTTTCATATTTTTCCCAATGCAAGTACTCTACAATATTTAGTACGTATCGAGTATCGTACTTCTGTTGAGTTTCTAAGAACTACACTAAACTATAGTGTGTCCAGATCTACATTCAAGTAAAAATGCAACATATAGAAAGGATGATGTATTGATGTGTATCCTATGTGCCTGCCAATACAACAGCCATCCGTCTCCAAGTAGTTTCTACATCCAATGAGCCATCACATGGAATTCAAATAATACTTGGTCAATGGTTGAGTCCTAGTGGAGACTGTTGTGGAAGAAGTGAGATGGTGAGGCGGACCGGGTATTGTAAGAATGGGAGGGAACAGTCGGTGAGAGAAATGGTTGCTTCTGACATTAGAGTCGCTGCAAAGACGGCTGCTCTATGGTGGAGTTAATAAATCTCTTGAAGATCGAAGACTAGAAAACTCAGTTTATGAAGTGTAATATTTGCATTTGAATGACAAATGGTAAAATGGTTAAAAAGATGGTGAAATGCTATATATATACTTTTGAGATATCGTATCATTTAATCTTTTATATAATAAAAGAATTACATCATTTCGGAGTGTTTTTGCAAAACCCTTCTCATTGAAAAAAAAATGGACCAATAGGAGAGCTTGATTTTGCCACGTAGGCGAAATCGAGCAATATGATTGGTCAATAGAAAGTCAAAATTAAATTGATTTTAGTCAAACTTAATAAATTTGATAGAGAAATTTGGTTAAGAAAAAAAATGCATAAAAATATAGGTGTCAAATTTATGAAAACAAAAACTTAAAAAAAGATGAAGTAATTAATAAAACTTTAGTGGTTAAATTTTAAATAAATTATATAGGGCTAATTGTAAAATTACAAGTTTTCATGTTTTTTAATAACTTTAGAAAAAACACAAATAGCCCTTTGGACTTTATACCCCTTATACTTTATAATATTAACTTTATTTAAAATTACATGAGTATTAGTATTAGTTTTTAGACATTCATCCATTAAAATTACAAAATTTGGTAAATATGTGAATTAGTTTTAATATTGTTAGTTTTAGACTTTCATCCATGTTATTCTATTTAAAAGTTTAATTTGTGCGTACACGGGTTTGAATATTAAATACGCCTAAATTATTAGTCACGGGTATATAAATATCAAATGGTAAACACGAGTTACTGCAATATGATTGGTCAATAGAAAGTCAAAATTAAATTGATTTTGGTCAACTTAATAAATTTGGTGGAGAAATCTGTTTAAGAAAAAAGATGCATAAAAATATATGTGTCAAATTTATGAAAACTAAAACTTAAAAAAAGATGAAGTAATTAATAAAACTTTAGTGTTGAATTTTAAATAAATTATATAGGGCTAAGTGTAAAATTACATGTTTCCATATTTTTTAATAACTTTAGAAAAAACACAAATAGCCCTTGGACTTTATACCCCTTATACTTTATAATATTAACTTTGTTTAAAATTACATGAGTATTAGTATTAGTGTTAGCATTAAAAATTATATTAAAAAGTGATGGTCATTCTCATTTATTGTAACGATGTAATGTGTCGTAGTTTGTGTTATTAGAATAGTCAATGGGCCTTGGTCTTGGTAAGTTAATATGTCATGAGTTAAGTAATGTAAGTCTTTATATGTAAAAGGAAACCAAGCCCATGGAAAGCCTCTTAAGGTATCATGTTAAGAACTATATAAACACCTCAAAGACTTGTTTGAGGTGTGTGCTTGTGTGTGCTTGTGTGTGTATTGTGTGTGTTTTATTAATAAAAGCTCTCTTCATCTTATACTCTCTTTCAATATTAACGCCACACATATATAACATCAAGTCACCATCTTTCCTTCTTCTAGTGCTTATATTTGTGATAAAGTTGATATATCTAAGGTCTTACAATTAGTTTTTAGACATTCATCTATTAAAATTACAAAATTTGGTAAATATGTGAATTAGTTTTAATATTGTTAATTTTAGACTTTCATCCATTAGAATATTTTTTTAAATAAGGACTCATGTTATTCTATTTAAAAGTTTAATTTATGCGTACACGGGTTTGAATATTAAATACGGCTAAATTATTAGTAACGGGAATATAAATATCAAATGGTAAGCACGAGTTACTGTGATATGAAAATAAATATACGCGATTCTACTTATAACAACGACTCATGAAATTGTTATTTAAAATTTATATATGAATATCCATAAAAGCATTTTAAAAACTTTACGGAGCATATTTTAGCTTCATTAACGCTCATTATGTGCTACTAAACTAGCACATTTTGTACAACATGATATAAATAGTTAAAGTTAAACAATAACATCATCATCAACATCAACCTCAACATGTCTGTCAGTTATAAACGTTATACAAAGCTAATTCACTCATTTTGACAAGTAATATACTCTATTAGGCTGCACCTTCTATTTTTTATTACTTTAGCAGAAAGTGTATTGTGCGCGTTGTTAAGTCCAAAAGAAATGAAGAAAAAAAAGTGTATGTTTTGTGTCAATAGTTTGAGTATTAGCTGATTGATGTTTCTTTCAGGATGTTTTATATACCAGTTGGTCCTTATGCGTTGTTTATTTGAAACTACACGTGATGCATCAACTACGGATTTACTTTGAAGGTTACTTAAAACATATATTTGATATAATAATATGCTTACATAGTATGTGTGTTTATTAAATTTTAAAATCAAGTTGTCTCTTGAATTTTCATATACTTAAATGGCTAACTCAAATAATCCCAAGTTAATGTTGTATAAATGTCTTTGTCTCAGGCACTGATATGTGTTGCGTTAACCTTATTCCAAAGTTTAAAAAAAAATGTCACAAGTATTTAATCAATTAATTGCTTTTGAATTTGCTGTAATATAGAATAATGATGATCTAGAAAGAGATGTAACTAATATGTCTCATTCACTTGAAAATCTGCTGTGAAAAGAATGAGCCGGTTTACTAAAGTAGGACTTGCTTAAGTTATTGGAGTTTGTGACTGTTATTTTCTACTAATTTTAGTAAGTTTTTAAAGGGTTTTGTGACCGTCTTCATAGTTAGATTCGTGGTGATTAGGATTGTTTTAATGGCTGTCTTAATAGTTATTAAAGGGTTTTTATGACTGTTTTAATTGCAGAATTCAAGGTGTTTGAGACTGTTTTTAATAGCTGAATTGATGGGTGCATGAAAGTGCCTTGATAGCTGAATTCAAGGATGTTTGAGACTATTTCAATTGCTAATTTTAGGGGTGTTTGGAACATTAATAGTAGCCGAATACAAGGGTGTTACGACTGTTTTTAATAGGCATTGTTATTGCAAAATAAATTTGACTTATAATAAATTAATAGATGTAAAGTTCAAAACATTTTAAGACAATATATTCGGTATTAAATAAATGATAAAAAAATTTATGTCAAAACCCCGTGCGTGCACGGGTATTATAACTAGTTTATATATTATTGCCGTCTTACGCAATTATGGGCACATCCTAATTGCCATCTAACGAGTTTCTTGACTTGTTTGTACATAATAAGTATCTCATATAAAGTACGGTACATGTTTTGTTATAAAAGTAGTAGGGTACTTAAAATGAGAAACATGTGAAAGTGCGAAGGCCACTATGGAATTTTGAACAAAATTTAATGTATGTATGTATGTATGGAATGGAGAAACTCTCAAAAAAAGTCTGACTTCTTTCATGGAATCATCAACAATAAAAGTATATTGAAATGCATTTACATAATAGTGTTGCCCACGATGAGAGAACTTTTGTAATTAACATACAGGCAACCAAATAAACAATTAACTTTTTTTTTTAACAGGTGAACAATATATTAACAACTCAAACTTTTGAAGCTGCAAATAAAGTACAGATAACTAGAACTATGACAGACCCATAGTTAACTAGAAATAACACATACAAAAAACAAATACATCATACACTGCACAATGCTAAAACACAAAATTCTCTTTTGAGCTTCTATACATCACGCACTTGTGATTTGTCACCAATTCACTAAAAGAGGACTACATTTCCCTTTTAAATGGAAAGGAACTAAAAGCCATTTGCAACTTACTTCCACACAAACATGACTATTAAAGGCATCATCCCTCAATTGACATCAAACCACCAACCTCCAATAGGAACTTTCTTAAACCTGGTTACATTTCCTTTATCTAACATTACATGGCAAATCCGAAACTGCAGACCTATACCTCACAGTGGAAGAGAAATCATGTTAGGAAAGCTAGGCATCACCAAGCAATCAAAAGCACCTCTCCTCCACTAGGTAACACCCTGCAACTAACTACATTTCCTTATCTAGCTAAGCACAACTATATGATACCACTGCAGCCACATCCTCACAGTAGTATATATAGAATGCTCATCTGTTAAAGCTGTATCAATAACAGTTAGAGGGAACACTATAAGATTACTTCCAGTCCATCTGATTCTTCGCCATCATTTTGGTTAGAAAAAAGCCAGGACCAAATGGTCCCATCTTGCATTACTCACTATTCCTAGCTACTTGTTCTAATCCCATTTGTATCATTACTATCCCAATCACTAATAGCCTCCTACTATCAGCTGAATTCATGAGAACTTGCCATCTTTTAGCCACATTCATTACCTGGACTTCTTGACTCTTAAACTGGCCAATTTGAATAAGATATTGTTTATAATTAATCCCAGCTAGAACCTTTTTCCAATCCTTTTTATTAGTAAAATCCTATTATTCCTTTCATGCCATATCCAGTATACACAAGTAGCCAATGCAAGACTTCTTACAATCCTCAATATAGAATTAGTGCATGACAGACTACTCATATTCTCAATAATAGATATCCTTCTTACAACACTCTATTTAATTTTATTTCTACTATGACGACCAAGATCTACCATGAAAACGGCATCGAGTCAATAGTCGAAATCACATATCCAACACTTGAGACTCATCTACCGAACGTCTAATTATCAACACATGTTCTACAGATACGTTAAATTTAAACTTAACGTATTAATTACCTTAAAGCAATGATGAAGGTGAAACTTGAACCAAATATCTTCCTCCTTATCGATCCTTCTCACTACCTTATTCTCATTCGATATGCCACTCTCGTTTCTAGGGTTTTAGTAAACTTGTTAATGTAATCTATATAAAGTGTTTTTTTTTTTTTTTCCTTCTTTTTTCTTTAGTAATTTTAATGAATGCAAATTTTAGTTGGTTTAATAAAAGGAAAATAAAAATAAAATGGTGAATCTCAAAAGGAGTGTTTTGTATTGAGTGATAGGGGAATGTGTTTTTGGTGTGTGAGGAATCAAGAGCAGAGGGTGTGGTAACTCGGGTTAAACTTTCACTCAGTGTCACATCAGCTTTAACATTTTAACCAATTACCTCAAAAAAGAACACCCCTTATCATAACTCAACCTTAACTCACAAAAAAACACCACCTTCAATGCACGTTAGGGGGTTAACGTGCCCCTTAACGCAAGACCTTAACTCACATGCACAGTATGGTAACTTGGCCCTTAACTCAAAAAAGTTAAGCGTGTATGACGAAATATTCAACATGCCTTGTTCGATGTATGTTGCATGAGTATTGTCAATGATAGTGATTCAATTATTTGGTAAGGTGTTTTGTTAAAATTGGCTAAAAGTAACTGCATGATTAGTCAAAAAGTTACAAGATAGAAAAATACTTTATTTTTTTATTTTTTTTTATAATCATGTAAACAAGTAGTGGTGATTTGTAAGTGTGATAAAGTCTATCATTGTTATTAAATTTTCATGACCATTGCTTATCCATACAAAAACAGTTAACTACTTGATCAATAATTGTCATACTCAAGGAGTTGTTTATGTGGCAATTTGGGCGGGATTGGCATAATCATTTCCTCCATACTTCCTCCTCTTGCCTTTTTGAGGATATTTTCGCTAAAGTGCAGACTCTTTCTTTGCTTTGTTATCGAACAGGAGCCGGAAAAAGTCTTTGAGCCGGAGCAATTGGGTTATAAATCCATCTTGTACTATGAGTACTGATTTGTTGTCTGTATGTTGGGTTTTTTATTGAAGCTTCATTAGACTATCGGGATCTTGTGTTTCCACCTTTTGGATCAAATGATTCACAGTTTTGGATATGCCTTTTAATGTTCTCTCAGCAAGTTCCGTATCGTCTTGAAGCTGCAAAAAATACTGGCGAAGATCTTTGTCTTGTTCTGATTGCTCAGGCTTTTTTACCAACACTATACCTGAGGCGCGCAATAAGCATGGCCTTTAACAACCTCCAGCAATGGAAACAACACAAGACACATATTACAAAGGAAATGAAGATCAGCCCTATCATTTTGCATGCCACCACAACGTCTTCTAAAGTCCTATAAAAACGGTCAGAATTAAGATTTTTGAACTTTGGATACGTTCTTTAACTTGCGGCTACTGGTCGAGAAAGGTGTGCTACTGTGTTTCCAATCAGATAACTTCTGAGTCCAATACTTTCTTGTCAAGTTAACGTGCTGACATATATATAAAGTCTTTACTTCACAAGCTAAGAGCTTTCAGTTTAATTTTATTTAACTGTTTTTAAGGCATTCTAACAATCTTTCAATATATGTGTATATCTTACTGAGTTGTCCCAGGCATGGCTTGAACCCACAACCATTGCTAGAGAGCATTTCAACGATACCACTAGGCTACAAATGAGTTTTCCATTTATTTCCTAACTATGCATTAGCAAGCTTATCTTATTTTATTAACCGGGATGACAATGAAAATTATATGATATGGCTAATATATCAACCAATTATGCCTCGGATACTTTGTAAAAACACATCTGACCACATAATAGTTTACCATACCCTAGAAAAGAGTACAGATAATAAGAATCAGTTAAGGACTTGGTCACGGGAACTTGTCAAGCTTACAAATTAACTAGGCACCAAATGTGACTAATTTGAGGAGAGTATATACGGTCACTTTCTAAATGCAAATGGCGCAGAGTTCTTGAAGAAGCGGTGTATCTATTTTGTTTATTGGCAGTAAACAAGGATATACTTTATTAATTGATGTACTAACAAGAAGCTATATATTAGCCATATCATATAATTTATCCATTCAAAAACTGACAGAAGTTGTATCAAAGAAAACCACAGTAAAGAAAGTTAAAAAAAAAAAAAAAAAAAAAAAAAAAAAAAAAAAAAAAAAAGACAATATCTGCTGCTAAAAACATAAAATTGATGATAAATCTGTAAGAAAGTACTTTGATACTCCGAAAAAAATTAGGGGTTTGGCGGAAATGGATAAATTAAGTAAGCACGCCGCCAGTTCTCTATAAACGCCAATTCCTCTGGATTCATGTTTGGAATTTCGCGATCATTAAGGGTGTTTATTATCTGTGTAGTCTCACCAAGAAGTTGAGCTGCAGCAAGTACACTCGCCTCCCTTTTCTCTATAACACGTTCGTGACATTTCATTGCAATGACTAGGGGCAAGTTAGTGAGACAAGCAGCCAATATGTCAGAAATCATTGATGATAATCTCGCAAATAGGTCCTCTTGGCTAACCTCTTCAATGTTGCCTCGGTTCAAAAGCAAGATTGTTTGGGTTATACGATACATTGAATTGGCACAAATAGCCCTTTCATTTGAGCCATCAATGTCCATAGCCTCCGCCTCCGTGACCACGTTTTGAGCTTCATCCCTGAACCATTGAAGAATTTGTCCAGTTGTGTCGCAAGCATGGTTCTGCAACTTGTTTCCTAACCATCTGTTGTAGAATTCGACTTCTAGCCACAACATTTTAGCTGCCTTTCGTATTCTAACATAGGCATTAGTAGTATTGAGGCTGTCTTCCACAAGTTTGACATATGCAAGACCTTCGCTCACACTGATTAGCAACCTATCAACTCGGTCATCTTGGATTTCTGGAAGAGAAATGGCGATGGTTGTCAGAGTTACCAACGGTAAGCTCCAACAATCGCGATATTCTACAGCAGTTAAAGGTGGAACATGAAGGCTGTCATACTCTCCAACTCCTGCAAAACCATTAGATTGCACTAGAAGATTCACAAGATTATTGGGTTGGTGATTTTCAGCATTTAGGATGACGAGGTTGACAGATTTTGTAGTGTTTTTCAATGTTTTATCAGCAAGCTCCATATTGTCTTGAAGTTGCAAAACATACCGGCGAAGATCTATATTTTGTTCTGGTTGCTTAATATTTTGTACCACCGGAATGCCTGAGGCAACAAGCATGGCCTTTAACGACTTCCAACAATGAAAACATAGCATGCCACAGATTACAAACAGCAGGTAGAACAACCCTAATATCTTGCATGCTACTACAACTGTCTTTTGAATATTTATACAAAAGTTGAGAACTCTGATCTTCAAATTATGGATGACAATCTTGCATTTGCGGCTACGGGATGAGAATGATATACTACTTTGTTTCCAATCAGATAACTTCTGAGTCCAGTATTTTTCTACCTTAAATACGTTGATGTGGTTCCAAATCCAACTCTTGGTCGGCTTAAAGCTTAAGTCGGCAAAACATCTAAAAAGGGGGGCAATTGTACCAAGGATCACTCCAATAGATTGTATTATCAAAATCGCAAGCATTGACCCCTTATAATCCGACTTATAATCCGACTTATAGTCCCTTGCACAGAAACGGAGAGTGACATTCACAATAAAAATGTGAACGACAGTGCTAGCAGCACATATTACCCCAGAAGCAGAGCTTGTAGCATGGCAAGCTGATATAAATTGGGGGCTCCCAGTTCCTGCCATGATCCAGTAGTTTCTCACATGCTGCTTTAAATTCTCAACAGTTAATCTTTCTGGTGGTAAGTCTGTTAGAGCTGTTTCGTGACCTGCCTGATATTTCGATTCTAGAATCTGTTTGGACTTTAGTATCGCTAAAGAAGAACATGCATGTATTATCAGCAACATGAGTAACATACCTACATAAAAGGTGGCTATGACATCATGCGCAGATGCGTACGCTTTTATAGCTTCACAATCAGAATCTTCCACATATACTAAGAATGAAAGAACGCCCGTATTTATTTGAATGCAAACATTCACGACCAAGGTAATTACCAAAACACCTAAAGCCATGATGTTTGTGACAAGTTCATTGCTGTTCATTTTAGCTAGAGAAGGCAATAAATTGGTCATCATGGTGCACATAAATGCCATGCTTCCGAGCTTCGCAACATGATCTACATGACCTGGCATTGAATTACTTAGATCTGCAGGCAGCTTCATTGCAACAGCTATCACAGAGAGAGAAGCAGCATTCAGAGTAAAATATTTACATGGAAACCATAGTTTTCTGTTGCGGAAACCATGTAATAAATCAGCGACCATAGCAAAGACGCATATAAGGGAAGCTAACACGACATAAATCCCAATCCATAGCATAGGTTCACTGAACCTGTTTTCGTAATCTGACTGTAATATTAACAAGATGTAACTCTCAAAGGAAGATATTAAATCTTGTGGAATGTTGCTATAAGACTTCAGTTGGTTCAAAAGATGGATATACTGATCACCTAACGAGTTGGAACCCATATCTGTGTTTTCTTAGAGAGGGACACAGTTAGCTATAAATAAAAGGGGGTCTAGCTAGGAGATGGTGTAGATTATGTGCTGACTGGTGAGGATTTGTGTTGATGAAGACTTAGAAGATTAAAGTGCATGTATTTCAAACCAGATATGTAAGTGAAGAAGGTGAAATAAACAAACTTTTCTCTAAAAGTCGTATAGTTGACCAAATAGAAGTCTATAGCCATTTTCTTTGTAATTTGGAGGTGTGAGAATAGAACTGTCATATCAAGAACCTGAAGTAAATTTCCAGTTACTTTCCTGTAAGTTGGATGGAGACTCTCGTTGGTAACATCAGGATCAGTGCCATGTGGTTGTTAAGCTGTCAAATTAATCAACAAGCCAACCATATGACCTTGCCTTGCTTATTCTTTATTGACGACCCAAAACGCCTTGTTGGTTTCCTTTTAATTTAATCATAATCTTGTTCAGTTTTTGTCCATGCTTGGGCTGAGACTGATGGAGATAAAAACATTACTGGAGGGTTTTTTTTTTTAACTGCAAAAGAAAAAGGAAAAAAAAAAATGAAAACTTTATCACAAATTCTCACAATCATATCAATAAGCTTGCTCTACTGTCAAGTTAACGTGCTGACATACAAATTATTTTTACTTCTAATTGAATTTCTAGAATTAGGCCATGGTACATATACTTTCAGACTTGTGATAACTTTTTTTTTTAGTTGTATAATAATCAACCAATCATGCCTCGGATAGTTTGTAAAAACATTTGACCACATAATAGTTTACCATACCCTAGAAAAGAGTACAGATAATAAGAATCAGTGAAGGACTTGATCACGCGAACTTGTCAAGCTTACAAATTAACTAGACACCAAATGTGACTAATTTGAGGAGAGTGCTTAGGTCACTTTCTAAATGTAAATGGTGCAGAGTTCTTGAAGAAGCAGTTTACTAGAGTGCTAGCAAAACAGCAACCCCCGTTACAGCTAACAGTTTACTAGAGTGCTAGCAAAACAGCAGCTTATCTTATTCTGGACTATTTTGAAAGAAGGTGTTATGGTGCCCATAAAAATCAAATTATCTTAATTCATACATTCAGTAACTGAAAGAAGTAAAAAAAAAAAAAAAAAAAAACAAAAAAAACAAAACAAAACAATTTCTGCTGCTGAAAAAAAGAAAATTGGTGATATCTGTACGGGAGTGTCCTGCTACTCGAAGAACATTAGCGGTTTTGTGGAAATGGGTTATTTAAGGCACGCCGCCAGTTCCCTATAAATGCCAAATTGTCTCCATTTAAGTATGGTAGTTTGCGACGATGAAGTGTGTTTATTATCTGTGTAGTCTGACCTAGAAGTTGGGCTGCAACATGTACACTCGCCTCCCTTTTCTCTATCACACTTGTGTGGCAATTCGTTGTGATGACTTGGGGTAAGTTGGTGAGACAAGCAGCCAATATTTGAGATATCATTGATGATAGTCTCCTGAAAAGGTTGTCTTGGGTAATCTCGTTAATGTTGCCTTGGTTCAAAAGCAAGATTGTTTGGGTTATATGATACATTGAGTTGGCACAAATAGCCCTTTCATTTGAGCCATCAATGTCCATAGCCTCCGCCTCCGTGACCATGTTTTGAGCTTCATCCCTGAAGCATTGAAGAATTTGTCCTGCTCTGTTCACTTCAGGAGCATGGTTCTGCAACTTTTTTCCTAACCATCTGTTGTAGAATTCAACTTCTAGCCACAACATTTTAGCTGCCTTTTGAATTCTAACATAGTCATTAGTAGTATTGAGGCTGTCTTCCACAAGTTTGACGTATGCAAGACCTTCGCTCACACTGATTAGCAAGCTATCAACTCGGTCATTTTGGATATACGGAAGAGAAATGGCGATGGTTGTCAAAGTTACCAGCGGTAAGCTCCAACAATCGAGATATTCCACAGCAGTTAAAGGTGGAACACGAATACTGTCATAAATTCCAACTCCTTGAAAACCATTATACTGCTTTAGAAGATTAATAAGATTCCTGGGTTGGTGATTTGCAGCATTTTGGATTACGAGGTTAACAGATTTTGTAATGCCTTTCAATGTTCTCTCAGCAAGCTCCATACCGTCTTGAAGATACAAAACATACTGACGAAGATCTATATTTTGTTCAGGATGCTCGGGATTTCGTACCAACGGAATACATGATGCAACAAGCATAGCCTTTAACGAATTCCAACAATCAAAACAATGCACGCCACAAATTACAAACGGAAGTTTGAACGACCCTATCATCTGGCATGCTACCACAGCTGTCTTCTGAATTCCTTCACAAAAGCTGATAACTAGGAT
Organism: Artemisia argyi; assembly: GCA_030686995.1. Classification (NCBI taxonomy): domain Eukaryota; kingdom Viridiplantae; phylum Streptophyta; class Magnoliopsida; order Asterales; family Asteraceae; genus Artemisia; species Artemisia argyi. The sequence goes on along the minus strand of CM060693.1, from coordinate 39,022,067 downwards.
TTTTGAATGATGGATGACAATCTTGCATTTGCGGCTATGGGATGAGAATGATATGCTACTTTGTTTCCAATCAGATAAAGTCCGAGTCCAGTATTTTTCCACCTTAAAGACATTATTGTGGTTATTGGTCACTCTAAAGCTTAAGTCTGCAAAACATCTAAAAAGGGGGGCAATTGTACCAAGGATCACTCCGATAGATTGTATTATGAAGATCGCTAACATTGACCACTTATAATCCGACGTATAACCCCTTGGAGATACTATATAGAAAGTAAAAACAAGAATAACAATATGACCGAGAGCGCTAGCAGCACATATTATCCCAGAAGCCGAGCTTGTAGCAGAGCAAGCTGCGATAAATTGGGGGCTGCTAGTTTCTGCCATGATCCAGTGGATCCTCACATGCTGCGTTAAATACGCAACAGGGTCAACGCTTAATCTTTGTAGTTGTGGGTCCCTCAGAGCGGTTTCATGACCTGCTTGGTATTTGGATTCTAGCATCTTCTTGGACTCTACTATCGCTAAAGAGGAACATGCATGTATTATCAGCAACATGAGTAACATAACCACGTAAAGGATGGCTGCGATGTTATGGATGGTTGCGTTCCCTGATACATCTCTAGCATCAGAAATTGTCCCATGCAAGTCCTCGTTATTTATATACAAGGTAAGAACGCCCGTATTTATTTGAATGCAAACATTTACAACCAAGGTTATTACTAGAACACCCAAAGCTATGATGTTGGTGAAAAGTTCCTTGTTAGTCATTGTAGCAAGAGAAGGCAATAGATTAGTCATCATGGTGCACATAAATGCCATGCTTCCGAGCTTTGAAACCTGATCAACATGACCTGGCATTGAATTATTTAGATCCATGGGTAGCTTCATTGCAACGGCTATCACAGAGAGCGAAGCAGCATTCAGAGTGAAAAATCTACATGGGAACCATAGTTTTATGTTGCGGAAACCATGTAATAAATCAGCGACCATAGCAAAGACGCATATAAGGGAAGCTAATGCAATATAGATTCCAATCCATAGCAAAGGTTCACTGAACCGGTTTTGCTGATCTGAACTGTATATTAACAAGATGTAATGCTTGAAGGAAGATATCAAATCTTGTGGAATGTTGTTATACGACTTCAGTTGGTTTAAAAGATGGATATACTCAATTAACGAGTGGGAACTCAGAATTCTGTTCGTAGGGAAGAGCATGATATAATGGTGTAAATTATGGCATGTACAGGATTTAAATGATTAACTGTATTTTAAACCATATGTATACAAGGATTGACCAGAAATGTAAGGTAGCGTTTAGTTGTAGGAAGATTTTTTTGGTTTTTCCGTTTCTAGATTCCTGTACTTTGGACAGAGATGTGAGAATGTAAACAGTCAAATCAATCAACAAGTCAACCATCTGACTTTGCCTTGTTCATCCTTTGGTTTAAGAATATGTTGTGCCTTTTGGTTTAATCGAAACTACACCTATTGTATGTCAGTTAATGAATATTTTGGAGTTTTGAGTAGTTCCTATAACCCAAAAGACAATGATTTTTTTAACATGTTAATACAATGTCAACACACACTACTCAAATACAAAGAAAACTGAAATCTCCAAATAAATCAAATTGGGCACAGCCCATGTCGGCCTAGGTTTGAATGTGGATACTTGGCTTTGTAAAGATTGCTTTAGTCCAACAAAGGGAGGGGATTTAATGTAGGGAAAAATGACCCTACTAGCTAGTTCTCAACTTTCATATTTTTCCCAAAGCAAGTACTCTACAATATTTAGTACGTATCGAATATCGTACTTCTGTTGAGTTTCTAAGAACTACACTAAACTATAGTGTGTCCAGATCTACATTCAAGTAAAAATGCAACATATAGAAAGGATGATGTATTGATGTGTATCCTATGTGCCTGCCAATGCAGCAGCCATCGTCTCCAAGTAGTTTCTACATCCAATGAGCCATCACATGGAATTCAAATAATAATTGGTCAATGGTTGAGTCCTAGTGGAGACTGTTGTGGAAGAAGTGAGATGGTGAGGCGGACCGGGTATTGTAAGAATGGGAAGGAACAGTCGTGAGAGAAATGGTTGCTTCTGACGTTAGAGTTACTGCAAAGACGGCTGCTCGATGGTGGAGTTAATAAATCTCTTGAAGATCAAAGACTAGAAAACTCAGTTTATGAAGTGTAATATTTGCATTTGAATGACAAATGGTAAAATGGTTAAAAAGATGGTGAAATGCTATATATATACTTTTGAGATATCGTATCATTTAATTTATATATTATTGCCGTCTTATGCAATTATGGGCACATCCTAATTGCCATCTAACGAGTTTCTTGACTTGTTTGTACATAATAAGTATCTCATATAAAGTACGGTACATGTTTTGTTATAAAAGTAGTAGGGTACTTAAAATGAGAAACATGTGAAAGTGTGAAGGCCACTATGGATTATATATTCACTTGCTGATAGTTGTTTCTGTTAGGAAGGCCACTATGGATTATATAGTAGTCATTAAAAATGGAATTTTGAACAAAATTTAATGTATGTATGTATTGAATGGAGAAACTCTAAAAAAAGTCTTTGACTTCTTTCATGGAATCATCAACAATAAATAGTATATTGAAATGCATTTACATAATAGTGTTGCCCACGATGAGAGAACTTTCGCAATTAACATACAGGCAACCAAATAAACAATTAACTTTTTTTTTGAACCGGTGAACAATATATTAACAACTCAAACTTTTGAAGCTAAAAATAAAGTTCAGATAACTAGAACTATAACAGACCCATAGTTAACCAGAAACAACACATACAAAAAACAAATACATGCTACACAATGCTAAAGCACAAAATTCTCTTTTGAGATTCTATACATCACTGCACTTGTGATTTGTCACCAATTCACTAAGAGATGACTACATTTCCCTTTTAAATGGAAAGGAATTAAAAGCCATTTGCAATTTACTTCCTCACAAACATGACTATTAGACCTATCCATTTAGAAGGCATCATCCCTTCATTCACATGAAACCACCAACCTCCAATAGGAACTTCCTCAAACCTGGCTACATTTCCTTAATCTAACGTTACATGACAAATCCATACCTCACAGTTATTGGAAGAGCAAGAGCAGTCATGTTAGAAAAGCATCACCAAGCAATCAGAAGCACCTCTCCTCCCCTAGGCATCACCCTGCAACTAACTACATTTCCTTATCCAGCTAAGCACATCTATATGACACCACTACAGCCACATCCTCACAGTAGTATATATATAGAATGCTCATATGTTAAGGCTTCATCACTAACAGGGCAATACTTAGAGGGAACACTATAAGATTGACTTACTATTACTATCTACTTGTTCTAACCCCATTTGTATCATTACTATGCCAATCACTAATAACCTCTCTACTATCAGCAGAATGCATGAGAACTTGCCATATTTTAGCCACATTCATTTTGCCATATTTTAGACACATTCATTACCTAGACTTGTTTATAACTCTTAATCTGGCCAATTTGAATCAGATATTGTTTATAATCGATCCCAGCTAGAACCTCTTTCCAGTCCTTTTTATTTGCAATATCCCATTATTCCTTTTATGCCATGTACACAAGTAGCCAATGTATGTAGCCTTCTGCCCTTCTTACAATCCTCAATATAGAATTAGTGCATGGCAAACCACTAAAATTCTCAATAATATCCTTCTTACAACACTTTATGTAATTTTATTTTTACTATGTCGACCAAGATCTACCATGAAACGGCACTGAGTCGATCTATTAGTCGAAATCACATAATTAACAAACACTTGAGACTCAACCAATCGTCTAATTATCAACACATTTCCTATAGATACGTTAAATTTAAACATTATGTATTAATTACCTTAAAGCAATGATGAAGGTGAAACTTGAACCAAATATTTCCCTCCTTATCGATCCTTCTCACTACCTTCTTTTCATTTGATATGCCACTCTCTCGTTTCTAGGGTTTTAGTAAACTAGTTAACGTAATCTATACATGATTTGGATTGTGTGATATGTTGCTGAGTTTGGGCCTTTTAAAGAATTGTACGAGATCATAATCCTACCTTACGTAGTCATTCCTTCTTTTCTTTACTTGATTTACCTTAATAGTAAACCACAAGCCTTAGTTCATAAAAAATGAAACCACAAGCCATTTAATTATATATATCACCCCTTTACTTTCACGTAAGAGCAAAGGATAAGTTGACTAAACTCACTACCACGTCAGCGCCACATGAGTTTTTACCTTTTAACCTTAATCACTTTAGCATAACTCACCTTAACTCACCTCCACCTCAATTATTTTCAATTTCAACCCCAAATTTTAACAAATACTTCATTTAAAACTAACATAAACATTTATAAAACACAAATTACATTAACTAGTATACTTAACCACAAATTACATTAACTACGATAATTAAACATAAAACATCTTAATTAAACTATGATAATTAAACATAAAACATCTAAATTAAACTATGATAATTAAACATAAAACTACAAATTAAGAAGATGACTCAGTCTGTGCCATAGCCCTCGTCACTCGAATCGTTCTCACTCGATGGCACACGGTTTAATCCCATTTTCCATCGCCATTCTGCTCTCTGGTTTCTCCGATCCTGTTTAGCTTTTGCCCGCACCTCACGATCTCTTGCCCGGCGTTCTTCCTCTGCTTGAACCTGTAACAAGACTTGCATATCTTGCTCGAAGAGTTCTTCATCAGTCAACCCAAACGCATTGGGTTGGTTTTGTGGTGGATTGTTTACCGGTGGAAACAGGACTTCCGGTGGAGTATTTTGTGGTGGAATGTCATTACTATCATATGGGAATACGGGAAACAGATCTTGTGGTGGATTGTTTTGTGGTGGATTGTCGTATGGGAATACGGGAAACAGATCTTCCGGTGGTGTGTTGTAAACTGATTCATTATCTGGTGATGTGTTGTGTGACATTGTTACGTATGACTTGTTTGTGAATTATGTATTATTTGTGTGTGAATTGTGGGTGTATTGTGAGCATCTGAGAATGCTATTTATAGGACCGTTTTTTTGAATTTGAAATTTAAATATGTCCCGCTCTGTTTTTTTTAATTTGAATTTTAAACGTTTATCCGTCCATTTTTTGAATTTGAAATTTACACATATCCCGCTCAGTATTTGAAATTTGAATTTCTAAACACCCCTATATATTAAATAACATAACATATTATTATGCACACACTTCACTTTCTAAACAATTTTACAATGGCTAATCGTTGGTCTGTTGAAGAAGAAAACTTGCTAGCCGACATGTGGCTAATCGTTCACGAATTCCATGGCGAATCCGCTTTTTGGAATGAGGTTACAGAAAGGTTCAATAACCAATCTTACGGTGCTTTTCATAACAAAAGCCAGATAACGGGTAAGTGGGCAAGAATGAACTGTGAATGTCAAAAATTCAATGATATTTACTTGAGCGTGCAGCGTACTGACGAGTTCAATGATCGTCTTCACAATGCAATGAACATTTTCAAAGAACGCTTTGGTGGGCAAGGCTTCAAATATCTTAACGTGTGGTTCATTTTGAGAAACAGCCCCATATGGAACAGATATAGGGAGTAACGGCTTTTGTATTTCCGTATCGGTTGTATTTGTATTTCCGTATCGTTTGTGTTTGTATTTCCGTATTGTTTATGTTTGTACTTCCATATCATACTACCCATTAATCACCCATATGGCTAGTTTATGGTTAACGGTCTTATATCATTTAGTATTGTTTTTAATATGTTGTAATGTTACTTTAAGTTTGAATTTGAATAAAAGGTTTAACAGCTAGTTTCTCTAAAAAAAAATCCTCTAACGGCTAGTTTACCCTATAAATGTCATCTTTACTCAACTTCGTATTGTCACACAATTATTACTAAATTTCACACAAACACTATGGCTAATGAACCAGCTTTTTTAAGCTCATTTATACATTGTTATACATACATACATATATATATATATATATATATATATATATATATATATATATATATATATATATATATATATATATATATATATATATATATATATATATAGTCAAGCGTTCAAATGAGAAGGCTTATTTTTGTGAGAATGCGAGAAGAGATCTGGACCGTAGGATCAAATCAATCTCATCATAATATGAATTTGGGCGGAATGACATTTTTGTAAATATTGACTGAAAATTGTAGAGGTCTAAGTGAATTATTGTCATTTGCTTCCACACCCTAAAAAATTATCCCCGATTTTCTCTCTGTCCTTCAAACACACACATAAACACAAACAAAAAAACACACAAACACACACAGCAACCACAACTGAATATTAACCACCATCACTACCATAAGTCCATAACCACCATCACCACCGATCACCACCATAACCACCATCACTACCATCACCATCATCACCACCGATCACCACCATCACTACCATCACCACCGATCACCATCATCATCATCACCACCATTCACCCCGTTAAGCACAATCACCACGATAATCATCACCAATCAGATCAGTTAATGAAGAAGACGATCGACTACGAGCAGCTCATGCCTTACACTCGCCATCCAGGACTACATTCACTGGTGCTGAATTTTGTAATTTGACAATTGTTTTGTTGAAATTAGTCCGTAAAAAGGTCAAATTCTCACACTTTAATCACTCAAATCTAAGTGTCCAATGCTAAACTTCTGAATTGTTTGTAATATGAGTTAGTTTATATGCGTTTAAGTTATTTTGATGAATAATTTAGATGACTTTGTAGAAGCTAATGATGATATAGATCCATATGAGCTTGTCTTTAGCCGGTGGTTTGTTATTGCACACCAAGTGTTTGATAAAATGCCTAGCTATTTTTTATATGTGAAATACAATTCACACCACCGAACTCGATAGTTGAGTGTCATTAGGCTTGCAAATTGGGGTTAAGATTCTATAAACACTAATTGGCGCCACCAAACTCGATAGTAGAGTGTCATTAGGCATTGTTAGAATTGTGTGCGAAGGTTATCATATGCCTTCCTTGTTGTTTGCTATCATCTCAATCTTCTTGTAAACACTGACATTAGAATAAGTTACATGCGTATAATGGTTATCTTTGAATAAGAAACTTGACTTAAATTTAAATTACATTTATACCAATTAAAGCCTCTCAAATCTCAATACCTTATTTCAAGCCATCAACACGAATCGAGTTAAAAGCAAATTTCTTCACATGTGAAGGTATGTGATACCTTATTTCTTCACATGTGAGGGTATTTGGTACCTTATTTAAAGTCTCTCAAATCTCAATACCTTATTTATAGCCATCAACATGAATCGAGTTATAAGCAAATTTCTTCACATGTGAAGGTATTCAATACCTTATTTCTTTCACATGCGAAGGTATTCGACACCTCATTTCTTCACATGTGAGGATATTTGGTACCTTATTTAGAGCTTCTTAAATCTCAATACCTTATTTCAAGCCATCATCATGAATCGAGTTATAAGCAAATTTCTTCACATGTGAAGGTATTCGATACCTTATTTCTTCACATGTGAAGGTATTCGACACCTCATTTCTTCACATGTGAGGATATTTGGTACCTTATTTAGAGCCTCTCAAATCTCAATACCTTATTTCAAGCCATCGTCATGAATCAAGTTATAAGCAAATTTCTTTACATGTGAGGGTATTCGATACCTTATTTCTTCACAAGTGAGGGTATTTGACCACTTTCAGATTTTCTCAATACCTCATTTTTTCTGTTTAATCAGCTTTCTTCTCCCGTCCTAAAGGCGTTTAGAGGCTCATGTATGGATTTTGCATTTGACCATTCTGCTAGTTTGGTTGTTGTTTGCACAGAAAACTATTGTATTCAGTTCTATTGCTAAAGTTACTATGGATGATTATATGTGAAATGACATTTTTGTTCTTGTTGGTGGATGATTTGGCTATTTGGGCTCTAGATTTAGCTTTTCTTCCCTCTTTTTCTTATAAAGATCATAAAATCCACCTTTTTGCTCCTTGTGATTCTGGATTTCACTACCATCACTGGTTACAACTTCACGACTATCAGGTTTAGTTTCCATCAGTTCCGTGAACATCTCGTTCTGTTCAGCTCCCTTTTGTTGTAACCATTCAATGGATGCAGGAATCTTTTCACAAGTTTCATCTCTTTCAGGTTCAACTGTATTGACATCCACCCCTAATTGCTCAGATGCTCATTTTTCGGGCACGAATGAGATGTTCTCAGAGGTCTCAGCACAAGTTTCAGTTTTATTTATATAATTATCAGTCTCCGGTTTGCCATTTGGTGCTTCTTTTTTGGGACTGATTGGAGAAGAAACATCAGCCTTATCACCTAGTGAGGAACTCCATCTTCTAAGTATGCTTTTGTTTGCACCTACAGTTACACTTGACGTTTTCGTCTTCTGAATTTCTACACCTTGTTCTCTCTGTTTACTTTCAAACAGACTGATTTTATCTTGCACGCTCATTTTCAATACATTGTTCTTAGGGGGTCTTTGTGAATCTTCCTCTTCACTACTGTTACCAGCTGCATCTCTCTGAGATGCCATCTTATTTGCTGGAAAAAAGTTGAGACTCTGAATACTAAGTGCAGCCGCTCTTCGAGAACCAGATCGCCCAATCTGAATTCTTTGGTTTACTTTGAGACTCTTAATACCTCCATTCTAGCTTTACTTTGGGACACAAACTGCTTGAAGCGCTTTTGATCAGTAAACTGGACATCTTGGAGAATACAGTTGACCTACAAGACCATAATTATGAGATTATTAAGCAAAGGTTTAATCATCATGCCAGGGACCATTACAAGGGTTACATTACATGATGAGCAGGTGGAGATTTATTAGTGATATTTTTAACACTTGAGTACTATATTTTTGTGAGAAACCTTTTTTTAACACTTTGAATATCTGGTATTTTAGATGTGAAAAGAGACTTAAGAATTATGCGAGTTTTTACGAATTTCAAATGAATTTTTCCATTCTTGATGTCTCCCGTGCCTATAAGTAGCTTAAAATGATAATTTGTGACACAAGGTTCTGAAATGAATAGTTGTGATCCTAGTTCTAACTAGTTTAAGACATCAGCTTTATGTGACAAAAAGTTCAGTAAATTGATTGCAATTGGAGTCTGATTGCAATTATCATGTTAAAATGTTGTGTGCAGAGCCTAAAGCAGGAAATAACTGGCTTAAAACTTGGAATTCTCATACTGAATGTATTGTTAGATTGTCTAGATATGAAAACGTGTAGAAGCAAACTAAGAGACTCTACCTGATAATTGTATCTAGTTCTAGTGTGTGTGTAGTTGCGTATTATTACTCTAGTTGTTCGGTAATTAGAGTCCAGTTGGATGTGAGTGGATGGTTGATTGTTTTATTCTTAGGAATGATGCTGGTTGAAGGGGGTGTTTGGGATTGCTTATTTATCCTGATTATGTTTCCGCTTACTTATAAGCTGCTTTAAAGTTGTGTTTGGATTTGCTTATTCATGTTAAAATTTGATTTTAAGTTAGGTATAATTGATTGGGGCTAAACCGTCAAGTATTTATTGACCAAGGTCAACAAGTCAAAGACAGCTCAGTTCCAATGCTCCGTGGATAGTATAGTGTTTCCCCGGGTCGTTATGTCCCAGCGAGATTGCAATGGTGCTTTGGAAAACGTTTCAGGATGAGTGGCACTGAGGACAGTAGCCAAGATGATTGGGAAATGATTATGCTACTTATATTTGGTATTTTGGACAATTATTAATAATCACAGATATACATATATAATTACAAATACACAACTTGGGAATCAGATTTCAGAGAGAGAAAAGTGGATTTTTACAAACTACAGGGGGTGCAAGTGAAACTTTTTCAAACTTAAAATGAAAAGAAAATTTAAAATGAAAATGAAATTATTAAATTTATTATTTTAATATTTAAATATTACTTAATTAATTAAAACTATTTAAAAAGTAAATTAAACCTAATTTAAATTAAACTAAAAATGATAAAAACTCCAAAATAAAATAAAAACTTGCAAAAATATTTTCTAAACCTCTAAAAGAACTTGAAGAAAGTATAAAAATTAAAAAGAAATATTTTTGTCTTTTTATGGGTTTTCTATTAATTAAAAACTAATTATATCAATTAAACTATTTTAAATTACTAATAATACCTAAATAACTTAGAAAATTCTAGAAAAATTTATAAAACTAATTAACCATCACAGGAATCCTAAAAAATTGTAAAAAGTTTCTAAAAATTATATTTAGACTATTTTACTAATTATTTACTTATTTATTAATTAATATCTAATTTAACTAAATTAAATAAGAAAATTAGAAAATGAACAGCGGAATTTAAGAAACTATTTTCTAAAAGTCTTAAATGATTTATAAAACCTAGGAAAAATATAAAAACCTACTGTTGTTAATTAAAATTTAAGAAAACTATTTAATTACTAATATTAACTAATTAATTATTTAAAGTATTTTTAATTCTAATAATTATTAAACTAAAAGAGAAAAATCTAAGAAAATTATTACAAATACCTAAAGGTGACAGGAAATTAAGAAAATTATGAAAATGGTGAAGTGCTTATTAATAAGCTGAAAAGAAAATTAAAAAGATAGAATCTATTAAATAGAAGCTATCATTAATTTTAAATTTGGTTTTTTGTTGCTTTTCTTTTTGACAGATGAAAATAAGTTAAAAATAAGAGACTTTTGTGAAATGACTTTTTTAATAGCTTAAAAATAAGCTATGTGCACCCCCTTTGATCAAACAGTGGACTAATTAAGCTTATTAGGACTTATGCAATCTTGAAAAAGCTAGGGGATGACAAACTAGGTATACACAGATGTTTGTAAACTTGAAATAAGACAAATGGAAACAATTAAGCACACTGAATAAGCAAAAGTAACCAAATAAGCACTTTTCAACTACTTAGGCCAAGACAGGCCTGAAATGGGAGGTTTTGGACCTCTGTGGGGTCCACAGAAGTCAAGGAGGGTCCAAAACAAAAGTTGACATATGAAGGTGTACTGGAGGGCTTCACAATAAGCCAATAATCAGGGCTTATGGTTTATTAATGAGCTATGGGTAAGCTTGGGAAATTGGGGTCACACACTGAGTGATCAGTGTTGGTTTCTGAGACATGCCACAAATATGGGTCAAATAAGCTAAGGGCAAAAGGTCTGAGGGACAAAATAAGCACTCCCTCAATAAGCTGAGGTGGAGAGCTTTCTAAAAAGCTAGGATGCAAGGTGTGGGGTCCACTAGGCTAGTCACAAATCAACTTGGATCTTTGGCCAAAACCTGTGCGCAGGGCATAAGCTTGCCCTGCAGGTAAAAAGAGGCTTTTGCACAAGCTTATAGAAAAATATTAAAAATAAGCTGATTATGGGATCTTTTAGACTAGGTGACAATCTTAAACTTCTAAAAAGGGCAAGGTCACAAACCTAACACAAAAATCACAAATATTCTCTCAAATTTTGGTTTTCTGAAACAAAGTCTATTTTGACTTTTTGAAATTACCAACTTGAATTGACTTTGATGAACTTTGATCTTGGTTTTCTGATTGATACTGATTATTTAAGCTAAGTTAAGACTAATTTAAGCTATACCACTCACAAGTGAATGGATTTGGGGCATAAGCCACACTTAATCCAACACAGAGGGTTAACTAGGCCAAGTTGAATGTGATTTTGACTTTTTCTGAATAAGACCTAGATTTTATGGTTATACTGAGCTAAAATGGACCTAAGTGACTTGAGTCAACAGAAAACAACAACACTCATACACTACAACACCTAGGATTACCCTGATCCAAACACTCCCTAAGGTTTGTCTGTTTTGTGATTTATGAAGCAACTAGGTATTAGGGCTTAAGAAACTGATTCAAAACAACTTTTTATGATATATTAAGCTTAAGTGATCACTTAGAAACAGGAACCAACAACAAATAACTAAGATTACTAAATATACTAATTTAACTGCCAAAATGAGAAATTTAAGCAACTATGATTACTAATTAACAAGGTACTGATTTTATGCAAGATTATCACTATTTAATACTAAACAAGCACAGAGAAGCTGAATAAGCAAAGAAATAAGCAATGCTACAGTAATAACTCAGAAATGGATTTTTAAGGACTTACAACATGCATTCCTGCTAACACCATGAACCAAGGACCTCAAAACCAATCCTATAGGCCTTCCACAAGACCACTAACCCAGGGCCATCCAAAATTTACCCTGCTCCAGCTTTAATCTTCATAAACCTGCAAATGTTGACTTTCGTTGAATTTTTGTGTTATTGAGTTTTTTTTTTTATTATATCTAAGCAATGTTTTATGGTTTCTAAAAGCTTGTTTAAGCTTTCTGGGAGCTTATGTTAGCCTAAGAGTCCATAAGTACTAATGATAACAACAATACAGTAGACTAAGGAATTTGAAATGAAAATGAAAATTGCACAGGGTGAGATATAACTTAAAACTTGAAGTTGATTGATGAAAGAGATTGAATTACACTTGATTACACTACTACAATGCTTAAAAGCTTGATTTTAAACTGAAATTGAAAGTTACAAACTAAACGACACTATCTTTTTAAAATTAAACTACTACATGCTCCATGGTACTTCTCTTCTATTTATAGCTGTGGATTAGGGTTTGTGATCATCTTCTGAGTATTTCCCATCCAATCTTGACCATTAAAAGGCTCCTAATTGATCCTGTCCCTTGATCTCTTTTTCGGCGGGAAATGCCATTTTGGCATTTTTCTCCATATTGCGTGTGGGGAGGGGTAGCATTAAATGGGGAGGTGATGTTAGGTGCAGAGGGTGGTGGGATGGTGATGATGGGATTACAAGTGGGGATGGTTTTGCAGAGGTGGTATTGGAGGTGGTTTTGTGGGAGGGAAGGGTGTACAGTGGTATTGGGTGAGTGGTGTTTGACCGGGGTTTGACCCTGGTATTATTTTACCAGGGTGGGATTTTGTGTTTGTTGGGCCAAAAATAAAAAAGGGTAGGGAGTGGGCTTGGTGTATGGACTTGGTTTGGTGTTTGGGATTTATTAAGGGTCTGGTTTGGTTTGTAACATCACAAGGACCATAAGTGTAATTTGCCAAAAGTTGGGGGTTGGTTTTGTAATTTTCCCTAAGTGTTCACAAGGTCCATTCTTGCCATGATTGAATATTTCATGTACCAAAGTTGATTTTTCCAATTTTGAATTTCCTAGGGACCAAATCTGCCAAACTTTCAAACTCTAGGGACCAAATATGTAATTTCACCAAACTTTGCAACCAAGGGCCATTCCTGCCATAGATGAGAAGTACAAGGACAAAATTTGTTTTTCTCAAAGTTTTAATATCCTAGGGACCATTTTTGTCAATTTTCCAAACTTCAGGGACTAAACTTGCAATTTTGTGAAACTTTGCACCAAAGGACTAAATATGTCATTTTGTGATTTAAAAAGACCTTTGTTGACTTTTTCAAGTTTTTAGAATAACCAGGGACTAGATTTGACAACTTTTGAAAGATGAGGGACTGAAACTGCCAATTATGCAAACTTTGTTTATTTTTCATCTGTTTTTGATTATTTTGCATCTGAAACATATAAAACACATTCCTGGGATATTTTCATTATTTTGATGCAATTTTGAATGTTTTTAGATGTTTTGGCAGCTCAGAAAAGGTAAAAATGATGAGTATTTACACACTCATCAATCCCCCACACTAAAACATTGTTAGTCCCTAGCAATCTTTTGAGAAAAACTTAATGGATTTGAAAACTCTTTACCAAAATCCATCACTTCTGGAGTTGCCAGATGTATCGATTCAAGTAAGAACTATGGTCCACCTGATAACCATGTGATTTTGAGCAAACCACCAGCTGTCAACGGATTTGATTTGTCTTTACCAAAAGCCGTTTGCTTCTGGACTAGCCAACTCTTGATGGACTAAGTCAACATCTTGGTGAGCTGATTACCAATTATGGTTTTTCCACGGCCTTTACCAAAAGCCATAATCTTGCGGGCTAGCCAAATCATTCACTTTTTTGGATATGGCGAGTTGATTTACCATACAATTTTGGGCAAATTGCAAGCCATCAACGCATTTGAGATATCTTTACCAAGAGCCATTTGCTCCTGGATTAGACAATCCTTTTGTCATTTAGACATGGCGGACTGCTAACCACAAAAATTTTGAAATAAAGTGAAAAAAATTTTGAAAAATTTGGGCCAAAATGGGGGAACTTAGAAAGTATTTTGTGATAAAATTGGCAAGAATTTCCCCCCCCCCCCCCCCCCCCACACACACTAGAATTGAATATTGTCCTCAATATTCAAAGTCCCGGCTATTATGCCGACTCTTTGAACGGGAAAAGCTAATATTCGAAGCTAAATGTGGAAATATCGCTTTTATTTTTCACTTTATTTATATGTACATATAAACATGTTTTTTTTTATATAACTTAAAACTTTTATACATATTTACTTTGCAAAAGGTGGGGGACGGCCACTCCCCCACACTAGAGTGGTAGAAAGTAGAAAAAAGTCAGAGATATGGGTGAAAACCCATATTTTGCTAATTTTTGTTCACCGAGTCACTAGCTTGACTCGATCCCCGAATTCATTGGTCCATGGGGAAATTTTGGAGATCAGGGACAACCATGGATGGTATGTCCTCTCCAAAATAGTGTTTCAAACGATGACCATTCACTTTGAAGTTGGGACCTTCGGGTTGAGATAACTCAACAGTCCCGTATGGATATACTTTTGCAACAGTGAATGGTCCAGTCCATCGGGTTTTTAATTTCCCCGAGAAGATCTTTAACCTTGAATTGAAAAGAAGGACTCTGTCACCGACGTTGAAAACGCGGTTCTTAATCTTTGAGTCGTGGATCTTCTTTGTCTTTTCTTTGTAGATCAAAGAGTTCTCGTAGACTTGATCACGAAGTTCGTTTAATTCATTGAGTTGAACTTTACGGTGATCACCCGCTTTATGAAGATCGTAGTTTGCATGTTTCAATGCCCAATAGGCTTTGTGCTCGAGCTCGATCGGTTGATGACACGCCTTCCCGTATACAAGCTTGTAGGGAGTACACCCGATGGGTGTTTTGTAAGCTATACGGAAGGCCCAGAGTGCATCATCTAGTTTGTCCGACCAGGAAGCACGGTTTTCACCTACGGTCCTCTCAAGAATCCGTTTAATACCACGGTTTGAAACCTCCACCTGCCCACTTGTTTGTGGGTGATATGCGGTAGAAAGACGGTGAGTAACACCGTACTTAAGCATGACTTTTGTGAATTGATCATTGCAAAAGCGTGTACCGCGATCACTAATGATGGCACGGGGAGTTCCAAAATGAGCAAAGAGGGATTTCAAGAATTTCACGACAACTCGGGCATCGTTAGTGGGTAAGGCTTTTGCCTCAACCCATTTTGACAAGTAGTCAACAGCCACGAGAATGTATTTGTTTCCACGAGAAGATGGGAATGGCCCCATAATATCAATGCCCCAGAAGTCAAAGATTTCACAAACTTGAATGGCATTTTGTGGCATTTCGTTCTTTTGTGAAATATTCCCGTGACGCTGACAAGCGTCACAAGCTTTGACTAAATCGTGGGCATCCTTATAAATTGTGGGCCAATAGAAACCAGAATCAAACACCTTTTTGGCGGTGTAGTTAGGACTATGGTGGCCCCCGGTGGGTCCAGCATGGCAAGCCTTGAGAATATCAGCGGCTTCCTGTCTGTAAACACATCGCCTGATGACTTGATCGACACAGATTTTGAAGAGATAGGGGTCGTCCCAGAAGTAATGTTTAACGTCTTTGAAAAATTTGTTTTTATGTTGGGACGACATCCCCTTCACGATGAAGTTACCTGCATGTTAATTTGAGAAGTCGGCAAACCATGGGGTAGTAGAGTTACCACGAAAAGCAACCGCATTGAGTGTCTCGAGAGGAAATGTTTCATTTATTTCCTGTTTCTCGGACACATCCTGGTGAGGGTTTTCTAATCGTGAGAGATGATCAGCAGCAAGGTTCTCGGCTCCTTTTTTATTACAGATAATGATATCAAATTCTTGGAGGAGGAGAACCCAACGGAGTAGCCTCGGCTTTGCATCTTGCTTTGCAAATAGGTACTTTAAAGCCGAGTGATCCGTATACACTACGCATTTGGTCAGGATTAAGTATGGCCGGAATTTTTCAAAGGCATACACCACAGCTAATAGTTCTTTTTCAGTGGTGGTGTAATGACTCTGAGCCTCGGTCATAGTTTTGCTTGCGTAGTGTATAGGCTGAAAGTATTTTGCTTTTCGTTGCCCCAAGACCGCACCTATGGCAAAATCACTAGCATCGCACATAAGCTCAAAAGGTAGGTCCCAATCGGGGGCAACAAGAATCGGTGCCTCAGTAAGCTTTTTCTTTAATGTTTCAAAAGCTTCGATGCACTCAGGAGAGAAGATGAAAGGAGCATCCTTCTCGAGGAGATGGGTCATAGGCCGGGCAATTTTAGAGAAATCTTGGATAAACCTACGATAGAAGCCGGCATGACCCAAAAAGCTCTTGACAACTTTAACGGTGGTGGGATGAGGTAATTTAGCAATGACATCAATTTTGGCTTTGTCAACCTCAATCCCGTTTTTTGAAATTTTATGGCCGAGGACAATGCCCTCTTTAACCATAAAATGGCTCTTCTCCCAGTTGAGACTCAAATTCGTTTCTTTGCAACATTTAAGCATCTGTTCCAAGTGGGAGAGACAAGACTGGAATGAATCCCCGATGACTAAAAAGTCATCCATAAATACCTCCATGGTTTTCCCGGTCATGTCAGAAAAGATTGACATCATGCACCTTTGGAACGTGCCTGGTGCATTACATAAGCCGAAAGGCATACGTCTGTAAGCAAAAGTTCGGTAGGGGAATGTGAAGGTAGTTTTCTCTTGATCCTATGGATCAATTTGGATTTGGAAGTAACTCGAGAAACCATCGAGGAAATAGTAGTATTCATTCCCCGCTAGTCTTTCGAGCATCTGGTCCATCTGGTCCATCGAGGAAATAGTAGTATTCACCACCAACACGTAGAGTGATTTCTTCTTCGAAAACATCGATTAGAGCACGACCCGTTCTTAAGAATCCCCTCCCGAGAATGAAAGGAACTCTTGGGTCAGCATCGAAATCAACAATCACGAAATCTGCCGGAAAATGGAACTTTCCTACTTTCACGAAGATATCTTCGGCAATGCCGAGAGGACGAGATATAGTACGGTCTGCAAGCTCGAGAGTCATGCAGGTAGGAGTGAGAGCAGGAAGAGAGAGTCTTTTCCAGATTGAGTGAGGCATAAGGTTAATGCTTGCACCAAGATCGGCCAAGGCAAAGCATTCAACCATCCCAGGGAAAATGCAAGGAATGAGAAATTTCCCGGGATCTTCAAGCTTTTCGGGAAGCTTTTTCAAGAGCATTGCTGAGCAATGCTCATTAAGTGGAGTTTTAGCCATTTCACAGAGTTTTTCTTTGTTGCTTATCAGATTTTTGATTGTTGAAGCAAATTTAGGCATTAGGAGAAGAGCATTCGCGAAGCTAATATCGAAGTGTAACTCTTGGAAATTTTGATAAAATTTTTCCATCTGATGATTAGCTCTTTCACGGTTCTTTTGATCATTCAATCGTGAAGGATATGGAATTGAAGGCTTGGGATCGTTCTTCGGAATTTCATCAGAACTTTCAGGAGGATCAAATACAACTTTTGACTTACGAGTCGGGACCGGGACAACTTGAGGGTGGACGTTGTTGGTACCTCCGTTATTAGTAGGAAGTATCGTGTCCGTGGTAGCCTCAGGTTCACGTTCTTCTACCTTGGTAGGAGGAGAAGAAGAGGTAGAGGGAATCATGGGTCCATTGTATGATACCCCACTTCGGGTAGTGATCGCTTTGACATCGCCCCTCGGGTTAGCGATCGTGTTGCTCGGTAATGTACCCGGGCCCGAGGGTCGATCATTTAAAGACTTCTGAAGTTCAGAGATCTTGCTGATCAATAACTGATTCGTTTCCTCTTGTGCTTTCATGAATTGTTTTAGCACTTCATCGGAGGAAGACGAGGGTGGAACAACGTTTTGATTTTGATTAGGAAAAGTTTGAACACGGTTGTTTTGAAAATTCCCTTGGTTTTGATTGTTGTTACCCCAAAAATTATTTCTCTGATTGAAATTACCCTAATTGTAATTCCCTTGATTTTGGTTTCTTTGAAAATTTCCTTGAAAACCTTGATTTTGATTGCCATTTTGAAAATTGTTTTGATTAAAATGACCTTGATTTTGGTTCGGGTTTTGGAAATTTGGGTTTTGACCTTGGTTAAAATCTCCTCGATTCTGACTTTGATTCGAGTTACAGTTTTGATTTTGGTTAAAACCGGGAGGTCCGAGAAAATTGTTGGAACGATAGCTTAAGAGATTACGGTCCCCTTGTGGTTGGTAAGAATTACCCCCCATGTTGTAGGAACCTTGAGCAGCATAAACGTTCTCTTGAGGAAAACCAGCAGTAGCTGGACACTCTCAATACAGATGTGGGCCTCCACAAGTTTCACAACTTCGGGCCACGGCTTTCACTTGTTGATTCTGAACCTGCTGATTTTGCATAGTTTGGTTCATTCTTAACACAGCCGTGGAGATATCATCCATCTTTTTGGTGAGAGCAATTATTTCAGGAGATGATGATGAAGGAATGATTGATTTACATGACTCATCCCTCTCCGCAGAGGAATCCCAAAAGTTATGGTGGGCAGTCATGTTTTCAATCAGATCATAGCATTCTTCGGGACGCCTTTTCATAAAGGTCCCACCAGCAGCAGCATTGAGAATATCCCGGTGCCTCAATGTCAGACCATTATAGAAGGTATCTATGATGGTAACTTGTAACATATTGTGGTTAGGGCACCGATCAATTGCTAGCTTGTAACGTTCCCAAGCCTCAAATAGAGACTCATTGGGACGCTGCCGGAAGTTGCTGATATCATTTCGTAACTTGGTAACCATGGAAGGTGGAAAATAGTTTGCTAAAAACTTGGTTACCATTTCATCAAAGGTACGAATAGAATTCTTTGGGAGTCGGTCAAACCATGCAGTGGCATGATGGGTGAGAGAATAGGGGAAGAGATACAGCCGGAGGGCATCATCGGTGACACCATGCTGTTTCATGCTTTGGGTGACGGTAAGGTATTTATCAAGATGCTTGTTAGCATCGTCACCCGGTAATCCGTGAAATTGACACGAATTTTGGACTTGTTGGATCATGTGGTGCTTGAGGCCAAAGTCCATAGCCTCAATAGTGGGTGGTGCAATAGGTCCGCCCCTCCCTTGCATGGTAGGCTGGCACAACTCCTCCATCGTTCGGAGATCGGGAGCTGGCTCATCCCTGGGAGGGTCAGGTGGTGGTGGTGGCCCATCAGCCATTTCGGTTTTTGGTTCTTTAATAACAGTACGTAGCTCGGGTACGTTTTTCTGATTTTTTCGCTTTGTTTGTGAACGAGTCCGCATGCACTAAAAACAATTTTTCAAAACAAGATCGAGGCAAAACCACAGTGAACTTAAATCCAATAATCACAAGTGAAGGGCTTCTTTAAAAAAAGGTACACCACTCACAGGGATACAATGGCAAGTTTTAATATTTAGTTTGGGAACTTATTATGTCCACACCCCCAGTTGGTAGGTGTTGTGCCTTGGTTTGCGGTGGTAAGATTTCATGTATTTATTAACAGAAAAATTGTTTTTGGGCTTATGGGTGTGTGTGCAAAAACATTGGGAAATATTTTTGGAACTGATTCGTCAACCGAAATCGTTCTTTTAAGATTACTCGCAGGCTGGCGGGAGGGAATGAATGGATCCCTCTTCAGTTCGCAATTTAATGTCAGAACTTACCTTATACCAACTGTTTCAGGTTGTAATCTTAAAGAAAACGAAGTAATTTAACTTCACAGTTTGTTTTGTTGTTTTTGATTTTTTTGGTGTTGTTAACACTTCAGGAAAAGTGTTAATGAACTTTTTGATATGATTGATATTTTTACAAAAGTGTGAAATTTGTACAGGGAGGGTTTTGAAAAACCACTATGTGGAAAACTAGAAGGGGGGTTGAATAGTTTTACGTCTTTTTACTTTGTTATAAAAATTAGTTTTAGAGTTTTGCTTAGCTTTTAAAAACTTAGATTCGATAATATGTGATCTCAAGTCTTGTACAATATAAACAATTAATACTACACAATATATTATAATGATAAGTAATGAAATAAGTAAGAGATGGAAAGATCGAACCGCGAGACAAGAGATTTATAGTGGTTCGGCTACAAGGACACCTTCCTTGCCAACTCGAGAGTTTTCTTCACTATATGAACAAGCTCCCTTATGGCGGAGAAAACCGTACACACCAATATGCACACCAATCTACACACCACTTTTCACACCACAACTTCGTCACACCTAAGTCACAACTTCTACACAACTTCTTCAAATCTATCTACTTCACAACTAACTACTCCACACCTATCTTCTTCACACCAATCTAGTACCTAGCTTATCTTCTTCACACCAAGCTACTAACTAATCACACAATCAATATCTAACACAACTATCTACAATCAAATATTCACAACAATCTTCACAAAGAATAATGTAAATGATCTTTGATGATACACCAACAACTTGGATGTGGAGATCACAACAAGTTGTAATACTTCTTGTCTTGAGGGATAGAGGTATTCTTCTCTTGCACTTGAGAGGATGAAGGTTGGATCACTTTGAAACAAAGAATTTATATACTTATGATCAAAGGATAAAAGAATGGAGATTTGGATCTAGATCAGAAAGTTTAGTAGTGCAAAAGGTAAGGAAAAAATTCAGGTTTAAGGTGGTATTTATAGGAAACAGAATCTGACAGAGGAGCGTGGCCGATCCCCTTAAATCATGGCCGGCCCCCTTAAAATTAAGGGGACCGCCCTTTGTAATTAAGGGGGCCGCCCAGCTGAAACGGCCAGATTCTTTGTCTTTTAGTGGGGAAAGTTTATTTGGTGAAAAACTAACTGATTTTGGTTAAAAATTTGAATTCATATATTTAGTATGAATAAAACATTTTTCTTTATTACCAAAAGTATTTTTCAAAAATATATAATATGTTTATATAATTAAATAAACTTTGTAATGCTTAATTAAACTTTCCTTTGATCATAAAATGCACTAAACACTTTGTTTATTCATACCTTAAGTGATTTGGATGTAAAGAGAAATATTAATCACTAAATACTTGTTTATGACACAAGTTTTAGTTCTATGAGTTTATATTTTGTGATAATTAAAACATAGAGATATTGATAACATGTTAATAATGTTTTTAGGCATTATTTATGTCAACAATCTCCCCCTTTTTGATTATTACAAAACCTTAAACTCAATATATCTAAAACTTGTTTTTAGACAAGTATTATATAGTTTACATTTCTCTTCTCCCCCTTTTTGTATTAATTAAAAAGGTTAAGCCGAGTAAGCTCCGCGAGGGAAGTTTAAACGGGTAGAAAGCTCCCCCTTAATGTATGCTCCCCCTCATTTGAGAGCACCAAGGGAACGAGCAATGGAGATCTTTGCTACAAAAATATTTGAAGAGAGCAAGATACACATATATGCAAAGCAACAATTATGCAACTAAACATAGATTCATTCAAGCATTATAGGAATGATAAGCATTACAACATTCAATATGCTTGGAGCATATTGATAAAAATAACACAAAAGAAAAGACATAGTCCTATTTTTCCTAAGAGAGCACTTGGACTTGCTTGCAACCCATGGTTGATTGTTTTATTTGCTTGAAGAGAAACATAAGCATAAAGCTTAGATGTTTGATTGAGAGGGATATGGAGTGGAGTGTGGAACGGAAGAAGTGGATCTCACGATGTTGTATCGTGTTAAGGGTGGTATTGGATGATTGCGAGTGAGAAGATATTCAATCCAAGAAATATCTCCACTCAAGTAGAGGATTTGTTTTTGAAGGAATATGCAACAAGGGCAAAAGTGAGTGTGGTTTGTAACTTGATCCAAGTTGAGAGAGTGGGGGAGGCAATTTGCATAGGGTGATGATGGAGGTTGCCCTTTGTTGCGTTGTGCAAGATGCATAGCAAGGAGATCACTAAGATCATGGATTTGGTTTATTTCATCACGGAACTTTTGTTTTTCTGTGGCAATGTGGAGGGGATCATAGGTTTGGTATGGATGAGTTGGGTTTGTGTAGTTGGAATTGTAGTTTGATGGTTGATCAAACTTGCATGGATCATTATAAGTTGTTGGAGGTTGAGAGGTATAGTTTGGCTTGAAGGAAGAAGTTTGACCAATGTTGTATGGTTTGTAAAGTGGATCAAATGAATGACTTTGTTGGTTTGATGCAAAGTTTGGGAAATAAGAAGTTGGTGGTGAGGAATGATTTCCAACTTCATTTATGATGATGGATTTGTTTCGAGAGCTTTTTCGTCGCCAAACGGGTTTTTTCGTCATCCTTGCTAGCCTTGAGGCTTTTGATTTTGGTTTGTTTGGAGAGTTCATGATGGGATGAATGGAGAGTTTTGAAGATTGGGGATATTTATAGTGCAAGATTTGTGTGTTTAAGGATGGATAAGGTTTGTTTGGGGGATTAGGACAAAATGTGTTGGTGAAAAATGGGAAATGTAAGTTGAAATGGGCTAAAAAGCAGAAAAGATTCTGTAAACCCGACCATCAGATGGCCGGTCCCCTTAATTAGGGGGCGGTCCCCTTAATGATTAAGGGGGCCGCCCATCTGGTGATTTCCAGGTTGCCAGAATTGGGTTTTTGGCAGAAAATTTGCAGAAAGGTTATGTGTTTGGATTAGAATTCAAGCAAGTTCAATTGTCTTAGGCAATATAGAGTCTAATCTAATCAAGATATAGCATGCATGCAAAAACACATAAACACAAGAGCAAATAATCAACATATAATAATCAAGAGGAGGCAAATAAAGGTAAGCATAATTAAACTTAATAAGGCATCTATCTTAGATAAAAGGTAAGGATAATTAGTGAGTGAACAACTAATGATGGATCAAGATGACACCATTATTAATGAATTTGTCCTAGTGAGTGTCTATATGCAACAAATGTGGAGTTGTGATTGTTTCGACTCCTAGAAGCGAAAAGAAATAACGATCCTAAGAAACAATCCAAGTAATCTCCTTGATTCAATTTTTGCTCGATCATGAATGTCAAAGACATATATTAGATTATATATCTTGACAATTTATGTGAGTATTTATGCATGATTTTGAAATAGAATGTTTTTAGAATTAGTCAACAATGCAAGGAAAATGATCTTCATGGGGTTCTTAGATTGTGAAAATAATTTTTTTTTTTTTTTTTTTTTTTTTTGGAGAAAATTGATTGAGTTTTACAAAACGGTTTATGCAAAGAAAATAACTTTTCTCAATCTTCAGTTTTGTGCAAAATAGATTCCTAGACTCAGAATAGGTGAAATGGAAGACAAATGAATTTCATGCAAGTATAAATTTGAAATAATTCAATATAATTTAGTCAACTTGTTCCATCATTCCTAATCCTAAACGCAAGTGGTTGAATAATTCACGCTTAAGGGGTTTTGTGAATATATCCACAATGTTGTCTTCCGATGCAACCTTTTCTATAGATATATTTCCTTTTTGTACAATATCCCTAAGAAAATGGTGACGTATTTCTATGTGTTTAGTCCTAGAGTGTTGCACCGGATTTTTACTTCAATCTATCGCACCTTTGTTATCGCACATAATGGGGACATTTTCTAACCTAATGCCATAGTCTACGAGAGCTTGTTTCATCCATAGTGCTTGTTGACATGCCTTTCCGGCGCTTACATATTCGGCTTCGGTGGTAGAAATAGCAAGAGCGGTTTGCTTCTTCGAAAACCAAGACGTTAGATAACATCCCATAAACGTGCAAATACCGCTAGTGCTCTTTCTGTCTACGTAGTCTCCCGCATGATCCGAATCCGCATAGACAATGGTTTCTATGCCGGATTCCTTAGGATACCATAATCCTAAGTGTATAGTGCCTTTAACGTATCGGAAGATACGCTTAACCGCTTCTAGGTGAGAGGTTTTGGGATCCTCTTGAAAACGGGCACAAAGGCAGACACTAAACATGATGTCGGATCTACTTGCCGTCAAGTATAGTAAACTACCTATCATTCCTCTATACTTGGTGTTATCTACGGACTCACCTTCATCATCCTTTGTGAGCTTTACCTCCATAGACATGGGAGTTTTCATGGGTTTTGAGTCTTCCAGGCCAAACTTCTTAAGCATTTCCTTAATGTACTTAGATTGGTTAAAAAATATTCCATCTTCTAATTGTTTTATTTGTAATCCTAGGAAGAAGTTAAGTTCACCCATCATACTCATCTCAAACTCATCATGCATGATTTTGGCAAATTCATCACACATGTCTTGACAAGTCGATCCAAATATAATGTCATCAACATATATTTGGACAATGATGAGATTTAGGTCTTTCCTTTTAGTGAAAAGAGTGTTATCTACCATTCCCATGGAATAATCATGTTTAATAAGAAAAGCTTTTAATCAATCATACCAAGCTTTGGGAGCTTGTTTGAGTCCATACAAAGCTTTCTTTAACTTATAAACATAATCAGGTTTTGCGAAGTCAATGAATCCTGGAGGTTGTGCCACATATACCTCCTCATTGATAAAACCGTTAAGGAATGCACTTTTCACATCCATTTGGAATAACTTAAAATCTAGGGCGCAAGCATAGGCAAGTAATATCCTAATCGATTCTAGTCTAGGTACAGGGGCATAAGTTTCGTCATAATCAATTCCTTCTTGTTGATTATAACCTTGGGCAACTAACCTAGCTTTATTCCTAGTAACTATTCCATTCTCGTCTAACTTATTCCTAAATACCCATTTGGTTCCTATGATGGTCATATCCTTTGGATTTGGGACTAATTCCCAAACATCATTCGCCTTAAATTGATTTAATTCTTCTTGCATAGCTATAACCCAACTTTCATCCTTTAAAGCCTCGTTAATATTCTTAGGTTCTATTGCTGAGAGGAAACAAAAGAAATTATTTTTATCTTGGGCTTGTGACCTAAGGGTTCTTTGGTTAAGATGTCCTATTATATTATCTAATGGATGAGATCTAGATTCTTTAATATTAACAGTTTCGTTATTTTCTAAGTGAATGTCTTCATTATCATTTCCTATTGGTTTTGTTTTACTAACCTCAATAGCTTCATCTTCGATTAAATCATCATCTTCTAAAGGTAATGTTTTAGGAGGTGGTGGTGTTTCATCAAATGTTACATTTAGTGATTCCTCTACTTTCATGGAGTGTTTGTTAAGTATTATATATGCTTTGCTATTTTGTGAGTATCCTAAAAATATTCCTTCATATGATTTTGGATCAAACTTAGTGAGATAGTCCTTTGTGTTTAAAATATAGCATTTACTTCCAAATACCTTAAAGTAGCTTAAGTTTGGTTTTTTGCCTCTTAATAACTCATAAGGAGTTTTTCCTAGAATTCTTCTAATTGATACCCTATTTAAAATATAAGTTGATGTATCTACAGCGTGACACCAAAATTTTTGTGGGATGGATTGTTCATTTAACATAGTTCTACTCATTTCTTGTAGTGACCTATTTTTTCTTTCTACTACGCCATTTGATTGAGGAGTACGAGGAGCGGAGAAATTGTGAGATATTCCATTTAACTCGCAATATTTTCCGAATTGTACTTCGTTATCAAATTCCCTACCATGGTCCGTCCTAATGGCAACTATTGAGCATCCTAATTTATTTTGAATCATTCTACTAAATATTTTGAATTTTTAAAAGGCTTGGGTCTTGTCACTTAAAAACCTAGTCCACGTGTATCGTGAGTAGTCATCTACTATCACTAAGGTATATTTGTTTCCTCCATAGCTCCGCACAGCGGATGGACCAAAAAGATCCATATGTAATAATTCTAGGCATCTAGTAGTGGATACTATATTCTTGGCTTTGTGACTAGCATGAGCTTGTTTTCCAATTTTACATGCATCACAAAAATGCTTGTCATATTTTAGATTAGGCAAATTTCTAACTAATTCCTTAGAGGCCAAAGATTGTATTTGTTGCATATTAGCATGTCCTAATCTCCTATGCCATAGTGTAGAGTTTTCATCTAGGGTCGTTAGGCATATCCTATCCTCAGGTTTGTTTCCTAGTTTCATAACATATATGCCACCTTTTCTAATTCCTCTACCTATAATTTTTCCATCCTTAACTATCTCGCTATCATCTTCGGTAAATGTGACTCTATATTTATTATCACATATTTGTCCTACACTAAGCAAGTTATATGTTAATTTATCTACATGCTCTACATTTTCAATAGTAAGTGAGTCTTGAGAGATTGTACCTTTGCCAATGATTTTTCCACGTAAGTCACTACCGAAAATAACATTACCTCCATTGTATGCCTTGTATGTAGAGAATAGATTGCGATTCCCCGTCATGTGCCTCGAACATCCGCTATCTTTGATCCATTCGTCAGGTTCCAAGTCAATTCCTAAACATATTTCGTCGGTTTCTTTTGCCATAAAACACTTTTCATCTCTTGGCTTTTCAACTTCTTCTTTGTCACTATCACTCCATGTTCCACTAACAAAAGCACCTTGATTTTCATAACCCGGTGGCTTTAGACATTCGCCAATGAGATGATTTGGACTTCCACATCTAAAGCACTTTCTCTTCCCGTAGTTGTCACTTCTATTCCTTTGGAATGCTTTTCTTTCGTCTCGTGATGATCTAGTGAATCTTCCTCGTCTCTTGAAGAACTTCTTGAATTCTCTTACGGCCATTGCATATTCTTCGTCTTCACTTTCGTCACTTGAATCATCATCATCACTAGGTTCCTTTTTGGCTTTTAGAGCAATTGATTTGGTTTGTTCTTTCTTGACTTTGACCGTTTCCGAATCTCTTCTTATGATTTCTTCATGAACCTTCAAGTTGCCAATTAGTTCATCTAGTGATAACGTCATCAAGTTCTTTGATTCTTCGATTGCCGTGACCTTAGCTCGCCATTTTGGATGCAATGCCCTAAGAAATTTCCTAACACAATTTTTACTAGAAAATATCTCATCAAGTGCTTTTAAACTTGTGATAATAGTGTTAAACTTAGCAAAAGCATTATCAATTGATTCCTCTTCCGGAATCGTAAATTGTTCATATTGTTGTACAAGAAGATCTATTTTATTATCTTTGACTTGGCTATTACCTTGGTGAGTGATTAGTAAAGAATCCCAAATTTCTTTGGCGGTTTTACACATAAAAATTCTTTCATATTCTTTGCGTGGTAACGCATTATAAATTACCATTTTAGCCTCATTATTTTTTGCTAATTTCTTTTTCAAATCATCATTTTGTTTTTCAAAAAGTACAATTTCATTCATTTTAGTTTCAACATTATATTGAATAGGAGGAAAATCACCAAAAGTAATAATATGCCAAAGATCAAGATCTTTTGATTTCACATACGTTTCGAATCTATTTTTCCAATATAAAAATCCATCACTTTCAAATAGTGATGCTCTTTGCATAGATTGCCCTTCTAAATATTTTTCAGATTCCATAGATCGTTAAAAGTTTTAAAATACAATATATTTTAAAAATCTTGCTAGACGTGGCTCTTGATACCAATTGTGGAAAACTAGAAGGGGGGGTTGAATAGTTTTACGTCTTTTTACTTTGTTATAAAAATTAGTTTTAGAGTTTTGCTTAGCTTTTAAAAACTTAGATTCGATAATATGTGATCTCAAGTCTTGTACAATATAAACAATTAATACTACACAATATATTATAATGATAAGTAATGAAATAAGTAAGAGATGGAAAGATCGAACCGCGAGACAAGAGATTTATAGTGGTTCGGCTACAAGGACACCTTCCTTGCCCTACTCCACTCCCCGAGCACCTAACTCGAGAGTTTTCTTCACTATATCAACAAGCACTCTTATGGCGGAGAAAACCGTACACACCAATCTACACACCACTTTTCACACCACAACTTCGTCACACCTAAGTCACAACTTCTTCAAATCTATCTACTTCACAACTAACTACTCCACACCTATCTTCTTCACACCAATCTAGTACCTAGCTTATCTTCTTCACACCAAGCTACTAACTAATCACACAATCAATATCTAACACAACTATCTACAATCAAATATTCACAACAATCTTCACAAAGAATAATGTAAATGATCTTTGATGATACACCAACAACTTGGATGTGGAGATCACAACAAGTTGTAATACTTCTTGTCTTGAGGGATAGAAGTATTCTTCTCTTGCACTTGAGAGGATGAAGGTTGGATCACTTTGAAACAAAGAATTTATATACTTATGATCAAAGGATAAAAGAATGGAGATTTGGATCTAGATCAGAAAGTTTAGTAGTGCAAAAGGTAAGAAAAAAATTCAGGTTTAAGGTGGTATTTATAGGCAACAGAATCTGACAAAGGAGCGTGGCCGGTCCCCTTAAATCATGGTCGGCCCCCTTAAAATTAAGGGGACCGCCCAGCTGAAACGGTCAGATTCTTTGTCTTTTAGTGGGGAAAGTTTATTTGGTAAAAACTAACTGATTTTGGTTAAAAATTTGAATTCATATATTTAGTATGAATAAAACATTTTTCTTTATTACCAAAAGTGTTTTTCAAAAATATATAATATGTTTATATAATTAAATAAACTTTGTAATGCTTAATTAAACTTTTCTTTGATCATAAAATGCACTAAACACTTTGTTTATTCATACCTTAAGTGATTTGGATGTAAAGTGAAATATTAATCACTAAATACTTGTTTATGTCACAAGTTTTAGTTCTATGAGTTTATATTTTGTGATAATTAAAACATAGAGATATTGATAACATGTTAATAATGTTTTTAGGCATTATTTATGTCAACACACTAAACTTAAAACGATTTTAAAACACGCAACAACCTCCCCGGCAGCGGCGCCAAATTTTGATTGGGGCTAAACCGTCAGATATTTATTGACCAAGGTCAACAAGTCAAAGACAGCTCAGTTCCAATGCTCCGTGGATAGTATAGTGTTTCCCAGGGTCGTTATGTCCCAGCGGGATTGCAATGGTGCTTTGGAAAACGTTTCAGGATGAGTGGCACTGAGGACAGTAGCCAAGATGATTGGGAAATGATTATGCTACTTATATTTGGTATTTTGGACAATTATTAATAATCACAGATATACAGATATAATTACAAATACACAACTTGGGAATCAGATTTCAGAGAGAGAAATGTGGATTTTTACAAACTACAGGGGGTGCAAGTGAAACTTTTTCAAACTTAAAATGAAAAGAAAATTTAAAATGAAAATGAAATTATTAAATTGATTATTTTAATATTTAAATATTACTTAATTAATTAAAACTAATTAAAAAGTAAATTAAACCTAATTTAAATTAAACTAAAAATGATAAAAACTACAAAATAAACTAAAAACTTGCAAAAATATTTTCTTAACCTCTAAAAGAACTTGAAGAAAGTATAAAAATTAAAAAGAAATATTTTTTTCTTTTTATGGGTTTTCTATAAATTAAAAACTAATTATATCAATTAAACTATTTAAACTATTTTAAATTACTAATAATACCTAAATGACTTAGAAAATTCTAGAAAAAATTATAAAACTAATTAACCATCACAGGAATCCTAAAAAATTGTAAAACGTTTCTAAAAATTATATTTAGACTATTTTACTAATTATTTACTTATTTATTAATTAATATCTAATTTAACTAAATTAAATAAGAAAATTAGAAAATGAATAGTGGAATTTAAGAAACTATTTTCTAAAAGTCTTAAATGATTTATAAAACCTAGGAAAAATATAAAAACCTACTGTTGTTAATTAAAATTTAAGAAAACTATTTAATTACTAATATTAACTAATTAATTATTTAAACTATTTTTAATTCTAATAATTATTAAACTAAAAGAGAAAAATATAATAAAATTATTACAAATACCTAAGGGTGACAGGAAATTAAGAAAATTATGAAAATGGTGAAGTGCTTATTAATAAGCTGAAAAGAAAATTAAAAAGATAGAATCTATTAAATAGAAGCTATCACTAATTTTAAATTTGGTTTTTTGTTGTTTTTCTTTTTGACAGATGAAAATAAGTTAAAAATAAGAGACTTTTGTGAAATGACTTTTTTAATAGCTTAAAAATAAGCTATGTGCACCCCCTTTGATCAAACAGTGGACTAATTAAGCTTATTAGGACTTATGCAATCTTGAAAAAGCTAGGGGATGACAAACTAGGTATACACAGATGTTTGTAAACTTGAAATAAGACAAATGGAAACAATTAAGCACACTGAATAAGCAAAAGTAACCAAATAAGCACTTTTCAACTACTTAGGCCAAGACAGGCCTGAAATGGGAGGTTTTGGACCTCTGTGGGGTCCACAAAAGTCAAGGAGGGTCCAAAACAAAAGTTGACTTATGAAGGTGTACTGGAGGGCTTCACAATAAGCCAATAATCAGGGCTTATGGCTTATTAATGAGCTATGGGTAAGCTTGGGAAATTGGGGTCACACACTGAGTGATCAGTGTTGGTTTCTGAGACAGGCCACAAATATGGGTCAAATAAGCTAAGGGCAAAAGGTCTGAGGGACAAAATAAGCACTCCCTCAATAAGCTGAGGTGGAGAGCTTTCTAAAAATCTAGGATGCAAGGTGTGGGGTCCACTAGGCTAGTCACAAATCAACTTGGATCTTTGGCCAAAACTTGTGCACAGGGCATAAGCTTGTCCTGCAGGTAAAAAGAGGCTTTTGCACAAGCTTATAGAAAAATATTAAAAATAAGCTGATTATGGGATCTTTTAGACTAGGTGACAATCTTAAATTTGTGAAAAGGGCAAGGTCTCAAACCTAACACAAAAATCACAAATATTCTCTCAAATTTTGGTTTTCTGAAACAAGGTCTATTTTGACTTTTTGAAATTACCAACTTGAATTGACTTTGATGAACTTTGATCTTGGTTTTCTGATTGATACTGATTATTTAAGCTAAGTTAAGACTAATTTAAGCTATACCACTCACAAGTGAATGGATTTGGGGCATAAGCCACACTTAATCCAACACAGAGGGTTATCTAGGCCAAGTTGAATGTGATTTTGACTTTTTTCTGAATAAGACCTAGATTTTATGGTTATACTGGGCTAAAATGGACCTAAGTGACTTGAGTCAATAGAAAACAACAACACTCATACACTACAACACCTAGGATTCCCCTGATCCAAACACTCCCTAAGGTTTGTCTGTTTTGTGATTTATGAAGCAACTAGGTATTAGGGCTTAAGAAACTGATTCAAAACAACTTTTTATGATATATTAAGCTTAAGTGATCACTTAGAAATAGGAACCAACAACAAATAACTAAGATTACTAAATATACTAATTTAACTGCCAAAATGAGAAATTTAAGCAACTATGATTACTAATTAACAAGGTACTGATTTTATGCAAGATTATCACTATTTAATACTAAACAAGCACAGAGAAGCTGAATAAGCAAAGAAATAAGCAATGCTACAGTAATAACTCAGAAATGGATTTTTAAGGACTTACAACATGCATTCCTGCTAACACCATGAACCAAGGACCTCAAAACCAATCCTATAGGCCTTCCACAAGACCACTAACCCAGGGCCATCCAAAATTTACCCTGCTCCAGCTTTAATCTTCATAAACCTGCAAATGTTTACTTTTGTTGACTTTTTGTGTTTTTGAGTTTTTTTTTTATATCTAAGCAATGTTTTATGGTTTCTAAAAGCTTGTTTAAGCTTTCTGGGAGCTTATGTTAGCCTAAGAGTCCATAAGTACTAATGATAACAACAATACAGTAGACTAAGGAATTTGAAATGAAAATGAAAATTGCACAGGGTGGGATATAACTTAAAACTTGAATTTGATTGATGAAAGAGATTGAATTACACTTGATTACACTACTACAATGCTTAAAAGCTTGATTTTAAACTGAAATTGAAAGTTACAAACTAAACGACACTATCTTTTTAAAATTAAACTACTACATGCTCCATGGTACTTCTCTTCTATTTATAGCTGTGGATTAGGGTTTGTGATCATCTTCTGAGTATTTCCCATCCAATCTTGACCATTAAAAGGCTCCCAATTGATCATGTCCCTTGATCTCTTTTTTGGCGGGAAATGCCGTTTTGGCATTTTTCTCCATAT
Organism: Artemisia argyi; assembly: GCA_030686995.1. NCBI lineage: Eukaryota > Viridiplantae > Streptophyta > Magnoliopsida > Asterales > Asteraceae > Artemisia > Artemisia argyi. The sequence goes on along the minus strand of CM060693.1, from coordinate 38,989,663 downwards.
TGCGTGTGGGGAGGGGTAGCATTAAATGGGGAGGTGATGTTAGGTGCAGAGGGTGGTGGGATGGTGATGATGGGATTACAAGTGGGGATGGTTTTGCAGAGGTGGTATTGGAGGTGGTTTTGTGGGAGGGAAGGGTGTACAGTGGTATTGGGTGAGTGGTGTTTGACCGGGGTTTGACCCTGGTATTATTTTACCAGGGTGGGCTTTTGTGTTTGTTGGGCCAAAAATAAAAAAGGGTAGGGAGTGGGCTTGGTGTATGGACTTGGTTTGGTGTTTGGGATTTATTAAGGGTCCGGTTTGGTTTGTAACATCACAAGGACCATAAGTGTAATTTGCCGAAAGTTGGGGGTTGGTTTTGTAATTTTCCCTAAGTGTTCACAAGGTCCATTCTTGCCATGATTGAATATTTCAAGGACCAAAGTTGATTTTTTCAATTTTGAATTTCCCAAGGACCAAATCTGCCAAACTTTCAAACTCTAGGGACCAAATATGTAATTTCACCAAACTTTGCAACCAAGGACCATTCCTGCCATAGATGAGAAGTACAAGGACAAAATTTGTTTTTCTCAAAGTTTTAATATCCCAGGGACCATTTTTGTCAATTTTTCAAACTTCAGGGACTAAACTTGCAATTTTGTGAAACTTTGCACCAAAGGACTAAATATGTCATTTTGTGATTTAAAAGGACCTTTGGTGACTTTTTCAAGTTCTTAGAATAACCAGGGACTAGATTTGACAACTTTTGAAAGATGAGGGACTGAAGCTGCCAATTATGCAAACTTTGTTTATTTTTCATCTGTTTTTTATTATTTTGCATCTGAAACATACAAAACACATTCCTGGGATATTTTCATTATTTTGATGCAATTTTAAATGTTTTTAGATGTTTTGGCAGCTCAGAAAAGGTAAAAATGATGAGTATTTACACACTCATCAATAATCTTGATACGTTATGTTCAAATTTTTTAATATCAGAATGGAGTTCTACATTAAAGAAATTGATTTGGAGGCTCCTTCTATAGCTTGCTCGATGGGTAGTCTTTCAAAAACTTGGACCAGGACTTGCAAAGCACACTGAGTGTGCTTGCAGAAATAGATGTTTTACCATCCACAGAACATGAAGGAAAAAAAGGGGTACCTCAACGGCATAATACAGTTGCATCAGGATTTTTGCATCTAGAATTAGCTAATACTCACACACTTAGCACCACATTATTCATGCTAACAACTTCCATTGCCTACTTTTTCTAGTCAAGTAGAATGTCAAATAAGCATTTAGATTAAGACTCTTAATAATGGTAGAATGTGCGAAAAACTCACACTAGATTGCTTCTTCAGTACACTTCTAGATTCATGTGTATTTAGTGTCTTAGGCTTATACTGCAGTTTAGGGCCACTATAATACTGCTTTGCTGCGCTTGTAGGTCTTATCTTAGTGCCTCATAAGCTTCATATTGCAGATTATAATATTCAGCTTCCGTATCTTAAATGCTATAGTAATATTGCTCTAATGGACTTATTTCAGAACTAGTCTTAAAACATTAGCTTGGTCTGATAGATTATTATTTATGATCAAAGTATCACAACTATCATTACCACAAGAAGTAACGGATTAATATCGACTTGCTTCGATAAGCTTTGTAATTATGATACATGATTTTTAGTGCTTCCTAAATCATGAATATACCTTGTATATGTGGCCTTATTTTTGTTTCCACAGGCTCCCCTGCCATACATTATGTTGAATAATCATGTTTTGGTACTCTTATTTCCATATGATTTTTTTTCCTTGTTTAATATTGACGACATGTTTATAATATGATCTATGTTGATTAAGTCCACTATATCAACTATTTGCAACAATGTTAATATGTTATATGCTAAACAAAAGATCAAAACAGGGTATAGTGGGAAATTAAGTAGATTGTAAGAACAATATACGCCACCAAAGGGATTGCATTACAACCTGCAGTTGCAACTTACAAGCCTTGATAATGGCCATAGGTGTAACTACTCTTAATTCAGGAAGAAAAAGACTATCTGATTGCTTTCAGCAGTCGTAGTATTGTTGCCAATATTTCCCCTAAAATAAGTATCTTGCTTTTGAAATCATTATCTGAAATACTGACGAGGATTCCGTGTAACCTGTTTTAACCTTTATTTGTTTCTGATGTTAAACAGAGCTTGTCTCCTTCTTTATTTGATTGAGTGAGCGAAGAAGTGCCTATATTTTTCAGCCACCATCTACATCATCCATCTATGCATATGCGTCTTATATGGAGGTTGGCCTTCATCAGTAACATGGTGGGTTGTCAACGGAACTGGATTGGCGATTACGGCTTTGTTGGGAGAATATTTGTGTATACAACGTGAAATGCAAGATATTCCGATCTCAAGACTGCGACCAAGTAAATGTAATTCAATTTGAAGTTGGTGAAATGTTCTTCCCAATATCTATTTATCTAGCATAATAAACATTATATTACTCTTCTTTGTTTCCTTGGAATCAAAACTGGAGTGCATGGTTTGGCTTCTATCAAATAATACTTGAGATCGACTCAGGTATAAGTAGAGTCTAGTCGATCATGAGCTAGTCGAGTATTCCATTGTTTTATGGCAAAAGTATATCAATTGTTACGGACCTTAAATTTGTTATTAAAAGTTCAATATTGATAATCGAGTCTTGTCACGCTTAGATAAGAAGTGTTGATTGAATAGTCTAGCTCGAGCTTGAGTTTTTAACCGATACTTGCAGCTCGAGCCAACTCAGTTACATGTATTAAACTTTTAAGAAGTTATATTTGTCGAGCTTAGAACTAATCGACTCTATACTTTCGAGCTTGGAAATCAGCTCGACTTATTAGATAGTACGATAATTATGTAATTATATATGCAGAAAAGGGTAATTATATATCCAGGTCTCAGGTGACACTCGTGATTGAAGATGGAACTGGAAGCATACAAGCCACTATATCCATATCACATGTGTTGATATATTTTTTTTACAAATATATCTTCTAAAAATATATCATTGCACTAAACTGATTATGGATCTTTTAAAAATATATTTGTTTTACAAATATATCTTTTAAGAATATATTTTAAATGATTTTTAAAATTTTTCTTCATATGATTATCTTTGTTCTAACATTTACAGTAAATATTATTTATGATTATCATAAATAATCATATAGCATTTTCATATGAAAATATTTTTTTGTATATATAAATCATTAGAAAATTTTAATATTAGTGCAAGTGATCGGGAAGAAAAGGGTGTATAAATTCATGCCTTTAAAATTTAAATAGCTATTCAACTTCATATGTATCTACCTGCAGAAAAGTGTTTTATAGTCTGCGAGGATGACACTCTTAAGCAGTAATTTATTTAATCGTGGTTTATGACAGGTGAGGAAGGTGGGAAAGGTCGCCAGAGCAATTTGCATTATGAGCCACCCCATTCCAAATACCAATGAATCACCGTCGGTGCATGTTATTCTTCCACATAAAAAATTGGGTCGCAGATCAGACATGTGAGTTTTTAGACAATATAAAGGTTTTGTTTAAAATCCAATAGCTCAGTTATGGTCCATGTTGTTTGATAGGTAAGATAGTATGCTTTTGGCTTTATTGGTACCCTGAAAATTGATGTTTATACTAGACTAGTGATTATAACTTAAAGTCTTAGTTGCTGGTAATGCTTTGTCTGACGGTACAGTTTAGTTATTATACTTGTGACACTTGATTGTTTACCCGTTGTAGACATAGATGCATTGATTAACATTGAAGAATTTGCACCATCTTATAACTGTTCGATACATTTCCAGTTATGAACTCTCATCTTTTATCAGCTTTTTTTTAATACTCTGTTGTCCTGTGACTATAAACGTTAAAGGTTGCAAAATCGGAAGGTAACAGGACTGATACGGTTCTAGTGCAAGTCAAAGCAGATTCGGGTGGGAAGGCTGGGAACACTTATTGAAGTTCATGCTTTCAAATACAAAACTTGCTATACAATAAATATATATTTTTAATAAACAAAGGCAGTTGTAGGCAATAACTTAAATAAGACATTTACACTAAAACAAATAGAACAGTTAGAAATTAGACATTTACAAATAGAACAGTTAGTCAGCTAAAATATGAAATTTTGCTTGCCAAAAATTAACATGATAACTTCCGTTGTGCAGGTATCTCTTCTGCTGTTCATACTCCCGCAATGTTGCTCCAAAAGGAAAGTACATTGCGTTTGTATCCACAGAGGCAGAAAGTGATCAACCTGAAATCGAATTGAAGCCAGGACTTGATCTTCTAGGGCCCGTGGATGAAATCTTTTATGACAGTTATGATAGATTTGAACCATGCAACGAGCCATCTCTTGATAATTGCTTTATCTCAACTGTGAGTATTACTAACCCATCATATTGATCAAGTAATTGCTTTATATTTTATTGTGGTTTTGTAATTCTTCTCATGTTTCAACAGAGCTATGATGCCACAAAACTTCGAGTCAACTGTTAGTGATGTGCTCAACATGTACTCGATGATAACTGGAAAGGTATAACTTCAATTCCTACTTTGCCAACCAATTTGTTTCTTTTAATATCTCAATTTTTGCATCTCTAACTTCACTGTAAGGCACTTAGTTTTTCTTTTTTAAGTACTTGTCAGACTTTGGTTCAATACAATATAGAATCTCGAGCATATATAGCAAGTTGAGTGGGTCAATATGGGTAACGGGTCAAAACAGGTTTTTTTAGAGCAGATCTAAACGACTCAATTGGATTGATCTGCTAAAACTTTGCTTTATATTTTGAGTTGTATCATGAATCAAGATATTAAATATAATGTTTTGATCATCTTGAGTAATTCAATTAATGATAGAAGGTTGTAAACATGTGGCTAATCATGAGCTACTCACATTGATTGATCACTTTCCTTTCAGCTCATTTTCCAAAATTTACCGGTTTGAGCTGTTAGCATTAAAAGTTAACGGGTTGAAATTGCTACTTTTGTTCTCGAGGATGCTAACAAACTTACTTTTGTAGGTTCTTGACCTGAATGTAGACCTAAGTGCCGCAAGTGTTGCTGAAGAGTAGAAACTTTGGAGGTGTGTTGTTTTCCTGCTTCTTTAAGGCTAACAATGCAATGTGGTGTGGTCTAAAGAACTTTACTTGAAATTTTAAGTTTCTATTCTCCTAGATACGTGACATACGCTCAAATGTGTAAGGAGGTTTTTGTCTGTGTACTTCGTGTAAAATATGACTTGGGTGTGTGTTCTCACATCCTTGGTGGTGTCACTGTGTGAATCGTTTTTTTTTATCCTCTTGATTTCTGAACGTAATTTATATTTATCGATTTACACTACTCAATTTACCAGAACATGATTTTGAAGCATCTTGAACGGAGGGTTTTAATTTGGAAAATCACGATTTTGAAGCATTTTGATTACATAGTTGAAACCAGAACTCAAATACAAGTTCTTCAAGTCCTGGATGTTTTTTATGTCTTCATTTGAGAATTTTCTCTAAAATCTGTTTGTCAAATCATAACTCTTTGCCGCGAGATGGTCAGAACAGTAACTTAACTATTGACGAGTCTTGGTACTTGTGGTTTTGATGGCGTACTTGTCGAGAGTAACTCCAAGCAAAACGAGATCCAACATGTTCCACATTTTCTTATTCATGATTGTCAAACTTAAATTATGCATATTATCAAAAAAAATGTAATTGGTTATTTTATACATGAAATCTGATATATTTGTTTTGAATGTGTCAAAGTGTAGACATAACACATTGTCATTATCATAACCTAAGTACTTAAACTATTCAGTGTATTAAACTCATTCAGCTAACTTATATGCAATTTTGAAAAAAATTCACATGTGACGAAAAAAAATCACATGTGAAGAAAAAAATTTTCAAAAACAAAAAAATTAGAAAAAAAAAAAAATCGGAAAAAAATATTTTCGAAAAAAAAATCGAAAATTTTCAATTTTCACATGTGAAAAAAATTTTCACATGTGAAAAAAATTTTCACATGTGAAAATTTTTAAATTTTCACATGTGAAAATTTTTAAATTTTCACATGTGACGAAAAAAAAATTTCGAAAAAAACTTCGAAAAAAAAATTTTCGAAAAAAAAGTTTTTGGAAAAAAAATTCGGAAATTTTTTTTCACATGTGAAAATTTTTTAAAAATATATTTTAAATGATTTTTAATTTTTTTTTAAAAGATCCTTCTTTAGTTAAAAATATATTTTTCAAAGAAATTTAAAAATTAACTACACTACCTTCTTTAGTTAAAAAAATTCGAAAAAAAAGTTTTCGGAAAAAAAGTTTCTGAAAATTTTTTTTCACATGTGAAAAAAAAAATTGAAATTTTTTGAAATTTTTTTAAAAAAAATTTTTGATTTTTTTTTTTTAATTTTCATAAAAATTGGTTAACTAATATTAGCCATTAGATTAAAGTTAAAGAAAGATAAAATGAGTGGCTAGGATCACTTCTCACCTTCTCACAAAAATATTATTGATCTGAATTGATATTACAATATATTTTCATATATTATCAAAATATATATGAAAATTTTTCTTCATATGATTATGTTACTAATTTAACCAATTAACTTTTCATATGAAAATATTTTAATATTTTAAACCATGTTGTGAAGATGATGGATATAATGGCTTCATATATTAGTTGAAAATATATATTTTAAATAACAAATTTAACCACTAAATATATTTCTAATTTTCTCAATCAATAACTGATTATGTGGTGATTCATTGAAAATTTATATATTTTAAAAATATATCATTGCACTAAAGTTCCTTTTACTGTAAATGTTAGAACTTGTCACATGTGAAGATGCTATATGCTCTATGCAATTGATTGTTTTAGATATGTTGCCTTTTAGTCTCGAAGTGTCTGGTTAGTATTTTGATCTTAATCTTAAGTATTGGCTACGTCTTCCGGTTAAGAGATATTGATATTTAATAGACGATTATTTATGTTTTGTAAGAAAATCTTCACATGTGAATATTTTCAGCAAATTAGTTACTCTTATTTGGTTATAACTGTCATTTTTTACCACTTGTAACAACATTTCTGGCGGATCACATTATATAAATGCATGTCCTTTTTTTGACTTTGATGTACGCGGCCTAACCGGTATTTTGAACCCCGGTCTCTTAGAGATGATTTTGTGGGGAAAGGAAAAAATTTGGATAACTATACACTTTTAGATTGTAGTATGTCTACCCTACAGTGCCTACAGAACCCACGAAATGGAGAAAGTAGAGAAGCACTCGAGTTTCAGATTAGTATAGTGGTAGGGTAGTTGGTGACTAGATTTTGATCTAAAATTTAATTGTCGAGTTTGATTAGGCTGATACTGACTTCTGTTTCTGTTGACTATTTGCTTGGAGGTCTTCAATTCGATTACCATTGACTCTGCAGCCTTTGTCTGCTCCGACCTCTCGTCACATTTCCGTTGCAGTGAACCAATCATGTACTGCATGCAAGTATTCCAAATTTCCACAAAAATATCATCACCATGCATGCACACTTATGACCTTAAAACTTTCACAATTTGGTTTTACCTATCTGCAACCATTTCAATCAGAGATATATTAGCTACTAAATAGTTGCGAAAAGTACTATCCAATACACATAATGAGAATGATTCAATGGTATTTGCAACAATAACTAGCCTATCATCCAATCGTACCTGATAACCTTTTTGGCCAGCCTTCTCTAATAGCATCTTCGCTAACCACTAGATTTCTGTGAAGTTCCCTAGCAAGCCTGAAAAGAAATTGTTAAATAAGATATACCATATAAATATAACAAACCTTTATCTAGTAATAAGTATGTCCAAGGTTACTCAGCTAAACATGAAAGAATTCTCACTTGAGATGATGCCGTGCTTCATGAATATGCTCATGAAGTTTTTGTTTCAACTTCTCCATATCTTCAATCACCTGCATGTAAAGAGGAAGAAGAAATATGACAACAGCCTACCAATAATCATCTCTGCAGGCAACAACCTAAGCAACACAAACATTGACAACCTCCGCCTAATGTAGAACAAGATACGATTCTTTTCAGCTGAATCCAGAGTTTAGGCAACAACCTAAGCTTACCCAGATGAAAGTATGATTTAGACATCAGGTTCCACCTCCAAAGCTTTATTGAGTTGCAATCATAGCCATCTGCATTTGTGTGACAAGCACCACCTCCAGTTGCAATATTCTTTTCAGCTGAATCCAGAGTTTGCTCACAAAGTTGAACCACCTCATTATGCTTCCCCAGCTGTAATTAAAAGACCAAGTCAAGGCGAAGCAATCAAATTTCAATAATTAACCATGTATAACTTGGTGAAGAGTATAAATCATCTAGAGCATCACATACCTCAAAGAGAGCCTCTCCTTTCATATTAAATAGCTTCTCCGAATAGCAGCTTATAGACAAAGCTTCAGCTATAATCCCCGATGCTTTAGTTGTGGACTCGTAGGTTTTCTATTGCAAAAGCTCTACAGACAGCTTCAGGAAATCAGTGACTTTCTGTTAATGAGAGGATTTTTTAGGTTAGAAGCCGCCAATGAGAGGATTTTAGTAATTGTCAACCTATTTCAGGGGATTGAATTTATAGGATAAAATAGAATAACTCTTGGTATCAAATCCAATAAGAAATATAGGCTCTAATTTGAATCACAGTATGGCAGTAAATATTGGAAAACCCCAAGGAAAAGAGCGAGACAAATTATATGGTTACATGTGCCTTCTGCAGGCCATCAGTAGTAATCAATTGCGATTCTCCTATCCAAGCAAACTATGTTCTCAGACTCCAAGCACTTGTTATAGTCAGAGCAAGCATCATCTAGCTCTCCAAGAAGTAAATGACAACTAGAAGAAAATACAAACAATAAAAACAGTAAGAAAGTGCATCTCTTGAATCCACAATTTCAATATATAAATATAGATACAACTAAAACCAACAAGGTGCAGAATCGTTGCAATTAGTAATATGTTAAATAATTTGAACAATTACTCCTTTTGTTAACTGAATATCACCTTCCTTAAGCAAGACTACCACAAGGCCATAACAGATATCCTATTAACTGACACAAAAGAAATGAATCCTATACCTTAAGACTATCGTATTCTACTGAAAAAAGGACACCGTAAACAACCAATTCCTGAGATATGTAAAAGCTCAATCACTAAAACAAATTAAGCAAATCCAAAATCAGCATGTGACAGAACAACACTCAATTAGCTAGAACATAATCAACAAATTAGCTCCAAAATATGATTGTATGAGAATAATAATTTGGAGAAAATATCAAATGAATACTCTTTCAAGTGTATAGTTATGCACCCGTTCTTGTCAGAACTGTAAAGTACTTGCATGATTTTATCCCTTGATTAGTAGAGTATTACATTGTCTAAGAATTATCAAGAATCAACTAAGATACGTAAACTCAAAAACTTAATCTCGTTTGCCACACAATGCGCATTATTACTTTCTCTATGACACTTGTCAAGTTCTAGAGCTAATAGGTTTAGCTTCATATCTTATAAACAAGAAAAAACACATAAAAGCAATATTATTGTGACCACAATTGTCATGCCATAAAAAGTGAAAGGCTCTAGAAGCCAGGTATTTGGCACCATCAAATGCACCACAAATACAGAGAAGCGATTAATGTACAACTAGTTCTTAAATAAGTAGGTACCTGAAAATAGGCGAGTATGTCATCAAAGGTCACTCTCAATCCTTCCGCTTGTTGGTTAAAGCTTTTCATGCACATACACATTGGCCAGATGATATGTTTGCTAAAAACCAACAAAAGTCGCATTCTATCAAACCTAAACAAAATTATACACCTATAAAATTTTATAAACCATAAATAAGATTAATGCAAATTTTTGCAAAAAGGACCTTGTGAGAGGCCCCCATCAAGACACAACTTTCGGTCCTCAGTTTGACTGTGGTATGTTGGCTTCATCGAGGTCTGTGCCTTGGCTTTGAAGCGCAAGGTGAACCACCACGAAGCCAGAGTGACATGGCCACAACATATTAACATTGTCATATCACCAAATGCATCAGCACAACGAAAAATGGTTCAAGAACCACAAAGTGTCACATGTGCATTTCATTTTCAATAAGGTACCAGGTACATCATACACCTAGTACTTTCATACTATTCAAAACCAGTCTCCGAACTTAATAAAATTATGAGAAAACCCTGAACTTTTAGCAAATACGGGTTCTCTCTCAAAGTTTGATAGGTACAAAAACATCCTCAATCTTCTCAAGAAAAACTGTCAATATACTTTCAAATTTTTGCAAACAGATCCTACATTTCCAAGATATAATATTATGCAACCTAGACAGTCCTTTTACAATCCACAACCATGGGGAGCTAGAGTAAATGGCAAAGAACAGCAAAAATGAGGACCAACACGATGAATTCAAATAGGAATGAGATACCAACCAATATGATTATATATTTTCACTAAGTCACTAGCGTTTGAAGCTTACATATGAAGGGTAGATTTTGTTTCAGTTCATGATCCATGATGCGTGGGAATTGCACCAGGCTTTACCTCTCGAGGGATCTCGAGAAGCTTACAACCCCCACCAGGCAGTGTACCTGATCGTTGTAGTATAGTATAGTAACAAGTACCAGGGGATTGATCGTTAAACTTAGGAATAGTGTCGCTAGGATTAGAAAACCTAAAGACTAGGTCTAGAGATGAGGGATGATTCTTTTTGCATTTTTTATATTTTATAAAAGCAATTAAAAATCTCGGTTTTGAAGGAGTTGGGCGGAATTAGTTGCTAATCAACTAACCCAATTACTAAGATGCAATCAAAATAAAATACTAAAAATGAAGATAAACTAAATTAAGATAGAGGTGTGAGCAATATATGGGAGAATTGTGTTTACTTAGATTTCACTACTCCCTAGATATCTTTTACAGGTTAATTACTTGTTACAGTTGCGTGGATGACGGATTGTATTCCTTAATACCATTCATGGGGTGGCGTACTTACTTTCCCAATCCTATAAGCTCATACTTCACTCCTATGTCAAGCCGGCTAAGAAGCTCCTAACATGGGATCACTAGAATTCGCTCATGCATTAAATACAATCATAAAAACCTAGTACACATCGGTTCATGTTTCTTAAGACGTTCAAGCAAGTTACACAATGGAGATCTGCCAGTTTTCTTAAGCCTAACATTGAAATCATTCATCCATTACAACTATAAACAAGCAATCAACCTATAATCAACATCTAGGTTTCATTACATCTAAGCAAACACATGAAAAATCTAGCCTAGCATGTTAAAGTCAAGACAAGCATAAGATATATTCAAACAACACATAGACATATTGAATGAATTGAAAGAGGACTTATCTTAATTGAACATGAAAGGTTTCAAGGGGTGAAAACCCTTGAAAATACTGTTACAAACGACCTAGGGTTTATTAGGTTCGACCCTAGTATTCTCCACACAAGTTCCTCTCCTCATGAATGAAAAATATAAAATTATATATATATTTTATGAGGTGGCGGCGTCAAGAGTAAATTTCTGACGCCGTCATCTCGCCGCCAATAAACTCCTCGGACTGCCTAGATCTAGGTTTGACGCCGTCACGTGTAGTCCATCTTCAGGCCGTCACCATTTTAACTCTTGACGCCCTTCTCTTGACGCCTTCAGGTTTTCACCGGGTCGTCATGGATTTTACTCCTGACGCCGTCATAATTTCCTTCTTGACTCCGTCAGGTACTGTTCTCAGCATGGAAAATTAAGTCTTTGTCGTTTTCTTCACTTTTATGCTCCAAAAAGTCCAAAATGCTTCCATTTCCAGAATTCACTCCCAAAGTACCTAAAATCACAAAAGGAACGATTTAGGGCAATATTTGATCAAATAAATTCAATTCCGGGCTTAAATGACCCCCTAAAAACGGTTCATTTTTCGCCTCATCAATCCATCATCCTCTAAAAGTTATACATTGTTTGTCTAAGTCATTTAACTCATTTTTTCAACTTTAGAAACTTTCAATCAACTAGAATTTAGGAGAGAGAGCTTGACTATGTGGACAGACATGGTTGGTTCCAAGACTTGTATAGACTATGTATCCCACCATCTTTCTGTGATATAATCATGCCGTAGTGTCCCTTAAGAGACATGAAAGTGGTAGACAGTATTCTCGAACCTAGAATAATAATCTAACCTATCTCAATACTCCAGATGCATAAAATTGAGGATACCACATATACTGCTATATTGTTATAAGATGTGCAAACATAACTCTGCTTTTCATACGAAATTGAATAATAAAAAAATAACTTCTTATAATGCAAACATAAGATTAGCTTGGTACAAACAAATAATAATAATTTTACTTAGCCTAAGAAGAGTACATACCAATTGGACTACTTGTTGCACCTCTTTAAGAAGAAACCCACAATGCGGGCCCTTGCACCTCAGGTTGATCATCCTACAGTTACCAATATTTTGAGAAACACACAAGTGCAATAATGGAAATTTATAAAGATAGACCAACAAACAGAGCCGAAATGACTGAATAGTACATGAACTTGTATTAGATTAACAGTGTTGCTTATTCGTCTATATCAACTGACACTGTTAAAATGACTGAATAGTGGCAATAGTAAATTAGCAATAGTAGTCTTAAAATCTCGATAATATCAACAACGATCACTATAAGATAACTACAACAACAAACAAAAAGTTGTATTAGAACATTTTACATCCCAACTTCTCCTTTTTCCTACAAAATAAACTTACAATCTACATTAATGTATGGAACAGGGTTAGGTTGCTACTATATCAGCATACACGAGTATAGCTTCGTGATGCTTCATAGTGTACTTTTTGGCTATAAAACTAATGTACTGAACCTCTATTTTTTAAACCTTCAATTAAGTGTGGGCTCAAAATCATCGCCCATTGCAGAACTAAACCTCACAGGTGGACCTTCAAACATTAATAAAAGTCTGTTTCTGGACATTTCTTAGCATTGCTGAAACAAATTTAAGACAACCTATATCCCTCCAAACGCTAAGAAGTAAACCGTTGCTCAATGACACGATTCACATTTCATCATGTTGAATATAATTAAGAGTTGATTTGTATATCAATTAGGGGGTCGGTTTATCCCATTAACATAAACCATTGGGTTTATCTCATCAAAATAAACCATTTATATTGTCTATTCTTTCTTTTCCTCTCTTTTATCGATCCAGTTCATATCAAAATGAAAATTGCGAATCGATCAAGAAATGTGCATTTTGATTACCGGATGCAGACTGATTTTGTCAGCAGCTGAGGATCCTAAGATTGTTGCATAGCTGTTGTACATAATAAACCCTAATAATTGTTAATATGTTAATGACAAATCCTAAGCATATATGCGATATGGAACCTAAACATACAATTTAACTTACATCAGTATGATATCTTCAACACTGGATGCGATAGGGCCAATAATTTCTACAGTGCCTCCATCACATAATGAACTGCAACATATGTTATGCCACTAAGAGGATTATTTGACCATTGACCACGAAGCAAAAGTCAACGAATATGAAATAGATAGCTAACCCTTCAATATCGGTGCGTCCATATGTTGTTTTTAAGCCCACCACACGACAAAGAGAAGAAGGAATACGAACTGAACCACCACCATCTGTTCCCAGTGCAGCTGAGCATATTCCAGAAGCTACAATAGCTGCTGGGCCTGATGAAGATCCACCCGTATATCTTCCCAGATCATGTGGATTTCTAGCAGTTCTGTTATGAGAAAATTTTGTATTATTCTGATTGTATAAGGAGTAACTTAATGTTCCTTTTTACCTAAAAGATGCCATATCCACCTTACCCATGGTTCGGATTAACTCCGGTAGTTCCCATGCCCAATTCATGCATACTGGCTTTTCCAACCAATATTGCCCCACAGCTTCGTAACTTTGATACAGAAACTGCATCCTTCTTAACCTTTCTTACCTCATGAAACCATGTTGTTGCACCTGTTCATTGTAAACTTGATATAAGCAATACAAATATTGAATTTGTATATGTAGGTTGAAAGTTGGATGTAAAGTTATATACCATTAAGATGGATGTGGATAACAATCTATATCATCCTTGATTGCCACAAATATACCATCTAATGCTGATCACGGCTTTCCTGCAATATCCAATACCCAAAATTATCATTAAAGGTGCCAATTTAACCAATTTAAAGACAAATGGATCATTTTGAGTTACATTTATCTCAAACAGGTTAAGTGCCAGATAAGCACGTATATATTTTACGATGAAATACATACAAATGAAAACGGGTCAAATGGGCTAAACGGGTGAAAGTCGCCCAAAGGCCAGAGTGTATAAAGAATGCTGCATTAAGAAGATAGATTGTCATTGAAATAATACATTCCATAATCATCTTTAACACATGAGTCTTTTATAAAGGATTAATAATTTGATTCGAGTTGGCCCATACTAAAAACCTACCTATTTTGACCCATTACCCAACCACCCATTATGCCACATCGAAAATCAACTAATACAGGTGATGAGTTAGGTATCAATTTCAATATAATAACAGAAGTACCTTCCTCAAACCGTTGTGTGGAAACTGTAGCTTGCTTCCTTACATCCTCAGCATTGAAGGAAATCAGTAGAGGCATTGGGGGCTTCTTATTACTAAACTCTTCAATTGCACAAATGACATGTTTCAATGAAGATGGACATACATCATTTTTTCACATGATAAAAATGGATAAAAACAAGGGGTGACTCGTAGGCAACCTACCATTGATGGGGTTTTAAGCTTCTGTCTGTAAGAATACGCAAAATCACGAATCTTCCAGTAACGAAATAGAGTTGAGTCTGTTGAACTGTGGTTGCTAGCGGGGTCATAATGGGGAAGACATCTCACGGCCGATTCAACTCGCTCTTCAGATTTTCCATCCTTTTCGAGAAAAGCCACCCATGATTCTGGTTCTAATATTAGTTCAAACTGAATAGATTACTTCTATGCTTGTGGAATCGTTATTTTAGCTTGCAGAATCAGCTAAATTTATTCACGGAAATTATATAAAAAAGAGTTAAAATCTTGAGGAGGGAACTCGGGTCTGAACATTGGTGGTTCTGGTATCACAGTATCTCTTAATAGATATTAAGAACAAACAAGTGTTATAGAATATTTTACATACCTACTCTCATTTTCTCCTAAATATTAATTTAATCCGCTTTTAACACACTAAAAATGACCAGGGTTAGGTTGCTAGGCATTGAGTTATATATCTGCTTCATGCTGCTTTCTTACGTCATGTTTGGCTATAACAACTGATAAAAACTAAGTTTCGCTAACATTACGTATATCCTGAACTCTAAATAATTTTCCATTGCCTCTGAACATATTATCTTCACATGTGAAGATACTGTAATCCAAACTTAAATCTGTTAATAATGTTAAAACTTCATTACTTATTGATAATCTTCACATGCGAAGATACTATAACTAAACTTAAATACACTTATAACCTCCAAACTCCATTACTTATTGATATTTTTCACATGCGAAGATAATATACTCCAATCTTAAATCCACTATTAAGGTCAAAACTTCATTCCTAACTGATAATCTTCACATGTGAAGATACTATAACTAAACTTATATGCACTTATAACCTCAAAATCCATTACCTACTGATATTTTTCACACGCGAAGATAATCTAATCCAAACTTAAATCAGCTAATTGCATCCAAACTTCATTCCTAACTGATAATCTTCACATGCGAAGATACTATAACTAAAATTAAATACACTAATACACTAATAAAATTAAATCAGTTCACATGCGAAGATACTGAAACTAAACCTAAATCCGCTAATAATTTTCACAATTCAAAACAATTATTTACTAGGTATTCGATACCTAATTTTTTCACATGTGAAGGTATTCGATACCTAATTTCTTCACATGTGAAGGTATTCGATACCTAATTAACTAGCTTATAACACTTAAAACCTGATTAGTAATCTATATATTCACATGTGACTTATGCTCAAATTAAACAATTAAAATAATTTCAAACACATAACAATTATGAATTATAAAATAAAATTTAATCAAAAATAACAGAAGTTATAGTTACCTATCAATTTGTGTGTAGTCTGAATGGAAAAGTAGATCTTCTTCATCAAACTCAGCTTCTGTTGACCTAATTGCATTGATATCTCCTTCTTAATCAGTCATATTTGTCTAATTTTATGTTTTTATGATCAATTAATATTCCGGTAGCGATACCGGTAGAAGACGATGGTAGAAGGTTAATGATACATGCTCAATTAAAAAAGTCAATGATAGTCAACAATCAGAAGTCAAAGGGCCAAAAGTCAAATACTCTGTTTAGGCGCCAAAATTAGTTAGACGTTTTGTTGTTAAATAGTTCCACTTGTAATCATTTTCAAGTATCGAATTTTAGTTGTTAAACACATTTTCTCTCTCAAATTCCTGTAACAAACTCATAACAATCATAATAACAAATCATTGCGAATTCTGTTTCTACTTTCTTGAATTCCTAGTGATATTGTTGCCATTGATCATATATCTTCCATTTCTTAACTGATTTCAAGATATGTATGTTTCAATTGGTATCAGAGCTGCCTTCATGGCAACTCTATAAACATTTCATCAAGAATAGTACACTGCTGTTCTTGGTTTTTCTGGTTGTCTTCTCCGGTTAAATTCCGGCCACAAATCAAGATTTCCGGTTACGAAATCAGTCACCGCTGATTTCACTTGCTCTAATACATCAGACCAGTGCCAAATAACTGTATGATCATGAGGCTAACCGATATTCTCATTAAATTTTTTAGCTTCGAACAAGCTAATCAGCAGCAGTTGATTTGGGTGGTCAGAGCAAGATTCATTAGTCGTTATTCCAATAGTTGATGCGTAATAACGATAGTGAAATGACGGTGAACACAAGAAACACAAGTAATAATCCAGAATGGTCTGTGGATTCTGTTCAAGAAATGTTCAACAGAATGATGGATCAATTCACTGGGGTGAACAACAAACTTACTGCTCATGAACAGCAATTCACTGCTTTGCAAAGTGAATTGGCTAGTCTTAGGAGTAGAGAGGGTCCCAGTAACCGAATTAATGGTGTGCATGTGGGTGCTAGGCAAAATGAGAATCAAAATAGGCAGTTTGGAAGAATGTCTAAAATGGAGTTCCCAAGATTTAATGGAGATGATGTTAAGGGTTGGATTTTTAGATGCAGTCAGTTCTTTTGTCTTGATCAAGTGGAAGATGAGATGCAGGTGGGAATTGCTGCTATGCATGTGTATGATAAGGCTTTGGTATGGCACCAACAGTTCATTAAGAGATATGGTGAGAATAGTTCTTGGGAAGTGTATGAACAGCAAGTCTTGAAGAGGTTTGGTTCAATCTTTGAAGATCCAATGATGGATTTGAAGAATTTGAAGCAAACTGGAAGTGTGCAGCAATATCAAGATGTGTTTGAAGATTTGGTGAATAAGGTGGAGTTGAGTGAAGAATATGCAATTAGTTTGTTCATTGGTGGGTTGAAAGATGAAATTGGGATGCCTATTAGAATGTTTAAGTTGCCAACATTGATGGATGTGTACTGTCAGGCAAAGAAGCAAGAAGCCACCAATGCTGCTTTAAAACCAAGGTATACTTCTCAATCATTCAATAGGTCTGCAAGTTTTGGTTATGGCAATAGGACCAATGGAATTTTGCAAAAACCTGTTGTTAACAACAATGTGGCTCCACCTGTACACAAAACACCCTTTAATAATAGCATGCCATTTAGAAAACAGTTGACTCAGAAAGAGTTGGAAGAAAAAAGGGCCAAGAATCAATGTTTTTACTGTGAACAAAAGTATTTTCCTGGTCATAAGTGTAGTGGACAGTTACATTCTTTGGAAGTGGTGTGTGATACTGAACAGGAGTGTTTGGAAGATGAGAATGATGAGGTTTTTGAGCAAAGTCATGAATTTACTTGTCAAGAACCTGAGCCTATATCTTTAGATAATGGTCTACACATATCACTTAATGCATTATCTGGTGTTAATTCCTACCAAACCATGAGGGTGAAGGGTCAAGTAGGAAAATAGGCATTGCATATATTAGTAGATTGTGGAAGTACTCATAATTTCTTAGATGTGCAAACTGCTAAGAATTTGGGTTGTATTTTGTATAGAACCTCACAACTACAAGTTTCTGTGGCAAATGGTCAAAATATGTTGAGTAACTATGAGTGTAAAGGATTTCAGTGGAGTGTGCAGGGTGAAAAATTCACTAGTGATGTGATGTTATTGCCACTAGGTGGGTGTGAAATGGTTTTGGGAATTCAGTGGTTAGCTTCTTTGGGAAAAATGTTGTGTGATTTTAGAAACCTGACCATGGAATTTATGCATAATGGTAGAAGGGTGGTGTTAAGAGGAACCAAAAACTCAGCTGTACAATGGATGCAGGGCAAAGCTTTGGTTAAAAAGGGAATCATAAAACATGCTGAATTGTCTTCTATGGCTTTATGTGTGTATCCTATGAGTATGTGGCAGATGGAGGAAATAAAAATGGTCAGTCCAGAAATAGATGAGGTGTTGAGTAGATTTGGAAGTGTGTTTGAAATACCTACTGAGTTGCCACCTCAGAGGAGCCATGATCATCAAATACCACTTATGCCAAACACACCACCAGTAAATGTAAGACCTTATAGACATCCTCCGAATCAGAAAGATGCAATTGAAGCAATGGTGAAGGAGTTACTTGATTCAGGAGTGATTAGACCAAGTCAAAGCCCATTCTCATCACCTATAGTTATGGTTAAGAAAAAAGATGGATCCTGGAGAATGTGTGTGGATTATAGAGAATTGAATAAGTATACTGTCAAAGACAAGTTTCCAATTCGAGTGATAGAAGAGCTAATTGATGAGTTGTATGGTTTTGTGGTGTTTACTAAGTTGGATTTGAGGTCTGGATATCACCAAATCAGGATGAAAGATAGTGATATTTGCAAGACTGCTTTTAGAACTCATGAGGGACACTATGAGTTTCTAGTCATGCCTTTTGGTCTCACAAATGCTCTATCAACATTTCAATCATTAATGAATTCTGTGTTCAAACCTTTTCTGAGGAAGTTTGTACTAGTATTTTTTGATGATATTTTGGTATACAGTAAGTCTATGAAGGAGCATTGTAGCCATTTACAACAAGTGTTACAAGTGATGCAGGACAATGTTCTATTTGCTAAGAAAAGTAAATGTTCTTTTGCTGTGTCACAAGTTGAGTATTTGGGTCACATTTTGTCTGCTAGAGGGGTGGCTACAGATCCTTCTAAGGTGGAAGCAATGCAGAATTGGCCAACTCCTAAGAACATTAAACAATTGAGAGGTTTTTTGGGATTAACTGGATACTACAAGAGATTTATTAAGAATTATGCACTCATCAGTCAACCATTGACAGCTTTGCTCAAGAAAAATGCCTTCAAATGGTCTAATGTGGCAGAAGAAGCTTTCAATCAACTTAAAAAGGCTATGGTTGAGGCACCAGTGTTGGGATTGCCAAATTTTGAGCAAGAGTTTGTGTTAGAAACAGATGCTTCTGGTACAGGAATTGGAGCAGTGTTGTGTCAAGGGGGTCATCCTTTAGCCTACTTGAGCAAAACATTAGCAGTCAAGCACCAATCTTTGTCTACTTATGAAAAAGAGTTTTTGGCAGTGGTAGCAGCTTTAGAGAAATGGAAGGGGTACTTACTCGATAGGCATTTCAAAATTAGAACAGACCACTTTAGCTTGAAGTACTTATTGGGTCAAAAGTTAACTACTCCTTTTCAAATGAAGTGGCTTCCTAAGTTGCTAGGCTTTGATTATGAAATTGTGTACAAGAAAGGAAGTGAAAATGTGGTTGCTGATGCATTGTCTAGAACTGAACATGGTGGTACCTTTCTACAAATGGCAATCTCAACTGTGGCAAGTGATGTTTGGGACAAGGTCAAAGAAAGCTGGCAATCTGATATAGATGTTCAGCAGTTGATACAATCATTGATCAACAAGACATACAAAGGTACTAAGTATACTTGGGAAGATGATGTGTTGAGAAGAAAAGGTAAAGCTGTGGTAGGAGCTAATATTGAATTGAGGAAACAGTTAATTGAGTACTTTCATGGTGATGCAGTAGGTGGACATTCTGGAGTACATGTGAGTGTTAAAAAGCTGGGAGCAATATTCTATTGGAAAGGTTTAAAAAAAATGGTCAAGCAGTGGGTAAGAGATTATGATGTGTGTCAAAGGCAAAAACCAGACCTAAGTGCTTATCCTGGTTTGATCCAACCCCTGCCAATTCCAGAGAAAATATGGACTGAGGTGTCTATGGATTTCATTGAAAAGCTTCCAATGTCCCATGGTAAATCAGTGATCATGGCGGTGGTGGATAGATTGAGCAAGTATGCTCATTTTATGGCACTGTCCCATCCATTCAATGCTAGTCAAGTAGCTCAAGTATTCTTGGATGGTGTTTATAGATTGCATGGTCTTCCACAATCTATTGTGAGTGACAGAGACAAAATTTTCTTGAGTAATTTTTGGAAGTCATTGTTCTCAGAATTGAAGGTTCAGCTGAAAATGTCAAGTGCTTACCACCCTCAAACTGATGGCCAAACAGAGGTAGTAAACAGATGTTTAGGATGCTACTTGAGGTGCATGTGTGGGGAGAAGCCAAAGGAATGGACTAAGTGGTTACCTCTAGCTGAATTTTGGTACAACACTAACTTTCATACTGCTATTCAAACAACACCTTATGAGGTAGTCTATTGCCAAACACCCCCAATCCATATTCCTTATGTGCCTGGAGATAGTAGAGTGGAAAGTGTGGATAGAACTCTGCAGACAAGAGAAGAGGTTATTCAAATGTTGAAATTTCATCTCAAAAGATCTCAGGATAGAATGCAAAACCAAGCCAACAAACACAGAATTGATAGGCACTTTGATGTTGGTACATGGGTCTATTTGAAGCTTCAGCCACATAGACAAGTGACTGTGAGACAAGGCCAACAACACAAGCTATCCTCAAAGTTTTATGGTCCATTTTTTATAGAAGAAAGAGTTGGTGAAGTGGCCTACATATTGAAGTTACCTACTCACAGTCAGATTCATCCAGTTTTCCACATCTCTCAGTTAAAGAAATGTCATGGTAATGGGCATCAAATGGGAGTCTTACCTCAATTAAGGGAGGATGGATTGCTGGATTACAAACCACAAGCAATATTGGAAAGAAGGTTGGGAAAACTTAATAATAGGCCAGTGATGTATGTGTTGATACAGTGGACTAATAGGCCAGAAGAAGAAGCCACTTGGGAGATTTATGCTGACTTACTTCAACGATTTCCTGATTTTGATCCTGCTCCTTGAGGCCAAGAAGTTTTTCAAGGGAGATGGAGTTGATACATGCTGTAACACCCCCAAATTTAAGTTTGTCGCAGCGGAAAAGTAATTTAGGTGTTACGGGGAGGATCGAAGTTTTAATCACATAAAATGGCTTAAAAGAAGCGTTTTGAAAGTTATTTGTCATTCAAACAATATTTTTGATAAAATATGAACCATTTGATTTAAAATCTTATTAAAATATATAATGTCTTGAAAGAATGACATATTTGATTTTTACACCATTTTAATTTATCAGAGTAATAAATGCCCACTCCGTGTCTTGTCCTGCTCCGTTAAATTACCTGAGATACACATGATAAAAAGTGTCAACACAAAGGTTGGTGAGTTCATAGAGTTTTATGGAAAACCATTTATTTTGATAGATTTCAGGAATATTTGGTATTGATAAAATACAAACAGTAATGAAACAAGTATTGAGTATTGAGTAATGTCGACTATAATCACATATAAATCATATAAGTATTCAATCAAAATCAAGTAAGAAATCAATAATCCTAACATGAGCTGGAAACTCATGATGCTAATTTAATCAGATATACAATTCAAGTATGGTCAAATTCCTATACAGCTGTATCTAAATATATGTTGAAAACATACATTTCCTTTATAGATATTGCTCCAAGCCTCATGACACACAAGCTTAACCAAAAGAGGTGTTTTATCAAGTCAATGATAAATTTTGCCCTCTTATAATAGGTGATTTGCCAATTTCTATTTGTCTACGAATATAGTGTATCACGACTAATACGACTAACCATTTGCAAATGGCATTCCGTCAAGTATTAGTGGGACAGGAGGCCAGTCCTTAACAGGTTTTGAAGTTGTTCACTATATTCGCACTCACTTAACAGTGATTAATGGCTCATGATTAAGGGACTTTATGGCGATAAGGTAACTTAGGCAATATCAAGGTAATAATGGGATCATTCAGGATAGCATCATAAAATCAAGTATCATACCACAGAAATCAATTTGGAAACAGTATCATTTGAGTATCAGTAATTCAGTTTAAGTATTTCGCCAGTAAATATATGTATATCACATACCACAATAATCGAATTGAAAGCATTATCATATGAGTATCATTATTTCAGTCAAGTAATTCATCAGTAAAATATATATATCACATACTACAATAATCAAATTGAAAACATTATCATATGAGTATCAGTATTTCAATTAAGTATTTCGTCAAGTATTGTATATATCACATTTTAAATCACAAACCATATTAAATAAATATCAATTAGGAAATTGATTTGAATCATGTATTTTATTCATATACTTATCAAATTATCAAAGTATATGTAAGCATGTATCTCCCCCAATGACTTAAAAACAATTATTGGAAATGGGGCTATGACTCACCTGGATTGATACGGAAATGATGAAAAGTAAAGTAGGATGAGATTTATGGGAACGATTATGGAAACGTCTTTGATACGGAACCTGATAAATAAATTTATCTGAGAATTTGACCAAATACTATTTGGTAAATACGAACGAATAACGAATAATATTTATTCGTTATGACGAATAGATGATGTGCAATGTAATTATTATGCCATGCATGATATGATAAAATATTTTATTTAAAATATCCATCGAAGTTTTACCTTTTTAATCGTAAGTAATAATATTAACTTTTGAAATATCGTTATATATATTATTAACGTAAAAATAAATAATATGTAAATAAAACGTAATAAAAATGCATATGACGTGATGGTTGACGTAAAATAGAAAATAAAATAAGAATGTCAAATATAATATGTTGGTCCTTGTCCTTTTCCAGTTTTTACACTTTTTATACTAACGGCATTAGCGTTACACCGTTAGTCCTTTTCGTATCTAATTTACAATTATAGTCCACTACTTGTCCAAAATAACATTCTAAGCTTGGAATATTAAATAATATCAAGTTTTATCCAATAGATTCTGCTTTTACAGTTTCAGTCCCTACTTTTCAGTCCTTGACAGTTTTAGTCCTCCTAAGTGTCGTCGCATTACATTTTTAGTCCAAAATTAAAAAAATGATTATAAAAATTTTGTGAAATTTTCCGTGGCTTTTTAAGTTGGTAATAAGCTTATTTTAACTGCTTATTTGATTAAAAGTACTTATTTTCCAGCTTATGGGCCTTAACGAGCCAAACTAAAAGCCCGTTAAGATTTTTAGAGGCGAGGGCATGGAAAATGTTTTGGGCCTAAACTTGGGATACTTTTGTGATTCCAAAAATGTTTCATATGGGCCCAGTGGGCTTATGGTTCGTTATTTCTTGTTGGGCTTTGAATAAGCCCAAACCGAAAATATTGAGTTTTTGAATGAAATGACAATTTTAAAACCTTGTAACTGTCGATCAATTTGGCTAAATTTTAGTGTCGAGACGTGAGTATTTTTACATGTTATCTAAATGAAAGTGGTAGTTTTCTAGGTGGTCTATTGAGTCGTATAAAAATATTGGGTGCTCGTTAAGTAATATTTCAATTTATACGTGTGTTTCTTGGGTCACATGGAACGTTTATATTTATGAAAATGTTAAAAATATTTCTAAGTGTTTAGGTGTGTTTTTATGCGATTATGTATGGTTTGAAAATGGGTTTGTTTGATGCATGTAACATGAAACTAACGTGAAATACGTATGCTACGTGACTCCTAGGCCTTCCAAGATAGAGGCTAGTCACGTTTAGTGTTGCTACAAATATATACATACGTAAAAATATATATAAAGCTTATATAAGATCGAATAAAAATGAACATGATGCATGGACTAAATTTAACGTGTGATTTGAATTGAAAGTAGTTTGAAACGACTTACTACACCCTTGAGGTGGTAGAGAATCGAGAGTGAAGGTATGGAACACAAGGATGATCTCGTTCAAAGTATAACCCAAACGTTATACGTATAAAATCAAACCGATAACCCTTTTCTTGCATCCAAACTAAGTAGCAATCGATTTCTATCTCTTAGGAGTAGTTTTTAGGTAGAAAGAATGTTGTGAAAGTGTACGATGAACCATGGAAAGTATGCATGCATATAACGTATATATATATCATTTTGGATGATTCATATGGTGTGAATTCATCCAAGTAAACCATAGTAACTATGCATGTCAGGAAAACCTAGGCTCTAGGGTGAAATATAAGCTTATTATATTTGGTTGTGAGTACATGAAACAAGGAATATGTCATGATGATTCATGAGTATGTCGACATCTATATTAACCCATACACGATTTGTGAAATCGTGTATAACTTGGATATAATTGACCATCTTTGACATTTAAACATGAAATCATCTTAGAATTATTATTTGGAACTCGTAGGAACAAACGGGAATCAAAACGGTTAAGTTTTGAATGTTATATGAATCGATTACTATGATTTTTCGTCAATCACTTTGCCCTTTAAAAACGTATCAAACGTCGTCCAATGAACTTGATATTTGACACACTAATAGTTGGCTAGGTGGTGAACGAGATGGTGTAAAAATATATAGGTGTCGTGTGTAAGAATTTGGAATACGCGAGGCGTTTTGGAGCATGGTTGGTCGACGTATATGAAATATTTAGAATAAAAATGGGTTAAGTATTTTGAGCCGGTTGGGCTTAGGAAATCAAGGGCCCGTTTTGATTTGTAATTAGTTTTATTAATTAGGATTAGTGATTTGTTAATATTTTGTTAATCGTGTCGAGAACTTGTTTTGTCGTTTGGTGAATTTTGCAATATCGTAATCGTGACCATTTTAATATACTAAGAAAATTTTAAATTTCCCCGTAAAAATGGTGATTACAATAATGACAGAGATTACTATATAATTAAACGTTTATTAATTATAAGGATTTTTGCGAGGTTTTACAGTACCCACATGTCATTCTTAATTTCGTCCCGAAATTCAAATTTAATGTGATTACTTGAGTAAGGAATTTTTGAACAGAGGGTTGTCGAGAGATTTTTATTCCTAAAATTAAGGAAACATGATTCAGTTAAATTTACTTGTACCAAACAAGACAAGGTAATTGACGTATTTAAGGGTTGTGAATATTGAAAATAGTGGTCATGAATAGTGAAATAACGGCTAGTGTATAGTGTCCAACGGTCGGGAATAGTACCCAACGGCTATATTCTAGCCTATATATACCACTTCCAATTTCCACTTCTTCCATCAACCATTTTCCTCTCATTTTCCATCTCAAAATGCCGCACCTCATAACCATCTTAGCGATTGTGTATGTCGTCCTTGCTGCTATCTACTTAGCATATGTTCCGGATGAAGACTTTGGATTCTTGGTTGCGATCTTGATGTTCGTCGTTCCCCTCACTATCCTAGCCATTATCGTCGACAAGATCTGGGGGTAAAATTTTGATCTAGGGTTGTTTTAAATTAAGTTCTTGTTGTGTTTCTATGTACTTGTAACGAATAAGGAATAAAACTCGTTTTGTTTTTATGTTTAAGAATTTGTCTCAGTATTGTTTTTAATGTTTTGTTTATATTTATTTTTCAGCATAATTAAGGTGATTCATCCTGTGGTGACTCTTGCTATTGTTTTGTTGGTGGGAGTCTTATTTGCCATAGCGGATCAACCTATTGAAGATTCCTTGGTGTATATTGTAATAATTGTAACGATAGCACTTCCGATGCTAATTATTTGTTTATGTATTAACTTTTATGGATTTTAATAAAATTTTCGCTATTGGAGTCTTCTATCAGTTTTTGTAAATTATTTGTGTTTTCTTGTTTGTACTTTTGTTGATTTCTTATCATAATGGTGATGAGATAAGATAGGTATTTATTGTGGGTTGTTCAATGTATTGTTTATGAACAGTTTATTTTAGCTCTATATTTTGCTTTTGAATGAAGATTGTTATTTAAAAATTTAAAAATATCATTGTTCCTTTCATAACATAATTCTTCCTAAATTAGACATAGTTGATCAGGCTATGTATAATTGAGGACCAAATGATGTGATGTTTGGTTCAATCATATATTTTTATAAATTGTTTTAGATGGTGTTCAACGTGTTGTTTTCATAATATAACACGTAATTCCTTTTAAAAATAAAGTAGAAAATTTTAGGGTTCATGTTATAAATCAGAATTTTATGGAGTAAATATAGTATATTGTCATTTGATATGTGGGACAGAAATTGAAATTAACTTAGATTATCATTATTATGGAAATATTACAAGGGAGATTTTTCGATACAGTAGAAAGATTATTGTTATTCTTAAGTTACATCCATCGTAACTTGAAGTGAAATATAGGAAAGAGATACAACATAGGAAATTTTAAACTAGATTTTATTTATCTACAACAGGAATTTATTCATCTGTGTAAATCTAGTTGCCATTCCCTTGATACTATCAAGGTCTTTAAAGATTCTTCATTTTCTTGTAAAGGTCTTGGCTTTCCAATTAACATTGTAGTTTGGACATCGACTCACATAATGCCCTTTTCCACCACATCCGTGGCATACCACTGTTGTTAGTTGTACTTTCCTATCCTTAGTCCTGCAGCTAATTGCCTGGTGACCTGTTTTCTGACATTTCGTGCATTTAACCCTACAGATTCCGGTGTGATGCTGGTTGCATTTTTGACACCAGGGTAGATTTCCACGATAACCACTTCCAGTAATAGGTGTGACGAGACAATTTCTATTAGCTTTCTGATTGTGTTCCAGCTGACGTTGATACTCCATACGATCTTCTAGATGTTTACGATAACGGTCTTGAGCATTGATGATGTTGCAGTAGATGGGATTGATGGTTCCTATCTCGGGGAGTTTCCTCTTTTGATTATTTCCATTTGGTATAACCCCGTGCCTAATTCCTTGATGATGGTTGATGGTAGGGTTGATCATTCCTTCTTGAATCTTTAAGTGAGGTGGCCTATACTTCATGAAACTTGCAGGGTGTTGATTACCAAGTATACCCGTCTCTCTTCTCGGATAAACTACGGTAGTCCCTTCTAATACCACCGACACTATGGCTTTTACCAATTTCTGGATAGCTCCAGGAGTCATGGTGATTTCTGATGATGATTGATATGCATTGTTCATGTTGTCCATTTTCTGAAATCATAAATGAAACTCAACATTAGAATCCATATAATATCAGAATAATTTAAATAATGAAGTTAATTATTTCATTGATGATAGACTAAATTGACTCCCTACTGTAATCTAATTTCAAGATATGTCTGTGTTGTATCATTTATCAATGATCAACTCTTGATATGGGATTACTAAGGAACAAACCGACTTGTCTATTAAAATTGAAACTCAATATTCTTTTCTTCATTCTTTAAATCCCCTTTCAAAAATTGGTATTTAGACGATTCTTAAAATTTTAGGTTAATTATGGTAAGTTTAAGAAATCTTAACAATTTGTAAGAAATCTTACGGTAGATTTGAATGATATTACAGATGCAAATAGAATATTAATAACTTGACCGATTGTTTTTGCAAGATAAACGATACAAGATCTTTTATTAATACTCCATTAATCTGTGTAGAATCATTTGGTTATCATAGAAAATAACAAATGATGAGATTTTTGCATGATGATATGAGAATTCATTACATGCATGATTGATACGAAAGAAAAGATTGATTCATAACATAGAGATATAACAGAAAGGATGTTATTATACAATATGTTTTGATTACACGTTCTGAAGTTTCAGAATTATTGAACATTACATGAAATATTAACCAAATCTATTTGGTTTAGTAGGAACAACAAGGATACTTGTAAACTTAAGAATTAGTTACGCCTCTGACGTAAATATCTAATTTCTTTCTCAAGTTCAAGTTGTGCAACTTCCATGTTTGAGAAACGTTCTTGACACATGTTCATTTGGTTTGCCAACATAGTCTCTAATGCGGCAATCTTTTGACCCTGGTTTCTGGCTGCATCTCTGGCCATCCATAGGGTTCTCTCAATATCTCCAATTCTTACATGTGTATGACCGTGTTCTCTTCTTGCACAACGGACACTGGAGTCCAAACTTCCAAGTTCCTGGTTGGTGTTGTCCTTTATTTCATTAATCTTTATTCCTAACTCACACATTGTTCGCCTCTCAGCATCCGCCCTTTTGAACAATGCGTCAAGGTTACGGTCGTACCATTCAAATTGAGTTGGTCGTAACCCTTTTAGTTGTTCAGTGTGAGCATCCAATATGCTGGCTTGTCGATAAATAAGATTCCATATTGTTTCAGGAGTGCTTATATTGTAGTCGGGTGAGTTAGGTGAGGATAAATTATTTGGAGAATCTGGTATTGTGGAATCTGAAGTATAAGGTAATGGAGAATTTGGCTCAACATTCTTCCATGATATCCCTTGGCTTGAACCTTGTCCAACTTCGAATGTTGCCTGGCCACCAATCAAATCTTCATATGATTCGGTAGCTCTCCTGAGTCTTTGACATGAAGGTGAACGAATAGGTGACGATGGAGGTGATCTCTGAGTGAGTTCTATATTAGGTTGGGATTGTGATATTTGTACGTAAGGATCTTCAGTATTCGGAGAATTTTTATTGATAGATGAGGTATTAGTATTATGGATATTAGTGTTGACATTCACGGGAGTTCCTGAAGACATGCTACAGTAGTAACCGAGAATAATATTTTATGAGGATTTTGTATGTTAAAATATAACAGTACAGATGAAATAATTATTGTGTAAGAATAACTATTAAGCATGTAAGATAATCTCAACAGATAAGGTATTGAGCACGGCAGTCTGCAGACACGGAGGGCATAAAATGTTTTGGTGTAAAATCATTATTTTGAAAATGTAGTTATAATTTTAATGTTTGAAAACATTTAATTCTCTATAACTGTAGCTCTGATACCAATCTGTAACACCCCCAAATTTAAGTTTGTCGCAGCGGAAAAGTAATTTAGGTGTTACAGGGAGGATCGAAGTTTTAATCACATAAAACGGCTTAAAAGAAGCGTTTTGAAAGTTATTTGTCATTCAAACAATATTTTTGATAAAATATGAACCATTTGATTTAAAATCTTATTAAAAGATATAAAGTCTTGAAAGAATGACATATTTGATTTTTACACCATTTTAATTTATCAGAGTAATAAATGCCCACTCCGTGTCTTGTCCTACTCCGTTAAATTACCTGAGATACACATGCTTAAAAGTGTCAACACAAAGGTTGGTGAGTTCATAGAGTTTTATGGAAAACCATTTATTTTGATAGATTTCAGGAATATTTGGTATTAATAAAATACAAACAGTAATGAAACAAGTTTTGAGTAATGTCGACTATAATCACAAATAAATCATATAAGTATTCAATCAAAATCAAGTAAGAAATCAATAATCCTAACATGAGCTGGAAACTCATGATGCTAATTTAATCAGATATACAATTCAAGTATGGTCAAATTCCTATACAACTGTATCTAAATATATGTTGAAAACATACATTTCCTTTATATATATTGCTCCAAGCCTCATGACACACAAGCTTAACCAAAAGAGGTGTTTTATCAAGTCAATGATAAATTTTGCCCTCTTATAATAGGTGATTTGCCAATTCCTATTTGTCTACGAATATAGTGTATCACGACTAATACGACTAACCATTTGCAAATGGCATTCCGTCAAGTATTAGTGGGACAGGAGGTCAGTCCTTAACAGGTTTCGAAGCCGTTCACTATATTCGCGCTCACTTAACAGTGATTAATGGCTCATGATTAAGGGACTTTATGGCGATAAGGTAACTTAGGCAATATCAAGGTAATAATGAGATCATTCAGGATAACATCATAAAATCAAGTATCATACCACAGAAATCAATTTGGAAACAATATCATTTGAGTATCAGTAATTCAGTTTAAGTATTTCGCCAGTAAATATATGTATATCACATACCACAATAATTGAATTGAAAGCATTATCATATGAGTATCAGTATTTCAGTCAAGTAATTCATCAGTAAAATATATATATCACATACCACAATAATCAAATTGAAAGCATTATCATATGAGTATCAGTATTTCAATTAAGTATTTCGTCAAGTATTGTATATATCACATTTTAAATCACAAACCATATTAAATAAATATCAATTAGGAAATTGATTTGAATCATGTATTTTATTCATATACTTATCAAATTATCAAAGTATATGTAAGCATGTATCTCTCCCAATGAATTAAAAACAATTATTGGAAATGGGGCTATGACTCACCTGGATTGATACGGAAATGATGAAAAGTAAAGTAGGATGAGATTTATGGGAACGATTATGGAAACGTCTTTGATACGGAACCTGATAAATAAATTTATCTGAGAATTTGACCAAATACTATTTGGTAAATACGAACGAATAACGGATAATATTTATTCGTTATGACGAATAGATGATGTGCAATGTAATTATTATGCCATGCATGATATGATAAAATACTTTATTTAAAATATCCATCGAAGTTTTACCTTTTTAATCGTAAGTAATAATATTAACTTTTGAAATATCGTTATATATATTATTAACGTAAAAATAAATAATATGTAAATAAAACGTAATAAAAATGCTTATGACGTGATGGTTGACGTAAAATAGAAACTAAAATAAGAATGTCAAATATAATATGTTGGTCCTTGTCCTTTTCCATTTTTTACACTTTTTATACTAACGGCGTTAGCGTTACACCGTTAGTCCTTTTCGTATCTAATTTACAATTATAGTCCACTACTTGTCCAAAATAACATTCTAAGCTTGGAATATTAAATAATATCAAGTTTTATCCTATAGATTCTGCTTTTATAGTTTCAGTCCCTACTTTTCAGTCCTTGACAGTTTTAGTCCTCTTAAGTGTCATCGCGTTACATTTTTAGTCCAAAATTAAAAAAAATGATTATAAAAATTTTGTAAAATTTTCCGTGGCTTTTTAAGTTGGTAATAAGCTTATTTTAACTACTTATTTGATTAAAAGTACTTATTTTCCAGCTTATGGGCCTTAACGAGCCAAACTAAAAGCCCGTTAAAATTTTTAGAGGCGAGGGCATGGAAAATGTTTTGGGCCTAAACTTGGGCTACTTTTGTGATTCCAAAAATGTTTCATATGTGCCCATTGGGCATATGGTTCGTTATTTCTTGTTGGGCTTTGAATAAGCCCAAACCGAAAATATTGAGTTTTTGAATGAAATGACAATTTTAAAACCTTGTAACTGTCGATCAATTTGGCTAAATTTTGGTGTCGAGACATGAGTATTTTTACATGTTATCTAAATGAAAGTGGTAGTTTTCTAGGTGGTCTATTGAGTCGTATAAAAATATTGGGTGCTCGTTAAGTAATATTTCAATTTATACGTGTGTTTCTTGGGTCACATGGAACGTTTATATTTATGAAAATGTTAAAAATATTTCTAAGTGTTTAGGTGTGTTTTTATGCGATTATGTATGGTTTGAAAATGGGTTTGTTTGATGCATGTAACATGAAACTAACGTGAAATACGTGTGCTACGTGACTCCTAGGCCTTCCAAGATAGAGGCTAGTCACGTTTAGTGTTGCTAC
The DNA here is from genome assembly GCA_030686995.1 of Artemisia argyi. Taxonomy (NCBI): domain Eukaryota; kingdom Viridiplantae; phylum Streptophyta; class Magnoliopsida; order Asterales; family Asteraceae; genus Artemisia; species Artemisia argyi. The sequence goes on along the minus strand of CM060693.1, from coordinate 38,957,585 downwards.
AAATATATACATACGTAAAAATATATATAAAGCTTATATAAGATCGAATAAAAATGAACATGATGCATGGACTAAATTTAACGTGTGATTTGAATTGAAAGTAGTTTGAAACGACTTACTACACCCTTGAGGTGGTAGAGAATCGAGAGTGAAGGTATGGAACACAAGGATGATCTCGTTCAAAGTATAACCCAAACGTTATACGTATAAAATCAAACCGATAACCCTTTTCTTGCGTCCAAACTAAGTAGCAATCGATTTCTATCTCTTAGGAGTAGTTTTTAGGTAGAAAGAATGTTGTGAAAGTGTACGATGAACCATGGAAAGTATTCATGCATATAACGTATATATATATATATATATATATATATATATATATATATATATATATATATATATATATATATATATATATATATATATATATCATTTTGGATGATTCATATGGTGTGAATTCATCCAAGTAAACCATAGTAACTATGCATGTCAGGAAAACCTAGGCTCTAGGGTGAAATATAAGCTTATTATGTTTGGTTGCAGGTACATGAAACAAGGAATATGTCTTGATGATTCATCAGTATGTCGACATCTATATTAACCCATACACGATTTGTGAAATCGTGTATAACTTGGATATAATTGACCATCTTTGACATTTAAACATGAAATCATCTTAGAATTATTATTTGGAACTCGTAGGAACAAACGGGAATCAAAAAGGTTAAGTTTTGAATATTATATGAATCAATTACTATGATTTTCCGTCAATCACTTTGCCCTTTAAAAACGTATCAAACATCGTCCAATGAACTTGGTATTTGACACACTAATAGTTGGCTAGGTGGGAACGAGATGGTGTAAAAATATATAGCTGTCGTATGTAAGAATTTGGAATACGCGAGGCGTTTTGGAGCATGGTTGGTCGACGTATATGAAATATTTAGAATAAAAATGGGTTAAGTATTTTGGGCCGGTTGGGCTTAGGAAATCAAGGGCCCGTTTGGATTTGTAATTAGTTTTATTAATTAGGATTAGTGATTTGTTAATATTTTGTTAATCGTGTCGAGAACTTGTTTTGTCGTTTGGTGAATTTTCCAATATCGTAATCGTGACCATTTTAATATACTAAGAAAATTTTAAATTTCCCCGTAAAAATGGTGATTACAATAATGACAGAGATTACTATATAATTAAACGTTTATTAATTATAAGAATTTTTGCGAGGTTTTGCACATGCTCAATTAAGAAAGTCAATGATAGTCAACAATCAGATGTCAAAGGGCCAAAAGTCATATACTCTGTTTAGGCGCCAAAATTAGTTAGACGTTTTGTTGTTAAATATTTCCACTTGTAATCATTTTCAAGTATCGAATTTTAGTTGTTAAACACATTTTCTCTCTCAAATTCCTGTAACAAACTCATAACAATCATAATAACAAATCATTGCGAATTCTGTTTCTACTTTCTTGAATTCCTAGTGATATTGTTGCCATTGATCATATATCTTCCATTTCTTAACTGATTTCAAGATATGTATGTTTCAGTTAATGAAGATGGAAGACGGTTGTAGAAGGTGTAGCGGTGAAGCGATAATTGTGGAGGAGTAGTGGTGGTTCGATTTGGCAGTGAAGCGGTGGTTGTGATCAGAGAGAATAGTTGTGTTTTCACGTTTAAATGTAGAAGATGTGTGTTTTTTTTCCTTTATGTATGAGATGTAGATTGGTAATTACAAAATTATCTTTTGTTTAGTGCAAATGGTCGGCTAATCTTAGCTATTGGATCTAAAAAAAGAGGGGACTAAATGGAGGGTTAGGATCTCTTCTCACGTTCTCATAAAAATTAGATTTCTTACATGAATGGCCCCCTGTGTGTGTGTATATATATATATATATATATATATATATATATATATATATATATATATATATATATATATATATATATAATTGAGTTCATATAAGATCATTCTTAAAATTGTTAAAGTGAGATCCCAATAAGAAGATAACATGTGGAAAATTTGTAATTAAGAAAAACAACAAAATTAATGTAAGTAAAAGGGTAGTTTCGGCATTTAACATCTTTTTATATCTACTCCGTATAATCATAAAATCAATCCTACCCTTCATATCATTCCTCTTTCTCTCAACCGATCCTTTCTTCATATCATCATCATTTTCATCTCTCATCATAAAAAATCAAATATGTATCTCAACAAAAACCACATTCACAAACCTCTAATCTTTTGTCTCTCAACAAAATCTAACCATACCCACTGTTAAAACCACATAGCCTATATCCGGTCACATATCTTGTACATCCGGTCGCCACTATTAAACCCACGTATCTGGTTATTGATCTTGATGGTGATGGTTTTAGTTTTTGGGTTTCACGTTATTTAGACCTTAATATTAAGGAAAAACACCAACCATCGATATTTAGGCATCTCATATTACTTCGTTATCCTTAACTTTTTCCGGCGAGGTGATATGCCGGAGCAGCTTTATTGTCGACCGAGTAGCTTTCTTGTCGACGGCGGTGGATGGCTCAGTTGCGACGGGGTCGGTTTGATACACAGATCTATTTACATCGGATGAAACACCGGAGCAAGATACACAGATCTGTTTACTTTCGAGGTCGATATGTTTTGTTTACCGAATCATATTGAAAGATCATGGATCATGGATGTACCCGTATTTTTTATTGAGGTTTTTGAGGTTGACTTTTGTGATTTTCTTTACCGAATCATATTGAAATGTATCCAATGTAGCAACAACTGTATTAGCATTCATTATTTAGTGTTGTAAATTTATGCATCAAAGTATTATAATAGATTTATTAGAATTCCAGAATTGGTCAAAGATAAATATATTGGTTCTTTTTGTTTCATTTAGTTGTTGGTGAACATTAGTTGTACTTATGTATAAGCCATTTGTAGGACCTTAAATATCACAACTTTATCACAAATATAGAAGATTAGAAGAAGAAAGATGGTGACTTGGTGAGAGTATATGGATCGTATATGTGTAACTAGAGAGATGGAAAATGAGAGAATATTATTAAGAAACACACACACTTACACACACAAGCACACACCTCAAATGAGCCTTTGAGGTGTTTATATAGTAAGTAACATGAGATGCCCTAAGGCTTTCTATGGGCTTGGGCTTGGGCTTGGACTTGGTTACATGATTAGATAACAAGGCTTATGAAACATAGCACATAACATATTAGCTTGCCAAGTCCAAAGCCCAATGACTAAACTATTACTAAACTTAACAAACGACACAAAGTTACAATATGAGAATGAGCATCACTTCATAGTACATATTTTTAATGCTAACAATCTCCCCCTAAGGGGTGGTCATTCGAATGATGCTCCACGTGAGTGGGTCTTCCGTGTTCTTTGTCTTTAACTTTGTGTGTCGTTGTAGAATAGTCTTTAATCTTTGTTCCTTCATGCTTTGTGATCTTTGATAACTGATTTTTCATCGTTCTTTGTTCCTTTATGATGTGGAGTTATCTGCCTTACGTCACTTCTGCGTCTGTGGTGGTTGTTTGCCATTCCAACATGCTCATACATCTTTGGACTTTGATATTCATATGCACGTAGTTCCTTTTCTTTCACTTTGATCTTTAGTCTTTATACTTTGTAAATTCTTCTTTTTGGAGTAGAATCTTTCTCTGAACTTTGTGTTGTATAGATCTTTGAGGGAGCTTTCTTTAACTTCCAGATGTATGTATAAGCATGTGGAATCTGTCGCCATGGAGATGAAGTGTCCCTGCATATAAACAGTTAGCAATAAAACATCCGGTCTTGCAGATAAGAATTAGAGATCGTCAACAGCATAGTGTGAAGACTCCTTCTAACCCTTACCAAGGCCGTTCCCATGTCAGATACTCTCGAGAGAGCTTACAAGACCTACTAAGTAGCTCAATGACTGGGTGAGTCGCTGGGGATCACTCCACGACTGTAGACCGTTTAAAACCACCGCGAACACTAAGCGTAACCCATAAAGAATTACCGAAGTGACCTGCTGTCAGGGCTGCTTGATGTTGACCCTGGCAGCAATTTCCATTCAATCATTGAGAATCACAAAAGTGAATCCTCTCATAAATGTTCTGGCAGATTGCTAAGATCTGCGTAGGATTCTAAAGTTTACATCTGGCGTCCTTAATGTTGAACAACCAGTGTAGAAATATCATGTGTTCCTATGAGATCTTTTGATGAATCTCGGGGCTCTAGACTCGATAAGTGCACATTTGGTTTCCTATGCGGAGATTAGGGAGAGGTCTCCTGCTTCAATATCAACCATCTCTAAGAGACAGGTCGATAGATTACACCGGTTCCCCGTGAGAATGAAACAAGCTCTTTTAAGAGAACTTGAGTGGTTAAGAAGGTTTAGTGCAGTGCGTCAGTGGGTCCATGACGTCTTTGTCTTCAATACCGGTGTCACCTTGGTAACAGCCAGTAGCATATGAGTTGAACCCGGTGTCTGCCCTAAGGTTGAACATATGGAGGGCTATTTCTTTTCACCCTTTTTCATAAGTTTTCTTTTTAATTCTTCAACCCCTTCTTTCTCCTTTCTCATTTTCTCCTTTTTTCAATCATACCTAAGGACTTCTAATTCTAATCTATTGGAATTGTCCTTGGGTAGATCCCTCCGGCTCTGGCGGATCATAGGACGGTTTTTCCTAACCTTAGTCACCTTATAACACCATGACTATCCTATTGTTGCCATGAAACCATTTATTGAAAATCTCTCAAAGTGTTTATGATAATAAAACACATTGTTGACACTTCGAGAGTTTTGCATTTCTTTTGAAGGACTCCCCCTTCACATGTGCTCATGAATTTTTTGGAAATTTGCACATGCGCGAGGAGTTTGCACTTTTTGAATTGATCCACTTTCAGTGAACATGACCGATTCGAGACACGCTTACATCACTAGTTAGACTAGCTTGAAATTATTACCCGTCCTGGTCAAGTCCAAAGAAAGTCTCTCGATACGGTACATTCTACTCAGACAAGTCCTATTCGAGACACGCTTACATCACTAGTTAGACTAGCTTGAAATTATTACCCGTCCAGGACAAGTCTTTTCGATTACTAACATTTTAAGCTTCGTCAATTCATTGGTACTTACTGAGTCGAGCTCTTTTGAGATTTAGTCACAAACTTTACACATTTTGATCACATTTTAATCATGTCTTCTCCCCCTCAAAAATAGCATATCGTGATATTTTTTATATCAACTGATTAAGAAAAAGCTTTTGGAGAGAAAGACAGATTTTGCATGAATTTGGAACATTTTGTGTTTGTACTCCCCCTTAATGATAGCATATTTAAAATTAATTTAAGGGTTTTGAGGGAGTTATCTTGAGCACTAATTTTGAGAGATTTTGAGAAATCTTTTGAACAATCTTGAAAAAGTGCTCAAGAATTTTGTTTTGAAAACGAGTTTATGCTTGACATCTTTTTCGTTTGTTTAGACTCGAACTTTTTGAAAAAGATTTCGTCATTGAACGTACGAGTCCTTGATTTGAAAATAATCAGAAGTCATCGTTTAACGTACGGGTTTCGTACTGAAGTATACGAAAGCCATAGTGAAGAAAATTTTGAGAAACGACATGTTTTAGAAAAACATTTTAAAGAACTCCCGCTCAAGCATATGTACATGTCCGTATCATTGTTGAATGACATTTCTAGAAACGTACAGAATATTGATTTATACGAGAGACATGTCGTGAGAAGAATATTTTTGGATTTTTTGATTTTATAATGTTTTTGGATTTTTGAAGATTTTATATTTTTGTATTTTGTTTTTGTTGGTTTTTCAAATTTTGTATTTTGTTTTTTTTCAAAAATATTTACAGCGAAGCGATTTTGAAAATATTTTTCAAGAAGATTCGAGAAGACGTTCTAGCTCCTCAGGAGTTAGGCTTCGCATGCCAATTCGTCGAACTAAATAGTCAAACCGTTCTTTTGGAAGGGCTTTAGTAAATAGATCGGCGAGTTGATAATCAGTCTTAACGAAAAATAATTCAACAGTACCCTCTTCCACGTGTTCTTTGATGAAATGGTAGCGGACTTTGATATGTTTCGTCTTAGAGTGATGTAAGGGATTGCACGAGATGGCTATGGCACTTTTTGAGTCACAATACATAGGTATTCTGTCAAAAGTAAAGCCATAATCTGTGAGCTGTGTCCGCATCCATAGAACTTGGGCACAACACGCAGATAGAGACACATACTCGGCTTCGGCGGTTGATAGCGCAGTACAATCCTGTTTCTTTGACGACCAGCTTACAAGCTTTTCACCCAAAAATTGTGCTCCACCTGATGTACTCTTTGCTGTAACTTGATCACCAGCATGGTCTGCATCTGAAAATGTTGTTAGATTAAACTCCGAATCCTTCGGATACCAAAGTCCCATGTTAATGGTGCTTCGTAGGTATCGAAAGATCCGTTTAACCTCTTTGAGGTGAAGTTCGGTAGGCTTTGCCTGAAACCGTGCTAATAAACATACAGCAAATTGAATATCGGGTCGGCTAGCAGTTAGGTACATAAGAGAACCGATCATGCTCCGATATTTCTTCGGATCGATGGGTTTCCCAAACAAATCAGCACCTATTTTTGGTGAAGTGACCATTGGTGTACCAACAAAATCACAATTTTCCATTCCATGTTTTTTCAAAATCTCTATAGTATATTTAGCTTGATTGATAAAAATACCACGAGGGGATTGATGGATTTGTAAACCAAGAAAGAATTTTAGTTCCCCCATCATGGACATTTCAAATTTGCTTTTCATGAGATTTTCAAAATGTTTTGAATGGTTAGGATTGGTTGATCCAAAAATAATGTCATCCACGTAAATTTGAACGATCAAAATGTCATCTTTGAACTTTTTGATAAACAAGGTGTCATCAACCGTTCCTTTTGTGAAATTGTTTTTAAGCAAGAAATATGATAGTTCGTCATACCACGCTCTTGGAGCTTGTTTTAGACCATAAATTGCTTTCTTAAGCTTGTAGACGTAGTCTGGATGATCTTTGTCGATGAATCCCTCTGGCTGACTCACATACACTTCTTCTTTCAGAGTTCCATTCAAGAAAGTTGTCTTAATGTCCATCTGATAGACTGTGATGTTTTTGTGAGCTGCATAGGCTAAGAAGATCCGGACTGCTTCAAGTCTAGCTACAGGCGCGAATGATTCCTCGAAATCTATCCCTTCTTCTTGTGGATAACCTTTAGCCACGAGACGAGCTTTGTTGCGAATAACAGTCATTTCCTCATCCAGTTTGTTCTTCCACAACCACTTGAGATCAAGAACTCGTTTATCAAGTGGTCGTTCAACAAGTTCCCAACTATCATGTAACAGGTATTGAAGAAATTCCTCCTGCATCGCTTCAATCCAAGGGTTTTCTGCCATTGCTTCCCGAATGTTCTTTGGTTCTTTGAGACTGATTGAGCAAACGTAGATGCACAATTCAAGATCGGTGGCAAGTTGTCTCCTTGTTTGAACTGGCTTTGAAGGTTCACCAATAATATGTTCTATTGGATGGTCTTTTGTCCATTGAAACGTAGAAGGGTACCTTGGGTGTAACGAATGTGTGTTAGATGGTTCTTGTAACCTTGAAGAAGATTCAGCAGAGTCTGTTGCAAACGGGTTTTCAAATACTTTTTCTCCTTCTTCTAACGCAACATCGTTTGAATTATTTGTTGGTTCTTCTTGAAAATTTGTGTTTTGATTTTGCTCATCAACTCTTGGTAGAACAGTTTCAAGTACTGGAGTTGCTTGAGTAGATGTAGATGATGTTGATGTAGTTGGTGCTTCAGCTTCGATTGTTGTAGATGCATCTTGTGATGGTGGTGGTGGTTGATGGTTTTGAGCGGGTGCAGCGGAATGTTGTTGAGATGCATTTGTCGAAGGTCCACCATAATATTCATCAAACATTAACTCGAAGAAATTTTCCAGTTCTTGTTCTGAAGGTTTATCCGTGTTTGTTGACTGAGCTCCTTGAGGCACGAGTCCTGAACTGATGTGTCCAGAAGTCTGATGGTTTGGTGCGGGTCCTAATCCGTTTTGATTAGAAGCCATTGGACTTGGTGACTTAAATATCACAACTTTATCACAAATATAGAAGATTAGAAGAAGAAAGATGGTGACTTGGTGAGAGTATATGGATCGTATATGTGTAACTAGAGAGATGGAAAATGAGAGAATATTATTAAGAAACACACACACTTACACACACAAGCACACACCTCAAATGAGCCTTTGAGGTGTTTATATAGTAAGTAACATGAGATGCCCTAAGGCTTTCTATGGGCTTAGGCTTGGACTTGGTTACATGATTAGATAACAAGGCTTATGAAACATAGCACATAACATATTAGCTTGCCAAGTCCAAAGCCCAATGACTAAACTATTACTAAACTTAACAAACGACACAAAGTTACAATATGAGAATGACCATCACTTCATAGTACATATTTTTAATGCTAACACCATTTAATCTTTAATATATGTTTTGTTGTACGAGTTCTAATATATGTTTTGGTGTACGATATGTTGTTGAAATGTATAGCTGTGTTTTTTTTTGAAATATGCTGTATATTTAACGGGTTATTTTTGAGTTGTCTATCATGGTGCGTCTTGACATGTGTATGCCTACATTTTTAATGTACGAGATGTATCATTATATATATACTTGTTGTATCTGTCCATCGAGTATTAGTTAATCTAAATATAAATATATTTTTAAATATACCTGATGTATCAGTAGATGTACCTAGTGGTCTCGTGTATTTGTTAATAATATATTTTTAATGTACCTGATGTATCACGTTATGTATAAAAAAAGGTGCACATGTATAAAAATAAAAGCTAAAAAAACTCAAAAAAAATTAACCACATTTGGATTTGAAATCTCTAAAATACCCTTGAAACTCCATTTAATTACTTTAATGCCACTAATTTAATGTTAATCTCATCTAGCACTAATTAATAGATCTAACGGTCCATATTGGGTCTTACTTTTACAACTTTAAACTTGATCTTATATTAACCCTCCCCTATGTATATATATATATATATATATATATATATATATATATATATATATATATATATATATATATATAACAGGAGGCGTTACACGTAGATAAATCAAGAAAACGCCACCTCATTGCCATGTAATTGTCATTAGCAGCCATGTCATCACATTCTAGCCATGTAAGCAACTTTTGTTGCCACCTTAAAGTCCATGTCATCATATTTTAGCCATGTAAGCAATTTGTTTTTATTAAATTCGGCTATGTAAGCAATTTTTTTTATTAAATTTGGCTGAAATTTTTTTTTGCAAAAATACACCTAGATGAATTCGACCTCAAGACCTGGAAGATGTTATGTTGCATGTTAACCACTGAACCACTCAACTTTTTGGAGATATTCTGTAACTCGAAATCTATAAACCTGTGCAATTCATTATTTTTGCTAATTCACATATATCTCATTTAATTCTGCGATTAAAAAACCATTAATTAAAAACCTAATGCGCTTCAATTGTGAGCCTCTCCAAAGAACCCTAACGTTCTTCTTTATTCATTCTTCCACCATTCAATCCCTCCTAAAGTTTGTTGATTATTTATTGCAGAAAGATTCACTTATTGTTTGATCTGCAAGATGTTCATGATGATAAGGTACACTTATACCAGGTCCTCCAGATGATCATGTTTGGAATTTACTACATATATATTAGATAATTTTTTACGTATCATTTAATTTGTGAATTAGGGTTTTGCATGCTAGCTGAAGCAGTTAGTTTTCCATAATGAGGAATCCCATGATCAAGAAGCAAAAGAATAACAGGTTTGTGATCTTGGAGTTTATATATAATTGTTCAAGGCTCTAACGCTCCTAAAAAAAACATCAATTTTACATGTGAAATTAATGTACAGAGGTTGCTTTTTTTTCATCTTCTCTTATTCTATATATTTTAATTGTTTGTCTTCATTCAATAACAAGTTTAGTTATAAGCAGCATGTTGGGAAATTAGCCTGATACACTATGGGTATTTTGTAAGTAAAGGCCGTCTACGAAATGACACTTTAAGCGGGCAGAGGATATGGCACAAACTATGGTGGTGGAAGAGGAACAGTTAGAGGCGGTAAGAGGCAATGTTATGTTCAAACAAATGTATTGCAACTAATTGAGTAAAAATCTGCTACAGCTAAAGTTGAAGAAAGTAGTGAGGATGAAAGTTCTATGAAGAAAGTCTAACCATGAGTCAACAAACCGACAAGGTGGAAAGAATTTTTGGTATGTTATAGTGAAAAAATCTTTTTATTTTAGTTTAATGAAAGTATGTACTGCTTAGCCCACTGAATGCATAACCACATTTGTGTCTTGCTCATTTGGATCTCATTATTATAGATTTCTCATTGCATATGTGATCATAGGGTTACCTACTTCTTCATGCTGCTGATACTTAATGTTGGTGATCGCTTCTCGATGGTTCAAGGTTTGACATCCTTGTGGTGAGAGAGGAACACAAGCTTCCATTGGGCGCAATATGGGTAGTGATCACTTTTTAATCCATGTATGGTATAGTTTGAAGTTTATCAGTTTAGACTTTAGACTAATCCAATAATCCTTTATGAATGCTCTATTTGCATTTGATTATTTGCTTTATCTGTTGAATACATGTTGATATTCGAGCTTATAAGCGATAATAAGCTCATAGGCCACCCATATAAGCACCTAAATAAGCAATCTTAAACACCCTCTGAATGTGGTTTTTAAATGATTTATTGCATTGTTTATGTATTTATTTACAAAAAATCTGTTATAGACATGTAAGATCGCAGTGTTGCGAAGGCATGATCGTAATTAAGACTTCATGTGTTTTGCAAGGTATGTTTATATGAGAAATCGTTTCGAATCCAAATTTAATATTTAGGAAAAAAAACTTTGGCAGCCATAGATTTGCACAATGGGAGGGAGGAACATGAAAATACCATACAGGGAAACCTCTCCAAAGGACTCCATTCTCTAATCTATAATATCATCATTATGTCGACAAACTGTCCTGTAACTTTAATGTTTTACCTGTTAAGATCAACTACATCTCTGTTACCAGTCATTGAATTCATTCTTATTAATATCCCATGTTTCTCTAACAATGAGTATCCAAAGTTTTTTGATACATGGACTTTGATGATGAAATTAACTACAGGAACAAGACACATAAGCGAGTTACTACTCTCAGCAAAGATCTTCCTGTAAGTATCAAACATAAAAATGTAAACATGATTTGTGAAATGATTAAGGGGCTGTTTGGAAAATCTTATAAGCTGAGTTTCTTTGGCTTATAGGGTAATTACATTGACCTTTTGTACTTTAATAAGTTTTTTGGGTAAAAGGGAACTTCCAGGCTGCTGATGATTCAAACGTATCCGTGTGGAATCACATTATCCCAGATAAGCTTATCACCAAACCCAAAAGCAACGTATCATACAAAAAAATTTTGTAACAAAATGGAACAATGGCCATACCTTGGTGTGGTATCAAAAGCATAGCAGCAACGCTTCCATCTCCAACAACTTCGTTGGATGATGGGTTAAATCAGGTCATTATTAGTATGTTTTGAACACACTTGGCTAGGTTGGGTGACACAAGATGCCTTTGCTAAATTATACGAGAAGAAAGCTACGTCATTGGTGCTAGAACCTGCTACTCATGTATAACTACAATGTAGTAAAATATAGTATGGAACCTATGCTAATAACGATTTTGAATCTTTGTTAAGGTGTTGGTGAGATTACCATTGTAACGTTACACTCGATTCAATATATGACCTGTTAGAAGTCAAATGGTGCAAATGCTATGGGAAGAACCTAATGGATACTGAGATTTGTGGATAGTGGGATTTTAGCTATCATCGGGTCATCCCACTTGAGTGGCTCTTCTTGCAGACCGCAAAAGTGGTTCATTTGTCTCTGTAAACAAAGAAGTGAATACCGTTATTGCAAAGGCGCAACCAGTCAGTAAGATGTTATCTCAGGTCAATATTGTCGCCTTAATCTACTTTCGTATGTCAAATTTGTGTCTCATATATTTATTTGATGGGTAGTTTTTGTATGGGTTGGATTGAATTGAAACACTTTTAGTTTATCTATGCTGTTATGTTTTGCCTATAAGACACGAATTACAAGCATGAGTTTGATTTCCATTAAAGATCATTGTTAGAAGTGGCAAATGGCCAGCTTGGGTAATGGGTCAAGACAAATTTTGGAGCAACTTGGGAGTAACTGTGATTGAGCTGAAATAAATGGGTCGGATCAGACCATGCCAAGTGACCTGCTAACGCTTTTTTAGGACTGTTGGAATCTACATAAGTCATTGTAAGTAAGCTAAACCAAACACTATGGTTCTATTTAAATCATCAAATATCTGTGGGTGGTAGTTGGTTGGTCTCGAGAATATGAAATCTGATCTGGTAAGTTTATGATTGTACCTTAATCATTGTCTATTTTTTATATTTATGAACATCCATGTTTATGTGGTCTTATATCAATAGGTCAAATTAAGATGTGGATTGAAAGTTGAGGTTGCTGATGTAAGAAAAAACTCAAAGTACTCCACCATTCATGGTTTTACTCTATTTGATTGTCTATATTGAGGTTTCAAGTCGGCGGGTCGGGGAATTAGCTAAGTGATAACATTTGGTATGTTTAGCATTGAAATGGGTAAGGTTGGTTTAACCCAGAACACTTTCCGTCTGTTATAAATTAAACATAACAAGAATCAACCTGTTATTAAGTAAATGCATAAAAGTTGCCATTGACACGTCTAATCATTTTCAGTGGCTGACTAAATTTTACAAATGTTATAGGAACTTAAAGATGAACTAGAAGTTTTAAACAAGCAACAACCACAGGTAGTTGTGACTCTTTTCGTCTATTTCTAAAAAGGTTGATTCCTTGAGAAATCGATAGGACTCACATTGTGTCTCTCAAAGTGTTGAAAAGATCATGTAGGTAGTGTTTGGCTGGCCGTATAGTGAAACGGAGATTGGTAGTGTGATTAATGAAACATAGCTCATTAGCCTTTTTCATCCATTTTTGTATTGAGGTTATGATGAAACTTATTGAAAAGGATGAATAATACTTGAAATATGGAGGTGATGCATGTAAGCAGGAATATTTGAGCTCCAATACTGCCATCATTATGTCTTAGACATGATCGACTTATATTAAAAATTACAAATGCCATATGAGACTTTAAATTGGTGAATGTGTGGCTTATTGTTGTTTTGACTTTTGAATTATGTTGATTTGGCAGGCCATATGTGAAAACTAAAACCATATTTTATTGTAGGGATGAGCACGGTACCGGTACCGTACCGATCCCGTACCGAATTAGTGGTACCGATTTTTTCCCGAGCATAAATTAGGGTACCGATACCGTACCGAATGGGATTCGGGTACCGGTACCGGGAAATCGGGATTTTCCCGTTTTTTTTCGGGAATTTCTCGATTTGGTACCGGTCCCGTACCGAATTAGTGGTCCCGAATTTTTTTCCTCCTTATTTCGTAGTACCGGTACCGTACCGTATATCGGGATCGATACCGTTTCGGTACGGTACCGGTACGGTACCAGTACGGTTCCGGTTCGGTTCCGGGATTCGGTTCAAAATGCTCATCCCTATTTTATTGTTACTACTGCAAATTGATGTTTAATGCCACATTTAAACCTGTGTCCCGTGTAGATCCTCAACTCGAGATAGAAGTGTACAAAAAAACCTTATTTGTTCCGCACCAAACTTGCCTTGAAAGCAGTGTTGCAAAAATCGGCCGATTAATCGGCGATTAATCGGTAATCGGCCCTGGAACTTGGAGGAATTTCCAAGGTAATCGGCCGATTAATCGGTCAAAAATCGCTTATCGGCCCTCGATCGCCTCAGTACCGATTCACGATTTTTGCAACATTGCTTGAAAGTGACACATATGTTTGACAATTAGCCTTTAAACTTTGTGTACAAAAAAACCTTATTTCCTACATGAACACTTTTTTTTTGTTTCCTGTTTTGGTCACAACCTGTTTATGTAAATTAAAGCTCATCACAAATTCACAATAATTATTTATCCAAAGTAAAAAGTAAATAGAACTTACAGTTGTGGTGTTGCTTAATATTGTGGCCACAGGGGTAACTTTTTTCAGCTTCTTTTCTAATTGAATGTTTGGCTTATCACCATAGACGGTTCGCTTCAAGCCTCTCTCTTCAGCCATTGGACTAAAACCTTAAACTCAATTTTTATGATCACATGCTCTGTATTATTTATATAGAATATCTTAATTGTACAATTATTTTAAAATCAGCACAAATCCTTTATAAATACTTAATTACCTAAATCAATCTTTGGTGGGTGTGGGTCAATTCGAGTAGCTTGACAGGGATATTCCAGATTGGTCGAAAGCGTTGAAAGTAGCCAATGTATATTTTTATCACATAAAACTTCTAAATCATTTTATTAAAAACACTAAGATATTTATTCAAATGTGAGCATCGAAATTAGTATATACATGTATAATGCAAACTATATAACATCAAAATTTGAACACATCTTTTAGAACATGTGTTGTTATTTAAGATGTTTATGCTATTCGAGAAACAAAACCAAATTAGGTAGCTGCTATGTTGCTGTTCATAAAAAAAAAAAAAAAAGTAGCTGATATGTTGTGTAGGTTTATTTGGAGTAATTGATTTGCTCACTCCTGTGTGCTTTTGATTTGAGTTGTGCATGATGTTGACGCGGATTAGGTGATACTGTCCTTTGTTTATACTTTTAGTTGTGCACCCTGTTTGTACAACGAGTGAAATGTTGAGGTATACATTTGTTTTACAATGCTTTTATTGGACAACTTGCTGTCTATATAAGTAACTTGCTGTCTATATAAGTTAGGCGTGAAGAAGTTTTAGTTGTTTGAGTTTTTAGTTTGTGAAGTAACTCATTAAATAGGACTATACATCGGAAGTGACAAGGTTTGTAACAAGATGAGTGGTGATCATAAGCATGTCTATCTCATAAGCGACATAGAGATATATCACTACAAGGTAAATAAAATTATATTTGAAAGATATATCACTACAAGGTCCTTCAATCGGGAATTGGAATCCTATGTATATTTAACAAAACTATTTAGGAAATTGATTAAGCTAACAGTTCAATCTTTTTTCAAATAATATCAGGGGGCGTTTGGTTAGTTGAAACAAACGGGTATGATGTTTGGTATTGGTAACACATTTATCAGTAACGAAATTTATGTTACTTGGCCTAAAATAGAAAAATAACTAAAAAGACATATTATATAATCAGGTTCGATACCTACCAAGATCAATCTTGCAACTAGCCAAGTGCGTTTTGGTGTAGGATATAGAAGTAACAATCGACCAACGCCAAAAAAGGCAACCGAAAAGAAATGAAGCACCAAGCTTGATGGTTTGGGGTTCACACCAGATAATAGCACAATAGGCCGACTAGAGAACATGCCACCAAGGCTCAAGTAGTCGAAACATGCTTGACTACCCGTTTTAAGAATCACATGATCTGACCCGAACCCATGTTGCTACCTTTAGGTAACATATTTTCCCAAGTATTGAAAACTAATTCTTGTCAGTTATGGCTCTAAACTCAATCATTTGACTTTTAGAAATAAATCCATATGGTGGAGAATCATGTAGTGACCAAAGCTTTTTATATGTGCAGATGCATTCAACCCGAAGACATTGGGTATTTGAAGCTACTTCAAAGTTCGAGACACTAAGATTGTTCGTAAATATGTGAGCAACTAAAATGATCACTCAGTATTGGTGGCACTTTCAATACACTTTTAACATTTTTATTTACAAAGATTAACATGTTACACTACCTTATATAGTTAAATGTAACATTATAACAATCACTAAAAAGTCAAATGTTAACATTTTTATTTACAGAGATAAGAAATTTTTTACTTTACACACATATTAATTTTATGCCTTTAAGTCTGTTGTAATCAAATTTCTCAGTGCAAGTAATTTAATCCAATTTTTCCACTTTAAACTCAAGGTTTGTTATTAATGGTTTCATTGCACTATGTCATTTGGTGATGTTATGACATACTTTAGTGGTGGAACAATTGAACGACGTCAAATACTATGATTAGTCACCCGTAGTACTGGTGTTGAGAATGCACAGGTCCATCCATGAGATGATCGATTTTGATAGGCCAGTTGAGAATATCTCAGCTAAAATCGTTGGCAGCTCATACTGTCTCATTTTTATTAAAGTTTATTCCTTTTTCCTTACTTAAGGTTTTTATACTTGGAAGAAGATCCGCACACTACACTTTTTTTTCATGTTAGAGTAGTATTTTAATGTGGCTATAGGCACATCATAGTTCAAATTCTGCCCAGTCATTACCATAGCTATTATCTTATATTCAAACAATTATTTATAACTGTAGGGTTTATAGGATTTTTGGAGCAGTTAGGGAGTTCGATTGATACATATTTCTAGCTGTCTATATTAAATCTGAGATCATGTTATTGTGTGGCAGGGAGAAGATCCGCACACTACACTTTTTTTTTTTTTTTTATTATTATTTTTATGTTAGAGTAGTATTTTAACGTGGCTATAGGCACACCATAGTTCAAATTCTGCCCGGTCATTACCATAGCTATTATCTTCTATTCAAACAATTATTTATAACTGTAGGGTTTATAGGATTTTGGGACCAGTTAGGGAGTTTGATTGATACATATTTATGACTGTATATATTAAATAGGAGATCATGTTATTGCGTGGCAGGGTTATCAAAATACATTTGTCACTTGGAATCATGTTGCTGCTTCGAGTAATGACACTATCTACAACTATTCAGTTGGTGTTTTTTTTCTCCAAAGTTCTTCGCTTACAGTATAAGCTTTAAGGTATGCAAGTGGATTATAAAAGAATCGACTACACTTATATGTAACTAATTTTTAAGTATATGTGACTATATGTAAAAAAATATGTTTTTTGCTCACTGTGGTAACACACTTTCAATCTTTTACTGTTGTATCCAAGTCATCTCCTCTAGCACCTAAAATATAAATGTGATACGACTTATTCTTTAATGACCCAAGACGGCATGAAATCATTAATCCTCAACAAGGTTTGTTAACTATTTCGTCAATACATAGTATGTTGTTGTACTAAACAGAAATTTTTTAATTCATATTTAAAAGTCAAAAAAATTATGTCTTCTAAATAAAAATATTAACACCATTAAGAATTGTTCAAAATCTCCCACTAACTAATACCATCAAAATAATAATGAAGCATCCATCCTTCAAAATGAAATCCAGTTAAGTAACACTATCAAAAGAAAAATTATAAGTCATGCCCGCCCATCGGGCGGGCTTCAAAATCTAGTATATATATATATATATATATATATATCGTTTAGACTCGTGAGCCAACTCGATCTTTATATATAAAGCTCGGGCTCGATCTTGATTATTAAATGAGCCCAAATTTATGCTCGAACTTGTTTAGGCTCGGTTCGTTCGAGCTTTTTAACAATCCAATCTCGAATTTTTTACAAACGGGTCGACTTGTTCGAACATTTTACTAATCCTATCCCGAACTTGTTATTGTTCACATTTAAATACTCAACCAACTTTACCATAAGTTGACTTCGTCTTTCCTTTTACATACAAAACTTTTTGTCTTGACTATGCAAATGACCATACATAAAAGGTACTATGACAATTTTGTCTTGACTTACAGTGGTAACGCCACAATGGCGTTAAAATGCCTTTAACGTGCGTTAAGGTCGAGTTAACCGATGGAGCTGGCTGCGTTAAACAGGCTTTAACGCCTTGAGTGAGGGGCTTAACCCGGCGTTAAGGCAAGATTGAGTAAAAAAAAATCAGTTTAGCCCCTCAACGACTATTTTCGCTACCGTTGGTTTAAAAAAAATTCAATTTCACCCCCTCCACTTTAATACCAAACAACTATTTTTCAAATTAAAAAAAAAAAAAAATCAAATCCATATACCCACCACTATAAATACCCACTAAACACATATTTTTTTTCACACATCCACTACTAATTTTCAACTCTTTATACTTACTCTATATATATATATATATATATATATATATATATATATATATATATATATATATATATATATATATATATATATATATATATATATATATATATATATATATATATATATAAACCTTCTTCATTCACAATGGACCCAAATGAAAATGCCGAATCATCTCGGACTTGGTCAGACCTAGATGACGAAGAAGATATAGAGTTTATGATTGCTGCGTACGAGTATCAACAACGCTTAGAACAAGAAGAAGCTCATCCTCAGCCTCAGGTGCCTCGTACCCACATATATCGTGAACGTGAGCTTGCTGAAGAACGTTTGCTAAACGACTATTTTGTTAAGGGTTGTAAGTATACGCCCCGTACTTTTCGTAGA
Source organism: Artemisia argyi (assembly GCA_030686995.1). Lineage (NCBI taxonomy): Eukaryota > Viridiplantae > Streptophyta > Magnoliopsida > Asterales > Asteraceae > Artemisia > Artemisia argyi. The sequence continues at coordinate 38,939,049 of CM060693.1, read as the reverse complement.
AGGTTTCACATGCGCCAAAAACTATTTGTAAAAATAGTTAAAGGTATTGAATCTTATGAATCCGATTTTATTCCAGATCACTTTCAATACTTTAAGTCAGGGCTTGATTGTACTGGTCGAGGGAGTATTAGTGCTATTATGAAGTGTACAGCTGCCATACGCCAATTGGCATACGGCAACGCACCCGATGCATTTGACGAGTATTTGCAAATGGGTTCGAGTACTATGCGTTTATGTCTTGATAATTTTAACATGTGTGTTATAGATTTGTTTATGCCTGAGTTTTTAAGAAAACCAACATTGGCGGACATTCAAAGTATTTACCTAAAGCACGGGAACATGGTTTTCCGGGAATGCTTGGTAGCATTGATTGTATGCATAGAACAAGGTAAGACTCGACTATTCTAGCCAAGACCAAGTTAGAACCAGGTAAGACTCGGTAAGACTAGGCTATTCTCGCCAAGACCCGGTTAGAACTAGGTAAGAATCGGCTATTCGCCAAAACCCAGTTAGAAACAGGTAAGACTCGGCTATTCTGGCCAAGACCCAGTTAGAACCAGGTAAGACACGGCTCTTCTGGCCAAGACCCAGTTAGAACCAGGTAAGACTCGGCTATTCTGGCTAAGACCTAGTTAGAACCATGTAAGACTCAGCTATTCTGGCCAAGACCCAGTTGGAACCAGGTAAGACTCGGCTATTCTGGCTAAGACCCAGTTAAAACCAGGTAAGACTCGGCTATTCTGGCCAAGACCCAGTTAGAACCAGGTAAGACTCAGCTATTCTGACGAAGACCCGGTTAGAACCAGGTAACTCGGCTATTCTAGCCAAGACCCAGTTAGAACCAGGTAAGACTCGGCTATTCTGGCCAAGACCGAGTTAGATCCACGTAAGACTCGGCTATTCTGGCCAAGACCCAGTTAGAACCAGGTAAGACTTGGCTATTCTAGCCAATACCCAGTTAGAACAAGGTACGACTCGACTACTCTGGCCAAGACCCAGTTAGAACCAGGTAAGACTCGGTAAGAGTAGGCTACTCTGGCTAAGACCCGGTTAGAACCAGGTAAGACTCGGCTATTCTGGCCAAGACCCGGTTAGAACCATGTAAGACTCAGCTATTCTGGCCAAGACCCAGTTAGATCCACGTAAGACTCGGCTATTCTGGCCAAGACCCAGTTAGAACCAGGTAAGACTCGGCTATTCTGGCCAAGACCTAGTTAGAACCAGGTAAAACTAGGCTATTCTGGCAAAGACCCATTTAGAACGAGGTAAGACTTGACTATTCTTGCCAAGACCCAGTTAGAACCAGGTAAGACTCGGCTATTATGTCCAAGACCGAGTTAAAACCAGGTAAGACTCGGCTATTCTGGCCAAGACCAAGTTAGAACCAGGTAAGAACCAGATAAGACTCGGCTATTCTAGCCAAGACCCAGTTAGAACCAGGTAAGACTCGGCTATTCTGGCCAAGACCCGGTTAGAAACAGGTAAGACTCGGCTATTCTGGCCAAGACCCGGTTAGAACCAGGTAAGACTCGGCTATTCTGGCCAAGACCCGGTTAGAACCAGGTAAGACTCGGCTATTCTGGCCAAGACCCAGTTAGAACCAGGTAAGACTCGGTAAGAGTAGGCTACTCTGGCTAAGACCCGGTTAGAACCAGGTAAGACTCGGCTATTCTGGCCAAGACCCAGTTAGAACCATGTAAGACTCAGCTATTCTGGCCAAGACCCAGTTAGATCCACGTAAGACTCGGCTATTCTGGCCAAGACCCAGTTAGAACCAGGTAAGACTCGGCTATTCTGGCCAAGACCTAGTTAGAACCAGGTAAAACTAGGCTATTCTGGCAAAGACCCATTTAGAACGAGGTAAGACTTGACTATTCTTGCCAAGACCCAGTTAGAACCAGGTAAGACTCGGCTATTATGTCCAAGACCGAGTTAAAACCAGGTAAGACTCGACTATTCTGGCCAAGACCAAGTTAGAACCAGGTAAGACTCGGCTATTCTGGCCAAGACCCAGTTAGAACCAGGTAAGACTCGGCTATTCTGGCCAAGACCCGGTTAGAAACAGGTAAGACTCGGCTATTCTGGCCAAGACCCGGTTAGAACCAGGTAAGACTCGGCTATTCTGGCCAAGACCCGGTTAGAACCAGGTAAGACTCGGCTATTCTGGCCAAGACCCAGTTAGAACCAGGTAAGACTCGGTAAGAGTAGGCTACTCTGGCTAAGACCCGGTTAGAACCAGGTAAGACTCGGCTATTCTGGCCAAGACCCGGTTAGAACCATGTAAGACTCAGCTATTCTGGCCAAGACCCAGTTAGATCCACGTAAGACTCGGCTATTCTGGCCAAGACCCAGTTAGAACCAGGTAAGACTCGGCTATTCTGGCCAAGACCTAGTTAGAACCAGGTAAAACTAGGTTATTCTGGCAAAGACCCATTTAGAACGAGGTAAGACTTGACTATTCTTGCCAAGACCCAGTTAGAACCAGGTAAGACTCGGCTATTATGTCCAAGACCGAGTTAAAACCAGGTAAGACTTGGCTATTCTGGCCAAGACCAAGTTAGAACCAGGTAAGAACCAGGTAAGACTCGGCTATTCTGGCCAAGACCCAGTTAGAACCAGGTAAGACTCGACTATTCTGGCCAAGACCCGGTTAGAAACAGGTAAGACTCGGCTATTCTGGCCAAGACCCGGTTAGAACCAGGTAAGACTCGGCTATTCTGGCCAAGACCCGGTTAGAACCAGGTAAGACTCGGCTATTCTGGCCAAGACCCGGTTAGAACGAGGTAAGACTCGGCTATTCTGGCCAAGACCCGGTTAGAACGAAGTAAGACTCGGCTATTCTGGCGAAGACCCGGTTAGAACGAGGTAAGACTCGGCTATTCTGGCGAAGACCCGGTTAGAACGAGGTAAGACTCGGCTATTCTGGCGAAGACCCAGCTAGAACCAGGTAAGACTCGGCTATTCTGGCCAAGACCCAGCTAGAACCAGGTAAGACTCGGCTATTCTGGCCAAGACCCAGCTAGAACCAGGTAAGACTCGGCTATTCTGGCCAAGACCCAGCTAGAAACAGGTAAGACTCGGCTATTCTGGCCAAGACCCAGCTAGAACCAGGTAAGACTCGGCTATTCTGGCGAAGACCCGGTTAGAACCAGGTAAGACTCGGCTATTCTGGCAAAGACCCGGTTAGAACCAGGTAAGACTCGGCTATTCTGGCCAAGACCCGGTTAGAACCAGGTAAGACTCGGCTATTCTGGCGAAGACCCAGCTAGAACCAGGTAAGACTCGGCTATTCTGGCCAAGACCCAGCTAGAACCAGGTAAGACTCGGCTATTCTGGCCAAGACCCAGCTAGAACCAGGTAAGACTCGGCAGCTAGAACCAGGTAAGACTCGGCTATTCTGGCCAAGACCCAGCTAGAAACAGGTAAGACTCGGCTATTCTGGCGAAGACCCAGTTAGAACCAGGTAAGACTCGGCTATTCTGGCAAAGACCCGGTTAGAACCAGGTAAGACTCGGCTATTCTGGCCAAGACCCGGTTAGAACCAGGTAAGACTCGGCTTTCTGGCCAAGACCCAGTTAGATCCACGTAAGACTCGGCTATTCTGGCCAAGACCCAGTTAGAACTAGGTAAGACTCGGCTATTCTGGTCAAGAACCAGTTAGAACAAGGTACGACTCGACTATTCTGGCCAAGACCCAGTTATAACCAGGTAAGACTCGGTAAGACTAGGCTACTCTGGCCAAGACCCGGTTAGATCCAGGTAAGACTCGGCTATTCTGGCCAAGACCTAGTTAGAACCAGGTAAGACTCGGCTTGTGGAGTTTGATAGACTTCTTGGATCATTTTGAGCACTAGGGTTAAATAATAACAATGACAATATATGCAGCGGTATTAAAACAAATCAAAGTTATTGACACAAGGTTTTTCCCAGTCACCTCCAATTATATTTGATCAGAATATAACATGTTACCTAACTGTAACAGTGATCAAAGACACCTTCGATCTTGGTGGTAACTAAACAACTCTAGTCTAGGCGTTGACATAAATATACGCCCTAGACACACATACTTTTCTATATTTTACATTGTGGAAGACATATATAAAACCTGTACCCTTGATCTCTTTATATAATAGAGATTTAGGGTTTACAAAAGACTACGAACGACGAATAAGTAAATCTTCTTTTACAAGCAAGTCCTTCTTGTTTCATTCTTCATCTTTTGTAGAATTCCTGCTTTGAATTATAGTCCTTTTGTTTCATTCTTTTATTTATTTTGTCACATCAAATCAAGAATCCCAACAATCTTCCCCTATTTGATGATGACAAAACAAACAAAGTTATGTACGAACTTCCCTAGACGAAGTAGAGAAGTTGAGATAGTTAAATCTTGCTATGAATGAAACAATCTTTGTCTTCCCCTTAATCGATGCCATACCACTCTAACATCTCTTCCCTTTTTTGTTATCAACAAATAGGGAACATATGCAAATATGATCTTGACAACTACGAACCAATATCACAAACTTCCAATCCAAGCCTTCTAATGTTTCAAATTGCCCTCCATGAAGAACACCAAAATGCTTACTAAAAATGAATCCAAAACAACGTTTGTTTTTTGCTGTTAAATTATGTTTTAAGGGCGGCGCGCGAACTTATCATAGCATGAGCTTATTTTTTTTAGAAAAATAAGCTATCATTAAAAATAAGTCTCGTTTAGCTGACATAGATTGAAGGAGCATGTAAAGAAAATAAGCTACTAAATGAAATGATAGTTGAAGGAGCATGTAGAAAAAAGCTCCAGCAACCAGCTCCTACTAGTGCCAAACATACCCTAAGTGCTAAAGCAAATGGGCTGATCAATATTTTAATATTTTTTCTTGTAAAATAGTCAATGTCATAAAGCAAAGAAAACCATGTACTTTCCATTCAAATGCAATAAAAGAGAGGGACCCCTATCCACTTATTAAAATAAATAAATAAATAAATAAAAATAAATAAAAGAGAGGCCTTGGCCTCGCGTTATGCGGCGTTATGATACCGGCCTCCAAAAAAATCCAACGCCGTTTGTTCCTAAGTTACCACTGAAACGTGTGTTGCAATTTTTAAATGGTTTTGTGGTGTGTATATGTGTCGATTGTGGGTTTTTTATGTGTGTGTTTCTAGTGTGTCGAGAGGAAGAAGAAAGTAAGGGTCGAGAGGTAGAAGAAAGTATGTTTGCAAAAGAGAAAGTGAGGTTTAGGGTTACAAAAAATTAGAGTGGTTATTTATATAATAAGGACTAATAAGACATGGGGTTGTTTATTTATTTATTTTTTCCTTAACTAAGGGTCCATTTGAGTCTCACATCTATATGAGCCTCTTAATTGAGAGAATTTTACAATTTAAGCCTTGATATAGACCAACTAAGTGGGTGTTTATTTATTTATTTTGTTAGCTAAGATATGTGTACTGGTCATGTGGTACCCATGGCTGTTAGTGTGTCTGGATGGGGAGGACCATGCTTTCTTTGCCTTGTGTATATAGAGGAAGTAGTTGAAATAAGTGAGTCCTACTCCAAAAAGAAATACTATTAAATTTGTATGTGGACTCACATCCTTAGCTAAGAGTAAAAAGAAACATGACCTAAGAGAAATAGTGGATCCCATTAAAAAAAAATGCTATTAAATTAGTAGTCCCATTATTTCTTCCTCATAACTAAAAAAACACACCCATATTTAGGCTGGGTAATATCATTTTTTCATTTTTTGAAAGTGGGTTTCGTCTTTTTTATGTATAGCCGAGTTCGGTGTTATTTTTGAAAATAGATCGTGTAAAATTTAATTGATGAAAATTAGTTTATTTAAATAAATGGAAAAGAAAAAAAGGGTGGGTCCCAAAAGACCAGTGTTATGATATGGAGTTTTATTTTGTGTGTGTTGATGTTAAAATGTGTTGAGATGAAGCTGTGGCGATAGTACTTTTTTGATATTATGGTGTTATGACATCTTAGCTTCTTACAATGGATTAAGTCATACATATAACTTTTTTAAATAGTTAAAAGTCATCTGTAAAAGCTTGCATTGCAACAATACGTTTGACAAGGGACTTGAACCTCCCAAATCAATACGAAACAAATGGTATGTTTGGCTAAAAGAAGCTAACAAGAATTGGAGATGGAGCTATAAATAGAGATGAAGAGGAAAGTTTAGATAATTTTTTTTTATTAAGCTAGAAGTAACATTTGATTTTTAACGATTATGAAAATTATTATTTTTATAATATTTTATAACTTATGTTTATCAAACAAATATTTTAAAATTTGAATAACATTTTTCTCTAAAAATAAGCATAATATTTCAGCAATCTAATATACCAAACATACTCATAATAATAAGAGGGGAAGGTGTGGGCTCGCCAAGACCCTCGTCACTCCTACGTGGAGAAGCTTGTTGCTTCGTTGTTGCTCGTTGCCACAACATGTGAAGCTCGCCGTGGTTCGCCGGTGAAGAAGTGCTCATCTGCACAACGAGCTGAAATCCACTGCAACTCGTCCTTTTTTTTCTTTTCTTTTGGTTTTCTTGTATTTATTTTGTGTAAATATAAGATTAAAAGTATATTTGGAGTTGTAAATGATTTGTAAAATGTTTTAAATATGGAAACTTGGAAATGAGTAATTGTTTTTTAAAAACGAAATGAAAATACATCAAACACGGAATTAAAATACATAATATATGGAATTGAAATACATTAAACAACGTACGATTAACCTACAATTAAAATTTACTACAAATCAATAAAATAATTCAGTCTGTGCCATAGCCCTCGTCACTCGAATAGTCGGCACTGGAATCGTCCTCACTCGATGGTACACGGTTTAACCCCATTTTCCATCGCCATTCTGCTCGACGGTTTCTTCGATCCTCTTTAGCTTTTGCATACGCCTCACGAGCTCTTGCCTGACGTTGTTCCTCCGCTTGAACCTATAACAACATTTGCATATCTTGCTCGAAGAGTTCTTCATCAGTCAACCCAAAGGTATTGGGTTGGTTTTATGGTGGGTTGTTTGCCGGTGGATTGTTTTGTGGTGGATTGTTTTGTGGTGGAAACAGAAATTCCGGTGGAGTGTTTTGTGGTGGATTGTCATATGGGAATAAGGGAAACATATCTTGTGGTGGATTGTCGTATGGGAATACAAGAAACATATCTTCTGGTGATGTGTTGTAAACCGATTCATTATCCGGTGATGTGTTGTGTGACATTGTTTCGTATGAATTATTTGTGAATTCTGTATGATTTGTGTGTGAATTGTGGGTGTATTGTGAGCATCTAAGAATGGCTATTTATAGGAACTTTTTTTGAATGGAATTTTAAATATATCTCGCTCTGTTTTTGAATTTTGAATTTTAAACGTTTATCCGCCTGTTTTTTGAATTTGAATTTTAAAGTTTTTACCGCATGTTTTTTTTTTTTTTTTTTTTTTTTTTTTTTTTTTTTTTTAATTTGAATTTTAAACGCTTATCCCCGTTTTTTTTAATTTGAATTTTAAAGTTTTTATCAAACTTTTTTTTTTTTTTTTTTTTTTTTTTTTTTTTTTTTTTTTTAATTTGAATTTCTAAATTTACACATATCCCGCTCAGTTTTTTTAAATTTGAACTTCTAAACACCCCTATATAAAACATACAATAACATCCTATTTTGCACACACTTCACTTTCTAAACAATTTTACAATGGCTAATCGTTGGTCTGTTAAAGAAGAAAACTTGCTAGTCGACATGTGGCTAATCGTTCACGAATTCCATAGCGAATCCGCTTTTTGGAATGAGGTTACAGAAAGGTTCAACAACCAATTTGACGGCCCTTTTCGTAACAAAAGCCAGATGACGGGTAAGTGGGTAAGACTGAGCTGTGAATGCCAAAAATTCAACGATATTTACTTGAATTTGCAGCGTACTAGTGAGGTCAATGATCGTCTTCACAATGCAATGAACATTTTCAAAGAACGCTTTGGTGGGCAAGGCTTCAAATATATTCACGTGTGGCTCATTTTGAAAAACAGCCCCATATGGAACAGACATATGGATTAACGGCTTTTGTATTTCCGTATCGTCTGTATTTGTATTTCCGTATATTTTGTGTTTGTACTTCCGTATCATGAGTATTTGTACTTCCGTATCGTGAGTATTTGTATTTTCGTATCGTTTGTGTTTGTACTTCTGTATCGTGAGTTTTTGAATAAAAGGCTTAACAGCTAGTATTTGCGAACAACTTAATGCACTATCTCCATTCAACCCTTTGATCGAAATGCGGCAAAAGGAAGGAAAATCCATGGACTGACCCGTTATCTCCACCCCGTAGGAACTATGAGATTACCCCAGGGGCGCCTTCGGCATCCAGGGGTCACGAACCGAGGGACGGAGAAGGCTCGGTTAGCCGAAATGAGTTATCGGTTTAAGGACATAAGGTGACAAACCATAATACAAACGAGACTTCAATTACTCTATTTAATCTATATCTATAATATAGAATAGAACCTTAAATATATAGAATTGTAGAAGTGAAGATTGGTTTTTTATCATTCAATGAGCATCTTGTATTTCATAAAAGTTGAGAGCAATATAATCCTTACGTAAAGGCCATCCTATCCAACTTTTAGGCATTAAAAGACGTTTCAAACGTGGATAATTATCATAGTAGATTCCCTACATATCATATGATCCCCATTCTTGAAAATCAAAGTTTTTCCAAAGCTACATAACAGACGGAATTCTAGGATCCCTCCTCGAGGCAAATACTTTTTTGCATACCTCTTCTGGTTGATCCACACCATACTCAATTCTAGTAAGATGATACACACTATATTTTCATAGGACCCTCACACAATTCCTTCTAGTGTCTGTTGAATAATTTTTATGGATCCCGTAATTTCATTGATTTGTACTAAATAACGAGATAATGAATCCCCCTCTGTTTGCCATTGGACTTCCCATTCAAATTCGTCGTAATACTCATAGTGATCAACTTTACGAAGATCCCATTGTATTCTGGAAGCTCGTAGCATAGGTCCCGACAAACCCTAATTTATTGCTTCCTCTCCACCAATAATGCCTACTCCTTCGATTTGTTCTAAAAAAGGAGTTACCTTTAAAATTGACGCTCTGTTCCCGAGTATAAAACGGAAGGAAGAGAGATGGAGAGGGAAAAACGAGTGAAGTAAAGAGGAGAGGAATAAAAAATATATATTTTTTTATCTTGTGTTCCCGAGTTTGAAAGAAAAGAGAAGGAAGTAACAAAAAAAGAGCTTTAAAATCAACTTCACTCCATTTCATCCCAATTTGAGAAGTAAATTAGGAGAGTAATTTTGATGTAATTTACTACCCTTTACTTTCTTCTACCCTCCTAAAAAATCTCTGGAACACAAACTTTTTTTATTACCATCTCAAACCTTTCCCTTTCACTCCAGAAAATAAACTCGGGAACAGAGTGTGAGTGTCGTTTATAAAAGAAGGATCTCATGAATTTATTAACCATAATTAATAAACTAAACTTTATTGCTAAATTTACGTCACAAAAATAAGTTAAAACGAGCAAAACACTTTTATGTCTAGATATAATGCTTTACAAAGTTTAAAAACATTGATTAAACAAATAGAAAAACTAAAACAAAATAAAAATATAAACTATAACAGAGAAAAAAAAATGAAACCATTATGGTGATTTTACCACACATGTGAACTAGTTAGTCTACCGCTCATTACACCCCGTATTGAAAAAGCCTACTATTATTTTTGTGCAGTTAGACTCGTTGACAATGTCCACGCTGCCAAAAAAACCCTCAAATTTTGTAAAATTGCCCATAACAACCCAACTTTTTACATATGAGCAGATTTTGCCACCTCTATCTTGAGTCATAACAGCTGATGCTCTAAGGGCATCTCCAATGTAGGCACTAAAAGTACTTTTTGACTAAGATAGTATCAAAAGTACAATAAATCTTCTCCAATGTATGCACTAAACATTGACACTATCTTAGTGAAATGAATAGTAATGCTAAAAAAACACTAAGGGAGTGCTTGGTGAGGGGTTAGGGGGGGGGGGGGGAATGGGTAAAGGATTGATTAAGGGCCCACATCTCTCATTGTTTGTGCTTGGTTAGTTAGGGGCAAAGGTATTGATTACCCCGTAGTGGGTAATCAACCATTAAAGAGTAAATTGGGGGTTAGAGATTGATTACTCACCTCACTCATTCCTTTGCATTCTTTTCCTTTTCCCTTTCCTCACTTTGAACCAAGCGGACCCTAAATGTAGTGGTATACTATTTATAGCACTATAGTACAACATTTTAACTTTTAGCCTTATAATATTACTTACTTTTTAAGTTATATCTAATTTAAGTTAAATAAAACTATTAAATAATGTTTAGTGCAAGATTTACACTGTGTTTTCAAGAATTATTTTGGAGGAAAGGAAATGATTTGGAAAGATATTAAAGTTTATCCGCGTTCTCAAGATCCATTAACAAGAGAAAAGAAGAGAAGATGGATGATGATACCAGGCTTTTTTGGCTTCGAATCTTCGGCTTAGATCTGGGAAGAAGATGGAGGAAAGAAAGTGAGGTTACTTCTCTTCTCTTCTTTTCATTTCTTTTCTTTTAATAAAAAAGCCTGATATCATCATCCCTCTTCTTTTCTTTTCTCTTGTTAATGGATCTTGAGAATACGGATAAACTTTAATATCTTTCCAAGTCATTTCTTTTCTCTCCAAAATAATTCTTGAAAACACTACATTGGAGATGCTTTAAGAAAAAAACTACACTTAGCATTTTTAAATTTTGTAGGACCTTTGTACTATTTAAATTCCAAAACAATTGTACCAAACTACAAAATCTAAAACTAAAACCAAATCTAAATACAAAATTTAAAACGAAGCGTCCCCTTAATTTCTTTTTCCTTTCTTAAAACGTGACCTCTAAAAATATTTTAACATTCTCCCTTCCAAAATACTACTCCTTAATAAAAAACAAAAAATAATATTCCATTCCAGCCCCCTTTATTCTTCCAAAACCTTTCTTCCCCGCATCACCCACTTCACTGAAACAAAACAAAACAAAACCCTATAAAACCAAAAACAAGCCCTAATTTCGAAAAATAAAAATTCCACACTAGAGAATTCACAAAGTGTATGATCATACAATACAATGGGAGCGAGTCGGAAGCTTCAAGGTGAAATCGATCGTGTTTTGAAGAAAGTTTACGAAGGTGTTGACGTTTTTGGTAATATTTGGAACAAGGTATAATTATTTCTTATTCTTTTTTTTTTTTTTTTTTTTTAATTATTATTATTATTTTTTTATATAATAATTTTGTTTATGTGTAATGTATGATGTGTAATGTGTAATGATCGTTTTTGTGACGAAACGAGTTGTGGACTGAGTTGACTCGGACGAGTTGAGTGTCGCAAATGTGCCTAAATTCAGGCGACTCGGTTAAGAATTTGTGAATAGACGTGACTGAGTCGTGAGTTATTGTTTGACTCGTTCGAGTCGACTCGGTTTGTGACGTCTCGGAGTTGAATAGGATTGTAACGCCTCGGTGTCGACTCGGTTCGTAATGTGTCGGAGTCGACTTGGCTGGTGACGCGTCGGAGTCGACTCGGCTTGTGACGCGTCCGGGATGACTCGGCTAGTAGTGTGTGCAAGATGACTCATGGACTCGGCTCGTAGCGTGTCCAGGATGACTCGGCTCGTAGCGTGAGTCGACTATGCTCGTAGCGCGTCTGACTCGATTATGTTTGTAGTGTGTCCATACTCGGTTAATGCGTCGGGCTGACTTGGTCTGTAACGCGTCGGAGTTCAGTTGACTCGGTTGGTAACGTGTCGGAGTCGATTCGTCTACAAATGCTTTGTCTACAAATGCCTCGGTCTGTAAGGCGCCTGAGGTGACTCGGTCTGTAACACCTAGGTCAGTAAGGCGTACAAGGTGACTCTGTCCGTAACGCATCTGAGCCGACTAAGATCCGTAACGTGTCCGAGGCGACTCGGTTAGTAACTCGTCTAAGTTGACTGGTTTGCAACGCGTCCGAGTCAAAGTAAAGAACAAATTACTCGTCATTGCATCACTGGAAGTCGTTTGTATTGTTTCAGAGTAGAAGTTGTGTTTGGGACTTGGGAGAGCTTCTCATATATAATCATTGTATTTGTTTAATAATGCGGATTATTGAAGGTCTAAAAGTGTGAATAGTAAAATATATCGATGTGTATGTGTAACAATTCAGTTGTTGTAATGTTGTTGATTAGGTTCACGATACTGATAATGCTAATCAGAAGGAGAAATACGAGGTTGATTTGAAGAAGGAGATTAAGAAGCTTCAGAGGTACAGAGATCAGATTAAGACATGGTTACAGTCTAGCGAGATCAAGGATAAGAAGGTTCGCTCGATTTTTATTTTGTATTTGTTGTTGTTTATTGATTATTAGTTGTTCTGTAGGCGCAGAAGTGTGAAATATTGTTTGCTGAAGATTAATTGTTAAAATGTTTATATGCTAATTGTGTTTTGATGAAGCAGATAAAGTGGTTTTGTGGATTTGGATAGAAACAAACTGATTATGTTTATTTGCTTATTTGACTGTGAATGGTATAGTGATAATTTCATCTTTTGGATATTCAGTTAGGCAGAATTGCTAAATAGGATCTCTTGCATTGTGTTATACTGTTATTGTCACAGTTAATTATTTGCTTCTGCTTATCTTAAAAAGCATAGGATGTTGGATATGTGGGTCCTAAAATTCGGTTGTATCATTTTACTGTGAATATCTTTTGTCACATGCCGTATAAGTTGTGACTGTATTCTCTCTCTGCTATATTCCACTTGCTGGACATAGGAACCCATTTAGTGAAGGCTGAGAAATCAAACTATACTTTCAGTAAAAGCCCATTGGCTAATTTTCTTCCAGTATTGAGAATCAGACTAGGGTGAAAGATTGTTAAAATGTAATGTGGATATACTATTCGTCACATTTATGAGAAAATGGGAGGAGCTAGGGAGAGAAATGAGTGTCTGGTTTTTCTTGCTCATCAGATGGTGATTTTAGTTATTATGGAAGTTATATAGTTGGTGTTTTTTGTATCGAGGTGGTCTGTAGAGGCTAGGTCGTAGATGCAATGTTGTGGGCTATATTCAGTATTGTGCATGAAGATATAATTTAATTGCAGTATTACATTTGCTTTGGTGTCCTCTTCTTTGAAAAAGGATAGTCAAATCTGCAGCATCAGATGAACGTGTTGTGCTCGTAAATGCTTTCTTTTAGTAGTTCAAAATAAAACTTGATGTGCTCATCATTCTGTCGTTATTAGAACGGTTTTGTCTTCCAAATTGTTTCTCAAATTTGTTTGTAGTATTTAGGATATATGTGGTTGAAAAAGATCCTAAGATTTTAGTTTCTGTTTCGAACATGTCTTTCTCAGTTCAGTCTTTCCTTATTGACAACAAACTCTCTTTCTGGCAAATTTGACACAGGTTAGCGCCTCTTATGAGCAGGCTCTGATAGATGCTCGCAGGCTTATTGAAAAAGAAATGGAACGCTTTAAGATATGTGAAAAGGAAATGAAGACAAAAGCATTCTCTAAGGAAGGCCTTGAACAACAGCCTAAAACGGTATGTATTATTATCTAGTCATACACCTGTATAACTAAGAAACTGCGCATCCGTGGGCACCACCCTTTCCGTTCTAAACCATTCTTTTTTTTGCTTTCTATAAGAGATCATAGTATAGAACGATGTCAATCATAGGTATGAGTTGCGTAAGTTTCAAACTGCACTGGTGCTTAACCCTTTTCTCTTTTGCTTGTCAATGCTAATTACAGGTTTACTTTATGAAATGCTTGTTTATAGACGTAATAGTAATAATGATTAATGAAGTACCACATTTTATGATTTTCAACCATGAGGGATGTGCAAAATAACATTAAGATTAACATTGACTTTAGCTCTGTTTTTGGTAACGCTTCTTTGTTGACTGTCTATGTAGGATCCAAAGGAGAAAGCCAAGTCAAAGACTAGAGATTGGTTGAACAATACGGTATGGACTATACCTTAGTTGACGTCTTGTCCTTTGCTTTTTATCTGAAAGCTATTGCACTCTTTTTTACTTTCTATATGAAAGCTAATTGCACTTATTTTTTATTTTTTTGAATGATGTCTTCAAATTCATCAATGATATTGTTAGGACGTTGGTATATGTCAGTGTTCATTGCTTGTGTTAGTAGCTTCTATTGATCATCACTTCATCAGTACCCCATTTGGGGGTAATATTATCATGTTAACTGTTTTGTTGCTCAAGCACTTCTCCCTGAATTTGGTAGACATTTCTGTGCCTTGACTGGTGTTTATAATGCATACATAGATAGTTCTGTTGGGAGTGATCATATTATTGAATGATTATGAATTATTGAATCATCCAATGGCCATTGTATTATAATATACTTTTTCTTTGGTTAGGTGTCTGAGCTTGAGTCTCAGATCGACAGTTTTGAAGCGGAGATTGAGGGGCTATCTGTTAAAAAAGGGAAAACAAGGCCACCAAGATTGGTAAGTAAAAATTAGCGATCTCAACTTCCATCTATCATCTGTTACAGTTTCATTACTTAATGATCATATTGTCTCACAGACCCATTTAGAGTCATCAATTAATCGGCACAAGGCTCATATTATGAAGTTAGAGTTGATATTGAGACTGCTGGATAATGATGAGTTGAGCCCTGAGGAAGTCAATGATGTTAAGGATTTCGTGGACGACTATGTGGAACGAAATCAGGTTAATTCCGTTTTCAGGATTTTTATCAAATGTTTGAATTCTTGCTCTTGCCTCAAATCTCCGTACTAAGGAGTGTCTTCTGCAGGAGGACTTTGATGAGTTTGATGACGTTGACATGCTATACAACACCTTACCTTTGGATAAGGTTGAGTCACTGGAAGATCTAGTTACCATTGGTGCACCTACTCCTGTCAAGGTAGATTGAAAACTCGCTAAATATATATATATATATATATATATATATATATATATATTATATTTTCTGTTTGGTAATGTTTTGCAAATGAACTTTAAGACTGAAATCGTGCAAGTAATATTGCAATAGCCAAATACTAGTTTCTTATATAATGTATGTCAATAGTCATAGGGGTCATGTTAGTTTGATCTGTGTTTTGACAGGGTGTTGCTTTAAGCATAAAATCTGGCTTGTCTACTTCTTTAGCTCTGTCACCGGTATGTTCCTATACATTAAGTTTCCAACAATATGCCATATGTCTATTGCTTTAAATGTCTGGAAAACTAGACACATCTATGTAAAAGCTGCACAATATCAATATTCACGGGCCTGGTATGCCATTTCCTAGTAACCATAAAGATATGATATTTGTTATGCACCTCATGATCTTTTTATATAATTGCATCACAAGTATAATGAACAATTTACAACGGCCAAAGAGAACATTGGGTTGCAGCCAACGCATGTTACTGGGTACAATTAACACAACCTTGCTTGCAACAGCTCCTCTTAGAAACATAAATAAACTGAAATAAACCTCTAAATTTTTATGTCATATTTGCATTTTACAACTGCTTTAACATATGTGGTGTCTGGCAGTATTTTATACTTGTTATATAAGTTACTTGGAATTTCCAATCAATAATATGTAATTTTGGCTTTGTTTTTTTTAGGCCGCAGTTGCATCTTCTCATCACCAACACGGAGATTCAATCCCGAAGCAAGTTGCTGAGAAGGCTCCCCAGGAAGGTATCTCAGAGTTCGGGGGAAGAAATCCACCTCCAAAGATCAGTGCAGTCGCATCTGCTCCTCCAACACCAGCAGGAACCCATGCAACCCCTGTTGCTGTTGTTGCTTCTTCAGTCCATTCAGGCCCAAGTTCTGCTAAGAGCGCTTTGGACAATTCGACCTCTTCTGTCCCTTCATTACCAATGAACAATGCTGTTAAGGGTGCTTTGGACAATTCAATCTCTTCTGTCCCTTCATTACCAATGAACAATGCTGTTAAGGGCGTTTTGGACAATTCAACCTCTTCTGCCCCTTCATTACCAATGAACAATGCTGTTAAGGGTGTTTTGGACAATTCAATTTCGTCTGTTCCTTCATTACCAATGAACAATGTTGTGAAGGAAGAAGATAATTCCAACTTTCCTGGTCGAAAGCCATCTCCAGCCCTTCCTGAAGCAGGATTAATGAATCTTGGTAGAAGCGCGGCAAATCCACCCTCAATAACCATCCCGAGTACCTCTGGTAGTATTGTTTCTAGCAATGGATCCCTTGGTGTTGCTTCAGAAACACCCAGGAGAGCTATGTTAGGGACTGATGATAGACTTGGCGGCAGTGGAATTGTGCGGCCGCTGGTTTCTTCTTCAAGTATTAGAATGATGCTCCCCCAAGCTGTAAAGACTAGTGAAGCTGTTAGTGGTGGTACTGGTGAGACAGGAGGGGTGACAGGTAGGATGTTTTCTGGAGTTTCTGGCATACAATGGAGGCCGGGAAATCCCTCCCAAAGTCAAAATGAAGGGGTATGTTACCATATTTTTCTCTACTTTATCTGTAACTTATGATTGTCGTACCTTATTTTATTTTTTGTCAATTATTATCTCTTACTGAGGTTACTTCGAATAAACAAATTGACTGCTGATTTTATCATATGAAATTGGGTTAACCTAATATCTATCTACTATAAAATATAAGCTGAAGCTTATACATTTAATATCTGGAAAAGTTCATCTTTTTAATTCTTTTTTTATACTGTAAAGAAAGTGCAACTACTGAAGATGTGACAGTAGTGAGGATATGCACTATTTTTTCTGCTTTAGTTGGTTTTTGACTTGTGCTTTTTAATTTGCGAAACATCATCTTATTGTTTTTTGAAAGAATAATAATAATATATGAAGGAACAAGTTGTGTAGTTTTGGATAATGTGATATGGTGGTTGGCCGCACTAATATTAACTAACTGAAGCAAATGAACTAGCAGATTGACGCACATATATTAACTAACTTTTTATGTTTGGAAAATCGAACAGTATTATTTACAGCTTTTGATTATATCATCAAGTAGAATCACAATATGGTTCTAACATTACAAATAAACGTGACAGTAAACAGAAAAAATTGTAAGTGAGATTACTAGAGAGCAAAGCTATCAAAGGCTCAAGGCACACTAAGGTGCAAACTGTTCCTCTAGGCCTAGTCACAGACACAGCCTAATGAATACAAACATGCAATACAAATCGTATGAAGATCTGTAAAAATATATGCATACACAACTCAAATAGGCAGGCAGGCAGCATTATACCAATCAAGACTTCAGATAAAGATCAGTTCCATACTTGAAATATCATACACATTTGCACGTAACATATAAGTATGCCAAAGAGGCCTTAGTTTCCCGGTTTGTTATGATATACATATCTTGCTAGCTCTGAACTTTTAGTTATCCTTATGTTGATTTCAGCTTTGTGTAACTTTTATTTATATTTATTGGAACAGGTTCCTTTTAGAACTGAAATTGCACCAGACCATAGGGAGCAATTTTTGCAGCGATACCAACAGGCACAGCAACAGGGTCTGAATCTTAAACTATTTACTACACAACAGAGCCCACTTCAACAGGTATGTCTTGATGTTTGAATATTACATCATCTGTTACCATATGAGTATATGGGGGGTGTTTCTTTGTCACTTAATAGGCTGGTTGCTAACATACTGTGGCCAACCAGGCAAGTTTGGTGTTTCTTTTTACCTATTATATGAAATGAGGCTCTGAGCCTGTAGGCCCTAAAAAACCTCTCTCCTAAACCGGACGTCCATTTAGACAAGCCAGAACAATTTTCCCTTTTCTTATTTCACCTTCATATCTTCAATTTCCCTCAATTCCACTCACCGACAGTATTTTCCACCTTGAACCGTAACCATTGTTGCCACTATTTACATTCGACCTTCAGATACCTTCATCTATTCACGTCGACGGTGGTTATTCCTTAATCTCGTTTGTGTTCTTTCATGATGGTCACAGACTTACGGATATGTTGCAGGTCTTCACTTGCTCCCGTCGGGGCTACTTCACGTCAAGTTAGAATCACATGTATTTTTCTATTATTTCAGTTTGGAAACCATCAAATCCGTTTGTTCGTCGCAAGACTTTAACCATATACTGTTTCAAAGTCTTTATTTTGGGTTCACCCTTCTTTCATTGTTTTAGGACAGATGGGTTGTTGTAATAGGTCTAGTAAAAGTATCGTGACTTTGATTTAACAAGTAGGATCTAATCTTATGGGTTTTTTTCGTTTCTGCACAATTTGGTTGGTGGGGTTTGGTAGTCATTTAACAATATTGAGACAGAAAAAAAGAAAGAACATGTATGTTTACAGCTAACACTCCAAATCAGTGGTATATATCAATACAGACACATATACAACCTGCACTTAAAGAGAAACAGCCCTAAGCTCACTTTGTTTATAATTACAGTTCAAAAGTTCCGCTCCATCACCTCAAGGTGGGCTGGTTGGAGGACCAGCTTCAGGTCTTATCAACGCCACATCAGCACAGCAACATCCAAGTTCAATCCATTCACAGTCTGGTCAACACACACTCATGGTGACTGGTTCAAAAGATACTGGTATGTTAATGATTAAATAAACAGACTTGGACTTCTTTTGTGTTTGGTATTGACCAATTTGGAAATCTAAAATATATTTGTGTTTGAATATTATCTTTGAAATAAATATCCTTGTGAATAATAGTAGAAGTTGGCCATGTGAAAGCTGATGCGCCTCAGCAACTTCAAAGTTTAACTGATGATTCTGCTACGAGTTCTGTGCTTCATAAATATACTGCCAACGAGGGTGATTCAAAGGTTTCAAACACATCAGTTACACAGGTATATGGTGTTGGATGTGTATTTGCCTTTTGAAGTTGTAACATTCAGATAATCAACTTTTCGAGTGTTTAGAAAAATCTAAATAACTAATGCACCTTTATGTTTTTTTTATTTTTTGTTTTTTTAGGCTGGAGTATCTGGCTCAGTGACTGAGCCTGCACAAGTTACTCACGATATTGATGTCACTCCTCATCAACCTTCACAGTCCACTCAAACTGCTGGCCTTGGAGTCATTGGACGAAGAAGTGTTCCCGACCTTGGTGCAATTTGGGACAGCCTCAGCGGTTTAGCTACCGTGGAAACCTCTTATGATCCGCAAACCACCATGCAGTTGCTTGAGTCCTCCTTTCGCAAACTTCCACAACCCAAAGATTCTGAACGTGCAAATTACACTCCAGTATGAATATTTCTTGTTCTTTCTTATGCTATATGTTTTTAAGTTGAAAGTAGCAATTTCAATCCTTTTACTTTTGAATGGGTTGGTTCGGGCTGTGTTTTATCTCTAACCGGTAAATTAGTTGAAGTTAAAAAAATGTTTAAAAGGAAACGGGTCAAATGGGCTGAGGTCAGAATGGTAACGGGTTCAAAGTTTGATGTATTTTTAATCATTTTATTGAGAAAAGAAATTAGATATTGAAATAATGTATGACACACTATCTATAAAAGATTAGAGAACTTTAGGCCAAAGTACTCTGGGTCAACCCGACCCAACCTACACCAAAAATTTACCTGATTTTACATGCCCGATTTGCTACCTTTACTTTTAGCTCACAAATCTTAAATACCTTACTTATGTTTTTTATTTGCTTTTTTTACTGATTTTCAGAGGCACCCTACTGTGACCCCTAAAAGCTATCCTCAAGTGCAGGCTCCAATCGTTAGTAACCCAACCTTTTGGGAACGTCTTGGATCTGACAACGTTGGGACTGATACTCTGTTCTTTGCATTCTGCTGTCAGCAGGTTATGCTTCTCGTATATTTTCTTTCTCTGTTAGACTTGTGTAGTTTGGGTTAAATATTGATGATGAGATCGAAGACAACATTTTTGAACTTGTTTGACGAAAACAAAAGATCTGACATATTTGTTTAGTGTCATGTAGTAAAAGAGGCAACAATTATATTTCCATGACTAAATTAGGTAGTATAATTCTATAAACAAGCAAATCTTACATAATTGCATAGGGATTAGGAGGAATCAAGTAGTATGGTTGATTGAATTATTGAACTGGCCTCTTGAAAGCAGGTAGAATTTTGTGAGTTGTCAATATTTCTTTATTCTTAGTACCAATTTGTTCGTGTCTATAGAATTTTTAATCGGCTTCCTGCAGATTTATCTTTGTGGATACAATCACTTGGAAAATCATTCTGAAACGTATCATTGTTATACAGAACACCTATCAACAATATTTAGCTTCTAAAGAACTGAAGAAACAATCCTGGAGATACCATAAAGAGTACAACACTTGGTTTCAACGACATGAGGAGCCTAAGGTTTCCACTGATGATTTTGAACAAGGAACATACGTGTACTTTGATTTTCATATGGGAAATGATGAGATGCAAAATGGCTGGTATGATTACTTTAAACCTTGCTTTTCATGTATGATTACCATTTAGAGGTGGCAAAGGTACGTTGGGTAACTTGTGTAAAAATGAGCCCTGGTTGAATTGGACCACTAAGATTGGATCAACCCGCGGACACTGTTTCCCTCCAGTTTTAAAATATTCTATAAATGATTAAATGATCAAATACGTTAACCGTGATTACAACGGAAAAGGCATAATTACAATAGAAATCTAAAATATTCTATAAATGATTAAATGATCAAATACGTTAACCGTGATTACAACGGAAAAGGCATAATTACAATAGAAATCTAACTTGTTGAATAAACGGTCGAGGAGGATATATACACTAAATATAGGCTTTTGGTACGCATTTCCCTCATAGTTATATTGGCACATGATCATTTGACTTGTTTGATATATACCACAACTTTATTAATAAACGGTTCAAAATTAACCCTTCAAGTTAACATACGGATCTTAGATTCATTTATTTTTTCAACTAGTCCAATTGGATGTCATTTGATCAGGATTGAATAATTGTTTCCAGTACCAAAATTATATTGTTCATTCCCTTTTTGGGTATCTTACACTAACATGTAGAATTTTTTCCATGGAAAAGTTTCATCTCAGTTTTTATCTTTGTTAGGAATGCATTTAACTGAATATTAATTCATTTCTGCTTGAAGATAACATATAATTGGGTGATTCGTGAAGTGGAGATTTGTGCTCAATTTTTTGACGGTGGTTCAATTTAATTTGTAGGTGCCAAAGAATCAAAACGGACTTCAAATTTGAGTACCAGTTTCTTGAAGATGAGCTTGTCGTGTAAATAGTAGCAAGAAGATTCATGCAACAACATCTGTGATTAGCTTGTAGTCCCCTCTCATGTTGGCATATATTGAGGTTTTGCATAGTTGCATTGTTTCTTTTGAAGTGCGCGGTAAGATTTCTTTTTTCTTTTTGCTAACTTTTGATCTTAAAGAGATAATATCTACGCGCGTAGACTTGATGTCAACTATCAATCTCAATGGTGAAAATGAATTAGGATTCTGTTACATCTTTTTTGCACTTTTTGACTCGTTTTAGATTAAACATGACCACATCAAAAGATTTAAACATATCGCTGTATCATAAAAATGACAAGTACTTGCTCCAGTACAGCCTAAAATTTGAAAATTACCTAATAAAAACTTAAAAAGTTGTACAGACTTTGTTTGCCTATAGTACTTTACCACCATCTATTCGATTTGGTGTATATAACACCAATTTAGTCATTGAATGATCATACTCTACCTTGTTTGAAACTTCTTTGCATATCTTGCTAGTCTTTTTATGTATCGATCTTTTTATGGGTAACCATGGTTCCCGACCTTTTGGCCAAATTTTTTACGGGGTTTGAATGCACAAACTTAAGCCGGGTAAAGCTCTCTTTTTAGAAGGTTGGCGTGACCATTTTAGGATTGTATGCACTTAGCATGAATTGAACTTAGACCTTTTATAGTTGGTGGTGATAGTCACAAGACTCAAGCCAATTGCCACTAGGTCACATTTTATGTATCAATCTTGGAAAAATATTTTTAAAGTAAATTTGCGCTAGAAACAAAGGTAAATGTCGCCTAAAAAAATACAGATTGGTGTATCTATGCACACAATTCTTTTCTGTTTTGATGTTAAAGGAAGGTGATACTGGGAATACAGGATTTCTTGATATCAATGATTTAGAGGTTATGTTGAATGTAATTAAAGTTGAATGTGGTTGATAATTTATCTTCCATTTTGATTATATGTATTCATTTACTGTAACACCTATATAAATGTAAAACATTCCTTTTAACGTGTTTGTGGCCAAGCGGTATCACCTTCGCGTATCATATTTGTATTTTGAAGTCAGAAAACTAAATATTTTTAGATACATAATTTGTCTACAGTTTTGCATCCTAGTTGCTCATTTGAGTCGATTGACACCAAAATCTGTCCTGATTAAAATTTTTAAAAAATTTTGGTTTTATCTGGTCACGACTCACGAGTCCATTATGTTAGGGATAATGTTTGATCTTTTTAAAAGTTCTGCATGTTTGAATTATTGTACCTCTTGTGTCTACATTGAAATTATGCGTGTGCATTTATTCTTGGATATGGGTAAAGATGGTCTTATGATACTGCACAAAAAGCCAAAATATGCAGCAATTAAGTTTTTGGTCAAGAGGAATATATGATCCATTGGTTATAAATACCGACTGTATATGAGTACAGACTAGAGACTAGACCACTTAAAATGAAAATAACAGGGCTTATTCGTATACTGGCACAGTACTATTTAAGTAAAAAATAAAGAATTCAAAATCACCCATTACGGATGGCATCCGTGGGCAATGGGCACGGTACCTCTAACCTGTCACTCGCCAATGGGTACAATTTTCTACCATGCCTTTGCCGTGGGTATTTGTTGCCAATTTGTGTTTATGTAACAAAATTACAAATCGATGATATGAAAACTAACCATGAAATTGCGTAATAAGACACCAATCAATTTGCCAAATAAAACTTTGATTATTTGATCTTTCATATTCTCTTTTTAGTTTTGAAACTCAAAGAAACTTTTAGGTTAATGTGTTTTCTTGAGATTTTGTGGTAAACTATTAAATGTTTACCTATAACATGATAAATATTTTAATTAGTATAATTAATTTTAACACGAGTTTACTGGTACACCCACGGGTATTTTGACGGGTATACCCGTGGGTATTTTAAATGGGTGTCATGGGTTTACCCGCGATGGGTATGCCTCACCCGTCACCCACTGATGGGTATAAATTTTCACTCACGACCCACCCATGGATGAAAATTGATGCATTTACCCACCCATTTATGGCAGATACCCGCGAGTTGTTTTGCCATCCCTACACCCATATGTTCTCCCTTATAAACATGTGTTTTGCCATATAAAAAGTGACATTACTATCTGCATTTGCTTTTGCACTTCAAGTGCCGGGAATGGTTGGCCTCTACTGAAATAGTCAAAATAATTAATTACCGTAAGTAATTATTTATCGCCACAACTATACACGGTAACATGTTTTCTTAACCTAACATTAAAAAATTTACTGGTTTATATTTGAAGTCAAATCCGGTGAAATATTTTTCAAGTTTAAAGTAAGAAAGTGACTTGCCAATTGCAATTGTTATGTTTTCGTTAGAATGTTCCTTAATGAAGCACAAAAGTTAAAATCTACATAAAATAACTTTGTCAAAAGAAAAGATGAAATAATGTAAAAATATTTAGGGGCAATTCCATATTTAACCAATTTAAAAATCATAATTTCATATTTGATTTACAACTTATAGGACATAGTTTTCTTTTGAAAACAATGTGCATTTCATAGCATAAGTTCGCATTTTTTTTTTAAAGCTTATGAGTTCTGTATGTAAACAATAGTTATTGAAACGAATAAGCACTAGCTACTAAGAGATTAAATTCTACTAATACAACATCCATCTGCATAAATTTTTACAATATGGCAAATTACAACTAAGCCTCATTCTCATTAAGATGAGAAACTAGTAGTGGAAGAGGATGAAGTAGTCATTCTCATCTCCAACACTTTCTTATGAGAATTAGAATGTTTATGAGTCACAAAAGTTGGGCTCTTGGCTGGTCGATATTCGGGCAACAACCTGCCCGACTTATACCTTACTCCACATGCATTACACAATGTTTTTGGCCCTTGTGGTCCAGCTCTCCATTGTGGTGTTCTTTGTGAAAGACAATGTGTACATTTCCTTCCTTGAGCTTGCTCGTTACTCGCCTCATCCTGCCTGGCACTCGTGCTGTAAACAGTTGTACATTTTTTCGAAAAAATTAGGCCGGTTTCAGCTAGCCAACATGTTGGGCTTCTTTTCCTCTTGCTTCTTGCTTTGCAAGGTACAACTAGTTGAAGAATGGAATTGGGTTCTTTCACTTTTGGTTTAGGTTGTGCTGTTGTGTTTGTTGTAACTTGTGCCATGGAAGTTGTACATTGGGGTTTTACTAGTGGTGGCATACAATTCCCACTACCTGATAAACAATCTTCCACAAAATTTGAGAGCCATTCCATATCAACATCATCTTGTTCCTGTATGTTTAATGAGTATAACATTAGTTGCCTGAAGTACAAGAAAGAGAATCAGGAGGAGACAAAGTGACGAAGTGCACTTAAAATAAACTAAACAATAATACACGTACAAGTTTAAAGGACCGGATGCATTAAAAAGATTGAAGTTTTTTTTATAAAAACAAATTAAAACTACGTCACAAAAGTTCATGGGTATCCCGAGACCCTACAGGACTCACCCCAGTGAAGTCAAGTTAGTACTTCATGAATGCTGGAAAAAAAAAATAGTCATCTTACATTTAAGGGTTTGATGATTGTTTAGTTTCTTATAAATATTTATATTTTGTTGCATTAACTTATTAAGTGGGTTAAAAAAAAGTATCTTATGCTATAGAGTGTAGTAAAGAAAAAGAAGGGAAATATGCTGTTTTTAGTGGTAGCTAGCAAGGTGCATGCTTTTGTACAAAAATGGTAAATGCATGTGAATATCTTCATTATTAGTCCAAAAAAGTTGAAAACTAGATATTGGTGTAAAATCTATTAAGCTCTTTTTCAGCAGATAAAATTCTAAAGATCAAAGATAATTTACAGTTCTCCTTCATTCCTTGCATGGTTTACAAGTTAATATTTTTTTTGGTGTCATATGAAAAAACTTGGTTGTACTCAAAGGTAAAAGTGAATTCATGAAACACAAAAGAAACAAGAAAGTGTACCATGGAATGACCGGAAAGTATGTCATCAAGGCTGCATAGAAGGTGTTGCTCCGGTGGACAGAAATCCATAAAGTCTTGTGAAAACAAAAGTTGTGCAAGAATATTACTTATGGAGAGATATATATATTGTAGCAAATCAAAAACTTTACTTTCTAATTTTATGTCGGCAGAAGGAAATGTAAGCAAATTTTAGCACCCCACATCATGTCTTTTTCAAATATCTACACATTACCCATAGTAATAACAAATACATGGTAATTGGTGGTGGCTAAGCACTCAGTTTTTTTTTTTTTTTTTTTTTTTTTTTTTTTTTTTTTAACCAAAATATTTTAACATTAAGTATCGGCTTTGTTGTAATTCGACTTCTTCACAACCCACTACACCATTATCCGCCGATTCAAGTTCTTCACAACCCACACCGATTCTCGCGTGCAAGTTGTGTTTACCCACAAACACTTTTTAGTTGTTGATTATACAACAAATTTTTTGAGTAAAAGAGATTTTTATCCTGGTAAAATAATTATACAACAAATTTTTTGACTACAAGGAGTTGATTTTCATAAAGTCGTTCTATTCAACCTTAGTTTAGCTATTAAATAAATCAAGCATAAAACTATATTTCTCCTAATTTTTTTTATATAAAGTTTATTGGTTGCGGAAAGACATTACGTTTGACACATGTTCCCATTCTATAGTTGCCTTGTTGTGGAAAAACTTCTGTTCAATCATTAAATGAGCCTTGGAACATCTTTTTAATGTTAAGATTTACAATTGGTTGATGATAAATTAAAAGTGACTTAATGCATTGAAGATAAATTTCAATAATAACTTATTTGAGAATGAGCCGGTATATATGTTTTTTGAACTACAAAATATAAATAAATAAAAGAGCTTTTAGTAAGACACTAAAAGCCTAAAAGTACAAATACAATCTAGAAAGGAAACAAAAACAACATATTCTAGACCTTACCCGAAACTTTAACTGCGATGTCAACAAAAAGGATGAAAAACCTCTTGCCATTTCAGCGAACCAAAACAAGAGAAATAACACCACCCATAGAGGCCGAGCCATCGATTTTCACTCCCGGGAACGACTATTTATACTGCATCTAAAATATGCACACCCACATATGCAAAGGTATTTTACAGTATATTTCTAAATGGAGAGTTGGGTGGCCTTTTAAGGTGCATTTTGGTTTATGGGATTTGCCTCTTTTGAATGGAATGAGCTAAAAAAAATAGTTTGGTACGTGTGATTGGGTATCAATTAATGAAATCAATCCTAAAAACTCAATCCTAGCACTAAGACCACTCGGTAAGGTGACTTTGTCACCTGCGTTAAGTTTTAACGCACCCCACAAATGGACCGAGTTACCTTACCGCGAGTGAAAGTCAAATGCACGTTAACTCGGCACGTTAAGTGCTTAACGTGCATTAAGCAGCACGTTTAAAAAAAAAAAATACACTTTTGGCCCTTGTAATATTAGTTCCTTTTTTGAATACCAAAATGAAAAAATTACAAATTCAACCCCTACGATTTAAAAATTAAATCACAACTTAAACGTTTTATAGCCGTAATAAAAATAGTATTACGGCTATGTGGAGTAGAATGAATGCTGAATGTTGTAGGTATAATGCTATTTACAAAGAGTTGATGCGTACAAGTGAAGACCCTTGTCGTCTCAGCAATGCAAACCGAATTTATTATGAGCGCTATGGGAGAGGGATATATTATCAACATGTGTGGTTCGTTCTAAGAAACACAGATGCATGGAACATAGACGATGAGTAATGGTGTTTTATGTTAAGTATTTCCGTATCATGTTTTATTTGTTTTCCGTATCGTGTTTTATTATGTAATGTTTACATTTAATTTTTAGTTGTTTTAATTCCGTATCGTTTCGTTTATGTAATGTTTACGTTTAATTTTTAGTTGTTTTAATTCCGTATCGTTTCGTTTATGTAATGTTTACGTTTTAATTCTGCCTTCTGTTTGAATTTTGAATTCAAAAATATCCCGCTTCTTGTGTTTTATAAGATGTTTTATGTAATTTGTGTTTTATAAATGTTTATGTTTTATTTAAATAAAGTATTTGTTAAAAATTGGGGTTGAAATTGAAAATATTTGGGGTGGAGGTGAGTTAAGGTGAGTTATAGGTGAGTTATGTTACCGGGGTGAAAAGTCAAGAGTTAAGGTTAAAAGGAAAAAGCTGAGGTGGCGCTGAGGTGGCAGTGAGTTAAGTTTTAACTCACCGTCACTTTACCACATGCTCTAAGGGTGAGATTTGCCTGGATTTTCTGACATTGCAACAGTAAACACTCTCTCTTCTTTACTTGTCCACATATTTTCATTTCTTTAATTAAATAATAATCTTTTTTATTTTTATTATTATAAAATATATTTAAATAAATAAAATTCCTCTCTTCTAATCTCATCTCAAATCCAAATCCCATACCAAATCTAAATTCAAATACAATCCCACTTATAAACGAAACAGGCCCTAAATAATTCTTTCACAATCTTTCACGAGAAACCAATAAAACTTCTTGATATCTTCCTCTTTTGTGCTTCTTGATATTCAAATTTAGTGTAGACACCACCGAAATTTCGAGTTTGATAGTTTTATAACAATTAATACATAAGAAAGTTTGATAGTTTTATAACAATTACTAGTAATACATAAGAAAGTTATTGTATTTTATGTTTTTGTTTAATTAAATCACTGTACTATCTTTATGGTTTTAGAATCATTCTATTATCAAAACTTGTTAATAAAGTCATTTTAGTATCAAAATTTGTTAAATAAGTTACTGTACTTTGTATTTTTCTTCGATTGCATCAATGAATCTTTTATATAATAAAACAAAACCCATATTAAGAATTTTTCATTTAAAAAAAATGGATTCATATCTTATTTGATAATAATTTTATTTTAAAAAAGATTATTTTCTTATTAGATAATATTTTATATTTATCCATAAGACAAGTAGAAGATAAATACAAAAAATATAGATAAGATGCAATTAATAATAGGATTAAAATTTTTAAATAATTATCTTTAATATTAAAAAACTATAATTAAACATCATAAATCAAGCAAAACAAAGATTAAATTATTTGTTTTTTAATAAATAAAAATATATGATTAAAAAAATTTTAAAAAACCCGCGTGTGCGCAGGTATTATAACTAGTTATTTCCATAGTTTTATAAAAGAAATTTAAGATCATTTATAGACTCATTTTTTACAAGTTATGTTTCAACATATTTTCTTTAATTTTTTTTCTTGAAACCGTTCTTATTTTCTCGTACTCAAAGAAGAAAATAACTTTTTTGCTTTTGATTTGTTGTATAACTTGCCACACATATATTATTATATATATTGATTACATCTTCTAGTTTTAACTTCTAAATCAGAGTATTTGTCAAGTACGATAATATACTAAGGATAATGAGCGTTTCCAATAGTATAGTGAGAAGAAAAGTGACAAAACAGTACAATAATTTAAGTTAACAACAACTAAAATATAATGACCTTTCTTGTCTACAAATCTACAACCAATCTCATTCAGGATGTGACAAAATGCACTTCTTTGACACAAAACACAACACATACCATTTTTCAGAAAAACAAAATTAAATTCGGATAAGCATCAAATTAGGGATTGGTTATACATACCTTTCCGAAAATGATTGTAATACCGTACCTCCTATATTTTTATATCATTTTGTTTTTATTATAAAATTGAGAATAAAAAAATAAGAAACATAAAATATAAAGTTTGATAAGTCAAAAGTAGTTAAACACAAAAAATACCGAGAAAAAGAACATTTCTTGTCTTATTAATAAATTGTGCAAAATTGCAAAAAAAATACAAAACATAAAATATAAAGTTTAATAGATTAAATATTAAAAAACAAAAGATACAAAACAAAAAATGATAAAAAAAATAGAGGGTAGAGTGTACCCATAGTATCACCCAACTGCAAAACATACAAAATTCAAAGGGACCATTTAGATGCACAGATTTTAATGGTTTCACAAAATTCAAACCATTTTGAATATTTATACAAAGGTGAAAAGAACAACTCAATGTGAATGATAAATGTGAATGATACGAGTTTTTTACACCATGGCCAGTAAGGTCTGTACTTATTCTATGAGAAAAATGAATGATTAAAGTGCCTAGGCTTTTTGTTTGATTTTCAAATTCCGTATGCTCTATGAATTTGTCTATACGTGTTTAGTCAATCAAAGGAAGTACCTAAAAATTTCGGGAGAGTGTTGCATAATTTTTTTTCCTATTATACGTACAAAATTTAGCACCACCTAAACTAAAATTGCACAATAAATAAAAAAAAAAATAACATAAGTATCGAAAGTTGCACATACCAAAAATGATAATTTAAAAAAAAATTACACTTCGTGATTAAAATCTGCCACACCCAGCATACGTATAGGTCCGTCACTCAGCCTATCATGTTTTAAAAAGACAGAAGTATACATGTATTGTACACACGTATGATTTCATTTCGTGATGGGAATGTTACCGACATTTTCATTTCGGTCTTCATTTTTATTTATCTCGTGGTCAATACTTTTTATTATTTGGAAACATATGTCACAATCATATGTTTATTATATTAATTAATGCTTTGAATGTGAGTTTGTCTCGAGTTTAATATATTGTTTTAAATCAATTTTGTGGTTTCGAACTACCCTATTTGAAACAAAGTTTGTCGAAATGTTGATGTACAGTGTCAAAGTAATTTGCAGGTTTAAACCATTTGGTTGAACTCACCGACTAATTTCACGACCAGTATGAAATAACTTATACTCCATATAAAACGACTAATTAAAAGTTATATCTATATTGTATATAAAGAAAAAACATTTTTTTTCTTAAACCAAAAAACTTAAAAAATAAATAAAGTTCAATTACTAATATACATTTGATTAAAAGTAGTAACAACATCTACCATTAAATTAATGGTTTTACTAGTAATATTTTTAATCCTTAAACTTTTACTGTATCATTTTTCGTTCTAACTCATAGTTTTTTTTTTTTGTTTTTTTTTTTGTTTTTTTTTTGTCTTGTCTTGCAATGACTACGTATTGAACCCAACCGCAAGTTTGCAAGTATAATTATTTGCCGCTATACATTGTCGTTATGCACGAGTATTCGTCTAGTATATAACTACTGTAGTGTATGTAATAGTTTAATACCTATGCCAAAAATGAGTGAGCTCCATAAAAATAGTTTAATACCTTACTAGAGACCAGGCTCAAAGCATGCGTATGGGTTGTACCTCCATAAAAATAATGGCACTGGGACACCATCATCAACTGTTACTTTCATCAATTATTGCTGCTGATGATGAAAAGAAGACAACCAAAATCAACATTTTATTCGCAGTCGCTAAAATGTGTAAATGATAGTAAGAGACTGAGTTTTCTATCTAAAAGTTTGTACTCAAGTTAGTTTATAAGAACACTTTATTTTAAGAATCACAAAATGTGTTCCGTGAACCAACTAGTCTTTTGTAAAATTTTTGAATTACAAAAGCGTAGTTGGTTCACGGACCATATTTGGTCACTGAAAGATAACACCTGTTGGTTAGTTGATCTAAACCATGATGGTCCATATTTATGAGCCATGGTTCATGTCTGTTGTGAACCTTAAGACAGCTACATAGGCGGTCAAAGGAAATGATATCACACCATTTGTTAGATTAATGTTAGATATGCATCAATATCTATCACGTGTCGGCACTTATGTAAACTTCAAAGGAAAATGCCGAGGAACCCAATATACTTTCACTTCATTAACAGTCTCAGTATATGCCACCTGGTACCGATATTTAAGTATGTTGCCTTGTTTGGTTAAAAATTGTGTTGTTTGGTAAAAAAAGTTTTAAGTATGTTACATCGTTTGGCTATAAATGCAGTAAGTAGGGATGGATTGGTAACAAAGTGAAAATACATAGCGTACCCCGCAGTTATCACTAAATTCAAAAGCAAAAATCATAACGGAGAAGCTTATATACATTCGTTTATTAACATACGGCATGAAGTTTCTACATATGTACTTAAAAAATGTAAAATCATGTCCTACATGAATTTACATAGAAATACAGAA
The DNA here is from genome assembly GCA_030686995.1 of Artemisia argyi. Lineage (NCBI taxonomy): Eukaryota > Viridiplantae > Streptophyta > Magnoliopsida > Asterales > Asteraceae > Artemisia > Artemisia argyi. Next base: position 38,907,624 of record CM060693.1, on the reverse strand, counting down.
CTTCAAGTTAATTCTATATACAATATATCTTCAAGGACAGGCCGGGTTAGGCTCGTATATCAGCCAATCAGCCATTAAATAAGTTTAAGGTTTGGTTGAATTATGAACATGTACAAATCACAACCAAATTAATGTCAAGGAGATGGACCTCCCAAGTACTGAATCCACTCTTCCGGGGTCCCCTTTCTCATTTTCAGCATCTTTATTGCAGTGTTTGTTAAAGGTATTGCAATTATATCATAGTCTTTTGGAGCCTGCAGTACCAAGTTCATACCGTTATTACTAGTTAGCACGTAGTATAGAGATTATAAAAGGGAAATGATTTATGTGCTTATCTACTTATTTTTTTTTAGCAAAGCACTTCATCGGTTTATTTTATAGTAAATAAACCCCGACATAAACAAGTCGTTGCTTAATTATTAGAAATTTCAATCAAGCAAATCACAAACATCCCCGTAATCAAGTACCATAACATATTGTCACAAAATGCATTAAATTCAAAACGAGTCCATATTAAAAAACCTAAAGAATACCTTTGGGGCCTTATGCAACTTCATGTTTGCTTCCTCGGGTGTTTTATGACCTTTCTTAGAGTTGCAACTTAAACAAGCCGTAACCTGTGAAAGGAGATTAATTGCATCAGCATTTCTTTAAAATGATCTTAGATCACCATATGAAATTGTCCTTACCAGATTATCCCATTTCCATTCCCCACCTCGCGACAAAGGTAACACATGGTCAATAGTTAAATTCACAGGAGAAGAACAATACCTGTCGATTATAGAAATAACAGTTCAGACTTCAGGCTACAAATTGCATTTGGATATTACTTGAACACGGTTAGTACTTATTTGCAGCTTCTTGAATTTGTTGCATTAAGATTCCAAGTCATACTTTAATGTGCAATTCTATTCCAAGTTATACTAACGAATATGTTATTTAACTTATAAGCTTTGTGATACGGATAAACATCATTTAGCAAAGTACTCACTGGCAAGAAAAATTGTCACGCGCCAATATGTTCTTTCGACTAAGTGTACTTATTGTTCTTCTTCTCTTAACAACTTGAAGCAAATGTGGAACCTGAGAGACCATATATATACACATTGATCATTCATCAAGACAGATATAGGAACTAACAAATATGGTGGTATGAAAAGTATTTACCCTTAAAACAGCTGGTATGTAAAAGGATCCATTGGGTGAGTTCACAGTTTGATCATAATATTCAAGAACATCCGCCTGTATTACCATTAGTTCACAGACTTTAGAGACAACTTAGTCTATGAACTCGAGATAATTATCAGTGTCACATGTCTAACCTTTTCCATGAATTCCAAACAAATGGCGCGTTTCCAGCAGACGACATTTATAGGCCTAACAACAATCACAATCAGATACATTCATAGGTGGTACTTCAAACATGTATAGTCTCAAATAATGAAGAACAGAATCACAGATAGAGTTATATTAAACAGTTTAACAACAATGCATATGCATAAGAACAGTTAATTTATAACAGTTCCAATAACAAAATAACACATCTTAAACTGCTGTGTACCAGTGTATGTAATTTTAGTTTTATTACACGACAAATTGAACATCTTAAAACAGCAACAGCTTTTGATCCACTTTGATTTATTAGACATGTGTTACATTGTTGGTACCTATTGCTTACGCCGGTTTGACCCACCCTACGCCCAAAACTCCAAAATCCTTCATTAGGCATTTAGCCCGACTTTGGCTTGAATATCTATACTTAATTACTTATGTTTGGTTATACATTATGTTCTGTTTTTCATGTCTATATTTAGGCCGTTATTTTGGATCATCTCCACCGTTAAGGATTAATTTTACTGTCAAGTCATGCCACATTAGTATTCTATACAAACTTACATGTAAAATGGTATAGACTTCATCATAATATCTCCGCTAAATCTTTTAACATCGTATAATTGGTTAATATGATAGTTGGACTCACTCAATCTTCTCCCGAGTTAATGAATACACATAAACCTCATTTCCCAATAATATATGGAGTTATGGACTAGGTGATCCGATGGATAAGTTCATGTGGATGGACTCGGTATCACCAGACGAGGGCCATAGCTCTTGACTAGAGGCACTCTTACTGGCATTAATAGTTGATTCTGAATTTTTAAACTTTTGACTTGCTTAAATAATAAAAATAACAGTTCTAGATAAACATAGTTGGAAATAAACAATTACTAATAAACTCTATTTTCATGCTTAATTAAATTAATAATTTCTTTTAACTATTATAATTAGATTTCGAGGATTTTAATTTAATTTAATTTTTTTTGAATGGCGAAATTTTATTAAACTGGCAAGGAGCTAGATAACAAAACAATTACATAGTAGAAGTAACAAGAGATGGATTTTGAAGCCACCCGACCCAACTAAACTGCTTATAGATATCGAGGATTATTGATTAGTATAATTAGAAAAATCTCAAAAAAGTGTGTAATTTGACTAATTTCGACATCCTTAAGTCACAATTAAATCGTACTAAGAGTAGTGTAAAAAAAATCACAAATCACAAACCTGTACGAAATATCCAAAATCAAACCTCGAAAACAAGACAGATCATCACTTTCATAATCAGGATCACCCAACAAACCATCATAAATAGCTTCTTGATCAAGGATCGCATTCGCATCATTTTCATTCACACTTTTCGACCTACGTTCAGAAGCCGATGCTAATACACGAGTATTTCTAGTGCTCCTGTTGCATTTATAACTACTAGACCTCGTGATCTTAGGTGATCTTAGTCCCATCACGTCTTTTGGCTCAAATTTTTGTGACATTTCATCAACCATGAAGATCGGTTTCAAACGATGTAAAGCAGTGAATTCTGCCATTAATCTAGATCAAATTTGAGGTGATCTATGAACAGAAGTAAAGTGTTGAAATTTCAGGTCTGTGAGTGATTGAGTTGTGAAAGTTTTGTATATATTGATTTTACGTGAAAAAACTGTTACCACATATTCCCTCGTCATGACTTTTAAATATCTTTGGACTTAAAGATGTGAAGTTACTATATTGTCCTTGTTATACCACATATGTAACATGTGGAAATATTTCAATCACTAAAAACATAGGTGAAACCAAACCAAGGAGTTTAAAATTTTGTGGAGTTTGACTTTGAAGTTCGATACTTGACACAAGTCCTGGTTTCCAAACTCGACCTGAGTATTTGTAATAGGATTAACCAGAGTAATACAAATCGGTTGGATTGCAAAACGTACGGAAATAAAAAACAAACTTTGTAAACACACTTCAAGAGAATCCATGTATTCATTAATGATAACCGAAAATATTGTGTTCACTCCCACCGCATCATCTTTCTCTCTATAAGACTTCACCCAACTACAAGTTGCTAATAAGACAACTCCAACCAAAAAAAAAAAAAAAAAAACTACACACATAAAACAAATTGAAACTTTTGATTGGCAAGCCAACCATAACTTTGAAAAGGTTAAGGTTGATTGGTTGGGGTTCGGTTCGGTTCGGCTAATAAGGATTAAGCGGTCAAGTATTCAGTTTGGGGTGTCAACCGAGCCATGAGCATCAGCGTAAGTGACAATTACAAGTTAATATTAATATCATTTTTTTTGGGGTTATTGACATCAACATATGTGAAATGAAGGGAATTTTGAAATGAAGTTAATATTGATACCCAACGTCTTCATTTCTTAACGTCAAGAGTCATTTCTACAAATGCTTGTTAGCATCCAGTGTTATGACGCATGTATATCATATGAGCGCAATTTTGTTATTACACATCATCTTCAACATCTTATTATGTTCATAGATTTTTCTTTTCTTTTTTCCTTTTTACTAACAACACAAAATAAAAATAAAAAAAATACACAAATTAATACTATTATAGATTGTATATATATATTTTTTGAACGGCTATTTTAGATTGTATATACATAAAACCAATCCTCATTCTAAAGTTTCTATCAAACCCATTTCATCATTCAAAAATAAATCATCAAAACTACCATACAAATCCAAACCTAAAAATATAATGGGCATTTTCATTAATATCCTTACAAAACTTAAATATTTTGTCAATATCCTTGCAAAATTTCTAATTACATTTACATCTTTTTAAACCTCACAAAATACTCATTTATATCCAAATATATAATTTGACAATGATAAGTTAGTTTTAATATTCAAAAATATAGTCCAAATATTAATAAACAAGTAAAAGTACAATATTACTCTTCTTCCAAAATGAAACAAACTCATCTGATGCTTTTATCAATGATATGCAACGATATGCAACGTAATTTCAACTCGTATAATTTGATAATCTCATTTTCTTCTTTTTGTCACCTAATATAGAGGTTAATTATGGGTTCCAACAAGGTTCGTATTTTGTGAGGTTTTGTTTAATTCTTTATTTGGGATAAACAAGCCCCATTTATTAATGTTACAACACACTCAATATTTTTGGTCACCAAGTTGAAATTTTTTTAAGACACATTCAGCAAAGGCAAATGTCAAATTTTCAAATCTCCTTTCAAATTCAAAACGAGTTCAGGACTTTTCAAAACATTAAAGGCAAGGAATGTTTAATTCTATTTCTGAAACCATTTTACAATATATCTCACAAACTCCTACAAAATAGTCGGAACCCACATTCATTTAGTAGGTGAGCAACTCACATACCACTCGAACAAAAACCTCTTAGATTTGATAAAGGCATCTGTAATGAATAGAAAATGTTATAATATCCGGTTGATCTTTTATTCTATAACTTAATTATTGCTAAAAAAAATCTATTGATCTAGTAATAAAGCACTCGATGTCTTCACAGAATAGCTCAAACTTCACAAAGTAAATATATGCAGGTCTCCAGGAAAAAGGTTGTAGCCTGTTACAACAATATCTTGATTATGCCGTGTACATTTGAGTTAGATAATTTACCTTGCAGGATAATTTGAACAAAAAAAAAAGAAAAAAAAAAAAAGAAAAGAAAAAAAAAACATCTGTTTACCTCTTTATTAAGTCTTTTTAGGTAAAATAGTAGAACTAAAATTGTAGTTTATACATGTTTGTGGCATGTTATCTTTAGAGCATTAAACATGTAGTTTTTGAAAAACTCTAGAAGATTACTAAAAGATAATATGTGTAATGCTCTAGAGTGTTTGGAGAAACAAAGTTAATCTATAAGTGCCTTATTGGTATCACATCAATATAAAAGAATTAACACTACAAAAGCCTCCTTTTATGCATCCTTTAAATATTTGTATTCATAGTTATTGATTTATTATAGTGAGTTCTCTCCTTAATTATGATTGTGTGGGACCTGCTTCTTTTTTCTGAAAAGGGTGTTTTCTTTACGTCCGTTCTTAGAGAGCTAGGTACCGTGGCGTTTGAGCCTCACCAGTTTGATGTGGACTGTGTTTTGGTGCCGCCAGTACCAAACCACGGTACCAACCCCCTTCCCCTGCACCAGTGGTTGAGCCAGTTTACTGGCGTGCATGAAAACAAAGGATGATGATGATTTATTATTCTTCGATTTAAATGGGTTATATAGTGTGTGTGTGTGTGTGCATCGTGATGTAGAATATGACATTTTACTTTTTTTTTGTTAATGAGCTATTGGAACTTGAGTTTTTGGTTATTGTGTTTGATTGAATTTTAAAATCAGAACATGATTGCTATTAACAAAAAAAAAAAAAAAAAAAAAAAAAAAAAAAAAAAAAAATCCCATCAATATATTGAATAATGTAACTTTTTCAAAGAAAATTAATGTAATTTTTTAAATTAATGTAACTTTTAATAATAATGCCAGTTGTATTTTAATTTAATGAATGAAAAATTAGTTTATTTGACAAAATAGAAAATAAAATAAAATGGTGGGTGGGGCCCTTTTGGCTTAAGCCATGAGTGAGAGGTTATTTTCGTGTGTGAGCAAAGTTGCAAAAAGGGCTAGGCACTAGTTGGGAAGTCGACCACCGCCTAGTGCCAAAAATAAGTTTAGTGTATAATATTTAGTTCAATTCTAAGATCTACAATTAATATAAGCATGAGCTTTGTAGGCGAATTATTTTTATTTTCAATTTTTGACAGAAATGAGACAGTTTTCTACCAACCGATTGTGTACTAAAGAAGTTTAGTGACTACATTAAAACATTGGTGAAATTAGGTTGCTATCTAATACATTGCCTCATTTTTTAGCTAAGTTCGTTTTTCTCAGCATAAATTTGTGCTAAGTTGGTTTTATATTAAACATGAAAATCAGATAGTGTAGATAGTGTAAACACTGATATGGAAATGAACTTGAGTTTGATGAAGCAACATTATTTGTGCATCTTTCTCTGCCTCAAATTAAGTGATGACATATGATCTTTAAATCAACATCACATCATATATGTGATTTAGCTTTGTTGTACTTTGCATAAACATAAATATATGTTATTGAAGGTGATGCAAAAGGGGGGCATTCGTTTACAAGCTCATGGAAGGAACAACAGTTTTGTTTGCGTGCATTCAAGTTCCGAAAAGGCTATACAAATCTGGCAAAAATGCAGCAGAAGCTTATTTGCATAAAGGCAGCACAATCCATGTTATGAGCCCAAGTCACACCTTATATGTATTTGATATGGAGGGTGTCAAGGAAGGCACAGTGCATGCGTGGGTGGACGAGTTGAATGTGTTGCGTGTTTCGGGACTCCAACTAAAAGATGATAGCTTTATGGGATGCTAATACAAGATCCCAAATGGGTTTGACTCAATCCATGCTACCCATTACACACTTCTAAAGTGTGTGGTTGTTAGTGTTGTGAACACTCGGGAAAAGACAAAGACTATGGTTGCAAATGTAAGATTTTTAGGTAGAGATGGGATAGAAAACATTGTGATAAATCGAGATAGTTGTACCTATTATTTTTAGTTTGTGATGTTATGAAAAACAACTAAAACAGATTCATATTCGATGTGTTTATTGCAACAATATCAGTGTTTCTTTTCGTATGTGACATTCATTACATAATGTGTTTTTATAAGTTTATTGCAACAAAAAGGATGCATTACCTTAATACACACACATAAAATATATGCTATCACTTATGATACAGTCAAATACTTGTTGACAGTAACAATAATGTTTTTGTAAAAAGTAAGTGTGGAAGGTGTAGAACCAATAATTTAGAGAGAAATCTTTTGTTACAATATAAGCATTACTCATTCATTTAAGATTAATTTGAAACATAATAAACAAGGACAGTTTTCCAAGCAAAGATAACTAAGAATTGATGGACCTAAGCTTCCTTATAAATTGTTCTAGAAATGTTGAAGTACCTTGTGCCATATACTTAAGACACACATACTGACCCTAATAAAAAAAGCGAGAATGTCATATGAGACTGGCCCGTGGTTTCTATTAGTCGATATATTTATATGGTTAGTCGATAGTTTTGTATTAGGCCCACTTGTGTATTGGTAGGCCTAGCCCATTATTATTAGTTGTAGAACCCTCTTCTGTAATCATATAAACCGGATTGTATCTGTTAATACAAATCAAGGATTATAACCTTCCAATATGGTATCATAGCTAAATATGATCCTATCCTAATTTATCTCCAAAAATCAATCACCTCTCCCCTTCTTTTTCTCCAATATAGACCGAAACTTAAAGCCTAAAAATCGGCAGCCATGGTCGGTGATGATAACACCCCTCCACCACCTCCAACATCTGATAAACTCATCCCCTTTAGCATCACCAACAAAGTTCCCGTCAAACTAAGCCTTGAAAACACAACTGCAACTCCTGGAGTTTGTAACACCCCGATTTTTAATAGTTTCAAACATATAATTATATATATGCTATTAGAAAAGTATAAAGTTTGTATGTTAGTATTTTATAAAGACAAGGACTTAGAACGCAAAATAGTTAGCAAAAAGGACTAACGATGCAAAAGATTTAACGACAGGGACTAACCTTGCCAAATTACGAAACCTACTTGAAAAGCTTAAGTACCTTTCCTTAGTGTGAAGTAAACTCATAATTCTCACGAAATAAAACACGTATGTATGTGTTGGTGATGGAACGTGGCATCATAAGGATTTTTGGAGGGAAACTAGCTTAGTTCTTTTCTTTATCAAGAAACTTATACAAGGATTTCAAGATTGATTCAAGTTCAAGGGTATAATGTTCTTCAAGGTTAAGTGTTGGTGAATTCTTACAAGTTTTCAAGTGTTAAGAAGATAATCTCTATCAAGGTAGGTTCATGTTAAGATTTATGCTTTTTAAGGATTATGTTAACCTAGTTTTAAATTTATGGTGTGTTGGGACAACATTAACTAGATCTTCTTATATTTTAATGATGATAAATAAACATTCGAAACACATAAAATAACAAACGTTAGCCAAAATTCTCCCAACCTCATACCTGCTCCTGACGCGCTGCCCGCGCGCCAGGCTTCTGTGAAATTCGGGACGAATTTTGAAAGTCGGCTTCTATGGATCTTTCAATAGATGTATGAATATGTTATGTGCTTAATTGAGAATACTCGAAACGAGTTTTAGAATTAAAGAGATCCAACTTTTCAAATACCCGGTTTCGGCAAAACGCCAACTCAAGTATTTTGACAAATGCCTCTAGCCAAAGATTTTCTAAACCTAGGGAACTTATATACTTCACGTAACATCAAGTGAATGTATTCATATGGCCATAACCCATGTTTACGTCTTCTCTAGTCACGTAACGGGTTTACTCCCTTATTGGTCAAACTAAGTCAAAGGTCTTTTTGCATAAACGCATCCTTTCCCGTATGGGATATGCTTTACAATGATGCAAAGTACTTAGCTTGTTTGCATCAAGGTGATTATTGGATTCGTCGAATCATGGAAAGTTACGAGTTATGAGATTATGAGTACTCGACGTTAAGTTACTTGGAATTATAAGTAACATTTGATTTTCTCATCCTATTCTCAACCCATAATCATAATTTTCAATTCTTTTCTTCCTTAGTGACATTATCTTCTAATCAATCATTTGATTATTCTCAACACCAAACAAGTCCTCCAACCATTTCAAAATCCTCCCAATTCTTATCCCCAACATTCTCTAATATTTCTTGTACTTTCATGTACTTTTTGTCCTCTACATTCCCAAACCAAATCTCCAAAACATTCTCTTCACAACATTCCCTTTCAACCACTAGGATTTCACCACATCTCCATCTTCCGCATCCAACCCTTCATTTCAAAACCAAATAAACCTTCCTCACATACACTACCCTCTTGGATTCAAAATTCGCACACACTCACTCAAAAACCTTCTCCCACACACTACCTTACTCACAACATTTCAAATTTTGAATCCAAGCCAAAGGCTCCCCATCACTTCACTCTTACATACTCCAACTCATCCTTACACACATCTCATCCTATACAACTCACTCCCTTATACCTCCAACAACTATATTTTCAAATTACACACGCTCCTCTCATGATCCTCTCCTCCCTCACACACTAACCAACTTACACACTCACAACATTTAAATTTGAATTTTTCTCAAAGGCTTCCCATCACATATTCAATCTTATCCTTCTTACACAATCCAACTCACCACCTTATCTCTTCACTTTTATTTTAACACATGGGGATTTCTCTTTCAAATCCAAATTTGAATTTCAAAACAAGGCTCCAAACCATCACATCCTATCCAACTCACCCAATTTCATCTCAACCATCCAATTCACTTAAACTCATCTCAACCCTCCATTACACCCTTTCTCTCCAAGGATGGAATATTCCTTTGGATATCCTTCTTAACTCAACCACAGTTTCTCTTCTAACCCAACAATGGTTTGTTCTCAACACTCTCCTTTCTCACCCAACCATGGTTACTCTTCTAACTCAACCATGGTTCAACCTAACCCAACCTTACTCTCTCACTTCTCCCTCTCACACCATTTGAATTTCAAATTCAAATTCTTCTCTCTTTAACATCCGTACTTCCTTTCCAAGTAAAGGAATATCCCATGGCATATCATTTCTCTCTTTTATATGCCATGTGATGTAACACCCCCAAATTTGATAGTCGCAGAAGCATACGGGTCATGGGTGCTACTAAATTAGTAATCAAAACACAAGATAATAAAGAACGGAATACACATTCATCCAAGTTAAATAGAGTTTACAATAAAGTTTTCAGAAAATAAGGCCCATAAGTTTGGTTGTCCCATACAAACAAGTCATAGTTATGTGTAAAGACACTCTAGAAGATAGTCTATGATCCCTACGGATATCCTCCAACCTACGATACACACCTGTAAGCTCTCTGCCAAACCTATCTGTCTACTCATCAAGTCTCCCAAGTCTCTCCAGCTGATCTGAGTGAACATCTAGCAGGGTCGCATGTGCCTCCAACTGGGCAAGTATCCTCACAGCATCATCCACCTCCTCCTCGGCCACTGGTGAGTCAGCGAGTGGAGAGGAAATTGGTAAAAGTGGAGATGGTGGTACAAAAGATGGTGAGGATGGCTCATATAGTGGACTATCAGCACATGTCTCTCCATATCTCCCCATTAATCTCCTCCTCATGCACTCCCCTAGTATCCTGCTACTCTTCCCTAGCTCATATCATGGCAGCCCTCAACCCTAGCCCTATAGGCACCTCTGTATCCCCTCCCTGAATCTGGGCTACTCTCGAACTCTTCCTTGTCTCAAAAGTACCCTGAACCTCCTCCATGATCTCTTTGACCTCTCTCTGTAAACATGTACGCCCAGGGGTGTGCTCAACTACGGTAGTCTCATGTGGTGCGAGTCCAGCTGGTAAAGGCTCCTCTTCAGGCTCTTCATCAGGGTCTTCCTCGGGCTCTGTCTCCACTTCTGGCTCTTCCTCAGATTCCTCTTCCTCTGCTGAGTAAGAGTCATCAGCCCTCCTGAGCCTTTGAGTAGAGGGAGTGGACTGTATGACAGGCTTAGTAACTGTGGTTGATGTAGGCTGAATAGGCAGTGATGAAGCAGACACAGGCTCAGTGGTGTTAGGAATGGGGGCATTAGAGGCCCGAAGTGCCATCATGTAAGGGTCGTCTGAGTCTAGTGTGATATGAGGAGGTGGTGAAGTGCTAGTGCACAAAATGTCTTCGGTGACGTCGAATGAAGGCATGGTTTGTGACAATTACAGTATAAGTGTGTAAGTATGTAGAATTACTTATAGTATATTTATAGTAAGGTAAAATCGACCAAACAAATGTAATGCATAGGTAAAATAAGTAAACAACAAGTAATTGGCAAGTAAGGCAGGCATGCAAGTGTCGGTCATAGGGACTTGTTTATGTAAAAAAAACGGTTATAATTTAGGGTTTATATGCACCTAGTTTTCTATAACCTTAAGCTCTGATACCAATCTGTAACACCCCCAAATTTGATAGTCGTGGAAGCATACGGGTTATGTGTAACACCCCCATTTTTCACTGATCGCAGCGGATAAAGTGTTTGGGGTATTACTCATGGAAACAAAGACAAGATAATAGAAAATGACTCGAAAAGAAACGTTTTTGAAAAAGGTGTTATCATTCATTTATTCATCAGAGTTTTTAAAGTAAAAGATGTACTTTTACCAAAAGAGAGGTCCCTAAGATACGTTTTATGACACAAAACTGATGAATGATAACTATTCTGGACGTCCTCATGTCCAGTGGTTCTCCGTGCCAGGGTTCCTATAGTGCCTAATTACCTAGGATAACATGCTTAAAAGTCAACACGTATGTTGAGTGAGAGTCATAGGTTTCAAGTTCCACAGGGTTCAGCTTAAACCCTATGTGTGGAAAAGTGTTAGTGTTAGAAGGTATATTGCACTAAGCTCATGAACCACACGTTAACGATCCGGGTCATGGGGTCTGCAGACCAAACCATGAGGGGATGGGAAAAATAACTTGCCAAAGTTAAACCTTCAGTGGGTTCAAATATAGTACTTATTGGTACCACCTAGTGGGGTGTTAATACCAACGGGAGTTGTAAAACTCCAATAGATCTATCAACTATATTCGCGTTCACGTGGGTAAAATATCCCAAATGATTAGATTCATGAATTTTGGTTATGTAATGATGGCAGTTAGTTTACTCGTGCAATAACTAGAGGAAAGACTTGTATTTGGTTTTAAAGCATGTATCCCCCTCACAGGGTTTGTAAAACATTTAGAAAGGATTTAAAAGGTGTGAGGCTATGAAAACTCACCTGAGTCTCTAGATAATTAAAGTAGGGGTTTAGACAATTCACTCACGTATCCTGGGGTAGTGTGGGTATGCGTATGTCAAGTCTTAGTCTAGGTTTTCTTAACTAATTACTATTAGGTTTTTATATATAACATAACACCGTTCGGGCCATTGCAATTAAGAAGTATATGACTCCTCACATGAAGCTCCCTACTATTGTATTATGTGATCAGCATAATACCGTTCGGGCCATCATAATTCAGAAGTTAATACTCCTCATACAAAGCTCCCTATTATTGAGTTGTGTTGTTATTAGGGTTTAGTTATAACATAACACCGTTCAGGCCATCATATCTCAGAAGTATATGCAATAATCGTTCGAGGAGTCAGGGCACTTTAATTCGTAAACCCAACAAACTCGTCAAAACGAAATATCCACATAATACTCCTCACATGAAGCTCCCTAGTATTGTGTTATGCTTTTAACTTAAATAGGTTTTTATACTTTTATGAAAATAGTCCGTTTTTACCCCTTATATATATATATATATATATATATATATATATATATATATATATATATATATATATATATATATTTACGTTTTCTACCCTAAACTTATAAACTTATAGCAAATAAACATATAACTTTCTAACTATTGCATATTTAGTCCCTATACTAATATATTTTAAAGAAATGATATATATAGTTCCTAAATTATACTAATTTTTAGTATTTACCCTTATATTTATAATATTTGCAGTTTTAGTCCTTTTAGTTTAATATTTATTTTAATAGTTTATTTTAAGGTTTTAATATATTGCAAATCTAGTCCTTACACTATTATTTTCTAGGAAATGTCAAAAACAGTCCCTAGACTTTATAGTATCAGGAATTTACAATATATACCCCTATGCATGTAATATTTTGCAAAACTAGTCCTAAATGTGTATAATTCTTATTCTAGCATGACAATCTAGTTTCTAAGCATATAACTAACTCATATAAGTTCAAATAAGCCACATAATTCAGATTATATCAAGTAAATAAGCAATTTAACACATAAGCATGCAATTCGACTTATAACTAGGGCTACGAAAGAAAACATGCATGCAAGGCAATCTAATGGCTATCATAGGGTCTCTAAGTATTATACTAAGTATCTAGGTCTATTCTAAAACTATTTATACGTAAATTAAGGGTTACCTAGGTCGGGGGAGGGCTGAACGAGGGTTTCTAGGGTTTCTAGCGACGCGCCAGTCTTGGTAAATTATTCCCATTTGGGATCTTGGCCTATAAATACCCACCCTTGTGATGCGTAGGGTTTGCACCAGGCTTTACCTCTCAAGGGATCTTGAGAAGCTTACAACCCCCACCAGGCAGTGTACCTGATCGATGTAGTATAGTATAATGACAAGTACCGGGGGATTGATCATTCAGCTAGGAATAGTGTCACTAGGATTAGAAAACCTAAAGACTAGGTCTAGAGATGAGGGATGATTCTTTTTGTATTTTTATATTTTTAGGAAAGCAAGTAAAAATCTCGGGTTTGAAGGATTTGGGCGAAGTTAGTTGCTAGTCAACTAACCCAATACTAAGATGCAATCAAAATAAAATACTAGAAATGAAAATAAACTAAATTAAACTAAAGTTGTGAGCAATAAGTGGGAGAAATGTGTTTACTTAGATTTCACTACTCCCTAGATATCTTTTAAACGTTAATTACTTGTTATAGTTGCGTGGATGATGGATTGTATTCCTTAATACCATTCATGGGGTGGCGTACTTACTTCCCCAATCCTATGAGTGCCTACTTCACTCCTATGTCGAACCGGCTAAGAAGCTCCTAACATGGGATCATTAGAATTTACTCATGCATTAAATACAACCAATAAAACCTAGTACATATCGGTTCATGTTTCCTAAGACGTTCAAGCATGTTACACAATGAAGATCTGCCCGTTTTCTTAAGCCTAACATTGAAATCATTCATCCAATACAACCATAAACAAGTAATCAACACATAATTAACATCTAGGTTTCATTAGATCTAAGCAAACACAAGATAAATCTAGCTTAGCATGTTGAAATTAAGACAAGCACAAGATATAGACAACCAACACATAGACATATTGATTGAATTAAGAGAAGACTTATCTTAATAACACATGAAAGGATTCAAGGGGTGAAAACCCTTGAATTTACTGTAAAATACGAGCTAGGGTTCACAAAGTTCGGCCCTAGGGTTTCTCCAAACAAGTTCCTCTTTAACGAATGAAAAATAGAAAACTATATATAGAATTTGGAAGGTGACGGCGTCAAGAACAAATGTCTGACGCCGTCATCTCGCCGCCAAATAGTTCCTCGGACTGCCTAGATCTGGATCTGACGCCGTCATGTAGTCCCCTTATGCAGGCCATCATGATTTTAACTCTTGACGCTCTAGTTGTGATGTCGTCAGGTTTGTACTAGGTCGTCACCAAATTAACTCTTGACACCGTCATACACTGTTCTCAGCATGGAAAATTAAGTATTTGGCGTTTTCTTCACTTTTATGCTCCAAAAATGTCTGAATTGCTTCATTTTCCAGATTTCACTCCCAAAGTACCTAAAATCATAAAATGAACGATTTCAGGTAATATTTGATCAAATAAATTCAATTCCGGGCTTAAATGACCCCCAAAAAGTGGTTCATTTTTCTCCTCAACATATACCCTTACACTTGAGATTTGCTTGTCCTCAAGCAAATGCGCTTTTATTCTAGTCAAAATACATGTTAGGGGTCATTTAACACTAATATAAAAGTAATTACAACAAATAATCGTTCCACTAAAGTCCAAAGACAAGCACGGAGGTCATATACTAGCACCTCACAAATAGTGTTTAGATACTCACATCTCTCGGGTGTAATAAAGTATAAATTACAATATGGAAATGGAAAACATCTCTCACTACCTGTCATAGAAAAATAGATTACCATAGGCTTGGGAAAGGATCAAACCTCCACCACATGACGTAAGCACCTAGGATAAACTATCAAAGAGGTCTTTTAAAGGGTTGTAACGTTAGGTGTAGGGATATGAAATACACGGTTTTGTTGGATATAGGCAGTCTTTACTGGTGGCGAGTTAACAATCTTAGTTAATTTCATGTACAATATGGCGTTGCTAAGCCAAGACTCGACTCGACTTAAGCTAATAAATGAAAAATAACAAAAACATAAAATAAACATAGAATGAAACGGGATGGTAGTCCGTATGTTTTTTCTCTTTTTCTTTTTCTATTTTTTTCTTTTCTTTTTCTTGTTTTTTCGATTTTTTTTTTTTTTTTGATATACACTCTTACCCTACCATCCAAAATAATACATCATAGGAAATGAAAATTCCCCTTACACTTGAATTTTTACATACTTTACAATAAACTAATCTAATGACTCGAATTAAGATAATCAAAACACTTTGAGTACTTTTTAAGATTAACGTACATATGGGGTAATAAATGATGTTCTTCCCCATTACTCCATAAAACAAGTACTTTACCCATGAGTCCCAATCGTCTCAAAACAATATGTACAAGGATATGACTCGACTTAGCAACCATGTAATCAATTAGATAGTTAACTTAGGGCTTAACAAATAACAATAATGCACAAAAAAATGAGTGCATACACGGAAGGCTAAGGCGATTTGGGTGTACATTTAAGTGGGGTGTAACAAATTCTTCCTTTAAGTAAAATGCTTAAAGTTAGAAACGAAAAGATAGGCTCGGAGGGGTGTACTAGGGGTTTCGTGTACTAAAAATGAGTACAACGCTAAGGTGTGGGAAAAATTAGTTGACTTAACTAGCCAAGTAATATGACTTAAATGGTCAAGTAATTATGATACGGGTTTAACACAAGGGTGATCCTAATGCCTCTTATCATGTAGTAAATCCTACCACACGAATGTAGTCTCACTAGCGGTCTCGGGATGCATCACTAACGCAAGTTCTAGATTCTAAATGCTACCGGTACACTCATAAGCACTAATAGTAAATGCTTTTCCTATCAAATCTAAAGGCGAACCTCACATATTTGGGTGGAAAATTTTTTTGAATGATACGTTTATGTGCTAGTCATACAATCTCCTATCCATGAGACGCTTGCTATGGCTAAAGTTTCACTCCTAAATGTTGTAAAAAATTTTAAATTTGGAGCTAAAATTGCACTAGCAAGTATTTCTCATAGTTTTATTACACATCTACTGTTAAACAAACAAACTCAAGCGAAAGTGTACATGTAAGGTATCATCATTTTACCCTCCCCTTACACTTAGGATGAACATTGTCCCCAATGTTCAAGTAAAGAATGTAAAAGTGAAATAAGTAAAACGAATGAAATCAAATACTCCCCTGATTCGCTCGGTATGGATAATAAGGTGGCCAGGTTAGATCTTACTCCAAGAAAATGAACATTCAAAGCTTCCCTTCCAGAAAAATAAATCATCTTCTTGTCATACATAACCTGTAAATCCTGAGAAAACAGACAAGGAAACCTCGCATAAAATCGGCGGCAATCTACATATGTTACTAAATCCTAGAAAACAAAATAAGATATAATGCTTGTGGAATGATGTTTGCAGATTTCCTGGAGATTATAAAACTAATAATTCAACAAAAACTTTAAAACTCCGTTAGAATAACAAAACTGGTAAAATTTCCAGATTTTTACACGTGACACCGTCAAGAGTAAACTCATGACGCCGTCAGATTTGACCTGCAGAAATTCTTATTTTAAGTTTCCGAAAAATTTCTGGAAAAACTTGGTTCTACTTCCTGGAAAATCCTGCAAAACTTCATTATGACTCGATACAAGCATTTGACTCTAACAAGTACGAATATACATGTTCACTTAATATTGTGGAGACTCATGATCGGTCTTGTTTCTTAAAAACATATTTGGGGTTTCCCCTTACACTTATCTTTTGCAAAAATACCTTTGGATGGAGTTAAGACTAGGCTAAAACAACAAAATAAAGTATTTTCACTATTTTAGTTTGAAACATGATCTACCAACAATAAAAATAAAGCATGCATACGGAAACAAATAAAATAAAACAAACAATCAAACAAATAAAACAAATAAAACGGGCTTGGGTTGCCTCCCAAGAAGTGCTTGTTTTTGTTCGAGTCACGAGCATGACTCTACCCTTATTTAACGGAAATAGGGGATGTTTTCCCTACACTTAGGATTAAGTGCGGGTGAAAGTAGCGATACACACCCTTAGGGTGAAAATATGCCACATGAGGTAAGAGTGGTGGATGAATTATATGCTCAAAGGGGTGTGCTCCTATCATCATAACCTTAACAAATTCAATCGGGTTAATGGGTGGATTAAGATTTTCTCCTAGAAAGGGATCATTTTCAATCAACTTCAAGAGATTACTAGTTGGGGATCCATCTTGACCTAATAAACCCGGTTTAAACCCATAATGTGTCTTGTGATCAATCATAAATGGGTGATGTAAGCATGTAAGGTCATTTTCCACTCCTCTATTGGCTTCCTCTCTACAAGGCTTAGAGTCCACTACCTTTATCCTAAGACTACCCGGACTATATGGTTTGATGGGTGGATCGAAACCTATCTCAATTCCTAAATTCACATCCAAGGATGGAAGATTAGGTAACGGTTTTGGTTGAGGCTCTGGTTCATCAAAACTAGGAACTTCCCTAGAACTAAGAGTAAGGTTATCATTATAAGTATTCAAACCTGTATCCTCTAGTTGTGTTTGGTTCAAAGGTTCTACCTCAATTGGAATTCCTAAAGTCTTTTCTACTTCATCCGAATAAGTCACGGGCGTTGTGTATGCCTCAAATGACGGTAGGACTTGTGGGGTACTTGGTGGGCTTAGATTTTCAACTCTATCATCCATCTTATCAAGATTACCAATGTGCTCAGCTTGTATTGTGGTGAAATCAAACCACTTCGTGCACCCAGTTATCTCATCTATACGCTTATCCCCAAACAATCTTCTTGCTTGTTCCCTTAAACTTGCTATCAATTGATCCGTAACAATGTTTGTTGGGTTATCCATTTTTTTGGCAAGTATGGCACAATTCTCTATGGTTTTCCATGCTTCATTAACACTTAGTCCCCAAAGGTCCCCATCTGCGGCATGGTCAATGTCCATTTTGGTATAGTGGTCGACACGATGGTAAAATATTTCAATTTGGGACCACAGATCGAAATTATGATGAGGGAATTTTCGGAGTAAGTATTTAAAACGAGCCCATGCAACATAGATAGGTTCATCCTCATGTTGTTTAAACATCAAGATGTCATTTGGAGTGGGTGAATTTCGTGGTTGGTAGTATGGTGGATTCGCGTTCTCCATAATGGCTAACGGAATAGTCAATGGAAAGGTTTTTACAAACAAAGACACAAAGAAAAGATAGACTAAAGAAAACCTAAAAATAAAAAATAAAATCTTACTAGAAAGGAATCTAGCAAGTAGACCTAATAAAAAGAGATTCTAACCTAGACAATAACTATTTCCCGGGCTGCGGCGCCAAAAACTTGATGCGTAGGGTTTGCACCAGGCTTTACCTCTCAAGGGATCTTGAGAAGCTTACAACCCCCACCAGGCAGTGTACCTGATCGATGTAGTATAGTATAATGACAAGTACTGGGTGATTGATCGTTCAGCTAGGAATAGTGTCACTAGGATTAGAAAACCTAAAGACCAGGTCTAGAGATGAGGGATGATTCTTTTTGTATTTTTATATTTTTAGGAAAGCAAGTAAAAATCTCGGGTTTGAAGGATTTGGGCGGAATTAGTTGCTAGTCAACTAACCCAATACTAAGATGCAATCAAAATAAAATACTAGAAATGAAAATAAACTAAATTAAACTAAAGTTGTGAGCAATAAGTGGGAGAAATGTGATTAATTAGATTTCACTACTCCCTAGATATCTTTTACACGTTAATTACTTGTTATAGTTGCGTGGATGACGGATTGTATTCCTTAATACCATTCATGGGGTGGCGTACTTGCTTCCCCAATCCTATGAGTGCCTACTTCACTCCTATGTCGAGCCGGCTAAGAAGCTCCTAACATGGGATTATTAGAATTTACTCATGCATTAAATATAACCAATAAAACCTAGTACACATCGGTTCATGTTTCCTAAGACGTTCAAGAATGTTACACAATGGAGATCTGCCAGTTTTCTTAAGCCTAACATAGAAATCATTCATCCAATACAACCATAAACAAGTAATCAACACATAATTAACATCTAGGTTTCATTAGATCTAAGCAAACACAAGATAAATCTAGCCTAGCATGTTGAAATTAAGACAAGCACAAGATATAGACAACCAACACATAGACTGATACGTGGGAATCGCACCAGGCTTTACCTCTAGGCAGTGTACCTGATCGTTGTAGTATAGTATAGTGACAAGTACCGGGGGATTGATCGTTTAGCTAGGAATAGTGTCGCTAGGATTAGAAAACCTAAATATTAGTTCTAAAGGTGAGGGATGATTCTTTTTGTATTTTTATATTTTTTAGAAAGCAAGTAAAAATCTCGGGTTTGAAGGATTTGGGCGGAATTAGTTGCTAGTCAACTAACCCAATACTAAAGATGCAATCAAAATAAAATACTAGAAATGAAAATAAACTAAATTAACTAAGGTTGTGAGCAATAAGTGGAGAAAATGTGTTTACTTAGATTTCACTACTCCCTATACATCTTTTACACGTTAATTACTTGTTATAGTTGCGTGGATGACGGATTGTATTCCTTAATACCATTCATGGGGTGACGCACTTAACTCCCCAATCCTATGAGCTCTTATCTCCTCCTATGCCATGCCTAGCACAACCATAGGGATTATAAACAGTGGCTCATGCATTAAATACAACCAATAAAAACCTAGTGCACATCAGTTCATGTTTCCTAAGACGTTCAAGCATGTTACCATTTGGAGATCTGCCAGTTTTCTTAAGCCTAACATCGAATTCATTCATCCAATACAATTATAAACAAGTAATCAACACATAATTAACATCTAGGTTTCATTAGATCCAAGCAAACACAAGATAGATCTAGCCTATCATGATGGAATTAAGACAAGAACAAGATATAGACAACCAACACATAGACATATTGATTGAATTAAAAGAATACTTATCTCAATTACACATGAAAGGTATCAAGGGCTTAGAACCCTTGAAAAACCTGTAAAATTCGCACCAAGTTCGTACTTAGGGTTTCTCCAAAACTTCTCTTTTTAATGTGTGAAAATTAGAAAAATATATATAGGAAATAGGGTCTGACGGCATCAAGACAAATTATGTGACGCCGTCACCTCGCCGCCAAAATACTTCTCGGACTGCCTTGATCTACTTTTGACGCCGTCATGTGTTATGCATTTCCAGGCCGTCATGAATTTTACTCTTGACGCCCTACTTCGTGACGCCGTCAAATCTGTACTGGATCGTCATGGAAATTACTCTTGACGCCGTCAAGATTTTCTTCTTGACGCCGTCACCTACAGTTCCCAGCAAGGAAAATTAAGACTTTGGCGTTTTCTTCACTTTTATGCTCCAAAAACGTCCGAATTGCTTCCTTTTCCAGATTTCACTCCCAAAGTACCTAAAATCACAAAAGGAACGATTTAGGGCAATATTTGATCAAATAAATTCAATTCCGGGCTTAAATGACCCCCTAAAAGTGGTTCATTTTTCGCCTCATCATAGACATATTGATTGAATTAAGAGAAGACTTATCTTAATAACACATGAAAGGATTCAAGGGGTGAAAACCCTTGAATTTACTGTAAAATACGAGCTAGGGTTCACAAAGTTCGGCCCTAGGGTTTCTCCACACAAGTTCCTCTTTAATTAATGAAAAATAGAAAACTATATATAGAATTTGGAAGGTGACGGCGTCAAGAACAAATGTCTGACGCCGTCATCTCGCCGCCAAATAGTTCCTCGGACTGCCTAGATCTGGATCTGACGCCGTCATGTAGTCCCCTTATGCAGGCCGTCATGATTTTAACTCTTGACGCTCTAGTTGTGACACCGTCAGGTTTGTACTGGGTCGTCACCAAATTAACTCTTGACGCCGTCATGCTTTTCTTCTTGGCCCCGTCACCTACTGTTCCCAGCAAGAAAAATTAAGACTTTGGCGTTTTCTTCACTTTTATGCTCCAAAAACGTCCGAATTGCTTCCTTTTCCAGATTTCACTCCCAAAGTACCTAAAATCACAAAAGGAACGATTTAGGGCAATATTTGATCAAATAAATTCAATTCCGGGCTTAAATGACCCCCTAAAAGTGGTTCATTTTTCGCCTCATCATAGACATATTGATTGAATTAAGAGAAGACTTATCTTAATAACACATGAAAGGATTCAAGGGGTGAAAACCCTTGAATTTACTGTAAAATACGAGCTAGGGTTCACAAAGTTCGGCCCTAGGGTTTCTCCACACAAGTTCCTCTTTAATGAATGAAAAATAGAAAACTATATATAGAATTTGGAAGGTGACGGCGTCAAGAACAAATGTCTGACGCCGTCATCTCGCCGCCAAATAGTTCCTCGGACTGCCTAGATCTGGATCTGACGCCGTCATGTAGTCCCCTTATGCAGGCCGTCATGATTTTAACTCTTGACGCTCTAGTTGTGACACCGTCAGGTTTGTACTGGGTCGTCACCAAATTAACTCTTGACGCCGTCATGCTTTTCTTCTTGACGCCGTCACCTACTGTTCCCAGCAAGGAAAATTAAGACTTTGGCGTTTTCTTCACTTTTATGCTCTAAAAACGTCCGAATTGCTTCCTTTTCCAGATTTCACTCCCAAAGTACCTAAAATCACAAAAGAAACGATTTAGGGCAATATTTGATCAAATATATTCAATTCCGGGCTTAAATGACCCCTTAAAAGTGGTTCATTTTTCGCCTCATCATAGACATATTGATTGAATTAAGAGAAGACTTATCTTAATAACACATGAAAGGATTCAAGGGGTGAAAACCCTTGAATTTACTGTAAAATATGAGCTAGGGTTCACAAAGTTCGGCCCTAGGGTTTCTCCACACAAGTTCCTCTTTAATGAATGAAAAATAGAAAACTATATATAGAATTTGGAAGGTGACGGCGTTAAGAACAAATGTCTGACGCCGTCATCTCGCCGCCAAATAGTTCCTCGGACTGCCTAGATCTGGATCTGACGCCGTCATGTAGTCTCCTTATGCAGGCCGTCATGATTTTAACTCTTGACGCTCTAGTTGTGACACCGTCAGGTTTGTACTGGGTCGTCACCAAATTAACTCTTGACGCCGTCATGCTTTTCCTCTTGACGCCGTCATACACTATTCTCAGCATGAAAAATTAAGTCTTTGGCGTTTTCTTCACTTTTATGCTCCAAAAACGTCCGAATTGCTTCCTTTTCCAGATTTCACTCCCAAAGTACCTAAAATCACAAAAGGAACGATTTAGGGTAATATTTGATCAAATAAATTCAATTCCGGGCTTAAATGACCCCCTAAAAGTGGTTCATTTTTCGCCTCATCACCTTGCCTCTTGTACTCCTCACCCATTGCCATTATTCTTTCTCTCCAATCCTCGAATTTTATCTTGTGTTCTTAATCTTTCACACTAACATCATTTGAAAGAACATATCTCTTTGCAAGGGAAGAATCACAAGAACCTAATCCACTCTTGTGATTGTGTCGAAGGTCTTCTTATCTATACCATTTCTACTAGAATCAAGTCACTAGGTTAGTTTAGGGATTGATTAAATAAACAAACACTTACTCTTTCTATTTGTTTGTAAGGGAAGTCTTGTGTCTTAGTGACAAAGCCTAGATCATTGGGGATCTAGTTTGAAGTCTTGTGTCTTGGTGACCAAGCCTAGATCATTGGGGATTTAGTTGGTGTTTGATACTTCCGGTGGGAAGTTGTTGTAGTGGTCTTAGTGACCTTAGTGGAAGTCAAATCGCGAGATTCTTTTAGTGGTTTCCGAGGGCAGCAATACCGTTGGGAGTAGCTCCTTCTTAGTGAGCATCGATATTTGGGAATAACGGTGGAGTGAAGTTGTAACGGTTTATAGTCTACTGAAAGGATTATACTTAGTGAATAGTATCGGTGTCATGGATTCACAACTTGACGTACGAATAGTATAAACCCCTCATCCCGAACTAGTATATATCGTGGTGTCTCTTTAATTGCTTTATATACTTTGGTTGTGTTTGTGGTTGTATTTATTGTACAACCACTTATTGATCTTTAAGGCTTGAAGTCTTCAAAACTTCGAAGAAGCCGAAAAGACCGTATTCAACCCCTCTACGGTTCTACAGGGGAATTATGAATAATTATGATATTAGAAATCATTTTATGTTAGAATCATGTTAAAAGCTTTGTTATGTTAGAATCAAGTCAAGAATTAAGTGGGTGAAAGTATGGTTAATTGTGTAGTAGAATCATGTTTATGGATTTTCATGAATAACAGATAGAGTTATATTAAATAGTAAATTTATAAAAAAATTCCAATAACAGAATAACACATCTTAAATTGTTGTGTATTGATTTATGTAATTTTAGTTTTATTACACGACAAATTGAACACTTAAAATAGTAACAACTTTTGATCCGATTTGATTTATTAAACATCTGGTTAACCTACTACACGTAAAAACAATTTAAAGCATCTTAAATGCAAATAAGTGTTTAAAAATTTCAAACTATTGTCAACCTTTAACTCCAGTCAGAAACTTTTCAACTCAATCTCAACCTATTTACTACTCACATAATCAAAGTTTCAATAGGTTACAAAATAGATTGATGTATATCAACCTATCTTTCATATAAGTCATCATTAAGCTTTTCACTCCAATGAATTAACCCTTTTTACAGTCTTTTCAACCCATCTTTAATCTCTCCATTCAAGATGCTTTTAGATATAAACTCACTTAACTTAATTATAGAGTAAATTACATAGTTCGTCCCTGAACTTATACCAACACAACACATTGAGTGGTTTTTTCTAAATAAATACATCAACCTTCCCTAACGTCTCTGTTGATATAAATAATGCCTAAAAACGTTATTAATATTTCTCGATATCTCTACGTTTTGATAATAACAAAATGTAAAATCATTAAACGTAAAATTATTATGGAAATGAATATTTAGTCGTAAATATTCATTTTATCAAATTAATCACTTAAGGTATGAATAAATAAATGCTTAATGCATTTTATGATCAAAGAACTTTTATTTAATCATTAGATTTTTTATAAAATATTACAAAAATTTTATATCTTTTACAAAACAATTTTGGTAAATAAAGGAAAATGTTTAATTCATAATAAATATTTGAATTCAAATTTTCAACAAAAAATGGCAAAAATGTTCTAGAAAAACATTCCCCAGTAAAAGACAAAACTGAGAAACGTTAGGGACTGGGCGGTCCCCTTAAAGTTTAAGGGGACCGGCCACACTTTAAGGGGACCGACCCCGCTCCTCAGCTTGCCTATAAATACATGACTGTTTTCTGGCATTTTTTCTCAACCTTTTGCACTCCAAATTTTCTGTTTAAAATCCTTCTCATATATCTTTTAAATCCTTTGATCATATAATTATAAGCTTTTGTTTCCAAGTGATCCAAGCTTAAATCATTCAAGTGCAAAAGAAGAATACTACCATCTATCAAGAAAAGAAGTATTGCAACTTAGTGTGATCCTTTTACCTAAGTTGTTTGTGTACTATATTTTGTAAACCATTCATTCATTTGTACAAAGGTGTATATATTAGTTAGATAGGTGTGGCCATAAATGATTAAAGTAGTTTGGTGTGTTAGTAGTGTTGTGAAGGTGTGAAGAAGTCGTAGCGTTAAGTCATTAAGAAGTCGTGTAAAGTTGTGAACAATTTGTGTAACTAATTAAAGTCGTGAGATTGGTTCTAGCTAGTATTAGAACTCGACATTTTGCTTAGTGTCGAAAATTTGTGTAAGCAAAGGTGTGTAAGGTTTCCCAGCCATAAGGGAGCTTGTAGATATAGTGAAGAGAACTCTCGAGTTAGGTGCTTGGGGAAGGGAGTAGGGCAAAGAGGTGCTTCGTTACCGAACCACTATAAATCCTTCGTGTCGCGGTTTGATCTTTCCATCTCTTACTTATTACTTTTATTTACATTGTTATTATTTTCATACTTAGTTATAATTGTCAATATTGTGCAAGAGTTGAGTTCACATAAAGTCGAATCAAAGTTTTATTGCAAAACAAAGTTTTAATAACAAATTTAAAAAGACGTAAAACTATTCAAACCCCTTCTAGTTTTCTACAGTCTCCATTTCTTAACGTCAGAGGTCCTTTCTAGAAACATCCGTTAGCATCCGATGTTAGCTCATGTCACATGTGACGAAAAACGCAATGTAACATATAGTAATTTAAATTTATTTCACAATTAATCATGCAATTAATCATATCAAAGTGCGCAACATAAATCACTTGTTTACACGAAAATATTTTTCCCCTAAGAACCCATATACACATTAACCCATACGTCATATGTGTTTGCATGTGTTGCTTTATCAGATCTTTTTAATACAACGTACGAAGTGATTAAATATATATATGAAAAAACCATACAATATATAGAAAAAGGGGAAAATGAAAAAAAAAAAAAAAAAAAAAAAGCGGTAAGCCTACAAAATTTTGCACACTAACACTCAAATGACTTCTTAGTGCTAATTACAGACCTCATCATAAAGAGGTGTTGATCAAATCAAGTTGCACAGAGACATACACACGCACACAACGTGTGTGGTTCGATTGAATGTAGGAGGTGGGAGGAGGCGATTTAGGATTAGGTTTTCATAAATCCATTATCACTAATTAGGTTAAAAACCTAAATTTATTTATAGGATCCATGGATTATTCTAGAATTCTCATGGATTATTCTTGAATATCCATATTAAGAATGCTCAAGATACGGTTTATCAATGGATTAGATAAATCAAAAGTGGAGGTAAGTGAAATTGCCAAATTTGTTTACATACATTTTTTGTTTTTTTAGCCATACGACGTATGGGGTCTGCGAGTGATGCTTTAATAGATTTTTGAATACAGCGTACGAAGTGATTAAATTTATATAAAAAAACATACGATGTATACGAAAAATAGAAAATGACAAAAACCTATTTTTATCAAAAGAGCAGAAATACCCACAAAATTCGCAACGTCTGCGACTTTTTTTGAAAAATTCGCAAGGTTTGACCTCGCAAAGTTAAATCTTTGAACTTAAAAAAAAATTACCTCTTTTTGTGTTTTTCATGCTTAGCTCAAAACATGAAACCTCTTTTCTCCTTTAATGACTTTTGTATCACCTAAAAAAAGATGTTAATATGAGAAAGTTATAGCCAAAATACCACAACAACTTTTGCTCGTTTAGTTGATGTGGTATATTAGCTATAACTTTCTCATATGAACTTCTTTTTTACGTGATTCAAAAAGGCATTTGATGAGAAAAGAGAAATCTACAACTTTTATATATTGAGCTAAATGTGAAAATCGAAGGAACAGGGAGAAATTTTTCAAAATCCACAAGGTTGAGTTTTTTTTTTTTTTTCTTTTTAATTTTATTTTAGTCGCAAGGTTTGACCTCGCAAAGTCAAAACTTACGAATTTTTGTAAATTGCACCCTTTCGCTTTGGTTTTCATGGTTAGTTAAAAAAACGAAAGTTTTAGATCTCTCTTTTCACATTCAGTGGCTTTTTAAATTTCATCAAAAAAGATGTTCGTATGAAAAAGTTATTGCCAAAATATCACAACTTTTTCTTGTTTAGTTGTTGACTTTTTGTGTTATTTTGGTCATAACTTACTCAAACGAATTTCTTTTTGCTTGATTCAAAAGCAACTTGACTATAAAAAAATATATTTACAACTTTCATATTTTGAATTGAGTGTGAATGACGAAGAAAAATTTAGGATTTTCAAAAATTTGCAAGGTTTGACCTCGCAAAGTCAAACTTTCCGAATTTTAAAAAATATTTCACAAATTTTGCACGTAAAGTCAAACTTTCCGAATTTTAAAAAATATTTCACAAAATTTTTTGGAGATATTTTGGAATTTTTTTTGATAATTTGTGTATTATGTGAAGTATGTTTTTAAAAATAAGTATTTTTGTCATTAGTAAAAATAATAAAATAAATAAATAAATAACCCTCTCCTAACTTCCACAACCCCGAATTTGGGCAAAACTTTTGGCGAGGTTGTTAGTTTAATTCCTTCATAGTTTCTTCATCAAAAGGTACGAATCACGGATCCAATGTAAATTTGTTTTTCTTAGTTTATTTAATTGATTTTAAGAATTGCAATTTGGGGGGTTTTAACCTCGGTTTTTTTATTATTTGTGGCTGTTAAAGACTAATGTTTGAGAATGTGTCGCTTTATGCTTTGCCTTGCTTATGTTCACAGCCATACGACCAAGGTAGTTAAAGGCAAAAGCGACATGCCTTTCGCTAAGGCGAGAAAGCGACAAAAGTGAGCGCTTCAACCCTTTGTGCATATGTTTAATATGAAAACAGTGATTTAACAAAAACATAATTTTCTTAAAATCTTTAATTTTAATAAAAAAACCCAAAAAAGATGAGTTTGTTCAAAATACTTAAAGCCTAAAGTCTACTATTTTTATTCGAAATAATCGTTTAAGTTCTCATTTCGTATAAACTGGCCGGTATACAAAAAAGCGAGCGCTTCTCGGTTGCTTCTTGGTCGCTTAACAACGCTTTTTTCTCGCTCTAGTAAAACGCCTCGCTTCTTTGGAATCAAAGCGCTTTAGGGCAAAACGCCTCGCTTCTTAGCTTAAGCTCTCGCTTTGACTACACCGCATACGACGTATAGTAACCATACAGCATATGGATTTGGCTTATACGCCCGTATGCTGGCCTTCTGGTATTCTTGTGTAGGCCATTTTAATGAGGTTTATCGTTCAATATTGTTTATTATTATTATTATTTTTTTTAACATAGTTAATATTGTTTATATTTCAGAAAATGACCGGAGTTCTTTTATCCATTGTTGGTAATGATGAAATGGTGAAACACTGAAAAAATCAGCTAGAAGAATTACATGATGGATGCAGAACAAGTTCAAAATCGATCCAAAGTCATCCCAAAACGATTTAAAATTACTGACGGCAAAGAAGAAGAAGATAGAATAAGTTTGTTACCAGATTGCTTAATTCTCGATATCTTATCTCGTTTACCTGACACAAAACAAGCTATTAGAACAGGTACACTCTCCAAACGATGGCAACATCTTTGGCCTTGTGTTCCTAGTCTCATTTTTTATCGTTTTGGAAATGATAATCGTCCTCTCAACGAATTCTGTTCGTTGGTCGACAAAACCCTAAGCCAGTGTCGCCAACTTTACCTCAACAAATTCGTACTGTATACCCGATACAATATTCAGTTTCAATCGCAGTTCAACAATTGGATCCATTATGCTATAAGCTGTAACGTCCAGGAGCTTGATATGATATTAGCGAGTACGGTACTAAATGGGTTTGTATTGGATCAGTTGTTTTTCACGACTTCAAGTTTCACTCATCTCAGATTAGGAGGCTGTGTATTTAATCCAACTGGTGCGATTTGTTGGAATAAGCTTACTAGTTTGTGTATTGAATTTGTGAAAATAGATGGAGAATTGATTGAAAATATATTATCCGGAAGTCCTAATTTGGAAACTTTAAAGCTGGAACATTGCTATGGTTATAGGCGGCTTGGTATTGCTTCCAAAAGTGTTAAAAACTTGGTGCTCTCAGGATACGTGAATCGTGAAGATGTTTTTCAACGCATGGCAGATATTGTTGAAATAAATGCTCCTAATATTCTGTCTTTAACTATTGAAGACGAGTTCTACTTAAGCAAACTATCATTGCTTGATGTGTCTTCTTTAGTTAAGGCATTCCTAGATTATTCCGAAGACGGGCATTACAATACAACGCCTAAAGAAGCGAAAGAAGAAATGCTTAAAGGATTTATACAAAAACTTTGCCATGTCAAAGAGCTTACAATTGGGATTGACTGTGTTAGGGTAATATTTCCTTTTTTCTTTCTTTCTGACAATTCCATCTTTGTATGATCTACTGATCATTAGCTTGAGTTGCACTTTGTTGATTGTTACTCGTATTTCTTAATCGAGTTGCATCTAGTTTAGGGACGCTTGGATGTACTTTTCGAACTGATTATTGGCCTATTGGAGCTTGAATTACCATAATTAGATAATCAGTTGACTGAAGCAACTTCAGAAAAGAACTTAAGGCATATAGATTCTCCTAAGGCCTAATACCATAGTAAAGTATCATACTTGTCAAAAAAAGTTGTTCTGAGTAGCGTACTTTTTTTTTTCCTTGTTGGTGAGTCAAACTCGACTATTTTGTCCATAAGTGAGTATTTTACAGCCCACTACAGGTAACATGCCATGTCATCCGGTTTTTTTGTTTATATATATATTTTTTTTACCTTTTCCAGCTACTCCCCACCGCCGGTCTCACTTCCGGCCACAGCAGCAGATTCCGGTCGCCGGAATAATGTTTCGGCAACCCTTTTTCTTGTCCCACTTTGTAGATCGAATAAAACCCTTCACCCCCGTGCTAACCACGCACCACCACACCCACAGTATCACCTCCACGCGCCTCCCACCGTCACCACAGCCGCCGCCAGTATCACCGAAGACCACCACCACCACACCCACCGTTCCACTATCACCGAAGACCACCATACCCACTGTAATCCTACTGAAACATGCAGTCACTTAAATCCTTTACCAAAAGATATATACGCGCCTCCACTTTGTCTTCTTCTTCTCTTGTGATACGCAGCCTCAACAAACACAATGGAGTTGGTGATGGGGGGGGGGGGGGGGTGGCCGTCTGATGTCATGGAGGTGGTGATGGGGGTGACACTTGGCAGTGGTGGTTGGTGTGAGGCTTGGCAGTGATGGATTGTGTTAATGTGTTTATGGCTGTGTTTGTGTGTTTGTTTTTATTTAACAAAAAACTTGAAATGACTGGTAACCGGAAGAGGGGGTGCAAAAATACTCACTTATGGACAAAATACTCGACTTTGACCCACAAACAAGGAAAAAATTAAGTACGCTACTCAGAAGAGCTTTTTTTGACAAGTATAATGCTTTATTTTGGTATTAGGCCTTCTCCTAAGTCTTAACTACTGTCATAGCGTGTAACATTAGCATGACAGACAGTTAATTAATACTCGTAGTTTTTTATACAGTAATCAATTTCTTAGTTAGTAGTCTGACTTTTAAAGTCAATGTTGACTTTTACCCATATATAGATACTCATACTTTGGGCATTCCTTACTCAACAGGTTAATGAGATAAATTACAAACACACTCACTCCTCTTTTTTCTCCTTAGTTCACCATTAAAGCACATATTGCTACAACAACTTGTCATCTGATCACTTTGCATAAACACTCAAAATCGATTTATTTGCTATTTCAAGTAGGTGAGTATCACTTAGTGATATCATACAGTTAGTGAATGTTGTTCTCATTTGTTTAGTACTCGGTATATTTTGCTAGGCCTTTAAGATGTGTTTCAGTATTTGATAATAGCTTTTCACAGGCATGTCTTTGGAAGCTTAGTTGTTATTTGTGATTGATTAGTTAATAAAGTTCACCCTTTCACGTAAAAAAGTATGCGAGTAGTAAAATCAATTGTTTAATCGCACACCAAGCGCTCACTTGAGCTCACAACAAAAAATTCACTAGTTGTGAAGATCATCAAACCATACATATACATTGCAAAATAAGCTATGAACCCGTATATACCTTTTTTTTTTCTTTTTTTTTTTTTTTTTTTTTTTTTTTTTTTTTTGGTGACAAACACAAGTGTGTGTTTTTGTGTAGTTTAACTTTGCTGTAGGTGTTTCCTTAATTGGCTGATTAGAGTTCATCTGTGTTTTATGAATGACTATCTTATCGGATGTGATGAGAAGTTTTATTTTCAGTTCTCCCTGATCGTTATTAATGTATACAGGCCTTGCAGTGTTCTAACTCTCTTTTTGTATTGTTATTATTATGTTGGTAGACCTTATCTTGTTTGGAAGCTAAAGGTTTCAATCGTCCAACGAACTTGAAGATTCTTGATGGTGATTTAGAGATACTTGACCCGTCTGACAGTGAGTCATCAGAAAGCGGAGATTTTGAGGAACCGTTACTTGATGATTTTGAAGTTGATGAGTCGTTTGATAGTGATTCAGATGAAAGTGGAGATTGGGAGGAACCATTGCTTGATGATGATTCTGAAGCTGACGAGTAAAATTGAATTGGTGGCATTTTGAGCAGCTGCATATGAATTTGTTACTCCCAAGTGTTTTTGATTGAGCAGATTCTGTAGTAAGCCTATTAGGTATTTGGTACTATGTCTGTAATCGATGATCTTATTCAGTAAAAAAGGTAGTTTGATATTTTGATGTTCAACGTCGTCTTCTTCATTTGCGTTTTTATTTTATCTAAACTTCTTGTTTGTAAATTTTCACTCCCATAACATCATTTGTACCTAAAAAGACACGAAAAAGAGTTCCAGGTCAACCTTATGTCGACTCGTTTTGGATTGGAGACCATTTTGACAAACTGTCCGTCACTTAAGAGTGTACGAGTATATAAAAATTGATAAAATAATCACATGCATGTGTTAGATTGTTAATGTACGATAGCTTGTATAACTTTTAATTTCAGCTTAAAACTCGTAAATCATCTCCCGTATCCACCGTGGTTAACGGGTCAACTTGAACACAACCGCTTTAAGCAATTTGTCAACTTTGGCAACCCTAACCTATTTACACATAATGAGAAGAAGATAACCCATGTAACTTGCTTATCTTAATGGGTAGGCGGGTTAAAAGTATTACACGGGTTCAACCGGCTAAATGGGTTGACATATCGAACTTTTTTACCACATTTGACCCGTATTAGCCATTTAATCAAGTATATGTTCTATTTTTTTATTTGAAAAAAACTTTTACGGGGTAGTGGGTTCACCCGTTTAATCCACCTCAACCCGAAGACAATTTGTTTCACAAACGTGTTTAGTGGATACACCTCAAGACGACCTCTCCAACCTTAACCCATTTATTTTCATATCGGTCTCAAGTCGTGTCAAGATTTTCTACCCGTACTCGTATCTTATATTGATCGAAATGTTAGGTTTGGGCATTGTTAAATATATTCAAAGAAAAGGGCGAACTATTTTCCACCATTTGAGTTTCAGTTATAATCCAAGTGGTTCCATTAGTTGGGGAATAAACTTATGAGTTTGCATATTCCAAATGGAAAACTGAATGATGATTTGATACAAAACATATTATCCGGAAGTCGTCTTCTGGAAACAATGGAGTTGGAATGTTGCTATGGTTATACATGGTTCGATATTTTTTCCAAAAGTGTTAAGAAGTTGATGTTATCAGGATATGTGAATCGTGAAGGTGAATTTGCTGATTGTGGAGTTATTATAAAAATCAATGCACCTAACATATTGTCACTTACAATCCAAGATGAATTGTTGCTATGGAAGCTTTTGTTAGTGGATGTGTCTTCTTTAGTTGAAGCTAACTTAGAATTTAGCAAGGACGAAGTTGATTATGGGACAACAGACGAAGAAGGAGAAGAAGAGATGCCTAGAGGTTTTATACTAAGCCTTCGCCATGTCAAAGAGGTTACGGTTGGGATTTTGGGTTCAAAGGTAACATGTTCTTCTTTTTTAGGCAATTTGTGCCTTTGTATGAGTTACTGATCTTTAGCTTTAGTACTACTTTTTTAGTTATAAGTCATGTTTGTCTTTACAGAATATATATGTCTTGTAAATATTGGGGCTTGTAGGACTTATTTAAATCAGTTCGTTAAAGCAAGTCAACACCTCATCCTCTACTTTTGGAACCGATTTGAGGTGAGAACATTTAGATATATACTCTATTTTAAACTAGAATTGTGTTTAATCCAAGCTGGTTTAGTGTTGCATATAACATACTCGTTCACGATTCATATGATGAAACTCATCTATACTATGGGAGATAGCTGAAATTAATTGGTGAAATATTATCCAAGTACAGTTTCGTCTGTTGATTTCTTATTCCCCTCTTCATATAAAGATATATATTTTTTAACACTCTTCATATAAATTGGTTTTTATATGTTTTAAGATGTTATTTGAGAACTGAGGCAGTATGCCCTCAGGCTTAGCTGGAAATGTCTTTATGCGTTCTTGAATCTTCCTTGTATTGTTTCATTTATGTTCTATTTTGCTTAATATTTCACAGGTTCCAGCTCTTCAAAGATTTATGCTAAATAGACGCTCACAATTTCAGCAACAACCAGACTTTCATATCACATCCTCCACCATCCTCGCCTCCACTTTGCATATTACCAGATTAAACCCCTCGAGGAACGTGATAGCCCCTCCTGTTAATACAACAAATTCGATATCTGGACCTGGATTGAGAGGTAGTCAACCTGTTCTTGCACCCATTCAAACAAACGTTATGTCAGAAAACTCAGAAACACAAACACAACACGAGAATGAGGACATAAGTAGGGCAGGTAATCACCTTCAAGTGGCAGGACAGCCAGACAATGGTGGGAACCCTGGTGCAATGAATTCGTTCAGTTCCATGTTGCTATGGATCTTGGGTGGGGCCTCTTCGGAAGGTCTCAACTCATTCCTTTCTATGTTTAGAGATGTAAGAGACCAAGGCCAAGCTTATTCATTGTTTATGGGACCCACTCTTAAGTAATGATATTTGAAAGGGCTGGTTTATGACCAAGTTGTACTTGTACTACCTCTTAAAATCTGCCTCCAGTATAAGTTTGCTGGAGAAACTATCTCAATCAAGGGCGAGACAGTCATTGGACACCTTTGTTGCGTTGGTTTGAGCAACTTGAGCCTACATTATTTCAACTCTCGACACTTTGAAACCTTGTGATTCGTTAAAGCTCTCATTTGTGCCTCATTCTTGAGATACAAAACAGAGACAGCTCTGTCCGGATTTATGTATTCGGGTTCAGTGGACATTGTGAGTTGTGAGACATATATAATGATACCACAGCCTAAAAACTTTCTTAGTCTTACTGGTACCAAAACCAAATTATGTTTTAGCTGAGCCCTTCGAAATTTCTTGGATATGGATCAAAACCAAAATCGAATTAAATGGCCCTCTAATTTGGAAGCATGTGTAAGTTCCAACAATATACAAGTACAAAATAGTTTTCCTCTTTTGCAGGAGACTCCAGCAGGAAAATCCAAATATTGAAAGACCATTAATCTAAACAGCATATACAATACGTTATTAGCCCACGTTAATTAAATACATCATACACAGAATATCTTATCTTCCACGAAGTTGAACAGAAATATTTTTACTTTTGCATATAAGGGCGAAATCATTACTCTATATAAACCCAATCTCTGGTTAAAGACCACACTCCAACACATTAATTCATTCCCCTTGTTTCTTATACCGAACAGCACTATGTCTTCCGCAAACAACACCTCACTCATTTGTTTGGTTTTACTCTTTTTCTCAGCTACGTTGCTTTCAAATACTGCATCCAGGTTGCTCCCTGAAACTTCAAGCTACGAGAGCCATGAGCAATGGATGGCTCGTTATGGACGTGTGTACAAGGACATTTACGAGAAAGAACAACGTTCTAAAATTTACCAAGAGAATGTTCAGTACATTCAGTCATTTAACAATGCCATGAACAAAAGTTACAAACTAGCAGTCAATGAGTTTGCAGACCTTACAAATGAAGAGTTCAGAACCACAAGGAACCGGTTCTTGGCACATGAATGCTCACCATCGACTTCTGCTTTCAGGTATGAAAATGTTACAGCAGTTCCATCATCAATGGATTGGAGAAAGAAAGGTGCAGTAACACCTATCAAAGACCAAGGCCAATGTGGTAAGCCTCAAGTATTTTCGGAATTTCATGTATCAAATATAGTCAAAGACTAAAGAATATTCAATAAAATAGCAATATTCATGATCATATATGTAGGGTGTTGCTGGGCCTTTTCGGCTGTGGCTGCTATGGAAGGAATAACTCAACTCAAAACAGGTAAACTGATCTCTCTATCTGAACAAGAGCTCGTGGACTGTGACACCAGTGGTATAGATCAGGGATGTGAGGGTGGTCTTATGGACAATGCCTTTGACTTCATCGTAAGCAACAAAGGTCTCACTACCGAGAGCAACTATCCATACAAAGGAGTTGATGGCACCTGCAACAGCAACGAGGAATCTAACAATGCTGCAACCATTACGGGTCATGAAGATGTTCCTGCTAATAGTGAAAGTGCACTGTTGAAAGCTGTAGCAAGTCAGCCCGTCTCTGTTGCCATTGATGCAAGTGGGTCCGACTTCCAGTTCTACTCTAGCGGTGTGTTTACAGGAGAGTGTGGGACGGAACTTGACCATGGTGTTACTGCAGTTGGTTATGGAACGAGTGATGATGGGACTAAGTATTGGCTGGTGAAGAACTCATGGGGAACAAGTTGGGGTCAAGAGGGGTATATAATGATGGAAAGAGATGTTGAGGCCAAAGAAGGCATTTGTGGCATTGCCATGCAGGCTTCCTACCCAACAGCGTAATTTGAGGAAGACCAACTGTAATTATTGTACATTATATGTAATTCTGGTTATGTTAATACAAGAAACGCGAAAGTGTGATATTTATATTACATGTCAAATCATTGTATGGCTGCAGTTATCATATATTTATCGGTAAATTTGTGACCAAAGAACTTACTAACCAATACTGCAAGAATGATAAACCAAACTGCCCCCCCCCCCCCCCCCCCCCCCCCCCCAACACACATTTTTTTAACAAACTACCTAAAATGGCCAGTGACCCTTCAACTTTTGTAATTTTCTTCGTAGCAAAGGCTTCTTGGCCTAGCGCTATGTAAGGGCGGTCCTATGCACTACAAAAAATAGTGCTATTCTTCACACTTATTTTGCCACGGTATGGTTAACTGTGGACTTTTTTTTATATGGATAATAATTTTGCTATATTTATAGGTATGACAAATTTTTAAAAAACAATCCACATATATAAGTGTGAACAAATAAAATAAAGCTACACTTATAAGTGTAGCAAATGTCTCCACACTTTTATTTTTGAACATTTTTTGCAATTTTGCCACACTTTTATGTGTGGACATTCAAAAAATGTTTCCACACTTTTAATCATGGATAATTTCTCCACACTTATATGTGAAGCAAAATTTGTCACACCCATTATTACCACACTTGAGAAAGTGTGGAATCAATAATTTTGCACATTTTTAAATGTGGCCAATTGGCCTTTAAAGTGTGGAGAATACAACTAGTTTTTTGTAATGATGATCAGGGGCAGGGGAGGGTCCCCCCCTCCTCCCCCCCCCCCCCCCCCCCAAAAAAAAAAAAAAAAAAAAAAAAAAAAAAAAAATTACGGCACCTAGTGTAAATATTATAGGTTTTAGAGGTAATTTAGTTGAGGTTACAAACAAATCTCCGATTCGCCCCCCCCCCCCCAAAAAAAAAAAAAAAAAAAAAATCAACTTCCGCCACGGGCTATGTGAGCGGCTAAAGTAGGTATCAAGAAACATGCAGCAAAACTAATCAGATACGTGCAGGCATGCGTGTCTTCGGTACATTTATAAGCCAACCAAAAAAAGAAAAGAGCATTGATATATTATCCTAAAACTTATTCCTACATATCCTCCTAACTAGATGATTAAAACCTTATAACATGTGTCCAAATCAATGAAAAATATATAGAGAACAAAAAGAGTGGATTCCATGGGTCTTATTTTATCATTAGGAGGATGAACTATTGAGATATAGTAAATATAATTTATGTTATATATATGGTTATGAACCTTTAACCAATTAGGTATTTAGGAAATAACTAAATCCCAAAATAATAGAGAAGTTAAGTTTTGTAATGTTGTGAAAAAACAATTCAGTGTAGATGTTCTAAAAATAAATGAGTAAACAACACTTTAATTCTTCAACAGTACATAATCTATCACTGAAATCTGCCTCCAATATAAGTTTGCTGGAGAAACTATCTCAATCGAGTGTGAACGCATTTGACATTAGGGAGTCCATTGGTGATTTGTCTTCAACATTAGGAAAGTTAGGAGACAACCATTGGACTCTTTTGTTGCATGTATTTGAGCAACTTGAGCCTACATTCTTTCAACTCTCGACATTTTGAAACCTTGTGATTTGCTAAAGCTCTCATATGTGCCTCATTCTTGAGATACAAAACATAAATACAGCACTATCCGGTTTCTGTATTTGGGATACAGTGGACATCGTGAGTTGTGACAGACATATATACGTAATACACCTGTACCACTACAATCTATTTTCTTACAACTTGTCACCTGATTATTTTGATCCCATTAAGTAATAATAGTCACTTTACCTGAATACTCAAAACTGATTTTTTGAAATTTCAAGTAACAATAATTAGTTTAATCACACATCCAATTGCTCCTTTTAAACTCACAATGCAAACTTTTGTGAAGATCTTCAAACCATACATGTACATTGCAGAAGAAACTCTGAACCCATCTGGAGCATTCTTGGTAACAATCACAAGTGTGTGTCTTTATGCTGTCTGTGTTTCCTGAACTGGCTTCTTAGAATTCATCCACATATTATGAATGTCTTTTTTTTCACACTTATCATAATATTATACATCCAGGCATTGTAACGTTCTAATATTGCTCTCTTAGTATTGTAAGGTTTATGTTGGTAGGCTTTATTTCGTTTGGAAGCTAAAGGTTTCACTAATCCATCGAACTTGAAGGTTGTTGATATATGTTACCTCACCTATACAATCTGATAGTGATTCACTGGAGGTAGGTGATATTTCCGATAGTCATCTGTCTGATAGTGATTCAGGTGAAAGTGGAGAGTAGGAGGTTGATGATGGTCCTGAAGGTGACGACTGATGAGGTTAACTGGTTATTAAACATTTTTGGTGTATTTCAAATGCATATTAGTCTGCTATTTCCATGTGACTTTGATGTTACATAAGCTTTATTGGTTCTCCTAGTCAATGATATGAGTGTTTGAAGTTTTGATGTTCAATGTGTGGT
Source organism: Artemisia argyi (assembly GCA_030686995.1). Lineage (NCBI taxonomy): Eukaryota > Viridiplantae > Streptophyta > Magnoliopsida > Asterales > Asteraceae > Artemisia > Artemisia argyi. The sequence goes on along the minus strand of CM060693.1, from coordinate 38,869,238 downwards.
TACACTAATTCAAGTAGTACCACTGAGTCATAGTCAATTCAAACTTCGAAAGGGTCTCTGGGCAGGCTCATTTTGATCAGGCTTAACCTTATTAGTATACAACTAGTTAACTAAATTATACACTAGCAAAATATAATACATGAAAATATGAATTATTATGAAATAGTTTTTGGATCAGACTTTTGCAATTAAAAACTAATAATAGTATAATGACGAAAAATGGCCTGCTTGGAGGGAGATATGTATATATTGCTATTTCCATATAATAATTGCAAAAAGCCAAAAAAATAAAATAAAAATGTGAATGAGTACAGAATTGAAGCTTCAATCGACAAGAAGAAGAACCATTCTCTTAGTATTTCACGTTATTTATTATGTGTTCTGCTCTTCCACTTTCAGAAGCTGAAAACTGAAGTGTGTAAGCAGATAACAATCCCAAACATCCCTTTAATAGGGGTTAGCGAAAGCAGAATTTAATATCACCATTTCATTACAGTTTTTAGTGGGGGAAAGAAACGGAAGCTCTATTATTACTGCCATAGAAATGGTGGAACAAGGTCAAAATCAACATTCAAGTGCCCCAAAAAGAATCAAAATGATGGAAGAAGAAGATCGAATGAGTGCATTACCAGATTGCTTACTTGTTGAAATCATGTCTCGTTTACCCTCAACAAAAGAAGCAATTAGAACAGGTATTCTCTCTAAACGATGGAAACATCTTTGGCCTTACGTTACTACTCTCATTTTTATTAATCATGGTGTGGATTATCCTTTGGACAAAAATTTCTTTTCGTTCGTTGACAAGACCCTAGCCCAATGTCGCCACCTGAACCTCCACAAATTCCAACTGCATTCCGCTTACTATGTTGAGTTTGAACTGCAAGTCAACAATTTTATTCGTTATGCAACTGACTGTCATGTCCGAGAGCTTGATTTAGAGTTAACGGGTTTGAACTTTGAAGCTGAATTTCTTTTGGATGAGTACATTTTCATCAATCCACGTTTTACTGATCTCAAATTGGGAGGATGCATAATCAACCCGTCTGTTGAGATTAGTTGGAATGCACTTAGGAGTTTGTGTATTCAAAAGATTTTATCCGGAAGTCCTCTATTGGAAACTCTCAACTTGCAGTATTGCTATGGTTATAGGCGGATAGATATTACTTCAAAGACTGTTAAAAACTTGTTGTTTAATTTCTGGATACTATGATACTGATGAGACTGCAATAGTTATTGAAATCACTGCACCATATATTTGGTCACTAACAATCCAATATGAATTGTTTATGCGGAATCTTTTGTTGCGAAACGTGTCTTCTTTAGTTGAAGCTAACTTAGATTATACCAAGGAGGGGCAATATGATTGGTATGATATGACAAACCCTTAACACGAGGAAGAAGAAATGCTTAAAAGATTTATGTCAAACCTTCACCATGTTAAGAAGCTTACAATTGGAAGTGGCTGTTCAATGGTAAATTTATTGATCATTAGGGTCAGCCATACTTTATGGATCAAAGTTGAGGTATGCATTTACAATGGGTATTCCGTATTTGCATGTGTTAAGATAATGATAAACTGTGAATTGAAGTGTTAGGGCAGATCATTTTTAGATTAGTCGATGTAATCAGTTTTCTGCATGCAAAAGCATTTCACATGTTTATTTGACCCGAAATAATCATAATTTTACAAAGGGAAAATTGTCCAAAAATACATTCAACTTGCCACATTTTACTATTATATGCTATAAACTTTTTTTTTTTTTTTTTTCTATTGTATACACGAACTTTCTTAATCTTCCTATTGTAACCATGAATCTGACGTGGCATGGAGTTAATTACATAAATTTACATGAATTGTCCTTGTGGCTCAAAACAATTACACCATTCGTCCTTGAAACAATTACATAAAAGGTCCTTGTAGCTCAAGAGTTAAAATATTTGCATCGTTAGTCCTCATTGAGTAAAAATATTTGTATGTTATTTTTATCACATTTTAGATGCTTATATCATTTTTGCATTTAAGCTAGTTAAATCAACAAACCACCAATCTTATTCACTGCTTGACCTATTTACTTAAACAGGTTAAACGGGTCACAAACGAGTTACACGTGTTATGCAGGTTTGGGTTAGGGTTGAACTTCTTAACACGATTAATAAATGGGTCGTGTTTGGGTTGAGGTTATTTCAACCCGCCAACCTGCGAACCCGAATAGGTTAACACGAACACGACTCGATTGCCACCCTTATCATTGACTATTCTTACGTTAAAATATTTGCATCGTTAGTTCTCATTGACTATTCTTACGTTAAAATATTTGCATCGTTAGTCCTCATTGGCTATTGAGTTAAAATATTTGCATTGTTAATCCTCATTGAGTTAAAATATTTGCATCGTTAGTCCTCATTGACTATTCTTACGTTTTCGTCTAGAGTTTAGGGTTTAAGGCTAAACCCAAAACCCTAAACCCTTCTGCTCCGAATCATTAAAAGTATAAAAAAAGAAAGTTATCCGGAATGATGTTTTACATCAAAACTCGTGAGATTTTAACTTGAAATTGCAAAACAATGACTGTTTACTACCAAAATTAAGCGGTTTTTGACCGAATTCATAACTTATAAACTTATAAACACTTGTAAATCTTATAAGTTATAAGTTGTGTAAATCATCAAACTTATAAGATTTACAAGAGTTTATAAGTGTATAAGTTATGATTTTGGTCGAAAAACCGCTTAAGTTTTGGTAGTCAACAACCATTGTTTTGCAATTTCAGGTTAAAATCCCGCGCATCTTGATGTAAACATTATTCCAGGACAACTTTCGTGTTTTACACTTTTGATGATTCAGACCAGAAAGGGGTCAAAATCGTGATTTAAAATCGATACATAAATATTTTTATCAAATGTCAAGTTTTCATACGAATAAAAGTGTATGAACACGGATAAAAACATATGAAAACGTGAGAAAACGGAAAAAACGGATAAAAACATGAGAAAAATGAATGAAAACATATAAAAACGGACGAACATTGACAACCTATGAAAACATAAGAAAAACGGACAAAAACGTAAGAAAAACAAACGAAAAGGGATAAAAACGTAAGAATAATCAATGAGGACTAACGATGCAAATATTTTAACTCAATGAGGACTAAACGATGCAAATATTTTAACTCAATAGTCAATGAGGACTAACGATGCAAATATTTTAACGTAAGAATAGTCAATGAGGACTAACGATGCAACTATTTTAACTCAATAGTCAATGAGGACTAACGATGCAAATATTTTAACGTAAGAATAGTAAATGAGGACTAACGATGCAAATATTTTAACGTAAGAATAGTTAATGTGAACTAACGATGCAAATATTTTAACTCAATGAGGACTAACGATGCAAATATTTTAACTCTTGAGCTACAGGGACCTTTTATGCAATTGTTTCAAGGACGAATGGTGTAATTGTTTTGAGCCACAAAGACGATTAATGTAAATTTATGTAATTAACTCCATGTCACGTCAGATTCATGGCTACAATATGAAGATTAAGAAAGTTCGTGTATACAATAGGGGAAAAAAAAGTTCATAGCATACAATAGTAAAAGACGGCAAGTTAAATGTATTTTTGAACAATTTTTCTTTTTACAAATTCCATCAGAATTGATACTGTTGCACATCCAAGCAGTCCCTTAAATACAAACTCAAATACTTTTAAAGATCATTAAATCATACATGTACATAGCTCAAGAAACTCTCAACACATACGTGTACTCATGCTTAGCATTTACCATTTCTGCTTTGATATATATCAACTGCTATTTCTGTGTGTGTAGGTTTTCTCTCGTTTGAAGGCCAAAGGTTTTATCTCTCCACCAAATATTAAGGTTGTTGATGTGACTTCAAATTTGTACTCTAACGGAGAGGCATTGGAGCTAAATGATTTGTCTAATAGAGAGTCTAGAGTGGAGATTAATTGCTTGACCGTCGTGCTGGAGGTGATGAGATTAATTGGTTGTTGGCACTAATTCATATTTAGATGTACATTGTTGGTGTGTTCTAAATTCTCATAATTCGTTACTACTAATGATTTTGAATGTGGAGATTCTGGACGACGCTGGCGAATTGTAAAACTATTTTGTGCCTAGTAAGGTTGTTAAATTGTTGTCGTGAATTACCTAGGCCATGGTTCTTTTATTATTTAGTGATAAACGTTGTTTGATAATTTACGTTCTCTTCTTTGATAATGTTCTTATCTTGTCAAAACATTTGGTTATCAAATTTTTCTCGCATACCAATCTCTGCCTCCATCACCATGTTCAAAATTGGGAAGCTACCCCCGCGTTGCAGTAGGGCATCTTTTTATTTTTATTTTATTTATTTATTTTACTGCGGTTTTTTTTTTCGCAATCTGATTAATACCGAAGAATAAACTCATTTGTTTGGTAGTCTATATTATAATTGTAGAGTTACATATAATAAACTCATTTCTCTTATTATTACTATATATACTCCCTCCGTCCCATTTTATAAGTCTATTTTGTCAATTTGAGTTGTCCCAAATTATATGTCCACTTTTAATTTCAACCAATGAGAATGCTTGTAAGTGGGTGATCATGGATTTTTATTGGTTATTATTGTAAGGGCCCCACTAATTTCTTAAACTTTGTAAAATATGAAATTGGACTTATAATTTGGGACGGAGGGAGTATTATTTATGGTTTAATACGACGTCGCTCCATCAATAGTAATACAGTGTTGGACTCCCGTTTTTTTTTCAGCCCGTTACCATGGCTCAGGCCCATGTCCATTCTTTGTGATACGGTATTTTCGTTTGTTTAGGCGATCTAACACCCTGCATACGAAGCAGATCTAGAATTCTTTAGATAAGGTGGAGCCATCAGTGCTACACACACATACAGTGAAATCCAAATCAAGAGGTGATCCACTAACCTGATGTTGCTACTGACTTTGGTGGTGGTGGTTCTATTCTTCTAAGTAAAGTCATGATGATGTTACTGCCTTTCGTTCGATCCAATTTTCAGGTGATCCACGACAACACAAATCCAAACATCTATCAATGAATTATCATTCGATCAGACCCACAAAAAAGAATGGGTTTCTTATATCTGATGGGTAGCACAGCGTCGGTGTAGCAAGGATTCCAACGGGCTGCAATCCCCACCTTAGTAAAGCTGGTAAGTGTGTTTAATCATATTTTTACAGCAGATTGGATTATAATATGATTATATTTTTTTCGTTTGAAGATCCAGTTAGACAAGAGTTAGGGTTGCAAGTTTGGGGGTTTTCGTGGCGTTTATACTCGATCCGAGAATGAAGGTATCTTTTTTCGTCTGCAGCTGAAGAGCTGAGTGTAAGTTACATTTATTTTTTGCTACTGTTTTGGTCCACGTCAAATTTTCAATGATTTTGGTTTGGAGTGATTTGGTCGTGTTTGGTTATGGATGAAGGTTGAATATTCGATATGCTTATCCGGATTTTGAGTGTTTTAAAATGCTTGAGAATTTCAATGGTGTTTGAGATTGGTTATTTGAGATCGCTTATTTTTAATTTGCTTATTTAGGATGGAGTCCTTAATTTTTAAAAGAGGTTTGCAACCTCTAAACTTCTTTATACTCCCTAAAAAATTAATGTTATATAAATGTAAAGTTAGCAAATCCGAACAGTATTGCATTAGCTGCTTATTTTTAATATGTGTATGTGCTTTTGCTAAACCAATTCAAGATAGACGTGAAACAAGCAAACCTGGACACTATTTTTGAAACTATTAATTTTTAAGCTGTTTATGAGCTTATGCTTATACGTGGAAAAAAATAGTAATTCCAAACACCAGCTGATTTTTTAAATAGCTTATTGTTTACATGTTTATTTGTGTGAATTAAGCTGCAGATGCTTATTGACTAGAGCATATGGAGCTCATAAGCTAATAAGCTCAAAAACTTTTAAATAGGGGAACCAAAATTGTCTTTTAAAGAGAATCAATGAATATACTGTTGATATTTTGTTACCTAACAAATGGTAATTTAACTTCTTATGTGGCAGGTTGGTGATGGAACTACTTCTGTGGCTTTTTTTTGCTGGTGAGTTTTTGAGAGAGGCTAAACCGTTTATTGAAGATGGTGTTCATCCTCAAAATTTGATACGAAGTTACAGAACCGTAGCAGATATGGTAGATTTTTATTTTATTTTATTTGTATTGTATCTTAGGTGTGAAATATATGTTCATTTCCGAGGTAGGCTTAATGGTACAGGCGATCGACAAGGTTAAAGAATTGGCTGTAAGTATCGAGGGAAAAAGTTTAGATGAAAAGAGAAACTTATTAGCTAAATGTGCTGCTATGACGCTTTCATCAAAGCTAATTGGAGGAGAGAAAGATTTTTTTGCAAAGATGGTCGTGGATGTTGTCATTGAACATGATTGTGATAAAGAAGGTATGCATGCTTGACACTCGACTTTAGACGGCCAAACTTTTACTGGCTTATTTGTTCTTGATGTGAAAGTTTTAATTTATGGATGGTTAAGTTTCATAGTGGATTACGCTTATTTTCTCTCCGGCTTATGGGCTTATTGAGCTTTAAAAAAGCTAATAAGCTCAATATATTGGGCTCATGAGCTTATCAACTTAAATAAGCCATAAGCTCATAGCCTAAGCTCTAGGTTCTGAGCTTATTAACTTCTCAAAGTTTAATAAGCCCATAAGCCCGAAAAACCTAATGTGTTGCAAATAGCTATTCCATTGGGCCGGTCAAGTTCTACGTCTACCAATAAGGATGTTTTCGTTAGGTCCACGAGTTATCAAATACGTATCTGGCTACCTTTAACTATTGTTGACATTATGAACAATAGTATACCTATATGTAAGTACACTATAGTTTCGATATGTTGCTTTTAAATACGTATTCAAGTATATGAAAATGATTGTTTGAATTGACTGAATGACAATGAACTGCTGTTGTAGTATGTATTGCTGAAACCTTGAAAAAAGGAAGTGGCGTGTTGCAGAGGAACAATTGGCAAATGCAGTCGCCCTTTCAAGGTATGTAAGGTTACCAATTTCTATGTATGTACACAATTGGTGTATAAGTATGATATGCGGTGTACAATTAATGGTTTAACATGTACTCATTGTTGACAATTTGTTGTTGTAGCAGCTATTAGCGACAACATGCAAGATAGTTGCAGCAGTTCGTGCACACACATTAGACGTTCATGTTCTATGGGCCAAGGTACTGTGTATCGTGTTGTGGTTCATTTTAAGCAGTTTTTTCAGTATTCAAAATACCTTCCATAAATTTGTTGTATGCCATTTAAGCTTATTATGACAAAGTTGTTGAACTAAGTATTGCAATTCATGTGTAAGTTTTACGTTTGAATGATGAGATTATTATCACATCGTTTTTGACAACCTTGGAACATATCAACAGTTCTAACACTAGGAATCCATTCCCATTTCCAGCCGCAATTGAGATTACTATTCTGCCTATGAAGTTGTAACCTGATCAAGCTTAGTTTGCCTCAAGCTTAGTTTGCATCAACAAATACTGTTCGAGAACACCTGGTACAAGTAAAATTTACACTAGCTTCATTCAATTATATCTCAATGTCCATTTAAGTAGTATGACATGACTTTACTTTTTTCTGTTGTAACAGATGTAGCCTGGATTGGCAGAAACAGCGAAAGAAGGAGGTACAGATGTGAGTATTCTGGAATGGTCATCAACCATTAACAGGTAATGTGAGTAACATGAGAAACTTTTATGATTGTATGTTTTGTAAAAGTGTGTACAAGAACTTTTATCTTTCAAAGTTTGCAAACTTTTATATGTAAACTTATTGTCACAATCAGTTAAACACAAATACATATTCAGTTAGACCAATAAGTATGAGCTTAACTTGCCGATGGTGATGTTACTTTGAGTTATTTATGGATAAATATTGACGTTACTGCCTGTTGTATTATCAAAAGTAATGATAAATGTAGCCCTTTATTAGGTAAAATAACCGCCAACTATGACGTTCCGCCGCAACGCGACGGAGCGGTGCCCGACTCGTTATATTACATGTATAGAATTTAACTCAAGATGGGGCAGAACAAAAAAATAGGCCAAAGTTAGCCCAATAGCCCAAACGACAAAAAAAGAGTCGTTTTAAAACGACAATTAGGATGTAGATAAAATGAAACATTTAGAAAAATATGCATTTATTATCTAGCTTAAACCCTACTTTAACTGCCTTTACACATGAACATTATGGATAAGCAAACCAATGCTTTAAACATCTCAAGAATATTAGCATTGCGTATTTTCATATCGAATCAAAATTTAACATACATATCATCTAACTTCAAAACGATGATCTAGTTCTTTGAAACTATTTTCAATCTATAACAAATAAAAAAGGAAATCTTTCCAGCTCCACTAAACACGTGATCATTTAGAACTTTGATAATAAAACCAAAATTAAATAAAACCTACTATACAAGTTAAACAAAAAAAACACATTTATGGAGCCAGTTGATACAAAAATCAGAATGTGGATGCCAATATGCCATAACGAACTATTCAACAACAAATATTAGTCTCACAATTTGATCACAAAATAAATTCCACACCAAGTGTGTGGTACCAATTGAATTATATTACACTTTTTTTTCCTTATAATTAAGTGACACATGTGTGTGAATTTATTTTTGTGACAATCGTGTGAGTGTAGCTATATGAATTATTGTACTAAAACAGATACTCCATTTTATTTATTTATTTATTTTTTTGAAACAACAAATTTACATCTACACCACATAATTTTCAAATTCTATCTCACATGTCTCTAACGAGACTTGAACCCACAACTTCTAGGTTGATGAGTCACTCACATACCGCTAGGCCAAGAGGCATTTGGTAAACCCGATACTCCAATTCTATAATACTGTGATTAAAGTAGTTGCACGGTGTAATGAGAAGTCTTGATCATTGGGTATGACTAAAACAATATATTGTAGGATCAAGCTTGTGCATATGAGACCACATTTAAGTTTTGATCATTGAATATTTTTGGATGATTAACATTGAATGAAGTATGTTTGTTTGGTGTAAACAGCAAATTAAGGTATATTTTTTAGCCTTTTGAATTCTATAACATAGCTAAAATATACAAGTCACATTGTTATGTCTTTATACGTCTCTCATGCTTGGATATTTCCTATGTTTCTAAGTCATTAGAAACTATAACATTCACAACAAAATAAATAAATAACGAGTCATGACTCATATCTGCAAGGGTATATTCTCTCACAAACATCTAACAAAATATTAGATAATCTTAAAAATAAGGATTTTGCTAACATTAAGTTTACTATATTTAAAAATATTTTCAAAGATTAACTCACTTGATGTTAATACACATTATAACTCACTTACCTATACGTATTAACATTATGTATTTAGGAAAAGTTTTATTCGTAATGAGTTGAAAATGACAATGGAATCTAATAGATCTTTTGTTTAATAACTTAATTGTCAATGTCTTTTTAATAGAGCTCAAACTTCACTTAGTACTATGTAGGTACGAAAAAGTTCATCTCTTTACCCCTTTATTGAGTCCGTTTGAGTAAAAGAGTAGAACTTAAATTGTAGTTTATAAATGTTTGTGGTATGTTATATCATAGAGCATTACAATTAGAATCCAAGAAACACTCTATAAGATTAGTAAAAGATTGTATTTGTAACGCAATAGAATGTTTATAAATAACAAATGTCGGTATATAACTAGATGCGGTCAAAATTGGAGCATTAACACTTCAAAAGTCTTCTTTTATGCATTCTTTAAATATTTACATTCATAGTTATTGATTTTTCATTGACTTGTAATGATAAGTGGCTCGAGACTTTTGAAGGCTACGGCGAATTAATTTGGGCTTTTATTGATTTTTTCTCCTTCGCATAGTTTTAGCTTTTCGACTATCTGAATTATTAGAATGAATTATTAGAATGTCAGACTATGAAACAAAAAACCATGTGGTATCCTCCCAAAATGTTTTTTATATCTTTAAAATGGAGGTAGCCGTGGAGGGAACCACACATTCGTGGATTGACAAGGGCAGTGTTCTTCATGTTACAGGAATGCAAATGAAAAAGGATGAACTCGGGTTTTAAAACAAAGAGGTGTAACAAAAAACCAAAAAATAGAAAATAAAAAATAAAAAAAATAATAAAAATAAAATCATTTAAAAGAAACAAGAGGTGTAACAAAAAAAATGATAATAAATAAATAAAAAGTAAAAAATAAAATAAAAATGAGACTTTGGATAAGGATACTACGGTTAAAATAAAATAAAATAAAAAATAAATAAATAAAAACATTTTGAGAGGATACCACATGAAAATAGTTTCTTCTACGACTATCTCCATTAAGTGGATGTTAAACTAGTTTTAAAACAAGGACTTCGTCTTTCCAAACCTCTTTGAATCTTTTCATTAATGTCTCATACTTTTTACTTGATTTTCTAGTAAACAATTAAAGATTATCGTATACTTTATGCGTTATCTTGATGCTTTTATTATTAATTTTATTTTCAGGAGGATAATATGGTTTTTATATTTGAACAAACAAACAACTTATTATAAACTTAGCAATTATAAGATTATTTTACTTAGTTTTTACGATTTAAAGTAGTAAGTAAAGGTTGATTAAACCCAGCTCACAGTTTCATTTTTTTTCCTTTTATTTGAAAATGTAAAATGTCATTAAGTTATAAATTTGATATCCTAAAGTTTAGTTTATATGAAAAAGGAGAAATTTTTATGTTGTATACGGGTCCTTTCACTCAAAAATAAGATTCAGTATCATGATATTACGACATTTTTTTTTTATTTTTTTTTAACCGAAGGCAATGTAATTGGTGGAATTCATGTTTGGAAAATCATGGAGGACATTGCAATTCTTTCTGGCACTTGTTCACCATTGCTAGTTAGAGCTTATGTTGTTAGAAAATGGGCTTCCACACTATTACAAGCAAAGAGGTGTAACAAGAAAAAAAAAACATGTGGTATCCTCTCAAAATGTTCTTTATTTCTTCAAAATAGAGGGAGTCGTGGAGGGAACCGCACATTCGTGGGTTGACAATGGTGGTGTTCTTCGTGTTACAAGAATGCAAAAGAAAAAAGATGAACTCAACTTCAAAGGGCTTAACTACCAACTGCCCAATGGGTATGCATTGGCTCATGCTACCCATTACGCAAAACTTGAAGTGGCTGCAGTAAATGTGAAGTTCAATGAGAATCAACAAATCAACGTTGATGTTGATGTTGTTAATGAAGAGGTTAAGGAAATAATGAGTGATAAGAAAGAAGATGATAAAAAGTGTGATTGGAATGTTGAAGAAGACAAAATCTGAAGACAAATCCAAGTGAAGATCTAGGGCCCGTTTGGTTTAGGTGTTTCACGAGGTTTGGATTCATTCATAGTGCAAATCAATTGTTTGGTACGTTTTTAATTCTCTGACACAAAAATTTGATACCTTTGCCTATGGCATTTATGATTCCACATAAAATAGGTAGGAATAAAATTCAGTTTCATATTTCACTCTTGTAAAGCAGGCTCACCACCACTAGATGAATTATTTATATATTTTTATTTCATTGTTTTTTGTTTTCAACAATTATTTATATTTTTTTTATTAATAATATTATATTATTTCTCTCTCCAAATCCAAATTTAAATCCAAATCCAAATTCAAATCAAAATCTTAATCCAAACCCACTTACAAACCAAACGCACCCCTAATATCAATCAATTAGGTTCAATCTAGGTAATAGTGTATGAATAAATGAAAAAAAAAAAGTAAAAAGAAAATTAGTGTGATAAATGTAAAAAAAATAGTGTGTGAATATAAGTGTAAAAAATATTTGTGTAAAAAAAATTAGTGTATGAATAAGTGGTAAAAAGAAGTATAATAAGTGAAGAAAAAATACTGTGTGAATAAGTGTAAAAAAAATTAGTAGATGAATAAGTGGTAAAAAAAAATATAATAAATGTAAAAAAAGATAGTCTATGAATAAGTGTAAAAAAAAGTCTAATAAGTGTATGATGAATAAATGGTAAAAATTTCTTTTCACACTAGTTATAATTATACTTTAACGTTACTTTAGAAAAAAAATTAGAAAAAAAAAAAATCTTTTTAGAAATTTTTTTTCTAAAAGTTGTATTATTCTTATACATATACTTTACACTAGGGCTAAGCAAAACCGACCGAAACCGAAAAATCCCGAAAAACAGACCGAAACCGAGTGTCCCGATACCGAATTAGTGATAGTCGGATCGGTAGTCGGTTTTAATAATTAGTGAAAGTCGGTTTCGGGTCAGGTCGGTATAAAAACCGACATTATCCCGACATAAGCCCGACATTTATCTCATTTCCCTTTTGATATACCTTTTGACCAACCTTTATCTCATTTCCCAACCCGGCGTGTCACACACTTACATAGTGTAAGTTACATTATCTCTCACCTAATAGATCTCAACCAACAAAAAAAAATAACTCTTCTCATCAAGAACATCTAATCTCTTCATCTAATCTCAATCATCAATTATCACAAACAAGAAGTTAATAGACAAGGCTACCCTTTCAATTTGCATATCAAGAACGGGTTCAAGGTCTCTAATAGGGTCTCGGGTAGGTTCAATCGATAGATATCTTTACTGTTGAACACTTGAACTTGTGATTTGTGATTTGTGTTTGTATTTTGAGATTCAAGAATGTTGCTAGTAGCTACTGTAAGATTGGAATATTGGATTGTATTTTGTAATGATTTGTAAGATTGGATTTGTGTTTTGGTTTCTATTTTGTAATGCTACTGTAAAATCATTTGTGTTTAGATTTGCTACTGGATTTGGGATGCTACTTTTAGCTTTTCGGGCTGGGATGCTTATACCTGACAAACCGACCGAATAAGCCCAACTTAAACCGAACCGACCCGAATTCTGTCGGTATCGGTATCGGGATGGTTTTTTTGCTTCTGTCGGTATCGGGACTTGGCGGGTCGGGTCGGGACGGGTCGGGATCCGGCCCGATGCTCAGCCCTACTTTACACCCCTCATGTGATATATATTCTTAAAAAGATATATTTTTTTTAAACGTTGCGTTAAAATATAAGTATAATAAGTGTAAAAGTGAATAAATAAAATTACCAGTTAAAAAAAAACAAGTTTCTCTAAACAAATTTTTTGGAAAAAAGTAATTGCTTTTTTCTTTTTTTCTAAATATTGCATTAAAGTATAAGTACAAAAAGTGTCAAAAAAAGATTAATGTCATTTTTTTAAGTGGTAAAAAAATTAGTGTATGAATAAATGAAAAAAGTAAAAAAAAAAATAGTGTAAAAAGAAGTGTGATAAGTGTAAAAAAATATTGTGTGAATAAGTGTAATAAGCGTAAAACAAAATTAGTATATGAATAAGTGGTAAAAAGAAGTATAATAGGTGTGGTAAGTCTACAAAAGATAGTGTGTGAATAAGTGTAAAAAAAAAAAAAAGTGGAATAGGTGTAAAAACACTAGTGTATGAATAAGTGGTAAAAAGAAGTATATTAGGTGTTAAAAATATAGTGTATAAATAAATGGAAAAAAAAGGTAAAAAAAAATTATAAACAAAAGTCAAGGGACTAAATGCGAAAGTCAAAGCAAACCACAAGGACTATTACTGTAACTTTTATAATTAGAAAAAAAAAAGTCAATGGACGATCGATGAAACTCAACGCAAATTACAAGGACCATTACTGTAACTTTTTTAAGTGATAACCGGTTAAACGGGTCACCTTCCGGTCAATATTGCGTATATTGTTTAAAATTTGAAAGTATTTTAGCGATACTAGTAATAAATTTAGTTGGTTACGTATTTCGTTCCTAGTAATAGTATTTTTATCAAATAGTATACGTTGTTCCGTACAAAATCAAACAAAAGTTTAAATTGGTAATTTCCGGTAACCAGGTTGCTCATTCAAAACAATTATCCGACAATCATTTTCACTCATAATCAAGTTTATTTAGTATCTTGGAATTATTCAGTAGTTTTGATTCATTCAGCACTAAATCATATTTTTTATCAAAAAGTCCCTAACTTTACTATAAACTATCGTCGTTATACGCGAGTAATCATCTAGTTATACCACATATAATTTAAACTACCAACTTTATTTCATTCCAAATTACTAGCTATCTACTAAATAATGGGTAAAAGTTATAAGAATAGCATATATGAACGGCTAGAATGTAAATATATAGCATAATTTTATGTTTTGATTGGGAATCAATAACCTTGAAATACGGATAATTTTGTTGTAAATTTGGTATTCAAATTTGGGCTTAATTTATCTCTGTAACGCAAAGAAAAAAATATAAATATAGCATTTCTAAAAAACAAACCCTAAATCTTTTTGGAGTCGAAGTTCCGTTTGAGTTGAAGGTCTCTCAACCGTGCGTTTGAGGTACAAATATATACTATGTTAAAACTTTCTTTGAAGTCATATGAATATATGATACATGTTTGGGGCTCTTTTATCGATTGTTAATTTGTTATATAGTCTTTAAATTTCAGAAACCAGTCAAAGAATGTGTGATTCACTGATTCTACATTTAAAGAAAAAACTAAAATAATAACAAATGACGTGTGGTCAGTAATAACTCTGTGTGTATTTTTTCGGTCTTGTTAAGGAAGTGAGATGACTTTTTCTTTGTAATTTGGTTTGGTTTTATATATATTATTGCATTTCTAAAAAAATAAATAACTATGTGTGTTTTTATTTGAGTTGAATTTTGTAATCATAAACTACTTAAAATTCCGGCAATTAAAATTCACCGCTAAACAAGCTATAATTTCATTTAAATCAATTTCAATGGCGTTGCAAATAAGCCCAGTGGTGCCCATTTAGCATAGCATTTTTCTCATCCGTTGCAACATTAGCAACAAAAAAAGCAGTTGTTATTAAAATATTCTCCATAGGTAGTTTTGTAATTCATGATCGTTCTGTTGGCAACATTTTATTGCTAATTCCGTTGAAAATACATAAATTTAGCCATGGATTTATATATGGGCCATGGTAAATTTCTCGATGCTAATTGCGTTTTTTCTAGTAGCGATGTCAAAGGGTCAACTTTTGGGAAATTTTAAAGGGACCATGTACTAGAATATAATTAACTGGTTAACAAACTTGAGTGTTGTGCTATAACTATGAGTGTACTATCCCGTTCGTTTATTGTTTTACCATAAATGACTTTGAATTTAGCACGTTTGTATTGCATGTTCAGCGATTTGAGAACGAATTGCTGGTGAGTTCTTGTGAAATTTTTATTAGGATATTTGTTGATATATATTTGAATTTGCTAATGCATGAATTAAACATGATGATTATTGTTATTCCCAAGTAGGGGTGAGCATAACGGACCGTGGACCGGACTCCGGTCCGGTCCAATCTTACATACAACCAACCATTTTGTCTTCCCGACCGGACCGGACCGAACTAAACACATTCGATCCGTGGTTTTCGGCTAAATCGGTTTCGGTCCGGTCCGGGTTTGAACCGATGCTCACCCTTATTTCCAAGACCCAAGCTTGTATACATTGTTTGTTAAATAAATTCAATTAAGCACATATAATGCGAACAATATCAACTACTCTATGTTTAACTATATCAGAAATATAGATGAAAATGCTATAAAGTATCATAACACATTTTAAACGCTTTTGAATATTAAACTTTTTTTGAAAATAAATCAAAAAAATAAAAAATTGGCAATAAATAAAAAAAATAATAACAAAGTGTATTACCAAAAATAGATGAATTATAACACACTTAGTTAAGTGACAATTTTTTATTTTTTGTTTTTACCTTTAAATAGGAAACAATTTGTATTAATGAAGCTATAAAGCAGGAAGCAGCTACAATAAAAAACTTGGAAATAAACACAATAATTTGATCTTTTAAACACCGATGAAGCCAATACAGAATAATTTAACCATAAGTTCCAATCCATCTTGAAAGTATGTCCCTACTTAAAATCCAATTAGTGTTATACTTAGTCTTCATGATAACTATTTGGGATAAGATGGTGGTTTAAATTGAAACTACATATTTTCGCCGACACCCAATACATTAGTCTTCCATAAAATTAACGGGTATTGCTAATTCAATTTTATCGACGGGTATTGCTAATTCAATAAGAAGAGTATAACAAAATGCTTGTACTGATTTTGTACCCTATCGAATGATTTGGGATTTTATACGGTAGGAATAGGTTTTTTTTTTTTTTTTTTTTTTTTTTTTTTTTTTCGCTTTTACCTTACGTGCCGGTTAATATCATTTTCAAAAGGAAAAAAGTTTCCACTAGACCTATTGTGGAACCGATTTCGTTAGTCAACAGTATTACAAAATCCATAAACCCTAACCTAAAATCAGTTTAAAAATCTATAATTTCTTTTTTGCCCACATAGTCTGCTTAGACGATATGGAAGGGCATGTTGAAACTTTCTTACAGATTGTTGAAATGAACCATCTGAGTGTAGAGAAAGGGCACACGGCCGTATCACCTACACTTTGTATTGTTTTTAGCATAAATCAGTACACAATCGTTATAGTTTTGAGATACTACAAACGGTACTATAACGGTTCTGACCATGATTATTATCTTTGGTCTGCAAGCATTGACTTTGCACTCAAATTTTTTTGGGGAACCGATACTGATAAGTAACCAAGTTCATCCCTATAATTTTTTTGAAGAAATAGTATTTATTCTTGAGAAACATTCTTCTTTTATACGCATATATGAGGTGCAAGCCATGTGAGACCTGTTAACCATTTAAAAGAGAAGTACATATTTCATTAAATGTTTCCGTTATTGGTATCCTCTAAATAACACTTTAGTGATCAATTATCTGAACTGTTCACATCTTCACCTTTTGTACTTTTTGTAGGATACTTTATCCCGTTCTTTTTCTTTTACAAAGTCCCACCTAAAAGTCATGATACTTTGATATATGACTAGAAGTGATAAACATTTGGTATAGTGAGAGTGATCTGAACCTTGTTCGTAAATCTTGTACTTTGCTTGTTGATACCGTATCACAAGGCAAAGTGTATCTTCAATTTGTCTTTGACTTCTTGAAGTACATTCTGATATAAACCAACAATTATCTACCTCAAGTGGGTGACCTATTAGTAAGAGCTAGGGATATTTCAAAAAGTAGGTTCCAGGTTATAACCTTTGGAGCTATAGCTCCTTGTGGCCATGAGCTCTAGCATGGAGAGCGGGGCAAGTTACTTACCATGCTCCACCTGTCTTGGAATTGGTACGTGGAGCAAATGAATCTATCAAGCGTGTGTGAAAATTACACTTAGTTTTAATTATTTTTCTGGATACACCAACACATTTTAGTAATTATTGTATTCAAGGTTCAGGATGCAATCACGCATATTAGGTCGGTCATGGTTCTTAAACCTTATTCTATATAAGAAAGAAAAATCATTTAAGAAAAACACACAGGATTGAAGAGTATAAGCATATTTAGTTCACTAAAACATTTAGTTAAAAAAAGATATAGTTAATTTGTCCGCACTTATAATGAGTACAATATGTACACATCTATACATACATATCCATATGTATAATATGCACATATCTATATGAGCATAAAAATATAGGTAAGGTAAGGTAACTCTCTATACCGTCTTCCACGGGTTATGGGGGAGGTTGAGACGTAGACAACCATACCCCTACCTAGGGTAGAGAGGCTGCTTCCGGTTCTACCAAAGGTAGAAAAGGACCTTCGGCCTTACAAGGGGTGAGGATCAAACCCTTGACCTCTGTCTCCAGAGGCAATGGTGTTAACCACTTGATCCAACCTTGCTCGTTTGTGCATAAAAATATAAAAAATGCGAATATAAAAAATATAAAAATGCTACTCGTAATAAATATCTCACTTACTATAGAGTCTGTTGAAATAAAAGGTAATCATACTTGAAATTGTTGAGATCAACTTGTGACACTCAATTTCTATGCACAACAGAATTATGTGGAAATTCAATGTCACAAATTGATCTATACATCTAAAAGTGTAGACAAGTTTTGTATTTGTAGACTTACGACCATGTGGATTTTTTTTATCTGTAATCACAAATGTGAAATTAGTTTTGCTTTACATTTTACAGGCTTATAAATATGTACAGATGACTTATTTGTGCTAGTGATTTATATAAGGTTTTTTACTTTTTTTGAACACAAAGAAAACTTACATAGGCGTCTTATTGAACATGCACTATGTTACACCCGTATTCATTTTATATTAACCATGAGTCTTAATGCCAAGGTAGCTGGTGTTATTTACTACGAAGAGATCCATACATAAGATCCAGGTAACTTTCATATGAACTTTCTCGTTGGTTACTGTGCCAATATTCTTTATATTAAGGTTTAACGGATAATCAACTTAAATGGGGGAGTGAATTACTTAGCGTGTAGTTCATTATTACATTAAAGCGTTTTGGTTTTCCTTTATAAGTTCAGTCCTACATTCCATTTATTATTGTTTTTCTCTGTAGTTGTTTGCAAGATGTCGTCTAAAGGAATTGCAATTGGTATTGATCTTGGAACAACATACTCGTGTGTTGCTGCGTGGTTTGATCATCACAACCGTGTCGAAATTATTCCTAATGAACAAGGAAATAAGATTACTCCATCATGTGTAGCTTTTAACGACTCACAAGTTTTAGTAGGTGAAGGCGCCAAAAACCAGATCCACAGGAACCCTACTAACACCATCTTTGGTAAGTCTGTTTCATACTTTCATTAACAACTCATACAAAAACTTTATTCTTTTTTGACATATTTACTTGCATAAAGTGTGCAGAGTTGATTAATCTAGTACACACTGTTAGTCATTTTTTATTTTTCTCTAAATATATATCGGCTAAGTTAAGATTTAAGATTTCATTAACTAGGCTCTTAGCATAGAGAGAATAAAAAAATAAATAATATATGTACGTTTGTTCTAGTAATGCCCATCATTGATATACATCAAAACCTACGCTTTAAGGAGATAACTTTCTCATCCTAGAATTTTTCATTTCATGTTAATAGAGTTATAGCTAATTAAATTAAAAGCTCTGTTTTTACAAATTTCAGATAATAAGAGGTTAATCGGAAACAGATTCAGTGATAGCACAGTGCAGACCGATATGAAATTATGGCCTTTTAAGGTAATAAAAGGGTCCATGAAGAAACCAATGATAGTCGTTGAGCACAAGGGAAAATATGAGGAATATTCACCTGAAGAAATATCTTGCATGATCCTAAAGAATTTGAAAGAGGCTGCTGAAGCATTTCTTGCAACAAAAGTCACTGATGCAGTAATTACTGTTCCTGCATATTTCAGTGACAAACAAAGACAGGCAACAAAGGATGCTGGTACACTTGCTGGACTCAATGTTATGCGCTTGATTAGCGAGCCAACAGCAGCTGCAATTGCATATGGTCTACAAAAGAGTGCTGACACAAAAGGTAGAAAAGAGAAAACTGTATTCGTATTTGATTTGGGTGGTGGGACGTTTGATGTGTCTCTTCTGAATATCAGCAAGGAAGGAAAGATTAGTGTTAAAGCAGTTGGCGGTGACACTCATTTGGGCGGGGAGGATTTTGACATGGCGATGGTAAATCATTGTGTACAAGAGTTTAAGAAAAGAAAAATGATCGACGTGAGTAAAAATGCAAGAGCAATGGGTAGGTTGAAAGTCGCATGTGAGAAGGCAAAGAGAGATTTGTCATCAACAACACAAACATCCATTGAAATTGAATCCTTGCACCAAGGAACTGATTTTGTAATGAAATTATCTCGTGCAAAATTTGAGGAGCTAAATGCTGGTTTCTTTAAAAAGTGCATTGAGCATGTGGATAATTGTTTGAAAGATGCGAACATGAAGAAAAATAATGTGGATGATATAGTAATTGTTGGTGGGTCAACTCGGATTCCTAGAATACAACAAATGCTTATGGACTTTTTTAATGGGAAGTCACTTTGCAAGAGCATTCACGCAGATGAAGCGGTTGCTTATGGAGCAGCAGTGTTGGCTGCTAATTTAAATGGCAATGGTAGTAAAATTGTTCAGGACTTGGTACTTTCAGATGTTACTCCGCTCTCACTTGGCATTGAGATCAGAGAAGTGGAAATGAATGTTGTAATCCCGAGGAACACACCAATACCCACCACCATGAGGAGGTCTTATGGTACATTGTACAACAACCAAGTATTTATACCAGTGAATGTATATCAAGGTGAAGGCAAATTAACCAAGGACAACATCTTCCTTGACTCGTTTAAACTTGAAGGTGTTCCACCAGCCCCTCCATGTGCGCATCCGGCGATTGTTTGTTTTAGCATAGATTCCAATGGTATTCTCAATGTCTCAGGTGAGCTGCTTTGCAATGGTAATAAAAGAAGTATAACAATTTCTCAGAGTCGAAATGTGAAAGGACGCACCAAGATGTGAATTCTAGTATGCTATCAGTAGCAAAACTAGAGAATATCTGGACAATGTTTTCAAGTTTGATGTTAATTACCTTTATGGGTGGCTACATAGCTTAAGCCTTTTTATTCATAAATTAGTTAAACTTTTTATTATTCGGATTCAGTTTTGTAACTTAAGGTTTTACTATATAAAACTCATTTTATGGCATTAAAATGCCTCGGTCACATGGTCTATTTGTAATCAAGTAAACAAATGTTAGAGCCTTAAATTATCTTATGTGGAAAATGTAGTTTCTATCAACTACTAATATATGTAGCAGAATCTGAAATACCAAATTACCTGGTTCACATGCCCATATGGAACTAAAGGTTATAACATCAAACAATAGTAAAAAAGCAACTCAAACGTTGCGTTTAATTTGTGAGTTGCACAGTTGTAGATAAGGTTAATTAGCTAAATAAAAACTTATAAGTATCTTATAAGGACTCTATACCCTCTACCAGATGCACATTTGTTAGAAGGGTGGCAGTGGGGTGATACCGGTGCCACTGCCACCCTTCTAATAGACATGTAGATCATACTGTTTAGAAGGGTAGCAGTGGCAGCGGTATCACCCAACGGCAAGGGCATGCCGGCGGTGAACACCTCCGCCACCTAGCCGGCAAGCCCAACGGCAAGAGGTACACGGCAA
This sequence comes from Artemisia argyi, assembly GCA_030686995.1. Lineage (NCBI taxonomy): Eukaryota > Viridiplantae > Streptophyta > Magnoliopsida > Asterales > Asteraceae > Artemisia > Artemisia argyi. The sequence continues at coordinate 38,848,025 of CM060693.1, read as the reverse complement.
AGATTGCCTCGGAGGCGTGGGGTTTTCAAGGCAAAAAATAGCCGTTGGCATTTATTATTTGGAACGGTGGAAGGAGCGTGCATCGGGCAAAAAAAAAATCACCTATATATATTCAACCTAAACACATACATTTTTAACACAAACAATACAATTCACATATATAACAAATTCACATATTTTTACAATGGTTTTATCTTCTTCTTCGTCCGAATCGTCAGTGAGTCCCCCCGGCGAATTGTCCGAACTAGTGCCATCCGGTAGCACCCTAGAAACCTTATTAGCCGCGTACGATGCAATTGACGACACGACAAGCTCTACCGAAATTCGGGAGTATGTAACTTGTTTTCGTGAAGAAGCTTTACGAACCCTTATGAATGATTATTTCGTTGAACGTCCAAAGTTTAACGACGAACGTTTTCGTGAACGGTTTCGTATGAATAAAAGCTTGTTTTTAAGAATTGTTGCTGATGTTGAAGCGAATTTCGAATGGTTTCAAGAGGGCTTAGATGCGAGGGGAAAAAAAGTTTCATGGCATTACAAAAATGCACATCGGCCATTAGGCAACTCGCAACGGGTGAACCGCCAGATAGATTTGATGACTATTTAAACATGGCGCGCCGAACGTCAGGTTATATATATTTTTTAAAGTTATTGTTATTAATTAAATATAAAGTTATCGTTATATATATTTTTTAAAGTTCTTGTTATTAATTTTTTTATAAAGTTAGCGTTATATATATTTTTTTAAAGTTATTGTTATTAATTTTTTTATAAAGTTAGCGTTATATATATATTTTTTTAAAGTTATTGTTATTAATTTTTTATAGGAGAATGCCTTGATCATTTTTGCCAAGCGATTATTCAATTATATGGTCGAGAGTTCTTACGTAGGCCTACAACCCATGACATTGCACGCTTATACGAGTTCCATGAAGATAAACATCACATTCCTGGAATGCTTGGTAGCATTGATTGTACCCATGAAGATAAACACTCAACTATTATGTTTGAAGCCGTCGCTTCTTACGATTTGTGGATTTGGCATTTGTTTTTTGGTCCTCCAGGTGCAAACAATGATATCAATGTTTTGAATCAGTCACCATTGTATCTTACGGAGCGAAACGGAACGGCGGCAAACAGTTCATTTCATGTAAATGGACGGTTTTACAATGTGGTTATTATCTTACCGATGGAATCTATCCTACATGGTCAACGTTTGTTAAAGCATATAAGCATCCGGTTGAATTGAATGAAAAGAGATCCAAGAAGCTACAAGAGTCTGCAAGAAAAGATATCGAACAAGCTTTTGGTCGTCTTAAAAATAAATGGATGATTCTCGCTCGTCCTCTCCGGGCAATGTCGGTTGACAAGATTCGACCACTCGTTTATACGTGTATCATATTTCACAATATGATTTTAAAAGACGATGGGATGGCAATATCACCGGTTCATATAATGGATCCGCCAGTCGCGCCAGTTTATGACGATAGTGTATTACCGGAGTTAATCGACGAACAAATGCATTACCGACTCCTATATGATCTTACGGACCACGTAGATGCTCAAAACTTAACATATCTCGATGATTAGTTATTTCATTTTTTTTAAGAATAATGTAATTTTCTTTTAATTATGTTTTTTTTTTTTAAGTATTATGTAATTTTCTTTTAGTTAATAATGAAATATTTATGTTTTAATTAAATTGTTTAATTTAATTTGTAAAAAAAAAAAAAAAAAAAAAAAAAAAAAGTTGGGAGGTATGAAAAAGGCTTGGTTGCCACTAAAATGGGGTTGGGAAGTATGGAAAAAGTATGAATGAGGTGGAATGATATTATTGGTGGATTTCGGAGGTATGGACGATTTCAGAAGCATAACTGCCACTGTCCTTATAATTTATAAGGGTTTGTGTGTTGGCGGAAAAAGAGCATGTGGCAAAGTAGTAGTGGAACTTTATCTCTCGGTTTTATTCAGCATCACGTACGGGAGATATTGGTGAAGTAGTTGTGGAACTCTCGGTACCCAGTAACCCAGATGCAAACTATATGCTGCAGGTTTGTCTCCTGAAGCAAACATATTTGTTCGGTATTTGGGTAAGTTAATGTACAAGACATGTCGTTCTTATCAAATGCCTGTGTTGCTTGACCATAAAGTTTGCTAATTGGTTATATTTGGGTTATCATTTGCTACAATTTATACATATCTTTGCAGGAAGGCAATAGGTGTCTCTTTCCCGGTGCGGTTTTTTTGGGTAATCTTTTTTATTTGGTCCTTATGAGGGCTTTCATAAGGTCTGTTAAAAATGTTTATGAAAATTCTCTTGTATCTTCACTGTCTATTGTTGCCGTTTACTCTCACAAACAAGTTGTTTCAAACATGATTGATCATGTTGATCACCAATCACAAACAAGTTAAGTATATAAGCAGTGACGGAACCAAGGGGTGTCCCGGGGGTCCCGGGACACCCATGGATTTTTATTGCGCAGTGTTAATTTTGTTAAAAAAATCTCAATTTTTCTTAAATGCACCCGGTCTCTAAAACTTGTGTTTGTAGTATTGTTTAGATACATCTGGTCGTTTTTTGTCCTGGTTCCGTCTCTTAATATAAGACTTTTTTTTTTAATAAAAATTATGAACACACTTATTCGTTTACTCTCACAATAAATTAACATGTTCAATTATGTCTGACTCAAACTTGAGAGGATCTTGATTTAAATATAGACACAGTAATGGAGCAACGCTCGACATGAGTTTATTAAACATGGGCAAATTCACTGCGTTAGTTCTCTACTTTTGCTATTAGTGAGTCACTAAACTTCAACATTTTGTCTAAAATAGGCACTCGGGTATTTTGCAACCTGGCCAAAAGTTCTTTATAGATCTAACTTTTACCATAGAATCCATCAAGCAATCTTAGCCATTTATTTTTTTTATCAAAATAAAAAAATAAACTTCCACCCTTTTTTTAAAACTTAAATATTTCGCAAACCGTAAATCGTCAAGCTACAAAAAAAAAAACCATTGCGACGAGAATTAAATTATATTTCTATAGATATGCATTGTTAAATACTTTCGACGAACTTTTTTTTTTGCCCAGAAAAATCATATATGATTCGTAAGAATCATATATGATTCGAAGAATCGAATCATATATGATTTTTTACGAATCATATATGATTTTTACGAATCATATATGATTCTTTTTTGGCGAAAAAAAAGTTCGTCGAAAGTATATAACAATGCATATCTATAGAAAGATCATTTAATTCTCGTCGCGATGGTATTTTTTTGTAGCTTGAAGATTTACCGTTTGCAAGATATGTTGTTTTGAAAAAAAATGTAGAAAATATAAATGAGTGGTTATGATTGGTTGATAGGTTCTATGGCATGTATAGGTTCTTCATGGATCTCAACTCTTGCAACCTGATGACGAAGGATTTTCATGCAAATTTAGTAGCCATATAAGCATCTACATGGATGATTTTTTTTTCTTAACTTGCCACATAGACATCCATTTTGTTGTTCTCCTTTTTTTCCTATTTAAACCAATATTTTACAAAAAAAAGAGTTACAAAATTAAAATCTTCTTCAACTTTATAAGACGAAACGTCCCTCGATCAAGACATCTTATTCCAGCTTTATAAGTCGTTTGTTAACTTTTAATGTTCACAAGTTAAATTTTTGATGATGTTTTTAACTTTTATGATTTATCCAATTTTTAGGAAGTAATTTTATTAAACGTTGTTCATCAAGAAGATCTTTTCATATATGACATGTCTTTTCATATTCTTCAATTCACCATGTTTGAGAAACGAACTTGTGGTCACCTTTGTCGAGTGATTGTCGAATAAAAGATGTGGTGTGTATAAACAGATGCACTGGTCTAAAATGAAATAAAGCAAAGAAAATTTGGAGATGAAAAAAAAAAAAAAAAAAAAAAAAAAAAAAAAAAAAAAAAAAAAAAACTTAAAAATGCATTGCATACTAAGCATCTAATAAAAAAAGCATTTAGTATGGCACTAGAGCCATAGAGTACGCAACAAAACTAGAAAAGACCAATGTTACAAATACAAGATGCTATCCAGGGCTTTAACTGCAAGGATTGCAAAAGGGATGAAAAAACTCCTGCCGAGACAAGAGAAAAATCCCACCAACGGAGGCCGAGCCACCGGTTTTCACTCCGAGATGTTTTTTATGCAGGCCCATACAAGCCCTGGCGAAACCAAGATTACACTGAAGAGATAGCATCTAACGGATCTTTTAACCACGCTACCCAATTAACATTACCCTTCTTTCGTCTATTATTCACCCATAACCACGTTTGAGAAACAATGTTGTCGTAAATCAACCCTTTCTTTGGCTTCTTCACCGAAAATAAAAGAGCATTCCTATACGACCATATATGCCACCATAAGGAAAAGAATAAAGCCTTTAACGCTGACTTTTGCAAGCTATGAAACCGCAATCCAAGAAACCAAACCTCCCATGCAGTAGGATCAAGAAAAATAGGAATGTGTGAATTCCACCACCTACCTATTAAGCGGTAGAGCTCAGCTGCCATAGAACAACCGAAAAAAAGATGGTTACGAGATTCCACCTCGATCTCACAAACCGGACATAGGGCACAAGGAATATCTAAACCTCTATTAGATAAGCAAAATCTTGTCGGAAGCTTATCTAGAAACATACGCCAAGCAAAGACATTAACTTTTATAGGAAGCAGCTTAGACCATCTCGTGTTGGATGTAGAATTAGCGAGAACATGCTTATCGATAACTTCCCTAGCCGACTTCACTATAAAAACACCATCCTCATTCAGAGACCAAGACCATCGATCACTAGCGGAATACAAAACCACCGAGGAAAGCAACTGAGAGAACCCAAGCCATTGACGATCTTCTACTCCTCCTTTCAGACACCTACGAAATGATAAAGCCCAATTCGAATTCTGGCCAACCGAAACATCTTTATTGAGCTTCAAATTAAACAACCTGTTAAATCTAACTTTAAGGTTGCCAATGGCTTTTCTCACCATATTCCAAACCGAGCAGCCTATATGATTTGGGAGCGGCTGGTCAAGAAAGCCATTAGGACAATGTATAGCTTTGATAACTTCGAGTCAAAGCCCTGATTGAGATTTAGAAACATAGAAACGACATTTTGTCTATTGATTATAACGGAAGATGTATTTAGAAACATCGTATACTCTTATCATTATAAACTTTGCTAACAATATAAATGTACATGGCAATATTCATAATGGAAAATTTTTGTATTGCGAGGAAAACTATATGTTAAATCAAGAGATCTAATTCTACTATTAGCAAACAAATACTGTCTTGCTTGTATACATTTGTCATGATCTTTTAGGGCATTAGGTATGTTAATGCAACAACGGGCGTTGGTCAGACGTGGCAGCCGTGATGCCGATGTTACCATACTGGTGGTAGCGCGTAGCCAACAGCGTTGGCTGGAGTGTTAGTCTACCAACGTGTGGTTTTTTTTTTATTATTATTTTTATTTATTTATTTATTTATTTTTTAGTATTATTGTTTGTGTGTAAATGAGAGTGTGTGTGGCTAGGAAGAAGACAATGTCTTCCCTTTTTATTAAGTGGTCGGAAATAGTGGGCTATTAATAAAACCCTCGAGGTTTTTTTTTTTTTTTTTTTTTTTTTTATTTTTTTTTAAATTTTAGTTTTGTAAATTTTTTAAATGTTATTCGTATTTTAATTTAATGCATAAAAATTTAGTTTGTTTGAAAAATAAAAATAAAAAAAATGGTGGGTCCCAAAAATAGTGAGTATTAAATATTAATATGTCATTGCGTGTTATGATAGAGGGTATTTTTTGGTGTTGGTGTTAAAAATGAGAATACTATATAACGCTGATGTGGCACTGAAAACTGGGTGTTATGCTCTTAGGTATGTGAACTTGCAATAAGAGCATCTATAATGGAAAAACCTTTAAAGACTTTTTGCATTTAATGCATTTAATGCAAAATGCATTTAATGACTAAAGCTTTGAGCAAAGACTTGAGGTTCACCAAGTCTTTGAAGAAAAGCTTTTCAAAAAGCTTTTGAAGCAATGCAAAAAACCTCATAAAATGACTTTTTGAAATAGTAAAAAGCTTTTAAAAATTTTACCCATTGTGGATGCTCTAAAACTAAAAAAATATATAAAGTGAAACAGTTTTAGCGCTCAAGGTGTGTGAACAAAAAATTGTTTTGTTCTTTCTTGCTCCCCTTATGCATTAATCATTAACAATTACTTTAAGTAACTTTAATAATCTATTGAGGATTCTAAAATAGACTTTGTATGCTTATTTCATATGTTTCAAGTTATTGCAATAAAGAAGAGATAACATATATAAACATCAAATTAACAAGTATAGTATGAAAAGATTGATAAATTAAATAAGTGCAAATGTATCTTCTCTTCCAAAACTAGCTCCATCGAAATATGACCTGTTACTTTGTAACATCACAAATAATGACAAACAAAAGATGGTATAATCACCAGTAAATTAACCTCTACATTTCATACCATTAATTGTGATGAGCTAAAAGCGACAAGGCAAATCTAGTAGGATCTTTTGTTTGAAACGTCAAGTTTTATAATCTGGACATGTGATACATATGTAATAGTTTGTATTAAAAATCATCTATGAATTATTTTTGACGTAGACAAATTTATATATTTCAGGTTATATTTTATTTTTTTCTTTTATTTTGTAACAGTAAACAGCTGATCACTATAATCAAGTGATTTTTATTCAGTGGCGGAACCATAACTAAAGAGAACGGGTGCACGAGATATTTCAAAATATAATATAACGGCATGGGCGGTTTTGGGCCGGCGCACCGTCAGTAACTGAGCCGGGCCCAACCCATTAAGGGGCACTAAAATTTTTATACCCATTATATGTACTAGGTCCAATCCACTTAAAAATAAACCCTATTAATCATTTATCCAAAAAGTCAAAAACGGTTGTGAAGGGACAAAAGGGTGAAGGCCCAGCCTACTTAAATATATTTTATTTTGTTGAAGTAATACTTTTGTTGCAAGAATGATTTTTGTTCGTATTTTTAGCTTTTCGTACTTGATTATGGTATATAGATATTATAATATAGGGGCATTTTTTTTTTTCCGTGTCAGGCCTAAATTTTTTTTTTGACGTACTCAGAACCGCCCCTGTTTAACGGCTTTGATTGAAATTAAAGTTTCGTTTCACATCCTAATAGACTAACTAAAGAAGGACTACAAGCGCATCTTTTTTTTACCTGGCGCAGTTAGATAAAAATATGTTTTAAACTAATTAGTGAAATATATTTTTTGTAAAGACAGTGTAGTATAACATTGTTTATAGTGCATGTTAGTAATTTACTAATTTATCATTTTTCTATTTTTTTTTCTTCAATATGTTGGTTTTTGTATCCATGGAATCAACACGGATAATACTTGCAAGTAAACCAACGTTCTGAATCAAAAACGAAGATACCTGATTTCAATAATATGGATATTTTGAGTGGTTTTTTAGACAATCTTATATATAATAAAACAAAACCTCAAGCAAAAACTTTCGTATTTCAAAATAATAATAATAATAATAATAATAATAATAATAATAATAATAATAATTGAATTATTATCCTTTAATTTATAAATTTATAAATTCGTTTTGTTGATATATTACACAAGTTGAAGATAAATATAAAAAATATAGATGAAAAACAACTAAGTACTAACAATAGTATTAAACTTTTCAAATGATTATCTTTAATAATAAAAACTATAATTAAAAATCATAAATCAAATAAAACAAAATAAATATTAAATTATATGCTTTATAATAAATAAAAATATATCGTTTAAAAAAAATAAAAAAAAAAACAAAAAAGAAAAAAAAAATACTCTCATGCGCAAGCATTATAATAACTAGTAATCAGGTACATAAATACATATGGCCATGGCATACCCTATCAAACAAATAGCTCTTCCAAATTAAGAAGGTAACAAATTTAGAAATATTAAAAGATGTATTATTGCAATTGTAATAAATCACGCGATAGCAACGTTTCGCATGAGGACAAGAGTGATATGCAACAATATATATGGGCAAGAAATATGAAGTGGCCGCTTAATAAATTTCAGAGTCGTGAAAATGAAACATGATGATAAGATAGATTATTGTCTTACATACGACACATGATAATAAGTATAGATTATTATTGCTCCTCCGGTCTCATTTTCAGTGTCCATGCATGATAAAACCTTCTGCATTATATTACAGTATAAATTTCTACATTTTATAATTTATGTGTATTAGATATGCATTTTTTGTTAACAAAATGTAACATTTAGTCTTGCACTTATTACACAAATTAAATGTGATTTTTTATGTTATTAAGTATCTAAATGTAAAATAAAAAAACTGATGAACTATTGGTTTTATTTATTAATAGATAACATTTTTGAGACAAACTAAATATTAAGTTGTACTATTTAAATGAGACGAAACGAGTATTGTTTATGAGAAGTGACCAGTACGAATACATAGTTTTTTTCGTGATGAAAGTGCCAATTAATGCAACACTTCTGTTTTGCACATACCACGTAGATATATAAGCGCTCACGATCAGTGGCGAAGTTTGAAAATTTTCAGTTAGGGTCAGGATTTAATTTTTTTTTCCTAAGTCTATTTTTCGGGTAATATGTTCGGGTCGGTGATTCGATTCGGGTCGGGTATAAAATTAAATACTATTATTATATAAAAAAAAGTTTCAATCACTAAAAAACTGAACATTTGTCCAATACAACTAAACATTAAAAAGGAGACAAACGGTTGTTACCTGGTTCGATTCATTGAAGAAATTAGAGTTCAGCCTTTCGACCTTTAAGACCCTTGAATTCTTCAATTATGGACTCCGAATCAAACTTGTCAGCAATTTCTTTTTCTATGTAAATCATCATACTGTTTGCTAGATTCTCATCTGACATCTTATTACGTAGGCGATTCTTGAATATCTTCATTGCCGAAAATCCCCTCTCTGTTGTTACAGTCGAAACCGGAAGTGTCAAGAGTACACTCTTTCAACCAAATCGTACATGCTAGATTCTCATCTGACATCTTATTACGTAGGCGATTCTTGAATATCTTCATTGCCGAAAATCCCCTCTCTGTTGTTACAGTCGAAACCGGAAGTGTCAAGAGTACACTCTTTCAACCAAATCGTACATGCTATTTTTCCCAGTTTCTACAAAAGTTTGGCAGAGATCAGAAAGAGTTGCTACCTCACTTAACTTGGCATTATTTATCCTTTCAACTTGAAAAGTCTCCAATTGACAAACTAATTGATTTCTCTCCTGCTCAGTAAAGTCCGTAGGATAATATTTCTCAACAAGAAGAACAATGTAATCAATATTAATCTTTTTTGATCATAAAGTCGAACCAAGAGATAAGAACTCTATTGATTGCTCACTGAATCTACAATCCAACTCATGTATTTGCTTATCCAATGTCTCCATAAACAAATCTACTCGGTAAAAATGTTCAAATGTAACATGAAGATCTTTTTTACGAGGCAGATACCGGGTAGATCTATATGGAGCACTCATATCGGGCATCTCTATTTCATGTCTTTGACAAAAAAAAAATAACTTTCTCAATTAAAGAATCACATCCATCGTTTCTAAAATTATTTAGACTAACCTTTGTGGCTGAAACTAAATCCATTGCATTAAGGATGTCTTGGGATTTCTTTTGTAATCCTTGACAAAGTGCATCAGTCTTTTGCATCACCTCTTTCATCATGTGAAGAACAAACACAAACTCAAATGACTTCAAGTAACTATAAGCCATCCTAGCATCTCCACGTTGAGCACGGGTATTACGAGTAGTTTCGTCCATTATTCCCCTGAGAACAGCCGGGTGACATCAAACATGTTAACCAAACTACAAATGGATTTAAAATGGGAACCCAACGTGTATCCACGACCCTTCTTAATGTCCTGGCCTGGTTTTGTCCTTTTCCCGATTTGATTTCACCCAACTCCAGTAATTTTTTAATCTCAATTGCCTTCGCCTTTTGTAACTCATCGTGACGCTTACTAGAAGCACAAACCACATTTATTACAAAAGCTAAGTACTCAAAGAACTGGTGTACCGGATCAACTTCCTTTGAGACACAAACCAAGGCAAGTTGTAACCTGTGATAAAAAAAAATGTCAACTCCATATGTGTATTTTTAGTCAAACCTAAAAAAGAACAAACAACAATACAAAAGTAAGTAACCTGTGAGCAAAGCAATGAATGTAATATGCATAAGGACTATCCTGTCGAACGAGTGCCTGTAAGTCGTTCCATTCCCCACTTATATTACTAGCACCATCATAACCTTGACCACGAATTTTTCCAGTATCAAATTTGTGATTCAAAAGTCTATTCCACAAACTAGCCTTTAAAGTCGCCGCAACAGTATCCTCGACATGAACTAAATCCAAGAACCTTTCCCGTATCACCCCTTTCGCATCAACAAATCTTAAGACTATGTCCATTTGCTCTTTTTTGGATTCATCTCGTGACTCATCAACCATGACACAAAACCATGAATCCCCCACTTCTTCCCGTATATACCTTCTCATTTTATTTGCCAAAATCCTAACTTCTTGTTGGATATCGGAAGATGTATACTTGGAATTATAAGGAGCATTTAAAATAACATTTGCAAGATCATCATTATAAAAAGCTAATAGTTTTAGCAATTCAAGAAAGTTACCTCGATTCTTTGAATTGGAAGATTCATCATGTCCTCGTAAAGCACAAGCTTGGTATGTTAACCAACGAACTACATCAATTGTGCCTTTCAATCTTAAACGGGTTTTCCTTTTTTTCTCTTCACTTTGTTTTTCTATGAAATTTTCAATGTGTGCTTCTTGATTCACTAAATTAGTAGCAAACACAAATGCCTTTTTGTGTGTTGAAGATTTAATGTGCTTCAACAAAGGACAATTATTCCCATCATTAACTTTTTTCCAATTGTCAAATCCTTCACAACTAAATGCACTATGACCACTTTGCTCATTTTGTTTATCCTTATACAAATAACATAGAAAACAATAAGCCTTGTGTGTTGTTAGAGAATACTCTAACCAATTAGGGAACATACCAAACCAAGCAAATTTAAATCGACGAAGATTATTCTTTGGACCTCTAGGCTTATACTCTTCAAGCTGAGGTTGATACACTCCTAATGATAAATATTCTAGCCTTACTTGCTCACGTTTCGCAACCGGATATTTCCACATTTCAAGTCGTTTAGCAGGATCTCTTTCTAGGCTACTAACATCCACTTCATTGATGTTAGCTTGTGGAATTTCAAAAGGTTGTTCATTGCAAGTATTCGGACCAATAACCGGTTCACTTGTTGAACCTTTTTGACGTTTACTCTCTTGAATTTCATCATCAATTCCTTCTACTTGTTGTTCTTCATTCTTTTTTTTAAAAAATGAAGTTATGGTTTTATTCTTCACCATAGTCACAATCTATAAATCTGTGTTACACCTACATAAATTGCAAAGAACTTATATTAGTGCCAATCACATTTTGCTTTGGAATTTAAAAATTTATTATTGAATTGAAACAAAAGTTAACAAGCATAGCGTATATGTGTCACCTTTTTTATCTTTTTGTCGTGTTTGTTTAAAATAAGTCCAAGGAACATGACTACAATTTTCTTTTTTCTTCAATTCACTCTAAAAAAACTTACATATAATCGACTCTAATTTATAATGATAAATGATCGACTCCATTATATATGATATACCAAATTACCAACAGAAAGATACAAACAACAATCATTAAGAAAAGAAGAATGAAGATAACATTAAAAACCAAATACCAATAACCTGGAAGGTGGGACTTGGGAGGAGAATAGGTCGACAGTCGACTTGGAAGGGGAGGGTTTGTTCCGTTATATATATATATATATATATATATATATATATATATATATATATATATATATATATATATATATATATATATATTAATTGGATTTGGTTTATTAATGGATTTTAGTTTGTATTGGGTAGATGGGCTTATGTAAAATGTAATGGAACAATTTTATTGATTAATGTATAAAAAAATTTCACAATTAAAATAGGGGGTCGAAACCGAATATACCGAAAATTTTCTACATGAAAACTATATACCCCCTACATCGCAAAAAAAATTTCGGGGGTTGAGCGCCCGCCCCCTTAATAGCTGCACCCCTGCTCACGATTAAATGTCTTTGTTATAACTTGAAGTTTTTGTATCATGTTTATGTCCGAAATAATTAGAAAACGCATCCGGTACGAATCCAAATTGAATAACCACTTCCAATTTATGTCACGGTAATTCTTCGTCAATCCTAAGTTTTTTACTAACAAATTGCTTTTAAAAAGAAAGGAAAATACAATAAAAAGGTATTATTATAAGGAACTAAAAGAAATACTCTTGTTAACACTAATGTTAACATTTTTGTCTTCATATAAGTAATAAAGATAAAAATTAATCTGTGATGACTATTTTACCCATATATTTTTGAAAATTGCATCCACCGTCCGAAGGGTAAATTATATAAATGGTCCCTATGGTTTGGCGAAAATTGCATCCATAGTCCCTAATATGTATTTTTTTTTTTTGGATATGTTACGTTTTTATATACGTTTTAATCTACGTTGTTTATATGTTTTAGTCCGTTTTATACGCTTTCACTTGTTTTCGTCTGTTTTTCTTACGTTTTCGTCTGCTTTCTTTTTTGATTTTTTTTTCAAATAACTTTTTTTTTCAGCGCATGTGAAATATTTTTTTCAAAAATTTTCTTTGAAAACTTTTTTCATCACATGTTAAATTTTTTGTCACAAGTGTTTTTTTATCAGAAAAAAACTGTAGTAGAAAGTATTACGAAAAAAAATTCAAAACTTTTTTTCACATGCCACGAAAAAAAACTTTCTAAAAAAATTATTTCAGAAAAAAATTCAACAAAACAGACCAAAATTTTTTTTTTGAAAAAGATTTTCGAAAAAAAATTGGAAAAGAAATCGTAAAAAAAAAATAAGGACGATGGATGCAATTTTCTCCAAACAACAAGGACCATTTATGTAATTTAGCGTAAGAACAGTGGATGCAATTTTCGCAAACTCACAAGGATCATTTATGTTATTTGGATAGGTAAAATGGTTATACTACTTATATAGAGACAAAAGTGTCAATAATAGTGTTCACAAGAATTTTGTTATATTTTACTTTATTTATTTATTTGTTTGTTTTTTCGTTACTTTAAAGATTATTTTTTGACAAGTATAATACTTTTTATGATACTTTTATGACCAATAAATGACGTGTTTGAAAGTATTATCTATTGTATGGAATAACTTACCGTATTAAATAATATAGCCTATGTTTTGATATCCTTTATTAAAGAAATTACAATTTGTAAACAAAGAGTGCAAAATCCTACGTAACTCTAATCAACCGTTCATTCGCTCGTTCATGGTAAGTCATTCGTATGAAAAGAATCTTTTGATGTACAGTATCATATTAATGGTGGTCTCACTCTCGACCGACTGGATCCCGGGAGGTCTAATCATTTACAAAAAGAAAGAAAGAAAGAAGAAAAAAAAAAAAAAAAAAAAAAAAAAAAAAAAAAAAAAAAAACTTGATAATTGTCATGTTAGGCAACGGTAGACATACTAATATCAACATCGACTATCATAATCTATGGTTATTTGATAACCTGTATCATATACTCGTTAACCTGTCTTTGTAGGCAAATATACTTCAAGCTATGATTCATTTTGTGAGAATTTTGCATGAAAATACTTAAGGTTGATGTTGCACATGTGGAAGAGTTCACACAAAACCTCCAAAGAAATAAGATTGGGATCTCCAACAATTGAAGAATTAACAAAGGCTCATGCACCTCAGAATACCGAATCACCTCGCGACCAAGATGATGAAGATGTTATTTTACCTGATAATTTATAAGCTAGAAAACTTATACCATGAAGAGGATCAAAATGACTAATCCCCACAAATAATAAAAGACGAAGATGAAGAAGATGAGGATGACAAAGAATAAGATGAAGAACCAACATCAAAATCAGGCACTTATTACTTAGATGATGAAGACAATAAATAGTTTTGAATCTTCTCACCAAATCATGCTAATGAATGCTACAGAAATTAAATACATCTTTGTGTTTTAACTTTGAGTTTTGTTAGTTTGGATTAGTAACTGAGTCGTGTTTTGCTCAGTTACCAATCTATATTTATCCATGATCCATCTTATTCTGAATGCAACCCATTTTATATACCAGTAAATAAGCTCTCATTTCTGATTCCTATGGTGAACTCTTGGTAATTTGATATCTTTTATAATTTGTAAATCTATTTAGAACGACATATGATTTTTCATATGAAAGATGAAAGATAGTGACTTTGAATAAAAATTAGAATTAATTAAACAATCATGGTCGTTTAGAAATGAGTTTCTTACTACTAACAATTCGCTTTTTTATTTTTTTATTTTTATTTATTTATTTATTTGTTTTTTCCAATAATGACCCATCTGTGTCATGTCTTCAAATAAATGTGAGTTAAAATTTAAATCGAAAAGAATAATAGAAAAAACACCATACAATTGTCAATATTATCGAACATGCCATACTTTAGTCCAGGGGCGGACCTAGGCTTTAGGTTTGGGGGCGGTGCCCTCCACGACTCGCCGAAAAAGTTCAGATTTTAGTGTAAAATTTTCTTTTAAGACCTTTTTATTAAAGTGCACTCATCCAAAAAATCAAATTGCCCCCCCACCTTGAAGCAAAAAATGTAAAAATCTTAGTTTTTAGAGTTAAAAAAAATATATATATATGACTTTTTTATTAAAGTTTATCACGAATTTTATCAAAAAAAAATTTTTTTTGCCCCCCGGCTTGGAAAATCCTGGGTCCGCCACTGCTTTAGTCATTAGTTTTTTAAATTGCAATTAGTTAGTAAAAAACTCCGTCAATCCTTTGGTAAGATAGAAAAATGTCATTTACTGTAATTTGTTACTGCATTTAATGTTTAAATACATATATTTTGTGCTAGTGAAACATAGCGAAATGTAGAAATAAAAGAAACGTTTGTTAACACATATTGTCATCTCCCTATTGGGAGGATTATACAAAAAGAATGTGACATTAACAAAATGTTCACATCGAATTAGACGAATTAATTTGTGAAAACAATACAATATATATCGAAAAAATAATATAGTTGAAATGGGAGGTGATACTTACACCACACTTTTTAATTCTTTCACCACAATATCACATCATTAATGCACAAATTACAGCATGACATATGCATAATTGTGGTGTGTGCATCAAAAAGTGTGGTGCAAGTATCAATTCCCAGTTGAAATAGATTGCTTGAAAACAAACATCGAAATTGACTTTCATAAACAAGATATTCTCAACTCGATATGCATCAACATCGTTTTATAAATTTAAATGCACATCGATTGTACGTATGATGTTTATTTTTATAGAAGTAAAGAAATAACACAATTTAAACACATTTAACATAAAGTTGAAGAAAAAACTTGACGCATATTGCATGAATTTTAGCACATGCAACTCGTACAAACCATTAATAAATTAAAAATTCAAACTTTTGTAAGACATATACTCCGTATTTTCTAAACGTCTTTGTACGGCCATGCAAGAAAGAAACACATTACACATAACCACCATTAACCCTAATAACCTGACCGTTAATCCAGTCACCGGCATTACTGGCCAAAAACCCAACCACCGGAGCAATATCATCCATTGTCCCGAGCCTACTAGACGGATTTAAATCAATAACCTTTTGAATCATCTCCTCGGTTTTGCCTTTAAAAAACATTTCAGTCGCTATAGGACCTGGGGCCACACAGTTCGCTGTGATCCCAGTTCCTTTTAATTCCTTAGCCATAATCTTCACTATCACCTCAACAGCGGCTTTGGAAGCAGTGTATGTCCCATACCCTGGCTTCAAAGCCGCTACTTGAGATGACGTAACACAAATAATCCTCCCACCACCACCTTTTTTTAATCTATTTGCGCCTTCTTTGCAACATAAAAATGTCCCTCTTGTGTTTATAGACATGATCTTGTCGAATGTTTCTAAGGAAGTTGTTGATATTGTGGAGAATGTAGGGTCAGCTACTCCTGCACAGTTTACCAAGATGTGGGGTGGTGAGTTGAAGGTGGTTTCTGCGAAGTCGAATAAGGATTTTACTTGGTTTGGGTCAGATATGTCGGTTTTGAAGGCGAAAGCGCGACTTGGGGAGAGAGTTAAAGGGAGTGTGGAGGTGGTGAGATCCGCAATTATGAGTTTGGCTCCAAGAGAAGCGAGATGGAGAACGATTGCTTGGCCAATGCCACCAAAGCCGCCCGTGACGATTGCTATGAGGTCCTGGAGTGGTGGCTGTTGGGTGGTTAGTGATGGTGAAATGGTGGTTGGTTCAGCCATGAGGAATATGTGTATTGGGAGAACGAGTTTGTATATGAGCTAAAGCACGAGATATATAGGAGTAATACGGAGTAACTTATAGCTTTTAGGTTTATTGTTTATAATTAAGTCTGTCATACGTGACATATTTTTATGTTAATTAAGTATCACAATGATTTGTGTAATGGTTAGGTTTGACAAAACTGGTTAAAAATTTTACTTGAAATGGCTTTTGATTTTTGGAAACTTAATTTGCTTCTTTTTAAATGATATTACATGTTTAATCAACTCAACAAACTTATATTATTTCTCATAAGGTCAAAGCTCCAATAAGTTTGTTCCTATAACATACCAATTTTACAATGGCAATTTCAGTTTTGTATATTTATGGATTTCAAATAATTAAAATTTCAGAGGTGCTAGATTCATTCTAATATGTTAGTGACTTGTATTTGAAAGAAAACGAAGTACATATGGCGATCAAAAAAAAAAAATAAAAAATAAAAAAATAAATAAATAAATA
The DNA here is from genome assembly GCA_030686995.1 of Artemisia argyi. Taxonomy (NCBI): domain Eukaryota; kingdom Viridiplantae; phylum Streptophyta; class Magnoliopsida; order Asterales; family Asteraceae; genus Artemisia; species Artemisia argyi. The sequence continues at coordinate 38,830,981 of CM060693.1, read as the reverse complement.
AATAAATAACATGCATACAGGTATACAGCCATGCCCATATACGCTCAACTAAATTTGAATATATTGTTTGTTGTTTTTAATTGCATTTATCATTTTTTAGCTAGGGATGTGCACCATTTCTAAATAATAGATAGGACTAGGCCTATAAACGAATTGTACGAAAACGAACGGAGTTTTGTTTATGTTCGTTTATTTAATTTTAACCGGATAAATAAATGGATACGAACGCTTAAACGGACGAATTTTCTTGTTCATGTTCGTTTATTAAGATAATTAGTTGTTCATGTTCGTTTATGTTCGTTCATTAAGACACAAAATGAACCCTAAACGAACATAAACGATCGAACATAAATGAACGTAGAAAAACAAACAAAAACTTTATTAAATTATGCATTCTATTTTATTTTATAAGTTTTGTTTTGTTTAAACAGACCAATATTCAAAGTATATAATTAAGAGATATGATATACAAATATAAACATATAAATAAACATAAATGAACGTTAATCAACACATAATTGGACGTTCACGAACATAAATGAACGGACCCGACATTTGTTCATGTTCGTTCATTTAACTATACGAACGTAAAATATTGTTTATGTTCGTTCATTTAATAAATAAATGAACATTTTACCGAACGATTCATGAAATGTTCACTGAACGCTCAGTTCGTTTACAGCCCTAGATAGGACAATCATATACTCCGTAAAATAATGGTTTAATCGTTACTCGTTAGTCGGCATCTCTGTTGTCAAAATCGTGCCTAAGGCGCGCCTAGGCGCAAGGCTATAACCTTTGGGCTTTTTCAGCTCGAGGCTCACGACATGCATGAATCCCACAAAAGCGCGCGCCTTGGGGGCTTTTTGCGCCTTTGCGCCTTGGGGCTTTTTGCGCCTAGGAGATGTAACAATTTTTTTTTATTTTTTATTTTTATTTTTAATATTATGATAAGATAGATGGGTCTTTTAAGTCATAAGGTGAGCATTTGTATAATTTGTAAATTTGAATTAATTTTATGTTTATTTTATTGATTGAAATTTTCTTTAAGAAGTTACTTTGTTTCATTAAGTATTTTATTTACGACATATTATCATGAAAATATGGCATTGTGTCTTGAATATTAATATGTTGCTTGCTTGATATTTTGGGTTAAATTGTGAGCTTGGTTAGATGTAAGCTACATGTGTAAGACACAAGCATATCTAGTCTAATATAGATTTTAATCTCTATATAGGTCATCGAGCCAAAGAGTTGATCCGTTTTAGAAGTGACAACTGATCCATTTTAATATTTATAATGTCAATATGTGTCATGCATTAAGTATTTTAACGTTATTTTGTGTTATTTAAGCTACATAAATGGTCATATATGTTATAAAAAAACTTAATGTTTTTAGTGCGCCTCGCATTCAAGAATCTCGCGCCTTGGAATGTGCCTCGACTCGAGGCTTTTTGCCCCCTTTGCGCCTTAGTGCGCCTTGAGCCTTTCAGAACACTGGTCGGCATATTATTTAGTTGGGCTCAAGCCCGTGGTATTCTTTATATTGTACCAAACTCATTATTATTACTACATCCCTCCTAAAATAAGTGTCCAGTTTGACTTTTTAGAGTCAAAGTGGTTCAACGTTGACCTTAACTATTTGATTTAAGATCATTTGAGGATCAAACTTTTTTTACATATTAAGGGACTAATCTCTTTCCATCTTCCCTCTATCTTTATTTGATCTAATAGATGAGATTAATTCCAATAATTTAAAAAAACCCACTTTCATCCTTATTTTTCAAATATTAATATTTTTCAAATCGTTAATCGTTAAGCGAAAAAAAATATATCGTTACGACGAGCATTTTATTATCTTTTTATAGATAGGCACTTTGATATATTTTCGATAATTTTTTTTTTGTTTTTTCATGTTTTTATTCGTGGCCGAAAAAATCACATATGATATATCATATGTGATATTACACTAATATCACATGTGATATGGAATATTACATGTGATATATCAAATATGATTTTTTCGGCTATGAAAAAGAAACGTGAAAAAACGATTTTTTTTTGTTGAAAGTATATCAAAGTGCCCGTCTATAGAAAGATAATTAAATGCTCGTTGCGATGGTGTAATTATTTTTTCTTAACGATTAACGGTTTAAGAGATATTTAAATTATAAAAAAAGTGTGAAATATTAAAATATTTTTAATCTCAACGTACCATTGATTTCTTTTTAGATGTATGGTGGGGATGAGTCCCTTAGTATGTAAGAAAAGTTTGGTATTTAATATAACTCAACTCTAACTATTTTTGTGAGTGTTATATAATATTTGATGCAAATTATATAAAAGGATTGGCTTTTAAGTGTGTTTTTTAACGGTATAATTTTTCATAAGGTTAAAGTTGAACCAGTTTGACTATGAAAAGTCAAATCGGACACTTATTTTGAGACGGAGTGAGTATTATTTTTCATTCACAAGATAACATGGTATCAATGTCTCTCCAAAAATAGAAACCCTAACTTTTTCTACCATTCCAAAATAACTCTAAATGTTATTTGTCGATCGTTATATATTGTACGAAACTCAGTATTATTATTCATTCATTATTCACAACATAACATTAATTACGGATGGGCCTCATTACATTGTCTGCATTTATAAATAGAGCAATGATATAGATATATTGTAATGTTTATTATCAGGGGCGGATCCATGTGCATGATAGGGGGGCAACTGCCTCGATGGCTTCCTCAATAATCACATTTTTTGATGTTAATTTATGAAATTTAATCATGGTGCCCTCCACTAAAAACTAAAAACCGAGAATGCCCCCAACCCAAAACATGGTAAGAAAAAAAAGGGAAGAAAGAAATGGTTTTTATGAAGGGTTCTAGAGTTTTTGTTGAAATTTCATTCGGTAGAAGAATGAAGATGACAAAGATGAGAGAAGAAGATGAATATGTCGTTTGGGTATTGTGTCAAGATTTGAAGTACCAGTTAAATGAATGAATAGGTTTCTTTGGGTATTGTGTCAAGAAAGTTTTTAGTGGCTGTGTCCACGTTACTTTTTTCTATCTTTCTAACTTATTTTCAAAAGTCTTCAACTCACCACTTTAGCTAAAAAAGATTATAACTTTGAGTAAAGTTGTCTAATTCTGTATTATGTTACTATTAAGTGTTTGTAGTTCAATACTTATTTTTTATTTTTTATTTTTTATAGGTATATAAAGCTTTATAAACTTTTGTTAGTTTGCAATGTACTGTTTATAGTAACTCTAAAAACCATGTTTGTGATTTGTCAAATTTGGCACTGATCATCCTTCTTAAAAATCATTGGCAAGTATCACCTTTAAGGTGTCAAATGTCTAGCACTATGCGTCTTCTGAGCGATGATTTTTGTAAAAGTTTTTGCCAAACATTTTGCAAAAATATTCTCTAAAGAGGATGATTTTTGCAAGACATTTGGTGTCCAAAAAATGATATTTGTCGATTGTTTCTCACATGAAATTTAGTGTCAAATTTGACAAACCATAAAGATGACTTTTGCAGTTTACTCTTCCATTTACAATTTTTTTATAATGTCGTATAGATCATTTATGCAACTTCAATACATCTACATTCTAGAGAACATTGGACGACATTAATGACTTAAACAATGTCATTAGATGCTACACACAAGTACACAATTACTCGATATATACTTACGGGGCGTTTGGTTCAAGATATGTAAATGATGCTATTTAAAATTCTAAGCAAATTTAATTGCTTCCCAAGTGGAAGGAAATTAAATTAGCCCACTTTTAGCCTCATTAATGCAATTAAAATTACTGAGCTCACGTTTTTATTATGAACCAAACAAGGATATTTGAGCAATTTTAATTTCAAACTACCTCAATTGCCATCAATTTACCCCAACCAAACGCCCCCTTAAGTAATATTACGAATACGGATGCTTACAATGATATATGAAAATTAGAGGTGGAAACGAGCCGAGCTGTTCATGAAAAGCTTGTAATCGGATTGGTAAAAAGCTCGAATAAACCGAGCCTAAACGAGCTCAATTCGAGCTCGAGCCTAAGTTTTCACTCATTTAATAATCGAGCTCGAGCCTGAGCTTTATATATAAAGATCGACTAAGCTCGCGAGCCTAATGATACCTAGAAATATATGCGTATATATATATTGTTTATACGTATAACGATGTATAAACGAGATTAAAAGAATTAAACGAGCTTGAGCCAAATATGATTAACGAGCCGAGTTTTATTTGAACTTTATTTCCTTCATGTCATATCAATTAGTCGTGCGCGAGCCGAGCTCTCGAGCTTGTGAAAATTTTCACGAGCCGAACTTGAGCTTAATATATGAAGCTCGAAACGAGGAGCTCAAACTCTGATATGCTCGGGCTATTCCACCCCTGGTGAAAATAAAAAACAGCCTTTATAAATATATATAGAGTTTATGTATGCCTTCTTTATTTTTAGCTCAATTAAAGTCGGCCAACCTGTATATATATATGTCCTACTCCATTTAGTAATTTTGTCGGTTTGATTTGATAAGAATATATCATATGTCAGGGATTGGCCCATACGATTTTGCTTTGCCGTTTGATATTAACCGTATAAACTACTTGCGCGCGTTGTCGACGAAATTTTAATTCGTTTTCATCTATAATAACTATTGTAGTTGAAGAGTTGCATGTGATTTAAGTCGACAAAAATTTGAACAGTCTAAACACGTGTTGCGGTAGGATAATAATTGACTTTTATGTAAAAATATTATGATTGTACAATTTTTAGTTATAAGTTTGTATGTGAAGAGTTGTGTGTAATATTCGGCAACAAAAACTAAAATGCTTTAACAAACATCGAATTTGTAAATTTAAGCATTGAGTAAGCTCGACACTTTTATGTATAAAGATTCTATGATGTTCACTGTAAACATAATAGATTGTGAGATTAAAATAAATAAATAAGTAAAAAAAAAAAATTGTAGAGCCTTTTGTGTGGGATTTTTGTTTTGTTTCAAAAGAAATTTTCATTAAGTAAACCTAATATACCCATCATGTTTAAATCAAACTTGAGAAGATTACAATTCAACTTTTATTCGAGTTAATATGTGATTTTGAGAGCATCTCAAATGCTCAAGCTATCAAAAATATCTATTATCTATATAAAACAAGGTTTTCCTATAATCTCTCCTCTCAAAATACCTCAGATGATTACACGTGGATATTCATTTTGATCTAACAGCCCATATTCAATTTACCAAATACAATTAAACCCGTCAACAATTGATCCTCTCCTCAATCAATAGCGCCTAATCGCTTCAAACAAAAAACTCCCCCAAATCATTTAGATCAGAAAACACGAAAACAAAGATCCACAAAAAAAACTCAACATAAAAATCATTTGATCAACAACAAATCTATAGCCGATCCAAAGAACATACACACGATCTCAATTAATAACTTTTTTTCATCTTTTGAATGAAATTGAATAATCATTTGATTTTTATATTCATGTATCTGAATCTTCGATTCAATCAGGTATACTATCAATTTCATCATTTTTTGACTTACGTTAATTTATAAAATCGATTAGGTTTTTTTTTTTTTTTTTTTTTTTTTTTTTTTTTTTTTTTTTTAATTTTGAATATAGCCCTAAAAAAACATTGAAAAAACACACACCACAAACCCTAAAAAAGCGCATAAAAATTATAATTGATTCAAAAGTTGTTTTGATGATCAAAGATCATTCTTTAAAAAATCGCCTAAAAAATTATAATTGATTCAAAAGTTGTTTTGATGATCAAAGATCATTCTTTTTCATGATCAAAGATCATTTTCATTAATTCTTTGATTTGTGGTTTGTTTAATTATTTAGTTGATAGATGTATATGATACTATTGCTTTTATCTTGATTCAATGTAATTGTGATGACATTTTTTTTAAAGATAATTATTGTCTTGATTGTCTTTAGGATGGAAATGATGAAGCATCATGAGTTTTTTACCGGAGGTATTTCGTATACAAAACATTGTTGTAAATGTTAGCGTTTCTAATTTTGTTTAATTTTATTGTAAAATATGTGGATTTGATTGTCGAATAAGTGAAACTCTATTTTCATGATCCTCATTCAATGTTATGGATTTTTTATCATTAGTTTTGATACTTGAATGAATTATTTGTGGGTTTTTGATTATTACATTTGCATGTAACAGGCGTGGGGTTTGGAGATCACTAAAGCATTACGGTTACAAATGGAAGTTCAAAAGAGACTTCATGAACAACTTAAGGTATAATGGCTATTTGTATGGTTATTATATGATATGATATAGAAAGTCCTGCATTAAACACTGAAATTTATCTATTTTTTTATTAAGGGTCGGAATGGCACCCTCTGGGTTTTAGGATTGTTGAATACTCCTGTATCAGTTTTGGGATCGATCTGTTTTTTTAAAGTTTATTATGAAGATATGTTGAGCAAACTGGACAAAGGGAAACTTATACTACAAAGAAGGAGCTTATGTTGTTCGACTAAGAGAAAAAGATATTAAAGAAAAGGTAGGTTTAATACCTCAATTGAAGAAAACTGGACAAAGGTAACTTCAGTAAACTTTCTCATAAATATATGTAAAGATGATCATTGAGCTAAATTGTTGCTTATTATTTTTTTCGTTAAAAAAATTATCACTCACATATTATGATTGCATATTTAGAATGAAAATTGGTTCATTTAAGATGGCAAAGATTATCTATAGTCTTATTATCGTGGTCACTTAGCAATCAAATAAATGAAACGGGTCAAATAGATTGAAAGTGTATACAAATTCTTCAATTGTTAGAGGTATGGATGCTTAAATACTGTCATGAAATGGGTCAACTGGGTTAAGAATCTAATGTCTTATAACAAGGTATGCAAGCTTCATGAAATGTGTCAAACGTGTCAAATAGGTTGAAAATGCATACAATTTATTCTTTTTATATTGTAATAAAATGTGTCAACAGGTTAAAAGTATACTAAAGGAAACTGTTCAAACAAGCTTGAAAGTGTATTCAATCTCCTTGATTATAAAAATAAATGATCGTCTAATTTGTTACATCATAGTTAACACACTAACATTAGTACAATTAGTTTAATTTTGTGCCAAAACACTTCCCTTACCTCAGAGTTCATGAAAAATATGCTTTAATTGAACAATCTTTCACAAAACACTTTTTCTAATGATGAAATTTAGGCATTGTTTGTATACTGAGTTTGAGTTGGTTACTGGTCTTTTTTTATTGTTTAAGGGGTAATCGTGAAGAAGTTTATATTGCATATACTTTTAGGTAAGTGATGCTCAAATAGACAAATCTGATTAATTGTGGGTCGATTAATAGCACCCTTGAAACAATATATAATACCCAGTGAGAACAAAATATGTAATTTCACTTCAATTTACACAATGTGGCACAAGATCTTAGATTAAAACATACACTATGCATGTAACCTGCAAATTTGAATAATAATCATATATTATCTTGAAGATAAAATGATCCATGATGTTTTATGCTTTGAAATACACTTTAAGATTCTAAATGTATGTCCTACTTTTGTATCGATCAAATTTAACACAAGTGCTTATTTTTTGACGCATGTTATGCGTATACAACGGGCTTCTCAAGTTCAAGAAGTCCTACCACGGGCTTTGCGATAACAGTTGTCGTGGCTCTTGCACTTCTTCGTATTGTTGTTAAAGTTGCCACTGGGCGTGGCTATGGATGTTGTCGAACTCTCCCTGTACATTTTGATATTACAAAACAAACCATGTTGTGTGCAAAGAAGTACGTTACAAAGTTTGATATTACCAAAATAATTTATTTCATATTTTTGTAGTATATTACTTTCTTTAACATATTCTTTTTGTTACTAATGTCGTTGCGTTTTTTTTTTCACGTTTCCGTTTGTTTTGCCATGATAGTAAATAAAAGTTAAGGTCAAACTTTGTCTAAGGTGGGACTCTATTTTGGAATGCAAGAAAGGTCTAAAAATGTTATGGTGTGACAAAGATGACAACTACATCAAATCTACAAGCAACATTGTGTATAAACAAAGTTTGCGTAGATTATAAGTTTATTTATTTTTAATCTTTTTGTCTACAACAAAGTATATGTATTTTTTATGGTTATTATAAACATGACCTCATTTTTCTTTTTAACATTGTATTCATTTTAACGTTATTGTATCAAACACTTTGCTATTTCTTTCATCTTTTAATGAATTTTTAAAGCTAGCCGCCCACCGGGCGAGCCTTGAGGCTAGTTTTACTATACTATAAAGTTTTTTCCAAAAGCTTTTCGACATTGTAGTAAAAGGTTTTACAAAAGCTTTTTAAAAAAGACTTTGTTAACTCCAAACTTTTGTGCAAAAAGCTATTAGTCACTCATGCATCTTCTCTCTACGTCCATTAGTATGTTTGTCTATTTAAGAAAAAGCGTTTGAAAAACTTTTTACCATTGTGGTTTAGTTTTCTGAATAGCTTTAAGATGTATAAAAGTTAATAAATGAATAAGTTGGTAAGATTAAAAAAGCTTATAAAGACTTAATGCATTGCATTGCATATCACCTGTGGGTAGGGGTGACAATTCGGGTCGGGTTTGGGTTGGCGGGTTCGGGTTGTCAGGTTGACGGGTCAGAAAACCTCAACCTGAACCTGACCCATTTAAATCATCGGGTCAGCTATGTCAACCCTAACCTATTTACACGTAACCCAAACCTGACCCATTTAACCCGTATATATACTTAGGTTGACATGTTAAATAGGTTACATGGGTTGAATATGTTAAACAGGTTTCGAGTTGACCCATTTAATTAAGAAAAAAAAAACTTAAACGTGTTGGCGGGTCGACCCGTTTATTTTATTCCCAACCTGAACCTGACCTGTTTAATAAACGGGTTAGATATATCGACCCAAACATGACCCACAATCTATTTAGCTCAACCCGAACCTGTTAATTTTCGTGCCGGTTTCAGGTCGGGTTTCGTGTCGGGTCAGAAATTGCCACCCCTACCTGTGGGTTATAAAAAGGAGTTTAGTACAAGTACGTATGCATGATTACTTGTACAATCAATTTTTGGTATTCTTGTTTTACCAAAATCGTTTTACCCTTTTATAATTAAAGGTGGTGTTTGGTTTTTGGGTTTTGGCGGTTTAGAATTTGATGTGACACATAAAACTTGTTTGATATGATATTTGGAGATTGAATTTGACTTTGAAAACTCATGAATTTTACCATACTTAAATCTCACCTATATACATATCTTTTGGCAAAAGATATGGTACCTATCACTTTCTCTCTCACATTCTTTTTTTATTTAATTTTTTAAGTAATATTTTTTTAATAAAATTTTATTATAAAATATATTTTATTAATTTTATAATATATTTTCTCTTTTCAAATCTAAATCCTAATTTACAACTTTATATTCAAATCCAAATCCTAATATAAACTCATCTACAAACCAAACGGGCCCTAAGTCAATGTCATTCAAGTAGTAAATCACTTGCAATTGTTCTTTACTCTAGGACAGGCGTGAATTGCAACCCAAGGTAATAATAATCGTATGGTCAGATCTGAGATCAATTATTATAGATTTCTATTGGACTACTTAAATAGAGTATGGTTGGTCAGACCTTCGACCCGTGGCATACGATGGGTGAAACATGCTCACTTGACATTATTATTAATGAAAATAGTGCCTTGGGCCCCATGTGAGTAAGAATTGTACATGATGCAATTATCACTCGTTGATTACCTTTTGGAGTTACCATTTCTAATAAATCAACCGCAATAATGGTGAAATTTCAAGTTGGATCTTAGTCTACGGTTCGATTCCGTATAGCCCTAAAGCCTTATAATATTCAATATTAATATTCAAAAATAAAAAAATTTATCCTTTTTTAAAGTGACTTATTGCTTCATCAAAAGACAATCATTCCTATAAACCCATCCATGAGAATCGTTTAAAGTAGAATTATCAAAGCAAAAATAAATTGCATTTCAATGGACCAAATTTATCTTTTCCAGTTGTGGATAAACAAACCAACTTTTCTTCATTACTCTTCGTAGGAAAATGCATATGAAATTTTCCTCTTTTCCTGTCTGAAATCAACGAGTTAATTATACTACCCTTTTTTGGTTTTGTATCATGACACGAGTCTGGTTAAAACCTCCAACTAACCCAACCCCAATCAAATCTAATAGTAATTTACGTAGGTATTGTGCGGTAGTTGTGCACAAGATAAAGCTTTAAAAACCAATTTGCTAATGTAAGTTTCATTGTAAACATTGTCAACAACTAAAAGGGGCTTTCCTTCGTATACCTTACTTAGACCTAGTCTTTTCTTTTCAGACCCTTTGAAAAATTAATTGTTTATTTACATAGACATGGGTAGTTAATTTTTAAAGGATTATTTATTGAAAATATTTTTGAACTTTGGTTGTTTAGTCCAAACTTTACAAGCTGGCATCGCAACCTGAGAATTGCTTTTAGGTATGAGAAAAAGCTAACTCATTTGGAACAGCCTATGCCACCTACTCTTGATCTAGCAACTGCTACTCGTGAGGATGTTAATGCATACTATGAGTTGTTTAATGCTCAGAATGAAGTAGCTTGTGTCATGCTTGCTTGTATGTCTCTAGATCTACAGAAGACCTTTGAGAACTACACAGCTTATGACATGATGCAAGAACTGACTATTATGTTCGGTGAGCAAGCTAAACATGAATTGTTTAAAGCAAAGAAAGCATTTCACGCTTGTAAACAGGAGGATGGTCAGTCGGTTAGCGCTTATCACTTAAAGATGAAGAGCTACTTAGACAATATGGAACGCCTAGGCTATGCTATGCCTCTGGAACTTGGTGTGAGTCGTATTTTGAATTCTCTCTCTAAGGACTATGAGATATTTGTTCAGCAATATAATTTGCTAGGGGAGACGATTGTTGAGCTACATGCTATGCTCAAGCAACATAAAAAGGGCATTCCTAAAAAGGCTGGTACTCTTGCTGTCCTTGTGATACAAGGAGGTAAGATTAAGATGAACAAACCGCAAGGTGCTAAGGGAAAAGGGAAGGGCAAGAAAGCTTATGCTCATAAACCAAAGATCCCTCCACCACCTAAGAAAGAGAATCTGGCAAAGGACTCAGTCTGTCATCACTGTAAGGAGACAAGCCACTGGAGGATGAATTGTCCTTCTTATCTTGCCGAGTTGAAGAAGAAGAAGAAGAAGAAAAATGTTAGCGTGGCTAGTATTTCAAGTATCTTCACAATTGAACTATATTATTTTTCCTAGTAAATTCTTGGGAGTATGATACGGGTTGTGGTACTCATAACTGTAATACTACGCAAGGTTTTAGGGGAAGAAAGAAATTGAAGCATGGATCGTTACATCTGTACGTGAGCAATGGAATGCGTGTAGCTATGTTCGAAGTTTTGAGTTAATAATTCCTAGTGGTTTAATTATTGTACTTGACAATTGCCATTATCGATCTACTAATACTTGGGGTGTAGTTTCATTTTCTAGTTTGGTTGACAGTAGTTATATTCATACTATTACGAATTATGGCATTTCCGTTTCAAAAATAATGTTATTTATTTTAAAGAGCGATCATCGAGGGGAGGATAAGGAGTTGATAGGAGCAAGAAAAGCATAGCAGGTAGAGAAGCGCAGTGGAGAGAAACGCCCAAAGAAAATGACTGAAAAAAAGAGGTGATGGTCAAAGAGAAACACCCATTAATCATCATGAACGAGCACCTCTCACCCTAGGTAAAGAACCAACTTGTTCAATTATTTGCAAACAATCTTGATATCATCACATACTTCAGCCAACACGAATGGCACCCTAAGAAAACTGGTTGAACATGGCTTGGGTATGAATCAATATGCAACAGATCGACGTTGGGTAGCAACAAGGGAACCTCTCCCTTGAAGATTCGGAATCCATAAATGCTCAAATCAACGACCTTATCCAAACAAGAATCCTTCATTTTGATACAAGCTAGAACAAAATCGCCAACACAACCTTGGTGGAAGAAGAGAATGAGGAAGCATCACCTCTAGAATAATGGGCATACTTAGTCAAAATCTAACATGACATAAGTTATAATTAATGTCGGTCGTATTTCTAATTACATGTTAAGAAGAAAAGGAAAATCTTTGATTACCGTACTTTCTTAATTAGTTTTACCTCATTTTCTTATGACACAAGTGAAAATGTCAAAACTTGTGTATGTTTTTTTCTCACAGTTAACACATATGGTAGGGGTGATCAGCCCTGAATACATCTCACCACAAGAAATAGGAACTTCCAAGTGATGGTTATAACTATATCCATTGACATCCTATCACCCAAATCATTTCGGTATTAACCAAGTAAGCCATTAACACATAATTCATGCTAAGTAGTTTCTGTTGGAATATATGAAAATCATAACTACTATATAAACATATAAACACATCAAGCACGCATCGGAAATAGATCAAATACATGTAATTGAAATTAACCGAATATAAAATGTGCGTACCTTTGTGATTTCTAGCATGAACAAGAAATCAATGGAACAAGAACTATAAACCCTAATTGGGTTTATATGTGGATCGACTATGTGTTAGTCGAATAGGGCAACCACCACGTTAGCAAAAGTATGCCAACACTTCGTTCTTGAACACACGTACTATTAGCGTTTCAATAAGAAAAGCTAGGTTCTTAATTCACGAGCAAACACTACTAGTTGAGCCTTATTTGATTCAAGAGAATCGCCTATAGCTCAAAGAATAAGAGATGAGAAAGTGAATTAGCTTGCTAATGAACCAAGGGATGGGAAGAATGAATACATGAGGCCATGTATTTATACTATCATAACCTTGAAGCATTCCCTATCCCATGGCGATGTGGGATCGGCCGAACATAAGCCCAAGGAAGGGTTTCTAGATCCTTCTTGGCTTCTTTTTCACTTTAACTTTCGTCTAACGATCGTAAGGAACCGTTAAGTGCTTATTTCGTGAATTTAATAATTATTCGTCACTAAAACAATAATTATTAATTAATTGAAACTCATACGTAAAATGTGCAATCCCGAAGTCTCAAGTTCGAGTCTGGACATATTCATTAATTTTTATCCGTTAAAACTAACAGCTCCCACTCGGATATACATTAATGTAATACTGACAATGGTTAGTCTAGCATAATACGCCAATGTCCCCAGAACGATCACGAGTATGGTTTCCTGGAGAAAAACAACATTTGATGATTCATCATCATACTTATCCTTTTATTTCTAATACTACGTTAATATGAATATAGATCTAAGTCATTCCATAATTAACTATTCTGTTTCTCGTTATTTATGATTGAGCAAGATTACCAATTCATCTGAACGTATTCCAGATAGACCTTGGGCATGGCCATGCAAACATCTTGTCAACCCTACGAGGGGCCCAACAGTATTAAACTTCAAAACAAATTTGAAGGAACTAAATCCTGTATTGACTACAAGCATAACCTATGAACTTCGCATCACCTCTGAAAATAATTGATGAGCGTGTAAATACTCATCATTTTTGTCTTATATGAACTGCCAAAACATCCAAAAAACACCCAATAATGCATCAAAATACTGAAATTATCTTAAAAGTGTGTTTTATATGGTTTAGATGCAAAATATTTAAAAACAAATGAAAAACGAACAAAGTTTGCACAATTGGCAGTTTCAGTCCCTCAAGTTTCAAAAATTGACAAAACTAGTCCCTGAAGTTTTAAAACGAAAGAAAAGCCAACCCAAGGCATTTAAAAGTAAAATATTATCAAAAACAATCCTTGGGGTGAAAAGTTTGAGAAAATTACAAGTTTGGTCCCTGAAGTTTCATAATTGGCAGAAACAGTCCCTAAACTTCAGAAATTGGCAGATTTGGTCCTTAGTGGAATTTTTGGATGAAAAATCAATTTTGGGTCTTTGGGAAATCACAAGTATCAATTTTAGTCCGTAAAATGAAAGTTTGAATAAGTTTGCAATTTAGCCCTTAAAGTTTCAACTATTCGCAGTTTTAGTCCCCAAAGGACCAAGAATGGAAAGTTGCAAATTATATCTTTGGGACTTTGATAACTTGGCATATTTTACCCTTACTTGTACTTTGGAAAAATGGCAAACCCCCCCCCCCCTCCATTTTCAGATTTTACCTATATGGTCCTTGTTGTTTCATAAGCCTAAATTAAACAAACAAACCAACACTCCCTTTATCCCACGAAACCCAAACTTGATCCATAAACCCCAAGCCCAATCCAATGTCAGCCCACCACTAATATATTACTCCCTCCCGTTTTTAATAAATCCCACCAGGTTGACTTGGTCAACTCTCCACATCACCCTCCACCTCACAGCCTTCCATCTCCCCTTTCCCCCACTTGTATCTGAAACAACACAGCTAGCCATCATCACACCTCTAAAACCTCTGCCACACTCCATCTCTATCTAAACCAACCCTAAACCACCTTTCCACCAATAAAGTACAAAAGAAACCCACAGCTTTCTCCAAACTGCTTCCAACTCTTTTCCCGCCAAAATGGAATGGAGGGCCAAGATCAATTTCATCCATCCAATGGTTAAGAATATTGATGGGATTTGCTAGTGGGACCCACAGGACCTCTGAAGATCACTTATAAGTAAAGAAGAAGAACTAGAGAAAAAGGGAGTAGTTTTAGTTTGTAGTTTAAATTAGCTTATGTAAAATTAGCATAATTTGTCTTTCAAAATTGTAATTTCAAGTTTAGTAGTATTCCCTCAACTCTTTTGTTATATTTAAAAGTTCTGTAATGCAACTCGAAAGTATCTTAATTTAAATTCAGTTTCTTGCAAAATTCTATTAAATTCTCATTTGTCCTTAAGCTTGTGGAAAGATTGTTCTGAGTCCCCTTAGGTACAATTAAGCTTATTTTCATGTTTTTAAGAGTTCACGAACTTGTTAATTCAGTCAAGCTCATGGTTACTAAAAAATGTCAAAAATCATCAAGAATATATCATAATTCAAATATCAGTTTGTGTGAAGATACAAGCATGGAGTATGAGTGATTTTGGATAGCTACGGTTTAAAGTCTCATGGGAGACACCTAGGAAGTAACTTGGTATCTTGGTTACATGTTCTCAGACAGTGAATCACTTGTAAGCTTTGTTTTACACCCTTTGGTACTTTTACTGTTTCAAAGTTTAAATCAATGTTTATCTAGGATTGTATGGTGTATTTAGTGTTATTAAGTTATATCATAGCTATTGTTTTTGCATTATTCCATTAAATCTCATTTTTACTTATTTCATCATTTCACTGCCAAATGTGCATTGGTGGATATAGGTATGTTTTGTTGTTAGAACTTGTACCTCTGTGTTCAAAATAGTTTCATACATCAGTAGGCATGCTTATTTGGTCATTTCATGGTTCAATTCAATCAGCTGCTTCTAAATTCTCAATATAGTGATTATTTAAGGGGTGTTTGGTTCAGAGGATCCCAAGTGTTCTAATGAGTTTTTGCCATTACCATTTATTAGAATATGCTTAATTAAGTTGCAATAGGTCATATACATCATAAAATAGGTGGATTCAAGGCAGAAAGTCAAAATGAACCTTATGTCTCATTTCTGAGTTCACTGTTGTGAATTGAGGGGTTCAAATCCTCACAGTAGTTACATAAGTTGTTTATACCACTTAATTTAGTTTCATTTCCTCTTATAATATCATTTTCAGTGATCTAGGTTGGTTTAAAACTCATCAAAGTCAAAATTTTAAGTTCAATCAAAAAAGTCAATTTGTATGGTTTCAGATTTTTCTTAAAATTCAAGGAATTTTATTGAATTTTGTACTTTGATTCATAGGGTGAAACTTGTTTCTATATGCAACCCCTCAGCTCATGTTTGTTATCCCACATTTGTTTTATTTTTAAGAATTTTCTTCTGGGCCCCACTTAGCTCCAAAGTTGGTTGCAGGGGGAGACCTTCCCCTGTGCAGCTGCTGAGTCCCAAACACCCATCTGTTTGGGTTCTTTCTGGCTAATCTAGTGGACCCCACTTGGTAAATCTTGTTCCATTTGATACCCTAACTTGCTAGCTACACATTTCAAGTTTTGTTTTGTCCTAAAGCTCCCTTGAGCTGTCTAAAAAGCCAGCTGCAAAACAGTGGCATTCAACTGCATATGCAGTTGGGTCACTTGTTCACTTTTTAACCCATTTTGATTCCCTGAGGTATTTGTTAGTTGTTTTTGCTTCTAACATGTCCAAATAGCTAGTTTGTGCTTGTTCCCATCATACTTCTCAGCTTTGAGCTTGTTTTACTCACTTCTACCCTTACAGTTGACCAAAGTCAACTATGATAGGTTAAGCACTTCCAAGTGCTAATTCAAAGCTCCTAGCTGATTCCATTGCACCATAAGTTACCCATTTTCAGTTTCTAGAAGTTTGCAAGCTAGAAAAGCCAGAAAACAATCCTTAAAAGAAGTGATAGCTTCTATTTAATAGAAGCTATTTACTTGAAATTTCATTTTAATTTTTTAACAAGTACATTTGTGTTTTCATATTTTTCCTTAGTTGCTAGTAATATAAAGTATTTTTGAGAATTTTTTCAGATTTTTCTATCTTTGTTTGCTATTTTTTATAATTAATATTAGATTAATTAATATATAATTAATATTAATATATAAAATAGAAGTAATAGATTTTATTAAATAGGACCACTTTTTTATATTTTTCCTAGGATCTAGGTATTCTAAAATAATTTTAGGAACTTTTATAGATTTTTCTTTTGTCATCTAGTAATTTTTAGAATTAATAATAGTTTAATTAATAATTAATTAATATTTAAGTTTTAATTAGTAAATTTAGTTTTTATTAAGCAACACCTAGTTTTTATATTTTTCCTAGCTTTTATATGTTATAAAATAATTTTAGAAATTTTATTAGAATTTTTACTGTTCATTTGCTATTTTTCTTAATTTAAAATAGTTTAATTAGGTAATTAGTAACTAATTATTAGTTAATTAATAGAAAAACCACAAAAAGACAAAAATATTTATTTTTAATTTTAAAATTAGTTTTTAGTTATTTTATAATTTTAGAAATTTTATTTTCACCTTTTTAGTATTTAAATAATATTGTATTATATTTAAGTTGCTTAAATATGATTAATAAGTAATAATTAGTATTTAATTAATAATAAATAATTAATTAGGGTTAAAATTTATTTTAATTTTCTAAAAATTCTCTTTTACCTTTTAGTTTGTAAAAAAGTCATTTTCACCCCCTGGGTGTTTTCAGATTTCCGTTTTCACTTTTTATTTCGTACGTTTACGTTTTATTTAAACGTAACGTACGCGTTTTTAAGTTTTGAACGTTTCTGGTTTTTCCAACTTTCAAGCTTTATTCATATAGCTTATTTAAGCTATTTCTTTGTAGATTCCTTAGCTTAATCACTCACGAACCCCTTTTCATCCAAATTCACCCGATCACGAAACCGTTTGTTAACCATTCACACCTCGTCGGGACATAACGACCCGGGGAAACACTATACTTCCACGGAGATTGATTCTAAGCCTTTGACCTTGTTGACCATTCCTTGGTCAATATAAGTTGGTGGTTCAGCATCAATCAATAATCCTTATAAGTTATAACTACCAGTTACGGATAGCGTTAGACTATCTCACAGAAAATGAGCTACATCCATAGTAGTTACCTGGTATCTCAAGTCTAAGGATAAATATTCATGATTTACTATAATGACAACATCCATAAGTATAATCATGTAATTGGGATTTTGTCCTATATTCAATTTATTCAATTATTGAATATCATGTGAATTTGGCATGTCCAACACATCAATATACTTTAAGTATATTATACCAAAACTCAGATTTGTCTTAATTCAATGATATTCCCATATCATTGATTGACAATGGACTATTTAGAATAACATAACATAAGTTATTCATGGATTAAACATGCAAATATGGGATACAATCTATTATTAATGAAAACAAACGTACTCAGTACTTTAATTCATTATTAAATAATAATTGCTTAACATCCCTTTATCCAAATACTAAATAGATCAATGCATGAAAATTCTCGTTAATGAATTTTGTCCCAAGTAATACCAATCATACTTGTTGACAATTATGCCTCAAGTAATGACAATCATACTTGTTGACAAGGCATTATTCAACTAACTTTGATCTATCTGAATTTTGAGAATACTTATTTCAAGAATTCAATTAGCGAAGTTCTTGTATATGTGCATTCAAATAATTTGATATAACCACATAATACATCATAAAGTGTGTGACATCTTCAACATCCAATTTATGATAATTAAACTTTCAAACCTTTAAAGTTTAAAGTATTCTTATTCTTTAATGTATAATGCAACTATGCTTTTAGTTAAGCATAACTAGTATACATGGCTATTAACAAGGATAATATCCTTCCATGACTAGTATTGAGTGTCATCTCAATTTAATTAGCATCATTGTATGCAAACAACAATATGCTCTTTTTCCATAAACTTTAATGTGTAATGTTTTATGCCTTCCAAACTTCCAAGTTTGTTGGCTATGACAATTGACAAATTGTTCATCTATAGAATCTAGAAATTGCTCCAGGCTGAGGATGTGATTCTATATCCAAATATATTCCTTTAAAATATTCATTACACAACTTATCTAATATCTTTCAATTAGATATCAATATTGTCAAATCATCTTTTATCAAAGCATGATATAACAACAACATGATGTACATGAAAAATTCTCGTGTCCAACTTAAATTTCATTCATGTACTACATATCCATTTAAACTTTCTAAATGATATATCATGTTCTATTAGATTCATTTACCGCACATGTTTACATCAATAAACATATATTCAAGGTTGTATGTTTTACTTATTAAATCTTTCAAGTAAAGTTTCATTCCAAGTTATGACTTAACATTTAACTTATATAGAATGTTACTTCTTATATGTTATACAACATATATGATTTAAGCAAGTAAACATAATACTCCCACTAGCTTTCTGAATTACTTAGGAGTTATCTCATTTTAAATTATAAATCAAACATGGATTTAATATTTTAAACATAAGACTTATCTCCTTGATGCATGCATCTATCCATACTTGGATCCTTGCACTTTGTATACTTCCAAAGATTACATGAATTCATAAACTCTTAATTACTTATCATCCTCGCTTAAGTAATTATACAAGAAAGAGCTTTACAATCCATTGTCAAATTACATATTCATAAAAATGAATATGACAATTACCATCTTTGTATCTTTAATGTGCTTACGAAAGAGTATTCAATCATAGTTAATTATTTAAGTATGATTAATAATCTTGTCATAAGACATACATTAAAATATGTATACAATTTCGTCCATATGATTTATTACATGAAGATTTAAACCTCTAGGGTTTTCCTTCTCTTGCAGAAACTCATCTTCATTAACATAAACCAAGTTTTCAAAGTTGACTTATCTTTATGGACAACATCTTAACATTCATAGTATGAGCAATTTACCATAATTAGGAAATGCATCATTATGATTAATAGGCTTACTTTGATCCTGTAATTCATATTACTCAGCATATTAATTAAATATCTGAGACATCCCTACGGATCTATGAATGAGAATTTCATCATGTTGAGGTTTAACCTTTACATTTCAAGCTTCATCATGATTTTCACTAGTGTAGTTTTAGAAGATTATATATCTTGTAATTTTATCTTTTCAAGATAAAACTCCCACTTGCCTTTAGAGCATTAGATACCGTTGGTGTCATGGCTCCAAGCCGTGGGCATTTTTTGCTGCCACGACACCAGAAATCCCACGACACCACATTTCAGGGGTATCCGTTGGCACCAGAATTTCTGGTGCCGTCGGCCATTTTTTTTTCTTTTACATAAAATTAAACATACACAATATTAACTAAAATAAACTCCATTAATTAAAAAAAAAAAAAAAAAAAAAGAAAAACACAAGCATTACAATTAAAAATAAATGGTTGTATGGAAAAAAAAAGAAAAAGAAAAGGAAGTATAACTTATACTTAGTCCAAAGCCCAAATACACAAAAAAAAAATGTGCAAAGCCCAAGTTCAAAAATGAAATGAAAAAAAAAAAAAAAAAAAAAAAAAAAAAAAAAGGAGAAAATGGGTCGTCTTCTTCCTACTGCTACCTGCAAAACACAACCAAAAAGAAAAAAAGAGGGGGAAAAAAACAAACACAAACACAAACACAACACAACTTCCTGCCGTGACCCAAATCAACGAAAAAAAAAATAGCAATGGCGCTGAGCTGTCACCGCGGCACGAGCACCAGTATGGTGCGCCGTCGATATTTCTTGGCTGGTGGTGATGGCGCCAGCCACCAACCCACCGTACCCCATGTTCTTAGTAATTTATCTATAAATACTTTAGCAAGTTGAGCAACACTTAATCGTTCTCATTTGGGATATTACAAAACATTTTACAGTTCCTAATTCTTGTTTGTTAAAACTACTTATAAACAAAATCAGGACATCATATTAAGACTTTAATGTGATTCATCACATTCCATAATGTCTTATTTAATCTTCTATGTTGGAGTCTTATTGAGTATATACATCCATACTCAATTTTCTAACCTTGATAACTTTTGGAAGAAAAGAAGTCATGTTTATCTTTTAATCAAACAATATAACAAGAGTTTGATTTTTCCTAACTGAACACACTACCAACATGTGATGTTTTATTAGAACTTAATATTGTGTGACAAACTTACAATATGTAAGATAACTTTATACTCCTTTTGGCTTACCTATTTACCAACTAAATCAACTTAATTGTATAATAGAATTTCTAAGCCAATTGCATGCTATATAATATAAGTACTTTTGAACAAGTTACTTCATGTTCATGTCTTAAGAAGACATAAACTGTTATATTCCCACTCTACGTTGTACATCATTGATCAACTCAATGATTTCTTGTTTAAAACATAACAAGTTTAACGTATTACTTTATTATAAGTCTTTTAATAGTTAAAAGACATCATGTTTATAAGAAGATATAAACATATATAACTAAAGTATTTGTGAACACCACCACTTGGTTTCAATAGTAATTTCAAGTTAACTTGCTACTCCATTTGCTTATTTCATCTTATGAATTTATCCAACTTTAAGAAACTGTAAACTCACATAATTTCATTACATCAGTTAATATGCTAGTAATGAAATCATGTAGTTTACTTTTCCATTGCAATCTAGCCAGCTTACACCCTGACGTAAATTGTAATTTCAAGTGTTTCTTTTTTAATTTGAATATCATAAGACATAAAAGTAGTCTTTATAGTAATCTCGACACATGTTCTACATAAGATACTCTTACCCATTAAATGTATAAGTCCTATTAGAACATAGATCTCTTACCTTGCAATTAAGAGAATCCTTTAATTATATTTCTATGTATTGTTCCTTTGCACACAATAAACAATTCTCCCACTTGTGTATTGAACAATATCATGTAGTATATAAACAACACAACATACGTTTGTTTATGTGATTCAATATGATTTGTGTCATAAATAGATGTAGGACTACTTTGTCTTATCAGGAAACGCATATGGCTATCCTAAGATCATGAGTGTCTACAATTGGAAAGTAATTATCTTGAAGATAATCTGGGCTACTACACAGAAATTAAATCTTGTAGTTCCCACTGAATTAGAGAACATAACAATAACTCCATATTTAGTAACACAGCACAACGCTCCCACTGGATTTGACAACATTGTACGTGTTTCATAACAAGTGAAAACAATTTGTTTGCTTTTACTTTCCTACACATTTTGAAAAAACCCATACGTAATAACTACTTGAGTTCTAAAATGTGTATTCTACTATGCATATGATGGATTATCCATCAATGATATTAACTTGAAGAATTTGGGCATGCAATTTCTTCCTTAATAGGCCTACCATCCCCATAATGGTATGTAGCACTTTTAAAGCACAACAACTAGATAAAATACTAGCTTGCATTTTACCAATTTTGCGGTAATTTGTCTAGCTTTTAATAACTTATATTTTCCATTTAACCAAATGCCTTGTTTGTTATAGAATAATTCATTCACCAAATTAGGGTAATGAAATTTCTTATGGAAAATAGGATGTGCAATACTCTTAAGTATGAAAGATTGCTATGAGTTATATATTAATAACTCATATTTTTCATTTAACCAAATGCCATGTTTGTTATAGAAGAATTCATTCACCAAATTAGGGTAATGAAATTTCTTATAGAAAATAGGATGTGCAATACTCTTAAGTATGAAAGATTGCTATGAGTTATATATTAGAATGTAGATAATTCTAATGTTCCTATCATACTTTTCTCAATCATGAAAAGTAATAGGATTTAGTCTTATTCTTCTCTCATGTAAAATAGACTAAGGATTGAGTCTTATTCTAATGTTCCTAGCATATATTTCTCAATCATGAAAAGGAATAGGATTGAGTCTTATTCTTCTCTCATGGAAAATAGACTTTCTGTCATTTCGGTAAACTTTTCTCAATCAAACATTATGTTTGAAAGCATAATTAGATCAATTTGCCAATTTAAGACCAAACCACGTTTACGGTTTTAATGTTGCATTAATACATAAAAAAGAATTACAAAATTCAATTTTAGTATTTTCGATAATAAAATTTTCAAGAAAATTAAATACCTATGGTTCATAATCATATAACCATTTAATTTTCACTGAAAAACTAGGATCCAAATTGACATAGGTTCATCACATCAGTTGATCTGCTAGTGATGACGGTATTCAATAAGGTACGAGTCGAACCTCAATTGCCAATATTCAATTGCAATTCCTAGAATCGATGGGATTTACATATTTGCTAACCGCAGTTGCTATGTAAGCATGTTTTATCCCCATCTTCTTATGCCTTGAGTGATCGGTCCCATTATCAACTCAATTAAGTTAACCAACTTAAGAAACAACAAACTTACATAATCACATCAGTTGATCTGCTAGTAATGAAATCATGTAATTTGCCTTTCCATTGCAATCTAGCCAGGTTACGCCCTGACGTAGACCCAATTTTAGGTGTTTCCGTTTCATTGGATGGTATATAACTTAAATTTAAGGTAGTAAATTTTGATGTGTGTAATCAAAATATATGTACAAAGATGTCATGCATTCATCTTGTAGCATATGTTTCATGTAAAAACTTTTGCACATTAGTTTCTTTACGAGCTTAAATCTCCAAAGTTTTGATTGAGGCGTTGAGAAACTTACAACTTTGCCTTAAGTGCTTCGTAGTTATCATGGTTGTTGGGTAAAACTAAATTTTGACTCACATGCGAGCGCTAAGCCAGAATGGAGGCTATCTAAGGCCGCAATTTAATGCGAAGCCAACCTTATACCCACTTTAATAGTTTGTCAAAATTAGTCTCACCTTCCAACCACTTAATACAGTCACGATCAATCAATAAAAAGTTCAAGATTTTTGTAAGCTCAAAACAAGATTTCACCATTATTAAGTCCGTTTAATATTTTATTTATGAAATTACCCTTTGCTTACTATCATGTCACACAACATATAAAATCAAAAGTAATTTAAATAAAATAAACAAACAACAACAATAATGGACATGCAAATTAAATCAAATTAAAAACACACAATTGATTTACACGATTTGTAATAGGGTCTTCTCTAATTTTATAATTAATTAAATTTTAGTAATCTTTATGGTCATAATATTTACTAAAAAACGTATCAATTATTATTAAATCGCATAATTAAGCATGAAATCTATAAAACCAAATCACCACAATCCAAGACAACACATGCATGGTTTGTCATGGATGCTCACATTGCACATATTATAACATATAATCATGTCAATTAAGGAACGCAACCAAAACGGCATAGCACAATACCCATTTAAATACACATAAATATTACATGCAACCTAGGGTTTCTACAAGTTTTATATAAAAATTCAAAAACCCTAATTTTTCTTTTCAAAAATATAAATTCGACATATTTAAAAAAAATCTAGGGTTTATGAAAAATTTAAAAAACATAAGAACACCAAGCATGTAATAATCATAATGATTCTATTTTATGTGTTTCGGTAATTAATTACAATGTATTAACGGCTCTTGATGCCACTGTTGGAATATATGAAAATCATAACTAATATATAAACATATAAACACATCAAGCACGCAGCGAAAATAGATCAAATACATGTAATTGAAATTAACCGAATATAAAAGATGCGTACCTTTGTGATTTCTAGCAAGAATAAGAAATCCATGGAACAAGAACTATAAACCCTAATTGGGTTTATATGTGGATCGACTATATGTTAGTCGAATAGGGCAATCACCACGTTAGCAAAAGTATGCCAACACTTCGTTCTAGAACACACGTGCTATTAGTGTTTCAATAAGAAAAGCTAGGTTCTTAATTCACGAGCAAGCACTACTAGTTGAGCCTTAGTTGATTCAAGAGAATCGCCTATAGCTCAAAGAATAAGAGATGAGAAAGTGAATTGGCTTGCTAATGAACCAAGGGATGAGAAGAATGAATACATGAGGCCATGTATTTATACTATCATAACCTTGAAGCATTCCCTATCCCATGGCGATGTGGGATCGGCCGAACATAAGCCCAAGGAAGGGTTTCTAGATCCTTCTTGGCTTCTTTTTCACTTTAACTTTCGTCTAACGGTCGTAAGGAACCGTTAAGTGCTTATTTCGTGAATTTAATAATTATTCGTCACTAAAACAATAATTTTTAATTAATTGAAACTCATACGTAAAGTGTGCAATCCAGAAGTCTCGAGTTCGAGTCCGGACATATTCATTAATTTTTATCCGTTAAAACTAACAGTTTCTGCTTTGACATGTTATATACCATAAATAGCTTGTTACTTGTACAGTTGTACACAGGGACGGAGCTAAGGGGGTGCCCGCGGGTGCACGTGCACCCCATGGATTTTTTCGATACAGTGTTAATTTTTGAAAATATTATCGATTTTACCTAAATGTATCTTTAATGCACCCAGTGCATCAAAATGTCTTTCTAGTATTATTTAGTTGGTATACTTACAAATAAAATATAATGAAATCTTCGTTTTAATCCACTTTTTAATTATGTTATATTACGCTTCAAAAAAAATTGTACACCCGGTCACATTTGTTTCTGGCTCCGTCCCTACTTGTACATTCATATCTTGAATTAAGTGCTTGGACTTTTGGCTTCACGAAATCAACTTTCAACCTTCATTAAAGTCCCAACAATTCTTACATACATGCATAAATAATTTACTGATGGTTTTCCTCATCATAAGATAAAAGTTAAGGAATAGAAAAAGATGTATGTGCCAATGTGTGCCATACTGCTGCCATACTACCATGGGACATAAAACTATAGTTCCTACTGGCCCAGCCATCTCTAACGTTTATTTGTAGCCCATACCTCAAAACGAAAAGTATAAAAGCCCAATTTGGTTATTTGACCCTGTTTTATCTTGATTGAAATTGCTTTTGGGCTTTTTCGAATAAGTCTTAGGAGGCGAGTTAAAGACGCATCAAGACTCGAGAGGTATCTGGTACTTGATCATCTTTGACAAAGATCGCAAGAAGAAATTTATCTATGTGGAGCTCTCCATTATTTCAAATGATCCAACACGAATGTGATTTGCTAATCAATGACCAATACCGAAACACTAGATTAATCAATCATAGACGATCTTGGATGGATGAATGTGGTAAAGACAATAAGTTGTTATGTAAGTTTAAGGCTATGCTAGTAGAGTACCGACGTAGTTCTTGAGTGCTCGTCATGCCAAAAAGGCTTTAGGCATATGGTACACACGTTATATGATTTACTAGTGACTATTTAACTTAAGGATCTTGTACACCATCAAATTGGCACTTCATCAAAAACCGCTTACAAATATATCAGTTTCAAATTTCTAATGTATATAGCATGTGTTGTTTATATGTAAAATTCGTAGAATACTTGTGTTCTTATAGTAAGAAAACAATGTTTTTTTTTTTTTTTTTTTTTTTTTTTTTTTTTTTTTTTTTTCTTTTTCTTTCTAAATAAATTAAATGGTTGTTCAATTGAGAGAACTCAGGAGGTTATACGATTCTGAGGCTGTCACAAGTGAGGAGTTTTCACAACTCTATGAAACTAGCCTAACGCAATGCCCCCTACTCTAAGAACCACGCACGTAACCCAAGCTTTGGCTCAAGCAACATGATCCAAATCGCAACTTGGAATAAGCCAAGTAAGAAAACAATGTTGATTAATGATTATTGACCAAGTGTGCCAAACAAAGTCCACTATACTAAATCTACGCCACAGAAAGTTGTGGTTTACACAAGACCAATTCAATCCTAACAACTTCACTTTTTAGGCTAATATGATCATCACTAAAAATCTTATACCAAAAAAATATATACTATTCTTGATTTCTTATCACCAAAAAGGAACAAAATAACACAACAAACTCTGTAACGAGTATCATAAGGCAAAATATTCAATTCTCGATTTGAAACAAATAGATTAGAATGAACATAATACCATCACTTATTCAGGCCAACTCGGATAACCTAAACATTTCATATGTAGCCACCATTAACACGAACAACTTGACCATTAACCCACTCACCACCATCACTAGCCAAAAACCCGACCAACGGAGCCACATCTTCGGGCAACCCTAATCGATCCAACGGGCTCTCGTTAATCGCCTTATTAACCATTTCCTCAGTTTTCCCGTCATAAAACATATCAGTCGCTATAGGTCCAGGAGCGACACAATTTGCAGTAATCCTAGTCCCTTTTAACTCCTTAGCCAGGATTTTGACCAGTGCTTCAACTGCGGCCTTAGAGGCCGCGTAAGCACCAAATCCTGGCCTTAATGCAACGGCCATAGACGAAGTCAAACATATTATCCTCCCTCCACCACCTTTTTTAATCCTTTTAGCACCTTCCTTGCAACACAAGTAAGCACCCCGAGTGTTGACACTAAATGTTTTATCAAATTCGTCTAGCGACGAATTTGATATCGTCGCGTAAGACGGGTCTAGTACACCAGCCGCGTTAACGAGAATGTATAATGGCGCATTGAATGCTGACTCAGCCGCGTCGAATAGTGACTTGACTTGATTAGCATCGGATACGTCTCCTTTTATTGCAATTGCTTGTGATGAATTATTTTTGGATAGTGACTGATTTATTTGTGTCACTACTAAATCCGCTTGAGTAGAATTGGAATTATAGTTTATCACGACTTTCGCGCCAAGGGATGCGAGATGGATCGCGATGGCTTTACCGATTCCACGAGAAGAGCCCGTGACAATCGCGACACGGTCTTGGAGTGGGAGGGTTAGAGATTGGTTGGTTTGTGGTATTGTGACTGGCTTGGTTTCGGTCGCCATAGGTTGTGAGTTTGCGATTGATATCTCGAGTGTGTGACTTGGGGTACTTATATGACTAGGACTAGTGTTTTGGTTTTATTCTATATCTCTTTATCTGATAACTATGTTTGGTAATTAGTTATGATACTTTGATAGGGAATAAAGTGATTTAATTGTGGTGAGTTTGTTTGCCAAGAGAATACATCTGTCGTCATTGGTTATGTCACGTCCCTGAATACTTTTGTTGTTTTCGTCAATTTGGTGAAAAATGATTTATTTTGTCATATTATTTATCCTTTTATTGTATCAAAATTGTTCACGTTGTTGGAATTGGCCCAGTGGTGTCTTGGTGTGTCACTATGTTTGGACTTTTGCTAAATAAGTAAAGATACTCTTCATTAAAAAGAGAAAAAAATAAGTAAAGTTTCTCACATTTCTTAAGTTTTATGATAAATTCAAACTACTTAGATTCTCTACTACAAGACAGTTTTGTTTAAAATTTAACAAATTTTAATATAAATAATATTAAAATTTTAAGATACTTTTTCGAAACTTCAATTTTAATATTTTATTTACTTTCTCACAATAAAATTTAATGTTCCTTTAATGAAATAGTTGACTTAACAATTTTCTCTTCAAAAAGTTTAATAATAATAATATATCTTAATTATTTAAAAGTATAGATAAAAACTTTAATCCCTTAATCTTTTAATTTTATTTTATACTTATTCTACTTTTGAAAACTTTAAAAACTTTCTAAAAAAATAATAAAATAAAAGTTTAAAAATAGTTTAGCATATACACAGTGGTTGCATCTGCTTTAATACTTTCCAATATTGTTTACATGCGTACTTTAAAAGAAAAACTTAAACGGAGCTTAACACACACGCATTTGTCAACTCTATTCATATAGAAACTAGAAAGCACAAAATGAAAA
Source organism: Artemisia argyi (assembly GCA_030686995.1). Lineage (NCBI taxonomy): Eukaryota > Viridiplantae > Streptophyta > Magnoliopsida > Asterales > Asteraceae > Artemisia > Artemisia argyi. The sequence continues at coordinate 38,802,533 of CM060693.1, read as the reverse complement.
CTCAAATGTAAACTTAACACATGCACGTTTGAATATTTAGTTTTATCAATTGGTTTGTCAACTATATAAAAACATATTTGATACTTTTGTGTGCCAATTATATATGCTAGATTAGTACCCGTACATAGCAACAAGATTTTCTAGCGGCAAACAACTATAGTTACACAAAACGTTATACAAAACACTTAACTAAAATATCACTATAACTATCTGCCGTTATAAATCTCGTTGCCATGCACTGGTACTCCTTGAGTATTTCAAAATGGATGTAACGTTTTATTTTCAGTTTCACTAAATGTTTTTATACATTCTTTGAAACATTTTAAGAATTGTTTTTTGAGTTAAATTATTGCATGCTACAACTTTTTTTTCAATTACATTTTGATTATTTTACGTCATATGTATAAACATTACACGAAACATATAACCATGATATCCCAACTACAATTGTTTTCCACTATAAAATCCCGCTGTTAAGAATAATCGACTAGTTCTTTAGAAAATGAACATTACCGGGACTACTTAAATGATACTTGATTGGATCAGAACCGTCTACTTAAATTAGTCAACCTCTTGTGAAAGGTCAACAACTAAAGTCAAACAGTCTAGAAACCAATTCAAGTTAATCCAAGGAGTTTAGTGTCCCCGGGTCGTTATGTCCCTTGGAAATGCGATATCCTGAGTTAGAACGGATCTGTGATCGGGAATTATTGAACAGGAAAGGGTATGTGATTGTGATTACCCTAAGGATAAAATAAAATAGCTTTAATAAGCTATATAAACAAAACCTTGAAATAAGAAAACTTAAAAACGTAAAAGAAATTAAAAACGTACGTTTAGTTTAAATAAACGTAAACGTACTAAACAAAAAGTGAAATTAAAGAAATAAAAAGGTTATAAAGATGAAAATTATATTTTTACAAACCTAAGGACTTAAGAAAATTATTAGAAAAAGAAAAATATTTTTTTAACTTTTTAATTAATTATTATTAATTAATAACTATTTTTAAATATTTAATAATAACCTAAATAATAAGAAAATGCAAAATAAGTCTAGAAAAATAAAATTAAAACTTAGAAAAATCTAAAATCTTATAAAACTTATTTTAAAAATAAAATTATATTTTTCACACTATTTATCTAATTATTATTAATTAATTACTATTTTATTAATTAAAATCTAGTTAACTAAATTAAATAAGGAAAATAGGAAATGAACAGTAATAATTAGGAAATTATTTTTTACAAATACCTAATGATCTATAAGACTTTTAAAAAATATAAAAAGATATTGTTATTAATTAAAAATTATTAAAACTATTTAATTACCTAATATTACTTAATTACTAAATAAACTAGGATTAATTATAATAAATACTGTTTGAACAGTAAAAAATACGAAAAAATTATGGGAAGTATATTTTATAATAAGTAAGCTAGGAAAAATAAAAATAAACCAACAGCTTATTCAAATAAGCAGTAATAAGCTAAAACAGCTTAAATAAGCTAAAAAGGCTAACTAGTATATAAGTATTAGATTTGGTAGAGTATAACTGAAAAAAGACCCAAGGGCACTTGGTATACAGGTACCCCTTATCACTCTACCAAAGGGGGAGGTCTCAGGTTCGACCCCTGCCTCACCCCTTTTTGCTAAACATTTTATTTTTCAAATTTTCTTTTTGCAAATCTATTTAGTAACTAAAAATAAGGAACTTTTAAAAAAGGCAAAAGTTTTATAAGCAACAAATAAGCTGTTTTAGAGCTTATTGATCACACAGTCAAGCTTTTGCTTAACTGTTTGGAGATTAAGCTTTCAAAAGCTTTAAACAAGCTACAAGACAGAAACAAAAGGCAAAGACAAATTAAAATAAGCAAAACAAATAAGGAATAAGCAAAAGAAAAGAGAAAAAGGAAAGAAATAAGCTGATAAGCTCAATTAAGCTATTTCACCAAATACTTCAATCCAAACAGTCCAAAGAGCAAACTTGCAGGCACACGTGGGACCCACAGATAAGCTCAGAGTCCAAATAAGAATTGGAGTCAATAAGCTGACCTATTAAGCTCTCCAATGAGCCAATAAGCAGACTTTGGGGTCCACTAATGAGCCAAGGAGGGGCTTGTGAAAAAGGGTGCAAACACTGAGTACTCAAGGTACTCAGTGAAGTATGGTAGCTTGTGGGTGAGAATAAGCTGAGGGCAAAGACTCAAAGGTCCAAAATAAGCACTGGCTTGTGGAGAATAGCTGATGAGCTTCTCAAAAAGCCAAGGCTTAGGTACTGGGGCCCACTAGAAAACTTATTAAGAGCTTATGAAAAGGAGCTGATATACTGAGTGTGATGAATACTCAGTACACTATGCAATGGAACAAGGTTTAAGCTTGATGCAAGCTTATCAAATAAGCTGTAAAATGAATAAACAGCCTTGAAACCTTTAGTGTGCTTGCTCAGCTTTATAAAAAAAAATAAAAATCACAAGCTTATGCTTACTTGTGAGCTTATGATTGGCTTGTGAAAATGACTCAGTTAATTGAGTGTGATGAACACTTAATATTCTGAGTGTTTTGTGATTGCAAGATAAGCCATGTAAGCAGTTTATATAAGCAGATAAGGAACAAATGAGCACACACACTAAAATCTAGGTATATAAACTACACAAATACCAAATTCCACAAGCTCAGTCCCAATATAAAAGCTTGTGCAAGCTTTTGAAGATGGAACTGAACTAGTGATACAGGGCAAGTTAACAGATAAACAGCCTAAAAGATAAGCAAATAAGTAGATTAAATAAGCAGATAAAAAATTAACAAAAATACAAATAAGTAGTTTAGCAACTATATTTTAATAATCTAAAAGGACTAAGCAAGAAACCAACTAATAAACCCTACACAAAATTCTACTTTTAATTCAAAAACTGCAGGGTATGCAATTTTGACTTTTTGCAAAACTTTGAGATTTGACTTTTATGAACTTTGATTGCTGATTATTGCTTGTATATGTTATAATAAGCTAAATAAAGATCACTTTAAGTAAAAAATACAAACTTGTGAAAAGGTTTTATGAAGTCTAAGACTCAAATGTCACCACAGTTAACTGTGGTGATGACTTGTGTTGTGATTTTGACTTCTGAGTTTGTAGACACTAAAAAGAGACTCTATTAGGTATATTTAGACTATGAGTGAACTAAGTAGACAAGTAATTACCACTGAGACTAACCACAAAAACCTAGACAGCTCAATCCAAACACCCCTTAAACAGATTCACTTAAGAGATTTACAAACAAAAACTTAAGTTAAACTTAAACTAATGAATTACAAGAACATATATCACAATATTAGATCTAATGAACAATAATAAACAACAATATCAACAAAAGAATACAGAAATCAAATTTATGCTATAACACTGAATTTATGAAAACTTAACAACTTTCAAAATTAACAAACAAGCTACTAATTTTATATTATTCTAACATCAAACAACACTAATTAAGTAAGAAACAACAAAGATTACAGAAATTAACTTAATAAACAGTAAATTGCTACAAATGTGAGAAATTGCTTACAAAAGTGTCCACTGTGAATGTTGAGCAACAAGAACCACAAACAGGACAAGGTTACACCTATTAGCTCCCTAACAAGCTCCTAATACCCCATAGCAATCCAATATTCACCAGCTTCTCCTTGTTCTTACTTGTACCAATTTTTCTCCAAGATTTCTTTTTGTGATTTTTTTTGATTTATAGATTACAACTTCTTTTAAGGTTTCTACAAGCCTTTTGGCTTTTGTCAGGAGCCTATATGACTTATGAAGGTCCTCTAAATAGTTATAAAAGACAAGTAATGTAAATGACAATTTAAGTAAATGAGACAAGTAAGTAAATGACAATTATGTAAAGATTATCAAACTACAACTGTAAATAAAGTTTTATTACAATTTGTCAAAGTGTAACAAAGCTTTGAAAGCATTTAAATAACAAGTATTTAAAGATAAGCAGTAAAATTGATCACAAAGTGTTTTCTATGATATCTCTTTCTCTTCTGCTTCTTTCCATGATATAGATGACTCAAATGCATCTCCCCACGTTCTTTGCTCTTTCCCAAGTCATTTCATAGCCATTGGATGGGTCAAACTGATCTTGGCCGTTTAAACGATTTTGGCGCCATTTTCTTTACACGTGGCTAGAGGCTGTTACAATGCAATTAAAGAACTTTGGTTGTTTGTGGAAGTGTAAGGACCAAGTTTGGGAGATTTTTTAGCAAGTTGGGGTACTATGGAAGAAAACAGGGGAAAGGTAAGGTTTTGGAGGGAAATTTGGGTGTGAAGTGCATTAAATGAGGATGTGGGGTGTACAGAGGTGGTGGGAGTAGGTTTAGTGAGGTGGAGGTGATGAGGTGGGGGTGCAAGGTGGCAAGAATACCACCTGGTTTCAGGTTTGGGGGGCTTTGTGAGGACGATGAACAGTGGAAAGCGGGGTGGTGGTGTTTGACCAGGGTCAAACCTGGTATTAATAAAAGGGTGCGTTGGGTTTATTATGGTGGGCTGGGTAAATGGTTGGGCCCAAGTGGACTGGATTTAGTTTAGTGTTTGGATTGGGTTGGTTTTTGTTTTGGGGTTTATAATAACAATAAGGGTCCGGTTTGGTATTTAGTAAACACAAGGACCAAATTTGCAAATATCCGAAAGTGTAGGGACCTGATGTGTAACTTTCCCAAAGTAGTTTTAGGGACCACTCTTGTCATATTTGAATAACCCAAGGACCTAAGATAATAATTTTCCATATTAAATGCCCAGGGACCTTTTCTGTCAATATCTCAAACTCCAGGGACCTTTATTGTAATTTTCTGATTCTTGAAGGGCTTAACCTGTAAATATTAAACAGTTAACACAAAGGACCAGTTATGTCATTTAGAAATAGTATAAGGTTTATTTTTATTATTTTCTTATTTTTAAAACCTTAGGGACTAATTTTGACACTTTTCAAAAGTTGAGGGACCATAGTTGTAATTTTGTGATTTTTAACTTCAAAGGATTTTTTCTAACAACTTATGAATCCCAAGGACCTTTTATGACATTTGTACAAGTTTTGATTTACCAGGGACTAGTTTTGCCAATTTGTCAAAGTTCAGGGACTGAAACAGTAAATTATGTAAAATGTATTGTTTTTCATCAGTTTTCATCCCTTTTGCACTAGTAACACTTAAAAACACAATTTCATGATATTTCATGTATTTTAAAGTATATCTGTATGTTTTCAGATGTTTTGTAGCTTAAATGTAACAGAAATGAAGAGTATTTAGACACTCATCAATCCCCCACACTAAACTATTGCTAGTCCCTAGCAATCTTATGAAGTTTTAATGGATTTCAAAGAACTCTTTACCAAAAGCCATCACTTCTGGAGTAGCCAAGATGTTTTGGTTCAAGTAAGAACTTTGGTCCAAATGATAACCAAGTGATTTTGAGCAAACCACAAGCTGTCAACGGTTTTGATTTGTCTTTACCAAAAGCCGTTTGCTTCTGGACTAGCCAACTCTTGATGGAATAGTCAACATCTTGGTGAGCTGATTACCAATTATGGATTTTCTACGGCCTTTACCACAAGCCATAATCTTGCGGGCTAGCCAACTCATTAGCTTTTGAGGATAATGGGGAGTTGAGGAACCATACAATTTTGGGCAAATTGCAAGCCGTAAACGGATTTGAGATATCTTTACCAAGAGCCGTTTGCTCCTGGATTAGCCAATCCTGTTGTGGGTTAGACATGGAGGATTGATACCATTTATTGCGTTCTAAGTGAGAAAAAATTTTAAAATTTTGGCTAAAATGGGGTTCCTGATGGAACATGTGTTTGAATTCGTGAGAATCCCCCCCACACTTAGAACTGAATATTGCCCTCAATATTCAAAGTACCGGGTGTTAAACCGAACTTAGAACGTAAAAGGGAAAATACTCTTAGCCTATATTTTACATGTATATACATACAAATATTTTTTTAGATAAAACTTCTTAAATAGAAGCTATCACTATATGTACATTTTTTTTTTTTTTTTTTTTTTTTTTTTTTTAAGATATTTACATATATACAACATGTGGGGCATCTCCCCCACACTTGGGTGTTACACACGGGTGACAAGCCCATGCTTTTGCTAATGTTTTTTATTCCCGAGTCACTAGCCGGACTCGACCCCGAATTAATTGGTTCATGGGGAAGTATATGGATGAGACCATCTCCATCGGACTTTCATAAAATGTTTGTATAAACACTGAAGTACATGAAAGTTCCACACCAAGAGAGATATATCTGGCATTTAAACCAATGTTATATGGAAAATCCCAGGGTCAAAAGTAACATCCTCACTCCTGGTTGAGTGAAGGGAAGGAGAAATCACCGGGTAGGTGAAGGGTAGAAGGGAGATCATAACAGCAGTAAGCATAAGAACTTCCTCCTCAAGAAGTTGAAATTTAATTGAAGGAGGCAAGGTCTTATGCTTGATCTCGGGAAACTCATCAGTTTCTTCAACTGATTTGGATTCCTCTTTATGAAGTGGTTTGGGTGGGAGGGTGGGATAATTTTCTGGGTATAAAAGTTGTTCAAGAAGAAGACTGACATCTTCCTCTTGATCACTCTCGGTATCATCAATACCTGGCATAAATGTGTCTAAATTGAGATAAACATCGATTTCATCCAGAATAGAATCAGTACTCTCATTATGAAGTTCTTCTAGAGGAGGAGGGGGAATTGGAACATCGTGCATAAATTCCTCAAGGAGAAGAATATCTCCCTCCTCATCACTCTCAGTATCATCATCATCCCAAATGGGACGACTTTCCTCAACCCGAGTGACATAAGTTGAAGAGTCTAGCGGAGGAGGGGAAATTGGATCATTATTTAACAATTCTTCAAGTAAAAGAATATCTCCCTCCTGATCATTCTCAGTCTCATCTTCATCCCAAATGGGACTACTTTCCTCATCCAGAGTGAGAGAAGTTGCAGATTCGGCTAAGATAGTAGTAGAAGAATGAGTGGGATTACCACTCATAGAATTATGAAAATAATCAAGATTTTCTTGAGAATACTCCTTTGAAGAAACATCAATGAAATCGATTCGGTTAACCGATTCAGAGTTAAAGTTTGAGGAGTACTTTGAATTTTGATCTTGATCAAAGGTAACAGCTTCCTTACCAACACGTAAGGTGATCTCATGCTCTAAAACATCAATAAGAGCATGGCCAGTTCTAAGGAATCCTCTACCAAGAATGAGAGGAACCTTTTGATCGGCATCAAAGTCAACGACCACAAAATCTGCTGGAAAATGGAACCTCCCTACTTTCACAAATACGTCCTCAGCGATGCCGAGGGGCATAGATATGGTACGATCTGCAAGCTCGAGAGTCATGCAGGTAGGGGAGAGTTCAGGAAGAGAAAGTTTCTTCCACACTGAATAAGGCATTAGATTGATGCTAGCACCGAGATCGGCCAAGGCGTAGCAATCAATCATTCCTGGGAATACACATGGTATTAGGAATTTCCCAGGATCTCCAAGCTTTACCGGAAGCTTCTTTAAGATAACTGCCGAGCAGTTTTCGCTTACTGGAGTTTTTGCCATCTCAAACAGCTTTTCCTTGTTGTTTAGCAGTTGTTTGATAGTCGCTGCAAACTTAGGCATAAGAATGAGAGAATCCGCGAAACTAATGTCAAAGTGTAATTCTTTAAAGATTTGAAAGAATTTATCTATTTGTTGACTATTCTTTTCACGGGTCCTGTCCTCATTCATACGTGAAGGGTACGGAAGAGAAGGTTTGGATTTAGGGATGGCATCCTCAGGAATCTCTATAGATTCAAAGACAATTCCTGGTTTGGATTTCTTTTTAGGGAGGACCGGAGGAGAGACTTGTGCTGTACTTTGTGAACTTGGAATTTGCACTTTGTCTGTTGTATCCTCCGCCTCTTTTTCCACATCATATAATGGAGGAGGGATAGGCATTGAGGGTCCATCATAAGCAGCACCACTACGAGTGGTGATAGCTTTGATGACATTGGAATCCTCCTCATCATCATCACTGTCGTCTAATACACTCCTACGGGAAGAATTAAGCATATGAGAATAAGTCACAGCTGCTCTTTGGTCATAAAGATTGCTTGACAAACTTTTAACCGTGAATCGTGAAAGAGTAGGATCTATTCTTGACGATGTAGGAGTGATAGGGGGTGTAGATTTTGGGACAACCGTGGTTTGGACGTAATGAGCACTTCCATTATTAGAAGGAAGTACCGGGTCCTTTGTCACCTTGGTTTCTCGTTTTCTTTCCTTCACCGGAGAAGGAATAGAAATTGATGGTCCATCATTAGCTTTACCACTATGAGTGGTAATAGCTTTAAGTTCACCCTTTGGATTTGGAACAGTGTTACCTGGGAGAGTTCCCGAGGTAGATGGTGGATTTAGTTGTTTTACTAAACCAGCAAACATGTCCTTAATATCGTTCCTTAGCTCATTGTTGTTCTTAGCAATTGAAGAATTAAATTCATTCTTCAAATTGGAGATTTGGTTTTGCATTGCCCTCATGTTAGCATCATTAACCTTGATGTGGTTAGTGAGCTCATTGGAAGAAGACTCTTGATAAGGAACCATTTGATGAGCAGGAGCTGAATACCCTTGATTAGAATTCCCCTTGTGGGGTGGGTATTGAAAAGGAACCATTTGATTGCTCGGGGCATTATATTGATTCTGTGTGTTTTGCCCTCGTTGCTGGTTAGGAATGAACCTATTAGCATTGTTTGGTTGGTATAATCCAGGCTGTCCTCCCTGGTTGTTAGCACGGTAGTTTGTTTCCACTTGAGGACGGAATGGAATTCCTCCTTGATTGGAACTGCCTGCTATAGCATTGACTTCAATTGCATTGCCAGCGGTGTGGGTACAATTGTAGTATGGATGAGGACCTCCACAAGTAACACAAACTTCTACCTTTTTAACTTCAGCAGTGTGAGAAGTTTGCGGAGCGGACTCTTTCTTGGAAACCAAAGCTTGGATAGCCTTCGTGAGTTCAGCAATCTGAGAATCAGTGCTAGAAGACACGGGAGATGATGTAGAAGGACCAGCACTAGCATGAGAATTATAAGTTCTATCTCTCGTAGTACAGACCTTAGACATGTTTTCAATTAAAGCAATGGCTTCCTTTGTGGATTTGCTTAGAAAATTACCTCCAGCTGAGGCGTTTAGAGAATTCTGATCAGATGGGTTTAACCCATTGTAGAAAGTGTCCATTTGCATTAATTCGGTGAAACCGTGATGTGGACATCTGCGAAGCGATTCTTTGAAACGATCCCATGCCTCTCCGAATGGTTCATCAAACCTTTGAGAGAACTTCATGATCTCGTTCTTAAGATATGTGGTTTTGGAAGGAGGAAAGAATTCATTAATGAATTTATGAACCAAATCTCCCCATGTTTCAATCGATTTAGGAGGCTGTTTATCAAGCCAAATCCTGGCATTGCCTTCAATGGAAAATGGGAAGAGAAGAAGTTTGATTGATTCCTCAGGGACATTTTTACATTTGATGGTACCAATGATTTGGTTAAACCATCTAATGTGATCATGAGGATTGTCCCTATCAAAACCATAGAATTGCTTCTGGGTTGCCAGATTAATCAACCCAGTTTTGAGCTCAAAATTCTCAGCCACGATGGCTGGAACAACAATAGCATCTCCGTAACCCTCGGTGGGTGCTTGGAGAAGCTCATTCATCGGACGGTCTTCTGTCATTATGACAGGGGGTTTAGGATCAGTACGTATCTCGGGTACGACTGAGGGAGCAGAACGTCTACGATTTCTTCGAGGTATGGCTACAAGCTCACGAAGAGGACTTGATGACCTTGAAGAACGAGTGCGCATGCACTAAGACGCGTCTAAGGATCCTTGAAGAAAAGGAAACTCAGATAAGGGTGAGAAGAGTATTTTTAGGTTTTTATTTTATGTTATATATATATAGAAAGAAAAAGAAAATATTTTTGGTGTTTTATATGTTTATGGAAGATGGAAATAGGATATTATATAAGATATATGTACTATGGATAGGTATTCAACAAATCTGATACTTCAGAATCGTTCAACGCAACGCACTCCCCGGCAGCGGCGCCAAATTTTGACTTGCTCTAAACCGTCTACTTAAATTAGTCAACCTCTTGTGAAAGGTCAACAACTAAAGTCAAACAGTCTAGAAACCAATTCAAGTTAATCCAAGGAGTTTAGTGTCCCCGGGTCGTTATGTCCCTTGGAAATGCGATATCCTGAGTTAGAACGGATCTGTGATCGGGAATTATTGAACAGGAAAGGGTATGTGATTGTGATTACCCTAAGGATAAAATAAAATAGCTTTAATAAGCTATATAAACAAAACCTTGAAATAAGAAAACTTAAAAACGTAAAAGAAATTAAAAACGTACGTTTAGTTTAAATAAACGTAAACGTACTAAACAAAAAGTGAAATTAAAGAAATAAAAAGGTTATAAAGATGAAAATTATATTTTTACAAACCTAAGGACTTAAGAAAATTATTAGAAAAAGAAAAATATTTTTTTAACTTTTTAATTAATTATTATTAATTAATAACTATTTTTAAATATTTAATAATAACCTAAATAATAAGAAAATGCAAAATAAGTCTAGAAAAATAAAATTAAAACTTAGAAAAATCTAAAATCTTATAAAACTTATTTTAAAAATAAAATTATATTTTTCACACTATTTATCTAATTATTATTAATTAATTACTATTTTATTAATTAAAATCTAGTTAACTAAATTAAATAAGGAAAATAGGAAATGAACAGTAATAATTAGGAAATTATTTTTTACAAATACCTAATGATCTATAAGACTTTTAAAAAATATAAAAAGATATTGTTATTAATTAAAAATTATTAAAACTATTTAATTACCTAATATTACTTAATTACTAAATAAACTAGGATTAATTATAATAAATACTGTTTGAACAGTAAAAAATACGAAAAAATTATGGGAAGTATATTTTATAATAAGTAAGCTAGGAAAAATAAAAATAAACCAACAGCTTATTCAAATAAGCAGTAATAAGCTAAAACAGCTTAAATAAGCTAAAAAGGCTAACTAGTATATAAGTATTAGATTTGGTAGAGTATAACTGAAAAAAGACCCAAGGGCACTTGGTATACAGGTACCCCTTATCACTCTACCAAAGGGGGAGGTCTCAGGTTCGACCCCTGCCTCACCCCTTTTTGCTAAACATTTTATTTTTCAAATTTTCTTTTTGCAAATCTATTTAGTAACTAAAAATAAGGAACTTTTAAAAAAGGCAAAAGTTTTATAAGCAACAAATAAGCTGTTTTAGAGCTTATTGATCACACAGTCAAGCTTTTGCTTAACTGTTTGGAGATTAAGCTTTCAAAAGCTTTAAACAAGCTACAAGACAGAAACAAAAGGCAAAGACAAATTAAAATAAGCAAAACAAATAAGGAATAAGCAAAAGAAAAGAGAAAAAGGAAAGAAATAAGCTGATAAGCTCAATTAAGCTATTTCACCAAATACTTCAATCCAAACAGTCCAAAGAGCAAACTTGCAGGCACACGTGGGACCCACAGATAAGCTCAGAGTCCAAATAAGAATTGGAGTCAATAAGCTGACCTATTAAGCTCTCCAATGAGCCAATAAGCAGACTTTGGGGTCCACTAATGAGCCAAGGAGGGGCTTGTGAAAAAGGGTGCAAACACTGAGTACTCAAGGTACTCAGTGAAGTATGGTAGCTTGTGGGTGAGAATAAGCTGAGGGCAAAGACTCAAAGGTCCAAAATAAGCACTGGCTTGTGGAGAATAGCTGATGAGCTTCTCAAAAAGCCAAGGCTTAGGTACTGGGGCCCACTAGAAAACTTATTAAGAGCTTATGAAAAGGAGCTGATATACTGAGTGTGATGAATACTCAGTACACTATGCAATGGAACAAGGTTTAAGCTTGAAGCAAGCTTATCAAATAAGCTGTAAAATGAATAAACAGCCTTGAAACCTTTAGTGTGCTTGCTCAGCTTTATAAAAAAAAATAAAAATCACAAGCTTATGCTTACTTGTGAGCTTATGATTGGCTTGTGAAAATGACTCAGTTAATTGAGTGTGATGAACACTTAATATTCTGAGTGTTTTGTGATTGCAAGATAAGCCATGTAAGCAGTTTATATAAGCAGATAAGGAACAAATGAGCACACACACTAAAATCTAGGTATATAAACTACACAAATACCAAATTCCACAAGCTCAGTCCCAATATAAAAGCTTGTGCAAGCTTTTGAAGATGGAACTGAACTAGTGATACAGGGCAAGTTAACAGATAAACAGCCTAAAAGATAAGCAAATAAGTAGATTAAATAAGCAGATAAAAAATTAACAAAAATACAAATAAGTAGTTTAGCAACTATATTTTAATAATCTAAAAGGACTAAGCAAGAAACCAACTAATAAACCCTACACAAAATTCTACTTTTAATTCAAAAACTGCAGGGTATGCAATTTTGACTTTTTGCAAAACTTTGAGATTTGACTTTTATGAACTTTGATTGCTGATTATTGCTTGTATATGTTATAATAAGCTAAATAAAGATCACTTTAAGTAAAAATACAAACTTGTGAAAAGGTTTTATGAAGTCTAAGACTCAAATGTCACCACAGTTAACTGTGGTGATGACTTGTGTTGTGATTTTGACTTCTGAGTTTGTAGACACTAAAAAGAGACTCTATTAGGTATATTTAGACTATGAGTGAACTAAGTAGACAAGTAATTACCACTGAGACTAACCACAAAAACCTAGACAGCTCAATCCAAACACCCCTTAAACAGATTCACTTAAGAGATTTACAAACAAAAACTTAAGTTAAACTTAAACTAATGAATTACAAGAACATATATCACAATATTAGATCTAATGAACAATAATAAACAACAATATCAACAAAAGAATACAGAAATCAAATTTATGCTATAACACTGAATTTATGAAAACTTAACAACTTTCAAAATTAACAAACAAGCTACTAATTTTATATTATTCTAACATCAAACAACACTAATTAAGTAAGAAACAACAAAGATTACAGAAATTAACTTAATAAACAGTAAATTGCTACAAATGTGAGAAATTGCTTACAAAAGTGTCCACTGTGAATGTTGAGCAACAAGAACCACAAACAGGACAAGGTTACACCTATTAGCTCCCTAACAAGCTCCTAATACCCCATAGCAATCCAATATTCACCAGCTTCTCCTTGTTCTTACTTGTACCAATTTTTCTCCAAGATTTCTTTTTGTGATTTTTTTTGATTTATAGATTACAACTTCTTTTAAGGTTTCTACAAGCCTTTTGGCTTTTGTCAGGAGCCTATATGACTTATGAAGGTCCTCTAAATAGTTATAAAAGACAAGTAATGTAAATGACAATTTAAGTAAATGAGACAAGTAAGTAAATGACAATTATGTAAAGATTATCAAACTACAACTGTAAATAAAGTTTTATTACAATTTGTCAAAGTGTAACAAAGCTTTGAAAGCATTTAAATAACAAGTATTTAAAGATAAGCAGTAAAATTGATCACAAAGTGTTTTCTATGATATCTCTTTCTCTTCTGCTTCTTTCCATGATATAGATGACTCAAATGCATCTCCCCACGTTCTTTGCTCTTTCCCAAGTCATTTCATAGCCATTGGATGGGTCAAACTGATCTTGGCCGTTTAAACGATTTTGGCGCCATTTTCTTTACACGTGGCTAGAGGCTGTTACAATGCAATTAAAGAACTTTGGTTGTTTGTGGAAGTGTAAGGACCAAGTTTGGGAGATTTTTTAGCAAGTTGGGGTACTATGGAAGAAAACAGGGGAAAGGTAAGGTTTTGGAGGGAAATTTGGGTGTGAAGTGCATTAAATGAGGATGTGGGGTGTACAGAGGTGGTGGGAGTAGGTTTAGTGAGGTGGAGGTGATGAGGTGGGGGTGCAAGGTGGCAAGAATACCACCTGGTTTCAGGTTTGGGGGGCTTTGTGAGGACGATGAACAGTGGAAAGCGGGGTGGTGGTGTTTGACCAGGGTCAAACCTGGTATTAATAAAAGGGTGCGTTGGGTTTATTATGGTGGGCTGGGTAAATGGTTGGGCCCAAGTGGACTGGATTTAGTTTAGTGTTTGGATTGGGTTGGTTTTTGTTTTGGGGTTTATAATAACAATAAGGGTCCGGTTTGGTATTTAGTAAACACAAGGACCAAATTTGCAAATATCCGAAAGTGTAGGGACCTGATGTGTAACTTTCCCAAAGTAGTTTTAGGGACCACTCTTGTCATATTTGAATAACCCAAGGACCTAAGATAATAATTTTCCATATTAAATGCCCAGGGACCTTTTCTGTCAATATCTCAAACTCCAGGGACCTTTATTGTAATTTTCTGATTCTTGAAGGGCTTAACCTGTAAATATTAAACAGTTAACACAAAGGACCAGTTATGTCATTTAGAAATAGTATAAGGTTTATTTTTATTATTTTCTTATTTTTAAAACCTTAGGGACTAATTTTGACACTTTTCAAAAGTTGAGGGACCATAGTTGTAATTTTGTGATTTTTAACTTCAAAGGATTTTTTCTAACAACTTATGAATCCCAAGGACCTTTTATGACATTTGTACAAGTTTTGATTTACCAGGGACTAGTTTTGCCAATTTGTCAAAGTTCAGGGACTGAAACAGTAAATTATGTAAAATGTATTGTTTTTCATCAGTTTTCATCCCTTTTGCACTAGTAACACTTAAAAACACAATTTCATGATATTTCATGTATTTTAAAGTATATCTGTATGTTTTCAGATGTTTTGTAGCTTAAATGTAACAGAAATGATGAGTATTTAGACACTCATCAATACTCTCTCAACTCCCTCTTATTTTAAAGTTATTGTTCCAGATAAAAATAAATAAATTTTATAAAATAGAACCACTGCATTTTTCAATCAATCATATCATTTTAACCACTAAGTTCCTTTTTTTTAATTAAAACGAAAAATGAACAATTATTTTGAAACATCCTAAAATAGAAAAAGTGAACTATGATTTTGGTACGCAAAACGACAACGGTTGCAACAAGATGAAGTCTTATTTTTCTTTTTTACTTTACACATAAAGTAGGATCTGGAATACAGATATCCAGCCGTATATGGTTGAGTTTTTAGATTTTGTGTTTCTTTAAGAAATTTTTCATTATAAATTGTACAGGAAGTGATTGGCACACTCAAATTATTGATTGGGACACTCACAGTACAAGCGGATAAAGCACAGTATAAGTTTTGTACAACTAACTGAAGCATTAAAAAGAGTGTCCCAATAACTTTTAGGAGTGTGCAAATCATCTCCACATTGTTAGCCTCGTTAGTCTATCCATGTATTATGGATTAAGACTATGTTAATACAAATAAGGTCAAAAACGTTATTCGCATTATTTGATCTTCTCGTGTTTTGATAATCATAAAATATAAAGACATGTTACGTAAAGTTACGGTTTATTAGTGTTTAATCGAGGAAACTCGTTTCTTCAACGTAGCTGCTACAACATCACTTCAGGTATGAATAAACTTTATACCATCATTAGTTAAGTGATCAAAAAGTTTTATTTTCTCCTAAACTTACATTTTTAAGTTTGATAAAACATTTTCACAAAAGTATTTTTGTGTTTTTAAAGAATGTTTTATTAAGAAAATAAATTCAAATTCAAACCTTATAACAGCTAGTTTTCCTCCCAAATCAGTTCAGCCTGCACCAGATAAGTTTTCACCACGTCAGGACAAAATGGGAGCGTTTTGTCTGGACGGTCCTTTAAATAGGCCGACGGTCCCTTAGTGATAAAAGACCGTCTGACATTTACGAGACCGTATGTCTCCCTCCTGTCGCCTATAAATAATGAACTGTTACACTTCAGAAAACATGGATTTTCACACACAAAACTTTCTGGTCTATGTTCATTTTATCTTTGATCACTATAACATGTCGGTATATGTTTATAAGTGATTTCCTCTTCCGTCAAGTGCAAGAGAAGAACTATCGACATAAATGAAGACTCGAGATGTTATAGGTGTCCACACACAAAGGTAACAAGTGTTACGGAGATAGGTTTTGTAAAATAATGTCATTGTTTTCCGACTTGTGTGTGAGTCGAGGATGGGGATATTTGTGTGAACTTGGATGGTGATGTAGATCCAAGAAGTCTTGTAACTCGATTAGTTCATTTATTTGATATGATGAGAGTGATTGTGTAAAGACTTGGATTGCGTGATGATCCAAGTGAGTCTTGTGTGAAGGCTTGGTTCGGGGTGAAGAACCAAGTGTGTCAAGTGTGTGAAGGCCTGGTTCGGGTGAAGAACCAAGTATGTCAAGTGTGTGAAGGCTTGGTTCGGGTGAAGAACCAAGTAAGTCAATTAAGTGAAGGCTTGGATCGGGTGAAGATTCAAGTTGGACAAGAGTGCTTGTTCGTGTGGCCACGTGAGCCTTGGAGTAGATTGGTTCTAGCTACGATTAGAACTCGACATTATGCTTAGTGTCGTTAAGCCTTGTGTAAGCATGTGCATTGATTGTTCCACCTGAAGGAGTGTGTTGATATAGTGATTGATAACTCTCGAGTGTGGTACTCGGGGAGTGGAGTAGGACGGAGAGTGAGCTTCGTGCTGAACCACTATAAATCACCACGTCTCTTGGTTGTGTTCTTTCTTTACTCTTTACTTTACTTGTTTTATTTGTGTATGCTAGTAACCAAATTGATATCACATAACTAGTAGAATTCAACAAGTTTGTAAATAAAAATTAACCGAACCTAAAACGGCTAAACGCTTTAGAAAATTAAAAAGAAGCGGTGAAACTATTCAACCCCCTTTCTAGTTTCTACAATTGGTATTAGAGCTATATTTATCAAGATCTTTAAAGTATACTTTACTTTAAAACTTGAATCGATCTATGAAATCAAAATGATATCTAGAAGGGCATCATTTGAATGAGCCACCATTTTTCGAAAATGAAAATTTTGTCATTTGAAAAAATGAATTCGAAAGTTATGTGAAATCAATAGATCATAGTCTTTGGCATGTCATTTCAATTGATGATTTATAATAATGAAAGGAAGTTTCGCTAATAATTTTTTCATAAGAAACTTGTGCAAAATATTTGAAACAAAAATTTTGATTTATGAATCTTTGCCGAAAATTGAGTTTGATAAAACAATTTTATGTCAAATGGCTAATGGCATTTGGTAAAATGGTTTAAACTTACATCAAGGAAATTGATGAGTACTTATTCACACATTATTTTTAGGCTTTAAAACAGACCAAATACATCAAATACTAACCAAATATGCCAAGAGAATGTATGTTTTTGTATTTGTGTATGTGTAGGTACAAATATGTGAAAAATGAACAAAAACAAGCCAAAAACCGACTAAAACGAGCACGAGATTGGAAAAAGGTAAAAAGCCGAAGCCGAGGAAGAAATTTATCCAAGAAAAGCCCAAAATGACAAAAGTAATCCTTAGAGATTCAGAGAATAACAAAAGAGACTCTTAGTTGAAATATGTAGACCTTTACAATAATGGCCCTCCAAGTTTCAGCAAGTTGTCAACTTTGGTCCTTTGAAGAACTTTGGAAGAAAAGTCAACTCAATTCCTCCAAGTTACAAGATCGTTACGTGTAGTATTTAGTTGTATTAGTTACATTTTATAATGTTTTAAGCTTGAATTTCATGTTTTGTAAAGGTCTAGGGGCTAATTATGCAACAATGTCAAAGATTAGAGAAGCCCTAGCCCCTAGCCTATAAATAGATCTCATAAGCCTCATTTGAGAGGTTGGTAAGTTTTAGGATTAGTCTTAGGGTTGTTGAGGGTTGACCCTCATAGTAGTAGGAGTAGTGTAGTTTTATTTTTATGAAGTCATTTTTTATTTTACTTTCTCTCTCTAGCTTTATCTCTCTATAAATCTTTAATTTTTAGTTGTTAAAATCTTGTTTTTATTGGTGGGATTTAAAGTTTATGATTAAACTAGGTTGTTTAGTAATAAATTTGATAGAAAAACATTAATTTTTATGCTTTATTTTGGATCAAAATGGTGTTTTGTTATGTTTTTATTGAGTTAGAATTTAAATTTTATCGAGTTTGAGTTTTTTTTAAGGACTAAAATGCAAAACAATCAAACTTTCGAGTTTGATTTTCTAAAAAATTGTTGCACCGAGTTGGTTTTTTAAAAAAAAATATATATCTTTCGAGTTTGAATTTTTAGAAAACCACCGAGTTTGACATTTGTAATGCCAGGGACTACTTTGCAAACTAAAAAAAAAAAGATATTATCGAGTTTGGGTATTTGTAACTTTCGAGTTTGGAAACTAGCATACCAAGTTTGGTTTTTGTTATCGAGTTACGTTTTCGAGATTAGGGACTAAATTGCAAATACTTTCGAGTTTGAATTTTATTATACCGAGTTTGAGTTTTTTGTAGTTTACCGAGTTTGAGACATTTTTATTATTTTTTTTATTTTATTTATTTATTTTTATTTATTTTATTTTTTTTACTTTTTATTTTTTTATCAAGTTTCATTTCTTTTGGCGAGTTAGCCAAGATTATCGAGTTAGATAATCATTACCTCATCGTTTACCGAGTGAGGTTCTCTTATGCTTTATGCTAAGGCGAGACTCTGCCGAATTTTATTTTGGCTTATCTAGTTTGTTTCTTTTATCGAGTCTTTTTATTTTATCAAGTAACTTTATTTTATTAACATGAGTTTCAAATAGTTTATTAGTGTTGCTTAGTGGCACGAGTTTGTGAGTTAAGTGTGGTCTTAAAAGGGGTCGTGATTAATAATCGTTATGATTATTTAGACTTGTAATTTTATTATTTGAAGGGCAAAAGCCGGAGAATAATCAAATTACACATCTAGTAATTATTTTTTTTAAATGATTATTTTCAAAATAAACCAACGTTGTGAGAAAATAGTTTTGTTTAAGGAAAATAATTCGTCGTCAATCCTTGACCCACACTTGATGAACTTATTCACGTCGCTTTGCAAACATATTATTTTTAAATTCATTTCCAGTCTTAATTTCTTATCACGTTTTAAATCTCGTTTTTCTTTAGTTATTTTATCCAATGCTTGTTTTATTTTTTTGTTTCCTTTGTATCGTTTTATTGTTTCTTTTTACTTTAACTGCGTTTTAAATCCTTTTAGTAATGTAATCAAAAACTAACCAAATCATCTTTTTAATTCATTTTACTTCACAATCACGCGACTCAAGCCGACTCAATCGCCGTCTTACCTTCGTTGGGACATAACGACCCGGGGAACATACTTTCACGAGTGTTTCTTCGGAAAATAAACACATACTACTAAAACGACTAAAATCAATGGCGCCGTTGCCGGGGAATGTTTGAAACGAGAGCGTCGTACTTGTATCGTTTGTTGGTGATTTGAAGACCCTTCTCCCGAGAAGTTATCATTTTTCGTAAAAATTCTTAAAAAAAAAAAAAAAAAAATTAAAGTATATAAAAACCAAAAAGATTTTAATTTTAAGTTTCTTTAAAATATAAAATCCAAAAATATTTTTCTTTTTCATATTTGATTTTCACTTTTATTTTTATTTGTTTTTATAATACGCAAAAACCAAAAATAATCTTCTTATCCTCTTATCATTTGATTCTTCTTCTTTAACCCTCTAAACCGATAATTCTTATGGATCCGACTTGTTTTAATTGTGGAGAACCGTTCTTCGGAGGGTTGTGTGTGTGGTGTACGTGCGACCAATGTGGTGACAATATTCCTGATGGCGTTTGTTTGAATTGTAATTTTCACACGTATGATCAAAATTCGTTCAACAATTCGTCAAACATTCCCGATTTTTATACACCACCACCACCTTCGTTTTATTGTTATATTTGTGGAAAACCGTCCGAAGAAGGAATGTCGTGTGGGCAATGTTTTTGTAACGAATGTGGATACATCAATTGTATGTGCTATGCCCCGAGTGCTCACACGTCTTACGCTTACAATCCGAGCTTTGATTGTAATCCTCAAAATGATTTTTATGAGCAAAATTCGTATTACAATGGTGATTCATTTCAAAATACATCAAATTTTGAACATTGTGGGGGATCGTCTGAAAAATTTTATGAGCCGAATTCATTTTACGATTCTCATGGTTTTAACCAACCCCCACAAACTTCCGATTTTTTAATAATGATATTTTTGAACTTAAATCTATGATCGAGAAATTAAAAGAAATGATGATTAATCGTGATACATCTACTCCCGAGCCTAATGAGAGATCGATGGAAGAACCTCTTACCGAAGAAAGAAAATTCCAATTTTGTGAGTGTTGTTTGTATGATGATAGTTCCACGATTACGATCAATCTAAATCCTCAAAATGATTCTATCTCTTCTCCCGTGGAACCCGAGGACTCTCTAATAATGGGGGACGAGCCTCTTAACACTATTCCGGCAACGGAATCTGACGAATTCAATGAGTCTAGTGTTGAGAACCTCGTTCCAATCCAAAGTGAGTTCGGGGAAAATTCTAACGGTGATTCTTCTTTCCATTCTTCTTTCACACCGGTTGAAGGGAGTGATGTCGTTTTAGATGAGATCGAGGCATTTCTTGCTAGTGATGCCATTCCGACAATGGTTGACGACTCTAATTTTGATCCGGAGGAAGATATTCGTTTCCTTGAAAGGTTATTGAATGAAGAACCGAGCTCTCCTTTCCCTTCGATGAGCAATGAAGATTTTGATGAAGTTGAAAGTTATTCCGATTCTCACAATGAGTATACTACGAGTGATGAAGATTCTTGTGGAGATATCGATGATAATGATGAAGATGATGATGCGGAAATTCAAGATGAAGCTCTTCGTGAGAAATTATCCAAAGTTTATCTTCTTATTTCTAAGATCGAGGCGTTGAATGATTCTCCGACTTCTTCTCCTATCCCCGTTATGGATAGTGATTTCTTACCCGAGCTTGAAATTTTTCGATTTGAAGAGACGAGTAGTGGCAATCCCACTATTCATGCTGATATCTCTCTTCCAGATTATGAGTGTTCTGACTTTGAGATTGACTTTGTGCTTATTTCTGATAATCCGAGACGTGACCCTCTTTTAGAGGATGTCGATTCATTTCTTGTTGCGGATGACTTGATACCACCGGGTATTGAGAATGACGATAATGGCCTTCAAAGAAATGTTCTTGAAGAAATGTATAATGATG
Organism: Artemisia argyi; assembly: GCA_030686995.1. Classification (NCBI taxonomy): domain Eukaryota; kingdom Viridiplantae; phylum Streptophyta; class Magnoliopsida; order Asterales; family Asteraceae; genus Artemisia; species Artemisia argyi. The sequence goes on along the minus strand of CM060693.1, from coordinate 38,781,261 downwards.
ATTTACTTACCGATGCTGATTCATCTATCTTCGATTTACCTTCTTCTCGTCCACCTGCGAAACCACCAGATGTAGATGTTGAATCTGATACGAATGAAGATAATTTTGGAGTGGTGGACGAGACTTATGATGATCCTGTGCTTGACATTTTACCCACCCAACCCACCCGTAATTCTGAAATCGACTTTGCTTTTATCATCTGGGTGTTTTATCCGTTCTTTGCTTATCCCCTCATTTCTTCACTTTTCCACTCCACCGGGAGTGAGGATACCGTTTTTGACCCCGGCATCTCCGTTCATGCCGGTTGGCTGTTCCATCTGCTCTCCCCAAGGACGAATTAATTCGGGGATCGAGTCAAGCTCATGTGACTCGGTAATAAAAAACAAGCGTTTCGTGGGAGGCACCCCATGCTTATCCATTTTCATTTTCTTTAATTTTCTATTTTCTTTAATAACGTGACGTGAGGGGGGCGACCCTTTCCATATCTTGTGTTTTGTGGTTGTTTGTGAATGTTCATGAATTTCCCCGAAGTTTGAGGACTCTCGTGCTCGTGGTTTGTCGTTCTCTCCACTCGAGTCTCATCCTTCGCTGCTCTTTCGGAAATACACCATATCCAAAATCTTATCGACTAACGTTTATCTCTTGGCATACTTAATAAATGGCCTTAGATTTTACGTAGGATTACCTTTACCCTTAAAACATTGAGGACAATGTTTCACTTTAGTCTGGGGGGTGAATCTTCGATTCGATTTGACCTGTACCTTCGTCTGAGCTGTTTAACTTACGCAACTCCGTTTTTCCATCAAAATTTTAATTTTTGTCACCTTTTTATTATTGCAAAAAAAAAAAAAAAAAAAGTATGGTATGAATAGTAAGTTTTGACACATTGTTTTGACTTTCCTACCGACGAGAGTAGAAATAAATGTTTCGACTTGACCGGGCGTGTTGAGCCCTAGCTCGTCTTCCTTAACCAATATAATCATAAGATTATGGCTAAGCATCCGCGGACCTCATTATTTGGGATTTTAAATTTGCGGAGATCGAGGAATGATAGAGTTTATTTAGAAGTTTCGTGCTATACACGGATCGCATTACTGGGATTTAAAAAACCCACGAGAGGTACTTGTGGCCTCCTTGTTCCCACAAGCTTGCACACCAATAATAATATATCTCTAGGTTTAATTAAGGGTATACGGTTTGGGCAATACTTAGTTTTTTCTCATTCCCAACAAAATCTCTGCATATGGGGGTTTGGTACACATAGGGGTACTACCAGTGTTACGGTAAAATAGACTATTGCATCTTTCCGGTTCGCAGCCAATGTTGTGATCTTAATAAAGGCCGTAGGACTCGGGGTTTGGCATATGATTATGAATATCGATAATAATAGTCCAAAGCCAAATAAAAAGGCAGAGGAATCCAAAGCTACAAAAAGCAGCGGATAGAAATCCAAAGTCATAATAAAGCTCTTACATCTTGGCGGCTCATAAACCATTGTTGTAAAAGAATAAATGACTAAGGACCAAAGTATTATTAAAGTGCTTATGATTATGCAAAAATGCCAAGCTTCGACTCCAGGGTTTCCCTAATAAAAAGCTTCCGTTTCGGGTATCAAACATGGTATGTCTCGGTCGTAAATAAAAAGGGAGCCCCTACAAATCGTGTTAAATCAGAGACCTTTATGTGAAGCCGATTTCTGTATGCAGGGGTTTTCGAGGGAAAACTTGAAAACTACTTAGCGTTCAAATTTTGTGCTCTTATCGGACCAATAAATATCGAAACGAGAAAATATGAAGCAATTCATTTCTCAAAATTAAAATCTTGAGATACAAAACTTAGGACCTGGGAACAAGAGGTAATACACAATTAACTTTTGTGGGCAGTGTTAGCATCTAACTTCTGGATAAACAATGATCTCGATTTTACGCTTAGTTTGGGAGCTTGTGAAAAATCAAGGATGACGATTTTTATCCGTACGGTCTCTTCTCTGTGAGAAGTGTTTCTACTCGCTGACCTTGAAAGTTATCAACAGATAAGAATTGATAATAAAAGTCAAGCAAACCGTCATATATATAAAAATGAAAAAGTACAAAAGATAGTAGTAGTAGTTATTATTCATGAAAATCGGAAAACGGAGCATTTTTGAGAATAAATGATTTTAATATCTCTTTTGAACATCATTGCTACTTTACAACGTCAGTAAAGAGAGGTTTTGAAATTATTTATCTCTTAAGCGTGAGGTGATGACATTGCGTGAGGGCACGGCAATACCTTAGTCTGGGGGATTTTGATGAGTGCTTATTCACACATCATTTTTAGGCTTTAAAACAGACCAAATACACCAAATACTAACCAAATATGCCAAGAGAATGTATGTTTTTGTATTTGTGTATGTGTAGGTACAGATATGTGAAAAATGAACAAAAACTAGCCAAAAACCGACTAAAACGAGCACGAGATTGGAAAAAGGTAAAAAGCCGAAGCCGAGGAAGAAATTTATCCAAGAAAAGCCCAAAATGACAAAAGTAATCCTTAGAGATTCAGAGAATAACAAAAGAGACTCTTAGTTGAAATATGAAGACCTTTACAATAATGGCCCTCCAAGTTTCAGCAAGTTGTCAACTTTGGTCCTTTGAAGAACTTTGGAAGAAAAGTCAACTCAATTCCTCCAAGTTACAAGATCGTTACGTGTAGTATTTAGTTGTATTAGTTACATTTTATAATGTTTTAAGCTTGAATTTCATGTTTTGTAAAGGTCTAGGGGCTAATTATGCAACAATGTCAAAGATTAGAGAAGCCCTAGCCCCTAGCCTATAAATAGATCTCATAAGCCTCATTTGAGAGGTTGGTAAGTTTTAGGATTAGTCTTAGGGTTGTTGAGGGTTGGCCCTCATAGTAGTAGGAGTAGTGTAGTTTTATTTTTATGAAGTCATTTTTTATTTTACTTTCTCTCTCTAGCTTTATCTTTTTATAAATATTTAATTTTTAGTTGTTAAAATCTTGTTTTTATTGGTGGGATTTAAAGTTTCTGGTTAAACTAGATTGTTTAGTAATAAATTTGGTAGAAAAACATTAGTTTTTATGCTTTATTTTGGATCAAAATGGTGTTTTGTTATGTTTTTATCGAGTTAGAATTTAAATTTTATCGAGTTTGAGTGTTTTTTAAGGACTAAAATGCAAAATAATCAAACTTTCGAGTTTGATTTTCTAAAAAATTGTTGCACCGAGTTTGGTTTTTTAAAAAAAAATATATATATCTTTCGAGTTTGAATTTTTAGAAAACCACCGAGTTTGACATTTGTAGTGCCAGGGAATACTTTGCAAACTAAAAAAAAAGATATTATCGAGTTTGGGTATTTGTAACTTTCGAGTTTGGAAACTAGCATACCGAGTTTGGTTTTTGTTATCGAGTTACGTTTTTCAGATTAGGGACTAAATTGCAAATACTTTCGAGTTTGAATTTTATTATACCGAGTTTGAGTTTTTTGTAGTTTACCGAGTTTGAGACATTTTTATTATTATTTTTTTATTTTTTATTTATTTATTTATTTATTTATTTTTTACTTTTTATTTTTTTATCAAGTTTCATTTCTTTTGGCGAGTTAGCCAAGATTATCGAGTTAGATAATCATTACCTCATCGTTTACCGAGTGAGGTTCTCTTATTCTTTATGCTATAAGGCGAAACTCTGCCGAATTTTATTTTGGCTTATCTAGTTTGTTTCTTTTATCGAGTCTTTTTATTTTATCAAGTAACTTTATTTTATTAACATGAGTTTCAAATAGTTTATTAGTGTTGCTTAGTGGCACGAGTTTGTGAGTTAAGTGTGGTCTTAAAAGGGGTCGTGATTAATAATCGTTATGATTATTTAGACTTGTAATTTTATTATTTGAAGGGCAAAAGCCGGAGAATAATCAAATTACACATCTTGTAATTATTTTCTTTTTAAAGGGTTATTTTCAAAATAAACCAACGTTGTGAGAAAATAGTTTTGTTTAAGGAAAATAATTCGTCGTCAATCCTTGACCCACTCTTGATGAACTTATTCACGTCGCTTTGCAAACATATTATTTTTAAATTCATTTCCAGTCTTAATTTCTTATCGCGTTTTAAATCTCGTTTTTCTTTAGTTATTTTATCCAATGCTTGTTTTATTTGTTTGTTTCCTTTGCATCGTTTTATTGTTTCTTTTTACTTTAACTGCGTTTTAAATCATTTTAGTAGTGTAATCAAAAACCAACCAAATCATCTTTTTAATTCATTTCACTTCACAATCACGCGACTCAAGCCGACTCAATCGCCGTCTTACCTTCGTTGGGACATAACGACCCGGGGAACATACTTTCACGAGTGTTTCTTCAGAAAATAAACACATACTACTAAAACGACTAAAATCGGAAATGTTCAAGCCAAAGATGATGAAAATGTGGTATTAAAAAATGATACGTGGGAATCGCACCAGGCTTTACCTCTCAAGGGATCTTGAGAAGCTTACAACCCCCACCAGGCAGTTTACCTGATCATTGTAGTATAGTATAGTGACAAGTACCGGGGGATTGATCGTTCAGCTAGGAATAGTGTCTCTAGGATTAGAAAACCTAAATACTAGTTCTAAAGGTGAAGGATGATTCTTCTTGTATTTTTATATTTTTTAGAAAGCAAATAAAAATCTCGGGTTTGAAGGATTTGGGAGGAATTAGTTGCTAGTCAACTAACCCAATACTAAAGATGCAATCAAAATAAAATACTAGAAATGAAAATAAACTAAATTATACTAAGGTTGTGAGCAATAAGTGGAGAAAATGTTGTTAATACAAATATCGCCTAAAAACGTTATTTATATTTTTCGATCTTCGCTAAGTTTTGTTAACGATAAAATGTAAACTTTAGTTTCTAAGCAAAACATAATCTTAGTTTTTAAGACTTGCATAAACTAGACTTTTGCTACATTTTACATTTCATAAAACACAACACAAATTTATTTCTTAAATTAGAAATAGTCACATCACATTTATGTCAAGTTTTGTCATTATGCATTTATGGAAAGAAATGTGTTTGACTAACTTTGTTGTTGCTTGCAAGCTTTGTATTTGACTTGATTTAAGTGATGTGACATTGTTTGGTTGCTAGGAGTTATGAGACAAGACCTTGTTTGGTTTGAAGAGTTATTGCAAAAACCTACTGCAGACCCGACGGTACCCTGGGGGTACACGGGCGGAACCCATTCGAGGGTTCCGCCTGATCCGCCAAGCATGCAGTGTGGTGTGCTATAAATACCAAGCCATAACTTGATTTTTGGCTAACCTCTTGAGATCATATTTTACACACACACTTATCTTTTCTTCTAACCTCTTAACATTGTAAATGTGAAGTTTCCTTTTGTAGCAAAGAAGCTCACAAGGTCATCAAAAGTTACAAGTTTCCAACACAACGTTGCAAGACTTGTTAGCTTAGTATTGTGTAAACTCTTATTGTTTACACGTCATTTGTTTGTGTATATTCTGAAGTGAGTGGTTAGTATTTTAGTCCTCAAAATACAAAGAGTGTTGGGAGTTGTTGTACCCTAGTAAAAGAACTAACGGGAGTGGTTGTGCCCTTGTAAAAGAACTCGACATTTAGCTTTGTGTCGGTAAAAGTATAAGCGACGTGTAAGGTTTTCTCCGCCGGTGAAAGGAGCTTGTTGACTAGTGAAAGAAACTCTCGAGTTGGATACTCGGGGCGTGGACGTAGGGCAAGGAAAAAGAGTCCTTGTAGCCGAACCACGATAAATACTCGTGTTGTGGTTTGATCATTTCTTTCATTTACTTGCATGTTATATATTGTGTTTGTGCATATATCTTTGATCAAACGGAAAGTTTCAAACCTAACTTAACAAGTTAAAAAGATTTTAATCGGTAAACTATTCAACCCCCCTTCTAGTTTTCCACAATTGGCATCAAGAGCTACGTTACTCAAGCTTTTAAAATATATTGTGTTTTAAAACTTGAAACGATCCATGGATTTTGAAAATTACAAAGAAGGGCAATCTATGCAAAGACCACCACTCTTTGAAGCAAATGGTTTTATATATTGGAAAAACCGTTTTGAAACTTACGTGAAATCTAAAGATATAGATTTGTAATTATTGATGGTGATAACGTAGTTACTAACATCAAAGATGATGATCAAAAGAAATTAATATGTAAAAATAATGAAGCTAAAATGATGCTTTATAATGCTTTGCCTAAGAAAGAATATGAAAGAGTCTTTTTGTGTAAAACCGCCAAAGATATTTGGCAATCTTTAATTGTCACTCATCAAGGAAACTCACAAGTTAAAGATAACAAAATTGATCTTCTTGTTCAACAATATGAACAATTTGTTATTTTCGAAGATGAGATTATTGATAATGCCTTTGCTAGATTTAATACTATTATTACTTCACTTAAAGCACTTGACGAATCTTTTTGTAGTAAGAACTTTGTCAGGAAATTTCTTAGAGCACACCATCCGAAGTGGAGAGCAAAAGTGACGGCAATTGAAGAATCCAAAGATCTTTCAAGCATGTCACTTGATGAGCTAATTGGAAACCTCAAAGTTCGCGAAATGGTAATGGAAAAAGATTCGGAACTAGTTAGAGGAAAGAAAGAAAAAGTTAAGTCCATTGCCTTGAAAGCTAGAGTCCAATCAAGTGATGATGAAGAATCTACTTCGGATAGTGATGATGAGGAATATGCTATGGCAGTGAGAGACTTCAAGAAGTTCTTTCGTAGGCGAGGAAAGTTTGTAAGGCAACCTAAAGATGACAAGAAAACCTTCCGGAAAGATCGTGATGATCGAAAAGGAAAAGTTGAAAGAAAATGTTATAGGTGTGGAGACACAAGTCATCTTGTAGGAGAATGTCCAAAACCACCCAAGAGCAAACCTCAACAAGCTTTTGTGGGTGGTGCTTGGAGTGACTATGAAGGAGATGATGATGAGCCAAAGAATGATGATATTGCTCTCATGGCTCACAACTCCAATGAGGTACTCTCCGACTCATCTTACTCCTCTATAGATGATGATACTTTACAAAATGAATATAACAAACTTTGTGAGTTAAGCTTAAAAATCATAAACAAAAATAAATTTTTGAAAACTAAAAAGGAGTTTTTAGAAAATGAAGTCTACGAGTTAAAAGAAAAAGCTAAGAGATTAGAAAAGGGTAAAAGTATTGACACCTCATGCAAATCATGTGAAGAACTTAAACTTGAAGTTGAGAAACTTAAAATTACTCAAAATAATCTAATCAAACAAACCACAAAGTTCAAAAAGTTCGATAAGAGCATTTCATGTGCAGATGAAATTATGAAACTTCAAAAGTCACCTTTTGATAAAACAGGTCTAGGTTTCAGGAAGGTAGAAATCATTAAGAGTCAAATGAAACAAGAAAAGAACGCACATGAAATAAACAAAATTGCTACAGCAGCCCGCGGACCAGACGGAACCCAAATTAGGGTTCCGCCCGTTGGCCCCGAGGGTTCCGCCAGGTCTGCTGCAGCAGTAACTCCATCCACATCAGATCGTTCAAAATTTGTTAAAGTTACATATAAAAATGGAACAAAACCTGCCTTTAGAACTGGAGTAGGACTTAGTAAAAATGAATTTAGAGCTAAGAATACTCAACCAAGACCTAAGACTCCAATTCCCAAACGCCCCTTTCCAAAGAGCAACTTCAACGCTCGACCAAACTACCAACAAGTTTGGAATCAAAACACTCCTGGACATTACCAAAATTCAAACTACATGCCATGGAACCCTTATGCTCTATTTTCTTATTTGGAACAAATTAATGGTATGCTTAACCAAAATGGACCCATGAGAAATTGGGGACCAAATGTTTGAGTGTTTTCATAAAATAGGTGTGCCTCAAAGTTTGTTTGGAACCGGATGAATGGATTAAAGATAGCGGTTGTTCAAGGCACATGACGGGTAATAAAAGCCTCTTCTCAACATATCACAAATATGATGGAGGTAATGTTACGTTTGGTAGTAATGCTAAGAGCAAAATCATCGGAAAAGGTACAATCTCTCATGACCCCCTCTCTATAGATGATGTTGCTCATGTTGATAACTTAGGATTTAATCTTCTTAGTATTAGTCAACTTTGTCGTAATAAGTATAATGTCCTTTTTAGCGAAAACGGTAGTAAAATTCTTAAAGATGGTATAACCGTAGCCAAAGGTGTCCTTAAGAACAACGTATACGTCATGAAGTTGGATTCAACATCTAGAGACAAACTTTGTCTTACCTCATTAGATGAATCTTCAACTTTATGGCATAGACGTTTAGGACACGCTAACATGAGACTAATCCAAAACCTCTTCTCCAAAGACTTAGTTCGAAACCTACCCAAGTTGAAATATGACCAACACTTTTGTGATGCTTGCAAAGTCGGTAAACAAGTCCATAGTAGCCATAAGGCTAAAAACATGGTGTCTACATCTAGGTGTCTAGAACTTTTGCATATGGATTTATTTGGTCCATCCGCTATACAAAGTTATGGAGGTAACTTCTATACTTTGGTCATAGTAGATGATTACTCACGTTATACTTGGACAATGTTTTTGAAAAATAAAAATGAAGCTTTTGATAAATTTGAGATTCTAAGTAAGAAAATTCAAAATCAAGTAGGGTCTAATATAGTGTCGATTAGAACGGATCACGGTCGTAAATTTGATAATGAATTTCAATTTGGAAACTTTTGTGATAAAAATGGAATTACTCATAACTTTTCGGCTCCACGTACTCCTCAATCTAATGGTGTAGTAGAACATAAAAACCGGACATTACAAGAGATGAGTAGAACAATGCTTAATGAACAAACTATTCCACAAAAGTTTTGGTGCAATGCCATTGACACATCAACGTACATTCTTAATCGAGTCCTAATTAGACGATTTTTGAATAAAACTCCTTATGAACTTTATAGAGGTAAAAAACCTACATTAGGATACTTTAGAGTGTTTGGGAGTAAATGCTTCATTCTTAACACCAAGGATTATCTCACCAAATTTGACCCAAAGTCTTATGAAGGTGTATTTCTTGGATATTCACAAAATAGTAAAGCTTACATTGTTTTGAACAAAGAAACCTTAAGAGTCAAGGAATCGTTAAACGTAACATTTGACGAAAGTCCACCTCCCTCTAAGACATCACCTTTGGTAGATGATGACTTAGTTGAAAGCCAAGCAATTGAATGTCAAGAAATCTTAGGTAATGACAAGGAAGATGAACTATTAAACAAAGAACTTGTCAATGTCAAAGAATCTAAAAGTCATCCATTAGACGGTGTCATAGGCAACATTAACGAAAGAACACTTAGATCAAAAGTTCAAAATGAAAGCAACTACTGTTGTTTCGTGTCAACCATTGAACCGAAAAACATTAATGAAGCCATTAAAGATGAATCTTGGGTAATTGCAATGCAAGAAGAATTAAACCAATTTGTTAGGAATGATGTATGGACATTAGTTCCTCAACCAAAGAGTCAAACAATAATTGGAACAAAATGGGTCTTTCATAATAAAATGGATGAAAATGGAATTGTGTCTAGAAACAAAGCTAGACTAGTAGCACAAGGATATAATCAACAAGAAGGCATTGATTACGATGAAACTTTTGCTCCGGTAGCTAGGCTCGAGTTAATTAGAATATTACTTGCTTATGCGTGTGCACATAATTTTAAACTCTTTCAAATGGACGTCAAAAGTGCATTTCTAAACGGAGTCATTAATGAAGAAGTGTATGTTGCTCAACCACCGGGCTTCATCAATTTTGAAAAACCAAATCATGTTTACGAACTTAAAAAGGCTCTTTACGGACTTAAGCAAGCTCCAAAAGCATGGTATGATCGACTTAAAACATTCCTAGTTGACCATAAGTATACCATGGGCTTAGTTGATAATACTCTCTTCACTAAGAAGAAAGATTCACATATTATCATAGTCCAAATCTATGTTGATGACATTATATTCGGATCAACTTGTCAAGAACTATGTGTGGATTTCTCAAAAATCATGCATGACGAGTTTGAAATGAGTATGATGGGAGAACTCAACCTTTTCTTAGGACTCCAAATCAAACAACTAGAAGATGGTATCTTCTTTAACCAATCTAAATATATTAAGGACATGCTTAAGAAATTTGGACTAGAAGATTCGAAACCTATCAAAACTCCCATGTCAACGGAAACTAAACTCACCAAGGATGAGGAAAGTGAATCCGTAGATAGCACTAAATATAGAGGTATGATTGGTAGTCTACTTTACCTAACGGCTAGTAGACCCGACATTATGTTTAGTGTTTGTCTATGTGCTCGTTTTCAAGAAGATCCTAAAACTACCCATCTCGAAGCCGTTAAAAGGATTTTTAGGTATATTAAGGGCACTACACATTTAGGTTTATGGTATCCCAAAGGAACGAGAATAGACACCATAGTGTATGCCGACTCGGATCATGCCGGTGACTATGTCGATAGAAAAAGCACAAGTGGTATTTGTACTTTTGTTGGACATTGTCTCACCTCATGGTTCTCTAAGAAGCAAACGGCTCTTGCTATCTCAACAACGGAAGCCGAGTACGTTTCGTCCGGAAAGGCATGTCAACAAGCTCTTTGGATGAAGCAAGCTCTTGTCGACTACGGAATTCAACTCAATGACGTCACAATTCTTTGTGACAACAAAGGTGCCATTGATCTTAGCAAAAACCCGGTTCAACATGCTCGTACCAAACATATTGAAATCCGTCATCATTTCCTTCGTGACAACGTCCAAAAAGGAAATATCTCAATTGAGAAAGTTTTTTCCGAAGATAACATAGCCGACATTCTTACAAAACCTCTTAAACGTGAACCTTTTAATCTTCTTAGGCTAGGCTTAGGACTCATGGAGCCTACATTGTAGTTCTGGACATTAGACAAAAATCAAAACAAATCCAAAACCATTTTTCTCAGCAGGTTCGGCGGAACCCTCAGCCATACCGGACGGAACCCAACCCAGGGTTCCGCCGTGTCCGTCGACCTGCAGAATCATTTTCTTTGTTTATATTAAATCAAACACCCATTATTTCATACCACCACTTCAAGGCTGCTACTATTCATTTCACCACTCACCCACACCTACGAATTCTTGGTCCTCCATTCATTTACATTGCAAATCAATCATCATTGTAAGTATTCTTAACATGATTACAATCCTGATCTGAGTCTAGGAATTCTATTTCTTGCACAAAAACAAAAACTTGGGGTTATGCATTAACTTAAGAAATTCATGCATGAGATTAGGTAATTAATAAAACTAATCATGTTTCCCATAGTTAGGAATTGCATCTCTAATTAGTATAAACATGTTTTCTAAAACACCCCATGTCAAATCCTTTCAAAAATTTCTCACAAGTAGGACAAATATTTTTTCGTCTCACATTGAGAATACAAAATCAAAACGTTATGCTTAAAACATCACTTGCATAATGTCTCTTGAATGCTAAAGGGAATACATAACCAATATGTATTTTCGGGTACATTCAAACGAAGCTACATTGAACTAGGAGCGTTTGGGTTATCTTTTGTTTTATAACAAAACTTGCATAAAACGATTTTGAAGCATCAAAATGAGTCAAGATAACCGCACCTCCACATTGTTTTCATATAGGCACACACTAGAACTTCCACATTATAATAGTGGTTTACGTAAACTAAAATGTGAAATTTTGTTGTTCTAGGAATCATCATGCCTCCTCTAACCCACTACGACCACAAGGACACCATTAAGTACCTACCAAAACACCACAAAACCAAAGGCCTTACCGCAAATCAAGTAAACATTTTCAAAGCCCTAGAAAAACACTATGTCCATGAGGGTAGAACCATAGACCCATCTTTCCTAGAAGGCACAAACCTTTACGCCGATTTTGCCACAATCAACTTTGAGTGTGTTTTGAATATCGACGAGCCTATTTGTCCTAGGTTCATTCTAGAGTTCTATGCATCATGCGTTCTCTCAACGGATGATTATGGTCATATGTCTATCCACTTTAGGGTTAGCGGCCACCAATACTCCTTCACTCTTGAGGAGTTTGCTCAAATCTTAGGTGTTCCAAACCATGGTACTTGCCTCTATTCCGACTTGCACTCCCTCTCAACTCTTGACAACCTTCAAGACCGTATCCACCCTTATGACACACCTCTTGTCTCAAAAGACGTTCTCTGTGACCACCTCTTTGTTAGGACCACCACCACTAGGAGAACCCGTTTGGGGAATGAGGTCGATAAGGACCCATATGGAATGGAAATGAATGAACTTAAACCCCAATTCAAGAAGTGGGAGGAAGTCCTTAGAGCCAATGTCATTAGCACAATAGGGAACCGTGACCATATCAACCTTTGCCTTTGCTACATGCTCTACTCCTTGTCCGTTAGGCAACCCTTCAATCTTGCCTACTACATAGCAAAGAGAATGGCTGACATTCCCGTGCATGGCACAACGGCTATGCCATATGGAATGCTCTTGACCCGTCTCTTTAGGTTCATCTCATCCATTCCACCAACTTCAAATGGTCTTCGTCTTGACTACACTCTCATTCCACACACCTTTGTTCCACTTAGTGATAAGAGAGTTTATAAGGCTCAAGGAAAACGCCCACATCCTCCTACCTCATCATCTTCTTCCTCAATGAGTGAAGATGACAATTTGCCAAACTCTAGGCTCCCACCTCTAGAATACCTTTCTCAACTTCCGGATATTCCAAATGAGTCGGAGGAGTTCAAGCAAACAAAGGGGATGTTCAAAAACATCGGGAGATTCCTCGGAAAGATGAAGAAGAAGATGGACCGTCAATGAGTGCGGGTGTGTTAGGAGTGTTTGGCACAAGGTGCTATTGGAACAATTTGGTAGTTTAAACAATCTTTGTGATGTATTTGTGTGTTAGTACAATGTTTGATACACTTTGGAACATGTTTCAACTAACAATGTTGCAGGAAGACAACTTTTGGCAAGTTGTCAAATTTTCATGGTTATGATATTTTCACTAAGTATGGTGAAATTCTCGACCTCAAGGTCAAACTCCTATGATATGTGTGTTTAGGTGTCTAATTTTTGCATTGCCTAACCAGAAATGAAGTATCTCTTTGATTTTAGGAGTTTTCGAAAATTTTGAAAATCGTTTCGCGGGTCAAAAACGCGGTCTGTGAACTTTTTCAGCCCTGACGGATCCGGCGGATCCCAAATTTGGGTTCCGCCAGAACCAATTCTGGGTAACCCAGAATTTGCCCAACGGACCAGACGGTACCCTAATTTGGGTTCCGCCTGTGTCATCTGAGGGTGCCGCCAGTAGCCTGCAGATTTTTTGTTTTCCTTTTCGCCAATTCAACATTGAAACACCAAAATCCAATCCTTTTAGGTAGAAACCCATTACTTGCAATGTGTTTAGCATAATAGGATACTCCTTCTTCCATGAACTTAACCAAAACCAATTCCCGCCAAAATTCAAATTTAACCATAACAACCTCAAGGACCCCCCTCAAACATAAAGGAAGGAACCCTTTTAAGGGATCCTTGAAATCCCTGAGATTTATACTACCACAAATCCACCAAAACCACTATGCATTTAGTGCAAAACTTGTCTTCTCACTTCACCATTTTCATTGGATTGACTTCCATGATTTGGCAACCCACAATTAGTTTTCCAAATCATTAGAAACCTCCATTTTTGTATGGACTAACATCAAATCCAAACACTCCTTTCCATAATCCATCAACACTATAAATTAAGCCATCCTAAACACCATCAAATCACACCTTCCTCAACACAATTTCTGAAACTTTAAACCATTTTAACCATGACCAAGTCAACAAACACCTCTCAACCACCACGACCCATCCGGAGAACCGCCCGGATAAGTGTGAAACCACTATGGTCAAACCAATCCATCAACCTTAGCTCCTCATCATCGGAGGAATTCACATCACCCATCAAAAGTGAACATTTTTTGAACCTTGCATCTCCATCTCCATCACCCAAACAACCAAATGATCACACTCCACCACCTACTAAATTACCTATTGACCCAACTCCACCAAGTGCTCCAACCCAACCATCAAAGACTCCATCACCATCACCATTACCAAAAATTGAACCTATGGAGCTTTTCGGGTCTCCTCCAACATCACCACACCCGTATGTCCAAGATTTAAATGATCTTCCACCAAGACATACCCAACCACCACCTTTTGCAAATCAATCACCAAGGTCAATTCTTGACCTTGATGAAGATCTTGAACTTACCCAACCACCACAACAAGTATACCAACCACCTAAACCATTGTTATTTCACCCAATCTACCGTGAAATCCATGGTCCTCTTTATGGAGAACCAAATTTTGAAAACCATGATCACCCAACTCCACCACCTTCTCAAGCCCAAACCTATGAGTCTTTCTTTCCCTCTTATGAGGAAATACAAAGCATGGTTGACACCCACCTTCATCAAGCAATGGAATTTCAAACCACCTTGCTTGACTCAATACCAAATCCATCCTCTATCCAAGAACCAAAACCAAACCAACCCCTAAACCAAGAAACTAAAACCAACCCATTTTCACCCAACCATCCACATATTTGCTCAAATTGTGAGCAAATGGGTGAAACCATCAAAACCTTGCTTCACCAATTCCAAAATGAAACCCGGTTTGCATTCCAACATATCATTGAACGTTTGGATGCACTTTCCCATCCCAACAAATCCTAGACAACCTATGGAGGCCGTTTGCCCCAATCTAGGAATGTAGGATTTTATTTTATTTTCTTGGTTATTTTTTTAGTTTTTGTGTACAAGTAGAAGAATAAGTCCACATTTCTTGTCTTTTGACTTTTATAAGTCAAAATTTTACTTGGAATGATATTTCTTTCTACTTACTTTTGTGCATTGTTGGTTGATCAATCTTTGGTTTGTCAATGTGGTTGCAATGTGTGTGGTAACTACAAGCTTGACTATATATATCACCAACTAACCATTTTTTTTGTAGGTCTCAAAATCCATGTTTCCCATATTGGTACTCCATTTAGGGGGAGTATCGATCAAGGGGGAGTATGGCCATTATTCCGCTTCGCTACTCTACTTTTTGTTTCGACAAAAAGGGGGAGAAATATATTAAACCTTCAAATACTTGATATGCTTTTTCGTCTCTTAAGTAAAACAAGGTTAATATAATTTTTTTTAAGTCTTGAAAACCAAGATTTTGCGTGTTACTTAAAAACAAAGTTTATGTTTTGTCATCAACAAAAAGGGGGAGATTGTTAATACAAATATCGCCTAAAAACGTTATTTATATTTTTCGATATTCGCTAAGTTTTGTTAACGACAGAATGTAAACTTTAGTTTCTAAGCAAAACATAATCTTAGTTTTTAAGACTTGCATAAACTAGACTTTTGCTACATTTTACATTTCATAAAACACAACACAAATTTATTTCTTAAATTAGAAATAGTCACATCACATTTATGGCAAGTTTTGTCATTATGCATTTATGGAAAGAAATGTGTTTGACTAACTTTGTTGTTGCTTGCAAGCTTTGTATTTGACTTGATTTAAGTGATGTGACATTGTTTGGTTGCTAGGAGTTATGAGACAAGACCTTGTTTGGTTTGAAGAGTTATTGCAAAAACCTACTGCAGACCCGGCGGTACCCTGGGGGTACACGGGCGGAACCCATTCGAGGGTTCCGCCTGATCCGCCAAGCATGCAGTGTGGTGTGCTATAAATACCAAGCCATAACTTGATTTTTGGCTAACCTCTTGAGATCATATTTTACACACACACTCATCTTTTCTTCTAACCTCTTAACATTGTAAATGTGAAGTTTCCTTTTGTAGCAAAGAAGCTCACAAGGTCATCAAAAGTTACAAGTTTCCAACGCAACATTGCAAGACTTGTTAGCTTAGTATTGTGTAAACTCTTATTGTTTACACGTCATTTGTTTGTGTATATTCTGAAGTGAGTGGTTAGATTTTAGTCCTCAAAATACAAAGAGTGTTGGGAGTTATTGTACCCTAGTAAAAGAACTAATGGGAGTGGTTGTGCCCTTGTAAAAGAAATCGAAATTTAGCTTTGTGTCGGTAAAAGTATAAGCGATGTGTAAGGTTTTCTCTGCCGTTGAAAGGAGCTTGTTGACTAGTGAAAGAAACTCTCGAGTTGGATACTCGGGGCGTGGACGTAGGGCAAGGAAAAGAAGTCCTTGTAGCCGAACCACGATAAATACTCGTGTTGTGGTTTGATCGTTTCTTTCATTTACTTGCATGTTATATATTGTGTTAGTGCATATATCTTTGATCAAACGGAAAGTTTCAAACCTAACTTAACAAGTTAAAAAGATTTTAATCGGTAAACTATTCAACCCCCCTTCTAGTTTTCCACAAATGTGTTTACTTAGATTTCACTACTCCCTAGACATCTTTTACACGTTGATTACTTGTTATAGTTGCATGGATGACGGATTGTATTCCTTAGTACCATTCATGGGGTGGCGCACTTAACTCCCCAATCCTATGAGCTCTTATCTCCTCCTATACCATGCCCAACACAACCATAGGGATTATAAATAGTGGCTCATGCATTAAATACAACCAATAAGACCTAGTGCACATCAGTTCATGTTTCCTAAGACGTTCAAGCATGTTACCAATTGGAGATCTGCCAGTTTTCTTAAGCCTAACATCGAATTCATTCATCCAAAACAACTACAAACAAGTAATCAACACGTAATTAACATCTAGGTTTCATTAGATCTAAGCAAACACAAGATAGATCTAGCCTAGCATGATGGAATTAAGACAAGAACAAGATATAGACAACCAACACATATACATATTGATTGAATTAAAAGAATACTTATCTCAATTACACATGAAAGGTATCAAGGGCTTAGAACCCTTGAAAAACCTGTAAAATTCGCACCAAGTTCGTACTTAGGGTTTCTCCAAAACTTATCTCTTTTTAATGTGAAAATTAGAAAACTATATATAGGAAATAGGGTCTGACGGCGTCAAGACAAAGCTTGTGACATCGTCACCTCGCCGCCAAAATATTTCTCGGACTGCCTTGATCTACTTTTGACGCCGTCATGTATTAGCATTTTCCAGGCCGTCATGCATTTTACTCTTGATGCCCTACTTCGTGACGCCGTCAAATCTGTACTGGGTCGTCATGGAATTTACTCTTGACGCCGTCAGGGTGTTGCTCTTGACGCCGTCACCTACTGTTCCCAGCAAGGAAAATTAAGACTTTGGCGTTTTCTTCACTTTTATGCTCCAAAAACGTCCGAATTGCTTCCTTTTCAGATTTCACTCCCAAAGTACCTAAAATCACAAAAGGAACGATTTAGAGCAATATTTGATCAAATAAATTCAATTCCGGGCTTAAATGACCCCCTAAAAGTGGTTCATTTTTCGCCTCATCATATACCCTTACACTTGAGATTTGCTTGTCCTCAAGCAAATGCGCTTTTATTCTACTCAAAATACAAGTTAGGGGTCATTTAACACTAATATAAAAGTAATTACAACAAATAATCGTTCCACTAAAGACCAGTAGACAAGCACGGAGGTCATACACTAGCACCTCACAAATAGTGTTTAGATACTCACATCTCTCGGGTGTAATAAAGTATAAATTACAATATGGAAACGGAAGATATCTCTCACTACCTGTCATAGCAAAATAGATTACCATAGGCTTGGGAAATGATCAAACCTCCACCACATGGCGTAAGCACCTAGGATAAACTATCAAAGAGGACTTTTGAAGGGTTGTAACGTTAGGTGTAAGGATATGAAATACACGGTTTTGTTGGATAAAGGAAGTTTTTACTGGTGGCGAGTTAACAATCTTGGTTAATTACATGTACAATATGGCGTTGCTAAGCCAAGACTAGACTCGACTTAAGCTAATAAATGAAAAATAACAAAAACATAAAATGAACATAGAATAAAAAGGGATGGTAGTCCGTATGTTTTTTCTCTTTTCCTTTTTCTATTTTTTTTCTTTTTCTTGATTTTTTGATTTTTTTAGACATACACTCTTACTCTAACATCCAAAATAATACATCATAGGGAATGAACATTCCCCTTACACTTGAATTTTTACATACTTTACAATAAACTAATCTAATGACTCGAATTAAGATAATCAAAACACTTGGAGTACTTTTAAGACTAACGTTCTTACGGGGGTAATAATATGATGTTCTTCCCCATTACTCCATAAAATAAGTACTTACCCATGAGTCCCAATCGTCCCAAAACAATATGTACAAGGATATGACTCGACTTAGCAACCATGTAATCAATTAGATAGTTAACTTAGGGTTTAAACAAATAACAATAATGCACTAAAAATGAGCGCATACACGGAAGGCTAAGGCAATTTGGTTGTACATTTAAGTGGGGTGTAACAAATTCTTCCTTTAAGTAAAATGCTTAAAGTTAGAAACGAAAAGATAGGCTCGGAGGGGTGTACTAGGGGTTTCGTGTACTAAAAATGAGTACAACGCTAAGGGTGTGGGAAAATTAGTTGACTTAACTAGCCAAGTAATATGACTTAAATGGTCAAGTAATTGTAATACGGGTTTAACACAAGGGTGATCCTAATGCCTCTTATCATGTAGTAAATCCTACTACACGAATGTAGTCTCACTAGCGGTCTCGGGATGCATCACTAACGCAAGTTCTAGAATCTAAATGCTACCGATACACTCATAAGCACTAATAATGAATGCTTTTCCTATCAAATCTAAAGGCGAACCTCACATATTTGGGTGGAAAATTTTTCTAAATATACGTTTATGTGCTAGTCATACAATCTCCTATCCATGAGACGCTTGCTATGGCTAAAGTTTCACTCCTAAATGTTGTAAAAAAATTTAAATTTGGCGCTAAAATTGCACTAACAAGTATTTCTCATAGTTTTATTACACATCTACCATTAAACAAAACAAACTCAAGCGAAAGTGTACATGTAAGGTATCATCTTTTAACCCTCCCCTTACACTTAAGATGAACATTGTCCCCAATATTCAAGTAAAGAATGTAAAAGTGAAAAAGTAAAAAGAATGAAATCAAATACTCCCCTGATTCGCTCGGTATGGATAATAAGGTGGCCAGGTTAAATCTTCCTCCAAGAGAATGAACAATCAAAGCTTCCCTTCCAGAATATAAATCATCTTCTTGTCATACATAACCTGTATATCCTAAAAAAATAGACAAAACAACCTCGCGTAAAATCGGCGGCATCCTATATAAGTTACTAAATCCTAGAAAACAAGATAAGATATAATGCTTGTGGAATGAAGTTTGCAGATTTCCTGGAGATTATAAAACTTAATAATTCACAAAAACCATAAGACTCCGTTAGAAAAACAAAACCGGTAAAATTTCCAGATTTTTACACATGACTCTTGACGGCGTCAGGAGTTAACTCTTGACGCCGTCAGAAGTGACCTGCATAAATTCTTATGTTAAGTTTCCGAAAAATTTCTGGAAAAACTTGGTCCTACTTCCTGGAAAATCCTGCAAAACTTCATTATGACTCAATACAAGCATTTGACTCTAACAAATACGAATACACATGTTCATTTAATATTGTGGAGAATCATGATCGGTTTGTTTCTTAAAAACATATTTGGGGTTTCCCCTTACACTTATCTTTTGCAAAAAATACTTCTAGGTGGAGTTTATGACTAGGCCAAAACAACGAAGTAAAGTATTTCCACTATTTAATTGAGGAACATGATCTACCAACAATAAAAATAAAGCATGCATACGGAAGCAAATAACAAACAAACAAAATAAAATCACACAAAGCATGGGTTGCCTCCCAAGAAGCGCTTTTCTTTATTTACGAGTCTTGTAGCTAGACTCAAGGTCATGGGTTACTACGTGACCTCATCATTGGTTCCATTCTCTAGGTCGTCTTCTAAACCAGTTTTGTATTCCGGACCTAGTTGCAAGCATTCTTTGTAGAAACCAAGCATCCTATTCTTTACATATTCTACTCCTCTACGTCTATCCTCCTCATTCCTATAATAAGCCGCTTGCTTGTGTTCCTTTTCGAAATTAGAGAGAAGGCGGTATTGCTCAATCTTGTAGGGCATTTGATAAGCAACCTCATCATTCTCTCCCTTGAATCTAACTATCCCTAAAGTCGGATCATAACTCATCCTAGTGGCCTCAACAAATGGTTTTCCAAATATTATTTGGCTTAGGCAAGCATCTATCACTGGACGAGTGTCTTTAACTATCATAAAATCAATCTCATAGGTGAGATTCCCTATAATCACATGCAATCCCTTCACTCTTCCTGCAAAATTACTTATCAGATTCTTATTAGGCATCATCCTAAAATTAAGTTGTTTCTTCACCACCCAATTGTAATAAGTCCTAGTCATGATGTTCACGGGGGATCTAGGGTCGATGTAAGCTTTCCATATATGCATGTGCCCGATATTGCATGGTATGTTAATGTTAGAGGGGTCTCCCATTTTGATAAGGGGGTGCCAAGGATATATGGTCTCTTAGGACTATCGAATAAATCCTTATGGTATCCTCGTTCTTCCATGGTGGGCAACTTATCAAAGTAATTTTCTATAGGCTCTACCTCCTCTAATTCCTCTCTCCTATTAACCTCAACTTCCCTACTCTCATCCTTAGTCTCGGCTTCTACTCTAACTTCATCCTTGTCACTCTCTTCTATCTCCTTATCTATTGGCTTAAGGGTGACAACATTGACAAAGTGGACATGTTTGGATGATGAGGGGTCCTTAATTTGGATTCCGTTATTGGTGTCCCTAGTGTCCTTCCTAGGTGTGACTAACGCTTGGTTGTTGAGGGCCTTCAACAAGTTGTCAATCTTGTTGGTCATCTCCGTTTGTTGTTGGTTGAATTCAGTTTCAAACCTAGCTATGCGAGCCTCTTGAGATGCCATAAACTTTGACATCAATCCTTCAAGATTGTTGGTACTACCATAGTTGTTAGAAGGATTGTTGTTGAAAGTACGGTTGGGGGGTGGACCGTTTGGTTGGTAATGATTAGGCGGATTGGAAGAATTGGGTTGATTTTGTTTCCACCTAAGGTTTGGGTGATTTTTCCAAGAGGGGTTGTATGAATCACCGTAAGTGTTGGGCTCGGGCTTGAAAGTGTACCACTTATCTCCCGCTTCGTCGGTAAGCGTGGATGCGTAGTCCACAAAAGCTGTTCCGGAGAGTTCCACACAATCACGAGTGTCGTGGGGACCACTACATAATTCGCATGAAGAAGT
The DNA here is from genome assembly GCA_030686995.1 of Artemisia argyi. Classification (NCBI taxonomy): domain Eukaryota; kingdom Viridiplantae; phylum Streptophyta; class Magnoliopsida; order Asterales; family Asteraceae; genus Artemisia; species Artemisia argyi. Next base: position 38,759,935 of record CM060693.1, on the reverse strand, counting down.
GATTTTGTTCACTTGGCTTGAAGGTTTAGGAGCTTCGTAAGATTTCATGAGAAACTTGACTTGGTCCTCAAGTTCCATGATCCTACGATCGGGAGTGCTAGAATTGTTCGAAGGCAAAGATATTGCCTTGACCGTTTTGTTCAAATCACGGGGATCATTCCAACTTTCGTTGTCATAGAGAGCAAGATCTTCTATGAGTTCCCATGATTGTTCTGCACTTAGATCACGTAGCTTACCACCGGCTGATTGGTCAATGGCTCGCCTCGTGGAGAGATCGATATAGTCATAAAAAATTTGGACTTGGAGCCAAAGATCTATGCCATGATGAGGGACTTTTTGGAGTAAGTCCTTGAAACGAGTCCATGCTTCATAAAGAGATTCATTTTGACGTTGTTGGAACATCAAGATGTCATTTCTAAGCTTAGTAGTTCTCCCCGGTGGGAAAAATTGAGCAAGGAAACGAGTGGTGAGATCATCCCATGTGGTGATGGATCCCGCGGGTAAACGCTCAAGCCATTGACTAGTTTGATCCCGTAGAGAGAATTGGAATAGGCGTAATCGGGTTGTCTCTCTAGTTGCAACATCTAGGTCTATGGAATCTACGATTTTGAGGAAGTCCTTAAGATGTTGGTTCAGATCTTCGGAACGAAGTCCATGGAATGCACATCCGCTTTGCACCAACCGGATGGTGTCGGATCGCAAGGGGGTCACATTGGCTCCGGTGAGCTCAATGGTGTTTCGGTAGCCTTGGTGGCTAGGTCGGGAATACTCTCCTAAGGTTCGGGGCCTAAGGGGTTCTAGTGGTGGGTTTTGTTGTGGTGGGATGACGGGTTCAAAGATGTTCCCGTTGTCCATGATGTCGGGTGGTGAAGAGTTACGAACAAAAACACAAAGAAATAAGATAGACTAAAGAAAACCTAAAAATAAAAAATAAAATCTTAATAGAAAGGAATCTAGCAAGTAGACCTAATAAAAAGAGATTCTAACCTAGACAATAACTATTCCCCAGGCTGCGGCGCCAAAAACTTGATACGTGGGAATCGCACCAGGCTTTACCTCTCAAGGGATCTTGAGAAGCTTACAACCCCCACCAGGCAGTTTACCTGATCATTGTAGTATAGTATAGTGACAAGTACCGGGGGATTGATCGTTCAGCTAGGAATAGTGCCGCTAGGATTAGAAAACCAAAATACTAGTTCTAAAGGTGAAGGATGATTCTTTTTGTATTTTTATATTTTTTAGAAAGCAAATAAAAATCTCGGGTTTGAAGGATTTGGGCGGAATTAGTTGCTAGTCAACTAACCCAATACTAAAGATGCAATCAAAATAAAATACTAGAAATGAAAATAAACTAAATTATACTAAGGTTGTTAGCAATAAGTGGAGAAAATGTGTTTACTTAGATTTCACTACTCCCTAGACATCTTTTACACGTTAATTACTTGTTATAGTTGCATGGATGACGGATTGTATTCCTTAATACCATTCATGGGGTGGCGCACTTAACTCTCCAATCCTATGAGCTCTTATCTCGTCCTACACCATGCCCAGCACAACCATAGGGATTATAAACAGTGGCTCATGCATTAAATACAACCAATAAGACCTAGTGCACATCAGTTCATGTTTCCTAAGACGTTCAAGCATGTTACCAATTGGAGATCTGCCAGTTTTCTTAAGCCTAACATCGAATTCATTCATCCAAAACAACTACAAACAAGTAATCAACACATAATTAACATCTAGGTTTCATTAGATCTAAGCAAACACAAGATAGATCTAGCCTAGCATGATGGAATTAAGACAAGAACAAGATATAGACAACCAACACATATACATATTGATTGAATTAAAAGAATACTTATCTCAATTACACATGAAAGGTATCAAGGGCTTAGAACCCTTGAAAAACCTGTAAAATTCGCACCAAGTTCGTACTTAGGGTTTCTCCAAAACTTCTCTCTTGTTAATGTGAAAATTAGAATACTATATATAGGAAATAGGGTCTGACGGCGTCAAGACAAAGCTTGTGACGTCGTCACCTCGCCGCTAAAATATTTTTCGGACTGCCTTGATCTACTTTTGACGCCGTCATGTATGTAACACCCCCAAAATCGGGTCCAGCGGAAGCATACATGTCACTGGGGTGCTACTCAATCGGTATCATAAGACAAGTACAAAGAACGGTTTTTATCTCAACCATTTAGAATAACTTTCATTATCAAAAATATTCAAATTTACATCGTTCAAAAATAGTGCGGAAATAAAGGCCCATATAAGAGTTTAAGCGGTCCCGAATATATGTCAGAGTTGTCTATGACCATGCCATGCCATGCCAAAGCCTTCAATAGTTAGCTATCGCCTTAACCTGAAAATACATGCTAAAAAGTGTCAACACGAGGTTGGTGAGTTCATAGGTTTATAATAAAACAGTAGCATTGTGAGTTCAATAAAGAGTTTTGTGACCATTGCGTCGCTCACAATGTCATGAAAATAGTGTTTACCTTACAGTAAAATTAGAGTTGTGGACCATGAGTAGTGCGTGTGATCATTACAACGAATATAATGTCACATAGTAAATAGTTTATTACGCTAGCACTAAGTTCATGCAACCGAAGCTTGACAGTGTGCATGCTCTAGAAGCACGTTAAATAAAGCCCTTGCAAGTGTCTATCTCGTGACACTCGTGTTTCGACATGTTATACGCTCGCGTTTGCCTATCCGGCCAAACCGAACGGGGGTGTCAACCCCAATAGATCTATTTATAGCATTCGCGCTTCCCAGCAGGAATTGACGGTTCATGAGTTTGGGCATTGTGGGATTCAGTGTCTTAGGCTAATCCGCGTAATAGTGTAAATAAAGCATAAGTTTCAGTGTGGTCCATAGAAGTGTTTGCATAAAAGCAATAGTTCATAAAGTGTGTCAGAAAATAATCAAGTATGCAACCAATATACACATAGGTGCATTGAATAATCAATCAAGTATTCAGCGAAACAGTAGTATTTGAGTAAACAATTGCGCATTCAAATAAAACAAGCATTGAGTTTAGTTAAAAACGAGCATGTATTCTCCCCCAAAACATTTATAAAACAAGTAAAAGTAGGGGCCATGAACTCACCTCAGTAAAGCAGTATGATAGTGAAAAGTATCGAGTAGTGATGGTGTGCGGCACCGACACGCGACCTAGATTAGTACGGCAAGTTTAGTTCAAAATTTAAATTTAAGACTCAACGAGGTTTAAGTTAAACTCAAAAGTTTTAAAGTGTTGTGTTATTGTTGCTTGTGTGGCAGCATTTAAGTTTGAAAATAGTTTTCTAAATGTTTGTAAGTATTGGCTCTTGGAAGTGCATAAGTGTAGAGTATTCATGATGAATAAATTTCGTTAGACAAGTATCCGATAGGCAAATACGGAGAATAATCACAAATAATTATTAAGTGTCGTCGGAAAAATGTGGAAATGTGTTTACGTATAAATATATATACAGTACATATCTAGTTAACTATTGAAAGAGTTTATGAAATAATAAATAGAATTATAGAAAATAATCATTTTTGCCTTTTAGTCAGGTTAGTAAGTCAAGTGTATATTCTTGATGAAAATCGGGCACGACCCGTGAATACGTTTTAGTTTTTCCCAAAAAAAACTAAATGTGACCATTTTTATATTGTTTATTAAGCTCAAATAAGGTTTTATAAGTTAAAACGTGTTACGTTTAGTTTAGATAAGCAAAAATAAGAAATATAAATCAATGGTAAAAAGTAAGTTATAATTTATATTTTCATTAGTTTGGTTAGAAATTTAAACTTATAGTTTTAATGATGAGAAAATATTAAATTTCGAGGTAAGTTGCGTTTTAGTAACCCGTGTATATAACGAGTTATGTAGGCGTTCAACATGTCAGAAAAAAAATGGGTCGAATAGCCAGGAATAAGTCGTGGAGTAAGCCGAAGCAAAACAAGCAAATCAAACGCGCCTCACTGTTGGGCTCGGACCAACAGTGGTTCGACACACACCAAAGTCATATTACAAAACCAAAGTTAATCTAGCCTATTAGTCATAATAAGTTTAGTAGTCACAAAGTGGAAAGTAAATCTTAGACAAAAACCATTTGACTCCTACTGAAATCAAATACACCCACTTCCGTTATTTTAAGTGGGCTTCGGCCCACACTCTTTTGACAATACATAAAGCCCCAAAAATTAAGACAAGGTTAACCCAAATCCAAATTACCAACTTAACACAATTTCATAATAAGGTTAGCCTAGTTTCAAAAGATTACAGTTTGACTCATTATGCTATAGGTTGTGTTGTATATCGCTTTTGACCACAGTGGGCAAATCCAAACACTTCAACATTTAACTCCAAGTCATTTAATTCATTTAAGCCCTTGAAAAAAAAAAATGTACATCGAAGCAGAAGTGTATATATATATGTATATACCACTCAAATTTAACCCAATACCATAACAACCAACACATTTTCTTCATAAAGTTGCAAGTTGGATTAAGTCACAAAGTCTACAAGATGAGTTTCTTGAGTTTAATGTTGGGAAAAAGAACATAAGCAGTAGCCAGATATGCTTACAGTTAGGCTTCACCCTAAACAAACAACACAGACCAAACACAACAAACTTGCTCCTCGATCATCGGGTACAACCCGACTCGAATGAAGGCTGGATACCAATGACACTTATATGGGTTTGTGACGGTACGGTACGCACAAAACAAGTATAGCGACACTCTTCGATGTGGGTTTTTATCTTAGCCGAATAAGACTACAACAGCAGAAAAATAAGCCAACAAAGTAACACTTCCAAGTTGTATAGCCAAATATGGTTTCAATCTAGGTTCTTGATTCTCAGTTTTAACAGGCCACACAATAACAACAACAACTAAGGATATAATCCTTCACAGGTTAATGGATTTGGGTTGATCGATATATATAACCAAATCGAGATCATAACTTGAGAAAAATCAATCAAAACAACAGGTTTATTAACAAAATAACATCAAGAAATTACAAAGTGCAATGAAATTAAGAAACCCTTACAACAGTAGAGAGGGTGAACCGATTTGATGAAGAAAGATACGAAATCAAGATCTCCAAACCCGATTCAGCAAGTGATTCCCACACACCCTTAACTCCAAATCTCGCCCCTACTCAACCGAATACAATTCTTGAGTTTTTGTCTTGTTAAGTTTTTGAATGTGTGGACTTGCCATGAATCGGTTGGGTTATAACAAAAATAAACAAGGGAGGTTTGATTCCTTCATCTTTAATGGCAGTCGATTTGTAGCTAAAAAGAGTAGTCGTCCCCCCTTCATGTCTCAACCTGTACCGCTGACTTCCAAAAAGACAAGAGGCCTGGTGTTGTTGTGACCACCCTCGTGGTTACCCTGAGATGAATAAGAGGGGATGGGGTCTTGAAGCGTAGCAGCAGGAGCAGAGTTGGTTTTGTATGTATCGATGGGAGAGAGAGACAAGCAGCGTGGGTGAGGGAGAGAGACAATTGTGGGGATAAGAGAGAGAGATGGGTCGGTTTGTGGAGATGAGCAGATGTGGGGAAGATGACGTTAATATTATACATATATTTTTGTTGTGTTTTGTAAAATAAGAGTGGGTGAGGTTTGGTGAAATAAAAAGAAAGTAAATTAAGTTTTTGTATACTTTTGTGGGTACTATGTGTACCCTGTGTGTCGTTGAGCTCCGGTGTAAATTGAGTTTTCGAGGTTAGCAGGAGTGCTAGAATATTTCTGACGAGAGCATTTTTATAATGGAAAGATAAAAACAACGTTTATTAATTCCAGATAACAAGTATTGAGTTTATATCATTACTAGGATTTGTGTCGGTACGCGTGTGGTGTTTGGTGCGAGACAATCTCTCATAAATAATCAATAATAGTCTGAAAACAGAATGCTCACCTTTTTGATAAAATAGCAGTGTATCGAGTTACTGTAAGCTACAGTGTGCGGGTTTGCTTCCCGAAATTGTTATGCAAGCTCATGAATGCTTAAATTAAACAGTTAGGTAATAATAAATTGGCAGTTATTATTAAAAATCAGTTTGGAAAATTCAGGTTTGTTACAATGTATTAGCATTTTCCAGGCCGTCATGCATTTTACTCTTGACACCCTACTTCGTGACGCCGTCAAATCTGTACTGGGTCGTCATGGAATTTACTCTTGACGCTGTCAGGGTGTTGCTCTTGACGCCGTCACCTACTGTTCCCAGTAAGGAAAATTAAGACTTTGGCGTTTTCTTCACTTTTATGCTCCAAAAACGTCCGAATTGCTTCCTTTTCCAGATTTCACTCCCAAAGTACCTAAAATCACAAAAGGAACGATTTAGGGCAATATTTGATCAAATAAATTCAATTCCGGGCTTAAATGACCCCCTAAAAGTGGTTCATTTTTCGCCTCATCAGAAAAACACTTAGTTTAAGTGGAATCATATACTACTAGTTTGAATGTCTTCATTGTAGGTAATGTTTCCGACAAGGAATTCTCAAGCAACCTAATTGGTGTACCAACCTACTAGTTTTGAAGTAATGATAATGATAAAAACAATGTGCGGTTTAATGTGTAATGTGGTTAGCTAGTGAATAAGACAATACGCGTCATATGTATGAAGATAATCAAATGGTTATCTCACTATGCTATGTGCTTAACTAATCATAAGGACGAATTGCCAAGTGAGTATCATCTAGTCTTGCATCACCAATAACACATGGTATGAAATGTGTTATTAAGGATAGCTAGAGGCCAAGGTAAGTTTTCTTACAATCTTGCCTATTATAGTTGTTACTTGAATGTCTGCTATATGCTTACGTGACTATATGATTTATCATTACTTGCTTGCATGCTATATAATACTTACATGCTCACATGTGCTATATGCTTTATGTTCATTAGATGTTTTGTCTAAATGCTTATCCTTCTTTGGATACAAGCAAATTATTTGAAAAATAATGGTCTTACCACAACCATTGTTTATAACGAATTTGGCGTCAATCAATCACTATAGATGATACACACTTGCTTCACTCTTTGTTTGCTCTCTAGTTCTCGTCTATGACGTTTCTTGAAACTTACATGATTGACTTCTAGCCTTCCTCGATGCAAGTCTCATCCTTGAACCTCATTTAATTTTTTATTCTTTCTTTTCTTCTGTTTCGACTCAAAATCCACTCTTTATTCAAGCGTATCGAGTCTTTCACTTTTCTTCTATCTCGATTCCACTCCGTACCCATTCCTTATCCTACTCGTGCGTATTGAGTCATTTTCGTGTCTTAAAATTCAAAGAGTTATGTTTTAAAACCATCTAAAGCTAAAGACTTTTCATTAAGACTAAAACACCAAAAATCGTCCAAAAACCACAACCTTCTGCCGACGGTCCCTTAGTTCTCGGCGGTCCCATATCGATAAGGGACCGTCCAGCATTTTTAGGCCAAATCCTGTTTTCTTACTACAGTTTCAGTAAAACAAACCAAACACTCCCCTATTGTGCAGAAAGTGACGAAAAACTCGACCCAACACTCAAATCCTCACCAACCCATAATCAAATTAGTTCAAGGTTTTCAAAGTTAAGATCATCAACCACCTATACTCACTAATCACACCATTGTACAACCATGCCGCACATATTTGATTATGACCTTCATCATACACATTCATACATACCAAAAATATCCTTAGAACCTTATTTACCACCCGAATCCGTTCAAAGCTTCAGAGACGTTGAGTCTCGTTACATTCATGAAGGTCGAATTATCGATCATTCATATGTAACTCAGGAGCATATTGAAAGAGCCTTTCAGCCAATAGGTCTTGACTGTTTACTCAATGTCAATGAACACATCTGCCACATTTTATATTAGAATTCTTTCATGAAATAAAGGTCAAACGTATTCAAGACAATTCTATACATCTTACCTTCAGTATTGGTTACTATGGCTTCGCTCTATCACTTGAGGAATTCGCTCAGATTCTTGGTATTCCATGCCATGGGCAATGCGCCTATTCAAAAGATCCTAAGTTAAATTCCCTACTTGAGAATCGTGAATGTGAAGGACCCTATGTCACCTACATTCCCTCTCAAACTGAACTAATCAACTCACTTTGCAACTCTTCCGACACTTTCTATCCTGATAAGATCCGTGTCTGTGAACTCTGCCAGTTTCTCCAACCCATGGCGATCATCCTACGAGAAAATCCACTAGGTCTAGTAAAAGATAGCAATTGCATACCATCTTGCGTTGCACATATGCTTTATTGCATTCTCACTAGACAATCGTACAATCTCGCCTATCTCTTCCCTATGAGATTTATGCATCTCAAGGACGATGACAGAAAGTCAATGCCCTATGGGATGCTCCTAACTCTGTCTACAATTTTTTTCATGAGCAACTATCCCTACCTTCAAAATGATCAATACAACCTAGTTGTTGGAGTCTTAGAACCAATAACGGAATACCAAGTTGCACGTTTTGTCAGACACATGAGAACCTCTCCTGCTGATGGGATAAGACGCATCGAAGAAGACTGAAGACAACAGTTGTGTGTTCACTAAATTAGAATTGGCCAATTTGTTTTAGTACTGTGTATGTCTCATAGTATTTCTATTTATCGTTGTTCCTCAAATTGCTATGTTTATCATTTGTATGAACTAATCTTATTATTAGACATGAATGTTTATTGATGATGCTTTTGGCTTATTTAGAGCATGCATGACATCCTTCATCTGTTAAACTTGTGTTTATGCTGTTATGAGATGATTAGGAATATAGTATATATGCAGGTTGCAGAAATTAAAAACTGGGCAAAATCCTGCAAACTCACTGTCGGCGGTCCTTTATCGACCTGGCGGTCCTCCAGTGATAAGGGACCGTTGGTGGTTTAACGGACCGTCCCTGTGGGATTATGGATTTTTGCACTATTTTCTTTTTTCCTGCAATCCTAAACCTATTGCATGATTATCACCAACTTACCTTGTTTAGATAAACATTTTTGAGTGCTTAAAATCTCCTAATGCATGCTTTGCCCAAACCATAACCATGCTTGATTATTTAAACCTTCCTCATCACCCTCAACCTCATCACAATCACCTTTCACTTAAACTTCATCACTTACAATGGCCTCATCCTCCTCTTCCTTGCCAACAATAAACAAAGAACTCATAACACAACCATCAAACAAAAGGCCTAAGCTCAAAATCATTCGACCTCAAACTAATTTCATTGACCTCACACTCTATGACACCACTCCATCTCCTAAGTCACCACCATCATCACCTCAAGCACCAAGTGCACCACTCATAACACCATTAATGGAACATATCACTCTTCATCAAAGACATCCTCTAACTCAAAGCCAAAAACATCACCTTTCTTATCATTTGTCAAAAACTTGTCACCCTTGCTTACCGAATCTAGCTCGGGTGCTTACACTCCATTCGTGAGTAATCAACCATCATCTCCCACTCACTCTATCTAATCACCAAGAAACCAACATCTTCCTACAACAAACTCATACTACCACATTACCAAACGGGCCTTTAGAGAACACTCCTACCACTCCACCATCATCTCCAAACCTTGGCAATCCCGTTTCTTATTACTTTGCTAACAATCACACTGTGGGGTGTGCTTGTTGTTACCATAACTTTCATCCCATCCATTCTCTTCGAGATGAACTCCACATCATGTTTGGTCACATTGAGTTTCTCATTACTCAACAAAATGTGCAACCAACTCCCTTTGCTTCAATGCCACCATCGGCTCCATCTTCATCCTCACCATCATCCACTCCACCCTCCGACTAGATATTCTCAAAAGTCTAGTCATGAATAATCAAGTGGAAGTTGTGTTTTAGACTAAACATGCAATGGGAGATAACTTGTTATCTTAGTTAATGATTAATGTTGTTTTTATTATGTGTTTGTCATGGAATTTTTATGGTAGTCATTGTATGTTTCATGCATGAAATGAATGAATTATTATGTTTTAAATTAGGATAATATGTTGTGATATTGGTCACAGTTAAACATGAAAATGGGCTAAAAATATCAAACCTTAAAAATGGGAAGTTACTTAAATCACAACACATCTGCCAACTAGGACGTCTACTGCCGGCGGTCCTTTAAATGGATTGGCGGTCCTCCATCAATAAGGGACCGTCCCCCTGTTTACGGGACCGTCCTCAGTAGGGCTACCATTCAGATTTTACTTTTTTGTCTTTCTATCTGATTCATGCACTATATAATTGATTTCACATCCATATCCATTTTTTTCCATACTTTCATCTCTCTCTCTCTCTCTCTCTCTCTCTCTCTCTCTATATATATATATATATATATATATATATATATATATATATATATATATATATATATATATATATATATATATATATATATATATATATATATATATATATATATATGCATGCATGTGCTTTGCTCTAACTTGGTTTTGTAGCAAATCACCACAGCTTGATTCCCCGGTGCCCTCATTAAGGGGGATCACTTAGCTAGGGGGAGCTTGTATTCCGTTGATCACTTCAACGATTCCCTTTCAAGGATGCTCGTGTCTCCTCTCCTCAACATCCACGACACACCTTTTTGATTCTACAAAAAGGGGGAGACGTAATGGGAAAACTGATGAGACGAAAAGTGGTACGCTTTTAAGGGGTCATTTAAGCCTTAAATCGTGATTATATGATCAAATATTGCCTTAAATCGTTCCTTTTGTCATTTTAGGTACTTTTGAGATGAATTATGGAAAAGGAAGCATTTTGGACATTTTTGGAGCATAAAAGTGAAGAAAATGACAAAGTCAAGAATTCAAGCTGGAACAGTACTTGATGGCATCACACACTACCAGGTGACGGCGTCACTTGTTGATGAAGAGGTGGATAATTATTTTACACTTGACGGGCCAGAAAGGAAATTTGAAGTTTAAACGTGACGGCATCACGTTATAATTCACCAAGGACGTCACGCGTTATTACAAAGAGAGATGGCCCAGAACCTTATTCAACCAGACGGCGTCAAAGATGGATGTAGGCAATCCAAGAGTTATTTTGGCGGTGAGGTGACGGCGTCACGTCCCATAAGGTGATGCCGTCAAGGTGTAAAATCTATATATACTTTTCTAATTTTCATTCATTATGTGTGGAACTTTGGAGAGAAACTTAGGGAATGAATGATGAGGCGAAAGTGTACCGCTTTTAAAGTGTCATTTAAGCCCGAATTCGAGATTATTTGATCAATTATTGCCCTAAATCGTTCCTTTTGTCATTTTAGGTACTTTTGGAGAGAAATCTATAAAAGGAAGCATTTTGGACGTTTTTGGAGCATAAAAGTGAAGAAAACGGCAAAGTCTCAATTTCCTTACTGGGAACAGTACCTGACGGCGCCAAGGTTCTACAAGTGACGGCGTCAAGAGTGACAAAAGAGGTGGATATGGAACTTATAACGTGACGGCCCAGAAAGTTTTCAAGCTTATTGGCCTGACGGCGTCACCTAGGCTGTCAGGGTCTAAATACACGTGACGGCCCAAAGTGATTTTCTACATGACGGACTCAGAAGTGGATCTAGGTAATACGAATTTCATCATGGCGGCGAGTTGACGGCGTCACAAGCTATAACGTGACGCCGTCAAGGTGTAAAATCTATATATAGTTTTCCAATTTTCATTCATTAGTGTGCAACTTTGAATGAATAAACCCTAGACAAATTTTAAAAGCTTTTCAAGGGTTTCAACCCCTTGATTCTTCCATGTTCAATTGAAGATAAGTACTTATTCAAATCATTCAATATGTCTATGTGTTGTGTGATTATATCTTACGCTTGTCTTCTCTTTAACATGCTAGGCTAGATTTTCATTGTGTTTGCTTAGATGTAGTGAAACCTAGATGTTGATTATGGGTTGATTGTTTGTTTATAATTGTTATGGATGATTGTACTCGATGTTAGGCTTAAGAAAACTGGCAGACTTCCATTGGTAAGTTGCTTGAACGTCTTAAGAAACATGATCGGAGGTGTACTACGATTTTTGGTTGTATTTAATGCATAAGAGAATTCTAATGATCCCATGTTTGGAGCTTCTAATGGCTCGACATAGGAGTGAAGTAGGATCTTTTAGAGTTAGGGAATATTGTACACGGCCCTACGACTAGTATTAAGGAATATGACCGTCATCCATGCAATTGTAACAAGGTAATCAACCTGTAACAGATATCTAGGGAGTAATGAAATATAAGTAAACACAACTTCTCTCATTATTGTTTCCACCACATTAGTGTATTAGTTTCATTTTCATTTTTGTTATTTTATTTTGATAGCATCTTTAGATTAATTGGGTTAGTTGGCTAGCAACTAATTCCGCCCACTCTTTCAAAACCCGAGATTTTACTTGCTTTTCATAAAATATAAAAATACAAAAAGAATCATCCCTCACCTCTAGACCTAGTTTAGTAGGCTTTCTAATCCTAGCGACACTATTCCTGAGTTGAACGATCAATCCCCCGGTACTTGTCACTATACTATACTACAATGATCAGGTACACTGCCTGGTGGGGGTTGTAAGCTTCTCGAGATCCCTTGAGAGGTAAAACCTGTTGCGAGGGCGCAATTCCCACGTATCAAGTTTTTGGCGCCGTAGCCCGGCGAATAGTTATTGTCTAGGTTAGGATTTCTTTTTATTAGGTCTACTTGCTGGATTCCTTTCTAGTAAGGTTTTATTTTTATTTTTAGGTTTTCCTTAGTCTATCTTATTTCTTCGTTTCTTTGTTCGTAACCTTTACCATCTGACATCATGGAAGGTGGTAACATCTTTGAACCCATCAACCCACCGCAACAAAACCACCCACAAAACCCATCACTAGCAAACCTGTTGGGAATAAAATGCACAATTTAAAGAGTCTGCCAGAAGAGCCTGCCAAATGATAGTTAAGCCTGCCTCTTTAGTTTTGTTGAAGTTGAAGATATACTAACAGTACCTTCTGGGTGAGAAGGTACTGCTAGTTGATGAAGGTCCTGCCAGTTTAAACGACAAGTTGTTATATTTTATTTAGAGATATTTAGTTGTATTATTAGTCTTTGTACAAAGTTACACGCTTAGTAGAAGTAGTACAGAGGTCTCGGTAGATAATATGGAGTGTTTTACCTTGAAAGGTGTAATATTAGGATAAGATAAGCCTCTAAGTATATTATATTAAGCAACTTGACAACTTGTAATAAGGGCTCCTTATACTATAAAAGGAACCCTTAGTCACCTTCTTACAGATAACTAGATCAATCACTGCATGCATAACTTCCATCTTTAAATCCTCTTCACGTATCAAAGATTCAAGGTTACATTTGTAATCCTGGTGATAGTTTAGATCACCCGTATTATTTCATAAATAATATTGAATCATTTTGTGTTATTCATGTTGTGTTCATCACTCTAAATTATTCATGTTTACTTATTCACCACCTTTGTTCCTTTAGTATGTTCTAGTAAATTCCGCGTACTAAAACATATTCATTCATAAATATCCCAAACACAATACTAAGACTAACATCCCAAGTGTTTGAACATTATAATCCTTCCACAAGTGGTATCAGAGCAAGGATGATATTTTCGACATAAAAGAACAAAGCAAAAATGGATGTTGAGCACACTCAAACCAATGTGGCTGCAAAACTTCCATTACTCAAACAAAATGAGTTTGAGATGTGGAGACTGAGGGTTGAGCAATACTTCCAAGTGCAAGACTATGCACTTTGGGAGATTATTGAAGAAGGAAACTCATTCAAACCAATAACCACCACCTCTACAGTAAACAATGCACTTGTCACAACTGTGCAAGTAAACCCAACAACCGCAGAAGAAAGAATCCAAAAGAGAAATGATCTTAAAGCCAGGAGTATGCTTCTCATGTCTATTCCAAATGACCAGCTCTTAATCTTTAACAAGTACAAATGTGCTAAAACCCTTTTTCATGCTATTGTGGCTAGATATGGTGGGAATGATGCCACCAAGAAAACTCAGAAAACACTTTTTAAACAACAATTTGAAAACTTTTCAGCCACAACAAATGAGTCTTTGGACAACATTTTCAATAGACTACAAAAGCTTTCTAGTCAGTTAGCCATTCACGAGGTGATAATATCTCAAGAAGACTTAAACTCCAAATTCCTTAGAAGTCTACCCTCTGAATGGGCCATGCATGTCATTGTCTGGAAAAACAAACCAAATATTGATTCCATGAGTCTTAATGATCTTTACAGCAACTTCAAAATAGTAGAGCATGAACTGAAGAAGTCCACTAGTTCAAGCTCAGGAAATATGGCATTTGTGTCATCTCATGGTACCTCCAAGAAAGTTGATGAAGAAAAAGATGGTAGAGAAGAAGGTACTGCCAACACAAATTTTGGTACTGCCAGTACTTCTAGCAGTACCAAAACCATTTTAGATGAAACAATTGATTGTGCTTTCCTAACATCACAACACAATAGTTCCATATTGACCTTTGAAGATCTTCAAGAAATCACTGATGATGATCTTGAAGAAATGGATATAAAGTGGCAGCTTTCACTTCTTAGCATGAGGGCTAAGAAATATTTGATGAGAACTGGAAAGAAGATTGTCATCAATGGCAATGAACCTGCTGGGTATGACAAGTCTAAAGTGGAGTGTTACAACTGCCACATGAAGGGTCACTACTCAAGAGATTGTAGGAGACCAAAGAAGCAGGGTAATAAGGGAAGAGGTTTTGAGCACAAGAACAGGGGAAACAATAAGAACAAGAGCAAGGAAGTGGACATCACTGAAACAAAAGCTATGGTAGCTATTGATGGGCTGGGTTTTGATTGGAGGTTTATGGGTGAAGAAGAGTCAGCTTCAAATGAAATGGCTTTAATGGCTTTCTCCAATCCTGAGGTACAAATTACTAAATGTTCTGCTACTTGTGAAGTTTTTAAAGAATTAGAAATCTTAAGAAAACTTTATGATGAACTGAAAGTAGAAGAAAGAAAAACTCATCAAGACCTAGTTAATCATAAGTGTGGTATGGCCAAACTTGAGAAGCAGATAATTCACTTTAGAGAAAATGAACTCACCTTTTCTGACACAAAAGCTATTCTTAATAGAGACATATTTTTAAAAGATGTTGAAATAAATCTGTTAAGAACTGAGTTTGCTAAAGTGAAACAAGCAAAAGATAATGTTCAACTAACTGTTACAACATTAGAAAATGCTTCTGCATGTACTAGAAGTATAGTTGAAAACCAAATGAACAAGAAAATCAAATCTGGGATTGGATACAACACATGTCCACCTCCTTACAGAGGAATTCCCTGTCCCCCAGGTATAGATCTTGCTGAATCAGGTTTACATGAACTCACTCATAAACCACTAGAAAATGTAAAACCTGTAGAAAATAGTGAACCTTTTGAGAGTGCAAGTGATACTTCACTTTCTAAAGAAAATGTGCTCACTGATAAGAGCTCAGATGATACATCTATTGAAGATTGGACATCTGATAAGAATGAAAAAGAGACTGTTTCAAAGAAAGGAAACAAACCAGGACCAACCAGTCCTAAAAGTGTAGAAAGTATGACAAAGACTAAAGTTGTTCTAAAAATAGTTGAATGTTGTGCTAAATGTAAAAGCAAACCTAGAGGTAGTCAGAGAAATTGGAACAATCTTAAGTCACACCAACTTGGTGATAATTTTGTTATGTACAATAAGGCATGCTATTACTGTGGTAGTTTTAATCATACTCATGCTTATTGTAATAATTGGGTTTCTGGGAGTACATCAAAGTCTAAAACAAATAAAACAAACCCCAGAAAAGGTTTTGTGAAATCTAACACACCAAAAGTCAATCAAAATGTTAGATCAAATGAGCCTGTTTACCCAAAATTCACTACTAAGGGTGCAAGTAATATTTTCAAACATACACCAAGAGTTGTGAAAAGTCTCATTGAAAGGGATTATGTGGTTAAAACACAAAATTAGAGACCAAAACTAAAAGGTCCTGCTAGACCAAATGGTACTGCCAAATTTGGTAATGTCAGACCAAAAACCACAAAATGTGTTAAGAATGAAAATGCTGTTAAGTCCTCAGCATGTTGGATTTGGAGACCACTCCAAACAAATGGTGCATCAACAGTCCTAAAGAGGTTTGATTACATTGATGCACGAGGCAAACCCAAGTCAGTCATGGCTTGGGTACCCCAAGAAAACTAATATGTGTATACATGTGCAGGAACATTCAAATGATATCGCTGATCAAGGATATGTAGATAGTGGATGTTTAAGGCACATGACAGGCAACATGTCTTACCTCACAGACTTTAAATCATTTGATGGAGGATATGTTACCTTTGGGGGAGGAATCAAAGGAAAGATTACTGGTAAAGGTACAATTAAAACCAGTAAATTAGATTTTGAAAATGTGTACTTTGTGAAAGAACTACAGTTTAATCTCTTAAGTGTCTCTCAAATGTGTGACACAAAGAATAATGTTCTTTTTACTGACACTGAATGTATTGTATTTTCTCCTAATTTTAAAATTCCTGATGAATTCTTCTTAAAATCCCTAGAAAGAACAATATGTACATTGTTGATTTAAAGAACATTATTCCTAAAGAGAGTTTAACCTGTCTAGCAGCAAAAGTCTCATTGGATGAATCTATGCTTTGGCATAGAAGGCTTGGTCATGTAAACTTTAAAACAATCAATACAATTGCAAAATATGATTTGGTTAGAGGTTTACCCAAAAAGATTTTTCAAAATGACCAAACCTGTGTTGATTGTCAAAAAGGCAAACAACATAGAGCTTTTTGTAAGCCCAAGACCCATAACTCAATTTCTCAAGCTTTATACATGCTTCATATGGACCTCTTTGGTCCTACATCTGTGAATAGCTTGAATGGTAAAAAATATTGTCTTGTAGTTACTGATGATTACAGCAGATTTTCTTGGGTTTTCTTTTTGAGAACTAAGGATGAAACAAGTGAGATCCTTAAGTCCTATATTACAGGGATAGAAAACCAAATTGATAAGAAAGTAAAAGTAATTAGATGTGACAATGGGACAGAATTCAAGAATAGAGTTATGGATGAATTTTGCAAAGAAAAAGGAATAAAAAAAGAATATAGTGTAGCTAGAACCCCACAGCAAAATGGAGTAGCAGAAAGGAAAAATAGAACTCTTATAGAGGCTGCTGGAACAATGTTAGTAGACTCTAAGTTACCTATTTCATTTTGGGCTAAAGCTGTAGGTACTGCTTGTTATGTGCAGAACAGGGTTCTTGTGATTAAACCTCATAGAAAGACTCCTTATGAACTTTTGTTTGGTAGATCACCATCTCTAAGTTTTATGAGACCTTTTGGATGTCATGTCACTATTCTCAATACCAAAGATCATCTAGGAAAGTTTGAAGGAAAAGCTGATGAAGGCTACATGATAGGGTATTCTTTGCAAAGTAAGGCCTATAGGGTGTATAATAGATGCACTAGGCTAGTGGAAGAAAACCTGCACATAGAGTTTCAAGAGAAACTACCTAATGTTGCAGGCATTGGACCAGATTGGTGTTTTGACATTGATAAGCTTTCAGAATCTATGAATTATGTGCCCATCACAGGTACAAATACTAATGATAATGTAGGTTTTGAAGATAATGTTGAAACAAATGATGATCAAGATTACATCTTAATGCCAATTTGGAAAGGATTTGATTCATCTTCAAGTCATGGAGAGCCTTCAAATACAACAAATGAAGGTGTTGGAGATGATCATGGAACTCAAGGTCAAGGAAATCAAGAAAATTCTGCAAATGAAAATGGTACTGCCATTTCACAAGATGGTACTGCCAGTTCAACAGATGGTACTGCCAGTTCACAAGTTGGTCCTGCTGAACCATTAAATGTTCTATCAGATGATTCTTTACCAGAAGATGTAGGGATTGGCAATCTTCCAATTACCTATGATGTTCCTACAACACACAACTCAAAAATTCTCAAAGATCACTCCATTGATAATGTGATTGGCAGCATTGATTCTGGTGTTAAAACAAGAACTCAAGTCTTATCTTCAGACCAAGATGGGTTTGTCTTAGCTGTCTATGAAGAAAAGAACCATGAAGTTGTCCACATATGCCTGTTTTCATGCTTTCTCTCACAAGTAGAACCCAAAAACATTACAAAAGCCTTAGATGATTCAAGTTGGGTTGAAGCAATGCAAGAAGAGATACTTCAATTCAAACTTCAGAAGGTTTGGATACTGGTTGATTTGCCCAAAGGTTACAGGGCAATTGGAACCAAATGGGTTTTCAGGAATAAGAAAGATGAAAGGGGAATAGTGATAAAAAAACAAAGCAAGATTGGTGGCCCAAGGGTATACTCAAGAAGAAGGGGTGGATTATGAAGAAGTTTTTGCTCCTGTCGCAAGAATTGAAGCAATTAGGATATTCTTGGCCTATGCTTCTTTCATAGGCTTCACTATCTACCAAATGGATGTCAAAAGTGCCTTTTTATATGGTACTATTGAAGAAGAGGTGTATGTTTCTCAACCTCCAGGCTTCATTGATGCAGAATATCCAGACAAGGTGTACAAGGTTACCAAGGCTCTTTATGGTCTACACCAAGCTCCTAGGGCATGGTATGAAACATTGGCTTTCTATTTATTGGAAAATGGATTTCAAAGAGGCAAGATTGATCCAACTTTGTTCATCAAAAGAACCAAGAAAGACATCTTACTGGTGCAGATTTATGTTGATGACATTATCTTTGGATCCACAAACCAGGAGTTGTGTGTGGAGTTTGAAAAACTTATGCATAATAAGTTTGAAATGAGCTCCATGGGGGAACTTACTTTCTTTCTGGGTCTCCAAGTGAAACAATCAAATGAAGGCATATTTATCAGCCAAGATAAATATGTAGCAGAGATCCTAAGGAAGTTTGGGTTTGCAGATTCAAAGGTTGCAAGTACACCAATGGATCCAGAAAAGGAGTTGCTCAAAGATACTGAGGGTGAAGATGTTGATGTGCACAATTACAGATCAATGATTGTGTCCTTGATGTACCTTACATCATCAAGACCAGATATCATGTTCTCAGTGTGTGTATGTGCAAGGTTTCAAGTAAATCCAAAAGTTTCTCATCTCACAGCAGTCAAAAGGATCTTTAGATACCTCAAGGGTCAACCTAGGTTGGGTCTATGGTATCCAAGGGAATCATCTTTTGATTTGGTAGCTTATTCAGACAGTGACTATGTTGGTGCAACCCTAGACAGAAAATCAACAACTGGTGGATGTCAATTTCTTGGCTGCAGACTCATATCATGGCAATGCAAGAAGCAAACAATGGTGGCTAACTCTACAACTGAAGCAGAATATGTTGCAAGTGCAAGTTGTTGTGGCCAAATTCTTTGGATCCAAAATCAATTGCTTGACTATGGGTACAATTTTCTTAACACCATTATTTACATTGACAATAGCAGTACTATTTGTATCATTAAAAATCCAGTTCAACATTCAAAAACAAAACACATTGAAATCAGACACCATTTCATAAGAGATTGCAATGAGAAAAGGTTAATACAAGTTGTCAAAATTGATTCTGAAAAGAATTTTGCAGACCTTCTCACCAAAGCTTTTGATTTAGGTAGATTTAAATACCTGGTAGCAGGTATTGGTATGATAAATCTTTGAAAAACATGTGTTTTTGTACATAAACAAGTTTTGGCCTTTAAACATGGTACTGCTAGTTAGTCATAAGGTATTGTCAGTTCATAATGGTACTGTTAGTATAAAGTTTGCTCTGTTTTTGTTCATCTTGATGCTTAAAATGTTAACTGTAATATAAAAAAAGTGCTCTGCACTCTTTTCTTTTGGTCTACAACTAACAAATTTTAGGTTTCTCAAGATTGATAAATGTGGAAATGGTAATCAGTTCACCAAGTTTAACAAACTTAAAGAGCTAAGTAGTCCAAAGCAAACGGCTCTTGGTAAATACTTCTCAAATCCGTTGATAGCTGATAGTTTGCTAAAAACTATAAGGTAATCAGTTCACCCAGTTTTACAAACTTAAAAAGCTGACTAGTCCAAAAGCAAACGGCTATTGGTAAAGACTTATCAAATCCGTTGATAGCTGATAGTTTGCTAAAAACTATAAGGGATTTTTACTAAAATTTCAAAGAGATTGCCAAGTTATATTTCTAAAAACAAGGTACTGGTAGTTCAAATTTTAGTACTGGTAGAGTAAAATGGTACTGCTACATAGCCGTTGAGTCTGTCAGGTTAAAAATATAGCCGTTGTTTTGAAGGGTATTTTTGTAAATTACTCATGCTTTCCTCGAATTAAGGATATAATTATTATAATAAAATATCTTTTTGACCGCCTCTTCAATTACTTATCCATATCTTTAATAGTCGGCCAAAAGTAATTTTCTCATAATCAATCCTTATCACAATTCACTCTCACCTTTCACCTTCTACCAGTACAACAATAAAATCCCACCATCATAATCAAATTTTTCCTCAAAACTTTTATCATGGCTCATCTAAGTTTTGTCAAACGTCACAACCAATTAGCATTTTTGGAAAAGTCTGAGGAAAATGAATCTTTTCATCAAGCAGTGGATTTTCTAAACAATTCTTATATCAGGTTTGCTTTACTCGTGAATCCCACTATTTTTGAATCTCAAATTTTACAATTTTGGCAAACGGCTAGAGTTAAAACTCTTAATAATGGGATTCAAGAGTTAAAGGTCAAAGTGGATGGCAGAACCCTGACTTTTACCGAATCATCCATCAGAAGACATCTTCCTTTGAATGATTCAGATGGTATTAGTCAACTGCCTGATACTAAAATCTTTGAAAATTTGACAAAAATGGGGTATAATGTGACTTCTACAAAACTTACATTTCTTAAAAAGCATTTTACCCCTCAATGGAGATTTTTGATTCATACCATCCTTCATTGTTTAAGCCAAAAGAAAACCTCATGGGAGCAGTTTAGTGGTAACATGGCTGCAGCTCTCATTTGCCTGGCAACAAACAAGAAATTCAACTTTTCAAAATATATTTTTGAAGGATTGGTTAAAAATGTGGATAGTGAAACAAAGTTTTTGATGTACCCAAGGTTTATTCAGTGCCTCATCAACAAATCCAAACATTTGTTACTTCCCCCAAACAAACCTTTCAAAACTCCAAAACTTACATACAAGGTGTTTTCAAATATGAAAATTGGTTTTCAAGGAGAAGAAGTACCACTTTTTGAGGAAATGTTACCACAACATTCTAAAGAACCATCCACATCATCTGATCATTCATCACCAAACCCATCACCAGTACCATCAGTCACACCACCATCACCAGTACCATCACCATCTCACCAACCAACACAAACACCATCTGCAACATCACCATCATTATCACATCATAACTCACCACCCCACTCTCCTCCACATCAAAGTTCAGATGCTCAGACTGTAAAGGAACTAAAGGAGCAAGTGCAGCACTTGCAAACTACGCTTGAAAGTCAAAACAAACACTTTACAGAGATTAACACCAAGCTAGTTAAGAGGGTTGAGAAATTAGAGTTGAAGGTGAAATTGTTGAAGGGTAAAAGAACTTCTCAGTTGGTTGTTTCTAGTTCTTCAAGTTCAGATGCAGAAGGTTTGGGTCTCTCTTCCAAAAAGGGGAGGATGGGTAGTTCTAAGAGTGAAGAAGAGATTCAATTTCAATTTCATGAAGGAACTCAAGGGATTGATGAAGAGCCTGCTAGTAAAGAAAAAGAGCCTGCTAGTAAAGAAAAAGAGCATGTTAGTGCAAAAGATACTGCTGAAGCAGAGCAAGAGCCTGCTGGGATTCAGAGGTTATTGGGTATGAATTTAAAAGGTTCTGATCAAATGTTCTACAAAAGAAAAGGGGGATCACAGCCTCAGGGGAGGTTTCTTGTTTCTGATGAACAATCTGCTGCTCCAAGTCTAGAATCATCACCAAAAGACAAGGGCAAGAAAATTGTGTTTGAAGATGAAACAGAGCCTAAAAATCTGAAGAAGAAAGAACAAGTTCAGATGGCTATAGATGATAAGTTGTCCAAACAGCTTCATGAAGAAGAAGTTATGGGGGCTGAAGAAGAGTCAAGAATTCTACAAGAAATGTTTGATGCTCAGCTGCAATATATCATTTCCATTGATCCAATTGTAAGGGGTGAAGCTTACACTCTTGTGTGTGATGAGTCTCTTAGCTCAGATGAAATGACAATCAAGCTCAATGATTTCGTCACTAAGAAATACAATCAAGAGGCATTTGATGATGTCTATCAGCAGATCCAGAAGAATCAGAAGAAAGGATTTAAAATGCCTCATTCTGAGGCAGATCAGAAGAAATTTTTCAAGATATATCTGAAAAGAGAAGTGAACATGAAGGATCATCAACTCAAAGGTAAATCATTTGATGAATTGAAGCTTCTATACTTAGAGGCTTACAGAAGAAACAAAACCAGTTTCCTCATGGATACTCAAGAAAGGCCTTCCAAAAGAAGAAGAGATGATCAGAAGGATCAAGCAGAGAAAACAGACTTGCCTCCTGTTCAGTCAAGAGAAATGGTTGTCCATGTTTCACAAGTTGTCTTTGCTGAACCTTTACATGCAAGGCATCCAGTCATAGATTGGGAAATCTATAATGACAAGTTTGGTAAAGCATGGAATATAACAAGAGTTGGAAATAAGATTGAAATTTTCAAGAACTTTGAAAATCTACTTAGAGCATGTAGCAGAATGGATTTAGATGAATTGTGGGACTTAGTTCAAGAGAAGCTGAAAACCAAGTATAAACCTGATGCAAAGGAGCAAGAGCTATGGGTGGAATTCAGTAGATTATATGATCCAAATCCTACTGATACACATTGGAAATTTCCTTACTATGATTTATCTGTTACATGGGAATACTTCAGCATGAGCCATGTTCATCATCTTTCCACTCAGAGTGGAATAGAACTCTTTATGCTAGGTGAGAATGAGTATCCTTTAAGCTATGAAGTATTATCAGTCTTGATCTCCAATAAGCTATTGTGTGAAGAAGAAACTGATGCAGTCAAAAGATTGAAGGAAAGCATATTTGATCAGTATGAAAGCCTAAGGAGAAATAGATAAGGTTTTTGGAAGAGTTCCCTCAAATCCTCAAGGTATGAAATTTATTCACAAGAAACTTGGTTATTTTTAAAGGGAATAACAAGTTTAGGGGAGGATTGTTGGCAATAAAATGCACAAGTTAAAGAGTCTGCCAGAAGAGCCGGTCAAATGATAGTTAAGCCTGCCTCTTTAGTTTTGTTGAAGTTGAAGATATACTAACAGTACCTTCTGGGTGAGAAGGTACTGCTAATTGATGAAGGTCCTGCCAGTTTAAACGAAAAGTTGTTATATTTTATTTAGAGATATTTAGTTGTATTATTAGTCTTTGTACAAAGTTACACGCTTAGTAGAAGTAGTACAGAGGTTTCAGTAGATAATATCGAGTGTTTTACCTTGAAAGGTGTAATATTAGGATAAGATAAGTCTCTAAGTATATTATATTAAGCAACTTGACAACTTGTAATAAGGGCTCCTTATACTATAAAAGGAACCCTTAGTCACCTTCTTACAGATAACTAGATCAACCACTGCATGCATAACTTCCATCTTTAAATCCTTTTCACGTATCAAAGATTCAAGGTTACATTTGTAATCCTGGTGATAGTTTAGATCACCCGTATTATTTCATAAATAATATTGAATCGTTTTGTGTTATTCATGTTGTGTTCATCACTCTAAATTATTCACGTTTACTTATTCACCACCTTTGTTCCTTTAGTATGTTCTAGTAAATACCGTGTACTAAAACATATTCATTCATAAATATCCCAAACACATTACTAAGACTAACATCCCAAGTGTTTGAACATTATAAATCTTCCACAAAACCAACCTCCTAGGCCCCGAACTTTAGGAGAGTATTCCCGTCCTAGCCACCAAGGCTATCAAAACACCATTGAGCTCACTTTTGGAGAGTATTCCCGTCCTATCCAATGTGCATTCCATGGACTTCATTCCGAAGATCCTAATCAACATCTCAAGGATTTCCTTAAAATCGTAGATTCCATAGACCTTGATGTTGTAACTAGAGAGTCGACCCGATTACGTCTATTCCAATTCTCTCTACGTGATCAAGCTAGTCAATGGCTTGAACGTTTACCCGCGGGATCCATCACCTCATGGGATGATCTCACCTCTCATTTCCTTGCTCAATTTTTCCCACCGGGGAGAACTACCAAGCTTGGAAATGATATCTTGATGTTCCAACAACGTCAAGGTGAAATTCTATATGAAGCATGGACTCGTTTCAAGGACTTACTCCAAAAAGTCCCTCATCATGGCATAGATCTTTGGCTCCAAGTCCAAATCTTCTATGACTATATCGATCTCTCCACAAGACGAACCATTGACCAATTGGCCGGTGGCAAGCTACGTGATCTAAGTGCGGAAGAATCATGGGAACTCATAGAAGATCTTGCTCTCTATGACAACTAAAGTTGGAATGATCCCCGTGATTTGAACAAAACGGTCAAGGCAATATCTTTGCGTTCGAACAATTCTAGCACTCCCGACCGTAGGATCATGGAACTTGAGGACCAAGTCAAGTTTCTTATGAAATCCTACGAAGCTCCTAAGCCTTCAAGCCAAGTGAACAAAATCACTTCTTCATGCGAATTATGTAGTGGTCCCCATGACACTCGTGATTGCGTGGAACTCCCTGGACAAGCTTTTGTGGATTACGCATCCTCGCGTACCGATGAAGCGGGAGACAAGTGGTACACTTTCAAACCCGAGCCAAACCCTTACGATGATTCCTACAACCCTTCTTGTAAAAATCACCCAAACCTTAAGTGGAAACAAAACCAAAACATGCCCCAAAACAATTCTTCCAATCCACCTAATCGTTACCAACTAAACGGTCCACCCTCTAACCGTACTTTCAACAACAATCCTTCCAATAACTATGGTATTACCAATAATCTTGAAGGATTGATGTCCAAGTTTATGGCATCTCAAGAAGCTCGCATATCTAAGTTTGAAGCCGATTTCAAACAAAAGCAAAGCGAGATGACCACCAAAATCGACACATTGTTGAAAGTTCTCAATGACCGAGAAATGGGAGCACTCCCAAGCGACACGGTCAAGAACCCGAAACTAAACGTTAATGCCATATCATCAGTTTCGTCACCTACTTCTTGTCCACAATACTATTCGGTCAAAGCAATGGCACGTGTTTCAAGCAAACCCAAATTCTTCAAAAGGACCAATTGAATAAAACATCTGATATTAAACTGGTAAGTAACACAGTTGAAACACCTCCTACACAAGACCTTGACGATGAATTCAAGGAGCTCCACCTTGAACGCCCCGTCATTGATGTCTTAGCCCGTGCTCCCTACTATAGTACCCTCCTAGAGAAATATGAGAAATTTAAATTGGGTAAAAATAGGACCGCCTTCGTTCAAAACAAGTTGCCTAAGAAGCTTGATGATCCGGGTATATTTGTTTTGCCTTGTAAGATAGGAAAATCCGAAGCTTTCGACACACTAGCCGACTTAGGATCAAGCCTCAACTTGATTCCCTTATCCCTTTTCACCACTCTTAAGCTAGGAAGGTTAGAGGAGACGGAAGTACTAATTGGTCTAGCGGATGGAATTATTGCCCACCCGGTCGGAATGATCAAGGATGTAGTTGTTCACGTAGGAAAATTAACTATTTTAGCGGATTTTCATGTCTTAGATATGGTTAGTGATACTACATGCCCATTGTTAGTAGGAAGAGGATTTTTAGCAACCGCTAGTGCCATGATAGATTGTAAGGAGTCTAAGATAGCGGTAGGAGATGGTGAGACTTGGTCGGTTTATGATGTTAAGAAGCATAGCTACGATTGTGAGGACGAATCGACACCACATTGGGTAGAGATGAATAGGAGACCATATAGATATGGACCTTGGATAGAAAGGAACTTTATAGGACCTCAACGCCCATTCTATCTAGAAAAAGATTTCATTGATAAGACACATTCGGTGGAACAACTCATAGCTAGAGATGAGGAATTAGACCCTTTTGAGGATCCCCTAGTCTTTAGAAAAATGATTGAGTTCTTAAGCATAATGCCTATCAACCTAGAGATGAACAAATGGAAAAGAGAAGGGGATAAGTGTAAATGGAATTGGGATAAGCCACCTAAGGAAGGTGATGGATCATGGCATATGAAGATGATTCTATATGATCCGGATGGAGAAAAGTGTGAGAAGTCATACTGTACCAAGAAAACTGATAGGAAATTGAAACCTAAGTTTGATCCCAAAGATGTCCTCAACGAGGAGCTCACACATATAGGATAGCCCATGACCTTGAGTCTAGCTACAAGATTCGTAAATAAAGAAAAGCGCTTCTTGGGAGGCAACCCATTTTTGCGTGTTTTTATTTGTTTGATTGTTATTTGTTTCCGTATGCATGTCTTATTTTTGTTGTTGGTAGATCATGTTTCAAACTAAAATTGTGAAAATGCTTTATTTTGTCGTTTAACTTCGTCTTAACTTCATATAAAGGTATTTTGAAAAAGCTAAGTGTAAGGGGAAACCTCAAATTTGTTTATAAGAACGAAAATGATCATGATTCGCCACAATATTAAATGAACATGTATATAGTGTTTGTTAGAGTCAAATGCTTGTATCGAGTCATAATGATGTTTTGCAGGATTTTCCAGGAAATAGGATATAAGTTATTCCATAAATTTTCTGGAAACTTAACATAAAGATTTCTGCAGGTCACTTCTGACAGCGTCAGGATTTAACCCCTAACGACGTCACGTGTAAAATTCTGGAAATTTTTCGAGTTTTGTTTTTCTAACGGAGTCTTAAAAGTTTTTGTTGATTCTTTAGTCTTGTAAACTCCAAGAAATCTGCAAACATTCATTCCACAAGTATTATATCTTAAATTGCTTTCTAGGACTTGTTAGTATATACATAGATTGCCGCCGATTTTACGCAAGGTTGCCTTGTTTGTTTTCTCAGGTTTAACAGGTTATATATGACAAGAAGATGATTTATATTTCTGGAAGGGAAGCTTTGAACGTTCATTTTCTTGGAGAAGATCTAACCGTGTTAACACACTATCCACACCGAACGAATCAGGGGAGTATTTGTTTTCATTCTTTTACCTATTTTACTTTTACATCCTTTAATTGAAAATTGAGGACAATGTTCATCCTAAGTGTAAGGGGAGGGTAAATGATGATACCTTATAGGATACCATTGCACTTGAGTTTGTTTGTTTGATGGTAGGTGTGTAATAAAACTAAGAGAAATACTTGTTAGTGTAATTTTAGCGCCAAATTTAAAATTTTTTACAACATTTAGGAGTGAAACTTTAGCCTTAACAAGCGTCTCATGGATAGGAGTTGTATGATGATGAGGCGAAAAATGATCCGTTTTTAGGGGGTCATTTATGCCCGGAATTGAATTTATTTGATCAAATATTGCCCTAAATAGTTCTTTTTGTGATTTTAGGTACTTTGGGAGTGAAATCTGGAAAAGGAAGCAATTCGGACGTTTTTGGAGCATAAAAGTGAAGAAAACGCCAAAGACTTAATTTTCCATGCTGGGAACAGTGTGTGACGGCGTCAAGAGGAAGAATTTGATGGTGTCAAGAGTAAAGACCATGACGACCCAGTACAAACATGAAGGCGTCACAAGTAGAGCGTCAAGAGTTAAATGTGTGACGGCCTGCAAAAGTGGACTACATGACGGCGTCAGATGTAGATCTAGGCAGTCCGAGGATTATTTTGGCGGCGAGATGACGGCGTCACCCATTTGTTCTTGACGTCTTCAGCCTCTAATATCTATATATAGTTTTCTAATTTTCATTCATAAAAGAGGAACAAGTTTGGAGAAACCCTAAGGCTAAACCTTGTACGAATTTTACAACTTTTCAAGGGTTTTCAACCCTTGAATCCTTACATATGCTATTGAGATAAGTATTTTCTTAATTCAATCAATATGTCTATGTGTTGGTTGTCTATATCTTGTGCTTGTCTTGATTCCACCATGCTAGGCTTGATTTATCTTGTGTTTGCTTAGATCTAATGAAACCTAGATGTTGATTATGTGTTGATTACTTGTTTATGGTTGTATTGGATGACTGATTTCAATGTTAGGCTTAAGAAAACTGGCAGATCTCCATTGTGTATTGTTGATACAAAAGTTGGGCGTACCTGGTTGTTGGGCTTTGCTCTTATATCAATTCGTTCCTTAGCACTTTGTTACCTGCGTACTAAGAAAATAAACAACACCGTTAGGCTTATCGAGGGATTGTCTCCCCCGATTAGACTCCGGCGTGAGAGTAAGTAATCGAATTTGGGTTTTGGTTGAAGAGTTTTAGGGATTATGTGAATCGTACCTTTAATGAGAATCGTGTGATTCTATATATAGGGGCTAAGAAACCGTGTTTCTTGCTCCTTACTCTTCGCACGCATGGTGCTTATCCAAGGTAAGGATATCTATTCCTTGAATAGATAATCCTTATCGTATACCCGGTGGGTTAGATTGGGCCTTTGTGCTTCATGAGCCCAAAGTATTAATACTGCGGCCCATACCATTTGTCATGGTAGCCCATTCGTGATGGGCTTAAGTGTAAGTAATGTCTATCATTTGGGCTTGCGGCCCAAATATAGGCTATACGTCATCATGTCCCCCCAGTCTAGTATGCGCGGCACGTAGCCGCGGGTACTAGACTTAATGTAAGCAGCGGTAAGCGTGGCGGGAGAATGAACAAATTGTTACCGCCTTTTTGGAGGTGCAATGCACCTAACAGGTTCAAAATAGTCACCTCGGTAATCGGGGGTGGTGTCCACGTATTACTTGGGATTCGGGAAAAAGTGTTGTACCTTTTGATCTTCTAGCCACACGTTTACTGTGAGTGGGATCCACGTGGGCGTGAATTAGGGTTTTTACCACCCTATATAAGAGTGCCGCCCCCCTTTATTTTTACCACACAGTAAAATACACACACAACTACTATTCATCTTCTTCATTTTGAGAGCGTTTTTTGTTAGAAAACCTTTGAGCTTCTGTAGGTAATCGTTGTGTGCGTCCACTTAGTTTTAAGATGAACATGGTCGCTCAGTTAGAGGAGTTTCGCTCTGCGTTGTTTGTTGAGGACGTCACGCAGTTTTCTTCCGACTATTTTGTGCCTTTTGATGTACATCCCGAGGCTCCAGATGTCGATGCGTGTATAGCCGACTTCCCCGAAGGGAAGATAGGTTTATACACGAAGTTTTTCGAGTACGCTAACTACCGCGTACCTATATCTATATTTCTGAGCGACTTGCTCAATTACTATCGCCTCCACATCTCTCAGCTGCACTGTATAGGTGCGGCGAAGGTGTCGAATTTTGAGGTAAACTGCCGTTTACTAGCGATAGAACCAACCGTGGACTTGTTCCGCTCCTTTTACCACTCAACATGGTCGAATGGTTGGGTGTCCTTTGCGAAGCGCCCGCGTGCGTTTCAATGTTACACGGAAAAGGTTGACTCCCTTAAGAATTGGAGGGAATATTTCTTTTGGGTAGACGACGTGGTCTTTCCCTCTAATTTTGAGTTTTATACTCAGGCGTCTTTACCAAGGGATGGGCGTCCCGCACCCGGTTCCTATAGTATTGCTGACGCGCAGGCGTTAGATGCCAATCGATTGGCCATTAACCCCTATCCGGAGGAGTTTTTGGTACATGTAGGATTGAGTCGCGCGTATTTTGGCGCAGCAGATGAGGTTCCCACTTTCCTGAGTGAGGATGGCCGGGGTGGGTGTTCATCCTTTGTAATTGTTTGTAAGTTTTTCATTCTGTATCTTCGCGCATTTATCAACTAATCTTTCGTTGTTTTCTTGCTTCATTTTTGTATGTGCAGAGATGGACTTGTTCGCAGTGGTGAAGCTTGACAAGCCAAAGCAGGTGACCATAGGGGTGCGTCCTCTGAAGGAGGGGGAGCTGCCTTTGCTGGAAGCGACCGCGGGGCGTTTGACTGTTCTGCCCGCGACAGTCCCCGAGGACACGCCACCACTTGTGGTGATGCCCGTCCAGAGTGTGGCGCCCGAGGTAGTGGTGGAGCCCACTGTGGAGGCGGTGCCTGAAGTGGAAGTGGCGCGCGAGGAGGCGCGCTCAGGGTCATCTGACAGCATTCGGATCCTGAAGCCTGAGGAGGTGTTGAGGGAAGAAGTTGCGCAGAACTTAAAGCGCAAGGGAGGTGCTGGAACCAGTGGCACCAGCAAGAGGCGTCGACACGTCATCAAAGACGCAGAGTCGAACGCAGAAGAAACTTCGACCTCCGGCGCACGGTTGAAGGCTGATGCTTCTCCATTTCTGTAAGTCTGCATTCTTTCTCTTTTTTCTTTTTTTTTTTTTTTTTTTTTTTTTTTTTTTTTTTGCAATTACTTGTTGTAATTTTTTGTTGACTGTCTTTGTTCCGTAGGGATGACGACGCGAAGGACGATGAGGTTTCCTCTCCGCAGAACGAAAACAAGGAGGGGAATACCGAGGCTGTTGATGGTAGTGAGGCGCAGCAGCTGATGGATGAGCTGGCTGCGACCACTGCCCGCCAAGCTGAGCTTGTTGCTCAGCTGAAGGGAAAGTATGCTGGGGAGAGCCGTGCTCTAGCCCAGAAGGAGGAGGAATTGGTGGCCCTCCGCGCACAATTGGCGGATGCGCAAGTGGAGCTTGGGGAGTCGAGGGCGCATGCTGAGAAAATCGCCCAAGATAAGATGAGCATTTTGGCGGACCTGCTGTATGCGAGGTCGAAGCTTGAGCAGGTGAAGGCAAAAGCATCGTGGTCGAGGGCGTATCTTGAAGAAAAAAGGTCTGAGCATTATGCTAGCCTGCAAGAGTTCAAGGAGCGCATGGAGAAGACGCTCGTGATGTATGAGGAGAAGCTGCGCGCCCTCAGCATCGAGTACGACGAGGAGCTGTATCCTCATCTTATGTCTGTAATAGCCGAGCGCAGGTATTCTTACGTCCTTGTCTTTTAGATTTGCTTGTTCGCTCTATTGCGTATCTTACTTTATTATCACTTTGTGAATGCAGGTGGTTGATCAGCCATGGGCTTCGTCTGGCAGCTCTGAGTACTTTGGAGTCTGCGGAGGTGGTGGAAGCCTTCGGGAAGGTTGTTCACTGCGCAATGGCGCGTGGCCGTTCGCAGGTCCTGGAAGAGCTCCGTGAGGCCAAGTTGTTGGAGAAAGACTTGGCGGAGATTCCTGGTTATAGCTCAACGGCGTACGATGAGCTGGTGCAGGCGATGGCGGGGCTGAAGGTTCTTGAGTTACCGCATATAGGGAGGTTGGAGCGCGACCAAGATGACCCCATAGATGTGCTTATGGCGGGTCTGACGTTGCAGCGTCATCTTGGGGAAAATGCTGGAGAGGAGGTAGATTATTATCTCAAACCTGATGTCTCGCAGCTTCAAATCCCAGTTTTTACGCGGCCCCGTGATATCCTCAAGCCTTTTGCACTGGAGAAGGAAGTTCCTTTGAAGGAGGTGCTAGAGCGTCACGAGCAAAGGGTTGCCATAAAGAAGGGCATTAAGGGCAAGGCTGTGATGTGCGGCATCGGTGCCGCGCACCTTCCTCGATCTGATGGCGTTGCCGTGAGTGTTCCAACTGTGTCACTCCAGGATGCTATAACCTTGAGTAAGCTGAAGGAGGCGGGGAGTTCCGCCGCTCCAGAAGAGAGCCATGATCATCGCCATAGCATATAGGTTGTTTGTGAACTTATGTATTTTTTCCTTGTAATTTAATAAGTATGGAATAAGATACATTTTGTTATAAGCTCGTAACTTAAATACACTTGCATTGTTTGCTATATTTGATTATTTTACTAAGTCTTTTAAGTGCGTGACTTAAGTATACTTGCATTGTTTGCTAAGTTTTATTTTCGACTAAGTCTTTTAAGTGCGTGACTTAAGTATACTTGCATTGTTTGCTAAGTTTTATTTTCGACTAAGTCTTTTAAGTGCGTGACTTAAGTATACTTGCATTGTTTGCTAAGTTTTATTTTTTGACCAAGTGTCTTGGCTCGTTATATTGCTAAGCTCGTACGGTGTACTTGGTATATGCGCATCCGTCGTGGGGTGCGCATGTGAAACTTACTTTGACGTCTCAAGAGTAAGGCGCTTAGCAAGGATACGTGATCCAATGTTGATGGGTTTGCAACCCTCTTATTCAACGAGTAAATTAGTAGGTTAACTCATCCTTTATGCCTTCGTGGGTCTTTAAATGGTGCATGCACGCCATGTAGGCAAAAATATAAGATAGACAATATTGACATATATGCAATAAAGTAAAAGTGCGCTATGGAGTTAGCTAGAAACCATAACATTTTATTAATACTTGCAAGTTTATTGAAAAAATGGAAAACATAATTCCTAAAAAAGAAAAGAAAGACAAACACTTATTGGGCACCTCGTAGGGTGTGAGTGTGTTTGTGTAAGGGCCGTAGCCTAAAAGTAACATCTTTTGAGATTACAGATGTTCCAAGTGCGCGCTAGGTCGTGACCTTCCATATCGCGCAACCTGTATGCGCCGTTGCCGAGCGCGTCTGTGACCTCGTAAGGTCCTTCCCATTTGGGTCCGAGCTTGCCTGTGTCTTCTACGTGGCTCGCGTCATTGGCGCGGTAAACAAAGTCTCCTGGTCTGAATGAAGTGTTTTTGACTTTTGCATCATAATACTTCTTCATTTTTGCCTTAGCCTTTGCTTCACGTATAGCTGCGCGTTCGCGTCTTTCTTCCAGTATATCTAAGTCTATGCGCCGTTCCTCGTCATTTGTTGTGACGTTGACCTCTGCCGTGCGTATAGTTGGCATTCCTATCTCGGCTGGTATGACGGCTTCTGTTCCATAGACTAAGGAGAATGGCGTGTCGCCAGTACTGGTTTTGATTGTCGTGCGATGCGCCCACAAGACGTGCGAGAGCTCATCTACCCATCTTCCTTTATGTCTGTCAAGGCGCGCTTTTATGCCTTCGCCTAGACTGCGATTAGCGCGCTCAACTAGGCCATTGGTTTGTGGGTGTTTGACTGAAGCAAAATGTTGTGTGATGTTTAATTGTGCGCACCAATCTTTGAATGGGTTATCACAGAATTGTTTTCCGTTGTCTGATACGATCTCGCCTGGTAGGCCGAAGCGACAGACAATATTGTCCCAAACAAAGCGCTTGACTTGGTTTCCTGTAATGTTCACCACTGCTTTTGCTTCGATCCACTTTGTAAAGTAGTCTATGGCTACGATGAGGAACTTTATTCCTCCAGCTGCGACGGGAAAAGGTCCTGCGATGTCAATACCCCATTTGTAAAATGGCCATGGTGAGGTGATTGGTGTTAGCTCGTGCTGTGGTCGGCGCGGAATAGGCCTATGTACTTGGCAGTTGCTGCACTTTCTTATTAGATCGCGTGCGTCGCGGTGCATTGTTGGCCAATAGTATCCTGACCTTAGAGCGCTTGCCACCACGGATCGTGGCCCTGAGTGCATACTACATGACCCAGCGTGAATTTCGCGGAGTACGTAGTCTGCTTGGAGGGGTCCAACACATCTGAGCCATGGTTGTAAGAAAGATCGCCGGTAGAGTACTTTGTCGCGTAATTCGAATCGTTGCGCTGTGCGCCGTATTCTTCGAGCGTCTTTATTATCTTGGGGTAGGATTCCCTTGCTAATAAATTCGATGATAGGTGTCATCCACGTAGGATTTTGTTCTTCTATCACCGTTGATATCTCCATATCCAAGATTGACTTGTTCTTTAGGGTTTCCACCAGTACCTGTTTTGAAAGGTGTGTGAAGCTTGTGGATGCAATCTTGCTGAGTGCGTCCGCCTTCCTGTTATCTCCTCTAGGTACTTGTTTTATTGTGAACCTATCAAAGTTTTTGATCAAAGATTTTGTCTTATCCAGGTATTGGATCATGTGGTCATCCTTGGCTTCGTATTCACCTAGCACGTGGTTAGCCACTAGGCGCGAATCTACGTTTGCTTCTAGGTTGCGTACACCCAGTTGGATTGCTATGCGTAGTCCGGCTAGTAGGGCTTCATATTCTGCCTCATTGTTTGTGGCTGTGAATTCAAAGCGTAGCGCATAGGTGAATTCCATACCTTCTGGATTTGTAAGAATAAGGCCTGCGCCTGATCCATCTGCGCTGTCGCTATCTGGCTTCTCCACGATAAAATCAGCTAAGACTTGTCCTTTGATTGCAGTGCGCGGCCTGTACGAGATGTTGTACTCACTTAGCAGTACACTCCATTTTTGTAAGCGTCCTGATGCATCCGGTTTGGAGATAACTTGTTTAATTGGCTGATCAGTGATTACAGCTATTGGATGCGCTTGAAAGTATCTGCGCAGTCTTTTGGATGCGAACACTAGAGCCAAGACCAGCTTTTCCATAGCACTATAGTTAATCTCTGTTTTCTTCAAGGCCTTGCTTACAAAATATATGGGTGTCTGGACGGAGTCTCTGTCTGTCAATAGTACTGCGCTAACTGCTCCATGGGTTGCTGATAAGTACATGATTAGTTCTTCCCCTGGTCGCGGTGCGACGAGTTTGGGAAGAGATGCCAGATGGTGTTTAAGTTGTTGAAAAGCTTCTTCTGCTTTGCTAGTCCAGCGAAAGTCTCCCTTTTTTGTGCACTTCGTGAGTGTTTTAAAGAGAGGAAGGGATTTGTCCGCTGACTTAGATAAGAAGCGATTCAGCCCTGCTAACTTTCCATTTAGTGACTGGACTTCTTTGAGTGTGCGCGGGGAGGGGAGATCAATAACAGCCTTTGTCTTCTCTGGGCATGGTTTGATTCCATCGGGTTCTATCAAATATCCGAGGAACATGCCTTCAGTTGCGCCAAAGGTGCACTTTTTTGGATTCAATTTCATGTTTATCCGCCCCAACGTTCGGAATGTTTCCTCGATGTCGCGCACCAATTCGTCCTCTGTATGGCTTTTTATAACAAGGTCGTCAACGTAGACTTCCAAGTTGCGGCCTACTTGTTTTTCGAAAGCTGTGTCCACCAGCCGTTGGTATGTCGCGCCTGCGTTCTTTAAGCCAAAAGGCATTTTTGTGTAGCAGTACACCCCTTGACTGGTGTGGAAAGCTGTTTTTTCTTCATCCTCCACTGCCATTTGGATCTGATGGTACCCTTTATATGCGTCTAGGAAGCACTTGAAGGGGTACCCACATAAGGACTCGACCTTCCAGTCTATCTCTGGCAGTGGGTAGCAGTCCTGCGGGCATGCTTTGTTGAGGTCCGTGAAGTCCACGCACATCCTCCAACTACCATCGCTCTTCTTTACCATAACTGGGTTTGAAAGCCAGTCGTGGTAGTACACTTCGCGCATGATGCCCGCGTCTACTAACTTGTGTACTTCTTCCAAAATAGCCTTTGCACGATCTGGTGCCTGGCCGCGCTTCTTTTGTCGTATTGGAGGGTATCCTTGTCGGATTTGTAACTTGTGCTCTGTGATAGAGCGAGGTACTCCCGTCATATGCTTTGGTTCCCATGCAAAGATGTCTAGATTCTTTTGCAAGAGTGCGCATACGGCTGCTTTACCTTTGTCAGATAAAGATCCTCCGATCGACACTTGTTGTTCCGGATAATCTGGGTGAATAGCGACCTTTAAATTTGGCGATTTTTCCGTGCGCTGTTCTGGAATAGTCTCCGCTTCAGTTGTTACTGCGATGCATTCTCTTGGTGGTACCGTTGTGTTGTATAGAGTGACCACTCCTCCTTTAACTGGGAATTTGAGCATTCCGTGTGCTGTGGATGGTACTGCGCGCATGGATGATATTCCCGGTCTTCCAATTATACCATTGTATAGTGAAGGAGACTTTATTACCATAAAATTTATCCATGTCGCGGTGGAGTGTTGTTCATCTCCTACGACCACCAATAAGCGTAACTGCCCCATGGGCCAAATCTTTTCTCCTGTGAATCCTGTTAGTGACATTGTAGCTGGTGTCAACTGACTTTGGATTTCAGGTCGCAGCCTTTTGAAGCAGTGATCATACATAATGTCTGCGGATGCTCCTCCATCAATATACATGCGGTGGATGTCGTGTCCCCCTGTATGTATTTCAATGGTTAGAGGTTCCACGACTGCGTTGTCCGCAGCTATTGTAGGGTAGGATATCTCTTTTTCTGGAGAGAATTTTTGGCTGACTTTTTGCTTTATTTTGCGCTGCCATGATTGTATCATGTATATAGTATCAGCCTTTTCCTTTGGGGGTTCTTTCTTGCCCCCATTTCTCTGTCTCTCTTTTCCTTCCTTGATGTTTTTTACGAGGTGGTCCATCCTTCCTTCTCTCACTAATTTTTCGATTAGTTGTTTCAGTTGGACGCACTCGTTAGTTGTATGGCCCTTTTGGCCGTGGTACTCGCAGTATCCACTACCTTGGCGTTTTTCTTCTGCCGTTTTAATTGGTGGTGGTCTTGGGAAGTTCGCACCTTCTGTTGCAAATATCTCCCTTGGAGTTTTAGTGAGAGGAGTATATTTGTCGTTGTCTCTTCCACTGCGGTAGTTCCTGTCGCGGTTATTGTTTTGATCGTTGGATTGTCTCCGCGGCTGTTCTTGTTGCCTATAGTTTGAATATCCTTTTTTGCTATCCGCAGCAGCTGCTTCTCCTTGTATAAAGGATCTGGTGCGTTTTGTGAGTTCATCGAAAGACTGTGGAACTCTATCATTGAGCTTTCGGATGAGTTCTGGATTATTAATTCCATTCATGAATCCTGAAATTTTTAGTATTTCGGGACATGCTTTGACTTGTATGCACTCATCCTTGAAGCGCTCCATAAAGGCGCTGGTTGATTCCCCTTGCCGTTGCTTCACCCTTGCTAATTCTACAGGATTTTTAGCGCACTTCTTTCGCTGGGTGAAGTTATGGCGGAATGCTTTTCGTAATTCCTCAAAGCCGCCTATACTCCTACGTGGGAGTTTGCTAAACCATGTGCGCGCGTTCCCTACCAATGTGGAATTAAACATGTGACACCACACAGGCTGTGGCCAATTTTCGATAGTTGCGGCTGACTCGAAAATTTTTAGGTGGTCGTCTGGGTCACCTGTTCCATCGTATGTCTTCACATTAGTGGGCATGCGCCTGCGCCTGTCGTCTGAGTAATCACTTATGCGACGTGTGAACGCATCAATTTTATGGCGTCGCCATGGGAGAGACATATCCTCGTTCTCTTCCTCGCGACGTCTTCCTTTTGATTTCCAGTGCCCTGTTTCTTTATCCTCGTTGTCCGAGGAATCGCTGGAGGAAGAATAATCTCTCCTTCGGCGTTTGCGCCTGCTCCTTTCAGAAGAGGAGCCTGAGGGATCTCTGCTTGGGGATCTCCTCCTCCCCAATCTATCTTGTATTCGCCTACTTTCAGGTTTGGAAGATCCTTGGCTTGGCGAATGCTGAGGCCCTAATCGATCGTGTATTCCCCGACTGCCAAGTCTGGAATGGACATTGGTCCGCCTACCGCTGTCTCCAGAGTTTTGTGAGTCAGGTACCGCACCTAACCTATCATGGACAGAGGTACGTTCTGTACGTCTTCCTCGCGGGTGGCGCGGTGGTGATGGTTCGCGTTCTGGACCAAGATTAAGTCGGGTTTGCGGATCCGTGCCTGCTCTTCTTGCCGCTTCTTCTTGCATGAGGGCATTTAATGTTTCATAATTTTGGGATACAAAGTTTCCCAAAGTCAGATCCGGTGCGTCCTCAGTTGTTGCAAGAATTTCTTCCTCGGTGTTAGGCGCCCTGTTCCGTTCAGGAGCGCCTGGCGGCACAGTGTTGTTCACTGCGGGTGTAGCCTGATGAGGAGTGGTGAAGAGGGCGCGTTGGAGTTCCTCAACGCTGGGGACCTCTAAAGTAATCCTGGGTAGTTCTACCGCTGGGGGAGGTTGGGTTGTCCCTGCCTCGTGGTGACCAGGTGTGCTGGTTGTCCCAGCGACTTGTCTGGAGGTTGGATCTTGTTGATTCTTCCTCAGATGGTCACGTTTTTCTGGCTGCGGAGTCTGCTGGCTCGAATTCTTATGTTTCGTCATTCTAGTTCTTAGTAGGGTCCCACGGATGGCGCCACTTGTTGATACAAAAGTTGGGCGTACCTGGTTGTTGGGCTTTGCTCTTATATCAATTCATTCCTTAGCACTTTGTTACCTGCGTACTAAGAAAATAAACAACACCGTTAGGCTTATCGAGGGATTGTCTCCCCCGATTAGACTCCGGCGTGAGAGTAAGTAATCGAATTTGGGTTTTGGTTGAAGAGTTTTAGGGATTATGTGAATCGTACCTTTAATGAGAATCGTGTGATTCTATATATAGGGGCTAAGAAACCGTGTTTCTTGCTCCTTACTCTTCGCACGCATGGTGCTTATCCAAGGTAAGGATATCTATTCCTTGAATAGATAATCCTTATCGTATACCCGGTGGGTTAGATTGGGCCTTTGTGCTTCATGAGCCCAAAGTATTAATACTGCGGCCCATACCATTTGTCATGGTAGCCCATTCGTGATGGGCTTAAGTGTAAGTAATGTCTATCATTTTGGCTTGCGGCCCAAATATAGGCTATACGTCATCATGTATCATGCTTGAACATCTTAGGAAACATGAACCGATGTGTACTAGGTTTTATTGGTTGTATTTAATGCATGAGTAAATTCTAATGACCCTATGTTAGGAGCTTCTTGCAGGCTCGACATAGGAGTGAAGTAGGCACTCATAGGATTGGGGAAGTAAGTACGCCACCCCATGAATGGTATTAAGGAATACAATCCGTCATCCACGCAACTATAACAAGTAATTAACGTGTAAAAGATATCTAGGGAGTAGTGAAATCTAAGTAAACACATTTCTCCCACTTATTGCTCACAACCTTAGTTTAATATAGTTTATTTTCATTTTAGTATTTTATTTTGATTGCATCTTTAGTATTGGGTTAGTTGAGTAGCAACTAATTCCGCCCCAAATCCTTCAAACCCGAGATTTTTACTTGCTTTCTAAAAAAATATAAAAATACAAAAAGAATCATCTCTCATCTCTAGAACTAGTATTTAGGTTTTCTAATCCTAGCGACACTATTCCTAGCTGAACGATCAATCCCCCGGTACTTGTCACTATACTATACTACAACGATCAGGTACACTGCCTGGTGGGGGTTGTAAGCTTCTCAAGATCCCTTGAGTGGTAAAGCCTGGTGCAATCCCTACGCATCGAGTTTTTGGCGCCTTTGCCGGGGAATAGTTATTGTCTAGGTTAGAATCTCTTTTAATTAGGTCTACTTGCCAGATTCCATTCTAGTAAGATTTTATTTTTATTTTTAGGTTTTCTTTAGTCTATCTTATTTCTTTGTGTTTTTGTTCGTAACTTTTCACCACCCGACATCATGGACGATGGGAACATCTTTGAACCCGTCATCCCACCACAACAAAACCCACCACTAGAACCTATTAGGCCCCGAACCTTAGGAGAGTATTCCCGACCTAGCCACCAAGGCTATCGAAACACCATTGAGCTCACCGGAGCCAATGTGACCCCCTTGCGATCCGACACCATCCGGTTGGTGCAAAGCGGCTGTGCATTCCATGGACTTCGTTCCGAAGATCCAAATCAACATCTCAAGGACTTCCTTAAAATCATAGATTCCATAGACCTAGATGTTGCAACTAGAGAGACAACCCGATTACGCTTATTCCAATTCTCTCTACGTGATCAAGCTAGTCAATGGCTTGAGCGTTTACCCGCGGGATCCATCACCACATGGGATGATCTCACCACTCGTTTCCTTGCTGAATTTTTCCCACCGGGGAGAACTACTAAGCTTAGAAATAACATCTTGATGTTCCAACAACGTCAAAATGAATCTCTTTATGAAGCATGGACTCGTTTCAAGTACTTACTCCAAAAAGTCCCTCATCATGGCATAGATCTTTGGCTCCAAGTCCAAATCTTTTATGACCATATCGATCTCTCCACGAGGTGAGCCATTGACCAATCAGCCGGTGGTAAGCTACGTGATCTAAGTGCGGAACAATCATGGGAACTCATAGAAGATCTTGCTCTCTATGACAATGAAAGTTGGAATGATCCCTGTGATTTGAACAAAACGGTCAAGGCAATATCTTTGCCTTCGAATAACTCTAGCACTCCGGACCGTAGGATCATGGAACTTGAGGACCAAGTCAAGTTTCTTATGAAATCTTGCGAAGCTCCTAAGCCTTCAAGCCAAGTGAACAAAATCACTTCTTCATGTGAATTATGTAGTGGCCCCCATGACACTCGTGATTGTGTGGAACTCCCCAGAACAGCTTTTGCGGACTACGCATCCTCGCCTACCGACAAAGCGGGAGATAAGTGGTACACTTTTAAACCCGAGCCAAACCCTTACGGTGATTCCTACAAC
The DNA here is from genome assembly GCA_030686995.1 of Artemisia argyi. Taxonomy (NCBI): domain Eukaryota; kingdom Viridiplantae; phylum Streptophyta; class Magnoliopsida; order Asterales; family Asteraceae; genus Artemisia; species Artemisia argyi. Next base: position 38,719,461 of record CM060693.1, on the reverse strand, counting down.
CCCTCTTGGAAAAATCACCCAAACCTTAGGTGGAAACAAAATCAACCCAATTCTTCCAATCCGCCTAATCGTTACCAACCAAACGGTCCACCCTCCAACCGTACTTTCAACAACAATCCTTCCAACAACTATGGTAGTACCAACAATCTTGAAGGGTTGATGTCTAAGTTCATGGCATCTCAAGAAGCTCGCATAGCTAGGTTTGAAGCCGATTTCAAACAAAAGCAAAGCGAGATGACCACCAAAATTGACGCATTGTTGAAAGTTCTCAATGACCGAGAAATGGGAGCACTCCCAAGCAACACGGTCAAGAATCCGAAACTAAACGTTAATTCCATATCTTCAGTTTCGTCACCCACTTCGTGTCAACAATACTACTCGGTTAAATCAACGAGCACGTGCTTCAAACAAAACCAAATTCTTCAAAAGGACCAATCAAGTAAAACACCCGATATAAAACCGGTCAAAAGAATAGTTGAAACACCTCCTACGCAAGACCTTGACGATGAATTCAAGGAACTTCACCTTGAACGCCCCGTTATTGATGTCTTAGCCCATGCTCCCTACTATAGTGCCCTCCTAGAAAAGTATGAGAAGTTTAAACTAGGCAAGAATGGGACCGCCTTCGTTCAAAACAAGTTGCCTAAAAAGCTTGATGATCCGGGTATATTTGTTTTGCCTTGTAAGATAGGAAGATCTGAAGCTTTCGAAACACTAGCCGATTTAGGGTCAAGCCTCAACTTGATTCCCTTATCCCTTTTTACCACTCTTAAGCTAGGAAAGTTAGAGGAAACGGAGGTATTGATAGGTCTAGCGGATGGAAGTATTGCCCACCCGGTTGGAATGATTAAGGATGTAGTTGTTCACGTAGGAAAGTTAACTATCTTTGCGGATTTTCACGTCCTAGACATGGTTAGTGACACTACATGCCCATTGTTGGTAGGAAGAGGATTTTTAGCAACCGCTAGCACCATGATAGATTGTAAGGAGTCTAAGATAGCGGTGGGTGAAGGCGATACTTGGTCGGTGTACGATGTTAAGAAGCATAGTTATGATTGTGATGATGAACCGACACCACATTGGGTAGAGATGAATAGGAGACCGTCTAGATATGGACCTTGGATAGAAAGGAACTTTATAGGACCTCAACGCCCATTCTATCTAGAAAAAGATTTCATCGATAAGACAGATTCGGTGGAACAACTCATAGCTAGAGATGAAGAGCTAGACCCTTTTGAGGACCCCTTAGTCTTTAGGAAGCTGATTGAGTTCTTGAGTGTAATGCCTATTAATATAGAGATGAATAAGTGAAAAAGAGAGGGAGATAAGTGTAAATGGAGGTGGGACAAGCCACCTAAAGAAGGTGACGGATCATGGCATATGAAGATGACTTTGTATGATCCGGATGGAGAAAAGTTTGAAAGGTCATACCGTACTAAGAAAACCGATAGGAAGTTGAAACCTAAGTTTGATCCCAAAGATGTCCTCAATGAGGAACTCACCCGTATCACGTAGTAACCCATGGCCTTGAGTCTAGCTATAAGACTCGTAAATAAAGAAAAGCGCTTCTTGGGAGGCAACCCATTTGTGTGATTTTATTTTGTTTGTTTGTTATTTGCTTCCGTATGCATGCTTTATTTTTATTGTTGGTAGATCATGTTTCTAAACTAAAAAGTGGAAATACTTTGATTTGTTGTTTGGCCTAGTCTTAACTTCACCCAAAAGGTATTTTTGCAAAAGATAAGTGTAAGGGGAAACCCCAAATATGTTTTTAAGAAAAAAACCGATCATGATTCTCCACAATATTAAGTGAACATGTATATTCGTAATTGTTAGAGTCAAATGCTTGTATTGAGTCATAATGAAGTTTTGCAGGATTTTCCAGGAAGTAGGACCAAGTTTTTCCAGAAATTTTCCGAAAACTTAATACAAGAATTTCTGCAGGTCACTTCTGACGGCGTCATGAGCTTGCTGTTGACGGCGTCACGTGTAAAAATCTGGAAATTTTACCAGTTTTGTTTTTCTAACGGAGTTTTAAAGTTTTTGTTGAATTATTAAGTTTTATAATCTCCAAGAAATCTGTAAACTTCATTCCACAAGCATTATATCTTATTTTGTTTTCTAGGATTTAGTAACTTATGCAGATTGCCGCCGATTTTATGCGAGGTTGCCTTGTCTGTTTTCTCAGGATTTACAGGTTATGTATGACAAGAAGATGATTTATTTTTCTGGAAGGGTGTAACAACCCGCATTTTCGGGACATTTCTCCTATTCACTATTCATCAGTTACTATTCATCAGTTACTATTCATCATTTTACTATTCATTGTTTTCGGAGTCAATTTGTGATTCCGAGAAGCGTTCAGAAATTTTACTATTCATGTGACACTATTCATTTTCGGAAGGAAATAACTATTCACGATTGTCGTTCGTCATTTCGTAAACTGAGTTTACGAGTCTTCAAATTCGCGTAACCAGTTAGGTTTAGCTGCGAATTCATGCATCATTCATTAATGACATTTGATATAGACTGGAATAGTCTACACATTATCATCACTTGAGAACCTACACGGATATGCATTATTTCCATTTACGTATGCTTAATTGGTAATTAACGATACCACTCAGTTTTACTACTAACGTATACCCAATACTCCCGACTATGATCCTAACATATTTACATACTCAAAATAATAATATAAAAATTATATTATTAATTTACCTGGTGTTTTAAAATCAATGGCTATACTTTACGGTCGGAGCTTATAACTCCGTCGGTTTGCGCTATTTCAATTCAATAATTATTTTAACACCCGATTCTTGCAAGGAATAATATTTTACAACTTTTACAACTTCGTCGTATTCCATTTCACCTCGGTGACATTTATTTCAAGATAACTCGGTACCCGATAACACCTAAAATACAAAATATCTAACTTATACATACAAAGGGGAGACAAGCTTATTAATGAAGCCACCAACAAGCCACCCTTTTTTCCCTCCTTTTGCCACCCCTATGTCCCCCCCTTGGACCACTTCTTGACCAAGACTTAGACCTAGTTCATATATACATAATCATACTCCACCATTTACACCATTTTCACTCTAATACATCAACACCTAGCCAAAAATTTCTCTCATCTTTTCTCTCCCCTCTAAAATTTCGGCCAAGATCAAGAAACAAAGAAGAATCCATATATTTTTGAAGATCAAATGTTTAATCAAGTCCTAATCAAGATCTAGTGGGGGTTTTGTGGTAAAAACCCAAGATTATTAATCAATTTCTCATCAAATCACCTCAAATCTTCAAGTAAGCTTCAAAAACATTTTTGATCTTTTTATACTTTCATTTACTTTATATTTTTATGTATTTTTAAGATATATTGGTAAAACATGCAAGTATGTAAGATCCATACCACTTATTACTCATTTTTCTCTTTATAAACATAGATCTATAATTTTTATTAACAATCTCATGAGATCCACCATTTTTGGTGAAGACTAGGAACCCATGACACCCTAATAAGGTGTATGGTAGGATTGGGTACTTGTGGATTTGATTTGAGATAGTTTGGTTAAGTTTTGAACAACCCTTGAACTAGAAAAGTTGATTTTGACAAACTTTCAAAGCTGCTGTCCATTTCTGTAAAACATGGGAAACTCAGGGTCTAGGGTGTAACTTTGGACCAAAGAGTTAGAAAATACATTCCGAGACGAAACTATGGCCGAAAACGGGGATAAAATTCGAGTTACGACGAAAAAGATATGCTATTTTCAAGATTTACGACGAAAACTATATTTTCTGAAATATTGAATCTGTCCCGATTTTTCTAGCTAGGAAAACTGAGATTTAGTGATATCTTGACTAGCCGAGACCTTGAGAAACCTAATGTATACTTGATTACCTTCGCGGGGATATAAAGAACATAGAAAACGGGCTTATAACGAAAAAGATACAAGTGTTTGAAATCCGACGATATATATATATTTCCATCAGCTTTTGTACACTAATAGAGTTTTGACGTAAACTGTCTTTGCGAAACACCACATTCACGGCTGTTTTTCTTTATGATCGGATCAGTTTGAGTCCGAGCCATAGTTTTATGAAATCAAGATCTCCCAGCAAGCTTTTCAAATCAATTGGCCGTTTGATCATTTGACTCGTAACGAATAAACTACGACCTCATCTATATACCCGATAAACTATATATATTTTGACAGCTTTTGCTATAATGAAATTTTCTAAGTGTTGAACATAATATTTTTACAAGGTTTTCAAAAACGATCGAGACCCGTATAGCCAAAAGTTAAATAACACGACTTCAAGATATTGTTACAAGGTTTTCAAAAACGCCGAGCTTGACCATTAACACTTAACGTACAATATTTCGCGACTAGTTTTGCGAGGCCATTTTGGTCATATTTTCAAGTAATGAAAATGTTATTTTGCGGCGAAAACCTTATATTTACCGATAAAACACCAAACGAGGATCGTGGAGTACCTTTTCAACACAACTACAAGAAAAGTGGTTATTAACTTAACGAGACGTCAAAAATGTATTTTTTGACGATAAGCGTTATTTCCAAAACTAACGAGTGGTATCGATAGCATACGTACTTGCATGTGTAGCATCATTTCGTTTCTTACATGAGAAACTATCATTCATATTAGGTTGCGATTAGAAATCGTGCCTCATTTCAGTGTATCCACTTTTGTCATCATAGCTATCGCACCAGGTGAGTTCATACCCCCTACTTTTACCTGTTTTTATAACCGTTTTGGGGGAGAATACATGCTCGTTTTTTACTAAACTCAATGCTTGAATGCGCAATTGTTTACTTAAACACTACTGTTTCTTTGAAGGCTTGATTGATTATTTAAATGCACCTATATGTATATTAGTTGCATACTTGATTATTTTCTCGCATACACAAGCGTTTTATAAACATGCAACACACTTTATGAACTCTTGCTTTTATGCAACACACTTTATGAACTCTTGCTTTTATGCAACCCACTTTATGAACTCTTGCTTTTATGCAACACACTTTGTGAACTATTGCTTTTATGCAAACACTTTTATGGACCATACTGAAACTTATGTTTTATCTAAACTATTACGCGGATTAGCCTAAGCCCTTGAATCCCACTATGCCCAAACTCATGAACCGTCAATTCCTGCTGGGAAGCGCGAATGTTATAAATAGATCTATTGGTGGTGACTCCCCCGTTCGGTTTGACCGGATAGGCAAACGCGAGCGTATAACATGTCGAATTACAAGTGTAACGGGATAAACACTTGCCGGGCCTTTATATTTAACATGCTTCTAGAGCATGCACACTGTTATAGCTTCGGTTGCATGAACTTAGCGCTAGCGTAATAGACTATTTTTCTATGTGATATTATATTTGTTGTAATGATCACACACTCTACTCATGGTCCACAATCCTGATTTTACTGTAAGGTAAACTTTATTTTTATGACATTGTGAGTTACACAATGGTCACAAAACTCTCTATTGTACTCACAACACTATTGTTTTAATACAAACTTATGAACTCACCAACCTCGTGTTGACACTCTTTAGCATGTATTTTCAGGTTTTAAGCAATGGCACGCTACTGGAAGTTTTGGCAGGGCATGGCATGGTCATAGAAGACTCTGATATTCACTTGGGGACCATTTTAAACTATTTTACGGGCCTACTTCCGCACTATATTTTAACGATGTAAATTCAATACTTTTGGTTAAATGATTTTATTCTAAATGATTGAAGTGAAAACCAGTTTTGAACTTGTGTTGTAATACCAATTGAGTTACACCCCAGCTACATGTATGCTTCCGCTGGACCCGATTTTGGGGGTGTGACAGATTGGTATCAGAGCTTTGGCTATAGCGAACTAAGTGTTTTTAAAACCTAGACTATAGCTACTTTCACGAAAACATAACCCTATGACCGTCACGTGCCTGCCTGCCAAGCTGAAGCCTCATTTGTGGTTAGTTGCTGACATAGGTGATGAGATTTGTGTCTCATTATCTGATATATTATATTCATTTATTATAGTTGATTACTATAATTGTCTTTCATATAAGCATGCTCATGTAACATATATGTCACCACGTTATGCTTTTCCTTGCATAGCTTCATAATTTGACCTCGAGTTTGGTCACTTGCTTTTGTCTTTCAGAACGTCTTGGTATTTGGGAAGGACATAGTCTTAGTATAACTGAGCTGAGTATTTCAAAATTCATGGAACCTCGGTGGAATATAGACTGGTCATCTATATTCAACCCGGGATAGTGAGATATAGGCTGACCACCTATGTCTGACTCAGAAATGAATTTTGCAATACTGAGAATGGTTATAATAAAATTCTGTCTGGATTGTATTCTCTACTCAATTTCCAAATGTTTCATTTACGTGTGTGTAAACACTCGTTGGCAGAACATCCATACTTTTCACCATCTCGTTAACCACCGATTGGAAGCACGCCAACTGGTCATTTCATCTCATGGACATTTACGTCTATGCATGATACACTTATATCACAGTATTTTCTTTTATCACAATCTCATTTTGTCGCAATTGTCACAATCTTATCCCTTCCCACCCTCATTATCATTTCCTTTCCCCATCCCCATATATAAGGGATTAGCTAACACTCTATACACTCCGATGTCACTCATCCCTCACTACTCCCTATATTGATAAGTGGATATTATCAATGACCTCCCTAGGAAAGACTTTCCATACCATCTATAAGGAGGATCCCTCGGTACATTGAAACCATTCAAAACTCAACAGAAATCTCAGGATGCCACAAAACCATTCGAACCACTATCACTGGCCTGATTGCCACAATTCCACCATATGGAAAGTATTGGCTTGACTGAATTACAAGATTAGTTTCGATGCGAATGCTCACTAAGCAACACTATAGAGATACATCCAACCTCCTAACCAAGACTATAGAACCTTCAATTGAACATGTCCTCACCAATAGACATTATTCAAACATGTTAGACATCCATGCATTGTGCAGACATACCTACCCGACTATTTTATCCTCTTAATACTTTTACTTCTAAATGGATTTTTCTCCAAACTACCATTATACAAAACATATATCTTGTAAGAAATACTTTTCTGAGGCACTTATTTTGACAAGCAAATTCCTTTTGGTTAACCTTTCACAAAACTATTGAATGTTAGGAAATTTTAAACAACAATTTTTGGTAAACCATACTATCCACTTTATATTGAAAATAGTCCTATCTTGCATAACTACTAAATTTTGAAACATCGAGAAAAAAGGTTACTTGGAAAGCCGGTTGCTTGAAGTTGTAAATTTATTTACTCAGGGAAGGTTTATGAACAAAACACCCAATCTCCAAGACAAACTTTGAAAATCAATCACTATATTACATCTCTTATACCTTTAGGGGTTTGTGATTTATAACTTGGGGAAAATCTTAGTAATGGAGACTAAGCATCGTAGGTGGAGAAAAACTCAATTAATGACATCCTGCGGAGGATCACAACCTTATCCTAATCTATTATTTTTAACAACACCCTTTGACGGACTTAACCTTGTAAGTCTTTCAAAACAAGATTCATGATACCCATTTCAATTATCCCTAATAGAGGAATTTGATTCACCTCAAACTCCTAGTGATTTCATTAAGATTCTTTTGGAACTACACCACCTATCATCTGCAGATCAATGGTCAGAATTTGAGATCGATTCAAACATAGGAAGATATGCTCATAGCATGAGTGATTGACTCTAGAAATGGTTGGATTAACCATTTTCCATAAATCAGATTCCTTTATAACCATAGTTACCACAAAGAGCTTAGGGACTACATCATTTGAGGCACTTTATGGTCGAAGTGCCAACATCCATTGAAGGATCGAAATTTTGAAAAGCCCAACTCACTAGTCCAGTAAGACTTCACTGGATCATTCAACATTTCTGACAGAGTAGGCCTAGTGGCCGTCAGACTTGTACCTTGTTAGAGCTCAATAGCTTACACGATAAGAATCATCACCTTTTCACCAATACAACTTCAGAGACCAACACAAACTGAACTTCGGGACGAAGTTCCTTTTAAGGGGGTGAGACTGTAACAACCCGCATTTTCGGGACATTTCTCCTATTCACTATTCATCAGTTACTATTCATCATTTACTATTCACCAGTCACTATTCATCATTTTACTATTCATCGTTTTCGGAGTCAGTTTGTGATTCCGAGAAGCGTTCAGAAATTTTACTATTCATGTGACACTATTCATTTTCGGAAGGAAATCACTATTCACGATTGTCGTTCGTCATTTCGTAAACTGAGTTTACGAGTCTTCAAATTCGCGTAACCAGTTAGGTTTAGCTACGAATTCATGCATCATTCATTAATGACATTTGATATAGACTGGAATAGTCTACACATCATCATCACTTGAGAACCTACACGGATATGCATTATTTCCATTTACGTATGCTTAATTGGTAATTAACGATACCACTCAGTTTTACTACTAACGTATACCCAATACTCCCGACTATGATCCTAACATATTTACATACTCATAATAATAATATAAAAATTATATTATTAATTTACCTTGTGTTTTAAAATCAATGGCTATACTTTACGGTCGGAGCTTATAACTCCGTCGGTTTGCGCTATTTCAATTCAATAATTATTTTAACACCCGATTCTTGCAAGGAATAATATTTTACAACTTTTACAACTTTGTCGTATTCTATTTCACCTCGGTGACATTTATTTCAAAATAACTCGGTACCCGATAACACCTAAAATACAAAATATCTAACTTATACATACAAAGGGGAGACAAGCTTATTAATGAAGCCACCAACAAGCCACCCTTTTTTCCCTCCTTTTGCCACCCCTATGTCCCCCCCTTGGACCACTTTTTGACCAAGACTTAGACCTAGTTCATATATATATCATCATACTCCACCATTTACACCATTTTCACTCTAATACATCAACACCTAGCCAAAAATTTCTCTCATCTTTTCTCTCCCCTCTAAAATTTTGGCCAAGATCAAGAAACAAAGAAGAATCCATATATTTTTGAAGATCAAATGTTTAATCAAGTCCTAATCAAGATCTAGTGGGGGTTTTGTGGTAAAAACCCAAGATTATTAATCAATTTCTCATCAAATCACCTCAAATCTTCAAGTAAGCTTCAAAAACATTTTTGATCTTTTTATACTTTCATTTACTTTATATTTTTATGTATTTTTAAGATATATTGGTAAAACATGCAAGTATGTAAGATCCATACTACTTATTACTCATTTTTCTCTTTATAAACATAGATCTATAATTTTTATTAACAATCTCATGAGATCCACCATTTTTGGTGAAGACTAGGAACCCATGACACCCTAATAAGGTGTATGATAGGATTGGGTACTTGTGGAGTTGATTTGAGATAGTTTGGTTAAGTTTTGAACAACCCTTGAACTAGAAAAGTTGATTTTGACAAACTTTCAAAGCTGCTGTCCATTTCTGTAAAACGTGGGAAACTCAGGGTCTAGGGTGTAACTTTGGACCAAAGAGTTAGAAAATACATTCCGAGACGAAACTATGGCCGAAAACGGGGATAAAATCCGAGTTACGACGAAAAAGATATGCTATTTTCAAGATTTACGACGAAAACTATATTTTCTGAAATATTGAATCTGTCCCGATTTTTCTAGCTAGGAAAACTGAGATTTAGTGCTATCTTGACTAGCCGAGACCTTGAGAAACCTAAAGTATACTTGATTACCTTCGCGGGGATATAAAGAACATAGAAAACGGGCTTATAACGAAAAAGATACAAGTGTTTGAAATCCGACGATATATATATATATTTCCATCAGCTTTTGTACACTAATAGAGTTTTGACGTAAACTGTCTTTGCGAGACACCACTTTCACGGCTGTTTTTCTTTATGATCGGATCAGTTTGAGTCCGAGCCGTAGTTTTATGAAATCAAGATCTCCCAGCAAGCTTTTCAAATCAATTGGCCGTTTGATCATTGGACTCGTAACGAATAAACTACGACCTCATCTATATACCCGATAAACTATATATATTTTGACAGCTTTTGCTATAATGAAATTTTCTAAGTGTTGAACATAATATTTTCAAATAGCAACAATAAGAGTCAATTCTCTCATCGATCGAGACCCGTATAGCCAAAAGTTAAATAACACGACTTCAAGATATTGTTACAAGGTTTTCAAAAACGCCGAGCTTGACCATTAACACTTAACGTACAATATTTCGCGACTAGTTTTGCGAGGCCATTTTGGTCATATTTTCAAGTAATGAAAATGTTATTTTGCGGCGAAAACCTTATATTTACCGATAAAACACCAAACGAGGATCGTGGAGTACCTTTTCAACACAACTACAAGAAAAGTGGTTATTAACTTAACGAGACGTCAAAAATGTATTTTTTGACGATAAGCGTTATTTTCCAAAACTAACAAGTGGTATCGATAGCATACGTACTTGCATGTGTAGCATCATTTCGTTTCTTACATGAGAAACTATCATTCATATTAGGTTGCGATTAGAGATCGTGCCTCATTTCAGTGTATCCACTTTTGTCATCATAGCTATCGCACCAGGTGAGTTCATACCCCCTACTTTTACCTGTTTTTATAACTGTTTTGGGGGAGAATACATGCTCGTTTTTTACTAAACTCAATGCTTGAATGCGCAATTGTTTACTTAAACACTACTGTTTCTTTGAAGGCTTGATTGATTATTTAAATGCACCTATGTGTATATCAGTTGCATACTTGATTATTTTCTCGCATACACAAGCGTTTTATAAACATGCAACACACTTTATGAACTCTTGCTTTTATGCAACACACTTTATGAACTCTTGCTTTTATGCAACCCACTTTATGAACTCTTGCTTTTATGCAACCCACTTTATGAACTCTTGCTTTTATGCAACCCACTTTATGAACTCTTGCTTTTATGCAACATACTTTATGAACTATTGCTTTTATGCAAACACTTTTATGGACCATACTGAAACTTATGTTTTATCTAAACTTTTACGCGGATTAGCCTAAGCCCTTGAATCCCACTATGCCCAAACTCATGAACCGTCAATTCCTGCTAGGAAGCGCGAATGTTATAAATAGATCTATTGGTGGTGACTCCCCCGTTCGGTTTGACCGGATAGGCAAACGCGAGCGTATAACATGTCGAATTACAAGTGTAACGGGATAAACACTTGCCGGGCCTTTATATTTAACATGCTTCTAGAGCATGCACACTGTTATAGCTTCGGTTGCATGAACTTAGCGCTAGCATAATAGACTATTTTTCTATGTGATATTATATTTGTTGTAATGATCACACACTCTACTCATGGTCCACAATCCTGATTTTACTGTAAGGTAAACTTTATTTTTATGACATTGTGAGTTACACAATGGTCACAAAACTCTCTATTGTACTCATAACACTATTGTTTTAATACAAACTTATGAACTCACCAACCTCGTGTTGACACTCTTTAGCATGTATTTTCAGGTTTTAAGCAATGGCACGCTACTGGAGGTTTTGGCAGGTCATGGCATGGTCATAGAAGACTCTGATATTCACTTGGGGACCATTTTAAACTATTTTACGGGCCTACTTCCGCACTATATTTTAACGATGTAAATTCAATACTTTTGGTTAAATGATTTTATTCTAAATGATTGAAGTGAAAACCAGTTTTGAACTTGTGTTGTAATACCAATTGAGTTACACCCCAGCTACATGTATGCTTCCGCTGGACCCGATTTTGGGGGTGTGACAAAGGGAAGCTTTGATTGTTCATTTTCTTGGAGGAAGATCTAACCTGGCCACCTTATTATCCATCCCGAGCGAATCAGGGGAGTATTTGATTTAATTCTTTTTACTTTTTCACTTTTACATTCTTTACTTGAACATTGGGGACAATGTTCATCCTAAGTGTAAGGGGAGGGTAAAATGATGATACCTTACAGATACACTTTCGCTTGAGTTTGTTTATTTGATGGTGGATGTGTAATAAAACTATGAGAAACACTTGTTAGTGCAATTTTAGCGCCAAATTTAAATTTTTTTACAACATTTAAGAGTGAAACTTTAGCCATAGCAAGCGTCTCATGGATAGGAGATTGTATGACTAGCACATAACCGTACCATTCAGAAAAATTTTCCACCCAAATATGTGAGGTTCGCCTTTAGATTTGATAGGAAAAGCATTTACTATTAGTGCTTATGAGTGTACCGGTAGCATTTAGATTCTAGAACTTGCGTTAGTGATGCATCCCGAGACCGCTAGTGAGACTACATTCGTGTAGTAGGATTTACTACATGATAAGAGGCATTAGGATCACCCTTGTGTTAAACCCGAATCATAATTACTTGACCATTTAAGTCATATTACTTGGCTAGTTAAGTCAACTAATTTTTCCCACACCTTAGCGTTGTACTCATTTTTAGTACACGAAACCCCTAGTACACCCCTCCGAGCCTATCTTTTCGTTTCTAACTTTAAGCATCTTACTTAAAGGAAGAATTTGTTACACCCCACTTAAATGTACACCCAAATCGCCTTAGCCTTCCGTGTATGCACTCATCTTTAGTGCATTATTGTTATTTGTTAAACCCTCTGTTAACTATCTAATTGATTACATGGTTGCTAAGTTGAGTCATATCCTTGTACATATTGTTTTGGGATGATTGGGACTCATGGGTAAAGTACTTATTTTATGGAGTAATGGGGAAGAACATCATATATTACCCCCGTATGTACGTTAATCTTAAAAGTGCTCAAAGTGTTTTGATTTTCTTAATTCGAGTCATTAGATTAGTTTATTGTAAAGTATGTAAAAATTCAAGTGTAAGGGGAATTTCCATTCCCTATGATGTATTATTTTGGATGGTAGGGTAAGAGTGTATGCAAAAAAAAAAAAAAATCGAAAAAACAAGAAAAAGAAAAAAAAAATATAGAAAAAGGAAAAGAGAAAAAACATACAGACTACCATCCCTTTTCATTCTATGTTCATTTTATATTTTTTGTTATTTTTCATTTATTAGCTTAAGTCGAGTCTAGTCTTGGCTTAGCAACGCCACATTGTACATGTAATTAACCAAGATTGTTAACTCGCCACCAGTAAAGATTGCCTATATCCAACAAAACCGTGTATTTCATATCCCTACACCTAACGTTACAACCCTTTAAAAGACGTCTTTGATAGTTTATCCTAGGTGCTTATGCCATGTGGTGGAGGTTTGATCATTTCCCAAGCCTATGGTAATCTATTTTGCTATGACAGGTAGTGAGAGATATCTTCCGTTTCCATATTGTAATTTATACTTTATTACACCCGAGAGATGTGAGTATCTAAACACTATTTGTGAGGTGCTAGCGTATGACCTCCGTGCTTGTCTTTGGTCTTTAGTGGAATGATTATCTGTTGTAATTACTTTTATATTAGTGTTAAATGACCCCTAACTTGTATTTTGAGTAGAATAAAAGCGCATTTGCTTGAGGACAAGCAAATCTCAAGTGTAAGGGTATATGATAAGGCGAAAAATGATCCGTTTTTAGGGTGTCATTTAAGCCCGGAATTGAATTTATTTGAACAAATATTGCCCTAAATCATTCCTTTTGTGATTTTAGGTACTTTGGGAGTGAAATCTGGAAAAGGAAGCAATTCGGACGTTTTTGGAGCATAAAAGTGAAGAAAACACCAAAGACTTAATTTTCAATGCTGGGAACAGTGTGTGACGGCGTCAAGAGGAAGAATTTGATGGCGTCAAGAGTAAAGACCATGACGACCCAGTACAAACATGAAGGCGTCACAAGTAGAGTGTCAAGAGTTAAATGTGTGACGGCCTGCAAAAGTGGACTACATGACGGCATCAGATGTAGATCTAGGCAGTCCGAGGATTATTTTGGCGGCGAGATGACGGCGTCACCCATTTGTTCTTGACGCCGTCAGCCTCTAATATCTATATATAGTTTTCTAATTTTCATTCATAAAGGAGGAACAAGTTTGGAGAAACCCTAAGGCCGAACCTTGTACGAATTTTACAGCTTTTCAAGGGTTTTCAACCCTTAAATCCTTACATGTGCTATTGAGATAAGTATTTCTTAATTCAATCAATATGTCTATGTGTTGGTTGTCTATATCTTGTGCTCGTCTTGATTCCACCATGCTAGTCTAGATTTATCTTGTGTTTGCTTAGATCTAATGAAACCTAGATGTTGATTATGTGTTGATTACTTGTTTATGGTTGTATTGGATGAATGATTTCAATGTTAGGCTTAAGAAAACTGGCAGATCTCCATTATGTAACATGCTTGAACGTCTTTGGAAACATGAGCCGATGTGTACTAGGTTTTATTGGTTGTATTTAATGCATGAGTAAATTCTAATGATCCCATGTTAGGAGCTTCTTGCAGGCTCGACATAGGAGTGAAGTAGGCACTTATAGGATTGGGGAAGTAAGTACGCCACCCCATGAATGGTATTAAGGAATACAATCCGTCATCCACGCAACTATAACAAGTAATTAACGTGTAAAAGATATCTAGGGAGTAGTGAAATCTAAGTAAACACATTTCTCCCACTTATTGTTCACAACCTTAGTTTAATATAGTTTATTTTCATTTTAGTATTTTATTTTGATTGCATCTTTAGTATTGGGTTAGTTGACTAGCAACTAATTCCGCCCCAAATCCTTCAAACCCGAGATTTTTACTTGCTTTCTAAAAAAATATAAAAATACAAAAATTCCGCCCCAATCTCTCATCTCTAGAACTAGTATTTAGGTTTTCTAATCCTAGCGACACTATTCCTAGCTGAACGATCAATCCCCCGGTACTTGTCACTATACTATACTACAACGATCAGGTACACTGCCTGGTGGGGGTTGTAAGCTTCTCAAGATCCCTTGAGAGGTAAAGCCTGGTGCAATCCCTACGCATCATATGACTAGCACAAAACCGTACTATTCAGAAAAATTTTCCACCCAAATATATGAGGTTCGCCTTTAGATTTGATAGGAAAAACATTCATTATTAGTGCTTATGAGTGTACCGGTAGCATTTAGATTCTAGAACTTGCGCTAGTGAGACAACATTCATGTAGTAGGATTTACTACATGATAAGAGGCATTAGGATCACCCTTGTGTTAAACCCGTATCATAATTACTTGACCATTTAAGTCATATTACTTGACTAGTGAAGTCAATTAATTTTTCACACACCTTAGCGTTGTACTCATTTTTAGTACACGATACCCCTAGTACACCCCTCGGACCCTATCTTTTTGTTTTTAACTTTAAGCATCTTACTTAAAGTAAGAATTTGTTTACAACCCACCCCAAATGTGCAACCAAATCGCCTCAGCCTTCTGTGTATGCATTCATCTTTAGTGCATTATTGTTATTAGTTTAAACCCTTAGTTAATAATCTAATTGATTACATGGTTTCTAAGTCGAGTCATATCTTGTACATATTGTTTTGGGACGATTGGGACTCATGGGTAAAGTACTTGTGTTTTGGAGTAATGGGGAAGAACACCAAATTATTACCCCCATTTGTGCGTTAATATTTAAAAGTACTCCAAGTGTTTTGATTATCTTGATTCGAGTCATTAGAGTAGTTTATTGTAAAGTATGTAAAAATTCATGTGTAAAAGGAATGTACATTCCCTATGATATATTATTTTGGATGGTAGGGTAAGAGTGTATGCAAAAAAAATAAAAATAAATAAAAAAAATCGAAGAATCACGAAAAAGAAAAAAAAATAGAAAAAGAAAAGAGAAAAACATACGGACTACCATCCCGTTTCATTCTATTTTTGTTTTATGTTTTTGTTATTTTTTATTTATTAGCGTAAGTCGAGTCGAGTCTTGGCTTGGCAACGCCATATTGTACATGTAATTAACCAAGATGATTAACTCGCCACCAGTAAATATTGCCTTTATGCAACAAAACCGTGTTTTCCATATCCCTACACCTAACGCTATAACCCTTTAAAAGACCTCTTTGATAGTTTATCCTAGGTGCTTACGCCAAGTGGTGGAGGTTTGATCCTTTTCCAAGCCTATGGTAATCTATTTGCTATAACATGTAGTGAGAGATGTTTTCCATTTCCTTATTGTGATATATACTTTATTACACCTGAGAGATGTGAGTATCTAAACACTATTTGTGGGGTGCTAGTGTATAACCTCCGTGCTTGTTTTTGGGTTTTAGTGGAACGATTATTTGTTGTAATTACTTTTATATTAGTGTTAAATGACCCCTAACTTGTATTTTGATTAGAATAAAAGCGCATTTGCTTGAGGACAAGCAAATCTCGAGTGTAAGGGTATTTGATGAGGCAAAAAGTGTACCACTTTTAAGGGGTCATTTAAGCCCGAATTCGAGATTATTTGATCAATTATTGCCCTAAATCGTTCCTTTTGTCATTTTAGGTACTTTTGGAGAGAAATCTGGAAAAGGAAGCATTTTAGACATTTTTGGAGCATAAAAGTGAAGAAAACCACAAAGTCTCAATTTCCTTGCTGGGAACAGTACTTGACGGCGTCAAGGTTCTACAAGTGACGGCGTCAAGAGTGAAAAAAGAGGTGGATATGGAACTTATAACGTGACGGCCCAGAAAGTTTTCAAGCTTATTGGCCTGACGGCGTCACCTAGGCCGTCAGGGTCCAAATACACGTGACGGCCCAGAGTGATTTTCTACATGACGGCGTCAGAAGTGGATCTAGGCAATACGGATTTCATCATGGCGGCGAGTTGACGGCGTCACAAGCTATAACGTGACGCCGTCAAGGTGTAAAATCTATATATAGTTTTCCAATTTTCATTCATTAGTGTGCAACTTTGAGGGAATAAACCCTAGACAAATTTTAACAGCTTTTCAAGGGTTTCAACCCCTTGATTCTTCCATGTTCAATTGAAGATAAGTACTTATTCAAATCATTCAATATGTCTATGTGTTGTGTGATTATATCTTACGCTTGTCTTCTCTTTAACATGTTAGGCTAGATTTTCATTGTGTTTGCTTAGATGTAGTGAAACCTAGATGTTGATTATGGGTTGATTGTTTGTTTATAATTGTTACGGATTATTGTATTTGATGTTAGGCTTAAGAAAACTGGCAGACTTCCATTGGTAACTTGCTTGAACGTCTTAAGAAACATGATCGGAGGTGTACTACGATTTTTGGTTGTATTTAATGCATAAGAGAATTCTAATGATCCCATGTTAGGAGCTTCTAACGACTCGACATAGGAGTGAAGTAGGATCTCATAGAGTTAGGGAATATTGTACACGGCCCTACGACTAGTATTAAGGAATATGACCTGTCATCCATGTAATTGTAACAAGCTAATCATCCTGTAAAAGATATCTAGGGAGTAATGAAATCTAAGTAAACACAACTTCTCTCATTATTGTTTCCACCACATTAGTGTATTAGTTTCATTTTCATTTTTGTTATTTTATTTTGATTACATCTTTAGATTAATTGGGTTAGTTGGCTAGCAACTAATTCCGCCCGCTCCTTCAAAACCCGAGATTTTACTTGCTTTCCATAAAATATAAAAATACAAAAAGAATCATCCCTAACCTCTAGACCTAGTTGAGTAGGCTTTCTAATCCTAGCGACACTATGCCTGAGTTGAACGATCAATCCCCCGGTACTTGTCACTATACTATACTACAACGATCAGGTACACTGCCTGGTGGGGGTTGTAAGCTTCTCGAGATCCCTTGAGAGGTAAAACCTGTTGCGAGGGCACAATTCCCACGTATCAACGAATCCTAGTTGACTTTTGCAGCTATTTTGAGGTTTCCAAACCTTTTTTGTTCCATGTCTAATTGAAGATAAGTAATCTATCAATCATTCAATATGTCTATGTGTTGTTTGATTCTATCTTACGCTTGTCTTTCTTTTAACATGCTAGGCTAGGTTTGTTTATGTTTGCTTAGATGTAATGAAACCTAGCTATTGATTATTGATTGATGGTTTGTTATTAATTGTTGTTAGAAGAATGATATCAATGTTAGGCTTAAGAAAACTGGCTAACTTCCTATTGGTAACTTGCTTGACGTCTTAAGAAACATGAATCGGATGTGTACTACGATTAATTGGTTGTGTTTAATGCATAAGAGAATATTAATGAGGCCATGATAGGATACTTAACGGGTCGTCATAGGAAGAGATAGGATCTTATAGAGTTAGGGAAGGACGTACACGCCCCCACAAATGGTATTAAGGAATACAACCCGTCATCCACGCAATTGTAACAAACTAATCAATCAATGAAAGATAGCTAGGGAGTAGTGAAACCTAAGTAAACACGTTTGTCTCCTTATTAGAAGTTTCACACATTTATTTTCTTGTTATTTTAGTTTTATTTGCATTGTAGTATTTGGGTTAGTTGATTAGCAACTAATTCCGCCCACTCTTCCAAAACCCGAGAATTTTACTTGCTTTCTAAAAAATTATAAAAATACAAAAAGAATCATCCCTCACCTCTAGACCAAGTTTAGATCATTTTCAATCCTAACGAACACTATTCCCTGTGGAGAACGATCAATCCCCTGGTTCTTACCACTACACTATACTACATCGGTTAGGTACACTTGCCTGGCGGGGATTGTAAGCATCTCAAGATCCCTTGAGAAGTAAAACTTTTGTGTGACAATCCAAATCGCATCAAAGTTTTTGGCGCCACTGCCGGGGAATAGTTATTGTTTAGGTTGAATTTTATTTTTATTAGGTCTACTCACTAGATTCCTTTCTAGTGAGATTTTTGTTTTTATTTTTATAGGTTTTCTTTAGTCTATCTTTTTCTTTGTGCCCTTTGTTAGTAAAACCATTTTCATTTTTCTCCATGGCGGATGAAATTTCATTTAGATCATTAACAATAGAGGAACAATTAGTTTACTCAGATAAATTTGCTTCCTGTTGCTCCAATGAATTTTTAAATGATCTTAGATATATACAAGAGGAGATGGGTGTAAAGTTTGATAGGTTTGATGAGTTATGCGCATGTGTGGCCTATATTAAACAATCATTGTTAGGATCAATTCCTTTTAGCAAGACCCTTTGGAAATTTTTTGAGGAAAGCCTCCTAACCGTGAACCATGAGTTCAATGAATTGATGGGTTTGTATACATCACAACTTGAGGAAACAATTAAGGAGGATTTAGCTGAACATGATCATATTGAGCAAAAAGACCTAGGTTTTAATATCAATGACTTCGAATCTCGAGGAACACATGATGAATCATTTAGGCAAATCAAACATTGTAATCAAGTTATTGAGGAAGATTCTTATGAATCTGAATTAGAACTTGAAATGGCTAGAGAAGGATTTGTGATACTTAGGAACATGTTTGGGTTAGATTCTACTAAAACACATGATGAGGATATAGGTGATATTGAGATAAGGAATGATGAGGTAAATAACACAAACCTACAAAGTACCCCACAACTCCCATAATCACTTGAGGAATACACACCACCCCTGGCTTACCCGAAAGAAGTAGAAGAGACTATAGGAGCCCCAATAGAGGTAGAACCCTTGGACCAAACACAACAAGATGGAATAGGTTTGAATACATGTAGTCACAACCTTTCTCTTAGTTCTAAGGAAGTTCCTAGTTTTGATGAACCGGAGCCTCAACCAAATCCGTTACCTAATCTTCCATCCTTGGATGAAAATTTAGGAATTGAAAAAGGTCCCGATCCACCCATCAAACCATATAGTCCGGATAGTCTTGGGATAAAGGTAGTAGACTCTAAGCCTTGTGTAGTAGAAGCTGACATAGGAGTGAACCATGACCTTACATACTTACATCACCCATTCATGATTGATCACAAGAAATATTATGGGTTTAAACCGGGTTCATTAGGTCAAGATGGATTCCCAACTAGGAGTCTCTCAAAATTGATAGAAGATGATCCCTTTTTAGGAGAAAACTTTAACTCACCCATTGACCAAAGTGAACTAGGTAAGGTTATGATGAAAGGAGCACACCCCTTTGAGCATATAATTCATCCACCATTCTTTCCTCACGAGGCATACTTCCACCGAGATAGTGTGTATCGCTACTTTCACCCGCACTTAATCCTAAGTGTAGGGAAAACCTCCCTTATTTTCTCTAAATAAGGGTAGAGTCAGGCTCGTGACTCGAACAAAAACAAGCGCTTCTTGGGAGGCAACCCAAGTTTTATTTGATTTTATTTGCTTCCGTATGTATGTTTTGTTTTTATTGCTTATTGTTAATGTATCAAACATTTTGTGAAAATGCTTTATTTTGTTTTTAACTTCTTCTTAATTACATATAAAGGTATTTTGCAAAAGATAAGTGTAAGGGAAATCCAAATTTGTTTTCAAAGAACGAATTGAACATGAACGATAACAATGAGATATAGACATACATATTAGTAATTGTTTGAGTCAAATGCTTGTATCGAGTCATAATGATATTTTGCAGGAATTCCAGGAATTAAGGTATAGGTTTTTCTAGAAATTTTTCGGAAACTCAACATAAAATTTCTGTCAGATCAATTCTGACGGCGTCAGCAATTAAAGCCTGACGACGTCGGGTACAAATTTTCTGAAAATTTTTGCAAGTTTTGTTTTTGCTGTCGGAATTGTAAAGTTTTGTTAAATCTTCAATGATTCCCTTTCAAGGATGCTCGTGTCTCCTCTCCTCAACATCCATGACACACCTTTTTGATTCTACAAAATGGGGGAGAAGTAGTGGGAAAACTGATGAGACAAAAAGTGTTACGCTTTAAATGGGTCATTTAAGCCTTAAATCGTGATTATATGATCAAATATTTCCTTAAATCGTTCCTTTTGTCATTTTAGGTACTTTTGAGAGGAATTATGGAAAAAGAAATATTTTGGACGTTTTTGGAGCATAAAAGTGAAGAAAATGACAAAGTCAAGAATTCAAGCTGGAATAGTACCTGACGGTGTCACACACTAGCAGGTGACGGTGTCACTTGTTGATGAAGAGGTGGATAATTATTTTACACTTGACGGGCTGGAAAGGAATTTTGAAGTTTAAACGTGATGGCATCACGTTATAATTTACCAAGGATGTCACGTGTTATTACAAAGAGAGACGGCCCAGAACCTTATTTAACCAGACAGCGTCAAAGATGGATCTAGGCAATCCGAGAGTTATTTTGGCGGCGAGGTGACGGCGTCACGTCCCATAAGGTGACACTGTCAAGGTGAAAAATCTATAAATACTTTTCTAATTTTCATTCATTATGTGTGGAACTTTGGAGAGAAACTTAGGGTATGAACCCTAGTCGACTTTTGCAGCTATTTTGAGGTTTCCAAACCTTTTTTCTTCCATGTTTAATTGAAGATAAGTAATCTATCAATCATTTAATATATGTCTATGTGTTGTTTGATTCTATCTTACACTTGTCTTTCTTTTAACATGCTAGGCTAGGTTTGTTTATGTTTGCTTAGATGTAATGAAACCTAGCTATTGATTGTTGATTGATGGTTTGTTATTAATTGTTGTTAGAAGAATGATATCAATGTTAGGCTTAAGAAAACTGGCTAACTTCCTATTGGTAACTTGCTTGACGTCTTAAGAAACATGAATCGGATGTGTACTACGATTAATTGGTTGTGTTTAATGCATAAGAGAATATTAATGAGGCCATGATAAGATACTTAACGTGTCGTCATAGGAAGAGATAGGATCTTATAGAGTTGGGGAAGGACGTACACGCCCCCACGAATGGTATTAAGGAATACAACCCGTCATCCACGCAATTGTAACAAACTAATCAATCAATGAAAGATAGCTAGGGAGTAGTGAAACCTAAGTAAACACGTTTGTCTCCTTATTAGAAGTTTCACACATTTATTTTCTTGTTATTTTAGTTTTATTTTCATTGTAGTATTTGGGTTAGTTGATTAGCAACTAATTCCGCCCACTCTTCCAAAACCCGAGAATTTTACTTGCTTTCCAAAAAATTATAAAAATACAAAAAGAATCATCCCTCACCTCTAGACCTAGTTTAGATCATTTTCAATCCTAACGAACACTATTCCCTGTGGAGAACGATCAATCCCCTGGTTCTTACCACTACACTATACTACATCGGTCAGGTACACTTGCATGGCGGGGATTGTAAGCTTCTCAAGATCCCTTGAGAAGTAAAACTTTTGTGTAACAATCCAAATCGCATCAAAAACTCATCATTAAAAATTTATCAACGCATAATTTTACCTAAATTGAGTTTATATTTTGTAATCATCAAAAAGGGGGAGATTGTTAATACAAATAATGTAAAAAACGTTATTCGCATTATTCGATCTTCTCGTGTTTTGATAATCACAAAATATAAAGACATGTTACGTAAAGTTACGGTTTATAAGTGTTTAATCAAGGAAACTCGTTTCTTCTACGTAGCTGCTACAACATCACTTCAGGTATGAACAAACTTTATACCGTCATTAGTTAAGTGATCAAAGAGTTTTATTTTCTTTTATACTTACATTTTTAAATTTGACAAAACATTTTCACAAAAGTATTTTTGTGTTTTTAAAGAAGTGTTTTATTAAGAAAATAAATTCAAATTTAAACCTTATAACAACTAGTTTTCCCCCTAAATCATTTCAGCCTGCACCAGATAAGTTTTCACCACGTTAGGACAAAATGGGAGCTTTTTTTCTGGACGGTCCCTAAAATAGGTCGACGGTCCCTTAGTGATAAAGGACTGTCTGGTATTTACGGGACCGTCTGTCTCCCTCCTGTCGCCTATAAATACTGAACTGTTACACTTCAGAAAACAGGGATTTTCACACACAAAACTTTCTGGTCTATGTTCATTTTATCTTTGATCACTATAACATGTTGGTATATGTTTATAAGTGATTTCCTCTTCATTCAAGTGCAAGAGAAGAACTCTCGACATAGAGGAAGACTCGAGGTGTTATAGGTGTCCACACACAAATGTAACAAGTGTTATGGTGATAGGTTCTGTAAATAATGTCATTGTTTTCCGACTTGTGTGTGAGTCGAGGATTGGGATATTTGTGTGAACTTGGATGGTGACGTAGATCCAAGAAGTCTTGTAACTAGATTAGTCCATGTATTTGATATGATGAGAGTGATGTCCTAGTGTGTAGGTTAGGACTTAGTCGAGTCATTGTGTAAAGACTTGGATTGGGTGATGATCCAAGTTAGTCTTGTGTGAAGGCTTGGTTCGGGTGAAGAACCAAGTGTGTCAAGTGTGTGAAGGCCTGATTTGGGTGAAGAACCAAGTATGTCAAGTGTGTGAAGCCTTAGTTCGGGTGAAGAACCAAGTATGTCAATTAAGTGAAGGCTTGGATTGGGTGAAGATTAAAGTTGGATAAGAGTGCTTGTTCGTGTGGCTACGTGGGCCTTGGAGTAGATTGGTTCTAGCTACGATTAGAACTCGACATTATGCTTAGTGTCATTAAGCCTTATGTAAGCATGTGTACAGATTGCTCCGCCTGAAGGAGTGTGTTGATATAGTGAATGATAACTCTCGAGTGTGGTACTCGGGGAGTGGAGTAGGATGGAGAGTGAGCTTCGTGCTGAACCACTATAAATCGCGGCGTCTCTTGGTTGTGTTCTTTCCTTACTCTTTACTTTACTTGTTTTATTTGTGTATGCTAGTAACCAAATTGATATCACATAACTAGTAGAATTCAACAAGTTTGTAAATGAAAATTAACCGGACCTAAAACGGCTAAACGCTTTAGAAAATTAAAAAGAAGCGGTGAAACTATTCAACCCCCCCCCCCCCCCCTTCAAGTTTCTACAGCCCATATTTGTTATTAGTTTACTTTAGAGCACCCGGTGTCCACTTCGTCGTGTGTCACTGTGCCTACGTGGCATCCTCTTCGTGCCTCGCCGTGACACCGCCCCTCCCCCCTTTTTTAGCTTGCAGTGGAGTACCTCGTCGTCTGCACAACAAGGTATTTTTCTGGCATTCGAGACTTTGGAGTGGGCCATGGTAGAGGGAAAAACGGATATATTACCGTTTTTTCAAACAGTTTTTCTTAAACCTTAACACCCCCTATAAATACCAAACCATATACACATATTTTTCTCACTATAATTCAACCAACAAAAGTGTCTCAAAACCCGAATGAAGGAGGCTATTTCACGAACCTTCTCAATTCAAACTCATAACAATACGGGGGATCGTCAAACCTGCCTACCCCCTCATCACAAAATTCAAACTTTTCGTCGTCATATGGTACACAACAATTTAATCAGGAGGTAATTTATCTTAACCAACAATATGTGTTTTAACAAGGATTCGCAAATCACCCCCACCGATTTCTGGCACCACAATTATTTAACCTGTCACAACCTTCATTGTTTCCTCAATCTCAACCACAACTACAAATTGAATCTTAACCACAATTCAAAGTACCACAAGCATGTGAACCGGCCAAAGGTAGAGGAAAAAAAGCCATGGCAAAAAAAACAAAAAAAGCAGTGGATTTGGACGCGGATGATGACGATGACGTGTAAGCAGTAGCCCAGAATACGAAAAGGAAATGGACCAAGGCCGAAGAAAAGTTACTTGCGGAAATTAGGTAGAAATTTCCCAAGACAAAGATATTGGAAATGACCATTCCGAAGATTACTTTTGGAACGAAATTATGGAGCTGTTCAATGTTCAAACTATCGGCGACCCTCGCACCAAAAATATGATCACCGGTAAATGGACGAGGATTAGTGGCGACTGTCAAAAATTCAACGCTTTTTATAA
The DNA here is from genome assembly GCA_030686995.1 of Artemisia argyi. Classification (NCBI taxonomy): domain Eukaryota; kingdom Viridiplantae; phylum Streptophyta; class Magnoliopsida; order Asterales; family Asteraceae; genus Artemisia; species Artemisia argyi. Next base: position 38,694,615 of record CM060693.1, on the reverse strand, counting down.
ACATTTGCAGCGCCGAAGTGGTGAAAATGAGCACGATCATCTCAAAAATATGAAGAGGAACTTTTAAGAATGCTTTGCTTCGAAGGAGTTCGAGTATGTTCACGTTTGGCAGGTCTTGAAAAATTACCCGAAATGGGATGCCGAGGATTCGATAGACATTACATGTCTCAAGGATATATCGGCCCAGGAAAACGACCTCGTCCCAAAATAGACGGCGGCAGAAAGAGTCGAGCTGCAAAGAAACAAAAGTTGACGGATACGTTGAGCGTGGCGAGCTTCGGTGGGAGTCAATCGAGTACTCTTTCGGGACAATTGTGGAAAACTAGAAGGGGGGGGGGGGTTGAATAGTTTTACGTCTTTTTCAAATTGTTATAAAAGTTTGTTCAAGAGTTTTCTTTGTTTTATAAAATATAGATTCGATGCTATATGAAATCAAGTCGTGCACAATATGAACAACACTAAGTATGTACGATAAAGCAATAATAATGTAAGTAAAGAAATAGATAAGGGGTGGAAAGATCAAACCGAGAGACAAGAGATTTATAGTGGTTCGGCTACAAGGTCACCTTCCTTGCCCTACTCCACTCACCGAGCACCTAACTCGAGAGTTTTCTTCACTATATCAACATGCTCCCTTATGGCGGAGAAAACCTTACACACCAATTTACACACCACAATAACTTCACAACTTAATCACAACTTCTACACAACTAGTTCACACCTATTCACTACTAAATCACACCACTTCTTCACACCAATCTTCTACACACCAATCTTCTTCACACCTATTCTTCTACACACCAATCTTCTTCACACCTATTCTTCTACACACCAATCTTCTTCCTAACTTATCTTCTTCACAACTATTCTTCTAAACAATCACACTATATATCAAGCTACACTATCTTCTAACCAATATTCACAACTAATCATACAATGAAATAATAACAATAATGATTCACTAACAACTTTGATGTGGAGATCACAACAAGTTGTAATACTTCTTGTCTTAAGGGATAGAAGTATTCTTCTCTTGCACTTGATGGGATGATGTTTGGATCACTTTGAAACAAAGATTTAAGAATGTATGATCTAAGGATTTATAGATTGGAAATGGAGATCTAGAACAGAAAGTTCTGTAGTGCAAAAGGTGAGGAAAAAATCCAGGTTTAAGGTGGTATTTATAGGCAACAGATTCTGACAGAGGAGTGTGGCCGGTCCCCTTAAATCATGGCCGGCCCCCTTAAAATTAAGGGGACCGCCCTTTATAATTAAGGGGGCCGCCCAGCTGAAACGGCCAGATTCTTTGTCTTTTAGTGGGAAAAGTTTATTTGGTGAAAAACTAACTGATTTTGGTTAAAAATTTGAATTCATATATTTAGTATGAATAAAACATTTTTCTTTATTACCAAAAGTGTTTTTCAAAAATATATAATATGTTTATATAATTAAATAAACTTTGTATTAGTTAATTAAATACCCCTTTGATCATAAATTGCACTAAACACTTTGTTTATTCATACCTTAAGTGATTTGGATGTAAAGAGAAATATTAATCACTAAATACTTGTTTATGTCACAAGTTTTAGTTCTATGAGTTTATATTTTGTGATAATTAAAACATAGAGATATTGATAACATGTTAATAATGTTTTTAAGGCATTATTTATGTCAACAATCTCCCCCTTTTTGATTATTACAAAACCTTAAACTCAATATATCTAAAACTTGTTTTTAGACAAGTATTATAAAGTTTACATTTCTCTTCTCCCCCTTTTTGTAAAATTAAAAAGGTTAAGCCGAGTAAGCTTCGCGAGGGAAGTTTAAACGGGTAGAATGCTCTCCCTTGATGTATGCTCCCCCTCATTTGAGAGCACCAAGGGAACGAGCTATGGAGATCTTTGCTACAAAAATATTTGAAGAGAGCAAGATACACATATATGCAAGGCAACAATTATGCAACTAAACATAGATTCATTCAAGCATTATAGAAATGATAAGGATTACAACATTCAATATGCTTGAAGCATATTGATAAAAATAACACAAAAGAAAAGACATAGTCCTATATTGCCTAAGAGAGCACTTGGACTTACTTGCAACCCATGGTTGATTGTTTTATTAGCTTGAAAGGAAACATAAGCATAAAGCTTAGATGTTTGATTGAGAGGGATATGGAGTGGAGTATGGAGCGGAAGAAGTGGATCTGACGATGTTGTATCGTGTTAAGGGTGGTATTGGATGATTACGAGTGAGAAGATATTCAATCCAAGAAATATCTTCACTCAAGTAGAGGATTTGTTTTTGAAGGAATATGCAACAAGGGCAAAAGTGAGTGTGGTTTGTAACTTGATCCAAGTTGAGAGAGTGGGGAAGGCAATTTGCATAGGGTGATGATGGAGGTTGCCCTTTGTTGCGTTGTGCAAGATGCATAGAAAGGAGATCACTAAGATCATGGATTTGGTTTATTTCATCACGGAACTTTTGTTTTTCCGTGGCAATGTGGAGGGGATCATAGGTTTGGTATGGATGAGTTGGGTTTGTGTAGTTGGAATTGTAGTTTGATGGTTGATCAAACTTGTATGGATCATTATAAGTGGTTGGAGGTTGAGATGTGTAGTTTGGCTTGAAGGAAGATGTTTGGCCAATGTTGTATGGTTTGTAAAGAGGATCAAATGAATGACCTTGTTGGTTTAATGCAAAGTTTGGGAAGTAAGAAGTTGGGGTGTGGAATGACTTCCAACTTCATTTATGATGATGGATTTGTTTCGAGGGCTTTTTCTTCGCCAAACGGGTTTTTCCGTCATCCTTGCTAGCCTTGAGGCTTTTGATTTTGGTTTGTTTGGAGAGTTCATGATGGGATGAATGGAGAGGCTATCACCTCAACTGCTTTGACCTGAGGATTGGGGATATTTATAGTATAAGATTTGTGTGTTTAAGGATGGATAAGGTTTGTTTGGGGGATTAGGACAAAATGTGTTGGTGAAAAATGGGAAATGTAGGTTGAAATGGGCTAAAAAGCAGAAAAGATTCTGTAAACCCGTCCATCAGATGGCCGGTCCCCTTAATTAGGGGGCGGTCCCCTTAAAATTAAGGGGGCCGCCCATCTGGTGATTTTCAGATTGCCAGAATTGGGTTTTTGGCAGAAAATTTGCAGAAAGGTTGTGTTTTTGGACTTGGATTCAAGCAAGTTCAATTCCTTTAGGCAATATAGCATCTAATCTAATCATTAAATATCATGCATGCAAAAACACATAGGCACAAGAGCAAATAATCAACACATAATAAGCAATAGGAGGTAAGTGAAGGCAAGCACACTTAAGCTTCCTAAGGCACCTATCTTAGATTAAAGGCAAAGACAATTAGTGAGTGAAAAACTAATGATGGATCAAGATGACACCATTACTAGTGAATTTGTCCTAGTGAGTGTCTATATGCAACAAATGTGGAGTTGTTATTGTTCGACTCCTAGAAGCAAAAAGAAATAACGATCCTAAGAAACAATCCAAATGATCTCCTTGATTCAATTTTTGCTCGATCATGAATGTCAAAGACAAATATTAGATTATATACCTTGACAATTTATGTGAGAGTTTATGCATGATTTTGAAATACAATGTTTTTACAATTAGTCAACAATGCAAGGAAAATGATCTTCATGTGATTCCTAGATTGTGAGAATAGTTTTTACAGAAAATTGATTGAGTTTTACAAAAAAAAAAAATTATGCAAAGAAAATAAATCTTCTCAATCTTTAGTTTTGTGCAAAAGAGATTCCTAGACTCAGAAAAGGTGGAATAGAAGAAAAATAAATTTTCATGCAAGTATAAATTCGAATTAATTCAATGTAATTTAGTCAACTCGTTCCATCATTCCTAATCCTAAACGCAAGTGGTTGAATAATTCACGCTTAAGGGGTTTTGTGAATATATCCGCAATGTTGTCTTCCGATGCAACCTTTTCTATAGATATATTTCCTTTTTGTACATTATCCCTAAGAAAATGGTGACGTATTTCTATGTGTTTAGTCCTAGAGTGTTGCACCAGATTTTTACTCAAATCTATCGCACCTTTGTTATCGCACATAATGGGGACATTTTCTAACCTAATGCCATAGTCTACGAGAGCTTGTTTCATCCATAGTGCTTGTTGACATGCCTTTCCGGCGCTTACATATTCGGCTTCGGTGGTAGAAATAGCAAGAGCGGTTTGCTTCTTCGAAAACCAAGACGTTAGACAACATCCCATAAACGTGCAAATACCGCTAGTACTCTTTCTATCTACGTAGTCTCCCGCATGATCCGAATCCGCATAGACAATGGTTTCTATGCCGGATTCCTTAGGATACCATAATCCTAAGTGTATAGTGTCTTTAACGTATCGGAAGATACGCTTAACCGCTTCTAGGTGAGAGGTTTTGGGATCCTCTTGAAAACGGGCACAAAGGCAGACACTAAACATGATATCGGGTCTACTTGCCGTCAAGTATAGTAAACTACCTATCATTCCTCTATACTTGGTGTTATCTACGGACTCACCTTCATCGTCCTTTGTGAGCTTTACCTCCGTAGACATGGGAGTTTTCATGGGTTTTGAGTCTTCTAGGCCAAATTTCTTAAGCATTTCCTTAATATACTTAGATTGGTTAAAGAATATTCCATCTTCTAATTGTTTTATTTGTAATCCTAGGAAGAAGTTAAGTTCACCCATCATACTCATCTCAAACTCATCATGCATGATTTTGGCAAATTCATCACACATGTCTTGACAAGTCGATCCAAATATAATGTCGTCAACATATATTTGGACAATGATGAGATTTGGGTCTTTCCTTTTAGTGAAAAGAGTGTTATCTACCATTCCCATGGAATAATCATGTTTAATAAGAAAAGCTTTTAATCGATCATACCAAGCTTTGGGAGCTTGTTTGAGTCCATACAAAGCTTTCTTTAACTTATAAACATAATCAGGTTTTGCGAAGTCAATGAATCCTGGAGGTCGTGCCACATATACCTCCTCATTGATAAAACCGTTAAGGAATGCACTTTTCACATCCATTTGGAATAACTTAAAATCTAGGGCGCAAGCATAGGCAAGTAATATCCTAATCAATTCTAGTCTAGCTACGGGGGCATAAGTTTCGTCATAATCAATTCCTTCTTGTTGATTATAACCTTGGGCAACTAACCTAGCTTTATTCCTAGTAACTATTCCATTCTCGTCTAACTTATTCCTATATACCCACTTGATTCCTATGATGGTCATATCCTTTGGATTTGGGACTAATTCCCAAACATTATTAGCCTTAAATTGATTTAATTCTTCATGCATAGCTATAACCCAACTTTCATCCTTTAAAGCCTCGCTAATATTCTTAGGTTCTATTGCTGAGAGGAAACAAAAGAAATTGTTTTTATCTTGGGCTTGTGACCTAAGGGTTCTTTGGTTAAGATGTCCTATTATATTATCTAATGGATGTGATCTAGATTCTTTAATATTAACAGTTTCGTTATTTTCTAAATGAATGTCTTCATTATCATTTCCTATGGGTTTTGTTTTACTAACCTCAATAGCTTCATCTTCGACTAAATCATCATCTTCTAAAGGTAATGTTTTAGGAGGTGGTGGTGTTTCATCAAATGTTACATTTAGTGATTCCTCTACTTTCATGGAGTGTTTGTTAAGTATTATATATGCTTTGCTATTTTGTGAGTATCCTAAAAATATTCCTTCATATGATTTTGGATCAAACTTAGTGAGATAGTCCTTAGTGTTTAAAATATAGCATTTACTTTCAAATACCTTAAAGTAGCTTAAGTTTGGTTTTCTACCTCTTAATAACTCATAAGGAGTTTTTCCTAGAATTCTTCTAATTGATACCCTATTTAAAATATAAGTTGATGTATCTACGGCGTGACACCAAAATTTTTGTGGGATGGATTGTTCATTTAACATAGTTCTACTCATTTCTTGTAGTGACCTATTTTTTCTTTCTACTACGCCATTTGATTGAGGAGTACGAGGAGCGGAGAAATTGTGAGATATTTCATTTAACTCGCAATATTTTCTGAATTGTACTTCGTTATCAAATTCCCTACCATGGTCCGTCCTAATGGCAACTATTGAGCATCCTAATTTATTTTGAATCATTTTACTAAATATTTTGAATTTTTCAAAGGCTTGGGTTTTGTCACTTAAAAACCTAGTCCACGTGTATCGTGAGTAGTCATCTACTATTACTAAGGTATATTTGTTTCCTCCATAGCTCCGCACAGCGGATGGACCAAAAAGATCCATATGTAAAAATTCTAGGCACCTAGTAGTGGATACTATATTCTTGGCTTTGTGACTAGTATGAGCTTGTTTTCCAATTTTACATGCATCACAAAAATGCTTGTCATATTTTAGATTAGGCAAATTTCTAACTAATTCCTTAGAGGCCAAAGATTGTATTTGTTGCATGTTAGCATGTCCTAATCTCCTATGCCATAGTGTAGAGTTTTCATCTAGGGTCGTTAGGCATATCCTATCCTCAGGTTTGTTTCCTAGTTTCATAACATATATGCCACCTTTTCTAATTCCTCTACCTATAATTTTTCCATTCTTAACTATTTCGCTATCATCTTCGGTAAATGTGACTCTACATTTATTATCACATATTTGTCCTACACTAAGCAAATTATATGTTAATTTATCTACATGCTCTACATTTTCAATAGTAAGTGAGTCTTGAGAGATCGTACCTTTGCCAATGATTTTTCCACGTAAGTCACTACCGAAAATAACGTTACCTCCATTGTATGCCTTGTATGTAGAGAATAGATTGCGATTCCCCGTCATGTGCCTCGAACATCCGCTATCTTTAATCCATTCGTCAGGTTCCAAGTCAATTCCTAAACATATTTCGTCAGTTTCTTTTGCCATAAAACACTTTTCGTCTCTTGGCTTTTCAACTTCTTCTTTGTCATTATCACTCCATGTTCCACTAACAAAAGCACCTTGACTTTCATAACCCGGTGGCTTTAGACATTCGCCAATGAGATGATTTGGACTTCCACATCTAAAGCACTTTCTTTTCCCGTAGTTGTCACTTCTATTCCTTTGGAATGCTCTTCTTTCATCTCGTGATGATCTAGTGAATCTTCCTCGTCTCTTGAAGAACTTCTTAAATTCTCTTACGGCCATTGCATATTCTTCGTCTTCACTTTCGTCACTTGAATCATCATCATCATCACTAGGTTCCTTTTTGGCTTTTAGAGCAATGGATTTGGTTTGTTCTTTCTTGACTTTGACCGTTTTCGAATCTCTTCTTATGATTTCTTCATGAACCTTCAAGTTGCCAATTAGTTCATCTAGTGATAACGTCGTCAAGTTCTTTGATTCTTCGATTGCCGTGACCTTAGCTCGCCATTTTGGATGCAATGCCCTAAGAAATTTCCTAACACAATTTTTACTAGAAAATGTCTCATCAAGTGCTTTTAAACTTGTGATGATATTGTTAAACTTAGCAAAAGCATTATCAATTGATTCCTCTTCCGGAATCGTAAATTGTTCATATTGTTGTACAAGAAGATCTATTTTATTATCTTTGACTTGGCTATTACCTTGGTGAGTAATTAGTAAAGAATCCCAAATTTCTTTGGCGGTTTTACACATAAAAATTCTTTCATATTCTTTGCGTGGTAACGCATTATAAATTACCATTTTTGCTAATTTCTTTTTCAAATCATCATTTTGTTCTTCAAAAGATACAATTTCATTCATTTTAGTTTCAACATTATATTGAATAGGAGGAAAATCACCAAAGGTAATAATATGCTAAAGATCAAGATCTTTTGATTTCACATAAGTTTCGAATCTATTTTTCCAATATAAAAATCCGTCACTTTCAAATAGTAGTGGTCTTTGCATAGATTGCCCTTCTAAATATTTTAAAGATTCCATAGATCGTTACAAGTTTTAAAATACAATATATTTTAAAGATCTTGTTAGACGTGGCTCTTGATACCAATTGTGGAAAACTAGAAGGGGGGGGGGGGGGGGGGGGTTGAATAGTTTTACGTCTTTTTCAAATTGTTATAAAAGTTTGTTCAAGAGTTTTCTTTGTTTTATAAAATATAGATTCGATGCTATATGAAATCAAGTCGTGCACAATATGAACAACACTAAGTATGTACGATAAAGCAATAATAATGTAAGTAAAGAAATAGATAAGGGTTGGAAAGATCGAACCGAGAGACAAGAGATTTATAGTGGTTCGGCTACAAGGTCACCTTCCTTGCCCTACTCCACTCCCCGAGCACCTAACTCGAGAGTTTTCTTCACTATATCAACAAGCTCCCTTATGGCGGAGAAAACCTTACACACCAATTTACACACCACAATAACTTTACAACTTAATCACAACTTCTACACAACTAGTTCACACCTATTCACTACTAAATCACACCACTTCTTCACACCAATTTTCTACACACCAATCTTCTTCACACCTATTCTTCTACACACCAATCTTCGTCACACCTATTCTTCTACACACCAATCTTCTTCCTAACTTATCTTCTTCACAACTATTCTTCTAAACAATCACACTATATATCAAGCTACACTATCTTCTAACCAATATTCACAACTAATCACACAATGAAATAATAACAATAATGATTCACTAACAACTTAGATGTGGAGATCACAACAAGTTGTAATACTTCTTGTCTTGAGGGATAGAAGTATTCTTCTCTTGCACTTGATGGGATGATGTTTGGATCACTTTGAAACAAAGATTTAAGAATGTATGATCTAAGGATTTATAGATTGGAAATGGAGATCTAGAACAGAAAGTTCTGTAGTGCAAAAGGTGAGGAAAAAATCCAGGTTTAAGGTGGTATTTATAGGCAACAGATTCTGACAGAGGAGCGTGGCCGGTCCCCTTAAATCATTGTCGGCCCCCTTAAAATTAAGGAGACCGCCCTTTATAATTAAGGGGGCCGCCCAGCTAAAATGGCCAGATTCTTTGTCTTTTAGTGGGGAAAGTTTATTTGGTGAAAAACTAACTGATTTTGGTTAAAATTTTGAATTCATATATTTAGTATGAATAAAACATTTTTCTTTATTACCAAAAGTGTTTTTCAAAAATATATAATATGTTTATATAATTAAATAAACTTTGTATTAGTTAATTAAATACCCATTTGATCATAAATTGCACTAAACACTTTGTTTATTCATACCTTAAGTGATTTGGATGTAAAGAGAAATATCAATCACTAAATACTTGTTTATGTCACAAGTTTTAGTTCTATGAGTTTATATTTTGTGATAATTAAAACATAGAGATATTGATAACATGTTAATAATGTTTTTAAGGCATTATTTATGTCAACAACAATTATCCGAAAAAAATTTGCGAAAATCCGATGTTCAAATGGCTTGTTACGAGGCGAGGAGGGAGAAAGAAGTGAAGGCATTAGAGATTAGTGAGATGAAGTTTCTCTTGATAGATCCCGACATGACTACTGACCCGGAAAAATACGCTATCATTCACAAGAGACAAGTAAAAATAATGAAGAAATTCTGAAATTTGGATGCCGATGAAAATGACAAGTAAAATATTTAAGTTTCATATTATTAACATATTTTGTATTTTTTCCCCGTGTCGTTCTTTTTTCGTATCGTTTTTTTTCGTAGTTTTATTTTTAGTTGCGTGTAATATTAATATGTTGTAACGTATTTTAATTTTAATGAAATGAATTTAGTTTATTTGGTAGTTTGAATAAAAAATAAAGTTGTAAGTGGTGAGCCTCAAATGAGTAAGTTGAGGTTAGTTGTAAATGAGAGGAGTTAGTTGTGAAGGTTTGTTATAATGATGTGGCACCCCGTGGGCCCTGAATGAGTAACTTGGGTATGTTATGGCACCTAGTGCTCTTAGATTCTGATCTATTATGCTTGCTTACTTTCTAAGCCATTATGTTGTACTATACTTTTGAATTAATGAGAATGAAACTTATAGGTATTATTAAATCTAATATGGTAATCAGAGCCCTAAACAATCTAATTATGATTTTGTACTTAACAATTTATTACCTATATCAAGTTAGCTCCTACAACACCACCTCAACCACCTCATGTTACTACATCACCTTTATCTCCTACTGTATTGATTCCTAGCCCAAACTCCTCGGCCCAAACAACTCCCCTCCCCTTGCCACACCACATCCAACTCCCCAACGAGTCCAACCAGCTCTATCTCACACGCAAGCCCAATCTGCCTCATCTTCATAGCCGGCTCACTCGGCCCCAACAGCCAAATTCACCTGTTATTCCTATCGTCCAAATACCCGCTCAATATACCGCGACTATATCTAATACTCACCCAGATGGTCATTCGTACAAAGGACGGTATCTGTAAACCCATTGATCGGTTGAGTCTTCAACTATCACTACCTCGCCCCTTCCTCGGTCTCATGTTCATGCCCTTCATGACCCAAATTGGCAAAAAGCTATGCTAGATGAATATAATGCTTTAATTACTAACAGTACGTGGGTGCTTTTGTCCCATCCCTCTAATTTAATATTTTGAGATCTATGTGGCTTTTCAGGCATACGTATTATGTAGATGGATCTCTGAGTCACTATAAGGCTCGCTTAATGGCTAATATAAGCAGTTAGCAGCAGCCAGCAGGGCATTGCTTGTGAAGAGACTTTTAGTCCCGTTGTTAAACCGGCAACTATATGCACTGTTTTAGTATTGATGTGTCTCACAGCTGGTCTATTCATCAGTTAGATGTAAATAATATTTTTCTTCATGGTTGTTTATCAGAGACAATTTATATGCATCCGCCTTCCGTGTTTGTGGATCCTTAGAGAGTTGATTATGTACGTCATCTACAACGTGCTTTAAATGGGCTTAGCAAGCCCAACGTGCTTGGTTCAGCGCTTTGTTGGTTATGCTACTTGAGTTGTTTTTTGGCACAACAAAACAGACTCTTCTTTATTTATGTTTCATCGTGATTCTGACATTACTTACTTGCTGCTATATGTTGATGATATCATACTTACAGCTTCGTCTTCATCTTTCTTATAGTAGGTTATTGCTTTGTTACATAATGAGTTTGCTATGACGGACCTTGGTTCGTTGAATTCTTTTCTTGGCATTTCTGCTCAGCGGTCATCTGCAGGTTTATTTTTATCCCAGTCTACTTATGCTGAGGAAATTCTTGAGCGTGAACATATGCAAAAGTGTAATCCATGCAGGACTCATGTGGATACTAAGTCCAAATTAGGAGCTGATGGTGATCCTATCAGCGATACTATGTTATATCGGAGCTTGAATAGTTGGCTTCAATATCTCATATTTACCTGCCTTGACATTTCTTACGCATTTCAACAGGTTTGTCTTTACATGCATGATCCACGAGAACCACATTAGCTACATTAACGCGTATTTTATGCTATGTGCGTGGTCCTATTGATCATGGCCTTCAGTTTCATGTATCTTCTACATCTCAGCTTATTATCTATACTGGTGCTGATTGGGCTGATTGTCTGGTTACTCGTCGATCTACCTCGGGTTATTGTTGTTTCCTTGGTGATAACTTATTGTCATGGTCTGCCAAGTGGTAGGTTACCTTGTCTCGCTCTAGTGCTGAAGCTAAGTATATAGGTGTTGCTAATGTAGTTGATGAGACTGCTTGGGTGCGTAATCTTTTACGTGAGCTTCATTCTCATTATAACTGCCACATAAGTTTATTGTGCTAATGTTAGTGCAGTATATTTGTCTACTAATCCTGTGCAACACTAGCGTACCAAACATATCGAGATTGATATTCACTTTGTCTGTGACTATGTTGCTTCGGGTCAAGTTCGTGTTCTTCCTCACAGTTTAATTATGAGAATTTTACTAAAGTGTTACCTACTGCGCTATTTCTTGATTTTCGCTCAAGTTTGGACATTCGAAGATCTCGCACTGAAAATACGGGGTGTATTAGTCAATCCATGTATTATGGATTAAGCCCATATTTGTTATTAGTTTATTTTAGGCTCTGGCCCATTATGCTTGCTTACTTCCCATGCCATTATATTGTATTCATATTTTTGGATTAATGAAAATGAGACTTACAAGGACCATCCAATCTAATACGCTTTGCTTGTTCTAAGATTCCTTCCTATTGCTTATTGCTTATTGCCTTTTTTGGTAACCGTGATTTTTGACCTATTGCTTATTGCATTAACTCACTAAATAATTAACAGCGACGATGTTCAATGAACAAATAAGGAGTAATTAATTAGTTAATGTGATTTGCAAACAACTTTGAAGTGGTCACGATAACTTTCTAAGAGCCTGGGGTATCATCACGTCAAGGATGGCGCCAAACCCACCAACCCAAAAAGACGAACGACGCACCACTACGAGACTCGCGTCGTAGCTCCTCGCGCCGTATTTGCCAGCCAACGACTTTCTCCTTTTTATTTTTCTTTAAAAAAAAACAAAAAAAAAAACAAACCAACGGCTAGTTTGTGCTTTTTTTTAATAGGTGTACGGCTATATAGCCAAAATGCACAAATTTACAAAAGTTTTACCCCAAAATTTTCTATAAATTCCTCCTTTATTCTATGAATTTTCACAAACTCTTCCAATTTAATTTCTACTTCAATAGTACTTATTTTTCTTTCAACTATGGATCCAAACAATCCCAACAACTTCTCCACCTACGACCATTATGATGTTTATTTTCAAAACGACCCGGATCTATATATCCAGGGTTATACAGCGTATGAACAATTTCTAGATTTGTGTGATCAAGAAGCTTGTGGATCGGGATTGGGTATTAAGAGGACGAGGCAATACTACCACGTTGTTAATACAAATATCGCCTAAAAACATTATTTATATTTTACGATCTTTGCTAAGTTTTGTTAATGATAAAGTATGAACTTTAGCTAAGAGTAAATCATCACCTTAAGTGTTTAAGTCTTGTTTAAACTAATGTTTACATTTCCTTTTAAACAAAACATTGTTTTTATTTATTAAATTAGAAAGTATCTTGTTACATCACATTTATTTCTTAAAATAGTAATGTCACATCACATCTAGGGCAAACTTTGTCAATATACATTTATGGTAAGAAAGTGTGTTTGACTAACCATATGTTTGCTTGCAAGACTTGTGTTTGACTAGGTGTAATGAGATGTAACCTTGTTTGGTTTGGAAGATTTATTGCAAAACCAACTGCAGCCCTGACGGAACCCTGGGGGTACACGGGCGGAACCCATCTGAGGGTTCCGCCGTATCCGCCAGACCTGCAGAATGGTTTGCTATAAATACCAAACCATTTATTAGTTTTGAGTCACCCCTTTTAGGACATATTTTCACATACTCTCTCAACTAACTCAGTAACATTTTGACTTGTGTGATTCTCTTATGTAGCAAGGGACTTCACAAGATCATTCAAGAAGTTACAAGCTTCAACTCTAAAGTTGCAAGTCTTGTTAGCTTGGTCATGTATAAGCTTTGGTAGTTTATACTTCATTTGTGTCATGTATGTAGAAGTGATTGGTTAGTATTTTAGACCTCAAAATACGTAGTGTGTTGGGAGTTGTTGTACCCTTGTAAAAGAACTAACGGGAGTGGTTGTACCCTTGGTAAAGAACTCGACATCTAGCTTAGTGTCGGTAAAAGTGTAAGCGACGATGGGAGTGGTTATACCCGTGTAAAAGAACTCGACATCTAGCTTAGTGTCGGTAAAAGTGTAAGCGACGTTGTAAAGGTTTTCTCCGCCGGTGAAAGGAGCTTGTTGATTAGTGCTTATAACTCTCGAGTTGGAAACTCGGAGCGTGGATGTAGGGCAAGGAAAAAGAGTCCGTGTAGCCGAACCACGATAAACAATCGTGTTGTGGTTTGATCGTTTCTTTCTTTATCTTTGCTTATTACATGTTGTCTTTTAGTTAGAATCGCTAATCACATATAAAGCTTTTTAAAGAATTAAACAAGTAAAGTAGTATTTATATCTTCAAACAAATGTAAAGCTTTTCAAAGAACTAAACAAGCAAAGTTAGAATCATCACAAGTAAAGCTTTTCAAAGAATCAAACATATAATGTTGTGTTTATATCTTTAAGCTAACGTAAAGTTTTTTAAAGGATATTAAAGCTAAAAAGGATTTAAAAAGCGGTAAACTATTCAACCCCCCCTTCTAGTTTTCCACAATTGGCATCAGGAGCAACGTTACTCAAGATCTTTAAAATAGAATGTATTTTAAAACTTGGATCGAGCCATGATTTTGAAAATCTCAAAGAAGGGCAACCTATTCAAAACCCACCGCTATTTGAAAAAGAAAACTTACTTGAATGGAAAAGTAATTTTGAAAACTATGTGAAATCAATTGATCAAGATCTTTGGCATATTATTTCTTTTGGTGATTTCAAACCAAAGAAAACAAGTTTTTGAAAACCAAGATAACTATCTTAAACTTGATAAAAATACTAAAGCTAAAACAATGATTTATAAAGCTTTAGTACCAAATATGAAAGAATGTATTTTTGTCAAACGACTAATGATATTTGGAAAAATATGTTAAAACTTTCATCAAGAAATATGTCAAGTCAAAGATGATCAATTTGATCCCACATATGAATTAGAAGTCTTAGAAATATTAATAGATAGACAGTTAGTTGTGATAAATACATGTACTACTAGTTTAAATCTTTTAAATGAAGGTGTAAGTGAAGATGATTACTCATGTTGAGCTCTTTGTGGTCTTGCTTACGATTCATGGAATAACACGGATGAAGATGAAGCCAACCATCCTGTTTGTGATTCTCAACTAGATAAAACATCAAGCAAGGTACATTTTAAAACCAAACACTTTTGCTTTGACAAATTTATCCTAAGAGTTTTCTAAACTAGAAAATGAGTCTAAACGTTTATGCAACATGGACCTGAAAACTATCTTTAACAATGAGTCTTCAAAATCTTTTAAGAATATTTTTGAAAAGGAAATCTTGTTAGAAGATAAAATGTCTAAAATTGAGAGTAATGTTGAAATTGATCTAGAATGTAAATTATGTCTATATTACAAACATGAGATTAAAAAGCAATATGAGAAAGGAAAAATATTAGTTAAATTTGATGAAGGCTCAAAATCTCTTGAAAGATTGTTAAGGAGTCAAAGGGTGTTTAAAGATAAAACTTGATTAGGATTTAACTCAAAAGCACCATCAACTAGTAAAACAAAACAAGTAAAATTTGTCTAACCTATAAGAGAGATTTAGAGATAATTCAATCTCTAATAGAATCTCATGATAAAAAGTTTAAGATTATCATGCTCTATACTTTTATATGATTATCTAACCTTCTTGGATACATGAGTAATTAAGTTTCAAAGCGTGTCGTCAAACCAAGATTTTATGCGTTGTGTTTATCCTCTTGATAGCATCTCTATGCAATTTAAAAAGGTACGCATTACTTCAACTTGACTTTGATTGTCTCTTGTTTCTAGCATTATGTGTTGGAATATGTGTTATTAGTAATACTCTAAAAGTGTTTACTTGCTATTAGTAATAACTAATATGGAATATGTGTTATTAGTAATACTATAAAAGTGTTTACTTGCTATTAGTAATAACTAATATTAGATTCTGTGCAACAAGGATTTTAGTCATTAGTACTAGTAGGAGATATAAGGTGTTTTGGTTCTTTAACCATCAAAGAGATAAACACGAGAAACTCTTGAGTAAGTCTTACTCAACTCTTGCTTACAAGTGAGCTAACTAAGAATTTCCTAAGTGTTAAAATGTCTAACACTTTTGTGATGCTTGCAAAACAAACCTTTGTTAAACAACATTCTCAAACACCATACTTTGAGTCTTAAATTGTGTTTTTCTTCGATCACTCCTTTATAATAATCTCACATAAAACACACAAGGTGAAATAAATCACATTAGCATACATTAGGATGTGTGGAAGAAAATGAGTTTTCAACATCTAGGATTTACACATCAAATATGACACTTAGTTTTATGATGTTGTACCTCTTGGACTTTTTCAAAACAAGTAGAGTTCATAGTGTCTTAAGTAAGAAAACCCAAAGAGTCGAGGAGTCGTTGAGTATAACATTTAACGAATAATCTCCCGCTTCTAAGATATCATCTTTGGTAGATGATGACTTAGTCGAAAGTCCAATGATGGCAAGACAAGTATGTTGTGTAAAACATTAAGAATAAAAGTACAAAATAACATCTTCTCACCTTGAGTCAAACATTGAATCAAGCAAAATTGACATAAGTTATAAAACTTGATTTATAGGTCATATTTGTGTCTAAACAAATTCAACAAAAACAGTTTTTGAAATTTAGAGTAAAACAACTAGTGAAACATAATAGATTTTTCGAAATAATCAAGTGTTTATAGTGTCAATATTTGAAAGTCTTTTTGATAATAAAAGCAAGCTCCAAAAGCAAGGGATTTTAACTCAAAGACATTCCTAGTTACTCTCTTGTTCTCAATAGTTAAGTCATTGACGACTTATCAAGAATGAGATTAGTTAATCCGTAGGTAAAACTAAACATAGAGAAATGTTCGGAAGACTACTTGTTCTCATAACAATTAGATTCAACATTATGTTTAGTGTTTGTCTATGTGCTCGTTTTAAAGAATATCCTTAAACAACTCTTTAGTTGAGCTTGTTTGGATACATCGTAAGGTACTACCCAACTAGGATTATGGTATCCCAAAAGAATGGGAATAGAAACCATAGTGTATGCCAAATGGAATTATGTCGGTAATAAGTTGATAAGAAAAGCACAAGTGGTACTTGCACTTTTATACTTACTTACCCAATGATTCTCCAAAACATGTAAGGTTCTCAAATTAGTTTCGGATGGAGAAGCACATCAACAAGCTCCGTTTCAACAAGCAAATACGCGTCAACAACGGAATTCTTTTATCAACATTGTTATCTCTTCAACAAAGGAAGCATCGACTTCAGCGACATTTCAATCCATTATGTTCTCAATTGACATATTGTGATCCATCATCATCGTCTTGGTAAAAATATTCATTGAGGAACATCTTAACTAAGAACGTCTTATACGTTAACCATTCTATCAACGTTTTCACAAAACCTCTTGAATGAGAAGCATTCATCATCCCTAGGCTTAGTCGAAGACTCATAAGACCTAAGACCTTAGTTTTGAACATTAGGATAAAACCACAAAAATCAAGACAATCCCTTTTGAATTTTTCCTGCAGCTCCCACGGTACCCTCAGACCATACGGGCGGAATCCTTATTTTGGTTCCGCCTGGTCCGCCAAAGCTACAGAATGTTTTATTCTTAATTTCAAAACCAAACACCCTCTTAACTTAATCATTCACTTTCAAACAGCCATCACCCTCTCAAAAACACATAACCACACGAAATTTAGGGCTTTCAATCCAATCTCTTCAAATCCAACTAACTTTGTAAGTGTTCCAATCACAATTGCATTTTTGATTCAAGTATAACATTCTTATTTACATTCATTAACTAGAATCTTAGGGTTTATGCATAAAACTTCTTGATTCATGAAAAACTTGGTGGCTAGCCAATCATGTCTTCCATTAGTTAAAGAATTGTATCCTTTTTGTTATTACTTTGATTTGCCAAACACACCAAGTGCATTGTCTTTCAAAAATCGCAATCCAAGACTAGAACATGATTCATCACCACATTGTTAAAACAAATGAAAAACATCATTAAAACATCACTTGCATACTATCTCTTGAATGCTAAAGGGAATACAAAACTAATATGTATTTTCGGGTACATTCAATCGAAGACACATTCAATTAGAAGAGTTTTGGTTATCTTTTGTTTTTATAACAAAACTTGCATAACAAAACAATTTGGGAATCAAAATGTGTCAAGATAATCAAGTCTCCACATTGTTTGCATATAGGAACACATTAGAACATCCACATTGTTAAAAGTCATTAACATATTATTTTGTGTTTTCTAGGAATCAACATGCCTCCCACAAATTACTCCGATCACAAAGAAACCCTTAAGTACTTGCCCAAGCACCACATGACCAAAGGTCTTAACAAAGTTCAAGTAGAAACCTTTAAGGCATTAGAAAAACGCTATGTTCACGAAGGAAGAACCATTGATCCATCCTTTCTAGAAGGAACATCTATTCGCCAAAACTTTGCCGCAATCAACTTTGATTGTATCTTTGATATCGATGAGCCAATTTGTCCTAGGTTCATCTTAAAATTCTATGCAACCGTAAACCTTTCCACAAATAATGTTGGTAAGATATCATTAAACTTCACAACCAATCAAACACCAAATTTCATAGATTTAAAAGACTTAGCTATCATTCTTGGTGTCCCAAACACGGGTACTTGTCTCTACACGGATAAGTGGCCCATTTCAAGCCTTGATTCGATTGAGCGTTTTTATCCATACGACAACCCTCTTGTTAGTAAGGAAACAATTAAGGAACATCTCTTTGTTAGAACCTCTACCACTAGGAAGAATCGTTCGGGGAATTTTGTGGATAAGGATCCTTTTGGTATGGAGGTCAATGAGCTTAAACCATAATTTAAGAAGTGGGAAGAAATTCTTAGAGCTAACGTCATAAGTACCATAGGAAATAGAGATCATGTTAACACATGCCTTTGCTACATGCTCTATAGCATTTCTACCGGTCAACCCTTTAACTTAGCCTACTACCTAGCCAAAAGAATGGCCGACATACCCTTAGTTGGAACAACCGCTCTTCCGTATGGAATGCTTCTTACTCGCCTCTTTAGAGCAATCTCACCCATTTCTCCTAACGATAATGGAATGCGCCTTGACTATTCTCTCGTTCCTCACATTTTCGTTCCTCTAAGTGATAAACGAGTTTTCAAAGGTAAGGGCAAACGTACTCGCTAACCTACACCATCATCATCATCATCTGACATGAGCGAGGACGATAAACTTCCAAACTCTAAGTTACCTCCTTTAGAATACCTTTAAGCACTTCCCGTCATTGACAATGCATCCGAAGAGTTCAAGCAAACCAAAGGAATGTTCAAGTGCTTTGGAAGGTACCTAAGCAAGCTCAATAAGAAGATAGACCGGTTATGAGAAGATTAAGGAGTGTTTGGCTTATAAATGTTTTAGAACCTTTTATGTGTTAAACTACGTGACTTGTATTGTTTTTCACTTTCATGGTTTATTACGTTTGTCGGATTATGGTTGTATGAGATTTTATGCATAATGACAATGTTTGAGGTGTTTGTCAATTTTTTATGCTTATGACAATTTTTACTAAGTATAGTGAAATTCTTGACCTCAAGGTCAAAGTCCTATGATATGTGTGTTTATATGTCCAATTTTTGCATTGCCAAACCAGATATGCATTATCTTTTTGATTTTAGGAGTTTTCGAAAATTTTGAAAATCGTCTCGCGGGTCAAAATCGCGGACTGCCAAATTTTTCAGCCCTGGCGGATCTGACGGTACCCAAAATTGGGTTCCGCTAGTGCATTTTCTGGGCAACCCAGAATTGGCCCAACGGACCGGACGGAACCCTCAAACGGGTTCCGCCTGTGTATTCTGAAGGTTCCGCCAGTCACCTGCAGAAAATTTTTGTCATTTTTCTTAAGTTCAAAACTTGTAAAGTGTCAAACCATTATCCTAAGTGAGAAACATCTTCCATTAACTTCAATAACCATATTAGACCAACTCTCACTCACTAAAACAATTAGGAAGCCACTTCCCTCCAAAAATTCAAATTCAAACATAACTAACTCAAGGAACCCTTTGAAAGGATCCTTCAAACCATTGAAACATTTTCAACCAAATCACATCCCATGATCACAAAGCATTGAGTGCATATGTTGGTCTTTCACTCCACCCTATTCCATTGGATTAACATCAAATGATGTGACATGGTCATGAAAATCATTTGAAACCTCAATCTTTGAATGGTAGAACATCAAATCCAAACACCCATTTCAACATCTTTTCCATCCTATAAATTTGAAAGTTTTGCAACAATTCAAATCACACCATCACCATCAAAACTTCTTCTCTTAAAACACCAAAACCACACCTTTGAAATGACTAAATCCAACACATCATCCGAGTCATCAAAATCCTTCTCAAAAACCACTAGGATTAGTGTCAAACCTTGTTGCTTCAACAAAACCGTCAAGTCAAGCTCATCATCTTCAAGTGATGCTTCGCTTAACATTTCTTCACCTATCCAAGATTTCCTTAACCTCACTACCTCAACACCATCCCCAACACATTGTAATACCAATGTAATCACCTTTCAAGATTTGCTTAATCTTGATACTCCAACACATTGTTACACAAACATAGCCATCATTCCTCCAACAACTAGACCTTTAAGTGATTCAACATCACCTTCTCAAAAAGCTCAACCATCAAAAACTCCATCACCTCAATCACCAACACTTACACCAATGAAACTTTTCCATACACCTCCAACATCACCACTACCTTATTTGAAAACATTAGAAGACCTAACACCCAAATCATCAAGTCCACCATCCTTATCACTTTTTGACACCATTGCTCAAATGGAAACCCAACAACAATCTAGTGAGCAACTAGATGATGAACCCCATCAACCCTCATTGGTAGAATGGTTGGCTTACCGTTATGCTAGACCATCCCTTTTTCCAAATGATCAAGGTCATACCTACTCACAATCATTTGTGTTTTACCCAATTTACAAAGACCTTCATGGCAATCCTTCCGGCGAACCAAGCTTCCGCCATTTTGTTCAAAATCAACAACCACCTCAACAAAATCAACCATATTATGGTTTTACAAACAACATTACATTCAACTAATGAAGGAAGCAAAAACACCACTCAACCATCCACCTTTGCTCCTTCAAGTTCAAACCATCCACCACCAACAAATCAAACCACTCTTCCACCAAACTTTCCCTGCCATGATTGCAATCATTGCGAAAGAACTGCTCACATTAGTGAAGGGTGTCGAAGGGAAATTCGTGAGCTATCCGAAGAAATGAGGTTTATACTAAACCACATTTTGGATCATCTACAATCCTTGTCTCACACACCTCAACCTTAGAGTCTCCAAAAATGAAACAAAACCGTTTCTTTTGGAAAATGTTTCCCATTTAAACCAACAAACCAAAACCGTGTCATCCTTTCAACCTTCAAAATAAAGCCAGCTACAACCTCCAACACACATTTTCATCCTTAAACAACCTTAGCCTTGTTTTTGGAAAATGTTTCTCATTAAGGAAAATGATGATTTCCTTGTAGCTTTTTATGTTCTTAGTTTACTTTTAGTTTTTCTTTATTTTTAGAAGTAGGATGGTGTCATCCAAATTTCTTGTCTTTGCCTTTTTAAGAGTCAAAGTTTTACATGAAATGAATTTCATTCTACTACAAGGTTTGCATTGTTTGTTTACCATTTAGGTATGATGAGTGAACTATTCCTTGCTATGGTAGCATACATATATCTTGTGTGTTAGAAACTAACCTTTTTTTTTTGTAGGATCATTATCCATGTTTTCCTTCCTTGATACTCCATTTAGGGGAGTAATATTCAAGGGGGAGCATGAGTATGACATTATTCCGCTCCACAACTCTTAGTTGTGTTTTAGACATGAAATGCTTTCATGACTTGTCTTGTGCGACAACTAACCTTTTTCTTGTAGGTTCAAAATCCATGTCTCCTCTCTTGGCACTCCATTTAGGGGGGGGGGGGTATCATCCAAGAGGGATCAAGTGCTTACTTTCGCTTCGCTACTCTTCTTTTTGTTTCGACAAAAAGGGGGAGAATTTATATATAAACTTATTTCAAAAAAATTTTTTTTTTTGCATATCACATCATCTTAGCAAAAACAAGTTTTTATACTAACTTTATAAGACTTAACACTAAAACTAGTGACTTACTTATAAACAAAGTTTATGTTTTGTCATCAACAAAAAGGGGGAGATTGTTAATACAAATATCGCCTAAAAACATTATTTATATTTTACGATCTTTGCTAAGTTTTGTTAATGACAAAGTATGAACTTTAGCTAAGAGTAAATCATCACCTTAAGTGTTTAAGTCTTGTTTAAACTAATGTTTACATTTCCTTTTAAACATACCATTGTTTTTATTCCTTAAATTAGAAAGTGTCTTGTCACATCACATTTATTTCTTAAAATAGTAATATCACATCACATTTAGGGCAAACTTTGTCAATATACATTTATGGTAAGAAAGTGTGTTTGACTAACCATATGTTTGCTTGCAAGACTTGTGTTTAACTAGGTGTAATGAGATGTGACCTTGTTTGGTTTGGAAGATTTATTGCAAAACCAACTGCAGCCCTGACGGAATCCTGGGGGTACACGGGCGGAACCCATCTGAGGGTTCCGCCGTATCCGCCAGACCTGCAGAATGGTTTGCTATAAATACCAAACCATTTGTTAGTTTTAAGTCACCCCTTTTAGGACATATTTTCACATACTCTCTCAACTAACTCAGTAACATTTTGACTTGTGTGATTCTCTTATGTAGCAAGGGACTTCACAAGATCATTCAAGAAGTTACAAGCTTCAACTCTAAAGTTGCAAGTCTTGTTAGCTTGGTCATGTATAAGCTTTGGTAGTTTATACTTCATTTGTGTCATGTATGTAGAAGTGATTGGTTAGTATTTTAGGCCTCAAAATACGTAGTGTGTCGGGAGTTGTTGTACCCTTGTAAAAGAACTAACGGGAGTGGTTGTACCCTTGGTAAAGAACTCGACATCTAGCTTAGTGTCGGTAAAAGTGTAAGCGACGATGGGAGTGGTTGTACCCGTGTAAAAGAACTCGACATCTAGCTTAGTGTCGGTAAAAGTGTAAGCGACGTTGTAAAGGTTTTCTCCGCCCGGTGAAAGGAGCTTGTTGATTAGTGCTTATAACTCTCGAGTTGGAAACTCGGGGAGTGGATGTAGGGCAAGGAAAAAGAGTCCTTGTAGCCGAACCACGATAAACAATCGTGTTGTGGTTTGATCGTTTCTTTCTTTATCTTTGCTTATTACATGTTGTCTTTTAGTTAGAATCGCTAATCACATATAAAGCTTTTCAAAGAATTAAATAAGTAAAGTAGTGTTTATATCTTCAAACAAATGTAAAACTTTTCAAAGAACTAAACAAGCAAAGTTAGAATCATCACAAGTAAAGCTTTTCAAAGTATGAAACAAGTAAAGTTAGAATTGTTATTTACATGAAAAGCTTTTCAAAGAATCAAACATATAATGTTGTGTTTATATCTTTAAGCAAACGTAAAGTTTTTTAAAGGATATTCAAGCTAAAAAGGATTTAAAAAGCGGTAAACTATTCAACCCCCCCCCCCCCCCTTCTAGTTTTCCACACACGTGATCAAGAAGAAGCGAAACAACGAGAAGAGGAGGAATAACATTCAATCGAAGACTATTTTGGGGACGGTGACACTCCACCTAAGTTTACGGAAGAGAATTTTGGCGAAGATATCGTATGAGTTCTAAACTTTTTAATAAAATAGTCAATGATATCTTAAGCAATGATGTTCGACCTATTCATGAGTACTTATATTTTTTTAGGCAACATTACAATGCTACTGGTCATTTCCACCATCCGCAAATTGGCGTACGACATTGCGCCTGATGCGTTTGATGAATCCTTGCAAATTGGAGAACGTTGTTTACGACAATGTTTAGAGAACTTTACTAAATGCATACATATTTTACACGTTGAAAGGTATTTAAGAAAGCCCACTTCAGCGGATGTTGAAAAAATATATGCATTGCACGAGAAAGAACATGGACTCCCGGGAATGCTCAGGAGTATTGATTGTATGCATTGCGATTGAAAAAATTGTCCAAAGGCCTTACATGCTCAATTCAAAAGACGTGATCATAAATACCCAACTCTTATGTTAGAAGCGGTTATGGATAAAAAATTATGGATTTGGCATGCATATTTTGGGGTTCCGGGATGTGTTATATGGTTCCCCGTTATTTGATGATGAACTTGCCGGTAAATCTCCGGAATGTTCATTTGTAGTAAACGGACATACATACAAGAAATGTTACTATTTAGCCGACGACATTTATCCAACATGGTCCGTGTTTGTCAAAATGTTTAGTATTGCAAGGTCTGAAAAAAAAATGAAATTTAAAAGAGTTCAAGAAAGTTCTAGAAAAGATATTGAATGAGCTTTTGAAGTCTTACAAGGTCGTTGTAAAATTATACGACAACCCGCACGTGCTTTCGAAATCAACGCCTTGAAAAGAATCATGTATTGCTGTATAATGTTACACAACATGATATTGGAAAACGAAGACTTTGAAGTGAATTTTAGAGATTTGTTCGTTGATCCAAGTCCAAACATACCAGATATTTGGGTCGAAAGATGTGATTTTCATGTTAGAAAAAGCAAAGAAATTCGAGATAGAAAATTGCACAACGATATTCGAGAAAACCTTGTTGAGCATTTATGGAACCTTAATCACTAATTTGTAATTTTATTTCTTGTTTACGTACTATTTTTTATTTTTATGTTTTTTAATTAATGTAGTGTGTGTTTTTATTTTATTTAATGAAGTTTATTTTAGTTAATATTGTGTATGTTATATTTTATGTAAATGAACAAAAAATGGAGAACGGCACCACATTTTCTGATGCCAACGGTAACAGCACAAAATATGGTGCCAAAATGTTTCTGGTGCCGTTCAGTGTTTTGCTGACGTGGCACTGGTTTTGAAGAACGGCACGAGATCTATGGCTTCACGATACCCAGTGCTAGCTGTAGCTTTATGTGCGACTTTTGAACAAGCAAACAAGGCCACTTTTGAACCAGCAGAACAAAATAAGCTCTTTGAACATTTTGTCATCCAATGATCAAGCTTTTGAACAATTAATAATCATATACATACTCCGTAATAATCACAATCAAAACAATGATATATTTTACTGAATGATAAATAAGATAATCAGATAATACTCCATAGTCTGCCACTCAATCAAGTATTAAAGTTACAACATATGCTTTCTATAGTAGCATGAAAATCTTACATTGACTTAACACAAGCAACTCAACCTGACCCATAACTTTTCAGAAAAAATGACCCGTTTCAACTTTCACACAAATCCACCGTTAGCACGAACAACTTGACCATTAACCCACTCACCACCATCACTAGCCAAAAACCCGACCAACGGGGCAACATCCTCCGGTACCCCTAATCGCCCCAACGGAATCTGCTCAGTCACCTTATTCACCATTTCCTCAGTTTTACCTTCAAAAAACAATTCAGTCGCTATAGGTCCAGGAGCCACACAATTCGCCGTAATCTTTGTACCCTTTAACTCCTTAGCCAAAATTTTAACCATAGCTTCAACCGCGGCTTTAGAAGCTGTATAAGCCCCATAACCCGGTTTTAAAGCCCCCACTAACGACGTGGTTAAACAAATAATCCTCCCTCCACCACCTTGCTTTAGCCTCTTTGCAGCTTCCTTGCAGCACAAGTAAGCACCTCTAGTATTCACTGCAAATATCCTATCGAAATCTTCTAGAGAAGAGTTCATGATCAAAGGGTATGTGGGGTCCATGACACCCGCAGAATTTACCATGACATATATAGGCGAATCAAAAGCAGATTCAGCTGCGTCGAAAAGGGTCTGGACTTGAAGTGGATCAGAAACATCTGCTTTTACTGCAATTGCTTGTGACTGATATTTTGAACTTATTTCGGACACAAGGTGATCTGCTTGAGTAGAATTGCTATTGTAGTTGATGATTAGTTTCGCGCCAAGGGATGCAAGATGGAGTGAGATGGCCTTTCCGATGCCACGGGACCCGCCTGTCACGATTGCGACACGGTCTTGAAGGGGGAGTGATTGGGTGCTGTTGTTGCTAGCCATGAAAATAAGTTTAGTTGAAGACTTGAATTTTAATGTATTTTAGACTTTAGTTAATGAATGTAGATTAGAAGCATTTTCTATTTATAGTATATGATAGGTGTCATTGGCTCATTGCTGACTGCATTAACATGATCAATGTTGTCACTGCTTAAGTCACTATGAGAAATGCATCATCATAGGAAGGCCACATCTTTTATAACATCTTTTATAAAAAATGCTAACTCAGATTTAACATTAATGTCCTTACCTTTTTTATATGAAAAATGCACTTAACCATATAACTAAACAAGATTTAACTAAGTAAAACAGAGGCGACATCTAAATATTACAAGGAGACAGATCTTATTCTTATGGAAACTTAAAATTAGCCCCTCCGCCGGTAGTATCTGCCAGGCTAGAAGTCGGGTTAACAGCAACCCACAATAACGACAGTGTGATAGCAATAAGTCCAGACCACACAAACACAATCGTAGGCGTCTTCCTTCTCCTACCCATCAACCCTTTAAAAAACGGATACAAATGAGCCAAAACCCAAAAACTAAAAAACGCACCACCAACAAACTTCCCCCATTGCGGATTTATACTATAAATAGTCCTAGAAAACGCTACCACCATTGCAAGAACATTAATCATCGCTATAACTATAGGAGGAATCATAAGTGAAGTCCATTTCACCAAATATAATTCAGCATAAATATCATCACCGTCTTCAACTGCTTTTGATGTCAGTGTGAATGAGATCTCGATTCCAGCAATAACTTTCAAGAACCCTTGAAGAACCGCAGCTAAATGAGAACTTGTGCCTGAGATTAACCAAAATTGCTCGTTTCTCCACCAATCTTCTAGTGTCACCTCAGACCATCTCACTTCCAATATAGCGAGCCCGATCAAACATAAAGTCATTAACAAGAGGTAGATTAAGAAGGTAGCATTAAGGTCTTTGACTATGAAGTGACCAGATAAGAGTGAGAGTGCGGGAAGGAAGCAATAGACAATGAGGAAGAGTGATGTAAAGGGGTAAATACCAACGTTTAGGTATGCTAAACGTTGTAGGAGTTTGAGGCGTTTTGATGCTAAGAAAGCATTGTTTCTCGAAAAGAAAATCTCGACAGACCCTGTTGCCCATCTGAGGACTTGATGGAGTCTGTCAGTTAAATTGATTGGTGCAGACCCACGAAAAGCGTCTCGCTTTGTTAGGCAGTATATTGACCGCCACCCACGGTTGTGCATCCGGTAACCTGTCACAACATCTTCTGTGACTGAGCCATAAATCCACCCAACTCTATCACCCCACTCCGTTTTGTCTTCATACCTGTTTTTAACTTGTTAAACGGGTAACTTGATATAAAATAATATAGGAAAGAATAAGATATTTTAGTGACTTGTAATTTAGTATCCTCACCAACAAGAAATGACAGAAACAGCTTCAGCAACTGTACTTGCATCAAGCGGTTCTCGAGCACTCCTGAGGACACCAGGAGGTCGACCATATGTGACAGCAGGGTGATCAGCAATAGGACGGCCTTGAAACTCAGCTACTGGTATCGAGTTTGACAGAAGCGTTGAATTCCCAAACCGCCTAGGTAGTTCATTAACATCAAGATCCGGGTCAAAATCAGACGCCTTTAATGCTTGTGTCTCGGTAGCTGATGCATTACCATCATCCCCCTTCTTTTCATTAGCTAACAAGTTGGACTTTGGTGGATCAAACCCATACAATGCAAAACGTCTAAACATGCATCCAGTCCCCACATAAAACGGGCCTTGAATCCCATCAAGCGCCCGCATGTTTCCATCAAAAAAGACCATGTTGTGATTAGCATAACGGTCCGAAGGGTCAATTCCTTCAAACCGTTGTGGGAATTGAATATAACAAATGTCTTCACCTCCACGGTCCATCATGAAACAAATCCCTTCACGAACAGCCATACGATTGTTTACATAATGATCACAATCTAAGTTTAAGATAAAGGGTCCGTTAGATAAGACAGCAGATGAACGAACAAGCGCGTTCATGGCACCAGCTTTTTTATTATGGTCATAGCCTGACCTCTTTTCTCGTGACATATATACAAACATCGGTAATCTTATATCAACATCAGAGTAGTCCATCAAACTTTCATCGTCCCCTGACCCATGTAAGGGGTCAGGGGATGGAGGCTTTAGCATTACTTGTAAAATACCGGCATGATCACCTTTTTTGTGATCCGGGCTAGGGCTGGTCCAAGTACCGGGCCAATGAGTCCCATCCGCCATCCATGTTGCTCGTTTGACTTTTATTGGCTCCGTGGGGTCCACACCGCTCTCCCGGATCTTTTGTATTATCTTCATTTCCTCCCTTGCATTAAATGCATCAGATCGTCTTCTAATGGAATCTGGTAAATTATTGATCCTCACTTTAAACTCGTCATACTCTCGTTTCACCCTCCTTCGGTCCTTAACAAAATCTAAACGTTTCTTGTTCTTTGTCGGATCACCTTTTAATGAGAAATAGGTATCGGGATTCCGTGGTTCGATATCATGTTTTCTACAAAACGGAACCCATAGATCAGCAAAACTACAGGCCTCTGCCATAGCCTCGAATGTCAAAAGGGCCCCACCGTCATCTGATACATAACAGGCCACTTTCTCAACCGGGTACTCAACAGCGAGGATCGAAAGGATCGTGTTGGCGGTGACTAACACCGGCTCTTTTTCAGGATCCGCGGTTGAAACAAAGAAATCGATACCTGGGAGATCCGAACGACCAAGGGGATTATTGATCTTGTCTGGTGTTTCGAACTTATCATGAAGAAGCTGAAGGTCAACAGATCGATTTACGGGACAAAGTTTCGGGATCTGATCAAGGATCCACGAAAACGCAAACCAAAGTTCACATACAATCGACATGAACCATAACCACATTGCATCATTATTCGGGTGTGTGACCCTCCATGTTAAAAAGAAAACCAAAACTATAAAACGAATCACTATCAATAACCTATAAGGACTAATGATATTTGTTGGAATCGGTATTCTTCGGGTAAGCGGTCTCCACGGTTTATCAGCCGGGTCACCCAGACCACCACCACTCTTGCCATCACCACCGTTTCCGTCTGGTGGCCAATATGCATTTCCAACCCCGTAAGTACTTGATGTCTCGTTAAACAACCATTTGTTGTGATCAAATTCCGAATTTTGGTTCCGTTTTATTAAAGATGTACGTTTACCATCTGTTCCCGTAAGTGACAATGATCCTGCAGCAGACCCTGGTAAGTCGTCATCGTCACTTGTTTTATACGGCTCTTTGCACCCTGGACATAAACCGGTATCATTTTGTGCATCTAGAAAACAATCTCTACAGATTTTAAACCTGTAATAAGAAACATTAATAAGTCGTATGTAGTTATGTTATATTTCATTTGGGACGAACAAAACGAAGTATGAAATAAAAACGAACCTGCATTCACACGGCATAATATCAAAACCTCGTTCATCCTTCACGACATTGCCATCACAAGCTGGCATAGCACACGACGACCCCTTTGATCCCGCCATTTGTGGATGTGAAACTTCTGAATCAATCACCTTATCCATGAGATGGGCTCGTGTAACGCTATTGAAACCACCGGTAAATAACGAATTTGAAACATATTGTTCCTCCGCTTTCGTAGCAACTGATGTTTCATTCTCAGGTGTTGCAGGGATATGAACCGTGTAATTTGTGTAATCTCCTGATGTCTCACCGAACGATTCAACATCATCTTTTGATAAATTGACATAACGACCACTTGAAGTTCGACGAGCAAATTTAACTCCGGATGATGCACCACCACTTCCACCAGAGCTTTTCAATCCCTTCTTAGATGGTTGGGAACTTGCCATTCCATTAGATCTTATGCCACATAAATTACAGACTTTTTTGTTTTTATTTTTAGTATTGTTTAGTTTGGTAAATTAATCGGCTAGTTGCTAGTTGAGCAAGCGAAAGAATGGGAAAAAAGAACAGTTGGTTATTGTTGCTTACTATAAATAGTAACAAATTTAACTACAAAAGTTTTACCAATTCAAACTTGGGACATATATAAGAAACATTTTAGGAAGTAAATTGAGAGGCTGAAAGCATTTGAACAGGGAAAAATAGTACGTTATCTCATCTATGTAACATGAAATTTAATGTACAAATTTCTTACATATTCGGGTTATGCAAGTGCTGCACACCTCTCCATTCAGATTGGGGACCTATGGTTATTGGTTTGAGCAGCGCGGCATGACCAATGCATATATAAGAGTACTTGCCATATGACTTGTGTCTTGAACCAGGGCTGAATATGTACAATTCATCAAAGCCTTCTCTACTCACTATAACCGAGTTCCGTTTACCCTGTAAGTCACAATGTGCATGAATTTATTAGTGCGAGTTCAAACTGTGCTGTTCACAAACGATAGTTAAATCGACATACCCTGTCCATGATGGTCAAACTTCTAGGAGCACTAGTGTAGATCATGCTCATTTTCTCAGTTAGATGCTTGTAATTTTCCTCTTCTTCACCTTCATCATCTTCATCCTCTTGCTCGTTTTTTGCTGTTCTATCGCTAGAGCCATCATTCGGGCTTCCCAGTCCCCAGCCTGATAGTAGTTGCCTGAAAGAGTTTCTGGAACTTGAATCATTGTTGCTGAAATCAGGAGGAATAATGCTGAAGTTTGAGTAAATAGGTGGCTTAACAAAGTAATTAGAGCTCTCAAGCCCAATGGCGTAGGTTGCTTCCGGTGTGCTTATGGCTAAGTGACCGATGATTGAGCCCATTAGTTTAAGCGGTGAAGGTCTCAAGTTGGTGATCACAATCTCTGAACTTATGGCATCTTGTTGTAGAGTTACAATGTGCTTTATTTCAATCTTTTCTTCTGAATTGCTACTGATCAGTTCCACCTGCCATAAAATAGAAACTTAACTCGTTTACATGCTCATTCAAAACTATATTTCATTAAGAATAGATGTCGCAAGATGGGTAGATTGGACACTATACGTAATGGCCTAATGGGTCAGCCGATTTGGTTACAGATCATTATGGGGCGGGTCAAACTGTTCGTTAAGTCAAGTTAGTTCAACATATATTGGTTTTTCGGTATGGATTTTCAAGTTTCTTATTGTAAAATTTCTATTTTTTACCCTTTAAACAACAAAACATTTCGGATAAAACTTAAACTTTTATGATTTTACCCAATCTAAACACAAATTGCGCTCAATTATTTATGGTTTGTGGGGTTAACTTAGCTAATCAGAAACTAACTCGTCACTTTAAGCTGCATAACAGACCTCCGCACCTACGTCATCTTGACCTGAAGCTTGAATTCATGTAAAGGATCTGCTCAGTACTTAAAGGTACATACATTTACTTATTTGCTGTCACAGGAAATACCTATAGCAAAGCAACTAGTGTAACTTTAGCAAAACAAGTAGTAAGTTGGTTAGACCTTTGACTTTCTAAGTCAATGTTGACTTTGATGTATATAAATCAACACTCTGTACATTTGCATTTACAGAAAAATAATGAGAGATTTTGCACTATACTCTTCCGCTTTAAGCTTCCATCAAAGTTCTGTCATCACTAGATGGACTAGTAGCACAAGAGTAATCTGCTTGGTAGACTTTTTACGTTAAATCAATTAAAATGACTTAGAAATGACAGCTAACACGCGCCACAGTCAGATTCCACTTAGGCCAGCCCTGGATTGAATGGTCAAATTTGTAAGAGTCAAATAGGTGGGTCAAGTTAGCAGGTAAACAGGTTTCCATTTTTTCGGGTGGGATAGTATCGCTATATTGGTCAGGTGCTACAAAAGTATAGTCTAAAATCTACTAATGAAGGACGAAATTGGTTAAGGGGGTGTTTGGGATGGCGGTTGCACTAAATAGGTTGAAATTGTGAGCTCTAAATCTCTAATGCTCAGATAATTACGTTTAAGGGGGTGTTTGGGATTGCATCTTCAAAATGAGTTTCCGCTCTAACAAAACGCATAATCCCTATTTCCAAATAATTGGCAAAACATATTACTCGTACTAATTATTTGCGGCCTGCAAAGGCATTAATCATATGATATCCTCCAAAACGAAATCCCAAGCACTCTACAAACAGGGGCGGAACTAGGGGGTTCTGGGACAACAATAAAATTTTGCTTTGTATTGTTAATCTTCATAATCTCAATTTTCCCCAATTGCCCACCAGTCAATTTCAGTCAACTTTAGTCCTTCGGATACTGCTTAAAAACATATAATGCATTCACCTTAATAGACTCATGAGAACCACCGCCAACAGTGGCGGACGCAGACATCGGCTAGAAGATATGCACTTTCAAAAAGGAAATCCGGAGTATGTTAGTTCAATTCCTCAATATTTAATAAGTAGGGTGTGAACCAAATTTTAAAAAGAAGTTATGCACCTTGTATTAAACTATCAAATTTTACCAAAAAAAAAAGTTTATTTTTATACTACGGATGATTTTCAGAGGGTATGCACGTGCATACCGTATGTCCTCCTTTGACCACCAAGGTGGTCTACCTAGCACGCACCCTAATGTCCTCACAAGATGTCTCAAGTTTAAACTTTACTAGGTACACATCTTGTGTGTGGCAAAGTAAAGGGTCAAAAATGGTTTCATTAGACCACGTACATCTGAGTCAAAGACTCGTCCTATCCGGATAACCTAAACAGAAAAAACCTCATCCGTTTATCATTTACCTTGATAGACTCATCAGGACTCCCAGAAACACTTCTCAAATCCCAAACACTCGGCTCCCAAACCATCCCACCATTCCCACCACCCTCACATCTCAACACAACACTCACACCACCACGTACACCCTCCTCCTCACTAACCACCGTATGCATGAGCTCAAGCAACCCACCATGCCACATGGGCGCCTTGTACGACGTCACAAGTCCACTAGGCAACATGAGACTAGCTACACTACCATTATCCAACGTCATTCTGACTACACAGCTGTCACCTAAGGTGGTGAAAGATATGATGTGCCATGACAGTTGAATTCTGTTTGGAGGTAGTTTACGTTTATTGGTTGGTGTGGAGTAGATGAGACACGTGGCACATGGAGGTTAAGTGTGTGTGGTTTGTATGTGGTGTACGAGGTGAGGTTGGTTGGTTGGAGATGGATGAAGTTTTTTGATGTGAAGATGGATGTGTTGTTTAACATAGCCATTGTGCTTTGGTTTTTTCTTTTCTCTTTTTATTGTTTTTCTACATCATTTGTATATTTAGAAATTAAGTAAACATTTTTTGTTTTTGTTTGTTTTTTCTTCTTTTCTTTTCAATTTGGGTCCTTTTAGTTATCATTTTTTTAGAAAGACAAACCAAGATGTATCACCCTACACATTAGAGATGGTAACGGGGCGGGAAATGTCGGGGATCGCATTTACCATCCCCATCCCCGTTTCCTACCCTCCATCCTCATCCCCATCCCCATCCCCAATGGGGATCGGGGATCCCCGCGGGGATTCAGGTATTTTCAATCCTTAATGAAATAAACATGAAATTTGCTCAAACTCATCGAAATTATAAATAATTTGACGCGTATAATGAATTAGATTAATTATAATGTCAATTCAACTTTAAAGCATTGCAAATATTGAAACATCACATATAATGTAAAAATAATGTGCAATGTGTCTATCGGACAAAACGTTAGTTAATTAATATGTAGTTAATGCTTATACTTTTAACGATATTTGATTCTTTAAATATCACATAGAATATGAGTATACATGCCAGTACTCACAAACGTATACAAGTAAATCTAGTATGATATACATATATTTTTAATATACTTATGCATTCAAATTTTCGGGTTCGGGGATTTATGCTACCCCCATCCCCGCCCCATCCCCGTTTTCATAATTCGGGGATTCCCCATCCCCGGTCAACTCGGGGATTTCCCGGTCAAATCGGATTTGGGGATCGGGTCTCTATCGGGTATGGGTTTTTTCGCCATCTCTACTACACATAAAGTAAATCTATGAACATGTTTTTTTTTTAAGTTTAAATAGATCGGAGAAACTTGAACTTCGTACACCAGCATCAAACCTCAACTTCATACACCAGCCCAAAACAATGTTCAACGGTTTCTTGCAAACCAGAAGAAGTTGCTTGAGATAAAACCATGGCATGTTTCTTCATAAGCTCTTCCTTTCTCGGTCTCACGAAGACATTTGCGCTAAAGAATAAACGCATGTTGCATGTGGGGTTTAAACTTAAGAGCTCCTCTCACGAATCTCAAGCCCAGCTACAAGGCTACCCCTTCGAGGCCAAATCTATAAAATATATCAAAAGGGTATTCTTCTGAATAATTCCTGGTTAGACCTTGGTTAATTCTCACATGAAATATATCGTCAAGTTAAACCCCACTCAATTAGTTCTCGTATTTTTCTTGTTACATCTAAGGTATTACTCTATTGATGTTTGATATCGTGGTAAAAGTACATTTAAACACGACCGAGTTTGAACATACATGACATTAGTTTATTGATACTAGATATTAAACATGTGATTACATGTAGTCATTTGGCCATTTAGGTACACGTTTAGACATGAGTTTAGTATGTTATAGAAGCGGAAGAATTTGGTGAGATATGATTATTGATTAACTCAAACGTGAAATGTTACATGGAGAAGTTTATATACATATTAGTCTAACTGGAGAAATGCTACATCCACTCACAAATTCCACACAAATCACTCACACGCAGAGGTGTCACCCTCTGATCGGTGGAGATTATTATAATTTCTCTTTCTTCTCTCTCATACAACCAATTAGTGGATGACACCTCAGCGTGTGGGTGATTTGTGTGGAATTTGTGAGTGGATGTAGCATTCCTCGTCTAACTGTGACTAATAACCAAGTTTTGACTAATAACATAAAGATTAAACTTAATGACTATACAACCCCTATACTATTGATATTTTCATATTTACATAGAAGCCTATTTATCTTTTGTACAAATTTCATATGTCTTCATCCTCCTCTCAAGTTGGAAAATCTGAAAGTCCCAACTTGGACACTAGAAAAGAATGTTGAATTATATTCACTACCTTTGTCGTCAAGTCTGCCAATTGTAAATGAGAAGGATTATAGGTAGTTTGTAAAAAATCCTTCTTCTACTTTGTATCTTGTGAAGTAGAAGTCAATATCAATATGTTTAGTCATGTCATGGTAACATGGAATTGCTGCAATTTACTAAGCTGACTTGTTATCACAGAACAATGTTACTAGAAAGTGAACAGGTACATGAAGATCTTTAAGCAGAAAACTAAGCTATAATAGTTTACAAGTAGTTGATGCATGCTTCTATACTCAGCTTTAATGGATGATCTAGAAACCGTAGCTTGTTTCTTAGTTTTTCAGGATACTAAAGTATGACCCATAAAATTGCTACAACAAATAAGATATCTTCTTTTCATAAGACAAGAAGCCAATCGGCATCAGACTAACCAGTGATCTTAAGGTGAGGTTGTAAAGGATAGAATAAGCCTTTACTAATTGTACCCTTAAGATACATAAGCATATGTATGGCTTCTTGCATATGAACATCTTTAGGTGCTAAAACAAATTGACAAAGATGTTGTACATCATATGATATGTGAGGCCTAGTCTTTTGCAACCACCCTATTTTATTGGGGAGCATAAAGCACCGACTTTTGATGAATAATGTAACACCCTAGGCAAATCCCACATCGTGGCCTGGAGAGATGTTGGGTTCATGAGATAACATTCGCTTTACAATGATACAACGCATTTTATTGTCTACTGCCGGTGAAGTTCTTAGGAATTGGCAGTTAAGCATGCTCATGTGAGAGTAGTACTGGCTTTGGTGACCTGCCGGGTCTTCACATGAGCCCACAAAAGCAAAGCCGTGAGCTTGCAGGCAAAGCAGATAATATTGTGGTCTAAGTAGGCAGGATGTTATAAGTGGTATCAGAGCCACTCCTGAGCCGTTCATAAGATAACATTCGCCTTATAATAACACAATGCGTTTGTGTTCTACAGCGAGTGGAGTTCTTAAGAACTGGCAGTTAAGCGTGCTTATATGAGAGTAGTACTGGCTTAGGTGACCTTCCGGGAAGTCTTTACATGAGGCCACAAAAGCAAAGCCATGAGCCTGCAGGTAAAGCGAACAATATTATGGTCTAAGTAGGCGGGATATTGCACTCAGCATACAAGAAAGCATCAAATAACTCAATAACCATAAAATTGAGAATTCAACAACTCACCATGTAATCACACCTTATCCATCTTTGCAACTTCACATCATTATCTCCAGGTTTAACACAAGAACCATTAGTGAAATCCAATTTTAATCTAGCTCCCACAGCCATTCATATGTTACAACTCCAAAGGATTGTTAACATTGACCGATGCATTTTGTTGATTGAGAAGATTGGGGTCTGGTATCGCCATTATGACCTTTAAACAATCCAGAAACCGTAGTTATGTTTTTTTGAACATAAACAATTAACAAATTTAATAATTTGTTCAATGTTTATTGCAGAATAAATTGAACAAAAACATAATCAAAACGATTGAACTGAATCGAGTTGAATTGTTAAATTTGGGTTTGATATAAAGCCTTGAGCTCTAATACCATATATAAGTGGAAGAATTTTAGAGGGAGGGGGGATATTATTGATTAACTCAAACGAAAAATAGTAAAGAGAGAAGTTTATATACAAATGTAGGGCTGAGCATCGGGCGAAAACCGGACCGGACCGACCAAGACCGGACCGGACCGAGGACCGAGAACCAGAAAAACCATAGACCGAGACCGGACCGAATATGGTCGGTCCGGTCTCGGTCCGGTCGGTCTTCGGTCGGTCCGGTCCAATTAGGCAAGTTTTTTCGGGTTTTTGGTCGGTCCGGACCGGACCGACCGGACCGAGGACCGAATTTGGCAAAAAGCTTAGACCGAGGACCGGACCGAATGTGGTCGGTCCGGTCCGCTCGGTCCGGTCGGTTTTGTCGGTCGGTCCGGTCCATCCGGTCCGTTTGCTCAGCCCTATACAAATGTGTAAGTAACTTTTACTAATAACAAACTTTTTACTAATAAAAGAAAGATTAAACTTAATAACTATATAGTCCCTATGCTATTGATATTGACATAGAATCCCATTTATCTTTTTTATGCGGAGATGTTAAAGTTGACACTTAGGTTGTGTTTGTTTTTTTAGAAATAGTCTGAATAGCCTCTTATTTCTTAATCGGGCAGACATTTTTTCATTTTTAGGTGGTGTTTGTTTTTCATTAAGAGGCTCTTAACAGCCTCTTAATCTGAACCATTCAGACGCGGTCAGACATTTTGGTCGTTCAGACCGTTTGTTTTTTTTCCCCGTTCATACGCGTTCAGAGGCAGTAAGATCTTAATGGTCAAGACTTGAGAGCCGTGTCTGAATGCCTCTTGCTGACACAAAAAAAACAAAAAAATAGTACAAGCAAGCAAATGTGCGGTTCACACATGAGTTTTTTTTCCCGTTCAGATGCGGTCAGATTCAGACATTTACGCCTCAGATTCAGATTCAGATGTGCGGTTTAGATTCAGATCATAGCCTGTTAAAAAACAAACACCACCTTAGTTTTTTTTTTTTTTTTTTTTTTTTTTCAGATTTAAGAGGTTGAAAAGTCTAAATAGCCTATTTTTTTGTGAGAGGTGGGACAATCTCTGATTGCTTCTGAAAGCATGCGTAAAAGAAAGCATGACAAGTTGAGCTAATTATTTTAATAACCCAAAAATACAAGTCCACTCACCCCATATGCCCCATAAATTCACTTTTCTTCAAATACCCCAGGGCGACCCTCTCTCAAAAATTCTTGAGCAACTCTCACATAATATTGACATGTGTCCCTATGAGGTGTCCCCACTATGTACTTTCATGGTACTACTTAGCCTATTATTTTCTTAGGCGACTTAGCCCTACACTCTTGGGCGATTGTCCTTGTTTTGTCTTCTACCCAAAAAGTATAGTCCTTTTTTATTGTTTATAGTACACATTTCTTGGGCGACTTGGTCCCACCCATGTGCATTCTTGAGCGACTGGTTAGGTAGGTTTTAATTTTTTATTATATAAGTACAAAATACATACTTTTATACAAAGAATGTATTTAAACTTTTATACTTTTATACGCTTATATAAATTACTTTTATACAAATGCCAATTAAAAATAAAAAACGCTTTACTAATTAAAAACAAAATACACTTTTCTACTTAAAAAACTTTTATACACTTTTAAAACTTTAAACATTAAAAACAAAAAACACACACACCACACCACCCCTACTACTCTCAAACACGCACTCCCAATTGTAATTCGTATCAAACACCAAACCCTAACATTTGAAATCAGTATCTCATTCATCCCCACCAACATTATTCCACCCCAACCCTAATTGTTCAACACCTACATTGATCCATAATCGCTATTCAACACCCACCCAAATTAATCCACTGAAACCCTAATTGTTCAACACCCACCCAAATTAATCCATTGAAATCGTAAGCGTTCGACCCCACATACAGTAATCCAAGAATATGTTTGACGCGAATATTACGGTAAGATCTAGAGTAGAACATCTTACAAGTATTAAAGCATTGTT
The DNA here is from genome assembly GCA_030686995.1 of Artemisia argyi. Taxonomy (NCBI): domain Eukaryota; kingdom Viridiplantae; phylum Streptophyta; class Magnoliopsida; order Asterales; family Asteraceae; genus Artemisia; species Artemisia argyi. Next base: position 38,656,062 of record CM060693.1, on the reverse strand, counting down.
GAATGTAGAAAGAACCAAGTTGTTTAGAACTACTGTATTTGGGCAATGGTTAGATTTCTCCTCATATACCCCTCATAACTATTTGTATAATTACTTTTACCAAAATGCGGTTATGGTTCCGAAAGTTAGTGATTCTTGCCCTCCACTTACTTTTCAAATAGGTGATAATTTACTTGAATTTGGGCGTGAACAATTTAGCCTTGTTACTGGTTATCGATTAGGCCATGTTGATAAAGACGAAACTGACCCAGGGGGTATTGTGCGTGGTACACCATATAGTCATTTTTTTGACCAGTTATTTCCTCAAAAGAAAGCAACTAAGAAGAAAAGAATCAAGGGTCAACAGCTTTTGAACTTGTTGAAGACTGGCCAAGTGTGGGATTCATTATCGGATGAGGATGCTGTTAGGTGTTGTTTATTGGTGATTGCCACTTGCGTGTTCATAGGTAGAGAAGGGAGGTACTACATTCCGGATCATTTGTTGATTATGATTGAGGATTTCTCTATCTGGAATGAGTATCCATGTGCAGAGTACATGTGGTGTCATTTGTATAAAAGAACAGTGAATGTAGTTCCAAGGCATACCGTGAAAGAATCTAAGAAGCCGGTAAAAAATTCTCCCAAAAAAGAAGAAACATTCAATCTATATGGATTTGTATGGGCATTGAAGCTTAGATTTTATTCGTAACATGCATTAATTCAGATTGTACTTTACAATTGGTTAAGGAATATAGATGTTGCTTTTAGACTGGTTTGTTGGCTTTGAGTATGCCAAGATAGTTATGAATTCTTATTAGCAAATGTGTTGATTGCTAGTATCCAATTAGATACCTTCCGTTCCTAAGTGTAATTATTTTGTTTGCCTGTGTTTTTTAAATTTTAATTTTAGAAACTTTCCCTAATAGCTCGCATTTTTGGAGCAAAGACCCTGCGAAGATCCCACGTGCTTTAGCATGGTCAAGTATCAAAAAATTTGAGAAAAAGCATCACTGTATTCTATTTGATCAGGTAATTGAACCCCCAAGAAAAGCTTATACAGGCTGAACTTGGCCTTAATTCCTCGTTGCCTTTAAGTGCTGCATAAATACTGTAAAATTACAAAAATATGTACATTTTTCTTATAGCTTATCCTTACTGATACAGGCTGAACTTGGTAGGTTAATATTGCTTTTAATTGTACAAAAATATGTAAAATTACAAAAAGCTGATACAGGCTGAACTCGGTAGGTTAATATTGCTTTTAATTGTTCATTATTACTCTTTTATCATCTGTCTTTAGCTTTTCTAGCTTAAAAATTGCTTTTCTAGTTATAAAATCTCAACAGCCATAACTAAGTGTTTTTTTAGGTCATTTACTGAATTTCACTTAACGTTGTTTCTTTTCTAGGATGTTCAACCTTTAAAGTTGTCGTTGTTTATTTACATCATATCAGTTAACGTTGTTTCTTTTCTAGGGTGTTCAACCTTTAAAGAAGCCGGTACTAACACGTTCCGAATTGCTTTGTCCGTGGTACATACGTAGCATGGATTATATCAGGGGACTTCAGATGCAAATTGTTGAAGCAAGAGATCACTTGGAGCAGCGAGAAATTGAAAATGCTATACCGGTTACTCAAATGGCTACTAAAGATATGGATGATGCAGAAAATGAAAATGATTCCGGTTCCTATCTTCTTCGGCTAAGGCTTCTCGTAATGCTTCTTCGTCTTGGATATCTTGATTTTCCTGATGTTTAGTTTCGTATATTTCACTTGTTTCCTTCTCCGCCTCTTCACATTTTTCCTATACATCTTCATCACATGTTTCCTCTACATCTTTCTCAAATGTATCCTTGACCACCTCGTCACATGTTTCATCTACATCCTTGACCACCTCCTCCTCACATTTTTCCTTGCCATCAAACCATAAACGCCTCCTGACAGGTTCTGTTTAAAAAAAATAAAAATAAATAAAAAATAAAATAAAACCGAAAAAAATTTAATACCATAAGTAAACAAGTGTAACCAAAATTATAATTGTATACTAAAGTAATCAATGCCTTTTACCATTCGACATTTCTAGTTGAGCTAATTCACATAATGCTACATTCACAATGTCTATATAGTGTTTATCTTGGGCGACTAGGTAGCTAATAATTACACAAACAAGAACACTAACCCTAACCCTAACAATCAAATAATCAGATAAGAGCCTCACCAGATAAAACATAAACAATTCAATATTCCTCGATGGATTAGACAAACATAAAACACGTATATTCCAAGCCTCAAACTTGTAAATTACTTTGTAAAATTTTCTAAACTTTGATTTTCCAATACCACATTTCAAAGGTTTCACCAAAACAGCAATACACAAACAAAGGCAATATTTTAATTTATAACTTAGGCAGATTATACACATCAATAGCCACAAACCAAAATCAAATAACCCGTGTATAGACACACTTGGTGATGAAATTAACCCTAAGAATTACACAAACAAGAACACTAACCCTAACCCTAACAATCAAATAATCAGATAAGAGCCTCATCAGATAAAAGATAAAAAATTAAATATTCCTCGATGGATTAGACAAACATAAAACTCGTATATTCCAAGCCTCAAACTTGTAAATTACTTTGTAAAATTTTGTAAACTTTGATTTTCCAATACCACATTTCAAAGGTTTCACCAAAACAACAATACACAAACAAAGGCAATATTTTAATTTATAACTTAGGCAGATTATACACATCAATAGCCACAAACCAAAATCAAATAACCCGTGTATAGACACATTTGAGCTTTTAATTAACCCTAAGAATTACACAAACAACAACACTAACCCTAACCCTAACCCTAACCCTAACCCTAACCCTAACCCTAACAATCAATAATCAGATAAAAGCCTCGTCAGATAAAGCATAAATAATTAAATATTCCTCGATGGATTAGACAAACATAAAACTCGTATATTCCAAAATACCGTACACCTAAATCTAAAAAAAATACATACCCTAAGGAACCACCAGTTGGTCATTTTTTAAAACCTTAGATCCAGAAAGACTTAAAACAAACAAAGTTATATGTTGCCTCAGATCTGTGTGTGTCTAATTAATAGAGTGCTTGAGCGGTGTTGCCGGTTTCGATGGTGGTGGAGATGCGGTCTGCATCGGCTTTGTCTAATTGGAGTGCGTGTTTGAGAGTTGAGAGTTGCAGGGGTGGTGTGGTGTGTGTGTTTTTTGTTTTTAATGTTTAAAGTTTCAAAGTGTATAAAAGTTTTTTAAGTAGAAAATCGTTTTGTTTTTTAACTATAAAACTGTATTTTGTTTTTAATTATAAAAGTGTATAAAATTATTTTATATAAAAGTATAAAAGTAATACTATGTATTTTATAAAAGTAAAGTATATACTTTGTATTTATATAATAAAAAATTAAAACCTACCTAACCAGTCGCCCAAGAATGCATATGGGTGGGACTAAGTCGCCCAAGAAATATGTACTACAAAACAATAAAAAAATATTATATTTTTTGGGTAGAAGACAAAAAAAGGACAGTTGCTAAAAAATGTAAGGCCAAGTCGCTCAAAAAAATAATTTGCTAAATAGTACCATGAAAGTAAATAGTGGGGACACCCTATAGGGACACATGCCACAATTATGTGAGAGTTGTCCAAGAATTTTTTGGAGAGAGTCGCCCCCGGGGTATTTGAAGAAAAGTGAAATTTTTGAGGTAGATAGGATGAGTGGACTTGTACTTGTGGGCGATTTAAGGAATTACCTCTGACAAGTTTCCACGTCTATATTTGGTTTATTTTATTATATGTTGCTATTTGTCTAATTGTTGCTTCATCTTTAAATCAAGGGACTTAAATCAATACTCTTAAATCAATGTTTTTCCTCAAGAAGATAACGTTTTTGCTTTCTGTTTATATCGATTTGGTCTATTTTATTTTATGTTTTTATTGCGTTTTATATTTAAACTTATGATTCACATGTTTTGTTTATACATAAACATTGTTATTTTTCAAAATGATGAATATGTTTCATATTTAAATCATTCAGACATTAAAAAAAACAAACATTATTATGTGATTCAGATTCAGACTTTGTTACCACGTATTCAGATTTAGACGTGTGAATCAGATTCAGACTTACAACATCTTAATAAACAAACAAAACCTACTATTCTTGCGGTTTGTAAACTAAAAAGGAACTGTTACAATTATTAAAATGTAAAAATGATGAAGTTAAATTTGATAGTGAAATAACTAAGTTTAAAACAGGTTACCTCTAATCACATATACATACTTTCATTAGTTTTACCTTAGCAAACTTGTCATGAAAAAAGAAGAAGTTAGTTGTAAGTTTATTGATATTTATTTATTTATTTATTTTATTTTTTTTGTCTAGAAGATAAAATATTGGATGGGTGGATCATAGTTGATTGGTTGGCCAGAGTGCAAGATACCATGGTCCATCAAACTCGTATCTTATGTTGTTTCTTCATTTGTTTTTTTATCGTACGCTCTTTTATAATTCAACTCTATAATAACTTTTTATGTGTTATTTTATTTTTTGTAATAACTAAAGACTGGTTTGAACTTAAGTTTAACTTTGGATCATGGTTTTAAACTATAACAAAATGCATAGAAACAAGTTATTTTATTTCAAAATTTGTATAAATTCAGCTGGACATGTACATAAACTAAAACAACATATGCCAATTGATTCTTTAATTCAATATGATGAACATAGTTATATACAATTATAGATTATCATGCTCGATAACTTGTGCCCCTCTCCACTCTTCACCAGGCTCAATCGTGATCGGACTTAGGACTGAAACAGGACCTGTACAGATAAAATAGTCATTTCCGTATTTCTCTGATAAGGATCCAGGACTCGACAAGTAAATCTCTTCGAACCCCATTCTTATCACTCGAAAGAATAGTTCTCGTCCCTAAAAAAAGATACACAAAATTCATGTCAATTTAGGCCAAAAATATTAAGTAGCATTGTCATTTTATCAAATGTTAAACTTTTCATAGAATGTATTATTATTTACCTGATCAAGGGTCTCATACTTTGATGGAATGGTATTATAGAACTCTTTTAATCTCTCTTCAAGAGGTGTACCATAAACCCTACTAAGTTTATGCTTCAAAATGGTAATTGGCACATCTTGCTTACTCCAAACTCCTACTTTCTTCTCAGGTTCCCACCCGAATGAAAACAAGCCAGCATCCTCTGGCTTTAATGCCTCGGATGGCGATAAAATCTCAAAAGGAGAAGATAATGGAGGGTGAGTGCAATATGAGCTACCCTTGAGGCCATCAATGGCGGTTCCTCCTCTTTTCTTAAATCTTAGATGGCTAAGTATCCCAGTTTTTAGATTAACTGGTTTACGGCCTTTGTTCTTGACTATAACAGCTGTTGCCATGCTCAAAGCGTAGAGTGAGATCACATATGTTATGTCGAGGGTTCCACTCGTTGTGCAACTTAATTCTACCTGTACCCGTCAAATCATCATTGTATTTTCAATTTTTTGAAGTATATACAAATAAGAATGGTTAGTACTTTAGTTGCATACTTGCTTTCTGAAATTCCAGGCACTTTTTTTTGAGAATTATACTAAAAGTCACATCATTATCAGGATATTCTATGACATCTTTTCTATATTCTCATATAATCATTGATCTATTGTAAAATTCAAAGCACTTTGGAGCAATATTCTTTGATATGTGTTTGTCATATAGAACCTGAACCATACATTTCAGTATATTATCCACCTATACACTTTGTTTAAAGTTGTATCATTTTTTTTTTTTTTTTTTTTGAGATTACGATACCATATTAGTCAATTTGATTGTAAGGCCTTAATATATAAGTAAACAAATGTTGAATGTGTGGAACACTCGAACTTATAAATGAGTCAAATTTAGAAAAGTCGCCTAATATATCTTCAAACATTTCGGACGGTTCAGAAGACATATTAAAACTCGGGTTATTTGTAAGAAATGTGCTATTAAATAACTCATCACATATTAATATATGATTCATTAACTACTTATAAACCTGAAAAACTAAACAATAAAGTGTTGCCATGTTAAACTAGTCTGACCCAAGTACCTAAAATTACCCCTGTTGATCCGTTTACTACTGCTAAATTAAAGAACCTTTAAACTTCTTGGCATACAAAATCACCTACACATTATGTCATCAAAATAGTAATTTGATCTAAAAATAAATCACTTTAGAATGTTATGAACATTTCTTTAGCTCATTTGACCCGTATCATTTTACTATTGGCCCGTATCGTTTTACTAAACTAACTAATCCAACAGTACCTGAACAGCATCGATCGAGTCCGAATCAGCATCCTTCACAACCCATTGGGACAAATCAACGCCTTTAGCTACACTCTTACCTTTCGTATCATTAACGCCTTTAGCTACACTCTTACCTTTCGTATCATCCGCCACACTATCAATCACTAGCCCAATCCCACCTTTATCACCCGAGCTAGTCGTGTACAAAACCTCCTCACAACCATCATCTTTCCAATACACTTTAGGCTTATACGACGTAACATGAGCATTATTCAGCTGAATTTTCACTGAACTACCATTTCTAACACTTAGTTCAGCAGTTTGGCCACCTTCGTACTCAGTGAACTTAATGCCTTTACGTCCGAATTTTTGTTCTAGTGGCTCGGTAACAGTTACGGTTGGAGTGATGGTTGATGCTGATGATTTTGGAATGATGATGGTTGGTTTTGGGAGGCTGAGAGATAGTAGAGAAGCTGTAGCCATGGGATTGTGTACTATGATGATAACGTGAATTCTATTGCTTCATTTTCATTTGTTGGTTTTTTGTTGTAAAGTTTTGTTTTAGATCATAAAGTTTGGTAATGTGCATTTCACAACCCCACACTATTTTCTTTAGTAAATGTTTTAAAAGGAGTGTGTCCACATACAAACACGAACAAATTACGATATGTGTAACTAATGTGTAACTAATGTTAGTTTTGATTAATAAAAATTCATTTTTACTCTTTAAAAATAAATTAGAACTTAGTTATTAATGCATGTTTGAGTATAATAAAGTAAGAAAATCGAACATAATTACTATTCAAAAATAAAACTCGGTAATTTTTTTTGTTTTAGATAATCAAATTGATACTCATAAACAATTTTAAACTATATGTCTCACGCAATCACATAAATCGCATATTTGTTTGTGATAAGACTTAAGGGTGTTTCTATTTTTTGTTAGCTAAGAGAGAGTGTGAGATCCACACTTATATAAGCCACTTATTGAGGAGGGCATTACAATTCATGCATTGTAGATATAGATCAACTAAGAGGGTGTTTCGTTTTCCTCTTAGTTAAGAAAATGAGTAGGCCCCACGTCTATTGCTTATTCTTAATGGGGAGGAGCTCATATTTTACACCCTTCATATATAGATGCATTAGTGAAAATTAGTAGGCACCACTGCAAAAAGAAATATTTAATTATGTTTAGTGGGCCCATATCCTTTAGCTAAGAGGAAAAAGAAACACCCTCTAAGAGAAATAGTGGGTTCCACTTTAAAAAAAATATATATATATTAAATGGGCTTGTGGATCCATTCTCTTAGCTAAAAATAAATAAATCAATAAAACTTAAACTGATACGTAGTACTAACTAGTTGGAAAACCGCGCGTTGCCGCGGGATATTTTTCGAATAGGGAAAGTGTAATACGGCCGGTAGCTACTTAACGTCAATTTAGTGACTAAGGACTGACTTTGCAATGGACGTATAACATGAAGGACCAATTATGTAAATTATGAGAGGACTGAATATGCAACGAACTTCTGAGATGAAGGACCAATTTCATACGAATTTTTAAAGAAAATGTTAAAGATAACGGTCGTTAGCTAACAGCCGTTAAATATTTAACGACCGTTAGTTATAACGCTACAGTAACTAACGGTCGTTAGTTACTGTAGCTGGGAATAAAAAATAATAAAAATACTGTAGTTGTGCAAAAATTTTGTTTTTACATCCCGCCTAATAGTATGTATAGATAATAACTTAGTTGGATGCCATAAATCAAATACTCGTCAGTCATTGAATATCTCAATATCATACATCTCAAACAAATAACTAATGTTGAAAAATCATAAACTTTGGTTTATGGTTTTGCCCGGCCGGTGCGATGAGTCTTGAGTCTAAAACCATGTTGTTTTCATCGACGAGTTAATAAGCTATAATGAAGATCAAAATCGAACATTCACTTTCTTTTAAATAATCAAATCTAAGAAATGGCTACTACTAAGAAATGGCTACTATAGATGGACACATTCGTTTCAAATTAAATTAGGGTCATTTTAAGGAGAAAATAATATGAACCGGATATGTACATAAGATCTTTGCTTTCGAGTTGTTTCGTAGTCTCGTAGATCCTCTTGATACTTAATTAACCAAAACGTTTGGCACCGAAATACCAAATTAAGATGCACCCTATGTGGACTAGTGTTGAACTGTTGACTGTTGATCATGTTGAGATTCAAATATTAGACACGGCAATTTTGAACATTATATAACGTTGACTAAAATTGTTGACCATGAATTAATAGAAAACATATATAATTAAGAAGACTAGACAATTGTTTTGACTTTGTTGGAATTATAACATATTAACACTTAATATAAAATCAAATAATCACAAGTAATGCAACGGAAGACTAGATCAGATCAAGTATAGCATAATGTAATTAACATAAGTTTAAAAACTGTGTACCTTTTAGCAATAAAAGTAAGCGAACAACGATTCTTGAATACTCGCGTGTGAGAAAATCTAACACACGAACCACTAAGATCAAAGTACAATCTCTTAACGTATTCACACACAATACGTTCTTAGCAAACAATTACGTATGCTAGTACTAGTAGTGAAAAGCTAATGAAAACTTTCGGACTTTAGAACTAGCAAAACTGAACCCTTGGTTGTTGTTGGTGTTCGATCGATTCAAACCAAACAAACGAAACCCTTTTAGGTCATGTTGATCAATCTACTAAAAATAAAAGGGCAAATGTTTTAAAAATGTATCATACTTTCTATCATTTGTTTTTCTGGTTAGCGAATAATTTTTTTCGCTTTCATGGGCATTTTTTTTTCTTTTTTTTTTTTTTTATGTTTTATGGGTATTGATGACTAGTGATGACAATTTTACCCTTCCAAATTACATAAATAGTCCCGTGGGTTAGCGAAAATTGAATCCACCGTCCCTAAGGTAATTTACAAGGATTTTTTTCAGAATTCCTTTTTTAGGAATTTTTATTTCCAATTTTTTTTCAAAATTTTTTTTCCCGGATTTTTTTTTTCCGAATTTTTTTTTTCAAATTCTTCTTTCAATTTTTTTTGAAATTCTTTTTCAGTTTTTTTTTCCGGAATTTTTTTGTTGAAAAACTTTTTTTCGGAATTCATTTTTTCGAAATTTGTTTCCCAGTTTTTCTTTTTCAAATTTTTTTCGAAAACTTTTTTGTCAAAAAACTTTTTTCTGAATTTTTTTTAGAACTGTTTTTTTTGGTCACATGTGAAAAAAAAATTGAATTTTTTTGTTACATATGAAAACGGATAAAATCAGATGAAAACGTATAAAAACGGATGGATGAAAACTTAAGAAATCAGACGAAAATGTATAAAAACTATTGATAACGGATAAAATTTTATGAAAGCCTAAGAAAACGGATAAAAACGTATAAAGACAGATGAAAACGTATAAAAACGGACCAAAACGTAGTAAAACGAACGAAAACATAAGAAAACGGATGAAACGTATAAAAACGGACGAAAACATATAAAAACGTAACATGTCAAAACCGTAAGAAGTGGATAAAAAAATAGGGACGGTGGATGCAATTTTCGCTAAACCAGATGTACCATTTACATAATTTATCCTAGGGACGGTGGATGCAATTTTCGCAAATTCACTAGGCAAAATTGTCATCACAAGTTTTCAATACCAATAAAAAAATGTACTGAAAAGCAAAAAAATTTGTTCACTGTCCAAAAAAACTGTGGAAAACTAGAAGGGGGGTTGAATAGTTTACCGATTAAAATATTTTTAACTTATTAAGTTAGCTTTGAAACTTTCCGTTTGATCAAAGATATATGCACAAACATAATATATAACATGCAAGTAAATGAAAGAAACGATCAAACCACAACACGAGTATTTATCGTGGTTCGGCTACAAGGACTCTTTTTCCTTGCCCTACGTCCACGCCCCGAGTATCCAACTCGAGAGTTTCTTTCACTAGTCAACAAGCTCCTTTCACCGGCGGAGAAAACCTTACACGTCGCTTATACTTTTACCGACACAAAGCTAAATGTCGAGTTCTTTTACAAGGGCACAACCACTCCCGTTAGTTCTTTTACTAGGGTACAACAACTTCCAACACTCTTTGTATTTTGAGGACTAAAATACTAACCACTCACTTCAGAATATACACAAACAAATGACGTGTAAACAATAAGAGTTTACACAATAATAAGCTAACAAGTCTTGCAACGTTGTGTTGAAAACTTGTAACTTTTGATGACCTTGTGAGCTTCTTTGCTACAAAAGGAAACTTCACATTTACAATGTTAAGAGGTTAGAAGAAAAGATGAGTGTGTGTGTAAAATATGATCTCAAGAGGTTAGCCAAAAATCAAGTTATGGCTTGGTATTTATAGCACATCATTCTGCATGCTCGGCGGATCAGGCGGAACCCTCAGATGGGTTCCGCCCGTGTACCCCCAGGGTACCGCCGGGTCTGCAGTAGGTTTTTGCAACAACTCTTCAAACCAAACAAGGTCTTGTCTCATAACTCCTAGCAACCAAACAATGTCACATCACTTAAATCAAGTCAAATACAAAGCTTGCAAGCAACAACAAAGTTAGTCAAACACATTTCTTTCCATAAATGCATAATGACAAAACTTGTCATAAATGTGATGTGACTATTTCTAATTTAAGAAATAAACTTGTGTTGTGTTTTATGAAATGTAAAATGTAGCAAAAGTCTAGTTTATGCAAGTCTTAAAAACTAAGATTATGTTTTGCTTAATAACTAAAGTTTACATTTTGTCGTTAACAAAACTTAGCGAAGATCGTAAAATATAAATAACGTTTTTAGGCGATATTTGTATTAACAATCTCCCCCTTTTTGTTGATGACAAAACATAAACTTTGTTTTTAAGTAACACGCAAAATCTTGGTTTTCAAGACTTAAAAAAAATTATATTAACCTTGTTTTACTTAAGAGACGAAAAGCATATCAAGTATTGAAGGTTTAATATATTTCTCCCCCTTTTTGTCGAAACAAAAAGTAGAGTAGCGAAGCGGAATAATGGCCATGCTCCCCCTTGGTCGATACTCCCCCTAAATGGAGTGCCAAGATGGGAAACATGGATTTTGAGACCTACAAAAAAATGGTTAGTTGGTGATATATATAGTCAAGCATGTAGTTACCACACACATTGCAACCACATTGACACACCAAAGATTGATTAACCAACAATGCACAAAAGTAAGTAGAAAGAAATATCATTCCAAGTAAAATTTTGACTTATAAAAGTCAAAAGACAAGAAATGTGGACTTATTCTTCTACTTGTACACAAAAACTAAAAAAAATAACCAAGAAAATAAAATAAAATCCTACATTCCTATATTGGCGCAAACGGCCTCCATAGGTTGTCTAGGATTTGTTGGGGTGGGAAAGTGCATCCAAACGTTCAATGACATGTTAGAATGCAAACCGGGTTTCATTTTGGAATTGGTGAAGCAAGGTTTTGATGCTTTCACCCATTTGCTCACAATTTGAGCAAACATGTGGATGGGTGGGTGAAAATGGGTTGGTTTTGGTTTCTTGGCTTAGGGGTTGGTTTGGTTTTGTTTCTTGGGTGGAGGATGGATTTGGTATTGAGTCAAGCAAAGTGGTTTGAAATTCCATTGCTTGATGAAGGTGGTTGTCAACCATGCTTTGTATTTTCTCATAAGAGGGAAAGAAAGACTCAAAGGTTTGGGGTTGAAAAGGTGGTGGAGTTGGGTGATCATGATGTTCAAAATTTGGTTCTCCATAAAGAGGACCATGGATTTCACGGTAGATTGGGTGAAATAACAACGGTTTGGGTGGTTGGTATACTTGTTGTGGTGGTTGGGTAAGTTCAAGATCTTCATCAAGGTCAAGAATTGACCTTGGTGATTGATTTGCAAAAGGTGGTGGTTGGGTATGTCTTGGTGGAAGATCATTTAAATCTTGGACATACGGGTGTGGTGATATTAGAGGAGACCCGAAAAGCTCCATAGGTTCAATTTTTGGTAATGGTGATGGTGATGGAGTCTTTGATGGTTGGGTTGGAGCACATGGTGGAGTTGGGTCAATAGGTGATTTAGTAGGTGGTGGAGTGTGCTCATTTGGTTGTTTGGGTGATGGAGATGGAGATGCAAGGTTCAAAAAATGTTTATTTTTGATGGGTGATGTGAATTCCTCCGATGATGAAGAGCTAAGGTTGATGGATTGGTTTGACCATAGTGGTTTCACACTTATCCGGGTGGTTCTTCGGATGGGTCGTGATGGTTGAGAGGTGTTTGTTGACTTGGTCATGGTTAAAATGGTTTAAAGTTTCAGAAATTGTGTTGAGGAAGGTGTGATTTGATGGTGTTTAGGATGGCTTAATTTATAGTGTTGATGGATTATGGAAAGGAGTGTTTGGATTTGATGTTAGTCCATACAAAAATGGAGGTTTCTAATGATTTGGAAAACTAATTGTGGGTTGTCAAATCATGGAAGTCAATCCAATGAAAATGGTGAAGTGAGAAGACAAGTTTTGCACTAAATGCATAGTGGTTTTGGTGGATTTGTGGTAGTATAAATCTCAGGGATTTCAAGGATCCCTTAAAAGGGTTCCTTCCTTTATGTTTAAGGGGTCCTTGTGGTTGTTATGGTTAAATTTGAATTTTGGCGGGAAATGGTTTTGGGTGAGTTATAAGGAATGCTAAGTACCTTAGTAAGCTAAACATATTGCAGGTAATGGATATCTAGCTAACAGAATTGCATTTTGGTGTTTGGATGTTGAAATGTTGAAAACGAAAACAAAAATTCTGCAGGCTACTGGCGGCACCTTCAGAAGACACAGGCGAAACCCAAATTAGTGTGCCGTCTGGTCCGTTGGGTAAATTCTGGGTTACCCAGAATTTGTATTGGCGGAACCCAAATTTGGGATCCACCCGATCCGCCAGGGCTAAAAAAGTTCACAGTCCGCGTTTTTGACCCGCGAAACGATTTTCAAAATTTTCGAAAACTCCTAAAATCAAAGAGATACTTCATTTCTGGTTAGGCAATGCAAAAATTAGACACCTAAACACACATATCATAGGAGTTTGACCTTGAGGTTGAGAATTTCACCATACTTAGTGAAAATATCATAACCATGAAAATTTGACAACTTGCCAAAAGTTGTCTTCCTTCAACATTGTTAGTTGAAACATGTTCCAAAGTGTATCAAACATTGTAGTAACACACAAATACATCACAAATATTGTTTAAACTACCAAATTGTTCCAATAGCACATTGTGCCAAACACTCCTAACACACTCGCACTCATTGACAGTCTATCTTCTTCTTCATCTTCCCGAGGAATCACCCGATGTTTTTGAACATCCCCTTTGTTTGCTTGAACTCCTCCGACTCATTTGGAATGGTTAAAATGGTTTAAAGTTTCAGAAATTGTGTTGAGAAAGGTATTCTAGAGGTGGGAGTCTAGAGTTTGGCAAATTGTCATCTTCACTCATTGAGGAAGAAGATGATGAGGTAGGAGGATGTGGGCATTTTCCTTGGGCCATATAAACTCTCTTATCACTAAGTGGAACAAAGGTGTGTGGAATGAGAGTGTAGTCAAGACGATGACCATTTGAAGTTGGTGGAATGGGTGAGATGAACCTAAAGAGACGGGTCAAGAGCATTCCATATGGCATAGCCGTTGTGCCATGCACGGGAATGTCGGCCATTCTTTTTGCTATGTAGTTGGCAAGATTGAAGGGTTGCCTAACGGACAAGGAGTAGAGCATGTAGCAATGGAAAAGGTTGATATGGTCACGGTTCCCTATTGTGCTAATGACATTGGCTCTAAGGACTTCCTCCCATTTCTTGAATTGGGGTTTGAGTTCGTTCATTTCCATTCCATATGGGTCCTTATCGACCTCATTCCCCGAACGGGTTCTCCTAGTCGTGGTGGTCCTAACAAAGAGGTTATCACGGAGAACGTCTTTTGAGACAAGGGGTGTGTCATAAGGGTGGATACGGTCTTGGAGGTTGTCAAGAGTTGAGAGGGAGTGCAAGTCGGAATAGAGGCAAGTACCATGGTTTGGAACACCTAGGATTTGAGCAAACTCCTCAAGAGTGAAGGAGTATTGATGACCGCTAACCCTAAAGTTGATAGACATATGACCATAATCATCCGTGGAGAGGACGGAGGATGCATAGAACTCTAGAATGAACCTAGGACAAATAGGCTCGTCTATATTCAAAAGACACTCAAAGTTGATTGTGGCAAAATCGGCGTAAAGGTTTGTACCTTCTAGGAAAGATGGGTCTATGGTTCTACCCTCATGGACATAGTGTTTTTCTAGGGCTTTGAAAACGTTTACTTGATTTGCGGTAAGGCCTTTGGTTTTGTGGTGTTTTGGTAGGTACTTAATGGTGTCCTTGTGGTCGTAGTGGGTTAGAGGAGGCATGATGATTCCTAGAATAACAAAATTTCACATTTTAGTTTACATAAACCACTATTATAATGTGGAAGTTCTAGTGTGTGCCTATATGAAAACAATGTGGAGGTGCGGTTATCTTGACTCATTTTGATGCTTCAAAATCGTTTTATGCAAGTTTTGTTATAAAACAAAAGATAACCCAAACGCTCCTAGTTCAATGTAGCTTCATTTGAATGTACCCGAAAATACATATTGGTTATGTATTCCCTTTAGCATTCAAGAGACATTATGCAAGTGATGTTTTAAACATAACGTTTTGATTTTGTATTCTCAATGTGAGACGAAAAAATATTTGTCCTACTTGTGAGAAATTTTTGGAAAGATTTGACATGGGTGTTTTAGCAAACATGTTTATACTAATTAAAGATGCAATTCCTAACTATGGGAAACATGATTAGTTTTATTAATTACCTAATCTCATGCATGAATTTCTTAAGTTAATGCATAACCCCAAGTTTTTATTTTTGTGCAAGAAATAGAATTCCTAGACTCAGATCAGGATTGTAATCATGTTAAGGATACTTACAATGATGATTGATTTGCAATGTAAATGAGTGAAGGACCAAGAATTCGTAGGTGTGGATGAGTGGTGAAGTGAATAGTAGCAGCCTTGAAGTGGTGGTATGAGATAATGGGTGTTTGGTTTAATATAAACAAAGAAAATGATTCTGCAGGTCGACGGACACGGCGGAACCCTGGGTTGGGTTCCGTCCGTTATGGCTGAGGGTTCCGCCGACCCTGCTGAGAAAAATGGTTTTGGATTTGTTTTGATTTTTGTGATTTTTGTCTAATGTCCAGAACTACAATGTAGGTTCCATGAGTCCTAAGCCTAGCCTAAGAAGATTAAAAGGTTCACGTTTAAGAGGTTTTGTGAGAATGTCGGCTATGTTATCTTCGGAAGAAACTTTCTCAATTGAGATATTTCCTTTTTGGACGTTGTCACGAAGGAAATGATGACGGATTTCAATATGTTTGGTACGAGCATGTTGAACCGGGTTTTTGCTAAGATCAATAACACCTTTGTTGTCACAAAGAATTGTGATGTCGTTGAGTTGAATTCCGTAGTCGACAAGAGCTTGCTTCATCCAAAGAGCTTGTTGACATGCCTTTCCGGCCGAAACGTACTCGGCTTCCGTTGTTGAGATAGCAAGAGCCGTTTGCTTCTTAGAGAACCATGAGGTGAGACAATATCCAACAAAAGTACAAATACCACTTGTGCTTTTTCTATCGACATAGTCACCGGCATGATCTGAGTCGGCATACACTATGGTGTCTATTCCCGTTCCTTTGGGATACCATAAACCTAAATGTGTAGTGCCCTTAATATACCTAAAAATCCTTTTAACGGCTTCGAGATGGGTAGTTTTAGGATCTTCTTGAAAACGAGCACATAGACAAACACTAAACATAATGTCGGGTCTACTAGCCGTTAGGTAAAGTAGACTACCAATCATACCTCTATATTTAGTGCTATCTACGGATTCACTTTCCTCATCCTTGGTGAGTTTAGTTTCCGTGGACATGGGAGTTTTGATAGGTTTCGAATCTTCTAGTTCAAATTTCTTAAGCATGTCCTTAATATATTTAGATTGGTTAAAGAAGATACCATCTTCTAGTTGTTTGATTTGGAGTCCTAAGAAAAAGTTGAGTTCTCCCATAATACTCATTTCAAACTCGTCATGCATGATTTTTGAGAAATCCACACATAATTCTTGACAAGTTGATCCGAATATAATGTCATCAACATAGATTTGGACTATGATGATATGTGAATCTTTCTTCTTAGTGAAGAGAGTATTATCAACTAAGCCCATGGTATACTTATGGTCAACTAGGAATGTTTTAAGTCGATCATACCATGCTTTTGGAGCTTGCTTAAGTCCGTAAAGAGCCTTTTTAAGTTTGTAAACATAATTAGGTTTTTCAAAATCGATGAAGCCCGGTGGTTGAGCCACATACACTTCTTCATTAATGACTCCGTTTAGAAATGCACTTTTGACGTCCATTTGAAAGAGTTTAAAATTATTTGCACACGCATAAGCAAGTAATATTCTAATTGACTCGAGCCTAGCTACCGGAGCAAAAGTTTCATCGTAATCAATGCCTTCTTGTTGATTATATCCTTGTGCTACTAGCCTAGCTTTGTTTCTAGACACAATTCCATTTTCATCCATTTTATTACGAAAGACCCATTTTATTCCAATTATTGTTTGACTCTTTGGTTGAGGAACTAATGTCCATACATCATTCCTAACAAATTGGTTTAATTCTTCTTGCATTGCAATTACCCAAGATTCATCTTTAATGGCTTCATTAATGTTTTTCGGTTCAATGGTTGACACGAAACAAAAGTAGTTGCTTTCATTTTGAACTTTTGATCTAAGTGTTCTTTCGTTAATGTTGCCTATGACACCGTCTAATTGATGCCTTTTAGATTCTTTGACATTGACAAGTTCTTTGTTTAATAGTTCATCTTCCTTGTCATTACCTAAGATTTCTTGACATTCAATTGCTTGGCTTTCAACTAAGTCATCATCTACCAAAGGTGATGTCTTAGAGGGAGGTGGACTTTCGTCAAATGTTACGTTTAACGATTCCTCGACTCTTAAGGTTTCTTTGTTCAAAACAATGTAAGCTTTACTATTTTGTGAATATCCAAGAAATACACCTTCATAAGACTTTGGGTCAAATTTGGTGAGATAATCCTTGGTGTTAATAATGAAGCATTTACTCCCAAACACTCTAAAGTATCCTAATGTAGGCTTTTTACCTCTATAAAGTTCATATGAGTTTTATTCAAAAATCGTCTAATTAGGACTCGATTAAGAATGTACGTTGATGTGTCAACGGCATTACACCAAAACTTTTGTGGAATAGTTTGTTCATTAAGCATTGTTCTACCCATCTCTTGTAATGTCCGGTTTTTACGTTCTACTACACCATTAGATTGAGGAGTACGTGGAGCCAAAAAGTTATGAGTAATTCCATTTTTATCACAAAAGTTTCCAAATTGAAATTCATTATCAAATTCACGACCGTGATCCGTTCTAATAGACACTATATTAGACCCTACTTGATTTTGAATTTTCTTACTTAGAATCTCAAATTTATCAAAAGCTTCATTTTTACTTTTCAAAAACTTTGTCCAAGTATAACGTGAGTAATCATCTACTATGACCAAAGTATAGAAGTTACCTCCATAACTTTGTATAGCGGATGGACCAAATAAATCCATATGCAAAAGTTCTAGACACCTAGATGTAGACACCATGTTTTTAGCCTTATGGCTACTATGGACTTGTTTACGGACTTTGCAAGCATCACAAAAGTGTTGGTCATATTTCAACTTGGGTAGGTTTCGAACTAAGTCTTTGGAGGAGAGGTTTTGGATTAGTCTCATGTTAGCGTGTCCTAAACGTCTATGCCATAAAGTTGAAGATTCATCTAATGAGGTAAGACAAAGTTTGTCTCTAGATGTTGAATCCAACTTCATGACGTATACGTTGTTCTTAAGGACACCTTTGGCTACGGTTATACCATCTTTAAGTATTTTACTACCGTTTTCACTAAAAAGGACATTATATTTATTACGACAAAGTTGACTAATACTAAGAAGATTAAATCCTAAGTTATCAACATGAGCAACATCATCTATAGAACGGGAGTCATGAGAGATTGTACCTTTTCCGATGATTTTGCTCTTAGCATTACTACCAAACGTAACATTACCTCCATCACATTTGTGATATGTTGAGAAGAGGCTTTTATTACCCGTCATGTGCTTTGAACAACCGCTATCTTTAATCCATTCATCCGGATCCAAACAAACTTTGAGGCACACCTATTTTATGAAAAACACTCAAACATTTGGTCCCCAATTTCTCATGGGTCCATTTTGGTTAAGCATACCATTAATTTGTTCCAAATAAGAAAATAGAGCATAAGGGTTCCATGACATGTAGTTTGAATTTTGGTAATGTCCAGGAGTGTTTAGATTCCAAACTTGTTGGTAGTTTGGTCGAGCGTTGAAGTTGCTCTTTGGAAAGGGGCGTTTGGGAATTGGAGTCTTAGGTCTTGGTTGAGTAGTCTTAGCTCTAAATTCATTTTTACTAAGTCCTACTCCAGTTCTAAAGGCAGGTTTTGTTCCATTTTTATGTGTAATTTTAACAAATTTTGAACGATCCGATGTGGATGGAGTTACTGCAGCAGCAGACCTGGCGGAACCCTCGGGGCCAACGGGCGGAACCCTAATTTGGTTTCCGTCTGGTCCGCGGGCTGCTGTAGCAATTTTGTTTGTTTCATGTGCGTTCTTTTCTTGTTTCGTTTGACCCTTAATGATTTCTACTTTCCTGAAACCTATACCTGTTTTATCAAAAGGTAACTTTTGAAGTTTCATAATTTCATCTGCACACGAAATGCTCTTATCGAACTTTTTGAACTTTGTGGTTTGTTTGATTAGATCATTTTGAGTAATTTTAAGTTTCTCAACTTCAAGTTTAAGTTCTTCACATGATTTGCATCAGGTGTCAATACCTTTACCCTTTTCTAATCTCTTAGCTTTTTCTTTTAACTCATAGACTTCATTTTCTAAAAACTCCTTTTTAGTTTTCAGAAATTTATTTTTGTTTATGATTTTTACGCTTAACTCACAAAGTTTGTTATATTCATTTTGTAAAGTATCATCATCTATAGAGGAGTAAGATGAGTCGGAGAGTACCTCATTTGAGTTGTGAGCCATGAGAGCAATATCATCATTCTTTGGCTCATCATCATCTCCTTCATAGTCACTCCTAGCACCACCCACAAAAGCTTGTTGAGGTTTGCTCTTGGGTGGTTTTGGACATTCTCCTACAAGATGACTTGTGTCTCCACACCTATAACATTTTCTTTCAACTTTTCCTTTTCGATCATCACGATCTTTCCGGAAGGTTTTCTTGTCATCTTTAGGTTGCCTTACAAACTTTCCTCGCCTACGAAAGAACTTCTTGAAGTCTCTCACGGCCATAGCATATTCCTCATCATCACTATCCGAAGTAGATTCTTCATCATCACTTGATTGGACTCTAGCTTTCAAGGCAATGGACTTAACTTTTTCTTTCTTGCCTCTAACTAGTTCCGAATCTTTTTCCATTACCATTTCATGAACTTTGAGGTTTCCAATAAGCTCATCAAGTGACATGCTTGAAAGATCTTTGGATTCTTCAATTGCCATCACTTTTGCTCTCCACTTCGGATGGAGTGCTCTAAGAAATTTCCTGACAAAGTTCTTACTACAAAAAGATTCATCAAGTGCTTTAAGTGAAGTAATAATAGTGTTAAACCTAGCAAAGGCATTATCAATAATCTCATCTTCGGAAATAACAAATTGTTCATATTGTTGAACAAGAAGATCAATTTTGTTATCTTTAACTTGTGAGTTTCCTTGATGAGTGACAATTAAAGATTGCCAAATATCTTTGGCGGTTTTACACAAAAAGACTCTTTCATATTCATTCTTAGGCAAAGCATTATAAAGCATCATTTTAGCTTCATTATTTTTATTTATTAATTTCTTTTGATCATCATCTTTGATGTTAGTAACTACGTTATCACCATCAATAATTATATACCACAAATCTATATCTTTAGATTTCACGTAAGTTTCAAAACGGTTTTTCCAATATATAAAACCATTTGCTTCAAAGAGTGGTGGTCTTTGCATAGATTGCCCTTCTTTGTAATTTTCAAAATCCATGGATCGTTTCAAGTTTTAAAACACAATATATTTTAAAAGCTTGAGTAACGTAGCTCTTGATGCCAATTGTGGAAAACTAGAAGGGGGGTTGAATAGTTTACCGATTAAAATCTTTTTAACTTGTTAAGTTAGCTTTGAAACTTTCCGTTTGATCAAAGATATATGTACAAACACAATATATAACATGCAAGTAAATGAAAGAAACGATCAAACCACAACACGAGTATTTATCGTGGTTCAGCTACAAGGACTCTTTTTCCTTGCCCTACGTCCACGCCCCGAGTATCCAACTCGAGAGTTTCTTTCACTAGTCAACAAGCTCCTTTCACCGGCGGAGAAAACCTTACACGTCGCTTATACTTTTACCGACACAAAGCTAAATGTCGAGTTCTTTTACAAGGGCACAACCACTCCCGTTAGTTCTTTTACTAGGGTACAACAACTCGCAACACTCTTTGTATTTTGAGGACTAAAATACTAACCACTCACTTCAGAATATACACAAACAAATGACGTGTAAACAATAAGAGTTTACACAATACTAAGCTAACAAGTCTTGCAACGTTGTGTTGAAAACTTGTAACTTTTGATGACCTTGTGAGCTTCTTTGCTACAAAAGGAAACTTCACATTTACAATGTTAAGAGGTTAAAAGAAAAGATGAGTGTGTGTGTAAAATATGATCTCAAGAGGTTAGCCAAAAATCAAGTTATGGCTTGGTATTTATAGCACATCATTCTGCATGCTCGGCGGATCAGGCGGAACCCTCAGATGGGTTCCGCCCGTGTACCCCCAGGGTACCGCCGGGTCTGCAGTAGGTTTTTGCAATAACTCTTCAAACCAAACAAGGTCTTGTCTCATAACTTCTAGCAACCAAACAATGTCACATCACTTAAATCAAGTCAAATACAAAGCTTGCAAGCAACAACAAAGTTAGTCAAACACATTTCTTTTCATAAATGCATAATGACAAAACTTGCCATAAATGTGATGTGACTATTTATAATTTAAGAAATAAACTTGTGTTGTGTTTTATGAAATGTAAAATATAGCAAAAGTCTAGTTTATGAAAGTCTTAAAAACTAAGATTATGTTTTGCTTAATAACTAAAGTTTACATTTTGTAGTTAACAAAACTTAGCGAAGATCGTAAAATATAAATAACGTTTTTAGGCGATATTTGTATTAACAAAAACAAATAGTGGCAAGTATGGTACTTTTTTTAAAACATTTGTCCAAAACAAAGACCAACCAAAACCTTTTTGTTGTTGCGGTGTTCGATCGGTTTAGGGTAAGAGAAAAGAGAGAGCAGGATTTAGGTTTAGGGCTATAATGAAGTGTGAAAATAAACCAACTGAAACCTTTTTGTTGTTGCGGTGTTCGATCGGTTTAAGGTAAAAGAAAAGAGAGAACAAGATTTAGGTTTAGGGCTATAATGAAGTGTGAAAATATGGAAACTGGGGTCTCCTTATATACACTAGATTACTTGGCTCGCAAGCAAAGCAATCCCACCCTGATACGTGGGAATTGCACCATGCTTTACCTCTCAAGGGATCTTGAGAAGCTTACAACCCCCACCAGGCAGTGTACCTGATCGTTGTAGTATAGTATAGTGACAAGTACCGGGGGATTGATCGTTTAGCTAGGAATAGTGTCGCTAGGATTAGAAAACTTAAATACTAGTTCTAATGGTGAGAGATGATTCTTTTTGTATTTTTATAATTTTTTATAAAGCAAGTAAAAATCTCGGGTTTGAAGGATTTGGGCGGAATTAGTTGCTAGTCAACTAACCCAATACTAAAGATGCAATCAAAATAAAATACTAGAAATGAAAATAAACTAAATTATACTAATGTTGTGAGCAATAAGTGGAGAAAATATGTTTACTTAGATTTCACTACTCCCTAGACATCTTTTACATGTTAATTACTTGTTATAGTTGCATGGATGACGGATTGTATTCCTTAATACCATTCATGGGGTATCGCACATAACTCCCCAATTCTATGAGCTCTTATCTCCTCCTATACCATGCCCAGCACAACCATAGGGATTATAAACAGTAGCTCATGCATTAAATACAACCAATAAAGACCTTAGTGCAATAGGTTCATGTTTCTTAAGACGTTCAAGCATGTTACCATTTGGAGATCTGCCAGTTTTCTTAAGCCTAACATATAAATTCATTCATCCAAAACAAGTATAAACAAGTAATCAACACATAATTAACATCTAGGTTTCATTAGATCTAAGCAAACACAAGATAGATCTAGCCTAGCATGATGCAATTAAGACAAGAACAAGATATAGACAACCAACACATAGACATATTGATTGAATTAAAAGAACACTTATCTTAATTACACATGAAAGGTATCAAGGGCTTAGAACCCTTGAAAAACCTGTAAAATTCGCACCAAGTTCGTACTTAGGGTTTCTCCAAAACTTCTCTCTCTTTAATGTGAAAATTAGAAAACTATATATAGGAAAAGGGGTCTGACGGCGTCAAGACCAATCTTGTGACGCCGTCACCTCGCCGCCAAAAATCTTCTCGGACTGCCTTGATCTACTTCTGACGCCGTCATGTATTAGCATTTCCAGGCCGTCATGATCTTTACTCTTGACGCCCTACTTCGTGACGCCGTCCAATATGTACTGGGTCGTCATGGAATTAACTCTTGACGCCGTCACCTACTGTTCCCAGCAAGGAAAATTAAGACTTTGGTGTTTTCTTCACTTTTATACTCCAAAAACGTCCGAATTGCTTCCTTTCCCAGATTTCACTCCCAAAGTACCTAAAATCACAAAAGGAACGATTTAAGGCAATATTTGATCAAATAAATTCAATTCCGGGCTTAAATGACCCCCTAAAAGTGGTTCATTTTTCGCCTCATCATATACCCTTACACTTGAGATTTGCTTGTCCTCAAGCAAATGCGCTTTTATTCTACTCAAAAGACAAGTTAGGGGTCATTTAACACTAATATAAAAGTAATTACAACAAATAATCGTTCACTAAAGACCAATAGACAAGCACGGAGGTCATACACTAGCACCTCACAAATAGTGTTTAGATACTCACATCTCTCGGGTGTAATAAAGTATAAATTACAATATGGAAACGGAAGATACCTCTCACTACCTGTCATAACAAAATAGATTACCATAAGCTTGGGAAAGGATCAAACCTCCACCACATGGCGTAAGCACCTAAGATAAACTATCAAAGAGGTCTTTTAAAGGGTTGTAACGTTAGGTGTAGGGATATGAAATACACGGTTTTGTTGGATAAAGGAAGTTTTTTACTGGTGGCGAGTTAACAATCTTGGTTAATTACATGTACAATGTGGCGTTGCTAAGCCAAGACTAGACTCGACTTAAGCTAATAAATGAAAAATAACAAAAACATAAAATAAACAATGAAACGGGATGGTAGTCCGTATGTTTTGTTCTCTTTTTCATTTTTTTTTTTTTTTTTTTTTTTTTTTTTTTTTTTTTTTTTTTTTTGCATACGCTCTTTCCTTACCATCCAAAATAATACATCATAGGGAATGAATATTCCCCTTACACTTGAATCTTTGCATACTTTACATTAAACTAATCTAATGATTCGAATTAAGAAAATCAAAACACTTGGAGCACTTTTAAGATTAACGTACATATGGGGGTAATAAATGATGTTCTTCCCCATTACTCCATAAAATAAGTACTTACCCATGAGTCCCAATCGTCCCAAAACAATATGTACAAGGATATGACTCGACTTAGCAACCATGTAATCAATTAGAAAGTAAACTTAGGGTTTAACAAATAACAATAATGCACTAAAAATGAGCGCATACACGGAAGGCTAAGGCGATTTGGTTGTACATTTAAGTGGGGTGTAACAAATTCTTCCTTTAAGTAAAATGCTTAAAGTTAGAAACGAAAAGATAGGCTCGGAGGGGTGTACTAGGGGTTTCGTGTACTAAAAATGAGTACAACGCTAAGGGTGTGGGAAAAATTAGTTGACTTAACTAGCCAAGTAATATGACTTAAATGGTCAAGTAATTATGATACGGGTTTAACACAAGGGTGATCCTAATGCCTCTTATCATGTAGTAAATCTTACTACACGAATGTAGTCTCACTAGCGGTCTCGGAATGCATCACTAACGCAAGTTCTAGAACCTAAATGCTACCGGTACACTCATAAGCACTAATAATAAATGCTTTTCCTATCAAATCTAAAGGCGAACCTCACATATTTGGGTGGAAAATTTTTCTGAATATACGGTTATGTGCTAGTCATACAATCTCCTATCCATGAGACGGGCTAAAGTTTCACTCATAAATGTTGTAAAAAATTTTAAATTTGGCAATAAAATTGCACTAACAAGTATTTCTCATAGTTTTATTACACATCTACCATTAAAAAAAACAAACTCAAGTGAAAGTGCATATGTAAGGTATCATCATTTTACCCTCCCCTTACACTTAAGATGAACATTGTCCCAAATGTTCAAGTAAAGAATGTAAAAGTTAAAAAGTAAAAAAAATGAAATCAAATACTCCCCTGATTCGCTCGGTATGGATAATAAGGTGGTCAGGTTAAATCTTCCTCCAAGAAAATGAACAATCAAAGCTTCCCTTCCAGAATATAAATCATCTTCTTGTCATACATAACCTGTAAATCCTGAAAAAATAGACAAAACAACCTCGCGTAAAATCGGCGGCATCCTATATAAGTTACTAAGTCCTAAAAAACAAGATAAGATATAATGCTTGTGGAATGAAGTTTGCAGATATCCTGGAGATTATAAAACTTAATAATTCACAAAAATCATAAGACTCCGTTAGAAAAACAAAACCGGTAAAATTTCCAGATTTTTACACTTAACGCCGTCAAGAGTTAACCCTTGACGCCGTCAGAAGTGACCTGCAAAAATCCTTATGTTAAGTTTCCGGAAAATTTCTGGAAAAACTTGGTCCTACTTCCTGGAAAATCCTGCAAAACTTCATTATGACTCAATACAAGCATTTGACTCTAACAAATACGAGTACACATGTTCATTTATTATTGTGGAGAATCATGATCGGTTTGTTTCTTAAAAACATATTTGGGTTTCCCCTTACACTTATCTTTTGCAAAAATACTTTTAGGTGGAGTTAAGACTAGGCCAAAACAACAAAGTAAAGTATTTCCACTATTTAATTGAGAAACATGATCAACCAACAATAAAAATAAAGCATGCATACGGAAGCAAATAACAAACAAACAAAAATAAAATCACACAAAGCATGGGTTGCCTCCTAAGAAGCGCTTTTCTTTATTTACGAGTCTTATAGCTAGACTCAAGGTCATGGGTTACTACGTGACACGGGTGAGTTCCTCATTGAGGACATCTTTGGGATCAAACTTAGGTTTCAACTTCCTATCGGTTTCCTTAGTATGGTATGACCTTTCGAACTTTTCTCCATCCGGATCATACAAAGTCATCCTCATATGCCATGATCCGTCACCTTCTTTAGGTGGCTTGTCCCACCTCCATTTACTCTTGTCTCCCTCTCTTTTCCACTTATTCATCTCTTTATTAATAGGCATTACGCTCAAGAACTCAATCATCTTCCTAAAGACTAAGGGGTCCTCAAAGGAATCTAGCTCTTCATCTCTAGCTATGAGTTGTTCTACCGAATGTGTCTTTTCAACGAAATCTTTCTCTAGATAAAAGGGCATTGAGGTCCTATGAAGTTCCTTTCTATCCAAGGTCCATATCTAGACGGTCTCCTATTCATCTCTACCCAATGCGGTGTCGGTTCATCATCACAATCATAACTATGCATTTTTACGTCGTACACCGACCAAGTATCGCCTTCACCTACCGCTATCTTAGACTCCTTACAATCTATCATGGCCCTAGCGGTTGCTAAAAATCCTCTTCCTACCAATAATGGGCATGTAGTGTCACTAACCATGTCTAGGACGTGAAAATCCGCTAATATAGTTAACTTTCCTACGTGAACAACTACATCCTTAATCGTTCCAACCGGGTGGGCAATACTCCCATCCGCTAGCCCTATCAATACCTCCGTTTCCTCTAACTTTCCTAGCTTAAGAGCGGTGAATAAAGATAAGGGAATCAAGTTAAGGCTTGACCCTAAATCGGCTAGTGTGTCGAAAGCTTCGGATCTTCCTATCTTACAAGGCAAAACAAATATACCCGGATCATCAAGCTTTTTAGGCAACTTGTTTTGAACGAAGGCGGTCTCTTTTTACCTAGTTTAAACTTCTCATATTTTTCTAGGAGGGCACTATAGTAAGGAGCACGCGCTAAGACATCAATGACGGGGCGTTCAAGGTGAAGTTCTTTGAACTCATCGTCAAGGTCTTGCGTAGGAGGTGTTTCAATTATACTTTTGACCAGTTCTATATCGGGTGTTTTATTTGATTGGTCCTTTTGAAGAATTTGGTTTTGTTTGAAATACGCGCTCGTCGATTTAACCGAGTAGTATTGTGGACACGAAGTAGGTGACGAAACTGAAGATATGGAATTAACGTTTAGTTTCGGATTCTTGATCGTGTCGCTTGGGAGTGCTCCCATTTCTCGGTCATTGACAACTTTCAACAATGCGTCAATTTTGGTGGTCATCTCGCTTTGCTGTTGGTTGAACTCGGTTTCAAACCTACCTATGCGAGCCTCTTGAGATGCCAAAAACTTTGACATCAATCCTTCAAGATTGTTGGTACTACCATAGTTGTTAGAAGGATTGTTGTTGAAAGTACGGTTGGATGGTGGACCGTTTGACTGGTAACGATTAGGCGGATTAGAAGAATTAGGTTGATTTTGTTTCCACCTAAGGTTTGGGTGATTTTTCCAAGAGGGGTTGTATGAATCACCGTAAGGGTTCGGCTCGGGCTTGAAAGTGTACCACTTATCTCCCGCTTCGTCGGTACGCGTGGATGCGTAGTCCGCAAAAGCTGTTCCGGGGAGTTCCACACAATCACGAGTGTCATGGGGACCACTACATAATTCGCATGAAGAAGTGATTTTATTCACTTGGCTTGAAGGTTTAGGAGCTTCGTAAGATTTCATGAGAAACTTGACTTGGTCCTCAAGTTCCATGATCCTACGGTCGAAAGTGCTAGAGTTGTTCGAAGGCAAAGATATTGCCTTGACCGTTTTGTTCAAATCACGGGGATCATTCCAACTTTCGTTGTCATAGAGAGCAAGATCTTCTATGAGTTCCCATGATTGTTCCGCACTTAGATCACGTAGCTTACCACCGGCCGATTGGTCAATGGCTCGCCTCGTGGAGAGATCGATATGGTCATAAAAAATTTGGACTTGGAGCCAAAGATCTATGCCATGATGAGGGACTTTTTGGAGTAAGTCCTCGAAACGAGTCCATGCTTCATAAAGAGAATCATTTTGACGTTGTTGGAACATCAAGATGTCATTTCTAAGCTTAGTAGTTCTCCCCGGTGGGAAAAATTGAGCAAGGAAATGAGTGGTGAGATCATCCCATGTGGTGATGGATCCCGCGGGTAAACGCTCAAGCCATTGACTAGCTTGATCCCGTAGAGAGAATTGGAATAAGCGTAATCGGGTTGTCTCTCTAGTTGCAACATCTAGGTCTATAGAATCTACGATTTTGAAGAAGTCCTTAAGATGTTGGTTTGGATCTTCGGAACGAAGTCCATAGAATGCACATCCGCTTTGCACCAACCGGATGATGTCGGATCGCAAGGGGGTCACATTGGCTCCGGTGAGCTCAATGGTGTTTCGGTAGCCTTGATGGCTAGGTCGGGAATACTCTCCTAAGGTTCGGGGCCTAAGAGGTTCTAGTGGTGGGTTTTGTTGTGGTGGGATGACGGGTTCAAAGATGTTCCCATCGTCCATGATGTCGGGTGGTGAAAAGTTACGAACAAAAACACAAAGAAATAAGATAGACTAAAGAAAACCTAAAAATAAAAATAAAATCTTACTAGAACGGAATCTAGCAAGTAGACCTAATAAAAAGAGATTCTAACCTAGACAATAACTATTCCCCGACAACGGCGCCAAAAACTTGATACGTGGGAATTGCACCAGACTTTACCTCTCAAGGGATCTTGAGAAGCTTACAACCCCCACCAGGCAGTGTACCTGATCGTTGTAGTATAGTATAGTGACAAGTACCGGGGGATTGATCGTTCAGCTAGGAATAGTGTCGCTAGGATTAGAAAACTTAAATACTAGTTCTAAAGGTGAGAGATGATTCTTTTTGTATTTTTATAATCTACTATACTAATAAAACAGGGTTTTGAAAATATCATCTCTCTCCAAAATACCTTAAAACTCGACACCTGGAAATTCATCTTCATCTAACGGCCAGCAGCAATTTAGTCTTCTAACCTTGGAAAAAAAAGGGCGGCATCCTAAAAGCCTTTCTCATTTGTAAAAACTAAACAACAAAAACACATTACTTCTCTCTAAAAAAATCCCTTTTTCTAAACCCTAACTATTCAAACGCTTATCCAAGTCATTTGATCAACAAACATTCTATAGCTGATAAAAAAACAGACACACGATCTCAATTCTATAGCTGAACAAAAACGCATTACTTCTATAGCTGATCAAAGATTCACGTATCTGAATCTTCAATTCAATCAGGTATACTCTCAATTTCATCATTTTTTGACTTGCGATAATTTATAAAATGGATTAGTTTTGTTGTTGTTTTTTTTTTATTAATTTTGAATAACGCCGTAAAAAAACCATGAAAAACACACACCACAACCCTAAAAAATCGCCCTAAAAAATTATGATTGATTTAAAAGTTGTTTTGTTGATCAAAGACCAGTTTCATTGATTCTTTTGATGACTTTAAAAATAATCATTGTTCTTGATTTTCTTTAGGATGGAGATGATGAAGCATCCTAAGCTGTTTACTCGAGGTATTTCGTATACCAATCATTGTTGTATAGGTTAGTGTTTGTAATTTTGCTTAATTTTATTGTTAAATGTTCGAATTTGATTATAGGTTGAACAAGTGAAACTCAATTGCTATGAGTATGGATTTTTTATCATTTGTTTTGATACTTGAATGAATTTTTCGATTTGTATTAGTGTATTAGTTTTATTAGTTACAAATTATCATGTATTTTTTTTTCAATATAAGTTAGTAAAGTTTTGATTTTAATTTGTAGTATGAAGAATCTACAGCTATTAGGATTAAGTGTTGGAGATGGTGTTTATGTGAAGCTTGCATTGTGAAGTTGCGGCGGATACACATGTTTAATTGAGTAAGAGGCTAAGAGCAAATTGAAATAAATGGTAGTGTTATGGATCATATGTTTTGTTAATTTCTTAATTGATTTTTTATTGTTATAAAGATGTGGGTCACAACTAAGTGAACGGCTTTGTGCTCATTTCACCTATATATTATTATAAAGGAAGGGCGTTAGATAATCTCGACTTTATATAATGGATGAAGCGATACTGTGATTTTGTTAGTGGTGCTGGTCATCACAAGTATATTCTTAGCAGTTTCACCTAACATACCACTTAAATTTGTTATTTAACTTCTACCATATCATATTACAGTCATAATATTAGAGGTCTTTATTTCAGTTTATCTGATATCCTTTATTTTGTGTCTTTATCTTTACATGACTTAATTACCTGAATGATCAGGAGGAGTTTGACACCCAAAAAGCACAAGTGAATGTGCCGTTGAGCAAGCAATTGTTGATAAATCAAAATCAAAGTACAGGTACGAGTTTCATCATAACAACTTTTATTTCAATACTTGGTTTTTTATCTGATAATGTCTCATATCTTCGGTAGATGCCAAATTGTATTGCCTGGCAAAAAAAGTGTCATTTGCACAAGCGTCAAAGGCATCTGCAAACTCTATCCGGGAATTTCGAAGTAAGATTCAACTATATGTTCTGGATTATAGTCAATTTCTAACGGTTCTTTAATATACATCTTTTAATATTGAAGTTGGTTGATATTCATGTGTGGAGAATTGAAACAGTTCAGAGAGATTCGGAGGTGGTACAGCCACTAAGCATGAGGATGGTTATATTGCATCATCTGGCTAAAGACCCATGGACCGGGTGACACAATCCTTGTCAAGGCATAAAGATAAAAATTAAAATATTGTTACTGTTTTCGAAAAGCTAATGATAAAACACAATATTATTTGAAATTGTTTGCAACTTGAAAGCTTTCTTATATATGTGAGTAATATCTGGACACACTTCTGAATATTGGGTACTTGCAGAAATTCAAGTTTCAGTTTGTTAGGATTATAATGCAAAAGCTGATCTTGTCAAAGATATCGCAAAACAAATTGCTCACGATTTCTAATTCCTTCAGCCTCTAAATGGATTATTTTTTCTACTTTCAGATTGAATACTTCCCTTCAAGGTACTACAGTGTTCAACATGCTTTGCAATCCTTTTAGAGTGACTGGAACCATTAATGGGTTAGTTTTGTTATGTTCTCTTTGAAATATTTGATGGTTAAATGGAGTAATTGTGGGAATGTAAATGCCATATCATTACACCTGACACTTACCACACAAAATGCTCATTCTTGCAACATATTATGCTAATTTGATACGTTTGCAATAACTATTGTCTTTTTTACAACGAAAATGAAACAAAATGATTTGATAAGTTAGAAACTTCTTGGAATCGGTTTGCAGAGTTACTGAAAAGATATAAAATACTTATTCCTATTCCACTTTATAATTGCAATAGCTTATGTGTTTATTGCAAGTTGACCTACAAAACTAAAACTTGCAAGAGATAATTTACTCAAAAAAGCTTTGCAGGTGATTTAAATGTATACTAGCCACACTCGCATTAGGTCTACTTATGTTTTATGTCTTTTTTTTAGTGAATTATATATATCTATGTTTTATGCCATTTTGAATGATTATTCTAAAAGGACAATTAGGATGATTAGAAACTACATGTCCCGTTTAATTCAATATTTTTACTGAATCTATGTTTATAAATGGATGTCAGTATTACGCACTACGAAATACCAATGTAGTAATACGATAGTAGAACAAGTAGTCATTGCAAGACTTCTTTTTTTCGGGTGAAGTTTGTTGTATCAGATATATTGTTTCATGGCATGTATGCTATTTTGTATTGGATAATTCTGGTATTAGTATAAGAAATTATACGTAAAAAACTCAGTCTAATAACGTTGTTACCTGATAAGAAACGATTAATAATAAATTAGCTTATGTTTGAATGTGTTTGACTGAGCTGCTATATTTAAAAATACATAACTTGTGAACACAATAATTTTGAATGCAGATGCTATGGTGCACGATATGAAGATTTTGATTTGCACATACTCTATTAGGAATTCAATGTGATCATAGAATGGGATTAATCGATTAAATTAAATGAATAGGTAAAGAGGTAATAGTAGCTACTTTATCGCTATTTCTTTTGTTGCATTTAAGTAGTTTGCAACATGTTAATCACATTCAACAACAAATAATATGGTCCTGATGTTCTGGAATTTGAGAAAAAAAAAAGAAAAAAAAAGTAGGAGTATGTGCTTTTATAAGTAGGGTATGTTAGCCTAATGAGAGTTTTGATTATAATTTACTCAAACTCATTCCCATACAACAAAGTCAAAACAGTTACCGTGTTAATTTGTTTACTCAAAGCTTTTGTGGTTAATCAGGTAACAAGATGATGCTCAATTATAGCTGCTTATATATCAACTAGAGCTAATCAATTACCAAAATTAATCATCAAAACAAATATTTGAAAATGGTCCCATTTATGTGAACATGTACCAAGGATTCCTTTTAATTTTGTTGGAGAGTATGCCATCAGGGCTTTTTCGGATGCGTGAAACTTTTGTACCCATAGGTCTTGCGAATTATAGTGGTCTCCTACCCATTAAACACTATCCACGATAAAAGTTTAGCAAATTAAGGTAATTATGACAGTAAATCGAGTGAACGTGAATTCTAGAGGTAGAAAATTAAGGTAATTATGACACTAAAAAATGATAGTAATATCGATCCCCCAAACATTGCTAAATATTGTTATTTTTTAAGTGATTTAGATTCTATATGTAGGTAGATAGATATTGCATGCGTTAGTTAAACTGGGTGACTTTATCTTTTTAATTCATGATCCTTTTTAGTGACTTGCAAACAAAAAATGAAGAGCTCGCATGATCAGTTTCCTTATCGAGTTCTATAAAATGTTTTGGTGACCTGGTTTTATGTTAGGCATTTGTATGCCTTTTTTTAGATGAGAAACATGATGATTTTGGTTTTTAGAGAATGTTTTTTTTTCTTGAAGCATAAGAAATTTTGAGTCTATATTCCCTTTGTCTCTTTACTCTATTCACCAAGTTGCTTCGTTTTGAATGTTAGGTTACTTTATTTTGGGGGCAAAAGTTTTTGTCGTTTAAGCACGTAAGGCAGTTTCATACATCAGTTTGTTTTTCTATGATGATGAATATAATGTTACAACTGAAGCATAAATCTTTCCATTAAAATCTTGAATTATTCATTCAGTCCTCTCACTACAACAACTATATGTAGCTATTACAAGGTTAAAAAGTAAGAAGGGTTCAAAGTTCTTCAATGTGACAAAGATGACAACTACAACAATTCTACAAATAACGTTGTCTACAAAGAAAGGTTTAAAAGTGTTATGCTGCGATAAAGATGGCAACTATTGCAATTCTAAAAAAAAAAAAAAAAAAAAAAAAAAAAAAAAAAAAAAAAAAAAAACATTGTCTATAAAGAACTCCTTCATCGACCATAAGTTTGTACTTATTTCTTAGCTACTTTTTGTTTAAACAGTCAATGTTATTTTGGTTTCCTTTCCGGATGTTTTGCAAATTACATTTTGTTAGTTGTTAAGTTTTTAATATGATATCATTTAATGTTATTTCTATTAACCATTTTACTACTTTTATATTTTTAACAATTCTTAAAGCTAGCCGCCCATCGGGCGGGCCTTGAAGCTAGTTTTTTATAAAGCAAGTAAAAATCTCGGGTTTGAAGGATTTGGGCGGAATTAGTTGCTAGTCAACTAACCCAATACTAAAGATGCAATCAAAATAAAATACTAGAAATGAAAATAAACTAAATTATACTAATGTTGTGAGCAATAAGTGGAGAAAATGTGTTTACTTAGATTTCACTACTCCCTAGACATCTTTTACATGTTAATTACTTGTTATAGTTGCATGAATGACGGATTGTATTCCTTAATACCATTCATGGGGTATCGCACATAACTCCCCAATTCTATGAGCTCTTATCTCCTCCTATACCATGCCCAGCACAACCATAGGGATTATAAACAGTGGCTCATGCATTAAATACAACCAATAAAGACCTTAGTGCAATAGGTTCATGTTTCTTAAGACGTTCAAGCATGTTACCATTTGGAGATCTGCCAGTTTTCTTAAGCCTAACATATAAATTCATTCATCCAAAACAAGTATAAACAAGTAATTAACACATAATTAACATCTAGGTTTCATTAGATCTAAGCAAACACAAGATAGATCTAGCCTAGCATGATGGAATTAAGACAAGAACAAGATATAGACAACCAACACATAAACATATTGATTGAATTAAAAGAACACTTATCTTAATTACACATGAAAGGTATCAAGGGCTTAGAACCCTTGAAAAACCTGTAAAATTCGCACCAAGTTCGTACTTAGGGTTTCTCCAAAACTTCTCTCTTTTTAATGTGAAAATTAGAAAACTATATAGAGGAAAAGGGGTCTGACGGCGTCAAGACCAATCTTGTGACGCCGTCACCTCGCCGCCAAAAATCTTCTCGGACTGCCTTGATCTGCTTCTGGCGCCGTCATGTATTAGCATTTCCAGGCCGTCATGATCTTTACTCTTGACGCCATACTTCGTGACGCCGTCCAATATGTACTGGGTCGTCATGGAATTAACTCTTGACGCCGTCAGGGTGTTACTCTTGACGCCGTCACCTACTGTTCCCAGCAAGGAAAATTAAGACTTTGGCGTTTTCTTCACTTTTATGCTCCAAAAACGTCCGAATTGCTTCCTTTTCCAGATTTCACTCCCAAAGTACCTAAAATCATAAAAGGAACGATTTAGGACAATATTTGATCAAATAAATTCAATTCCGGGCTTAAATGACCCCCTAAAAGTGGTTCATTTTTCGCCTCATCACACCCCTTGTGGGATACCTCCACCGATCAGCCATGAGCACAAAGGAGAGAATCCGGAACCTTCTTTTTCTCTTTTACACTTAGGTCCTCATAATAACATTTAACAACATTTAACGACTTTTTTAAAGTAACTACTACCTCCTTGCCAAAATAAATGTCCATAGTGACTTTCAAACACAAACTTGTTCAACTTTGAACTTATCTATTTTTGATGGTTTTATATAATAGTTGATGCAAAATATATAAATAATAAGTGTATTTTTCACTGGTATAATTTTTATCAAGTATTATATAATATAAAAAAAATATTTAAGGTCAAAGTTGAACCGGTTTGACTCTGAAAAGTCAAACTGGCCACTTATTTTGCCGCGGAAGGAGTATTAATTAAGTTCGTTATAGCTTTTCACTAATTAATTGTTTTACGTATTAACGCGTGTGTCCCCATAGGCTCACGTGCTTAATAGAAATACATTATTTGGATGTGGACATATCCCAACACTTCTCACTTGGACATGTCTCAAATAACGTAATAATATTCGTGAGCATCTAACAACATGGCAATGCTCCCAGAAACACATGAGTGTGGTTTCTTAAAGTCACAGTTAAATGATTCAGCATTTATTATCCATTTGATTCAGATACCATGCTAAATATGGATATGGATCAATGTCATTCAATAATTTAACTATTTTGTTTCTCGTTTCATTGATCGATCAAGATTACAAAATTCATTGGGACATATCCAGATCTCCTTTGGGTGTGGCCACACAACCCCACAAGGGGCCCAGTAGTATTATACTTCAAAATTAGTTAAAGGAACAAATTCTATCTTGACAACAAGTGTCATCCGTGTGCTTCACAACACTTCTAAAAATAGCCCTTATAACTACCAGTTACAGATCGCGTTAGACTATATTGAAAAAATGGGATCCACTAACGTCATTCCAGTTTGCGTCTCAAGTCTAAGGATAAATAAAGAGATCACTTACAAGATTTACTTAATGACAAGGATTCATAAAGTGAAAATATTGTTAGTTGAGGATGTCCAATACGCAAACTATTGAATACAATGTGAGTTTGGTGGGACACCTCCTTAATATTCAAAGAATATTACCAATCTCTTATATTTGTCTTAATTCAACTATATTCTCATATAGTTGATTGGCAATGAACAGTTTACAATGATATAAATCACTCTTGCATTTAAACATGCATATATATGATACAAGTTGTTATTGTAATAATACTAATATCAATTTAGATATTAGGAATTCACCAGATTAGTTGTGGTATTCTGTGATTGATTTTATATTAAACTGATTAAGATCAGTTTTGTGTTTGTTAAATTGAGATTTAATAAAGGTTTGCATGAGTTTAAATTGTGTTTTCTACATTTTTTTCGGTTTTTCCATTGTTGTTTATCGTTGATGCATTGTTGAAAGGAAAAAGATTGAGAGAGATAAAATACATGACTAATGTTGTGCCTAACTTATGTCTCATTACTTTATTAGATTGTGAAGAAGTGAGTCCGGTTGATATAACAAATGAATTGTTGGCACACATGTTTAGGAATAAAATTAGGCATAACTTTTAGGTGTGAAAATCATTTCTCTTGTTGAAATTTATGGAAAGTAACCAAATGGGAACACAAAGGATAAGTTTTCCTTAACTCAAAAATTACACACATACCTGTTGTGCCTCATTTTTTTTGGAAAGTAATTTAGGGTTTTGAATATTTTCTTGGAGGAATTCGTCTGGTCGAACTCCAAGATATACATGGTTAGATCACCAAAAGTAACCTAAGAACTAGCGGTATTCAAGTTGCAACTTGGTAGCTTGCATACTGTAACCATAATCTATCATAACATTAAAACATCATATGGGTTTTAAGCTACACATGTTCCCTAACTTGAATTTCTCTTGAATTTTATTTTAAAGTTTCCGATAGTCCAAAAATACTTAACATGGCCATTAACTGTTACTTAAAATACCAAAAAGCAAGACTACTTTTACCGTTGAATAACTTTCTAATGTTGCTAGCCACTAAATTTTTGGTTGCGATGACAGCTCCGAGTAACATAATATTAAGGCAAACTAATCATGTGAACACTTGGTCAATATTAGTTTTGTTGATCATATAACTCTATCTAATAAACTGTATTCCGAAGTTTGAAAAATAGTTAAATACATACGTCTAACCCGCCACAACGTGCGGGCCTACTCACCTTGTTAATAGTCATATGTGTATGTGCTTACTTTAATTAGTTGAACCTGATTTGAATCATCTTTATTTGACTCATCTGATTTCTCTATATAAATGTGAGCTTGCAAATTGGTTTGCTCGAAAAGTCCAGGTAAACAATATGTGAAAACATTAAATAATAAAGACTAACGTACTAATCAACTAGTTTAGAAGTATAAAACCCTACATATCATTTAATTAGCTTAGAAGTTTGAAGTTTCATACAATAATTAAGAAAAGAAAATGATGTATAAAACCCTACATATCCAACCATAAGACTTAAAAAATCGGATTTTTCCGCTCATAATTAAATGTAATCGCGTGAGAATAGTTGAAACTCTTTTTCTGTCATGGAATTACGAATATGGCGAAAGCGAAAGATCAGACAAAGTCACAATGCTTGTTTGTGGTTGGGACGTATTATAATTAGACAACTCCAAGCCTTTCAAAAAAATAAAAGAATAAATAAAAAATAAATAAAATAAATAAAAATAGTCAACTCCAAATAAAAATTTAATTGGAGAAATCTCATCAAAATACTTGTTTATTGTTACATCATTTGAAAAAACAAAAGACAAAACCTAACTAGACATGAAAATAGTATTAATAAAGGGTGTAATGGATCAATAACTTATAATAAGCTTTAGATTTAGTTCCATTGAAAAATCTATATAAGTGTAGAAAGGATCATTATAGCTTAAATTCTTTCAATCAGAAATATATGTAAGTTTATAAGCAGCTGGTCCCTTGGATACTACATATTCAATAAGTTAATAAACCTCAAAAGTTAATAAACCACAAAAGTTTATAAGCTGGAATTGATCAATATAATTCCCTACATATTCAATAAGTTAATAAACCTCAAAATCAGTATGGTTGTGGATTTTTCTATTATTGGACCCTACAAATTTAATAGATTCTTATGCTATTAAAATGAGTTTATGAGTATAAATATTGGTTGCAAGTGTGGATATTCATAGCAAGTAGACACTTACACAGAATGAGTAATTCAAAATTGTTTAACTCTGTTATCCTTTCCTGTTTCTTCATCGCTTTTGCTTCATGCACTTCCCCTTATTTCAGTACCACTAGTAAATGCTCTTCGCAACAGGCCCGTGCTTTGCTACTGTTTAAAGAGAGTCTCTTCTCCATCAATGACACATCCAGTCGTACAATTTGTGAAGATACGTTTTCAGAAATTTTTCCAAAGTTGATGAACTGGAACATAAGTTCAGATTGCTGTAATTGGGACGGGGTCACGTGCAAAGACACTACCGGTGATGTTATTGGTCTTGATCTTCATTGTGGTATGCTACAAGGTACCATCCATGCTAATTCCACACTTTTTAATCTTCCTCACCTAGAAACACTCGACATGGCTTTAAATAATTTAACGCTTGAACCTCGTGCTCTCATTAATTTGTTTCAAAACTGTACGAATCTGAAAGAACTTTCACTTAGACGTGTTAATATATCTTCAGGTTTACCAAGTAATCTTAATATCTCTTCTTCTTTGAAATCAATAAAACTTCGTTCCACCAGAATGCATGGAAAACTGCCTCACAACCTTTTTAATCTTCAATCGTTGGAAGAACTCGATTTGTCGGATAACAATTTCACAGGTCAAATCCCCTCAGAAATCTCACATCTTTCAAAATTGAGTTTGCTTGATCTCTCAAATAATATTGGGATTGATTTGCCACCATACATTTTGAATAATCTCTTATTAAATTCTACTCTTTTGACAAACCTTTGGCTTGCTGATATTAATATAGGTTCGGTTTTACCAACATACCTTAATATCTCTCCTTCGTTAAAATCACTCGATCTTACTTCCACCGGCCTGCTAGGAAAAGTACCTGATAACATCTTTAATCTTAAAAATTTGGAAGAACTTATGTTATCAGGTAACAGTAATCTCACCGGTCCGATGCCTATTGTTAACACGAGCACTAGCATTGATCTCAAATGGTTAGATCTCTCGCTCACTAACTTATCAGGAGAACTTCCATACTCGATTGGCCATCTCAAGTCTTTGATTTTCCTTGATCTCTCAGATTGTGGTTTGATGGGGCCCCTTCCAGAATCCCTGGTTAACCTTAAGCAACTTGTATTTCTATATTTATCATCTAACGTGCTTTCTGGAGAGTTGCCTACTAGGTTATTTACTCTTCCTTCTTTAGAATATGTTAGGCTCAGAAGAAACATGTTGAATGGAACTATACCACTTGAGCTATTTTCTCTTCAATCTATAAAAGGATTATCTCTTGGGTACAATCAATTATCGGGAAAAATTGATGTGCTTGGTAATGTTCCTGTTGGGCAAACATTTCAAAAACTTACCAACCTCACTTATCTAGACCTTTCAAATAATAACTTTACAGGTGACTGGGAGTTGGATACATTGTTATCAAGCCTAACCAAACTTAGAGAACTCCATCTCTCACGCAGTGGTTTATCTGTTATGACCAAGAATGGTACTAGCTATGTCAACCCTGATTTTAAGCTTTTAGGTTTGGCCTATTGCAAGATAAAGGTATTTCCAAAGTCCTTACGAGCAATGAAAAAGCTTGAAACGTTAGATATATCTAGTAATGACATACATGGCCACATTCCTGATTGG
Organism: Artemisia argyi; assembly: GCA_030686995.1. Lineage (NCBI taxonomy): Eukaryota > Viridiplantae > Streptophyta > Magnoliopsida > Asterales > Asteraceae > Artemisia > Artemisia argyi. The sequence goes on along the minus strand of CM060693.1, from coordinate 38,616,493 downwards.
GTAGGGGAGATAGGAGGAAATAGGTTGTTAGTTTTGGATCTCTCAAATAACTCGATAGCTGGCACCATTCCAAATGTATATGAGGATTTTGGAGCATTAGAGGGGTTAATTTTAAATGGAAATCAATTAGAAGGAGAGATTCCCACATCTTTGCATAAATGTCAATCCTTGAAAGTACTTGATTTGGGAAACAACAACTTAAATGGAACATTTCCTAGTTGGTTAGGCGATCTTCCCAATCTGAAGGCTCTTATCCTCAAATCAAATAATTTTCATGGATACATTTCCAACTCATCTGATGTGGAATTCCCATTTCCAAGTCTACGAGTTTTGGACTTATCAAATAATGGGTTTGAAGGTCGACTCCCAGCAAATTATTTTCTGAATTTCAATGCCATGAAAAACGTAGTAAAGAAGGGTACAAAACCAGAATATTTGTACATGGGTGGTCAGTATTACTCTATCATGATTGCTGTGAAAGGGGTGGATCAAGAATTTCCAAGACTTTTGGTTGAGTACACAATTGTTGATCTGTCAAACAATAAATTCGAAAATGAGATTCCAAACATCATTGGAAATCTAAGGTCGTTAAAAGTGCTTGACTTATCACACAACAAACTCAACGGTCGTATCCCAAATTCTTTTGGAAAACTATCAGAAATTGAGTCATTAGATCTATCATGCAACCAACTCACAGGAGAGATTCCCCCAAGCCTTGTAGACTTAACATTTATTAGTTTCTTAAATTTCTCACAAAACCATCTTGTGGGGCGCATTCCAAATGGAAAACAATTCAATACATTTGAAGGGAATTCATTTGGAGGGAATCCAGAACTTTGTGGACTTCCATTGCTAAAAAAGTGCGAGTATCCACGAAAACCACAAGTTAAAGGTGTTGATGAAGATAAGGAGAAGAGTGGATTTACATGGAAACCGGTCATGTTGGGATATAGTTGTGGAACTCTACTTGGATTGGGGTTGGGCTATCTCATGCTGTCAACCGGGAGACCAAAGTGGTTCAATGCACTTGCTGATGCAGCAGAACATAGAATCTTGAAGAGGCAAACTTAGAGAAGATACGTATATAGAATCTTGAATGCTACATGTTTGCATTCCCAAAATTGTGAAAAATACCTTCCTATGTTTTCTATCAAAAATATTTATGATGCAGGTAAGAAAGTTTGGGCCTTCAAAATTTAAAATTATAGAGAATCTTCTGAAATATCTTGTGATATGAGTATCTATGTATTAGTGTTGTATATGTATACTAGAAAGGTACTTTTAGTGGATTAATTTATGGGTTCGGTCAATGATTTGTATTTGATTAGGATTCGGCCCAGTTTTGTATTAAATTACGATTTGTTTAGGGTTAAGCCTCTATGTTATGGATATATATACTTTGGCATGTAATTCATTATCAATCAGTTTATTCATTTTCGTGAATTTAGTAATAACGTCTTACACCAATAATTTGCCACAAATGGCATTACCATACACTTTTCTTGCTCAAAAACTTCACAACAAAATCGGAAGTCTGAACGTATGATCCGCACCATTAACAACCACATCCGTACCCTCCTTTTTCAAGCTCATTTACCTCCTATTTTTTGGGTTGAAGCTCTCCATGCGTCGGCCTATCTTTTAAAGATTCTACCTTCCACCTCCATTAATAATGAAACACCTCACTTTCGCTTATAGAAGGCTCGCCCCGATTAGTCCACGCTTCGTGCTTTTGGGTGCTTATGTTATCCACACCTCTTTCCCAACATTAAACTTGAACCACGTGTCACTCCATTAATATTCCTTGGTTTCCCCACAAGTCATTGTGGGTATTGTTTTCTCGATCTGGCTAAGAACAAAATAATTATTTCTTGCCACGTCACTTTTGATGAGATTATGTTCCTGTATGGCTCGATGATCCCTCACAATCCACCCCCATATGATTTTTTTTTTATAAGACTATGTTCCCGTATGGCTACGAACAAAAAATTATATATACTTTTAGTTGCTATGCTACATTAGCTTGGGCTAAGTTGTATAAATAGGTGCTATCTTTATTTTGCACCACACAAAAGAAGCCCAAATGTAAGTAAAAAAAAATAAATAAATAAAAAAAAATAATAATAAAAAAATGTGCTAAAAAAAACTACACTTACATTTACATAAGGATTCTCGCATACAATTTAGGCAAATAACATATGAACAAACACAAACAGAACGAAAACTAAAAGCAAAAAAGTTGTGCCAGCCACTTAAAATATAACCCACATATGTATAGACACAAACAAACACAATTTAGGCACCCAACATATGACCAAACACATGCAACATAAAAACTAAAAGCAAAAAAGTCCCGCCGCAACATGCAGGTGCAACCACCTCTTTCAAACTAAAGTTTATAAAATATTATTATATCATTACAAAGAAGAAACACATACATAATATAAAAACACACACCCCGATAGCTGCAAAGAATCACAAAACAAAAACACATTTTTTTCGTTTTTCTCATTCAAATCTCATTCCCCAAACCTAATTTCACAAATTAATAAAATTGGTCATCTTTTAGAGCTCAAAAAATGCTCATCCATACTTAGATACATTAATTTCAGAATGCCTGCTAAATCAAATACTCGTCGGTCATTGTGTATGATATATGAAAAATGATCCAATAAGAAGAAAAAGTAAAAAAAAAAAAAAGTGAGCAATATTTTCAACTACACATTTAAAATAAAAGTGAGAAATTTAAGATATAGATGCATCTAAAATGTGTGTTATGGTTTATTCTCACCATTCTTATTTTAACTTTACTTCTCATTTGATCCTAACTTTAAATCACCTCAAATAAATAACTAATGTTGAAAAACATAAATTTTGGTTTATGGTTGTTTATTACCAGTAGCACTTATTAAAAATTGATCTTTATAAAGTTTTTTCATGCTTTTGCTTTGTATGCGGTGTCGCGGTGCAATGAGTCATGAGTCTAAAGCCATGTTGTTCTTCATGACGCGTTATTCGGCTATAATGAAGATCAAAATGAACATTCACTTCCTTTTGGTTAATCAAATCTAAGAAATGGCTACTAGATGGGCGCCTTAGTTTCAAATGAGGAACATTTCTAGGTGATGATAATATGAGCCTGATATGGGCATAAGAGATTAAGAAATGTCGTTAATATTTGCTTTTGAGTTGTTTCGTAGTCTCGTAGACCCTGTTGATACTTATTTAACAAAAACGTTTGGTGCCGAGCTAAGTGCATCCTACATGGTATGTTTGGTAAAATGGGCTGAGGCTGGGGCTGAGACTTATTTATAAGCCTAAACTAGAAATTTTGTTTTTATAAACTTGTTCGGCAAATTAGATTAAGCCGGAGCTAAGGGCATCCTACATAGTGTTGACTGTTTCTCGTATTGAGTTTCAAATATTTGAGACATGGCAACTTTGAACATCATGCAATAGTTGACTGAAATTGTTGACCATGAATACACAATATTGAACATCATGCAACGTTGACCATGAATACAAATAAAAAAAAAAAAAAAAAAAAAAAAAAAAAAAAAAAAAAAAACATTAAGAAGACGAAGACAATTCTGGTGACTTTTTATTGAACAATTAAAATACTTAAATTTTATGACTATGAGGAAAACATATATCACAAAAGGGGCAATTGCATATATACCCACTAAAACTTGCATATTTGCATATATACTCAAAACATGCTTAACTTGCATTGTACATCATACATTAAAAACTTGTATTGTGAGAAAATATGCAAGTTTTTGAGTTTTAATGGGTATATACAATTCTCCCTATCACAAAATCCTCAACTTTTGTATGTATAACATAGAAACACGCTACATCAACAAACACGTACACATACATCACAACTTCAAAAAAAAAAAAAAAAAAATCAAACCTCTACATTCACATTCTACATGCTCGTATATGTGTGCATTTAACTTTATCTGTTTATCAAAATGTTTCTGTCATCGATTAAACTCTAATCTCATGCATAGTAGTATAGTACCGATTGACATTTTCTTATAAACTTCATTAGCGCTTTATACAAGACTAGCAGTGTACTCGCGCGTTGCATCGACGTGTACTTTGAAATAAAATTTTCCGGTGAATCATGTATTTTATCAAAAATTTCGTTTAGCTCGTGTTCGTTCGGGTTCGAGCCCGTTTGACCCGTGCCCGTTCGGGCTCGAGCCCATTTGGACCGTTGCCCGTTCGGGCTTGAATACTTGTATAATTTGCTTTATTATTTGTATTAGTGACATTTAATGCAGGAATTGTGTTTAAGTTGGTTGTACAATATGCTTGATAATTTGTATTTCTTATGTAAGAGTGTTTTAATAAGTCCGTTAATTATATTTATTGATTAGTTAATTAATTCTACTTAATGTACATAATGATTTATTTATTGTATTTAATGTTAGTTTTAATTGTATGTTAGAATTAAATATGAAGGAAATTTCTATAAGTATCATTAGTTGTTATACTTATAGCTTTAGAAGTTGTATTGCTTAATTTTAAGTATTTCTATTAATAGTATGCATTCCTCCTTTATAAGTTAGATTATTTGATTTCAGCTTATATTTCATACGCCTAGATTTTTGGCTTATTTTGAGATTTTTTTTTAACTTATATAAGCTTATAAATCAAATAAGCTTGTAAGCTTAGAAATAAGCTAAATGAAGCACCTCGCCGGCCAAGCCCGATCATGCCAGAGCTCGAGCTCGGCTCATTTATATATAAAAAGCTCGCGCTAGAGCTCGTTTCGAGCCTCATATTTTGTGCTTGAGCTCGGCTCGTGCATATTTTCAAAAGCTCGAGCTCGGCTCGGGCGCGACTAACTTATATAACGTTTTGAATGCAATAAAGCTTGCTCGTTAATCACACTAGTATCGAGCTCGTTTATACATGGTTTTATGTGTAGAAAATATATATACGCATATATTTTTAGGGCTCGTTTAGGCTCGCGAGCTTAATCGATCTTTATATACAAAGCTCGAGCTCGATCTCGATTATTAAACGAGCCCAAACTTAGGCTCGAACTTGGGCTCGAGCTCGTTCGAGCTTTTTATCGTTCCAAACCCGAGCTTTTCACGAGGAGCTCGGCTCGTTTCCACCACAGCTATAATAAGCATTTGTTTCAATTACTTTTAATAAAAAGTCGAATGGAACACAAGACATCATTGGAAATAATAACCATCCTTTTAAAAATCGGTTATCTAATCGACCACGCGGACCTCTCAATTCATGGTTAAACTGACGATTGAAAGAAGTTTTTTCTTTTCTCAACATCGACTTCTAATTAGTGTTGTAAAAATCGGCCATAGCGGCCGATATAGCGGCGCCATGGCAGTTGGCGGTGGTCCACCACCACAATATTTCCAATATCGGTCTAACTTGTTTTGGTCAATGTTGGTCCAAAATCGAAGCGTGGCGACCAAAATCGGCCATGGCGGGGGGTCGGTCAACGCCAGTCAACTTCCGATATAGTTTTTTTTTTTTTTTTTTTTTTTTCGTCGTATTCACACCGGTCAACTTTGATTTTCTAGATTTTGTTTTAATGTTTGGAACAAATCATGAAGCTTTTCTAGGTTATGTTAGAGAAGGAGATTTATATTATATAACAAAAGATATATAATTAAAAATAATAAAAGCATTAATATTGCTATTTTTATAAATGAATTCCATTATAATTTATGGTCTCGACCATGGTGCCACCATATCGCCGCCAAGACGGATATGGCCCTTGGCGGAGGTCGACCGTCACAGTACCACCGAGCGATATTTACAACCTTGCTTCTAATAACCTCACCAGTTTCCAATTCAACCTGTTAAACGACCGGTCGATCTGGATTCCAAAAATTGATAAGAGCATAATCTTATTTTCTTTTTACTTTTTCTAGCATCGAGCATGATTTTATAAGGAAAATTGTACAAAAATGTATCAAACTTCAGGTTAATTTAAATTTTAAGTACTTAATATTTTTTTTCTCAATTTAATGTATTGAAGTTATTTTTTGTGCGCTACAAGTTATTTAAAATTTTTGAAAGTGATTATCAGTCATAAATTTAGCCGAAATGAATTTTAAATATCATATCTATACTATCTATAAAGATAAAATGGTCAAAAAGTCAAGAAGTGAAAAGTGAAAAAGTTGAAATTAATGTATTGACTAAATTACCCTTAATTAATCTATCTTTGGCAACTTATAAACTATTTTAAAAAACTAAACTATCTTTGAAAACAATAATTACATTGCATAAAAATGACTCTTTTATTCCTGATCGAGTAAAAGTGACGAATACAACTTTCTTTTTTATTCTTTTATTATTATTTTTTTTTTTGAAAAGGTCATATCAAAGAATAGAAAATGATATAAAATTGTATATTGTGGAGCTAACGACATTTGTCTGGAAAACTTGAATTAAGGTTTATATTAAATATATGTAATTGCAAAATAAATATCAAAATAGATCTTTGGTGGTTGGACATCTGTTTATTTGACTCGCTACAATCTTATAATTTGCACACTTTTTATTTTGCTTGAAACACTTACTGTATAAGTTTACAGAGCACACTATAAATACAATACAACTATGTTATCCACAAAATAGAGTATCAAATTAAAACGTGTGCAAATCAATTTTATTATTTTTATATGGAAATTTTGTAGTGTTATTTGTGAAAGGATCAAGGTTTAATAAATACTAGACGAGTACCCATGCATAGCAACGATATTTTATAATTGTTGCATTTTTTTTTGTACACTTTACCTTCAACCGTTTAATTACTATTTTCCTGATAGTTGATCACTTTACTTTTGATTTACGGACATATCAATAGGTTATGCACATGGTATATAAAAAGAGGCATATGCATATTGGAGGTTTCGAAAATAACTAGACGAGTATCCATGCATAACAACGGGATTTTCTAACGGCAAACAACTATAGTTACACAAAACACTTTAACCAAAGCATCACTATAACTATCTGCCGCTATAAATCCCGTTGTTATGCACGGGTACTTGTCTAGTATATTATAAAGCATGAATGACTACAATTAATAGAATACTTAAAATTAAGCATTACACATTTCAATGCTAAAAGTACAATGATTCAAGACAATTAGACATTTAATACAATAAATGAAATATAATTAGACATGTACAAGTTTAGTAGCTTCATGTACACACCACTTTGTCTTTGCCATTAAAGTTCAAAATTAATGACTTAAAATTGAATTATGTACATTAAATACAATTAATTAAATAGTCAATATATACAATTAATACACTTATTAAAACACCCCTTACATAAGAAATACAAATAATCAAGCATATTGTACAACCAATTTAAACACAATTCCTGCATTAAATGTCACTAATACAAATAAAAGCATATTATACAAATTTTTAAGCCCGAACGGTCAATGGGCCAAATGGGCTCGAGCCCGAACGGGCACGGGTCAACCGGGCTCGAGCCCGAACGGACACGAGCTAAACGGAATTTTTGATATCCATAAATTTATTGTTAAAAAAAATATAATAAACTAAAATATGTTCACATATTGTACAAACCAAGCAAACTACTAAACAAAAACATAAAATAAATAATAAATAAAATAATACAAACCAATCAAAATTTCATCAAACTTTTGCGATAAAAAACTAGTCAGTAAAGCTATTGCCAAAAAACGTACAAATAAAATAAATTATTAACCGAAAAAATTAAATTACAGGGTGCCCGCAGCTGCATCGCGCGGGAACCCTGCTAGTCCAATTATAGAGATGAATCACATTAATAAACAATTTCAGCTGAAAAATGACCTATAACTTTTTTAAAATTTGACAAAAAATCTTATATTGCAAATAAAAAAAAAAAAAAAAAAAAAAAAAAAAAAAAAAAAAAAAACTGAATAACTGAAATTCAAATCAACCTAAAATGTGATAACTCATGGGTGTTCACAACTCGAGTAATACTCACAGTAACTGAAAACCGAAATTGAACCAAAACGAATTTGCTAAAATCAAACCGAACCGAATCAAATATTCGATTTTTGTCTTTGGATTATTGGATATAGTTTAAGCCAAATGAAAACTGAACAGAACCGGAAACCGAGTTCTCATAAATATATATATTTTTTTATATATTTATATATAAAAATCATTAAACCTCTTTCCTAATATAAATATAAATATTTTTCTTTTTAAGTTTGAAGATTTTCTTTCTTTAAAAGTCTAAATAATTATATGAAAAAAATATAAATTATGTAATTTGGGTTAATCAGATCATCCCGAAAACTGAGACGAATTTAAATCAAATGTTTAAAAAAAATTTAACCGAACAAACCGAAAACCGAAACCACTGGTAAATTGCTTTCACTAGCAAAAAGAGGAATATTACAAAAAGAACAATTGGTCACATAAAACGCCACATCTCACTACCTTCTTTACCTTTTTTTTTCTCTTTCACCTCCATTCAAAACTAATTTTTATAAAAAACATTATTATATTACTATATCATTACATAGAAGAAACACATACATAAAAACATAAACACACACACACACCGATAGCCGCAAAGAATCACATAACCAAAACACACATTCTTTTACGTTTTTTTTTTTTTCCATTCAAATCTCCCCAAATTTTATAAATTGATCATTTTTTATAGCTTAATATTTTTTATAAATTGATCATTTATCAGATAAGGTTATAAAAAAAAAAAACGATCTAAAAGCATTTTGTTCCGATCGTTTTATTTTAGTGTTATTGTTATTCAGGTATAACAAAAAAACGATCTGATTGATTTTTATTTATTTATTTGATTGTTTATGAATAGTTTGATGATCGGTTATACTAGTTTGATTTTAATTTGATTGTTATGTTTGTTGATTATGATTTTTTTATAAAATTTTAAGTAGATTATGGATTTTTATATTTTTTTATAATTTTTTTTTATAAATTTTGAAGTAGATTATGGATTTTTATAATTTTACAAAGCTTTTTTTTTTTTTTTTTTTTTTTTTTTTTTTGAAAAAAGGAATAAAATTTGAAGTAGATTATGGATTTTTATAAAATTTTATAATTTTTTAAAAATAAAATAAAATAAGGGATAAAATTTGAAGTAGATTGATGATTTTTATAAAAAAAAGTAAAAAATTGTTGCTAAGAATAGTAAAGGTTTTGAGATAAGTTGCTTTATGATCAAGCGAGTTTTTGAGGCTGATTGATGTAGGAGTACTTTTGTTTTTTCGCGTGTGGATTTGGCTGATAGTGATTGCTGTTTTTGCTAGCTACATTGTTTTTTAGGTTGTTCAAATGATCTATTAAACTAGTTAGATTTTGTGAATTTTCATTGTTATGTTAGTTGATTGTGTTTGTCGTGTATAAAAACATTGCCGTTAGTTAGTTGATTATGGTGTTACTGTTTTTAGTTAATAATTCGTTTGTATTTTTTGAAAAAAAGATTGAAATTTGAAGCTGATTTTGGAATTTATATAAATAGTAAAAGTTTTAGATATGTTGCTTCATGATTAAGCAACTTTTGAGTATTGTTCATGTGATATGTTTTTGTTTTCTGAAAATAGCTACATTGTGTGGAGTAATTACGTATGGTGGTTTGTTAGCTTTTTGATGATCGGTTAAAGTAGTTAGACATTGTTGTCTTTGATTTGATTGTTTCGTTGGTTGATTGCGATGTTATAGTTTTTAGTTAATGATATGTTGGTTTGAATTTATATTTTTTAAAGAATCAAATTTTTAAGCAGATTTTGAAAATATATTTGTTGCTTAGAATAGTATAAGTTTTGAGATATATTGCTTTACGATTAAGCAAGTTTTTGGTATCATTATTGTAGTTTCGTTTGTCGTTATTGTGGTGCGTGTGGATTTAGATGATAGGAGGACTATTTTAACCAGCTACATTGTTTTATCAGTTATGGAAATGTTCTATTATTAGGGCGGTTTTGATTTGTTTCGTATTTTGAATGTGTTTGTTTTTATGCGTGTAGATATAATTGGAAGTGGAGAGGCGTAAACGTGAGATAGGGGATTATGATTTGGATATAAATAAAAGTGTATGGGTGACGATGCCACAACTGAGAAGTGGAGCAAGGAGATCAAAACGTCTCGGTGATCTTCAGCCTGCCACTCAACAACCTATTGATCAAGGTGAAAACGTTGTTGTACCGAATCAAACTAGGCCTAGAAGGAAGACTGGTGGTGGAAGAGGAAGAGGTGCTGATGCTGCAGGTGTAACTAAAGGGAGAACAGCTGGTAGAGGAAGAGGCGTTAGGTTGATTGATTTAGACCAGGAACCGCCTTGTGATATTGTTCCTGACCGTGCGGCCATTGGAATTGGTGAGCCGGTTGTTAATAGATTAGAAGTGGTTGCGGATAAGGATATTGCAATGGAAGGTGGAAGTGCTGATAAAATAATGGGAGTTGAAGAAGAAGGAAGCACGGCTCCCGTGCCTGAGAGGGTATGTTTAATGTGATTACTATCTTTTCGTGTTAAATTTTTGTTCTTAGGATGCAGTTTGTTAATTAATGTGTCTTGCTGCATTGATGAAGGTACAAGTGGGTAGCTCTCCTATATATAAGACGGAAAGAAAGTTGGGCAAGGGTGGGTTTGGGCAGGTTTATGTCGGGAGGAGGTTAAGCGGTGGTTCCGGTAGAACAGGCCCAGATGCAGTCGAGGTACGTGAAAACTAAAAATAGTAAAGGAAGCAGTGACGAAGCCAGGATTTAATGTATGGGTGGGCCAAATTTCGATTTAGCAATTAAGTAATATAATGTCGACCATGATAAAATAACGTAATTCTAGTCTTCTATTTTAAATGCATGAATACTACACAACATGATATGAACAATAAAACTAGAATCTTTGGTATAATATAATTTTGATCTAAAAATTGGACTAAATGTAACAGCATATATGTTCAAATCAATTTGAAGCACCTACCAAATGATAATGCCATATTGACATGTGAAAAACGAAACTTATGATGTAAGAAGTCTATAAATTAGCAATTTTAAGTTTCAGTTAATGTAAGGTTATAAGCTTTAACCATTTATGAATTTTTGGGTGGGCCAATTATCAATTAATGGACCAATTCTAATTACTAATATAGAAGAATGAATAACAACCCCTGGAACTTGAGGGTGGGCCTTGGCCAACCCAAGGTTGAATGTGGCTCCGTCCCTGAAAGGAAGGTGGTTTATAAATAGTTTGTGTCAGCGATTTGATCTTTCAAGTGTCTACCTTTATAGGTAGCATTGAAGTTTGAGCACCGCAATAGTAAGGGTTGCAACTATGGTCCTCCTTATGAATGGCAAGTTTACAGGTATGAAATGCTTATATTATTTCATACATGAACCCTTAAATTGTGACGTTATGATCTAATGCATTGGCTTTTTTGTTACAAAAGCACGTTGAATGGATGTTACGGGATTCCATATGTTCATTACAAGGGTCGGCAAGGTGACTTTTACATACTGGTGAGTCTTGACTTGAAAAGTCGTTTGACCTTCTCATTATGTAGTATGATAGTTTGCCGTCGTGTAGTAATGCGATTTATTATTATTATTTAGGTTATGGACATGCTTGGACCTAGTCTTTGGGATGTTTGGAATTCTTTAGGCCAATCGTAAGTATTATTATTATTATTAATATTATATTCTTTGTCCCAACATATGTAGTTTTATACTATTTCTTAATCTCATTTCTTTCTACAGGATGTCACCTAGTATGGTGGCTTGCATTGCTGTTGAGTCAATATCAATTCTTGAAAAACTTCACTCCAAGGGGTAAGGCTTTTCTAAACACTGTGACTAACATGAACAATCTTCTTGTTGGCCATTGTATTGAGCTCTCTGTTTCATATTAAGGTTTGTACATGGTGATGTGAAGCCGGAGAATTTTCTACTTGGTCAACCAGGATCTCCAGATGAGAAGAAACTATATCTTATTGATCTTGGTTTGGGTATGCTTACCTTCTATTGTCATTCACTATGTCGTCATCAGTTTTAAATATTGTCATTAACGTTCTTTCATGACGTTTCAGCTTCAAAATGGAAAGATTCAACATCTAACCAGCATGTTGAATATGATCAACGGCCCGATATATTTAGGTTTGTGCTATTTTTGCTGTATTTAAGAATCAGTCTTATGTGCTTTCGTATAAAAACTCATTATGAATATTTTTTTGGCAGAGGTACAATAAGATATGCTAGCGTGCATGCACATTTAGGTCGAACAGGCAGTAGAAGGGATGACCTTGAGTCACTTGCCTACACATTGATCTTTCTCATTAAGGGAAGGTTACCATGGCAAGGCTACCAGGTCAGTTTTTCTCGTAACATTAAATTACTTCTTATTTTCGTTTAATCATTGAAGTTGCAAACGGAGTTGTTTATGTTTACTTTTTGAATATTACAGGGAGACAATAAGAGTTTTCTTGTTTGTAAAAAGAAAATGGCAACCTCACCTGAGTTAATGTGTTGCTTTTGTCCGGCACCATTCAAACATTTCCTTGAAGCTGTTACAAATATGAAATTTGATGAGGAGCCTAATTATTCGAAGCTTATATCTTTATTTGAGAGTCTGATTGAACCTGTAACGTCACTTAGACCAATTAGAATTGATGGGGCACTTAAGGTATTTTTTTGTGAGAATTTTCAATTTCTTTGTTAGGGATGTTGGGACACAATTTTTTCATGTGGTTCTTCTCATCAGGTTGGACAGAAACGGGGTAGATTGCTTATCAATTTGGAAGAAGACGAACAACCAAGGAAGAAAGTGCGACTAGGAAATCCTGCTACACAATGGATTTCTGTTTACAATGCGCGTCGGCCAATGAAGCAAAGGTTAGTCGGGTGATTAAATGTTATATATATAGATAATTGGCATATAATATGTTATAAAAATTGGAACTACTTCTGTATAGATAGAATTTCCTAAACTGACGATGCTCACAAGACAATTGGCATATAATATGTTCTTGATGTAACGGGTTAAATTGTTAATTTTATACTGTATGTGACTGTTAAGGAACTGCTAGAAATTACATGATACGTGTTTGATGGCAGGACAGATTTAGAAGCTTACTGTGTAGGTGTTTTTGATAGGTTTGCAGTATGCTGATTAAATGTTTTATACTTTTCTTCCTAATTTCTCTGCAGCTATTAATAAATCTCAAAAAAGTTTACGAACTTCCAAACTGAACCCTAACAACTAATGACGGTTTCCTCTTAACTGTAGTAATTCTTGCATTAGTTGAAGCAGACTTATTAAAAGATTTTTGGGTGTTGATTATGATGTTAAATAACTCTTAGCATTAAATTAGTTAGGGATCGCTTCTTTCTTTGATTCTTATATCCAAGTAAATAACCAGTAGATAAACATGCCAAAGTTAAGTTTCTCACATTTTTGAGCCACAAACTTGCTATTGGCATCAGCAAACAGATAGCGTGTAGATATTTGTTTCTTCATTGCACTGCAGTTATTGGTTTACAAAGTAGGTGTTTATTAATTGTACTAAAATTCATCAAAAAAGGAAAAAGTTTTTTTAGCACCTTTTGCCCATTCTACAAACATGTTACTATGTTAGCTGTCTGAAAGTCTGAAACTATAAGCTTGTACTCTGAAACACAACAAAAGGAATGTTATTCATTTCTTGACATTGATTGCGGAAAAACTACACCAGCCTTTATATCAAAATTTAATTTCTGCACTTGCTAAATCCTGGATATTACTTAATACTTATATACCTCTATAATTAATATTAACGCACGTTTAGTCAACTTCTGTGTGGTCTATACAAAACTACACCAGCCATTATATCAATCTTCAACCACCACCAAGGTACCCTGATATCCTCTCAAGAGGTCTCGGGTTCAATCCTCACTAGGTACACATCTTGGGGTGGCCAGGGAAGGGTCGAAAACAGTCACGGGGATACCCTGGTTAGGCTGTGTACATCTTAGTCAAAGACTCGCCCTCCCCGGGTAAAACCTCATCCGTTTGTATCAATGAAACAAGAATGTCTTTAAATAGGACAGATATTAGCCAAGTTGGTTGGAAGACTAATATTGACATTTTGGTTTTTCCGGTTAAAATGATTACTTTCATTTGCAGATATCACTATAACGTTGCAGACGCAAGACTTCGTCAGCATGTGGATAAGGGTAATGAAGACGGTCTATATATAAGCTGTGTCGCGTCAGCTTCCAATCTTTGGGCCTTAATTATGGATGCAGGAACTGGATTTTCTGCCCAAGTTTACGAAGTTTCACCTGTCTTTCTTCATAAGGTTAATCTAATGGTGTTGATACTTCTAGCTCATTATGTTAATATCTCATATATAATTATTAACTAGAATTTATATGTTCATCAGGATTGGATTATGGAACAGTGGGAAAAGAATTTTTACATCAGTTCGATAGCTGGCGCAGCTAATGGAAGCTCTTTGGTTGTTATGTCTAAAGGTTAGATATACTTCTATAGTAGTATAACTTGTTTAAAATGGGTCAATTTGGGTTTATTTTATCTAACTGGTCCAACATGTAAAGTAAAATCTTTTTGCTAAAAATGGAAATGTGAAAGTGTGGACTGATGTACACCTAGTGTTTACGACCACATAAATGGCTTTTTTGTAATATGGAACATTTTTAGGTATGTCATATTGTTCTGAAATTGAAAAGATTCCTTGTTTTTAACCGTTAGCTGATAGCATATCTAGGTAAGAACTAATTGGTTGTTTTTCTTTGTCTTACGGTTTTTTATTCTTTATGCATCTCCAGGAACGCCGTACACTCAACAATCCTATAAAGTTAGTGAATCGTTTCCATTTAAGTGGATCAGCAAGAAATGGAAAGAAGGATTTCACGTCACTTCAATGACTACTGCCGGTAGTCGTTGGGGTGTCGTTATGTCGAGAAACGCAGGATTCTCTGATCAGGTATAACTAGTATTATAAATATATTCTTATGGTTGCTTAAGTCATAGTAAACGTTAGGTTACGAATCTTTGTGATGCTGACAAAAGATATTGCACCATGACTTGTTAGGTTGTAGAGCTTGATTTTCTTTATCCGAGTGAAGGAATACACCGTCGATGGGAAAGTGGTTACAGGATAACATCTATGGCTGCTACACCTGATCAAGCAGCTTTCATACTTAGTATCCCGAGGCGAAAAATGATGGACGAGACCCAAGAAACTTTAAGAACATCTGCCTTCCCGAGCACCCATGTGAAGGTAATAATAATATATTCCTCCTACAAGAAAAGATTATCAAGCTGAGCTATCATAGGTGTTAATCATGTTGCATGATCTTAATTCTTGCAGGAAAAGTGGGCGAAAAACCTGTATATTGCATCCATGTGTTACGGTCGAACCGTATGCTGACTGATGCGCTGGTAACCGATGATACTTTTTGCTGATAAACTGACAGATTAGATTGCAAGTATTACAAATTGGGTTCATGTTAGCAAAAAGGTGGATATCTAAAGATGGTCATGCTATGTTGTTGCTGTAAAATCAAAATAGAGTTGATAATCAGAAGAAAAAACCGAAAAAAAGAGGTAAGTTTGAAACATAGAAGAACAAAGAGAAACGTGTGTCATATAATAGTTAAAGATGAATGAGAACATCTGGTTTGTGGTCAGGTCTTTGTTTGTAACTATTGTACCCTTTTTACCATCTTATCAATTTGGAAAATGAGATCATTATGTATTTTGATCGGTTTTTTTTGGTTATCTGGTTATCGGTTGTTTGTTTAAGCTGGCTGCAACAGTTGCTGTGTCATTTTGCTGCATGTCACATGCACAATCGAGCTTATTGTAAATAATATCTTCATGGTAGATGCATTTGTTAGCCAAGTTGAAAGCGGATCGTCATACAACTGTTATGAAACATGCAAACTACTAGAAAATTGAAATGTGCTTTTCTACCTCTGTGTGCAATGCATGTGTTTAGCAATTATGTACGTAGTAACATATTTACCAGTTTTGTAAGAAGGATTGCATTTTTTTTACATCATATCTAAGTCTCAAAACAATATAAACAAAACATGTTAGAAAATGGCTAGAATGCTACATTAGGAAGCTAAAATACACAGTTGGGAATTCCAATCATAAATGATGAGCTTTGCACAATCTCCTTTGATCGCCCAAACAAAAGATTTTGATTCTACAAGATCCACCACGTGGTTCCAAGTTCCAACAAGTAACCGAGTCATTAGATATCGGTTCATTTCTCGAAATCCTGATTGACCACATAATGCAAGGGCAGATTAATGTGCAAAATTTTCTAACACCGACATGGAATGCTTCATAGTTCATACCAGTCTTGCATTAACTGCATTAGAGAACGAGGAACTACCCGAGTTATTTTCCAACAAGATGGTAATCTACTCCAAATATTCTGGATCTCGAACAATGAAGTAATAGATGGTCTATATAGTTTTAGGTTGTCTGACGCACCAGAAACATGATGTATCTTGATTTTGTGGAATGATCCTCCTACCTTTAAGAACTGATTTCTCTTGAATTCTCTTTCAAAACTAACCATAAAAAACAAGACACTTTCGATGGGATGTTTTTCTTCCAAATATAAGATATCGATCCATCTTTTTATAAAAAATATGACTGGCCTTTTCAGCGAATGTACAAAGTGGACTGCTGTTTGGCTGATACCCTGCCTCCCATTCGGGTTCTAATGAAACATTAGGATACCCCTGAGTTAAGCAATAACCCTGATGAGTTATGTACGTACCACTGATTCCCGGAGTCCAAACGCTCTTATCTTACTTTGTTTGAAGCTTCTGATTTTACCAACAATAAAGCGGCTTACACAGAAAATCATCATTAATGGTTGTTGAGTTGCCTCTTGAGTTGTGAAAGATGAAACTACCCTCCATTTGTATGGTGAATGGACCTGAATTAAAGTTAGTGTCTTATTCCTCTAGTATAAGCTGTTGAGTTTCAAGATGCAGGGCAACCAGCAGTTCTGCTACATTAGAAAGTGCTTGATGATGTGATTTCTGATCGCCTTGTAACTTGATCTTGATGAAATTCTAGTGTAACATCATGTTCCTGGTTTAGTGGTGCCTGGAGTGCCCATGGATACTTCAATAGGTGGATGATGCCTGATAGAAGATTGATCACTGTCTATAATGTGGAGTGGAAGCAACATTATGGCAGTTGATGATGCCAAGCCATGTGAGTAATCTGTATCTTGGGAATTTAAAGATTCAGATTGCCTTATGTGTGTTTGGAAATGTAGTCATATACATGGTCTTTCCGTTGGAGGATGGATGGTCTGTATGGAGAGGATTACTGTTGATTTGTCAAGTGTGCTGATGGGAGGATGTAGCTTCATCACTAAACTGGATGGGTCAAAGTGAAGAGGAAATGTAGTCCTTTGTGAAATAGGTGAATCATATGATGTATCTATCTCTTAGTATGGTTTTAGTTCCTCATGATATGCATAGTTTGTCTTAGTTAAGCATTAGTTCAGTATTGGTGATTGGATTCAAACATAGTCCTTCTGGTAGCCTGGTAGATTGGACTGTGTTTTATGTTGTTTATAATCTTTTGGAAGTTAATATATGATTCACTTATTTCACACACACACACACACACACACACAAAATCATCATTAAGTATATCGTTTTAACTTTATGACAGAAGAAGTAAAAGTTTTACTGTTCTTGTGCAAATGACAGTATCAGAAGAATGGCGATACCAATAGTGAAAAAATTCAGAAACTTTTTTATTTAAAGTTTTGTACTATAAATTCTAACACATATAGTTAACTACAACAAACCTTGAAAGGAAACATCTGCTGGCTCACAAAAGTATAACACCAAATGTTGCTGCAAATATAGATTTTCAAGGAATTAAGGAAGGTAGAATAATCTTCTTGATTATTTTCTGAACAGAAAATAAAAGATGAAAACGCATTTTTTTTTTAATCTGTTCGCAACATTTTTATAAAAGGAAAGCACAAAGGCAGAAAAGGTAAATAATCTGTCTACTAATATATTTGCTCTCTAGTCATTTCATAGACGAAACAACATAGCGAACAAGGAAAGTAAGTTCTAGACGCACAGAAAACCGTTTTCAAAAATTTTATAAAGACCAGAACAACATAGCGAACTAAGAAAATTAAGCCAAAACCATTGCAATTTATGTTATAAATCTAGAAGAAACAACATATCAGCTAAGAAAATGCTACTATTCTCAAACATCTCATAAAGACGGGAAGTGAAGGAACAACATCACAATTTACAAACAACGAAAGCAAACCTTTTATTTAATACACGCAGGAGTTCTCAGACACATTTCATACAGACTCAAATGAAACAACTTGACAAGCAAAAGAGAACACAGTTTTTACAGGAGTTCTCAGACACGTTTCTTAGAGACTCGAACGAAGTTTGCAACACACGACAAAGACCATAACAATCAACGAAAACAAAGTTTAAAACACATAGTTCGCCTCAAGCTTCCCAACCTCTGATGAGTGTGGCCTTGGCAACACGGTTGAGTCCCAAAGTAAATGCTCCCATACGTAAATCACAGTTGTGAGTCTTGCACATTCCCTTCACTTCCTTGAAACCATCCGTAATGTACTTCTTCAACACGCCATTCACTTTGTCCTCATCCCACTTAAACCCTTGAATATTCTACACACCCGAAATAACCGCACATAAATATTTGTTTATATATAAAAACTGAAAAGGTATGACTAAAAGTGCTGATTAAGTACCTGAACCCACTCAAAGTAACTAACGGTCACCCCTCCTGAGTTAGCAAATATGTCAGGAAGGATAACAACACCTTTCTTCGACAAAATCTACACAGAAAACCAACAAATATATTAATAATAAGTTTTGGTAAATTTTTGTGAATTAGTTGCGATTTTTGAACTACACTAACCTCGTCAGCCTCTGGATCAGTTGGATGATTTGCTGCTTCAATTATAAACTTGGCTTTTATGTGATTTGCATTGTCCCTAGATTTTTATGGGCATAGTAATGTTAACATCAATGTAGAACAAGTCAATGTATACAAATGAAGATTTAGATCGTGTTTCAATTGTGTGAATAACGTGACCTGGACTATATACGTGTACGTGTCTAAATCAAGACAGAAGTTGGATCCGAGCAATATGACTTAGTACCAAGGTAGAGTTTAACAAAAACCTATTAATTACACCCCCAAGTGCAGCTGGGATCAGAATGTCACAATCTTCAACCAAAATAGAATCCGGATCGATCACATCAGCACCATCAAACCCAAAAACTCCCTTATGCGCTTTAACATGCTCAAGCAAGCGCGGGATGTCAAGTCCATTACTGTCTTTTATCGCTCCACTCATGTCACTCACAGCTACAACTATTCCTCCACTTTCATGAATAAGTTTTGCCGCCCAAGTTCCAACATTTCCAAAACCCTGTCCAATATATATTTACGACTATCAGCATATGCAATAAAATAACACAATTTTTTATCTTGTGCTACAAGGACTTTTAAAGTTGAGAAATCTTTGAAATTTTACCATAAGTGTATGCACTATAGTAACACACTAGTGACATTTGCGCTACATAATCTAATAAATACAAGACATTTGAATTTATCACCAACATGCACTAGAATAACACATTTACACCATCTATAACTCTCAAAAGATATTTGGTTACATTAAGCATGACACACCTGTATGACAACTCGCTGACCAGCGATAGTTTTTCCATATTGGTTAAGAAGGGCCTCAGTTGCGAAGAGTACTCCCCTTCCCGTTGCAGCATCTCTACCTAACGATCCACCAAGATCCTGATATTTACAATAGTCACAGTTAGCAAAAGATTAATTGTGTTTCCAAACATATATATACAGAATTATGCGAATATATGAGTGTTTGGCTGTTTGCATGTGTACTTACAGTAGGTTTTCCAGTAACAACAGCCGGTGAGTAACCATGAAACTTCGAGTACTCGTCAAGAATCCATGCCATTGTCTAATTGAACAAAACATATAAACAATAATCAAAATTATATTACAATGTGCATAAACTAATAAGGAAAGAATGAGCTTAGATTCATGAAACCTGAGGATTAGTTCCCATATCAGGAGCTGGCACATCACAATGGACTCCAATCAGATCATGGATCTTTTGAGTGAACACTCTAGTGAGCCGCTCTAGCTCAGATATGGTCAATTCATTTGGGTCACATCCGATCCCTCCTTTAGCTCCACCATAAGGTATGTTCGCGACAGCAGTCTTCCATGTCATCAATTGTGCCAAAGCATTCACTTCATCTGGCTCTACCTACATGCATGCACATTTTTATTCATCATTTTACTGAAATATAAGGTCATCCAAGGAGTTAAAGCTAGTTGGAACCTCTTAAAATGTTAACATCAGACCATCCACTACAGTAAAGCTTTATATACGTTCATTAATTTATAAACCTTTTGATCTTATAAACATATATGTTCATTATGTATAAACCTTTTCTAACTCTTCAAATGATTCATAATAACAAAAACATTAAATTATGAAGAGGTTCAAGAATATGAACCTCTTCATGCCACATGTACATGAAACAAATGATCACTATGGTTAAAATAAAAGATAAAATTTATATAATTTTTTACCTTTTGATGAAACTACGGATGCTCTTAGTTCATTACAAACATAGTTAATTACTTTAATGTTTACCATGTATGTAAAAAAACACAGAAAATGTTATAACATTTGTTTGTAAATGTTATCATTTTACAAAACAAGATTAACTTTAATGCATGCTATATATAATATTTGTTTGTAAATGTTATTATCATTACAAAACAAGATTTTTAACTATAATACATGTTTACCATATATACAAATTATTATCATACACAAAATTTATAACTTTAAAAGTCATTTAGTGTTTGCCATATATACAAAAAACATATTTTCTTAAAATCATTACAAATGTTAACTTAACAAAAAGATCATAAAGCACAATTTTTTATTTTTTATTTTTTTTATTATTATAGAAAGGCACAAATTATATCATAAAGCACAAATTATATTATAAATCAAACTATATACCTCTGGGTGATATCGGATTCCCCCTTTCATGGGTCCACGCGAATTGTCATGCTGAATTCGAAAGCCGATATACGAGACCAAGCTGCCATCATCTTTTGGGATGGTACATTCAACCTGCATGCATGTGTGAGTGAAATTTAGTAACGAAGTTAGAAATCTACCACATTGATAATAGTTTCAATTTTGGTAACTAAAAGATATAGTAAAAGTAATAAACATTGTATATTTGTATAGAAAATGAGCAATTGATTGATGATTATTACCTTGATTTCCCTAAACGGGATGAGCAAACTCTTCTCAAGCTTGGAATCCAATCCCAAAATGCGAGAAGCGAGCTTAAAGTTGCGATTTGTTGCAGCTAAAGCGTTCATGATTGCTTATGAGAAAAACCTAAGAAATCAAGAAAATCGAATGTGTGAAGTAAACAAACTTGATCCTTAGAACCTTAAAATGGCATAAGAATCTTGCATGCTTGACATGGTGAATGTTGGTACCATAAACCAGTATTCTGACATTGTAAAAGACAAGTGTCTGTTATATAAAGTCAAACTCTTAGAAAAAACAAAGTGGTTAAATAATTTATAAATTTTACAAACTTCAAGATAAGAACAAGGACATGTGATATTCCAAAAACTGATTCAAAACAAAATTTGTATGATGCATAAATTACGAATGAAGCTGGAATTTGGATGATTATCCATAAAAGTACTTGAACAAGAAAATGGATAGATCCATTGGGTCAAGCCCAAACCCACCGGATCCAAGCAAATATGTTTACACGTGGTTGAACTTGTGGTGGTGTTCCCTTGTTTTATGCCACATAAATTGAGTGGGAAGTTTTATACGACTCTTTCTGAAATATACTTTTAAATTTGATAACTAAAATATGTTTCTAAGGAAAAAATAACAATAATACATATACAATAAGCATGATAATATTACAATAGTCTGGCCATTATTTTCTATAAAAGTATATTTTACCAAGCAAGCAAATAAAAAATAAACATATATAAGTATAAATAATGTTATTTGTCCAAACAATTTATTAATTTAATATGGATAGAATTATTTAAATGTAATGAAAAATGAAAAACTAACAAACATAGGGAAAAAGCTGTAGGTTTACAAGTAGGTGTTTATTAATTGTACTAGAAGTCATCAAAAAAGGAAAAACTTTTTTTTTTTTTTTTTTTTTTTTTTTTTCCACCTTTTGTTCATTCTACAAGCATGTTAGTACTATGTTAGCTGTCTGAAACTATAAGCTTGTATTGAAACATGGCAAAAGGAATGTGATTCATTTCTTGACATTGATTGCGGAAAAACTACACCAGCCTTTATATCAATCTTCAACCACCACTAGGTACCCTGATATCCTCACAAGAGGTCTCGGATTGAATCCTCACTAGGTATACATCTTTCGGGTGGCCAGGGAAGGGTCGAAAACTCAAAACAGTCATGGGATACCCTGGTTAGGCTGGGTACAAATTAGTCAAAGACTCGCCCTCACCGGGTAAAACCTCATCTGTTTGCATCAATGAAACAACTCAACAAGAATGTCTTTAAATAGGACAGATATTATCCAAGTTGGTTGGAAGACTAATATTGACATTTTGGTTTTTCCGGTTAAAATGATTACTTTCATTTGCAGATATCACTATAACGTTGCAGACGCTAGACTTCATCAGCATGTGGATAATGGTAATGAAGACGGTCTATATATAAGCTGTGTCGCGTCAGCTTCCAATCTTTGGGCCTTAATTATGGATGCAGGAACTGGATTTTCTGCCCAAGTTTACGAAGTTTGGTAAAAGTTGAATGTATCGAAAGGTTTACCATTCTCGTTCTAATGACAGTATCAGAAGATTGGCGATACCAATTGTGACAAAATTTAACGCATATAGTTAACTACAACAAACCTTGAAAGGAAACATCTGCTAGCTCTTTCACAAAAGTATAATTGACACCAAATCTTAATTTGGATGCAAAATTTCAAATGTTGCTACAAATAGATTTTCAAGGAATTACCAAAGGTCGAATAATCTTCTTGATTATTTCTAAATAGAAAACACAGGATGAAACGGATTTTTTTTTATTTGTTCGCAACAGTTTTATAAAAGGAAAGCACAAAGACATAAAAAAGGTAAATGATCTGTTTAGTAGTATATTTGCTCTCAAACATTCCATAGACGAAACAACATATATAGTGAAAAAGGAACGTAAGTTTCAGGCACAAAGAAAACCGTTTTCAAAATTTTTATAAGGACCAGAACAACATAATAGAGAACAAAGAAAATTAAGCCAAAACCGTTGCAATGTATTCCATAAAACTAGAAGAAACAACATATCAACCAAGACAATGCTACTATTCTCAAACATCTCATAAAGACCGGAACTGAAGGAACAATATCACAATTAACAAACAACGAAAGCAAACCTTATATTTAAAACACACAGGATTTCTCAGACACATTTCATACAGACTCAAACGAAACAACTTGACAAGCAAAAGAGAACACAGTTTTTAGCAGGAGTTCTCAGACACGTTTCTTACAGACTCGAACGACACAACTTTACAAAGCAAAAGAAAACAAAGTTTGCAACACACGACAAAGATCATAACAATCAACGAAAACAAAGTTTAAAACGCATAGTTCGCCTCAAGCTTCCCAACCTCTGATGAGTGTGGCCTTGGCAACACGGTTGAGTCCCAAAGTAAATGCTCCCATACGCAAATCACAGTTGTGAGTCTTGCACATTCCTTTAACTTCGTTAAAACCATCCGTAATGTACCTCTTCAACACTCCATTCACTTTGTCCTCGTTCCACTGAAATCCTTGAATGTTCTACACACCCAAAATGACCACACATAAATATTTGCTCATATATAAGAAGGTACATATGAGTATCAAGTACCGATTAAGTACCTGAACCCACTCAAAGTAACTAACTGTCACCCCTCCTGAGTTAGCAAATATGTCAGGAAGGATAACAACACCTTTCTTCGACAAAATCTACACAAAAGCAAACAAATATATTAATAATAATTTTGGGTATATTTTTTGGAATTAGTTGTGATTTTTGAACACACTAACCTCGTCAGCCTCTGGATCAGTTGGATGATTAGCTGCCTCAATTATGAACTTGGCCTTGATGTGATTTGCGTTGTCCCTAGATTTTTATGTCATTATAACGTTAACATCAACATATACATCTCAATGTATACAAATGAACATGCATCTAGATTGTGTTTCAGTTGTGAGAATAACGTGACCTAGACTATTTAACGTGTACACGTCTAAATCAAGACAGAAGTTGGATCTGAGCAATATGACTTTATACCAAGATATATAGAGTTTAAAAAAACCTGTTGATTACACCCCCAAGTGCAGCTTTTTTTTTTTTTTTTTTGAAAGGTGACTTTTTCCATATATGGTTTAGAGTCGCACCTGCCAAATAGCAGGCCCTCATCCACCACATACCCAGACTATGTTGTCTGAACCGGGCCCACGCTGGCGCAGTGGGGATTTAAACGGCTTTCGCCCGGAAACCGTACCGCCTCCACACGAGATTACTCGCTGGAGAAACGGCCGGATGAAAACCGGGGCCGGCTTGGATTCGAACCTGCGCAGCTAATGGCTTACAGGTTCTCCTCTTCATTGCCTGATATCTCCGGAACATATGGTCCACAAGTGAGGACTTCCCGGATGGTCACCCATCCGGTACTACTCCCACTTGTGGCTCGCTTAACAAGTTAAGCCCCACCCACTAGACCACAAGTCCTTTGATCCCCCAAGTGCAGCTGGGATCAGAATGTCACAATCTTCAACCAAAATAGAATCCGGATCGATCACATCAGCACCATCAAACCCAAAAACTCCCTTATGCGCTTTAACATGCTCAAGCAAGCGCGGGATGTCAAGTCCATTACTGTCTTTTATCGCTCCACTCATGTCACTCACAGCTACAACTATTCCTTTACTTTCATGAATAAGTTTTGCAGCCCAAGTTCCAACATTTCCAAAACCCTGTCCAATATATATTTACGACTTTCAGCATATGCAATAAAATAACACAATTTTTTATCTTGTGCTACAAGGACTTTTAAAGTTGAGAAATCTTTGAAATTTTACCATAAGTGTATGCACTATAGTAACACACTAGTGACATACGCTACATAATCTAATAAATACAAGACATATATATTTGAATTTATCACCAACATGCACTAGAATAACACAAATTTAATTTTTATCCTACAAAATCGTACAAATTTGAGATATATATAAAGTTATGCACTAGAATAACACATTTACACCATCTATAACTCTCAAAAGATATTTGGTTACATTAAGCATGACATACCTGTATGACAACTCGCTGACCAGCGATAGTTTTTGCATATTCGTTTAGAAGGGCCTCAATTGCAAAGAGTACTCCCCTTCCCGTTGCAGCATCTCTACCTAACGATCCACCAAGATCCTGATATTTACAATAGTCACAGTTAGCAAAAGATTAATTGTGTTTCCAAACATATATATACGAATGAGTGTTTGCATGTGTGCTTACAGTAGGTTTTCCAGTAACAATAGCCGGTGAGTAACCATGAAACTTTGAGTACTCGTCAAGAATCCATGCCATTGTCTAATTTAACAAAACATATAAACAATTATATTACAAAATGCATAAACTAGTAACGAAAGAATGAGCTTAGATTCGTGAAACCTGTGGATTAGTTCCCATATCAGGAGCTGGCACATCACAATGGACTCCAATCAGATCATGGATCTTTTGAGTGAACACACGAGTGAGCCGCTCTAGCTCAGATATGGTCAGTTCATTCGGGTCACATCCGATCCCTCCTTTAGCTCCACCATAAGGTATGTTCGCAACAGCAGTCTTCCATGTCATCAATTGCGCCAAAGCATTCACTTCATCTGGCTCTACCTACATGCATGCACATTTTTATTCATCATATATACAAAACACACATTTATTGAAATATAAGGTCATCCATGGAGTTAAAACTAGCTGGAATCTTTTAAAATGTTAACATTAGTTCATTACAAACATCGTTAATTACTTTAATGTTTACCATATATACAAAAAATACAGTAAATGTTAGTGAGTATAACATTTGTTTGTAAGTTTGTTATCATTACAAAACAAGATTTTTAACTTTAATGCATGTTTACCATACATATATGTACAAAATATTATCATACACAAAATTTATAACTTTAAAAGTCATTTAATGTTTGCCATATATACAAAAACACATTTTCTTAAAATCTTTACAAATGTTACCTTTACAAAAAGATCATAAAGCACAAATTTTATAAACCAAACTATAATACCTCTGGGTGATATCGGATTCCCCCTTTCATGGGTCCACGCGAATTGTCATGCTGAATTCGAAAGCCGATAAACGAGACCAAGCTGCCATCATCTTTTGGGATGGTACATTCAACCTGCATGCATGTGAAATTTAGTAACGAAGCAAGAAATTTCCCACATTGATAATTATTTCAATTTTGGTAACTACAAATATATAGTAAAAGTAATAAACATTGTATATTTGTATAGAAAATGAGCAATTGATTGATGATTATTACCTTGATTTCCCTAAACGGGATGAGCAAACTCTTCTCAAGCTTGGAATCCAATCCCAAAATGCGAGAAGCGAGCTTAAAGTTGCGATTTGTTGCAGCTAAAGCGTTCATGATTGCTTATGAGAAAAGCCTAAGAGATCAAGAAAATTGAATGTGAAATAAACGAGCTTGATCCTTAGAACCTTAAAATGGCATAGGAATCTTGCATGCTTGACATGGTGAATGTTGGTACCATAAACCAGTATTATTATATAACTCATACTGAATATAGTTCTGACACTGTAAAAGACAAGTGTATGTTATATAAAGTCAAACTCTTAGAAAAAACAAAGTGATTAAATAATTTATAAATTTTACAAACTTCAAGATAAGAACAAGGACATGTGATATTCCAAAAACTGGTTCAAAATAAATTTTGTATGATGCATAAATTACGAATGAAGCTGGAATTTGGATGATTATCCATAAAAGTACTTGAACAAGAAAATGGATAGATCCATTGGGTCAAACCCAAACCCACCGGATCCAAGAAAATATGTTTACACGTGGTTAAACTTGTGGTGGTGATCCCTTGTTTTATGCCACATAAATTGAGTGGGAAGTTTACGACTCTTTTTGAAATATACTTTTATATTTAATAAATTAAATATGTTTCTTTGAGGGGGGAAAAAAAAAGGATGAATACAATAAAGCATGATTTAATATTATAATAGTCCGGCCACTATTTTCTAGTATAAAAGTATATTTTACCAAGCACGCAAATAAAAAATAAACATATATAAGTATAAATAATGTTATTTGTCCAAACAATTTATTAATTTAATATGGATAGAATTATTTAAATGTAACGAAAAAAAAAAAAAAAAAACTAACTAAAAAAGAGAAAAATAAAATAAAATCATTTGCAACAAGGACAAGAAAAACATACTTTTACAAATGTATGATTAATACATTTTTCAAATTAAATTAGTGTTATTTTTATCTATTTTATCGACTCCCTAAAAAAACAATACTAATGCTTTAAAGACTCGCGATGAGTAAATATAACGAAGTAAATGAAAAACGACTACACAAACATTTTATTTAACTGAAAGTTTTAATAACACCTTAGCAGGTAGCTAGGAATAGAGAAAAAACGCCCAAAAAAGAATGTGAAAGTGTCATAAAGATTATCGAACTACTTAATTATATATGAAAACTACACGTATAGTATATGTCACATACACATTTACATAAACTGTTAAAATAAATTGAAAACCATGAAAAATTTAAACCAATAATGTAAATTTTTACCTACAGATTTGAAGAAAAACCACAATCACAAACAAATTGTAAAACCAAATGAAAGTTATTTGTTGTTCATACACAAACACATTGGATTAAACAAACACAAAGGTCCTATATATAGATGGATGTGGGTATTACATGACAATAATAAAAATTAATGATGTAAAAAAAAATAAAGAAAAATTTGTTCATGCATAACCAAATGGATATGGACAAAAGTTCCTGATGTAAGATAACAATATCATCACATTATTATTATTATTATTATTATTATTATTATTATTATTATTATTATTATTATTATTATTATTATTATTATTATTACTGAAACATAAAATTTTTACATAAAGTTGGATAATAGTGTAGACAAAAGTTGTGCTCCCATTATTATTATTATTATTATTATTATTATTATTATTATTATTATTATTATTAAAGTAATACAATGTTAAGTAAAGAAATTTTTTAATGCATTTTATAAAATTTATGTTGGATTTCATTTACTATTTTGAGCTGTTAAGAGTTATCCACGGTTGGGTTTTCTGTTTAATATATTTTTGGTATTTACTACCCATAGTCATCAAATATGTCCAGCTCATATAATAAATGCTTCCATTAATTTAAGGGAAAATTGTTAAATTATTTTTGTCAGTATGACTCTCACAGAAAATTTTAGAGAAAAAACATGTGAGGGGTTGTTTAGTTTGCAAAATATTGATGATTCAATTTTTATTTTATTTATTTATTTATTTATTATTATTTTTTTTTAACAAACTTTAAGTATTTCGAATTTTTGTACAAAGTGAACGGAATGTCCATGATTACGTTTGGGATCCAAAATTTGAATAAAGCAAGTAAATAGTAATGATCTATCATATGAACTAAAATATTAAAAACAACAAAAAAATTAATAATAGTAATTTTTATGACAAACATTGATATTAGATTATGTTAATATACTACTTTACCTCGTATACTACATTACATTATATTATGTTATAGTTTGAACATATGCATTTTAATGTGTGATACTTTTCACGAAATGAGCTTTTCGGCTTTTTGTTTCAGCTAATTAGTAGATAACTAAACATGTATGCTCACTTGAACTAATACCTTACATAATTGATATTCGGCTCTTGGAATGCGCTTGCCCCAAGTTCGAGTCTTCCTTCATCTTTTATTTTTCCTTTTTCATTTCTTAATTATCTATATCTAAAAAAACAAACTTGAAAGTTGATCAAAATGTTCCGACAACCCTTCCGCTTTAATAAGTTTTCTAAGCTATATTTCTTTTTTACATTCAAATTAAATTTATGATCTACATCTTTTTTTATTTTTGGACCAACAGTTTTTTTCTAGACATCTATATTATACTAGTTATAATACCTGCGCACGCGTGGGTTTTTTAAATTTTTTGAATCATATATTTTTATTTATTAAAAAACAAATATTTTAATCTTTGTTTTGTTTGATTTATGATGTTTAATTATAGTTTTTTTTTTATTATTAAAGATAATTATTTAAAAATTTTAATCTTATTATTAATTGCATCTTATATATATTTTTTGTATTTATCTTCTACTTATGGATAAATATAAAATATTACCTAATAAGAAAATAATCTTTTTTTAAAATAAAGTTTATGAATCTATTTTTTTAAAATGAAAAATTCTCAATAGGGGTTTTGTTTTATTATATAAAAGATATCTTACAATACAATTAACGAATTCAAAATTTATTTATTTGGTCACCTTGCGTTATTCTTACATTATTATCATTGTATTGTAAGTACACTCAATTTTGATAAAATAAGCTTTTTGATTATATAAATCTTTAAAATATTCTTATTTTTACTGTTGTCATTATTTTTCTTTTTATATAGCATTCATAATGTTAGACGAGACATTTACATGGATTTGGGTTAAAATAAAAAGGGTCTTATAATAAAAAGTGTAGGAAGGATTGTGAGGGCGACATGTGTCACCCCTATGCCACATCATATGCCACATCATATGACACATCATATGATATAAAACATATGTCAACTTTGCTAACATATTTACGAATATTCTTGATTACATTTATATCGGATAATTAGGAATTCAACAAACTAAGATACGACTCAAATAATTCATTTTGTAATCCCGTTGCAATGCAGGAGACTACAACTGTCCGTTACTTTACCAATTTACATATGTTGTGTTTGGAACAAGATTGAAAATAAATAAAATAAAAGTAATATTAGCAAGAATTATCTAGCATCATGAAATCCAAAATATTAGCATTTTTTATCTTAATTTAATTTATAATACAACTTAAAACACATTTAAACATATATATTTTAGATTAAAATAAACAATTGTGTAAAAAAGCATTGGTGTTATTGTCTTTATTATTGTGTAAATTATACAATATAATAAAACCCGTGACTTTACTGTTCATTTTTTTAGCCCATTTACGTGGGTCGGTTGGCCCATATCCGATCCACTCCTTAATACCCGCATCCGAAAAAACTGCTTGCCCTCTTACACATACCTCATACGTTTCCCGGAGATCCACCGGAGCAAAAAAAAAAAACCCCGAAATCAAAACGGAGTCGGGGCATCTATAGTGAATTATGTGAGTGTAACTACAGTGTTATCTACACTACATGGATATTTTATCGGGTGTTATTTAATTGGGGGCACAATGTTTTTTTGAGAGGAAGTATATATCTGAAGAAGAATCCAGAGACACACAGACACACCAAACACATCTCTCACGCACACACCAGATGATTCTTCCTCAAGCTTCTCTCAGGTAAAAAGGTAAAATTAGGGTTTTTTTAATTTTTTTTTTTTTTTTTTTTTTTTTTTTTTTTTTTTAAGTTGGGGTTTTTGTTGTTTTTGGTTTTTTTGATTATCAGTTTTAGGTTTTGTCATTTTGCTACTTTTGTGTTTTATAGTTTATAATATGAGGTAAATGATTTGAGTTTCACAGCTTTTGGTTTTGTTTACAGGTGATGATTGTTGGGGAAGTAGCTTGGAGGAGATGGTGATGAGGACAGTTAAGTTTTACTGTTACTTTTTTTTTCTTTTCTTTTCAGTTCACTTAAGTTGTGTTTAGGATTGCTTATATTTACTTATTATACTTATAAATAAGCCCTTTTAAGATAGCTAGGAAATAGTGTCTGCATTTGTGTTGTTTAGAAGCAAATCATCAGAAAGAAAAAAAAAAAAAAAAAAAAAAACCCAATCAGGAAGACGTGTAATTTTTTACGTTTGTTAAAACTGTTTGTGGTGATTGTTAAAGTTATATTATGCAGGCTCTTTGAATGAGACATCTTTTTTCTAAAAGAAATTTAGCCTCTTTAGTGCGGTTAACTATTGGTTATGATTTTGTGGTAGGAATCATTGTCCGATAATCGAACTTTTAAATATAGTGTGTCTTATGGGGTATTTGGATTAGATTTTTATGCCCGTGTATGGGTTTATTTCAATCTGAAATAGCTCATAGATACACTTTTTTCGAAGCTATGATCATCTCAAATATCAAGTTGAACCAGTAGAGTTGAATGAGCTATAAGCTCATCAACTTTTTTTAGATTCAAACAAGCTCATAAGGCAGTTAATTTAGCTGCCCAAACACCCCTTTAGATATCAATTGTGCATTTTCAGCCCCTTTTATGACAACGGTTGTTCTTCATTTGAATACAGGTGTGGTACAATAATGTTCCAAATGCACATCTTCCTGAATATAAGTGTCGTCTAAATTGGATTACTATGGACGAGGGTAAAAAAACTTCACCTTGCCCGCCTGTGGTGTTATGATTGTTTCTTGCGGTGTAAGTTGTTGTCAACTCTAAGAGAAGATGAAGCCACACCTTTTGGTAGGCGGGTTACATAGGTTTTGCGAATTCTATTTCTCATTGACATTAACAGTTACAAACTAACAGTTATAAACTACAGCTTCAATTCACCTTATTACACATTTCTAAGTCAATTTTGCTTATTGATTGCTGAAATATGTCGTTCATCTGTTTATAGGTTTTAAGTCGGGAAGCTGAAAGGATATGCAACATTACCCCTAAACTCGGATAAAGAGGTATGTGATCTTCCCATTTTTCTTGGTAGTAGTATTTTTTTGTAACTCATAATAGTATGCATTATTTGATTTTTGTTTATGATCTGATTAAGGGGGTGTTTGTATGCGCTTATTTTACCGGCTTACAAGCTGATTTGTATTTGGCGAAGCCTATGACCTCATTTTTTTTTGGGCTACTTGGATGTGCGCTTTGAAAATGATTTATGATTTTGTTGAATAATGATAATTAGACTATAATAAGGATACGCTTTTGCTACATCACTTAAGTTCAATTCGTGTTAATAAATGGAGATTCTGTTTTTTCAAGTTATCTAAATATTTTTAGTGTCGGAATTGAGTACAAATTTTGTTGCACATTTGCACATAGTATATAACTGATTATTGGACCGCTAAGTATTCAAATAATCTAAAGTGGAAATAGGTTACCCAAACAATGGAAACTAGAATTGTTAGCTGAAATTGCAATTGTCAAATTGTCACTTTCAAGCTGCATTTGTTTTTTTCTTCCTAAAGGTGCATTAAGCAACTGTTACTTCATCGAAATTGGTTTAATTTTTTGTTGCATATTGTTCCATTTTTGTTCTCAGAAAGTATGCAAAAGTGCTATGCGATTTTAAAGCGAGTAGAGGTAGACCCTTTAACATCTTTTCTTTATATTTCACTTCATCTTTGTTTGAATCTGATAAAGCAATACGCTTTTTAGCCTAAACAAAGGTTTTCGAAAAACCCATTGCTAAGTTTCTTGAATGTTTTTTTGTATTTTTACAGATTTGTTTATGTGACAAGGAGCGACGCAGTGATGGAATAGATCAAACATGGGAAGAATTCACAGAGGTTGCAAGATGATAGTTGGACATCTAAGACCCTTTAACATCTGATGTGACAAGGAGCGCCGCCGACATGTGAGATGCAACAACAGATGGTCAACTGTCAATAACAACATCAGATGGTCGCCGAGGTGAGCCATGTGCTGTTGGCTAACGCAATGCGTCTAATTCATTTTTCTGTCCATATACTTTTCTTTTTCCATGCTCTTAGTTGGGTCCGTTACTACACTCAGGATTGTCTTCTTATTAGACAATTTATGTGATCATTGTTTTAGGCATGCCGGATACATATAAGAACCATGAGACAGGGCACACTTCAAAAAGAGGTAGAACAATGCCACTGCAGGGTGCACAAACTGTTGCATCGACGCTAAACGTTGCGTCCACTGTTCGCAAAAGGAGAATTCATCTAACGTCTGCAACTGGTAGGTGATTTTGGCACTCATCCACTTAATCATTGTAATATGTACTTTGTCACATCAATACTAAATATTTGACAAAGCCCTATGCGGTTACATAACGCAAGGAGCCAAACTCATTTGCCTATCCATGCTCCTTTTATGAAACAAGCTTTTACATTGGTTCGCTACCATCTGGATTACCTTCTTTGATATTTTTGTCGTTGTTGTTTTAGGCACCGCGGATTCACATGCGAATCAAAATATAATGCGCTCCTTAAAGAGAAGTAGAACAACACCGCTACCAGCTCGGAGGGCACCTGTTGTACCCACTCCAACAACACCAGGAATGCATACAGGTTGGCCATAGTCTCATCCTATTTACTTGAAGTGTTTCGCTGTATGTGTTTGCGTATACGGGTTTCTGATATGTTTTTCTATACAACATGTAGGACCGCCGAAAGAGTACAACGCCTTCGGTCCTTGCAACTGCATTTGCTCATGTATGTGTTTGCATATACGGGTTTATAACCAGTCTAATGTCTTAGATTGATTGTCTAGGTGCTTCCGAAAATGCACTAGCATATGGTTATCGGTCTGAAAATAGGTGCTACTTTAGATATTTTTTTGATTCTTAGCTTGCTGTTTATTTCGTTACCGTATTTGCTTTGGGTCATGGATTATAGTAGATTATCATAGGTTAAGGTGGTGTTTGGAATCCAGTACTGAAAGTGATTTTGCGAATTCATAATCGGGCTTACATGTGCTTAGAAACATATGC
Source organism: Artemisia argyi (assembly GCA_030686995.1). Classification (NCBI taxonomy): domain Eukaryota; kingdom Viridiplantae; phylum Streptophyta; class Magnoliopsida; order Asterales; family Asteraceae; genus Artemisia; species Artemisia argyi. Next base: position 38,582,378 of record CM060693.1, on the reverse strand, counting down.
CTCAAGATATAGTGTTAGAGTGTGCTTTAAGTACTTGAAATTGTAATGATCAATTTGTCTAATTACTACCAGAACACAAAAGTTGGGGTATGCTGTGGGTGCAAATGCAACAACAGTTAGCTGTAATTCACATTATTGGATAATGGACCATAATGCTTTTTTCATTAAAACGGTATGCATATCCAAACTGTAGGGGCTGAAATCGGGCCTGAAAGCTGGATGAAAGGAAGGTGTTTTGGTGCTGAAATGGAGACGAAAGGAGAAGATGCACTCAAATGGCGGATAAAAAGGGTGGCTATGTTTGCTGAAATGTATGTGTTTGTTGGCTGAAATGGGGCTGTGGGGGGTGGATTTCGTTTCTGAGATAAAAGTATGAGTTACTCAATATTGTGTCATATGACTGCATTAGATGTTTGCGATGATTCAAGAGTTGAACTTGAATAACTTATTTGCTAAAAGGTTCTCAAACCACTTAAATCATTTTCAAAGATCTAATAAAGCATCAATGAACATGTAATAATGTGTATCTGTATATTTGATCACTGCTTTAATTTTTGTAGGTGTCAATCTGATCTAATATGTTTCACTATTGCAAAAATGTCGATTCATAAAATGGAAGGGAATTAAGCAGGTCAAGAACGAAGAAGGCGAAATACTTTCAGAGCCTTTCTTGGATGTCTGTAAACAGATCATACCAAAAAGGTGCGTATTAGTGGTGTGACTTTGAGGTGCATCAGTAGATAAACAAGTTTATAAAATGTACTTAGTTGCGTAACTTTGAGCTTTATGAGTGGAGAAGCAAGGTTAAACCTCATGAATTTTATAGCCAATAATCCAAAAGCGTAGGCCAGTCTATTAATGAACAAGATTATCGCGTTTAGCAAAATGATCAGACAACAAAAAATAATCAATAACTATTCTTACTTTTAAAAACCACTTTTGGCTTTTCTCCGTTAATAAACACCTTCTATCGTTTTTTCAAAAACTTTGAAAATGAGGATTACGGATGCTTTGTTGAAATTTTTTTACGCAAAAGGGTAGGAGGGGTCGGGTTATGTCGAGTCGAGTGATTTGGGTTATGAAGTAAAAATCTCAGCATATCAGATTTATTAAAGAAGCATATGTAATAAAATATCTAATTTACATCCGTTTTTAGCCATGTTGCTTAAATTGGTTTAGCTGTAGCAAAATTTTCTTTTAACGTTGTAACTATGGCATGATTGTGATTGATGTGCTTAATTTGGGAACAGCTTATCTAAAGCATTGAGAACCCGTTCAGTTTCGACCCTGTAGGAGCAAAAATGCTAAGTGATAAAAGAAATGTTACAAGTGGCGTGCTTGAGGTATTTGCTTTGCGTCACAAGTTTTACTTACGTTTTAAAACTGAAATAAACCAAACACATCCTTATCCCATGTTCATTGTTGCAAGCAGTGGATACTCTTCGGTAGATGCTTATGATGGATAATAAACCGCGTGATATCTTTATATTGATACAAATTTTGAGGTAATAATTGATTACTCCTGTTAATGTTAATCTTATGTATTGCGAAAAGGAAAAAAAAAGTCCTACCATTTATCGAACGATTCATTAGCTATTTTTAAGTTCATTACCTGTTCGTATATAACAACTCATTTTATCCAAACATTGAAAGCTGCATGTTTGTTTGTTATAGGTTGGCAAAGTTGGAGGAGGGAAACAAATAGCATAACAGTCAACATGTTTGTTCTAGGATTTGGTACAATTATTTGCCTAAAGAATGTTGACTAAACAGGCAGACTTGAAATTGTCGGCAAGGCTGTCAATTTGTTACACAGGATGTTAGATAACATTTAGATCTATTAAACAACACATTGCTGAACACGCAAATCAATAACTTTGTATTCAAAGATCCCGCCGCGAAGCGCGGGTTCATTAATTGTTGAACATTGATGAATTTACTAAAACATTATAACTTCGTGCTTTTTTGTTACCCTAACTACACCCTCCCTAACTGTTAGGTCACCATTTATGTAAACACAAGTATGATATAGAAAGAAATAAGATGAGAATGAGAGATGGTTGATTATGAGTCAATATGAAAGGTGGAAGAACAAGAGTTTCCTTAAGATAATCAAATAACCAACAATATGAAATGTTACATAAGCTTTCTATTTATAAGGGAGGAGTTAGGGCAACACTCTCTTCCTCCCTTATCTCTCTATTTCGTGGGCTTTCAAGCCCATAGGGCTTTAACACTTAAGCCTTGTAACACAAAATATGTAGAATAAATAACTAAGCAACCTATTACAAAAGGTAATGACCGAGACTTGACTAAAATACAAAAGTATGATCCCAACAATCTCCCCCTAAGGGTCGGTCATCACGGTTGCTTGACGTCTTCATCTTTGTCGTTGACTTGTGACATGTAAAACTCTAGACGTCTTCAAAATGGTTGAATGATAATGAATGTACTTTGCTCTGTGTCTTTGTTCTTTGGTGATGATGTAGTGATTGTGTTATGAAGTTGTATGCCGTTCGTCACTCCAGCGTCTGTGGTGGTTGTCCGCCATTCCAACATACTCATACATCTTCGGACTTGCACATGCACGAAGTTCTTTTTCATACAATGAGATCTTTAGTCTTTAAACTTTGTAGATTCTTCTTTATTGACGTAGAGTCATTCTTTGAACTTTGTGATGTTAAGATCTTTGGGGGAGCTTACTTTGACTTCAAGATGTATGTATGAGCATGTTGGAATCTACCATCATGGAAGTGAGGTACCTGCGAGTAAACAGTTAGCAATAAATACCGGTACTTACAGATAAGGAATTAGAGTTCATCAACAGCATATTGTGAAGACTCCCTCTAATCCTTATCCAGGCCGTTCCCATATCAGATACTCCCGAAGGAGCTTACGAGACCTACTAAGTAGCTCAATGACTGGGTGAGTCACTGGGGATCACTCCACGACTATAGACCTCTATGGAACCACCGCAAACACTAAGCGTAACCCTTGTGGGGTTACCGAAGTGACCTGCTGTCAGGGCTGTTTGATGTAGACCCTGGCAGGATTTCCGTTCAATCATTGAGAAATACATACGTAATCCTCTCATAAACGTTCTCGGCAGATTGCTAAGATCTGCGAAGGACTCGTAGTTTACAACTGATGCCCATTGATGTAGAACACCAGTTGCAGAAATACTAAGTGTTCCTAAGAGATCTTTGATGTATCTCAAGGCTCTAGACTCTATAAGTGCACACCTAGGTTTCCTATGCGGAGACTAGAGAGGGGTCTCCTGCTTCAATATCAACCGTCTCTAAGAGATAGGTCGATAGGTTACGCTGGTTCCCCGTGAGAATGAAACAAGTCCTTTTAAGAGAACTTGAGTAGTTAAGAAGGTTTAGTGCATTGCGTCACTGGGTCCATGACGACTTTGTCTTCAATACCGGTGTTGTCTTTTGCAACAACCAGTAGCATACGTATTGAACCCGGTGTCTGCCCTAAGGTTGAACATATGGAGGGCTATTTCTTTTCACCCTTTTCTTTACTTTTCTTTTTATTTCTTCAACTCCTTCTTTCCCTTTCATTCTTTTCTCCCTTTTTTTTTTTTTTCGTATCATACCTAAGGACTTCTAATTCTAACTATGGGAGATGTCCTTGGGTAGATCCCTCCGGCTCTGGCGGATCATAGGACGGATATTCCTATCTTAATCACCTTATAACTCCGACAGTAGCCAAGAAACCTTTGATTGAAAATCTCTCAAAGTGTTTGTGATAATCAAATATTTTGGTTAACACTTTGAGAGTTTTGTGTACACTTTTGAAGGGCTCCCCCTGCACATGTGCTCATAAGTATTTAATGAATTTGCACATGCGGGAGGAGCAAGCACTTTTGAATTGATCCACTTTCCGTAAACAAGACCGATTCGAGACACGCTTACATCACTAGTTAGACTAGCTTGAAGTTATTACCCGGCCTGGTCAAGTCCACAGAAAGTTTCTCGAGACGGTACATTTCTACTAAGACATATCCTTTTCGAGACACGCTTACGTGGTTAGTTAAAGAGATGCATTGTCAGCTTTTAGGTGACAACTAGCTCTAGTAACTAACTTGATGTTATCACCCGTCGAGGATAAGTCCTTTCGATATTACTAACTTTTATTGTCTCGTCAATTCCTGGGTCAATACTGAGTCTAGCTCGCACATGATACAACTTTTAAGCTTTGACTTCGTATATTTTAATCATTTTTTCATTTTCTCCCCCTCAAAAATAGCATATAAAATGATATTTTTGACAAACTTTTAGATTAAAATATGCCTTTTGAGTCTTACGGGGAGATTCACCAAGAACTTATGATTTAGAGCAAAGTATTTTGTTTTGACAAGTGCTCCCCCTCAACAAGTGATTAGGTCTTATTGAGGTGAAATACTTGTCCTTTTGAGCAGAATTATGAAAAAATCATAAATATTTGATTAATTCTACTCAAAAGTAAGAAGCCTTCGCTCCTTATATTTAGGATTGAGGCACTGATGCGTACCTCAGGGTCCTTTCTTTACAAGTTCGGGTTATGCACTATAATGCGTACACAAGCCATTATGAAGTATATAATTGACAAATCAAATCAAACTCTTACAATTTTCTACCAATCAGGTCTCTGAAATGTCAACATCGGAAACTTCTGTCTGCCTCCCACATAACTTTCCAACCTTCGAAACTGATCCATGCGCTTCAATCTGTTCTCAATCCTTAAGATGAATCTGCGAGCATCCCTGGCCTCATTGGTTTTCCACCTTTTAGATTTACCCAGATTAGTGTCATCCAATCTGCTTTTGATTCCATCTCTGACGAACTTCAAGGTTTCATCACAGAACTTATGTATTTCGTCGTAAGCCATGAAGCAGTTGCGACCGTTTATGCTGCGGTAGGTGAACCCAAATGGTTGCCTGATCAAGGTGTATTGAGGTAGATGTTGAAGGTCGGGGATGTCGAACATGTTGGGTTTGGTGAGATTGAGCTTCTTCTGATAACTTTCCACTCCCAATTGAAGATCTTCTACTCTTTCTCTGATGACTATCTGCCTGATGAAGATTAGGAGAGCTTGGACAAAGGCAAGCTGCATCTCTTTAGGCAAGCCACAGAGTTTTCCTTTGAACTTTGAGCAGGTACATGTCTTCGATGTCATTGAGAAGTAGTCGTGGAAAGTCTGACTCGGAAATATCGTACTCCTTTTCATCAAGTCTTTTCAGTGTGATTTTGTTGAGGAAGGGGTACCCAAAGTGAGTGACAGTCGAGATGAACTGAATTGAGACTATCTTCAAATCACTTGTCACATCGCCCATTGTCTGATTAAGTCTGCTGCTTCGATAGTACTGTGCCCAGTTGTCTGGCCAATGATGTATTCCGTAAAGTGCGTTCCGGTCATATTCAACAACTTTATCAACGAATAATGCTGAAGCTTCTTCTTCGATGGCATTGTTGAGATATCGAGCTGCAGGGAGAAAGGCGAGTGAGGTAAAGTACTTCTTCTCAATTTTGCTGCCAAGTTTCAGAAATTCCAAGTCTGTGTTGAAGAAGAACTTGTACGGGATCTTCGGTTCCTTAGGCTTCCCAATCATCGGTAGTGGTTTGGACCAGTCATTAATGTAGGGTGCGGTTTTCCTTGTGACCGGGTCGACATAAGATTCAGGATTGATCCAGTCAATATTGCTTGACATAGCTCGAGCAATATTTTCCAGATGATACTCAAGTTCGATTGAATTAGCAGACCGGTCTTTCAGAAGATTGAAAGCATCATTCTTGATTCTTCGCAGCTCTTTCTTATTCATCTTTTTCATCTTAAACTTTTGCTGAATTAATTGAGCATATTCCACCGTTCGACCATCTTGAATTTCTTGATTATCTTCAAGTGGTGGTTGCGAATTGATCATCTTCTCAAACCAGGAGTATCCGGCACTATCGTCTTGGTCTAGCCATTTAAGGACGGTTTTCGGTTTCTTTGGTTCTGTGCCTTTTGGTGAGGTGTCCGGTTTGGGTTGATGATGCTTTCCTTTCCTTTCCTTTCTTTCTTCTTCTTCTTAGAGGACGGTTCTGGAACTTCATCGGGTTGAGGAATCTCGTCACCACCGGTGTATTCAAAGTGGTCGTGTGCCTTGGGAGCGGAACCTGATGCCTTCGGTTGTTGTGAGGATGTTGTAGTTGTTGGTGGAATGACCGGTGTTTTAGATTGAGATGAGGGTCCTTCGGCTTGTTTCTGTTTCTTTGCCTGAGAATTAGGATCCCTGTCTTCATCATCTCTTGGACGTTTCAGTTTGTCCGCCTCTGTGCTGCAAGTCTCTTTGGTCATCTTGTCTTTTAATGCTTCCAGGACTTTGGCTTCTTCAGGAGTCAAGGTGAACTTGCTTGCCAGCTTGTCCAAGAGTTGATCTTCCAATTCATCCATAGATAGTCCTGGTAGTGGAACAGTAGACTTGTCAGCTCGAAGAGTAAATGTGGTCGATCGGATTATTTCTTGACAGCTTGCTCTGCGAACTTGGTGAGTTCGTCTCTCATAGGTGCCAGTAGATCTTTCAACTCAACAACTAAATGATGTTCCATATACTGATGTGCTTGAGCTGCTAATGTGGCTTCCAAGTTCTCCTGTACGTCTTTAGCTAAGAAGGTATCAACTTTGTCTTGCAGCTCTTGGACGTTCGAATTCAGCTTCGTCAATTCAGCAACTTGGGTTACTAGTGTAGCAACCTGATCTTCCAGTCTGTTTTTCCTCTTTTCATGTACTCTTCTGAATGCTGTCTTTAGCAACTTTGATGCAGCAGAGGCTTTGGTGCTTGGTTTCTTGATTGATTTGTCATGTGTGGATTCGGATGCAGGAGGTGATGACTGTGAGGATTCAATGATGGTGGTAAGGTCTTTGTCATCTCCTTTCTGTGGTTCGGATTGATCAACTTTCTTTGCTTTGGCTGCTTCTTCTTCCAACCTTTGTTCTTCAGCAAGTTTGTCAGCCTCGGCTTTTTGTACTGCGGCTAGCTTGGCTTCTTCTTCTTTCTTTAACTTATCTTCTGCCAGCTTAGCTGCTTCTTCAGCTTTCCTGCTTTCCTCCATACGGATAGCTTCTTCCAGTTTGGCTTGTGCAAGCTCCTCAAGCCTAGCCTCTTCAGCTTCCTGTTTTCTCTTTAGTTCCTCTTCCTAAGCCCTTTCTCTGAGCTCCATTTCTTCCATAGTTATCAACCTTGGAGCATTAGTATCCATGGGATCTTCCTCTTCTTCTTCTCCCATTGCTGTAGCATTAGTCATTTCAATGTCTGTGGGAGATACCGAGGGATTGTCGTAAGAGACCAAGTCTGTGTTGATCCCTGTGGTAGGCTCAGGAATGCTGCTTGATCCGCCAGCTTCGGTGGTTTGAGAGAACACTGGAGGTGGAGGTAGATCAGCATTGAATGCATCAATTCGGCTGTGGAGGAGACCCAGGTTGAGAGCCCTTTCATTTTCTTCTTCAACTGAAAGGCCTACAGACTCTTGTTCAGCAGTTACTGGTTCCTTCATCTTCTCTCTCCTAATCCTTTCTTCTTCCAAAATTGTCTGAGCTTCAGTGAATGGTCTTTGATTGAGGTATGATGGATATTCAGCATTATCGGCAAACTCATCAATGTTTTTCTCCCAATCTTCGAAGGTCAAGTCTTTGTCATCAATGTCATCAAGGTTGACATCCTCGGTGATATTGGCAAAGGCTTCCCTGTAAACCGGACCTTCGTCGGACTCGGTTTCAGAATTAGACGGTTTTGGAGAAGATTGTGGTAAGGGAAACCACCCAGGTTCAGGAATGGACGCGGGCTTCATGGCAGGAGTCCTTTTCTTGAGAGTACCCTTCTTCTTATGAGTAGACTTGGTAGAACTACCGGAGCTCCCAGTCTTGGTACCTGTCTTCCCCTTAAACGGTTGAACTTCATCCAAGAAACCAACTTTTTCTGCTTCAAGAGCTTGAAGGTAGTACTTGAAGTTCGGGCAAAGCTTCACTTTGTCATTCAAGAGACAGTCGGGAAATTTCTTTCCTTGCTTGCGTGTGCTGGTGTCGAGTCTCTTGATGACCTTGAGAGTATCTTCATTTCTGAAAGTATTCTTATCTTTGTCATCAAGTCTCTGTGGGATATCATCATACTCACGAAGGAAGCTCTCGATGAGTAGTTTCGTGAACCGAACGAATGGAATGTTGGTTGTCTTGTGTTGAATGTGCCACACAAGGTCTTCCCAGATAATGTTGGCATAATCAACTTTCTTCACATTAGCCACTGCCCAGAAGAGTTTGAGGTGTTGGAGCTTTGGGTGTTCGTGGCCAGTGTCTCTGCCAGACAAGGACATGGCAATCAGAATGTATAGGGTTCTCCATGGTTGTGGAAGATACCTAATGTTGACCCTAGAGTGTCTTGTAATAACTTCTTCTGATTCGTCATAGCCAATATCCCGTAACCACTCTATCAGCTCTTCTTCGGTGGGAACTTGATCATATACTTCATTTGGGTCGAGTTCTGGTAACCCAAGTACATTCCTAAGCATATCAATGTCCACAGTGACCTGACGGTTATGAAGCATACAGGTGAAGGAAGCCTCCCCAAGATCTAGCTGAAGTGTATGCCAAAACTGGTGGATGTAGAAGCAGGAGACTGAGGCAGACTTGGTGAACAACAGCTTGTTGGGGGTGATATAGAAGAGCATCCACTGCAACAATACATGAGGACTCGTTGCAAGTGATTTTGTTGAAGTTGATTCGGAGGTTGTTCTTTCCAATCTTCCCGGTGTAATCATCTGGGAATGTCTCTTCCCATGAAAGCTTAGGTTCGGGTTCTGGTCCATATGGAACGTCATTGTGTTCTGCCATCTAAATTGATCATAAAAAAATACAAACATGGCAATGGTTTACTTTGTTAGCAAAGACATTCAATTACATTATGGTGCACACATATTTGATTGATCAGTGGGTGTTTGTGTGTGAAAAACTTTTGTTATATGACAAACTTGTGTTATTATCACATGGTAGAATCTTCTAACAATTAAGTTACAACATTAGTTTATCATTACAATAGATTACACTTAGGACATTTTACAACACTTAGAAAAATTTCATGAATTGGACAAGTTTACGCGTAAGGGATAAGTTTACGCGTAACCTGACTTAAGCGTAAGAAGTGAAATTAGGCGTAAGAGCAAAATCTACGCGTAAGCTTATATGTTATGCGTAGGCTCAATCTTACGCGTAGGATAAAATCTTAGGCGTAGGAAATGAGATTACGCAAAGGATTAACCTTAGGTGTAAGATATAACTTATGCGTAGGTTTTGACTTATGCGTAAGTTCAAGACTTAAGCGTAAGAACAAAACTTATGCGTAAGAATTATCATTAAGCGTAAACATTGTCTTATCCAAGACAATGTTTGTCCACGTGTCGAATCTTACGCGTAAGATTCAATCTTACGCGTAGGATGAACAACTTGCGCGTAAAAATGCCATTTTCCAGAAAATCACCTTGAGTAATTAGAGTTGTTTGATTTCTGAAAGTGTACAAAACATTACCACTGATCAATATTCATATTAACATACTTAAACCCCACTTTTAATGCGTAAACATGCCAAAATATGAGTTACGCGTAGAAACGCATGAACACACAATCATTAACACAATCAAACATGATTCTGGGTTGAAATAAGTTTAGGGCAAGTGATCCTTACATCCTAAGGAACATGTGGTCCAAGTTATAACACCAATTGACCACAAAAACACAAGATCATAACAGCTAGTACGTTTCACCCCTAAAACTTTGATTCATGAACAAGAGATGTAATTGTTGCAATTAAACCACATGTATGAGTTCCTAGGCATGTAATAACACAATCCTCATCACCAATTTCAAACCTAAAGCACAAAATCAAGAACCCCTAATTTCATCGTATGAACCCTAATCCTCAAATCGATCAATTGATGTTTCTGGGTGAGTATAAAGATTAGATACATGTTTATAAACATATAAAGATCATATCCCATCAATCAATATAGCCATAACATCAACAATAATCTGGGTTCAAGATCTACGCATAACCCTAGATCTAATTAGTCGATTAGGACAAAGTGAACCGTTGGATTAGAGTAAAATTAAAAACCATTGTTCATAATGATAATCTAAACATGTTACAACTTACAGATTAGAGGATTAGTGATCAGATTATTAGGATGATTGTGAGCCGTTTGATCGAGTAGGTGAAAGTGATAAATGTTTTGCAGGTGCAGTAAATGGTGTGGGTCAAATGTGTTTTGACCAAGAGTTAAAACTTGTTTGGTAGTTTGACACAAATGGCCCCTTAACCTTAACTTGCATACACACCTAATGCCTAAACACATTATCTCATTTAACTTTCGTTAATAACACCAAGTTACGATAAGAACAACTTGTGGTACTCCCCCTCGACCTTAGACCGTGGTAAAAAAAATACTGAAAAATTTATTATATTGGTCAAGGAGAGTAACCCGAAACACTTTTTTTTTTTTTTTTGAATCAACACTTTTGATAAAACGTATTTATTTTTGGTAAAATGCAAGTATAAAAGTTAATATATTTTTGAGAAATTTGAAAAATTACTTTTCCTCCCCCTCAACACTTGTTTTAAATAATTGAAGACATTTTATAAAATAGTGTTGAAAGAGGTGGTTTATACTTGCATTTATTTATTTATTTATTTATTTATTTTTTGAAAGAATATTTACAAAGATAGTTTTGATGTTTGACGATCAATTGTGTTTTAAAAACTTTTCCAGATCCTCTGGAGTCAAACATCGCATACCAATTTGGTGAACTAGACTAGCAAACCTTGATGGTGCTAAGGATTTGGTAAGTAAGTCCGCCAATTGGTACTCAGTCCCAACAAAATAAAGTTCAACGGTACCCTTTTTCACATGCTCTTTGATGAAGTGATATCGGAGATCGATGTGTTTGGATTTGCAATGATGTACTGTGTTGCAGGAGATAGCAATTGCACTCTTTGAATCACAATAGATAGGAATCTTGTTGAATAGGTAGCCATAATCCTTAAGTTGTGATCTCATCCAAATGACTTGAGCACAACAAGCAGGCATGGCTACATATTCAGATTCTGTAGACGACAGTGATGTGCAGTCCTGTTTCTTTGATTGCCATGACACAAGTTTGTCTCCGAGAAATTGTAATCCACCAGATGTACTTTTGCGTGTGTCTAAACATCCTGCATGGTCAGCATCTGAAAAAGAAACTAGTTCAAAACCAGAATCCTTCGGATACCAGATTCCCAAGTTAATGGTTCCCTTTATGTATCGAAGGATTCTCTTGACCTCACTGAGGTGTTTTTCAGTTGGTTTGGACTGATAGCGAGAGCACATGTAGACAGCAAATACTATATTAGGTCTACTAGCTGTGAGATACATAAGGGACCCAATCATACTTCGCTATTTGGTAGGGTCAACTGGAGTCCCATGTAAGTCAGCATCTAGTTTTGTGTTATAGCCCATTGGTGTATTATAAGTATCACAAGACATCATTCCATGTTTCTTTAAAATTTCAAGAGCATATTTGGACTGATTTATAAAAATTCCACGGGGTGATTGATGAACTTGTAGTCCTAGAAAGAACGAAAGTTCACCCATCATGGACATTTCAAAATTATCTTTCATTAATTTTGCAAAATCATTAGAGTAACTTCTTTTTGTTGAGGCAAAAATAATGTCGTCGACATATATTTGAACAACAAGTAAGTCCTCCCCGTAGGTTTTTGTAAATAGTGTTGGATCCACCGATCCTTTAGAAAATTTATTGGCCAGCAAGAAAGTGGACAGTTTGTCATACCACGCCCGTGGGGCTTGCTTAAGTCCGTAGAGTGCCTTTTTGAGTCGGTAAACATGAGTAGGACGCTCAGGATCAACGAAGCGTTCAGGTTGGCTAACATAAACTTCTTCACGGAGTTCTCCATTAAGAAATGTTGTTTTCATATCCATTTGGTAAACCACCATGTTCCTGTGTGCAGCATAGGCCAAAAAGATCCGAACAGCTTCATGTCTAGCCACTGGAGCAAAGGATTCAGCAAAATCAAGTCCTTCTAGTTGAGAGTATCCTTTCACTACCAGGCGTGATTTGTTACGTATGACAGTGCCTTTTGCATCAAGCTTATTCTTCCAGATCCATTTTAACCCGATGACAAAGACTCCGTCAGGTCTTTCAACTAATTCCCAGACTTCTAATCTTATGAATTGTTGAAATTCCTCTTGCATAGATTCAATCCAGTTGTCATAAGTCATTGCTTCTTTAATGTTCTTAGGTTCTTCGTGACAAACTGTGAGTGCATAGATACAAGTTTCTCCATCAGTGTGAAGTCGTTGTCTTGTCATGACAGGTGCGTCTGGATGGCCAATAATATGAACTAGTGGATGGTCTCGAGTCCATTTGTGTGTTGAAGGGTGTAGTTGATAAGTATCTCGCATGTTAGCAGGATCCAAATTGCGTGTTGACGACTCAACTATATCAGGAACTGTAGGAGCCGGTGAAACGGGTTAAAGAACGCATCAGGATCATGCTCTGCGGGTTGTGGAACTGATTGTGGTGTTGGATCTTCAGCTGGATGGTGGGAAGTAGAACCAGTTTGTTCTGCTGTAGATGGTGATACAATTGGAGGACCGTCTCTTGCAACACTTGTAGTTGTTTGTTGGGGTGAGTCTGGTACTGGAATGTTATCAGGTTGAGCAGCGGAATTAGGTGAGACCTCAGTAGGACGGTATTCAATTGTGTCATCAAACAGTGGAGCAAACAAGGTTTCCAATTCTTTGCGGTTGAATGGCAATGGTTCAGCCAAAGATTCAGGAGAGTTAAGACGGTTGAATTCGGGTCCTAAGCTGTGTTGCTCAGAAGCCATTTGTGTGAGTTCATCAAAATTAGCGTGAATGGTTTCTTGAATTTCTCTTGTACGACGATTCCATATCCGAAAACCTTTGGAATTTTCACAGTATCCAACGAACACTCCGATGTCAGCCTTTGCTTTAAGTTTACCTAAATCATCACGATCATTTTTCGGATAACAAAGTGCTCCAAATACATGAAAGTAATCGATGTTCGGTTTCCTTTTGTGAACAATTTGATAAGGTGTTTTGCGATGGCGTTTTGTGATCATGCAACGGTTTTGGGTATAACATGCAGTTGAAACAGCTTCCGCCCATAAGTAATCTGGTAATTGAGCATTAATCAACATAGTTCTAGCAGCTTCCACTAACGTCCTGTTGCGTCTTTCAACAACTCCATTCTGTTCTGGGCTTCTAGGAATAGATGTTTGATGTTCAATTCCCACTTTCTCGAAGTATGACCGAAGTGTCTGGTTCTTAAATTCAGTTCCATTGTCAGTTCTGACTATTCGTACCGTATTGCGTAGCTGAACTTGAATTTTAGTGAGAAAGGCGATGATCATTGAAGGAGCCTGATCTTTACTTCGTAGAAAATAAACCCAAGTCCATCTGGAATAATCATCTACAATTACAAGAATATAGCATTTACCGTTGATACTTTGAACACGCATCGGGCCACACAAATCCATATGAAGCAATTGTAACACATGATTCGTACTATGCTCAGGTTTATTAGAAAAATGAGCACGAGTACTTTTTCCTTGTTCACAGGCTGGACATAAGTGATCTTTGGTAAAGCGGAATCTTGGAAATCCATCAACAAGTTTATAACGAGCAAGGTCAGTCATGGTTTTGAAATTCAAGTGCGAAAGACGTTTGTGCCATAACCAAGATTTAGTCGATTCTGCTTTGGAGAGAAGACATATCGGAGAAGTAGCAATCATATCTGACATTGATATTGTATACAGGTTAGAACCACGTGAGCCAGACATTAGATCGTTTCCTTGTAAGTCACGAACGAAACAGGTTTTCTCACGAAATGCGACTTCTAGATCCCCATCACAAAACTGACCAACAGAGAAGCTATAAAACCTTAAAAAACCTTAAAAAACACAACTTTATGCAAAAACTAAGCTTCAAATCACTATATCAACCTTGAAACTTGTCCAAGCTTCAAGATTTGAGTGAAAGAAACAAAGAAAAATGCAAAAAGATGAAGAATAAGCACCAAGTACCCACGTTAAAACCAAGAAACACACTTCAATCTCTATTAGGCGAATGATACCACTTGTTAGGTCACCATTTATGTAAACACAAGTATGATATAGAAAGAAATAAGATGAGAATGAGAGATGGTTGATTATGAGACAATATGAAAGGTGGAAGAACAAGAGTTTCCTTAAGATAATCAAATAACCAACAATATGAAATGTTACATAAGCTTTCTATTTATAAGGGAGGAGTTAGGGCAACACTCTCTTCCTCCCTTATCTCTCTATTTCGTGGGCTTTCAAGCCCATAGGGCTTTAACACTTAAGCCTTGTAACACAAAATATGTAGAATAAATAACTAAGCAACCTATTACAAAAGGTAATGACCGAGACTTGACTAAAATACAGAAGTATGATCCCAACACTAACACTCTAAGTAACTTCTTCCTTCTTTTTTTGTGCTAACTTGCATATACAAAAACCCCGCGGCAACGCGCGGGCTCAAAACCTCGTTGTAAACATTGAGTGAAACTTTATATAGAATGATGAAGTCATAATAATTTTAAGTTTTTAATTCCAAACAAATTTATATGGTCACCAAGTTTAAACATCACATGTGGAACTTTCAATGTGTACGTTTCATTTTACTTAAATTCAAATTTTAACTCAAAATAACACTAACATGACTTATTATGTTCATATAAAACTTGAGAGGAGCTCAAGTTCTATTTAACCCTAACATAATCTCAAACCAAGAGTTGAAATATCACTTTTTTAAAAACTTTCTTTAGTTATTACACAGTGCATCTAGACACATAATTTAGGCTAAAATGAACAATTATTTCACTATTGAAAAGCATTGACATTATTGTCTTTACTAATTTTGTGAAAACGGGGTAAAATTTTCTAGAAGTCTTAAGGCTTCTCACAGTGGCAACCCATATTTCCGGCTGCTACCTCAGCTTTCTCTCTCTTCAACTCATATTCATCTCTCACATCACAGTGGCAACCCATATTGCATCATCTTAAAAAAAAAAAAAAAAAACACAAACACAAATTTTATTAATAAAACGTAAAAACATTACATAAACGATACGATACGAAATAAAAACATTACAACTAAAAAAAAACTTAAACAACTAAAAATTAAACACGCGAACACTTATTTAAAAACTAGTAATTTAGGTTGTGGCGTTCCTTGATTTCCGCTTTAATTCGCATAAGTTCCTCTCGTTGTCGTTCGGGCAAATTTGGGTCAATAGCTGAGTTGTAGAAAATCAATTCTTGATCCCGTTTGCTAGTTCTAAAGAGTTCCTTTTGTTCCTCCTGGAATTGCAAGAGCTTTTCTGTATATTCCAATTTTTTTTGTTTGATCGCTAGCTCTCGTTCCTTGATTTGTTTCCACGACTCATCACGCTCTTTACTTTTTTCCTTCTTTGCCGGTCTTGATTTCCACAAATCCGCTATTAGCCCACTCATGAATGATTTTGATGTTTCATGAGAGGAGGTGGATGATTTCCTCCTTGCTTTGTCACGACCTTGTGGTCCTGATTCTCTAGTATCATCCTCTGTTTCATCATCGTCATCATCCAAGTCTTGAAAATTTGAGGGGCCTTGTGTTGACCCCGACGTAGTTGTTGAACCCTTCACTTTCTTTCGAACACCCGATTAGAAAAGGGGTATCTCTTCCTTCTAGGTATCATGCCCCCTCAAAACTTTCCAACACTCCACCATAGTGAAATCTTGACTGTAACGTGCACGATACTCCAAAAGAGCTTTGGACAAATCGTCAACTTCATTCTCACCACTTCCATGTGTCCCCTTGACATTATCAACAATAGCACCAAAATTCGCAACTTGACAACGAATTCTAGTCTTCCATTTGGAAACGATCGAATTCATTGTTCGGTTTGAACCAGTTTCATTCAAAAAGTAGGCTACCACTTTCTCCCAAAATTTGTGCCGATTCATAGTGTTTCCTTTTTTTGCATTTTCATAAACAAAGATGAAACCTTTACAAAGAACGACCTCTTCTCTGCTAGACCATGGTTCAATTTTTTTGGCCGGTTCGGGTTCTCTGGCTTTGGCTTTGGCTTTGCCTTTCGCCTTTGTAGCACGTCGCGAAGGCTTCTTTTGCTTGACGGGTGATGTAGCTTCGATTTCGTCAGACTCATCGTCATCAACAGGCAAAGAACCATGGAAAGAACCGTGTTAGGAACCGTGACCCGAACCTTGCCCCATCGAAACATCTTGACTCGGTTGGTCTTGGCTTGGATAGTGTTGGATCGAATAGCCATAGTTATGAAATTATGTCCAATCATCCAAATTCATATCAAGATTAGTAGACTGAATCGGAGAATGTTCTTGATACGGTTGGGAAAAATGCAAGAAATCCATGTTAGGACGATAGGCCGCCTTACTTGGTTCTTCGTGATGATTAACACGTTGTGGTGGGACAAAGGGACGATGAACGGAAAATAAGTTTTCTCTTTGATTGACTTGTGGTAATTGTGTTGGATATTCAAAAGATTGTGGACGAAAGCGTATGTTCCCTTGTTGTGGTGGTGTTATGCCGGTTAGTTCAAAGGTGTTTTGCGGAGAGAAATTTATGTCGGGTGCATTTTGAGTTAGTCGGGATCGTCGGTTTTTTGATTGTGGAGTGTTTTTCTTTGACATTGTGTGTTTTTTGATGTGAATTTGGATGAATTGTTTTTGAAATTGTGTGTTTGAAAGTGGGGTTGATGTGGGTATTTATAGGATGAAAAGTGGTAATGTTTTTTGAAAAAATGTTTTTTTTTTTTTTTTAAGATACAAACGGTTACTTTTATTTTGAAAAGTGGTAATTGTGTTTGAAAGGTTTCTTGAATATCGGTTGAAAAACCGAACGATATTTGATTTCAATCACCGGCGATCGATTTCCCACATTGGGAACGATCGATATTGACATCGATCGACCGATGTTCACAATCGATATATTCCAGCCCACTGTGAATAGCCTAATATACTACTTGTTATCTTTATTTAGTTTTATGATACATTCTATTTAAACACATATATGTCACTCTTGAAAAGAATATTTATTTTTGTGTGAGCATTGAGATAAATTTTTTATATAAATATATTTATGTAAAATATGTTATATTTCTCAAGCCACCTATTTACACGAAGCTTTTTTTCTTTTTTCATATTGATAATAAAAAGTTACATGCATATATGAAATTAAAACATTTTTAAGAGACGGCAATTGTATTGTTATCAATAGGTAAAATCATTTTTTTCCCCATCATGATACACTCTAGTTGTATCGTTTGTTGCACCACTTTAAGCGGGCGCAAACTCCTTAAGAAGAAGAAGAAGAATACAAAATTATTGACCGTAAAAACTGATAGACTTTCATTCATTAAGAAACATTAAATACTAGTTAACGGATAGACTCCTAGTTTGATAGCAATACATATCCTAAAACGACTCACACATATCCTAAACAAAACAAAGACCAGCAGGTCGACACTTATCCTAATAACATAATAATTCTGTAACGACTCACACTTATCCTAACATAATAATTCTGTAATCGTAATCCTATCCCATTACGAAGTCTTTATGCCAACCCGGAGCTTTTGTCACACGTTTCAACTTCTCTTCTTGCATTGCTTCCGGCGTAACATTCCCTCCATCTTCAAAAATGACCTTGCCCTCAAGGTCATATGTTGGATAGGCTGACTGGAAATCGGGAAACCATTCCCACGTGGCTTCCTCTGGTGAACCTCCAACCCACTGCACTAAAATTTGCCTAACTGGATTTCCGTTCCTCAAGACCACACGAGCATCGCAAATTGCCAAAGGCTGCTCCATAGGTCATCCGTCCTTGAATTCTTCGGGAAGTCCTGCTACCACTTCACTTTCATCACCCAAGAAGGGCTTGAGAATTGAAACATGAAATACCGGATGTATTTTACTTGAGGTAGGAAGTGTCAAACGATAAGCCACTTTTCCAACACGCTCCTCTACCTTGTACGGACTATAATACCGTTTGGCCAACTTGTTAGAAAGTCGTTTAGCTAGAGTTAGCTGTCGATACGGTTGAAGTTTAACGAGCACCATGTCTCCAACATTAAATTTGATGTCCCTCCTCTTACGATTAGCTTTTGTTTCCATGCGATGTTTGGCCGACAACAAATTTTCCCTTAGCTGCCGTAACAGCCCATCCCGCTCTACCAACAGCTCATCCACAACAGCCACTTTTGAGGATCCTGGCGGATACGGAATTACTGACAAAGGTAACCGCCCATACAATGCTTGGAATGGTGACATTTTAATACTACTGTGATAACTCGTATTGTAGCAATATTCAGCTCAAGGTAATAATTGAACCCAACGATGCGGTCGGTTAGTTACCATAGCCCGCAAATATTGTTCCAAACCTCGATTAACCACCTCCGTTTGCCCGTCAGTCTGAGGGTGATATGCGGTGCTATGATTCAACTGAGTTCCACTGAATCGGAATAATTGCTTTAAAAAATTGCTAACAAAAATTGGATCTCTATCGGATACTATAGTTTTAGGTAGTCCATGATGCTTAACTACAATTTCTAAGAACACTTCAGCAACCTTGTGGGCATTGAAACTCGTGGGTAATGCTCCAAAATGTGCATATTTTGTGAAACGATCCACCACAACAAGAATAACCGTTAACCCGTTAGAAACCGGTAAGCCCGTGATGAAGTCCGTAGAGACATCCTCCCATACTGCCGTAGGAGTCGGAAGAGGCTGCAAATAACCACCGATGGCTTGCGTCGAGTACTTGGTTTGTTGACAAACTACACACTGCTTAATAAACTCTTCAACTGATTTATGCATTCCCTTCCAATAGAATAAGAAGGAAAACCCCACCAACTTCTTCTTGATTCCGCCATGTCCCGCACTCGGCGTATTATGAAATTCCTGTAATAGCAATGCCTTAAGCTTTGACTCTTGATCAAGGTAGTAACAATCCCGAAAAATCACGAGCCCATTCTCTCGCCTAAACCCAATTGGTATTTCCCCACGATCCATTTTTTGATGTAGTTGCTGCAATTCTTCCAAAGGCATGTTCTCCTCGCGCAAGTCCCCAATAAACCCTACCAACGGTTGTGATTCGCCTCAAACAGTCAACTAAGTTTACCAGGTGATGGTCAACCAAGTCAAACGTCTAAGGCAAATGCTTCCGTGGAATATAGTGTTTCCCCGGGTCGTAATGTCCCAACGAGGTGTGCGATGTTTTATTAAAAACGAGTATGTGATCGAGTGAATGTGAACAGGAAAGGGTATAAAGTGTGTGTGTGTGATTAAACTAGGGTTTTATAAAATAAAATAGCTTATGTTAATACAAATATTGCCTAAAAACGTTATTTATATTTTACGATCTTTGCTAAGTTTTGTTAATAACAAAGTATGAACTTTAGCTAAAAGTAAATTATCACTTTGAGTGTTTAAGTCTTGTTTAACTAATGTTTACATTTCCTTTTAAACTAAACATTGGTTTTATTTCTTAAATTAGAAATAGTCACATCACATTTATGGCAAGTTTTGTCATTATGTATTTATGGCAAGTTATGTGTTTGACTTGCTTTCATGTTGCTTGCAAGTATCACGTTTGACTTACTTTAAGTGATGTGACATTGTTTGGTTGCTAGAAGTTATGAGACAAGACATTGTTTGGTTTGGGAAGTTATTGCAAAAACCTACTGCAGACCCGGCGGTACCCTGGGGGTACACGGGCGGAACCTATCTCAGGGTTCCGCCTGATCCGCCAGACATGCAGAATAGTTTGCTATAAATACAAAACCATTTGTTTGTTTTGTGTAACCCTTTAGGACTTATTCTCACATATTCTCTCAACTAACTCAGTAACCCTTGACTTGTGTGATTCTCTTATGTAGCAAGGAACTCCACAAGATCATTCAAGAAGTTGCAAGCTTCAACTCTAAAGTTGCAAGTCTTGGTAGCTTGGTCATGTATAAGCTTTGGTAGTTTATACTTCATGTGTGTCATGTATGTAGAAGTTATTGGTTAGTATTTTAGGCCTCAAAATACGTAGTGTGTTGGGAGTTGTTGTACCCTAGTAAAAGAACTAACGGGAGTGGTTGTACCCTTGGTAAAGAACTCGACATCTAGCTTTGTGTCGGTAAAAGTGTAAGCGACGAATGGGAGTGGTTGTACCCTTGTAAAAGAACTCGACATCTAGCTTTGTGTCGGTAAAAGTATAAGCGACGTGTAAGGTTTTCTCCGCCGGTGAAAGGAGCTTGTTGATTAGTGTTTATAACTCTCGAGTTGGAAACTCGGGGCGTGGATGTAGGGCAAGGAAAAAGAGTCCTTGTAGCCGAACCACGATAAACTATCGTGTTGTGGTTTGATTGTTTCTTTCTCTATCTTTGCTTATTATATGTTGTTGTTTAGTTAGAATTGTTGATCACATATAAAGCTTTTCAAAGAACCAAAACAAGTAAAGTTGTTCTTATATCTTTAAACATAAGTAAAGTTTTTCAAAGAACTAAACAAGCAAAGTTAGGATCATTACAAGTAAAGCTTTTCAAAGTATGAAACAAGTTAAGTTAGAATTGTTATTCACATGAAAAGTCTTTTCAAAGAATCAAACATATTAAGTTGTGTTTATATCTTTAATCAAACGTCAAGTTGTCAAAGGTTATTTAAGCTAAATAAGAATCGAAAAAGCGGTAAACTATTCAACCCCCCTTCTAGTTTTCCACAATTGGCATCAGGAGCTACGTTACTCAAGATCTTTAAAATAGAATGTATTTTAAAACTTGGATCGATCCATGGATTTTGAAAATCTCAAAGAAGGGAAACCTATTCAAAACCCACCGCTATTTGAAAAAGAATACTTACTTGAGTGGAAAAGTAATTTTGAAAATTATGTAAAACCAATTGATCAAGATCTTTGGCATACTAATTCTTTTGGTGATTTCAAACCAAAGAAAACAAGTTTTAGAAAACCAAGATAACTATCTTAAACTTGATAAAAATACTAAAGCTAAAACAATGATTTATAAAGCTTTAGTACCAAATATGAAAGAATGTATTTTTGTCAAATGGCTAATGATATTTGGAAAAATATGTTAAGTCCAAGATGATTAATTTGATCTTACATATGAATTAGAAGTTTTAGAAAAACTAATTGCTAGACACTTAGTAGAAGTTAATACATGTGCTACTAGTTTGAATGTTTTAAATGAAGGTACAAGTGAAGATGAGTACGTGTGTTTTGATGAACCTGCTTGCGTATCTTGGAATGTAATGGATGTTGACGAAGACAATGTTCCGGTAGTTTATTGTCAACTTATTGATACAACAAGCAAGGTGTAAGTTAAGGTGATTACTCGTGTCAAGCTCGTAGTAGTCTTGCTTGCGATTCATGGAATAACTCGGATAAAGATGAAGTCAATCATCCGGTTTGTGATTCTATACTAGATAAAACATCAAGCAAGGTACACTTTGAAACCAAGCTCTTTTGCTTTGATTAATTTATCCTAGAGTTTTCTAAACTAGAAAATGAGTCTAAACATTTGTGCAACATGGACCTTAAAGCTATCTTCAAGAATGAGTCTTCAAAATCTCTTAAGAATATCTTTGAAAAGGAAATCTTATTAGAAGATAAAATGTCTAGAATTAAGAGTAATGTTGAAATTAATCTAGAATGTAAATTATGTCTAGATTACAAACATAAGATTAAAATGCAAAATGAGAAAGGAAAAATTATTAGTTAAATTTGATGAAAGCTCAGAATCTCTTGAAAGATTGTTGAGGAGTCAAAGGTTGTTTAAGGATAAAACCGGATTAGGACTTAACTCAAAAGCACCATTAACTAATAAAACAAAAGCAAGTAAAATTTGTCTAACCTAGAAGAGAGACTTAGAGATAATTCTATCTCTAATAGAAACTCATGATAGAAGAATTAAGATTATCATGCTCTATGCTTTTATATGCTTGTCTAACCTTCTTGGATACATGAGTAATTGAGTTTCTAAGTGTGTCGTCAAACCAAGACTCTACGCGTTATGTTTTTCCTCTTGATAGCATCTCTATGCAATTTAAAAGGTACACATTACTTCAACTTGAATTTAATAGTCTCTTGCTTCTAAGCATTATGTGTTAGAATATGTGTTATTAGTAATACTCTAAAAGTGTTTACTTGCTATTTAGTAATAACTAGGATTAGATTCTATGCAACAAGGAAATTCGTCTTTAGTACTAGTAGGAGATATAAGGTGCTTTGGTTCTTTAACCATCAAGAGATAAACACGAGAAACTCTTGAGTGAGTGATTGGCTCCAAACGGTCAACCTAAATTGAACAGGGATGGTCAACAAGGTCAGACTGCCTAGAGTCAATGCTCCGCGGAATATAGTGTTTCCCCGGGTCGTTATGTCCCGACGAGGTGTGGATGGTATCAAAACGGGTTTGTGATCGGGTGAAATTGGACAGGAATGGGTTGTAAGTGAGTTTGAATGATTACGCGACGGAAATATAAGTGAGAACGATTAAACACACTATATTAACAATGACGTGAAACCTAATTAACTTTAAAACGTAATCTAAAAACTTAAAATCAGAAATTGCTTATACGTAAGCAGAAAAATAAGCCAAACGGCTTAAATAGAAGCTATCACTTTATTTATGTTTTTGGGTTTTTCTTGATTTAACCAACTACTTTTAATAACGTAACCTAAGTTTAAAAACGTAAAAGTTATTTAAATAAGACGCGAATTAAAATTAAAACAAACGCGAGTGCGCGAAATAAAAAGTGAATTTTATGCTACGCTAACCCTACGGACATGAAAATTATATTTTTACAATCCTAATGATAAAAGAAAATTTTTAGAAAAAGAAAAATAATTTTTACACTATTTAATTAATTATTATTAATTAATTACTATTTAATAACTAATTAATAATATTTAAATTACACTAATTATGAAATTAAGCTAGAAAAATGAAAATTTAATTCTAAAAATTCTAAAATAATATAAAAGTAATTTTAAAATTAAAAATATATTTTTCCTACTTTTTATCTAATTATTATTAATTAATTACTATTTATTAATTACCAAAACTACTTTTAAAAATACTAAAAAGGCAAAGAAAACTCTGAAACTTTTAGGAAAATTCTAAAATATAATTAGGAACTTAAGAAAAATAAAAATTACTGAAAAAGAAGTCAAATTAAGCAAAATGGGCAATAAGCACTTACAAATAAGCACTTTGCAAGAAAAGTTGCCACAAGCTCAGAAACAGCTCCAACAACTTAAATGAGCTTAAAACAACTCAAAATAACCTAGGAAGCACTCAGAATAAGCAGAAACAAGAAATTAAGCACTATCCATAAGCTAAAAACCAAGCAGTCCACTGGGCTGAATGAGAGGCCAAAATAAGCTAGGGCAAAAGCTCCCAGGCCCAATATAAGCCTGGAATCCACTAGCCAGCTGTATGGGCTTTTCAAAAAGCCCAAAATCTTAAGCTAAGATGACCTATGGAACAAGCTAGGGACATGCAAATGTAGGTCTGTGGTCACTGATGTTGATAAACACCAGGACAAGCACAACATCTCAAAAGCTCAATTTGAAAGCTAAAAGCTAAACCAGGACAGAAAGAAGCTAGGGACAAGTGAGAAAGACTATAATAAGCTAAAAAGAACAAGGAAAGAGCACTGGGTAAGCTCTTAAGGTGAAATAAGCACAAGCCACACCACTGAAATCCAAACAGACCCAAGGGCTTTTAGCAGGGGTAAATTGGCTTATCAAATAAGCCAATAAGGCCAAGATAAGCCTGGATTCAACAACTAAGTTTAGTAGGCTTCCCAAAGAAACCAATAACACCCAGTTGGACCCACTGAGAAGCTCAAAAAGGGCTTATGAATATGGTGATGTACACTGACTGCTCAGTATACATGGGCAGTGGTGATACTTTGAGGACATGAAATAAGCATGCAAACAAGCATAAAATGAATCAACAAACACATGTATAAGTAATTGGCCAGAAGGGCTACACAAACCAACAACAAGCTCAGGCTAAAACTAATAAATGAATAAGTTGCAAGCTTTTGAAAATGAACCATTCAAACATGTCCCCTGGTGCAGGGGAAGTATATGCTCAACAGACCAGTTCTAAGGGCCAATTTGGATGAGCAAATGATTTTGAACTGCAAATTTTCTTTTTGATTTTGATACACAAGCAGCCTATGATTACAAAACAACAATTCTAAACTAATTCTAACTAGAAATAAACCCTACAGAAGCATTTAAAAACCTGTCCAATTCAAACAGAAATGAACCTTTGACTTTTGAGATAATGAACTCAAGTTGACTTATATAAGATTTGGTTGATCTTAAATGACTGAGACAAGTATTTTGAGAGAGAATGAAGCTGATTTAAACTACTTTAACTACATATGCAATGAAATGATAAGCTTATGAACTTAATACCTTAACAGTTAATGCACAAATAGGATTAGAAGCTAATTTTGACTTTTATCACATTCAAACTGAGTTTTAAGGCTTGAACACTCTAAATGATCCTAGAATGACATGTATCAACTAAAATTAACATCAGATTCAACCTATAGCCTAGTTGAATCAGCAAATCCAAACACCCCTTAATGGGCAGTTTTCAAAGATTTTCAAAGCCATTAACCAAACTAAACCTTTAAACTGACAATTTAGATCCTACTGAGCTGTAATTAGCATAAATAAGCAATTTCAAACAACAAATAACAACTATGAGCATTTGACACAGATTATGCAAAAAGAAATGTGGAAATATGTTCTTACATAAGTCCAAAGCTAAGAACTGAGTGAATCAGGACCACAGTACAACCTATAGCTCTCCACATAGCACTAATATACCCATTCCAAGCTCTGCACCATCTTCTTC
Organism: Artemisia argyi; assembly: GCA_030686995.1. Taxonomy (NCBI): domain Eukaryota; kingdom Viridiplantae; phylum Streptophyta; class Magnoliopsida; order Asterales; family Asteraceae; genus Artemisia; species Artemisia argyi. The sequence goes on along the minus strand of CM060693.1, from coordinate 38,557,355 downwards.
CCTTTCCCTTCTTTTTTTATTTTTTTATTTTTTATTTATATTTATATTTCCTTCTATTTTTATTGAAATGTAAATTGAAACTGATACTGAGAATTGGAATTATTCAAAATGAAGACTTATATTAATCAAAAGTGAACAAAGTACAACTGAGGGTTTAACTGGAAATAAAAAATTACAATAAATTCATACTAATAAAACTAAAAACTACAACTAACTACTCTTCAGCTGCTTCCCTCCTCCTCTTTTATTGATCTTCTCAGCCATGTGGGACCCACTGAACATATCCCACCAGTAAGAATAGCCATTGGATGACTTGAAACCATCTTGGCCGTTTGTTGCATTTTGGCGCCAAAACTATTTTTTGGAAGTTTCTTTGATTATTGAGGCCAGGTTGTAAATTCTTGGAGTGTAGTATTTGTTTGGAGTAGGAGGGGTGCGCTGTTGAGTATTGCAGAGGAACATAGGTTAGGGGTGATGATGGTGTTGGCTTGGCTGGTAGCAGATATGAGGTGGAAAGGGGTGGAGGGTTGACTGTAGTTGACTGGGAGGGAGTATATAAAAACGGGGTAAGGTTTATATTAGGGAGTGGGCTAGAAATCAAATTGGGCCAAGGTGTTGGTGAGTGGGCTGAGATTGGAGTGATAAGGGGTGGACTTTGGATAATAAATAACTTAGGTCCGTTTGGTTGTGATCAAATTAACACAAGGACCATTTTTGTAAAATCTGCCAAGTTGAGGGCTGGTTTTTGTCATTTTTCCATAGTTAATACAAGGGCAAAAGTTACCAAGTTTCAATATAAAAGGACCATAAATGAGTTTTTCACAAATAAATATCCCGGGGGCCATTTTCGACATTTTTGAAACTTGGGGGACCTAAGCTGTAAACTTTTCAAACTTTCACCCAGGGATTAGTATTGACTTTTTGTGTTTCCCAAGGACCAAAATTCACTTATTACCAAGAAATATCTCACCAGGGACCAAATCTGTCAATTTCCAAAACTCCAGGGACCTTTTATGCCAATTTTGGATTTTGAAGGGCCAAACATGTAATTTTCTCAAACTTTTCACCCAAAGTCTAAATTTGATAATTTTTGACTTTTAAAAACTTTGGGTTGACTTTTCTTTCATTAAAAACCTTCAGGGACTAGTTTCGTCAATTTTTGAAACTTGAGGGACTGAAACTGCCAATTATGCAAACTTTGTTCGTTTTTCCTTTGTTTTTAAACATTTTGCATCTACAACATATAAAACACACTTTTGGAATAATTTCTGTATTTTGATGCGTTTCTGAGTGTTTTTGGATGTTTTGGCAGTTCAAATATGATAAAAATGATGAGTATTTACACACTCATCAATCCCCCACACTAAACTATTGCTAGTCCCTAGCAATATTTTGAGAAAAACTTGATGGATTTTAAACTCTTTACCAAAAGCCATCACTTCTGGAGTAGCCAGGTGTAAGAACTGTGGCACACCTGATAACCGTGTGATTTTAAGCAAACCACCAGCTGTCAACGGATTTGATTAGTCTTTACCAAAAGCCGTTTGCTTCTGGACTAGCCAGCTCTTGATGGAATAGTCAACATCTTGGTGAGCTGATTACCAATTATGGATTTTCCACGGCCTTTACCACAAGCCATAATCTTGCGGGCTAGCCAACTCATTTGTTTTTGGGGAGTTGAGGAACCATACAATTTTGGGCAAATTGCAAGCTATAAACGGATTTGAGATGTCTTTACCAAGAGCCGTTTGCTCCAGGACTAGCCAATCCCTTTTGTCGGTTAGACAAGGCGGACTAATTACCACAAAAATTTTGAAGCACCAGTGAAAAAATTTTTAAAATTTTTGAAATTTTGGCTAAAACGGGGGTATTGTATAGTAAAATGTGATAAAATTCGCTAGAATAGCGAAATACCCCCCCACACTTAGCATGAATATTGTCCTCAATATTCAAAATCCCGGCTATTATGCCGACATTTTGAACGTAAAAGGGCAACATTACAAGCTAAGCGTGGAAAACACCATTTTGTATTTTCACTTCTGTAATCATAGCATGGGGGCTCCCCCACACTTAGGGTGAAAACCCTATATGCATGCTACTGTTTTTGTTTACCGAGTACCTAGCTTGACTCGACCCCGAATTCATTTGTCCTTGGGGAAGCATGACGTGGAAGAAACAATCTCAATCGGACTTTCATTCAAGATGTTTGGACAAACATTTGAAGCACGTGAAAGTTCCACACCGATGAGATAAGTACCCGGCTCAAGAAAATGATACATGAAAATGCCGGGATCAAATATAGTGTCCTCACTCCCGAAGGAGTGAAGAAGAGAAGAAGTCACCTTATAGGTGAAGAAAAGGAAGAAAATCGTGATAAAAAGCATGATTTGATCTTCTTCCTCAAGAGGAGGCTCAATAGCCTGAGTTTGGATTTCAAAGGGTAAGCTCGTAAACAACCCGGGAGGGTGGTTGGGAATTTGCAAATTCTCATGATTGAGTGCATCTCCCCCCGGGTTATCAAACTCCGGAGGAGTCATGATATGATGAGTGAGTTCACCGGAGAACTCCTCATGAAGAGAATCCTTCACAAGATTAGAATCTGTGAACTCGTGTTCCGGAATAGACTCATCACAATCCTCATTCTGAATATCAAAGAGTGTATTATCAGAAATCGAAGTGAATTCAGAGTCGAATTCAAATAGAGGATTGGTGAGAGTAGTAATGAATGTTTCGGGAACAAAGAGATTAACATTCTCTATTGGACTGTCGGGATCAGAAGTGAGTGACGGATCATGAGATAGGAGACTTTCAATTTCTCCCAGATCGGCTTGGAAATCGAGGAGACCATCATCACTTTCCAATGAAAGTGGATTGATGTGAGCAAGTTCATCAGCGAACTCCTCAAGAAGATGATCAGCATCAGTTTGTGGAACTGATGCCTCAACATACTCGATGTCTCCATAAGATATACAATCATCGCTAAAATCTGAGAAAGTCTCAAATTGATCTTTTGGACACTCAATAGATGAAGGAATATCACATACATGATCCAAAGTTCCCTGTGACTCTCTCGGGATTGGGACAAGGATCTCAACACTAGACTTTATTAATTCGTCCGATTCCTTATTAGGAACAGTGTCAAGATGCTCATCCCCCATGTTTAGAGAGTGAGTGTGAACTTCGGGTGTGATAGCAGACTGAGGGAGTGGAGAGGAGCTAGCATTTATGGATTGTATGAGTTCCATTTGATCTTCTGCTAGTAATTTCTCCGTCTCATCATTTCCTCCCTGATTATCCATGGAAGGAATCACAACTGACGAATCTGATGAATCGTTTTGAATAATGACAATGTTATCTTCATCATCATCACTGTCATCATCGTCATCATAAAGAGCAGCAAAGCGAAGATTGACACGTATTTTAGCCGCTCTTTGCTCAGCAAGTAATTCTTCCATGCTCTTTTCGTTTCTAGATTCTCGTTCTTCAGCAAGTAATTCTGCCATTGATTTTTCACGAGATTCTTGAAACGATGTAGTGGCAAACTCCTCCTTAAGTTTTTGCAAAATTTCACGAGCCTCTAGTAAAAGGTCTTGCTCGGTATCATGAGGAGTTGCTTGGATCATTTGGTGTTGTGGAGGTTGGTCTGAAAACGGATAGTCGTAATTGTTACAAGGAAATGGATTCCTTGTTTGACAATCCGAACTAAAGTGTGGACCTCCACAGTAATCACAACAGTAAAACTGATGTGGCTGTGAGTCGTATGTGCTAGAGTCATAATTGTTATCAGGAAACTGCTCATAGACAAGCGTGTTGCCCGATTGACAATCAGAACTGTAGTGTGGGCCACCACAGTACTCACAACAGTTAAACTGTTGAGTCTGGTTCGGTGAGTTGTATGGATATTGGTCGTAACCAACATTTTGACTATTTTGACAATCAAAACCTTGGTGAGGACCTCCACAATATTCACACGAAAAGTTTGGTGTATTTTGATACGAACAATCATTGTGATTTGGATAGTATGATTCTTGCTCGTATGAATGTGATAGGTAATTGGAAAAATTTGGGGAGTCGTTGAATTAGTTCTGATTAAGATCATAAGCAAATGAATTCCTCGAACCACAAAACAAACAACTCCCGTCTCGAATATCATTACCACATTGTACACATGTACACCAATGACATGGTAAACCAAAAAGTGGCTCACCACAACCAACACAAGGAACAAAATCCGGAGGTGGGACAAGTGGTGTGCTCTTAGAGCTAGCAATTTCCACCACTTCCGTTATGGTCTCGGGTTTTGGTTCTTGATAAACGTGAAGATTGGGCAAGTCGTTCTTTTCAGTCACTGCCCTAAGCTCTGTACGTTTGCTTGACAAACTTTTAACCGTAAACCGTGAAAGGTTAGGGTCAATTCTTGACGGTTTGTCATTAATAGCACGTATCTCGGGCTTGGGAGAATTTGGTGAATCATTGAGAGAATTTGGACTTATGAACAGATTGCACAAAATACAAAATCTGTTACTACAATTATTGCCACATTTCTCACAAATACACCGGAGACAACGAAAGCCGTTCTCAATCGGGCTTTTACAGTGAAAACACGTGTAGCCGAGAGACGCCATAAGAATTATACATGAGATGGGTATAAGATGGTAGAATCAAATGGATAGAGGGTAAGGAAAAATATTTTTGGGTTTTTATGAAAAGATATGAACAAGGGTGGATAATATACAATGGATGTATATCCAGGTTCACTAATATGCAAAACCGTTTAGAATACGCGCACAACCTCCCCGGCAGCGGCGCCAAAATTTGATTGGCTCCAAACGGTCAACCTAAATTGAACAGGGATGGTCAACAAGGTCAGACTGCCTAGAGTCAATGCTCCGCGGAATATAGTGTTTCCCCGGGTCGTTATGTCCCGACGAGGTGTGGATGGTATCAAAACGGGTTTGTGATCGGGTGAAATTGGACAGGAATGGGTTTTAAGTGAGTTTGAATGATTACGCGACGGAAATATAAGTGAGAACGATTAAACACACTATATTAACAATGACGTGAAACCTAATTAACTTTAAAACGTAATCTAAAAACTTAAAATCAGAAATTGCTTATACGTAAGCAGAAAAATAAGCCAAACGGCTTAAATAGAAGCTATCACTTTATTTATGTTTTTGGGTTTTTCTTGATTTAACCAACTACTTTTAATAACGTAACCTAAGTTTAAAAACGTAAAAGTTATTTAAATAAGACGCGAATTAAAATTAAAACAAACGCGAGTGCGCGAAATAAAAAGTGAATTTTATGCTACGCTAACCCTACGGACATGAAAATTATATTTTTACAATCCTAATGATAAAAGAAAATTTTTAGAAAAAGAAAAATAATTTTTACACTATTTAATTAATTATTATTAATTAATTACTATTTAATAACTAATTAATAATATTTAAATTACACTAATTATGAAATTAAGCTAGAAAAATGAAAATTTAATTCTAAAAATTCTAAAATAATATAAAAGTAATTTTAAAATTAAAAATATATTTTTCCTACTTTTTATCTAATTATTATTAATTAATTACTATTTATTAATTACCAAAACTACTTTTAAAAATACTAAAAAGGCAAAGAAAACTCTGAAACTTTTAGGAAAATTCTAAAATATAATTAGGAACTTAAGAAAAATAAAAATTACTGAAAAAGAAGTCAAATTAAGCAAAATGGGCAATAAGCACTTACAAATAAGCACTTTGCAAGAAAAGTTGCCACAAGCTCAGAAACAGCTCCAACAACTTAAATGAGCTTAAAACAACTCAAAATAACCTAGGAAGCACTCAGAATAAGCAGAAACAAGAAATTAAGCACTATCCATAAGCTAAAAACCAAGCAGTCCACTGGGCTGAATGAGAGGCCAAAATAAGCTAGGGCAAAAGCTCCCAGGCCCAATATAAGCCTGGAATCCACTAGCCAGCTGTATGGGCTTTTCAAAAAGCCCAAAATCTTAAGCTAAGATGACCTATGGAACAAGCTAGGGACATGCAAATGTAGGTCTGTGGTCACTGATGTTGATAAACACCAGGACAAGCACAACATCTCAAAAGCTCAATTTGAAAGCTAAAAGCTAAACCAGGACAGAAAGAAGCTAGGGACAAGTGAGAAAGACTATAATAAGCTAAAAAGAACAAGGAAAGAGCACTGGGTAAGCTCTTAAGGTGAAATAAGCACAAGCCACACCACTGAAATCCAAACAGACCCAAGGGCTTTTAGCAGGGGTAAATTGGCTTATCAAATAAGCCAATAAGGCCAAGATAAGCCTGGATTCAACAACTAAGTTTAGTAGGCTTCCCAAAGAAACCAATAACACCCAGTTGGACCCACTGAGAAGCTCAAAAAGGGCTTATGAATATGGTGATGTACACTGACTGCTCAGTATACATGGGCAGTGGTGATACTTTGAGGACATGAAATAAGCATGCAAACAAGCATAAAATGAATCAACAAACACATGTATAAGTAATTGGCCAGAAGGGCTACACAAACCAACAACAAGCTCAGGCTAAAACTAATAAATGAATAAGTTGCAAGCTTTTGAAAATGAACCATTCAAACATGTCCCCTGGTGCAGGGGAAGTATATGCTCAACAGACCAGTTCTAAGGGCCAATTTGGATGAGCAAATGATTTTGAACTGCAAATTTTCTTTTTGATTTTGATACACAAGCAGCCTATGATTACAAAACAACAATTCTAAACTAATTCTAACTAGAAATAAACCCTACAGAAGCATTTAAAAACCTGTCCAATTCAAACAGAAATGAACCTTTGACTTTTGAGATAATGAACTCAAGTTGACTTATATAAGATTTGGTTGATCTTAAATGACTGAGACAAGTATTTTAAGAGAGAATGAAGCTGATTTAAACTACTTTAACTACATATGCAATGAAATGATAAGCTTATGAACTTAATACCTTAACAGTTAATGCACAAATAGGATTAGAAGCTAATTTTGACTTTTATCACATTCAAACTGAGTTTTAAGGCTTGAACACTCTAAATGATCCTAGAATGACATGTATCAACTAAAATTAACATCAGATTCAACCTATAGCCTAGTTGAATCAGCAAATCCAAACACCCCTTAATGGGCAGTTTTCAAAGATTTTCAAAGCCATTAACCAAACTAAACCTTTAAACTGACAATTTAGACCCTACTGAGCTGTAATTAGCATAAATAAGCAATTTCAAACAACAAATAACAACTATGAGCATTTGACACAGATTATGCAAAAAGAAATGTGGAAATATGTTCTTACACAAGTCCAAAGCTAAGAACTGAGTGAATCAGGACCACAGTACAACCTATAGCTCTCCACAGAGCACTAATATACCCATTCCAAGCTCTGCACCATCTTCTTCCCTTTCCCTTTTTTTTTATTTTTTATTTATATTTATATTTCCTTCTATTTTTATTGAAATGTAAATTGAAACTGATACTGAGAATTGGAATTATTCAAAATGAAGACTTATATTAATCAAAAGTGAACAAAGTACAACTGAGGGTTTAACTGGAAATCAAAAATTAAAATAAATTCATACTAATAAAACTAAAAACTACAACTAACTACTCTTCAGTTGCTTCCCTCCTCCTCTTTTATTGATCTTCTCAGCCGTGTGGGACCCACTGAACATATCCCACCAGTAAGAATAGCCATTGGATGACTTGAAACCATCTTGGCCGTTTGTTGCATTTTGGCGCCAAAACTATTTTTTCGAAGTTTCTTTGATTATTGAGGCCAGGTTGTAAATTCTTGGAGTGTAGTGTTTGTTTGGAGTAGGAGGGGGTGCGCTGTTGAGTATTGCAGAGGAACATAGGTTAGGGGTGATGATGGTGTTGGCTTGGCTGGTAGCAGATATGAGGTGGAAAGGGGTGGAGGGTTGACTGTAGTTGACTGGGAGGGAGTATATAAAAACGGGGTAAGGTTTATATTAGGGAGTGGGCTGGAAATCAAATTGGGCCAAGGTGTTGGTGAGTGGGCTGAGATTGGAGTGATAAGGGGTGGACTTTGGATAATAAATAACTTAGGTCCGTTTGGTTGTGATCAAATTAACACAAGGACCATTTTTGTAAAACCTGCCAAGTTGAGGGCTGGTTTTTGTCATTTTTCCATAGTTAATACAAGGGCAAAAGTTACCAAGTTTCAATATAAAAAGGACCATAAATGAGTTTTTCACAAATAAATATCCCGGGGGCCATTTTTGACATTTTTGAAACTTGGGGGACCTAAGCTGTAAACTTTTCAACCTTTCACCCAGGGATTAGTATTGACTTTTTGTGTTTCCCAAGGACCAAAATTCACTTATTACCAAGAAATATCTCACCAGGGACCAAATCTGTCAATTTCCAAAACTCCAGGGACCTTTTATGCCAATTTTGGATTTTGAAGGGCCAAACATGTAATTTTCTCAAACTTTTCACCCAAAGTCTAAATTTGATAATTTTTGACTTTTAAAAACTTTGGGTTGACTTTTCTTTCATTTAAAACCTTCAGGGACTAGTTTCGTCAATTTTTGAAACTTGAGGGACTGAAACTGCCAATTATGCAAACTTTGTTCGTTTTTCCTTTGTTTTTAAACATTTTGCATCTACAACATATAAAACACACTTTTGGAATAATTTCTGTATTTTGATGCATTTCTTAGTGTTTTTGGATGTTTTGGCAGTTCAGATATGATAAAAATGATGAGTATTTACACACTCATCAGTGAGTCTCACTCAACTCTTGCTTACAAGTGAGCTAACTAAGAATTTCCTAAGTGTTAAAATGTCTAACACTTTTGTGATGCTTGCAAAACAAACCTTTGTTAAATAACATTCTCAAACACCATACTTTGAGTCTTAAATTGTGTTTTTCCTCAATCACTTCTTCATGATAATCTCACATAAAACACACAAGGTGAAATAAATTACATTAGCTTACATTAGAATGTGTGAAAGAAAATGAGTTTTCAACATCTAGGATTTACACATCAAATGTGACACATAGTCTCATGATGTTGTACCTTTTGGACTTTTTCAAAATAAATAGAGTTCATAGTGTCTTAAGTAAGAAAACCCAAAGAGTCGAGGAGTCGTTGAATATGACATTTAACGAGTGATCTCCTCCTTCTATGATATCATCTTTGGTAGATGATAACTTAGTCAAAAGTCCAATGATGGCAAGACAATTATGTTGTGTAAAACATTAAGAATAAAAGTATAAAATAGCATCTCCTCACCATGAGACAAACATTGAATCAAGCAAAATTGACATAAGTTATAAAACTTGATATATTGGTCATTAGTTGCGTCTAAACAAATTCAACAAAAACAATTTTTGGAATTTAGAATAAAACAACTAGTGAAACGAAATTGATATTTCAAAGTAATCAAGTGAGTATAGTGTCAATTTTTGAAAGACCTTTTGATAATAAAAGCAAGCCACAAAAGCAAGGGATTTTAACTTAAAGACATTCCTAGTTGCTCTCTTGTTCTCAATGGTTAAGTTATTGATGACTTATCAAGAATGAGATTAGTAAATCTGTAGGTAAAACTAAACGTAGAGAAATGTTTGGAAAACTACTTGTTCTCATAACAATTAGATTCAACATTATGTTTAGCTTTTGTCTATGTGCTCGTGTTAAAGAAGATCCTGAAACAACTCTTTAGTTGAGTCTATTTGGATACATCATAAGGTACTACACAACTAGGATTATGGTCTCCCAAAAGAACAGGAATAGAAACCATAATGTATGCCAAATGGAATTATGTCGGTAATAAGTTGATAAGAAAAACACAAGTGGTACTTGCTCTTTTATACTTACTTACCCAATGATTCTCCAAAACGCGTAAGATTCTCAAATTAGTATCGGATGGAGAAGCACATCAACAAGCTCCACTTGAACAAGCAAACTCGCATCAACAACGGAATTCATCTTATCAACATTGTTATACCTTCAACAAAGGAAGCATCGACTTCAGCGACAATTCAATCCACTATGTTCTTAATTAACATATTGTGATCCATCATCATCGTCTTGGTAAAAATGTTCATTGAGGAACATCTTAACTAAGAAAGTCTTATACGTTAACCATTCTATAAACGTTTGCACAAAACCTCTTGAATGAGAAGCATTCATCATCCCTAGGCTTAGTCAAGGACTTATAAGACCTAAAACCTTAGTTTTGAACGTTAGGATAAAACCACAAAAATCAAGACAATTCCTTTTGAGTTTTCCCTGCAGATCCTACGGCACCCTCAGACCATACGGGCGGAACCCATTTTTTGGTTCCGCCTGGTCCGCCAAAGCCACAGAATGTTTTATTTAAGTTCAAAACCAAACGCCTCTTTACTCACAACTCCAACTTACCATCAGCCCATAAGATTCACCAAATGAGCAAAACTTCAAGCATATTCCTCATAACCTTTCATCACTCGAACCTCAAATAACCAATGTGAAATGAGTAACCGAGTTATCCTTTGTCATATCAATATCGAGTCATCCACCATTTCCATGCCCTCAAAGAAACCAAGAGTCAATATCATCTTCACCAATAACTCCACCTAGTCATCTTCACAAGAAGATTCCACAATGTAACCAAACAAGTGTGTCATCCCCACTATAACCGAACCTATTAAGATTAAACCACCTTTCATGATATATAAACCTATGTTCACCTTTGTGTCGCTCTTTGAAACAAAGGGCAATTGTCATATCCATACTCTCATTAACATATTTGTCTATGTCGTCAAAAGTCAAGTGAATTTCATTATGAAATGCGTCTCTTCCACTTTCTAGCAAGTGAAGAACACAAAGAATATATCCAAGCCTTAAGTGTTGTCAAACAATCACCACCTCATTTCACATATCCACTCTCGGTCGTCACCCATACTTTACCACCGTTCATCACATTGTTAAAACAAATGAAAAACGTCATTGAAACATCACTAGTATTACAAAACATTTTTAAGCATCAAAATGAGTCAAGTCAACCGCACCTCCACATTGTTTTCATATAGGCACACACTAGAACATACACATTACAATAGTCATTTACTTAAATGTGAAATTTTGATTTTCTAGGAATCATCATGCCTCCTCTAACTCACTACGACCACAAGGACACCATCAAGTACCTACCCAAACACCACAAAACCAAAGGTCTCACTCAAACTCAACTCATTGTCTTCAAAGCCTTAGAAAAACGATATGTCCCTAAGGGTAGAACCATTGATCCATCCTTCTTAGAAGGTACAAACCTATACACGGAATTTGCCACAATCAACTTTGAGTATCTCTTAGAAATCGACGAGCCTATTTCTTCTAGGTTCATTTTTTTTATGCATCCGTCACCCTCTCCAAGGATGAGTACGGTCGCATGTCTATTAACTTTAGGGCTAGTAGTCATTAATACTCCTTCACTCTCGAGGAGTCTGCTCAAATCCTAGGTGTCTCAAACCATGGTACTTGCATCTACTCCTACTTGCACTCCCTCTCAACTCTTGACACACTCTTTGACCGCATCTATCCCTATGATACCCCTCTTGTGTCCAAAAATGAACTACGTGACCACCTCTTCATTAGGACCACCAACACTAGGAGAACTAGAATAGGAAATGAGGTCATCTAGGACCCATATGGTATGGAATTCAATGAACTCAAGCCCCAATTAAAGGAATGGGAAGAACTCCTTAGAACCAATGAAATTAGCACCATAGGAAACCGGGATCACATCAATGTTTGTCTTAGCTACATGCTCTATAGCATTTCCACCGGTCAACCTTTTAACTTAGCCTATTACCTCGCCAAAAGAATGGCCGACATACCTTTGGTAGGAACAACCGCTCTTCCTTATGGAATGCTTCTCACCCGCCTCTTTAGAACAATCTCACCCATTCCTCCTAACGATAATGGAATGTGCCTTGACTATTCTCTCATTCCTCACATCTTCGTTCCTCTAAGTGATAAACAAGTTTTCAAAGGTAAGGGCAAACGTACTCGCTAACCTACACCATCATCATCATCATCTGACATGAGAAAGGATGATTAACTTCCTAACTCTAAGTTACCTCCTTTAGACTACCTTCTAGAACTCCCCGTCATTGAAAATGTATCCAAAGAGTTCAAGCAAACCAAAGGAATTTTCAAGTGCTTTGGAAGGTACCTAAGCAAGCTCAATAAGAAGATAGACCGGTTATGAGACGATTAAGGAGTGTTTGGCTTAAGAATGCTTTAGAATCGTCTTTGTGTTAAAACTACGTGAATTATGTGTTTTTCACTTTCATGGTCTATTATGTTTGTTGGATTATGTTTGTATGAACTTTTATGCATAATGACAATGTTTAAGGTGTTTGTCATTTTTTCTATGCTTATGGCAATTCTTACTAAGTATAGTAAAATCCTCGACCTCAAGGTCAAAGTCCAATGATATGTATGTTTACATGTCTAATTTTTGCATTGCCTAACCAGAAATACTTTATCTCTTTGATTTTAGGAGTTTTCGAAAATTTTGAAAATCGTCTCGCGGGTCAAAAACGCGGACTGCCTAATTGTTTACCCCTGGCGGATCTGGCGGTACCCAAAATTGGGGTCCGCCAGTGTATTTTCTGGGAATTCCAGAAATGGCCCAACGGACCAGGCGGTACCCTCAAATGGGTTCCGCCAGTGTCTTCTGAGGGTTCCGCCAGACACCTGCAGAAAATTCTTCCATTTTTCTTAAGTCCAAAACTTGTAATGTGTCAAAACCATTATCCTAAGTGAGAAACATCTTCCATTAACTCCAATAACCATATTAGAACAACTCTCACTCACTAAAACAATTAGGAAGTCACTTCCCTCCAAAAATTCAAATTCAAACATAACTAACCCAAGGAACCCTTTTAAAGGATCCTTCAAACCATTGAAACATTTTCAACCAAATCACATCCCATGATCACAAAGCATTGAGTGCATATGTTGATCTTTCACTCCATCCTATTCCATTGAATTAACATCAAATGATGTGGCATGGTCATGAAAATCATTTGAAACCTCATTCTTTGAATGGTAGAACATCAAATCCAAACACCCATTTCAACACCTTTTCAACCTTATAAATTTGAAAGTTTTGCAACAATTCAAATCACACCATAACCATCAAAATCCTTCTCAAGAACCACTAGAATTAGTGTCAAACCTGGTTTGAAGAAACACTCCCCAATCGCATAGCAACAGAAGTTCGTTGCCATACATACTTCTTCAAAGCCTTATAGCCCTTTTTTGTGAATGGAAACTTTCTAGTAGTACTAGTAGTATCTGATGATGATGATGATGCCTTCTGCATTATTGAACTTAAAACAGTAAATTGACATATAATTATGTGCCTATCAAAAAGGTAAAATTGAAGATTGATCTAGTTTACAACTGCATATATGACATATCTAAAACTCTACGTCTCCCTTGGGCACTTATATTAGAACGAAAACAGTAAAAGATCGAAAGAAGATTGATTACCTTGTGCTTAGCAATGGAAAGACGACTAGTGAGTAGCGGTCTGACATCCTCCAATATGCATAAGGTGTTGCATTGAGGACACTGATAAAAGTTTATTGATAAAAGTTTATTGATTAATTAAGAGAAAAAGCAATTGGAATACTGAAAACTTAGGTCCCTCAAATTCTTTTCTCTTATATTTGTGGCACATAATACTTTCTAAAACCATTTACATAATATCTTGACTTATAGTCTGACTAACGGGTATGATTTTCAATTTACCACAATTTGACTAACCAATCATATTAGGGTTTTGAAAGTTAGAGATGCGGTCACCCAATATAGATTGTGATACAAGGTGGAATTCCACTTATATCACGTTCTTAAGTGGTATAAGACAAAAGGTGACTTTACAATATTTTCATGACCAATTGGTACAAAAGGGTAAGGTTGTTCCATTTAATGTCGAACATTGGGATACTATTGAAAGATTAACCCGATTACTTGAAGTTTTTTACAACGCCACAAAAAAATTATCGGGAGTTTATTATCCAACATCCCATTTGGTACTCGAGCAACTTTACTACATATGTTCAAGTTTGCCATCATTTGAATTAAGTAGTGGTGTATTTTCAAACATGGTTATACCAATGAAAGAAAATCTCATTAAGTATTTTGAAACTTTGCCACCGGTAATTACTTGTGCGGCCGCATTAAATCCATGTTATAATGTATGCGGGGTAGAGTTACTTATTGAATCGATTTCAAATGATTTGGGGTTAACCGCGGATAAAGTGAACTTTGTTGAAGATGCACAAACGGCTTTTAACAATTCTTTTGAAGGTTTGTGGGATTATTATTTTGAAAAATATGGGAACCCAACTCCTTCTATGAGTGCGACTTCTTCATCATCGAGGTCCGCACATAGAGGGAATCCGATTCAAGGCTTGTTACAAAAGTTAAGAGAAAATCCCAACAAACGGGCAAAGAGTGATCGTCTCCAAAACAATGAATATATAAGGTATACCGGAACCGATTTTATCTCATGTATTCCGGCCGAGCAACAAGTGGATTTTGATGTTTTGGCGTTTTGGAAATCAAAGGAAACAATGTTTCCCGTTCTATCCAAAATGGCTCGGGATCTTTTTAGTGTACAAGCTACTTCGGTAGCTTCTGAATCCGCTTTTTCAACATAAGAACAAAGCTCACTTCGGCTTCTTTGGAAATGTGTATGTGTTTGAAAGATCATTTGGATGCAATCAAGTGAAGACAACACAAAACAAGTCTTGAAGACCCCTTAGAAATGGAAGGAGGGGTCTACGAGGTAGAGGTGCAAGAGGGTATGGTCGAGTTGCTTTCCGATGAAGAAATAAGAGAAGATGAAGTTGCTGCCGCGGCTAGGAGGTCCGTCGATTCCGAATCCGAGGAAGAGATTTATGAGTAGCTTTTCCTTTATTATGTTTATGTATTATGTGTGTTTCATTTCCATGTGTGATGTATTTTCTTTCATTGTATTTCCTTTCAGTATTAGGTGTGTACGGGTGTTGTATTTCGATGTATTACGTTCTAAGTTTATGTATTATGTGTGATGTATTCCCGTTCGATGTATTAAATAAAAGTGTTAGTGAAATATATGTGATGTATTTTTTTATGTATTAAATAGAAGTTACTTTGTGTAAACAACGAAAAACGGAAATAATAATAATAATAATAATAATAATAATAATAATAATAATAATAAAATAAATAAATAAATAAAGGTTAACCGGTTTTAAAACCGGTTCAAACCGGCCTACTTCAAAAAAATTCAAAAATGTTGTGCTATTAGCTTTTCCATTTATTGCTTCTGTAATTGAACATTGAATTTGAATATGTCAGATACGTACTCTAAAAACTTCAAAATTGTTGTGCCATTGTATGATTGTAATATAGTATAAATAAGTATGTTGTGTTTTTTATTCATAACTTGCAAACCAAAAGTAAATCACAAATGGCAAATCAAGGACAGGAGCCAGTTGCACCAATTGCACCGCCATCACCACCGGTGATTGTTGAAATTTTACAATGGAACCGTAATGATCCAACTATTACAAATAACTTGAACTACGTCCGAATGTCGGATGGCACGAGAAATGCTCAATGTAAGCATTGCTCTTTTTTAATGAATCCCGTTTCCAAATGTGCATTGAGGGCTCATTTGTTCAAGTATTGCTCAGAACGAGAAAGGCTCAATGTTTGATCTTGTATTTCCTTTAAGTGTATTTTAATTGTATTAAATAAAAGTTGAAGTTTATTCAGTTTACTTTGTAATTTCCACCTAAACTAAAATAACTAACATAACATTTAAAACACGAATTACATTAAACGTTGAAGTTAAAACACGGATTACATTAAAGTTAAAACATGAAATACAAAGTACGATTAATAGAAACTACGATACGGGAATTAAAATAAAACTACAAATTAAGAAAATGAATCATCGAAGACCCAGCCATCCTCCTCACTCGAAGAAGACTCTGATGGCTGAGGGCCTAACCCCAAGGCCCAGCGGTGTGGTGCTTCTCTGTTTAGCCGCTCCCTACGAGCATTTTCCCGAGCCCTACGACCAGCAGCCTCACGTTCTTCGGCTTCTAAAACATCTCTCAGGTCTTGCATATCTTGCTCAAATAGTTCTTCATCAGTCAACCCAAATGTATTGGGTTGTTCCACCGGTGAATTGTTTACCGGTTCATTCTTAGCTGGAGTGTTTTGTTGTTGATTTTCATTTTCTGCAGGTGGAGTGTTCACAATCACCGGTTCGTTTGGAGGACCTGGGAATTGTTGTGAGAAATCTTTGTGAGGACTTGGGAATTGTTGCGAGAAATCTTTGCGAGACATCGAATTTTTGATTTTTGTGAATGTCAAATTGTAAATGGGTAGTGAGAAGTGGAACTGAGAAGTCTGTGAATGGTAGGTAGTATCTAACTATTTATAGGCCGAAAAACGAGAAAAAAAAAAGTACAAACCGGTCCAAATCAGTTAACCACGACCAAACCGCCTATAACTGAAACCAAACTGGTTCGGATAGGTTTGGGTTTTCTCCTCTCGTGGCCGGTTTGGAACCGAACCGATTAACCGCCCCGACCGGTTTTTGACCAAGTTGACTCAAACCGGTCCGCCAAACCGGTTCGAGTTAAACCGGACCGATTAACCGAAATGTGCACCTCTAGCTGCGATACCATGTAGAATAGTGAAAGTGTCTGTCTTGCATTCCACAACCGAACCACATAAATACATACATAGATGGTTCTAGACTTGGGCTTGAGCCCGTCATAATACATAACAATCATATGGGATAAACTACATAATAATATCGACTAACACGCTTCACAGTTCGCAATTCTTGATAAGGTGCATGCTATGATAGTATGATACTAGACACAAGGATGAAGCTATAAAAGAACCCAAAATGTCATCATCTATTGCATTGCACACTCAATATGCAAAATTGAGTAATGATCCCAAAAAATGTAACACAACAAGTGTAAGACTTTCTTTAACATTTGCTAAATGATGATAGTTATTGACATCATATATTCACATCCTTGATTTCCATCAAAGAGATGAGGACACTCTTCTCAAGTTGGAGATAATGAGATTACACCGAAGTGCGTTTAAGATTCTGGTTCATTGTAGTTAACATGTTCGTGTTTGTCTATTAAAAAGCTAAATATAACAAAGAAACCAAATTTAGATCGAAAGCATTACAATAGTTTTAAGGATACACAAGACAGAAATAAGAATCTAACACTCTTGGTAGATGATGGTTGGCATCATAAACAAATTAAAACTTTTTTTATGCAATAAACACAAACTTACTTTGCATATAAGGCTATCAAATGAGAACATGAACCGAAACTAGACCTTAAGATTAAACACTTTTGGATTATCAATTGCATTAGCGATCTTATATATGACCAAATGATTGATAATAACAACCTTGATTCCTCTGAATGGAATAAGCAATTGCATTTGATTTTTGAGTTCATGTTTGAACACCAAAAGGCCTAAAAAATCTAGAAAAATCAAAATGAACAACATTCAAAGTGAATGCTCATTAGATCTTTCAGGTGGATAGAATCTTAAAATATTTGGGTACATGATGGTCAATAAAATAGAACATTAACACTAAAGAACTCTTATAAAATCCAAACATTGTGTTATATCGTAAGAGTCTATCAGTAAAAGTCAAACTCCTAGAAAACAACAATAAAAGAGAGTAATGTTTAAATTTCATAACCTCCAAGGCATATAACAAAAGCTTCTACATTCCACCAATTCACTCAAAAGTTGAAAGAAATTTTATGAGATGCATGAATCTTATGAATTAAAATGCTATTTTGGATGATCATGTAAATAACAACGTAAAAACATGAAGAAAAAAGGACTTTATAATGGAAACTTATTTGGGCCGGCCTAAATGTAGACACCTGGTCAAAATTATTGTTGTGACTTGTGAGCATAAGGTTACAATATGCATGTTTAAACTTTTATTTGGCAAAAAAGAGGTTGTAATTTACCGATTTAATGTCAACTACTTTGTAAATAATGTTGTAAAAAATATATTGGAGTGTGTGACTTTAGAAGTAGTGCGTGATAAATGGGTGAATTATACCTTTTTCTTGGGAAGAAGAAAGTTTAAATGTGCGTGTTAAAACAATATTTAAAGTTCGTAACAATGGTTGAAAACATTTTTATTTTTTTACTTTTTTAGTTCAAGTACGTGAGACATGAACATAAGTACATTCATATTTATGGCTTAAACTCTATAATCTCCTGCATAATAAGAGAACATATAAAATGGATAATTAAATGTTGATAAGTTTTCAATTAGATTAATGTGAGAGCTCGATTTTGCCACGTAGGTGAAATAGAACGTTCATATTGACTAATAAAAGTCAAATTGACTTTAATTTGTTCAAACTCAATTCAATTTCATTCAGCAACTTAAATATGAATAAATATATGTGTCAATTTTGTGGAAAAAAAAAAAAAAAAAGAGAGTAACTGATAAAAATTTACTCATGCACCAAATCAACCACCAAACACTTGTAATAGTGACCATCAAACTAGCGATATAAATATACCCACAATACCACAACACTCACACACACACAAATACGAAAGTTGGTTCGGTGGTGCAGATGACGGTGCACAAAATCAATGTTTCACGCGTGGTTATGATGGGGCTTCGTTTTAAGAGTTGACGCGTTAAGTATTGCCATGTAGGACAACGACGCATTGTTCGTTTACTTATTACGACCAGCCTTATTCGATAAGCTCTTGAGCTATATAACATGAGCGTAATTTAGACTTCTCAAAGTTTACTTTAGCTTATGAAACTCAACATACAAGCTATAACAAACACCCTCTAAATGTCATGGCTTTTGACACTAGCTAGCCCATTTTAACAGGCATGCATAGCTTTTGACCAATAACCCAATGTTTAAGTTCGGCTCACGTTGTGCTTTGAGAATGAATTGCTCTTAAAAAGGTAGTAACAACTTGTAAATTCTTTACAAGGAAGAAGGCATACCTAAACATTTAAACCCTACGATTTATAGTTTCTGACGGCTCTTTTACAACCTCTTTCACGTTGCTCAGGCAATCACTTCATCATCAACACTTTGATATAGTACTCTTGTAACTACAACTTCTTAATATCCAGATTTGAAATCACATGGCTTTTTTTTTTTTTTTTTTTTTTTTTTTTTTTTTTTTTTTTTAATGTAAATTCACATAATTTTAAGATATCATGTTACCAAGAAACAATACACTTATACACATGTGTATATGTGAAAGTTCACTTGTGTTCAGAAACATATATGTGACATCCATGATCCATGCATGATGCACAAAAACTAGCATTTTTAGAACTTTTTCATGTAAAGGCCTAGATTAGTTTTGGGTTCTTTTTATAGGTTTTGCACGAAAAAAATGTTCACCCGTAATCGCAAGTGCTTGGTTTTACTTATAGTATTGATGTTTGCATATTTTGTTTGTGTTTTTTGAAGATTGAAAAATGAAAGAAGAAAAAGAGCAAGGCAAATCATTCAAAGAATTAGGACTAGTTGAAGAACTGATCGAAGATTGTGATAGTTTGGGATGGAAAAAACCCTACTAAGATACAAGTTGAGGCTATTCCGCAAGCACTTGAAGGTATTGTTATCTCATATACTATTCTTTGTTACATTTTCTAGCTATTTGTTAATATGATTTTGTTTAACTATTCTGCGACTTTGATTTAGCTGATTTTAGATGTGTTTGTATTCGAAAATATTTAGGGAATGACTTAATCGGGGTAGCACAAACTGGTTCTGGCAAAACGGGTGCTTTTGCTTTGCCAATACTTCAAGCACTGTTGGAAGCTCCACGGCTACCAGCCTTCTTTGCTTGTATTCTTTCACCCACAAGGTCAGTGTTTCATGTATAAGTGGCCATTTTTATGGGTCGATTCTGGATGTCTTTTATCTCAACCGGGTCAATTAATAAAATAAGCTCTAAGGGAAATGGGTTAAACGGTTCAAATGAACTAAAATACGCCCGAAGGTTAGTTTTAATGCAGAAGACTCGGAGTACTGTTGTAATGATATGCTTTTGTAATCATAATTGACGCATCAATCATCTATATGAATTAAAAAATTGGATGAAAGTGTTTGTGGTCAGCCCGTTGTAACTTCCCCTTTACTTAAAAAGACCTGTACGGCTGCACCAAACTGCCCGAACCACCCATCTTGTCCTTGTAATGTATGGAAAATGCATTGGATATTGTACCTTATTTTTTCTTCCATGGTCTTGAGTTCTTTGAAGGGAAGTCGCAATTCAGATATCTGAGCAGTTTGAGGCCTTGGGATCGAGCATTGGTGTAAAGTCTGCAGTGGTGAGCTTTTGCTTAGTTGCAATGATTTAAATTAGTTTGCAGTAGATGAACTCTTTTAGTCAATATCCTATTGCATTATAAGGTCAATCAAATATATCAATTCGCACTTCCTTGAACATAATCGTAAATGCATTGTTGATTTAATCTTGGCTTCTAGTTTTTCAACGGATTTATGACTTTATTTTAATCCTTAGCTTTAATATTTACAGCTCGTTGGAGGGGTAAACCAGGTACAACAAAGCATTGCACTTGGAAAGAGGCCAAACATTATTGTAAGCTTACTTTTCGATGATCTTTACTGTGTATTATTTTGGTTATTTATAACGTCTTATATGAATTCAACTTGATGCAGGTTGCAACACCTGGACGTCTCTTGGACCATTTATCTAACACTAAAGGGTTTTCTCTTGGCAAAATAAAATACCTGGTAAAAGTTTACATAAAATTTTCCTTTTTTGTGATCTTGGTGACTATATTTTTTTTTGTAATTTGAACCTTATCATACTTAGCATGTTTATTTGACATGTTTTGGATGAGGCAGACCGCCTTCTAAATGAGGATTTTGAGAAGTCACTTGATGATATCTTAAATGCCATTCCGCGTAAGCGTAGGACATATTTGTTCTCTGCTACAATGACTAATAAGGTATGAATGTTGTCAAAATATTGCATCAAAACAAAGGGTCGAAACGAGTAATGTAGAAGTGTTAGTCAAACTAGCAGGGCCAGCTCGTAACCACATTTTGTCTTATATTTATAATAAGCAATGTGTTAACTATGATTACGGAAACTATATTATTACAATACTAATGTGACATCGCAGGTGCAAAAGCTACAAAGAACTCATCTAACGAATCCTGTAAAGGTACCAATATTAACCATTCACTGATTGCATTGCTTCTGAAAGTTCAGCATTCATGTTTTTTATTGCTTCTTCAGATTGAAGCAGCGACTAAATATTCTACAGTTGACACCTTAAAACAACAATTTTGTCTTGTTCCTGCTAAGTATAAGGTTTGTTACATTTCTACTATATACCATTATACAATCCTATATCAAAGACATCAGGTTATATAAAATATAAATCGCTTTTGTATCTACAGAGCTGCTATCTTGTACATATCTTGATCAAAAAATCCGGATGTACATCAATGGTTTTCACTAATACATGTGACCTAACCCGTAAATTAGCTTTGACTCTTCGCAACCTTGGGATACGTGCAATCCCAATATCGGGACAAATGACTCAGGTAATATTTTGACTATTTCATAAATATGCCTCGATTCTTTTTCTTTTTCATTCTAATTTTTTCATGTTGTATAAAAGGCAAAAAGGCTTGGCACATTGAATAAGTTCAAGGCAGGAGAGTGCAATGTGCTTATATGTACGGATGTAGCTAGTAGAGGACTCGATATACCCTTGGTGGATATGGTTATAAATTATGAGATACCCACAAACCCAAAGGTATGTGTGTGTACCAAAGGTATGATACTATTCGACACATTTGGAATATTTGATAAATTTGTGAGATGGGATTTCAGAACTATATTCATCGAGTGGGAAGAACTGCACGCGCGGGACGATCTGGGATTGCTATTTCATTAGTGAATCAGTACGATCTTGGGTGGTATGCAGAAATAGAGAAACTTATAGGTAAGACTATTTTGGTGACAAAAATTAAATCGTTTGGGCTGATTCTATTTTGACCCGTTACCCAAACCTCGTGTTTTCCCATGGTCAGCTAATGGTCTAATACTATACCAAGTTAGCATCATGAAAACTTGTGATAAAGCTAAGTATTTTTCATGTTCATACATTCAGAAAAAAAGTTGACCAAGTTTCCAGCCCAGGAAGAGGAAGTTATTTTACTCCTGGAACGTGTGAAAGAGGCCGAACGACTGGCAAACATGGTACGCTGTCTGTTATTTTAAAATTCTTAATAATTTAGGGCTGCTTGAGGTTTTATTAATTTGGTTTATTGATGGCTGTTTTAGAAAATTAAGGAAACAGGAGGCTATAAGAGAAGTAGAGGGCATGAAGACGAGGAGGATGTTGAAAAGTTTCATGTGAAGAGCAACAGGTCGTCAAACAAAAAATCTAAACGACGATAGATATAGGAGTTTTTGATGCCTTGAAGGTCCGAATTTGGTTTTATTCTGGATATTTATTCAAGTTTTTGACTAACTGGAGCGCTTATTTTTGAATTATTTCAGATTCTTCGTTTCAGTTTCTGTAGTTTCGTTAAATGTGAGATCTTAGACAAGGAAAATGAGTTTTTAACAGAAAACTGTTTTCATCACTCTGCAAGAATGCGACAAGAAACACTGAAAATGAAGCTCTAAACAGGTGACGAACATGACTTCGCAACATGATTCAGTCCTGAACTCCCTGTGTAAACGCTCACACTCACAGTTCGTAATTGTGAGTCCTACACTTGAAATCTCCCTCTAGTATTTTTAAGTTTTAACTTTGCATATACTTAAAATTCGACACAAAATAACCTTGCCTTTTTTTTCGCTTTTAATTTATACCAAAATACATTTATTTGTTTAATTTATGATGCAATATGATTGGACCACTACGCTTGTCAAGTCATTGTGTGAGTATAATTTTGTAAACACTTTGTTGATATAGC
Source organism: Artemisia argyi (assembly GCA_030686995.1). Classification (NCBI taxonomy): domain Eukaryota; kingdom Viridiplantae; phylum Streptophyta; class Magnoliopsida; order Asterales; family Asteraceae; genus Artemisia; species Artemisia argyi. The sequence goes on along the minus strand of CM060693.1, from coordinate 38,534,284 downwards.
ATTGCTCTAACATAATTGACTAACTTTTATACCTTGACACTTGTAACTATATAAACTTTTTTTTTTTTTTTTTTTTTTTTTTTTCTTCAATAGAATAGTGAGAAATAACATGATCAAAAACTAGATTCAATGTACAATGGAATGGAATCCATCGATCTAACCAATCATGAGATACTTAAGAAAGTGTTGCACAAGGTTAGATTTTAGAACGTGCAAAATGTAAAGAATTTCATGTCACTATAATAATAAGTTTGACTTCTTTATACATTATTGGTGAGCAAATTATCCAAAGCTAATAATCCATATTTTTCAATTGGAGGTTATGTGGCCATGTGGGTTAGACTATTCGACTTTTCTTCCAAAAATATCCAAAAAAAAAAAAAAAAAAAAAAAAAAAAAAAAAAAAAAAAAAAAAATTGACTATTCGATTCATATAACAAGTGGATATGTCATTAAAACCAACTATTTGGTTTAATCGTTATCTTCAAAATATTTTTATAAACTTTTATAAATGACTTTACCTAACAAATGGGCACTCAAATGAATTAATAAACACCTCCCTCATGTCACAAGTCAACAAAATAGGCTTGAAAAGGATTAGCCACAAAATTAGTCCTTGGTTAGTGGTCACTATATGCCATGACTATGGACAAGTTACATGCATCTGCATGCATGCTCTTTTCTTGTATTCGAGCTATCTTTTTAAAGAGTGTAACCACTCTACTATAATAGTTAAAACTCTAACAACCTCGAATTTATACGATCAACATGTGCATATAATGCTATTCGTAAGTTGTGTCATAATATTCTCAGGACCGCTCGAGCATCAAATTTTGAAATGGCAAGTTGTTCGCGATCTCGTATCATATATAGCTTAGTAGCTATTTGATCAAGTGTACTTTGTTAAATAGAACAATTAGATAAAGCAGTTTCCTCAAATTTGTAATCAAATTATGTTCTACAACAACAACAATATACAATCCCGCTGGAGCGAAGTATAGGAGAGATGAGATGTAGACAGTCACACCCCTACTGCTCAGAAAAATTATGTTCTACGTAACATGAAATTTATATATATTGAATCTTTGGGATCGCCCATGGTCCAAATCGATATGTTTAAAACCACTATAAAAATGCAAGTACTATCATGTTTCCCTAATTATCTTTATAGTAGTCCAAGTGTCCAACACAATATTAACACTAGAGTAAGTTGTTCCTGTTGACTATAGGTGATAGCTTTAACATATCTATATGGAACTTTTCGTTTCAGGTTTTGTTTCATAAAACACGTAATATGTCAAATTTGTTATCTAACTTGTATTCTAATTGTTACAAGTTACAACAAGTCAGATTGTATTATTGTAGAAATATGAATATATCAACATATCAACTCGACCGACCTAACCCCACAGCTTAATTTTGACATTTTATCTAACTTGTTAATACATTATTATTAGTTTATTACATACACGTACTTTTGTCAAATTTATAGTAATATTGAAAAGCATAAATTCAATCCTTTACGTAGGATTTGACATGGTGGTGGTTCTGTTTGGAATTAGTCAAAGCCAGCACAAGTTAACAACCATAAATCGTGCTATCAATCATTCAAGAATAAGATATAGTTGAAAAAAATAAATAAAATAAATAATCTTGGTGGCCATATTATTGAGAAGTATAGTCAAACGTATCTGTTTGAGTTTGTTGAAGTGACGGAGTCCGAGCCAGGCCAGTGAATGCAGTTGTTTCAATTTGTTATATTTTCATACAATTGATTAAGAGTAAATTAATTGTAGAAGAATGTACACTAGGGAGGAAACGAGCCGAGCTGAGCCCAAGCCTGCTTGATCTCAAGCTCGGCTAGTTTATATATATAAAGCTCGAGCTTGGCTCGTGAAAATTTTCACAAGCTCGAACTCAGCTCGGGCTCGGCTAATTTATATGACGTCTTGAAGGAAATAAAGGTCAAATGAAACTCGGCTCGTTAATCACACTAGACTTGAGCTCATTTATATATTGTTATACGTATAGATGATATATATACCTATATATTTTTAGGTCTCGTTTAGGCTCATGAGCCTAGTAGATATTTATATATAAAGCTCGAGCTTGATTATGAAATAAGCCAAAACTTAAGCTCGAGCTCGTTCAAGTTTTTTACTGATCCCGTATAGAGCTTTTTACGAACGATTTGGCTCGTTTCCACCCCGACACAGGAGTATCGTTGAAAATAAGAAAGTGTAGTTCACAGTTTTTGCAAGAAACTTTATTCAAGACGTTAAACTAAAATTACGTTTAAATATACATTTAAATACGCATATTTTAGTTATTTCAATTTTCCTGAGACAATATTTAAATCAAAGGTTTATTCCTGAGACAATAAGAAAGTGTGTGCATTTTCGTATTTTAAAAACTGTTCCTGTGAATCTGTGATTTGTGTAGACCACAAACGTTTATTCCGTAAAATGTATGTGAGACATTTTTTTTGAACGACAAGTTTATTAGATCGATTGTGGCTAACAATTTTTTTTTATAGTATTAGATTCATTTCAAAACTACTTAACCATAGGTTATGCTAAAACTATGCAAAATAACGGTACACTCGAGCTGTTATAAGTACTAGTTATTTTTAAAAGATGAGAGGTTTATTTTCAAGATACAAACAATTATTGTATGTTTGAACATTTTAACCAAATGTATAGACATCAAATTCCTTAAACCATTTATGTGAATCATTTTTCTCTAAATTCGAAACATTATTAAGTTATTTTTTACTGTAGATTAAAACACTAGACTTGCTAGGTATTACACTTTTCAACGTAAAATAGAATGTTATGTTTGGAGGAACGAAATATGGTAAAAAAAAATAATAATTAAGTTATTATTGCTCGAGAAGCAATTTATACTTAAAAAAACACACGTAACACAAGTCACCAGCTAGACAATCATCTAGAAGTGCCCACCCACTCCATCTATTTGAATGGACAAATTCTTTTTATGGCAACTTCTTTTCCTTTAACTAAAGCAACTTGCTTTAATATATCAATTTAATCATAAGCTCGTGCGTTCAAGTTTCATTCAAGACTTTAATATCCTAATATCTGAAAATTCTATTTCACCACTCACAGGAGTGGAAAGTGGAGTTGCACCATGTAATTTATATATAGAAATCGCTACGTCAGCTTGTACTCTATAACACTTTTATAACATAAACACTTTTAATAAAATTCTTATAACACGTCACAAAAATACTCACTCACCCTAAAAAAGGGGGAAAAAAGAAAACGAATAACACAATGTAAAACGAATGGCGATGACATCTATAACATGTTGGGTCTGTGCGGTTATAACCATTATGTAGGAATATTATCGGTACATTTTGGCCCTATAAGATGTTGTGGTGCACTGCACCGTACTCTCTTAAGTATAGTTAAGTCCGTAATACCTTCTTTAGCCCAAAAGTTACATCACTATATTACCTTTCACATATTGTATCTAAAATAGGAGATGTCTCGATCAACAACAACAATAACAACATACCCATTTCCGCCAGAGCGGATATGGGGAGGTATAATGTAGACAGATCCTTCATTTATCTTATGATAAACTCGAAAGTAGAGAGAATGCTTTCAAAAAGACTTCTGGCAAATGAATGTATCCGAATGTGAGTGCTCAGTTATAAAAACATGTGTGAAAATATGCAATAAAAAGGACATGTAATAATCGTATTTTGTAATTACTGTGATACCCATGTCATATAACAAATATATTAAAACCAAGTCTTCTTAAATACATTACTTAAAAGTTAAAATTTTGCTTTTCAAAAAGAATACTATTTAAAAAATTTGTGTTCCCTTTTGAAGACTATATCAAAAGAGAAATAAAATGACAATACTACCCTTATGTCAAAGAATAGTAGTTGGTATAGCCACCTTTGACTTTGTAAAAAACCAAAACCACATCCAAGTGGGACAGACGCGTTTGTCTGGCCAGTATATTATATCGCAACAAAGAATAACCAAACCTTAACGCATCCCACCTGCTATCATTTTTTCTCTCAATTCATATCCTAATTTCACAAAGAACATCAAACAAAAAAGATAAGAACTTAACCTTATTCAACAACAACATGTGTCCCATGAGGTTTCTGTTAGTGTTTTTCTCAGCCATATTAGCCGCTTATATGGCCTGGACTACGGTTCGAGCATCTTCGGAAGATGAAGACATTTTTCAGGATGACGATTCCTCGGTCGAAAAGGAACAATTTAGCATCATCAAGGTAATGGTCCATAATCCATGGTTTCTTACTTTTCTTAACAGTTATACTTATGTTCAAAGTTTAACATTGGTTTATGTATTATTTTGTATTTTAGATGGCACAAAATGGATTCTGGGGATTTGTTGACATGGCTAGTGGAAAGTATCTATGGAGGAACTTAAACCAGATTAAGGAAAATGGGAAAGTGAAGAGTTCATAGGATCATTTATATTTTTTCATTCTGATTTTTGGGTTTAGACGAAAAGTCAAACCCAATCATGATCCCAGTTTTCATGTGCTGAGTTGTGTGTAGTGTTTCTTCTTTTCTTCTGTATAATCAATGTATAAAATCTTCTTGTCCATTGTATTAATGTTAAGAACTTAAGATAATGTTAAACGCGGTCTCAAGATGCTGATCATCATAATGATTAATGAGAAACAGAATTTGAAAATTGTGAAAATATGATCTGGTAATCTTAAAACCTATTTTTCTAGATGACTAGCTAATCGAAATTATGATATAATGATTTGTATCAACTTTGAAACTTGTGTATACACCGCTTTAACATGTCTCATACTTTAAACTTGAGCACACCTGAATGGCTGAATTTGACAATCACCCTAAATTTTTTTCAAAAAAAGGGTGCACCAAGGATGAAGCAGAGGTACAATTACAAACCATTCACTCGAAAATTGGTCTATTCGGGTATGGTTCATTCCAAACAGTTAAAATGGGCCAAATCATAAGAATACATTGAAAAGATTAGCGGGTGTAACTTGAATGTCGTCCAAAGTGTATTAAATGCTTAAAGTCTCCATGAAGGTTTCGTTTTTTAAAATTAGATTATTATCGCAATAATAGCATAGTTTTTCTAGATCATATTTGATGCATTACCTACTGAGAGTCCAAAACTCATTTTGACATGTTACCAACCCGCCCATTTTGCCGCATTTAATTCTACATTCTTGGATTTTTGTAAAATGGTTGTGCGCGTGAATCAAGTGGCCTTCATGTCACAAAGAGCAAACTTAATTGGTTGTTTCAGGATTACTCCTTAAAAAGATTTTGCCGAGAGTAACAAACTTCTCAAGTTTTGGCAGAGACACTTGCAGATGTAACTATTTAGTATTTACAGATATAGTTTATGACTTAGGATCAAATGAGAAGAAAACTTAAAATGAGAAGGATGAGAAATAACTATAACCACACATTTGAGATGCATCGACTTAAATTAGATGCATCCCTAATCTTTTAGATGCACCATAATATATTTTCTAGCAAAAAATTAGATGCATATACATATATTAGATACATTTCATCAAGTTAGACAAATCCTATACATTTTTTGTCTTCTGCGGGTCAAATTTATTGTTAGTACTACTTTGCATCGTTTTCACTTCAAATCACTTTTCGGAATTAATTGGGATGCATCTAAATGAATAGAAATGCATCTAAATCAATGCATCTCAAATGCGTGGTTATAGTTATTTCTCATCCTTCTCATTTTAAGTTTTCTTCTCACTGGATCCTTACCCTATAGTTTATAAGGAAAAAATAAGTTACAAAACTATAAAAAGATGTACAAACTATCATGTAGCTTCAGACCTTCAGTTTAGATCAGCCTGGAGCTTAATAGACAGATAAATAAGAGTAAGAAGGGCACCTTGTGGAAGTGGAGCAAACCTTGCAAGATTTGAGCCAACCCACATGGACACAACCACTAGCGCAACAACATTGCTGCTAGTTTTTCCACATACCCAACTCGCAAACGAGAGGCATAAGCTAAGCACAATTCCGTTTTTACCCCCCAACACCCATGCAACCATGTAACCAGCCTTATATCCTCCATCCAACTCTGGGTCAAGCATAGCCATCAAGCTGCTAAAAGTTAAAGACAGTTTTGCCCCTATAGTTTTCAGCAAGAATATGGATAGAAATGCAGATTTCAAAACTTCGAGAAATGAGCCTCGTTCTTTGTTGACACTATCATACTCTTCAAATTCATCATCTGTTTCATCATCAAAAGGATAATACCTCTCTTTGGAATCACGCGATTCTTGATATTTCTGCTGGCCCATTTTCTGTCTTAGATCAGACCACCTGTGGATCCTTATTTCATCTTCAAAGTTGATGTCATAAGTTCTCCATGGCGGGCCACTACTTGGTTGAAATTTGAGTGATCTATCATATTGGTCTCTTGTCATTGTATTAGATAACACCTGACAGATGGGATAGTAAAAAAACATATATCAGGAACTTCATTATTAGTAATGGTGCTTACAAGGAATGTGACACACAAATTGTTCGAGTTTTGTATTAGTACTTTTTTGCAAGGCTGTCAAACTCGCGAGTTTACACGTAAGATCGTACGATCTTACGTGCACACCAGTCAAAATCGTGTAGGATCGTGGTAGGATCGCATCTGAGGTAGGATCGTAAGTAGGATCGTAGGATCGCACGTAAGATCGTAAGATCGACACGCGATTCGAGTTCACTTTTTTTTTTTTTTTTTTTTTTTTTTTTTTAAATCTTTTAAGTCCATCCCAATTGCTTAGGCAAAAAAAAATAACATGTGTTTTACTAATGTTTAATGAGTAAATCACTATTGTTTAATTTTCTAAATATATTATAGTTTATACATAGTTTTCTACTTTTCTAAATAGATTATAGTATAAAAAGTGTTCAATAGTTTAATTTACTTTACTTCACTGTGATTAAACTAATCAAATGGTATGTTTTGTAATGCCACTTATTAAACGTTTGTTTTCTTGAAATCATGTTGATGGCTCGTATGTTTTGAGATATTTAGGACCTATTTTTTGTAATATTATTGCACTAAATCGTTAATATAACGATTGAAACTTGACTTTTTTGTGTTTTACTATTACTTTGGTGTTTGAAATTTAAACTTTGTCATTTTGAAGAGGATATTATATGAACTTATCTTTGACGTTGAGTAAAAATGTAAAACAGTTTGACTCGTATACCATTTGTTTACAAAATATGACAAATTGGTAGGATCGTAGGATCGCGATCCGATCTTACGATCTCGATCTTGCAAAGACAAAAACGATCCTGCGTGGGATCGCGATCTTGACAGCCTTGCTTTTTTGTATATAATAATTAAGAAACTGAATTATGACTGGTTATTAAAACTGCAATTTGGTTGGTTAAGAGACAACCCACAGACTTAAGCTAACTTGCTACACAATGCATTAATCATGTTAGCAACCATTCCTACAGTTGCCTTTAAAGAAATATATCATGAAACAATGTCACCTAAATACTGTAAGTCTTTTGAGTAGTGTGATTTTGAAATAGAAAGTTCAGCATAGGAAAGAGATAGGATAAAAGGATTGGCATCATTGAATAATACTTTCTCTTGTTATTTGTTGTATTGATGACTGAGAGAATCATTACTAAGCTTTGTCAAAGTTTGGTGTCCAATTGCATATCGTTTCATATTTTACCATTTCGATTGTGTTGTTGGGGTCATCTCATGCTAAGGTCAGTTTAGTATTCCGTGCTTCTATTGTTGAGAAAGTAGCCATTCTGGCAGACATGCAGGTTTATTGCTTGGAGTAGGTTCAACAGGAGTTATAAACAGGGTCCATTCAGGCATGTTAAAATTTGTTTAGAAAGTGGAAATAACTAGAGTTGAAAAGGTTTGGGGTAAAATTTGATGACGAACTGATAATGCAATTAGCCGATTCATACACAGTAGCAGGAATGCAGAGGAAAAAAAAAGTAGGAAAGACTAGAGAGTCCCAATTTTGAAAAACCTAACTTTCAATGTGGAAAAAGGAACAGAGCATGTGACCAGCCAAAGATCTCGACAGTAATGGAAAATTGACCACAGCAGTTCTTTCTAATGATGTACCATGTGTGTATTTAAAAACAGTGTTTCAAAACATCTCCCTCTGCATATTGTAGCCAAGCCCCTCCCTGAACATGCCACTCCCAGCAACCTCGCATGACCCCCTACCGCCTCCCCCCAAATTCCAAAGATTCCCCAACATCTATACACATATTATTGTACCACTGTGTTTTACTGAACAGATACCTAAGTCGTGTACATATTATAAGTAGAAATCATAGGATTTCTCAAAATGACCTTATGCCTCACTAATCACCGAATGAGATTGATAAAGACGATTGAGGATATTTAACTAGATAGCTGGAGAATGCCATCCTTTTAAACAAAGGGTTCTATCATTAAAATAATCTCAAGGTATTATATGTAAAGCTCTATCATTATTAAATAAACACTTGGTATGGTAATTCAATTACAACTTTATGAGAGGCTTTTTAACTTCTTTCCTAATCATGCCACACTAAACACTTACATTAATCACATTGAATCAAAAATTGGAAAACAACTTCTAACCTCGTAAGCAAGACGAATGCCTTTAAACACCTCGCCAGCTTGTGAATCCTTGTTAACATCTGGATGATACTGTAATGAGTACAAATAAACTATCATTAATATTGATTATTCTTGTACTTTTAAGTCAGCATTAAATAAATAACAACGATGCTTAGAAAGCTGATAGTGAGTAGGGAAAGAGTAAACGAATGGAAAGCGTATGAAGCTACTTTGCTCTGGCCAAGAAACAGTGTACTAATAGCATAAACCAGAATCAGTTTTTATGTTTTTTCGTGCTAGAACTATTTTCCCTGAGGGATCATCTACCCGGGAGAAGTAATGTCTATATCGCGGATAAATAGGAACCTAATTGACAACCGTGATTGTAGCCAATATTTTCCTATCACAGACATAGCGCAATTTTGTTATTTGTTACTCCTAATCTCACGATTTATCATAACAGTTGTCTACAAGTTAATGTAGTAAACATATTCTATATTAGATAGCTTTTATCAATCAACTTGCAGAATTACGATGTCGACTTCAATGATGTGGATGCTAATTTAAACTAGGTCTGCACGTTTAATTTTGTGACATGCCTCTTTCAGGTCATAAAGTACAAGATCATTCAGCCCCTCTCTAAACTAATAACAAGGTTAAGGGCTTAAGGCACAATGTTACGGTCAGTAGCCTACTACCGCGTAACTAATGTTTACTTTTTTAATGGAATATCAATATTTCCTTGCTTTTGCTCCTGTTTATAAAAATGACTTTAGTGAAGGCCAGCAAGGCCATACGTATTTTGTTATTATCACCTCTACTTATGTATTCAGTCCCTCTCTAAACTAATAATAAGGTTAAGGGCTTATGGCACAATGTTACGGTCAGTAGCCGTGTTTACTTTTTTAATGGAATACCAATATTTCCTTGCTTTTGTTACCATTTATAAAAATGACTTTAGTGAAGGCTAGCAAGGCGATACGTATTTTGTTATTATCACCTCTACTTGTATAATATTGAAAGCTAACGTAGTAAGCATGTTCAATATTAGATGACTTTTTATCAAACAACTTGCAGAATTATGACGCTGACTTTAATAATGTGGAGGCTAAACTAGGTCTGCGCAATTAATATTGTGACATACTTCTTTCAGGTCATTAAGTTCAAGTTAAATCCAGTCCCTCTCTCAACTAACTACAAAGTTAAGGAACAATGCTAGCCTAGTACCCCGTACTATTGTTTACTTTTTATACGGAAATAGTAACATTCTTTGATTTCGTATCTATGTATGAAACTATTTTATCTGCAACCATTCATTTCCAACAGTAAGAAACTGCCAAGAAACAATGGCTCTCACTCTTCGCACCATCACTTTGATCAGCTCTGGTTGTAATTCTTCGGCTCCTAATTTGGACTGTCTTGCGATACATTGCCATTTCCAAAAATGTTTCGCTCAGTCCTACCTTTTTTCTGTTCTACTAACTACATGTTTATTTTTTATTTTTTTTTTTCCCTATCCATATCGAGCAAATAATAAACTACTAGTTTTATTACATCAAACCTTCAATCCACTATAAGTATAATAATAAACTACTAGTTTTATTTCAAATAAGAATATAAAATAAAACTTGATTATCAGAAACTGCTTATTTCAAATAAGCAGATAACATAAAACTGCTTATTTCAAATAAGCAAATAACACACACACACACAGAGAGTCACAAATTGTTATAATTAAATTATATAGTACTACCTTACGAGCTAGCAACCGATAGGCGCGTTTGATATCAGATGACGTGGCATCAACCGATAGACATAAAACTGTGTAATGATTCTGTTGTTGACCGTTTGATATGGCGCATGTGAGGGTGATTGGACGCCGATTTGATGTTCCGATTAGGAAAATGAGGTTGCGGTTGGAGGTGCGGCGGAGTGATACGGTGGTGGCGGTGGTTGTTCGTGGTGCCGGAAGTAGATGTGATTGCATGGTTGAGTTGAGTTTGGAGCATTCGTTGCCGCAAACTGACTGTGTGTTTTGTGTGTGCGTGTGTTTTGGGGGTCAGGTTGGATTTTTTTTAACCGTTTTCACTTTCGGTTATTACCGTGAGTTTTAAATAAAAGATGGAAAAAGAAAATAAGAGAGTGAAAAGAAAAGGAAAAGTTGATTTCCAACGTAATCGTTCAAGTATCTCGTTCTAACTCTATTGTTAAGTTCTTCACTTTCCATCTTTGCCGTCACCGCCCACCGTCACAATCCGAGTTACCTTTTTTAAAAATGAAAAATATAACTATATATAAACGAGTTTAAAAATTCTCAACTCTTCTCTAAAAAACTGAAAGTCATTTCATGCTAAAAAAAATCTAAAATCAAAAAACAAGAAAAAATTTCTGAAAGTTGGGGTCGTTTTGGTGAAAAATTTCCTATTTTTTCAGGAAATTTTTCATATGAAAAGAGAAAATTTGAAAATCCGTTTATTTACACTTTTTTCTAACAATTTTCAAAAGATGTAAAATTCTCATTCTCTAAATTTTAACTAAAGATTTGAAAAACCCATTATACTATTCTCACTTTTTTCATTCTCTAAAAATTTAAAAACGGAAAAACAGAATAAATTTTCACCAACTAAACGGCCCGTCTTTTCTTGTTAGAAAGAAAAAGTCAAAAATGGTAAATTGAGGTTTTCAATTTTCTAAAAATTTGAAAAATAATAATTTCACTTTTTTTGAAAATTATTGGAGAAAAGTATGCCTAAACGGTTTTCAAGTTTTCTATTTTCCTATAAAAAAAAGTTTGATGTTTTTCATCAACTAAACAGACTCGGTGTTCTCGAGATGTTAGAAGAAAAAGGAAAAGAAAATAACAATTTTACATTATATCCTTCATGAGTGATATGTGTGAGAATAACATATTTTATAACGGTAAATGAATCAATATACAAGAAAATGCACTTTAAGATATAAAAAAAAAAATACATTTTTTAATTATCTTTCTTCTAAATCATCTCATATTTGATTGGAAAATTTTAGCTAATATTTACCTTCCAAATCATTTTCTTTCTTTCTTTTAAAAAGACTCGCGAACACAACAATTTGTTAAGTTTCTTTCATTTTTTTTTTCTCCTTCAAAATTAAAACTCGAGAACACAATGTTAATAACTAAAATAAGAGTAAATTACATGGGTCGTCCCTGTGGATTACTTAAAACTGCATTTTCCGTCCTTGAAACTTTTACTATATATGGATAGTCGCTAACATCGCAAAGAATAACACCAAAACGTCACTAGAAGGACTACCAGTGTTATTCTTTTCCAGGTCGAGGAAATGTTGGTGCTATGATATTTTCAAAGTCAAGGGACTGCTAGTGTTATTCTTTTCCAAAGTTAGGGACTATTGGTGTCATGTTTGTTAACTTTAGGGACTATTTGTTCAAGAAAGAAGTTTCAAGAACTGTAGGTACAAAATAGTTTACTCCTAAAATAATCAACCGAAATAGTTATTATTTTTTTTTTTACTTTTTAACTTGCATTCGTAATAACCACAAAAGGGTTTGTTTGTTTATATTTTATATTAGGGAAAATTACATGTATATCCTTCTCAAAATGAATAATTACATATATATCATTTTTACAAGTTTTTGATGCATAAAGTACAATGCTTTTAATGCATTAAAATGATATATATGTAATTTTTGAAATTTGCAAGAATATATATGTAAAAGCTCCTTTATATTAAGTCATGTTTAAATAAGAGATAATTTTTATCATTTTATATTTTCAATCATTTTTCTCTTTTAAGTCATAAACAAACAATTTCATATAACTTTATGTAAGTTTTAGTACTTTTTTTTGCCCAATTTCTTTTACACGTCAGCAAAAACATCAAAAAATATTAACATTCAAGTTAACACATCATGTTAGATAATTTGAGGGGGTGACATCACCTTCAGTATGAACATCGGCATGCACCATGCCGAGCGGCATGGCCATTGCCTTGCTTGCGTTATGAAGATTTTGGCAAGGGTATCGGTAATGTTTACCGAATTGGCATGGAAGAAAGGCAATAAATTTTTGAACGTTGCTACATTTAATATGGTGAAGTATGGTTGTCACTAAAAAAGTATGGTGAGGTATAGTTGAATCATGGAATGTGTTGGCTTGATTTGATTGGTTAATGACGAATCATGATGAAGTATGGTAAGGTATGACTGTCAACCCCTGATCAGGTATGTCTGTTTCACATTGAAAATCGATAAAATGATAATCATTTTAGACTAATTATTAAAACGGTTCAATAAAACACATTACTATTTTATTACATCAACCCTATTTTATATTATTTGGATTTGTTTTTCATAAGCTTAGTTTTACGAGTTTAATTTTATTTATTTTTTATTTATTTATTTATTTTAATCTTATAGACCAACTTATTATATTAAGGTCATCGTATTCGTCGACTTATAAATCATAAAATAAGTCTATAAGTCTAAACAAACAAAGAAAACGATGTAAAATGATACATGAATGAATGCAATCGGGACTTGTATGCACAGTCCAACGATGGCTTGCGAAATATTTGTGACTTTGTTTAACCGGACAAAATAAGTAAGAAATACTGTAGTAACGGACAAAGTATTATGTGTTTGCTTCGTATGTTGAGAGGCAATTTATTTTGCATACTCTTATTTTGATGCATACTAATGGACAAATCTCCATCATCCATCTAGTTTGATCTAATGGTGAGGATTAACCTAAGATTAAATAGGGAAACATAAGTCCATGTTTTTTTTTTTTTTATTTGTCTTTTTGTCTTATTTTATTATTCATTTTTTTTTTTTTTTTGTCTTTTTTTTAACGCTTTAAGGTTTTTTTTGTTTCTTTTCTTTTTTTTTTTTTTTGGTTTTTTTTTTTGTGTCCTTTTTTTCACGCCTTTTTTTTCACGCTTTTTTTTTTTTCACGTTCTTTTTCTTAATAAACGTTTTTTTTCGTTTTCATACATTTTCGTCTGTTTTCATACGTTTTCGTCCGTTTTCATACGTTTTTGTCTGTTTTCGTACGTTTTCGCCCGTTTTCATATATTTTTGCCCGTTTTCGTCCGTTTTCATACGTTTTTGTCCGTTTTCATACGTTTTAGTCCGCTTTCTTACGTTTTCGCCCGTTAACGTCTGTTTTCATACGTTTTCATATGTTTTCTTACATTTTCGTTCGTTTTCATACGTTTTCGTTCGTTTTAATACATTTTCGTCCATTTTCTTTCGTTTTCGTCCATTTTTCATACGTCTTCATCCGTTTTCAGACGTGTTTTTACACTTTCATACGTTTTCGTCCGTTTTCATACATATTCGTCCATTTTCTTATGTTTTCGTCCGTTTTCATCCATTTTCTTTCATTTTTGTCCATTTTTCAGACGTTTTTGTCCTTTTCATACATGCTTTTACACTTTCATACGTTTTCTTCCGTTTTCATACATTTTCGTTCATTTTCTTACGTTTTCGTCCATTTATTCATTCGTTTTCGTCCGTTTTTAAATGTTTTTGGCAATTTTTATACGTTTTCATATGTTTCTAAATATCACAAGTGATATTCTGAATATCACAAATTGTATTCTGAATATCACAAGTGATATTCTGTGATATTCTAAATATCACAAGTTATACTCTGAATATCACAAGTGATATTCTGAATATCACAATTGATATTCTGTGATATTCAGAATATCACAAGTGATATTCTGAATATCACAAGTGATTTTCTGAATATCACAAGTGATTTTCTGTGATATGCAGAATATCACAAGTGATACTATGAGTACCACAAATGATATTCCAGATATCATAAGTAATATTCTGTGATATTCAGAGTATCACAAGTGATATTCTGAATATCATAAGTGATTTTCTGAATTTGACAAGTGATATTCAACAAATGTTTTGTAACATGAAAATCATAAGTGATATTTAGAAAATTACAAGTGATAGATATTCAGAAAATCACAAGTGATATTTAAAATATCACCATTGATATTCAGAAAAACACAAGTGATATTCTGAATATCAATTGTGATATTCAGAAACGTATAAAAACGGACGAAGTATGAAAACGGACGAAAACATAAGAAAATCACAAGTGATATTCAGAAAATCACAAATATTCAAAAAAAATGGACTAATACCAAAAAAGCTTATGGAGTTCTTGGCATTTTTCGTGTTGTTTTTTAGTTTAATGCTGAGTATATAATGAATATCATTATTGGATTTTATACCAAGGTATTAATTACGTAGTTTTTATGTACTAGATGGTTTTTGTGCCTTTCACTGTAATAGACAAACACAATAAATGTTTTTGCTGATGGTATATGTGTAGTATCACTAGTGATATGTTTGATATATATGTAGTATCACTAGTGATATGCTTGATATATGTGTAGTATCACCAGTGATATGTTTGATATATGTGTAGTATCATTAGTGATATCCTTTATATATGTGTAGTATCACCAGTGATATGTTTGATATATGTGTAGTATCACCAGAATTACTGATAAGCTGCCTACCATACTGGACTTCTTTTGTAGACAACCTGAGAGAGCTAAAGTCATTTGCCAAGTCTTCCACCCTGAAAAGTTTGTGATATTGTTCAAGATTTTATGGGTATAAAGAATCTTCCTAAAGGACATAAGAATGACCGTATTAAGGGTGGACGTGAAAAAGCTATTGCGAAAAGTAAGAACCAAAAGAAGGGTTGTAATATTTGTAGTTTAACTGATCATAATGGACATACTTGTCCAAACAAGGGAAAAGTTTCACCATCTTTTCTACTAACTTGGATTTGTTTTGAGTGGTATTTAGTTTAATATGGTAATGTGAAAAGTGAAAAGTGTCATACCTGTAGTATCACCAGTAATATATCACAGAATATTACTTATGATATCCGGAATATCATTTGTGGTACTCATAGTATCACTTGTGATATTCTGCATATCATAGAAAATCACTTTTGATATTCAGAAAATCACTTGTGATATTCAGAAAATCACTTGTGATATTCTAAATATCACAGAATATCACTTGTGATATTCAGAAAATAATTTGTGATATTCAGAATATAACTTGTGATATTTAGAATATCACTTGTGATATTCAGAATATAATTTGTGATATTCAGAATATCACTTGTCATATTCGGAATATCACTTGTGATATTTAGAAACATATGAAAACGTCTGAAAATTGCCAAAAACATTTAAAAATGGACGAAAACGAATGAAAAAATGGACAAAACGAATGAAAAAACGGACGAAAACGTAAGAAAATGAACGAAAATGTATGAAAATGGAAGAAAACGTGTGAAAGTGTAATAACATGTATGAAAAGGACAAAAACATTTAAAAAATGGACGAAAACGAAAGAAAATAAATGAAAACGAACAAAAATGTATGAAAACGAACGAAAACGTAAGAAAACGGACGAATATGTATGAAAACGAACGAAAACGTGAGAAAACGGACTAATATGTATGTAAACGAATGAAAACGTATGAATATGTATGAAAACGAACGAAAACGTATGAAAGCGTAAAAACACGTCTGAAAACGGACGAAGACGTATGAAAAATGGACGAAAACGAAAGAAAACGGACGAAAACGTATTTAAATGAATGAAAACGTATGAAAACTGACGAAAACGTATGAAAACGAACGAAAATGTAAGACAACATATGAAAACAGACGTTAACGGGTGAAAACGTAAGAAAGCGAATGAAAACGTATGAAAACGGACAAAAACGTATGAAAACGGACGAAAACGTATGAAAACAGACGAAAATGTATGAAAGCGAAAAAAAACGTTTATTAGAAAAAAGAACGTGAATTAGATAAAAGAAAAAAGAAAGAAAAAGAAAAAAAAAAAAAAAAAAGCGTGAAAAAAGGACACCATAAAAAGAAACAAAAAAAAAACAAAAATCCCATGAAGCGTGAAAAAAGGACACCAAAAAAAAGAAACAAAAAAAAAACAAAAATCCCATGAAGCGTGAAAAAAGAAAGAAAAAGAAAAAAAAAAAAAAAGCGTGAAAAAAGGACACCAAAAAAAAGAAACAGAAAAAACAAAAATCCCATGAAGCGTGAAAAAAAAAAGAATTAAAAAAAAAAGGAAAAAAAGAAAGAAAAAAAATGAATAATAAAAAAGACAAAGAAAAATGAAAGAAAAAAAACATGGACTTATATTTTCCCATTTAATCTTAGGTTAATTACCACCATTAGATCAAACTAGATGGATGGTGGGGATTTGTCCATTGGTATGCACAAAAATAAGAGTATGCATTTGAATTTTCCTCGTGTTAGAAGATCAAGTTTCCATAGTGGATTAAGGAAAGATCTGTGTAAATATTTCTATAATTTGTGTAGTGATTTTAAAGGGTCTCCATATTTCTTTTACAACAAATGAGAGAGGTTTTAGTCCATTCCTTTTCTTATATACGAGTCCCCTTCATGGAAATTACGAGTGCTAAGTCGAAACAAAATCGACACATTTTATGTTCACTAATTTTTGTGGCCTTGCTTAAAGATATATTTTTTCACGATCACTAGTGATATACCTTTTGGCGAACTACAAATGGCATTTTATTTTATATCTCTATCTGTAAGAGTGTACAATTTGGGGAGCCATATACAAAAAACATTCTTACTTGTAACATTTTATACAAGT
Source organism: Artemisia argyi (assembly GCA_030686995.1). NCBI lineage: Eukaryota > Viridiplantae > Streptophyta > Magnoliopsida > Asterales > Asteraceae > Artemisia > Artemisia argyi. The sequence continues at coordinate 38,516,961 of CM060693.1, read as the reverse complement.
AATAAGATCTCATAATTGCACGAGAAAAGGATAAATTAAGCAAATAAATATGTTCATTTCTCTAGAATTGCACATTCTAATGCAAAATTGGAGAAACTACAATCTCGATTAATTCCTTTAAAATGAATAGGACTGAAACCAATATAACACAATTGTAAAAACACACGTGTTTTATGTAAGTTATGTACAACAAGATAAATTAGAGACTTTAGTTACATAATGTATTGGGGTCCTTTTAACACACATCTTTTGACAAAAGTTGCCATAATGCCATCCATAGCCGTCGTTTTAGATGAAAGAAACCATGCAATTAACACAATGTTAAATGCAAACTTCATTTCATCAAACATTTTCTAGTATAAATTGAGCTGGCCATATGCATATTCATCAACCAACTAAACAAAATGTTTAAAACATTAACTGAAGAAATAGAACTCAAGGCGCCCGCAAGCAAAGCTTGGTCGCTTTATGGCACTCTAGAGCTTGCAAAGCTGCTTGTTGGAAAAACAATCGAAGCACTCGATGTTGTCGAAGGTGATGGTGGCACTGGTACTGTTATCAAGGTGACTTTTAAGCATGGTACGTTTTATCAGTTGAGAATCAACTACTAGCAATTATAGGCGCGATACATGCTAGTTACTTATTTACGAATAGTAAAAAATTTAATCGTTTCTAAGGAAATATGTTTAACAACTACAAAACCATGAAAAGTGTCTAAAACTAGATTATTAGGGTTTATTCATATGACTTAACTCGATATCTTCTACATCTCATTTTGTTAAATGCTTTAAATCAAAATTGGTAACAGTTGTGTACAAAATTGCAGGGTCAGAAACCAAATATTTCAAGGAGAAGTTTATGAAAGTCGATAATGAGAAGAGGGTTAAAGAATCCGAAATTGTGGAAGGTGGATATCTTGATGCAGGATTTAACTTCTTTAAAACTAAGTTCGAGATTAAAGAGAACAAGAACAGCGACACGTCTCTTTTAAAACTACAGCTTGAATACGAAGTTAAGGAAGAATTTGCTGCTAATGCTTCTCTTGTCACCGCGGAGTCTTATGTTGCTGTTGCAAAACTTGCAAACGAGCATTTCGCCAAATCTAATTAAGACAAGAAACATTTGTTTTCTTGTTTTGGGTAAAGGAATTATACCGGTGAATATTCACAAAATAAGAAAAGTTATATATTCTGGTCAATGATCTTCTTGTCCTCTTAACATTGTTACGATGACAAGTATATGTACTTGCAGATTATAATGTTGCTTGAAAAATAAACAACTTACTTTCGTGGTTTCAGGATTTTAGTGAAGCGTTTATGCTGAATGAGTTTTTATTGTGCATACTTAATATTGATGAGTGTTTATGTGCCCATGTAAAGGTAAATGTATTTATTTTAAACGTGCTAGTATGTAACAATGAGTGTTTCAAGTGGTGGAGCCAGAAAATATGATAACGGGGGGCATCAAGGAAAAAGAGTAGTTAAATAACGTGTGAGAAAATGTTACTTCATAGCGTAACTAAATAAGTCGGATCGGGTTTAACATAAAAGCAACAAAAAGGCTCTACTACGATGCATTTAACACTAATTATAACTTAAGGTGTCTATAACATAAAATTTGATTGGTGATTTCAACTAGTTATCTTGAATTAAACTCAAGTTGGTTGTAAAAAGTGTTGTAAGAATTGTATTGAGACCAATTTAATAAAAAGGAATTGTGATTATTATCTCACAAGTGTAATTTATAAAATCAATATGAAAAAAAAAAAAAAAAAAAAAAAAAAAAAAAAAAAAAAAAAAAAAAGTAATGACCCTAACAAATTACAATAAAATACTTGGTCTCTATTAACAAAATTATGCTAAGATGTTATAATATTCACACATGGTGTACCCTAATTCAAAGTTTCTAAATTGATACAGTGCTAGTTATGATCCCAATTTTTTTGGCAAGTTATATGTGCATTTTAACGACATACACGAAAAAATATATATAATAATAAAAACTCAAAACCACCGGACAACACTTTTTAGACATTAGAAGATGCTACAATTGTTGTCAAGGCAGAACGACGAGGGACTCGGATTTTGTGAGTGAGGGCACCGGGCTATTTTCACATCAGTCCGACTTTATTTCTTATATATCTTAATTTGGTGTATCCGCAAGAACTTAGTTGGGGGCATGTCCCCCAATAGTATCAACATGGCTCCGCCCCTGAGTGTTCCGTGGTTATATAAATCAATTACTAAGCAAAATAACTTAATAGAATCTATAAGAAGACAACTATGTTATGGTATCACAGGCTTGTTTTAGCTTAAGCTTATATTTATAAGTTTTAGAGATCATTATTTATCATTTCACAACAGTGTTAATAAACCAAAACTACATTACAAAAAGCAAGAGAAATTAACATAAAGGAGTAGCTAAAATGACAAACATTCTATTAGGAATTTGGATTTACATTAATCTAACTTAATATTGTGTTGTAACATTATTGCTATTGACACGTGCCGGAAGATTCTCAATTGGTGGAATATATGGAGAATTGTTGAATTATTCTCAATTGTTTGAATGATAAAACTATTCTAACTCAAAACTAATACAATTAATTCATGTAGTCCCTACGTCATTTCCATGCCATTTGCACAACCATTTGCTTGACTTTACAAGGAGTGAGACTTTGAATTTTGAATATGAGTATTCAATAATGTGTTAGGCTATGTGTTAGGCTTGTGACAATGAGCTGAAAAAAATCGATCGTTCATATCAATCGAACGATATGGAAATCGATCGTCATCATTGTCGTGGTTTGTTTGAAATCGATCGCCGGCGATATGGAAGCAAAATCGGTTGCCCAAACGAACGATATTTACACACAAAGTTGTGTCTTTTGTGTTAAAAAAAGAAAATGATGCAATATGAGTTGTCACTGTCAAGAGAGAGGTGAATATGGGTTGAGAAGAGAGAAAGCTGAGGTGACAGCCGGAAAGATGATGCAAAATTGCCGCTCCTACCTAAAGGCAAAGCAAGCCATGACGAAAAAAAATCACGCAAACGAGGAAGCCGCAAGTAATAAACAACTATGCCGCCAAATACAATTATGCTTCCGTTCAAACAATGAGGAAAAGGATAACCGGCTTTTAATACTCATTCCAGTTTGGCCGTCCGGAAGACTCCTGTTTAAACTGCAGGGGAGTGTTAGACTATTAGATTATTCGCCCAAACACGATGATGGGTTTGAGGTCCATTAGGTTTAAGGTTTTTGTTAGCTTATTGTCAAAGCTATGTTCTATAATAAATATACATGCTACCCCATGTAATTGACACTAGAACCAGGTACAAGTTGGAAGCAACATGTGGTCATGAATAACATGTTCTTTTATGTTTGTTAAAGTTTGTTGATGTCCATTCACTATTTTTGTGGTAGGCTGCGAGTGTGCATTTACTCCCTCCACACATACAAGTGATTAATTGTAGAGACTACAGTCTACAGTGTGCTGACTTAAGAAAAATTCCAATGACTTTTCAGCATTCAGATTTCTAAGATTCATTGAAGGCTCATTTCATGTGCCTCGTAATCATGACTAAAACACCGCTACAGTAGCTAGCTTCACACTAGACTTAGAAATTGACCCTTACTTTTAGCTAGCAATGATACCTTAACATCATGAAGTATTGCGCAACTCTATGTAAAGCATTTTATCAAAAACCTTTTGTGCAACAAATTATTAAACAGGTTATAATATGAATATATGGAGATGTTGTATGTGACACAAAGCAGGAAATGGCCACCCATGGTGTTAGTGGCAATTTTATTAATAACCACGATTAAAAAACCCAAGCCACATACAAGTGAAGCATGAAATTATAACATTATAATAAGTAGATGAAAAAAAGCCATGAAAAACATATACCACTATGCATGTGCTACCCTTTGCCATTTTGTTATGAACAACACCACCTTTACATATGCCCAATCTTTCAAGCTATCAAGAAACTGGAAAAAAAGCATGTCTCCCACGACGGTTAAGAAGCATAGCGCTACAAACTATCCAAAATCCAGTAGCAAAACCACTCACCCCACCAGTATAAAACCATTTGTCTATGCCTTCCTCTTCACCCTCACTTTTACCAATGGAGTTTGGTTCTTCTAATTCTTCATCTCCAGAGCATTTTTTCGGCAAGGGACTTCCACATAGCCCCTCATTTCCAATGTACCTCACAGGTTCAAATGTCTGAAGTTGAGTGCCAGATGGAATCCTCCCAGACAAGTTATTATGAGACACATCAAGGAAATTTAAAAAATTCATTTGAGACATGCTTGAAGGCAACCCTCCAAAGAGATTGTTTTTGGATAAATCCAAAGTTTGAAGTTCTTTCATTTGTCCAATGTCTTTCAGAATCTCTCCAAGTAGAGTGTTGTGTGACAAGTTTAGCACTACTAATCCCTGCAGATCGGTAATTTCATATGGGATTTGTCCTGTGAGACTGTTGCTTGATAAATCAATGCTCTTCACTGTTGAGGCGAAAAATGATCCGTTTTTAGGGGGTCATTTAAGCCCGAAATTGGAATTTATTTGATCAAATATTGCCCTAAATCGTTCCTTTTGTGATTTTAGGTACTTTGGGAGTGAATTCTGGAAAATGAAGCATTTTGGACCTTTTGGAGCATAAAAGTGAAAAAACGGCAAAGTCTTGATTTTTCTTGCTGGGAACAGTACCTGACGGCGTCAAGAAGGATTTTATGACGGCTTCAGGAGCAAAATGGATGACGGCCCAGAGAAAACGTGACGGCGTCAGAACAAGGGCGTCAAGAGTAAATTTGGTGACGGCCTGGAACAAGATTACACATGACAGCGTCAGATCTGGATCTAGGCAATCCGAGAAGATTTTTGGCGGCGAGATGACGGCGTCAGAATTTTACTCTTGACGAATTTTACTCTTGACGCCGTCACCTCGTGAAATCTATAAATACTTTTCTAATTTTCATTCATTAAGAGAGGAACTTGTGTGGAGAATTTTGGGGCCGAACTTTAAAAACCCTAGCTCGTTTGTAACAGTATTTTCAAGGGTTTTTACCCCTTGAAACCCTTCATGTTCAATTTAGATAAGTATCCTTTCAATTCATTCAATATGTCTATGTGTTGTTTGAATATATCTTACGCTTGTCTTGATTTTAACATACTAGACTAGATCTTTTGTGTGTTTGCTTAGATGTAATGAAACCTAGATGTTGATTATAGGTTGATTGTTTCTTTATAGTTGTAATGGATGAATGATTTCAATGTTAGGCTTAAGAAAACTGGCAGATCTCCATTGTGTAACTTGCTTGAACGTCTTAAGAAACATGAACCGATGTGTACTAGGTTTTTATGGTTGTATTTAATGCATGAGTGAATTCTAGTGATCCCATGTTAGGAGCTTCTTGCAGGCTCGACATAGGAGTGAAGTAGGAGCTTATAGAATTGGGGAAGTAAGTACGCCACCCCATTATTGGTATTAAGAAATATAACCCGTCATCCACGCAACTGCAACAAGTAATTAACCTGTAAAAGATATCTAGGGAGTAGTGAAATCTAAGTAAACACAATTCTCCCATTTACTGTTCACACCACTAGTTTAATTAGTTTTATTTTCATTTTTGTTATTTTATTTTGATTGCATCTTTAGTTATTGGGTTAGTTGACTAACAACTAATTCCGCCTATTCTTCTAAAACCCGAGATTTTTACTTGCTTTCATAAAATATAAAAATATAAAAAGAATCATCCCTCACCTCGAGACCTAGTTTTTAGGCTTTCTAAATGATAGAGTGTGGTATCTAAGAGGAGAGGGAGTGCATGCGGGAAGAACGCGGGGAAGGTGAACCCCCGCACGGGAACACCGCCGCCTCGCGGGGAACCCCACACGGGGAGGTAAAAATCGGGAAATCTTCACGCATGCGGGGAGGAGGAAAAGAGACGTTGGGTGAGTGAAATTTTAATAGAATTTAATGAGTGAAGGGTGAGTGAAGGTGCCGCCCCCAAAAATGAAGTGAGTGAAGGAAAAAGTGGGAGATGATGTGGCGGAATGGGATTGGTTGTGAGTGAGTGAAGGGAAAGGGGTTGAGTGGAGCACTCCCCCACCCTAAATGATCTAACTTGCATTTGTAAGAAGCCATTATTGATGATGGAACCTTGCATAGACTCTACAAGGAAACCACTCAGAAACACAATTTATAGACTCACAAACACAATTACACACAAACTTTGATATTACCACCTCGCCTTGTAATCTTGTATAAGGTTAAAAGTTAACATGGTAAACATATTCTATAATAGATAGATTCTATCAATCAGCTTGCAGAATTACGATGTCGACTTCAATGATGTGGATGCTAATTTAAACCAGGTCTGCACGTTTAATTTTGTGACATGCCTCTTTCAGGTCATAGAGTACAAGATAATTCAACCCCTCTCTAAACTAATAACAAGGTTAAGGGCTTAAGGCACAATGTTACTGTCAGTAGCCTACTACCGCATAACTACTGTTTACTTTTTTAATGGAATACCAATATTTCCTTGCTTATGCTCCCGTTTATAAAAATGACTTTAGTGAAGGCTAGCAAGGCGATGCGTATTTTGTTATTATCACCTCTACTTGTATAATATTGAAAGCTAACGTAGTAAGCATGTTCAATATTAGATGACTTTTTATCAAACAACTTGCAGAATTATGATGCTGACTTTAATAATGTGGAGGCTAAACTAGGTCTGCGCAATTAATATTGTGACATACTTCTTTCAGGTCATTAAGTTCAAGTTAAATCCAGTCCCTCTCTCAACAAACTACAAAGTTAAGGAACAATGCTAGCCTAGTACCCCATACTATTGTTTACTTTTTATACGGAAATAGTAACTTTCTTTGATTTCGTATCTACGTATGAAACTATTTTATCTGCAACCATTCATTTCCAACAGTAAGAAACTGTCAAGAAACAATGGCTCTCATTCTTCACACCATCACTTTGATCAGCTCTGGTTGTATTTCATTGGCTCCTAATTTGGACTGTCATGCAATACATTGCCATTTCCAAAAATGTTTCACTCAGTCTTACCTTTTTCTGTTCTGCTAACTAATGTAACAGTCTCTGGTTCACTACATGTTTATTTTTTTTTTCCCTATCCATATCGAGCAAATAATAAACTACTAGCTATAATTACATCAAACCTTCAATCCACTATAGGTATAATAATGTGAACTTCATAATGTCGATTCATTTCCTTTTACATCTATCGGCCGTAAACAAGTATCAACAGAATCATATACATCATACTTAATTACTAGTTAGAAAGCAACCAATCACATTTCGGTTTATGTCTTTTCCTCACATGGTGATCATTCTATGCTTTCGATTTCCGAAACTTAATTACTAAAAACAATCTCAAACTTAAAATATCTTCCGAAACTGATTATTTCAAATAAGAAGATAACATAAAACTGGATTATCAGAAACTGCTTATTTCAAATAAGAAGATAACATAAAACTAGATTATCAGAAACTGCTTATTTCAAATAAGAAGATGACATAAAACTGCTTATTTCAAATAAGCAAATAACACACACAGAGTCACAAATTGTTATAATTATATACTACCTTACGAGCTAGCAACCGATAGGCTCGTTTAATATCAGATGACGTGGCATCAACCGATAGGCCTAAAACTGTGTAATGATTCTGTTGACCGTTTGATATGGCGCATGTGAGGGTGATTGGACGCCGGCGATTTGATGTTCCGATTAGGAAAATGAGGTTCCGGTTGGAGGTGCGGCGGAGTGATACGGTGGCGGTAGTTGTTCGTGGTGCCGGAAGTAGATGTGATTGCATGGTTCAGTTTCGAGCATTCGTTGCCGCAAACTGACTGTGTGTTTTTGTGTGTGTGTGTTTTGGGGGTCAGGATTTTTTTTAACCGTTTCACTTTCAGTTATTACTAGGGGTGTTCATGGATCGGGTAATATCCACGATAATCGAAAACCAAAACCGAACCAAACAAAAAAAAACCAAACCGAATTTGTAACTGAACCGAATTGGTCAAAACCGAACCGAACTAAATATTCGGTTATCGGTTTGGATATGGATTTGGCAATGAAAACCGAAAACCGAAAATATATATATATATATATATATATATATATATATATATATATATATATATATATATATATATATATATATATATATATATATATTAATGTATTTATATATAAAAATAATCATCTTTTTTAGTATAAGTATAACATTATTTAAGTTTGAAAAAAAATTTGTTCTAAAAATATATATAATTAAATGAAAAAATAATTAAAATTACATAATTCGGGTTATTCGGTTGGGTTTCGGTTATAAGGGTTCGGTTTTCGGTTATTCGGTTCGGTTGAATCAAATTTGAATTTGGTTCAGTTCGGTTTTTCGGTTTGACCCAGAAAAAAAATTAACCGAACAGATCGAACCGAATAAACCGAATAACCCGATAACCGAACCGATGAACACCCCTAGTTATTACCATGAGACAGAGTCAGGAGAATTGCTACACCTTTATACATTTTACAAAAACTAGCAGGGTACCTGCGCGATGCGGCGGCGGGTACCCTGTGACTATATTTTCTGGTAATGTGATTTTATGCTGCCATATTTTTTTAAACGATTAATTTACAAATAAGATTAATTTTAGAGTTGAATCACTTGGAAAACCCCTTGGCATCTTAACTTAGAGGGCAATGGTTCGATCCTCACCCTCTACAAAAGGCCGGAGGTCCTTTCCTATCTTAGATAGAATTGGAAGCAGCCTCTCTACCTTAGGTAGGGGTAGGCATAGTAAGGCGACAGACAATTATATTTTTATTTTTATTTCAAAAAAATCCATCTTTTTTACACTATATATATCCCCAACATTTTCATTTTTAATATACACTATTTACATGAACCAAATATCAAAATTACTCCAAAATCAACTATACCATACAAATAATATACGACTCAATTAGTAATTAGTCTAAAACCATTTTCAGCCTAAACAAACTTTAATCATCAATATCTATTTAAGGCCCATAATAAAACTACCAAACAATTTGTGATATCATTTGGCCGGCCCAATTACCAACCAAACCGTTATATAATCCAAATGTTAGGAATATAAATACGTTTACAAAACCTAAATTACCTCATTCCCGCCCTAATTTCCCTCACAAAAATATGCAGCCATGATTTGCAGCCACACAAACATCACGTACTCTTCCTTTCTTTCTTATCTTGATAACCGAACATAACCAACAATCTATGTTTGCAAGAAAATCATACCCTTTTCTTGAATATCAAACGAAAACTCTCTCTAAGGTTTTATGTTGTGTTGACCGTGATGGTGGTTTAGAACTGAGGTAGATGTAGATATTGGGTTTTATTGTATACTTTCTGTTCGTGGACCATAGATGGAATAAGTTAGATGTTTGTTTTGGCTTGATTGATGATTGTTCTTTTCTTCTTTCGTTTCATCTTCATTTTTGTTTTGATATGTAACGGTACACTTTTTTATTCTTTTGTGGAAGCATTAATCGGTCGAGTGGGTGACTGGTTTGTGAATTTTGGAGTCGTCCGACCTTGATCGATCTTGTGGTTGAAGTGGCGGCGACTCGGTCAGTGCAGGGGGTACCGGTCCGGTCGACCGACCATTGTGCCCAGCCTAATGGCTTTATTTTTAAGTACTTGGCTTAGTAGCTTAATTAGCTTGTACATTATGGTTAAATGATTGTATATTTTGGTGAAGGGGTAAATTAATTAGTGTATTAATTATATATGTTGAATAGATTGTTGACCTTAAAATCATTGTGCTTTGTATACTTGTGCTTTGTGTTTTATGACTTGTATTTAGTTAAAAGCTATTGTACATTGTGCTTAAAATGATTGTAATTTTTGGTGAAGGGCTATTTTTGGTGAAGGGGTGAATTAATTAGTGTATTAATTATATGTGTTGAATAGATTGTTGACCTTAAAATCATTGTGCTTTATATACTTGTGCTTTGTGTTTTATGACTTGTATTTACTTAAAAGCTATTGTACATTGTGCTTAAATGGTTGTAATTTTTGGTGAAGGGGTGTTTTTAATAGCATTAATGTTGTTTGGTAAAATTTTGGTCTTAAAGTGATATTACGCTATTTTTTGTTGTATAATATGCTTACTTTGTTGTAATTCTGAAAATTGGGTGCATTAAAGTGTTATAAACCATGCATTATTTTTTGTAAATCTGAAAATTTTGGAGAGAGAGTGTTTCATGCATTATATGTAGTATAGATAAATTAAGTGGCAATATGTGATATGTGATTGGTGTATTTTGATTAGGGGTGAGCAAATAGACCGAGAACTGAACTGGAACTGAGAACCAAACTGGAACGAACCCAACCCGAACCATATTTTAAAACCGCGGTCCGGTTCTCGGTTCTTAAATATTTCAAATTTTGGTTCTCGGTTCGGTTCGATCCGAAACTGCGGGTATCGTTCCGGAACCGAAGAATCGCCGATAAGAAACTATGATTCTTTATTTATTTTATATAATCTTAACTATGTAATAATGCGGAGTATTAAATTCATGAAAGTAAAAAGGGTAAAGTCCATAAATTAGCAATGTACTTTTCCAATTTATAGAGTTAGGTAACGAACTTTTTTTATTACTAATATAGTCATTGAAACATGCTAATTTGCGACGATATAGTCATTATGTAAGGGTATTTTAGTAAACAGCTATATCGTCACATAAATTTGCATCGTTAGTCCTTTTTACTAACGGCCGTTAGTAAATAATTTAAAATTTGGATTTCTTACTTATTCATCTGCTTTTGTCCGTTTTTACACGTTTTTCTTCCTTTTTTGAACGTTTTCATCCGTTTTTTAATCGTGATTTTCGTCCGTTTTTGTACGTTTTCGTCCATTTTTAAACGTTTTCATCATTTTTTCTCACGTATTGCATTTTCAGGTTAAAATCTCGCGGGTCTTGATGTAAAACATCATTCCAGACAACTTTCATGTTTTACACTTTTGATGATTCGGACAAGAAAATAGTCAAAATCTGATTTTAAATCAATACAAAAACCTTTTTTTTTAATCGATACAGATGTTTCTTAAATCGATGGTCAAAATCAATACAGAAACATTTTTTAAAATCGATACAGAAACATTTTTTAATCGATGGTCAAAACCGTGATTTTAAATCGGTACAGAAACATTTTTTAAAATCACGATTGACCGTTTTCTTGTCCGAATCATCAAAAGTGTAAAACATGAAAGTTGTCCAGAATGATGTTTTACATCAAGACTCGCGAGATTTTAACCGGAAAATGCAATACGTGAGAAAAATAGATGAAAATGTACAAAAATGGACGAAAATCACGATTAAAAAACGGATGAAAACGTGCAAAAAAGGAAGAAAACGTGTAAAAACGGACGAAAGTGGATGAATAAGTAAGAAATCCAAATTTTAAGTTATTTACTAACGGCCGTTAGTAAAAAGGACTAACGATGCAAATTTATGTGAAGAACACAAGGGTATTTTAGTAAAACAGCAGGCATAATGACTATATCGTCGCAAATTAGTATGTTTCAATGACTATATTAGTAATAAAAAAAGTTCGTTACCTAACTCTGTAAAGTTGAGAAAGTACATTGCTAATTTATAGACTTTACCCAAGTAAAAATGGCTATGTGTTATCCTTGATGTCCCACGAATATGATATGTGCTAGGTGACAATTTTAGACATGATTTAGGGGTGTTTGATTTCGATTTAATTGATTTAATATGAAAAAAACTGAATTAATTAAGTCATGTGAAAACTGTTTGTTTGTGACTTAATAGAGAAGGATGACTTAAAATATCAAATAATAAAACTGATATTGTCTGCATTAAGTCATCTGTTAATTAACATGACTTAATGAAAAAAATTAAACAAAGAGACACTTACTCCATGGATACATGATTTTAAATATTTATTAGTAGAATTCATAATAAGGAGAAACTTATTAGCTTAGTAAAATAACGAGATTTTAATGAAATACAAAAAAACCAGTCTAGTTGAATATGCTCAACTTTTGAAGTTGATATGATAATATGATGATAAATATAAAGGATTATAGCTATAGACGTGGTTGAAGTAAATAATGTTTAATTCCCAAGCAAAGTATATTCTAATTTCATGCAATGAAGTTACTTTGTGACTTACCGGGTTGATGCAGACCCCGAGAATGAGCATCTAGAATCGGCTATATACTTTAATCGTTCAATATTATTTACGCTTTAGACGTAAATAAGTGCAAAGATAAAAAAAATAAAAAATAAATAAAATTGAATTTTTGGGTACTTTTTTAAAAAAATCGGTTCCAATCGGGTAGAACCGAAATATCGGAACCGAAACACGCTCTTCGGTCCGGTTCTCGGTTCCTAATATATGCATTTTACGGTTCTCGGTTCTCTCGGTTCCGGGTCGGTTCTTTGCGGTTCCGGACTCGTGCTCACCCCTAATTTTGATACACAATTTTCCTCTTCTCTTTCATCACACCAATCATATGTTGGCACCTCCTTTGTGTGAATTTGTTTTTATAAAATGTATGTGGATCTAGCAATCCTCATTTTGGGGGTGTTTGTTTCGGCTTATAGCCAACTTATGGCTTATCTTGTTTTCGGCTTATGTCTCATAAGCTCACTTTTTGTGGCTATTTTTTTTTTAGATTTCTGTGTTATATAAGCTTATCATGTCATGATAAGTTTATATACTCTCACAAGTTTCAAAATAAGTCACAAAAAATGAGCTTATGAAACATAAGCCTAAAACCACATAAGCCATAAGCCTCCTATATAAGCCGAAACAAACATCCAAACAAAAGAAAGAAAAGGAAAAGTTAGGCAGCTCTAGTTAGTTGATGAAATTTTTTGTTGCTTCTCATTTTTAGATTCTTCGAGAATGAAATGATTTTTATGAATTGTTGAAAATTTTTAAAATTCGTTTAGACAGAGTTATTATTATTATTATTATTATTATTATTATTATTATTAGTTATAATATCCGCGCACGCGCGGATTTTTTAAAATTTTTTGAATCATATATTTTTATTTATTAAAAAATAAATAATTTAATCTTTATTTTGTTTGATTTATGATATTTAATTATAGTTTTTTATTTTTAAAGATAATTATTTAAAAAAATTTAATCCTATTATTAATTGTATCTTATCTATATTTTTTGTGTTTATCTTCTACTTGTGTTAATTGTATCTTATTTATATTTTTTGTATTTATCTTCTACTTGTGTTATTGATAAATATAAATTGTTACATAATAAGAAAATAATCTTTTTTTTTTAAATACAATTATTACTAAATAAGGTATTAATTGATTTTTTTGAAATGGAAAATTCCCAATAAGGGTTTTGTTTTATTATATAAAAGATTTTGAAAGGCAATATATATTAGAAAGATAAACTAGCAAGATGCTAAACTTACAAGGACACAAACATAACCAAACAAGCAAGCAACATCAATGAACAGACTATATGACCAACATCAACACTCGGATCAAATATGGACATCATAAAGTGAATATCCAAGATACCGAAATGCAACTCCAACACACCAAAACCTACCAAACAAAGTAACACTTAAAGGGCAAACATCGAGTAGAAAGTATGACACGGGTTGAAACCGACCATGACACACTACCTCACACATGAAAAATAACCCGTAAGAACCTCAAACCACAACGGTTCAAACACACAATCTGACTAAGTGGTGTCACTACGAATAGCAAGAAACGGTAGCTTGAAGATAATACCCCGAAGATGTAAAATACCACCTAATGAAAATCGTGAAACGAATGATTTCTCAAACATATGCTTCAATGACCCTCTGCTCAAAACAAAAAACCTCACTCAATAACATTCACGTGACCATCTTCATAACCAGTGAAATACCATCTCACTACCTGACCACCTCACCTCACAATCTCGCCGTCTCCTCCTACAGAACCATTTCCATGACTTCCCCGTACCCACGACCTAGACCTCTCATGACTTCACTATGTCCACGACCCTTGCACGACCTTCCACCAAAACCATCTCATAACCTCACAATACCCACAAACCAATACTATCTCACGAACTCACCATACCCACAATCAAAACCATCTCGCGACCTCACCAAACCCAAATCTCACAATCTCAACATTCCCACAATCAAAACCATCTCGCGACCTCACCAAACCCAAATCTCACAACCTTAACATTCCCACAATCAAAACCGTCTCACGACCTCACCATACCCACAATCACAACCATCTCGGGATCTCACCATACCTACGACCTAAACCAACTCGCAACCTCACTATACCACAACCAAAAACATCTCGTGACCTCACCATACCCATGACCCAAACCATCTCATTTCCTGACCATACCCATGACCCGAAGCTATCTCACGGCCTCACAAAACCCACGACCCTTAACCATCTCACGAACACACCATACCTACGACCCAAAAACATCTTGTGAACACACCATTACCAGTTACCAATCATACCCACGACGCACCCCATCTCATGATCTCACCACATTCTCAACCTGAATCACCTAAAAATACAACCTTAGATATCTCATGAACTCATCATCTCCTCGATATAAACCATCTCAACAATATCACCATCACGAATCACCAAGACCAGAAATTGAAAGCTTGATGATAAAACACAAATACTACGACCTAAAGCTTTTCTAACTTACCGGAGAAGACAGACTAACCGATCGATCACTTGCTTGTTTATTATGCAACATGACTAATGATAAAAAGATAAGATAAAGGAGAAAGAAGATATGTACCGAGAAGGATGATGGAGAGAACCTTCGGGCCGACGGCCGGAGAAGGAGGCGGCTGTTTTTGTTTTTAAGGTTAGGTTGTTTATTGTGGGGAGCGTTTATTTTTTAGAGAGAGAAATATTTGTGGGAAGCGTTATATATTATTTTTAAAAAGATTAACTCAGATTGCAATGGTGGGCGGCGACGGGGAAGATAGAAGGTGAAGATGTTACCAATCGTGATTAAGGTTATAATAAATACTTGAATGACATATTAGAAAATCTCGTCTTTTTTTTATAGAGAGAAAAAAGTGAAGAAGGGTATATTGACGTTTTCAATTTTCTAGTTAAAATTTGAAAAAAAATAAGAATTTTACTTTTTTTGAAAATTATTGGAAAAAAGTATCCTTCAACAGGTTTTCAGTTTCTATTTTCCTATAAAAAAATTTGATGTTTTTCATCAACTAAACAAACTCGATGTTCTCAAGATATTAGAAGAAAAAGGAAAAGAAAATGACAAATTTACATTTATACTTTCTCCGTCTTATAATTATTGTCCACTATTGACTTTTTAAGTCTTTACCTCTTTGTTTTGACATTAAATATTTTTGTTTGCATCATATAATACTTGATGCAAATTTTATAAATGAATTGGCTATTAAATGTGTTTTCATTGATATAATTTTCATAAAGTATAATATAACACAAAATCGAAATACATAAAGTCAAGGTTAAAAAATAAAGTCTTTAAAAGTTAACAGTAGACAATAATTAATTAATACACAAGAAAATGCACTTTTTACTTACGTTTCTTTCTAAATTATCTCATATTTAATAGGAAAATTTTTACTAAAATTTCCCTTTCAAATCATTTTCTTTCTTTCATTTAAAAAAACATGCGAACACAAAAATTTGTTCAGTTTCTTTCACTTTTTTTCTTTTACTCCAAAATTAAAACTCGAGAACATAATGTTAATGACTAAAATAAGAGTAAATTACATGGGTCGTCCCTGTGGATTGCTTAAAACTGCATTTTCCGTCCCTAAAACTTTTACTTTATACGGTTAGTCGCTAACATTGCAAAAAATAACACCAGTCGTCATTAGAAGGACTACTAGTGTTATTCTTTTACAGGTCGAGGAACTGTTGTTGTTATGATATTTTCAAAGTCAAGGGATTGTTGGTGTTATTCTTTTCCAAAGTTGGGGACTATTGTTGTCATGTTTGTTAACTTTAGGGACTATTTGTTCAAGAAAGTAGTTTCAGGGACCGTAGGTACAAGATCCGTGTCGTTTACTCCTAAAATAATCAATCGAAATAATTATTATTCTTTTTTTTGACTTTTTAACTCGCATTCGTAATAACCACAAGTCATACTAAGGGTTTGTTTGTTTATATTTTATATTAAGTCATGTTTAAATAAGAGATAATTTTTATCATTTTTCCTTATTAATTTATAAACAAACAATTTCATATGAATTTATGTATGTTCTTGTACTTATTTATTTATTTATTTTGCCCAATTTGCTTTACACATAAGCAAAAACGTTAAAAAGTATTAACATTCAAGTTAACACATCATGTTAGACTAGCAGGGTATCCGCATGTTGCGGCAGCGGGTACCTTGTAATTGAAATTTTTGACGAATAATATCTTGTTATTATATGTTTACCGTGACAATAACTTTATAAAAAATAGATATTTTTATTTTATTATTATTATTATTATTATTATTATTATTATTATTATTATTATTATTATTATTTTAGTGATATCTTTAAAGAAATAGCATACTATTTCATTAAAAAAATAGTGCACCCATGTGATGTTGCAACAATATGGATGATGCAGTCGATAAAATATCAAGATGTGATGTCAAAGTGATTGATAGTGTCTTGTAGTCGCAAGTAGCTAAAAAAACCGGTGTAATAAACTAAATTATATTTGGACGGTATAAAATCTACACATAATTATCACTGATTTCAGCCACATTTGAAATTGCAGTCCAATATATCAGCCCAATAATTAGCTCAAAATATTCACAATATTCGGCCTAAGTTTTATCTCAATCTTATTTGTTATACTACTTGGTTTGAGCCCGATATCAATTCAATTTTTTAAATTCATAATCATAGCAACATCACACTCATAAACCTAAAGACATTTCGATTTAACATTTCCATACTCGAAATCAATTTAATGTATCATGAGTTTGCTTATACAACTTATTTTACTTAGTTGTTATTGATAAATTGAGGTTTCACTCATGGCCAACCTTTTTATTTCAACATTAGACTTGGCCCACATAAACAAAATAATATTTGAGCCTTTTATGTGTATCCTTAATCTCTTTGTCATACCTTAACCTTAAACCTAAACAAATATATGCAGTCACTCATCTTTTTATTTTGCCAGTCACACACTTTTCTCATCATTTTCTGTCAATCTTATCCCACCGAGTCTCAATACCGAACCACGAATCAATTAATCAAAATCCTTTCTTGTTAAACTCAGCCAAAATCATAACCCCAACCCTTTTTATATCTTTTAATTGGCTCAAAACTTCCACCTAGTTATTTTCATTTAAATGAATCTCGGGTAATTTTTATTCTTGTTCGAATGTCTTTCAGAGATTGAATGCGCCAGGTAGGTGTATCTCATTTTTTTTAAATTTATTTTCGGTTTGTAAAGATCAATGATGGATTATCTTTTTGTTCTTTCAAGATCTTAACATATCAATTAAAATTTGATTCGTTGTGTTTTGGTGTGCAAAAACAATTATCAATATATCAACAAACGTGAGGTCTAAGTTATCGTGAGACAACTAGATGTAGAGAAATCCGAGTAAACCTTTTAGAAAAAAGATTACCTCGCAAAACTCGTGAAAGTGATATTAAATTGTGAGACCGGGAAGTGATTTCCTTGTTCATACCCCAACGAGGTGTGAATGGAAAGCTTCGTAAAAAGATCGAGATTAAAATCTTGTATGTTTGGTTGTGAAAGATTGTTTGGTTTTGTGATACGTTAAATTAACGAAATTTAAGATTTAACGAACGAAAATGAGATAAGCGTAACTTAAATGGGAAAATAAACTAGGGAATGCTAAGGAATATTTAAAATTACCTAAAAAACTACGGGAAACATGTTAGGGAAAACGGGGAATCCTAAAACGTAATCTAAATTAAAAACGTGGCGTTTATTAAAAATAAACGCCAACGCGTAAAATAAAACGTGAAAGTTAAGCTACAAAAGTCCTACGGGTTTACAAATAATTTTCTAACATACTAAAATGAAAATTTTAGAAAAAAGAAATTAATTTTTAAATGAAAATTCTATTTAATATGAATTAAAAACTAATTAATTCAAATTAAATACTAAAACTATTGTGAAAAATCTAAAAAAAATTTTGGTACTTAAATAAACTTAAAATTAACCTAAGAAAAATAAAAACTAGGAAATAAGCAGTAGGAATAAGCAGTTGACAGATTAATAAGCAAACTAAACAAATACTACTTAAAGGAATTAAAGTGTAAGACTATTATGAAAAAGACCCAAGGGCGCGTTGGTATGGTGTGGTGTGTTGTGTCTGTGTGTTGTGAGCCAAGGGACACAGATTCGAATCCTGCCCTTGGCTTTTTGAATTTTTTTTTCAACTTTTTCTTTTTCAAACAAACTTTTACAAGAGAAACATCAAACTTTGGTGCATTTTTTTTTTCTGAAAAGTCCAAAATAAGCTTATCCAAGCTTATTGTTTCAACAGGTTTTATAATTTAGATTCAAAGTGAACTTTTCTTTTCGTTGAGATTATTAACACCACACGACAATACCCAAATAAGCCAATAAGCCCAAAAGCTAACAAGGGTAAAACAACAACTACAAGCAGAAAACAACAACTACTAATTGTAGACAACAACAAGAACATTAGCATGAACAAGTACAACACTAAGAATAGCAGCAAGCAAAAAAGCAGCCAAGCAAGAAGCCAAAAAGCTTTAATAAGCCAATAAGCCACAAGGGCTGATGCAAACAACTAAACAACAATAATAATACAGTAACAAGATCAACAACAAATAGGAGATTAACAAGCTCAGCAAATCAAATTCAAGAACAAAAGGAGTGTGCAGCAGCAGACCACCAAAACTAAGCCAAAAGAAGGCTCAACTTAAGCTATCCAATAAGCTCTAATGGGAAACTAACTTCTGAAATCTAATTACCACCTAAAGGTCTTTCAAAAACAACAAAAATTGCAACCTAGGATTAAGATTTGACCAATTTAGAGTCAACTGAAATTTTGCTACAACTTGCGTGCAGGGTAAGTCTTTCCCTGCAGGTCACTTTGGGAACCCAATTAAGCTACTAAAAAAAATCTCAAAAATAAGCTGATGTTGGAATTCTATAGATTAAGTGAGGGACTATTACTTGTAAAAAGCTTAATGCCTGAATCTTATCACAAAATTCCCTAAAAATCTTTGAAAATCTGAGATTCTGCCTATGAATCAACTTTTGACTTTTTATGAAATTGACTTATGTGACTTTTGATTGATCCTAGCTGATTTAAAGTGTAGTATTATCCCACAATGACCCTAAAACTACCCTAAACCATTTTTGATTCAATTTAAGGGTTTTGATTTCCCTAAATCTCAACAGTTAAGCTGTTGTGGGAATGAATATGCAATTTTGACCTTTTGTTGTGAAAATGACCAAAGCAAGACTACCTCTGAGCTACTTGGGGCCTAAGTGACTTGTCTAATTAAGATTTGACCACAAACAACAACAACAACTAAGTCAAATTAACTAAACCAAACACTCCTATATGGACTGTTTTTGTTATTTTCAAAGTAAGTGAGCAAATCAAAGTTCAAACTTCACTAATTAGATTATGCTAAGCTACAATAAACCTAAAGGAGCAAAACAAATAACAATCACCACCAATTATCAAGCAACACAGGTTATAACAAAAATATGGATCATATTCTTACTTGACATCTAAGCTGAAGTTAACTAAGAACCAGTAACCCAAACCACATCCTAATGTCCCCCATGGGACTCTAAACCAGTTCCACCACCATATCTGCTTCTGCTTCTATTCCTTCTTTCTTTATTTTTTTTTTTGAATTTTCTTTGTAATTTTCTGTTTTCTTTTCTTGAGATTTTCTTTTCTTTTGATTCAATTATCATAAACAAGGATTGCAAAACATACTGAGACAAAGTAATTAACACTTTTAATGAAATAATAAGAAATTTGAAATTTTGATTGAAAATTCGAATTGCAATAAACTTGAAAGAAACTTTAATTAAACTGGAAACTTGAAAGTACAATTGTAAACTAATTCTAAAACAGATAAAATACAATGAAAGGGATGCCTCTAAGGGCTTACAATGTTGCCTATTTATACTAAACTAGAAATTAGGGCTTCCTTTGCACTTTTGCTTCTTCTGTGAGTGAAAACAGTTGTAATATCATCCTTGTGCTTTCTTGATCAAATCCCAGTCGTCCAAATAAAGAATGAGTGATCCTAGCCATACATCCAGTTTTGGCGCCAAAAAGTTATTTGGATTGCCAGCGTGTCAAAGGTGTTAGGTACGGGTTTGTGAGGTGGAGGGAGATAGTGGGATTGGGAAGAGGTGGAGAGGACAAAAACTGAGAGTGATGGGGGAGTGATGAGTGTCTAAAATACTCATCATTTCTGTCACATTTAAGCTACAAAACATCTGAAAACATACAGATATGCTTTTAAATATATGAAATATCATGAAATTGTGTTTTTAAGTGTTACAAGTGCAAAAGGAATGAAAACTGATGAAAAACAACAAAGTTTACATAATTTACAGTTTCAGTCCCTGAACTTTCATAAATTGGCAAAACTAGTCCCTGGTAATTTAAAACTTGTAAAAATATCATAAAAGGTCCTTGGGATTCATAAGTTGTTAGGAAAAGTCCTTTGAAGTTAAAAATCATAAATTTACAACTATGGTCCCTCAACTTTGGAAAAGTGTCAAAATTAGTCCCTAAGGTTTAAAAAATAAGAAAATATTCAAAATAAACCTTATACTATTCTAAAATGACATAACTGGTCCTTTGTGTTAACTGTTTGATATTTACAGGTTAACCCTTCAAGTATCAGAAAATTACAAGAATGGTCCCTGGAGTTTGGGAAATTACAGAAAAGGTCCCTGGAGGTTTGAAATGTAGAAAATTGCATCTATAGTCCTTGGGGTATTCAAGTATAACATAAGTGGTCCCTATAACAACTTTTCAAAATTTACACATCAGGTCCTATACTTTGAACGAATTACATTTTTGGTCCTTGTGTAGTTTTAAACCAAACGGACCTTTTTATTTATTAAACCCCAAAATAAACCCACCCTTAATAAATAAAACCCAAAACAACCCCAGCCCACTCACACCTAGGCCCAGTCCACCCTTAGCCCAATCCCCTAAACTAATAAAACCGGGTCAAACAAAGTCAAAACCACCCTACCCCGCTTTTTACTGTTCATCGTCTCCCAAACCACCCCAAACCTGAAACCAGGTGGTATTCTTGCCACCTTACCCCCCACCTTATCACCTCCACCTCATTAACCTACCCTCCCCACTACCTCTGCCACACCCCAACTCCATTTAATGCCTTTTCCACATCTTTTCCCTCCAAACTCTATCAAACTTCCCTGTTTTTCTTCCCACTACCCCAACTGACTCAAATATCTCCTAAAACTTATCCTACACCTCACACAAACAACCAAATTCCCTTAATTATAAAAGAGAGGCTGCAAGCAACCTAGTCCACATTTCCCGCCAAAATGATCAAACGGCCAAAATGGCTTTTACTCATCTAAAGGTCAAAAATGAATGTGGGAAATATCTAGGAATGTGGGGAGATCAAGTTGAGTCATCTATATGAAGAGAAAGAAGACAGAGTGAAGAGTTATCATAGAATTAGCTTTTGTGATCACATTTACTGCTTAACTTTATTTCTTGTCTTTTAAAAGCTTTCAAGGCTTAAATTACTCTTTGACACATTGTAATTTAAACCTTATTTACAGTCAGTAGTTTCCTAATCTTTATTTACTTGTCTTTTAAATATTTGCAATTTACTTTATTGTCATTTACTTTATCTTGTTTGTTATAGCTAAATAGAGGACTTCAATAGCCCACATAAGCTCCTGACATAGCTTATCAAGCTATTAGAAACTTTAAAAAGTTATAATACATAAATCTCAAAAACTAAAAAAGAAATCAAATAAAATAGAAAATATAAAAAAAATCAGTTTCATTATGAAAGAAAGCTTGGAGCAGGGTTAATAAAGGATTGCCTTGGGTTAGGGATTTCATGGGAAGTCTATAAGTTGGTTACTAGTTCTTGGTTCTCTTTATTTCAGCTGTGATCCACTTTTGTAAGCATTTTCTTAAATTTTTGTATTTTACTGTTTATAAAGTTAATTACTTAAATCTTTGTTGTTTCTTACTTAATTAGTGTTGTTGGATGTTAGTATAATCTAAATTCAGTACCTTGTTTGTTGTAATCAATAGTTGTATAGTTTTCTAAAATCAGTCATATAGCATAATTTTTATATTCTGTGTTCTTTTGTTGTTATAGTTGTTATTTTGTGTTTATTAGATATATTATGTTGATATATGTTCTTGTTATTCAGTAGGATATGTTTAATTTTGGTTTTTGTTTGTTAATTTCTTTTGTAAAATCTGTTAAAGGGGTGTTTGGATTGAACTGTTTAGAACATTGTGGTTGTTCTCAGTTGTTATTGAGTGTTTACTCAGTTCATTCATAGCCTAAATACACTTAATCAAGTCCCTTTTTAGTGTCTAAAAACACAAAAGTCAAAATCCATTCTAAATCCCTTCACAGCTTAACTGTGTGGATTTTAGGAGTCCAAATCTTCATATTAGCTAGAAAAATAGTTTAGGTTGCTTGATTTGGAGGTACTTGGGTATAACAAACATAAATTAATAACCTGTGATCAATCTAGTTTCATTTTAGTCAAAGTTAATAGGTTATAAAAAAGTCAAAATATTATACCCTGCAGTTTTTTTGAATAAAAGTAAAATTTTGTGTAGTGTTTATTAGTTAGTTTCTAGCATAGATCTTTTAGATTATTAAAATCTAGTTGCTAATCTACTTGTTTGTAATTTTTATTATTTTTTATCTGCTTATTTAAAGTACTTATTTGCTGCTTCTTTTAGATCCAATTTTCAAAACCTCCCCTGTGCTCAGGGGGTGTTGTTTATCTGTCTACCTTCATAAGCTCTCACAAGCTTATCTAGTGGGCCCCACTGAGTGATCCTTGGCTTTTTGGAAAGCCAAGCAACCCACCTCACTCACTCAGTTCTTATTTTGCACTTTGTACATCATTTGCTAGGGCTGCAATAAGCATAAAGGTTGTCCATTCCAAAAACCTATACTGAGTGATCATCACACTCAGTATAAACATCTTATTTCACAAGCTCACAAAAAGCTAGCCTGTGGGTCCCACAGGCCAAGCTTTAGCTTTTTGGAAACCTCTCCAACCATACTTGCTGTCTCAATTCATCACAAACCTCATCCAGCTTATTTGATAAGCTAGATTAGGTCATACATAGGGCTGCAAGTCTGTGTGGTTTTGTAGTTTTAGTCTAGTGCTTATCTCCTTTTTCCAGCTTATTTCCTTTTATTTTCTCTTTTATTTAGCTTTAATTTTGTTAAGTTAACTTTTTTTTTTTTTTTTTTTTTCAACTTATTTTTGCTTTTATTCTCAGCATACAGCATTTTGAAAGCTTTTTGAAGCTTGCTATCAACTAGTTTTACCCTCCCCTGTGCACAGAGATCCCAGTCACACCACCAACTTTGGTGGTTGATTGTGACCATCACAGTGGGTCCCACAGTCCAAACCTTGGTCCTTTGAACTACCCTCCTACCAGGGTTCATCCTTTGACCCTTTGTTTGACCTGTGAACTTGTGGACCCCACCTAGAATTGCACCCAAAGGTTGTCCCTAATCTGACCCAGAACCAAATAAGCAATCAGCTTATTGTGGCTTTTTAGCTTATCCAGTGGGCTTATCTTGTTAAAACTTGTTCAAACCTGTTCAACTAACTTAGGTGGACTTGAATAATCCATAGTGGACCCCACATAAGCTCATTTGAGCTTATTTGCTTAAAAAGTCAACTGTGGTCAACTGCCACACTAAATAGCTTATATCTAGCTTATTATTAAGTTTTAAAATTATTGTTTTTATTAAAGTTAGTTGTTTTTACATATAATATAGTTTTGCAAAAGAAAAATCCAGAAAATACAACATAAAAATAAGTGATAGTTTCTATTTAATTTAATTAAATTTTAATTTTTATTTTTAGATTTTTATTAAGTAATTTGTAATTTTATATTTTTATTAATTTCCTTATATATTAAAGTATTTTTAATAATTTTCTTAGATTTTTATTTTGTAATTTAGTATTTATTAGAATTAATAATAGTTTTATTAGTAATTAATTAATAAGTAAGTTATAAATAGCATAATTAATTTTTATATAGTAACACCTAGTTTTTATATTTTTTATAGCTTTTATAGGTCATAAAATAGTTTTATAAATTTTCTCATAATTTTCTAAGGTAATTTAGTATTATTAGTAATTAAAAATAGTTTAATTAGTATAATTAATATAAATAGTTTTTAATTAATAAAAAGCTTATAAAAAGACAAAAACATTTATTTTTATTTTTTATACTTTCTTCAAGTTCTATTTTAGGTTTAGAAAATATTTTTATAAGTTTTTAGTTTAAGTTGTAGTATTTATCATTTTTAGTTTGATTTAAATTTGTTTTTAATTAAAAAGTTAAATAGTTATTAATTAAATAATTAATAATAAATAATATAATAATATAAAAAATAGTTTTCTTTTTAATTTAATTTTCTTTTTAGTTTAAATTTATAGAATTTTCATTTTTAACCCCTGTAGTTTATTTTTCTTTAAAACTCACCTTTTTCTCTGTACGCAGTCGCGTACGTTTTTAATTCCTTTTACGTTTTTAAATTTTCTTATTTCAAGGTTTTGTTTATATAGCTTATTAAAGCTATTTTCTTTTCTCTTAGGGTAAATCACAAATCACATACCCTTTCCTATTCAATAATTCCCGATCACAGATCCGTTCTAACTCAGGACATCGCACTTCCAAGGGACATAACGACCCGGGGACACTAAACTCCTTGGATATACATTGTATTTGCCTCTCTCTAGTTTGACTTGTAGAGTTGACCATTCACAAGTGGTCAATAATATAAGTAGACGGTTCTGAGCCAATCAAAATTTGGCGCCGCTGCCGGGGAGGTGTGCTGCGTTGAACGATTCTGAAGTATCAGATTTGTTGAATACCTATCCATAGTACATATATCTTATATAATATCGTATTTCCATCTTCCATAAACATATAAAACACCAAAAATATTTTCTTTTTCTTTCTATATATATATATATATATATATATATATATATATATATATATATATATATATATATATATATATATATATATATATATAACATAAATTAAAAACCTAAAAATAATCTTCTTACCCTATCTAAGTTTCCTTCATTCCATAGGATCCTTAGACGCGTCTTAGTGCATGCGCACTCGTTCTTCAAGGTCATCAAGTCCTCTACGTGAGCTTGTAGCCATACCTCGAAGAAATCGTAGACGTTCTGCTCCATCAGTCGTACCCGAGATACGTACTGATCCTAAACCCCCTGTCATAATGACAGAAGACCGTCCGATGAATGAGCTTCTCCAAGCACCCACTGAGGGTTACGGAGATGCTATTGTTGTTCCAGCCATCGCGGCTGAGAATTTTGAGCTCAAAACTGGGTTGATTAATCTGGCAACCCAGAAGCAATTCTATGGTTTTGATAGGGACAATCCTCATGATCATATTAGATGGTTTAACCAAATCATTGGTACCATCAAATGTAAAAATGTCCCTGAGGAATCAATCAAACTTCTTCTTTTCCCATTTTCCATCGATGGCAATGCCAGGATATGGCTTGATAAACAGCCTCCTAAATCGATTGAAACATGGGGAGATTTGGTTCATAAATTCATTAATGAATTCTTTCCTCCTTCCAAAACCACATATCTTAAGCACGAGATCATGAAGTTCTCTCAAAGGTTTGATGAACCATTCGGAGAGGCATGGGACCGTTTCAAAGAATTGCTTCGCAGATGTCCACATCATGGTTTCACCGAATTAATGCAAATGGACACTTTTTACAATGGGTTAAACCCATCTGATCAAAATTCTCTAAACGCCTCAGCTGGAGGTAATTTTCTGAGCAAATCCACAAAGGAAGCCATTGCTTTCATTGAAAACATGTCTAAGGTCCGTACTACGAGAGATAGAACTTATAATTCTCATGCTAGTGCTGGTCCTTCTACATCATCTCCCGTGACTTCTAGCACGGATTCTCAGATTGCTGAACTCACGAAGGCTATTCAAGCTTTGGTTTCCAAGAAAGAGTCCGCTCCGCAAACTTCTCACACTGCTGAAGTTAAAAAGGTAGAAGTTTGTGTTACTTGTGGAGGTCCTCATCCATACTACAATTGTACCCACACCGCTGGCAATGCAATTGAAGTCAATGCTATAGCAGGCAGTTCCAATCAAGGAGGAATTCCATTCCGTCCTCAAGTGGATACAAACTACCGTGCTAACAACCAGGGAGGACAGCCTGGATTATACCAACCCAACAATGCTAATAGGTTCATTCCTAACCAGCAACGAGGGCAAAACCCACAGAATCAATATCATGCCCCGAGCAATCAAATGGTTCCTTTTCAATACCCACCTCACAAGGGGACTTCTAATCCAGAGTATTCAGCTCCTGCTCATCAAATGGTTCATTATCAAGAATCTCCCTCCAATGAGCTCGCTAACCACATCAAGGTTAATGATGCTAACATGAGGGCAATGCAAAACCAAATCTCCAATTTGAAGAATGAATTTAATTCTTCAATTGCAAAGAACAACAATGAGCTAAGGAACGATATTAAGGACATGTTTGCTGGTTTAGTAAAACAACTAAATCCACCATCTACCTCGGGAACTCTCCCAGGTAACACTGTTCCAAATCCAAAGGGTGAACTTAAAGCTATTACCACTCATAGTGGTAAAGCTAAAGATGGACCAACCAAGGTGACAAAGGACCCGGTACTTCCTTCTAATAATGGAAGTGCTCATTACGTCCAAACCACGGTTGTCCCAAAATCTACACCACCTGTCACTCCTACATCGTCAAGAATAGATCCTACTCTTTCACGATTCACGGTTAAAAGTTTGTCAAGCAATCTTTATGACCAAAGAGCAGCTGTGACTTATTCTCATATGCTTAATTCTTCCCGTAGGAGTGTATTAGACGACAGTGATGATGAGGAGGAAGATTCCAATGTCATCAAAGCTATCACCACTCGTAGTGGTACTGCTTATGATGGACCCTCAGTGCCTATCCCTCCTCCATTATATGATGTGGAAAAAGAGGCGGAGGATACAACAGACAAAGTGCAAATTCCAAGTTCACAAAGTACAGCACATGTCTCTCCTCCGGTCCTCCCTAAAAAGAGACCCAAACCAGGAGTTGTCTTTGAATCTGTAGAGACTCCTGAGGATACTGCTCCTAAATCCAAACCTTCTCTTCCGTACCCATCACGTATGAATGAGGATAGGACCCGTGAAAAGAATAGTCAACAAATAGATAAATTCTTTCAAATCTTTAAAGAATTACATTTTGACATTAGTTTCGCGGATTCTCTCATTCTAATGCCTAAGTTTGCAGCGACAATCAAACAACTGCTAAACAACAAGGAAAAGCTGTTTGAGATGGCAAAAACTCCAGTAAGCGAAAACTGCTCAGCAGTTATCTTAAAAAAGCTTCCGGTAAAGCTTGGAGATCCTGGGAAATTCCTAATACCTTGTGTATTCCCAGGAATGATTGAATGCTATGCCTTGGCCGATCTCGGTGCTAGCATCAATCTAATGCCTTATTCAGTGTGGAAGAAACTTTCTCTTCCTGAACTCTCCCCTACCTGCATGACTCTCGAGCTTGCAGATCGTACCATATCTATGCCCCTCGGCATCGCTGAGGACGTATTTGTGAAAGTAGGGAGGTTCCATTTTCCAGCAGACTTTGTGGTCGTTGACTTTGATGCCGATCAAAAGGTTCCTCTCATTCTTGGTAGAGGATTCCTTAGAACCGGTCATGCTCTTATTGATGTTCTGGAGCATGAGATCACCTTACGTGTTGGTAAGGAAGCTGTTACCTTTGATCAAGATCAAAATTCTAGGTACTCATCAAACTTTAACTCTGAATCGGTTAACAGAATCGATGTCATTGATTTTTCTTCAAAGGAGTATTCTCAAGAAAATCTTGATTATTTTCATAATTCTGTGAGTGGTAATTCCACTCCATCTTCTACTACTATCTTAGCCGAATCTTCAACTTTTCTCACTCTGGATGAGGAAAGTAGTCCCATTTGGGATGAAGATGAGACTGAGAGTGATCAGGAGGGAGATATTCTTCTCCTTGAAGAATTGTTAAATAAAGATCCAATTCCCCCTCCTCCGCTAGACTCTTCAACTTATCTCACTCGGGTTGAGGAAAATCATCCCATTTGGGATGATGATGATACTGAGAGTGATGAGGAGGGAGATATTCTTCTCCTTGAGGAATTTATGCACGATGTTCCAATTCCCCCTCCTCCACTAGAAGAACTTCATAATGAGAGTACTGATTCTATTCTGGATGAAATCGATGTTTATCTCGATTTAGACACATATATGCCAGGTATTGATGATGCCGAGAGTAATCAGGAGGGAGATGTCAGTCTTCTTCTTGAACAACTTTTATACCCAGAAAATTATCCCACCCTCCCACCCAAACCACTTCATAAAGAGGAATTCAAATCAGTTGAAGAAACTGATAAAATTCCTGAGATCAAGCCCAAGACCTTGCCTCCTTCAATTAAATTTCAAATTCTTGAGGAGGAAGTTATTGTGATTACTGCTGTTCTGATCTCCCTTCTACCCTTCACCTATCCGGTGATTTCTCCTTCCCTTCACTCATTCGAGAGTGAGGATGTTACCTTTGACCCTGGGATTTTCCATATCACATTGGTTTAAATACCAGATATATCTCTCTTGGTGTGGAACTTTCATACACTTCAGTGTTTATACAAACATTTTGAAATGAAAGTCCGATGGAGATGGTTTCTTCCACTTACTTCCCCAAGGATTTTTAAATTGTTTTTTCTCCCGGTCTGTTCAGGAGCTCTTTATTACAGTTAACCGTTCACAAGCGGTTAGCTTGCGTGGTAAACCTGACAGTTCGGGAGGAAAGAATCTAATTAGGGGTCGAGTCCGGCTAGTGACTCGGGAATCAAAAACATTAGCAAAAACATGGGCTTGTCACCCGTGTGTAACACCCAAGTGTGGGGGAGATACCTCACATGTTGTATATATGTATATATCTTCATAAAAAAAAAAAAAAAAAAAAAAAAATGTGTACATATAGTGATAGCTTCTATTTAAGAAGTTTTATCTAAAAAAATATTTGTATGTATATACATGTAAAATAAAGGCTAAGAGTATTTTCCCTTTTACGTTCTAAGTTCGGTTTAACACCCGGTACTTTGAATATTGAGGGCAATATTCAGTTCTAAGTGTGGGGGGGATTCTCACGAATTCAAACACATGTTCCATCAGGAACCCCAATTTAGCCAAAAATTTTAAAATTTTTTCTCACTTAGAACGCAAATAAATGGTATCAATCCTCCATGTCTAACCCACAACAGGATTGGCTAGTCCAGGAGCAAACGGCTTTTGGTAAAGACTAATCAAATCCGTTAATAGCTGGTGGTTTGCTAAAAATCACACGGTTATCAGGTGTACCACAGTTCTTACACCTGGCTACTCCAGAAGTGATGGCTTTTGGTAAAGAGATAAAATCCATTAAAACTTCATAAAATATTGCTAGGGACTAGCAATAGTTTAGTGTGGGGGATTGATGAGTGTCTAAAATACTCATCATTTCTGTCACATTTAAGCTACAAAACATCTGAAAACATACAGATATGCTTTTAAATATATGAAATATCATGAAATTGTGTTTTTAAGTGTTACAAGTGCAAAAGGAATGAAAACTGATGAAAAACAACAAAGTTTACATAATTTACAGTTTCAGTCCCTGAACTTTCATAAATTGGCAAAACTAGTCCCTGGTAATTTAAAACTTGTAAAAATATCATAAAAGGTCCTTGGGATTCATAAGTTGTTAGGAAAAGTCCTTTGAAGTTAAAAATCATAAATTTACAACTATGGTCCCTCAACTTTGGAAAAGTGTCAAAATTAGTCCCTAAGGTTTAAAAAATAAGAAAATATTCAAAATAAACCTTATACTATTCTAAAATGACATAACTGGTCCTTTGTGTTAACTGTTTGATATTTACAGGTTAACCCTTCAAGTATCAGAAAATTACAAGAATGGTCCCTGGAGTTTGGGAAATTACAGAAAAGGTCCCTGGAGGTTTGAAATGTAGAAAATTGCATCTATAGTCCTTGGGGTATTCAAGTATAACATAAGTGGTCCCTATAACAACTTTTCAAAATTTACACATCAGGTCCTATACTTTGAACGAATTACATTTTTGGTCCTTGTGTAGTTTTAAACCAAACGGACCTTTTTATTTATTAAACCCCAAAATAAACCCACCCTTAATAAATAAAACCCAAAACAACCCCAGCCCACTCACACCTAGGCCCAGTCCACCCTTAGCCCAATCCCCTAAACTAATAAAACCGGGTCAAACAAAGTCAAAACCACCCTACCCCGCTTTTTACTGTTCATCGTCTCCCAAACCACCCCAAACCTGAAACCAGGTGGTATTCTTGCCACCTTACCCCCCACCTTATCACCTCCACCTCATTAACCTACCCTCCCCACTACCTCTGCCACACCCCAACTCCATTTAATGCCTTTTCCACATCTTTTCCCTCCAAACTCTATCAAACTTCCCTGTTTTTCTTCCCACTACCCCAACTGACTCAAATATCTCCTAAAACTTATCCTACACCTCACACAAACAACCAAATTCCCTTAATTATAAAAGAGAGGCTGCAAGCAACCTAGTCCACATTTCCCGCCAAAATGATCAAACGGCCAAAATGGCTTTTACTCATCTAAAGGTCAAAAATGAATGTGGGAAATATCTAGGAATGTGGGGAGATCAAGTTGAGTCATCTATATGAAGAGAAAGAAGACAGAGTGAAGAGTTATCATAGAATTAGCTTTTGTGATCACATTTACTGCTTAACTTTATTTCTTGTCTTTTAAAAGCTTTCAAGGCTTAAATTACTCTTTGACACATTGTAATTTAAACCTTATTTACAGTCAGTAGTTTCCTAATCTTTATTTACTTGTCTTTTAAATATTTGCAATTTACTTTATTGTCATTTACTTTATCTTGTTTGTTATAGCTAAATAGAGGACTTCAATAGCCCACATAAGCTCCTGACATAGCTTATCAAGCTATTAGAAACTTTAAAAAGTTATAATACATAAATCTCAAAAACTAAAAAAGAAATCAAATAAAATAGAAAATATAAAAAAAATCAGTTTCATTATGAAAGAAAGCTTGGAGCAGGGTTAATAAAGGATTGCCTTGGGTTAGGGATTTCATGGGAAGTCTATAAGTTGGTTACTAGTTCTTGGTTCTCTTTATTTCAGCTGTGATCCACTTTTGTAAGCATTTTCTTAAATTTTTGTATTTTACTGTTTATAAAGTTAATTACTTAAATCTTTGTTGTTTCTTACTTAATTAGTGTTGTTGGATGTTAGTATAATCTAAATTCAGTACCTTGTTTGTTGTAATCAATAGTTGTATAGTTTTCTAAAATCAGTCATATAGCATAATTTTTATATTCTGTGTTCTTTTGTTGTTATAGTTGTTATTTTGTGTTTATTAGATATATTATGTTGATATATGTTCTTGTTATTCAGTAGGATATGTTTAATTTTGGTTTTTGTTTGTTAATTTCTTTTGTAAAATCTGTTAAAGGGGTGTTTGGATTGAACTGTTTAGAACATTGTGGTTGTTCTCAGTTGTTATTGAGTGTTTACTCAGTTCATTCATAGCCTAAATACACTTAATCAAGTCCCTTTTTAGTGTCTAAAAACACAAAAGTCAAAATCCATTCTAAATCCCTTCACAGCTTAACTGTGTGGATTTTAGGAGTCCAAATCTTCATATTAGCTAGAAAAATAGTTTAGGTTGCTTGATTTGGAGGTACTTGGGTATAACAAACATAAATTAATAACCTGTGATCAATCTAGTTTCATTTTAGTCAAAGTTAATAGGTTATAAAAAAGTCAAAATATTATACCCTGCAGTTTTTTTGAATAAAAGTAAAATTTTGTGTAGTGTTTATTAGTTAGTTTCTAGCATAGATCTTTTAGATTATTAAAATCTAGTTGCTAATCTACTTGTTTGTAATTTTTATTATTTTTTATCTGCTTATTTAAAGTACTTATTTGCTGCTTCTTTTAGATCCAATTTTCAAAACCTCCCCTGTGCTCAGGGGGTGTTGTTTATCTGTCTACCTTCATAAGCTCTCACAAGCTTATCTAGTGGGCCCCACTGAGTGATCCTTGGCTTTTTGGAAAGCCAAGCAACCCACCTCACTCACTCAGTTCTTATTTTGCACTTTGTACATCATTTGCTAGGGCTGCAATAAGCATAAAGGTTGTCCATTCCAAAAACCTATACTGAGTGATCATCACACTCAGTATAAACATCTTATTTCACAAGCTCACAAAAAGCTAGCCTGTGGGTCCCACAGGCCAAGCTTTAGCTTTTTGGAAACCTCTCCAACCATACTTGCTGTCTCAATTCATCACAAACCTCATCCAGCTTATTTGATAAGCTAGATTAGGTCATACATAGGGCTGCAAGTCTGTGTGGTTTTGTAGTTTTAGTCTAGTGCTTATCTCCTTTTTCCAGCTTATTTCCTTTTATTTTCTCTTTTATTTAGCTTTAATTTTGTTAAGTTAACTTTTTTTTTTTTTTTTTTTTTTCAACTTATTTTTGCTTTTATTCTCAGCATACAGCTTTTTGAAAGCTTTTTGAAGCTTGCTATCAACTAGTTTTACCCTCCCCTGTGCACAGAGATCCCAGTCACACCACCAACTTTGGTGGTTGATTGTGACCATCACAGTGGGTCCCACAGTCCAAACCTTGGTCCTTTGAACTACCCTCCTACCAGGGTTCATCCTTTGACCCTTTGTTTGACCTGTGAACTTGTGGACCCCACCTAGAATTGCACCCAAAGGTTGTCCCTAATCTGACCCAGAACCAAATAAGCAATCAGCTTATTGTGGCTTTTTAGCTTATCCAGTGGGCTTATCTTGTTAAAACTTGTTCAAACCTGTTCAACTAACTTAGGTGGACTTGAATAATCCATAGTGGACCCCACATAAGCTCATTTGAGCTTATTTGCTTAAAAAGTCAACTGTGGTCAACTGCCACACTAAATAGCTTATATCTAGCTTATTATTAAGTTTTAAAATTATTGTTTTTATTAAAGTTAGTTGTTTTTACATATAATATAGTTTTGCAAAAGAAAAATCCAGAAAATACAACATAAAAATAAGTGATAGTTTCTATTTAATTTAATTAAATTTTAATTTTTATTTTTAGATTTTTATTAAGTAATTTGTAATTTTATATTTTTATTAATTTCCTTATATATTAAAGTATTTTTAATAATTTTCTTAGATTTTTATTTTGTAATTTAGTATTTATTAGAATTAATAATAGTTTTATTAGTAATTAATTAATAAGTAAGTTATAAATAGCATAATTAATTTTTATATAGTAACACCTAGTTTTTATATTTTTTATAGCTTTTATAGGTCATAAAATAGTTTTATAAATTTTCTCATAATTTTCTAAGGTAATTTAGTATTATTAGTAATTAAAAATAGTTTAATTAGTATAATTAATATAAATAGTTTTTAATTAATAAAAAGCTTATAAAAAGACAAAAACATTTATTTTTATTTTTTATACTTTCTTCAAGTTCTATTTTAGGTTTAGAAAATATTTTTATAAGTTTTTAGTTTAAGTTGTAGTATTTATCATTTTTAGTTTGATTTAAATTTGTTTTTAATTAAAAAGTTAAATAGTTATTAATTAAATAATTAATAATAAATAATATAATAATATAAAAAATAGTTTTCTTTTTAATTTAATTTTCTTTTTAGTTTAAATTTATAGAATTTTCATTTTTAACCCCTGTAGTTTATTTTTCTTTAAAACTCACCTTTTTCTCTGTACGCAGTCGCGTACGTTTTTAATTCCTTTTACGTTTTTAAATTTTCTTATTTCAAGGTTTTGTTTATATAGCTTATTAAAGCTATTTTCTTTTCTCTTAGGGTAAATCACAAATCACATACCCTTTCCTATTCAATAATTCCCGATCACAGATCCGTTCTAACTCAGGACATCGCACTTCCAAGGGACATAACGACCCGGGGACACTAAACTCCTTGGATATACATTGTATTTGCCTCTCTCTAGTTTGACTTGTAGAGTTGACCATTCACAAGTGGTCAATAATATAAGTTGACTGTTTAGAGCAATCAGGGAGATGGAGATGGAGGTAGTGTGTTTGCAGGGTTCACGGGTTGGAGGAGGTGAAAGAGATGGGGTGGTTTGACTCGGTCAACAAACGTTTTTAATTATCAAACGTGAAATAAAAGAAGGGTTGGCCTTGGGGTTGTTAGGTGTTTGTGTGGGCTGGCAATTATTTGGGCTCAAGGGGTGGTTTGGTTTCATTTGGTTTAGGATTAGATTTAGTAATAGTTTAGGATTTAGGGCCCAAGGACCAACTATGTAAAATCTGATTTTTCAAAGGGCTAATTCTGCCATTTCTCTAAACTATCACCAAGTACCATTCTTGCCAAGTCACGAATTCCCAAGGTCCACTTTGTCATTTTTCTTCAGATTATAATTCTCGGGGGTTATTATTGACAACTCTGAAAGTACAGGGACCAATTTTGCCAATTGTGAAATTCCAAGGATAGAACTTGTAATCTTTTGAAAACTTTTTACCCAAAGATCATTTGTGATATCTTTTGACTTTTAAAGAACTTGGGTTGACTTTTCTTTTAAAATAAATGCTCAGGGACGAGTTTTGTCAAATTTTGAAAGTTGGGGGACTGAAACTGCCAATTATGCAAACTTTGTTCGTTTTTCATCTGTTTTCAATCATTTTGCATCTGAAACGTATAAAACACGATCTTTGGGATTTTTTCCGTATTTTGATGCGTTTTTGAGTGTTTTTAAACGTTTTACAGTTCAGATTTGACTAAAAATGATGAGTATTTACACACTCATCAAAATTTTAAAGAAACCCGAGATCTTTGTTGTTTCTTTTGTTTTCGTTTAAGATCTTGAGGAAAAGGAAGATTTTTTTTTTTTTGCTAAGATAATATTATTTTCGTTGAAAGAACTATTGATAAATTGTACAACTTGAGATCTCTCTTTTTTTTTTTTTTTTTTTTTTTTTTTTCTTCTTGTTCTTTTAATTTTTTATGTTTCGAACTTTGTTTGAAGTTGGTGGAAGCAAAAGTTTTCTCAAATTTGAAATTGGACTAATGGCTTTATTTTTAAGTGACTGGCTTGATTAGATTGTACATTGTGTTTAAATAGTTATATATTTTGGTGAAGGGGTGAATTCAATTGTGTATTAATCTTTACTACATATAATGGAGAAATGGTCAAAGTGAAATTGTGAAAAACTTAACTTTTGGTCAATCTCGATTTTACCCTTGTGTGTTGCCTTGTGAATTAATGTGAACCGAGTGTGTTGCCTTGTTAATTAATGTGAACCGTGTTGCCTTGTTAATTACTGTGAACCGAAACTGGAAACAATTCATATTCATGGAAAGCTTTGAATGGAAATCAATGTGTCAAACCGAAACTGCAAATGTCAATTAATATATGTTCAAATTCCTTAAATTATATATGGCAATGAATGGGTGTTTCTTGCCCATATAAACAACCGATTGTAGAAGCACAACCAGTGTAGTTCGACATCAATGAGAAGAAATGGAAATCACAAATCAAATGAATGTTGATGATGATTTTGAGGTTGCTTCTAATCTTTCATTTTTTTAATGATATACGCACAACTAATCTTAAATTTAAATATGTTTTTGTACTTCTAATCTTTCATTTTTATGTTGGTTCTAATCTTTCATCTATCTTTTTAATTTTTTTTTTTTACATCTTCTTACCAGTACCATGCTCCACATCGTAATCCTTTTCTCAACTCTAACTTGATCAATTGGAATTGGCATGACGTCATTGTCATCTCAAGTGATGACGAAGATGATGAATAAGAGCCACTTCCAACACCAACTGTTGCGAGTCAAGTATTCATGTCGTTTAAGGTTGAGGTTGAAAAACACCAACCATCACCAAACGAAGATGATGATGACATGGTTCTAATCTTTTTAAGTATCCATGTCATTGGTTTCTTGTTAAAAAATCTTGTTTAACAATATGTCTTTGTTTCCTTAAGTATCCATGTTGTTTGTTTTTAAGTATCCATGTCGTTTGTTTAATGTTAAGACATCTTGTTTATACTAGAAATATAAACGATGTCTTTGTCTCCTTAGTTTATCTTTTTATAAATAAAACTGTCATTTGCAATGGTTTGTTTTTAATGTGGTTCTCATGTAAGCATGTTGAATATACAAATATCACTGTAACACATTAATTTAAACAAGGTGTATATATCAGTGCATGTTGTTCTTGGTTAACTTCTATTTCAGGTTTTTGGGTGTTTGGCACAGTGGGTCTAATGGGTCATTTGGCTCGTGATTATGGGACACTATAGTTTTCTTTTCAATTGAGTTAACACATAAAAGCCATTCAATAGGATGCGTCTATATTGTCTTTGTATTAATAGGATGCGTCTATATTGTCTTTGTATCAATTGAGTCACTACTTTACAAATTTAAATATGCTACCTATAAGTTTTTTTCTATGTGTCAGTGGTTAATGTTTGGCATTTTAAGGTTAACGTTAAAGTTTTGTCAGTGGTCAAGTGGTCATGTCTTGGTCATAATTTTGGATGATGCCCTTCTCAGTGGTCAATGTGTTGGATCATGTGCTTGGTCTTAAGCATATGTTAGACATTGTTTGTGTGTTCTTAATGTTGTATTTTTGTGTCTTGCGTCCCTTCCTTCTTAAGCCAAACGAGATTAGTATAATGAAGAAAAAAAAAGTGTAAGTGGGTGTGATTAGTATATAGCAAACGAGATCTTCAAAAAAAAGTGTAATTGGATGAGATTAGTATAGAAAAAAAAGTCAAATGAGATCTTAATATTAAATGGGTGAACTAGAAATAAATATAAATATGAAGTATTAAATAGGAGTAACGGTAGCACGAGATCTTCATATTAATGTTTTTGAATATTGTCATTTAAATTTTTTTATGAATATTGTGGGGTAAATCTTGTAATAATTTAATGATATATACGTTAATTTTGTTGTATGTAAATTATTTGTTTGGTGAATTATCGTTGTGTAAATTTGTTGTATCTAAAACTATTTGTTTGGACATGATGTTTTTTGATTTAAACTGTAAAATTGTTAAAAAGTATTTTGATGTTTTCGATGAATTTGCTAGCAATTGAAAATTTAAAATAATGTTAAACATGAAATTTTTTTACAAATTTGCAACTTTTAATGATTTTGTATACTTTGAAATATTAAAGATGGTAACTTCTCAATTTTTAAGGATTTAGGAATTAATACAGAGTGATGATCACATACCTGACTGTCTACGTGAGTCCTCTATGCACGAGATGTCCGACCCTCTTAGAAGACTATTCGTGACTCTTCTAATCTTTTGTGAGTCAGGAGATGTTCGCAAGTTATGGAATGACCATTACGACTCACTTTCAGAAGACAACACCTTACATTGTACAAGTGTTGAGCGGGTTCAAAATATGGTTCTAACAGACATATCATCAATTCTACAATCTATGGGTAAAAGTCTTAGTGATTTTGACCTTCACAACATTACCGCAAATGTAAGTTTAGAATCATTTGGCTGTCGTGAGTTACAAGAGGAGTGCTCGATAGTTGTACAAGATGAAGATATACTTGCTCGGCATTCTCTCATCACTTATAAAAAAGTCGCGTATGATACAATCACGAGACATGTCAATGAAGATTCTCCTGGCATGTTTTTTATTGATGGCCCTGGAGGAACTGGTAAAACGTTCTTGTAAAAAGCTTTGCTTGCCACTGTTCATTCTCGTGGTCTTATTGCACTTGCCACTGCTTCATCAGGGGCTGCGGCGAATAACATGACAGGGGGAAGAACTGCTCACTCCCGATTTAAGATTCCCATCAATCTTAATACAAACTCAGCATGCAACATCAAAAAACAAAGTGGCCTTGCTAAGCTACTTTGTCAAGCCAGGTTGATAATCTGGGATGAAGCATCAATGACTAAAAGGCAAGGTGTGGAGGCGGTTGATCAAACTATGCAAGACATTACCGGGGTCAAACTTCCTTTCGGCGGCAAGATAATGGTTTTAGGAGTGCATTTTAGACAGGTTTTACCGGTCATTAGATGTGGAACCTGAGTGTAGATTGTAGATTCAAGTCTACGGATGTCACCTCTTTGGTCCATAATTAAAAAAATGCGGTTAACCATAAACATGAGGGCACAGATAGACCCATGGTTTTCAAACTTCCTATTACGAGTTGGTGACAGAGTTGAAGAGGTCATCGATGAAGACTATGTACGCATACCTGATGACATGACCGTCCATTACACTGAAGACGCTGCCTCAAATGATGCATTAATCGATGAAGTGTTTCCTTCCTTCGCCGCCAACGCTCATGCATCTACTGATATAGTTTCAAGAGCAATTTTATCCACTAAGAATGAGCATTTTGACCGCATTAATGATATGTTGATTGAAAGATTTTCGGGTGAAGAGAAGGTTTACTATAGCTTTGATGAAGCAGAAAACGGCACCCAAAACTTCTATCCTTTGGAATTCTTAAACTCGCTCAGCGTGAGCGGGTTGCCCCCTCATTGCTTGCGTTTGAAAATAGGATGTCCAATTATTCTTTTAAGGAATCTCGATCCGGCAAATGGATTATGTAATGGCACGAGGTTGATATGTAAACGTTTTGACCCTAATGTCATCAACGCTAAGATTGCTGTCGGACAACATGCTGGAGTTAGAGTGCTATTGCCAAGAATTCCTCTTGCTCCATCTGAAGAAGATGTTCCCTTTCAAACTAAAGAGAACACAATTCCCTATTCGTCTTAGCTTTGCGATGACTATTAATAAAGCACAAGGCCAAACAATTCCAAATGTGGGTGTCTATTTGCCCGACTCTGTTTTCTCACATGGCCAACTTTATGTGGCATTGTCTAGAGGGATAACCCGTAGAATAATAAAGGTATTGGTTAAACCAGTCAAAGAGTTCCGTCAAGCAAGAATCTACACCTCGAATGTCGTTTATCAAGAAGTTTTACGCTAAGAGTAACGTGTGTTGTTAGTTATTATTTCATAACTAATGTAATGTTTTACTTTCAATTTCATTAAATGTTTTTATATGTTGTTTGATAGATATTAAGAATTTTTTCTAGACTTTAGTTATCGTGTAGTACAATCGTTTGCAATTACATTATGATATGTTCACGTTCTATTTTGAACGCTATACAAAACACTCACCACAATATCACAAATTGTTAATTATCTGCCGCTAGGAACCGTTGCTATGCACGGGTACTTGCATAGTTGCATTAATGTTGTTTGATAGAAGATTAATCTGAAAATGACACCATGCTTATTTTTGTTGTACACTATGCTTATTTTGTTGTAATTCTAAAAATTGGGTGCATTAAAGTGTTGTAAACCATGCTTTATTTCTTGTAAGTCTGAAAATTTTGGAGAGAAATTTATTTGTGTATTATATATAGTATAGATAATTTGATCGGTTGTGTCTATTCCATGTTGAAAATCAATAAAATGATAATCATTTTAGACTAATTATTAAAACGGTTCAATAAAACACATTACTATTTCATTACATCAACCCTATTTATATTATTTTTGGTTTGTTTTTCATAAGCTTAGTGTGGGAAACGGTGTACACTTTTATTAGCATAATTAGATTACAATAAATAACAGACAACAAGGAGTACCGGTCGGTAATGAGCTACGTTTTTGGATGTCAAACTGAATGAGACTATGGCTATATTTATATTGAAAAGTTATCTTGTGCTCCAAGATCAGCTTTTCACACACGAAAATATATACGCACGTAGGCGAGGTTTCAGAGTTGCATTCATGTCCGCAGGTCGCGTGGGCTCGAATGAGTTCAGAAGCTTCGAACCCATTTTGGCACGGAAATCCCATTTTCTGCACCCCCTGTGCGTGCGCACGTAAGAGTGTGAGCATAGCTCTCCTAAAGGAATTTGAAAGCTAATACAAAGATTTCAAAATATACATGCTTTCATTTCATTCATTAGGCGATGTGGGATATTTCTATTTTCCCATATTTTGTGTTCCACTTTGAGACACGATATCTCATTCATTACTACTCCATTTTGGACATATTTTAGCTCGTTGCGAAGCTCTCTTAGAGGAGAACAAAACGCCCCCAAGCAACACAAATATATGTAACATATACATACATTAAATCATGTCCAAAGTATGCAAAAATCCACTTTGCAAAACTCATTTTTCCAACACTTATGGTGCGTTTGGTTTGAGCCTATGGGAATAAATGAATGACTATGCCACTATGGGAATGATATATTTTGTTTGTTTCATGGTAATCGGTATGATCATATCCTTATATTTTCTATACATTAAAGGTGCTAAGGGATCTAGGAATGAGTCTATCATTCTTAAGGGCCCACCACTACTATCAAAATAATGCTGATTGTGATTCCTATCATTAAACCGAACGGCCCCTTAGTTTTACAAGTTTAACTTTTTTATTATCTTATAGAACAACTTATTATATTAAGGTCATCGTCGACTTATAAAATCATAAAATAAGTATAAGTTTAAACAAACAAAGAAGACGGTGTAAAATGAAGTCACGTGAATATCGAATGAATGCAATCGATCTGGAC
This sequence comes from Artemisia argyi, assembly GCA_030686995.1. Taxonomy (NCBI): domain Eukaryota; kingdom Viridiplantae; phylum Streptophyta; class Magnoliopsida; order Asterales; family Asteraceae; genus Artemisia; species Artemisia argyi. The sequence goes on along the minus strand of CM060693.1, from coordinate 38,475,890 downwards.
TTGTACGCGCAGTCCAACGGTGGCTTGTGAAATATTCATGACTTTGTTTAACCGGACAAAATAAGTAAGAAATAGCAACGGACAAAGTATCATGTGTTTGCTTCGTATGTTGAAGATCAAGTTTCCATAGTGGATTAAGGAAAGATTTGTGTAAATATTTCTATAACGACGTGGGCGACGATCAGTCAGCGGGGCGTTGTTTGATGTCGTTGACTATTGCACGGTATTTATTATTATTATTTTTTTAAGTAGAAAGTAGGCCGGTTGTTCACTGGTCAAAATAGCACTCGATATACATATATAAAAAAATACAGAAAAATAACTAAGAACAACAAAACTCATAAACATGTATTTTTCATATATAACATTTTACCGGGGTACAGGATTATTCCCATTTACTAAAAAAAAAAAAAAAAAAAAAAAAAAAAAAAAAAAAAAAAAAAAAAAAAAAACCATTTGGAAAGGGACGCTAAACGGGCCAGCAAGATGGGCTCCCAAACACTGACGCAAAAATGACGCAACCAATGTAGGCAACCAATCAGAGCTCACCGAATCGACACTCTATTAAATATATAGTAATTTGTGTAATGATTTTAAAGAGTCTCCATATTTCTTTTACAACAAATGAGAGAGGTTTTAGTCCATTCCTTTTCTTATATACGAGTCCCCTTCATAGAAATTACGAGTGCTAAGTCGAAACAAAATCAACACATTTTATAACGCGGTTTTCAAGGTCGGGATCCTAAAATCTTATTATAGTATTATTTTCTTAATAGTTTTTGTAATATTATTCAAATATACAAATTATTATATATCATAAACACAAAATTATTTGAATGTTTCACGAAAATATTGTCTTAAATTATGAATATGAAATGTTTAATAAGATGAACATGTTGTTTTTAAAATTCTATAAAACATAATCCATAAATTTGTTGTTTTTTAGCTTACAGTTCAAAAAAAGTAAGATCGGATCGGATTAAATTTTAAAATTTTATGGTAAAGATCGGGATCTTGTAAGATCTTAAGTTTGGTAAGATCCTACGTAGGATCTGAATCATTTTTGTTTTATAGTATCGTGAAATCGTAAGATCCTAAGATTAGGATTGAAATCTTAACAACTTATTCACTACTGTTTTTGGCCTTGCTTGAAGATATATTTTTTCATGACTAGTGACATTTGCAAAGGACACCTTTTGGCGAACTACAAATGGCTTTTTATTTTATATCTCTATCTGTAAGAGTGAACAATTTGGGGAGCCATATACAAAAAACAATCTTGTAACATTTAATGCACGTAATAAGATATCTTAATTGCACGAGAAAAGGATAAAATAAGCAAATGTGTTGGCCAAATCCCGCTTTTCATCCTTGTAAACCATCCTCGTGTTTTAAAGTTAGCACAAATACATCCTTCCGTTAGTAATATCAGTTAATGAGGACTAAAGATGCAAATGGTTTTTCGTTATCTCCTAACAAGAGTTAAATTATTTGCATTGTTAGTACCCATTGGGTTAAAATATTTGCGTCGTTAGTCCTCATTGACTATAGAGTTAAAATATTTGCATAAGTTAGTCCTTGTTGAGTTAAAATTTTTGCATCGTTAGTCCTCGTTGACTATTCTTACGTTTTTATCATTTTTCGTCCGTTTTTATTGCGTTTTCGTCTGTTTTTCTCACGTTTTCATTCGTTTTTATCCGTGTTCATACACTTTCATTCGTCTTCAACTATTATTCTACGTTTTCGTCGGTTTTTCTTATTTTTTTATCCGTTTTCATCTATGTTTATACATATATTATGTATGAAAACGGGTAAAAATATATGAAAATGGATAAAAACGTACGAACACTTGACATTTGATTAAAATATTTTTGTATCGATTTTAAATCATGATTTGACCCCTTTCTGATCTAAATCATCAAAAGTGTAAAACATGAAAGTTGTCCGAAATGATGTTTTACATCAAAACTCGCGATATTTTAACCTAAAATTACAAAACAATGACTGTTTACTACCAAAACTTAAGCGGTTTTTGACCAAATTCATAACTTATAAACTCTTGTAAATAATCAATCTTATAAGATTTACAAGAGTTTATAAGTGTGTAAGTTATGAAATTTGGTCGAAAACCGCTTAAGTTTTGGTAGTAACAACCATTGTTTTGCAATTTCAGGTTAAAATCTCGCGAGTCTTGATGTAAAACATTATTTTGGACAACTTTTGTGTTTTGCACTTTTGATGATTCGGACCAGAAAGTGGTCAAAAACGTGATTTAAAATTGATATAGAAACATTTTTATCAAATGTCAAGTTTTCATACATTTTTATCTATTTTCATATATTTTTATCCGTTTTCATACATAATATATGTATAAAAATGGATGAAAACAGATAAAACATAAGAAAAATGGACGAAAACGTAGAATAATAGATGAAAACGAATAAAAGTGTATGATGATGGATAAAAATGTATGAAAATGGATGAAAACAGATAAAACATAAAAAAAACGGACGAAAACGTAGAATAATAGATGAAAACGAATAAAAGTGTATGATGATGGATAAAAATGTATGAAAACGGGAGAAAAATGGAAGAAATTGATAAAAACATGAGAAAAACGGATGAAAACGTAAGAAAAATAAAAGAAAAAGTATAAAAGCGTAAGAATAGTTAATGAGGACTAACGATGCAAAAATTTTATCTTAACAAGGACTAACTTATGCAAATATTTTAACTCTATAGTCAATGAGGACTAACGACGCAAATATTTTAACCCAATGGGTACTAACAATGCAAATATTTTAACTCTTGTTAAGAGATAACGGAAAATCATTTGCATCGTTAGTCCTCATTAACTAATATTATTAACGAATGAATGTATTTGTGCCAACTTTAAAACACGAGGATGATTTGGTTCAAAAAAAACACGAGAATGAGGACTAATATTACAAACGGAGGGACTTATTTTCATTTTCGTGTTTTTTATATAAGTCGGCTAATAAAATAAGTCCCGTTTGTCATGGGGCTTATGGAAGGGCTTATAAAATAAGTCGGCTAAAAACTTTAGCCTGAGCTTTTGAAGAATTACTTATTTACCCATAAAAATATCTAACATATACAAAAACTTATTTAATTATGTCCTTTCAGTAATTTTGCAATAATAAGCCACAACCTGAACCTATTTGTCAAACAAATTTATAAAATACAAATTTAATTTTGACTTATAGTAAAAGTTCCAGCTCCAGCTCATTTCGCCAAACGTACGCATCAAGCGTTGGTGGAACTGTGACCTTTTTGTTCATTTCTCTAGAATTGCACTTTCTAATGCAAACAATCGGAGAAACTACAATCTCGATTAATTCCTTTAAAATGAATAGGACTCGCCAAACCAATATAACACACTTGTAAAAACACACGTGTTTTAAATTATGTAAGTTATGTACAACAAGATTAATTAGAGACTTTAGGTACATAATGAATTGGGGTCCTTTTAACACACATCTTTTGACAACGTTGCCATAATGCCATCCATAGCCGTCGTTTTAGATTAAAGAAACCATGCAATTAACACAATGTTAAATGCAAACTTCATTTCATCAAAGATTTTCTAGTATAAATTGAGCTGGCCATATGCATATGCATATTCATCAACCAACAAAACAAAATGTTTAAAACATTAACTGAAGAAATAGAACTCAAGGCGCCCGCAAGCAAAGCCTGGTTGCTTTATGGCACTCTAGAGCTTGCAAAGCTGCTCGTTGGAAAAACAATCGAAGCACTCGATGTTGTCGAAGGTGATGGTGGCACTGGTACTGTTATCAAGGTGACTTTTAAGCATGGTACGTTTTATCAGTTGAGAATCAACTACTAGCAATTTAAGCATGATACATGCTAGCTAGTTACTTATTTACGAATAGTAAAAAATTTAATCATTTCTAAGGAAATATGTTTTACAACTACAAAACCATGAAAAGTTTCTAAAACTATATTATTAGGGTTCATTCATATGACTTAACTCGATGTCTTCTACATATCTCTTTTTGTAAAGTGCTTTAAATCAAAATTGGTAACAGTTGTGTTGTGTACAAAATTGCAGGGTCAGAAACCAAGTATTTCAAGGAGAAGTTTATGAAAGTCGATAATGAGAAGAGGGTTAAAGAAACCGAAATTGTGGAAGGTGGATATCTTGATGCAGGATTTAACTTCTTTAAAACTAAGTTTGAGATTAAAGAGAACAAGAACAGCGACACGTCTCTTTTAAAACTACAGCTTGAATACGAAGTTAAGGAAGAATTTGCTGCTAATGCTTCTCTTGTCACCGCGGAGTCTTATGTTGCTGTAGCAAAACTTGCAAACGAGCATTTCGCCAAATCTAATTAAGACAAGAAACATTTGTTTTCTTGTTTTGAGTAAAGGAATTATACCGGATAATATGCATTACAAAATAAGAAAAGTTATATTCTCGTCAACGATCCTCTTGTTTCAGGATATATGTACTTGCAGATTATAATGTTGCTTGAAAAATAAACAACTTACTTTCATGGTTTCAGGATTTAAGTGAAGCGTTTATTTGAATGAATTTTTTATTGTGCATACTTAATATTGATGACTGTTTATGTGCCCATGAATGCAAAGGTAAATGTATTTATTTTAAACGTGCTAGCATGTAACAATGAGTGTTTCCAGCGGTGGAACTAGAAAATGTGATCACAGAGGGCATCAAAGAAAAAGAGTAGTGAAATAACGTGTGAGAAAATGTTACTTCATGGCGTAACTAAATAAGCCAGGTCGGGTTTATTTAACATAATAAAGGCAACAAAAAGGCTCTAATACGATGCATTTAACACTAATTATAACTTAAGGTGTCTATAACATAAAATTTGATTGGTGATTTCAACTAGTTATTGATGCGTAGGGATTGCACCAGGCTTTATCTCTCGAGGGATCTCGAGAAATTTGCAACCCCCACCAGGAAGTGTACCTGATCGTTGTAGTATAGTATAGTGACAAGTACCGGGGGATTGATCGTTCAGCTTGGGAATAGTGTCGCAAGGATTAGAAAACCTAAAGACTAGGTCTAGAGATGAGGGATGATTCTTTTTGTATTTTTTTTAGTTTTTATAAAAGCAAGTAAAATCTCAGTTTTTGAAGGAGTTGGGCGGAATTAGTTGCTATTCAACTAACCCAATAACTAAAGATGCAATCAAAATAAAATACTAAAAATGAAAATAAACTAAATTAACGAGAGGTGTGAGCAATATATGGGAGAATTGTGTTTACTTAGGTTTCACTACTCCCTAGATATCTTTTACAGGTTAATTACTTGTTACAGTTGCGTGGATGACGGATTGTATTCCTTAATATCATTCATGGGGTGGCGTACTTACTTCCCCAATCCTATAAGCTCCTACTTCACTCCTATGTCGAGCCGGCTAAGAAGCTCCTAACATGGGATCACTAGAATTCGCTCATGCATTAAATAAAATCATAAAAACCTAGTACACATCGGTTCATGTTTCTTAAGATGTTCAAGCATGTTACACAATGGAGATCTGCCAGTTTTCTTAAGCCTAAAATTGAAATCATTCATCCAATACAACTATAAACAAGCAATCAACCTATAATCAACATCTAGGTTTTATTATATCTAAGCAAACACATGATAGATCTAGCCTAGCATGTTAAAATCAAGACAAACATAAGATATATTCAAACAACACATAGACATAGTGAATGAATTGAAAGAGGACTTATCTTAATTGAACAAGAAAGGTTTCAAGGCGTGAAAACCCTTGAAAATACTGTTACAAACGACCTAGGGTTTATTAGGTTCGACCCTAGTATTCTCCACACAAGTTCCTCTCTTAATGAATGAAAAATAGAAAAGTATATATAGATTTTGTGAGGTGATGGCGTCAAGAGTAAATGTCTGACGCCGTCATCTCGCCGCCAAATAAATTCTCGGACTGCTTAGATCTGGATTTGACGCCGTCACGTGTATTCCTTTTGCAGGCCGTCACCAATATTACTCTTGACGCCCTTCTCTTGACGCCTTCAGGTTTTCTCTGGGTCTTCATGGATTTTACTCCTGACGCCGTCACAATTTCCTTCTTGACGCCGTCAGGTACTGTTCTCAGCATGAAAAATTAAGTCTTTGCCGTTTTCTTCACTTTTATGCTCCAAAAACGTCCAAAATGTTTTTTTTTTTCCAGAATTCACTCCCAAAGTACCTAAAATCACAAAAGGAACGATTTAAGGCAATATTTGATTAAATAAATTCAATTCCGGGCTTAAATGACCCCCTAAAAACGGTTCATTTTTCGCCTCATCATATACCCTTACACTTGATATTTGCTTGTCTTCAAGCAAATGTGCTTTTATTCTAATCAAAATACAAGTTAGGGGTCATTTAACATTAATATAAAAGTAATTACAACAAATAATCGTTCCACTAAAGATCAAAGACAAGCACGGAGGTCATACACTAGCACCTCACAAATAGTGTTTAGATACTCACATCTCTCGAGTGTAATAAAGTATATATCACAATGTGGAAATGGAAAACATCTCTCACTACTTGTCATAGCAAAATAGATTACCATAGGCTTGGGAAAGGATCAAACCTCCACCACACGGCGTAAGCACCTAGGATAAACTATCAAAGAGGTCTTTTAAAGGGTTGTAACGTTAGGTGTAGGGATATGGAATACACGGTTTTGTTGGATATAGGAAGTCTTTATTGGTGGCGAGTTAACAATCTTGGTTAATTACATGTACAATGTGGCATTGCTAAGCCAATACTAGACTCGACTTAAGCTAATAAATGAAAAATAACAAAAACATAAAATAAACATAAAATGAAACGGGATGGTAGTCTGTATGTTTTTTCTCTTTTCTTTTTCTATATATATATATATATATATATATATATATATATATATATATATATATATATATATATATATATATATATATATATATATATATATATATATATATATATATATATATATATATATATATATATATATTTGGCATACACTCTTACCGTACCATCCAAAATAATATATCATAGGGAGTGAAAATCTCCCTTACACTTGAATTTTTACACACTTTACAATAAACTAATCTAATGACTCGAATTAAGATAATCAAAACACTTGGAGTACTTTTAATCTTAACGTACATACGGGGGTAATAATATGATGTTCTTCCCCATTACTCCATAAAATAAGTACTTTACTCATAAGTCCCAATCGTCCCAAAACAATATGTACAAGGATATGACTCGACTTAGCAACCATGTAATCAATTAGATAATAAACTTAGGGTTTAACAAATAACAATAACGCACTAAAGATGAGTGCATACACGGAAGGCTAAGGCGATTTGGGTGTACATTTAAGTGGGGTGTAACAAATTCTTTCTTTAAGTAAGATGCTTAAAGTTAGAAACGAAAAGATAGGTTCGGAGGGGTGTACTAGGGGTTTCGTGTACTAAAAATGAGTACAACGCTAAGGTGTGGGAAAAATTAGTTGACTTAACTAGCCAAGTAATATGACTTAGATGGTCAAGTAATTATGATATGGGTTTAACACAAAGGTGATCCTAATGCCTCTTATCATGTAGTAAATCCTACTACACGAATGTAGTCTCACTAGCGGTCTCGGGATGCATCACTAACGCAAGTTCTAGAATCTAAATGCTACCGAAACACTCATAAGCACTAATAGTAAATGCTTTTCCTATCAAATCTAAAGGCGAACCTCACATATTTGGGTGGAAAATTTTTCTGAATGGTACGGTTTTGTGCTAGTCATACAATCTCCTATCCATGAGACGCTTGCTATGGCTAAAGTTTCACTCCTAAATGTTGTAAAAAAATTTAAATTTGACGCTAAAATTGCACTAACAAGTATTTCTCATAGTTTTATTACACATCTACCATCAAACAAACAAACTCAAGCGAAAGTGTATCTGTAAGGTATCATCATTTTACCCTCCCCTTACACTTAGGATGAACATTGTCCCCAATGTTCAAGTAAAGAATGTAAAAGTGAAATAAGTGAAACGAATGAAATCAAATACTCCCCTGATTCGCTCGGTATGGATAATAAGGTGGTCAGGTTAGATCTTCCTCCAAGAAAATGAACAATCAAAGCTTCTCTTCCAGAATATAAATCATCTTCTTGTCATACATAACCTGTAAAACCTGAGAAAACAGACAAGGCAACCTCACGTAAAATCGGCGGCAATCTATATATGCTAACAAATCCAAGAAAACAAAATAAGATATAATGCTTGTGGAATGATGTTTGCAGATTTCCTGGAGATTATAAAACTAAAGATTCAACAAAAACTTTAAGACTCCGTTAGAAAAACAAAACTGGCAAAATTTCCAGAATTTTACACGTGACGCCGTCAACAGTAAACTCGTGACGCCGTCAGAAGTGACCTGCAGAAATTCTTATGTTAAGTTTCCGGAAAATTTCTGGAAAAACTTCGTCCTACTTCCTGGAAAATCCTGCAAAACATCATTATGACTCGATACAAGCATTTGACTCTAACGAATACAAATATACATGTTCACTTAATATTGTGGAGAATCATGATCAAGTTTATTTCTTAAAAACATATTTGGGGTTTCCCCTTACACTTAACTTTTGCAAAATACCTTTGGATGAAGTTAAGACTAGGCCAAACAATAAAGTAAATTATTTTCACTAATTTAGTTTTGAAACATGATCTACCAACAATAAAAATAAAGCATGCATACGGAAGCAAATAACAAACAAACAAAAATAAAAGTCACACAAAACATGGGTTGCCTCCCAAGAAGCGCTTGTTTTTGTTCGAGTCACGAGCCTGACTCTACCCTTATTTAACAGAAATAGGGGAGGTTTTCCCTACACTTAGGGTTAAGTGCGGGTGGAAGTAGCGATACACACCCTTAGGGTGAAAATATGCCACGTGAGGTAAGAGTGGTGGATGAATTATATGCTCAAAGGGGTGTGCTCCTATCATCATAACCTTAACAAATTCAATCGGGTTAATGGGTAGATTAACATGTTTTCCTAGAAAGGGATCATTTTCAATCAACTTCAAGAGATTACTAGTTGGGGATCCATCTTGACCTAATAAACCCGGTTTAAACCCATAATGTTTCTTGTGATCAATCACAAATGGGTGATGTAAGCATGTAAGGTCATTTTCCGCTCCTGTGTCAGCTTCCTCTCTACAAGGCTTAGAGTCTACTACCTTTATCCCAAGACTACCTGGACTATATAGTTTGATGGGTGGATCGGGACCTTTTTCAATTCCTAAATTCACATCTAAAGATGGAAGATTAGGTAACGGCTTTGGTTGAGGCTCCGGTTCATCAAAACTAGGAACTTCCTTAGAACTAAAAGAAAGGTCATCACTACAAGTGTTAAAACCTATATTCTCTAGTTGTGCTTGATCCAAGGGTTCTACCTCTATTGGGGTTCCTATAGTCTCTTATACTTCTTCCAGGTAAGTCACGGGTGGTATGTGTGCCTCAAATGATGGTAGGACTTGTGGGTACTTTGTGGGCTCATGTTATTTACTTCATCATTCCTTATGTCAAAATCACCTATATCCTCAACATGTGTTTTATTATAATCTAACCCTAACATTTTCCCAAGTATCTCACGTGCTTCCCTAGGCATCTCAACTTCTATGTCCGAATCATAAGGATCATCCTCAATATTCTGACTGCTATATACAAATTGCCCAAAAGATTCATCATATGTTTCTTGAGATTCATCATCATCGATCATAAAACCTAGGTCTTTTTGATCAATGTGATCATGTTCGGCTACATTCTCCATCACATCAAGGTCACCTATGTGCTCAGCTTGTATTGTGGTGAAATCAAACCACTCCGTGCACCCAGTTATCTCATCTATAGACTTATCCCCAAACAATCTTCTTGCTTATTCCCTTAAACTTGCTATCAATTGATCCGTAACAACGTTTTTTGGGTTGTCCATTTTTTGGCAAGTATGGCACAATTCTCTATGGTTTCCCATGCTTCATCAACACTTAATCCCCAAAGGTCCCCATCTGCGGCATGGTCAATGTCCATTTTGGTATAATGGTCGACACGATGGTAAAATATTTCAATTTGGGACCACAAATCGAAATTATGATGAGAGACTTTTCAGAGTAAATATTTAAAACGAGCCCATGCATCATAGATAGGTTCATCTTCATGTTGTTTAAACATCAAGATGTCGTTTGGAGTGGGTGAATTTAGTGGTCGGTAGTATGGTGGATTCGCGTTCTCCATCATGATGAACGGAATAGTCAATAAAAATTACGAACAAACACACAAAGAAAAAGATAGACTACAGAAAACTAAAAATAAAAATAAAATCTTACTAGAAAGGAATCTAGCAAATAGACCTAATAAAAAGAATTTTTAACCTAGACAATAACTATTCCCCAGCAGCGGCGCCAAAAACTTGATGCGTAGGGATTGCACCAGGCTTTACCTCTCGAGGGATCTCGAGAAGCTTGCAACCCCCACCAGGCAGTGTACCTGATCGTTGTAGTATAGTATCGTGACAAGTACCGGGGGATCGATCGTTCAGCTTGGGAATAGTGTCGCTAGGATTAGAAAACCTAAAGACTAGGTCTAGAGATGAGGGATGATTCTTTTTGTATTTTATTTTTTATTTTTATAAAAGCAAGTAAAATCTCAGTTTTTGAAGGAGTTGGGCGGAATTAGTTGCTATTCAACTAACCCAATAACTAAAGATGCAATCAAAATAAAATACTAAAAATGAAAATAAACTAAATTAACTAGAGGTGTGAGTAACATATGGGAGAATTGTGTTTACTTAGGTTTCACTACTCCCTAGATATCTTTTACAAGTTAATTACTTGTTACAGTTGCGTGGATGACGGATTGTATTCCTTAATACCATTCATGGGGTGGCGTACTTACTTCCCCAATCCTATAAGCTCATACTTCACTCCTATGTCGAGCCGGCTAAGAAGCTCCTAACATGGGATCACTAGAATTCGCTCATGCATTAAATACAATCATAAAAACCTAGTACACATCGGTTCATGTTTCTTAAGATGTTCAAGCATGTTACACAATGGAGATTTGCCAGTTTTCTTAAGCCTAACATTGAAATCATTCATCCAATACAACTATAAACAAGCAATCAACCTATAATCAACATCTAGGTTTCATTATATCTAAGCAAACACATGATAGATCTAGCCTAGCATGTTAAAATCAAGACAAACATAAGATATATTCAAACAACACATAGACATAGTGAATGAATTGAAAGAGGACTTATCTTAATTGAACATGAAAGGTTTCAAGGGGTGAAAACCCTTGAAAATACTGTTACAAACGACCTAGGGTTTATTAGGTTCGACCCTAGTATTCTCCACACAAGTTCCTCTCTTAATGAATGAAAAATAGAAAAGTATATATAGATTTTGTGAGGTGATGGCGTCAAGAGTAAATGTCTGACGCCGTCATCTCGCCGCCAAATAAATTCTCGGACTGCTTAGATCTGGATTTGACGCCGTCACGTGTATTCCTTTTGCAGGCCGTCACCAATATTACTCTTGACGCCCTTCTCTTGACGCCTTCAGGTTTTCTCTGGGTCTTCATGGATTTTACTCCTGACGCCGTCACAATTTCCTTCTTGACGCCGTCAGGTACTGTTCTCAGCATGAAAAATTAAGTCTTTGCCGTTTTCTTCACTTTTATGCTCCAAAAACGTCCAAAATGTTTTTTTTTTTTCCAGAATTCACTCCCAAAGTACCTAAAATCACAAAAGGAACGATTTAGGGCAATATTTGATTAAATAAATTTAATTTCGGGCTTAAATGACCCCCTAAAAATGATTCATTTTTCGCCTCATCAGTTATCTTGAATTAAACCCACTTTGGTTGTAAAAAGTGTTGTAAGAATTGTATTGAGACCAATTTAATAAAAAGGAATTGTGATTATTATCTCAAAAGTGTAATTTATAAAATCAATTTGAAAAAAAAAGGTAATGACCCTAACAAATTACAATAAAATACTTGTTTCTATTAACAAAATTATGCTAAGATGTTATAATATTCACACATGGTGTACCCTAATTCAAAGTTTCTAAATTGATACAGTGCTAATTATGATCCTAATTTTTTTGGCAAGTTATATGCGCATTTTAACGACATACACAAGAATAAATAAATAAAATATGGTATTAATAAAATTTTCTAAATTGATACCTTTTCACTTTCCATTTTCCTTTCACTCCATCATTTCCGAGGAATAAAAACTCAAAACCACCGGACAACACTTTTTAGGCATTAGAAGATGCTACAATTGTTGTCAAGCTAGAACGACGAGGGGACTCGGATTTTGTGAGTGAGGGCACCAGGCTTTTTTCACATTAGTCCGACTTTATTTCTTATATCTTTGGTGTATCCGCAAGAACTTGGTTGGGGGCATGTTGCCCAATAGTATCAACATGGCTCCGCCTCTGTGTTTCAATTCGTGGTTATATAAGTCAATTACTAAGCAAAATAACTTAATAGAATCTATACGAAGACAACTATGTTATGGTATCACAGGCTTGTTTTAGCTTAAGCTCATATTTATAAGTTTTTGAGATCATTATTTATCATTTCACACCAATGTTAATAAACCAAAACTACATTACAAAAAGCAAGAGAAATTGACATAAAGGAGTAGTTAAAATGACAAACATTCCATTAGGAAATTTGAATTACATTAACCTCACTTAAACACTCTGTCGCTTCATGTCCTTATTCTCAATTATTTAAAGGAGAATTGTTGAATTATTCTCAATTATTTAAAGGAGAAATGACACAAAAAGTTACGGAGTATCAAACTTATGATCCATTTCCAATCAAAGTATTATTATTTATTTCTTTTTTATTTTTATTTTTTTACATAAAAAGGTACCCAACAAAATTTTTTGACGAATTTATGTTTTTTACTAACGTTCGTTAACTCACTTCGTTAGTAAATTAAATGTTTGGTCCTCGAATTCATATAATCATTTCATGCAACATTAAAAAAAATCGAAGTTTTCTTAATATGTTTGGTCCACGAATTCGTATAATAATTTCATGCAAAATCCAAAAAATTTTGAAAAAAAAATCTTGAAAATTCTGAAAGTTTTAAAAATTTTAAAAATTTTTTGAAAATTCTTTTCGAAAATTTGAAAAAAAAGTTGAAAATTATTTTCGAAAATTTTAAAAAATTTGAAAATTATTTTTTTTAAATTTTAAAAATTTTGAAAATTCTTTTCGAAAATTTTGAAAATTTAGAAAGATTTTGAAAAATTTCAAGATTTTCGAAAAAGATTTTTAAAATTTTCAAAAAGAATTTTCAAAAAATTTCAAAAAGAATTTTTAATTTCTTTTTCAAAATTTTCGAAAAGAATTTTTAAAATTTTTTGGATGTTGCATTAAATGATTATACGAATTCGAGGACCAAACATGTAAAAAAAAATTGAAAATTTTTATGGGTGTTGCATGAAATGATTATACGAATTCGAGGATCAAACATGTAATTTACTAATAAAGTGAGTTAACGAACGTTAGTAAAAAATCCAAATCCGCAAAAAAAATTTGTTAGGTACCTTTTTATGCAAGAAAAAAGAAGAGTACATTGATTGGAATTGGACTATAAGTTTGATACTTTTTTGTGCTATTTGCTCTTATTTAAATGATAAAACTATTGTAACTCAAAATCAATACTCCTTGCGTCTCAAAATTACTGTCAGCAGGAAAGAATTACAAAGTTTAATAAAAGTGAAGCCCTTTTTTGTTTTTAACGACTCAAAAAAGAATATCCTCCTATCATATTCTTTAGTTTTTACTTAAAAAAAGAAATTGAACAATTAATTTGAAATATCCTAAAATAGAAATGTTGACAATAATTTGGGACAGAAGAAGATCAATTAATTGATGTAGTCCCTACGTCATTTCCATGCCATTTGCTTGACTTTACAAGAGTGAGACTTAGAATTTTGAATAGGAGTATTTAATAATGTGTTAGATATATTTTTATTATTGTTTTATATATTGCAAAAATCTCACTTAGAATATGTTCCATTTCATGTTGAAGTGGCGATGATGTTGTTTATCGCGGCAGAGGTTCCGGTGAAGAAGGCCATGTGTTTTAGGTCCAGATTGAGCTGATGTTCAAGCCTTAATAGTACTTAGCAGACATTAGTCACTGTAATGGATTTCTGGCAATTACTCTCTCCGTCTCATAATAATTGTCCATTTTGACTTTTTTAAGTCTTTCTTGTTTCAATTTTGACAATTAATATTTTTACTTGTGTTATATAATATTTGATGAAATTATACCAATGAAAATAAATAAAAAACCTAATTTAATCATATATTTTTCATAAAGTATTATATCTATATTATCTATAATGAAAAAATTGTAAAAAGTGAAATGTTGAGTTTTCAACAATAGTCAAATAAGAGAGAAAGTGAAATGTAATTAATACTCTTATTAAAACACCTCAATACTTAGAAGTACAATTATTTATCCACATTGTACAATCAAATTAAAGTATATCTACCAAATTAAATACAATCAATCAAACAAAAATCGGGTTGACCCGGGACGCTTCAAACCCGGCGGGTTGACCCAGTTTAATTTGACCCCTTTTCGACTCAACCTAGCAAGTTGACCCGGTTTAACTCGACCCATTTTTCGACCGGAACGGTTCAACCGGTTGAACCAACCGGGTCGAACCGGGTTTCAAAACATTATCCATTACTTGAAAAAGTACAATGATTTATTCACATTGTGCAACCAATTAAAAACATATCTACCAAATTAAATACAACTAATTAAAACACAAACCGGGTTGACCCAGGACGCTTCAAACCCGGCGGATTGACCCAGTTTAATTTGACCCGTTTTTGACCCAACCTAGCAAGTTGACCCGGTTTAAATCGACCCATTTTTTGACCGGAACGGTTCAACCAATTGAACCACCCGGGTCGAACCGGGTTTTAAAACATTATCAATTACTTAAAAGTACAATAATTTATTCACATTGTATAACCAATTAAAACATATCTACCAAATTAAATACAACCAATTGAAACACAAACCGGGTTGACCCGGGACGCTTCAAACCCGGCGGGTTGACCCAGTTTAATTTGACCCGTTTTCGACCAAACCTAGCAAGTTGACCCGGTTTAAATCGACCCATTTTTCGACCGGAATGGTTCAACCGGTTGAACCACCCTGGTCGAACCGGGTTTCAAAACATTATGTTTACTTCTCAAATCTTCAAACTTTTATTATTTTTCGTTTATAACTTATAAACTTTTTTTTATCAATAAACTATTTGTCGCTATAAAATCTCGTTGCTATGCACGGGTACTCGTCTAGTTACTACACGAATCAAAATATTTATAGTCAAAGTTGAATAAAAAAAGACTCAAAAAAGTTAAAATGGATAATTATTGTGTGACGGAGATAGTACATTTTAAGCAAAATTAGGATAATAAAATTCCACATTCTGATGTCATAAACAGGGATGAAACTCATAATGACACTCATCTAATATTTAGAATCTTGTTTGAGTTGGTTTAAGGTATCTTATAAGAATCTCGTTTACTCTTAAGCGACAATTACCAACATGCTTATTTCTTGTTTAGTACTAATCATATTAAAGAAGTAAAAGCATTATCATGCTAACATTGAGCATATCAATCGTATGCTAAAGACTGTAGTAGTATATCTGAAATCAAAATAAGATCGAGTCACTGTTAGACGATTAGATTCTTCGCCCAAACCTGATTGTGGGTTTGAGGTCCATTAGGTCAGTGGCGGAACTAGAACATTTATTTTGGGGGGGCTGAATTTATTTAGGGGGGGCCGAATCGGAGATTTATTTCTAACTTCAACTAAATTACCTCTGAAACCTATAATATTTACACTAGGTGCTGTAAATTTTGGAGGGGCCGGGACCCTCCCCTGCCCCTTCATAGGACCGCCCCTGCATTAGATTTAGGGTTTATGTTAGCTTATTCTCAAATCTATGTTCTATTATAAATAGACATGCTACCTTAGGGGGTGGCAACCATGTCTAATGATGCCTAAACATTAATAGTAATTAGCCAATCATGTTAAGCCAACTAATTTCATGCCTAATGATGCCTAAGTTTATAATTTTAGTAGCAATATGATGTCTAACCATGCCTATTTTTTTTTTTTTTTTTTTTTTTTTTTTTTTTTATAATTATATTTAACAATTTAATTTAAAACATCAAATTCCATTAATAATTCAAATAAAAGTTACATAATACTTTAGGAAAATAAAAACAAAACAAAAATTAAAAATAGGAAATCACTACTCATCGAGGTATGGTAAGTCTTGCGCCGCTACGTGCTCCGTAAGATCATATTGAAAACGGTTATGAATATCTTCGTCCAGTAACTATTCTAGCACACTATCGTCATAAACTGGCGTGACGGACTGATCCATTATATGAACCGGTGATATTGCCACACAATCGTCTTTTAAAATCATATTGCCCAATATAATACACGTATAAACAATTTGTCGAATCTTTGCGACGGTCATAGGTCGTAGAATGCATGTAACGGTCAAATATTTATTGCTTTTCAACCACATCGAATCGGTAATGTATACCGATCCTCTCGCCGATTTTGTCATGCCGAGGTTGTGGCTTTGTTTTGCCGATGCACGCCGAGCCTTGCCGAACCCTTAACCGACTACGATGCCACCCCCTTATGTAATTGGAGGTGATTTGCACATTCTCATAAATGATTGAGAGACACTCTAAATTAGAGTGTCTTGCCATTTATACCCTCACAATTAGAGTATATTGTCATTTATACCCTCACAGGATAAAAATAAGTAAAAGTAATGTGAGGGTATAAATGGCAAGACACTCTAATTTAGAGTATCCCAATTATTTATGGAAGTGTGCAAATCACTTCCCTTATATAATTGATAAGTCATTCAATAAATATTATTAATCTCTCTTTAGAATTTTACATGGTATCGGAGCTTTAGGTTCAACCCACCACAAAATAATTATCCTCCGGTCATCGGCTACTCGTCGATGATTCGTAGGAATCCCAACTTATTTATTTTTTATTTTGTTTTATTTTTTTGCTTTATATATATATTTTTTTATTAATCTTTTCATCTCATCTAAATCATAAATCCTAAAACACAAAAACTTTAGCCGTCATAACACATCCCATATTATGTTTATTTAGCAATTGATCAACAAAATTTGTCTTATCATTACTCTTTGTTTTAACGTCGGAGATAATTATCGTTTTTCAAAAATAGTTAGTCGCAAAATTGCCGCTCCTACTTAAAGGCAAAGCAAGCCATGACGAAAAAAAAATCACGCAAAAGAAGAAGCCACAAGTAATAAACAACTATGCCGTCAAATACAATTATGCTTCCGTTCAAACAATGAGGAAAAGGATAACCGGCTTTTAATACTCATTCCAGTTTGGCCGTTTGGAAAACTCCCGTTCAAACTGCAGGGGAGTGTTAGACGATTAGATTATTCGCCCAAACCCGATTATGGGTTTGAGGTCCATTAGGTTTAGGGTTTATGTTAGCTTATTGTCAAGGCTATGTTCTATTATAAATAGGCATGCTACCCTATGTAATTAACAAGTCATTGAATCAATATTATTAATCTCTCTTTAGTATTTTACTGTCACTACTATTGAGTGTGTGAACAGAGACTAGAACCAGGTACAAGTTGGAAGCAACATGTGGTCATGAATAACATGTTCTTTTATGTTTGTTAAAGTTTGTTGATGTCCATTCGCTATTGAGTAAACTACAAAGATGGTCCCTGTGGTATGCGTTGACTTTCACTCTTGATCCTTTGACTTTTTTTTGCACATACAGTCACTAATTCTGAAACCCTTAACACTAGTAGTCCCTTGATCAAACGGCGTCAGCTTTGACTATTAAAATCACTTATTTAACTTGCACACAAGGGTAAAGTTGTCTTTTCAAATTAAACCATTTAACAAATATATATTATAAGAAAAATAAAAACACACCACACTTTACCCACCACAAAATAAATTACTCTCTCTATCACTAACATAATTTTCTGCTCAATCATCTTCTACTTCATCACCATCACCTCCTTAATTTTTCTATTCCATATCTGCAGCTTTTTCCACAACCTCTCACTATCAACAACTAAATCCATCAAACAAAACCCACAAAACACAAAGCACCATCTCGTCACACACGTACAAACACACAGATCTAGAAGATGAAAGTTGGTGGTGGTGACTGATGGTAGGAGTGAGGGTTTGGTAGCGGACTGATGGTGGCGGGGGTGAGGGTTTAGTGATAGACTGATGGTGGCGGGGTTGGGGTTTGGTGGCGGACTGATTGTGGCGGGGGTGAGGGTTTCTTGGTGAACTGATGGTGATGGGGGTGAGGGTTTGGTGGCGGATTGATGGTGGCGGGGGTGAGAGGTGGTCGGAATATGATGGAATAGATAATGAATATGGGTGTTTGATTTTGGAATTTGGCATTTGGGTTCCCGTTTTTGTTGACGTTTATGTTGAGGGGGTCATTGAAGCCTATGAGTTTTTTTTAAGGAAAATGGAGGAGCAAGGTAGGTTGCATCTTTTGACACTTACTCTACAAGTTATTAAGAATTTGAATGTGTTCTTTGTTAGGTTGAATGTTGTTTCATATTTTTATATCGGTGTTGCTTCGTTTGGGTTGCTTGTTATTGCTCTTTATTGAAGGTTTCTATAGATGATGTCAATGCTCATTTTGAACAATATGGATTGTATCTTGTTACTACTATAGTTGAAATAAAAATTCATTGGTTACTGCAATAAATTTGTTTATGGATTTTGTTTTGTGTTCAAGACAATGATCTTGATATCGAATTATTTTCAGGCTTTTTGTCACTTATGGGATCAAAGCATTTTGTTGTTTTTGTAACTGTTGAAAAGGAATGTGGGTGTTTGATTGAGATGGTCGGAATTTGATGGATGTTGCCGGAAAAATTGATGGTTGAAAATAATGATGGTGGAAGTGGGGTGTTTGTGGTTGAATATGAAAAAGGTTAAAATGATGGTTTGATTGGTAGTGGTGGGGAGTTTATTAAAGATCAAGAAAGATAGTGGTAGTGGGTTAAAATGACGAATTTACTCTCATGTGCAAGTCACATGTGGGGTTTTTAACAGTCAAGCATAACGTTTTTTGGTCAAGGGACTATAAGGGTTAAGGGTTTCGGAGTTAGGGACTATCTGTGCAAAAAAAAAGTCAAAGGACCAAGAGTGAAAGTGAACCCATACCACAAGGACCATCTTTGTAGTTTACTCTTCGCTATTTTTGTGGTAGGGCCAAGTGTGCATTTACTCCCTCCACACATACAAGCGATTGATTGTATAGACTACAGTGTGCTGACTTATGAAAAATTTCATTGACTTTTATATTAGTGATTGAGTAATAAAAAATATATCAACATTCAGATTTCTAAGACGCATTGAAGGCTTATTTTATGTGCCTCGTAATCTTGACTAAAACACCGCTACAGTAGCTAGCTTCACACTACACTTAGAAATTGACCCTTACTTTAGCTAGCAATGATACCTTAACATCATCAAGTATTGCGCAACTGTATGTAAAGCATTTTATCAAAAACCTTTCGTGCAACAAATTATTAAACATGTTATAATATGAACATATGGAGATGCTATATATGACACAAAGCGGGAAATGGCCACCCATGGTGTTAGTGGCAATTTTATTAATAACCACGATTAAAAAACCCATGCCACGTACAAGTGAAGCATGAAATTATAACATTATAATAAGTAGATGAAAAAAAGCCACAAAAAACATATATCACTATGCACGTGCTACCCTTTGCCATTTTGTTATGAACACCACCACCTTTACGTATGCCCAATCTTTCAAGTTATCAAGAAACTGGAAAAAAGCATGTCTCCTACGACGGTTAAGAAGTATAGCGCTGCAAAATATCCAAAATCCAGTAGCAAAACCACTCGCCCCACCAATATAAAACCATTTGTCTATGCCTTCCTCTTCACCCTCACTTTTACCAAAGGAGTGTGGTTCTTCTAATTCTTCATCTCTGGGGCATTTTTTCGGTAGGGGACTTCCACATAGCCCCTCATTTCCAATGTACCTCACAGTTTCAAATGTCTGAAGTTGAGTGCCAGATGGAATCCTCCCAGACAAGTTATTATGAGATACGTCAAGGAAATTTAAAAAATTCAGTTGAGACATGCTTGAAGGCAACCCTCCGGAGAGATTGTTTTTGGATAAATCCAAAGTTTGAAGTTCTTTCATTTGTCCAATGTCTTTCAGAATCTCTCCAAGTAGAGTGTTGTGTGACAAGTTTAGTACTACTAATCCCTGCAGATCGGTAATTTCGTATGGGATTTGTCCTGTGAGACTGTTGCTTGATAAATCAATGCTCTTCACGAATCCCAGATTGCTACTAAACTCAATTATCTTCCCTTGCCATTCGATCATCAAATGATCAATATAGCTATTATCAAGATCACCGGAGTAGGTACCGGAATTAGTTTTCCAATCGACAGAACTATGATGATGATGTACACTCCGGTCCAAAAACAATCCTTTTTGAACCAAGGAAGTAAGATTATTTACACATGATGGGATTGTTCCATGGAGATTGTTAAATGACAAGTTTAATATTTGGAGACTTACTAACCGACATATTTGTGAAGGGATGGTTCCGAAAAAGTGGTTTGATTTTAGGCTAAGGGCATACAACCTCGACAAGTTTTTTCCAATCCAAACAGGAATATTATCATATAAATTGTTGGCCCCCAAGTCCAAAAGGCTTAACTTGGTGCAATTCTTCAAAGACAATGGCAATCCTCCAGAGAAGTTGTTGTTGTATAAACATAACGTCTCGAGTTGACTCAAACATCCTACAGAGGAAGGAATACTTCCTGACAGAGTGTTGTGTCCTAAATTAAGAACTTTTAGATACGTCAAATTCTTCAAGGAGTCCGGAAGTTGCTTGGCCAATGAGTTACGTGAGAGATCAAGAAATTCAAGTTTTTCATTGATTTGACACAGGATAGAGATTCCTCCCTGGAATTTGTTTCTGGATAGATCTAAAAAACTTAAACTTCCCGGAAAAACATGTATTGGACCATAAAAGTTGTTGAAAGAAAGATCCAAATAGTTCAACTGAGAAGAGCGCCACTGGTTCCGATTATCAGTAGGAATTGTGTCTGAAATATTATTGTTGGAAAGATCAAGATACACAAGATTTTTCAATTTTTGTATCCATTTAGGGAAATGATGCCCTAGCTTGTTAGAGCTAACATCAATATACTCTACATTCACAGAAAGGTTTGACACATCATCATTAGAAGGAGCTCCTTCGAGTGAGTTGTTTGAAAGATCTACATAGAAAACATTTCCAATATTTTCAGAGATAACACCTCTAAGAGAATTGGAAGACAGGTATAGCATTTGAAGGTTGGGTAGTTGCCACAGTTTCTCACTTATAGTTCCATCTAACATATTAGAAGATAGGCTCAAGTATGTTAGTGATGAAAAGTTTTGGATTTTATCAGACAATGACCCTGTGAATTGGCTACTTGAAGCATCCAAAGTAAGTAACGTAGACACTGATGTGCATCCGGACAAGTTGTTCAGAAAATCTGAAAGCTTCTCATCAAATGTGTTATGAGAGATAGTAAGATATTCAAGCTTATTACCAATTAATGGGCACAACCAAGGAAACATGGATGAGTTGAGATTGTTGTTATCGAGATAAA
The DNA here is from genome assembly GCA_030686995.1 of Artemisia argyi. Taxonomy (NCBI): domain Eukaryota; kingdom Viridiplantae; phylum Streptophyta; class Magnoliopsida; order Asterales; family Asteraceae; genus Artemisia; species Artemisia argyi. The sequence continues at coordinate 38,454,022 of CM060693.1, read as the reverse complement.
GGTAATAAATAGATGAGGAAGAGTTGACAGATGGAGAATATGGATGCATGATTTGTGAGAGGTCACATCCACTTAAATTTAAAAGTAATAGGTTTTGGAGACCTATAATTACATTTACCCAGTTATTTACCTTGGCCAGAGAAATTCCATCCATATAAAGGCCTTTTAAATAGAATAAAGAAGACAACCAATCTAAGTTTTGAACTGTACAACTTCTGAGATTACTAAGTGAAAGAGATTCCAAATTGGTGAGGTTTCCAAATTCTGTAGGAATGGTTCCATAGAAAGAGTTGTCTGATAGGTAAAGTTTCTTTAATTTGGCCAAGAAACTAATGGATCTCGGAATGGTTCCACTGAAATTATTCCCTTCAAGGTAAAGGTTCTTTAATTCAGTCAAGGAACCAATGGATCTGGGAATGATTCCATTGAAATTATTTTCACCAAGGTCAAGGTATGTTAACTTGGTGAAGGAACCGATTGACTCGGGAATGGTGCCAGTAAAACTATTCCCACCAAGCCAAAGCTTTTTTAAATTGGTCAAAGAACTAATGGACCTCGGAATGGTTCCAGTAAATTGATTACTACCAAGGTTAAGATAAGTTAATTTAGTCAAGGAACCAATGAATATGGGAATGGTTCCACTAAAATTATTCCCATAAAGGTCAAGATGAGTTAATTGGGTCATGTTACCAATAGACTCGGGAATGGTACCGGTAAACTCATTCGAAGAAAGGCTAAGAAAAGTTAAATGAGTCATGGAACATATAAAATTGGGAATGGTTCCCAAAAGAGGAAGATGATACGAGTAGGTATACGGAAAGGTAGTCTCACCTTCAAGCTCACTACTATCAGAAAAGAGTGACAGGTCAAGCATTGTGACATGACCTGTTTGATTGTTGCATGTAACTCCAAACCATTGACAACAATCATCTTCTTCTCCAAGTCTCCATGTAGAGAGAAGGTCATCTGGGTCTTGAAGGCAAGCTTTGAAATTAAGAAGAGCTTGTCTCTCCTTAGTGATGCACGAGTGAGCAGCTCCTACAGCTGCTGCAAACCGTTCTTGGCGAGCAAAGGAAGTAGCAGTTGTGGTATTAAACCATAACAAGACAAGTGACAGTATATGCATAAAGTAAAAGTAAATATTTTCTCTCATTACGTATGTTGTATAAAATTATATTGATGCTTTTTGATCTGATAATGAACACATATGCCTCTATGCAGCTTTATATAGACTTTGAGTAAATGAAGAATTGAACTAGACAAATATAAATTTGTGTGGGGCAGACAAAACCAGGAAAAAAAATCATACAATAAATTTGTAGTCCCACATTAGACGACTAAAGACTCTCAAGTCTTTGCAATATGTAGTTATTGAATGTTCATCAATATATATTTGGTATTAAAATTATTGTGAAATATAATGTAAAATCTAGTGAATGGACCCAAATAAAGCAACTCATTAATACGATAACAAGATAAAAGGCTAGATAATGTGATATAAACGACATCTATAAAATGCATATAGTTTGGAAATATAAAATTTTGATTGATTTAAAAGCTCAACAAATTCCATACTTCAATTAGCTACTACAAAACGTCAATAGAATTCTAGAGAAATGTTCATTTGTGAACAAAGTTTTTGTTAGGACAAATCCCCACCATCCATCTAGTTTGATCTAATGGTGGAGATTAACCTAAGATTTAATATGGAAACCTAAGTCCATGTTTTTTTCTTGTCTTTTTCTCTTTCTTTTTATTCACTTCTTTTTTCTTTTTTTTGTTTTATTTCTTTTTTATTTATTTATTTTTTTGTCTTTTTTAGCCCTTTACGTGGCCTTTTTTTGTTTTCTTTTTTTTTTTCTAGTAAAGGTTTGCTTTTTTTTTTTCTTTTCTTTTTCTTTTTTCTTGGTCCCTCCTTTTCTATTCACGTCGTTTTTTTTTCTTTTTTAAAGCTTTTTTTAATAAACATTTTTTTAATTCACTTTTTTTCTTTTTTCTTTTTAAAAAAAAATCATTTTTTTTTAATTAACGTGTATTTTTTTTTAAATTCACGTTTTTTATTTTAATTCAAGTTTTTTTCACTTTCTTACGTTTTCGTCCGTTTTCATACGTTTATACACGTTTTTGTCCGTTTTCAGATGTTTTAATTCTTTTCGTCCGTTTTCATACGTTTATACACGTTTTCGTCCATTTTCAGACGTTTTAATTCGTTTTTATCCGTTTTCGTCCATTTTTCATACGTTTTCATCCGTTTTTAGACGTGTTTTTACGCTTTCATGTGTTTTTGTCCGTTTCATACTTATTCATCCGTTTTCTTGTGTTTTCGTCCATTTTCATCCGTTTTCTTTCGTTCTCGCCCTATTTTTCATACGTTTTCTTCCTTTTCCATACGTGTTTTTATGCTTTCATATATTTTCTTCCGTTTTCATACATATTCTTCCGTTTTCTTATATTCTCATCGTTTTCATTCGTTTTTGTCCGTTTTTCAATATCTTTGGCCATTCTCAGACGTTTTCATACGTTTCAAAATATCACAAGTGATATTTTGTGAGATTCAGAATATCACCCTAGTGATATACTAAATATCACAAGTAAAATTCGGAATATCACAAGTGATTATCTGAATATCACATGTCATATTTTGTGATTTTCTGAATATCACAAGTGTTATATTGAGTACCACAATTGATATTCTGTGTTTTTGGCCATTCTCAGATGTTTTCATACGTTTCAAAATATCACAAGTGATATTCTGTGATATTCAGAATATCACTTGTGATATTCACAAGTGATAGATATTCAAAAAATCACAAGTGATATTCAGAATATTATTAGTGATATTCCGAAAATCACAAGTGATATTCTGAATATCAATTGTGATATTCAAAAACGTATGAAAATGAACGAAAACGTATGAAAGTGAAAAAAACGTGAATTAACAAAAACATGAAAATCACTTGTAATATTCTGAATATCACTTGTAATTTTCTGAATATCACTTGTGATTTTCATGTTTCAAAACATTAGTTAAAAATCACTTGTGATATTCAGAATATCACTTTTAATATTCAGAATATCACTTGTGATATTCTAAATATCACAATTGATATTCAATTAATGCATTGTAACATTAAAATCACAAGTGATATTCAGAATATCACAAATGATATTTAGAAAATTACAAGTGATGTTCATGTTACAAAATATTAGTTAAAAATCACTTGTAATATTTAGAATCACTTGTGATTTTTATGTTATAAATCATTAGTTGAAAATCACTTGTGATATTTAGAATATCACTTGTGATTTTCTGAATATCACTTGTGATTTTCTGAATATCACAAGTGATTTTCATGTTACAAAACATTAGTTGAAAATCGCTTGTGATATTCAGAATATCACTTGTGATATTCTGAGTATCAAAGAATAATACTTTCGATATTCAGAAACGTATGAAAACATCTAAAAATGGCCGTAAACATTTAGAAATGGACGAAAACATATGAAAATAGATGAAAACGTAAGAAAACGGACGAATACGTACGAAAACGGACGAAAATGTTTGAAAACGGACAATGATGTATAAAAATAGACGAAAACGGACGAAAACATCCAAAAACGAACGAAAACATCTGAAAACGGACGAAAACGTATGAAAACGGACGAAAACAGATGAAAATGTATGTAAACGGACAAAAACGTATAAAAAAGGATGGAAACATATAAAAACAGACAAAATCGTATAAAATGGACGAAAACGGACAAAAAACGATGGAAGACGTATAAAAACAGACGAAAACGTATAAAAGTAGACGAAAACGTCTGAAAACAGTCGAAAACGTTAAAAAACAGACGAAAACGTATGAAAACGGACAAAAAGGCCTGAAAACATACGAAAATGTATGAAAACGGACGAAAACGTATAAAAACGGTAAAAAACGTATAAAAACAGACGAAAACGGATGTAAACGTACGAAAACGTTTGAAAACAGACGAAAACGTAAAAAAACGGACGAAAACGTATAAAAACAGACGAAAACGTATTAAAATGGACGAAACGTATGAAAACGGGTGAAAATGTAAGAAAACAGACGAAAACGTATGAAAACGAGCGAAAACGTAAGAAAACAGACGAAAACGTATGAAAACGGACGAAAATGTATGAAAACAAACGAAAACGTAAGAAAACTGACGAAGACGGTGTTTTCCATCAATATTTCTGATTTTCAATTTTTGTTATGTGAGTGGAGTATTTTTGGGTCTTTATGTTATAGAGTGTTACTCTATGTGTCCTAATTTATTTGTCCTATTTTAACTTTTTAAAGGTTTTTTTTTTTTTTTTTTTTTTTTTTTTTTTTTTCAACTTTAACCTTATGTATTTTCTTTTGTGTTATGTAACACTTGATACAAAATATATACATAATTTTTATTGGTATAATTTTTATCAAATATTATTGAACGTTAACAAAAATACTTAAGGTTAAAGTTAACGTGACAACGCATATAATAACACTTTAGAGGATCTCAATCCAATAATTATAGGAAAATGATATATCTTCTTACTTGATATGCATACATATCTTCCTACTTGTGTGATCATGACAAGTAAATTGATCAATGATTTATATTAAAAAGTAAAATTAGTGCATTACACATGTTGTAAGTTAGTGAATAAGCAGAAAGATAATGTAACAGGATATAACATTGCTCATAATTATACGATCCAACTACACAAAGGAACAAGAAAATCTTTATAAAAGGGCGGATAACACGAAACTCATGAGCCACGCATTAATGAGCGGGAGCTGCAAGACCCAAATTAAGCAAAAAACGCATGCACACGCGTAAGCAACATAAATATCAATGTGAACATGCAACACTATATACATCAAATTTATAAAATTTTCCACAAAAACACATTGATTCCAATGCACACCGCACTCACAACCAATTCATAATAATAACTACAATTACGTCCATATTCATTCACCAAATTCATTAAAACCAAAACTCATTAACTTTCATCATCATCAGCCATCTTTTCTTCACAATCACCTCACTTGATCCCCCTTAATAAAAAGGTATCGTTACTTATTTAACAATTTTGTATTTATTTATCTATTATTATTATTTTCATGAGAAATGTTTACTTTTGTGTTGTCGTTTACAACTTTTTAATAATTTTGTTGCGAAAACCTATATTTCTCTTAAAATTGAGGAAGGTTATAGTAAACTAGATGCATGAAAATTTTATAAATTTTGTGTATTAGGCAAATAATTGGTTGTATTAGGTTATGCGTGCAGTGTGTGTGACAACCAGATTTTTGGAGGATCAGCAACTTTTTAGCATTTAGAATATAATACTCATTTGACAATGATCGTTTAGCTTGTTGATCTATATTATATATAAAAGAAAAGACATACTATTGAAAGTGAAAAATTAAAAAAAGTTTATATGAAAACCATAAACTATTTTTTATCACTATAACTATCTGTCTGTTATAAAATTCAATTGATACGCATGGTACTCGTCTAGTCGTCTAGTATTATTTAAATGGACGTAGTATAAATTGCTAATAAAATAAAAGCATTTACTTAACCAATTAACAGTTTGATAAACAGACAACTATATATTCATTGCAACTAATGCTTAAAGCTTGTTTTGCAAAATCTATGTGATTTATTATATTTTTGCATATTAATATTAATAGTTGATTTATTTAATTGGGAAGGAATCATTATTGTTCACCATCAAAATCAACATTTTAAATTGTTTGAAGAATGTAAATTATTATGAATAGGAATGAAGACTTGGTCAAGTTTGAATAAATTTAGGAGTAAATTGCAAAAAAGGTCTTTGTCATTATGGTTTAAAATTACAGCATCTCTGTAGAGAATCTTGGGTCCAATTTCGTCCTTGCATAAACTAAAATGACTAAAATATCTTCATTATCATCATTATATATTTTTTTCTCATGAATTTATATTTATCTTCTTAGTGCAGAGGGTGTGGTAAAAGTTTTTCTTTCAACACATCAGCTTCACATCTTCAAAGAAAAATTTTATTCTTTCTCTCAAGTCTCAACCATTGCAACACCTTTTCTCTTTTCTCATTTTTTTCTACAACACAAAAAAGGCTTTAGATACGGTTTTTAATGGCTTTTGGTACGGTTTTTGAACCGTACCAAATAATGGCGTACCAAAAAATCATTTTTTGGTACGGTTTCTTAAACAACCGTAGCAAATACCTTTTGTAATGGCTTTTGGTACGGTTTTTAATGGCTTTTGGTACGGTTTTTGAACCGTACCAAATAATGGCGTACCAAAAAATCATTTTTTGGTACGGTTTCTTAAACAACCGTAGCAAATACCTTTTGTAAAATCCAATCCATTTCTTTGTTTTTTGATGCAGTTTCTTTATAAACCGTACTAAAATATATCTATTTCAAAAAAAAATTATTCTGAATTTTTCAATTTTCCCATATGTAAACCAAACGCACTCCAACCTAAATAGTAAACTTCAAAGGGATCCAAACAATAGCCTTAAGTCCTTAACACCAAACCAAAAAAATGTTTTACTCACTAAAAACTTAACATTCTATATTTACACCAATGTACAGATACAACAATCGGAAATGACATACATACATACACAACATCAAGATAAAAATGTTACACATTACAACTATATATACAACACCATCATAAAAATAAAAAGACCTCAACTATTGAGGGGCGGTGTCTCTAAAGGAGCAACGACAACTCTAAAAAACTCATGTAGGGTCGTAACTCGTGAGCTCCACTTGCTCGATCTCAAGTCCCATAACATAACCTATAAAATAAAAATAAAAATAAAAACCATAGGTCATAAATTTTCACAATAAAACCAAACCAAAAAATGTATAACAATCTATCAAGAAATGGGACAAGTCCACTATATAACATATCAGTATAATTAAGTAATAAGGCCTTGTGTGCATACAAATACTAGCCAATATTTATGTAAGCATGTGTTGATATGTGAAAGATATACCTCAAACATTGACAATGTGAAACGCTTCAATACTGGAAGACCTTTTCCTACAAGCACACATAAAGACATTGTTATTATTAGATAAATTATACGAGTGATAACAGTTACACTTTATAAGTTCGCAGGTCCTAATGACCATGAAGAACCAAATAAATGTGCCACATAAAGAATTATCAAGTGTACTGATATAGGGAAGTATTTACAAAAGTTCAAGATAACATTAACTAAAATTGTTTGATTGAAAATCTTCAAACCATTTTGTAAGGGTATTCTTTTGACTTTTCAATGGGTTCCATGTAGAGGTGGCAAAACGGGCGGGCCGGGCGGGCACGGGCTACGGGCTAAACGGACTATGGGCTAAACGGGCTACGGGTAAAATGGGCGCGGGCTAAACGGGCGCGGGCCAAACGGGCGCATGTTATACGAATCACTTTAGAAAAGACTTAAAATGACAACAAAAATTCCTCAAACGTAACACCTCATTTATATTTAAGTAATATATTCATAAGTTTTTCATTAAATGTTCTCCAATTGAGAGAAAAACATGTGTGCCCATTATGCTCATTTAACTTCTAAATGGGCAATATATGCCCATTTCAAAAAAAAGAGGAGGTCCAAATGTACCCAAATCTTTTAAAAATGTGCCCATTTAGCCCATTTTTTTGATTTTGGGCACAAATTGCCACCTCTAGTTCCATGTATCAATATCTTACCATGTAAAATGCATATATTATATGAACTCGATGAGTGGGCGGAAGAATAAGAGCAAGCCGGTAACATTCTTGACAAACTTGTGACGGAGACGATGTTACAAACAAAAGAAACTCCGCAAGTATTGGTGATGACAAGATAAAGAGTGAGCTTGAGGGAATGATGGTTGGATCTATGGATTTCTAATGTGGCGGCTGTGCAAACTGAAAGGGTGGAGAGAAAGAGGACTTTAGGGCATTTGAGATTTATGGGGAGGATACATAAAGTATTTGAAATTTTAGGGGGGAAACTAATTGTGTTGGGGAGGGAAACCAAAATTTTGATTTTGGGGAAAATTCATTAGTTTTGAAATAAGAAAATTAGAAACAAAATATATAATGTGTAACTATGATTAAATTTAAAAATATAACTACAGAAAGTGTTAAAACAATTTTAAATAGATTCGTTCAACTTTGACCCATATTCATTAAGTCTTAAAACAATTTTAAATTCATTTTTAACTAAGATAAAATTTAAAAATGTAATCATATAGTGATTTTTCAAGAAGAAAACTTTGATCCATATGCATTAGTTTGAGTTACTTTTAGAGCGGTCGGTGTCGCGGAGCGTTGGCAAAAACTAGTGTCATGTCAGCAAAACATCATTTGGCATCATATTTTGTGCCGTGACCGTTAGCACCAGAAAATGTGGTGTCGGTGAACATTTTTTTTTCATTTACATAAAATAAGACATAGATAATATTAATTAAAATAAAGTTCATTAAATTAAATAAAAAAACATTACATCAATTAAAAAAAATATGGTACGTAAACATAGAAATAAGAAATAAAATAATAAATGGTACGTAAACATAGGGAAAAAAAAAAGGACATAAAGTGAACTAGTCTTCGATTGGATAATTTGCCTGTATTCGTGCTTTTTGGGAATTGACGATAGCCGCGTCGATCGGATTCATCTTGCTGGTGTACATTTGTAGCACTCGCAATTCCTCGGCCATCTTTTGAGAATTGTATAAATTAACTCTTGTGAGTGACTCTCGTTCGATAACACCCATATTTACCTTGCGGTCTAACTCGTATTGTTGTTGCATCATTTCTTGAAACATTGTCGGGTTTGAACCGGAGCTAGCAATCGAATTTGACAAACGTTGACTCTTAGAAATCCGGTACATGCCACCTAGCCGTGGCAACGTGTCTTCTCCAAAATGCTCGGGTTCCTCGTTCGTAACCCGGAGTCTATTTCGCCTTGCCAATGTCGAATCGAGATTTTTCCACTTGTGCTTGTCTTTCAAAAAGGACCAAGCGCTCATGTGTTAAAAGTCTAAACCCGTCGCCGTTTTATACATCATATGCACCCTCGCTATAAAATCTTTATTGTTCTCCCCAGTGATAACACTTGTTTCATTCACCATCGAATTCCACTTGGTAATCTCTCGATTCATTGAAGTCCACTTTCCCGTCAACATGTTCTTGGTACGAACAGTCCACTTGGTACGATCGGTCGAGTAAGGTTTTCCCGAAACCCAAACCAATCACAACATCCCTAAGTGGACATGCAGTCGATTTAGGGTATTACCCGAGTTTCGTATCTCACCTAACTTGCTTAGGTTCGATCCCTGGTTCTACTTTTGTAGTATCAGTGGATACCTGACACAACCCGATGTGAGGTTTTCTCCCAAAAACCCTAAATATAAGGGACCGTCTGGGACCGTCCAAGGTTTAAGGGACCGTCCCACGCTCCTCGAGCTGGCTATAAATACTGACCCATTTTCATTAGAAAAACAGAAACTCTTTGCACAAAACTTTATGTTTCTTTCTTTCTTCTTCTTTGATCACTATAACTCTTTGGTATGTGTTTATAAGTGATCCCATCATCCTCTACCTCATGTGCAAGAGAAGAACACTCGAAGTCGTCAAAAATCGAAGTGTTATTGAGTCCATACACAAACGTAACAAGTGTTACGATTCTATTCTTCTTTTTATTTTCTTATTGTAAATATTTCCAACTTGTGTGTGAGTCGAGGATGAAGTTGTTATATTAGACTTGGACGAAGATGAAAATCCAAGAGGTGTTGTAACTAGAATAAGTCTTGTATTTGTTGTGAGGAGAGTGGTGTAAACTAGAACATAGTGATTTTCTAGTGTGTAGTTTAGGACTTAGTGATGTCGGTGTGTGAAGGCTTGGATTGGGTGAAGATCCAAGTGTGTCTTTGTGTGAAGGCTTGGATTTGGTGAAGATCCAAGTGTGTCATTTGTGTGAATGCTTGGATTGGGTGAAGATCCAAGTAGGACAAGTGTGCTTGTTCGTGTGGCCACGTGGGCCTTGGAGTAGATTGGTTCTAGCTACGATTAGAACTCGACATTCTGCTTAGTGTCGGTAAACTTGGTGTAAGCTTGGGTACGGTTTGTTCCGCCATAATCGATCGTGTTGATTAGTGAAGTAACTCTCGAGTGTGGTACTCGGGGAGTGGAGTAGGACGAAGAGGTGCTTTGTGCTGAACCACTATAAATCATCGTGTCCGGTTTGCGTTTTCTCTTCTCATCTCTTCTCTTTCTTTACTTGCATTATATTTATGTTTATGTGGCTTGGTGTATGTATGCTTGTGGTATCAATTAGTTAACTTAGAAACACAAAACTTAAGAAAACTTAATAACACGTAATAAACTCACCACTGACGGCGGTCCCTTAATTAGGGCGGTGGTCCCAAATATATATGGGACCGTCCGAACATATTGACGACCGTCCATAATGTAATCACAAATAACTAAATACTTTTAAATCTCGTGCTATGCTTATGTTGATGTGATTGCTTGTATACTTGTAATTGAGTGACATATATGTTATGAGTGATATAACCACTATTCATATTTAGTCAAACTTGATCGGAAATTTGATACGAAACATTTTTAAGTTTTAAAGAGGAACGTATTCACCCCTCTACGTTTCTACAAATTTTCGTTAGTATGCTATTAATCAACGAAAATGGGTCATGGGTAATTTATTTCTCAACGAATATAAAACTTAAAATTGTTGGTATATAAAACTTAAAATTTTTGGTAAATTGAGCGGGAATTTTCCCTCCAAAAATTATAAAATTACTAATAAATTTGCCAACAATGCCATGATGTAGATTTAAGTATAGAAAAAAAATTATTTGATACGGTTTGTAAGTAAACCGTAGTAAAGGAAAATGTTATTCGCTACGGTTTGTATATAAACCGTACTAAAAGGCTTTTATTTGCCAACAATGCCATGATGTAGATTTAAGTATAGAAAAAAAATTATTTGATACGGTTTGTAAGTAAACCGTAGTAAAGGAAAATGTTATTCGCTACGGTTTGTATATAAACCGTACTAAAAGGCTTTTATTTGGTACGGTTTTGTAAATAACCGTACCAAAAAACAATATTCACATCTTAACCGTGGCAAATAAAGCTCTTTTGGTACGGTTTTCTTACTAACCGTATTAAATGACTATTTTTTAAGCTTTTGGTACGGTTTTTTCGCCAACCGTATCAAAAGGGCGTACCAAAAAATGGTTTGTGTAGTAGTGATTTTTTATTATTTAAAGTACCCACAATACAAACACAACAACCCATAACAATCAATAAATTTAACTCTCACTTAAAAGGTACACTCTCTCTCTTAAAAGGTAGATTCTCTCTTCGGGACTTAAGTCCCGCACGGAAAAAACAAATATTTAGTTATGCCGAATCAAAGGTATGATACTCCCGCCGGAAAAGAAAGAAAAAGACTGTCCTTAGTTGTTTCCCGTGTCCACACCTTCCACCCTTAATATATAAGATCTCTCTTTTAACTTTTTAAGATTCCACGTAACTAGTAACCTAGTACTTGCTTATGAACACATTTCTATATCATACAAACTAATATTATAAAGGAACTGATTTGCACATTTCAAAAATTGATTGAGACACTCAAAACTGTGCATCAAACAGTTGTACTGTATATATATTATGCTTTAACAGGTTGCGAATTAGAGTGTTCAAATCAAAACATAATGTTTAAAATCATCTCCCATTTTTATAAATGGTTTTTCTATTTGCCTATGGGCGCAGAATAAGAAAGTAAAAAAGACACGAAAATGACTGAGAGACTCATAAAAAAGAACTCAACAACCCATAAAAAATGTATATTTTTGTAAGTTATTGAGTACTTTTTGCCTTCTTATCCTGTGACCCCCATGGCACAAGATAGAAAAACACTTTTATAAACTCCATGAGACCCTCACAATATACGAAACATTCGTAAGATGATGATTTGCACATTTCTCTTTTTGATTTGCACACATCAAAGTACACGTATTTAAAACATGATATAAATATAGTACAACAGTGTAATGCTGTAAATGGAGTATCCTAATCAAAATCAAACGTGTGCAAATCAAGTCACTTCGTACAAACATTCATGAGCAGCTTACATAGCCATAGGCTTCACATACCATTTTTTTTTCTTTAGTTTTTTAACTTTTTTTATTTAACAACATTGTTGGTTTGGTTCTATTCAAACAACAAATTTTGTTTGTATTTGTTAAACTGATTCTTGCCTATTGGATAGTTGAAATAAAGCAACCCATGTTCCTTACCACTAGCCCATTTGGTGGTGGTTACAACTATCCCGACTGTCTCGTATGAGTCACCAACAATCTAAAGCTACACCTAACAGTTATAGTACATGATTTATGTGTCACATTGAAGTTACTTTTAAACTAAAGGACTAAAGGAGTGGTTTGCATTGTGATCAAGATGGTTAAGTGTTGAGTTTAGTCCTTGTTTATGTAATTTACAATCTGTCAGTCACTTTATCAGTATAAATTAGCTGCGTTAGACTAAAAATGACCCAAAGAATAACAAAGTTGAATTAGCAATTTAGCATCATGATATATGCAGATAAGATGTTTATTAAGATTTAATAATGGTTTTCAATGATGCCTTTATTTTGCATGTCTTTACGACTATTGATTAAGGTGCTAGTTTTACTAGGTCAGCTATTAAGTAGACAAGCAAGAAGTGTTTACTCTGAATAGTGATGTCTGCAATGGGCAATCCAACAAACATTTTCTGGCACGAATGTCCAGTTGTGAAGACAGAAAGGCAAAAGCTGATTGACCAACAGGGGTGTGTTGTATGGATCACAGGTCTCAGTGGGTCAGGTTTGCGTTCGAACATTTAAGCTTCTTACTGTATGTAGTCAACTAATCATCATTTTACTTATTTTTACAGCGGGTGTTTGGACTCTAAATGTTCTTTTGAATGTGATTATGCGAGCTGAAAAATCAAAATTCACAAACAGATAGTCAGCGGCCATAAGTCAGGCTTAAGAAAAGAGTATTTTTGACGTGTGTTTTCTGTTTGAAAACTTCAAATGCTTGTCAGATTTTGATTATGTAAAACAAATGACATATGCAATGACGAGAAAAGAACATTCTTGTGAAAAAAGGATATATCATAGTATCATATATGCCTTGTACAATGTGAGTAAACTGTAAAAGTCTCTCAAGTTTGGTTTAAAAAATAGTTTATTAGGTACTTTTGATGCAACGGTGTAAAACTAATTTGTTGACCCTCTATAACGAGATGATCAGAAGCAAAAATTGTATATACAAACATAGTCAGTTTCAAAATGCTAATCCAAACACCCCCTTTACGACAAGCAACACATTTTTTACCTACTGTGTTTGTCTATGTGCACTGATGTTGTGCCTTTTTAAGGCCACAATTTATGTTGTGCCTTTTTAAGGCCACAATTTATCTATTGACAGCTTTGTAATTGGTTTTTTAGGCAAAAGTACACTTGCATGTTCATTGAATAGAGAACTGCACTCCAGGGGAAAACTGTCATACGTTCTTGATGGTGACAATGTCAGGCATGGATTAAATAAGAATCTTGGGTTCTCACCCCAAGATAGAACTGAAAATATTCGCCGTGTTGGTAAGTTCATCTCTTCAAAGTGAACCAGCATCATCCTTGTCTATCTTTAGGACTTATTAATTGCATGTGTGAAAATTCAAATCGATCAGGTTTTCCTTTCAGTTATTAACCTTGTATCGTTTACAAACGAGATAAGATGATCATATTAATGGCTATGGTTGACCTGACTAGGACTTGATTTATAATCATTCTAGGAGAAGTAGCAAAGCTTTTTGCGGATGCTGGCCTAATTTGTATAGCCAGTCTGATATCTCCTTATAGAAAGGATCGTGATGCATGCCGAGCAATGCTGACAGATGACAATTTTATTGAGGCAACGCTTCTTTTCTGTGTGTTTTTCTCTTTGAATCTCTGTGTGTGTGTGTGTGTGTCTGTTTAGGGAAAAAATTGAATTTTATTTAAATTCTCGCAGGTTTTCATGAACATGCCTCTCGAAGTGTGTGAAGGAAGAGATCCTAAAGGCCTTTACAAGCTTGCTCGAGCAGGAAAGATTAGAGGTACGATTTTCACTTGTATCTCCTATCTTTTTTGTAACCTAAATCAATTCCTCCTATAACATAATAGGCAAACACGTAGAGCTTCTATTCATTTTGGTCTTATAAGATGTCAGTTGGTGTGTCAAACTGAAAATACAATGGTGTGGCTTATTAAATTGGCTTGGGAAGAAATGAGGATGAGACACACAAATGAAGGAAGATTGTATAAATTAATGAAAACATTGTTGGATGATCTTAATGAGATACGTAGTATTTTAGAGGTGACAAGATGGGCGGGTTGGGAACGGGTCAAAGTGGGCCATTTTAATATGGTTTGAAAGGGCTGAACCCGGTGACCCGCAAACACTTTTTTTTTTTTTTTTAATGAATGAACAACTAATGTGTTAAGAATGAGTACAAAACAACACTATTAGTAAAGCGATTTAGGAGGTTGTATGCATTAAAAATAGACTATGGAATTTTGGATGACTTTCAGGTTTCAATGGGTTGACTTTTTCTCCTTCTAGCTAAATGTTTCAATTGAACCCGTTTGAGAAAAAAGGAACCAAAGATGTTTAGTGAATTCCATAGCCCATTCCATTTTTAAGAACCCCTTGATGGAAATCATTAATAGCGTGCCAAATTGTTGTCTTCATGTTCAATATTGTTTGTGGCCTAGCTTCAAGATGGGTTTTGTATCGACTCATGACCCTTACAAAGGACTCACTGCTGAGTGCTGAACCATATTTCGAGCTGTCTACAATTCTTTTGGAAACAAAAAACGTAAAAAAAAATAAAATAAAATAAAATAAAAATAAAAATAAATAAAAATAAAAAGAAAGATGTCTGTTAGAATGAGACATCTTGAACAAATATTGGAGAACCATAAATGCAAAATGAACCATCTCAGGATCTCACTTTAACATTTCATCTAGCTATCAAGATATTATAATTGAAAGCTCATTTATATCATCTCAAGGCACTGCAGGCTTTACTGGAATCGATGATCCTTACGAACCACCTTTGAGCTGCGAGGTACATTGGTATTTCTTTACGTCACTGCAGACTAATTCTTTTGCACATTTTTGTTTACATAGATTAAAAATGAACCAAATCTACATATTTGTTTTGCAGATCAAGATTGAACAAAAAAATGGAATTTGCCCCACACCTTGTGATATGGCTGGGAGAGTAGTTTCTTACTTGGACGAAAATGGTTTTCTTCATGCTTAGAATGACAAATTAACTTCAACTTGTGGTGACTCTTTTTAACTGATGGTGTTAAAATGTATGATATGAACGCGGTCCATTGGAAATTTAATTTTTGAACTTCTTTTAGAAATGAATATTGCAAGTTAACTGTATAGTTAGAACCTGTAAACCTCCAAAACTCCAAAATATTGCAACTAATGACATATGCATAAAGTTCCAATGTTCAAAGTTCTGCAAAAGTATGTGATCAAGTCTAAATGTATTTTTACTGCGCCTAACCGAACTTTGTGAGCCAGACCCTTTTTTGTTTCAGCAGGAGACTAGTTATGCTGAAAGGTTGATGTCAACGTGTTATTTGATCGACAAACTGCAACTAGACACGAGCGGGAGAGAATTAACCGGTCTTTGGAATATTACTAGAACTTTGTGAACAAACCAGATTTGACTTTCCTGCAAAACAATGATGTTAAGGGCATTAGAATCTTCTATGGAACTCTCGACGTGGTCCATCCCATCCATCAGATCTTGAGAATATTAACCCATGAACAAATATATTGTGGTATAACCAAATTATTTTAATATTATAAAAGAGGAAGCCAAAACAAAGGAAACCATATTTCTTTGTGGTATAACCAAATTTTACAAGGACAAAAAACTCGGCATTATTTGTCTTAAAAAACAACCGTGAACATCATATCCCACAAGTAGATATGAACAGTTACGGGGTGTAAACGAGCCAAGCTTCTTCTAAGTTACTTGGGAGTATAAGATCAAAACCACTCGAGCCTAAACGAGCTCGAGCATAGTTTAGTGTTCGTTTAATAAACTAGCTCAATCCCAAGGTTCATACTATACCCAAAGCTTAATTAGGCTCATGAGCTTAAACGAGCTTTGCGAATATATACATATATAGAATACGTACACTCATGATTATAAATGAGTTCGAGCCTCGTGCGCCTAACAGAGCGAGCTTGACTCGTCATAAAATGAGTCAAGCTAGTGAAATATGACCAACCTTTTATTCGTTCAAGTCTCGTAATAAAGACGAGTTGAGCCCAAACTTATGAAATTTGTCACTAGCCATATAAAGCTCGATCAAGCTACAAAAATATAAGGATCCATACGAGCCCGAGCTCGAACTCGACGGTGACTCGTCTCCATCCCTAAAAACAACCTAAAACAAACACAACAATATATAAGTCCAAGAGTGACCACGGCTGATAAAGTTTCCACCACTCCGAAAGTTGCTTGATGAAAGGCATGTCAATGGTCACAAATCCGAGTTTTGAACCATTAGAATTTTGACATGTTTTTCGCTAACTTTTTGAGAGTATTCACACAAAAAGGAACAACGACATGAAATGCAAGAGCAAAAAAATTGTCTTTAGTGACAGAGGTTCTTGTGACATATAAAGTATCATTAAATTTAACATTATAGTGATATCAAGGTTTTCAAGATCGGGATCCTACCCAGGATCGTTTTCGTCTTTGCAAGATCGTGATCGTAAGATCGGATCGGGATCTTAAAATCCTACTATAATAATGTCATTTTCTTAATAGTTTTGTAATATTATACAAATTTACAAATTATTATATATCATAAACACAAAATTATATGAATGTTCCATTGAAATGTTGTCCTAAATTATGATTATGAAGTGTTTAATAAGATTAACATGTTGTTTTTTAAATTCTACAAAAAATAATCCAGAAATTTGCAGTTTTTTAGTTTGTTATCCGAGAAAAGTAGGATCGGATCGGATTAGATCTTAAGATCCTATGGTCAAGATCGAAATCCTATAAAAACTTAAGCTTTCAAAGATCCAAGATCCGGATCGTTTTTGCTTTGCAGTATCGTAAAATCGTAAGATCGTAAGATCGGGATCCTGACAACCATGAGTGATATTTTTAAAAAAATATGTGTTTTAAAAGGCAAAAATATATCCTTACACTTTTTTTTTTTTTTTTTTTCTCATTACCAATAAACCTTTACATAGTTCACTTTTACGGTTTACCTACGCTTTTTAACTGTAGAAGACACACTCAGAAAATATAGTGACATTTTTATCCTACTTTTGTTGACATTTCAATACTTTTTAGCGACATCTTAGACTTTCAGCGACACCTTTTTTCTGCGTCACTATTGATAAATTTTTCTTTTTGTATTGTCCAAGAAATGAATAACATAAAAGATGTTGGGACACATTTTTGTAGAATTTATGAAGGTTTTGGCGAATTCTTAAATTTATGGAGCAATGTCTCTTGGCTATTTTTATTTTGTTTAAAATAAGGGTTGGGTTAACAACAACACTAACGGTTGGTTAACGTTATGTATTTTGCTACATAGTCATTCAGGAACGACGATTATGATTAAAAATAATTAAAATAAATAAATAAAAAATAAAAAATACATTAATATAATCTCGAAAAACATGAAAACATAACAAACAGCCCATTGTGATTGAATTATTCGGTACTATTTTACAATGAATTGTAGTAAAAATTATCTTGTTAACCATAATATTTAAAGCTTTCATTAATAAAACCCGTAACTTAATAAAGTTTTAAACAAATATATATATCACGAGATAAAAACACATGTGTTTCATAACTATATGTAGTTCTCGTATCTTCTTTTTTGAAGTTTATTTAAAATAACTACTGCGGAAGTTTTATTACAATTGTGGTGGTGGTGATTGTAGGTGAATGGATGATCTTCAACTTAGAAACTTATGCCCTTATATAGATGGACTTTCAAACTATCATACAAAAATAAAACGTATGCAATGACGATAGATATGGGCCATTATTTAATTTTTTATCACATTTGGCCGACATACTTGACAATTATAATAGCTATTTTTGACAAATAATATTTGTCAAAGATTCTTTGAAAACTTTTAAACATTAAAACAATTCAACTTTTGAAACCCATGATATGAAATAATTTGATATGGGAAATAATTTCACATGCGAGCCCTTCGAGCTTTAGGATAAAGGCTTGGATCCATTAGACGATTCAATTTCAACTTTTGTAGACAATAATCACCCCATCTCGCTAAATGAGTAAATAGATTGGGATCCTTTAACCCTCACCTTTTGACAAACAATGCTATTATAGCCGTCATTTTAGATAATACACATTAGGTAAATAACCCAACGCTACGGATTAGTTGTCAAAAATGCTAACTGCATTTACTTCATTAAAAAATACACTTGTATAAATTCAGCTTGATATCCTTTCATCAGGGCCGTCCCATGGTTTTCGAAGGCCCCGTGCAATGATAAAAATGAGGCCTCCTTTTCTAAAAATATGAAAATCGTCCTCTTGAACGTAAAATACGGTTATAAATAAGGAAAAAAATGTGGACAACGACTAGAAAAATGCTTACATGTTACTTTTTGGTATAACGTTAATTCCTAAATTTTGAATACATCATATCACAATTGACTTTTATAATTACTAGACGGGATTTTATAGCGACAATTAGTTTATTGATAAAAAGAAGTTTATAGGTTATAAACGAAAAATAATAAAAGTTTGAAGATTTGGGAATTAAACATAATGTTTTGAAACTCGGTTCGACCAGGGTGGTTCGACCGGTTGAACCATTCCGGTAAAAAAATGGGTCGATTTAAACCGGGTCAACTTGTTAGGTTGTTTCAAAAATGGGTCAAATTAAACTGGGTCAACCCGCCGGGTTTGAAGCGTCCCGGGTCAACCCGGTTTGTGTTTTAATTGGTTGTATTTAATTTGGTAGATATGTTTTAATTGGTTGTACAATGTGAATAAATCATTGTACTTTTAAGTAATGGATAATGTTTTGAAACCCGGTTCGACCCGGGTGGTTCAACCAGTTGACCGTTCCGGTCGAAAAATGGGTCGATTTAAACCAGGTCAACTTACTAGGTTGGGTCGAAAACGGGTCAAATTAAACTGGATCAACCCACCGGGTTTGAAGCGTCCCGGGTCAACTCGGTTTGTGTTTTAATTGGTTGTATTTAATTTGGTAGATATGTTTTTAATTAGTTGTACAATGTGAATAAATCATTGTACTTTTTTAAGTAATGAATAATGTTTTGAAACCCGGTTCGACCCGGTTGGTTCAACCGGTTGAACCGTTCCGGTCGAAAAATGGGTCGAGTTAAACCGGGTCAACTTGCTATGTTGAGTCGAAAACGGGTCAAATTAAACTGGGTCAGCCCGCCGGATTTAAAGCGTCCCGAGTCAACCCGATTTGTGTTTGATTGGTTGTATTTAATTTGGTAAATATGCTTTAATTTGGTTGTACAGTGTGAATAAATAATTGTACTTCTAAGTATTGGGGTGTTTTAATAAGAGTATTAATTACATTTCACTTTATCTCTCATTTGACCATTGTTGAAAACTCAACATTTTACTTTTGACCATTTTTTCATTATAGATAGTATAGATATATTCTATCGATCTCCAAATTCTTCGTACCAATAACATTGTAAATGAAAATTTAAATAGATACAGCAAAAGATATTAAGAGAAGGAAAAAAATTATAAGTTTATTTAAAACAGAACCAAAACGATGCTGTTTGCGTCTACTATTCTTTTGCCGCGGTTTTTTTTCCCGCCAAAGAGAGGGCCCGTTTGCGTTAGCCTAGTTCGTCCCTGTTTTGATGGTTTTTTTAGGCCCAGCGATGGTCCGATACATGCATAGTTAAGGATAAGGTGTACGGTGGAAGTATAGCAGCCAAATCCCTAAACCTACACATCCACACACAGATAAGCAGATGGCGCATGGTAGGTTTGATTTTTTTGAGGTTTTTGTAGCAAACGAAGAAAGTAACAATGAAAAACAGGTACAAGTATTCATGTCTTATAATTTTTATTGTTTAATTTGGTTTTAATTGGGTTAGGGTTTTCAGCTTTAATGCAATTGAATATTAGGGTTTAGTTGTCTTTGTGTTTTTATGCTTTGGTTATTTAAAAATTGGTTCTTTTAGTTGTTTCCATGTCTGAAATTTGTTGTAGTTTGAGCAGTTGATATATGATGAATCTATACCATCATTCTCATACCCGCAATTAAAATAATAACATCATGCTGATTTTTTTTGGTCTCCTTATATGAGAATGATGATGCCACAGATTTTAGGAGGATTTTAATGTTTTTAGTTTATTGAAATTAGTTGTGGAGATGGTGCAATGTTTCTGTTCTTTTATGGTTTTATTGCCTTGCTTTAGATTCATCGTATAGCAACTTTTGTTAGTTACATGCTTCCTTTTCCTTCTTTATTGCAGGTTGTACACTGTTATGTTCATTTACCCGGAACACACCATTCTCACGTGACCAAAGTTATGTGGCCATTTTGCGCCCACTTGGAAGCAACTGCGGTGCTTCATAGGCAAAGTATGATGCGGGTAACAAAGGTTTGAATTTCTGAGTTAATACCTTATTCTCATAGTATTGTTACTTAAATCTTTATAGTTGGAAGAAAAAAGCTTACGGGAGTGTTTTGCAACTGTAGGTGATCGCCTTTGAAATTTCTTAGCTTAATTTTTTCTATGTTACCCTCTTTAGGCGTACATCGTGGTCCTGTCATGTTGAACTTTCTTAGCGGGACAGTTTGTCCGGAGGTGGCCGATAACTTTAGTGGACCAACTGAACCTCAAAGATACTGCCAACATTCTCAGTGTGTCCCACCGTCCGCTGTCTCTACTAATGACATTGCTAAAGAGAGGCAAAAGACGAATGGACGCTGACCAATACAACTTGGCTGCTGAAAATATGTTACTAAAAAGGCAGTGGCAACAGCCGTCCATACATATGTTGCACTTATACTACACATTTTTAATGTACTTACGGCTTTTAGTTTATACCCTTTTCATTATATGCATATTTGTAAACCGTAAATGTGACATGTTCTTTTTAACTATGGCTATCCACACAGGATGCACATCTGACCTTGGAGTTACCACCGCTCACCAGTCTGAGCCATTTGCAACTAACCAGATGTTAACTGGTAGTGTATATTGTGCCTCTAAAATTTGCCATATACTATTGTTGCATACACTTACATTGAATGTCATTCAAATTTCAGATACCCCTGCCTTGCGGATGCCATCAGATACTGACCACCATTTACAGAGACTTGGTGACAGTGCATCAAATATTTTGCGACCAAACAGAGTTATTACTGAAAGTCCACGCCCTCCGGCTGAAGGTGCGCCGTATGCAATGGTATTTGTCTATTTAGCTTTCTACATGCATGATGCCTTTTCAAGAGTCCACGGTGATTTATGACCAACACACTACACCTTACAAAACAGACCCGAGCACCTTTGAGATACTCGGTATATTCATCGTTGAAATATGTCGGCCAATGTCTTAAGAAAAGTAAATATAAAATAAATCTTTCATAATACAAATACTTTGTTTTTTAAATAAAACTAATGAGGTTTATCAAAAGTAAATTAAATAATTATACTGATATATAAAATCAAATGGAAACATTAAAGAATCTCAATAAAAAAAACTATGGCAAAAGTTGCTTCTTAAAAGCCAAAGAATCATTAAAAAAATGTTGACTAAATGTGATTACGAGGATAATGAATCAGGTTTGTATTTTCGTCTTTATGGTCATTGTTTGTACATTCATGTGGGTTGATATATGAATTAATTACTAAACTTAACTTTGAATCTCAAGCCTAGAATTATTGTGGATGGTGTAGGGACATCATGTCCAGCAGTTGGAAATGCCATTGGTTAGACTACAACGACGTCTACAGCAGGGAGTTCACATTGTCGTGCCGGGCCTATGCCCAGCGAGTATGCATCACCGAGTATTACACGTGCTTTGCAGCGACAACAATCTTCAAACTTTGCAGCCCGCCCTCCACCAGTAACACGCAACCAACGAGGACATGGTATACGTTCAGGTAAGCACTACGTATTTACAGTCACTTATTCATAAAAGTCGTTCTTAACTGTTGAATAACATATGATACTAACTATTATCTTTAATGCTCAACACACAGGGCCACCAGATCAGTATAGAGCTTTTAAGTCATGCAACTGCCAACTGTATATGCTCTCACTGCCATGCCAAGTTCTGGTATGAGGAGAGGCTTCCTGCTTCAACGCGCCGTAGTTGTCCTTTATACCATCGATGCTGCCACGGTGGAAAAGTTAAACTTCTTATACCTCATGATTACCCGGACTACATTCACCATCTTTTTTCAGGCCACATTTTTTGAATCATATCCGAGCGTACAATGGTATATGCAAGCATTCCAACATTTGACTGCCGCAGATCGACCAGATGTAGTTGACAGAGTGTTTGAGCGCAAGATACATGATTTAATTAAATATGTGCGTGACCGGAGAATGTTTGGAAGTATTAGTGCAGGTAACATTTATATTAGTAACAGTTGGTGTATTGGATAAGTTTTAAATATCTTATTATAATAACATTTGCCCTATTACATAACTTTCTAATATTCTTTTATCATCGACAATATTGGCTTACATACTGACAGACGCTTTTATATGCAGTACTATACACCAGGAATTCCAAAAACGTGGGTTGCCTCACTGCCACATACTATTATGGAACATGATGTAAGTTTGTGTGTTTTGTTTGTGTATATAGAAAGCAACACATGATACATGTTAACGGCTTACCAACACTACCCTTGATTTTAGATAAACAAAGCATTAATCCACTTATAAGCTCATTTATTTTTCTCCTTTTTTTTGCAGGAAGTTTATCCTATAATTTTACTACTTATTGTTGGTGACATTTAGAACTAGCAAAAATGGTAACTATCTTTTTACTTCCAAAGCGTTTTTTTTTTTTTTTTTTTTTTTTTTTTTTTTTTTTTTTTTTACAGTTATTGGTTTATATATATATATATATATTTTTACAATGGTATCCTAATTGAGATCTGAAAGAGTGCCCAGTCAGTCGACACAACAGCATTGGCGGGCCACCAAGGTGAGTCTTTTATACATAGTCAATGTGCGTGTGGGATGAAAAATCTTTGTTACACAAGGAAAATCGCTTTTATTTTAAACAGATCTTTAATTTTGTTTCTGTTGAGGCTTTAGCAAGAGTGTCATTTTTCTTTCCATTTATGGGGTGCAAATGTCGTGTCCTATTGTTATTTCATGTCATGTCTATTTGCATTAGGAGATCTTACTACAGTCTGCATTATTTCTTTACTTGACATCTTATATTATTGTTGTGTTAGGTGATCCTAACTCTCATCCTAGCCGGCCAATGAGCTATCCCACAAAGAGAAGCAGTACAATGCCAACAACAGCTTTAGGAGGGGTCGACACACCTCCACATGCAACAGCAGCTGCACGCATAGGTGAGGTGCGTACAGATACGTTATCCAGTCGCCGTATGTTTTGCTATATGTATTCGGTCGTATTAAACTACCATGGCTGTTGTTGTTTTAGGTGCACATCATTCAACCCCAACGCCTGAAACAACGGCTGATCAATCGACAAAGACATCATCGACTATGTACGACTTGCATTATTCCTTTGTGGTGTTTTCCATTTGAGTTTCCTGCCTCTATATGTCAACTGTTGCAGCTTCGTATTTCTGATTTTAGGTCACTAACTATTTCATATGGGGCCCACTTAAGGTATTTTTTGGTGACCTTCATTTATATCCGTTTTTTTTCATGTATTGTATATGTGTGATACCTTTTTATTATGTAGTTGCTATTACAGACCAGGTTGCAAATTCCAACACCGTACATGTTTTTGAGACTACTGACTTACTTAGCACCCAAGGTCAGTGAACATGTGCTTTTTGATAACATGTGGTACTTACTATTGTGTTTCTTACTTCTGTTTTGTGTGTCTTACAGAGGCTCAGCCACCACACGTTAGGCTTGGTTTCTTACTATTGTGGTTACAGCTCGAGAAAGCCATACGGTAGAGCTTAACTCAAAATGAAGGTACGAGATTAGCATTGGTACGTTAGTCGTTCTTTCTTTGTAATCAAACTGAGTTCGTTTATTTGAATTTTCGGATTTTATGAACACAGTAACAACAACATTGGATTTTTATTAGATATTAGTGAGGAAGCATCGGTTTTGATAGTGATATGTTGAGTATTTTCTTTAATTAAAAAAACGCGGGTACCTGTTCATTTCTTTCACAGAAGCTCAAACCAACCAATTAAAGCGGTGTTTGGATTAGTTTGTTTTATTGGCGTACGGGCTCATTTGTATTGGGAAAAGCTGATGAGATCATTTTGTTTTGTTTATAAGGGTGTTAGGTTGAGATTTTATACTTTAAACAAGTTAATTTTTATGTCACTTTAAATGTGAACATAGGTTGGTCACATTCATTTACAACATATTCATCACTTTAGTTGTCTGTAAAGTGCAATTCGAATATCATGTACCAAAAACTTTAATCTCTGAAATATTGTGGTTTCTCGAAGTGAAGATAACTGTGAAATATGTAGGAACCGCTATTATGCCATTAACTCAAAACGGCAAAATTACTAAAATCCTAAAAACTAAAAAATGCCTATTGGTAGTTTTATCAATAGCTTTTTCTTCACAGATATGGTGCAAGCAATTCATGAAGTTCCTCTTTTGTGCAAGGATATACCATATCAAAAGAAGTCTATATCCTAAGAACATATTCCTAATGATATACCTACGAGCCTATTGGTAACTAATCTGTGATAGATGAGAAGAGTTCAAGTGTTTATACTAACTGATGTTAATCTCCCTTATATATAAATTTGCAGGTGTCAGCTCTTGAAGCCGCAAAAAAAAAAAAAAAAAAAAAAATGGAATGACATATCACTATCTAATTTAAAACGTATTTTGGCGAGACAGCCATCATCAGCTTATGGTTACAGTGACACGATTCTTAGCTGCATTTATATTTAATGATCTGCAAACTGGAGAAAGGTTACAGCTACCTGTACAGAATCAGTTGTTTTATCCAATCTAACTGTACTTGAGTTCCATTTGTACATATGAATTATATGAGTGCCATTAAAACAATTGGCTGTAACACATTATGTATATTTGACTAGCATGTTTTATGATCAATATTATCTCCAGATTTTGTTTTTTCTTCTTTTAATGCATAAAGGATTTTCTTTGTCCCAAAGACAAATATGTTAAAACGAACAGAATCCTTAATTCTTTCGCGCTCTAGATTGCCACTCTGTTTATACCAAATTGGTTCGTACGCAAAAATAAAAAAGTAAAAAATAAAAAATGAAAAAAACTGAAGAAGAAAAAAACAAGCCCGCCCGCAATGCGGCGGCCCGTCGCCATTCTCGTACGAATAAAGGGACGAAATGAATAAGAACAAATAGTTATTCTAGTTGTTGGGCTGCACAGATATTACACGGGCCCAAAATATACTAGAATGGATTGGAACAGGTATATTCATAAACTGGGCTTATCCGTAAACTGTGGCCCTAACAGATTTGGGGGCCCTGTGCAGTTAGGCAGCCTGCACAGGCCCAAAGCCGGCTTTCATATGCATAATTGCATATTCATCAAACAACAATAAAAAATGTATGGGACATTGTCTGAAGATATAGAATTGAAAGTGCCCGCAAGCAAAGCTTGGTCAATCTTTGGCACCTTCGAGCTCGTAAAACTGGCAGCAGCTGGAAAAATATTCGAAACAGTTGAAGTCGTTGAAGGTGATGGTGGCACTGGTTCCATTATTAAGGTCACCTCTAAGACTGGTATGTCTCACCATTTAGAAAATATTATTACTCTTGTAACATGACCATTTTGAAATGTCAAGTTAATTACCAAATGTACGTTATTCATATCGATACAATAAATACAGATAAGTTACCCATATTAACCAACATAAATTTGGAAAAGCAGAATATTCATTTTCTGTCTTCACTCTTTGCATAAATTCTTACTACTTTTGCAAGAAATGTTACGAGCTCAACCACACACTTCCTTTGTATACCGAAAAATATTTCTAACCCAATCCTATCACCCAACTTGCTAATTGACGGTGTATCGGGTCTCGGAACACCCGATTCCCATAACAAACCAAAATGTCATCCACTGACGAGTGTGACCCACTGACGAGTATGATCCACTGACGAGTGTGATCCACTGACGAGTATGATCCACTGACGAGTGTGATCCAATGATGAGTATGATCCACTGACGAGTATGATCCACTGACGAACCAAGGTACACTGATGATTCAAAAGGACGATACCAAGTGATGAACCAAAAGGGTTGTCACTAGCTGACAAGCTCCACGTCATTATCAAAAGGATGTCCTAGCTATTGGGCTGTACGGACAGGCCCATCAAGCCCATGCTTAATTCTCGGAATAAGTAAGTAGTATAAATAGCCCCAACTATTCACAGTTGAGGGCAAGATTTCCTGGAGAGCAATTATTCTGAACCGAACTAGCACTTATACTTTATACTTCATACTTTACTCATATCACAAATACTCATTCTCACACCGGAGCTGGGTCTCGGACTAAACACCCCTGGGCGAGGCTAACGTGTGCTACTTGTTTTATCACAGCTCAAGACTTAGCAGGAGATATGAAGTTCCTCGAGGTTCGGAGCACGTCAGTAGATACAAACATCCTCGAAGACCCGGACTGCTTCTTCATATCCTAGGTGCGGATTATTGCATCTACAAACTGGCGCCATCCGTGGGAGGATGTGCATTGACTTCAAAGACATTAACAAAGCATGCCCCAAAGATCATTACCCCCTCCCAGAAATCGATTGGAAGATTGAGTCGGTAATGGGATTCAAGTTCAAATGCTTCCTCTATGCATACAAAGGGTATCATGAGCTACAAATGGCCAAGGAGGATGAAGAAAAAATAGCGTTTTACACTGACCAAGGGACGTATTGCTATACCAAGATGCCGTTTGGGCTCAAGAACGCTGGGCTACGTACCAAAGGTTGGTAGACAAGGTATTTAAAGATCAAATTGGAAGGAACTTAGAAGCATATGTTGATGACATGGTTATAAAGAGTCATGATGAGAAAGGGTTGTTGGCCGACGTCGAGGAAACATTCAAAACACTTAGGAAAATTAATATGAAGCTCAACCCTAAGAAGTGCTCGTTTGGCATGGAAGAGGGGAAGTTCCTTGGATATATAGTCACTTTAAAAGGGATTAGGGCAAATCTCGGGAAAACCAAAGCAATCATGGACATGCAATCGCCTAAGAGTTTAAAGCAAATGCAAAAGTTTAGTGGGAAGCTAGCAGCGTTGAACAGGTTCTTATCAAAGAGTGCTGAACGTTCTCTCCCTTTCTTTGAGACATTGAAGGGGTGTACGAAGGACAACTTCAAATGGACAGAGGAAGCGGAGCACGCCTTCTTGGAAATGAAGAAACACATAGCCGATTTTCCTCTCCTAACAACCCCAAAACCAGGGGAAGAGCTGTTCGTCTATCTTTCAGCAGCCGAGTTAGCAGTAAGCGCAGTATTGGTGGCCGAACGAGGGGGCAAGCAAGTCCCAATTCATCACGTTAGTCGAACATTACATGAAGCAGAAATCAATTATTCTCCGATGGAAAAGCTAGCCTTGTCTCTACTACACACATCTCGAAGGCTCAAGAGGTACTTTCAAGCACACCCTATAAGAGTCATCACTGATCAACCTATCAGGCAAATTCTGGGTAGGGCAGAAACGTCAGGAAGGCTTGCGGTATGGGCCATAGAGCTTGGGGTATTTGACATTGAATATAAACCAAGAAACTCCGTCAAAGGTCAAGTCTTAGCTGATTTTCTTGCAGAAATGCCGGCGGGGCCAGTTCAACAAGGCAATCCGGGCGTATAAGAGGGACCATTTGTTGTCATGGCAGTCCCGGATATAGACCAAGAAGAAAACGACTGGGAAAACGATGGGGACGTATGGACACTTTTCACCGATGGAGCATCCGGTGAGGATGGAGCTGGGGCTGGTTGGGTGCTCACTAGTCTAGAGGAAGTTGAGTATACCTATGCCCTACGCCTGAACTTCCCAAGTTCAAACAACGAGTCTGAATATGAGGCTCTCTTAGCTGGGATGCGCACGGCAAGTAAGATGTGGATCCAAAAACTACGGGTATATGTTGACTCAAACTTGGTGGCAAACCAAGTTAATGGTGGATTTGAAGCAAGAGGAGAAAGCATGATTTGATACCTCAAAAAGGCTAGAGAGTATGTTGAAGGGTTCCACAAGTTTAGGATAAGCCACGTTCCTCGTTCCCTCAATCGCAAAGCGGATGCCTTGAGTAAGCTAGCGGCCACAACATTCTCTGAACTAACCAAGCAAGTCTTGGTGGAAGTTTTGAATGAAAGATCCACAGAACTCAAGGAAGTCAATACAGTGGTAGAAGAGGAAGGTGACACGTGGATGACTCCAATAATAAAGTGTTTAGAGAAAGATGAATGGCCTGAGGATCCGAACGAAAGGCGGAAGCTTAGGCTCAAACTGCCTCAGTATGTGATGGAGGATGGTGTGTTATTCAAAAAATCTTATCTTGTTCCTATGTCAAGATGTGTAGGCCCTTTGCAGGCTAACTACGTCATTCGGGAGATCCACATGGGTTCCTGCGGAATGCACTCAGGTCCTAGGTCAGTGGTGGCCAAGGCTATGAGACAAGGATACTATTGGCCGACTATGCATGCAGATGCACGTCAGTAAATCCGAAAGTGTGATTCATGTCAAATACACTCGTCAGTTCCACGACTCCCAAAGACAAACATGATGTCAATTATGGCACCATGGCCTTTTTATCAATGGGAATGGACATTGTGGGGCCTCTGCCAGAAGCTCCTGGGAGGGTCAAGTTCATCCTTGTTGCTATTGATTATTTTACTAAATGGATTGAAGCAAAGCCATTGGCAAAGATAAGTGGGAAAGATGTGAAAAAGTCTGTGTGGAAAAACATAGTGTGTAGATTCGGCATACCAAGGATCATCGTTACCGACAATGGAACCCAGTTCATCAATGACCCATTCAAGGGATGGTGTGAAAGGTTGAACATCAAGCAAATGAACACAGCAGTGGCTCATCCCCAAGCTAATGGTCTGGTGGAACGAGCAAACAAGAGTCTCATGGAAGGACTGAAAACAAGGCTAGGCAGAGTCAAAGCAGGTTGGGTTGATGAATTGCCGAATGTGTTATGGGCTCATCGAACTATGCTTAAACAAAGCAATGGTGAAACACCCTTCAGCCTAACCTATGGAAGTGAAGCCGTCATACCAGCAGAGATTGGGATGCCCACACACCGAGTCATGATGATTAACGAAGCCCTTAACAATGATGAACTTCGGTTAAACTTGGATCTTCGGTTAAACTATGCTTAACGAAGCCCTTAACATCTACACTAATGATTGGTAATATAATGTTATATGTGTAGATGCCGGTATATTTCATCACAAGGAGAAGTCTACAAAGGTCGATAACCAGAATATGGTCAAAGAATCCGAAGTTGTGGAAGGCGGATCGAATTTCTTGATCTCGGATTCAACTTTTATAAATATAAGTTAGAGATCAAAGATAATCCAAACGGTCAATCGTGTCTTGTGAAGTATAAGGTGGAATACGACGTTAAGGAAGAATTTAAGGCTAATGCTTCTCTTGTCACCAAGGAGCCATTCATTGCTTTAACAAATGTTGCAAATGAGCATCTCTTGAAGTCCAACTAAGAACAAGAAACATTTGCTTTCTTGTTTTATAATCAATGTAAATCTTAAGAATAAATTAAATGTTACACTCTTGTAACTATTCTTGTTAACTTATCTTCTGAATTCTGTTTGGAAGATGAGTATGAGAATTTGTTAAAGAGTATGGCATTACTAATAATAAACATGTTGGAGTATTTTCTTTGGTCAATGGATCCACTTGTATTTGGTAACCATTTTTTTTAAATACATAATTGTTAAGGTTATTTTGATTTTCGATATATATTGCCTGCATATAGTGTCAACATGACAATCTATGTTAATTCTTGTTTATTTTATCGAGCAAAAAAAAAAGTCTTGTTATGTTAGAGTGTGTATACTTTTTGTTAAAACAAAAACAAACGCGATGAAGACAGAACCGTAGTATAGTAGAAGTATAGTGGAATCGGCTGGAACCAAAACATAACTGTACAATATTTTGAATAAAATTGAAGTTAATTAACCATTGTAGAACCAAGAAGAAACTAAGGGCATCCACTATGGTGGTTTATGAAAAGGTTTATAAAATGATGAAGAGGTTTAAGAACTTATAAACCATAGTGAGCATCCATTTCAAGCTTATATGTCATGAAGAGGTCTAGAATATTGAACCTTTTCATAATTTAATGCCTTTGATTGTGTGTGATGTTTGTATCACTTGAAAAGGTTTACAACATAGTAGGAATAGGTTTATAAAACAAAAAAGGTTTATAATTTAATGTCATAACACAAGTATAAACCTTTTAAAATGTTTATCATAGTGGATGACCTAAATATGATACTCATAATGTGGAACTAAATACAAAACCGATAATAACCAAACATGAAGTTTCATGTGCCTATGTCATATCTAAATGACTCATTAAGAACGAAAATATTGGTGATGACAAATTTGTATCAAATGAGGACATGACAAGAGAATGCAAGGCTAAGAACTTTTGAAATTAATCTCTCAAATTTCACGAACATAGGCAGATCTAATTGTACACTGAGTGAATAAACCAACTGAAAATCATCCTTACATGCAGCCGTAGTTATCATATAAATGCTCCAAATCAAATAAACTAATCAAACCTCAAATCAAATGGTGATCAACAAAATACTCATCAACCAAAGATCGAACCCCACCTTATAATCCAACACATAAACGATCTAGAGAACCAGTTGAACCAAACTGATAATGGATCACAATCTTACTAGCAAATCTGAACCAAACAATCTCTTAATCAAGCTAATAAAACCAAACCAAATCTTCGCAGATAAATGGAATGATTTGCAACGGAGATTGGTCAAATGATCCAATCATTATTAAAGATTATGTTTATGCTCACTTTGAAAACCGATTCAAAGAATCACGGAGGAACAGGCCTCATCTTCGCAGCAATCGCTTTCAAAAAATTCATCTTGAAGAAAGAGTATACCTCGAGTCCCCGTTCTCTATGGATGAATTAAAGCAAGCAGTAGACGAATGCTCGGGATCTAAGGCCTCCGGACCAGATGGGCTTAATTTCAACTTTTTAAAAAGGTATTGGGATATTTTAAAACTAGATTTTTTCAAGTGCATCAAACACTTTGAATCATCTGGTAAACTAGCGAATGGTGTAAACCCATCATTCATCACGCTTGTTCCAAAGGTTAAAGACCCTATTAGTGTGTCTGATTTCCGCCCCAATAGCCTTATAGGTTGTGTGTATAAGGTCATTCCAAAAATTCTCGCGTCCAGATTGGCAAAGGTTATTGGTAAGGTTATCTCTCCTAACCAAACGGCCTTTTTGTTGGGTCGTCAAATTCTTGACGGGGTGCTCATTGCAAATGAGATTGTCAACGTTGCATTGAAATCCAAACTCAAACTTCTTCTTTTCAAAGTAGACTTTGAGAAGGCATTTGATAGTGTAAGTTGAGATTTCCTTATTGATGTTATGAAACAAATGGGTTTTGGTCATAGATGGTGTGGGTGGATTAAAGGGTGTTTGCAATCTGCAACAATTTCAGTTTTGGTAAATGGTTCGCCTACAAAAGAGTTTCGCATGGAGAGAGGGCTTTGTCAAGGTGATCCATTATCTCCTTTTTTTGTTCATCATTGTTGTAGAGGCTTTACAAGTCTCAATACTTGATGCTTGTGACAAGGGTATTTATAATGGATTATCCCTTGCTAATGATGGTTCTAATTTATCCTTATTGCAATATGCTGATGACGCCCTTTTTTTTGGCGAATGGTCTGCTAAAAATGCCAAGAACTTGGTCAGGATTCTTAGCTGGTTTCAAGACGCGTCAGGCCTTAAAGTGAACCTCTCGAAAAGTAGACTCTATGGTATTGGTGTTAATACAAGTGAAGTAATTAATGTTGCTAATTCTATTAACTGTCAGCACGACTCCTTACCTTTTTGTTATTTGGGTTTACCTGTTGGGAAAAATATGAGAAATAAAGAAAGCTGGCTTGGAGTGGTGGATCGAGTTAACTCTAGGTTATCTTCTTGGAAATCTCGTCTGCTTTCGATAGGTGGGCGTCTCACTCTTTCTAAAGTGGTTCTTAGAAGTTTACCTCTTTATTATCTCTCGATCTTTAAAGCTCCCACTATGATTCTAAAACAATTAGAATCCATTAGAAGGCGCTTTTTTTGGGGCTTTAAAGATGAGAAAAACAGAATTTCATGGGTTAAGTGGGATAGTGTACTCCAAAGTATTGAGTCAGGAGGTTTGGGTATTGGTAGTCTCAAAGCTAAAAACTTGGGACTTCTTGGAAAATGGTGGTGGAGATTCTTAAACGAGAAGAATTCACTTTGGTGCAAAGTTATTTCAGCGTTTCATGGTACGGATGGTAGTTTCAGTTCTAGAATTGGATTAGGTCTACACAAAAGCGTATGGGAAAATATTATCAGTTCTGGTCTTGTCATCGATACTATTGGTGTCCCTTTCCGAACTTCTTTTTTAAGAGATGTGAGAAGTGGAAGCGAAACTTCGTTTTGGAATGATATTTGGGCAGAATGTGGTCAAACATTAAGTTCCTGTTTCCCCCGCCTTTATGCCCTTGAATCTAATAAGCATTGTCGTGTAAATGAGAGATGGGGTGTGATGAATGGTATTTGGGGTGGAAATTAGGAGTGGTGTTCGAGCCCACGTGGTAGGACTTTAGACGAAGTCGGTGAGCTATCTGGTCTGATTGGGAATCTTGTTCTTTCTTCCGAGCAACAAGATGGTTGGAGATGGAAACTCAACCCGAATGGTAAATTCACAGTTAATAACCTATCTAAGCTTATTGATGTTGCTATTTTAGGCTCCAATGTTATGTCATGTAAGGTAGATTGGAACCGGCTTGTCCCCAGAAAAGTGAATATTTTCATTTGGAGAGCGGTGAATGATAGGCTTCCAACCCGTGCTAATTTGGTTCTTCGGGGCTTACCCATTTCATCGTCTCTTTGTCCTTTGTGTGGCCTTGAGGAGGAATCTATACATCACAACATCTTATCTTGTTCGGTTGTCTCTCAGATATGGAGTCAATTCTGGAACAAGTGGCGTATTGATCACCCTCCTAATGTGTCGTTGATATTAGACTTGTTGGATTTTTCTCCTCCTGTCTCAAAGAACCATTGTAAAATCTACCAAGCTTCGCTATACGTCTTTATTAGGGAGATTTGGGCATGGCATAATAGATTCGTTCACGCAGATATGGTGTCTTTAAGAGCGGTCCGTAATTATGACATCTTTACTCACGCCCAACTTCTTTCATTGCTTTGGATTTCCAACAGAGGAGTTAACAGTTCCATCGATTGGATCACTTGGAAGTCAAGCCCGTTTTCTATATTACTGCAATTGATGTAGCTTGGTAGGTTTTTTGGGCTGTTGGGTTTTTTTTTTTTTTTTTTTTTTTTTTTTTTTTTTTTTTAGCTTGTAATCTTTCTTTTGCAGATTTTCTTCTTGTAGATCTGCATTTTGTTTTTGTTTTCTTCCTCCTTTGTGAGGCTTTTAGTAATAAAAAGCTTGGCCGTTAAAAAAAAATAAAACCAAACCAAATAGCGGATGGCAACCAAAAATAGTTATGAACGAGAAAAAAAGCTTTCAAATTAAACACTAACCGCCAGAAAAAATAAAAAATAAAATAAATAAAAGAACTAGTTAAATATATAACACAAGTTTTTTTTTTTTTTTTTTTTTTTTTTTTTTTTTTTTTTTTTTGATAACCATGGTTTCCGACTTTTTGGCCGACTAATCCGCGTGGTTTGAACCCACCGCCACACAGACTCAAACCAGGTGAAGCCCTCCCTTTTCAGGAGGTTGGCGTGGCCACTTAAGATTGTTTGCACCTAGTAGGAATTGAACTTGAGACCTCACACATTTTAGAGTGACAGTCACAAGCCCTTTTACCACTAGACCACCCTTAAGTGGTTAACACAAGTTGTGTTGATAAAACCCTATAGGTTAAAATGTGTAACAAAGCCTCAATATATAGATTACCAGAGATAAAATAAACCCTAAAGACGATAATATCCTAATGGACCCTAAACTCACACACATATGCTCATGCCACATATCGCAGTCTAAGTGATTAAATCATGAAAGCTCGAGACTAGAGAAAACTTTAATGACAAAGCCAAAGATAAAATTTTGATGAAGAAGTCTTTAATAACAAAACTATAGATTTTTTTTTTATTAAGAAGTTCGACAAAAGCATATAAAATCTTCAAGTAGCAAAAAAAAAAAAAAAAAAAAAAAAAAAAAAAAAAAAAAAAAAAAAGTGACGAAAGCAATGATGACCGTTGATTGACAACAACAACATCTTTGACCATTTTTTAGAGGATAACAACGGCTAAGGACGGCTGGCGATTAGGTTTTTGAATAGGGATATATGGGAGAGTTGGGGGGTGACATTGAGGTATTAGCTCATGGTGTTCGACTAGATATAAAGATCTATGGCTCTAATATTATGCTATATGATTATAAAACACCCGTATGTTATAATGTGTTATTAAGCCTCGATATGTAGATTACAGATATAAAAGAAAAATAATAATATCTTAGTAGACCCTTAACCACACTCGGGCTTGAACCACATGTAATCTAATAGGTTGCAGTGTTGCACACTAAACATAAATCATCAAACTGCTTTAAATTCGTCTTTTTTTTTATTATTATTATTTTTACTCATAACTATTAAAAAAAACAATAAATAAATAAAATTACCGCTGCTTGGGTGATCTGAAATGCTAGGAACTGCGTTTTTTCTGGAGTTGACGACACTAGTATTGACTCGGGTTTTCTTGAGGTTCAAAGACAGTCTTTTTGCTGGATATCTAGTTGTAAATTAACCTAAATTGGCACGAGCGGGTTACGAATCCTACTATATCCTGTATACCAGCCACTATTCTCCGTTGGCTCGTGTCTTGTTTTTCATGTTGGTTTGTATCCCTATAGCTTCTCGCAAAGGGTTTTTTATGAGATATATACAACATATGGGTTAAATAATAATAATAATAATAATAATAATAATAATAATAATAATAATAATAATAATAATAATAATAATAATAATAATAATAACTGTGACAATTCTATCAAAATTCACGGCAACGTCCATCTATAAAATTAGGGTGCGTTTGATATGAGGGTGTCGCAATGGAGGAATGAATTGAATCTTATGAATTGTTGTTTGGTTTTAATTTTGGAAATGAGACATTGAAGTATGGAATGAAAAAACAATCCAAGGGTACCCGGTGGGTTTTCTGAGATCTCTCTCTTTCGTCTGACAATGTGGGCCAATTGTTTATACCGCTTGAATATGAATTGTGGAATTTGATGGAAGCCACTGCCATTCGCATTTTTAATAATTAGTTATAACGAGCGGGGTACCCGCGCGTTGCTGCGGGAATGTTGTGTTTAATCCAAATTATTTTTATTATTTTTAATTTTTTTAAGGACTAAATTTGCAAAAGATCGCTAACGGGGGACTAACGGTGCAATTTATAGCTAACGTGAGGGACTAAAAGTGTAAAATCGTTAGCTACAGTACACATACTATTACAAACTGATTTTTCACTGTAGCAGTTACTGTTTTGCACTGTAGCAACGTTATTTTCAGTTTTAGTCCCTTAACGTGGTGTTCTTCGCAAAGTTAGTCCTTAGGGACTAACGGTGAAAAAAAAGTTAACCTTAGGGGCTGTTTCTGTTTATTATTTGTACAGAAAAAGCCCCTGAAGTTACTGTTCCTTTGCAAATTTAATCCACATTTTTTAGATAACGGTCGTTAAGGACTAACTTCGCAATTGATCGCTAACCTCAGGGGCTAAAATTGGCAAATGTGAAACTTGGGCGAGTACTGTAGCTACAGTGAAAACAAATGCCTTTTAGTATATATATATAATACCTGTGCACGCACAGGGTTTTTAAAATTTCGTTTTAATTATATATTATTATCAATTAAGAAATGAACTACTTAACATGTTTCAAATGATTTTACTTGGTGGACTAAAAATATATGTATATTTTATAACCTACCTATTATTTTAGGAGAATGCTTTTGGATTAAAAATTATATTTTATTATTCAAGTAAAATCACATGATAATGCTTGACTTGCATGAGATGTTAGTGATATATGCTTTTAATTTTGCAAACCCGTGCTATCAATTTACGATGTGTTTTGTAATTGTGCTATTTCTTTTACTTATATTTTCGTTAAAATATGTAGCATATTTAGATAGCTTTGAAGATTGATTCATTTCCTTAATTATGAATAACCATCACATCATTTTTACTAATGTACCTTTTTGTTTGGAAAGTTGTATTTTTATAAGTTTGTTATTTACTTCTCATGTTTGATTATAAAATTACCAAATTAACATAGATTCTTACACTATAGCTTCTTTATTACATAAAGAGAAACGAAAAAATATGTAATGGGTAGAACTCAAATTTAATCTTACATTTATGTATAATGTATAAGAATAATTTTTCTCTAAGCTTGAACTATATAAGGAAATTATTATTACTTGTATAAGTAAATTATAAATGCATGAAAAAATGACAAAAAGTATATTCGCAAGTCTTTTAGAATTGTTTGAATTCTTACCGACCTTTCACTTTAATGCAACTTTCTTTACAATTGGTCTAAATCATCAAGGTAAAAGACACCCATATTTTAGACCGTTGGTTGACACTTATAGTGTTATCAATGATAGCAAATACCTGCTAAGTTTCATTAACTCATTTAAAGACAAATTACACTCCG
Organism: Artemisia argyi; assembly: GCA_030686995.1. Lineage (NCBI taxonomy): Eukaryota > Viridiplantae > Streptophyta > Magnoliopsida > Asterales > Asteraceae > Artemisia > Artemisia argyi. The sequence continues at coordinate 38,416,736 of CM060693.1, read as the reverse complement.
AAAAGAATTCCTACCATAAAATTCCCTATATTGGCACTAAAACACATCTTTGGTACATTAAAATACATTCATGTATTATCTAAATCAGCAACTCAACTAAATTATACATTCATAACTTGAGCAGGCGTAGAAAATCATTCCACGACAATCAAGTGTTGATACTTAATCCTCCTCTAAAACACGCACACAACAAATTGCATTACACTTTAGTTTGTGCGATAAGATAATAAAACTGCAAAAACCACTAATGTATTGCATTATAGCGAGGATAACAATAAAGTTAGTCATAACATCAAATAAGAAAACTTCATATTAGAACTAAAGAGGTGTTTGGTTATGCTTATTAAAGGTGCTTATTGGCTTATTCAATTACTATAACCCAATAAGTGTATGATAAAGCTATAAGCTTTTTTTAGAAGCCTAATGAAAAACCTCTGAACTCACAACTAATTCTATTATAGCTTAGAGTGTTTATAGTAAAAACACAAATATTAAGTGTAGAAGTTTTCAACAAAACATAAAAAAGAGTTACTAAAAGTTGGTGTGTATAACAAAAAAGTTAAACCATAAAAAAAAGTTACTAAATACTATCAGCTAGATAAGGCATAAGCCAAAGTTCTGTTGAGGTCTCTTTCGGATTCTATTCAGAAGCAAAAAGAGGTTTACACATAAATCATAAGTATAGAATAATTATTGTATCTCACATCTGTGATTACCAGCTCAATAACATTATCGCAGTATAGTAACGTAATAACCTGATTAAAACTATATATTCTTGCTGAATAATTCTCATGTACATACTTTTAATTCGTTTACAACGGCCAACTATTATGTTTTTTTTATTTTTTATTTTTTTAATAAAACATCACGTCAATGAATAAAGTTAAGTAAAACACCTACGTTTTTTTATTTTTTATTTTATTTTGTTTTATTTTTAATTTTTTTAAGAGGTGATTGTTATCAAATAAGAATTGTGATGCATGCATTTTTTAATATAATTTAAGGAAAACACCTTCTATATTAAACAATGTCTATCTAACCCATGTGTTTGTTTGTGTTTTTTTAATAATTAGCTTTGTATACCGTTTTTAATTGACAGACATGTTGAGGTTGAGATTGATTTTGTTGTTTAACTTTAACTATTGATATCATGTTCTATAAAATGTGTGAATTTAGTAGCACATAATGAGCGTTGATGAAGTTAAAATATGCTCCGTAAAGTTTTTAAAATGCTTTTAGAGCATGCACAAGCGTAACTTGAGTTAAGTTATAACTCAGCACCACGTCAGCGCCACATCAGCTTTACCACTTTAACTTTAACTCACAAAAAAACACCCCCATTCATAACTCAACCTTAACTCACCTTAACTCAACATTTTGGGCCCCACTTTTATCATTTTTTCCAGTTATTTAAAAAAAATACAAATTAAAACAAATTACATTTTTATCAAACAAATAACTAAAAATAAAAAATTAACTTACATTTATATTTAAATAAATAAAAAAAAAAAAAAAAAAAAAAATCTGTGTAAACCCACAAGGACCAAACTGCTAATACACAAAAACTCAAGGACTAAAAGAAAAAAATCTGTGTAAACCCATAAGAAAACCACAAGGACTTAAAATGTAATTTTCCAAATGTTTTCCCTTCTTCGTTGTGAACCTGCAAACACACACAAAGCACACACTGAAACACACACATAACACACACAAAGCACACACTGAAACACACACATAACACACACACAAAACCCAACAAAAACCCATTTAAATCATTTAAATCGGAAGAAAAAAAAGAAAAGAAAAGAAAACACGCTTAACGTGGCGTTAGCCACATAACACCCCACGCTAACGTGGGTTTAATGCATGTCAACGCAGCGGCTAACGTGCCTTAACGCAAGTTAACGTGCCTTAACGTGGAGCAGTACGTTACGCATGGGCATGCTCTTATGGATATCCATATACAAATTTTAAATAACAATTTCATGAGTCGTTGTTATAAGTAGAATAGTGTATATTTATTTTCATATCACAGTATCGTGCTTACCATTTGATATTTATATTCCCGTTACTAATAATTTAGTCGTATTTCAAACCCGTGTACGTATAAATTAAACTTTTAAATAGCTAGTAACATGAGTGTTTATTTAAAAAAAGGGTAAAAGCTATAAAATACCATCATACTTTAAAAAATGTACCAAGTTGAACTATGTACTTTTTTATTGCTTACTTGACCAACGAACTTTCAAATTTTTATTCGACTTGAACCATATCTTATTTATTAAAAGGGTAAATTGCAAAAATGGTCCTTAACGTTCCACAAAATTGCAAAAACGGGACCGAGACAAAAAGTAGCGCAAAAAAGACACCCACATTCCACATTTTCGCAAAATCGCCACTGAGAGCCCTTTTCCGTTAACTCCCGTTAGTTTTCCCGTCAGTTAAGGGTATAATCGCATGAAATGACAAATATACCCCTTTAACTTCAGATACAACCCTAATTGTTGCCGCAAATCTTTACCAGTGCATTTTCATATTCGCTGCATTTGAACGATACATATAGATCCGTATAAGACACAGTGCCTTTGAACGATACGGTAAGACACAGTGCATTTTCCTCTTTAATTTCCCTACTGTTTTGTGAGGTTTTTTTTTTTTTTTTTTTTTTTTTTTTTTTGTTAAAAGGTGTATTTGTTGTTAATGTTATGGACTTACAATTGTAGGTGGTCAGATGGGAAATGTGAAAGTAGTAGACGTAGATAATGAAACAGAAGAACAGAGTGGCGGGAGTGATTCAGAGGATTTGGACTATAATCGAAATGATGATGAAGTGTTTGATGACGATGATCAGGTAATTGTAGATGTTCCCGTAAGTAAGTCTGATTTGCTATGCCATAAAGCTTGTGAAATTCAATCAGGTATACCTGTTTTTACCAAACATTATACACTGATTAGAGAGTATGCCCAAGAGTTGGTTAATCAAAATTCAGGCACTACTGTTAGGATTGATGTACAGCTAGAACCAAATCCAACTAGTTCAACAAGAACTTTTAAAAGGGTGTATGTGTGTTTGGGAGCTATGAAACAAGGTTTCAAAGCTTGTGGCAGAGAATTCTTAGGATTAGATGGATTCTCCATGTCAGGTCCTTTTCCAGGTCAATTACTAACAGCAGTTGGGATTGATGCAAACAATGGGATTTATCCAGTAGCATATGCTGTAGTTGATGCACTAAATAAGGCAACTTGGTGTTGGTTTTTGAAACTACTAGGAGAGGATCTTGGGATAGAAACCAACTTCAAGTTCACTTTCATTTCTGATAGGCAAAAGGCGCACATTTCTATTGTATAATTAATCATGTGTTTTATGCACAATGAGAACATGTAAAGTTTTAACACCATCCATAACCTTACCTGTTCACAGAGATTGATACAAGCTGTTGCTAGTGTGTTTCCAAATGCTGCACACAGGTTTTGTGTTAAGCATATTCATGAGGAAATGAAGTCACATTTGAAAGGAGGTGTTTACAAGGACATGCTTTGGAAGGCTGCAAGAGCCACAACTGTTGTTGAATTCAACAAAGAGATGGATCATTTGAAGAATAACAATGCTGCAGCTTATGATTGGTTGCTCAAGATTCCAGTTGAACAATGGAGCCGATCACATTTTTCAGGTAATTCATTAAGTGGCACTGGAAAAAAGCATACTGATAATTGATCATATATTAATACATAATGTGTGATTTGTTCAACAGGCAAGGCCCTATGTGGACTACTCTTAAACAACATATGTGAGGTGTTCTGTAGCCAGCTAAATGATGTCAGAGATAAATCCATCATCGTTTGTCTTGAATATATAAGGGAGTACTTGGTGAAGAGGATTGTGGTAGTTCAGCAAATAATAGAAAGGAGTGTTGGACAACTTACTCCTACTGTGCAAGCCATGGTTGATACAAACAAAAAAGAAGCTACTGATTGTGTTGTTGAATGGATTGCAGCTTCGTTATATAAAGTATCTGTGCCTAACGAGGATCATTGTGTTTGATTGAGGGAAAAGCAGTCAACTAAATTCAACCACGGATGTGGTCAAACAAGTCAAACTCCTAAGGCTCAATGCTCCGCGGAAGTATAGTGTTTCCCCGAGTCGTTATGTCCCGACGAGGTGTGGATGGTTATAAAACGGTTTCGTGATCGGGTGAATCTGGATGGAAAAGGGGTTTGAGTTTGATTACACTAAGGAATCTACAATGAAATAGCTTAACAAGCTATGTGAATAAGACTGGAAGCTAGGAAAAGCCAGAAACGTTTAAAACTTAAAACGCGTCCGTTTACGTTTAAATAAAACGTAAACGTACAAAATAAAAAGTGAAAACGGGAATCTGAAAACACCCAGGGGTGAAAATGACTTTTTTACAAACTAAAAGATAAAAGAAAATTTTTAGAAAAAGAAAATAAATTTTAACCCTAATTAATTATTTAATATTAATTAAATACTAATTATTACTAATTATCAATATTTAAACAACTTAAATATAATGCAATATTAATTAAATACTAAAAAGGTGAAAATAAAATTTTTAAAATTATAAAATAACTAAAAATAAGTTTTAAAATTAAAAATAAGTATTTTTGTCTTTTTCTGATTTTCTATTAATTAATTACTAATTAATTATTAATTACCTAAATAAACTATTTTAAATTAAGAAAAATAGAAAATGAACAGTAAAAATTATAAGAAAATTTCTAAAAATGTTTTATAACATATAAAAGCTAGTAAAAATATAAAAACATGGTTTTACTTAATAAAAACTAATTATGCTATTTAAAACTAATTATTAATTAATAATTAATAAAACTAAGATTAATTCTAATAAATACTAAATGATAAAATAAAAATCTGAGAAAATTATTATAAATACTTTAACATAAGAGGAATTTAAGAAAAATATAAAATAGCTAAGTACTTAATAAAAATTTAAAAATGAAAATTAAAATTAAATTACATTAAATAGAAACTATCACTTAAAATTAAAATTGTTTTTCTGGAATTTTCTTTTACAAACTTATTTTAGACCTAAAAACAAGTAATTTTTGTAAAAACAAAATTTTTATAACTTAATAATAAGCTGTTGAGAGCTTAAAAAGAGTGACAGTTGACTATGGTTTACCAAAGGGGAAAATTAGCTCAAATGGGGTCAAGTGGGACCTACCATGGTTAAGTCAGGTTCAAATAAGTTATGTGAACTTATTTAAGCAAGAAAAAGCAAAAGGTGTCTACTGAATAAGCAAAATGATCAAAATAAGCACTTGGAAATCATGTTTCAACTTAGAAACTGGGACAGCTTTTAGAGGTGAAATCAGGTGGGGTCCACAGGTTTTCAGGTCAATCAAAGGGCCAAAACATGGTGTGTGGTAGGAGGGGAGTGGAAAGGACCTAAGTTAGGGGTTGTGGGACCACTGAGGTGGCTAGAAAACCACCACCAAGTGGTGGTGGACTGTATCAGCAGCAGCAGGGCAGAAAGCCCCCCTGCAACCTTGTTTGGGGCAATCTGGGGCCCACCAGAAAATTCTCAAAAATGAAAGGAGGGGGGAAACATAAAGCTGAGGTGGTAGACTTTACATAGGAACAAAAATCAACTCCTAAAGCAATGCACAAAATTCACATTAAATCCTTGAAGTTTGGGAAAAAACTGAAATGCATGAACTTTGACTTGTTCTATCTTTTGAAAAGGTTGACTAAAATGAATTTTTGAATGATCCTATATACTAATTAAGTTATCATAAGCTAAGATTAAGCTAATTTAGGCTAAGTAACTGATTTATGTGATGATATGGTGTGGTATGAGTCTCAAATCCCCAACAGTGGACTGTTGGGGGGGCTTTCCTTTGATTTTTGACTTTGTATATAAGACCTAGGTAAAAACTTACTCTAATGAACTACTTATACCTATTGGACTATGTTTCAACCAATCCTCACCACTGGAACCAACAAACTCCCAGCTAACAAACTAAAACCAAACACCCCTTCTAACATAGTTTTGGACAGTTACTGAAGCAAATGATCAATCCAAGCAATAAAACTGATAGATAAGCTTATACTAGACTATTATTAACTAACAATAAGCATACTAGACAATAATTAACCCTTAAAAGTAGAGATTACAGTTAATGCTAGAATAAATTTTTGAACTAAAAATTGGAGTTCAAAATGCAAAACCTTGCATCCTTGCTTAACCAAGGAAACTTGAGACTGCTACAAGCTCTAGCTTGTTGTAAAACAAGCTAGTAACAGCCCATCTACCACTTCAGTCACTTGGTACTTCAAATTGCCTCCACAGTTACAATGCAAAGGTACCTTATAGGATTTTTTTTTTTTTTTTTTTTTCCTGTTCTTGATTCTATATTTTTATGTCTATAAACACTTGAGTGAGAGTTTGTGAGAAGGATTTAAATAACAAATAAGCTTAAACAAGAATTATGCTAAAAGCTTTGAAATTTCATTCAAATTGAAAAATGGTACAAGACTTGAGATTTAAAATTGAAAACTTATCATTCCTCAAAGATGACAGATTACAATTATAGTTATGACTTAAAAATCCAAGATTACATTAATTTTTGACATTAAAAACTAAACTAAACTACTGCTTAACTACTACTCTCTTTCTTCTCTTTTTTCTTCATTTATATGGGTCCTTGCAGCTTCTTTGGACTTTCCCACGCTGATTCATGGCCGTTGGATGGCTTCCTCACATCTTGGCCGTTTAATTTACTTTTGGCGGGAAAAGTTTCTTGGCAGGGTGTGGGATTGCTTGTGAGATTTTGTGAGCAATTAAGAATCCTTGGAGGGTTGTGATGAGCTGGGGAGACAAGGTGTGGGTTTGGCTGATGTGGAGGAGGGGGGAGATGGGGTGTTGCAGTTGAGTAGCAGACAAGTGGGGGTGAAGAGGTGGTCAAAGTAGGTTTGACTTGGGGGTGGATTAAATAAAACGGTTTGTTTGTTTGTTTGTTTGTTTGTTTGTTTTTTTATTTTTTTATTTTTTTTATTTTTGAAGTTGTGGGCTTGGGTAAAGTGGTGGTGGGCTAGGTGTGTGAATGGGCTGAGGTGGATCAGAGTTGTGTTGGGTTGGATTGGGGTGTATTGTTGGGTGGTATTAATTAAAAAGGGTCCGTTTGTTTTGTTACCAAAGACACCACAAGGACCAATTTTGTAATAAATGAAAAGTGAGGGTCTGAAATTGCAATTTTCTGAAAATATCCACTAGGGTTAATTTTGATAACATTTGAATATTACAAGGACAAAAATTTATATTTTCCAAAATAAAACACCCGGGGACCAAAATTGTCATTTTTGAAAGTTTAGGGACCTGTTTTGCCATTTCGTGAAAAACTTTTATCCAAGGATCAATATTGAATATTTTTAAACTTCCAAGGACTAAAAATGGTTTTCCATCCAAAAATATCCCACCAGGGACCAAATCTGCCAAAATCTGAAACTTCAGGGGCTAAATTGTAAATTTCCAAAACTTTTCTAATTTTTCACCAAAGGACAAAATATGACAACTTATGGTTGTAAAAGGACTTTGGTGATAATTTTCCATATTTTGAATGACTAGGGACTAATTTTGTAATTTTATGAAAGTTGGGGGACTGAAACTGCCAATTTTGCAAACTTTGTGCGTTTTTCATTTGTTTTTGCTCATTTTGCATCTAAAACATATAAAACACGATTTTGAAATATTTTCAGTATTTTGATGCATTTCTGAGTGTTTTTGTATGTTTTGCAGTTCAGATTTGACCAAAAATGATGAGTGTTTGAGTACTCATCAATCCCCTACACTAAACTATTGCTAGTCCCTAGCAATAAACTGTTTTGAAAACTTGATGGATTTTAAACTCTTTACCAAAAGCCATCACTTCTGGAGTAGCCAGGTGTAAGAACTGTGGCACACCTGATAACCGTGTGATTTTGAGCAAACCACCAGCTGTCAACGGATTTGATTTGTCTTTACCTGGAGCCGTTTGCTCCTGGACTAGCCAGCTCTTGATGGACCTAGTCAACATCTTGGTGAGCTGATTACCAATTATGGATTTTCCACTGCCTTTACCACAAGCCATAATCTTGTGGGCTAGCCAACTCATTCGCTTTATGGGATATGGGGAGTTGAGGAACCATACAATTTTGGGCAAATAGCAAGCCATAAACGGATTTGATATATCTTTACCAAGAGCCGTTTTCTCCTGGATTAGCCAATCCCTTTGTCGGTTAGACATGGCGGACTGATTACCACAAAAATTTTGAAGCACCAGTGAAATTTTTTTTAAAATTTTTGAAATTTTGGCTAAAAACGGGGGTATAAGATAGTAAAATGTGATAAAATTCGCTAGAATAGCGAAATACCCCCCACACTTAGGATGAATATTGTCCTCAATATTCAAAATCCTGGCAATTATGCCGACATTTTGAACGTAAAAGGGCAACATTACAAGCTAAGCGTGGAAAACACCATTTTGTTTTTCACTTCATAAGTAACCATAGCATGGGGGACTCCCCCACACTTAGGATGAAAACCCTATAAGCATGCTACTGTTTTTGTTTACCGAGTCGCTAGCTTGACTCGACCCCGAATTCATTTGTCTTTGGGGAAGCATGATGTGGAAGAAACAATCTCAATCGGACTTTCATTCAAGATGTTTGGACAAACAGGCCTCAGGTTGACAGGCCAACTAAAAAGATGAAGTCAAATGATGAGCATGCACTTTCAACTTCTTCATGTGTTACCCACTGATCTTTGAACAATATGTTAAACGTTATTGTCTGTTGGATTCTATATTTGTAATCTTTGTTTAACTTGATTGTCTTTAGAACAATATGTTTGAACCCATTGCAGTTGGACTTTCAAAAGTCAAACTTGCAAAAATGTTTATGTTTCTGATGTATTCTATGTTTGTTTGCATCAACCATGTTATGGTTAATGAATGTAATGGATCTCATGATCCAGATTGTGTTTAGAACATTATTTTTGCACCCATTGCATTTAGACTTTCAGAAGTCAAACTGCAAATGTTGAATTGCATAAAGTCAACTGTCTTTTATTTTGGTCCACACATGAAGATTACACAGTACGTGGCAATCTTTTATAAGCCCTTTTATAGGCAAACAAATGAAGGCTACTAAATACGCATCTCTTAAAACACACACTTGCAAAACACAACTCTCTATTTCCTTAACCATGAACAACTCTGAATGTGATATTAATCTAAGGGTTGTCTGTAACTCGTATGTGCTAACTGAACTAATGCTTGGCCCTTACCACACCGAGATTCTTCAAGACTTACAGCAGGCACACGATTTGGAGTACAAGTCCAAAAAAATTACTGAAAGGGTCGAACGTAGGGGTGATGTGATTGGTAGACTTCGAAACTGCTCACGTGCAAGAACTGCAAGGAGCTATACAAAGAAGCTTAGGAGGCTACAAACAATTGATAAGCGTTGGGCGAATGCACTGTTGATGATGTCCAGGCAAGTCAAGGACAAGATGTTTAAGAAGATTGAGTTTGTTGTAAAGATGAAATATCCATGAGGGGGTTGGTTGTTTTGAGATTAATGATGGTCAATGAATGTAATGGATGGGGTTGGTTGTTTTGAGATTAGTGATGGTTAATGAATGTAATGGATCTCATGATCCAGATTTTGTACGAATAATGTCTTCACATATGCTTATACTTCGTTATTGTATTTGATAGGTATCACAAACATAAACAAGAAGCTGACATTAATGAAACATTAAAACATAGACTAAACATAGTGATTCAGTTTGTGGTTTGGACATGCCCAAAACTACATCCTAGAAACACAGACTAAACATAATGATTCAGTTTGTGGTGTTGTTTTTAATGAACTTTCTTGGCTTCTTTTTTCTCTTCTTCTTTGCTTCAGTTGATTGCATTGCATCTGCAGCACCCCCTGCACTTATGTTTCTACTTGTAATACCCAAACCAATGACACCACCACTTACTACTTTGCCATTGCACAACCTGCCTGTTCAAGTATCACAACTCTATGCCTCCAACACTTAACATCCCCACAATAGATGAAGCATCTTTCGTCCAACACCTCTATCTTTGCACCACCCCCTCCTGTTTTGTTCCCACTTCTGATACCGAGACCAATTACACAACCACTTACTTTCTCTACCTGTGTATTATTACGACTCATTTTCTGTCTCTTTAAAGTTGGACAGGAGACTTTACTATACTAGTTGGTTGGATAATTTACTTCATTTTGTGTGGTAGGTCAAGGAGTATTAACTTCTTACTAGTACTAGTCAATAAACCAAGTGAATTTCACCCGTTTGACTTTCACCTATTTGACTTTCATGCAAAACATCAACTATCTAATGCTTTCTGCATAAGCTGCATAGGAAGTACCTATATATTTCAAAAATGAAATACAAACACAAAGAAATGAAAATCGAAACACAAACATATCAGTAACATAAACATTAAAACTTTCATTGATCATAGGAGTTCACAACCATTACAAATTTCCAACAGATATCTAAACAAACACTTGTTTAGTAGTTTGAACCTAATGCGTAGGGATTGCACCAGGCTTTACCTCTTAAGGGATCTTGAGAAGCTTACAACCCCCACCAGGCAGTGTACCTGATCGATGTAGTATAGTATAATGACAAGTACCGGGGGATTGATCGTTCAGCTAGGAATAGTGTCGCTAGGATTAGAAAACCTAAATACTAGATCTAGAGATGAGGGATGATTCTTTTTGTATTTTTTATATTTTTAGGAAAGCAAGTAAAAATCTCGGGTTTGAAGGATTTGGGCGGAATTAGTTGCTAGTCAACTAACCCAATGCTAAGATGCAATCAAAATAAAATACTAAAATGAAAATAAAACTATATTAAACTAAAGTTGTGAGCAATATGTGAGAGAAATGTGCTTACTTAGATTTCACTACTCCCTAGATATCTTTTACACGTTAATTACTTGTTATAGTTGCGTGGATGACGGATTGTATTCCTTAATACCATTCATGGGGTGGCGTACTTACTTCCCCAATCCTATGAGTACCTACTTCACTCCCATGTCGAGCCTGCAATAAGCTCCTAACATGGGATCATTAGAATTTACTCATGCATTAAATACAACCAATAAAACCTAGTACACATCGGTTCATGTTTCCTAAGACGTTCAAGCATGTTACACAATGGAGATCTGCCAGTTTTCTTAAGCCTAACATTGAAATCATTCATCCACTACAACCATAAACAAGTAATCAACACATAATCAACATCTAGGTTTCATTAGATCTAAGCAAACACATGATAAATCTAGCCTAGCATGTTGAAATCAAGACAAGCACAAGATATAGACAACCAACACACAGACATATTGATTGAATTAAGAGAAGACTTATCTCAATAGCACATGTAAGGATTCAAGGGTTGAAAACCCTTGAAAAGCTGTAAAATTTGTATAAGGTTCGGCCCTAGGGTTTCTCCGCACAAGTTCTTTTTAATGAATGAAAACTAGAAAACTATATATAGATATTAGGAGGTGACGGCGTCAAGAACAAATGTCTGACGCCGTCATCTCGCCGCCCAATAATTCCTCGGACTGCCTTGATCTACATCTGACGCCGTCATGTAGTCCCCTTTTGCAGGTCGTCACACAATTAACTCTTGACGCTCTACTTGTGACGCCTTTAGGTTTCTTCTGGGTCGTCATGGTTTTTACTCTTGACGCCGTCATGAATGCCTTCTTGACGCCGTCATACACTGTTTCCAGCATGGAAAATTAAGTCTTTGGCGTTTTCTTCACTTTTATGCTCCAAAAACGTCCGAATTGCTTCCTTTTCCAGATTTCACTCCCAAAGTACCTAAAATCCTAAAAGGAACGATTTAGGGTAATATTTGATTAAATAAATTCAATTCCGGGCTTAAATGACCCCCTAAAAGTGGTTCATTTTTCGCCTCATCATATACCCTTTCACTTGAGATTTGCTTGTCCTCAAGCAAATGCGCTTTTATTCTACTCAAAATACAAGTTAGGGGTCATTTAACACTAATATAAAAGTAATTACAACAAATAATCGTTCCACTAAAGACCAAAGACAAGCACGGAGGTCATACGCTAGCACCTCACAAATAGTGTTTAGATACTCACATCTCTCGGGTGTAATAAAGTATAAATTACAATATGGAAATGGAAGATATCTCTCACTACCTGTCATAGCAAAATAGATTACCATAGGCTTGGGAAAGGATCAAACCTCCACCACATGGCGTAAGCACCTAGGATAAACTATCAAAGAGGTCTTTTAAAGGGTTGTAACATTAGGTGTAGGGATATGAAATACACGGTTTTGTTGGATATAGGCAGTCTTTACTGGTGGCGAGTTAACAATCTTGGTTAATTACATGTACAATATGGCGTTGCTAAGCCAAGACTAGACTCGACTTAAGCTAATAAATGAAAAATAACCAAAACATAAAATGAACATAGAATAAAAAGGGATGGTAGTATTTTTTTTTTTTTTTTTTTTTTTTTTTTTTTTTTTTTTTTTTTTTGCATACACTCTTACCCTACCATCCAAAATAATACATCATAGGGAATGAAAATTCCCCTTACACTTGAAATTTTACATACTTTACAATCAACTATTCTATTGAATCGAATTAAGAAAATCAAAACACTTGGAGTACTTTTAAGATTAACGTACATATGGGGGTAATAAATGATGTTCTTCCCCATTACTCCATAAAATAAGTACTTTACCCATGAGTCCCAATCGTCCCAAAACAATATGTACAAGGATATGACTCGAGTTAGCAACCATGTAATCAATTAGATAGTTAACTTAGGGTTTAACAAATAACAATGATGCACTAAAGATGAGTGCATACACGGAAGGCTAAGGCAATTTGGGTGTACATTTAAGTGGGGTGTAACAAATTCTTCCTTTAAGTAAAATGCTTAAAGCTAGAAACGAAAAGATAGGCTCGGAGGGGTGTACTAGGGGTTTCGTGTACTAAAAATGAGTATAATGCTAAGGTGTGGGAAAAATTAGTTGACTTAACTAGCCAAGTAATATGACTTAAATGGTCAAGTAATTATGATACGGGTTTAACACAAGGGTGATCCTACTGCCTCTTATCATGTAGTAAATCCTACCACACGAATGTAGTCTCACTAGCGGTCTCGGGATGCATCTCTAACGCAAGTTCTAGAATCTAAATGCTACCGGTACACTCATAAGCACTAATAGTAAATGCTTTTCCTATCAAATCTAAAGGCGAACCTCACATATTTGGGTGGAAAATTTTTCTGAATGGTATGGTTTTGTGCTAGTCATACGACTCCTATCCATGAGACGCTTGCTATGGCTAAAGTTTCACTCCTAAATGTTGTAAAAAATTTTAAATTTGGCGCTAAAATTGCACTAACAAGTATTTCTCATAGTTTTATTACACATCTTACTATCAAACAAACAAACTCAAGCGAAAGTGTATTGTAAGGTATCATCATTTTACCCTCCCCTTACACTTAGGATGAACATTGTCCCCAATGTTCAAGTAAAGAATGTAAAAGTGAAATAAGTAAAAAGAATGAAACCAAATACTCCCCTGATTCGCTCGGTATGGATAATAAGGTGGCCAGGTTAGATCTTCCTCCAAGAAAATGAACAATCAAAGCTTCCCTTCCAGAAAAATAAATCATCTTCTTGTCATACATAACCTGTAAATCCTGAGAAAATAGACAAGGCAACCTCGCATAAAATCGGCGGCAATGTACATAAGTTACTAAATCCTAGAAAACAAAGTAAGATATAATGCTTGTGGAATGAAGTTTGCAGATTTCCTGGAGATTATAGAACTTAATAATTCAACAAAAACTTTAAGACTCCATTAGAAAAACAAAAGTGGTAAAATTTCCAGATTTTTACACGTGACGCCGTCAAGAGTAAACTCATGATGCCGTCAGAAGTGACCTGCAGAAATTCTTGTGTTAAGTTTCCGGAAAATTTCTGGAAAAACTTGGTCCTACTTCCTGGAGAATCCTACAAAACTTCATTATGACTCGATACAAGCATTTGACTCTAACAAATACGAATATACATGTTCACTTAATATTGTGGAGAATCATGATCGGTTTGTTTCTTAAAAACATATTTGGGGTTTCCCCTTACACTTATCTTTTGCAAAAATACCTTTTGGTGAAGTTAAGACTAGGCCAAACAACAAAGTAAAGTATTTCCACTATTTAGTTTAGAAACATGATCTACCAACAATAAAAATAAAGCATGCATATGGAAGCAAATAACAAACAAACAAAATAAAATCACACAAAGCATGGGTTGCCTCCCAAGAAGCGCTTTTCTTTATTTACGAGTCTTGTAGCTAGACTCAAGGCCATGGGTTACTACGTGACCTCATCATTGGTTTCACTCTCCAAGTCGTCTCTTATACCGGTATCGCTTTCATAGTGCAGGTATTTCGGGTCCTCGAACTCAAAGACATCTTTTCGATGCTTAGACCCAAGTTTACTAACATCCTTAAAGAATCCACATGATAAATCAGAAGTGTTCTTACATCCTCTCCGAACATCTTCATCACACAAAATAAGTTGGGAACTTATCCTATCAAGCCCGTCACAATTGATTTCCTTGAGATCTTTTCTCTTGTACAGTGTTTGGTATGAAACCCTCCTAATTCCATCAGTGAAGGTCATGATCCCGTTCCGGTCATCAACTATCAAATTAGTGATTTCACAAAAGGGTGCTCCAAAAACGACTTGTGATAACCTCGGGTCGACATAATCTTCGATGTTGTCCACAATCGTAAATTCCATAGTGAATGCCATATTTCCTACGAACACCTGGATTTCATGATCTTTACCAACCACTTTCTCTCCCTTGTAAATCATTCCCCATCTGCAGATATTGTTATAATGGAATAGGGACATAAAATTCTTAGGCAGGAACACGTTAATGTAGACGTTATCGAAGTACTTATGACCGATCATGCAGGGAATTTTGAGATTATTCGGATCACGCCTCCTTATCTTCTCCGATTCTCCACCTTTTGATCCATATAGATTCCCTTCAAGGGAAGGACGATACTCGTACACCTCCTCATTACCCCTACGAAAAATTACCTTCTTAACACCATTGGTGAACAATGCACTACCATCCTTCTCATCAAGGATTACTCCCGATTCATTGATAAATGGTTTCCCAAGAACAAGGTTGGTTAATGTTCGATTGGTGAGAGGGTCCACGTCATCGACCACGGTGAGGTCAGTATTGTAAACAAGTTCTCCAATCATAATTGATAAATCTTTTATTACCCTTGCATTATTAACTCTCTCGCACACTATGCGTTCTGGGAAGGATTCGTGGTATAGAGAAAGGGGGATTATGTTAACTGGGAGGCTAGGATCTATATGACTATCGGTTAAGAGCTTTTCCTTAATGGTGCAGGAGATCTTGAAAACTTTAGAGTTACTTTCATCAGTCCTATCGCTACTCCCACTAGTAACATCCTCCATTTTTCTCTCGGGTTTCTCTATAATAGATTTACCCAAAATGGCTGGATTTCTCGTATGTTCTTCCGATCTCTCTTTCCCTTCATCCGATTTGCTAGATTCTTGCGCGGCACACTGCTCGGATGAGTTGGTAGGGCTTCTGGCCAAATCGTGGTCCACCCTTGAGGTCCCATCTCTAGTTGTATGACCAATATTTTCAGTTTGTTGTTGGTTCAGGTTAGGTGTAGAAGTAGATATTGTGGTGATGGTATTTACGAAATGGATTGGTCCTAGGGGGTTGACAGGTTCTTTTACTTTTGGTGAAAGATGTTTGAATAGCTTACTAGGACTTTTTATTTTCACAGGAGAGGTTGGTGGACTCATGATGGTAACAGATTTGACCTCATCAACGTGAATAGGTTAATTAACAGCGTGCTCTTTGATAGAAGTTAACAGATTACAAATCTTGTTATTCATATCGGCCTGCTGTTGTATAAATTTAGCCTCGAGCGTAGAGAGCTGTAATTCTTGAGATAGGATGAATTTTCGCAAGGCATCTTCACAGCTTTGCCTAGGAGTGCTTTGTGATGGAAAATGCTTGGACCAATTGAGTGGTGAGGAGTCATAGGCCTCGTCAGAAGTTCGAGGGCCTCGACCAACGTGTGACGATGTAAATTCGTTATAAGCACGTTTTGAAGCTCCATGCAGTTATGAGTCTCGTGAGGGCCATTACACAATTTACATGTAGAAGCGATTCTGATTACTTGGCTTGAAGGCTTTTGAGTTTCGTAAGATTTCATGAGAGACTTGACTCGACCTTCAAGTTCCATGATCCTATGGTCGGGAGTGCTAGAGTTATTCGAAGGCAAAGATATTGCCTTGACCGTTTTGTTCAAATCAAGGGGATCATTCTAACTTTCGTTGTCATACAGAGCAAGATCTTCTATGAGTTCCCACGATTGTTCCGCACTTAGATCACGTAGCTTACCACCGGCCGATTGGTCAATGGCTCGCCTCGTGGAGAGATCGATATGGTCATAAAAGATTTGGATTTGGAGCCAAAGATCTATGTCATGATGAGGGACTTTTTGGAGTAAGTCCTTGAAACAAGTCCATGCTTCATAGAGAGTTTCATTTTGACTTTGTTAGAACATCAAGATGTCATTTCTAAGTTTGGTGGTTCTCCCAGGTGGGAAAAATTTAGCAAGGAAACGAGTGGTGAGATCATCCCATGTGGTGATGGATCCTGCGGGTAAACGCTCAAGCCATTGACTAGCTTGATCACGTAGAGAGAATTGGAATAGGCGTAATCGGGTTGTCTCTCTAGTTGCAACATCTAGGTCTATGGAATCTACGATTTTAAGGAAGTCCTTAAGATGTTGATTTGGATCTTCGGAACGAAGTCCATGGAATGCACATCCGCTTTGCACCAACCGGATGGTGTCGGATCCCAAGGGGGTCACATTGGCTAGGTGAGCTCAATGGTGTTTCGATAGCCTTGGTGGCTAGGTCGGGAATACTCTCCTAAGGTTCGGGGCCTAAGAGGTTCTAGTGGTGGGTTTTGTTGAGGTGGGATGATGGGTTCAAAGATGTTCCCATCGTCCATGATGTCGGGTGGTGAAGAGTTACGAACAAAAACACAAAGAAATAGGATAGACTAAAGAGAACCTAAAAATAAAAATAAAATCTTACTAGAAAGGAATCTAGCAAGTAGACCTAATAAAAAGAGATTCTAGCCTAGACAATAACTATTCCCCGGGCTGCGGCGCCAAAAACTTGATGCGTAGGGATTGCACCAGGCTTTACCTCTCAAGGGAACTTGAGAAGCTTTGATGAGTGTGTAAATACTCATCATTTTTACCTTTTCTGAGCTGCCAAAACATCTAAAAACACTCAATATTGTATCAAAATAGTAAAAATATCCCAGGAATGTGTTTTATATATTTCAAATGCAAAACAATCAAAAACAGATGAAAAACGCACAAAGTTTGCATAATTGGCAGTTTCAGTCCCTCAAGTTTCATAAATTGGCAAAACTAGTCCCTGAAGGTTTAAAACGAAAGAAAAGTCAACCTTGGTCCTTGGGAAATCAAATTTGTTCAATATTAATCCCTGGATGAAAGTTTTAACAAACTGGCAATTTTTACCCCTCAAAATCCAAAATAAACATAAAAGGTCCCTGAACTTTAAGAACTTGACAAAACCAGTCCCTGGTGAAATATTTATGAAAGAAAGTCAATATGGTCCCTGGGAATTCAAATGTTGTCAAAATTAGTCCTTGGAGTTCAATTTTTAGAAAATGGCAAAAACGGCCCCTCAACTTTGAATTTTGACAAAACAAGTCCCCGGGAAATTTAAAGTGGGAAAATCACAACAAAGGACCCTTGGAAAATTAATTTGTGACAAGTTAATCCTTTTGATAACTTTGGAATATTTGGCAGAACAGGTCCTTAATTTTCTGAATTGTGCAAATTTGGTCCTTGTGGTTTCCAGTCCACCCCATCACCCAAGCCCAACACAAAAAGCCCACTCCCACTCCACAAATAAAAATACACCCCGTCCCCTTTGTTTGACTTCGGTCAAACCCAACAAACTGCCTTCCCTCCCAAAATACCACTTCCCCCTCTTCTCCAATACCACCTACAAAACAACCACTTGCATCCACCACCCTTATCCTCTTCCCAATTACACTTCCCAACACCAATCATATACCCCCCATGGCATCTAATCAGACCCAATTGGTCAAACACCAATTTTCCCGCCAAACTGAGAGATGGGACAAATCCCATCCAGTTGATGATATTACTAGTGGGATATGTTCAGTGGGACCCACAGAGCTGAGGAGGTCAATAAAATAGAAGAAAGAAGCAGAAGTGAAGGGGTAATTAGGAGTAGTGTAATTTTAGGGCACGTATTAGTGTAATTTAAATTCTCAGTTGTAATTTTCATTTGAATTCAGTTGTACTAAGTTGATTTCATGTAATGTAAACTTTCTTTGAAGTTAATTTCAAGCTTTCTTTTATAAAATCCCATTTTGGCATTTTTGAGTAGAATTGGCAACTTTGCTCAAGTTTGTTTAAGTGTTGTTTACTGTTCTATTTAGCCTAATTCAAGTTCCTGATAAGCTTTTACAAGATTTCTAATCATTAAAACAGTTTGAGTTCAAGCTAGATTAATTCACATAAAAACCTAATAAATAAAGTTAAAATAAGAAATCATAAAAAGAAGAGAGAAGAAGCAGTGGAGCTTATTGATTTTGGAGTTCACATGGTTTAGAGTCTCTTGGGAGACACTTAAGTTGGTTCTATTTGGCCTTAATTCCATTGTCTCAGTTGGATAAATCTTGTAAGCTTCATTTACCATTTTCATGTATTCACTGTAGCATTAGCCTATGTAATTGCTCTTCTGCTTAATTTGTACTCCTTACATGCTTATTATGCTTAATACAGTCAGTGTTGAGAGTTAGATAGCCTATCTCAAAGTTTGTTAATCATTTGTGCAAAATTTCTTGTTGACTGCTAATTCAAGTTTGTTAATGAATTATGGTGTTTTGTTGTTGTTATTGTTGGATAGATGTTCATTTAAGCTTACTTTATCATAATTTAATCATGTGCATCAGTTTCATAGTATAAATAAGCTTTTTGCTTTGAAAAAGTTCATGTTTAAGTTTTAAATGGGTGTTTGGATCAGTGGTTTTACCCACTGATTCCTGTACTGTAGTTGGAATACTTGGTTAAAACATATTGCTTTAGGTTGTATTAGGTCAAATAAACCATAAAATCAATAGGTTGTTGAGTAGAAAGTCAAAATTCACTTGTAAGCCTTTGATTTCATTAACTGTCAAGTGTAGCAGTTGCAAAACCCCTCACATAAGTTCTCTAGTTATTATTTTAACTTAATCTAGTTTCTTTTTAACTTATAATTACATAATCAGTAGGTAGAGTAGGATTAAAATCCAAATAAGTCAACATAAGTAGTTTTTGCAAAAAGTCAAATATGCATGTTTTCAGATTTTTCCAAAAGTTGAGGGATTTTTAGTGAATTTTAGACTTGGATTCGTAGCTTGAAACTTGTTTCCATAGAAAGTCTACCACCTCACCTTCAACATCCCATCTTTGTTGTATTTTGAAGAATTTTCTTGTGTGCCCCACCATTGCCCAAAGTGGGTTGCAGGGAGGAACCCTCCCCTGCTGCAGCAGCATACCACTCCACCACCACCACTTTGGTGGTGGTTTCTGACCACATCAGTGGTCTCCAATACCCCAACTTGGCTTATTTTAAACCCCCTCCTAGTAGGCTCTTAGATTTGACCATTGGTTTGACCCCTAGACCTGTGGACCCCACCTGATTTAAGCCACAAAAGTTGTCCCATTTTCAGCTTTGAAACAAGTTTCCTAGAGCATATTTGTGGCTTATTAGCTTAATCTGTGGTCACCTTTTGCTTTTTCTTGCTTATACTTGTCCAATACACTCAATTGAATCAGATTCAACCATTGTTGGTCCCACTTGATCTCATTTTAGCTTATTTTCAACTTTGGTCAACAAAAGTCAACTATGTGGACTTTTTAGCTTAATCTCAGCTTATTTTCAAGATGCAAAAAAGTTGTTTTCACAAAAAGTCTTTGTTTTTAGGTATAAAACAAGTTTGTAAAAGAAAAACCAAGAAAAGTCAATTTAATATTAAGTGATAGTTTCTATTTAATGTAATTTTAATTTTAATTTTTATTAAGTACTTGGCAATTTTATATTTTTATTAATTACCTTATATAGTTAAGTAATTTTAGTAAATTTTTCATATTTTTATTTTGCCATTTAGTATTTATTAGATTTAATCTTAGTTTTATTAGTAATTAGTTAATAATTAAATTTTAAATAGCATATTTAGTTTTTATTAAGCAATACCTATTTTTTATATTTTTCCTAGCTTTTTAATGTTATAAAATAGTTTTATAAATTTTTCCATAATTTTCTAACTTAATTTAGTATTAATAGTAATTTAAATTACTTTAATTAGTTTAATTAAGGTAAATAGTTTTTAATTAATAAAAAACTCATAAAAAGACAAAAATATTTATTTTTATTTTTTATACTTTCTTCAAGTTCATTTTAAGTTTTAGAAATTATTTTTGTAAGTTTTTAGTTTAATTTGTAGTGTTTATCATTTTTAGTTTTATTTAATTTAGGTTTAATTTACATTTTAAATAGTTTTATCAATTAAATAATATTTAAATATTAAAATAATCATTTTAATAATTTCATTTTTCATTTTAACTTTTCTTTTAATTTTAAGTTTGTAAAAGTTTCATTTTCACCCCTTGTAGTTTATTTTCCTTAAAACTCACCTTTTTCCCAGCACGCAATCGCGTCTGATTTTAATTTGGTTTACGTTTATACGTTTTTGATTCCCGTGATTGTTAATATCGTTATTCCTAATCCTTCCAGTAGTGTAAACAAACCTTAATCTTTATCTGGTTACTTCCCATCCAATTCACCCGATCACAAACCCGTTTTGATACCATCCACACCTCGTCGGGACATAACGACCCGGGGAAACACTATACTTCCACGGAAATTTGAGCCTAAGGAGTTTGACTATATTGACCACATCCGTGGTTGACTTTAGTTGACTGCTTTTGCCTGAATGAAATTTTGGCGCCGCTGCCGGGGAGGCTGTTGCGTGTTTTAAAAAATCGTTTTAAGTTTAGTGGTTTTCAAAACCCTCCCTGTAAAAATTTCACGCAAATTTGTAAAAAGTTTTTGTAAAAACATAATCATATCAAAAAAGTTCATTAAAACTTTTCCTAAAAGTGTTAACAACACCAAAAAAAAAATCAAAAACAACAAAACAAACTGTGAAGTTAAATTACTTCGTTTTCTTTAAGATTACAACCTGAAACAGTTGGTTTAAGGTAAGTTCTGACATTAAATTGCGAACTGAAGAGGAAACCTATTTACTTCCTCCCGCCAGCCTGCGAGTAATCTTAAAGGGACGATTTCGGTTAACGAATCAGTTCCAAAAATGTTTCCCAAGTTTTCTACACACACACCCATAAGCCTAAAGACAAGTTTTTCAAAGTAATAAATACATAAAATCTTACCATCGCAAACCAAGGCAGAACACCTACCAACTGGGGGTGTGGACATAATAAGTTCCCAAACTTAAGATTGAAACTTGCCTTTGTATCCTTGTAAGTGGTGTACCTTTTTCAAAGAAGCCATTCACTTGTGATTATTGGTTTAAGTTCTCTGTAGTTTTGCCTCGATTTTGTTTTGAAAAGTTGTTTTTGGTGCATGTGCACTAAACATGTTTCTCAAAAATACCAAAAATATTCACCTTTACCCTCTCACCTTTTTGATTCTTCATCCCTTTACCCTCTATCCTTTTGATTCTACCTTCTTCCACTTGGCCCATAATTGATTCTAATGGCATCTCTCGATGACGATTTCTTTGAACAAAGGGCCTATGAGAGCAACATTGAAAAACTTATGGCCTTGTCAAAGATATCAAGATGTCGTGTTGATTATGATGGACCATCGATTCCTATTCCCTCTCCGATGAGGGGAATGGAACGAGAAACCGGGGTGACAAAGGACCCTGTACTTTCCTCTGACTACGGAAGTGCTAAATACGTCCAACCTTCGGTTTTCCAAAAATCTAAGCTCACAATTGCTCCTAATCTTTCACGATATACGGTTATAAACAAAAACCAAGAGCATAGAGCTGTGACTGAAAAGAACAACTTACCTAATCTTCACATTCAAAAACCCGAGACCATAACGGAAATGGTGGAAATTCCTAGCTCTAAGAGCACACCACTTGTCCCACCTCCGGATTTTGTTCCTTGTGTCGGTTGTGGTGAGCCACTTTTTGGTTTTCCATGTCGTTGGTGTACATGTGTACAATGTGGTAACGATATTCGAAACGGGAGTTGTTTGTTTTGTGGTTCGAGGAATTCATTTGCTTATGATCCTAATTAGAACTCATTCAACAACTCCTCAAATTTTTCCAACTACCCATCACATTTATACAAGCAAGAATCATATTATCCTAATCTCAATAATGCTTCGTATCAAAATACACCAAACCAGACTCAACAGTTTTACTATTGTGAGTATTGTGGAGGCCCTCACTACAGCTCTGATTGTCAAATTAGGGATCAGTTTGTCTATGAACAGGTTCCTTGTAACAATCATGAATTTGGTTTTAACCAGCCCTCACAATACACAAACCCTCAACCACCGCCTCAGGACGAGTTAGCTAGAGCTGAATTGATTACTAAATTGATTATGAATCAAACTCAAGTCAACAAGACCATTCAAGATAGTATAAACTCTCTTAAGGATTTGATTCTTAGAAAACAAAAGCCTCCTGTTAACTCATTTTATTTTGAGGATGAAAGTGATGAGGATGAACCATTTGAAGAGGTAAACCCTAAGGAAACCTCAGATATCTTGCCAATGGGGAACAAGGAAGTCAAAATCAATCCTCTTGAGGAAATTGATGACCTTTTTCCAATCCCAAAGGTATCTGAGAAACCTCTTGATTCAACTTCAGTTGAAACTGCTTCAGTAGAAATACAGGGAGAAAAGAATATGATTGAATCACTAACAGTAGAAATCATGGAACTTGTAGAAACCATGACTGCTAGTCCTTCTCAACTCCCTCAATCTGCTGTTATCACACCCGAAGTTCACACTCACTCTCTGATCATGGGGGATGAGCATCTTAGCACTGTTCCTAATAAGGAATCGGACGAATTCATAAAGTCTAGTGCTGAGAACCTTGTCCCAATCCTAGGAGAATCACAGGGAACTTTTGATCCTATGTGTGATATCACTCCTCCTCTTGTCTTCCCAAATGATGATGTTGAGATGTTCTCCGATTCTAATGATGACGATTCATTATCATGTGGAGACATCAGTTATGTGGAAGAATTACCTTCTCAGCTAGTTAGCTTAGAAGAAGAGAATGATGAGATTGACAATGAAATCAAAGATGAAGCACTTCGTGCAACATTATTGAAAGTCAATCTCCTCATTGCTAAAATCGAGGCTTTCAAAATGAAACCTATTTCATCTCCTATCCCGATTAAGGATAGTGACATTTTCTCCGATGATCCTATTCCGGAGTTTGAAGCCTTTACTTTTGATCCTATGGGAGAAAAGATTAGTGGCAGTACCACTTCTCATTCTCAAATTTCTCTCCCCGAATATGATTCATTCACCTTTGAGGAGTTCTCCGGTGAACTCACTCATATCATGACTCCTCCGGAGTATGATAGCCCGGGGGGCGATGCACTAAATCATGAGAATTTACAAATTCCCACCCTCCCGCCCGAGATGTTTTCAAACCAAACGAGCTTAACCTTTGAAATCCAAAATCAGGCTAATGAACCTGATCTCGAGGAAGAATATCAAATCATGATTTTCATCATGGTTTTCTTCCTTTTCTTTACCTACAAGGTGACTTCTCTTGTTCTTCACTCCTTCGGGAATGAGGACACCATCTTTGATCCCGGCATTTTCATGTATCATTATCTTGAGCCGAATACTTATCTCATCGGTGTGGAACTTTCACGTGCTTCAAATGTTTGTCCAAACATCTTGAATGAAAGTCCGATTGAGATTGTTTCTTCCACATCATGTTTCCCCAAGGACAAATGAATTCGGGGTCGAGTCAAGATAGCGACTCGGTAAACAAAAACAGTAGCATGCTTATAGGGTTTTCACCCTAAGTGTGGGGGAGTCCCCCATGCTATGGTTACTTATGAAGTGAGAATACAAAATCGTGTTTCCACGCTTAGCTTGTAATGTTACCCTTTTACGTTCAAAATGTCGGCATAATAGCCGGGACTTTGAATATTGAGGACAATATTCATCCTAAGTGTGGGGGGGGGGGGGGGGGGTATTCGCTATTCTAGCGAATTTTATCACATTTTGCTATCTTATACCCCCGTTTTGACCAAAAATTTTCAAAATTTTTTTTCACTAAAGTTCAAAATTTTTTGTAGTAATCAGTCCGCCAAAGTCTAAATGACAAATGGATTGGCTAGTCCAGGAGCAAACGGCTCTCGGTAAAGACATCTCAAACCCGTTGATGGCTTGCAATTTGGTAAAAATTGTATGGTTCCTCAAATCCCCATATCCCATAAAGCGAATGAGTTGGCTAGCCCACAAGATTATGGCTTGTGGTAAAGGCCGTGGAAAATCCATAATTGGTAATCAACTCACCAAGATGTTAACTTAGTCCATCAAGATGCTGGCTAGTCCAGAAGCAAACGGCTTTTGGTAAAGACTAAATCAAATCCGTTGACAGCTGGTGGTTTGCTCAAAATCACACGGTTATCAGGTGTACCACAGTTCTCACACCCGGCTACTCCAGAAGTGATGGCTTTTGGTAAAAAGTTTTTCAAATCTATCAATTTTTTCTCAAAAGATTGCTAGGGACTAGCAATGTTTTAGTGTGGGGGATTGATGAGTGTGTAAATACTCATTATTTTTACCTTTTCAGAGCTGCCAAAACATCTAAAAACACTCAATATTGTATCAAAATAGTAAAAATATCCCAGGAATGTGTTTTATATGTTTCAAATGCAAAACAATAAAAAACAGATGAAAAACGCACAAAGTTTGCATAATTGGCAGTTTCAGTCCCTCAAGTTTCATAAATTGGCAAAACTAGTCCCTGAAGGTTTAAAACGAAAGAAAAGTCAACCTTGGTCCTTGGGAAATCAAATTTGTTCAATATTAATCCCTGGATGAAAGTTTTAACAAACTGGCAATTTTTACCCCTCAAAATCCAAAATAAACATAAAAGGTCCCTCAACTTTAAGAACTTGACAAAACCAGTCCCTGGTGAAATATTTATGAAAGAAAGTCAATATGGTCCCTGGGAATTCAAATGTTGTCAAAATTAGTCCTTGGAGTTCAATTTTTAGAAAATGGAAAAACGGCCCCTCAACTTTGAATTTTGACAAAACAAGTCCCCGGGAAATTTAAAGTGGGAAAATCACAACAAAGGACCCTTGGAAAATTAATTTGTGACAAGTTAATCCTTTTGATAACTTTGGAATATTTGGCAGAACAGGTCCTTAATTTTCTGAATTGTGCAAATTTGGTCCTTGTGGTTTCCTAATTAAACTAACAAACGACCCCTTTTATTTTATAACCCAAATAACAACACCACCCCATCCCTACCTGATCCAGTCCACCCCATCACCCAATCCCAACACAAAAAGCCCACTCCCACTCCACAAATAAAAATACACCCTGTCCCCTTTGTTTGACTTCGGTCAAACCCACCAAACTGCCTTCCCTCCCAAAATACCACTTCCCCCTCTTCTCCAATACCACTTGCAAAACCACCACTTGCATCCACCACCCTTATCCTCTTCCCAGTTACACTTCCCAACACCAATCATATACCCCCCCCCCCCCTATGGCATCTAATCAGACCCAATTGGTCAAATACGAATTTTCCCGCCAAACTGAGAGATGGGACAAATCCCATCCAATTGATGATATTACTAGTGGGATATGTTCAGTGGGACCCACAGAGCTGAGGAGGTCAATAAAATGGAAGAAAGAAGCAGAAGTGAAGGGGTAATTAGGAGTAGTGTAATTTTAGGGCACGTATTAGTGTAATTTAAATTCTCAGTTGTAATTTTCATTTGAATTCAGTTGTACTAAGTTGATTTCATGTAATGTAAACTTTCTTTGAAGTTAATTTCAAGCTTTCTTTTATAAAATCCCATTTTGGCATTTTTGAGTAGAATTGACAACTTTGCTCAAGTTTGTTTAAGTGTTGTTTACTGTTCCATTTAGCCTAATTCAAGTTCCTGATAAGCTTTTACAAGATTTCTAATCATTAAAACAGTTTGAGTTCAAGCTAGATTAATTCACATAAAAACCTAATAAATAAAGTTAAAATAAGAAATCATAAAAAGAAGAGAGAAGAAGCAGTGAAGCTTGTTGATTTTGGAGTTCACATGGTTTAGAGTCTCTTGGGAGACACTTAAGTTGGTTCTATTTGGCCTTAATTCCATTGTCTCTGTTGGATAAATCTTGTAAGCTTCATTTACCATTTTCATGTATTCACTGTAGCATTAGCCTATGTAATTGCTCTTCTGCTTAATTTGTACTCCTTACATGCTTATTGTGCTTAATACAGTCAGTGTTGAGAGTTAGATAGCCTATCTCTAAGTTTTTTAATCATTTGTGCGAAATTTCTTGTTGACTGCTAATTCAAGTTTGTTAATGAATTATGGTGTTTTGTTGTTGTTATTGTTGGATAGATGTTCATTTAAGCTTACTTTATCATAATTTAATCATGTGCATCAGTTTCATAGTATAAATAAGCTTTTTGCTTTGAAAAAGTTCATGTTTAAGTTTTAAAGGGGTGTTTGGATCAGTGGTTTTACCCACTGATTCCTGTACTGTAGTTGGAATACTTGGTTCAAACATATTTCTTTAGGTTGTATTAGATCAAATAAACCATAAAATCAATAGGTTGTTGAGTAGAAAGTCAAAATTCACTTGTAAGCCTTTGATTTCATTAACTGTCAAGTGTAGCAGTTGCAAAACCCCTCACATAAGTTCTCTAGTTATTATTTTAACTTAATCTAGTATCTTTTTAACTTATAATTACATAATCAGTAGGTAGAGTAGGATTAAAATCCAAATAAGTCAACATAAATAGTTTTTGCAAAAAGTCAAATATGCATGTTTTCAGATTTTTCCAAAAGTTGAGGGATTTTTAGTGAATTTTAGACTTGGATTCATAGCTCGAAACTTGTTTCCATAGAAAGTCT
Source organism: Artemisia argyi (assembly GCA_030686995.1). NCBI lineage: Eukaryota > Viridiplantae > Streptophyta > Magnoliopsida > Asterales > Asteraceae > Artemisia > Artemisia argyi. Next base: position 38,389,386 of record CM060693.1, on the reverse strand, counting down.
ACCACCTCACCTTCAACATCCCATCTTTGTTGTATTTTTAAGAATTTTCTTGTGGGCCCCACCATTGCCCAAAGTGGGCTGCAGGGAGGAACCCTCCCCTGCTGCAGCAGCATACCACTCCACCACCACCACTTTGGTGGTGGTTTCTGACCACATCAGTGGTCTCCAATACCCCAACTTGGCTTATTTTAAACCCCCTCCTAGTAGGCTCTTAGATTTGACCATTGGTATGACCCCTAGACCTGTGGACCCCACCTGATTTAAGCCACAAAAGTTGTCCCATTTTCAGCTTTGAAACAAGTTTCCTAGAGCTTATTTGTGGCTTATTAGCTTAATCTGTGGTCACCTTTTGCTTTTTCTAGCTTATACTTGTCCAATACACTCAATTGAATCAGATTCAACCATTGTGGGTCCCACTTGATCTCATTTTAGCTTATTTTCTACTTTGGTCAACAAAAGTGAACTGTGTGGACTTTTTAGCTTAATCTCAGCTTATTTTCAAGTTGCAAAAAAGTTGTTTTCACAAAAAGTCTTTGTTTTTAGGTATAAAACAAGTTTGTAAAAGAAAAACCAAGAAAAGTCAATTTAATATTAAGTGATAGTTTCTATTTAATGTAATTTTAATTTTAATTTTCATTTTTATATTTTTATTAAGTACTTGGCAATTTTATATTTTTATTAATTACCTTATATAGTAAAGTAATTTTAGTAAATTTTTCAGATTTTTATTTTGCCATTTAGTATTTATTAGATTTAATCTTAGTTTTATTAGTAATTAGTTAATAATTAAATTTTAATTAGCATATTTAGTTTTTATTAAGCAATACCTAGCTTTTAAATGTTATAAAATAGTTTAATAATTTTTTCCATAATTTTCTAAGTTAATTTAGTATTAATAGTAATTTAAATTAGTTTAATTAAGTTAAATAGTTTTTAATTAATAAAAAACTCATAAAAAGACAAAAATATTTATTTTTATTTTTTTTTATACTTTCTTCAAGTTCATTTTAAGTTTTAGAATTTATTTTTGTAAGTTTTTAGTTTAATTTGTAGTGTTTATCATTTTTAGTTTTATTTAATTTAGGTTTAATTTACATTTTAAATAGTTTTATCAATTAAATAATATTAAAATATTAAAATAATCATTTTAATAATTTCATTTTTCATTTTAACTTTTCTTTTAATTTTAAGTTTGTAAAAGTTTCATTTTCACCCCCTGTAGTTTATTTTCCTTAAAACTCACCTTTTTCCCAGCACGCAATCGCGTCTGATTTTAATTTGGTTTACGTTTATACGTTTCTGATTCTCGTGATTGTTAATATCGTTATTCCTAATTCTTCCAGTAGTGTAAACAAACCCTAATCTTTATCTGGTTACTTCCCATCCAATTCACCCGATCACAAACCCGTTTTGATACCATCCACACCTCGTCGGGACATAACGACCCGGGGAAACACTATACTTCCATGGAGATTTGAGCCTAAGGAGTTTGACTATATTGACCACATCCGTGGTTGACTTTAGTTGACTGCTTTTGCCTGAATGAAATTTTGGCGCCGCTGCCGGGGAGGCTGTTGCGTGTTTTAAAAAATCGTTTTAAGTTTAGTGGTTTTCAAAACCCTCCCTGTACAAATTTCTCGCAAATTTGTAAAAAGTTTTTGTAAAAACATAATCATATCAAAAAAGTTCATTAACACTTTTCCTAAAAGTGTTAACAACACCAAAAAAAAAAATCAAAAACAACAAAACAAACTGTGAAGTTAAATTACTTCGTTTTCTTTAAGATTACAACCTGAAACAGTTGGTTTAAGGTAAGTTCTGACATTAAATTGCGAACTGAAGAGGAAACCTATTTACTTCCTCCCGCCAGCCTGCGAGTAATCTTAAAGGGACGATTTCGGTTAACGAATCAGTTCCAAAAATATTTCCCAAGTTTTCTGCACACACACCCATAAGCCTAAAGACAAGTTTTTCAAAGTAATAAATACATAAAATCTTACTACCGCAAACCAAGGCAGAACACCTACCAACTGGGGGTGTGGACATAATAAGTTCCCAAACTTAAGATTGAAACTTGCCTTTGTATCCTTGTGAGTGGTGTACCTTTTTCAAAGAAGCCATTCACTTGTGATTATTGGTTTAAGTTCTCTGTAGTTTTGCCTCGATTTTGTTTTGAAAAGTTGTTTTTGGTGCATGTGCACTAAACATGTTTCTCAAAAATACCAAAAATATTCACCTTTACCCTCTCACCTTTTTGATTCTTCATCCCTTTACCCTCTATCCTTTTGATTCTACCTTCTTCCACTTGGCCCATATTTGATTCTAATGGCATCTCTCGATGACGATTTCTTTGAACAAAGGGCCTATGAGAGCAACATTGAAAAACTTATGGCCTTGTCAAAGATATCAAGATGTCGTGTTGATTATGATGGACCATCGATTCCTATTCCCTCTCCGATGAGGGGAATGGAACGAGAAACCGGGGTGACAAAGGACCCTGTACTTTCCTCTGACTATGGAAGTGCTAAATACGTCCAACCTTCGGTTTTCCAAAAATCTAAGCTCACAATTGCTCCTAATCTTTCACGATATACGGTTATAAACAAAAACCAAGAGCATAGAGCTGTGACTGAAAAGAACAACTTACCTAATCTTCACATTCAAAAACCCGAGACCATAACGGAAATGGTGGAAATTCCTAGCTCTAAGAGCACACCACTTGTCCCACCTCCGGATTTTGTTCCTTGTGTCGGTTGTGGTGAGCCACTTTTTGGTTTTCCATGTCGTTGGTGTACATGTGTACAATGTGGTAACGATATTCGAAACGGGAGTTGTTTGTTTTGTGGTTCGAGGAATTCATTTGCTTATGATCCTAATCAGAACTCATTCAACAACTCCTCAAATTTTTCCAACTACCTATCACATTTATACAAGCAAGAATCATATTATCCTAATCTCAATAATGCTTCGTATCAAAATACACCAAACCAGACTCAACAGTTTTACTGTTGTGAGTATTGTGGAGGCCCTCACTACAGCTCTGATTGTCAAATTAGGGATCAGTTTGTCTATGAACAGGTTCCTTGTAACAATCATGAATTTGGTTTTAACCAGCCCTCGCAATACACAAACCCTCAACCACCGCCTCAGGACGAGTTAGCTAGAGCTGAATTGATTACTAAAATGATTATGAATCAAACTCAAGTCAACAAGACCATTCAAGATAGTATAAACTCTCTTAAGGATTTGATTCTTAGAAAACAAAAGCCTCCTGTTAACTCATTTTATTTTGAGGATGAAAGTGATGAGGATGAACCATTTGAAGAGGTAAACCCTAAGGAAACCTCAGATATCTTGCCAATGGGGAACAAGGAAGTCAAAATCAATCCTCTTGAGGAAATTGATGACCTTGTTCCAATCCCAAAGGTATCTGAGAAACCTCTTGATTCAACTTCAGTTGAAACTGCTTCAGTAGAAATACAGGGAGAAAAGAATATGATTGAATCACTAACAGTAGAAATCATGGAACTTGTAGAAACCATGACTGCTAGTCCTTCTCAACTCCCTCAATCTGCTGTTATCACACCCGAAGTTCACACTCACTCTCTGATCATGGGGGATGAGCATCTTAGCACTGTTCCTAATAAGGAATCGGACGAATTCATAAAGTCTAGTGCTGAGAACCTTGTCCCAATCCTAGGAGAGTCACAGGGAACTTTTGATCCTATGTGTGATATCCCTCCTCCTCTTGTCTTCCCAAATGATGATGTTGAGATGTTCTCCGATTCTAATGATGACGATTCGTTATCATGTGGAGACATCAGTTATGTGGAAGAATTACCTTCTCAGCTAGTTAGCTTAGAAGAAGAGAATGATGAGATTGACAATGAAATCAAAGATGAAGCACTTCGTGCAACATTATTGAAAGTCAATCTCCTCATTTCTAAAATCGAGGCTTTCAAAATGAAACCTATTTCATCTCCTATCCCGATTAAGGATAGTGACATTTTCTCCGATGATCCTATTCCGGAGTTTGAAGCCTTTACTTTTGATCCTATGGGAGAAAAGATTAGTGGCAGTACCACTTCTCATTCTCAAATTTCTCTCCCCGAATATGATTCATTCACCTTTGAGGAGTTCTCTGGTGAACTCACTCATATCATGACTCCTCCGGAGTATGATAGCCCGGGGGGAGATGCACTCAATCATGAGAATTTACAAATTCCCACCCTCCCGCCCGAGATGTTTTCAAACCAAATGAGCTTAACCTTTGAAATCCAAAATCAGGCTAATGAACCTGATCTCGAGGAAGAATATCAAATCATGATTTTCATCATGGCTTTCTTCCTTTTCTTCACCTACAAGGTGACTTCTCTTGTTCTTCACTCCTTCGGGAATGAGGACACCATCTTTGATCCCGGAATTTTCATGTATCATTATCTTGAGCCGAATACTTATCTCATCGGTGTGGAACTTTCACGTGCTTCAAATGTTTGTCCAAACATCTTGAATGAAAGTTCGATTGAGATTGTTTCTTCCACATCATGTTTCCCCAAGGATAAATGAATTCGGGGTCGAGTCAAGCTAGCGACTCGGTAAACAAAAACAGTAGCATGCTTATAGGGTTTTCACCCTAAGTGTGGGGGAGTCCCCCATGCTATGGTTACTTATGAAGTGAGAATACAAAATCGTGTTTCCACGCTTAGCTTGTAATGTTACCCTTTTACGTTCAAAATGTCGGCATAATAGCCGGGACTTTGAATATTGAGGACAATATTCATCCTAAGTGTGTGTGTGGGGGGGGGGGGGGGGGGGTATTCGCTATTCTAGCGAATTTTATCACATTTTACTATCTTATACCCCCGTTTTGACCAAAAATTTTCAAAAATTTTTTTCACTAAAGTTCAAAATTTTTTGTAGTAATCAGTCCGCCAAAGTCTAAATGACAAATGGATTGGCTAGTCCATGAGCAAACGGCTCTCGGTAAAGACATCTCAAACCCGTTGATGGCTTGCAATTTGCTAAAAATTGTATGGTTCCTCAAATCCCCATATCCCATAAATCGAATGAGTTGGCTAGCCCACAAGATTATGGCTTGTGGTAAAGGCCGTGGAAAATCCATAATTGGTAATCAACTCACCAAGATGTTGACTTAGTCCATCAAGATGCTGGCTAGTCCAGAAGCAAACGGCTTTTGGTAAAGACTAAATCAAATCCATTGACAGCTGGTGGTTTGCTCAAAATCACACGGTTATCAGGTGTACCACAGTTCTCACACCCGGCTACTCCAGAAGTGATGGCTTTTGGTAAAGAGTTTTTCAAATCCATCAATTTTTTCTCAAAAGATTGCTAGGGACTAGCAATGTTTTAGTGTGGGGGATTGATGAGTGTGTAAATACTCATTATTTTTACCTTTTCTGAGCTGCCAAAACATCTAAAAACACTCAATATTGTATCAAAATAGTAAAAATATCCCAGGAATGTGTTTTATATGTTTCAAATGCAAAACAATAAAAAACAGATGAAAAACGCACAAAGTTTGCATAATTGGCAGTTTCAGTTCCTCAAGTTTCATAAATTGGCAAAACTAGTCCCTGAAGGTTTAAAACGAAAGAAAAGTCAACCTTGGTCCTTGGGAAATCAAATTTGTTCAATATTAATCCCTGGATGAAAGTTTTAACAAACTGGCAATTTTTACCCCTCAAAATCCAAAATAAACATAAAAGGTCCCTCAACTTTAAGAACTTGACAAAACCAGTCCCTGGTGAAATATTTATGAAAGAAAGTCAATATGGTCCTTGGGAATTCAAATGTTGTCAAAATTAGTCCTTGGAGTTCAATTTTTAGAAAATGGAAAAACGGCCCCTCAACTTTGAATTTTGACAAAACAAGTCCCCGGGAAATTTAAAGTGGGAAAATCACAACAAAGGACCCTTGGAAAATTAATTTGTGACAAGTTAATCCTTTTGATAACTTTGGAATATTTGGCAGAACAGGTCCTTAATTTTCTGAATTGTGCAAATTTGGTCCTTGTGGTTTCCTAATTAAACTAACAAACGAACCCTTTTATTTTATAACCCAAATAACAACACCACCCCATCCCTACCTGATCCAGTCCACCCCATCACCCAATCCCAACACAAAAAGCCCACTCCCACTCCACAAATAAAAATACACCCCGTCCCCTTTGTTTGACTTCGGTCAAACCCACCAAACTGCCTTCCCTCCCAAAATACCACTTCCCCCTCTTCTCCAATACCACCTGCAAAACCACCACTTGCATCCACCACCCTTATCCTCTTCCCAGTTACACTTCCCAACACCAATCATATACCCCCCCCCCCCTATGGCATCTAATCAGACCCAATTGGTCAAATACGAATTTTCCCGCCAAACTGAGAGATGGGACAAATCCCATCCAATTGATGATATTACTAGTGGGATATGTTCAGTGGGACCCACAGAGCTGAGGAGGTCAATAAAATGGAAGAAAGAAGCAGAAGTGAAGGGGTAATTAGGAGTAGTGTAATTTTAGGGCACGTATTAGTGTAATTTAAATTCTCAGTTGTAATTTTCATTTGAATTCAGTTGTACTAAGTTGATTTCATGTAATGTAAACTTTCTTTGAAGTTAATTTCAAGCTTTCTTTTATAAAATCCCATTTTGGCATTTTTGAGTAGAATTGACAACTTTGCTCAAGTTTGTTTAAGTGTTGTTTACTGTTCCATTTAGCCTAATTCAAGTTCCTGATAAGCTTTTACAAGATTTCTAATCATTAAAACAGTTTGAGTTCAAGCTAGATTAATTCACATAAAAACCTAATAAATAAAGTTAAAATAAGAAATCATAAAAAGAAGAGAGAAGAAGCAGTGAAGCTTGTTGATTTTGGAGTTCACATGGTTTAGAGTCTCTTGGGAGACACTTAAGTTGGTTCTATTTGGCCTTAATTCCATTGTCTCTGTTGGATAAATCTTGTAAGCTTCATTTACCATTTTCATGTATTCACTGTAGCATTAGCCTATGTAATTGCTCTTCTGCTTAATTTGTACTCCTTACATGCTTATTGTGCTTAATACAGTCAGTGTTGAGAGTTAGATAGCCTATCTCTAAGTTTGTTAATCATTTGTGCAAAATTTCTTGTTGACTGCTAATTCAAGTTTGTTAATGAATTATGGTGTTTTGTTGTTGTTATTGTTGGATAGATGTTCATTTAAGCTTACTTTATCATAATTTAATCATGTGCATCAGTTTCATAGTATAAATAAGCTTTTTGCTTTGAAAAAGTTCATGTTTAAGTTTTAAAGGGGTGTTTGGATCAGTGGTTTTACCCACTGATTCCTGTACTGTAGTTGGAATACTTGGTTCAAACATATTTCTTTAGGTTGTATTAGGTCAAATAAACCATAAAATCAATAGGTTGTTGAGTAGAAAGTCAAAATTCACTTGTAAGCCTTTGATTTCATTAACTGTCAAGTGTAGAAGTTGCAAAACCCCTCACATAAGTTCTCTAGTTATTATTTTAACTTAATCTAGTTTCTTTTTAACTTATAATTACATAATCAGTAGGTAGAGTAGGATTAAAATCCAAATAAGTCAACATAAATAGTTTTTGCAAAAAGTCAAATATGCATGTTTTCAGATTTTTTCAAAAGTTGAGGGATTTTTAGTGAATTTTAGACTTGGATTCATAGCTCGAAACTTGTTTCCATAGAAAGTCTACCACCTCACCTTCAACATCCCATCTTTGTTGTATTTTTAAGAATTTTCTTGTGGGCCCCACCATTGCCCAAAGTGGGCTGCAGGGAGGAACCCTCCCCTGCTGCAGCAGCATACCACTCCACCACCACCACTTTGGTGGTGGTTTCTGACCACATCAGTGGTCTCCAATACCCCAACTTGGCTTATTTTAAACCCCCTCCTAGTAGGCTCTTAGATTTGACCATTGGTATGACCCCTAGACCTGTGGACCCCACCTGATTTAAGCCACAAAAGTTGTCCCATTTTCAGCTTTGAAACAAGTTTCCTAGAGCTTATTTGTGGCTTATTAGCTTAATCTGTGGTCACCTTTTGCTTTTTCTAGCTTATACTTGTCCAATACACTCAATTGAATCAGATTCATCCATTGTGGGTCCCACTTGATCTCATTTTAGCTTATTTTCTACTTTGGTCAACAAAAGTCAACTGTGTGGACTTTTTAGCTTAATCTTAGCTTATTTTCAAGTTGCAAAAAAGTTGTTTTCACAAAAATTCTTTGTTTTTAGGTATAAAACAAGTTTGTAAAAGAAAAACCAAGAAAAGTCAATTTAATATTAAGTGATAGTTTCTATTTAATGTAATTTTAATTTTAATTTTCATTTTTATATTTTTATTATGTACTTGGCAATTTTATATTTTTATTAATTACCTTATATAGTAAAGTAATTTTAGTAAATTTTTCAGATTTTTATTTTGCCATTTAGTATTTATTAGATTTAATCTTAGTTTTATTAGTAATTAGTTAATAATTAAATTTTAATTAGCATATTTAGTTTTTATTAAGCAATACCTAGTTTTTATATTTTTCCTAGCTTTTAAATGTTATAAAATAGTTTAATAAATTTTTCCATAATTTTCTAAGTTAATTTAGTATTAATAGTAATTTAAATTAGTTTAATTAAGTTAAATAGTTTTTAATTAATAAAAAACTCATAAAAAGACAAAAATATTTATTTTTATTTTTTTTATACTTTCTTCAAGTTCATTTTAAGTTTTAGAAATTATTTTTGTAAGTTTTTAGTTTAATTTGTAGTGTTTATCATTTTTAGTTTTATTTAATTTAGGTTTAATTTACATTTTAAATAGTTTTATCAATTAAATAATATTTAAATATTAAAATAATCATTTTAATAATTTCATTTTTCATTTTAACTTTTCTTTTAATTTTAAGTTTGTAAAAGTTTCATTTTCACCCCCTGTAGTTTATTTTCCTTAAAACTCACCTTTTTCCCAGCACGCAATCGCGTCTGATTTTAATTTGGTTTACGTTTATACGTTTCTGATTCTCGTGATTGTTAATATCGTTATTCCTAATTCTTCCAGTAGTGTAAACAAACCCTAATCTTTATCTGGTTACTTCCCATCCAATTCACCCGATCACAAACCCGTTTTGATACCATCCACACCTCGTCGGGACATAACGACCCGGGGAAACACTATACTTCCATGGAGATTTGAGCTTAAGGAGTTTGACTATATTGACCACATCCGTGGTTGACTTTAGTTGATTGCTTTTGCCTGAATCAAGCTTACAACCCCCACCAGGCAGTGTACCTGATCGATGTAGTATAATATAATGACAAGTACCGGGGGATTGATCGTTCAACTAGGAATAGTGTCGCTAGGATTAGAAAACCTAAATACTAGATCTAGAGATGAGGGATGATTCTTTTTGTATTTTTTATATTTTTAGGAAAGCAAGTAAAAATCTCGGGTTTGAAGGATTTTGGCGGAATTAGTTGCTAGTCAACTAACCCAATGCTAAGATGCAATCAAAATAAAATACTAAAATGAAAATAAAACTATATTAAACTAAAGTTGTGAGCAATATGTGAGAGAAATGTGTTTACTTAGATTTCACTACTCCCTAGATATCTTTTACACGTTAATTACTTGTTATAGTTGCGTGGATGACGGATTGTATTCCTTAATACCATTCATGGGGTGGCGTACTTACTTCCCCAATCCTATGAGTGCCTACTTCACTCCTATGTCGAGCCAGCAAGAAGCTCCTAACATGGGATCATTAGAATTTACTCATGCATTAAATACAACCAATAAAACCTAGTACACATCGGTTCATGTTTCCTAAGACGTTCAAGTATGTTACACAATGGAGATCTGCTAGTTTTCTTAAGCCTAACATTGAAATCATTCATCCAATACAACCATAAACAAGTAATCAACACATAATCAACATCTAGGTTTCATTAGATCTAAGCAAACACAAGATAATTCTAGCCCAGCATGTTGAAATCAAGACAAGCACAAGATATAGACAACCAACACATAGACATATTGAGTGAATTAAGAGAAGACTTATCTCAATAGCACATGCAAGGATTCAAGGGTTGAAAATCCTTGAAAAGCTATAAAATTCGTATAAGGTTTGGCCCTAGGGTTTCTCCACACAATTTCTTTTTAATGAATGAAAATTAGAAAACTATATATAGATATTAGGAGGTGACGGCGTCAAGAACAAATGTCTGACGCCGTCATCTCGCCGCCCAATAATTCCTCGGACTGCCTAGATCTACATCTGACGCCGTCTTGTAGTCCCCTTTTGCAGGCCGTCACACAATTAACTCTTGACGCTCTACTTGTGACGCCTTCAGGTTTCTTCTGGGTCGTCATGGTTTTTACTCTTGACGCCGTCAGGAATGCCTTCTTGACGCCGTCATACACTGTTTCCAGCATGGAAAATTAAGTCTTTGGCGTTTTCTTCACTTTTATGCTCCAAAAACGTCCGAATTGCTTCCTTTTCCAGATTTCACTCCCAAAGTACCTAAAATCACAAAAGGAACGATTTAGGGTAATATTTGATTAAATAAATTCAATTCCGGGTTTAAATGACCCCCTAAAAGTGGTTCATTTTTCGCCTCATCAGAACTGCTGCCCTCCGCATTACCCCTTTTCTTCTTTTTCTTCAATTCTTTTTCTTTCTTGTCCTTCTTCTCCTTTAGATACTTGAACACCTTTTCAAGATTGGAAATCTTCTGTTCCAACTCATCAAACTTGGGTAAAACGGTATCCACAGGCTCTTGCTTCTCCTCCTCCTCCTCCTCCTCCTCCTCATCACTCAAAAGCGCTTTATAGTAGCCATCTTGTTTCCTCAGATGGGTCAGAATCTTAGTTCTCAACTCCTTAGGTATCTTCCTATAAGAACCATACTCATCAATTGGTTCTCCGCCAAATGCATCAAGAAGTAAATCGTTTAGATAATATGTTCTTAAAACTTTATCAAATTCCTCTTCCTCGGTACCAATGTAGATACTCTTCCCTTTTCCATTGTTTGCCATCGTCGGTTGTTTTGATCGTTGGGATTGTGTGTGTTATGGTTGAATAAGCGGGATAAACATGAACTTTATAGTCCTATGCAATCGCTTGGGTTGCCGAGTTACACAAAAAAAGAGGGAAAGGTTAATCGCCAAGTGTGCCTCCAAAATTAAGTTTTATAACTTTGCAAATTTGGTCATTGAAATAAAGTTGGGGTAGTCAAAGGCGGGAAGCGAGTGAAATGGCGATTATACCCTTGACTGACGGGAAAACTAACGGCTCTCAGTGGCGATTTTGCGAAAATGTGGAACGTGGGTGTCTTTTTTGCGCTACTTTTTGTCTCGGTCCCGTTTATGCAATTTTGTGGAACGTTAAGGACCATTTTTGCAATTTACCCTTATTAAAAAAAATAAAAAGAAATTACACGTGGATAATTAGAAAATATAAGGTTCAAGTCGAATAAAAATTTGAAAGTTCGTTGGTTAAGTAAGCAATAAAAAAGTACTTGGTTCAACTTGGTACATTTTTGAAAGTACGATGGTATTTTATAGCTTTTACCCTTAAAAAAATATTCTAATGGATGAAAGTTTAAAACTAACATTAGTTTAAAAAAATATTTAACGTATATTAAAACTAATTCGCATATTTACCAAATGAGTACTTATTTAAAAAAATATTCTAATGGATGAACGTTTAAAACTAACATTAGTTTAAAAAAATATTTAACGTATATTAAAACAAATTTGCATATTTACCAAATTTTGTAATTTTAATGGATGAAAGTCTCATGTAATTTTAAACAAAGTTACTATTATAAAGTATAGGGGGTATAAAGTGTAAGGGGTTATTTGTGTTTTTTTATAAAGTTTTTAAAAAACATGGAAACTTGTAATTTTACTCTTTACTCTATATAAATTATTTAAAATTCAATCACTAAATTTTTATTAATTACTTCCTAGTTTTTTAAGTTTTTGTTTTCATAAATTTGACACCTATATTTTTATGCATTTTTTTTCTTAACCAAATTTTTCCACCAAATTTATTAAGTTTGACCAAAATCAATTTAATTTTGACTTTTTATTGACCAATCACGTTGCTCGATTTCGCCTACATGACAAAATTGAGCTCTGCTATTGGTCCAATTTTTTTTTTTCAATAAGAAGGGATTTTAAAAAATACTCCGAAATGATGTAATTCTTTTTTTATATAAAAGTAAACTACATTTTTAGTCTTTGTGGTTGTATCAAAATTGCACTTTCAGTCCAATTTTGAAAAAGTGACACATTTCAGTCCAAAAGTTCACGTGGACTTCACTTTTGGTCCAATTTTCTAACCTAGTTTGTTTAGTCGTTAAGTCAGTTGCAACATTAGTCCTTTAACCTAACGGTTGTTTGCAATGTTTGCACCGTTACTCCTTTCAGTTAAAAAATTGGAAAAAAAAATTTTGAAATTTTTTTTCCAAAAAAAAATAAATTGAAAAAAAATTTCTAATAAAAAAAATTGACGATTTTTTTTTCCAAAATAAATAATTTGAAAAAAAAATTCTAATAAAATTTTCTTAAAAAAATTGACGAAATTTCTTTTTTCAAAAAAAAAAATAATTTGAAAAAAAAATTCTAATAAAATTTTTTCTTAAAAAATTCGAAAAATTTTCAAAAAAATTTTTTTAACGAATTTTTTTTCCAAAAAAAATAATTTGAAAAAAAAAATTAACAAAAATTTCTTAAGAAAATCGAAAAAATTTCTAAAAATTTTTTTTTGACGAAAATTTATTTGATAGCTATTATAAATCGATCTATATATATTTGACATGTGATTTTTAATGCATTATATATATATATATATATATATATATATATATATATATATATATATATATATATATATATATATATGATTTAAAGATGAACTTTTAATATGGTTGGACCGAATTAAAGTGTGTCATGAGATGCGTTATTTTGTTTCTTCTCTTTTTGACATAAAGGGTTTGTTTAGACGAATGGATATAACTCGCATAAAATGATGAAATAGAAAGTGTATGAGATGATGATAAAAACATATTCGCTAATTTGGTAGTTTGGCTAGTCGAATCAGTTTAGTACGATTGGGTTGAATCATTCGATACTCGACTCAAACGTGGGTATAATGTTAGGTGTGTATATGAGTGAAGTGAAACGTTGTCGGGTTATAAACAAGTCTTACATGATTTTTTTTCAAATTTTTTTAAGTTATCTTAGTAAGTTATATAATTTTTTCGAATTTTTTAAGAAAAAATTTTATTAGAAATTTTTTTTTTCAAATTTTTTTTTGAAAAAAAAAATTTCGTCAATTTTTTTTAGAATTTTTTTCGAATTTTTATTAGAAATTTTTTTTTCAAATTATTTTTTTTGGAAAAAAAAAGTTCGTCAAATTTTTTTTTTTAGACATTTTTTCGAATTTTTTAAGAAAATTTTTTTTCTAATGATTTTTTTTTGGAAAAAAATTTTTTCGTCAAAATTTTTTTTTTAGAATTTTTCAATTTATATTTTTTGGAAAAAAAATTTTCAAAAAAAATTTTTCCAATTTTTTAACTGAAAGGACTAACGGTGCAAAAATTGCAAACGACCGTTAGGTTAAAGGACTAATGTTGCAACTGGCTTAACGACTAAACTAACTAGGTTAGAAAATTGGACCAAAAGTGAAGTCCACGTGAACTTTTGGATTTAAATGTCTCACTTTTTCAAAATTATATTGAAAGTGCAATTTTGATACAACCATAAGGACCAAAAATGTAGTTTACATTTTTTTTAATCAAACAATAATATATAATAAAATATTTATTTTCTTTCATTTTAAACCGAATCTAAAGTTGATTTAAAATCCTTTTGCAAACCAAACGGCCCTTAATCTGTAGTTAAATATCTCAATCAATTAAACGAGTATAATATATTGGCAGCCATAACATAGAAAGTGATGTCTAATACTACCTTGCTATTCAACTCATTACTCATCAAATATTCTTTTTAATTTAACTTGTCCACTAAATCAATTTTTAATAATATCCATTTACAGTCAAAACTTGAAAAGTATATAAGGTAGTCGACGACAAGACCAAGCGAACAAGCAAACTTCTATTTTTACTTCTTTTTTAGCTGACGATAAAATGTAACAACGGAGCAAACTTAGGTGTAAAGGATTCATGTACATACTGTAATATGATTAAAAAAAAAATTAATGTACTAATGGAATTGCTGAAATTTAAAAGCATACAAGATTCTATATAGGAAAGCTATAAACGCCAAACCCTAAATAAAACAAGTAGCGTACCTAAAATATTAAGGGCACTAGATATTTGAATATTTCATTAAGTTAACAAGCAAAATATGATCATTTGAATTTGTTGCGACATTGATCTTAATGTATGAATACTAAAATAGTAAAAGAGTAATTTTATTAATTGTGTCGTAGTTGTTATACATCACATTTTTATTTATAATGAAACATAGTTTAGAGGATAAAACACCCTAATCCTTAAATTAGTGGACTATAGCTCACAAATTGGTTTAGGTCCAGCTTAGCTAATCATCTAAAACGAGCAAGAAATTTTTAAACGGATAAATTGGAATGAATGTTGAAAATGGCTTCTTCTTCTACTTCACTTTTTTTATTTATTTATTTATTTATTTATTATTATTATTTTTTTAATGTTTTCTTCTTTGTTTATGTTTGAACGAATGTAGAGTCAGATTCAACGACAAAAGTTGTACATTGCTTATGGCCTCATCCTATTTTTGAGATTTATTATTATTATTATTATTATTATTATTATTATTATTATTATCATGGCTTGCTTTGCATTTTTCGAATTGAGCGGCAATTTGGTGGTCAATTTTTGTAGTCGAGGACAATAATCTCTGGCAGCGAAAAACATATTATATGAAGAAGAAAAATATGGTTGATTGATGACAACTCAACCTACCTTCATTGTATTATGATGGCTAGGGTTTTGGGTGATATACTTGATAAGTTGAAAAGAAAAAGGCTAATGAAACGAAAATGAATAAATAAGGATCTTTTTGGATCAACGGTGAAGCCAATGACTAAAGAAAATAATTTTATACTTCTTAGTGATTTGCATTTAAAACATTCATATCATGTAAAATAGTAAAAGTATATGTTGTCATACATCATATCATATCTTCTTTATATATACTAAGGGGATATCTTGGCTACTACTAGTATTATTGAAGCTAAAATAGCTATATCCCCTAAGGAGAAAGGTTCGAGGCTTGCATACTGCCCTATTGTATGTCACTGTTAAGCTAGCTAGGTAAAATAAGGAATACCCTAACTCTGAAACTAGCGGATCAAAGCCACAATTAAGCTAGCTAGGTCAAACTTAATCAAACATGAAGACTTATGAATTATCTAATGGTCAAGATTCCCCTTAATCATCGGAGTCATTTCGTATCAAAGTTAGGGGGTGTTTACCAAATTAAATAGTTTTATATAAAGCTCTTAATAAGTCTCTTATTGAGGAGAGAAAAACTTACTGAAGCATTAAGAGTTTGAGCTCACATTAAACTCAATAAAAAAACAAACCTTAAAAATAAGCAATTATTACGATTTGAGTTGATATAATAATCATCATTAATAGAACGTGATAAGGCGAAAAGTGTACCTCTTTTAAGGTGTCATTTAGGCCGAATTTGTGATTATTTGATCAATTACTGTCCTAAATCGTTCCTTTTGTCATTTTAGGTACTTTTGAGATGAAATCTGGAAAAGGAGGCATTTTGAACGTTTTTGGAGCATAAAAGTGAAGAAAACGGCAAAGTCTCAAAATCCTTGCTGGGAACAGTACCTGACGACGTCAAGACTTCACACATGACAGCGTCAAGCTTGGCAAAAGAAGTGGAAGTGGAAAATACACATGACGGCCCAGAACATTTTTAATGCAATTGACCTGACGGTGTCACCAAGGCCTTCAGGGTCAAAATGTATGTGACGGCCCAGAGCTTAATTCCTTCTTGACGGCGTCAAGATTGGATCTAGGCAATACGATCCTTAATTTGGCGGCGTGTTGACGGCGTCAGAAACTACAACGTGACGCCGTCAGGATGTATTATCTATATATATTTTTCTAATTTTTCAATGTAAAGTGTGGAACATTAGGAGAACTTTTTGAGAGCTTAAACCCTAGACGAATTTTCTGTAAAAATAAGGGTTTCAACCCTTGTTCCATCCATGCTTAATTGAAGATAAGTTTTCCAATAATCATACGATATGTCGATGTATTGTGTGATTCTATCTTATGCTTGTCTTTCTTTTAACATGCTAGGCTAGGTTTTTATTGTGTTTGCTTAGATGTAGTGAAAACAAGATGTTGATTATTGTTGATGGTTTGTTTATAATTGTTGTGGAAGATTTTATTCGATGTTAGGCTTAAGAAAACTGGCAGACTTCCAATTGGTAACTTGCTTGAACGTCTTAAGAAACATGATCGGAGGTGTACTACGATTTTTGGTTGTATTTAATGCATAAGTGAATTCTAGTGATCCCATGTTACGAGCTTTTAGTCGGCTCGACATAGGAGTGAAGTAGGAGCTTATAGAGTTAGGGAATATTGTACACGGCCCTACGACTAGTATTAAGGAATATAACCCGTCATTCATGCAATTCTAACAAGCTAATCAACCGGTAAAAGATATCTAGGGAGTAATGAAATCTAAGTAAACACATCTTTTCTCATTATTGTTTCCACCGCATTAGTTTATTTTCATTTATTTTTATTTTATTTTGATTGCATCTTTAGTTATTTGGGTTAGTTGACTAGCAACTAATTCCGCCCACTCCTTCAAAACCCGAGATTTTACTTGCTTTTATAAAATATAAAAATACAAAAATAATCATCCCTCACCTCTAGACCTAGTTTAGTAGACTTTCTAATCATAGCGAACACTATTCCTGAGTTGAACGATCAATCCCCTGGTACTTATCACTATACTATACTACAACTATCAGGTACACTGCCTGGCGGGGATTGCAAGCTTCTCAAGATCCCTTGAGAGGTAAAACCTGTTGCAAGGGCACAATCCCACGTATCAAGTTTTTGGCGCCGCAGCCCGGGGAATAGTTATTGTCTAGGTTAGAATTTTTTTTGTTAGGTCTACTTGCTAGATTCCTTTCTAGTAAGATTTTTATTTTTATTTTTAGGTTTCTTTAGTCTATCTCATTTCTTTGTTCCTTTGTTCGTAAATTATCTCGATGGATAACAATAGCAATGATCGTTTGATTCTTGTTGTTCGTTTTTTTCGTCGTAGGATTTTCCAACTACCCGCCCCAATCCCTTTAGTGGAAAATGAGAACCCACCTAACCTCTCGCCTGACCATCACTTTGACAATAATTCTGAGATGGAGGAGTTTGACCATGATAATGACCATAGAGCTAGTCCTTTTACTATTCGGACTCCGATGAGGACCTAGATGATGGTTATGTAATTAGTAAGGATAGGATGAAAGATGAGATGAACCCTCTTAGGTATGTCGACCCTAGAACAAGGATTGAGAATGACAACTCATTTAATATGCAGTTTCCTTGTAAGATCGGATTTAGGAGCTTTGATGCCTATCTTAACTCATCTCTACCAATGAACATAATCTCGCGTAGTGAATACAATAAAATTATGGTAGATGAGTTAGAATACAAAGGAGATAATATTGTTGCTAGGGGAATGACATTGCATGTGTTTGTAGGAAGCTTTGTTTATCTGGTTGAGTTCATGGTTATGGAGAATCTAGGAGAATTTATCGATAGTAACTTAACCCAAGTTGTGTTAATTACATTCTCGGATGAAAAACTTATGGAAGGGTTAATTACATTCTCGGATGGGGATGAAGATTTTGTTTACCAAATGCCCTTGCACACCCTAGGTTTAATGATTTTTCTATTGAGAAATGTAATAGGTATCCAACCCTTGATATGCTAAGTGAGAATGATAAAAGGAAAGGGCTTAAATATCCTCATGAAAAGAATAAAAGGTATTATCGCGGATGTTTAGAGCTAAGTGATAACTATAAGAAAGATGAGGTAACTATTAGATGGCTCACACTTGGATATGTGAGCATAAGCGACACACGGTAGCCCGTGACCTTGAGTCTAGCTACAAGACTCGTAAATAAAGAAAAGCGCTTCTTGGGAGGCAAACCATGTTTTGTTTGATTTTATTTGTTTCCGTATGCATGTTTTATTTTTATTGTTGGTAAATCATGTTTCAAAGTAAATTGTGAAAACGCTTTATTTTGTTTTTAACTTTGTCTTAATTACATATAAAGGTATTTTGCAAAAGCTAAGTGTAAGGGAAATCCAAATTTGTTTATAAGAACGAAAATGAGCATGATTCACTACAATATTAAATGAGCATGTATATTAGTATTTGTTAGAGTCAAATGCTTGTATCGAGTCATGATGATGTTTTGCAGGATTTTCCAGGAAATAAGGCATAAGTTTTTCCAGAAATTTTCCGAAAACTTAACATAAGATTTTTCCAGGAACATTCTGACGGCGTCAGGAGTTACAACCTGACGGCGTCAGGTACTAAAATTCTGAAAAATTTTGCGAGTTTTGTTTAAACCGGAGTCTTAAAGTTTTTGTTGATTCTTTAGTTTTATAAACTCCAGAAAATCTGCAAACATTCATTCCACAAGCATTATATCTTAATTTGTTTTCTAGGATTTTTTTTAGTATATATAGATTGCCGCCGATTTTACGCGAGGTTTTCTTGATTGTTTTCTCAAGTTTAACAGGTTATATATGACAAGAAGATGATTTATATTTCTGGATGGAAGCTTTCAAAGTTCATTTTCTTGGAGGAAGATCTAACCTTGTTGACACACTATCCACACCGAACGAATCAGGGGAGTATTTGTTTTCATTCTTTTACCTGCTTTACTTTTACATCCTTTAATTGAACATTCAGGACAATGTTCATATTAAATGTAAGGGGAGGGTAAATGATAATACCTTATAGGATACAATTGCACTTGAGTTTGTTTGTTTGATAGTAGGTGTGTAATAAAACTAAGAGAAATACTTGCTAGGGCAATTTTAGCACCAAATTTAAATTTTTTTACAACATTTAGGAGTGAAACTTTAGCCTTAACAAGCATCTCATGGATAGGAGTTGTATGACTAGCACAAAACCGTACTACTTTAAAAAAATTTCCACCCAAATATGTGAGGTTCGCCTTTAGAATTGATAGGAAGAGCATTCATTATTAGTGCTTATGAGTGTACCGGTAGTATTTAAATTCTAGAACTTCCGTTAGTGATACATCCCAAGACCGCTAGTGAGACTACATTCGTGTAGTTAGGATTTACTACATGATAAGAGGCATTAGGATCACCCTTGTGTTTAAATCCGTATCATAATTACTTGACCATTTAAGTCATATTAATTGACTAGCGAAGTCAATTAATTTTTCCCACACCTTAGCGTTGTACTCATTTTAAGTACACGATACCCCTAGTACACCCCTCCGAGCCTATCTTTTCGTTTCTAACTTTAAGCATCTTACTTAAAGGAATAATTTGTTTACAATCCACCTAAATGTGGAACCAAATCGCCTTAGCCTTCCTTGTATACACTCATCTTTAGTGCATTATTGTTACATGTTTAAACCCTTATTTAATTATCTAATTGATTACATGGTTGCTAAGTCAAGTCATATCTTTTACATTGATGAGGCGAAAAGTGTACCGCTTTTAAAGGGTCATTTAAGCCCAAATTCATGATTATTTGATAAATTACTGCCCTAAATCGTTCCTTTTGTCATTTTAGGTACTTTTGAGGAGAAATCTGGAAAAGGAAGCGTTTTGGATGTTTTTGGGGCATAAAAGTGAAGAAAACGGCAAAGTCTCAAATCCCTTGCTGGGAACAGTACCTGACGACGTCAAGCCTTAATACATGACGGCGTCAAGAGTAACAAAAGAGGTGGATGTGAAACTTATAACGTGACGGCCCAAAACATTTTCAATGTAATTAGCCTGAAGGCGTCACCAAGGCCGTTAGGGTCCAAATACATGTGACGGCCCAGAGTAGATTTGCTCATGAAGGCGTCAAGACAGGATCTAGGCAATACGAATTTCAACTTGGCGGCGAGTTGACGGCGTCAGAGGCTAATACATGACGCCGTCAGGATGCTTAGTCAATATATATTTTTCCAATTTTTTATTGTAAAGTGTGGAACAAATTGTGGAATACCAAAACACAAACCCTAGGTCGAATTTCCTGCATATTGAAGGGGTTTCAAACCCTTCTTTCTTCCATGTTTTAATAAAGATAAGTTCTCCAATAATCATTCAATATGTCTATGTATTGTTTGATTCTATCTTATGCTTTTCTTTCTTTTAACATATTAGGCTAGGCTTTTATTGTGTTTGCTTAGATGTAGTGAAACCTAGATGTTGATTATTGGTTGATTGTTTGTTTATAATTGTTACGGATGATTGTATTCGATGTTATGCTTAAGAAAACTGGCAGACTTCCAATAGTAACTTGCTTGAACGTCTTAAAAAACATGATCGAAGGTGTACTATAATTTTTGGTTGTATTTAATGCATAAGTGAATTCTAATGATCCCATGTTAGGAGCTTTTAGTCGGCTCGACATAGGAGTGAAGTATGATCTTATAGAGTTAGGGAATATTGTACACGGCCCTACGACTAGTATTAAGGAATATAACCCGTCATCCATGCAATTGTAACAAGATAATCAACCGGTAAAAGATATCTAGGGAGTAATGAAATCTAAGTAAACACAACTTTTCTCATTATTGTTTCCACCACATTAGTACATTAGTTTAATTTTCATTTCTTGTATTTTATTTTGATTACATTTGTAGTTAATTGGGTTAGTTGACTAGCAACTAATTCCGCCCACTCCTTCAAACCCGAGATTTTACTTGCTTTTATAAAATATAAAAAAATACAAAAAGAATCATCCCCCACCTCTAGACCTAGTTTAGTAGGCTTTCTAATCCCAGCGACACTATTCCTGAGTTGAATGATCAATCCCCCGGTACTTGTCACTATACTATACTATAATGATCATGTACACTGCCTGGTGGGGGTTGCAAACTTCTCAAGATCCCTTGAGAGGTAAAACCTATTGCGATGGCGCAATCCCACGTATCAAGTTTTTGGCGCCGCAGCCCGGGGAATAGTTATTGTCTAGGTTAGAATTTCTTTTTATTAGGTCTACTTGCTAGATTCCCTTCTAGTAAGATTTTTATTTTTATTTTTAGGTTTTCTTTAGTCTATCTTATTTCTTCGTTTTTTTGTTCATAACCATTACCATCCGACATCATGGAAGGTGGTAATATCTTTGATCCCATCAACCCACCACAACAAAACCACCCACAAAACCCACCACTAGCAAACCAACCTCCTAGACCCCGAACTTTAGGAGAGTATTCCCGTCCTAGCCACCAAGGATATTGAAACACCATTGAGCTCACTCAAGGAGCCAATGTGTCCCCCTTCCGATCCGACTCCATCCGGTTGGTGCAAATCGGATGTGCATTCTGATGTGTGCTTTTTCACACATCCTTTTTAGCCTTAAATCAGACCAAATACACGAAATACTAACCAAATGTGCCAAGAGAATGTGTGTTTTTGTATTTGTGTATGTGCAGGTACGGATATGTGAAAAATGAACAAAAACAAAGCAAAACCGACAAAAACGAGCACGAGATTGGAAAAAGGTCAAACGCCGGAGCCGGGGAAGCAAAATGATAAAGGAAAGCTCAAAATGTCATTAGAAGTCATCAGAGATTCATAATGTTGCATAATTAGTCCCTGATCTAAGTTTAAAGAATATGGCAACTTCAGTCCCTGCACTTTCAGGGAATTACACAAATGGTCCCTTAGAATAAATTTCAATGATAAGATAAATAAAGTCCTCCATGATTCAGAAATTTACAACTTATACCCTTGGAAGAAAGTTTGGAATAATTACAGATTTGATCCCTATGCTTTTTGAAATTACAAAATGGTCCTTATAAATATTACACCTAGAAACTAATAAAACCGGATTTATAAACTTGCCTAGTCCAAATTTATGCCAAGCCCAGTTATACCACAAGCCCAAAACTAATTCTACCCGGTCCAACCATTTTACCCTGTCTACCCATCCGGTCAACCCCTTATTTACCCGGTCAAAGCAATAATAACAATACCCACCTCCCATTTACCCGCCCCCAATTCCCTTATACCCAGAAATTACCACTGTTTCATGAACCCTAACCCCATCACACAAAATTACCCCACCTCGTAACAATTATTACCCAATAATTGGGTTTCTAGAAGACTAGGAGTGTCAGGGACGTCAGAGGATGACACATGGACCAATAGTAGAAGACACGCAGGATTAATCAACTCAATCATTCAATCTAAGGGCTCACATTGATGGGAATAATCTAGAAGTGAATCCAAGGGCTTGAAAGGGACTCAAAGTAACACAACCACACGGATTGGTGACAAGGCAACCCTCCTCTCAGGCTATATAAAGCTCACCTCCTCACATCAATTGAATTGTTAGATTTTTAGGGGTAGATTAGGTTAGGAGTAGAATAATTTAGCTTAGTTTATTGATGTAATTCTGTTTTTTTTTTTAAATTGTAATCTCATTTCAGTTTTTAATAAAATTCTACCTTTCATTAAATTTCCTTGCAATTTAGTTTCCCAATCTTAGTTACCTTTAATTCTGTTTTCAGTTTGAATTTAAACATTCATTTTAGTTTAAAACATAAGTTTTGTGGTGAAATTTATGTGTTGATACTGTGTTTAATGGTTCAAGTACTTGGTCAATGAAAGTCAGAATATGGTTCATGGTGATGATTCTGGATTTACTGGTGTTATTTTCATGTTTCCTGGTGTGGTTTCAGCCTATTAAAGATAGGCTTTTGTTCAAATGAACCTCTGTTCAGCTGAGGTATTTGGAGTAAGTTTCCTGTTTAAATTTCCATCATCTACTCTGCATTTTTAGATTATCATAATATAGATCTAATATTTGCTGGTCAGTCACTGTTTCATTTGAGTTTATTATCATTTTGTAGATTTATAGAAGTAGCTGATATTAGTTGATATTTGATTTAGTTTCATAGTTTCACTGCCTTGTTTAGCTAAGTTTGCTTATGCTTGTTTTTGATGTTCTCTTTGTGTTTTTAGTGTTTAATTAGCTTCATTAGTGATTAATTAATATGTCTTAGACTTATAATCAGTAGGAGTAAGCTTATAATCCATAGTTGCAGTCTTATTCTTAGTCTCATAGTGGTCAACTGTCACTTATAGGAGTGTTTGGTAATACTGATTATGAGTTGTTCTTGTCATTATATTGTTGAGTTTTTTGCATAACTAGTCTCATTAGGATAAGTTTAGGTTAGTGGTTGCATAAAGTGGTAGTATCTTTGGTAGAAAGTCAACTTTAGATCTCAACTCATTTCTGTAAGCTCTAGTTGAAATATGCTCTAGCCTATTTAGTCAGTTGATATACTTTGTGTTTGTAATTGAGATTCTTGTGCTTAAATATGCTTAACATACACCTAGTAATAGATTTAAGTCATTAAAATTGGAATTGGTCAAACCTCAGGTGCACACCAAAAGTCAAATCCTTCAGCTCATTAGGTTCTATAGCTGCTGATTCAAGAGTTTTTTAGGTAATCTAATTAGTTTTTGAGTGTGATTTTCTGGTGGATTTAGTATCTCAGTAGTTCCAAGTAAGTTTTGCCCCCATAAACTTTCACTAAACAGCTTTTTAGAACTGCTTATTCAGCCTATTAAGTTGTGTTGTTAGGACAAGTATGTGTTTACAATATTAGGCCCGATCTTGTGAATTTGTGCTTGGATCTTGTGGTTTTTTATTCATTTAAGTTTCTTAGGACCTGTAGTAGCTTATTTGATTGAAATTTCATCTCTGTGGCTTATTGGTATCATACTTCTTATTCGCAAAGTGCTTTTTAAACCTGTTTTGATCCTTGTCTGAGTTTCTTTGATCATATTGGCCTTAAGTCTGTCCCATTAAGCTTTATTTAGTCAAAAAGTCATTTAGTCAAGGTTTGGTCAACCCTGGTCAAGGAGTACTTATAAATAAGCACTTCAAATAAGCTGTTTCAAGCCAAAAAGCACTTCCAGTGCTTATTTTCAAATTTTCAAAATTTTCTTAGCTTTATAATAA
The DNA here is from genome assembly GCA_030686995.1 of Artemisia argyi. Lineage (NCBI taxonomy): Eukaryota > Viridiplantae > Streptophyta > Magnoliopsida > Asterales > Asteraceae > Artemisia > Artemisia argyi. The sequence goes on along the minus strand of CM060693.1, from coordinate 38,365,141 downwards.
TATTTTAGATTTTTCCTGAATTTTTCAAATTTTTCTGACCTTATTTGCTATTTTTTGTATTTTATTTTCATTTTTAACCAATTTTTAATACTTATTAATTACCAATAATTCCAAAGAAAATCAGAAAAAGCCAAGAAAAATCCAAAAATATTTTTAAAATTTATTTTCATTTATTTTATAATTTTAGAAATTTAATTTGCATTTTTCCCATTTATCTTGAATTTAATTTGAATTTTTAATTAGATTTAATAGTTTTTAATTCCTAAAAAATACACAAAAAGCCAAAAAAAATTAGTTTTCAGTTTTAAAATTACTTTTTATTTTTTTATAATTTTCAAAATTTATTTTGCATTTTCCTCACTTTATTTGCATTTTCCTTTAATTTTTAATTAGATTAATTAGTTTTTAATTCATAAAAAATAAATAAAAAGTCAAAAAAATATTTTTTCTTTTTCTTAAAATTTTCTTTTATCATTTTTAACTTTTCAAAATTATTTTGAAGTCCGTAGGAGTAGTGTAGCTTAAAATTCGCGTTTTATTTCGTACGTTAACGTTTAATTTACGTTTTAGCTTACGTTTTCGATTTTACGTTACGTTTTTTGTTTAATTACTTGAATTACGTGTTTAAGTGATTCTTTGTGCTTCATTTACTTATTCAATAGTATAATCTCACAAAATCACTTTTTACCACTTTCACGACACGTTTCACGATTCGAAAATTCGAAATTCCATTCACACCTTCGTTGGGACACGACCCGGGGAAATACTTTCCTAAGCATTTCTTCGGTAAAACAAACACTATACTATAAAAACGAATCAATCAAAATTTTGGCGCCGCTGCCGGGGAAGGTTGAAGTGAATTTTTCGTTTTCGTTTTTCGAAATTGTGTTTTGAAAACCTTCCTGGTATATATTTTCTATAAAAACCAAAAAAATTGAAAAATCAAAAACAGTTTTCCTAAAGTGTTTTCAAAAATATTAAAAAAATAATAAAGTTACAGCCTCGAGTCTGCCGTGGAAGGGAGGGCGTTGTAAACCAAATAAGTCCCTCAATATAACAAAAACATGAAATTAGTTGTTTATCGGATTATTTCAATTACTACAACCGATTAAGCGGGAAATACGGAAGCTAAGACATTAAATTGCTAGCTGAAGAGAGATCCATTCTTCTCTCCCATCCCGTCGCGAGTGGTTTTTGAAGGAAACGGTTTTCAATTAACGTTACGTTTTATAAAAAGAAAAACAAAATAAATAAAAAGTTTTTGTGATAAAAAATAAAACAAAAAGATTTTCCTTTCTCTTTTCTTTTTCATTTTCTTTTTGAATTTGCTTGTGGTGTATGCACACCCGTTCTTCTTTTGAGAGTCTTACGTCTCCATTTTCAAACCCCGAGCGGGTTTTACGACATACTAGTCGGGTTCATTTCCTTGACTACGAGGAGATGAACCAAAACGAACAACATAACGGACCCCCGCCGATGGGTGGTCCGCAGCACAATGTTATCCCGCCGATGGGACAACAACCGACATTTGATCCACGTCAAATGGAGGAACAACTCCAATCACCATTCAATGGTGTGAGGAGAGCTATTGTGATTCCGGACATCAATGCCAACTTTGCGATCAATCATGGATTACTCAATTTAATCACGGGTATATCCTTTCACGGGTTTGATAACGAAGACCCCTATGCTCACATCAGAAATTTCACCGACATCGCTGAGACCATTATAATGAACCAAGTTCCTCACGATGTGGTGAAATTGAAGTTATTTCCTTTCTCCTTAAAAGGAGCAGCCCAGACTTGGCTGGAAAAGGAACCGCCTAATTCGATTCACACTTGGAATGATCTTGCTTCCAAGTTTGAGAACTATTTCTATCCTCCCTCTAAAACTTCTAACCTACGTTCCTAAATCTTTCGGTTCCAACAAGCTTTTGATGAGTCGTTTAGTGAAGCTTGGGATCGATTCAAAGATTTGTTGGAAAAATGTCCTAACCATGGGTTCACCGACCTTCAGCAGATTGACACTTTCTATAATGGGTTATGTCATGTTGACCAAGACTCACTCAACTCTGCTGCAGGTGGGAACTTGTTGGCTAGGAACACGAATGATGCTTTCACGATAATTGAAAATAAGGCTCGTGTAAGAATGTCAAGAAATAAACCTCAAGTGTCTAATTCTGGTAAAAGTGATGATGAAATGATAAGTATGCTTGTGGTTTTAACAAAGAAAGTTGATGCAATGTCTACGGAAAAATCAAGTCATCAAGTCAATGTCGTTAATCAAGGTTGTATTACTTGTGGTGGTCCAAATGCGTATTACGAGTGTCCGTCGACCGACTCTTATGCTCAAGAGAACGTGTATGCTACGAACATGGGTGGCAACGGTTACCCACAACCTCAAGGAGACCGTAATCTCCTCAGCTACCGTTCCGGTAATTACCTTGGACCACCCGGGTTTAATCACCCAAATCAAGTGAATCAGAATAACAATGTGCAAAACCGTACACATCAAGCTAATCAAAATCAAAATCGACAAAATCAAGGTTTTCAAAACCAAGGTATAAACCACAATCGGAATTTTCAGGGAAATCAAAACCAAGCCCCGCCTCAAGGGAACAATTTTCAAAATAATGGGAATTTTCAGCATAACAATCATGGAAACTTTAATCATGGAAATCAGAACGATGGCAATTTTCAAAACCGTGGGCAGAATTTCAATAATCATAATCAAGCTGTTATTCCAAATCCGTCGCCCACGGATGAGTTGATTAAGCTATTGATTCAAAGTCAACAAGCTTTAATTGCTAAACAAGAGGAAACAACAAGGTTATTTGCAACTCAAATCAACGATATTAACAAGCGTTTAAATGATCGACCCTCGGGCTCTGGAACTTTGCCAAGCAACATGCTCGCTAACCTGAGGGGCGATGCAAAAGCGATCATAACAAGGAGTGGTGTTACTTATGATGGATTGACGGCTCCGACTACCTCTTCTTCTCTACCTCCTAAGGTAGTCGCCCGTGAACCCGAGGTGACAACGGATACGGAAATTCCTATTAATAATGGAAGGACCGAAGACATCCAACCTCCGGTGGTCCCGACGTCAAAAGGAAAGGAAAAAGTTGTTAATGAAAATGAAAAGGAAACACCGGTTAAAACAAAGTTGCCATATCCGTCACGCTTAAACGAACAAAAGCACCGCGAGAAGGATAAAAACAAAATGGAAAAGTTTTATCAGATTTTTCAAGAGTTACACTTTGATATAAGTCTCGCGGACGCTATACTTTTTGTCACACCCCCAGAATCGGGTCCAACGGAAGCATACATGTAGCTGGGGTGTAACTCAATTGGTATCTCAACACAAGTACAAAAATGATTTTCACTTTAATCATTTAGAATAAAACCGTTTAACCAAAGGTATTGAATTTACATCGTAAAAAGTAGTGCGGAAGTAGACCCTTAAAACAGTTTAAAATGGACCCCAAATGAATATCAGAGTCTTCTATGACCATGCCATGCCCTGCCAAAACCTCCAGTAGCGTGCCATTGCTTAATACCTGAAAATACATGCTAAAGTGTCAACACGAGGTTGGTGAGTTCATAGAGTCTTGTGAAAAAGAATGTAATGCATATGAATGAATATTTTCCAGCAAAGGCATCGTAAATCCACTCAGTTCCAAGTCCCGCCATAAGAGACTTGTAACCTGTGTGTTTACGACCCATTGCCAAATATGATCTAGTTATGTGGACAAAAGTAATACTTGTATTTAGATTCAAAGATAAATATAGCAAAACTGCTAAATAAATAATTTTAACAATGAGATTATATAAACAATTCTGACAATGAGGCCATATAAGTAATTTTTGACAATGCTGACAATGTCGCCAGATAAACAACTATGACAATGAGGTCATGTAAATAAGTCTGACAATGTCGCCAGATAAATCAGTAAATCGGAGAAGCCGCAATATTACGTTTGACATCACAGCCAAGTGGGGAAACCACAATATTATGTTTGACATCACAGCCAAGTGGGGAAACCACAATATGTTTGACATCACAACCAAGTGGGGAAACCACAATATTACGTTTGACATCACAGCCAAGTGGAGAAACCACAATATTACATTTGACATATATGAACAATTGGTGACCATGAGGTCATATAAACAAGGATGACAAATCCCATGAAATGCAGGTAATCAAACATACCAATGAAATACAGGTAATCAACCATGTAAAGCGAGTAATGCGTTTAAGTAAAACGAGCATGTATTCTCCCCCAAAGAGTTTACAAAACAATTAAAAGAGTAGGGGCTATGACTCACCTGGTGCGATAGCTACGATGACAAAAGTGGATACGCAGAAATGAGGTACGATCTCTAATCGCAACCTAAAATGAATGATACGATCTAATGTAAGAAATGAAATAATGCTACACATGCAAATACGTATGTTATCGATACCACTCGTGAAATTTGAAAATAATGTTTATCGTCGAAAAATGCATTTTTAACGTCTCGTTAAGTTAATAACCACTTTCCATGTAAATACGTTGAAACGGTACTCCACGATCCTCGTTTGGTGTTTTATCGGTAAATATAGTATTTTCGTCGTAAAATAACATTTTCATTACTTGAAAATATGCCCAAATTGGCCTCGCAAAACTAGTTGCAAAATATCGTACGTTAAGTGTTAGTGATGAAACTCGGCGTTTTCGAAAACCTTGCAACAATGTCTAGAAGTCATGTCATTTAATTTTTGACCATACGGGTCTCGGCGGTTAAGAAATATGGCTTTCAATGTCGTTACTTGAAAATATAGTTTTCAACACTTAGCAACTTTTATTACCAAAAGCTGTCAATTTATTATAAGTTTTGTCGGGTTTCAAACATGTATATCTTGGTCGTTATAAGCTCGTTTTCTACGTTCTTTATATCCACGGAATCGTATTAATATATACAAATATATTTTCAGTAGGTAGGCTCCTATAGATTACGTCTAACGCCTCTTTTTGTCCGTCGAAATTCGTCCAACAGCAAGTACATTTTCAGAAAATAGTTTTCGTCGTTAAACTTGCAAAAATCATATCTCCTTCGTTATAGACTCGTTTTAATCCGTTCTTTCGCCCAAAGCTTCATTTTTGAAAGTATTTTCTAAATCTTTGGTCCAAAATTACACCCTAGCCCCTGAGTTTCCCACGTTTTACAAAATGGGACAGTAGGTTATGTATTGTTTCAAAAATGGGTTTTCCTAGTTTGTAACTTGTCCAAAACCTAACCAAACTACTTTCAAATCAACTCCACAAGCACTCAATCCTACCATACACCTTCTTAAGGTGTCATGTGTTCCTAAACATCACTAACCTTGGTGGATCTCATGAGATTACTAGTGAAATTTATAGATCTAGTGTTAAAGATAGTTTATGTGCAAAGTGGTATCTAAAACATAAGTAAGTTGCATTACCAACTAGTATATCTTGAAAATACATAAAAATATAAAGTAAATGAAAGTATGAAAAGATCAAAAAGTGTTCTTGAAGCTTACTTGAATATTTGAGGTGATTTGAAGATGATTATGTTAAGAAACCTAGGGTTTTTACCACAAAACCCTAACTAGATCATAACTAGGACTTGATTAAACACTTGAACTTCAAAAATTTATGGATTCTTCCTTGGTTTCTTTCTTTGGCCGAGCAAGGAAGAAGAAAAAAAAAAGAGAGGAAAACTTTGCTAGTTTATTTGATGTGTGATATTTTTGTAAGAAAATGGATGAGATATACATTGAAGTAGATATTTATGGGACAAGATCCCTAAATCAAGGTGGGGAGGGTGGGTTTTAGTAAGAAAAGGATGAGTGTGTAAGTAAAATGAAGACTTTTGTGTAGATTTAGTTAGTTATTGTGTAGTTTAGGTGTTACCGGGTACCGAGTTAACTAAAAATCACTACTACACAAAAGGCTATAAACACCCGCAAATAGAGACTGGTTATATAAAACCCTGTTCCTATGATAAATAACTAGGGGGAATGGAAGGAATTGAGATTGGTTTTCTTGAAAAAATCAGTTTTCATAATATATAACGCATAAAAACTGGTTTTGCTGGTAAAAACCAGTCTTTTTACACAATTAAAGACACTGGTGTGTAGGTAACAACATGTTTCTATGTATTTATGTTATAAACACCGTTTTTGAAAAAACAACCAGTGTGAGAATTCTCTATTTTGAACTTCTGAAAACAATGTGGAAATAATTATTTCGGAAAAATAGTTGTTTACTTGAATAAAAGCTAAAACACACCATAAATGTTTATAAAAGAATAAATTAAAACCATCATAATTGCTCAAGAAAACCTAAAGATAACATATTTTGTGTAAGACCCATTGTACAAGAAAACGTATGAAAACGCATAAAAACGTACAAGAACGTAAAAAAAGGTACTAAAATGTACAAAAACATATAAGAACTTCCAAAAATGGATAACAACTTAAAGAAAAATAGATGAAAACGGATAAAAATGTAAGAAAATGTATAAAAATGGATGAAAGCGGATAAAACTGATAAAACCGTAAAAAAACATATAAAAATGAATGAAATTTGTATAAAACGGTTAAAAACGTATGAAAACGTATAAAAACGGATGAAAATGGATAAAAACGGGTAAAAACGTAAACCGAACGAAAACGTATAAAAACGGGTAAAAACGTAAGATAAATTATAAAAACGGACAAAGACGTATAAAAACGAACGAAAACGTATAAGAATGGATAAAAACGGATAAAACGTAAGAAAATATATAAAAACGATCGTAAACATATAAAAACGGATAAAAACATATGGAAACAAATGAAAATGGATAAAAACATATGAAAAACGGATGAAACCAATAAAAACGAATAAAAATGTAAGAAAACGTATTCAAATGAACGATAACGTATAAAATGGATAAAAACGTAAGAAACATTTAAAAATGGACGAAAACGTATAAAAACGAATGAAAAAAAATAAAAACAGATAAAAAAGTATGAAAACGGATAACAAAGTATGAAAATGTATAAAAACGAACCAAAAACTATAAAAACGTATAAAAACGAACGAAACGTATAAAAACGGATGATAAAGTATAAAACGAACGAAAACGTACAAAAAAAAGATAGGAAGTATAAAAACGGACGAAAACGGATTAAAACGTATAAAAACGGACGAAACGGATAAAAACGTAAGAAAATACTTAAAAAAATGGACGAAAACATATAAAAATAAACGAAAGCTTATAAAATGGATGAAAACGTTTAAAAACGGACGAAAACGTATGAAAACAGATAAAAGCGGATAAAATTGGATAAAAAAGTATCGAAACGAACGAAAATGTATAAAAATGAACGATAACTTATAAAACGGATGAAAAAGTATAAAAAGGGATAAAACGTAAGAAAACGTATATTTGTGTAAAAAAACAGACGAAAATGGATAAAAACGTATAAAAACGGACGATAACGGATAGAAATGTATAAAAACGGACGAAAACTGATAAAAACGTAAGATATCATATAAAAATGGACGAAAACGTATAAAAACGGATGAAAACGTATAAAAACGGATGAAAACGGATAAAAACGTATAAAAACGAACGAAACTTATAGAAACGGATGAAAACGAATAAAAACGGACGAAAACGTATAATAACAGATGAAAACGTATAGAAACGAACGAAAACGTATAAAAACGGATGATAAATTATAAAACGGACGAAAACGTATGAAAAAGGATAAAATGTATGAAAACGTAAAAAATGTATATGTACGTATAAAAACGGACGAAAACAGATAGAAACGTATGAACAGCGTATAAAAACGAACAAAAACGGATAAAAGCTATTGAAAACATATGAAAACATATATGTTTAGGCTATTACTATATATATATATATATATATATATATATATATATATATATATATATATATATATGTGTGTGTGTGTGTGTGTGTGTGTGTGTGTGTGTGTGTGTGGGAAGGGATCAAGTAAGAAGAATAATTAAAATAAGAAGGGTAAGAAGTAATTCTAGCCACAAATTTCAAATTAGGAGGGAAATTTTGAAGGAAGATGCATCTACTTTTGTAGGTGCATCTGTGTGGTTGTGGTTACTTCTTATCATTCCTATTTTAATTATTCTTCTTATTTGATTTTAACTCATATATATATTATGAGTTTTGCTATATTCTCCTACATTATATTCCTACATATCTTCCTACCCACACAATAATATAATATGTTTTTCCCACTAATTATGTTTCTGCATCCAAATCGTCTATTCTGACACTTGTCAAGATCTTGTGAGTAGGAATATGAGTAAAAACATGTAGTAGGAGAAAATAACATTTCTTATATATTATAAGACATTTAATCCATTTCCGTTTTTATGACATCTCATGACGTCACTGTATATTACTTTATAATAGGGGCGTTCAAAAATCCCAAGAAACCAACAAACCGAGCCGAATTGCCTAATCCGAAACCGAAACCAAAAAAACCGCTTATCACGGTTGGTTTCGCTTTTTAGTTTTAGATATCCGTGGTTAACGGAACCAAACCGTGTATAACATGCATTAAGTTTTTTTTTTTTTTTTTTTTTTTTTTTTTTTTTTTTTTTTTTTAATCTAAATATACAAATAATTGTACAAGTTTTGTTTATATTATTGCACTACTTTTATTGTAATGTAAACATTTACCAAACATCTATGTGTGAAAATTGATTAATGTGATTGCAACCTATAAATATCGAATAAATATCTTTTGTTAATATGTTACGTTTGAATATTTGAATGCAATTGTTATGTCGGAATAACTTTAGTATGATCTTAATCTATTCAATATCATTTAATTTTACTAAAATGACAGTTTATGTTATAGATCATATTATTATTCATATGGTTAAACTCAATTAAACATAAATAATAGTTAACCGTGATACGAACCGCGAGTAACCGCTAATTTTGAGTTCCCGCATGTCTAGTTACCCGACTAGTACGGTTCAGTTTCGGGTACTAAAATTAATTACCCGCCCCGTGATGAATATATAAATCTTCCAACTAACCGAACCGAACCAAACCAAACCAAACCGCCCCGTGATTCCGTGAACACTTACTTTATAAGCTTAGGCACCATTTTATACGGTGCCGTTTCATTTGCGTCACATGACATCAGATCTTCAATAAAACCTCTGGCCCATTTTCTGCCTCCAGCCCAGCCCTTATTTTATTTTTACTTTATTATTTTGGTTTTTTGGTTTATTTCTTTTTTTGGTTAATACCTTTGAAGCGTTTCTGTTTCCACCGGAATCTTCACGTCGACACCAGTCATTCCCAAAACTTTTGATTTTCTCCAAGCTTCCGTTTGATTTTCTCACCATCGAATCTGGCTGGAACAAGTATAAATGATAAAAAAAAAAAAAAAAAACGAGATATTCGACGTTACGGTTGAGTATATTGGAATCGTTCGATCTAAGAAGACACTAATCAAATCTCACATTCATCTCATCATCAGGTATAATAATATTAACCATTTTAAATGTTTGCTTATTTTCGTCTTATATGAATATTTTTAATTTTTTAATTGAATTCTTATATATTATAGGCTGATCTGATGATATTTATAAAGTATTTTTAAAATAAATTATTGAATTTTGGGAGTGTTGTATTAGTCATGCTTATTAAGGTGAAAAACTTTTAAGATTTAGCTTTTCAAAGTTTCAGTAAGTTCTGACCAATAAGCTATAACATGTGTACTCATTTTGTTAAATCCAGTCTAACCATAAGTACCATAAGAATTTTAGACCTGTGAGTGAGTCAAATAAAAGAATAAAAAGTGTTTATTTCTGGCACAGGTAAAGGCGGCGTTAGTAGCAGGAGGAGATTTAGGTATTGGAAGTTCAATTTGTTACCACTTTGCTAAAGAGGGTGCGACTATAGCCTTCACTTTTTGGTGCATTTATTTTTATAAACTTTACACTTTTCGAATAGCTGCCAAATAACCGATACTGACGTGTGCGCCGCTACTATTATTGCAACCGATTTCGGGCGCCATGGTACCAGCTTTCATAAGGTAAAGACACATACTGAACAACAGAAATGTGCCCGATACGGTTTAGGTATTCAGTGTTTTTTTGGACGTTCTCAGTATTTCAAGTTTGTTTTTGTTGCTCGGTTCAGAGACTATATTTCTTTATTTTTTTATGTGTCAGTCAGAAGACGTACGCTAATTCAGTTGGTATGCACGAACCTGTTGATGTCGCACATCAATCCGTTGTAGGTAATTTATTGTATATCCATTTTTTGTATTACATTCAGCGAATAATGGTATATTATTTCTAAAAGCTTTGTTCCTTAATAAGGGTTCAACCACAATTTAGGAAGATGGCAAACGGATCTCTATATGTCACGAAAGCAATGCAAGTTGAGTTGGAACAAGTTTGGGAATTCAAGTGACAGGATTAGCGTAAAGTTTTATTTTCCGTCATGTACGCCTTTAGTATTCCTTACTAGTTCAAATATTGAATTTGCAATTCCATGACATAAAGGGTGTTACGGTTTCAAAGTAGCTGATGTACGGAGCTGGACGAATGACGCGTGTGGGAGTGACGAAGCGAGGTACATAATCTTTTTCAAATCGTAATACCAAATATGAGTGAAACGATATTTTGAAGCATAATGCTAATCAGTGTTTATGGTGAAATTCGTTGTAGTGTTGGAATGAGCCCATTGAGGTCTATCCTTTTTGTTGTGTTCGTTTGAATCGTAGCTGCTAAAGTTTGTGCTTTTGTTATATGTTTCAGGCGTATGCGTGTCACTCAAATGAAGAAGTAACACACATGTGCCTTCTATTTACCCACCAAATAGGTAATATCAAACCACCGCTGAACCAAAAAAAAATCTAGATGCATCTATATTCTTATCAAAAACCCAGAGTCAGCGGCTTATTGCTGCAAAAAAATTCAATTTTTGTTGGTTTCAATAGGGTTTAACTGTTTTTTTACAAATATTTGTACAGGATTTTAGTTTGTTGATGACAGAGACGCCAACACGGTGGCGATGAGGATTAAAAAGAAGGCAGTGACAATTGTGGGAAGCTATTTGAGGACAAACGCATGGAATTTGCATCTCTTGAAAAGTTTGTTTAAGAAAGGATTAAAAACATTAAGATTTCTGTTGCTGCTGATTATATCTTCTCTAAAAGGTAGTTGAGTTTTTTTTAGTAAAGTTTTACTATTTGTCTAAATTTATTTAGCTTTAGAACATGTTTCATTAGGATACGTTAATTTTGAAGCTAAGGGGGTGCTTGTTTCGTCTTATATAGCCATGTTTCATAAGCTCAATTTTTGTGGCTTATTTTGAAAATTTTAGGCTTATATAACTACCTGCATCAGTTTCTACACAATCTGTCTACAACAATAGAACATTCGGTCCTTGCCTTGAGGTATATCTAAAGCATATTTTTTACTTCCTTACAAAATATAAAAGTTTGCACTACTGGAAGATAGTCTAATCGATGTGTCATATACTAATTACAAGTTGCAAAGATCGATGGACTGACATGAAATGAAAAAGGTTTTAGGCTAATGAGCGCTTGTTAGATTATTTTTCTTTGATGCTAATGGCAAGATTGATTGCCTTATGCTGTGTGTCATTTGTCATTGTTAAATAACTTGGTAGTTTAATTCTTGTACCGAAAACCGTCTTAGTCGTTGTATAACCATTAATTTTATTAATTTACATGTAGGTACCTTGGAGTGACTAGCATCCATTAGAGAGCAAAGAGTTGAAGGCCATCGTTGGTGCATGATTTACGTTGTGGCGCGATTAATCCTAGATGATGATGTTCAATTATGTTGAATTCTAGTGTTTTTCTTTATAGTTTGTTGAATTCTAGTGTTTTTAATTTGGATTTTGTCTTGGATTTATGTTTAGTTGAATTGACATATTATCTTAATTTACTTTGTTGATTTCGACATTTGTAGTGTATTTTAATCACTTTATATATATTTGTTACATTTATATATGTTTCTTTATTATATAAAAAAAATCATTTCTAAAATTTTTCAATTTATAAAAAATTGAAAAATTTTAGAAATATTTTTTTTTAATAAAATAGATTTACTAAAAGACAGGTTTTGAGATAAAAACATATCTTTTTACTCTATATAAAGATATGTTGGATGCTTCTATTAAGACTGGTTGTGGGAGAACCAGCGTCAATGTCAAATAAAAGTATTTTTGTTTACTCTATAATGGAGACCGATTTTAAGAAAAAAACCGGTGTTGATGCTTCTAATAGAGACAGGTTGCCAAACCGGTTTCTATATGTTTCGATCATGGAGATACCCCCTTGAGAGAGTGGTTCAAAAACCACTCTTCATAGGCTATTTTGACCGGTTTCTATGAGATTTTTTGTAGTAGTGAATAAATCGTGTCGTGTTGAAATAAAATATGACGAAGTTATTAAAATTATGAAATTACATTCCTGATAAGAATCGGGTATTAAAATAATTGTCAGGTTGAAATATAGTGATTCGACGTAATTTTAGGCGCTTACTGGAAAATATAGTAAATGGTTTCAAAGCACCGGGTAAATTAATAATATAAATTTTATATTATTATAATGAGTATGAAAATATATTAGGATCATAAATGGAAGTATCGGGTATATGTTAGTAGCAAAAACTGAGTGGCAACGTTAATTACAAATTAAGCATACGTAAATTAAAATAATGCATATCCGTGTAGGGCCTAAAGTGCTGATGATATTACTAATGATACGTAGACTACTCCAGTCTATATGACGTGTCCCTACTGATGATGCATAAATTCGCAGCTAAACCTAACTGGTTACGCGAATTTGAATACCCGTAAACTAGATTTACGAAAAGATGAACGACAATCGTGAATAGTGATTTCCTTCCGGGAATGAGTAGTGTCATATGAATAGTAAAATTTTCGAATGCTTCTCGGAATCTCAAACTGACTCCGAAAACGACGAATAGTAAAATGATGAATAGTAACTGATGAATAGTAACTTTTCAATATAAATAATGAAATTTCGACATTTGAAAAAGGACCTGAAATTACAAGTTGTGACAGTTTTCCCCTCTAAAAGGAACTTCGTCTCGAAGTTCAGTTTGTGTTGGTCTCTGAAGTTTACTTGGTGAAAAGATGATAATATTTATCGTGTAAACTACTGAGCTCTAATGGGAGCTCAAGTCTGTAGGCCACTAGGCCTACTCTGTCTGAAATATTAAATGGTCCAGTGTATATCGGGTTTTACTTCCTGAATTTTTCTGAATGGTATCATGCTTTTCTTAGGCAGAACTTTCAACATGACCCTGCCACCAACTTGGAATTCTAAGGGTTTACATCTTATCAAACTTGTAACTGATTCTTGATTTGTAGGAAATTCCTGGTTATTTCATGAATGCTTACTGGACTAGTGAGTTGGGCTTTTCTAAATTTCGATCCGTTAATGGATTTTGGCACTTCGACCATAGGGTGCCTCGGATGGTGTAGTCTCTACGCTCGCGCGATAACTATGGTTGCAAAAGAATCCGATTTATGGAAAATGGTTAGTCCAACCATTTCTAGAGTCAATCACTCATGCTCTGAGCATATCTCCCTATGTTTGAATCATTCTCTAATTTCTGACCATTGGTCTGCAGATGATAGGTGGTGTAGTTCCAAAAGAATCTTAATGAAATCGCCAAGAGTTTGAGGTGAATCGAATTCCTCTATTAGGAATAATTGAAATGGGTATCATGAATCTTGTTTGAAAGACTCATAAGGTTAAGTCTGTCAAAGGGTGTTATTGGAAAGAATAGATTAGGATAAGGTTGTGATTCCTCCGCAGGAATGTCATGAATCAAGTCTCTCTCCACCTACGGTGCTTAGTCTCCATTACTAAGATTTTCCCTAAGCTCTATGTCGTCAATTCACAAACTCCTAAATGTATAAGTGATGTAATATAGTGATTTATTTTCAAGTTTGTTTTGAGATTGTGTGTTTCGTTCATAAACCTCCCCTGAATAAATAAATTTACAACTTTACAACTTTAAGCAAACGGCTTTCTAAGTAACATTTTTCTTGATGTTTAGTAGTTATGCATGATAGGACTATTTTCAACATAAGGTGGATAGTATGATTTACTAAAGATTGATGTTTAAAATTTCCTAACATTCAATAGTTTTGTCAAAGATTAACCAAAAGGAATTTGCTTATCGAAATAAGTGCCTCAGAAAAGTATTTCTTACAAGATATATGTTTTGTATAACTGTAGTTTGGAGAAAAATCCATTTAAAAGTGAAAGTATTAAGAGGATAAAATAGCCAGGTATGTATGTCTGCACAAATGCATAGGTGTCTAACATGTTTGAATAAAGTCTATTGGTGAGGACATGTTCAATCTATAGTCTCGGTTAAGAGGTTGGATTTATCTCTATGGTGTTGCTTAGTGAGCGCTCGTATCGAAACTAATCCTGTAATTCAGTCAAGCCAATACTTTCTACATGGTAGAATTTTTGGTGATCAGGCCAGTGATAGTGGTTCGAATGGTTTTGTGATATCCTGAGATTTCTGTTGAGTTTTGAATGGTCTTAATGTATCAAGGGATCCTCCTTATAGATGGTATGGAAAGTCTTTCCTAGGGAGGTCATTGATAATATCCACTTATCAATATAGGGAGTAGTAAGTGATGAGTGACATAGGAATCTATAGAGTGTCACCTAATATATATATATATATATATATATATATATATATATATATATATATATATATATATATATATATATATATATATATATATATAGGGATGGGGAAAGGAAATGATAGTGATGGTGAGAAGGGAAAAGACTGTGACAACTGCGACAAAATGAGATTGTGATAAAAGAAAATACTGTGATGTAAGTGTAACATGCATAGACGTGAATGTTCATGAGATGAAATGACTAGTTGACGTGCTTCAAGGCGGCGGTTCATGAAGTGATGAAAGGTATGAATATTCTGACAACGAAGGTATACACACACATGAATGAAACATTTGGAAAATGAGTTGAGAATTTATTCCAGACAAAATTTTATTATAACCATTCTCAGTGTTGCAAAATTCATTTCTGAGTCGGATATAGGTGGTCAGCCTATGTCCTACTATCCCGGGTTGAATATAAATGACCAGTCTATATTCCACCGAGGTTCCATGAATTTTGAAATACTCAGCTCAGTTATACTAATACTATGTCCTTCAAAAATACCAAGACGTTCTGAAAGACTAAGGCAAGTGACCAAAACTCGAGGTCGAATGATGAAACTATGCAAGGAAAAACATAACGTGATGACATATATGATACGTGAACATGCTTATATGAAAGAAAATTATAGTATTCAACTATAATAAACTAATATAATATACCAGATAATGAGATACAAATCTCATCACCTATGTCAGCAACTAACCACAAATGAGGCTTCAGCTTGGCAGGCAGGCACGTGACGGTCATAGGGTTAAGTTTTCGTGAAAGTAGCTATAGTCTAGGTTTTAAAAACACTTAGTTCGCTATAGCCAAAGCTCTGATACCAATCTGTCGCACCCCCAGAATCGGGTCCAGTGGAAGCATACAAGTAGCTGGGGTGTAACTCAATTGGTATCTCAACAAAAGTACAAAAATGGTTTTCGCTTTAATCATTTAGAATAAAACCGTTTAACCAAAGGTATTGAATTTACATCGTTAAAAGTAGTGCGGAAGTAGGCCCTTAAAATAGTTTAAAACGGTCCCCAAATGAATATCAGAGTCTTCTATGACCATGCCATGCCCTGCCAAAACCTCCAGTAGCGTGCCTGATGCGTGGGAATTGCACCAGGCTTTACCTCTTGAGGGATCTCGAGAAGCTTACAACTTACACCAGGCAGTGTACCTGATCGTTGTAGTATAGTATAGTGACAAGTACCGGGGGATTGATCGTTCAACTCAGGAATAGTGTCGTTAGGATTGAAATTAATCTAACTAGGTCTAAAGGTGAAAGATGATTCTTTTTGTGTTTTTATATTTTATGAAAAGCAAGTAAAATTCTCGGGTATTGGAAGGATGGGCGGAATTAGTTGTTAATCAACTAACCCAAAAGCTACTAATTAAATTAATGTGCAAGAAAGATAAACTAAGGTTCTACAAGATAAGTGAAGCAAGTCTACCCATGATATGTTACACCTTGCTAGCTATCCAATTCTACCTATTGAATTGTCACACCTTGTTTTAATTGACGGGTTGTATTCCTTAATACCATTCATGGGGTGGCGTACTTACTTCCCCAATTCTATAAGCTCCTACTTCACTCCTATGTCGAGCCGGCTAAGAAGCTCCTAACATGGGATCACTAGAATTCGCTCATGTATTAAATACAACCATAAAAACCTAGTATACATCGGTTCATGTTTCTTAAGACGTTCAAGCATGTTACCCTATGGAATTCTGCCAGTTTCTTAAGCCTAACATCGAATTCATTCAATTAAACAAGAGACAATATGAAACAAGAATTATAAGCTAAACCAATTAGATCTATCGAAGTGTCACGCCCTAATTGATGAAGATAGACACAAACATCAACAAGGAATCAATAATATCTAATCAATTATATACAAGTTTCACATAAACATAAGTAGACACAAGGTAAATTAACAAAACATAATCAAAGAAGGACAATCAATAATAATAATGAAAGACATAGTTGAGATAGAATCATCAAACCAATACATCATGTTTATGGAGTGATTGAAACCCTCTAAGTTGCTGGAAAAACACCTACCTAAACCCAGGAATCGACCTTAGGGTTTAGGGCTTACAAAAAGTGAAGTTATATTTATAGGCTAATTTTCTGTCGGCCCATCTTGACGGCGTCAGCCTGTTTCTCTTGACGGAGTCATGACCATTTTTTCACCAAATTGTAGATCTCTTCGTCCTCTTCACGTGGGCTTTTGAATCACCTAAATCCGAGTTCGTATGCAAAAGTTATGACCAAAACAATATTAGCTACTCCGCGCGCAGGTTTTGACAAGTTAACACGTGACGGCCTTGGGTGGCGTCGTCACGTTTCTTCTGGATCGTCACCACTTTTACTCTTGACGGCGTCATCAAATTGCTCTTGACACCGTTAGGTACTGTTCCCAGAAAGGAAAATTAAGACTTTGCCGTTTTCATCACTTTTATGCTCCAAAAACGTCCAAAATGCTTCTTTTTCCAGAATTCACTCCCAAAGTACCTAAAATCACAAAAAGAACGATTTAGGGCAATATTTGATCAAATAAATTCAATTCCGGGCTTAAATGACCCCCTAAAAATGGTTCATTTTTTGACTCATCAGTGCCATTGCTTAATACCTGAAAATACATGCTAAAGTGTCAACATGAGGTTGATGAGTTCATAGAGTCTTGTGAAAAAGAATGTAATGCATATGAATGAATATTTCCCAGCAAAGGCATCGTAAATAAACTCAGTTCCAAGTCCCGCCATAAGAGACTTGTAACCTGTGTGTTAACGACCCACTGCCAAATATAATTTAGTTATATGGACAAAAGTAATACTTGTATTTAGATTCAAAGATAAATATAGCAAAACTGCTATATAAATAATTTTAACAATGAGATTATATAAACAATTCTGGCAATGAGGCCATATAAGTAAATTTTGACAATGCTGACAATGTTGCCAGATAAACAACTATGACAATGAGGTCATGTAAATAAGTCTGACAATGTCACCAGATAAATCAGCAAATCGGAGAAGCCGCAATATTACGTTTGACATCACAGCCAAGTGGGGAAACCACAATATTACGTTTGACATCACAGCCAAGTGGGGAAACCACAATACGTTTGACATCACAGCCAAGTGGGGAAACCACAATATTACGTTTGACATCACAGCCAAGTGAGGAAACCACAATATTACATTTGACATATATGAACAATTGGTGACCATGAGGTCATATAAACAAGGATGAAAAATCCCATGAAATGCAGGTAATCAAACATACCAATGAAAGACAGGTAATCAAACATACCAATGAAATACAGGTAACCAAACATACCAATGAAATACAGGTAATCAACCATGTAAAGCGAGTAATGTGTTTAAGTAAAATGAGTATGTATTCTCTCCCAAAGAGTTTACAAAACAATTAAAAGAGTAGGGGCTATGACTCACCTGGTGTGATAGCTACGATGACAAAAGTGGATACACAGAAATGAGGTACTTTGCTAGTTTATTTGATGTGTGATATTTTTGTAAGAAAATGGATGAGATATACATTGAAGTAGATATTTATGGGACAAGATCCCTAAATCAAGGTGGGGAGGGTGGGTTTTAGTAAGAAAAGGATGAGTGTGTAAGTTAAATGAAGACTTTTGTGTAGATTTAGTTAGTTATTGTGTAGTTTAGGTGTTACCGGGTACCGAGTTAACTAAAAATAAATCGTGTCGTGTTGAAATAAAATATGACGAAGTTGTAAAAATTATGAAATTACATTCCTGATAAGAATCGGGTATTAAAATAATTGTCGGGTTGAAATATAGTGATTCGACGTAATTTTAGGCGTTTACCGGAAAATATAGCAAATGGTTTCAAAGCACCGGGTAAATTAATAATATAAATTTTATATTATTATAATAAGTATGAAAATATATTAGGATCATAGACGGAAGTATCGGGTATATGTTAGTAGCAAAAACTGAGTGGTAACGTTAATTACAAATTAAGCATACGTAAATTAAAATAATGCATATCCGTGTAGGGCCTAAAGTGCTGATGATGTTACTAATGATATGTAGACTACTCCAGTCTATATGACATGTCCCTACAGATGATGCATAAATTTGCAGCTAAACCTAACTGGTTACGCGAATTTGAATACCCGTAAACTAGATTTACGAAAAGATGAACGACAATCGTGAATAGTGATTTCCTTCCGGGAATGAATAGTGTCATATGAATAGTAAAATTTTTGAACGCTTCTCGGAATCTCAAACTGACTCCGAAAATGATGAATAGTAACTGATGAATAGTAACTTCTGAGATAAATAACGAAATTTCGACATTTGAAAAAGGACTTGAAATTACGAGTTGTGACACTTTTGATGCCAAAATTTGCTTCAATGCTAAAAGGTCTTTTGAATAATAAGGAAAAGCTTTTTGAAATGGCAAGGACTCAAATGAACGAGAATTGCTCAGCGGTTCTTCTTAAAAAGCTACCCGAAAAGCTTGAAGACCCTGTCAAGTTTCTTATACCGTGCAATTTTTCGGGTATGGTTCAATGCTTCGCCTTGGCCGATCTTGGTATTAGCATTAACCTAATGCCATTATCAATTTGGAAAAAGTTATCTCTTCCTAACTTGACACCGATGCTTTTGACCCTCGAGCTTGCCGACCGATCTACGTCTCGTCCTATTGGCATAGCTGAGGATATTTTTGTCAATGTTGGGAAATTCCATTTCCCTGCAGATTTTGTGGTTGTTGATTTCGATGCTGATCCACAGGTTCCTCTCATTCTCGAGAGAGGATTCCTAAGGACCGGTCATGCTTTAATTAATGTTTACGATGAGGAGATTACTTTACATGTGGGAAATGAAGCTGTTACTTTCAATCTTAACCAAACCGCGAGATACTCCTCTGACTACGATGTTTCTTCCGTCAATCGTATCGATGTTATTGATGAAGCTACGGAGGAGTATTCTCAAGAACTTCTTGGTTTCACCGACAATGCTTCGAGTGGCAATCGCACTCCTTCTTTTGAACCAATCGTCTCCGATTCTTCCCCTTCCCTCACTCCGTTTGAGGGAAGTGATCTCGCTTGGGAAGAAATAAATGCTTGTCTTTCAAATAATTCAGTTTCACCGGAAATTGATAATAATAACTTTGATCCGGAGGGGGACATTTTATTAATTGAGAAATTGTTAAATGAAAACCCGATTGTTTCTTCCCCTCCTATGGACCTAAATATGGCAGACGTAAAAGAAGTTAAGCCGTCTATTGAGAATCCTCCAGAGCTCGAGCTCAAGGATTTACCTCCTCATCTCGAATATGCATACTTGGAAAAAAATGATAAATTTCCCGTTATAATATCAAAAGGCTTAAAAGATGAGGAGAAGACACGACTCTTAGATGTGCTTCGGAAGCATAAAAGTGCGATTGCTTGGCAAATTTCCGACATTAAGAGAATCGACCCTCGATTTTGTACTCATAAGATTCTTCTTGAAGATAATCACAAAGCTTCCGTCCAACAACAACGACGGGTTAATCCACAAATCCACGAAGTTATCAAAAAAGAAGTTATCAAACTCCTTGACGCTGGAATGATTTATCCGATCTCGGATAGTTCATGGGTTAGCCCGGTTCCTTGTGTCCCAAAGAAGGGCGGAATCACTGTTGTGAAAAATGACGATAATGAGCTTATACTGACTCGACTTGTGACCGGATGGAGAGTTTGTATCGACTACCGCAAGTTGAATGATGCGACACGAAAAGACCATTTCCCGCTCCCTTTTATGGACCAAATGCTTGAAAGTTTAGCGGGAAATGAGTTCTATTGTTTCTTGGATGGCTTTTCTGGGTACTTTCAAATTCCCATTGATCCCCAGGATCAAGAAAAGACCACTTTTACTTGCCCGTATGGAACGTTTGCCTATCGTAGAATGCCCTTTGGCTTATGTAACGCTCTAGGCACGTTTCAACGGTGTATGATGGCCATTTTCTCCGATATGATTGAAAAAACCATGGAAGTGTTCATGGACGACTTCTCCGTCTATGGAAATTCTTTCGACTCTTGCCTCTCCCATTTGGAAAGTATGCTAATTCGGTGTGAAAACACTAATTTAGTTCTAAATTAGGAGAAGTGCCACTTCATGGTTAAAGAGGGCATAGTCCTCGGCCATAAGATATCCAAATCTCGGATTGAGGTGGATCGTGCAAAAGTAGATGTTATCGCTAAATTACCTCATCCTACGACCGTCAAAGGAATCCGAAGTTTCCTTGGTCATGCTGGCTTTTACTGACGTTTTATACAAGACTTCTCCAAAATTGCCCGGCCTCTGACCCACCTTTTAGAAAAAGATGCTTCGTTTAATTTCACAAATGAATGCGTCGAAGAATTTAATATCTTGAAGAAGAAGTTAACGAAGGCACCAATCTTAGTTTCCCCCGATTGGAGCTTACCATTTGAGCTAATGTGTGATGCAAGTGATTATGCCATTGGTGCAGTTCTGGGGCAACGTAAGAATAAATATATTCAACCGATACACTATGCAAGTAAGACCATGAATGACGCCAAACATCACTACACAACTACCGAAAAAGAAATGTTAGCGGTTGTTTATGCTTTTGAGAAATTTAGGTCTTATTTGCTCCTTAAGAAATGCATAGTGTATACGGACCACTCAGCCCTCAAATACTTAATGGCAAAGCAAGATGCTAAGCCACGTTTAATGCGGTGGGTTCTTTTGCTCCAAGAATTTAATGTCGAAATACGAGACAAGAAAGGAGCTGAGAACCTTGCTGCTGATCACCTTTCACGACTTGAGAACCCCCATCAAAGTGCTCTTGAGAACAAGGAAATCAACGATACATTTCCTCTCGAGACACTTGGGAGTGTGACTAAAATCGACCAAAGTACCCCATGGTTCGCCGATTTTGCGAATTACCATGCGGGGAATTTCATTAGGAAAGGGATGTCATCCCAACAAAAGAAGAAATTCTTTAAAGATGTCCAACATTATTTTTGGGACGACCCCTATTTGTTCAAAGTTTGTGTGGATAAAGTGATCCGGCGGTGTGTTCACTGTATGGAAGCCGTTGAAATTTTAAAGGCATGCCATAGTGGACCCACGGGGGGACATCATGGTGCCAATTTCACCGCAAAGAAAGTGTTCGATTCTGGCTTCTATTGGCCGACGATATATCGGGATGCCCATGAATTGGTGAAAACATGTGATTCTTGCCAACGTCAAGGGAAAATTTCTCAAAAAGATGAAATGCCACAAAATGCTATTCAAGTTTGTGAAATTTTTGACGTTTGGGGCATCGATTTCATGGGGCCATTCCCGTCATCTAGAGGAAACAAGTACATTCTCATGGCCGTCGATTACTTATCCAAATGGGTTGAAGCGAAGGCGCTCCCCACCAATGACGCCCGAGTTGTTGTTAAGTTCTTAAAGAGTCTCTTTGCCCGATTTGGTGCACCTCGAGCCATCATAAGCGATCGTGGGACCCATTTTTGCAATGACCAATTTTCAAAAGTAATGTTTAAATATGGTGTCACACATCATCTTTCCATGGCTTATCATCCACAAACGAGTGGTCAAGTGGAGGTGTCCAATCGTGGTTTAAAACGAATATTAGAAAGGACAGTAGGAGAGCACCGTGCCTCTTGGGCCGACAAATTAGAAGATGCATTATGGGCTTTCCGGACCGCTTACAAAACTCCCATTGGGTGTACACCATATAAGCTGGTTTACGAGAAAGCTTGTCATTTTCCCATAGAACTTGAGCACAAGGCCTACTGGGCCTTAAAACATGCAAACTTTGACTTGAAAATAGCGGGTGATCACAGAAAAGTTCAATTGAATGAGTTAGTCGAACTCCGTGATCAAGCTTACGAGAATTCTTTGATATATAAAGAGAAAACAAAAAGACTTCATGATGCCAAGATCAAAGACCGCGTTTTCAACATTGGTGATCAAGTGCTACTTTTTAACTCTCGTTTAAAGATTTTCTCGGGTAAGCTTAAAACGCGTTGGTCTGGACCATTCACAATAACCCAAGTTTTCCCTTATGGTACCATTGAGTTAGCTCAACCCGATGGTCCCAACTTTAAGGTGAATGGTCACCTATTGAAACATTACTTTGGAAGGGATGTACCAACCATGGTAGTCCCGGATCTCCAAACTTTCCCCAAGGACGATTGAATTCGGGGATCGAGTCAAGCTACGTGACTCGGAAATAAAAAACAAAGCGCTTCGTGGGTGGCAACCCATGCTTATCCAATTTCATCTTCTTATTTTCTATTTTCTAACAAATAACGTGAGGAGGGGGTGCCTCTTCTACTCTTGTGTTCTGTGGTTGTTTGTGATGTTTGTTTAGGATCATCCGTGATTTATGATGACTCTCGTGCTCGTTATCTTCTCTCCGCTCGAGTTTCATTCATCGGTGCTATTGGAAATCCTATATCCGTGAATCTTATCGACTAACGTTTTCTTTGGCATAATTAATAAACGGCCCTAGAATTTTGTTAGGATTGCCTTAACCCGTAAAACATTGAGGACAATGTTTCATTCTAGTCTGGGGGAGGGTGAATCTTTGATTCGATTTGACCTTGCATTTTTCACAATGTCGTGCACTCTTGCAACTCCGTTTTCCACCAAAAATTTTAAATTTTTGTCACCTTTTTATTGTAAAAAAAATGATATATGATATAATAATAAGATTTGACACCTTATTTTGACTTTCCTACCGGCGAGAGTAGAAATAAATGTTCCGACTTGACCGGGCGTGTTGAGCCCTAGCTCGTCTCCCTTAACCAATATAATCAAAAGATTATGGCTAAGCATCCGCGGATCTCATTACTTGGGATTTTAAATTTGCAGAGATCGAGGAATGATAGAGTTTATTTAGAAGTTTCGTGCTATACGTGGAGTAGTTGGATCTCTTTAGAGCCCACAAAAGGTACTTGTGGCCTCCTTGTTCCCACAAGCTTGCACACCAATAAAAATAGATCTCTAGGATTAATTAAGTGTATGGGGTTTGGGCAATACATAGTTTTTTCTCGTTCCCAACAAAATCTCTGCATATGGGGGTTTGGTACACATAGGGGTACTGCCAGTGTTACGGTGAAATAGACTATTGCATCTTGCCGGTTCGCAGCCGATGTTGTGATCTTAGTAAAGGCCGTAGGACTCGGGGTTTGGCATATGATTATGAATATCAATAATAATAGTCCAAAGCCAAATAAAAAGGCAGAGGAATCCAAAGCTATAAAAAGCAGCGGATATAAATCCAAGGTCATAATAAAGCTCTTACATCTTGGTGGCTCAAAAACTGTTGTTGTAAAAGAAATAAAGGACTAAGGACCAAGTATTATTAAAGTGCTTATAATTATGCAAAAATGCCAAGCTTCGACTCCGGGGGTTTCCCTAATAAAAAGCTTCCGTTTCGGGTCTCAAACATGGGATGTCTCGGTCGTAAATAAAAAGGGTGGCCTCCACAAATCGTGTTAAATCAGAGACTTTCATGCGGACCCGATTTCTGAATGCAGGGGTTTTCGAGGGAAAGTTTGGAAACCACTTAGCGTTCAAATTTTGTGCTCTTATCGGACTAACAAATATCAAAACGAGAAAATATGAAGCAATTCATTTCTCACAAATTAAAATCTTGAGATACCAAACATAGGAACTGGGAACAAGAGGTATATACACAAGTAACCTTTGTGGGTAGTGTTAGCACCTAACTTGTGGATAAACAATGATCTCGATTTTACGCTTAGTTTGGGAGCTTGTGAAAAATCAAGGATGATGATTTTTATCCGTATACTCGTTGACCCTGAAAGTTATCAACAGATAAGAATTGATCATGAAAGTCAAGACAAACTGTCACACACACACACACACACACACACACACACACACACACACATATATATATATATATATATATACATATATATATATACATATATATATATATATATATATATATATATATATATATATATATATATATATATATACATATATATACACATATATATATATATACATATATATATACATACATATATATATATATATATATATATATATATATATATATATATATATATATATATATAAAGTAGTAGTAGTAGTTATTATTCATGAAAATCGGAAAACGGATCTTTTTTGAGAATAAATGATTTTGGTATCTCTTTTGAATATCATTGCTACTTTACAACGTCAGTAAAGAGAGGTTTTGAAATTATTTATCTCTTAAGCATGAGGTGATGACATTGCGTGAGGACACGGCAATACCTTAGTATGGGGGATTTTGATGTCTGCTTTTTCACACATCATTTTTAGCCTTAAATCAGACCAAATACACCAAATACTAACTAAATATGCCAAGAGAATGTGTGTTTTTGTATTTGTGTATGTGCAGGTACGGATATGTGAAAAATGAACAAAAACAAAGCAAAACTGACAAAAACGAGCACGAGATTGGAAAAAGGTCAAACGCCGGAGCCGGGGAAGCAAAATGATAAAGGAAAGCTCAAAATGTCATTAGAAGTCATCAAAGATTCAGAATGTTGCATAATTAGTCCCTGATCTAAGTTTGAAGAATATGGCAACTTCAGTCCCTGCACTTTCAGGAAATTACACAAATGGTCCCTTGGAATAAATTTCAATGATAAGAAAAATAAAGTCCTCCATGATTCAGAAATTTACAACTTATACCCTTGGAAGAAAGTTTGGAATAATTACAAATTTGATCCCTATGCTTTTTGAAATTACAAAATTGGTCCTTATAAATATTACACCTAGAAACTAATAAAACCGGATTTATAAACTTGCCTAGTCCAAATTTATGCCAAGCCCAGTTATACCACAAGCCCAAAACTAATTCTACCCGGCCCAACCATTTTACCCAGTCCACCCATCCGGTCAACCCCTTATTTACCCGGTCAAAGCAATAATAACAATACCCACCTCCTATTTACCCTCCCCCAATTCCCTTATACCCAGAAATTACCACTGTTTGATGAACCCTAACCCCCATCACACAAAATTACCCCACCTCATAACAATTATTACCCAATAATTGGGTTTCTAGAAGACCAGGAGTGTCAGGACCAATAGTAGAAGACACGCAGGATCAATCAACTCAATCATTCAATCTAAGGGCTCACATTGATGGGAATAATCTAGAAGTGAATCCAAGGGCTTGAAAGGGACTCAAAGTAACACAACCTCACACGGATTGGTGACATGGCAACCCTCCTCTCAGGCTATATAAAGCTCACCTCCTCACATCAATTGAACTGTTAGATTTTTAGGGATAGATTAGGTTAGGAGTAGAATAATTTAGCTTAGTTTATTGATGTAATTCTGTTATTTTTAAATTGTAATCTCATTTCAGTTTTTAATAAAATTATACTTTTCATTAAATTTCCTTGCAATTTAATTTCCCAATCTTAGTAACCTTTAATTCTGTTTTAAGTTTGAATTTAAACATTCATTTTAGTTTAAAACATAAGTTTTGTGGTGAAATTTATGTGTTGATACTGTGTTTAATGGTTCAAGTACTTGGTCAATGAAAGTCAGAATATGGTTCATGGTGATGATTTTGGATTTACTGGTGTTATTTTCATGTTTCCTGGTGTGGTTTCAGCCTATTAAAGATAGGCTTTTGTTCAAATGAACCTCTGTTCAGCTGAGGTATTTGGAGTAAGTATGCTGTTTAAATTTCCATCATCTACTCTGCATTTTTAGATTATCATAGTATAGATCTAATATTTGCTGGTCAGTCACTGTTTCATTTGAGTTTATTATCATTTTGTAGATTTATAGAAGTAGCTAATATTAGTTGATATTTGATTTAGTTTCATAGTTTCACTGCCTAGTTTAGCTAAGTTTGCTTATGCTTGTTTTTGATGTTCTCGTTGTGTTTTTAGTGTTAATTAGCTTCATTAGTGATTAATTAATATGTCTTGGACTTATAATCAGTAGGAGTAAGCTTATAATCCATAGTTGCAGTCTTATTCTTAGTCTCATAGTGGTCAACTGTCACTTATAGGAGTGTTTGGTAATACTGATTATGAGTTGTTCTTGTCATTATATTGTTGAGTTTTCTGCATAACTAGTCTCATTAGGATAAGTTTAGGTTAGTGGTTGCATAAAGTGGTAGTATCTTTAGTAGAAACTCAACTTTAGATCTCAACTCATTTCTGTAAGCTCTAGTTGAAATCTGCTCTAGCCTATTTAGTCATTTGATATACTTTGTGTTTGTAATTGAGATTCTTGTGCTTAAATATGCTTAACATACACCTAGTAATAGATTTAAGGCATTAAAATTGGAATTGGTCAAACCTCAGGTGCACACCAAAAATCAAATCCTTCGGCTCATTAGGTTCTATAGCTGCTGATTCAAGAGTTTTTTAGGTAATCTAATTAGTTTTTTGAGTGTGATTTTCTGGTGGATTTAGTATCTCAGTAGTTCCAAGTAAGTTTTGCCCCCATAAACTTTTACTAAACAGCTTTTTAGAACTGCTTATTCAGTCTATTAAGTTGTATAGTTAGGACAAGTATATGTTTACAATATTAGGCCTGCTCTTGTGAATTTGTGCTTGGATCTTGTGGTTTGTTATTCATTTAAGTTTCTTAGGACCTGTAGTAGCTTATTTGATTGAAATTTCATCTATGTGGATTATTGGTATCATACTGCTAATTCGCAAAGTGCTTTTTAAACCTGTTTTGATCCTTGTATGAGTTTCTTTGATCATATTGGCCTTAACTCTGTCCCATTAAGCTTTATTTAGTCAAAAAGTCATTTAGTCAAGTTTTGGTCAACCCTGGTCAAGGAGTGCTTATAAATAAGCGCTCCAAATAAGCTGTTTCAAGCCAAAAAGCACTTCCAGTGCTTATTTTCAAATTTTCAAATTTTTCTTAGCTTTAAAATAATATTTTAGTTTTTTCCTGAATTTTTCATATTTTTCTGTCCTTATTTGCTATTTTTCTTATTTTATTTTCATTTTAACCAATTTTTATTACTTATTAATTACCAAAAATTCCAAAAAAAATCATAAAAAGCCAAGAAAAATCCAAAAATATTTTTAAAATTTATTTTCATTTATTTTTGAATTTTAGAAATTTAATTTGCATTTTTCCCATTTATCTTGAATTTAATTTGAATTTTTAATTAGATTTAATAGTTTTTAATTCCTAAAAAATACACAAAAAGCCAAAAAAATTAGTTTTCAGTTTTAAAATTACTTTTTAGTTATTTTATAATTTTCAAAATTTATTTTGCATTTTTCTCACTTTATTTGCATTTTCATTTAATTTTTAATTAGATTAATTAGTTTTTAATTCATAAAAAATAAATAAAAAGTCAAAAAAATATTTTTCTTTTTCTTAAAATTTTCTTTTATCATTTTTAACTTTTCAAAATTATTTTGAAGTCCGTAGGAGTTGTGTAGCTTAAAATTCGCGTTTTATTTCGTACGTTAACGTTTAATTTACGTTTTAGCTTACGTTTTCGATTTTACGTTACGTTTTTGGTTTAATTACTTGAATTACGTGTTTAAGTGATTCTTTGTGCTTCATTTACTTATTCAATAGTATAGTCTCACAAAATCACTTTTTACCACTTTCACGACATGTTTCATGATTCGAAAATTCGAAATTCCATTCACACCTTCGTTGGGACACGACCCGGGGAAATACTTTCCTAAGCATTTCTTTTGTAAAACAAACACTATACTATAAAAAAGAATCAATCACATTCCGACGATCTAATCAACATCTCAAGGATTTCCTAAAAATCGTAGATTCCATAGACCTTGATGTTGCAACTTGAGAGTCGACCCGATTACGTCTATTCCAATTCTCTCTACGTGACCAAGCTAGTCAATGGCTTGAACGTTTACCCGCGGGATCCATCTCCTCATGGGATGATCTCACTTGTCGGTTCCTTGCTCAATTTTTCCCACCGGGGAGAACCTCCAAGCTTAGAAATGATATCTTGATGTTCCAACAACGTCAAGGTGAAACTCTATATGAAGCATGAACTCGTTTCAAGGACTTACTCCAAAAAGTCCCTCACCATGGCATAGATCTTTGGCTCCAAGTCCAAATCTTCTATGACCATATCGATCTCTCCACAAGGCGAACCATTGACCAATCGGCCGGTGGCAAGCTACGTGATCTAAGTGCGGAAGAATCATGGGAACTCATAGAAGATCTTGCTCTCTATGACAACGAAAGTTGGAATGTTCCCCGTGATTTGAACAAAACGGTCAAGGCAATATCTTTGCCTTCGAACAATTCTAGCACTCCGGACCGTAGGATCATGGAACTTAAGGACCAAGTCAAGTTTCTCATGAAATCCTACGAAGCTCCTAAGCCTTCAAGCCAAGTGAACAAAATCACTTCTTCATACGAATTATGTAGTGGTCCCTATGACACTCATGATTGCGTGCAGCTCCTCGGACAAGCTTTTGCAGATTACACATCCTCGCGTACTGACGAAGCGGGAGACAAGTGGTACACTTTCAAACCCGAGACAAACCCTTACGGTGATTCCTACAACCCTTCTTGGAAAAATCACCCGAACCTTAGGTGGAAACAAAACCAAAACATGCCCCAAAACAATTCTTCCAATTCACCTAATCATTACCAACCAAACGGTCCACCCTCTAACCGTACTTTCAACAACAATCCTTCCAAAAACTATGGTAGTACCAATAATCTTGAAGGATTGATGTCCAAATTTATGGCATCTCAAGAAGCTCGCATATCTAAGTTTGAAGTCGATTTCAAACAAAAGCAAAGTGAGATGACTAATAAAATTGATACATTGTTGAAAGTTCTAAATGACCGAGAAATGGGAGCACTCTACGGTCAAGAACCCGAAACTAAACTTTAATGCCATATCATCGGTTTTGTCACCTACTTCTTGTCCACAATACTATTCGGTCAAAGCAATGAGCACCTGTTTCAAGCAAACCCAAATTCTTCAAAAGGACCAATTGAATAAAACATCCGATATGAAACCGGTCAATAACACAGTTGAAACACCTCCTACACAAGACCTTGACGATGAATTCAAGGAGCTCCACCTTGAACGCCCCGTCATTGATGTCTTAGCTCGTGCCCCCTACTATAGTGCCCTCCTAGAAAAATATGAGAAACTTAAATTGGGTAAAAATGGGACCGCCTTCGTTCAAAACAAGTTGCCTAAGAAGCTTGATGATCCGGGTATATTTGTTTGCCTTGTATGATAGGAAAATCCGAAGCTTTCGACACACTAGCCGACTTAGGATCAAGCCTCGACTTGATTCCCTTATCCCTTTTCACCACTCTTAAGCTAGGAAAGTTAGAGGAGACGGAAGTAATAATTGGTCTAGCGGAATGGAAGTGTTGCCCACCCGGTTGGAATGATCAAGGATGTAGTAGTTCACGTAGGAAGATTGACTATCTTAGCGGATTTTCACGTCCTAGATATGGTTAGTGATACTACATGCCCATTGTTTGTAGGAAGAGGATTTTTAGCAACCACTAGTGCCATGATAGATTGTAAGGAGTCTAAGATAGCGGTAGGAGATGATGAGACTTGGTCGGTTTATGATGTTAAGAAGCATAACTACGATTGTGAGGACGAACCGACACCACATTAGGTAGAGATGAATAGGAGACCATCTAGATATGGACCTTGGATAGAAAGGAACTTTATAGGACCTCAACGCCAATTCTATCTACAAAAAATTTTCATTGATAAGACACATTCGGTGGAACAACTCATAGCTAGAGATGAGGAACTAAACCCTTTTGAGGATCCCCTAGTATTTAGGGAAATGATTGAGTTCTTAAGCGTAATATCTATCAACCTAGAGATGAACAAGTGGAAAAGGGAAGGGGATAAATGTAAATGGAATTGGGACGAGCCACCTAAGGAAGGTGACGGATCATGGCATATGAAGATGATCCTATATGATCCGAATGAGAAAAGTTTGAGAAGTCATACCGTACCAAGAAAACCGATAGAAAATTGAAACCTAAGTTTGATCCCAAGGATGTCCTCGACGAGGAGCTCACACATATAGGATAGCCCATGACTTTGAGTCTAGCTACAAGACTCGTAAATAAATAAAAACGCTTCTTGGGAGGCAACCCATGTTTTGTGTGTTTTTATTTGTTTGATTTTATTTGTTTCCGTATGCATGTTTTATTTTTATTGTTGGTAGATCATGTTTCAAATTAAATTGTGAAAATGCTTTATTTTGTTTTTAACTTCGTCTTAATTACATATAAAGGTATTTTGCAAAAGCTAAGTGTAAGGGAGATCCAAACTTGTTTATAAGAACGAAAATGATAATGATTCGCCACAATATTAAATGAGCATGTATATTAGTATTTGTTTGAGTCAAATGCTTGTATCGAGTCATAATGATGTTTTGCAGGATTTCCCAGGAAATAAGGCATGAGTTTTTCCAGAAATTTTCCGGAAACTTAACATAAGATTTTTCCAGGAACATTCTGACGACGTCAGGAGTTACAACCTGTCGGCTTCAGGTACCAAAATTCTGAAAAATTTTGCGAGTTTTGTTTATACCGGAGTCTTAAATTTTTTGTTAATTCTTTAGTTTTGTAAACTCCAGGAAATCTGCAAACATTCATTCCACAAACATTATATCTTAAATTGGTTTCTAGGATTTGTTAGTATATATAGATTGCCGCCGATTTTACGCGAGGTTTGCCTTGATTGTTTTCTCAGGTTTAACAGGTTATATATGACAAGAAGATGATTTATATTTCTGGAGGGAAGCTTTCAACGTTCATTTTCTTGGAGGAAGATCTAACCTTGTTGACACACTATCCACAGCGAACGAATCAGGGGAGTATTTGTTTTTATTCTTTTACCTGTTCTTACTTTTACATCCTTTAATTGAACATTGGGGACAATGTTCATCCTAAGTGTAAGGGGAGGGTAAATATTGATACCTTATAGGATACTATTGCACTTGAGTTTGTTTGTTTGATAGTAGGTGTGTAATAAAACTAAGAGAAATACTTGTTAGTGTAATTTTAGCGCCAAATTTAAAATTTTTTACAACATTTAGGAGTGAAACTTTAGCCTTAACAAGCATCTCATGGATAGGAGTCGTATGACTAGCACAAAACCGTACCACTTAAAAAAAATTTCCACCCAAATATGTGAGGTTCGCCTTTAGATTTGATAGGAAAAGCATTTAGTATTAGTACTTATGAGTGTACCGGTAGTATTTAGATTCTAGAACTTGCGTTAGTGATGCATCCCGAGACCGCTAGTGAGACTACATTCGTGTAGTAGGATTTACTACATGATAAGAGGCATTAGGATCACCCTTGTGTTTAAACCCGTATCTTAATTACTTGACCATTTAAGTCATATTACTTGACTAGTAAAGTCAATTAATTTTTCCCACACCTTTGCATTGTACTCATTTTTAGTACACGATACTCCTAGTACACCCCTCCGAGCCTATCTTTTCGTTTCTAACTTTAAGCATTTTACTTAAAGGAAGAATTTGCTACAACCCACCCAAATGTGCAACCAAATCGCCTTAGCCTTCCTTGTATGCACTCATCTTTAGTTCATTATTGTTACGTATTTAAACCCTTAGTTAATTATCTAATTGATTACATGGTTGCTAAGTCGAAGTCATATCTTGTATATATTGTTTTGGGAAGATTGGGACTCATGGGTAAAGTACTAGTGTTTTGGAGTAATGGGGAAGAACATCAAATTATTACCCCCATATGTGCGTTAATCTTAAAAAGTACTCCAAGTGTTTTGATTATCTTGATTCGAGTCATTAGAGTAGTTTATTGTAAAGTATGTAAAAATTCAAGTGTAAGGGGGATGTAACTCCCCTATGATTTATTATTTTGGATGGTAGGGTAAAAGTGTATGCAATAAAAAAAAATAAAAATAAAAATAAAAAATAGAAAAAGAAAAGAAAAAAAAAACATACGGACTACCATCCCATTTCATTCTATGTTTGTTTTATGTTTTTGTTATTTTTGATTTATTAGCCTAAGTCGAGTCGAGTCTTGGCTTAGCAACGCCATATGTACATGTAATTAACCAAGATGATTAACTCGTCATCAGTAAATATTGCCTTTATCCAACAAAACCGTGTTTTCCATATCCCTACACCTAACGTTATAACCCTATAAAATACCTCTTAGATAGTTTATCATAGGTGCTTACGCCAAGTGGTGGAGGTTTGATCCTTTCCCAAGCCTATGGTAATCTATTTGCTATGACAGGTAGTGAGAGATGTTTTCCATTTCCATATCGTGATATATACTTAATTACACCCGAGGGATGTGAGTATCTAAACACTATTTGTGAGGTACTAGTGTATGACCTCCGTGCTTGTTTTTGGTTTTTAGTGGAACGATTATTTGTTGTAATTACTTTTATATTAGTGTTAAATGACCCCTAACTTGTATTTTGATTAGAATAAAAGCGCATTTACTTGAGGACAAGCAAATCTCAAGTCTAAGGGTATTTGATGAGGCGAAAAGTGTACCGCTTTTAAGGGGTCATTTAAGCCCGAATTCGTGATTATTTGATCAATTATTGCCCTAAATCGTTCCTTTTGTCATTTTAGGTACTTTTGAGGAGAAATATGGAAAAGAAAACGTTTTGGACGTTTTTGGAGCATAAAAGTGAAAAAAACGGAAAAGTCTCAAATCCCTTGCTAGAAACAGTACCTGATGAAGTCAAGCCTTAATACATGACGGCGTCAAGAGTAACAAAAGAGGTGGATGTGGACCTTATTACGTGACGGCCCAGAACATTTTCAATGTAATTGGCCTGACGGCGTCACCAAGGCCGTCAGGGTCCAAATACATGTGACGGCCCAGAGTAGATTTGCACATGAAGGCGTCAAGACTGGATCTAGGCAATACGAATTTCAACATGGCGGCGAGTTGACGGCGTCAGAGGCTAATACATGACGCCGTCAGGATGCTTAGTCTATATATATTTTTCCAATTTTTCATTGTAAAGTGTGGAACAAATTGTGGAATACCTAAACACAAACCCTATGTCGAATTTCCTGCATATTGAAGGGGTTTCAAACCCTTCTTTCTTCCATGTTTTAATAAAGATAAGTTCTCAAATAATCATTCAATATGTCTATGTATCGTTTGATTCTATCTTATGCTTTTCTTTCTTTTAACATGTTAGGCTAGGCTTTTATTGTGTTTGCTTAGATGTAGTAAAACCTAGATGTTGATTATTGGTTGATTGTTTGTTTATAATTGTTACGGATGATTGTATTCGATGTTAGGCTTAAGAAAACTGGCAGACTTCCAATGGTAACTTGCTTGAACATATTAAGAAACATGATCGGAGGTGTACTACGATTTTTGGTTGTATTTAATGCATAAGTGAATTCTAATGATCCCATCTTAGGAGCTTTTAGTCGGCTCGACATAGGAGTGAACATTGTACACAGCCCTACGACTAGTATTAAGGAATATAACCCGTCATCCATGCAATTGTAACAAGCTAATCAACCGGTAAAAGATATCTAGTGAGTACTGAAATCTAAGTAAACACAACTTTTCTCATTATTGTTTCCACTACATTAGTACATTAGTTTCATTTTCATTTCTTTTATTTTATTTTGATTACATTTGTAGTTAATTGGGTTAGTTGACTACCAACTAATTCTGCCCACTCCTTCAAACCCGAGATTTTACTTGCTTTTATAAAATATAAAAAAATACAAAAAGAATAATCCCTCACCTTTAGACCTAGTTTAGTAGGCTTTCTAATCCTAGCAACACTATTCTTGAGTTGAACGATCAATCCCCCGGTACTTGTCACTATACTATACTACAACGATCAGGTACACTGTCTGGTAGGGGTTGCAAGCTTCTCAAGATCCCTTGAGAGGTAAAACATGTTGCGAGTGCGCAATCCCACGTATCATACATATTGTTTTGGGACTCATGGGTAAAGTACTAGTTATATGGAGTAATGGGGAAGTCATCAATTTATTACCCCCATATGTGCGTTAATATTTAATAAGTACTCCAAGTGTTTTGATTATCTTGATTCGAGTCATTAGAGTAGTTTATTGTAAAGTATGTAAAAATTCAAGTGTAAGGGGAATGCAAATTCCCTATGATGTATTGTTTTGGATGGTAGGGCAAGAGTGTATGCAAAAAAAAAAAAAAAAAAAAAAAAAAAAAAAAAAAAAAAAAGGAAAAAACATGCGGACTACCATCCCGTTTCATTTTATGTTTGTTTCATAGTTTGTTAGATTTTGATTAGCTTACGTCGAGTCGAGTCTTGGCTTAGCAACACCATATTGTACATGTAATTAACCAAGATGATTAACTCGCCACCAGTAAATATTGCCTTTATCCAACAAAACCGTGTTTTCCATATCCCTACACCTAACCTTATAACCCTTTAAAGACCTCTTTGATAGTTTATCCTAGGTGCTTACGCCAAGTGGTGGAGGTTTGATCATTTCCCAAGCCTATGGTAATCTATTTGCTATGAAAGGTAGTGAGAGATGTTTTCCATTTCCATATTGTGATATATACTTTATTACACCCGAGAGATGTGAGTATCTAAACACTATTTGAAAGGTGCTAGTGTATGACCTCCGTGCTTGTTTTTGGTTTTTAGTGGAACAATTATTTGTTGTAATTACTTTTATATTAGTGTTAAATGACCCCTAACTTGTATTTTGATTAGAATAAAAGCGCATTTGCTTGAGGACAAGCAAATCTCAAGTGTAAGGGTATTTGATAAGGCGAAAAGTGTACCGCTTTTAAGGGGTCATTTAAAACCGAATTCGTGATTATTTGATCAATTACAGCCCTAAATCGTTTCTTTTGTCATTTTAGGTACTTTTGAGATGAAATCTGGAAAAGGAAGCATTTTGGACGTTTTTGGAGCATAAAAGTGAAGAAAACGGCAAAGTCTCAAAATCCTTGCTGGAAACAGTACCTGACGACGTCAAGACTTCACACATGACGGCCCAGAACATTTTTAGTGCAATTGACCTGACGACGTCACCAAGGCTGTCAGGGTCAAAATGTATGTGACGGCCCAGAGCTTAATTCCTTCTTGACGGCATCAAGATTGGATCTAGGAAATACGATCCTTAATTTGGCGGCGAGTTGACAGCGTCAGAAACTACAACGTGACGCCGTCGGGATGTATTATCTATATATATTTTTCCAATTTTTCATTGTAAAGTATGGAACATTAGGAGAACTTTTAGAGAGCTTAAACCCTGGACGAATTTTCTGTAAAAATAAGGGTTTCAACCCTTGTTCCATCCATGCTTAATTGAAGATAAGTTTTCCAATAATCATACGATATGTCTATGTGTTGTGTGATTCTATCTTATGCTTGTCTTTCTTTTAACATGCTGGGCTAGGTTTTTATTGTGTTTGCTTAGATGTAGTGAAACCTAGATGTTGATTATATATTGATGATTTGTTTATAATTGTTGTGGATGATTGTATTCGATGTTAGGCTTAAGAAAAGTGGCAAACTTCCAATTGGTAACTTGCTTGAACGTCTTAAGAAACATGATCGGAGGTGTACTATGATTTTTGGTTGTATTTAATGCATAAGTGAATCCTAGTGATCCCATGTTAGGAGCTTTTAGTCGGCTCGACATAGGAGTGAAGTAGGAGCTTATAGAGTTAGTGAATATTGTACACGGCCCTACGACTAGTATTAAGGAATATAACCCGTCATCCATGCAATTGTAACAAGCTAATCAACCAGTAAAAGATATCTAGGGAGTAATGAAATCTAAGTAAACACATCTTTTCTCATTATTGTTTCCACCACATTAGTTTATTTTCATTTCTTTTTATTTTATTTTGATTGCATCTTTAGTTATTTGGGTTAGTTGACTAGCAACTAATTCCGCCCACTCCTTCAAAACCCGAGATTTTACTTGCTTTTATAAAATATAAAAATACAAAAAGAATCATCCCTCACCTCTAGACCTAGTTTAGTAGATTTTCTAATCCTAGTGAACACTATTCCTGAGTTGAACGATCAATCCCCCGGTATTTGTCACTATATTATACTACAACGATCAGGTGCACTGCTTGACGGGGATTGCAAGCTTCTCAAGATCCCTTGAGAGGTAAAGCCTGTTGCGAGGGCGCAATCCCGCGTATCAAAACGTGTTCTTAATTATCATATATATTGAAAGATTAAAAACAAAAATTCATCAAGGAGTATTAATAACACCACTTATGAGGTGAAAATAGCCATGTGAAGTGCAAGTGTGTTTATGAGAGGCATGCAAAGTGTTCATGTATTCATGAGCCACTTATTGACAGGGGTGGAGCTAGAAGTAAGGTAGCGGGGGGCGTTGCCCCCAACCTGTTAGACCCATTTCCCGAGTACTTGGATCCCACCCTAGATGTATTGGGATAAGGGCCTTACGTGATTGGTTAGTCGAATATTGTGTAGTGGTCAGACCCGATAGTCAAAGTGATGGTCAACGAATGTATTATATAGTTTTGGAGGTTATGATGCATAACTTAGGGGGCTAATGTTGCCTAGTATCAAAGTGTTATATATGTGATGTGGTCAAAATATAAGGATAGAGACTCAAGGGACCATTTATGCCAAATGGTCAAAGTTGTACAAGTATATAAGCATCCCTCCACATAATTCTAGCATATTCCACACCTTCCTAGAGTATGTTTGTGTTTGTACGGTTCTGAATAAGAAAAGGGAGGGAGAAGAGTAGCTTGCAAAAGTAAAAAGAAGATGATGATGAAATTATGCTAAGGGTCCTTCCTAGCAAAGATCACTACAAGTAAGTAGCTCTATCATACATGATTAAGTGGTTAAGGTTAATGGGTTAAGTGGTTTTCATCGTATGATCAAAGTATGATAATATGATGATATAGAAGGATGATGGGTAAGTTGTTATGGGTTATATAAACCCTTGTTTATGATATTGAGTTATATGTATTATTAGGTTTTGTTGATGATGGTGAAGGATGATGATGATGATGATGATTACTACGAATTTCCTATTTACACTATGACACATTGATGGATTGATTGATAAGATAGGTAATGGCCAATAAAGTAAAACACATAAAGTAACATGCATAATGATGGATAATGCAATGTAACGAACCAGTAAGTATTATTGATACAATGCAATTTCTTTCCAATACAATGTAACTACTATTTTTTCCCCAATTTGTATTAATTAACAAATGCAATGGCCAACATATATAACACTTTTTATCTTCTTACATTAAAATGTACAATGCAATCATGAAATAATATGGGCACTTTTATAGTACTTTTTATCTTTTTACATTAAAATGTATAATTTAATCATAAAACAAAATCGGCAATTCAATTATAAGGATATTTCAATTATAGATTTTTTTTACAAGTTATAAATATGTATTCATACTAGTCAAAAATAAATAACACACAAACATACTTAAGTATAAAAATGAGTTGGTTTGATTATTTTCAAATTTTTTTTCAACAAGGCAAAAATGAAGCCAGTAATGAAAGCGTGTATTTTCAACATGAGGAAAATGAAAGCGAGTATTTTTAACATGAGGAAAATGAAGGCGGGTATTTTCAACATGAGGAAAATGAAATCAGGAATGAAAGCAACTACTTCTCACATAACAATTTAGCATTTGAAACAGACATGGTAAGTATATATGCATTTGCAATAACTAGTATATTTTATATATTACAAAGTATTAAAACTCGTTAAAAACTCGTTTTCAGGTGTTTAACTCTCGTCAAGATTTAATAGATTGGGTGAAAGAAACAGACTTTCTATTGGTTACGTTATTGTGATTAAAAGATCCAAAACTAATTCAAATGTCATTTTTCATTGTGATGTTGGTGGTAAATACACAAGTTAAAAAACCTCAACTAGAAATACTGGCACAAAAAAATGTGATTGTCCTTTTGGTTTGGAAGGAAAATATTTGTATGATGATCGTTGGGCGTTAAGTGTGATATGTGATAGACATAATCATGAACATGCATCACATCTGGAAGGTCACGCATACGCACGACGATTGTCTGAAAGTGAGTCTAAGTTAGTGAAGGATTTGTTTGAAAAAAATGTGAAGCCACGAAACATTTTATCTACTTTGAAAAAACAAAATCCTCAAAATGTGTCTACTATAAAAACTATTTACAATGCATGTCAAAAATTTCGTGAAGAGGGAAAAGCTGGAAAAACACCAATGCAAGAGCTCATGTCTTTTTTACATCAAAAAGGTTATATTTGTTATGCTAGACCTCATAAATCATCAAACAAACTAGAAGATTTATTTTTTGCGCATCCAACATCGTTGACTATATGGCGTGCATTTCCTGATGTGTTGTTGATGGACGCGACATACAATACAGTCAGGTACCCGATGCCTCTCCTAGAGATCGTTGGTGTAACTCCAACTAATCAGACCTTTTGTATAGCATTTGTGTTCATGCATAAGGAAAAAGAGCCAAACTATGATTGGGCAATGGAGTGCGTAAGATCTGCAATGGACGGATATATGTTTCCACGTGTTATTGTTACAGACAGAGAGTTGGCACTCATGAAAGCATACAACACCGCATTTCCAAATGCAAAAGGGTTCCTTTGTAGATGGCACATTAATAGAAGTGTTATGCGAAAATGTAAAAAATGGATAAAGGATAATGGCCAATGGTATCGTTTTAGTATAGCTTGGGGTACACTTATTAAATCTCATAGTGAGGAAGCATATCAGCTCAACCTGGAACAACTTATAGGAATTGTATTCGACTTTCCAGGTATTATTTATATGTTATATAACCGAGTAAAGTTTATTATAGCTTTTTTATTATCATGATATTAAAGCAATTTTCATTACATTTTTCAGGCGTTATGGATTATTTAAATAATACTTGGTTAGCAAAATATAAGGAAATGTTTGTAGCCGCTTGGACTTATAAATTTCTTCATTTTGGCAATCAAACAACTAATAGAGTGGAAAGTCAACATGCCAAGTTAAAGTTGTACATGGATTCAGCACAATCAGATTTGCTGACAGCAGTGTCATATATTCATGAAGGTGTCAACTCATAAGAGACAGCTATTCATTCAAGTCTTGAGCATAGCAAAATTGTCATTCGACATCGATACAACATATCGCTCTTCACAAATTTGAATAAGCGCATTTCACTTCATACACTTGAGATACTCTTCCAAGAGTATAAGCGTTGTGTAGATGCTAAAGGTTATGAAATTTGTGAATGTCAATTATGTACAAGTTATGGGCTACCATGTTCACATGAACTATTAGTTTATATGAATAGAGGTTATCCCATACCACTTGAAGCGATCGATAGATTTTGGAGGAAGCTTAATTTATCACCATGCGCATCTGTAGGAGATGATGATTTAGGCTGTCAAGTTAGAGTCGAGGTTGAGAATTTTAATAAAATGTTCAGAAAGCAATCACAAGCTGGTAAGAAATGTTTAGTGAGAAAGATGAAAGAGATGACAACACCATCAGAAACTTCACTTCGTGAGCCTACCACTCGGAAAGCTACTTGTGGTCGTAGCTCTTTCAAAAGAGCCCCTGCTGAGCCACCTTATCAAACGCAAGAACCAGTGGGATACAATTTTTCATCCGTTCCAAATTTTTCATCCTTCAAAAGAACCCCCATGGAGCTACCTTCACATACGCAAAAACCAGTAAGGCATGCATATATCAACCAATTTCCGAAAATGTTTCATCCTTACATCTACAAGGTTCAAGATGTAAGAGCCGATGGAAATTGTGGATTTAGAGCGGTAGCTGTCGGACTCAATCTTCATGAAAATGCATGGCCCACAGTTCAATATCATTAAATGGAAGAGTTACGCATCTACAATAACAAATATGTTGTTATGTTTGGCACTAAAGAATGTTACGATGTTCAAAAGCGCTTGGATTTCTTTGAAGATGGATCCGCGCCAATTGAAAACTGGATGAATATGCCATAAATAGGTTTCTTGATTGCTTCACGATACAATGTCATTTTACACACTCTTACCACTCTAGGTAGTATGACGTATGTGCCGCTTCGTTCGAGTCCGCCACCATGGTACGATCATAAATTCAATACACTTGGGTATGTTAATAATAATCATTATGTCAATGTGATATTGCAAGGAGACTACTCAATGCCTACTATTGCAACTCAATGGTTTCGTTACAGATTTGAATGTGCAGTCGCATGGATTACTCCATACATAGAGCGGATAAACTATTACGATCAACTGCTTCGCTCAAATTGATCAAACTGTAATGTTGAAGAGGTAGTATTGGAATGATTTAAGATGTGATATGTATGTGTTTAATTATATTTGTGTCGTTTATGTATTTTGTTTGATGTAATAAATGTGTTTTTTAATATTTAATGAATTTAGATATCCTTGCATATTTTTAATATTCAATGAATTTAGTATTTTATTCAAATGTTAAAGACGAAAAAATGTAAATGACGAAAAAAAGTTATGCGACAACTTGTATTTTGTACGATAAAAAAAATGTAAAAACTGTAAAAGACGAAAAAAGGCATCGGATTAAAAAATAAAATACATGTGACATGTTTGATGGTGTTGGCATCTTGCTAAAGAAAAAAAAAATTGTATATTACAACTAGTATTTTTTCGTCTTTTTTCGTCTCCTTTTTTAAGGTATAGTTTCACTGTTCCAAAGTGCTAAAAAAAAGAGAATAAAATACAGTGGACCCATTGATTTGTTTTTGATGTGATGGAAAGGATTCATGTACATACTGTAATATGATTAAAAAAAAATTAATGTACTAATGGAATTGCTGAAATTTAAAAGCGTACAAGATTCTATATAGGAAAGCTATAAACGTCAAGCCCTAAATAAAACAAGTAGCGTACCTAAAATATTAAGGGCACTAGATATTTCATTAAGTTAAGGGTAAAGTCCATAAATTAGCAACATACTTTCCCAAATTTACAGAGTTAGGTAAAAAACTATTTTTATTACCAATTTAGTATGCAAAACCGACTAATTTTTGACATTATAGTGATTATTACCGGCCATTAATCCAAATACCCAATTTTAATTTCCACGTGTATTATGTATTTTTTAAAAAAGCCACCTAGACAATCCACCCGACCCATATATCTTATTTAACCCTAAAACCCGACCCAACCTTATTTATTTTACCCTAATTCATTAACACGACATAACATTTACCCCCAAATTCAAACCCTAATTACACAGTAAAATTGAAACCAAATCATGTCCATCTACCTTCATGATCGAACATGTGATTGTGAGTTACCCGTAATGGTTTTAACATCTTGGACAAACACTAATCCATCTCGAAGGTTTCTTGTTTGTCCAAATCATTACAAACCCGTGCAGAAGAAGTGTGAGTTTTGGAATTGGTATGATCCAGAGATGGATAGTGATTGGTACAGGATGCATTTGTACGAGATGTACACTCTTTTGAATCCATAACAAAGAAGACAACTAGGACAAGAGGGCAACCGTGAATGGAGGATTGGAAAACTTCAAGCTGAGCTGGGTGAAAAGAACAATGAATTGCAGAAAAGTTTGACCTCTTTGACTTTTTGGAAGTCAACTTTCTTTGCATTTGCAATTTGTATGTGTTTGGTATTGGCAGTGAAATAATAGAAGTTTATGGCAATAAAAATAGATGGTTTAGTGACTGAAATAGATGTGGTAGGTTATGTATGATGTACTTTGGTTGTATTTTGGTTGTATCAGTTGACATAATCAATGGAATGGTTTGTTTTGGTTTTATCAAGTGGCACAGCATTTATACTGCATAACTGTGTTGTGTATGATTTTGGTTGTATCAAATGGCAAAGTATTTAGTTCATGGCTGTCTTGTGGTTGTACCAAAGTGAAAACTTTATTCAAAAAGGGTCAAAATTGAAGTGAACTGCTTTATTCACATGCATTTGACAGATGCCAAAGCATTTACAGCATATCTACCACACTGCATACTTCACATGTTACTGCATAGGGACACATGCCAAATGACAAAAGAACAAAGACCAAGACAAAATATTGAATTAAACTAGTCTCTTTGATACAGTCAAAGGGACACCATTCATTAAAGTAGAAATAAAGTCAGTAGAAGTGGGCAACACACCCATTGTTTAACACAATCATGTTACCCACACAAAAGATAAGGTATTGTATCATAACCATACATGACTGCAAATAAGCTACCAAAAGATAAAGTATTGTTTTATATCCATAAAAGGATCAAAGTTACTGCTAAATCTAAGACTTCAAGGAGTTGCATCTGGACTAACATCAAATGCTTTGTCAGGTGTTGAACCTGTAC
The DNA here is from genome assembly GCA_030686995.1 of Artemisia argyi. Taxonomy (NCBI): domain Eukaryota; kingdom Viridiplantae; phylum Streptophyta; class Magnoliopsida; order Asterales; family Asteraceae; genus Artemisia; species Artemisia argyi. The sequence continues at coordinate 38,321,953 of CM060693.1, read as the reverse complement.
CTTGTGCATCAAACTTGAAGTTCTTTCCTTGCATCATCTTGATCCTCTCTGATCTTCCTCTCTGTTTATAATCATCCTCTGGGAATCTCTATGGGAAATTGCAATCAAACAAAGGATCCATCATTGCTTCCCATTCTTGTTCTTTTCTTTCTCTTTCCTCATCCATTCTTGCATACATCTTTTTTTCTTCCATTGCATGCTGTAAAGCTTCTTTATCAAGTCTTTCAGATTCCTCTCTTTGATAGTTTTGCATTTGTTCCTCTTGTTCATCAAATAGCCCTTGCAGGTATTCATGTTCCATTGCTTGCCTAATGTCTTCTTCATCCATGGTCTACAATCAGAAAAATGTAATCAAGTAAGTATTCCTTGTATTGCCATAAGCCTCATTGTTCTCCAACTTCAATTCATCCATCCTTGCATAAAATTGTTGCTCCATAGTACTTGATGCTGACCTCCAAAAAAGGCTTTGTAGTGCCAAGCCAGTATACTTCCTTTTGAAGCTGGCATAGACATGCCTTGTGCATTTTCTATGCTCTGCATGAGGCAACCAATCACCAATAGCATCTAAAAGACCCTGTATACAATAAAACATGTTATAAAACAGTTAAAGTGTATGAATAATTAAAATTGGTAAACATACTTACCTTATGTGAATCTGAAATCAGTGTTAATCCTGTGCCTTGTTGCAGGTTGAGATCATCATGAAGAAGTGAAAGGAACCAAGTCCAATTCAGATAGTTTTCAACCCTGACAATTGCCCAAGTAATGGGGTACATCTGATTGTTGGCATCTCTCCCCATTACTGTGAGCAACTCACCTCTGCATGTACGTTTCAAAAAACATCCATCTAAACCAATGATTCTCCTACAACCTTGCAACCACCCTTCTTTAACACCCTTGAAACAGATATAGAACCTTTTGAAATAGACATTTCCAGAACTGGTTTCCTCTTCACAAGTGGAACCAGGGTTTGAATCTAACAGTGCCCTCCTATAGTCCCACAATCTACCATAATGCTCAATTAATCCTCCCTCATGGTTAAATAATGCCCTTTGCTTGACCCTTTTGCACTGTCCTAAAGAAACATCAATGAGAAACTTGTCCCTTATTAAACTTTTCATCTTAATATAAGGAATGAATGGATCATTAAGGATCTCTTTAGACATGTGGTATGCAATCCATTTGTAAGCTACCAGGGAACCAAGACTATAGTTTCTAGAAAACTTATGGTTTGGTTTCAATGTATTGATCTGGAATGAGTGCTCAGTGCTCATCCATGAATCCCATAGTCTAAAACCACAAACAGGATTCTTATCATCTCTTAACCTCTTCCTTGTAGCCCTAGGTGTTTCAGGTGGTTTTGGTGAGTTGGTATTTGGGTTAACCACTGGTGAACTTGTTCCCTCAATATCAGTGCTACATCCCTCCCCCCTTTTTCTAACCCTGAATGTCTTAGGAGACTTAGAACTAACATTTTTCTTTGGCAATTTTTTGTACTTTTTTGTTGTCTTAGGAAACTTAGCAGACTTGTTTGTTTTCTTAGGAGACTTAGACTTGCTAGTACTAGCCTCACCATCATTAAACAAAGACTTTTGGATCTTCCTTTTTTTGTTAGTGTACCTCCCAGTAGACCTACCATCCTCAACATTCCTACCACAAAACACTAATAGAGTCTTCCAATCATTTCTTTCAAACCACAATTGGTAGCCATTTGCTACTCCATAGTTGGCTAAGGCTAGCTTCAATTGGTCAGGATGCTCATACCTCACACCTAAGACAGGTGTCATTTTGTTCCTAGGAGTTTTAGGGTCATGTTTGGGATAAGAAACACCTTTTTTAGCTTGAAAAATAGGGTCAATGTTATCAGCTTCAGGGTCATCTAAAGCCCCACATTTTGCTTGAGGGACTAAGTGATCATGATAGTCAACATACATGTCACTGTTGGGGCACATTTTATTTAGAAATGGGTCTTTAGTGGTTAGATTCTTTATAACTACATTGTCTTCCCCTTCATTATGAAAATCAACATTAGGGAAATCCTCACACTCATCACTACTGTAGTATTAATCACTAGAGCCACTACTTAAGCTCCCATTTGCTTCCTCATTTATAAAATCCATTATATCATAGTCAAAGTGTTCCACATACAGGTCAATATACCATTTGTTGTCATACCCAACCCTAACAAACTCTTGAACATCATTATCTGTCTTAATTTCTTTAATACCAACATTCAAAGGTGTTCTAAGGGGACAATAATATAACCTATACACAATCCCATGAACATACTGCTTGATAACCTCACGAAAATCAGTAAAGCTCATACCTTCAAAGTCAATATCAGTGATTTGTTTTTCATTACCTTCCAAGTATCTTAAAGGGCTAGGAACAAACGCCCCATCGTGGTGTAAATTGACAGTGAAAACTCTATCTGCAATTGTAAAACACGAAAAAGTTAGGGTTCGTAAAAATTAGGATTTCTTAAAAATAATGTTTTAACTGAAATTAACATAGGGGAAACATCATTTGACATATGTAAATAACATTTACAATGTTACCTTTTACCATCTTCAACTTTTAGATCATTAATTAAACTGCAACCATAATTAGGGTTTCGTGTGAGAAATAATTGTGTGAATATGAACGTTATAATGTGTATAAGCACACCATCGCATTGTATTTATACCTAAATATAATCCACGTGGTATATCCACCTCAGTAAAAAAAACAAAAAAAAACGTGCCGGTCATTTTAATTAACCATCCGGTTGCCTGTGAGGAAAATGACTAAATTGTCGAAAATTATCAAGTTCTACATACTAAATTGGTAATAAAAATAGTTTGTTACCTAACTTTGTAAATTTGGGAAAGTATGTTGCTAATTTATGGACTTTACCCTTAAGTTAACAAGCAAAATATGATCATTTGAATTTAATGTATGAATACTAAAATAGTAAAAGAGTAATTTTATTAATTGTGTCGTAGTTGTTATACAGCACATTTTTTTTTTATAATGAAACATAGTTTAGAGGATAAAACACCCTAACCCTTAAATTAGTGGACTATAGCTCACAAATTGGTTTAGGTCCAGCTTAGCTAATCATCTAAAATGAGCGAGAAAATTTTAAACGGATAAATTGGAATGAATGTTGAAAATGGCTTCTTCTTTTTCACTTTTTTTTTTATGTTTTCTTCTTTGTTTATGTTTGAACGAATGTAGAGTCAGATTCAACGACAAAAGTTGTACATTGCTTATGGCCTCATCCTATTTTTGTAATTTTTTTTTAACATCATGGCTTGCTTTGCATTTTTCGAATTGAGCGGCAATTTGGTGGTCAATTTTTGTAGTCGATGACAATAACCTCTAGCAGCGAAAAACATATTATATGAAGAAGAAAAATATGGTTGATTGATGACAACTCAATCTACCTTCATTGTATTATGATGGCTAGGGTTTTGGGTGATATAATTGATAAGTTGAAAAGAAAAAGGCTAATGAAACGAAAATGAATAAATAAGGATCTTTTTGGATCAACGGTGAAGCCAATGACTAAAGAAAATAATTTTATACTCAGTGATTTGCATTTAAAACATTCATATCATGTAAAATAGTAAAAGTATATGTTGCCATACATCATATCATATCTTCTTTATATATACTAAGGGGATATCTTGGCTACTACTAGTATTATTGTAGCTAAAATAGCTATATCCCCTAAGGAGAAAGGTTCGAGGTTTGCATACTGCCCAATTGGATGTCACTGTGGGCTCGGATCACTAACTACTAACTCACCATTAAAAAAATAAAATAAAAATAGAAAATAAATAAAAAAGGATATGTAGCTTAGAAAATAGCCACAATTAAGCTAGCTAGGTCAAACTTAATCAAACATGAAGACTTATGAATTATCTAATGGTCAAGATTCCCCTTAATCATCAGAGTCATTTCGTATCAAAGTTAGGGGGTGTTTACCAAATTAGATAGTTCTATATAAAGCTCTTAATTAGTCTCTTATTGAGGAGAAGAGTTTGAGCCCACATTAAACTCAATAAAAAAACAAACATTAAAAATAAGCAATTATTACGATTTGAGTTGTTATAATAATCATCATTAATACCACAACCTGTTAGACCCGTTTCCCGAGTACTTGGACCCCACCCTAGATGTATTGGGATAAGGGCCTTACGTGATTGGTTAGTCAACGAATATTGTGTAGTGGTCAGACTCGATAGTCAAAGTGATGGTCAACGAATGTATTATATAGTTTTGGAGTTGATGATGCATAACTTAAGGGGCTAATGTTGCCTAGTATCAAAGTGTTATGTATGTGATGTGGTCAAAATATAAGGATAGAGACTCAAGGAACCATTTATGCCAAATGGTCAAAGTTGTACAAGTATATAAGCATCCCTCCATATAATTCTATCATATTCCACACCTTCCTAGAGTATGTTTGTGTTTGTACGGTTCTAGATAAGAAAAGGGAGGGAGAAGAGTAGCTTGCAAAGGTAGAAAGAAGATGATTAAAAAATTATGCTAAGGGTCCTTCCTAGCAAAGATCACTACAAGTAAGTAGCTCTATCATACATGATTAAGTGGTTAAGGTTAATGGGTTAAGTGGGCTTTCATCATATGATCAAAGTATGATCATATGATGATATAGAAGGATGATGGGTAAGTTGTTATGGGTTATATAAACCCTTGTTTATGATATTGAATTATATGTATTATTAGGTTTTGTTGATGATGGTGAAGGATGATGATGATGATGATTACTAGTGAGGATGAAGATGATGGTGGTGAAATAATGATTGTTAGCTTAGCTTGGATTCAAGGTAAGTAAACCGGCTATGATTTGATGTTATAATGCTTTCTTACATTATGTGTTATATGATTGTTATGATGAGATGATTGATATTGTTTTAATGATTATGTGAGGAAGAAGTAGAGGTAAGGCTAGTTTGGTATAACTAGCAAAAGAAGATTAAGAGTTTAGATGGTCTAGTGTAAGTGTGTAGGAAAGGTTGAGATGTAATGATAAGGCTTGAAGTGGCCAAGGTATGTGTTATGTTTATATTGTGATAGGATGAGTAGATTATGATGCTTAATGTGTGATTGAGTTATAATGTTGTATTATGACCGTTTTACTTATTAAGCCTTGTGCTTATGGTTTAGTTGTCTAACCGTTATGTAGGTTGGCATGTTGTTATGGATGGATTAGATAAGGATTAAGTTGGATATGCGATGTAGAAGGACTTGGGTAAGATAGTAGAGCTAGGTAGAATACCGAGCTCAAGTTAAGGTTGTACCCCCAAGAGTCTTTCTACGATTTGTAAAATGTATGTCAAAGATGTGGTAATGTTTTGGTAGTCAATTGATGTGTCAAAGTATGTTTTGTGAGTTATTGAGTCAAGTTAAAGGAGTGTTTGGCACAAGCATGATATTACCCATTTTGGATTGTTACCGGGTCAAGTAATTATGAAACAGATTTAAGATGTTAAATAATGTATGTTGGTTAAGTATGGGGTGTAATGAAAGTGGATTAAGTAGTTTGAAGTGTAATGGGTCATAATGGGTTTATTGCATAACCCGTGAAATTCTACATCTTGGTTTTGAGATTGTGCATCTTGGGTCTGGATTGTGCAATTGATTTTGTTAATCTTGGTTATGATTTGTTCATCCTTGTTATAAATGTGGGTTTGGGCAGATATTGTTGGTTTTGTTTATTTTGTAGAAAATGAACCGTAAATCGTTAGAAGATGTGTCACCCGTCGTTTTAAAGGTATTTGAGTCTAGTATCTTTTAAAAATGGTCTCAAGGGCTGTTTTGTAATAGATTTCAACCAGTTTATAAAAGAGTAACAGGAGGTCCATTATAGTCAAGTCGCTTCCGCGTAAAAGTTTTAGATTAATGGTCAAAGCGGGCACGGGGCGTAACAACTTGGTATTAGAGCTTCGGTTTAAGTGAATTAGGTTTCCACTATAGGTTGCCTAGTCTTAAACCACTTGTAGAAGTGTTGAGCGTAAGTGTTAGTGATGCGGGAATTAGTTGTTAAGTATGAGTTGGATTATGTTTTATGCTAGATGAGATTAATGATTTTAAGTAGGTGATGTGTGTTATATTGTTGATGTTTATGAGATGTAAGTCCGTTGGGACTTGAAATACTTAAATGATTAGTTGGCCGTGCACCTCGGTTGGTGCCAGTGATTGTATTGTGATTATGTGAATGTATGATAGAGTTATAATAATGGAATGCGAGTATGAATGCTAAGCGGTATTAGAGATAGGCTAATAAATGAATTAAAAGTTGTATGATGCCTTAGTTATAAGGTAAACTAGTGCTTTCGGCTAGTTAGAATGTTGAGGCTTAGAAATAGATTAACTGTGCGATGTGATATGAGCCATAGACTAGATGATTTGATTATAATTATAATGTTTAAACACTTTGTGGATAAGTGTTGAATGTTATTGTTTATGTGACGCTAAGTCTATGGTAGTAGTTATTATATGTCTAAGCTTTATGTGATGTAAGTCCATGGCAGGCTCAATGTGTTTAAGTGTTGAGATCACCGTACACCTCTGATAGTGTCGGTGGATATTATGTGATTATGTGAACATGTGTTGTAGTAACGATAATGAAAGTGAATAGATATGATCTATGCTCTGAATGCTTGTTGAATGGATATGTTTGATTTTAGAAGTCGTGTGAAGCATGGACTATGTCCAAATGACGTAAGTTTCCATATGCATGTGATGACCTACACGGGGTCGGAAAACTTAAAAAAGTATGATAAGTGTTTGATAAAGCATTGATGTTTAAAAGGTTTGAGAAAAGTAAGAAATGATTAGTGAAGCATGATTTTACACGCTTAATTAAAATGAGAAAAGTTAAAGTGTATGGTTAAGATGTAATGAGATCATGTTATAAATAAACATGATAAGTAAAATGTGTTAGTAAGCAATTAGTTAAGCGTGATGAGTAAAGGTGATGATTGCGATATAGATTGCACTAAAAGTCATAAGTGATATGAAGTGTGCTAGAAAGAATTGTAAGACATGAATCGAATCATGTTAAAATATTGAAATATGTATGATGATAAGATGCACAATTTATGTATATGAAAGAGTTGAATAGGCCAATGTGATAAAATGGTATATAGTGAAAGTGTGAGTCAACTTAGGGTTGACGGATAAATGATAGATTGAATTGTGGAATGCAAGTATAATAAAATTGGCAAGTGTTATATAGAAACTTGTCGAGATGAAAGTAAACATGGTAGCGAAGGTTGAAATTGCTTAAGGAAATGAGAAATGTTGAAATGATAGTGTGTACTTAATGATATAAGTACGTGAAAGATAACACGAGTAAAGATGTTAAAGTAAGCATAGCTTGGATCCAATGCTCTAGTTTTGGCATTCTTCGGGATGGCCTAGCTTGCCTTTTTGGCATGGTTGTTAGCTTGCCTTCACTGGCATGGTTTGCCTATATCCTTGGCATGTATGGAAATATCCTTCAGGATAGCTTAGCTTGCCTTTCATGGCATGGTTGTACAGTTTGCCTTATGGCATGGATGATAGTTTGGCATCCTTCTGGATGGCCCAGCTTGCCGCGAGGGCATGGATACGATGGCATCCTTTGGGATGGCCTAGCTTGCCTTTTTAGGCATGGATGATAGTTTTGGCATCCTTCGAGGTGGCCTAGTTTGCCACGAGGACATGGATATTTGGCATCCTTCGGGGTGACCCAGCTTGCCGCGAGGGCATGGATATTACGGTATCCTTTGGGATAGCCAGCTTGTCTTTAGGACATGGATGGAAAGTTAGAGAGATTGGATCCAGGGCTAGAAAAGATGGAAAGTAAAGTAAGTATGATTGTTGTGTCGGAAGTACGTGAGTAGGATGATTTATAATCTCCTTATTTAAATGGATTGGGACGCCTCTTCATAGATTGGGATGCCTTTTATGTGAGTAAAGAAATTATAAATCTCTGAACCATAAGTTTATAATTCCTTACTTACATAGATTGGGACGCCTTTTATGTGAGTAAAGAGTTATAAACGAGTGGGCTTATGTGTAACCGATATGGCATGAATACGAGTAGAGAAGTGACAAAGTAAAAAACTAAAACGAGTTAGACGTTATAATACAAGAGATAGATATGAATAAAATTTATAGTGGCATTAAGGTCATGTGTGAACCTTAAGATAGACGCCTAGAATGAGTTTTGCTTTAAGTTGAGAAAGATTTTGAAAGTGCCGTTTATGTGGTACTTTATATAAATTTGAAATAAATTGCTAGTTGTAAAGTAGAGATGCGTTTAGCATTAAGTAGAGGTAAGGCTAGTTTGGTATAACTAGCAAAAGAAGATTAAGAGTTTAGATGGTCTAGTGTAAGTGTGTAGGAAAGGTTGAGATGTAATGATAAGGCTTGAAGTGGCCAAGGTATGTGTTATGTTTATATTGTGATAGGATGAGTAGATTGTGATGCTTAATGTATGATTGAGTTATAATGTTGTATTATGATCGTTTTACTTACTAAGCCTTGTGCTTACGGTTTAGTTGTCTAACCGTTTTGTAGGTTGGCATGTTGTTATGGATGGCTTGGATAAGGATTAAGTTGGATATGCGATGTAGAAGGACTTGGGTAAGATAGTAGAGCTAGGTAGAATACCGAGCTCAAGTTAAGGTTGTACCCCCAAGAGTCTTTCTACGATTTGTAAAGTGTATGTCAAAGATGTGGTAATGATTTGGTAGTCAATTGATGTGTCAAAATATGTTTTGTGAGTTATTGAGTCAAGTTAAAGGAGTGTTTGGCACAAGCATGATATTACCTATTTTGGGTTGTTAACGGGTCAAGAAATTATGAAACAGATTTAAGATGTTAAATAATGTATGTTGTTTAAGTATGGGGTGTAATGAAAGTGGATTAAATAGTTTGGAGTGTAATGGGTCATAATGGGTTTATTGCATAACCCGTGAAATTCTACATCTTGGTTCTGAGATTGTGCATCTTGGGTCTGGATTGTGCAGTTGATTTTGTTCATCTTGGTTATGATTGTTCATCTTTGTTATAAATGTGGGTTTGGGCAGATTTTGTTGGTTTTGTTTATTTTGTAGAAAATGAACCGTAAATCGTTAGAAGATGTGTCACCCGTCGTTTTAAAGGTATTTGAGTCTAGTATCTTTTAAAAATGGTCTCAAGGGCTGTTTTGTAATAGATTTCTACCCGTTTATAAAAGAGTAACAGGAGGTCCATTATAGTCAAGTCGTTTCCGTGTAAAAGTTTTAGATTAATGGTCAAAGCGGGCATGGGGCGTAACACAACCAAGCTCTTATTGAAACAGAAAATACATAGGAAAAAAATTGATATTTGTAATAAATAAGACTAGTGCCCTCAGATAAATAATCAAAGTGCCCTCCACATTCTCATGGTTACCAAAAAAACCAGAGTTGTTTGATATGGAAACATTTTTTTCACTGTATCGTCCATCAGAAAAAATGGGGGTATAAAAGGTTAAGTGGAAACCGGAAAGAGAGAAGGTGAATTGTGATAGGGAATTGGTTGTGGGCCAGTTTATATCACGTGATATTATTTGCTTTATCAAGTAGCTACAAAATAAAATTAATATATTATACTACATACTCTTTTTATCTCTCTTTGCCTAGTCAGTAGTTTTATTTCAAAAGTGTAGTTTGGTATCTTTGAGTTTTGTGTGTACTTCACATTTGTATTTGTAGAAATTTAGTATTTTTGTTTTGAGTAATTTGTGACTTTTCATGGATTAATTTACGGGTTTCGGCTTATCATTACATAAATTTAATATGGATTGTATCTTCATATTTTGATAGGTTTAACATGACAAATTCATTTGTTCATGTATATGATTTTTGTTAACATGATAGATTCTTTAATCGTAACTTTTTAGCGACATATAATACTTCAGTTTTCCAAAATGTTATGGTTTGATAAAATAATCACATTAAATGGCAAGCACTTTAATATAATTTGGAAATTTCTTTATGTTTATTTTTCGTCTAATTTTAGTCTATGATAAGTGCTAATTTGCATCGAAATAGAGCACTTTTGTTGCCTTTATTCAAACCCGAGTACCTGACCCGACTTGTTTCACACTACACAAAAAACCTTCTTATTTTTCGATGCCCCCTTAATCACATTTTCAAGCACCGTCACTGCTTATTGATTGTAGATGTTACATGGAAGAATAATAGCAATCATCTTTTCAATTAAGCTACTTTCAATTTATTGATCAATTACTTTTGCATTTAAAAGTGGTACATAAGATTATATGCTGCCCACTTATGTGCGTATTATCCACCACTCCATCACTTTTTGAATCCTTTTATTTGCTTGGTTAAAATAAAAAAATGGTCCCTAATGTATCATGAAATCGCAAAAATGGGACCGAGACAAAAAGTCACGCAAAAAAGCCACTAACGTTACGTAAAATTGCAAAAAAGCCAGCAAGAGCCAATTTCCGTTAGTTTCCTCGTTAAGTGCCATGTCACTGAGGGTAGTATCGTCATTTCACTGCTTCGAGGATTAAAATGTCCACGTGTCATTGTTGACATAAATAATGTCTAAAAACATTGTTAGCATATTAACAATATCTCTATGTTTTGATAATTACAAAGCATAAACTCATTAATCTAAAACTTATGACGTAAACAAGTTTTTAGTGATTAATATTTGTCTTTGCATCCATATCACTTAAGGTATAAATAAACAAAGTGATTATTGCATTTCATGATCAAAGGAAATTTTTCTAATCACTAGAATTTTTATAAAATGTATTAAACATTCTATATCTTTTACAAAATTACTTTTGGAATTAAAAGAATATGTTTAATTGATTATAAATATATGAATTCAAATTTTCAACAAAAAATGGCAAATCTAATCCAGAAAAATTCCCCTCATAAAAGGACAAGAAAATCCAACGTTCAGGAGGGTGGCCCCCTTAATTATACTAGGCGGCCCCCTTAATCATTAAGGGGACCGCCCCCTAATTAAGGGGACCGGCACGCTCCAGAACAGTAAATTTTCTCCCTATAAATACTGGTTCATTCCACAGAATTTTCTCACCTTTTGCACTCCAAAACTTTCTGTTCTAGATCCCCATTTCTATTCTCTTAATCCTTTGATCATAAATACATAATTCTTTGTTTCAAAGTGATTCAAACATCATCCTCTCAAGTGCGGGAGAAGAATACTTCTATCCTCCAAGACAAGAAGTATTACAACTTGTTGTGACCTCCACATCCAAGTTGTTGGTGCATCATCAAGATTATTTACATAATTCTTTGTGAAGATTGTTGTGAATATTTGATTGTAGATAGTTGTGCTAGGTATATTGATTGTGTGATTAGTTAGTTGTTTGGTGTGAAGAAGTAAAGTTAGGAATGAGATTGTAGTGAAGAAGCTAGGTGTAAAGTTGTTAGTTGTGAAGAAAATTGGTGTGAAGAAGATAGGCGTGAAATAGTTAGTTGTGAAGTAGACTGGTGTGAAGAAGTTGTGTAGAAGTTGTGATTTAGTTGTGAAGAAGTTGTGGTGTGTAAATTGGTGTGTAAGGTTTTCTCCGCCATAAGGGAGCTTGTTGATATAGTGAAGAAAACTCTCGAGTTAGGTGCTCGGGGAGTGGAGTAGGGCAAGGAAGGTGTCCTTGTAGCCGAACCACTATAAATCTCTTGTCTCGCGGTTCGATCTTTCCATCTCTCATTTATTTCTTTACTTATCATTGCTATATCTTACTTATTGATAGTTGTTTATATTGTGCAAGACTTGAGATCATATATTATCGAATCTAAATTTTAAAAACTAAGAAAACACTAAAACTATCTTTTATAACGAATTAAAAAGACGTAAAACTATTCAACCCCCCTTCTAGTTTTCCACAATTGGTATCAAGAGCCACATCGAGCAAGATTTTTAAAATATATTGTATTTTAAAACTTGTGACGATCTATGGAATCTGAAAAATATTTAGAAGGGCAATCTATGCAAAGACCACCACTATTTGAAAGTGATGGATTTTTATATTGGAAAAATAGATTCGAAACTTATGTGAAATCAAAAGATCTTGATCTTTGGCATATTATTACCTTTGGTGATTTTCCCCCTATTCAATAAAATGTTGAAACTAAAATGGATGAAATTGTATCTTTTGAAAAACAAAATGATGATTTGAAAAAGAAACTAGCAAAAATAATGAGGCTAAAATGGTCATTTATAATGCATTACCACGCAAAGAATATGAAAGAATTTTTATGTGTAAAACCGCAAAAGAAATTTGGGATTCTTTACTAATTACTCACCAAGGTAATAGTCAAGTTAAAGATAACAAAATAGATCTTGTTGTACAACAATATGAACAATTTACGATTCCGGAAGAGGAATCAATTGATAATGCTTTTGCTAAATTTAACACTATTATCACAAGTTTAAAAGCACTTGATGAGACATTTTCTAGTAAAAATTGTGTCAGAAAATTTCTTAGGGCATTGCATCCGAAATGGCGAGCTAAGGTCATGGCTATTGAAGAATCAAAGAACTTGATGACGTTATCACTAGATGAACTTATTGGCAACTTGAAGGTCCATGAAGAAATTATAAGAAGAGATTCGGAAACGGTCAAAGTCAAGAAAGAACAAACCAAATCCATCGCTCTAAAAGCCAAAAAGGAACCTAGTGATGATGATGATTCAAGCGACGAAAGTGAAGACGAAGAATATGCAATGGCCGTAAGAGAATTCAAGAAATTCTTCAAGAGACGAGGAAGATTCACTAGATCATCACGAGACGAAAGAAAACCGTTCCAAAGAAATAGAAGTGACAACTACGGGAAAAGAAAATGCTTTAGATGTGGAAGTCCAAATCATCTCATTGGCGAATGTCTAAAGCCGCCGGGTTATGAAAATCAAGACGCATTTGTTAGTGGAACATGGAGTGATAGTGACAAAGAAGAAGTAGAAAAGCCAAAAGATGAAAAGTGTTTTATGGCAAAAGGAACCGACGAAATATGTTTAGGAATTGACTTGGAGCCTGACGAATGGATCAAGGATAGCGGATGTTCGAGGCACATGACGGGGAACCGCAAGCTATTCTCTACATATAAGGCATATAATGGAGGTAACGTTATTTTCGGTAGCGACTTACGTGGAAAAATCATTGGCAAAGGTACGATTTCTCAAGACTCACTTACTATTGAAAATGTGGAGCATGTAGATAATTTAACATATAACTTGCTTAGTATAGGACAAATATGTGATAATAAATGTAGAGTCACTTTTACCGAAGAGGATAGCGAAATAGTTAAGAATGGAAAAATTATAGGTAGAGGAATTAAGAAAGGTGGCATATATGTTATGAAACTAGGAAACAAGCCTGAGGATAGGATATGCCTAACGACCCTAGATGAAAACTCTACATTGTGGCATAGGAGATTAGGACATGCTAACATGCAACAAATACAATCTTTGGCCTCTAAGGAATTAGTTAGAAATTTGCCTAATCTAAAATATGACAAGCATTTTTGTGATGCATGTAAAATTGGAAAACAAGTTCATGCTAGTCACAAAGCTAAGAATATAGTATCCATTACTAGGTGCCTAGAATTATTACATATGGATCTTTTTGGTCCATCCGCTGTGCGGAGCTATGGAGGAAACAAATATACCTTAGTAATAGTAGATGACTACTCACGATACACGTGGACTAGGTTTTTAAGTGACAAAACCCAAGCCTTTGAAAAATTTGAAATATTTAGTAAAATGATTCAAAATAAATTAGGATGCACAATAGTTGCCATTAGGACGGACCATGGTAGGGAATTTGATAACGAAGTACAATTCGGAAAATATTGTGATTTAAATGGAATATCTCACAATTTCTCCGCTCCTCATACTCCTCAATCAAATGGGGTAGTAGAAAGAAAAAATAGGTCACTACAAGAAATGAGTAGAACAATGTTAAATGAACAATCCATCCCACAAAAATTTTGGTGTCACGCCATAGATACATCGACATATATTTTAAATAGGGTATCAATTAGGAGAATTCTAGGAAAAACTCCTTATGAGTTACTAAGAGGTAGAAAACCAAACTTAAGCTACTTTAGGGTATTTGAAAGTAAATGTTATATTCTAAACACTAAGGATTACCTCACTAAGTTTGATCCAAAATCATATGAAGGAATATTTTTAGGATACTCACAAAATAGTAAAGCATATATAATACTTAACAAACACTCCATGAAAGTAGAAGAATAACTAAATGTAACATTTGATGAAACACCACCACCTCTAAAACATTACCTTTAGAAGATGATGACTTAGTCGAAGATGAAGCTATTGAGGTTAGTAAAACAAAACCCATAGGAAATGATAATGAAGACATTCACTTAGGAAATAATGAAATTGTTAATGTTAAAGAATCTAGATCACATCCATTAGATAATATAATAGGACATCTTAACCAAAGAACCCTTAGGTCACAAGCCCAAGATAGAAACAATTTCTTTTGTTTCCTCTCAGCAATAGAACCTAAGAATATTAATGAGGCTTTAAAAGATGAAAGTTGGGTTATAGCTATGAAAGAAGAATTAAATCAATTTAAGGCAAATGATGTTTGGGAATTAGTCCCAAATCCAAAGAATATGACCATCATAGGAACTAAATGGGTATATAGGAATAAGTTAGATGAGAATGGAATAGTTACTAGGAATAAAGCTAGGTTAGTTGCACAAGGTTATAATCAAAAAGAAGGAATTGATTATGATGAAACGTATGCCCCCGTAGCTAGATTAGAATCGATTAGGATATTACTTACCTATGCATGCGCCCTAGATTTTAAGTTATTCCAAATGGACGTGAAAAGTGCATTCCTTAACGGTTTTATCAATGAGGAGGTATATGTGGCACAACCTCCAGGATTCATTGACTTCGCAAAACCTGATTATGTTTATAAGTTAAAGAAAGCTTTGTATGGACTCAAACAAGCTCCCAAAGCTTGCTATGATCGATTAAAAGCTTTTCTTATTAAACATGATTATTCCATGGGAATGGTAGATAACACTCTTTTCACTAAAAGGAAAGACCCAAATCTCATCATTGTCCAAATATATGTTGATGACATTATATTTGGATCGACTTGTCAAGACATGTGTGATGAATTTGCCAAAATCATGCATGATGAGTTTGAGATGAGTATGATGGGTGAACTTAACTTCTTCCTAGGATTACAAATAAAACAATTAGAAGATGGAATATTTTTTAACCAATCTAAGTACATTAAGGAAATGCTTAAGAAATTTGGCCTAGAAGACTCAAAACCCATGAAAACTCCCATGTCTACGGAAGTAAGGCTCACAAAGGATGATGAAGGTGAGTCCGTAGATAAAACCAAGTATAGAGGAATGATAGGTAGTTTACTATACTTGACGACAAGTAGACCCGATATCATGTTTAGTGTCTGCCTTTGTGCCCGTTTTCAAGAGGATCCCAAAACCTCTCACCTAGAAGCGGTTAAGCGTATCTTCCGATACATTAAAGGCACTATACACTTAGGATTATGGTATCCTAAGGGATCCGGCATAGAAACCATCGTCTATGCGGATTCGGATCATGCGGGAGACTACGTAGATAGAAAAAGCACTAGCGGTATTTGCACGTTTATGGGATGTTGTCTAACATCTTGGTTTTCGAAGAAGCAAACCGCTCTTGCTATTTCTACCACCGAAGCCGAATATGTAAGCGCTGGAAAGGCATGTCAACAAGCACTATGGATGAAACAAGCTCTTATAGACTATGGCATTAGGTTAGAAAACGTTCCCATTATGTGCGATAACAAAGTGCGATAGATTTAAGTAAAAATCCGGTGCAACACTCTAGGACTAAACATATAGAAATACGCCACCACTTTCTTAGGGATAATGTACAAAAAGGGAATATATCTATAGAAAAAGTTGCATCGGAAGATAACATTGCGGATATATTCACTAAACGTCAGCGTGAATTATTCAACCACTTGCGTTTAGGATTAGGAATGATGGAACAAGTTGACTAAATTTTATTGCATTTAGACAAAAAAAATTCATTTTCTTTTCTTCCACTCCTCCATTTCTGAGTCTAGGAATCTATTTCGCACAAAATTAAAGATTGAGAAAGTTTTCTTTGCATAAACTCTTTTGTAAAACCCAATCAATTTTCTTTAAAAAATTATTCTCACATCTAGGTATCACATGAACATCATTTTCCTTGCATTGTTGACTAATGCTAAAAACATTGTCTTCCAAAATCATTCATAAACTCTCACATAAATTGTCAAGATATATAATCTAATATATATCTTTAACATTCATGATCGAGCAAAAATCGAATCAAGGAGATTTTGGATTGTTTCTTAAGAATTTCCTTTTCATTTAGAAGTCGAAATAATCACAACTCCATATTTGTTGCATATAGGCACACACTAGAACATAATCACTCATAACATTGTCATCTTGTTTCATCACTAGATGCTTGACTCACTAGTTGCCTTTGCCTTTGATCTAAGATAGGTGCCTTAGGAAGTTTAAGTGCTCTTGCCTTTACTTGTCTCCTTTTGCTTATTATGTGTTGTTTATTTGCTCTTTTGCTTATGTGTTTTTGCATGCATGCTATATCTTGATTAGATTAGATGCTATATTGCCTAAAGGAATTGAACTTGCTTGAATCCAAATCCAAAAACACAACCTTTCTGCAAATTTTCTGCCAAAAACCCTTTTCTGGCAATCTGGGAACCATCAGATGGGCGGCCCCCTTAATTATGTAAGGCGGCCCCCTTAATTTTAAGGGGACCGCCCCCTAATTAAGGGGACCGGCCATCTGCTGGACGGATTTACAGAATCTTTTCTGCTTTTTAGCCCATTTCAACCTACATTTCCCATTTTTCACCAACACATTTTGTCCTAATCTCCCAAACAAACTTTATCCATCCATAAACACACAAATATTACACTATAAATATCCCAAATCTTCCACACTCTCCATTCATCCCTTCATGACTTCTCCAAACAAACCAAAACCAAAAGCCTCAAGGCTTGCAAGAATGACAGAAAAACCCGTTTGGCGAAGAAAAAGCCCTCAAAACAAATCCATCATAATGAAGTTGGAAATCACTCAACACCTCCAACCACTTACTTCCCAAACTTTACACCAAATTCACAAGGACATTCATTTGATCCTCTTTACAAACCATACAACATTGGCCAAACATCTTCCTTCATGCCAAACCACTCATCTCATCCTCCAACCATTTATAATGATCCATACAAGTTTGATCAACCATCCAACTACAATTCCAACTACACAAACCCAATTCATCCATATCAACACAATGACTCTCTCCATTGCCATGGAAAAGCAAAAGTTCCGTGATGAAATATCCCAAATCCATGATCTTAGTGATCTCAATGCCATGCATCTTGCACAACGCAACAAAGGGCAACCTCCATCATCACCCTACAACAATTGCCTACCTCACTCTCTCAACTTGGATCAAGTTACAAACCACACTCACTATTGCCCTTGTTGCATCTTCCTTCAAAAACAAATCCTATACTTGAGTGAAGATATTTCTTGGATTGAATATCTCCTCACTCGTCCTCATCCCATACCACCCTTAACACGATTCAACATCGTAAGATCCACCTCTTCCGTTCCATATCCCACTCCATATCCCTCTCCATATAACAACTAAGTTTTATGCTTATGTTCTCCTTCAAACAATTAAAACAATCAACCATGGGTTGCAAGCAAGTCCAAGTGCTCTCTTAGGCAATATAGGACTATGTCTTTTCTTTTGTTTTATTGTAATCAATATGCTTTAAGCATATTGAATGATGTAATACTAATCATTTCTATGATGATTGAATGAATCTATTTTTATTTGCATAATTATTGCTTTGCATGTATATGTGTCTTGTTCTCTTCAAATATTTTGTGTAGCCAAGATTTCCATAGCTCATTCCCTTGGTGCTCTCAAATGAGGGGGAGCATACATCAAGGGGGAGCATTCTACCCGTTTAATCTTCTTTCACGAAGCTTACTCGGCCTAACCTTTTTGATTTTACACAAAGGGGGAGAAGAGAATGTTAAACTCTAATAATACTTGTCTAAAAATTATTTTTTAGACCTAATGAGTTTAAGGTTTTGTAATCATCAAAAAGGGGGAGATTGTTGACATAAATAATGTCTAAAAACATTGTTAGCATATTAACAATATCTCTACGTTTTGATAATTACAAAGCATAAACTCATTAATCTAAAACTTATGACGTAAACAAGTTTTTAGTGATTAATATTTGTCTTTGCATCCATATCACTTAAGGTATGAATAAACAAAGTGTTTATTGCATTTCATGATCAAAGGAAATTTTTCTAATCACTAGAATTTTTATAAAATGTATTAAACATTCTATATCTTTTACAAAATTACTTTTGGAATTAAAAGAATATGTTTAATTCATTATAAATATATGAATTCAAATTTTCAACCAAAAATGGCAAATCTAATCCAGAAAAATTTCCCTCACAAAAGGGCAAGAAAATCCAACGTTTAGGAGGGCGGCCCCCTTAATTATACTAGGCGGCCCCCTTAATCATTAAGGGGACCGCCCCCTAATTAAGGGGACCGGCACGCTCCAGAACAGTAAATTTTCTCCCTATAAATACTGGTTCATCCCACAGAATTTTCTCACCTTTTGCACTCCTAAACTTTCTGTTCTAGATCCCTATTTCTATTCTCTTAATCCTTTGATCATAAATACATAATTCTTTGTTTCAAAGTGATTCAAACATCATCCTCTCAAGTGCAAGAGAAGAATACTTCTATCCTCCAAGACAAGAAGTATTACAACTTGTTGTGACCTCCACATCCAAGTTGTTGGTGCATCATCAAGATTATTTACATAATTCTTTGTGAAGATTGTTGTGAATATTTGATTGTAGATAGTTGTGCTAGGTATATTGATTGTGTGATTAGTTAGTTGTTTGGTGTGAAGAAGAAAAGTTAGGAATTAGATTGTAGTGAAGAAGCTAGGTGTGAAGTTGTTAGTTGTGAAGAAAATTGGTGTGAAGAAGATAGGCGTGAAGTAGTTAGTTGTGAAGTAGATTGGTGTGAAGAAATTGTGATTTAGTTGTGAAGAATTTGTGGTGTGTAAATTGGTGTGTAAGGTTTTCTCCGCCATAAGGGAGCTTGTTGATATAGTGAAGAAAACTCTCGAGTTAGGTGCTCGGGGAGTGGAGTAGGGCAAGGAAGGTGTCCTTGTAGCCGAACCACTATAAATCTCTTGTCTCGTGGTTCGATCTTTCCATCTCTCATTTATTTCTTTACTTATCATTGCTATATCTTACTTATTGATAGTTGTTTATATTGTGCAAGACTTGAGATCATATATTATCGAATATAAATTTTAAAAACTAAGAAAACACTAAAACTATCTTTTATAACGAATTAAAAAGACGTAAAACTATTCAACCCCCCTTCTAGTTTTCCATAGTCATACCACTATTACTTTAGGGACTAAATTTGAAAAGTAATTTCTATCTTATATTTCACAACCACCACCACCACCACCACTCTCTACCGCCACATCTTCATCTTCTCCTGTGACCAAACCCAGATTCCGATCACTTTTACCTTTTCTTTTTCTTTACTGTACAAATCCACTATATTACTCCCTCCTCGATCTCACCCATCTCAAATCTCAATCACAAACAAAATTCAATTCACAAACTTTTTTCTAATCAAAACCAAGGTACGCATATCTCAAATCTCATGAAACTATAAGTAATGGTTATGTGTTGTTAGTCAATATCATATCGGACCCTTAGACAGAATTATTATTTTTTCTTTTGAATCCATTTCGTCTTCTGAACTGCAAATTATTATTTTTATTCAGTTATACTACAATGCAATCGATCCCTTGAGTGAATTATGGAGACAAGCTTGGATCATCCAAACTTTCTAGGCTGTGTTGGCATATATAATTTTGGTTGTCATACGCGTTCTTTGGTCTCCTTTCCTTAATCCTACTAGCTACTATCTGAACCAAAATCATACTATATTCAATTCAAACTTTTTGTTTATAACTAAATTGTAAGATCAGTAATATGCGGAAAAGGCAATCAATTGTTCAATTTGCAGAAGCATTCTCTTGCATCCGAGAATTCCTTAACCTCATTGCTGAAAGAAGTAATCTTATTACACAGTTGGAGCTGACATACTATTAATGTGACCTGATTGATTTCGCGAAGTTAACTGATCAAGGCGGAATAGAGTAAGTTTTAACCCTTTTATGTGGATTAGTAGCATATTATGAAACAGTCCATTTACTGATATGTTGGCTTGCAACTTCATTTTATCCTCCCCTTTTGATAGAAGAAGATTTTCGGAAATCTTTGTGTGAGGACTTTCATGTAATAGGTTACATTTGATTAACATTGATCAGTTACTTGACATGCATGTGGATGTCGTATATATTTGGTGTGACAGATCTTTAAATGATCAAATTATAAACATTGATCAGTAAATGATCAAGAAGCTTGAGAGGCCTTAAATTGTGAATGCTCTGCTCTGCGAGTCTGAGACCTATATTTTAGTGAATCTGACTATGCTGAAACATGGCAACTGAATTGAACTTGACAGAGTGAAAGCATAGACAACTTGCAGAAGTGATGTCTAATCATATTGGCCCAAAAGGTGATAAATCACAAAAGTTCTCACTTCCCACATAATAAACATGAACTCAACCATACCGATTAATTTGAAAAAACCATACAAAATATGATGGAAGTTGAAGTATGATATGTCTCATGATACAAGGTGTAATCTAAATCTATTACTATGACATGTCTCATGATACAGGTGACAACATACAGCTTGGTGTTTATATAAGACCTGCCTCACCATCAATATTTAGCAGCAAAGGCGTCTTTCATGCATGTAGAAATCTCTACATTTCCTTTTACATTTGGTGAACTTGTAACCACTAAAAATCCACCGCTGCAGCTTTAGTTCTCCGAAAAGTGAAATGGTCTTGGCCAAAACTAGTCCCTCCAAGCCAATAATTAAATAGTTAGATTATTGTTTATTTGCCAAAAAAATAAAGGAAGATTATTTGTTTATTTATTTTGATGAGAACTTAGCAGATAATACATACTCTATCTAATCACTCACTGCCCATTTTAATTTTTAGCCTTAACATAGCAAGTTTGACCATAAAAGTCAAGATACATCCAAATCAGAAACAAAGGATCAGAAACAAAGTCAAGATACATCCATATCTCAAATCTCATGAAACTATAAGTAATGGAAATATGCGTACCTTGGTTTTGATTAGAAAAAAGTTTGTGAATTGAATTTTGTTTGTGATTGAGATTTGAGATGGATTGAGATGGGTGAGATCGAGGAGGGAGTAATATAGTGGATTTGTACAGTAAAGAAAAAGAAAAGGAAAAAGTGATCGGAATCTGGGTTTGGTCACCGGAATCTGTGTTTGGTCACCGGAGAAGATGAAGATGTGGCAGTAGAGAGTGGTGGTGGTGGTGGCTGTGAAATATAAGATAGAAATTACTTTGCAAATTTAGTCCCTAAAGTAATAGTGCTATGACACGTGGACATTTTAATCCTCAAAGCAGTGAAATAACAATATTACCCTCAGTGACATGGCACTTAACGAGGAAACTAACGGAAATTGGCTCTCGGTGGCTTTTTTGCAATTTTACGTAACGTTAGTGGCTTTTTTGCGTGACTTTTTGTCTCGGTCCCATCTTTGTGATTTCGTGATACTTTAGGGACCATTTTGCATTTTACCCTATTTGCTTAAATGTCTTCATCTTCGTTTACTGTATGGTTTTCTTTTTAGTTATAGCTTTGGTCTTCATTTCATGAATTTACTAATAATAGTAACAAGAATAAATGTAAACAATTTACTTAATCACGTAAATGTTGTGTTTTTATTATAATAAGCTCACTATCATTACAATTTACTACTATTGGTCCTAAGAGGGGTGGCAGTCGATTCGGTTTGGGCTTCGGCATGAATCATGCCGAGCGGCATGACCATTGCCCCTTCCTCGGCATCACCAAATTGGCAAGCAAATCGGGGTTCCATACCTTTATGAATTATGGAAGCAAAGCATTGAATTTTCGAATGTTGCCCATTTAATTTACTAGCCGTTTGGCATTAAAAAAATAATAAATAAATAAATAAATAAATAAAAATTCCCTTTAAATATACACTTTCAAATCTCATTTTATTCACATATCCATTTTAAAATCACTAGCTAATTCACTACTTCCACTTTCAACTCTTTTATTCATTTAAAAAATATGGATCCAAATAAATCAAAACATGTTTCAAACTCATCCAAAGGTCATGGACGGGGCTCTCGATCACAACCCGAGCAGACTATGCGAGAGATCACTATTGCCAAAAAACGTGAGCTCGTAGAGAAATATGGATGGTCTTGCAATTTTTAGATATAATTATGTTTTTTTATTCTAAGTATTATGTAATTTTCTTTGAATTATTAATAAAATTTAATGTTTTTATTAAATTGTTTAATATAATTATGAATATAAAAAATAAAAAATAAAATAAGTTTTTATTTGAATCATGGTTGCCACTAAAAAAATATGGTGATGTATGGTTGAATCATGGAATGTGGTGGTTTGATATGATTGGTTAATGGTGAATGATGGGGGAGGCATCGAATCATGACTACCACCCCCTAATAGTTTTTCATTAAGGTTTTATCATTTTTGGAAACGTTGAGGAAGATCCTTAAAGACTTGGTTTATTTTCAAATTTTGCAGGATTACTTCCCAAGAAGTCGCGAGTGATGTCACAGTTCGTATAGGGGATGTTTCTTTTTCAATACATAAGGTACACTTTATGATATAATCAAGATTTTAACATACCCTTTACATTCTATAACATGCTTCTTTAATCGGTGCAGTTTCCTTTAGTCTCAAAGTGTTGTTATATAAAGAAGTTGTTATCAGACTCCAACAATACTGATTTTTCAGTAGTTTAAATTTCTAATGTCCCAGGTAGGCCTAAATGATTTGAACTTGCTGCAAAATTCTGTTATGAAGCAAATATTTAGTTATCTACAGAAAACACTGCATTGGCAAGATGTGTGGCAGAATATCTTAAAATGACAGAAGAATATGCTAATGGAAACTTGGTATCTGTAACCGAGGATTATTTAAATGAAACTGGACTTATAAATTTATCTGGTGCAGTTACCATTCTATAATCATCAGGAGATTTATTACCAATATCTGAAAATGTAAAACTGACTGATCGATGTGTAGACTTTATTTCATATATGGTCACAGAAGAAAGTCATGTTTTGGTTGTTGATTGGTGGGCTGAAGACTTGATTGGTCTTAGGATTGATATCTTTAAAAGGGTTCTTCTTGCATTGGTTTCAAGGGGATTTAAGCAATTTGCACTTGGTCCAGTTCTAATGCTTTACGCCCAAAAATGTCTTCGAGGTTTGGTAAGAATCCAAGTTCAATGTAATTAATTGTTCATTATCGTCATTGTTTGTAAATAACTGACATGATACTTTTGTTTGATCAAATCTTGAAAAGTAGCCAAACATTTTCTAATAAACTCCTGTAGGAGAGTAAGTTGTAACATGTTCTAAATGTGTCAAATAAAAGTTTAGCCAAAAGGAGGATGGGTTGAAAGTAGCCGAAGGTCCATTGTTGTAATTTATACAAGAATACAATAGCCTAAATCATTTTATTACGATAAAAAAATTCATGTTCTTAGAAAATAGTCTAAAGCAGGTCCCTTTTTTCTTCTTCACACGAACTTATACGAACGCTATGTAGTGCGAATGCTAAGTGGTAGAATTACTACTATATCACACTTCTTCAGTAAGCATGTAGTCTAATGGGGATATTCTATTCATAACACGTGATTGTTTAATAATAATGAGTCATGCTCTTTTTCTTGCTGTAATTTGAGTTAAGAAACGTATATAGTTCAATCTGATCGAAATTGATCTAATTTAGAATCGCATGAATGTAAGTGGTAATATAAGTGTTTCTGGAGGCGATGGTTTTGGCGGTGGCGGTGGAGGAAGAATTTCTACTAACGTGTTTAGTACGCATGAAGAACCCAAAATCTTTGACATGGTAGAATTTTTACATTCTTTGATTTTAATCTTCGTGCATGGTCAATTATGTTGAATTAAACATTAGGCTATTTGTTGTTTTCTTTGTTTCTTACATTGTTATAAATATGTATATTGTTTTCATATAATTTTCTTTGTTTCTTCATATTTTAAGTGATTGTTACAAATAATTTTATGTGTTCTCTTAATGAAATTTGTATACATGTAACCTATACGCGTGCTTTTTATGTTTGAAGTTGGCAAGTGCATATTCATTCAAGAAATATTCACAAGTATGTATATATGTAAGGCAACATTTGAAATGTTAACAACATTTTAATATTCACGAGTTTGTATATATGTAAGGCAACATTTGAAAGGTTTCTAACAACCTTCGGGGTTTAAGATTAAGCTCCATTGATCATTCTATTAATCGTTTATCGGGAAGAATTTCGTATGATGTTTTAAACATAGGAGGATATGATGCTTTGCAGGTACTCATGGTTATATCGCACCGGGTGAGTATTATATCCAAAATGCATTCTTTGTTTTTTCTTTATCATCTCAAGTACAGAATATAAACTCATACTGTAACTTGGTTTGTTTTGTATTGTAGAATTGGCGTACAGTCTCAAAGTGACAGAAAAGAGTGTTGATGAATATTTAGTATATATACATGTTAAAGGTGTTGATGATCAGTTTGGTTTGTACTATGAAGCTCTCAAATCTAAGGCCGAGCATGAGAGAGGTCGTAAAGATGTTGAGTAATGCCGAGCCATTGTGGAAAGCTAGAAGGGGGGGGGGGGGTTGAATAGTTTTTCGTCTTTTTCGTTTTATAAAACTTTGCTTTTAAAATATATATTGAGTCTAGAAAAACTTTGTTTCTAAAATATAGATTTGAGTTTGTTCACTATAGTTGTTTACAAAAACACTTGATTAAATTTTAGTGTACGACCTAAAATATTATCAATTGTATATGTGTGTGTGTGTGTGTGTGTATATATATATATATATATATATATATATATATATATATATATATATATATATATATATATATATATATCGTTTTAGGTTGGTTATGTGAAAATAGTTTTATGAATGGAACTATAGTTTGATCTTTATGCGAAGTTGATCTATGCACAAGTATAACAATATGCAAAACGTAAGTAAGTAAACTAAGTAAAGAGTGAGATATGGAAAGATCAAACCGAGAGACAAAGGATTTATAGTGGTTCGGCTACAAGGATACCTTCCTTGCCCTACTCCACTCCCCGAGCACCCAACTCGAGAGTTTTCTTCACTAAGTCAATATGCTCCCTTATGGCGGAGAAAACCGTACACACCTTAGCTTACACCAATTTAACGACACAAGCTATATGTCGGGTTCTAATCGTAGCTAGAACCAATCTCACAACTTTAATCACACCACAACTTCTTCACACCCTTTCATGCCTTCTACACTTCTTCACAACTCTTATTTCTTCACGCCTTAACAACCTCTATCTATTCACTACTTCAAAGCTTCTACGTCTTCACAACTTCTAGGCTTCTATGTCTTCACAACTTCAAGGCTTCTAAGTCTTCACCACTTCAAGGTTTCTAAGTCTTCACTACTTCAAGGCTTCTATGTCTTCACTACTTACTACTACTTCCATACACTTCTACTTCTTTGCTTCTAGTACAATTTCACACTTTCAACTAATCTAGTTCCTATGTCTAAATCGAGCTAACCAATACACACACCTTATACACCAATCAATGAATAATTTACAAGTTGAGATGAACTAACAACTTAAATAGCAAGATGATACTAAGTTGTAATACTTCTAGTCTTGATTAATAGAAGTATTCTTCTCTTTGCACTTGAGTGTTGAGGCTTGAATCACTTTGAAACAAAAGCTTATGATTATATGATCAAAGAATTTATTTAGAGGGATTTGGACAGAAAGTTTTTGTGCAAAAAGTTGAAGAAAATCCGTAAGAATGAACCGGTATTTATAGGAAGAAAAATATTGTTCTGGAGCGTGGCCGGTCCCCTTAATGATTAAGGAGGCCACCTAGTGAATTAAGGGGGCCGCCCCTCCATAACGTTGGATATCTTTGTCCTTTTGTGGGGAATGTTTTTCTGGATTATTTTTGCCATTTTTGGTTGAAAATTTGAATTCATATATTTATAATGAATTAAACATATTCTTTTAATTCCAAAAATATTTTATAAAAGATATAAGATGTTTTATGACATTTTACAAAAATCTAGTGATTAAGAAAATGTTCCTTTGATCATATAATGCATTAGTCACTTTGTTTATTCATACCTTAAATGATTAGGTTGTTGAAGTGAATATTCATGACTAAATACTTGTTTATGTCATAATCTCTAGTTTAATGAGTTTACACTTTGTGATTATCAAAACATATAAGTATCGAAAAATATGAATAACGTTTTTATGCATTATTTATATCAACACCATACAATGAGTTTTTATGGACCAACCACATTTTCTAGAATTCTATGTTTATAGATTGTACTTTTTGCTCTTACTATTTGTACAACTTGCCTTTAGGGCACGTAAAGTTGTATTAAAAACCAATCATAAGGTTGGTGTTGTTGTTGTAAAATACTAAGCAAAATGTAATTTCAAGAAAATTATGTCAAAATTTACTAAGTTAAATATAAAATTTATTGTACAACAACCATGTTGCGAAATAATGTACTTTAAATATAGCATGTATTGATAAGCTCCTTTGTTAGTGAGTATATCGAAAGAAAATAAAGTGTTGATTAGTATCTATATATCTATATCTATCTATATAAAAATCGAGCTTCATGTATAAATTTGAGTATTCATGGCATAAGCTATAAAACTCTATTATGCAAAGTCGCAAAAAGTTGAGCCTCATATTTTGAATGAGAGTCTTAATGATTGAACATTTGAACTATCTAAAAGTTGAGTTTTGATGCTTTGAATGAGAGTTTTAATGATTGAACTAATGCTATAAAAATTGAGTTCGTAAAGACTTGAACTTAAATATAATAATTGAATGTTAAGAATTTCTAAGGTCATGAAACGAACTATTAACCACACAAAGCATGTTTAATATCTACCATTTCAACTTTTTCTTTGAGGTATGTCTAATAAAGAATAATATATTCATGAGTCTACTTAAGAAAAATACTAATAGCACATTCAAGTAATGCAACCCACTATATCACATTACATCACAAAATTGGCGTACGATTTATCTATAAAGGCCTATATTGAGTCACACGAACAATTATATGTTGACTCAACGTTCGTTTGTTTGAAAGCAATGAGGGAGAACAATATATATTCATTTAAATATGATTGTAGGTTAGTTACAGGCCACCATTTGTTATCTTCTAATCTTCTAACTATGTCTAAAAGTTTAGTATGATATTTTATTTACTCATATAAAAGTCATGCTTCAAGGAATATAGTTAGATGCTTGAGGTAATTTCTAAAGTCATGAAATTATACATGGTACTATTATTATCTCAATTTAATTTAATCCCTAAAGATAAGTTTACTTTATTTGGTGATATCTTGTTATCATATACTAGCATGGTACCCACGCGATGCGGCGGCGGATACTCTGTGACTAAAGATAAATGTTTCAATATATGAAACTTATATTACAAATATTAACGCTAACTTGATAAAAAGTATATAAACATCTGCACAAACATTACGTATAAAACACGTAGAAATTCAACCAATAACCCAGCCGGTGCATCGCACGGGTTCGTAAGGACTCGTTTTCTAAAAAGTCAGCATCTCTAAAATAGAACAATTTTTTAAATCTTTCAATAAATACATTTGCGTTTTTATGTATATATAGAACCTCACGTCTTCGTTTCATTTACTAACAAAATATTCGGAACACTATCAGAAGAGGTAGAACTAAAGTTGCCCGCCAGCAAAGCGTGGGCAGTCATTGGCACCGTCGAGCTTGCAAAGCTCTCTGTGGGGAAAGTTATTGATGCGGTTGATGTTGTAGAAGGTGATGGTGGCACGGGTACCATTCTCAAGCTTAAATTTAAGCCCGGTAAGTCCTATCATTTGAAAAAATACTTTGCTCACTTATAACAAAACTAAATAAATAAAATGGCTAACGGTATAAAAGTATATGTCACATGTGCAGGGGGTAACTTCACATATTACAAAGAGAAATTTACGAAGGTAGATAACCAGAATATGGTGAAAATAGCTGAAAGTGTGGAAGGAGGATATCTTGATATGGGATTTAACTTTTATCGTGTTATGTTCGAGATCAAAGATAATTCAAAGGATGAAACAGGCTCGTCGTGTATAGCAAAGTTAATAATTGAATACGATGTGAAGGAAGAGTTTGCTGCTAATGCTTCCTTAATCAACACCGAGACTCTACTTGGCGCCATGCGTAATGTAGAGGATCATCTTATGAAGTCTAATTAGCACAACAAGCGTTTTATATTATGTTTCATGATATTATTGTAAGTCTTGAGAATCGATCGAAGTTTCTTTTTCTTTTTGATATCAATTTGAAGTGGCTAGCTTTTTCAATGGCGGATCCAAGAAATAGCTTGATGTCACTTGAATTAAAACGGGTATAAATATGCATTGTTACTACATGTTAAAACGCGTCGGATATGGTTGAACTGCAAACAAAATTACATAATCTACAAAATTTGCAATTAATAGGAAGTGCTACTAGGGATTATGAAACCGTGGTTAAGAACTGTCTCAAATACGCATGTATTTGAGACAACTTATTAATGGTGGTTCCAAATACTCGCATTTGGCACTCCATTGTGGCCGTTCTATAAGAGTTTGTCCCAAAATTGTAGTTTGAGGACATTGTGCAGTTGTACTTTCGACCCTTTCGAGTCATTATACTGGTTTGAAAAGAAAAACTACAACCTATATCAAAGCATCCATAATGAAATTAGTTAAAATTTTCAACTCTAAATACCACATATTAGTATATAATCCAAAGAAATAACATTTAAAGACAATTATCAGTAACTAGATAATGCTATGTTTATCAAGTTTATCAAGCTTATCAAAAAGTCCAAAACTCCAATTTCATTACAAATTAAAATAAGTTGAAACGATCTGTGAATATTGTTATTATCAATTCTATACAAACTTCTCAATTAATTAATATGATATATAACCACATATGCTAGAAACTTACAATCAGTGATTCATTTGGTGATGCAAAATTAATCTCGTGAGAACGGTATTGCGGATTTTATATGTCGTTCGACGATGGTGTATTCATTAGTATGTGAAAATATAGTGGCTTATGACCATTAATTGAAAGACAAACTTTTTTCGAAGTATGCACAAAGTGTTAGATAATGAAAATCCGTAGGTTACACTTTATTATTGTTCATTATAAATAGAGTACAAAGCAACATAGAGAAACTCTAATGAACCAACCCACAAGTCGGACTTGGTCCAACTAACTTATCCATCTAATATTCCTCGCAGTTCGAGCGGCGAAATCGCGAAAGCTCATACGGGATTAGTAAACTAGAAAATAAGAAAAACAAAACATTAACATAATAAAAATATAACTTTAGTCGACTCGTAATAAAACCGTACTAACGGTCGACTTTAGTCGAACAGTCGGCTAAGTCCACTGGTAACAAAACCATACCAACGATCGACTTTAGGTACTGGTATCAATGATCAACTTTAGTCGACTGGTAACAAAGTCGTACGAATAATCGACTAACAAACAAACAATAAAACAACTATAACTTCTTCTTCATTTTTTTTCCAACAATAAAACAAATCTTCTGGGATGCAATACGTGGTAAAACTCCACTTGATTGCTTGCTTCCTTACATAACTCACGAAGAGAATAAAAGAAAACAAGCAACATGCGTGCTTGCTTCCATAATTTCACATATGAATGCCATACAATTATATACTTTGCATGCAATTCACTTGACTGCAGATTTAAGGTTCGACACTCCTTTTTTTTTTTTTTTTTTTTTTTTTTTTTTTTTTTTTTTTTTTTTTAATGTTAACGGGAATCGGTTAGGGTTTGACGGGGTGGTATGTAGGAGGCGGCTTTATGTAGCTACCTAGGTCTGAGGATCAGACCTGCTCGGATTTCATATTGCCGTAAGTTACACTCTATTATTGATCACTATAAATAGAGTACACAACATAGAGAAATGAACCTAATACATAAGTCGGGATTGGGACAACTAACTTATTCATCTAAGAGTAAGGATCCAGTGAGAAGAAAACTTATAATGAGAAGGATGGGAAATAACTATAACTACATATTTGAGATGCGTCGACTTGAATTAGATGCATCTCTATTCATTTAGATGCATCCCAATTAGTTTCGAAAGTAATTTTGAAGTGAAAATGATGCGAAGTAGTACTTGCAAAAAATTTGACTCGTAGAGGACGAAAATACATAGTATTTTTCTAACTTGCTAAAATGCATCTAATATATGTATATGCATATAATTTTTAGCAAGAAAATATATTATGGTGCATCTAAAAGATTAGAGATACATCTAATTCAAGTCGATGCATCTCTAATATATGGTTATAGTTATTTCTCATTCTTTTTATTTTAAGAATTCTTCTCATTTGATCCTAAGTCATTCATCTAATACAAAGTACTTTCATTTTGTGAATTATGTTGCCTTCCTACATTAAAAATTTAAGATCACCGGTTTAATTATGTTTTAATATGATAATATAAATTTGTGATGAATGTTCAACACTTATGTAAACGCGTATACTTGGTTTAAGAATCATTTTGTAATCAGAGTATGATGACTCTCCAAAATTCGGTAGTGAGTTGATTGAAATTGAATTTCCAAATAAAACTGAAATAAAATAGCTATCACGATGAAAATAATATTTTTAGGTTAAAAATAAATAGCTCTTTGGGACGAGTATGCACAATTCTTTAAGTTGCCTGCTACATATGACTATATTTCTTTTAAACAATGTTTCGAAGAATGACCATTTACAGAAAACGTAATCATTAATATTTTATTTTTGTTACTTGTAACTAATTAATTTAATTATGCTTTTGATAATGTTGTAATAATAACTTCAAGTAAACGTAACTCGATCAAAATTTTTTATTTGTTTTTAGCAATGGACAATTATTGGATTTTTTTTTTTCTTTTTTTAATTTAATTATTATTATAAACATGGAACGACTTTTAAAAATTTTCTCTGCTTGACAAGTCCTTATGTAATTTGAAACTTTTTTAGATCATACAATATTTCATATTGCGAATAAATATTATTAGCTTGCTTTTTATGCACGGTTACTTAAGGGAGAAATGTTCAAATACTTACTCTTATTTTGTCGCTTACTAATGGACAAATCTTCATTATCTATCTAGATTGATTTAATAGTAATGATTAACCTAAGATTAAATATAAAAATCTAAGTTGATGTTTTTTTTTTCTTTGTCTTTTTGTTTTTACTATTATTATTTTTATTATATTTTTTTGTCTTTTTTTCAAATTCACTTTTTTTTTGGTTTTTTTATAATCCTCGGTTTTTTTCAATTTTATAAGTTTTCGTCTGTTTTTTTAAACTTTCGTCCATTTTTAGAAGTTTTCGTCCATTTTCATCCGTTTTTGTCTTTTTTTCTTATGTTTTCGCCCTGTTTACGTTCGTTTTCATACGTTTTCGTCTATTTTCTTATGTTTTCGTTCGTTTTCATCCGTTTTCGTTCGTTTTAATAGATTTTCGCCCATTCTCTTTCGTTTTCATCAATTTTTCATACGTTTTTGTCCATTTTTAGACGTGTTTTTACATTTTCATCTGTTTTCTTATGTGACAACTGGCAAATTAGGGAGCCATTTTGAAAACCCGCATTACGTAAAAGTTCGTTTATAAATTTATGTTTGAAATTTTATTCGTAACGAACTTGTAAAACCTATATTGTGGTTGATTATATTTAAAATTTTTATGGAATCGAATTTGAATTATCGATGTGATGAGAATTTATTTTGAGATTTTATTTGGCACTACGTTGACTCCGGCACTAGATAACCTAACAAAAATTTCATGTTTTGAATTTACGGTTTGATATTATATAATTATTTTGAACGTCTTGTGAGATATTAAATAATTTGGAACGAGCTCGGTTCGAGAGAGTTGGAATATTTTAAAAAGTTACGGGTATTGGTCCGTGTATTTATACCTAGCCACCTTACCCATACCATTATTATTATTATTATTATTATTATTATTATTATTATTATTATTATTATTATTATTATTATTATTATTATTGGAAAAAAAAAGTAAAAGTTTAATAAAAAGGCCATATGGCCGGTTTTACCCCACACACCCAAACACAAACAAATATTATCATCTTCGTCATCTCTCATCTCTCTCTCTACAACCCTAAGCCGCCGCCCTCCTTTGGCCGGCCACCGCCGTCACACCACCACCACCTTAACCACCTCCTCCCGATCTCTCTTTTGGTGTGCATCACGTGCCACACAAACACCCATAACCCCCGTTTTTAACCACCACCGCCACCTAAACACCACTATTCTCGTCATTTCCTTGTTGGGTTTTTGAAGAAAACTTTATTTGGAGTCGTTTGAAGGTGAGTGGCCACGATTTTCACATCGTGTGCCTTGAATTGGGTTTGAATCCGTGGCTACACGAGCTATTTTTGATTGGTTCGAATTTAGATAATTGGGAAATGTTATTTTGATAATAATGATGCGTTTGGTGATGCGTAGGGATTGCACCAGGCTTTACCTCTCGAGGGATCTCGAGAAGCTTACAACCCCCACCAGGCAGTGTACCTGATCGATGTAGTATAGTATAATGACAAGTACCGGGGGATTGATCGTTCAGCTAGGAATAGGGTCGCTAGGATTAGAAAACCTAAAGATTAGGTCTAGAGATGAGGGATGATTCTTTTTGTGTTTTTATATTTTTATAAAAGCAATTAAAAATCTCGGGTTTGAAGGAGTTGGGCGGAATTAGTTGCTAGTCAACTAACCCTATTACTAAGATGCAATCAAAATAAAATACTAGAAATGAAAATAAACTAAATTAAACTAGAGTTGTGAGCAATATATGAGAGAAATGTGTTTACTTAGATTTCACTACTCCCTAGATATCTTTTACAGGTTAATTACATGTTACAGTTGCGTGGATGACGGATTGTATTCCTTAATACCATTCATGGGGTGGCGTACTTACTTCCCCAATCCTATAAGCGCCTACTTCACTCATATGTCTAGCCGGCTAAGAAGCTCCTAACATGGGATCACTAGAATTTGCTCATGCATTAAATACAACCAATAAAACCTAGCACACATCGGTTCATGTTTCTTAAGACGTTCAAGCATGTTACACAATGAAGATCTGCCAGTTTTCTTACGCCTAACATTGAAATCATTCATCCAATACAACTATAAACAAGCAATCAACCTATAATTAACATCTAGGTTTCATTACATCTAAGCAAACACAAGATAGATCTAGCCTAGCATGTAGAAATCAAGACAAGCATAAGATATATTCAAACAACACATAGACATATTGAATGAATTAAGAGAAGACTTATCTCAATTGAACATGAAAGGTTTCAAGGGGTGAAAACCCTTAAAAATACAGTAAAAAACGACCTAGGGTTTATTAGGTTCGACCCTATTATTCTTCACACAAGTTCCTCTCAATGAATGAAAAATAGAAAAGTATATATAGATTCTGATAGGTGACGGCGTCAAGAACAAATTTCTGACGCCGTCATCTCGCCGCCAAATAATTTCTCTGACTGACTAGATATGGGTTTGACGCCGTCATGTGTACTCCTTATGCAGGCCGTCACAAAAAATACTCTTGACGCCCTTTTTGTGACGCCTTCAGGTTTTCACTGGGTCGTCATGGATTTTACTCCTGACGCCGTCACATTTTTCTTCTTGACGCTGTCAGGTACTGTTCTCAGCATGGAAAATTAAGTCTTTGCCGTTTTCTTCACTTTTATGCTCCAAAAACGTCCAAAATGCTTCCTTTTCCAGAATTCACTCCCAAAGTACCTAAAATCACAAAAGGAACGATTTAGGGCAATATTTGATCAAATAAATTCAATTCCGGACTTAAATGACCCCCTAAAAGTGGTTCATTTTTCGCCTCATCATATACCCTTATACTTGAGATTTGCTTGTCCACAAGCAAATGCGCTTTTTTTATAGTCAAAATACAAGTTAGGGGTCATTTAACACTAATATAAAAGTAATTACAACAAATAATTGTTCCACTAAAGACCAAAGACAAGCACGGAGGTCATACACTAGCACCTCACAAATAGTGTTTAGATACTCACATCTCTCGGGTGTAATAAAGTAATATCACAATATGGAAATGGAAAACATATCTCACTACCTGTCATAGCAAAATAGATTACCATTGGCTTGGGAAAGGATCAAACCTCCACCACATGGCGTAAGCAACTAGGATAAACTATCAAAGAGGTCTTTTAAAGGGTTGTAACGTTAGGTGTAGGGATATGGAATACACGGTTTTGTTGGATATAGGCAGTCTTTACTGGTGGCGAGTTAACAATCTTAGTTAATTACATGTACAATATGGCGGTGCTAAGCCAAGACTAGACTCGACTTAAGCTAATAAATCAAAAATAACAAAAATATAAAACAAACATAGAATGAAAAGGGATGGTAGTCCGTATGTTTTTCTCTTTTCTTTTTCTTAATTTTTTCGATTTTTTTGATTTTTTTTTCTTTTTTGTGTGCATACACTCTTACCCTACCATCCAAAATAATACATCATAGGGAATGAAAATTCCCCTTACACTTGAATTTTTACATACTTTACAATAAACTAATTTAATGACTCGAATTAAGAAAATCAAAACACTTGGAGCACTTTTAAGATTAACGCACATATGGGGGTAATAATATGATGTTCTTCCCCATTACTCCATAACATAAGTACTTTACCCATGAGTCCCAATCGTCCCAAAACCATATGTACAAAGATATGACTCAACGTAGCAACCATGTAATCAATTAGATAATTAACTTAGGGTTTAACAAATAACAATAATGCACTAAAGATGAGTGCATACACGGAAGGATAAGGCGATTTGGTTGTACATTTAAGTGGGGTGTAACAAATTCTTCCTTTAAGTAAGATGCTTAAAGTTAAAAACGAAAAGATAGGCTCGGAGGGGTGTACTAGGGGTATCGTGTACTAAAAATGAGTACAACGCTAAGGTGTGGGAAAAATTAATTGACTTAACTAGCCAAGTAATATGACTTAAATGGTCAAGTAATTATGATACGGGTTTAACACAAGGGTGATCCTAATGCCTCTTATCATTTAGTAAATCCTACTACACGAATGTAGTCTCATTAGCGGTCTCGGGATGCATCACTAACGCAAGTTCTAGAATCTAAATGCTACCGGTACACTCATAAGAACTAATAGTAAATGCTTTTCCTATCAAATCTAAAGGCGAACCTCGCATATTTGGGTGGAAATTTTTTCTGAATAGTATGGTTTTGTGCTAGTCATACAATCTCCTATCCATGAGACGCTTGCTATGGCTAAAGTTTCACTCCTAAATGTTGTAAAAAATTTTAAATTTGGCGCTAAAATTGCACTAACAAGTATTTCTCATAGTTTTATTACACATCTACTATCAAACAAACAAACTCAAGCAAAAGTGTATCTGTAAGGTATCATCATTTTACCCTCCCCTTACACTTAGGATGAACATTGTCCCCAATGTTCAAGTAAAGAATGTAAAAGTGAAATAAGTAAAACAAATGAAATCAAATACTCCCCTGATTCGCTCAGTATGGATAATAAGGTGGCTAAGTTAGATCTTCCTCCAAGAAAATGGACAATCAAAGCTTCCCTTCCAGAATATAAATCATCTTCTTGTCATACATAACCTGTAGAACTTGAGAAAATAGACAAGGCAACCTCGCATAAAATCGGCGGCAATCTACATATGCTAATAGAACCTAGAAAACAAAATAAGATATAATTCTTGTGGAATGATGTTTGCAGATTTCCTGGAGATTATAAAACTAATAATTCAACAAAAACTTTAAGACTCCGTTAGAAAAACAAAACTGGTAAAATTTCCAGAATTTTACACATGACGCCGTCAGAAGTGACCTGCAGAAATTCTTATGTTAAGTTTTCGGAAAATTTCTGGAAAAACTTCGTCCTACTTCCTGGAAAATCTTGCAAAACATCATTATGACTCGATACAAGCATTTGACTCTAACAAATACTAATATACATGTTCACTTAATATTGTGGACAATCATGAACGGTTTTGTTTCTTAAAAACATATTTGGGGTTTCCCCTTACACTTATCTTTTGCAAAAATACCTTTGGATGAAGTTAAGACTATACCAAACAACAAAATAAAGTATTTTCACTATTTAGTTTTAAAACATGATCTACCAACAATAAAAATAAAGCATGCATACGGAAGCAAATAACAAACAAACAAAATAAAAATCACACAAAACATGGGTTGCCTCCCAAGAAGCGCTTTTCTTTATTTACGAGTCTTGTAGCTAGACTCAAGGTCATGGGTTACTACGTGATACGGGTGAGTTCCTCATTGAGGACATCTTTGGGATCAAATTTGGGTTTTAACTACCTATCGGTTTTCTTAGTATGGTATGACCTTTCAAACTTCTCTCCATCCGGATCATACAAAATCATCTTCATATGCCATGATCCGTCACCTTCCTTTGGTGGTTTGTCCCACCTCCATTTACACATATCTCCCTCTCTTTTCCACTTGTTCATCTCTATATTAATAGACATTACCCTTAAGAACTCAATCATCTTTCTAAAGACTAAGGGGTCCTCGAAAGGGTCTAGCTCTTCATCTCTAGCTGTGAGTTGCTCCACCGAATGTGTCTTATCGATGAAATCTTTTTCTAGATAGAATGGGCGTTGAGGTTCTATAAAGTTCCTTTCTATCCAAGGTCCATATCTAGATGGTCTCCTATTCATCTCAACCCAATGTGGTGTCGGTTCATCCTCAAAATCGTAGCTATGTTTCTTAACATCATATACTGACCAAGTATCGCCTTCACCTACCGCTATCTTAGACTCCTTACAATCTATCATGGCGCTAGCGGTTGCTAAAAATCCTCTTCCTACCAACAATGGGCATGTAGTGTCACTAACCATGTCTAGGATGTGAAAGTCCGCTAAAATAGTTAACTTCCCTACGTGAACAACTACATCCTTAATCATTCCAACCGGGTGGGCAATACTCCCATCCGCTAGACCAATCAATACCTCCGTCTCCTCTAACTTTCCTAGCTTGAGAGTGGTGAAAAGGGATAAGGGAATCAAGTTGAGGCTTGACCCTAGATCAGCTAGTGTGTCGAAAGCTTCGGATCTTCCTATCTTACAAGGCAAAATAAATATACCTGGATTATCAAGCATTTTAGGCAACTTGTTTTGAACGAAGGCGGTCCCATTTTTACCTAGTTTAACCTTCTCATATTTTTCTAGGAGGGCACTATAGTAGGGAGCACGGGCTAAGACATCAATAACGGGGCGTTCAAGGTGAAGCTCCTTGAATTCATCATCAAGGTCTTGCGTAGGAGGTGTTTCAACTATGTTTTTGTCCAGTTTTATATCGGGTGTTTTAGTTGATTGGTCCTTTTGAAGAATTTGGTCTTGCTTGAAAGATGTGCTCGTTGATTTAACCGAGTAGTATTGTGGACAAGAAGTGGGTGACGAAACTGATGATATGGAATTAACGTTTAGTTTCGGGTTCTTGACCGTGTCGCTTGGGAGTGCTCCCATTTCTCGGTCATTGAGAACTTTCAACAATGTGTCAATTTTGGTGGTCATCTCGCT
The DNA here is from genome assembly GCA_030686995.1 of Artemisia argyi. Lineage (NCBI taxonomy): Eukaryota > Viridiplantae > Streptophyta > Magnoliopsida > Asterales > Asteraceae > Artemisia > Artemisia argyi. The sequence continues at coordinate 38,283,862 of CM060693.1, read as the reverse complement.
TTGCTTTTGTTTGAAATCGGCTTCAAACTTAGATATGCGAGCTTCTTGAGATGCCATAAACTTGGACATCAATCCTTCAAGATTGTTGGTACTACCATAGTTGTTAGAAGGATTGTTGTTGAAAGTACGGTTTGAGGGTGGACCATTTGGTTGGTAACGATTAGGCGGATTGGAAGAATTGGCTTGATTTTGTTTCCACCTAAGGTTTGGGTGATTTTTCCAAGAAGGGTTGTAGGAATCACCATACGGGTTTGGCTCGGGTTTGAAAGTGTACCACTTATCTCCTGCTTCTTCGGTACGCGAGGATGCGTAGTCCGCAAAAGCTGTTCCGGGGAGTTCCACACAATCACGAGTGTCATGAGGACCACTACATAATTCGCATGAAGAAGTGATTTTGTTCACTTGGCTTGAAGGCTTAGGAGCTTCATAAGATTTCATGAGAAACTTGACTTGGTCCTCAAGTTCCATGATCCTACGGTCGGGAGTGCTAGAATTGTTCGAAGGCAAAGATATTGCCTTGACCGTTTTGTTCAAATCACGGGGATCATTCCAACTTTTGTTGTCATAGAGAGCAAGATCTTCTATGAGTTCCCATGATTGTTCCGCACTTAGATCACGTAGCTTACCACCGGCCGATTGGTCAATGGCTCGCCTTATGGAGAGATCGAAATGGTTATAGAAGATTTGGACTTGGAGCCAAAGATCTATGCCATGATAAGGGACTTTTTGGAGTAAGTCCTTGAATCGAGTCCATGCTTCATATAGAGTTTCACCTTGACGTTGTTGGAACATCAAGATATCATTTCTAAGCTTGGTAGCTCTCCCCGGTGGGAAAAATTGAGCAAGGAAACGAGTGGTGAGATCATCCCATGAGGTGATGGATCCCGCGGGTAAACGCTCAAGCCATTGACTAGCTTGATCTCGTAGAGAGAATTGGAATAGGCGTAATCGGGTTGACTCTCTAGTTGTAACATCAAGGTCTATAGAATCTACGATTTTAAAGAAGTCCTTGAGATGTTGGTTTGGATCTTCAGAATGAAGTCCATGGAATGCACATCCGCTTTGCACCAGCCGGATGGTGTCGGATCGCAAGGGGGTCACATTGGCTCCTTGGGTGAGCTCAATGGTGTTTCGATAGCCTTGGTGGCTAGGTCGGGAGTACTCTCCTAAGGTTCGGGGCCTAAGAGGTTGGTTATCAAGTGGTGGGTTTTATTGTGGTGGGATGACGGGTTCAAAGATGTTACCATCGTCCATGAAGTCGGATGGCAAAGAGTTACGAACAAAAACACGAAGAAATAAGATAGACTAAAGAGAACCTAAAAATAAAAATAAAATCTTACTAGAAAGGAATCTAGTAAATAGACCTAATAAAAAGAGATTCTAACCTAGACAATAACTATTAACCGGGCTGCGGCGCCAAAAACTTGATGCGTAGGGATTGCACCAGGCTTTACCTCTCGAGGGATCTCGAGAAGCTTACAACCCCCACCAGGCAGTGTACCTGATCGATGTAGTATAGTATAATGACAAGTACCGGGGGATTGATCGTTCAGCTAGGAATAGTGTCGCTAGGATTAGAAAACCTAAAGACTAGGTCTAGAGATGAGGGATGATTCTTTTTGTGTTTTTATATTTTTATAAAAGCAATTAAAAATCTCGGGTTTGAAGGAGTTGGGCGGAATTAGTTGCTAGTCAACTAACCCTATTACTAAGATGCAATCAAAATAAAATACTAGAAATAAAAATAAACTAAATTAAACTAGAGTTGTGAGCAATATATGGGAGAAATGTGTTTACTTAGATTTCACTACTCCCTAGATATCTTTTACAGGTTAATTACATGTTACAGTTGCGTGGATGACGGATTGTATTCCTTAATACCATTCATGGGGTGGCGTACTTACTTCCCCAATCCTATAAGCGCCTACTTCACTCCTATATCTAGCCGGCTAAGAAGCTCCTAACATGGGATCACTAGAATTTGCTCATGCATTAAATACAACCAATAAAACCTAGTACACATCGGTTCATGTTTCTTAAGACGTTCAAGCATGTTACACAATGAAGATCTGCCAGTTTTCTTAAGCCTAACATTGAAATCATTCATCCGATACAACTATAAACAAGCAATCAACCTATAATTAACATCTAGGTTTCATTACATCTAAGCAAACACAAGATAGATCTAGCCTAGCATGTAGAAATCAAGACAAGCATAAGATATATTCAAACAACACATAGACATATTGAATGAATTAAGAGAAGACTTATCTCAATTGAACATGAAAGGTTTCAAGGGGTGAAAACCCTTGAAAATACAGTAAAAAACGACCTAGGGTTTATTAGGTTCGACCCTATTATTCTCTACACAAGTTCCTCTCAATGAATGAAAAATAGAAAAGTATATATAGATTCTGATAGGTGACGACGTCAAGAACAAATTTCTGACGCCGTCATCTCGCCGCCAAATAATTTCTCTGACTGCCTAGATCTGGGTTTGGCGCCGTCATGTGTACTCCTTATGCAGGCTGTCACCAAAAATACTCTTGACGCCCTTCTTGTGACGCCTTCAGGTTTTCACTGGGTCATCATGGATTTTACTCCTGACGCCGTCACATTTTTCTTCTTGACACCGTCAGGTACTGTTCTCTGCATGGAAAATTAAGTCTTTGTCGTTTTCTTCACTTTTATGCTCCAAAAACGTCCAAAATGCTTCCTTTTCCAGAATTCACTCCCAAAGTACCTAAAATCATAAAAGAAACAATTTAGGGCAATACTTGGTCAAATAAATTCAATTCCAGACTTAAATGACCCCCTAAAAGTGGTTCATTTTTCGCCTCATCATTTGGTATCCGGGTTTCGGTTTTTGTTGATGGGTCGAGGCACGACCGAGAGCCAATGCTCTCGGCTTGTGTTCTTGTTGGATTAATTTTGGGTTCTTGATGACTATTTGGTCCTTGATTTTGATTTATGGATGTTTGGATTATTATTTTGGTTTTTGGATAACTTTGGATGGTTGGAACCTCCATCTTTGTTGGTTGATTTTGAGGCCGACGACCCCTATGGGTCGGTTTGGTTTTGGTTCGAGCTCTTTTGAGCAAGTCGAGACCATAGTAGTCTCGGGTGGGACCCACAAGCTTTGTAGTGATAGTTTTGACCCGGGTTTGACTTGGTAGGTCGACCCGTATATGTGGTATTTAGTTGGTTGATGAACATAATTATGGATATATATATTGTTGGTTTCATAGTTATTGTTTTATGGCGACACTTGAGGTCGAAGTGGATTCTTTTGGATTGGTAATATTGATGTGGAGTTGTGTTGACGATATGATATGGGGACCGATTGTGAGACGGTCACATTAGATTGACGGAGATAGGTTAGTCGGGTACCGTAGTCGGACCCTATTGTTGTAGCACGTGTTTTGGGAATTGTTGGACGGAGATGGATTACTTGGTTGTGTTGTTTATTATTACTTGGACTTGGACAATGAGCCGAGGGTGATGACTCGGACATGTGACCATCTATATAACTCGATAATTATTTATAATCAAACATAAATAATAAAACTCGTGATAATATTATTAATAATATAAACGTTTATATAAATATATAAATGTGAAAACGTATATATATATATATTTATACAAGTGCGTATATTAATAATAAAACAATCACGAGTAATATTATAATAACGCGATGATATATATTATACTATGTGAATAGTGTAATAAATGTCAGGAACGTTATTATAATTAAACAACTATAACGACGATGAAATCTATGACGTTGGATAATTATATTAAATAGAATACATTTTTCTTAATAAACGAGGAAACTATCGAGTTATATGGGGTCGTGGTCATTTGAGTCCAAGTGGATTATATTAATTACTTTATGACTCCTTGTGCTTGTCACGGATATGTGACATTAATACATCCACTTTCTATAACTACGTAACTTATTTAATCGACGGATTAAATAAGAGCTATTTAGTTATATAAAATGAGTATATTAATGGGCATCGTATCCTACGACGCCCATAGGACGTGGTATGTGTACGGGAATAATGGATTACTAAATATTTCGTGAAGTTTGCCAAGTTGACGAATTTGGTAAGCTTGACGACGTAATTAGAGAATTTATTAAACTTTGATACATACCATATAGTACTATACGTGCTATGTGATCTAAGTTTTGGGTATAATCTTGGAGTGATATATTAAGTAAATAAATATGGGGGATTACCAAATCGACGGATTTGAAAAACTTCGATGATTTATTTAAATAATATATTGGACTAATATTAGACCTATAGATGGTTTTATTATTCTTTTGTTGTGATTCTTGTTTTGAGTTGAGTCGACCCTCCACCCGCTTGGATACCAAACGTCAAACTCCAAACTAATACGAGAATAATACGAGAAATGGATTTTTGTAAAGTAAAATGGAATACGTTCGGGATTGGGAATAATTAATTTTGAGTAAATGATCCTGAAACGTGTTTATATTGTTAGGAAGTGTCGAGTCAGTAGTTGCCATCTTTTGAGTTGCTATACATCTTACTTCTACCGATTTCTTCTTGCTGATTCCTGGACTTGAGGTGAGTCATAGCCCCACTTTTTACTCTTGAACTTTGTTTTCAATACTTGGGGTGAGAAACGTGCAAATTATTTTATGTAGACTATTATCGCTTTTATTTTTCAAAACTTGCTATGTGTATGGAACTAGGAAGATTTGTCAACCTTAGTCACATAGTGAATTATCGCGTGTGGACTAGTTATGGTTAGACGAATGTTACAACAACCTTAGTCACATAGTGAACCATCGCGTGTGGACTAGATTTGGTTAGATGAGTTACATCAACCCTAGTCACATAGTGAACCTTCGCGTGTGGACTAAATAATGGTTGGATTATGAGATTGGCTTATTGGAGGATTTTGGATACTATAGTGTGCACCTATAGGGCTATGATATTACGGAGGGTATCCGTGTAATTATGATGTAGCGGAGGGTATCCGCAGGTTTTGAATTAAGCCCTAGTCTAGCTAGCAAGTGTTTTGCGTATATATCCACCTGATTGAATTATGAATTTAAACCTATGATCTCACCAGCGAAAGCTGACTTTTAGCACATTTTCTCAGGTAATTAAGTGATGATTTGGATGCTTGGATTGGAAGGCTTGGCTATGGCACTTGGTTTATGGATCTATTTTTCTAAAAACTCTGATATGTAATGTTGGACCTACTTTTACTCCTTTTGGGCCTTACTTTGATAAATTTGGGGTGAACGTAAACTTTAAAACCCCGTTTTGGTTGTGTTTTACTTATGTTTACTTTATCTCGTTCTTTCATGACTTTGAATGGATACCAATCCTCGTAACACCCCGAAAGCTTGTTGAGTCTTCCGCTGTACCAAATTTTGGGGGTGTTACAGATTGGTATCAGAGCCAAGGTTATAGAGAACTAGGTAAATAAACACCTAAACTATAAACGATTTTTATAGAAAATGATCCTCGACCAGTGCCCGCCAGCCCGCCAAGCCGAAGCATCTTCGATTATATTGAGGTATTATGAGATAATGAATCGAAATGAGATTTTTGAGATGATTTGAGGATATGGAATCTATTGATTTTGTGATATGATGGCGTTTTGAGGAATTATATGGCTTAATGGTTTTATAAATGTTTTGGTAATGCGGTATTTGAAATCCTTTATTGAGATTATATAATTGGGATTTTATGATGATTTTTGATACGGTATTTTGAGTTCGCGGTTTAGTTGTTTTGAAACACTTACACCTACCCTACACCGTTGTCACAGACTATGGTCTCTCGTACATTCGATGTTACTAAGGATATTCTTACTGCACCTGTTCACCCAGCACAGATCACTATGGCTCCTGATGATCCCTACAGGATTGTCATGCATTCAGCTACTTCATCACCGCCAGCTTCCACTTCTGCATTACCTGCTGCATCTACTTCTCAGGGACCCTCATCTTCTCTAGGGATCCCTGGTACTTCGAGACAGCTTACTCTTTATCAGGCTTTGGCTCGTGTGGCTCCACGTTTTACCCATCGAGCTATGGCACGTATGTCTGTGCACCCTGCTTCACCACCCATGCACATTGATGCTCACGCTCTCCTGTCAAATGCACCACCCACATCATTGCGTCATCGTCCTAGATCACCTACCCCATCACCACATGGTTCACCTGTTAGGAGACGACGATTGATGGAATACTCTTCAGATGAGGAGGAGGAGGAGTACGAGGGTGAGGATGAGGCTGATGACCATCAGGAGGCTGAGCAGGGAGACGATGACCCACAGGAGGGTGATGAGGAGGATGATCCTCAGGAGGAGGAGATGCCTGATGATGATGGTTTGCTAGCACAGCCAGCTCAGGCTGAAGAGCCTAATTCTCCGATACATCCGTTAGAGCCTGTTTCACCTAATCACCCATTTTTGTTTGATTCACCACCTGGTAGTCCCGTGGCGTCGGACGCGCCATCTGAGGTTTCTGCTGAGCATGCAGAGTTGGGTGAGACTGGTAGGATGTGGACTCAGATTACTGCACAGGGCGAGAGGATCTCGCGGTTGTCTGACCGACTTGAGATGGTTATTGGAGAGTTTATCGCTGAGCTGAGAGTTGATATGACTACTGTTGTGGGTAGGACGACAACGATGAGTAGAGGTTTGATTGAGATCCATGAGCAGATTGAGAGCTTGCAGAGAGGTTTCATCACAGCTCGTGAGGCAGATCGCAAGTTGTGGCAGAGAAACACTGAGCTGGAGAAGGAGGTAGCAAACCTCAAGAGAGATAGCGATACCCATAGTGTGGAGTTAGGATCATTGTGTAGAGAGCTGGTGGGACTGAGGCAGGAGTTGAGGAGCCTACGCCAGCATAGTGGCTAGATAGTTGGATTATGTGGTTATGTTGCTTTCTACGCCAAGGAGTGTTCGGTTAGAAAAGCTAGTTATCTTATTTTGATGTATTTTCCGTTGGTTGTTCGTCTCGTTTGGACCGATTAGTATCTTTTGTGTCTTCTGTAGTTGGAACGATATTGGATCACTATTTGTATGGATGATGGTTATTAATATATTATGTTATGTGATTTTTGGATGTTATGGAAATTGAGTTCCTATTCGCCTTATTGTTGTCTTGTGGTGTATTGCTGATATTCTTCCCATGTCTTGGCTTCATTTATTCAATTCTTGCTGAGCGTATGATAAGTGCTATCAGAGACTTACGAACCTTATGTGATGTTTCAAATCAATGGATGTACGACGAAACCCTGTCAAAGCTACCCGAACTGGAACTGCCGCGACTACCCTTGGTCGCCGAGGACGTCGTGCTACTCGGAATGTTGAAACCCCTACTCCCGACAACCTGGACACCACCAACCGCAACATCAGGAATCAAAATGTTGATGTCCAGGGAGACAATGATCATGTTCCACCGAATGCACCTATTGTGGATCAAGCAATGATCAATCAACTTGTGGAGCAACGAGTTGCTGAACTACTAGTTGAGTCAAATCATTCCAACAACTCTGCTGGGACATTTCCACCTGTTCGTACTAATGGATGTAATTAAAAGGAGTTTCGAATTTGTGGACCCATTGAGTTTGGAGGAACTGAAGGAGTGGTCTACTTGGTCAGGTGGATAGAGAAAACTGAGTCAGTGTTCAATGTCAGTAACTGTGCGGAGAATGCAAAGGTAAATTTTGCTTCTTTTACTTTCAAAGATGAAGCTTTAACTTGGTGGAACAATTACCGAAATTCGGTTGGGAGTGATGTGGCTTATGCTATGACTTGGGAACAATTTAAGTCCTTGCTGATTCAGACTTACTGCCCAAGGAATGAGGTTAAGAAGCTGGAGATTGAGTTCTGAAATCACAAAGTGAAGGGTACTGATATGGCGACTTACAATCGTTGTTACCAGGAGTTAGCCTTGCTTTGCCCAGATATGGTTAGGACTGAGACTCAAAAGATTGAGCGGTATACTGATGGGTTGCCTGTGGCTACAAGGAATGATGTGATTGCTGCTAGACCTGCAAATATCCATGAGGCCATCACAATCGCTCAACAATTAATGGATTTGCTGGAATTGGAAGGAGCTGATAAGGATAAGAATGGGAAGAGAAAGAGAGACCATTACTCTAAGGGTAAGGATCACCGAAACAAGCGACAAGCTGTTGCTAAGGCTTATGCTATTTGGGATGGAGATAAGAGGAAACAAGCGACAAGCTGTTGCTAAATAGAATACATGTTTTCTTAATAAACGAGGAAACTATCAAGTTATATGGGGTCGTGGTCGTTTGAGTCCAAGTGGATTATATTAATTACTTTATGGCGACACTTGAGGTCGAAGTGGATTCTTTTGGATTGGTAATATTGATGTGGAGTTGTGTTGACGATATGATATGGGGACCGATTGTGAGATGGTCACATTAGATTGACGGAGATAGGTTAGTCGGGTACCATAGTCGGACCCTATTGTTGTAGCATGTGTTTTGAGAATTGTTGGACGGAGATGGATTACTTGGTTGTGTTGTTTATTATTACTTGGACTTGGACAATGAGCCGAGGGTGATGACTCGGACATGTGACCATCTATATAACTCGATAATTATTTATAATCAAACATAAATAATAAAACTCGTGATAATATTATTAATAATATAAACGTTTATATAAATATATAAATGTGAAAACGTATATATATATATATATATATATTTATACAAGTGCGTATATTAATAATAAAACAATCACGAGTAATATTATAATAACGCGATGATATATATTATACTATGTGAATAGTGTAATAAATGTCGGGAACGTTATTATAATTAAACAACTATAACGACGATGAAATCTATGACGTTGGATAATTATATTAAATAGAATACATTTTTCTTAATAAACGAGGAAACTGTCGAGTTATATGGGGTCGTGGTCATTTGAGTCCAAGTGGATTATATTAATTACTTTATGACTCCTTGTGCTTGTCACGGATATGTGACATTAATACATCCACTTTCTATAACTACGTAACTTATTTAATCGACGGATTAAATAAGAGCTATTTAGTTATATAAAATGAGTATATTAATGGGCATCGTATCCTACGACGCCCATAGGACGTGGTATGTGTACGGGAATAATGGATTACTAAATATTTCGTGAAGTTTGCCAAGTTGACGAATTTGGTAAGCTTGACGACGTAATTAGAGAATTTATTAAACTTTGATACATACCATATAGTACTATACGTGCTATGTGATCTAAGTTTTGGGTATAATCTTGGAGTGATATATTAAGTAAATAAATATGGGGGATTACCAAATCGACGGATTTGAAAAACTTCGATGATTTATTTAAATAATATATTGGACTAATATTAGACCTATAGATGGTTTTATTATTCTTTTGTTGTGATTCTTGTTTTGAGTTGAGTCGACCCTCCACCCGCTTGGATACCAAACGTCAAACTCCAAACTAATACGAGAATAATACGAGAAATGGATTTTTGTAAAGTAAAATGGAATACGTTCGGGATTGGGAATAATTAATTTAGAGTAAATGATCCTGAAACGAGTTTATATTGTTAGGAAGTGCCGAGTCAATAGTTGCCGTCTTTTGAGTTGCTATACATCTTACTTCTACCGATTTCTTCTTGCTGATTCCTGGACTTGAGGTGAGTCATAGCCCCACTTTTTACTCTTGAACTTTGTTTTCAATACTTGGGGTGAGAAACGTGCAAATTATTTTATGTGGACTATTATCGCTTTTATTTTTCAAAACTTGCTATGCGTATGGAACTAGGAAGATTTGTCAACCTTAGTCACATAGTGAATTATCGCGTGTGGACTAGTTACGGTTAGACGAATGTTACAATAACCTTAGTCACATAGTGAACCATCGTGTGTGGACTAGATTTGATTGGATGAGTTACATCAACCCTAGTCACATAATGAACCATCGCGTGTGGACTAAATAATGGTTGGATTATGAGATTGGCTTATTGGAGGATTTTGGATACTATAGTGTGGACTAAATAATAGTCAACCCTAGTCACATAGTGAACCATCGCGTGTGGGCTATGATATTACGGAGGGTATCCGTGTAATTATGATGTAGCGGAGGGTATCCGCAGGTTTTGAGTTAAGCCCTAGTCTAGCTAGCAAGCGTTTTGCATATATGCCCACTTGATTGAATTATGAATTTAAACCTATGATCTCACCAGCGAAAGCTGACTTTTAGCACATTTCTCAGGTAGTTAAGTGATGATTTGGATGCTTGGATTGGAAGGCTTGGCTATGGCACTTGGTTTATGGATCTATTTTTCTAAAAACTCTTATATGTAATGTTGGACCTACTTTTACTCCTTTTGGGCCTTACTTTGATAAATTTGGGATGAACGTAAACTTTAAAACCCCGTTTTGGTTGTGTTTTACTTATGTTTACTTTATCTCGTTCTTTCATGACTTTGAATGGATACCAATCCTCGTAACACCCCGAAAGCTTGTTGAGTCTTCCGCTGTACCAAATTTTGGGGGTGTTACAGATTGATATCAGAGCCGAGGTTATAGAGAACTAGGTAAATAAACACCTAAAATATAACCGATTTTTATAGAAAATGATCCTCGACCAGTGCCCGCCAGCCTGCCAAGCCGAAGCATCTTCGATTATATTGAGGTATTATGAGATAATGAATCGAAATGAGATTTTTGAGATGATTTAAGGATATGGAATATATTGATTATGTGGTATGATGGCGTTTTGAGGAATTATATGGCTTAATGGTTTTATAAATGTTTTGGTAATGCGGTATTTGAAATCCTTTATTGAGATTATATAATTGGGATTTTATGATGATTTTTGATACGATATTTTGAGTTCGCGGTTTAGTTGTTTTGAAACACTTACACCTACCCTACGCCGTTGTCACAGACTATGGTCTCCCGTACGTTCGATGTTACTGAGGATATTCTTACTGCACCTGTTCACCCAGCACAGATCACCATGGCTCCTGATGATCCTTACAGGATTGCCATGCATTCAGCTACTTCATCACCGCCAGCTTCCACTTCTGCATTACCTGCTGCATCTACTTCTCAGGGACCCTCATCTTCTCTAGGGATCCCTGGTACTTCGAGACAGCTTACTCTTTATCAGGCTTTGGCTTGTGTGGCTCCACGTTTTACCCATCGAGCTACGGCACGTATGTCTGTGCACCCTGCTTCACCACCCATGCACATTGATGCTCACGCTCTCCTGTCATATGCACCACCCACATCATTGCGTCGTCGTCCTAGATCACCTACCCCATCACCACATGGTTCACATGTTAGGAGACGACGATTAATGGAGTACTCTTCAGATGAGGAGGAGGAGGAGTACGAGGGTGAGGATGAGGCTGATGACCCTCAGGAGGCAGAGCAGGGAGACGATGACCCACAGGAGAGTGATGAGGAGGATGATCCTCAGGAGGAGGAGATGCCTGATGATGATGGTTTGCTAGCACAGCCAGCTCAGGCTGAAGAGCCTAATTCTTTGATACATCCGTTAGAGCCTGTTTCACCTAATCACCCATTTTTGTTTGATTCACCACCTGGTAGTCCCGTGGCGTCGGACGCGCCATCTGAGGGCAAGAGGATCTCGCGGTTGTCTGACCGACTTGAGATGGTTATTGGAGATTTTATCGCTGAGCTGAGAGTTGATATAACTACTGTTGTGGGTAGGACGACAACGATGAGGAGAGGTTTGATTGAGATCCATGAGCATATTGAGAGCTTGCAGAGAGGTTTCATCACAGCTCGCGAGGCAGATCGCAAGTTGTGGCAGAGAAACACTGATTGATGCTAAACCACCAACTTATATTGACTAAGGAATGGTCAGCAAAGTCAAATAGCCTAGATCAATGCTCCGGGTAATATAAGGTATCACTGGGTCGTTAAATCCCGTTGAGGTGTGAATTGTAACTTTAGCGTACTTGTGATCGGGTGATTATTCACAGAAAAGGGTTGTGATAAGAATTATTTGGAAATTATTAACAAATATTGCTTAGGAAAGCTACGTGATGGATTACGGGAATTGAGATTACAAAGATTTGAGCTAAAACCTAAAAACGTACGTTTTAATTAAAAACGTACGCAGACGAATGAAACAAAAAGTACAACTGATGGACGGAAAGGGTTACAAGTGTAAAATTATTATTTTTACAATCCTAGCAAATAAAGAAAATTTTAAGAAAATTAAAAACTATTTTTACACTATTTAATTATTAATTATTAATTAATTACTAATTATCTAATTATTAACTAATTAAACTAATTAGAATTATTAAAAATATTAAAAAGACTTAGAAAATTAAGAAAAATTTTACAAATCTAATTAACCATTACTGGAATCCTAAAAAATTATAAAAAGTTTATTTTATGTATTTTTAAACTAATTTACTAATTATTAATTTAATTACCAATTAAACTAATTAAATTATAAAAAATAGAAAATAAACAGTACAAATTCTAGAAAAATTTATAAAAATGTTTTAACTTAAATAAAAGTTAGAAAAATTATAAAAACTAAGTTGTACTTAATAAAATCTAATTATGCTATTTAATTACTTAATATTAATTACTAATTAATTAAACTAAAATTAATTATAGAAACTACTAAAAGACAAAATAAAAATCTGGAAAAATTTCTATACTTACTTTAACCTAAAAGAGAATTTCTAAAAATATAAAAATGATATATTGCTTATAAATAAGCTAAAAAGAAAATTAAAATGATAAATCCATTAAATAGAGGCTATCACTATAATTAAAGTTGGGTTTTTTTGGTTTTTTCTTTTTCCAAACTGATTAACTACTAAAAACTAAAACCTTTTGTGAAAACACTTTTAATGTAACCCAATAATAAGCACTTTGAGTGCTTATTCACCCAACAGTTGACTTTTGTTGACTGTGAAGGGTAATTAAGCTCAAATGAAAGAAGGTGGGGTCCACAATGATGAAAATTGGTCTCTCTGAGTTAGTTAAGCATGAATAAGCAAGATTTAACCAAATAAGTGGCTTGAATAAGCCACTAAACACAAATAAGCAGTTGGCTTATGGTATTTCTGAGACAAACTAGGGACAGACTTGGGGAGCCAAACAAAGTGGGGTCCACTGGTCAAAGGGGCAAAACAATGGTCAACAGATCAACTCTGGCAGGAGGGGGTTGGGAGAACCCAAGTTTGAGGTGTGGGACCCACTGGGGTGCCCACAAAATACCACCAAAGGTGGGGGGGTTGAACTGAGTTGCTGAGACAGAGCAAATGGTTGCCCTGCAGCCAACTTCCAAGGCTATTTTGTTCACTTGAAAAAAATCACAAAAATATAAACTTTGTAGAAACCTCAAGTTCAACTGGTAAAGTAATCACATAACAAGTTTCAGGTCCCAAATCACAACACAAAAATCATGGAAATTCACTCAACTTTTGCAAAAATCTGAAATTGCAATTTTGACTTTTTGAGCAAAACTTGAAAATTGACTTTAATGAATTTAGATCTTGATTAAATGACTTAAAATACACTGATAAGTTTAAATGAAGTTAAACTAATGAAAGTTATCAAGTTTCAAATCAGTATGCATGCCTTTTTTTATTCCAAGACCCACACAGTTAACTGTGTGGGTAAAATTGTGGTGATTTTGACTTTGGGTAGAACTGTGGTAAAATATATGATCAATGTGACTTGTTATGACCCTAAGCATTTAAGTTAAACTGAGAAATATAATACCAAACAACAAAAGCTCAGCCAAACAGCATGATCCAAACACCCTCTCTTGTGACTGAATTGGTGAGATTTCTTGCTAATGATAAATTTAAACCATGAAACTTATTCCTAAGACCTTATTATGATATACCAAGCTTAAATTAACAGATAAAATCAATCAATAACAACAAATACCTAGTATTATCTAAGAGGTTAAAGATGGCAGTTAAACAAGAAATCTATCAACACAATGCTAATTCTAAGAACAAACCTAAATGTTTAAGCATTATTATAGCTAAGATCTAGTAAATAAGCATAACTAAGCTGAGACACTCAATAATGAAGCTATTGAACAGTGAAATTTATAAAAGAGAAAATTTCTTACAAAACCCTCCAAGCCAATGTAAATGAACCAGGACCACTGAAACCAACCTATAGGCTACCCATGAAACCACTAACCCAGGGCCATCCTTAAGCTACCCTGCTCCATGCTTTGTTCTTGCCTTTCATTAATTTTTTTTATTTTCTGTTTATTTTTTTTTTATGTTTATTATTTGATGAACTGAAAATGCAAATGAAACTTTGAAACTTTGAAACAACTCTTATATTAATACTGAAAGAAGTGCATTACAACTGAGAATTTGATTGAATAAAAAGTACAATACTTAAAAAAATTACATTAAAATTACTAAAACTCTATCCAAGCTGCTCTAGTGCATCTCTTTCCTTTTATAGCTTCAATCTAGGGTTTCCATGAGTCCTTGTCACTTTCCCAGCTTCAATACCAACCATAGGATCAAAGGGAGTGATCTTGGCCGTTTAAAGGTTTTGGCGCCAAAATCCCTTTTGGAGTTTTCCTCAGATAATTGGTGCCAGGGGTGTTAATTTGGAGGGTAGTGTTTGGTTTGGAGTACCAAGGGGGGGGGGGGGGGTTGAGTGTTATCAGAGGAGAAGGTGGGTTGTGATGATGGTGTTGTTGCAGGTCTAGGGTGAGGTGGATGATGAAGTGGAGGGGTCAACGAAGGGGTCAAAGTTGGGGGTGTTATATTGGCCGGTTATAAAAAAGAGTGGGAGTGGGCTGGTGGATACATGGGCCAAGGGAAAAAAATGGGGTGGGTTTGTTTGATGTTTGGGTTTGTTTTTGGTTTTGGTATTATAACTTAAGGGTCCGGTTGGAGTAATAGTTGCACACAAGGACCATTTTTTAATTTTTAACCAAAACCAAGGGACTGAAATTGTAACTCCCAAAAGTACCAAGAAGGATCAATGTTGCCAAGTTCACTATTCCAAAACTCATTTTTGCAAATTTTTTTTATTTTCAAAACTCCCAGGGACCGTTTTTGCAAAATTCCAAACTCCAGGGACCAATCTTGTAAATTTTCTAAACTTTTCACCCAAAGTCTGTTTTTGATAACTTTTGATTTTTTAAGGACTTGGGTTGACTTTTCTTTTAAAATGAATGCGTATGGACTATTTTTGACAAATTTTGAAACTTGAGGGACTGAAACTGCCAATATTGCAAACTTTGATCATTTTTCATTTGTTTTTGCTCGTTTTGCATTTAAAACATATAAAACACAATCCCTGGGATAATTTAAGTATTTTGATGACTTTTTGATTGTTTTTGTATGTTTTGGCAGTTTAATCATGATAAAAATGATGAGTGTTTGCGCACTCATCAATCCCCCACACTAAACTATTGCTAGTCCCTAGCAATATTTTTGGAAAACTTAATGGATTTTATACTCTTTACCAAAAGCCATCACTTCTGGAGTAGCCAGGTGTAAGAACTGTGGCACACCTGATAACCGTGTGATTTTGAGCAAACCACCAGCTGTCAACGGATTTGATTTGTCTTTACCATGAGCCGTTTGCTCCTGGACTAGTCAACATCTTGGTGAGCTGATTACCAATTATGGTTTTTCCACGGCCTTTACCACAAGCCATAATCTTGCGGGCTAGCCAACTCATTTGTTTTTGGGGAGTTGAGGAACCATACAATTTTGGGCAAATTGCAAGCCGTAAACGGATTTGAGTTATCTTTACCAAGAGCCGTTTGCTCCTGGATTAGCCAATCCTTTTTGTCGTTTAGACACGGCGGACTGATTACCACAAAAATTTTGAAATAAAGTGAAAAATTTTTGAAAATTTTTGGGCCAAAATGGGGGTACTTGAAAGTATTTTGCGATAAAATTCGCTATAATTTCCCCCCCCCCACACTTAGAAATGAATATTGTCCTCAATATTCAAAGTCCCGGCTATTATGCCGAACCTATGAACGTAAAAAGATAATATTCGAAGCTAACTGTGGAAATATTGTTTTGTATTTTTCACTTTATTTATCTGTACATACAATCACACATTTTTTTTTTTTTTGACTTATATACATATATACATTTTCAAATAGCGGGGGGTTGGCCATTCCCCCACACTAGGGTGGTAGAAAGTAGAAAGAAATCAGAGATACGGGTGAAAACCCGTATTGTGCTATTGTTTTTGTTCATCGAGTCGCTAGCTTGACTCGATCCCCGAATTTAATTGTCCTTGGGGAAAGTTTGGAGATCCGGGACAACCATGGATGGTATGTCCTCTCCAAAGTAGTGCTTTAAACGATGTCCATTCACTTTGAAATTTGGACCGTCATTTTGAGATAATTCGACGGTGCCATACGGATAAACCTTAGCGATAGTGAATGGACCAGTCCATCGGGTTTTAAGCTTTCCCGAGAAGATCTTGAGTCTAGAGTTGAAAAGAAGGACTCGATCACCAACGTTGAAAACACGGTTTTTGATTTTTGAGTCATGAATCTTCTTTGTCTTTTCCTTATAGATCAAAGAGTTCTCGTAGGCTTGATCACGAAGTTCATTTAATTCATTCAGTTGAACTTTTCTATGATCACCCGTAGTTTTGAGGTCAAAATTGGCATGCTTGAGAGCCCAATAGGCTTTATGCTCAAGCTCGATCGGAAGATGGCACGCTTTCCCGTACACAAGCTTGTAAGGCGTACACCCAATGGGTGTTTTGTAAGCCGTACGGAAAGCCCAAAGTGCATCATCTAATTTATCCGACCAAGATGCACGATTTTCACCTACAGTTCTTTCCAATATTCTCTTTATGCCACGATTGGAAACTTCTACTTGTCCACTTGTTTGAGGTGGTACGCAGTAGAAAGTCGGTGAGTTACACCATACTTTTGCATGACTTTATCAAATTTGTCATTGCAAAAATGTGTACCACGATCACTAATTATAGCACGTGGAGTTCCAAATCGAGCAAAGAGAGCTTTCAAAAATTTCACGACTACTCGGGCATCATTTGTGGGTAAAGCTTTTGCTTCAACCCATTTTGACAAATAGTCAACAGCCACGAGTATATACTTGTTTCCATGAGATGATGGAAATGGCCCCATAAAGTCAATGCCCCATACGTCAAATATTTCACAAACTTGGATTGCATTTTGTGGCATTTCATTCTTTTGTGAAATATTCCCGTGACGTCGACAAGTGTCACAGGATTTGACTAATTCTTGGGCATCCTTATAAATCGTGAGCCAAAAGAAACCGGAATCAAAAACCTTTTTGGCGGTGTAGTTTGGATTGTGGTGGCCCCCCGTGGGACCAGCATGGCAAGCCTTAAGAATTTCAGCGGCTTCTTGACCATATACACACCGCCGGATGACATGATCCACACAGACTTTGAAAAGGTAAGGGTCGTCCCAGAAATAATGTTTCACATCCTTAAAGAACTTGTTCTTTTGTTGGGACGACATCCCTTTCACAATAAAGTTACCTGCGAGGTAGTTTGCAAAATCGGCAAACCATGGGGTAACAGAATCTCCACGAAAGGCAACCGCATTGAGTGTCTCGAGAGGGAAGGTTTCATTAATTTCCTTCTTTTCGAAGACATCTTGATGGGGGTTTTCCAAACGGGAGAGATGATCAACAGCTAGGTTCTCAGCTCCTTTTTTATCACGAATTATGATATCAAATTCTTGCAGGAGGAGAACCCAACGAAGTAGTCTCGGCTTTGCATCTTCTTTTGCAAAAAGGTACTTCAAAGCCGAGTGATCCGTATACACTATGCATTTGGTCAAGATCAAATATGACCGGAATTTTTTGAAGGCATACACCACAGCTAATAATTCTTTTTCAGTGGTGGTGTAATGACTTTGAGCCTCAGTTATAGTTTTGCTTGCAAAGTGTATAGGCTGAAAGTGTTTAGACTTTCGTTGCCCCAAGACTGCCCCTATAGCATAATCGCTAGCATCACACATAAGTTCAAAGGGCAAGTCCCAATCGGGGGTAACAAGAATTGGTGCCTCAGTAAGCTTTTTCTTTAGAGTTTCAAAAGCTTCTACGCACTCAGGTGAGAAGATAAAAGGAGCATCCTTTTCGAGGAGATGGGTCATAGGCCGGGCGATTTTAGAAAAATCTTGAATAAACCTACGATAGAAACCGGCATGACCCAAAAAGCTCCTAATACCTTTGACGGTAGTGGGATGAGGTAATTTTGCAATGACATCAATTTTGGCTTTGTCAACCTCAATCCCATTCTTTGAAATTTTATGGCCGAGGACAATGCCCTCTTTGACCATAAAGTGACTCTTCTCCCAGTTGAGACACAAGTTCGTGTCTTCACATCGTTTCAACATATTTTCCAAGTGGGAGAGACAAGATTGGAACGAATCCCTAATGACCGAAAAGTCATCCATGAATACCTCCATTGTTTTTCCGATCATGTCGGAAAAGATTGACATCATGCACCTTTGGAAAGTGCCAGGAGCGTTGCATAAACCAAAAGGCATGCGACGGTAGGCAAAGGTTCCGTAAGGGCATGTGAAGGTAGTTTTCTCTTGATCCTGTGGATCAATGGGGATTTGAAAGTATCCCGAGAAACCATCGAGGAAACAATAGTACTCATTCCCCGCTAATCTCTCGAGCATTTGGTCCATGAAGGGTAGAGGAAAATGGTCTTTACGGGTGGCTTCATTGAGTTTTTTATAATCTATACATACACGCCATCCCGTAACCAAACGAGTTGGAATCAACTCGTTATCCTCATTGGTGACAACAGTAATGCCACCCTTCTTAGGAACACAATGAATGGGACTCACCCAAGGACTATCAGAAATAGGGTAAATCAATCCAGCATCAAGAAGTTTTAGAACTTCTTGTTTGATAACTTCGTGAATTTTTGGATTTACCCTCCTTTGATGTTGCACCGCGGGTTTGAAGTCATCCTCCATCAAGATTTTGTGTGAACAAAATTCAGGGTTAATACCCTTGATATCGGATAGTCTCCAAGAAATTGCTCGCTTGTGTGACTTCAAAACATTTATGAGCGCGGTTTTCTCCTCATCTTTCAAGTCTTTAGCAATAATGACGGGTAATTTATCATCACCCTCCAAAAATGCATACTCAAGATGAGGAGGCAACTCTTTGAGCTCGACCTGAGGAGAATTATCAGTTTTCTCAACATTTTTGATCTCCTCTTTATGAAGTGTTGGTGGTAGAACAGGAAGAGGAGAGGGATCTTTGTTTAGTAATTTATCAAGCAGGAGAATATCCCTCTCGGGGTCAATCTCTTGGTTATCGATTCCATCGGGAATCGAATCACTTTTGAGAAAGGCCTCAATTTCTTCTGAGATGAAGTCACTTCCCTCAAACCGAGTGAGGGAAGGAAAAGAATTGGCAATGATGGGGTAAGAAGATGGAGTGAAGTTTTCACTCGAAGAATTATCATTGAAACCTAGAACCTCTTGAGCGTACTCCTCAGAGGCAACATCGATTGGGTTAACCGATTCAGTGTCATAATTGGAGGAGTACCTCGAAGTTTGATCGAGGTTGAAGGTTACTGCTTCATTACCAACACGAAGAGTTATTTCCTCTTCGTGTACATCGATTAGAGCACGGCCCGTCCTCAGGAATCCTCTTCCAAGAATGAGAGGAACCCTTGGATCAGCATCGAACTTAACAACAACAAAGTCAGCGGGGAAATGGAGCTTTCCTACTTTCACGAATACGTCTTCAGCAATGCCGAGTGGACGAGAGATCGAACGATCGGCAAGCTCAAGAGTCATGTACGTAGGAGTAAGTTCAGGAAGAGAGAGTTTCTCCCATACTGAGTGAGGCATCAGCTTGATGCTAGCGCCAAGATCGGCCAAGGCGAAGCATTCAACCATCCCAGGAAAAACACATGGAATGAGAAATCTCCCAGGGTCTCCAAGCTTCTTAGGAAGCTTCTTTAAGATCACTGCTGAGCAGTTTTTGTTCAATGGAGTTTTTTGCCATTTCGTACAATTTTTCCTTGTTGCTTAACAAGTTCTTGATCATCGATGCAAATTTGGGCATCAGGATGATAGCATCCGCAAGGCTAACGTCAAAGTGCAAATCTTGAAAGATTTGATAAAACTTATCCATTTGGTGACTAGCCTTTTCGCGGAGCTTTTGCTCATTAAGTCGAGCTGGGTATGGTATCGAAGGTTTGGATTTAGGGTTCTCAACAGGAGTTATTGGTGGTTCAAATACAACTCCTGTTTTGGTCTTTGGAACAACCTGAGGGTGGACATGTGCGGTACTTCGTGGGCTAGTAGATTGCACCTTGTCCTTGGTTGCCTCAGGCTCAATTTCCACTACCTTGGGAAAAGGAGGAGGAGGAGGAGGTAGTGGTGGTTCATCATAAGCTTTACCACTACGTGTGGTAATAGCTTTGAGTTTACCCTTAGGGTTGACAACTGTATTACCAGGAACACCTCCCGAAGTAGAGGGTGGAGCGATATGACTCATGAGACTAGCAAACATATTCTCAATCTTGTTTTGAGATTGATCAATTTTGTTGTTTGTTGCTATAAGCTCATTCTTCAGCTCATTACCTTGCTTGGTTATTGAAGATTGAAATTCATTCTTCAAATTTGAGATTTGATTCTGCATTGCCCTCATTTTGGTCTCATTAACTTTAATGTAGTTATTGAGCTCGTTAGGGAGAGGTTCTTGGTAATTAGGAGCTGAATACCCTTGATTACCCCTTTGGGGTGGGTATTGATTCGTCGGGGTATGAGTTTGATTTTGCATGTTATTACCCCTTTGTGGATTAGGATTAAACCTATTTGGATTCTAAGGAAACCCGGGTGGTCCACCTAGGTCGCTAGCGCGGTAATTTGGTTCCACTTGAGGACGGTATTGGTTACCTCCTTAGTTAGAACTTCCGGATATTGCATTGACTTCAAATGGATTGCCTTCAGTGGCAGTGCAATTGTAATACGAATGTGGACCACCACAAGTGACACAAACTTCTACCTTTTTGATTTCAGCTTGTGGAGAAGAATGAGGAGAAGAAACTTTCTTGCTTTTGGTGAGAACCAAGGCATGAATAGCCTCCGTGAGCTTGTCAAGTCTAGCATCGGTGCTAGATTGAGCCACGGGTGATGAAGTCGAAGGACTAACATTCACTTGAGAAACAACCGGCTTGCTTCGTGGAATGCGGACCTTAGACTTATTTTCAATGATCGCTAAAGCATCCTTTGTGGTTTGATTCAAGAAATTACCTCCCGCGGAGGAATTAAGAGAGTCTTGATCGAGTTGGCTCACACCATTGTAGAAAGTATCGAGTTGCATCAACTCGGAAAAGCCATGGTGAGGGCATTTGCGAAGCAATTCCTTATAGCGATCCCATGCCTCACTAAATGATTCATCAAATTTCTGCGTGAATTTCATGATTTCATTCTTAAGACTTGTGGTTTTGGAAGGAGGAAAGAATTCATTCACGAACTTTTTTACCAAATCTTCCCATGTTACAATCGATCGAGGGGTTTGTTTATCAAGCCAAATCCGGGCAGCCCCATCGATGGAAAATGGGAAGAGAAGAAGTTTAATCGCTTCCTCAGGGACATTTTTGCATTTGATGGTTGATGTAATTTTGTTAAACCATCGAATGTGATCTTGAGGATCGTCCCTCTCAAAACCGTAGAATTGACGCGAAGTGACCAGGTTTATCAACCCAGTTTTAAGCTCAAAATTCTCGGCCACGATGGCCGGAACAACGATAGCAACTCCGTAACCCTCGACGAGTGCTTGGAGAAGCTCGTTCATAGTTGGCTCAGCAGCCATGATAACGGAAGGTGTGGGAACAGTACGGATCTCAGATCCGACTGTTGGTGCTGAACGTCGACGACGTCTTCTAGGTATTCTTACAAGATCACGTAATGGGCTATTAGACCTAGAAGAGCGAGTGCGCATGCACTAAAAACAAACTCACTCAAAACAAAATCGAGGCAAAACGACAGTGAACTTAAACCAATAATCACGAGTGAATGGCTTCTTTAAGAAAGGTACACCACTCACAAGGATACCAAGGCAAGTTTTATATCTTTGGTTTGGGAACTTATTATGTCCACACCCCCAGTTGGTAGGTGTTCTGTCTTGGTTTGCGACGGTCTATTTTTATGTAGAATTATTATTCACAAGAAAAGACGGATGTTTTTGTGTTTTGTGTATGGGTTTAAAAACTTTTGGACAATATTTTTGGTATCGTCTCGTAATCTTAAATCGTTTCTCTTTAAGAATCACCTTAAAAGAAAACCGATTCAGAAAACGTTACAATCTGTTTTGTTGTTTTTTAATTTTTTTTTTTGGTGTTTTAACACTTTAGGAAAAGTGTTAATGACTTTTTTGTATTTTGATTTAAAATTTACAAAAGTGGTGGTATTTGTACAGTGAATGAGGTGAAATAACACTAATCTCAAATGACGCTATAGAAACGCGCACACCTCCCCGGCAGCGGCGCCAAAAATTGATTGATGCTAAACCACCAACTTATATTGACCAAGGAATGGTCAGCAAAGTCAAATAGCCTAGATCAATGCTCCGGGTAATATAAGGTATCACCGGGTCGTTAAATCCCGTTGAGGTGTGAATTGTAACTTTAGCGTACTTGTGATCGGGTGATTATTCACAGAAAAGGGTTGTGATAAGAATTATTTGGAAATTATTAACAAATATAGCTTAGGAAAGCTACGTGATGGATTACGGGAATTGAGATTACAAAGATTTGAGCTAAAACCTAAAAACGTACGTTTTAATTAAAAACGTACGCAGACGAATGAAACAAAAAGTACAACTGATGGATGGAAAGGGTTACAAGTGTAAAATTATTATTTTTACAATCCTAACAAATAAAGAAAATTTTAAGAAAATTTAAAACTATTTTTACACTATTTAATTATTAATTATTAATTAATTACTAATTATCTAATTATTAACTAATTAAACTAATTAGAATTATTAAAAATAATAAAAAGACTTAGAAAATTAAGAAAAATTTTACAAATCTAATTAACCATTACTGGAATCCTAAAAAATTATAAAAAGTTTATTTTATGTATTTTTAAACTAATTTACTAATTATTAATTTAATTACTAATTAATTACCAATTAAACTAATTAAATTATAAAAAATAGAAAATGAACAGTACAAATTCTAGAAAAATTTATAAAAATGTTTTAACTTAAATAAAAGTTAGAAAAATTATAAAAACTAAGTTGTACTTAATAAAATCTAATTATGCTATTTAATTACTTAATATTAATTACTAATTAATTAAACTAAAATTAATTTTAGAAACCACTAAAAGACAAAATAAAAATCTGGAAAAATTTCTATACTTACTTTAACCTAAAAGAGAATTTCTAAAAATATTAAAATGATATATTGCTTATAAATAAGCTAAAAAGAAAATTAAAATGATAAATCCTATTAAATAGAGGCTATCACTATAATTAAAGTTGGGTTTTTTTGGTTTTTTCTTTTTCCAAACTGATTAACTACTAAAAACTAAAACCTTTTGTGAAAACACTTTTAATGTAACCCAATAATAAGCACTTTGAGTGCTTATTCACCCAACAATTGACTTTTGTTGACTGTGAAGGGTAATTAAGCTCAAATGAAAGAAGGTGGGGTCCACAATGATGAAAATTGGTCTCTCTGAGTTAGTTAAGCATGAATAAGCAAGATTTAACCAAATAAGTTGCTTGAATAAGCCACTAAACACAAATAAGCAGTTGGCTTATGGTATTTCTGAGACAAACTAGGGACAGACTTGGGGAGCCAAACAAAGTGGGGTCCACTGGTCAAAGGGGCAAAACAATGGTCAACAGATCAACTCTGGTAGGAGGGGGTTGGGAGAACCCAAGTTTGAGGTGTGGGACCCACTGGGGTGCCCACAAAATACCACCAAAGGTGGGGGGGTTGAACTGAGTTGCTGAGACAGAGCAAATGGTTGCCCTGCAGCCAACTTCCAAGGCTATTTTGGTCACTTGAAAAAAATCACAAAAATATAAACTTTGTAGAAACCTCAAGTTCAACTAGTAGAGTAATCACATAACAAGTTTCAGGTCCCAAATCACAACACAAAAATCATGGAAATTCACTCAACTTTTGCAAAAATCTGAAATTGCAATTTTGACTTTTTGAGCAAAACTTGAAAATTGACTTTAATGAATTTAGATCTTGATTAAATGACTTAAAATACACTGATAAGTTTAAATGAAGTTAAACTAATGAAAGTTATCAAGTTTCAAATCAGTATGCATGCCTTTTTTTACTCCAAGACCCACACAGTTAACTGTGTGTGTAAAATTGTGATGATTTTGACTTTGGGTAGAACTGTGGTCAAATAGATGATCAATGTGACTTGTTATGACCCTAAGCACTTAAGTTAAACTGAGAAATATAATACCAAACAACAAAAGCTCAGCCAAATAGCATGATCCAAACACCCTCTCTTGTGACTGAATTGGTGAGATTTCTTGCTAATGATAAATTTAAACCATGAAACTTATTCCTAAGACCTTATTATGATATACCAAGCTTAAATTAACAGATAAAATCAATCAATAACAACAAATACCTAGTATTATCTAAGAGGTTAAAGATGGCAGTTAAACAAGAAATCTATCAACACAATGCTAATTCTAAGAACAAACCTAAATGTTTAAGCAGTATTATAGCTAAGATCTAGTAAATAAGCACAACTAAGCTGAGACACACAATAATGAAGCTATTGAACAGTGAAATTTATAAAAGAGAAAATTTCTTACAAAACCCTCTAAGCCAATGTAAATGAACCCGGACCACTGAAACCAACCTATAGGCTTCCCATGAAACCACTAACCCAGGGCCATCCTTAAGCTACCCTGCTCCATGCTTTGTTCTTGCCTTTCATTTATTTTTTTTATTTTCTGTTTATTTTTTTTTTTTATGTTTATTATTTGATGAACTGAAAATGCAAATGAAACTTTGAAACTTTGAAACAACTCTTATATTAATACTGAAAGAAGTGCATTACAACTGAGAATTTGATTGAATAAAAAGTACAATACTTAAAAAAATTACATTAAAATTACTAAAACTCTAGCCAAGCTACTCCAGTGCATCTCTTTCCTTTTATAGCTTCAATCTAGGGTTTCTATGAGTCCTTGTCACTTTCCCAGCTTCAATACCAACCATAGGATCAAAGGGAGTGATCTTGGCCGTTTAAAGGTTTTGGCGCCAAAATCCCTTTTGGAGTTTTCCTCAGATAATTGGTGCCAGGGGTGTTAATTTAGAGGGTAGCGTTTGGTTTGGAGTACCAAGGGGGGGGTTGAGTGTTATCAGAGGAGAAGGTGGGTTGTGATGTTGGTGTTGTTGCAGGTCTAGGGTGAGGTGGATGATGAGGTGGAGGGGTCAACGAAGGCGTCAAAGTTGGGGGTGTTATATTGGCCGGTTATAAAAAAGAGTGGGAGTGGGCTGGTGGATACATGGGCCAAGGGAAAAAAATGGGGTGGGCTTTGTTTGATGTTTGGGTTTGTTTTTGGTTTTGGTATTATAACTTAAGGGTCCGGTTGGAGTAATAGTTGCACACAAGGATCATTTTTGAATTTTTAACCAAAACCAAGGGACTGAAATTGTAACTCCCAAAAGTACCAAGAAGGATCAATGTTGCCAAGTTCACTATTCCAAAACTCATTTTTGCAAATTTTTTTATTTTCAAAACTCCCAAGGACCGTTTTTGCAAAATTCCAAACTCCAGGGACCAATCTTGTAAATTTTCCAAACTTTTCACCCAAAGTTCGTTTTTGATAACTTTTGATTTTTTAAGGACGTGGGTTGACTTTTCTTTCAAAATGAATGCGTAGGGACTATTTTTGACAAATTTTGAAACTTGGGGGACTGAAACTGCCAATATTGCAAACTTTGATCGTTTTTCATTTGTTTTTGCTCGTTTTGCATTTAAAACATATAAAACACAATCCCTGGGATAATTTAAGTATTTGGATGACTTTTTGATTGTTTTTGTATGTTTTGGCAGTTTAATCACGATAAAAATGATGAGTGTTTGCGCACTCATCAAACACTGAGCTGGAGAAGGAGGTAGCAGACCTCAAGAGAGATAGCGATACCCATAGTGTGGAGTTAGGATCATTGTGGAGAGAGCTGGAGGGATTGAGGCAGGAGTTGAGGAGCCTACGCTAGCATAGTGACTAGATAGTTGGATTATGTGGTTATGTTGCTTTCTACGCCGAGGAGTGTTTGGTTAGAAAAGCTAGTTATCTTATTTTGATGTATTTTCCGTTGGTTGTTCATCTCGTTTGGAACGATTAGTATCTTTTGTGTCTTCTGTAGTTGGAACGATATTGGATCACTATTTGTATGGATGATGGTTATTAATATATGATGTTATGTGATTTTTGGATGTTATGGAAATTGAGTTCCTATTCGCCTTATTGTTGTCTTGTGGTGTATTGCTGATATTCTTCCCATGTCTTGGCTTCATTTATTCAATTCTTGCTAAGCGTATGATAAGTGCTATCAGAGACGTACGAACCTTATGTGATGTTTCAGATCAATGGATGTACGACGAAACCCTGTCAGAGCTACCCGAACTGGAACTGCCGCGATTACCCTTGGTCGCCGAGGACGCCGTGCTACTCGGAATATTGAAACCCCTACTCCCGAAAACCTGGACACCACCAACCGCAACATCAGGAATCAAAATGTTGATGTCCAGGGAGACAATGATCATGTTCCACCGAATGCACCTACTGTGGATCAAGCAATGATCAATCAACTTGTGGAGCAACGAGTTGCTGAACTACTAGCTGAGTCAAATCATTCCAACAACTCTGCTGGGACATTTCCACCTGTTCGTACTAATGAATGTAATTAAAAGGAGTTTCGAATTTGTGGACCCATTGAGTTTGGAGGAACTGAAGGATTGGTATACTTGGTCAGGTGGATAGAGAAAACTGAGTCAGTGTTCAATGTCAGTAACTGTGCGGAGAATGCAAAGGTAAAGTTTGCTTCTTTTACTTTCAAAGATGAAGCTTTAACTTGGTGGAACAATTACCGAAATTCGGTTGGGAGTGATGTGGCTTATGCTATGACTTGGGAGCAATTTAAGTCCTTGCTGATTCAGACTTACTGCCCAAGGAATGAGGTTAAGAAGCTGGAGATTGAGTTCTGGAATCACAAAGTGAAGGGTACTGATATGGCGACTTACAATCGTCGTTACCAGGAGTTAGTCTTGCTTTGCCCAGGTATGGTGAGGACTGAGACTCAAAAGATTGAGCGGTATACTGATGGGTTGCCTGTGGCTACAAGGAATGATGCGATTGCTGCTTGACCTGCAAATATCCATGAGGCCATCACAATCGCTCAACAATTAATGGATTTGCTGGAATTAGAAGGAGCTGATAAGGATAAGTATGGGAAGAGAAAGAGAGACCATTACTCTAAGGGTAAGAATCACCGAAACAAGCAACAAGCTGTTGCTAAGGCTTATGCTATTGGGGATGGAGATAAGAGGAACCAAAATGGTGATACACCCAAGTGTGGTCGTTTGCTACCAGAATCATTCTGGACGGTGTAATGTAATATGTCAGAACTGCTCAAGGAAAGGACACACATCTAGGGATTGTAGGGCTCGACCTCTTGCTATGGTTCAAGCTACTCCTGAAGTGAGGAGTAAGGCAGATGTTACTTGTTTTGGGTGTGGAAAGAAAGGACACTATAGGAATGAGTGTAGAGGATCGTGGAACCGAGGAAATCAAGGATCGGGTGGTAGTGGGTACAATCATGGAAATCGTGGAGCTGGAGGAAACCGTGGACGTCAAGACAATGAGGACCAACGTGTGGAAGCAGGAGCTGCTCATGGGAGAGTGTATGCACTTGGAAACGAGAGAGGAGAAGATCCAAACGTCGTTACTGGTACGTTCCTTCTCAATAATCGTTATGCATCCATACTATTTGATACTGGTGCCGATAGAAGTTTTGTGTCCACTACGTTTGCACCCTTACTAGAAAAACCCCCGATGGCCTTAGGAATTGGTTATGATGTAGAGTTAGCTAATGGAAACATAGAAAGGATTAAAACTATCATTCGCGGTTGCACGTTGAATTTCTTGAATCACCCTTTCAACATAGATCTTCTACCTGTTACGTTAGGAAGTTTCGATGTCATCATTGGTATGGATTGGTTGTTGAAGTATCGTGCTCACATACTTTGCGATGAGAAAATCGTGCGTGCGCCTTACGGAAAGGAGATTCTAAATATACAAGGAGATCGAAAAGGTTCCAGGAGCCCATCCCGATTAGCGGTCATTTCTTGCACTAAGTTACCAAAGCTAATGGAAAAAGGATGTTGCCATTTCTTAGCTCAAATCTCTGAGAAAGGAGGGAAGGAGAAGAAAGAAAGATGCATTGGAGATGTGTCAATAGTTCGTGATTTTCCCGATGTATTTCCGGATGATTTACCGGGAATCCCGCCTACTAGACAAGTGGAATTTCAGATTGAGTTGATACTTGGTGCTGCACCCGTAGCACGAGCACCTTATCGACTTGCACCCACTGAGTTGGAATATTTGTCGAAACAATTAGCGGAGTTAGCCGAAAAGGGATTTATACGACCAAGTTCTTCACTTTGGGGAGCCCCAGTCTTATTTGTGAAGAAGAAGGATGGATCATTTCGTATGTGTATTGATTACCGAGAGCTGAACAAATTAACAGTGAAGAATAGATACCCGTTACCGAGGATCGACGACTTGTTCGATCAGCTTCAAGGATCGAGTGTGTATTCGAAGATCAATCTGAGATCGGTGTATCATCAACTTAGAGTTCACGAGGAAGATATTCCGAAAACGGCTTTCAAAACCCGTTACGGGCATTACGAGTTCCAAGTGATGCCGTTTGGGTTGACTAACGCACCGACAGTATTCATGGACCTCATGAATCGGGTGTGTAAGCCTTACTTAGGCAAGTTCGTGATTGTGTTCATTGACGATATTCTAATCTACTCGAAGAGTGAGAAAGAGCATGAGGAGCATCTAAGACTCATCTTAGAATTGCTCAGGAAGGAGAAGCTGTATGCCAAGTTCTCCAAATGTGAATTTTGGATTCCGACGGTATAATTTTTGGGTCATGTGATTGATAGTCAAGGAGTTCATGTAGATCCCGCTAAGATTGAAGCTATTAAAGATTGGGCTGCACCGACAACCTCAACTGAAGTTCGTCAATTTTTGGGTTTAGCCGGTTACTACCGAAGATTCATTGAGGGATTTTCGAAGATAGCAAAACCGTTGACCAAATTGACTCAAAAGAATATTAAATACGAATGGGGAGATAAGGAAGAGGAAGCATTTCAATTACTAAAGGAGATGTTGTGTAGTGCTCCTATCTTAGCGTTACCTGAAGGTAGTGAGGACTTTGTCATCTATTGTGACGCTTCTCATAAAGGTTTGGGAGCTGTGTTAATGCAACGAGAAAAAGTGATAGCTTATGCTTCCCGACAGCTCAAGAAGGATGAGAAGAACTACACCACCCATGATTTGGAGTTTGGTGCCGTGGTTTTTGCCCTAAGGATATGGAGACATTACTTGTATGGGACCAAGTGTGTTGTGTTTATTGACCACAAAAGTCTACAACACATCTTGAATCAAAAAGAGCTCAACATGAGACAGCGACGTTGGATTGAGCTGCTAAACGATTATGATTGCGAAATCCGCTATCATCCTAGTAAAGCAAATGTCGTTGCTGATGCTCTTAGTCGAAAGGAGAGAATACCACCGTTACGAGTTAGGTCATTGGGAATGACTATCGTATCGCCGTTACCGTCTCAAATATTTGAAGCTCAAACGGAAGCATTGAAAGTAGAAAACCGACCTGCTGAGAACATATTTGGGATGGCTGAAAATGAGAAAGGATTTGTTAAGCGTTATGATGGAACATTATGTTTTGGAGACCGAAGTTGGGTACCATTGTATGGAGGACTTCGAGAGTTGATTATGCATGAGTCGCATAAGTCAAGGTACTCTATTCATCCTGGGTCTGACAAGATGTACCAGGATCTTAAGAAGTTATATTGGTGGCCAAACATGAAGGCAGATATAACTTTATACGTTAGCAAGTGCTTGACATGTTTGAAGGTTAAGGCTGAACATCAAAGACCGTCAGGATTATTGATGCAGCCAGAACTCCCGGTTTGGAAATGGGAGTGGATTACGATGGACTTTATTACCAAACTACCAAAGACAGCTAGCGGTTGTGACGCTATATGGGTAATTGTGGATCGATTGACTAAGTCTGCTCATTTCCTTGCGATTACTGAAGATGATAGTGTCGACAAACTTGCGAGGTTGTATGTGAAAGAAATTATTTCTCGTCATGGAGTTCCGATCTCAATTATTTCTGATCGCAACAGCCTTTTCACGTCAGCTTTGTGGCAATCACTTCAAACCGCTTTGGGGACGAGACTTGATATGAGTACTGCATATCATCCCCAAACCGACGGTTAAAGTGAGAGGACTATCCAGACTTTGGAGGATATGCTTCATGCATGTCTAATAGACTTTGGTAAAGGCTGGGAGAAGTATCTACCCCTTGCAGAATTCTCCTATAACAATAGCTACCACACAAGTCTTAAAGCTGCACCATTCGAAGCTTTATATTGTCGTAAATGTTGTTCGCCTATTGGTTGGGCTGAAGTTGGAGATAGCCAACTCACAGGCCCCGAGCTTATATTGGAGACTACGGAGAAAGTGACTCAAATTTGTGATCGGTTACAAGCAGCTAGAGATAGGCAGAAAAGTTACGCCGATCAGAGACGTAAACCTCTAGAGTTCCACGTTGGAGACAAAGTGATGTTGAAAGTCTCACCTTGGAAAGGAGTGATACGTTTCGGGAAACGTGGAAAACTCAACCCCCGCTACATTGGACCATTTCTTATTTTGGAAAGAATTGGGCCCGTAGCTTATCGGTTGGAATTACCACAGGAATTGAGTAAAGTTCACAATGTGTTTCATGTTAGTAATTTGAAGAAGTGTCTTTCTGATGAGACGCCGGTTATACCGATGAAGGATATTCAAGTTGATGAAAAATTGAACTTTGTGGAAGAGCTGATTGAGATTTTGGATCGAGAGATTAAGCGACTCAAGCGAAGTCGCATTCCACTCATCAAGGTTCGTTGGAATTCCCGACATGGACCGGAATTTACGTGGGAACATGAGGACGAGTTCCGAAAGAGATATCCGAAGCTTTTCACTTCATAGATGGATTGTTCCGAGAGAAACCCGGGACGGGTTTCTTCTGAGGCTGGGAGGATGTGACAACTGGCAAATTAGGGAACCATTTTGAAAACCCGCATTACGTAAAAGTTCGTTTATAAATTTATGTTTGAAATTTTATTCGTAACGAACTTGTAAAACCTATATTGTGGTTGATTATATTTAAAAATTTTATGGAATCGAATTTGAATTATCGATGTGATGAGAATTTATTTCGAGATTTTATTTGGCACTACGTTGACTCCGGCACTAGATAACCTAACAAAAATTTCATGTTTTGAATTTACGGTTCGATATTATATAATTATTTTGAAAGTCTCGTGAGATATTAAATAATTTGGAACGAGCTCGGTTCGAGAGAGTTGGAATATTTTAAAAAGTTACGGGTATTGGTCCGTGTATTTACACCTAGCCACCTTACCCATACCATTATTATTATTATTATTATTATTATTATTATTATTATTATTATTATTATTATTATTGTAAAAAAAAGTAAAAGTTTAATAAAAAGGCCATATGGCCGGTTTTACCCCACACACCCAAACACAAAACACAAACAAATATTATCATCTTCTTCATCTCTCATCTCTCTCTCTCTACAACCCTAAGCCGCCGCCCTCCTTTGGCCGGCCACCGCCGTCACACCGCCACCCTCACAACATAACAAACACCACCACCTTAACCACCTCCTCCTGATCTCTCTTTTGGTGTGCATCATGCGCCACACAAACATCCATAACCCCTGTTTTTAACCACCACCGCCACCTAAACACCACTATTCTCGTCATTTCCTTGTTGGGTTTTTGAAGAAAACTTTATTTGGAATCGTTTGAAGGTGAGTGGCCACAATTTTCACATCGTGTGCCTCGAATTGGGTTTGAATCCGTGGCTACACGAGCTATTTTTGATGGGTTCGAATTTAGATAATTGGGAAATGTTATTTTGATAATAATGATGCGTTTGGTATCCGGGTTTTGGTTTTTGTTGATGGGTCGAGGCACGACCGAGAGCCAATGCTCTCAGCTTGTGTTCTTGTTGGATTAATTTTGGGTTCTTGATGACTATTTGGTCCTTGATTTTGATTTATGGATGTTTGGATTATTATTTTGGTTTTTGGATAACTTTGGATGGTTGGAACCTCCATCTTTGTTGGTTGATTTTGAGGCCGACGACCCCTATGGGTCGGTTTGGTTTTGGTTCGAGCTCTATTGAGCAAGTCGAGACCTTAGTAGTCTCGGGTGGGACCCACAAGCTTTGTGGTGATAGTTTTGACCCGGGTTTGACTTGGTAGGTCGACCCGTATATGTGGTATTTAGTTGGTTGATGAACATAATTATGGATATATATATTGTTGGTTTCATAGTTATTGTTTTATGGCGATACTTGAGGTCGAAGTGGATTCTTTTGGATTGGTAAAATTGATGTGGAGTTGTGTTGATGATATGATATGGGGACCGATTGTGAGACGGTCACATTAGATTGACGCAGATAGGTTAGTCGGGTACCGTAGTCGGACCCTATTGTTGTAGCACGTGTTTTGGGAATTGTTGGACGGAGATGGATTACTTGGTTGTGTTGCTTATTATTACTTGGACTTGGACAATGAGCCGAGGGTGATGACTCGGACATGTGAGCATCTATATAACTCGATAATTATTTATAATCAAACATAAATAATAAAACTCGTGATAATATTATTAATAATATAAACGTTTATATAAATATATAAACGTGAAAACGTATATATATTTATACAATTGCGTATATTAATAATAAAACGATCACGAGTAATATTATAATAACGCGATGATATATACTATACTATGTGAATAGTGTAAGAAATGTCGGGAACGTTATTATAATTAAACAACTATAACGACGATGAAATCTATGACGTTGGACAATTATATTAAATAGAATACATTTTTCTTAATAAAAGAGGAAACTATCGAGTTATATGGGGTCGTGATCATTTGAGTCCAAGTGGATTATATTAATTACTTTATGACTCCTTGTGCTTGTCACGGATATGTGACATTAATACATCCCTATTGTCAAAGTTCGTTGGGACTCCAAGCGAGGACCGGAATATACTTGGGAGCGCGAGGATCAGATTCGCTCCAAGTACCCACATCTCTTCACCTAAGACACCCTTGGCAACTATTTTAGACTAGAATTCTGGGACGGAATTCCCTGTAAGAGGTAGGTAATGTAACCTCTCGTAAATTTCCCTTACGATTAGTAAATGCACACGAACGAATAAAACGATGTTATAATAACTTAACACCATTTAACGGGTAACAAAATTTTTTTATGATATGGCTTGATATTGGAACCACTATGATAACTGTGATTAACTGTTTACCCAGGAACGATGCTTACACACAACCTAGATAACCTAAATTTATTGCGAACTATAAATATATATAAAACGTTTATATTTATAACTATACGATTCGTCTAAATACCGTATACTAATTTTATATTCCCCGAACCTACGAAACTTCCCGAGAACGCTCACTAATATTTTTAAACCTCGACACGATATTTGAAACACACCATGTGGGCCCCCAATACCCAATGGGCCACGGATACAATATACAAACCAAACGGACTCCTTTCTTTGTTTTTTCTTTCTTTGGGCCGACACAAACCACAAGCCCACCAGGCCAAGCCTAAATGCACCCTTTCTATTTTCTTTTCTTTCTTTGTTTTCCTGTCGCGACCAAGCTCCAAAACACCCCTATTTTCTTACGATTTTGATACACGAAATGTACATATTTTTACTTATCTCGTTTCCCCTATTGCCCAAGATTCATGAACAATAAAACTTGCAACCTCCTTTGCTCGTTTACTACCCCAGAAACAACCAAAGCAACGAACCAAACTTACCCTTGAAGGATAAGGCCAAAACATGGCATGTTATTCCTTGTTGCCACCCTTGCTCCCCAATTACATCTAAACTAACAATATGCATAACATGAAATGTCAGGAATGAATAGATTGATATCTCACAAGATCTAGCCATGTACAAACTCGATTGGACAATATCTGTGGCATTACTATTCGCCTAACATGCACACACCAGCACTTGTGAACTTATCTTGTCCTTACACCCTTCAAAACTCGCTATATAAGACTCCCCATGCAAGCTAAATCGTTACATGCACTAAAACGTACCACTTATACAAAAATAATAACGAGAGGAGTAGTGTTGGAGGACAAACGGATCGCCAAGAGTACCACGTCTCAAAGTGAACCTAGGAAACCAAGCTTTGAGCCTCTTGAACCTTTGGTGGAACGTGAAGTGAACCACAAAGCCCTCGTACCATTACACGATCCTTACACCATGTTTTACTCCACCTTTTAGAGGTGAGGTGAGGCCTTGAAACTTTATTTCTAACTATATATATACGTACGTATGGTTTTGGGCACAAACACTTTCTATCTATAAATCGTAAAATATAAAAACAACTCATATGTTTTATATGTCATACCCATTGTTAGTTAAGTTATTAACGAGAACCTATAAAAGATTTGAACTTATATTAACGTATACACAATAAAAATCACACATTTCTAAGTCATATTGGACCTATACGATTTTACTAAAACACTTAGTTTATTTTTCAAGTTTTACAAGTTTTTGCGTATTGAGTTTTGGCTTACACTTTGACCTCGCCATTTTAATATTCGACACATGACCATCTAATATTTTTACGAACTAATTGTCTACCTGGTATACTAACGAGAATGACAATTATTTCGACCTAACAACTTAATTAGATAGCTTGAACGAGCCTAAAGTAAAACGCTATTTCATAAGTTTTTCAGAAATTAAAAACCTTACATGGGCCGTTAAGCCCAAAAAGCTAGTTTTAGCTTATTACGATAAGCTAGGAGTAAAAGCTGTTTTGAAATGTTATTAGGACTAAAAATTATGGACTTTAATAACCCTAGTGTTCCCCCAAAACCCTTGGATCGAAAAACGTTAACGGGCCTTTGTTTTGGACTCGTTAAGCCCATTTAAGGAAAAAGAAGGAAAATAAGCAAAGAAGCTGTTAAAATAAGCTGTTCTACACTTCCTGAGCTTATTGGAATAATAAAAATGTTAAGTTTTGAATTTGGTAATTTTTGGACTAATTTTGCAAAATTTCGATAACTAGGGACTAAAAGTGTCAAACGTGTAAACTTTGGGTAAAAATTGTCAAATCTATTTTCTAAGGGTATAAACTCTTAATATTGAAACTTGGGATTGAAAAATGTAAATATTGATATAACTGGACCTAAAACGTAAATATATATAACTTTGGACTAACGACGTAAATATTTTCCGTTAAGGGTAAAATGTGTAAAATTGAGAAACTTAAAGGATCAAATAGTAATATTGATTTTTGAATAATAAATTATATATATATATATATATATATATATATATATATATATATATATATATATATATATATATATATATATATATATATATATATATATATATATATATATATATATATACGTATAAAATTTATATAACGATAATTAAACGATAAAACAATACGAAACCATTATCTATTTTATCTACGACGTAACACATCACCTATGCACATTATGGATTATTCGTAACTAATAATAAATGTTCGCAATAAAACGAGACTTAGAAACTGAAATTTGCCATATCTTTTAGGTCGTGTGTGACGCCGTTGCCTTGCATCTTTGAGATTACGATTATTCTACTGTACTACTAAAGTGAGTTCATAGCCCACATTTAACTTGTTTTTGTGGGGGGGATACATGCTCAAAAACCGAACACAAGTCTTTTCCTGATATTATTATTACTTAAGTAGCTATTGCCGAAAGTCCCTCAATCATGAACCTTAATCACTTGAAGGGTGAACGTAAATAATTGTGAATAGATCTATTAGGGAATGACAATCCCCATTTGGTTGCTAGAGGAAAGTTACCAAATGCACTTTATTTAAATATCATAGGTTACTGGCAAATACCTATCTTGGGGGCAATTTATTTCACATCATTATTACAGATAATTTTGATGTTTGTTGAATCGTTGAGTGTCATGAGCTTTGGGCAATAATGAATGTGATTTCTAACTTGTTTATTCGTATCTATATACAATAAGCACCTATCTCTTGTGTTCAAACTCTAAATTATAAACCTATGAATTTCACTCAACTTTTGTTGACTTTTAGCATGTTTATCTCAGGTAACTAAGTGGAATGGATGGCAAAGGCACGAAGTGGGCAAATAAAGAAACGTTTATTTCTCTTTGAATAAAAACTTGTTGTTGAATAATGAAACCTCTTGGAAACATGAATATTTGGTATTTTAAATAAAGCTTAAAACGTCCCATTTGAGTCATTTTCTATAATTGTGACAAAGATCCACGATATAATACCCCAAAAGTCTTCCGCTGTCATTATAAGTCTTCCGCTGTATTGATCGATTTTGGGGGTGTTATATACATCAACCCTAGTCACATAGTGAACCATCGCGTGTGGACTAAATAATGGTTGGATTATGAGATTGGCTTATTGGAGGATTTTGGATACTATAGTGTGCACCTATAGGGCTATGATATTACGGAGGGTATCCGTGTAATTATGATGTAGCGGAGGGTATCCGCAGGTTTTGAGTTAAGCCCTAGTCTAGCTAGCAAGCGTTTTGCGTATTTGTCCACTTGATTGAATTATGAATTTAAACCTATGATCTCACCAGCAAAAGCTGACTTTTAGCACGTTTTCTCAGGTAATTAAGTGATGATTTGGATGCTTGGATTGGAAGGCTTGGCTATGGCACCTGGTTTATGGATCTATTTTTCTAAAAACTCTGATATGTAATGTTGGACTTACTTTTACTCCTTTTGGGCCTTACTTTGATAAATTTGGGATGAATGTAAACTTTAAAACCCCGTTTTGGTTGTGTTTTACTTATGTTTACTTTATCTCGTTCTTTCATGACTTTGAATGGATACCAATCCTCGTAACACCCCGAAAGCTTGTTGAGTCTTCCGCTGTACCAAATTTTGGGGGTGTTACATCTTACGTTTTCATCCGTTTTCCCCCATTTTCATACGTTTTCATCCGATTTCGTACATTTTCGTTCGTTTTCATACGTTTTCGTCCATTTTTGTCCGTTTTCATACGTGTTTTTAAGCTTTAATACGTTTTTGTCCATTTTCTTCCGTTTTCTTACATTTCTGAATATTACAAGTGATATTCAGAATATCACTTGTGATATTCTCAATATTACTTGTGATTTTCTGAACATCACTTGTGATTTTCTGAACATCAATTGTGATTTTCTGAACGTCACTTGTGATTTTCTTATGTTTTCGTCCGTTTTCATACGTATTCATCCGTTTCCTTACGTTTTCGTCCGTTTTCATACGTTTTTTAATATCACAATTGATATCCAAAATATCACTTGTAATTTTCTAAATATCAATGGTGATATTCTAAATATCACTTGTGATTTTTTGAATATCTATCACTTGTGATTTTCATGTTACAAAATATTAGTTGAAAATCACTTGTGATATTCTACATATCACATAATATCACTTGTGATATTCTGAATATTATTTATGATATTCAGAATATCATTTGTGGTACTCAGAATATCACTTGTGATATTCAAAAAATCACATAATATCACATGTGATACTCAGAAAATCACTTGTGATTTTCTAAATATCACTTGTAATATTTAGAAACGTATGAAAACGTCTGAAAACGACCAAAAACATTTAAAAACGGATGAAAATGGATAAAAACAGACGAAAGCATAAGAAAATGGATGAATATGTATGAAATGGACGAAAACGTATGAAAGCATAAAAACACGTATGAAAAAGGACGCAAATGTATGAAAAATGGACGAAAATGAAAGAAAACGGACGAAAACGTATGAAAACAGATGATAGCATAAGAAAACGGATGACAACGCCAGAAAACGGACGATTATTTATGAAAACGGATGTATGAAAGCGTAAAAACATGTCCGAAAATGGACGAAAATGTATAAAAAATTGACGAAAAAGATTGAAAACAGATGAAAACGTACTAAAACAAACAAAAACGGACGAAAACATATGAAAACGGACGAAAACGTATGAAAACAAATGAAAACGTAAGAAAACAGACGGAAACGTAAGAAAACGGACGAAAACGTAAGAAAATGGACAAAAACGTATGAAAACAGATAACAACGGGTGAAAACGTATGAAAACGGGCAAAAACGTATGAAAACGGACGAAAACATATAAAAACGGATGAAAACTTATGAAAGCAGACGAAAATGTATGAAAGCGGAAAAATAATGAACGTTAATTAGAAAAAAAGACAAAAAAAAATAAATAATAAGAAAGACAAAAAGACCAAAAAAATTAAAAAAATAACATGGACTTAGGTTTCCATATTTAATCTTAGGTTAATCCCATCATTAGATCAAACTAGATGGATGGTGAGGATTTATCCCTTGATAAGCACGAAAATAAGAGTATGCAAAATAAAGTGACTCTCCTTAAATAATTTTTCATCCCAATATGTTTCATTTGAAAATTCCAATGATTAATAACTTAATGTCCATAAAAGACATTGTGGTTTTTACTAATATTAGTTTGTTACGTCCTTTTTTCTTGCAAGTAATTTAAAACGCGTAAAAATGCAAGTTATTTGATACAATGAATTTGAATGAAAATGATCATTTAAATGATTTTGAGTAGTCTAAAAATTAGTCTAGTGTGATGTAAAATGTTTAAATGTGGTTTCGTTATACGCGGGATAACCTAATGGTTATACGTAAAGTTTAATATTTACGTCATTAAAGTAAAACATTGAAGTTTATAGGTAAATGTTAATGTAAAATTTACGGTTGTTACAACACGGTGCACTACTTTTTTCTTTTCCTATTTCCCTGTCTAAGTAAATCACAATCATTAACTTGCTTTTGTTCTTTGTTTGACGATTTGATAGGATCTCAGCACCTTAAACATCTAAATGAACTCAAGAAAATGCTCTCGGCACACATGAACAAGAAGGATGCTAAATGCTTATTCGTTTCTGTTGAGAAGTTTATTCACATTGCTACTCGCTACTACAACGGGACCCAGAATTGATACCATATATCATCAGGGAAAGTAGTTAGACTCAAAATTGATAGAATATATCATCAGGTAGATGAGTAAAGATGGTAGGGATGACGGATTAGGTACCGGGTCAAATTGCTTTTTCTCGTATGGGTTGGAAGTTGGAACGACTTGAAACACTTTTTGTTTATCTGTACTGTTGTGTTTTGCCTATAAGACAGTTTTTATAGACATGAGTTTGATTTCCATATAAAGTCATTGTTAGAAGTGGCAAATGGGCAGCTTGGGTAACAAGTGATGAGGCGAAAAATGAACCACTTTTAGGGGTCATTTAAGCCCGGAATTGAATTTATTTGATCAAATATTGCCCTAAATCGTTCCTTTTGTGATTTTAGGTACTTTGGAAGTGAATTCTGGAAAAGGAAGCATTTTGGATGTTTTTGGAGCATAAAAGTGAAGAAAACGACAAAGACTTAATTTTTCATGCTGAGAACAGTACCTAACGGCGTCAAGAAGAAAATCATGACGGCGTCAAGAAGAAAATCATGACGGCGTCAAGAGTAAAATCCATGACGACCCAGTGAAAACCTGAAGGCGTCACAACAAGGGCGTCAAGAGTTAATATTGTGACGGCCTGCACAAGGAATACACATGACGGCGTCAGACCCAGATCTAAGCAGTCCGAGAAATTATTTGGCGGCGAGATGACGGCGTCAGCAATTTGTTCTTGACGCCGTCACCTATCAGAATCTATATATACTTTTCTATTTTTCATTCATAAAAGGAGGAAGTTGTGTGGAGAATACTAGGGCCGAACCCTAAAAACCCTAGGTCATTTTTTACTGTATTTTCAAGGGTTTTCACCCCTTGAAACCTTTCATGTTCAATTGAGATAAGTCCTTTTTCAATTCATTCAATATGTCTATGTGTTGTTTGAATATATCTTATGCTTGTCTTGATTTCAACATGCTAGGCTAGATCTATCATGTGTTTGCTTAGATGTAATGAAACCTAGATGTTAATTATAGGTTGATTGCTTGTTTATAGTTGTATTGGATGAATGATTTCAATGTTAGGCTTAAGAAAACTGGCAGATCTCCATTGTGTAACATGCTTGAACGTTTTAAGAAACATGAACCGATGTGTACTAGGTTTTATTGGTTGTATTTAATGCATGAGCAAATTCTAGTGATCCCATGTTAGGAGCTTCTTAGCCGGCTCGACATAGGAGTGAAGTAGGCGCTTATAGGATTGGGGAAGTAAGTACGCCACCCCATGAATGGTATTAAGGAATACAACCCGTCATCCACGCAACTGTAACAAGTAATTAACCTGTAAAAGATATCTAGGGAGTAGTGAAATCTAAGTAAACACAATTCTCCCATATATTGCTCACAACTCTAGTTAATTTAGTGTATTTTCATTTCTAGTATTTTATTTTGATTGCATCTTTAGCATTGGGTTAGTTGACAAGCAACTAATTCCGCCCAACTCCTTCAAAACCGAGATTTTTACTTGCTTTCATAAAAATATAAAAATACAAAAAGAATCATCCCTTATCTCTAGATCTAGTATTTAGGTTTTCTAATCCTAGCGACACTATTCCTAGCTGAACGATCAATCCCCCGGTACTTGTCATTATACTATACTACATCGATCAGGTACACTGCCTGGTGGGGGTTGTAAGCTTCTCGAGATCCCTCGAGAGGTAAAGCCTGGTGCAATCCCTACGCATCAAGTTTTTGGCGCCGCAGCCCGGGGAATAGTTATTGCTTAGGTTGGAATTTATTTTAATTAGGTCTACTCATTAGATTCCTTTTTAATGAGATTTTTATTTTCTTTTTATTAGCTTTCTCGTAGTCTATCTTTTCTTTGTGATTTTGTTTGTAATTTGCTTCAAATGGACTTTACAATTAGACTCCTAAGATTGCAAGATAAGGTTGAGTGGCTAAAACACCAAAGAGTTCAAAATACCTCATTTAGAGACACCTATGAATCATATGAGCCTTCATCTAGGATAGATTCTTATGAACAACCTCCATGTTTAAGATCTAGTTTTAGTGAGGCCAATAGGAAAAGCGACCTAGTTTGCCAAAGAATTGTAGATCGAGCTATAGCAATAAATCATAAGTTGGATGAAGCACTAGGTTTGCTGTTATCACTACCTAAGAAAACAATTGAGGAGGATTTAGTCGAGCATGACCACATTGATCAAAAAGACCTAGTTTTTATGATCGATGATGATGAATCTTTTGGGAAATTTGTATATAGCAGTCAGAATATTGAGGATAATCCTTATGATTCGGACATAGAAGTTGAGATGCCTAGAGAAGCACGTGAGATACTTGGGAGAATGCTTAGGATAGATTCTACCAAAACACATAATGAGGATATAGGTGATCTTGACACATGGAATGATGAGGTAAATAACATAAGCCCACAAAATACTCAGCCATCATTTGAGGCACACACACCGCCCGTGACTTACCCGGAAGAAGTAGAAGAAACTTTAGGAATTCCGATGGAGGTAGAACCCTTGGACCAGGCACCACTTGAGGATATAGGTTTGAATACTTGTAGTGATAACCTTACTCCTAGTTCTAGGGAATTTCCTAGTGTTGATGAACTGGAACCTCAATATTTACACACCTTTCCATCCTTAGATATATTTCTAGGAGACAAAAGAGGAACCGACCCACCCATCAACCAATATTATCCGGGTAGTTTTAGGATGAAGGAAGCCATTCACTCACCCCCTTCACCTCACGTGGCATATTTCCACCCTAAGGGTGTGTATCGCTACTTTCACCCGCACTTAATCCTAATTGTAGGGAAAACCTCCCCTGTTTCCGTTAAATAAGGGTAGAGTCAGGCTCGTGACTCGAACAAAAACAAGCGCTTATTGGGAGGCAACCCAAGCTTTATTTATTTGTTTGTTTGTTTGATTTTATTTGTTTCTATATGCATGCTTTATTTTATTTGTTTGTGGTTCATGTTTCAAAGTAAATTGTGAAAATGCTTTATTTTGTTTTTAACTTCGTCTTAATTACATATAAAGGTATTTTGCAAAAGCTAAGTGTAAGGGGAGACCCAAATTTGTTTATAAGAACGAAATTGAGCATGATCCACAACAATATTAAATAAACATGTATATTAGTAATTGTTAGAGTCAAATGCTTGTATCGAGTCATAATGTTGTTTTACAGGATTTTCCAGGAAGTATGACATAAGTTTTTCCAGAAATTTACCGGAAACTTAACATAAAGATTTCTGCAGGTCACTTCTGACGGCGTCAGGAATTAATTCCTGACGACGTCATGTGTAAAATTCTGAAAAATTTTGCGAGTTTTGTTTATACCGGAGTTTTAAAGTTTTTGTTGATTCTTTAGTTTTATAAACTCCAGGAAATCTGCAAACATTCATTCCACAAGCATTATATCTTTAATTGTTTTGTTTTTATTCCTAAGTCTGGAATTACATCTAGTTGTGAGTTCTCTTTGTTCGGGTTGATGCTTTGGGTTTTTGTGATTGTTTTCTCAGGTTTAACAGGTTATGTACGACAAGAAGATGATTTATATTCTGGAAGGAAAGCCTTGATTGTTCATTTTCTTGGAGGAAGATCTAACCTTGTTACCACACTATCCATACCGAGCGAATCAGGGGAGTATTTGATTTCATT
This sequence comes from Artemisia argyi, assembly GCA_030686995.1. Lineage (NCBI taxonomy): Eukaryota > Viridiplantae > Streptophyta > Magnoliopsida > Asterales > Asteraceae > Artemisia > Artemisia argyi. The sequence goes on along the minus strand of CM060693.1, from coordinate 38,240,716 downwards.
CTTTTACCTGTTTTACTTTTACATTCTTTACTTGAACATTGGGGACAATGTTCATCCTAAGTGTAAGGGGAGGGTAAAATGATGATACCTTACAGATACACTTTCGCTTGAGTTTGTTTGTTTGACGGTAGATGTGTAATAAAACTATGAGAAAAACTTGTTAGTGCAATTTTAGCGCCAAATTTAAAATTTTTTACAACATTTAGGAGTGAAACTTTAGCCATAGCAAGCGTCTCATGGATAGGAGATTGTATGACTAGCACAAAATTGTACCATTCAGAAAAATTTTCCACCCAAATATGTGAGGTTCGCCTTTAGATTTGATAGGAAAAGCATTTACTTTTAGTGCTTATGAGTGTACCGGTAGCATTTAGATTCTAGAACTTGCGTTAGTGATACATCCCGAGACTGCTAGTGAGACTACATTCGTGTAGTAGGATTTACTACATGATAAGAGGCATTAGGATCACCCTTGTGTTAAACCCGTATCATAATTACTTGACCATTTAAGTCATATTAATTGGCTAGTTAAGTCAATTAATTTTTCCCACACCTTAGCGTTGTACTCATTTTTAGTACACGAAACCCCTAGTACACCCCTCCGAGCTTATCTTTTCATTTCTAACTTTAAGCATTTTACTTAAAGGAAGAATTTGTTACACCCCACTTAAATGTACACCCAAATCGCCTTAGCCCTCCGTGTATACACTCATCTTTAGTGCATTATTGTTATTTGTTAAACCCTAAGTTAATTATCAAATTGATTACATGGTTGCTAAGTCGAGTCATATCCTTGTACATATTGTTTTGGGACGATTGGGACTCATGGGTTAAGTACTTATTTTATGGAGTAATGGGGAAGAACATCATATTATTACCCCCGTATGTACGTTAATCTTAAAAGTACTTCAAGTGTTTTGATTTTCTTAATTCGTGTCATTAGATTAGTTTATTGTAAAGTATGTAAAAATTCAAGTGTAAGGGGAATTTACATTCCCTATGATGTATTATTTTGGATGGTAGGGTAAGAGTGTAAAAAAAAAATAATAATAAAAAAAAAAAATCGAAAAAATCAAGAAAAAGAAAAAAAAAAATAGAAAAAAAAAATACGGACTACCATCCCTTTTCATTCTATGTTCATTTTATGTTTTTGTTATTTTTCATTTATTAGCTTAAGTCGAGTCTAGTCTTGGCTTAGAAACGCCACATTGTACATGTAATTAACCAAGATTGTTAACTCGCCACCAGTAAAGACTGCCTATATCCAACAAAACCGTGTATTCCATATCCCTACACCTAACGTTACAACCCTTTAAAAGACCTCTTCGATAGTTTATCCTAGGTGCTTACGCCATGTGGTGGAGGTTTGATCCTTTCCCAAGCCTATGGTAATCTATTTTGCTATGACAGGTAGTGAGAGATGTTTTCCATTTCCATAATGTGATATTACTTTATTACACCCGAGAGATGTGAGTATCTAAACACTATTTGTGAGGTGCTAGTGTATGACCTCCGTGCTCGTCTTTGGTCTTTAGTGGAACGATTATTTGTTGTAATTACTTTTATATTAGTATTAAATGACCCCTAACTTGTATTTTGACTAGAATAAAAGCGCATTTGCTTGAGGACAAGCAAATCTCAAGTGTAAGGGTATATGATGAGGCGAAAAATGAACCACTTTTAGGGGGTTATTTAAGCCCGGAATTGAATTTATTTGATCAAATATTGCCCTAAATCGTTCCTTTTGTGATTTTAGGTACTTTGGAAGTGAATTCTGGAAAAGGAAGCATTTTGGATGTTTTTAGAGCATAAAAGTGAAGAAAACGGCAAAGACTTAATTTTCCATGCTGAGAACAGTACCTGATGGCGTCAAGAAGAAAATCATGACGGCGTCAAGAGTAAAATCCGTGACGACCCAGTGAAAACCTGAAGGCGTCACAACAAGGGCGTCAAGAGTTAATATTGTGACGGCCTGCACAAGGAATACACATGACGGCGTCAGACCCAGATCTAGGCAGTCCGAGAAATTATTTGGCGGCGAGATGACGGCGTCAGCAATTTGTTCTTGACGCCGTCACCTATCAGAATCTATATATACTTTTCTATTTTTCATTCATAAAAGGAGGAACTTGTGTGGAGAATACCAGGGCCGAACCCTAAAAACCCTAGGTCGTTTTTTACTGTATTTTCAAGGGTTTTCACCCCTTGAAACCTTTCATGTTCAATTGAGATAAGTCCTTTTTCAATTCATTCAATATGTCTATGTGTTGTTTGAATATATCTTATGCTTGTCTTGATTTCAACATGCTAGGCTAGATCTATCATGTATTTGCTTAGATGTAATGAAACCTAGATGTTAATTATAGGTTGATTGCTTGTTTATAGTTGCATTGGATGAATGATTTCAGTGTTAGGCTTAAGAAAACTGGCAGATCTCCATTGTGTAACATGCTTGAACATTTTAAGAAACATGAACCGATGTGTACTAGGTTTTATTGGTTGTATTTAATGCATGAGCAAATTCTAGTGATCCCATGTTAGGAGCTTCTTAGCCGGCTCGACATAGGAGTGAAGTAGGCGCTTATAGGATTGGGGAAGTAAGTACGCCACCCCATGAATGGTATTAAGGAATACAACCCGTCATCCACGCAACTGTAACAAGTAATTAACCTGTAAAAGATATCTAGGGAGTAGTGAAATCTAAGTAAACACAATTCTCCCATATATTGCTCACAACTCTAGTTAATTTAGTGTATTTTCATTTCTAGTATTTTATTTTGATTGCATCTTTAGCATTGGGTTAGTTGACTAGCAACTAATTCCGCCCAACTCCTTCAAAACCGAGATTTTTACTTGCTTTCATAAAAATATAAAAATACAAAAAGAATCATCTCTCATCTCTAGATCTAGTATTTAGGTTTTCTAATCCTAGCGACACTATTCCTAGCTGAACGATCAATCCCCCGGTACTTGTCATTATACTATACTACATCGATCATGTACACTGCCTGGTGGGGTTTGTAAGCTTCTCGAGATCTCTCGAGAGGTAAAGCCTGGTGCAATCCCTACGCATCAACAAGTTAAGAGAGATTCCAACATAAATTGATTTTTGTAATTGAGTTAAAATGGGTTAATTCAGACCAAGTAAACTAGTAACTTTTTTTTTTCATATTTATAAAATTCTTTTTTGCTAATTGGTTTACAGTATTTGGCCCATAAAATCCATCATAACCTAAATCAGCATATATATGTTGCTGCAACAGATCGTGAAATCTTGATTTGTTGCTAGAAATTAGTATACATATAAGGGAATGTCACAAAATATTTATGTTGCTGCGACAAATCATTCACAGGGTGCAGAATCCACATCGAGAAAAAAGATAAGGGAATGTCACAGAATACTCAAGCTCTAAACCAGAATAATTTTTGGTAAACAGGTTAGTCCATATGAGAATGAATGATCTTATGAGCAATTTTCTTCGTTAAACGAGTCTATGAACAATGTATGATTTAGCTATGTTTATATTGTAAAGGTATAGTCTGCACATACTTAATCCAGATATATAATGAAAGGCTTAGTGGTTCAACCCATTTGACCCGTTTTGACTCTTGCTTTAAAATTACTCATTTTTTAATTGTTTTCCAAGTTGCCATAAACCATCGATATTTTTTAATTTATTTATTGATCTGGGTAACTTTATGATTTTATGAATCTGTATAAAGTTTTTCGTGGTCTTGAATAATCCTATGGAACGAAACCAAATACCATGTATGATCAAGATGAAGATGAAAAAGAGGGTGTGCACAAGATGAGAACAAAATCGTTAGGGCCTTGCCCTTCCCAAATCTAAATATGCAGTAGATCAAAAATTAGATGTATCATATGTTAAATTTATAAATCATCACTTTTCATTTTGTTACTTTGCATATAGAGGTGCAAGCCTTTTTGTGAATTTGTTGAGACTTTATTCGAATTAAATACCCATATTATAACTTAACTTAATTCGCAGTTTCACAAAAATCATAATATTGTAAGTGACACTGAAAAAAAATACCATGCAATGATCAATGACGTGAAATGACACCCCGCCGCAACGCAACGAGCCGTCACCCACCTCATTACTTATTATATCTAATTATCATACATCACATCTCTATTTATAATAATACGTAGCTAAGAAAAAAACTTAATCAAACATGAATCTTAGACAAAAAAAACTAAAAAAAACAAACCTTAAAAATATGCAATTATATTACGATTTGAGTTTATAATAATCATCGTACGTGTTCTTAATTATTATTTTCTAAAAAGTCAGCATCTCTAAAATAGAACAATTTATTAAATCTTTCACTAAATACATTTGCATTTATATGTATATATAGAACCTCACGTCTTCGTTTCATTTACTAGCAAAATGTTCGGAACACTATCAGAAGAGGTAGAACTAAAGGTGCCCGCCAGCAAAGCGTGGGCAGTCTTTGGCACCGTCGAGCTTGCAAAGCTCTCTGTGGGGAAAGTTATTGATGCGGTTGATGTTGTAGAAGGTGATGGTGGCACGGGTACCATTCTCAAGCTCAAATTCAAGCCCGGTATGTCTTCTCATTTGATAAGTTAAGTACGTTGACCACTTATAACATATATAAATAAAATAGCTAAAGTATATGTCACATGTGCAGGGGGTAACTTCACATATTACAAAGAGAAATTTACGAAGGTTGATAACCAGAATATGGTGAAAATAGCTGAAAGTGTGGAAGGGGGATATCTTGATTTGGGATTTAACTTTTATAGGGTTACGTTCGAGATCAAAGATAATCCAAAAGATGAAACATGCTCGTCGTGTATAATAAAGTTAATAATTGAATACGATGTGAAGGAAGAGTTTGCTGCTAATGCTTCCTTAATCAACACCGAGACTCTACTTAGGGCCATGCGTGATGTAGAGGATCATCTTATGAAATCTAATTAGCACAAGAAGCGTTTTATATTATATATGTTTCGTGATTATTGTAAGTCTTGAGAATCGATCGAAGTTTCTTTTCTTTTTGCTATCAATTTGAAGCGTGGCTTTTTCAATGGCGGATCCAAGAAATAGCTTGAAAGAGGGCACCGGTCACTTGAATTAAGACGGGTTTAAATATGCATTGTTAGTACACGTCAAAACGCGTCAGATATGGTTGAACTTGCAAACAAATTACTACAAAATCTACAAAATTTGAATTAATAGGAAGTGCTAGCAGTAGGGATTTACACTAGTACAATCGACACTTCTCCCGTCGATTTTTTTTGGCCTTTCCCGTCGTCATGTCGACGGCATAGTATGTTCCCGTCGTCATGTCGACGGGATAATGACGACGGCTGTGCCCCGTCGGGAACAACATTCCCGTCGACAACCGCCGTCGACATTGTGGGTCCCACGTCCTTTTTCAGTCAAAAAATCTGTTGTCCGTCAAATTGTTCCCGTCGACATGTCGACGGGATAGTATAATTAATTAACAACTTAATTATCAAACGTTAATTAACTTTATACTATCCCGTCGACATGTCGACTGTAACAATTTGACGGGTCAAAGATGTGGGTCAACGTTGTATAATTATCCCGTCGACATGTTGACGGGAACAATTTGAAGGGTCAACGCGTTGGTCAATGTTTGTATAATTATCCCGTCGACATGTCGACTGGATAATTAAACAATTAATAATTTTTTTTATGGTGCCGTCGACATGTCGACGGTACCAATGTTATATACAGCAAACAGGAAGCTGCAATATTGGCAATATTCGGAAAATTTTCCGGAAAAATCTACCAAAACCTGTAATACCTAAACCTGTAACCATAAGCTATAACCACTCAATATCAACATGTCCTAACACATACAATTCGACATCGGCTAAAACACTTTCAAATTATCGCTAAACACCCTCAAAATGCATTAAAACATATAAAGTCTACAAAACGGGGTGTGGTTATATCTAAACCTAGCTGCCATATCCACAAATGTTTCAATACCCGCGATGTTCAAATCGCCAAAAGGTTAAACTAGAAAATACTAAGATAAGGATCGCGAAAATATTGTTTCAACCATAAGTACAACACAAAATATATAACCCAAGTTTGTACCTCTACATCCCCAAAAGTCACTCATCATGATCACTATCACCATCCACATCCATATCATCGCTCCCGCTCCTGCCAGCTCCACTCCCGCTCCCGCTCCCGCCAGCTCCACTCCCACTTCCGCCAGCTCCACTGCCCGAGCCATCCACATGCTGAGAATCCACCTGACTAATATACTGAGACCATTGCGGGTTGGTCGAGGCAAAACCCATCAACAAATCGAGCTTCTTCATCATGTTCTTGCATTCTTTAGCATCTTCCTGGCTCTTCTTCTCTGCCTCAGCAATCTTCTTATGAGCTGCAGCAAGCTCAGCAGATAGTTCGGCAACACCTAAAAATGAAATAATCAAAATTTAAAAACAGCCATTGCAATACATAAATTGAGTCATGAGTAATCTATAATTAATATTATGACACTCTACATACCTGGAGGTGGAGGCGGGGTGTCTGGTAACAGTGGCCTCCTCAGGCCGGGTACTACCCTACCACGTCCGGCAATGTGGCCCCGCTGCTTGCCCTTGATAACCATGGCAAGTATCTACTCCTCTATGTACGCCACCCCTTCAGGCGTATTCGCTCCCAGATCTCTCAGACGAACCATCTCTTCCTATTTAGTTGAAAAAAATTTGAGAAAATTAATATATATGTCGGGTAAATTACAAGATTATGTTTCAATGAATCATTAAAGTGCGTGTTTGGGGAAATAAATAAATAAATAATAAATTAAAAAAAAAAAACGTTACTTACATACTGAGCCCGCGCCTCATCCTGCAACCAAGCACCATCCTCGTCGCAGTGTGTGTCGTAAAAGCTCTGGATGAGTTTTCTTCATGATGCCTTTATTGTCGGAGTAGCGCTTAGCTATATATTGATTGAGGCTGTTCTTGATAAGTTCCCAGTCGTCCTTGCGCCTGTGGGTCTCCAAGTCGAAGAATCTCTGCAATCAAATATAGTTAATATTAACATAAAGATATAAATAAATATACACAATTAAACAAATTTAAATAAATGTACACATTCAAATATTAAAATATAGAGATATAATTAAAATGAAAATAAAATAACTGACCCTGAGTCGGTTCATGAAGGCAGCCCGAGTCGCTTTCTCAAGATCGTGCCAGGAGGGATAGTGCAACGGCAAGGTCCTAACCAGCTCGCCAACATAGTTACTGAACCATGCGCGGTGGGGCCCGACATGATCATACGTCTCCTGATCCTTAGTCTCAAACTCGATCGACTGCGGGCCATATAACTCTACAGCTTTCCTCAGCGCTACGTTCTTGTTGGCTTGACGGGTCTGTGGCATGCCGCCAGCCCGACCTCCACCCCTGCCTCCTCCACCGCTAGCCCTACGTCCCCTTCGAGGTCGTCGTCCACGCGATCCTACAAATGTAGTGAGTGAAAATGTCAAAAAATAACAAGTAACAAAATTCAATTAATCAAGTTTAAGTTTCTTACCACCACCACGGCAACTGCTATCAATCTGACGGGTAGGGGAAGGTGGTGGGTCACCGGCACCATCACCACCATGACCACGGGTGACTGTTGCTACCATCTGTAAAAGTACAAGTTGAATAACGTATAGAAATACATGAACAAATTAACATAAGCATGCACACATTCAAATACATACACATTCGAAATAAATATACACATTTAAACAATCCATAACAATTTCATTCAAATAAGTGTCGTTTTACAAAAATTTAAGATCAATCTGCTAAATCAACATCACTATCATAAACATTAGTCGCAACTTCAACTTCATCATCAGAATTGTTTGGATCAGAATCTACTAAATCATAAGAATCGTCTTCTTCATCATCAATAAAATCATCGTCGTCATCAACAGGAATGATTGGTGGTGGTGCCTCAACTAACGTTGATTGACCATCGATATTTAAGGGGGACAATTCCAAAGCATCCAAATTAGCAGACAGTCGGAGATTAGATGAGTTGTTGCCATGTATCACATCATCATAGTCTTCTACCACGATGACATCCCATATTGTGTTGTGATTCACTTCTTGGACGACCTTCCAATGGGGTGGTCGTCTGGCAGGATCTTCAAGGTAGAAGACTTGTTTTGCTTGTGTTGCGAGAATGTAAGGCTGATCTTCAAACGCTGTGCTACATGCCCAAATTTGTGTCATGTTGTTTCTAGTGTTATAACGTTCAACTCTACCTCTTTTGGCTAAGTCGAACCACTTAACTCGAAACAACACTACTTTGAACTGGGTATACTCAAACTCCAGAATTCCTTCTAGCAGACCATAATACATTTCTCCTTCCTTCTCGCCAGGTGAACAAATTCCGCTGTTCTGAGTTGTACGTTTTACATCGCGGCTGTGTACGACAAACTTCACACCATTGACTACGCAAGAGTTGACTGAGGTTGCGGTCGATGATTGTCCACAAGCCAAAGCGAATAAGTCGGGAGTACATCTTGGGTCATTGGCTGTGTAAAGATTACCGATCTATGAACAAAGATAAGAATACATAGAGATGAGTAATATAGTCGTTATTTATACAAGGAAATACATATAACAAGTTTACCTTCGACTCAAACCATCTAGGAAATTCTTGCTGCATGTCGCTTTCAGGACGTTCACTGAAAATGTTCATGATTTTAGAATTAATCGAAAAGATAACTTGGGAAAAAGAAATTTCAAAATAAAAACGCGTACCTCTGGAACTCGTTCATGTATGCGTCGATCTCAGGACTGTTGTGAAGTACATACCATATCACTTTCTTCATTTCTGGGAGACCTAACTGAATAATTGTCTCTTTACCAGACTTTTTACATAGTGATCGGAACACCTGAAAATCACTTGTTGGGCGAGGACAACCCTCAGATGGAGTGGGACGGTTAAATTTTGTCCCAATTTCACCCCGGAAATACCGAGAACAAAAAGTTAATGCTTCGTCTGCAACATAACCCTCCGCTATTGAACCTTCCGGCTTAGCTTTATTTCGTACATAGTTTTTTAGTTTCTTCATGTATCTTTCAAATGGATACATCCACCGGAATGAAACAGGCCCGCCTTGAAGAGCCTCTTCAGGTAAATGCATAACCAAGTGAATCATAATGTCGAAAAAAGCAGGAGGATATATTTGTTCGAGTCTGCACAAAATATTGATCATCTGGTCTTTAGCTTTCACCATGTCATTCACCATCAAAGTTCGGGCGCAAATTTGCTTAAAGAATTAACAAAGCTCGATCAATGGTGCATAAGTTTGTGCGTCCAAGTATTGCTGAAGTCCATAAGGAAGTAACCGTTGCATCATTATATGACAGTCATGCGACTTCATGCCCGTTATATTGTTATCATCTTTGGTCACTTTCGACTTGAACTTGGATCTGAACCCATCTGGTAGTTTAACTGTTTTGATGTATTGACAGAAGAGTTTACTTTTATCGGGTGTGAAGGAGTACTTAGCATGAGGCTTCGAGCACTTCCCGTTTTGTTTGTTTCCGAGCCACAACTCCCGTCGAATGCCCAAAGCTTGCAAGTCTTGTCTTGCCTTGGCGGTGTCTTTAGATTTCTCATTCATTAACAAAGTGTTCAAGATACTCTCCAACACATTTTTTTCAATATGCATGACATCCAAATTGTGTTTTAGAGTAAGAGAAGACCAATATTCAAGCTCGTAGAAAATAGACCGTTTAGCCCAGTTCAGGTCGGTTGTAGTATTACGTTTTATCTTCCCACCCCCATAATCTGGATGTTTCCCCGGCAAACGTGTGGGCAATATTGCAAGTTGAGTCAAGATATCAGCCAGAGTATCTGTTTTAGGAGGATCTGTAAAATCAGGTGCACCATTGAATGTAGTAGTATCCCTCCTCCATTTATGTTTTTTTTTTTTAAGAATCTTCTATGGCCAACATAACCTGTTTTGCTTATCACACGCGTAGCCGGAGTGCCTACTTTGCATGTAGGGCATGCGTAGCAACCTTGCCCACTCCAACCTGACAAACTACTACGAGCAGGAGAATCATTGATGGTCCATAAAAGCATCGCTCTCATGTTGAATTCTTTGCCTGTAACAGCGTCCATAGTCGGGACACCTGGTTTTTTCCATAATTCCTGAAGGTCATCAATCAAAGGCTTTAAGTAAACATTAATGTCCTTCGTAGGTGATTTAGGTCCAGGAATCAACAACGTTAGCATCAAAGTAGTCTCGTTCATGCATAACCACGGAGGCAAGTTGTATGTTGTTAAGATAACAGGCCACATGCTGTAAGTCTGACTAAGGTTGCCGAACGGATTGAAACCATCAGCAGCCAACCCTAATCGAACGTTTCTCGGTTCGTTAGCAAATTCTGAATATTTACCGCTGTCAAACTTCTGCCATGCTTCACCATCAACCGGGTGTTGCATCATACCGTTTACCGTAGACTTTCCAGTAGCATGCCAAGTCATATGTTTTGCGGTGTGAATAGATCTGTACAAACGTTGTAGCCTAGGAATGATAGGAAAGTAACGCAACACCTTGTTAGGAACTTTCTTCCCCGTTGTGTTCTTGTCTTTCCATCTACTCGTTTTACAGACCGGACAATACTCCAAATCTTCGGCACCAGTCCCCCGATATAAAAAGCAATCATTTTCACAAGCATGTATCGACTCATACCCTAACCCGACCTTTTTAAACGTTTTTTTTTTATAGCAGAGTATGATGGTGGGAGATTGTAACCTAACCTGGGAGGAAATACCTCCTGGAGAAATTTTAGTGTATTGTTAAATGAAGTATCACTTCATTTACCGCTGACCTTGAGATGTGTAAACTTTGACATAAAATCCAAGGTTGTCATAAAGTCACAACCCAGGTAAAGAGGCTGGGTGGAACTGGCAAGTAACTCTTCATACTCGTTACGTACAGGAGGTGTCGTTGCTTGAGTCGGCTCGTTACTTGTCTCGCCAATATTTGGAAGAGTTGGCTCATTTTGTTCATTATTTAGAGGAATATCAAGAATATCATTAAGGCACGCACGCATGTCACTCATCTCACATTGTGTTGTGTTATCTTCTATAGGAAGAGGATCCGGTTCACCGTGATCCCGCCATTGTGTATAAGTTGGGTCCCACCCATTTTGGCTTATGTGGCTTTTAAGTTTGTCGAGAGATACCCATGGAACATTACAACAAAGATGACATGGACATTTTATAAACAATTGTTTGGTTTTCGGCTTATGTTTCATAAGCTTATTTTTTGTGACTTATTTTTGAAACTATTTTGTTTATTTTGAAACTTATTTTTTGTGACTTATTTTTTAAACTATTATGAAACATAAGCCGAAAACTAAACAATTAATAGAAAGATATCAAATATATCTAAGGGGTTGTGTGTTTAGGCTTATATAACGGGCTTATGGCTTATTTGGTTTTCGGCTTATGTTTCATAAGCTTATTTTTTGTGACTTATTTGAAACTATGTAAGGTAAAAAGTTTCAAAATAAGCCATAAAAATTTAGCTTATGAAACATAAGCCGAAAACCAAACAAACCACAAGCCCGTTATATAAGCAGAAACTATTTTTTATATAGTTACTAACCAAACTATTTTTTTCTTTCTTTTACTAGTTCAATACCAAGTCCCCCAAGGTGCTATTTGCACCGTGGGTACACAATGAGCACAACCGACCTTGGTTGTGTCGTTAAAAAAACCAAATAACTAACCAAACGCAATATCCTACTTAATACTTAATCCGTAAACTAATACTTAATCACATTTCACAATCCGCAACAATCCATTTTATATCAAAACCTAATATACTAACCAAACTATACATACGGCTGCAAGCACTAAACTAGTAACCAAACGCTACGGGATACGAAACTACAACAAAGCATAAATATGAAAAAAAAAATTAAAAAAAAAAGGAATACATACCGTCTCGGATACTGTATCGGCTATGGTCTCGGCTGTGGTATCGGCTGTGGCTCGGCTGTGGTCTCGGCTGTGGCTCAGCTGTGGCTCGGTTGTGGTCTCGTCTTGGGCTCGGGCTATAATAAAAGAGATGCAATATATAATGGTTATATCAAAAAAAAAAAAAAAAAAAAAAAAAAAAAACTGTTGTCGTCGACATGTCGTCGGAAAACCAAAAGTTAATAAAAAACAAAAAGCGAGGCTCTCACCCTGCTGTCTTGGTTGTCTCGGCTCTCACCCTCGGCTCTCACCTGCTGCTACTGTATAAAAAAAATAATAACAAAAATTAACAAAATTTTAATAACAATTTTATTAACAAAATTTAATAGCAATTTTATTAACAATAATAATAACAATTTTATTAACAAAATTTTATTAAAAAAATTACCTGCTGCTGTCTTGGTGGATCTGTGAAGAAGAAGAAGTGGGGAAGAAGAAGAATTAAAAAATGGAGGGGTAGAGGAGAGAATTAAATAATGGGGGGGGGGGGGGGGTAGAGGAGGAGGAGGTGCACAGTGGTGCGAGTGTCGGAGCTGTGGTGGTGTGGTGAACGGGTGGTGTGGTGTGGTGAGCTGTGGTGGAGGTGGTATAATGTGGTTGGGGTGAAGGTGGTATAATGTGGTTGGGGTGGAGGAGTGGTGGAGGTGATGGAGATGTAATCGCCGGCGAGAGGGGGAGGAGTGGTATAATAGCCATGGTTTATTTTTTTTTTCTAAGTTATGAGAAATAATTGACCAGATCTGGTTTTGGTATTGCTTTTTATTATCCCGTCGACATGTCGACGGGAATAGAAAGGAATTTTTTTATATTATTAATACTCCCGTCGACATGTCGACAGTAATATTACGTTATTTTGTCGTTTGCGTTTGGCGGGACGTATTAAATTTTTACGAAAATTTTGGCTGTTTTATTCTCGTCGACATGTCGACGGGAAAATAACTTTTATTAAAAAAAATTATTTATAATAAATACTTTTATAAAATTACTTTATTATAAATACTTTTATAAAATTACTTTAATATAATTAAAAAAAATTATTTATTATAAATACTTTTATAAATATTAAAAAATAAGTTTTATAAAATTAATAAACTAAATTTATATAATTAAAAAAATTTATTTATTATAAATACTTTTATAAAATTAAAACTATATATATTTAAAATTAATTACTTATATTATAATTAAAAAAAATCATTTATTAAAATATAAAATAAATAATAATTAGAATATCACAAAATACTAAATCCCAACCATTAGATAACCTCGAGATCACAACCGGTAAAAATTCAAATCTTGTATCCTTGACCCAATGTTTTATAAAAATTCAAGTCGAGATGCAATTGTTATACATGAGATGTTAAACGAACGAGTCGAGATGCAATGGTTATACATGAGATGTTAAACGAACGAGTCGAGATGCTATGGTTATACATGAGATGTTAAACGAACGAGTCGAGATGCTATGGTTATACATTAGATGTTAAACAATCCCGTCGACATGTCTTTGGTATATCTTTTTCTTATCCCGTCGACATGTCGAGATGCTATGGTTAAACGAACGACTCGAGATGTTAAAAGATATACACGAAATGTTAAACAAACGACTCGAGATGGTATGGTTATACACAAGATGTTAAACGAACGAGTTGAGATGCTATGGTTATACACGAGATGTTAGACAGACGAGTCGAGATTCTATGGTTGTACATGAGATGTTAAACGAACGACTCGAGATGGTATGGTTATACACGAGATGTTAAACGAACGAGTCGAGATGCTATGGTTTACACGAGATGCTATGGTTGTACATGAGACGTTAAACGAATGAGTCGAGATGCTATGGTTATGCACGAGATGTTAGACAGATGAGTCGAGATGCTATGGTTGTACATGAGATGTTAAATGAACGATTCGAGATGCTATGGCTATACACGAGATGTGAAATGAACGATTCGAGATGCAATGGTTATACATGAGATGTTAAATGAACGATTCGAGATGCAATGGTTATACATGAGATGTTAAACGAACGAGTCGAGATGCAATGGTTATACATGAGATGTTAAATAAACGATTCGAGATGTGATTGGGGATAAACCGTCAGATATTATTGATCTAAGAAAATTATTGAAAATACTTTAAGGTGACAGGAAATTAAGAAAATTATGAAAATGATGAAATTGCTTATTATAAGCTAAAAGGAAAATTTAAAAAAAAATAGAATCTATTAAATAGAAGCTATCACTAATTTTAAATTTGATTTTTTGTTGTTTTTCTTTTTGACAGATGAAAATAAGCTAAAAGCAAGAAACTTTTACAAAGACACGAGATGTTAAACGAACGACTATGGTTATACAAGAAATGTTAAACGAACGACGCGAGATGCAATGGTTATACAAGAGATGTTAAACGAACGAGTCGAAATGCAATGGTTATACACACACACACACACACACACACACACACTCACTCTAGCAACTTATCCCACCAAATTTTTCCTACCTAATTTTTCCTACCTAACAACTCATCCTCACAATATAAACACACATACACACACACTCATCTCACTCTCTCTCTCTCTCTCTCTCTCTCTCTCTCTCTCTCTCTCTCTCTCTCTCTCTCTCTCTCTCTATCAGTTTCCGGCGACACCATCAGTTTCCGGCCGTCAGAATCTTTTTCCGGCCACCGCCTTTTATCACCTCAACTTGTAGATCGGGCCACCCCGGTCACGATTCCACCACTCACAACCACTCAACCTCACAACCACAAACATACACTGCTATCATGGTGAAGAAGATGACAGAATTTGAAGCTTTTCCTTGTCCTTGTGGACGAGGAGACGTGATTCTGCGAGAATCATGTAAATCTTACTCCCGTGGTAAACTATACTATGCGTGTCCTTTCTCGCAGGTGAACAATTACATACTTTTTCGTGTATTATATAAATAATTTGGTTAGTTGTTAAAAATAATTGTTTTTACTCTTTAACAGCCTGGGACAACAGACCATGGATGTGATTTTTTTTTATGGAAGGAGGAACGACTCGCCAAAATGATGATCGGTTCTCTGGGAGCTTCAACATCAAGCGGTTCTGGATCTGCTCCAACAAGGTGCTTAAAGTGTCATGAAAAAAATCTTAGAATAAACATGCTGGAGGCACAAAAACAGGTGTTGGAGGCACAAAAACACGTGTTAAAGACAAAATTAAGGATACTGGAGGCAAAACTTGACATGGCAACGTATCCCAACCACGACCACGCATGTCAGTCGGATGCAATACTCCGTGACCTTTTAAGTGACATGGATAAATTTCATATGTAGAACTGTTATCATTGTTGTTGCGGTTATCGTTGTTATTGTTGTTGTTGTTGATGTTGTTTGTTGTTGTTGATGTTGTTTGCTGTTATTGTTGTTGTTGTTGATGTTGTTTGCTGTTGTTGTTGATGTTATTGTTGTTGTTTAATAAAATGTTGTTGTTGTTGTGGTAACTTATGTTGAACATCTGTTATATTTTAAATTCGTACGCACAAATAATAGAACTGAAGGAGCAATAATTATCAAACACAAAGGCAAACTGTTTATTTAAAACAAGCAAGAGTTCTCAACCACATGCATTTTCATACAGACTCAAACTAAACAACTCGACAAACAAACTAAACCACTCGACAACCAAAGGAAACAACTCAAACTAAACAACTCGACAACCAAACGAAACAATTCAAACTAAACAACTCGACAACCAAACGAAACAACTCAAACTCAATAACTCGACAACCAAAAGAACAGATCAAACGAAACAACCCGTTTATTTTTTTTTTGCGGCTACTTCCCGCTTTACTCGAACTCGCACCATCTTTTCCCTTCCTTGCTCTCATTTCCTTGATATGTGCAAACGTAGCTTCAAGATTTGTGACCCTATTTCCAATATTATCAAGTTTGGTTTCCAACGTACTTTCAGCTTCGTCGTCACCTCCAACAGCAACAACTTGAGCTTCAGCAGCAGCTTGAGCTTCAGCAGCATCTAGCTCGTCCATGTACTCTTTGTAGTACGGTTTTTTCCTACACCATTCGATAATCTTGTCTCTCATCCACGGTTCAGCATCCTTAAAAGAACCATATTCCTCATAAACTGCATGACCAAAAGTTAACATAAATTCATTAAAGAGGAGCTCGTGTGATAAGATTTTTGAGTACTCCTCTTCAACTGTGCAACCACGCCAAGTCATGTGTGTCTTGTAAGAATTGACGATTGACTTATTTGTGAGAATCAAGAATCTATGTGTAAAATGAGACGAAATTTTTTTTGTGAGAATGTATATAGGTAAAAAATGAGACGGGAATGTTTTTGTGGAGTATATATAGGGAGAGTATTTGGGGAGATAATCCCGTCGACATGTCGACGGGAAAAAACACGCGGGAAAAATCCCGCCATTTGTGTATTGACCACTAATTCACTATTATTATTTTTACTTTATTATCCCGTCGACATGTCGACGGGATTATAAACAAAACATGTAATTATCACTAATCAAACGTTAATTACGTAGTAATTTCATTTTTAATATCCTCCCGTCGACATGTCGACGGGATTATAAAGGCGGAATAAGTTCGCGCCAAAGTTTTGGCAATTATTGAGGCTGGAAATTTTGGTCAATTTGTTCCCGTCGACATGTCGACGGGATTATGTTAATCCAAAAAATTCAACGCATTTGGCTTCGGTCAAGCAGATTTTTTGTCGTTTTCTGCATTGTCCCATCGACATTGTGTCGTCGAGATAACTCTCGTCGCCTGTTCTCCTATTTTTTGTAGTGTTATGACACCGTTTTTAAGAACTGTCTCAAATACGCATGTATTTGGAACACGTTAATGGTGGTTCCAAATACATAGATATTTGGCATAGTTATCAATACAGTTCCAAATACTCGCGTTTGGTACTCCATTGTGGCCGAGGACTTTGTGCGGATGTACTTTGGACCCTTTCGACTCATTATACTAGTTTGAAAAGAAAAACTACAACCTATATCAAAGCATACATTATGAAATTAGTTAAAATTTTCAACTCTAGATATCACAGAATATACAAAGAAGCAACATTTAAAGACAATTATCAGTAACTAGATGCTATGTTTATCAAGCTTATCAAAAAGTCCAAAACTCCAATTTCATTACAAATTGAAATAAGTTGAAACGATCTATGAATATTGTTATTATCAATTCTTAACAAACTTCTCAATTAGTTAATATGATATATAACCACATATGCTAGAAACTTACAACTCGTGAGAACGGTATTGCGGATATTATATGTCGTTCGATGGTGTATTCATTAGTATGTGAAAATATAGTGGCTTATGACCATTAATTGAAAGACAAACTTTTTTCGGAGTATGTACAAAGTACTTTCATTTTGTGAATTATATGGGCTTCCTACATTAAAAATTTAAGATCACCGGTTTAGTTATAACCTAGAAGACGCTTGTTAACCTATACATATATAAAAGTCAGTTGCTTTTGTTTATGTTTCAATTGGTATGAATGAACATAAAAACAAAACAATTAGGAATCTTTCCAAAAACAAATATAAAATATAAATAATCCATGTATAAAAGTTAACCTCCTGTCTGTATTTCATTACACCTAGCAATAGAAAATGTTTGGAACGTTATCCGAAGAAACAGAAGTTAAAGTGCCTGCGAGCAAAGCTTGGGCGGTCTATGGCACCCTTGAGCTAGCAAAGCTCGTTGTGGGGAAAGTGTAGGAATGTGATAATCAATATATTGAATAATGAGTTCGGTACATAATAGACTATATATAATGTTACAATATGGGCCAAATACCACGGGCCTAATCACAGCCTAAACCCATCGTCTAACACTCCCCCGCAGTTTGAGCGGGAGGAGACCGAACACTCAAGCTGTCACGAAACTCAGCAAACAAGGCAGACAGTAATCCTTTGGTAAAAATATCAGCATACTGAAACCGAGAAGGAACATGTAGAACTCGAACCTGACCAGTAGCAACCAAATCACGAACAAAATGAATATCAATCTCAATGTGCTTCGTCCGCTGATGCTGAACACGATTAGAGGACAAGTACACGGCACTCACATTATCACAATAAACAATAGTAGCAGAGGACAAAGGTGTATGAAGCTCACGAAGTAAATTCCGAAGCCAACATGTCTCAGCAACAGCATTGGCAACTCCACGATACTCCGCCTCAGCACTGGAACGGGAAAGCGTAGGTTGACGCTTAGAGGACCATGAGAGCAAGTTGTTACCAAGAAAAACACAATAACCTGATGTAGACCGTCGTGTAGTAGGGCAACCCGCCCAATCAGCATCCGAATAAGCAACCAAGGACTCGGTAGTAGAAGAAAATAACTGTAAACCATAAGCCAGAGTCCCCTGAACATACCGTAAAATCCGCTTGAGAGCATTGAAATGAGGCTCTCGAGGATCATGCATATATAGACAAACCTGCTGCACAGCATATGTAATATCAGGTCTAGTGAAGGTGAGATACTGAAGAGAACCTGCAAGACTCCGATATAACTTAGGATCAGAAACCGGAGCACCATCATCATCCAATTTAGACTCAGTGTCAACAGGAGTCCGAGAAGGGTTACAACCAACCATATGTGCACGCTCCAAAATCTCCATAGCATACTTACGCTGTGACAAAAACATCCCAGAAGAGTCACGCGTAACCGATACACCCAAAAGTAGTTAAGAGCACCCAAATCAGTCATAGAGAACTCCTTATGCAAAGAAGCAATAATCTGTTGTAATAAACTATCAGAGGAAGCAGTGAGCACAATATCATCCACATATAGTAACAGAAAAGCAGTATCATCACCCTGTCTGTAAATAAATAATGAAGAATCACACCGACTTGGAGTAAACCCAACAGTAGTAATGTATGTAGCAAACCGCTGAAACCATGCCCGAGGTGCCTGCTTAAGACCATAAAGAGACCGCTGTAATAAACAAACATAATCCGAATGCTCTGGATCCCGAAAACCGGGAGGTTGATGCATATAAACAGTTTCGGCTAAATCTCCATGTAAAAACGCATTCTTGACATCAAGCTGGTGAACAGGCCAATGTCGAGAAATAGCTAAGCTAAGAACAGTCCGAATGGTACCCAGTTTAACAACCGGACTAAAAGTCTCATCAACATCAACTCCTTCAATCTGCATGCTACCATTGGCAACAAGACGTGCCTTGTACCGACTAAGAGTGCCATCAGCCAAATACTTATGACGAAACAACCACATACAATTAACAACATTGACACCCTCAGGTCGAGGTACACGTTTCCAAGTTTTATTCTTAACAAGTGCATTATACTCATCATACATAGCATTGCGCCAATTTGGATTATTAAAAGCATCCTTATAGGACATAGGGGAAGGAGAAACAGTAGACACATGACCAGCATACTTAGGATTAGGACAAGTAGTCCCAACACGAGAACGTGTAACCATGGGATGAGTAGATATAACAGGTGGAGGTGCAGGAACATGAATATGTGGTGGAGAGGGTGGAGGCGTTGGTACAGAAGCAGGATCATTTGCTGGAGTAGGTGGAGGCGTTGGTGGTGCAGGTGATGCAGGTATATTGACAGGTGTAGTAGGAGTTGGGTTGGAAGGTGAACCAATCGGTGTAGTGTTGATAATAGTGGAAATGAGATTGGAAGAATCGTCCAAAAAATCATATGAGGGTGTGGGCTTGGAAGGATGGGACTGTAACGGAAAAACCGTTTCATCAAAGGTAACATGTCGAGAGATGATAATTTTGTTGGTGTTGAGATCAAGACAACGATAGCCAAAATGATTAGCGGCGTGTCCCAAAAATATTGCAGGTGTGGCACGGGGTCCCAGTTTATGATTGGTATCGATGTGTGGGTAACAAAGGCATCCAAAGACACGTAGAACACTATAATCAGGTGTAGCACCAAAAAGTCGGGTAAAGGGTATTTCATTATTAATGGCACGGGAAGGTAAAATATTCAATAAATAAACGGCCATATTAAGTGCCTCAGTCCAATAGTTTGGTGGTAAGTGTGCTTGAAACAATAAAGTACGAATAAGATTATTAATGGTACGAATCATGCGTTCAGATTTTCCATTTTGTTGAAAGGTGCGAGGGCAAGAAAATCTAAACTGGATGCCATGGGTTGAAAATAGTTTATGAAAGGCAGTATTATCAAATTCACCACCATGATCACACTGAAACGATTTAATTTCACATTTAAACTGAGTACGAACATAACTACGAAACAACTCAAATTTAGACAAAACATCAAATTTATGCATTAACAGATAAACCCAAACATACTGAGAATAATGATCCAGAAACAAAACATAATACTTGAAACCAGAAAGACTCGGAATTGGGGATGTCCACAAATCCAAGTGAACAATATCAAAACAAGAAGTAACAGAACTAGACAAACTAACAAACGGAAGCTTCACATGTTTACCAAGCTGACAAGCATGGCAAAGAACGGGAAGCTTCTCTTTATTACAAGAAATGGAATCACTAGACACTAGACGCCGCAACACTTCACTCCCTGGATGTCCAAGTCGTTGATGCCACGTATACTGACTTGTAAGTACGCTTGAGGAATGGGAGAAGGCTTCGTAACAGGGTAGAGATCGCCCGTGCTATCACAACGGAGGAGTACCCGTCGAGTTAGGAAGTCCTTCACAGAAAAACCAAAAGGATCAAATTCAACAGTGCAATAATTATCACGAACAAATTGACGCACAGAACTAAGATGTTTTACAATATGTGGAGTAATTAAGACATTATTTAAACGAAGAGGACGAAAAGGGGTAGACAAAATACTATGACCAGAGTTAGTGACGGGAATGAAACGCCCATCACCAACCGCAACAGACGGATAAATGCACTCATTAAAATATAACTAAGACTATGTATAGAATCATTAATGTGAGAGCTCGCACCTGTATCCATATTCCAGTTGCCAGCAGCCGGTTCCTGAAGAGTGGTGGTATTAAAAGCATTTGGTAAAATAGTCTCTTGACTCGAACCCTATAAACCTGATGCTAGTAGTGGACCTGGGTGAAAACCGACTGATGATGGCCCTTGCTGAACCATACCTGGACCGAATTGAACCCCAGGTTGTGAACCTGTAAACTGAACCCCCTGTGAGAGACCTTGAACCCCTTGCAACAGCTGAGAACCTGCAGCAAATGGAACCCCCTGTGGAAACAAACCTGTCACCCTAATCTGAACCCCTGTGGTAAACTGTGAACCCCTTGAGCAACATTATGACCTGCCTCATGTGGTAAACCCTGAACCCCCTGTGGAAACACTTGGGCCGAATAGAGAGGCTGGGATTGGTATTGCAGTTGAGCCGGTCCATAAGTATGATTATTCATAGTATAGGCAACTGGAGATGTATTGGTAGTATAGGCAACAGGAGGAGTTGGTTGGCGAGGCGTAGAGGTAAACCCCAACTTAGCCAACAATTGTCGCAAGGTATCCATATCCGACATAGGAGATGATGAACCGAAAGTACGAGCGAGTAAAGTAGACTTACCATGAACTCCATTGTGAAGATACCGACATGCCTCACCAAAACGACAATGACCTTTAGCAAAAAGAAACACTTTTTCCAAAGGATTAGACGAACGCCGAGCATTATTATTTGCCAATAGAACCATAGGAGAAGCAGATGTAGCAGTCACAAGCGGATCTTGAACCTTTGATTTCATACGCATCTCTTGCGTGGTCAATAAAGAACGAACCGTCTTGAGATCGGGAAAGGGTTCCCTACTAGTAATAACTGTAGAAATCACATCATACGTGGTTGGCAAGCCTTCAAGTGCAAACGTAACAATATCGTCATTGCTAAGAGGAGAACCAAGACCATTTAACACGGAAGCAATTGACTCAATTTTCTGAAAGTATGCATCAATTGTTAAGTCCCCAAGTTTCAAATTCCGTAGCTCCGCCTTCAAAGCCATAGCTCTTGGGCGTTTATTGTCTTGAAAAATCATTACAAGAGACACCCACGCCTCTTTGGCTGTTTGGGGATTAAGAACAACCAACCGCTTTTGAAGATTCACTGCAAGTGTGGAAAAGATCCAAGACCAAATAATGAAATCAACCTTTAGCCATTCCAGATCCCTAGTTGGTGGTGAAGAAGGTGGAGCAGAGGATGATTCGGGTGGATCAACAAGATGGTCCAAGATGTCATAGCCATGACAAAGGTGAGAAAAATAATACACCCATTGGGAGTAATTCATCTCATCAACATCAAGTTTGATGGGAACAAAAGTGGTTAGGTGATTCATAGCCATAAGTTTGTCCGATAAGGTGAGAACCGAGGCGGGGGGAGGCGTATCCGTAGTCATGTTTGAAACATGTGGAGATGGATTAGGGGTTATATATGGCAGTCAACTGAAACCAAATTCCAAAGTAAAACCAATTCACCAATACTCCAACTAATCGAACAGTAACTCCAAAATTCCAAAATAAAAACTTGTTTGTTTAATACTATATTCAATAATCACTCCAATAAAATAAGAAAAGCCACGTGCATATTTGTAATATATTCAATAAAGTCAACCACTTGTAGATTTGTAAACAAAATAAAAAGAAGAAAAAACACCAAACTATGTCTTCAACCTTTCGGCAACTGTAATTACTCCAAGAAAATGATTCGAAACCTCGATCTAGTACTAACAGGTCGACAACTCTTTTGGTCGACAAAAACACCAGGAAAACACGTCGACAACACTAAGGTCGACAAACAAAAACACTTTGGTCGACAACACAAGGTCGACAAACAGTAACTGGAAACGAAGAGAAGAGAAAAAAAAACGAGAGGGTTAGGGTTAAACTCGTGGAAGGTGGGAATCGGTTAGGTTTGATACCATGTAGGAATGTGATAATCGATATATTGAATAATGAGTTCGGTACATAATAGACTATATATAATGTTACAATATGGGCCAAATACCACGGGCCTAATCACAGCCTAAACCCATCGTCTAACAGAAAGTCATTGATGCAGTTGAAGTTGTGGAGGGTGATGGCGGCATGGGTACCATTATGATAATCACCTTAAATCCCGGTATGTCGCTATATTATAAAATGTTAGATTACTCATCTCGTAACAAAAATATATGAAATGGGATAATGCCAAAAATGTTCAAGTTGCCCAATTGTTTGCTTTTTTGGCCTTCGCTCAGAAAGTTCCGAAACTACCCACTTGGCAATCGAGCAACTCTTGTGTTTCAAACCATAGGACACCAAGTGTCCCAAGTTGCCCAAAAAATGGAGGCATTGCCGAAAAAATGGAGGCGTTGCCCAAAATTTCGAACACATGGGCGTCCCCTCATTAGTTAAAAAAGTTGCCCGGTTTCTCGTTGACATCATGAGCATTGGAAACGAGCATCTTTTAAAATCTAGTTAACATAAAACGTACGTGTTTTATATTCTGTTAATGATTATTGCAACTCTTGAAAATAATAAGCAGTTTATGTTCTGTTGGATTTCAAAATGTTACTATTTGATACCTTAGAACTAATTCTACTTCAATTCAAAACACTACGCAAATTGAGTCGAAAGTGTCACATGTATCAGTTAAACGTCTTTTAAAGTGTGACGCTTACTATGGTATCACCGGATATAAGATAGAAAACTCAATGTTTACACAAAGTCAATCGAACTTAAGGAATACTCAAACCTCCACACTCCCGGCTTGCAATGGACCATTACAGCATCGTCATGTCCACCTCCAGGGAATTACTGAAACGACACACACATGTTTAGCTAACCATGTGTGCAATTGTATTGCACAAATTCTGTGGATCTAACAAAAATAGTTGCCTTTCAAAAAAAAAACAAAAATAGTAATTCCATATTTCCTATATTCGCAGTTGGCGTATTAGTTGCTCTTATACGGAATTCTAACATGATTCACAAAGTCTAACCAGTGGCGAACATGTTGAGAAATAAGGACTCATCAGATATCAGGCAGTAACCTCAAGGACTAACTTGGTATGTTTTGGTTTTCAGTCTTAGTCCTTTTGGATCTTGCTAGAGCTATGTTGGACACTTGAGGGTTGCTTTGGTTATTTACTCAAAGATGTGAGGCTGATGAATAAAGATTGAAGCATGGGAGGACCATATTACAAATGTGCTCAAGATATACACCCGTTAGGGTTGTCTCATTGTGGTTATTGTTTAGTGCTCACTTGAGCCGTTTTCCATGTCCTCTCTCTGGAAAACGACTTATGATGATGCTTCTCCTATATATTAGCTGCTCTCTCAATCTTGTATTCAATCCAGAAAACTTTATTCATTCTTATATTCTCTGCTTGATTGAGATCAAGTGCTTGTACTATTTGAGAACAGATCATATTTCTGGGTTGTAATCTTTGAAGTTATTAATAAAATCTCTTTAGAATCGTTTGGTTCTAAGTTTTCTACAGAACAACCTAAGGCTGGCCCAATATCCTTACTTGATCATTGATGCGATCTAATAGGAAATTCATTGCCAATGTAGTGATACTTCTTTTTAACGGTGAAGTGTTCAATTTGAGATAGTAACCTTTAGTAGAATTGGAGTGACTTTGTGTTCATTTAAGTTTTTATCTTTTCATACCTTTTTAGTTTAACTCTAAATGCACTCTTGTCGGAGGTATTTCTAAAAGCAGTCTCCTCTCAGATATGGGTATGACAAGGGCCGACTTAACCTTAAGGCCACCAAAGTACAAGATCTTGGTCCCATATTTATGAAGGCCTCAAAAAACATATTCTTTTAAGATATATATTAAGTATTTTAATGATTTCAAACAACGGTCAACTACGTACCGCAAAAAAACTTTACTCACAATAATGTTATACTAGTAACTTATAGTGCTAAAGAGTTACAAAATTTGGCCAAAAAGTCTTAAACAAAAACGAGAAGCATTGCAAAAAGAAAACCTAGGCGTTAATCAATTTGAGATCTCGCTTTAAGCATCTCAAAGATTAGGGCCGACCACGGGTATAACTTTCTACATTCTGCCTTCTTCATACCCAACTCTAGCTAGGAGGATTGAGCATTCTTATTGTTTTGTGTCATTTGATCTGTTAGAAATATTTTAAGACACAAAACCAAAACCTTACTCAAATGAGTCGAAATCATCACGTGGCTTAAATGCATGCTTAACCGGATGGAGCTATCTTACAAAACGATCGTGTATATCCCTGACACAAGACATGAACTCACTTGATCGGCGGATATGATCCATAGGCTTCGAGCCGGGACCACTCTAACGGCCGTTTCTTTCTTTATATCTACAACACTGCAACTTGATCGAACTGACTTATTGTTGAGGTGTGACATCCTCAACAAGAACCCATGTGAATTTGAGATGCATCAGTTGACAACTCTAACTTATATCAATTTCCAACAACATTCGAAACAAAAATATTACTCCCTCCGTCTCAAATTTATTGTCCACATTTCCTTTTTGAGATGTCTCAAAATAATTGTCCACTTTTCTTTTTAAGTAAAAACTAGAGAATATTTTAAAAGAATATTCTCATTTAGTGGTTGAGATTTATAGGGGTCCCATTTTTATTAAACTTTGTAATTTCTCTCTCATGACAATTAATTTGAGACGGGGGAGTACTTAAAAGCCGCAGGTTACATGATGAATTAAAAATGAAAACAAAAAGACAAATATACCAATTACGAATCTTTTAGAAGACAAACAATGCTATATTTTATATTTATTCCATCTGGCCATTCTTACTTATAAAATCTGACCTCTAGCTGGTGAGATCTTCATTATTCAAATACAAAAATGTATGGAACATTATCTATAGAGAAACAAGTAAAGGTACCCGTGAGCAAAGCTTGGGCGCTCTATGGCACCCTTGAGATCGGAAAGGTCCTTGCTGGAAAAATACTCGAGGCAGTTGATGTTGTTGAAGGTGATGGTGACATTGGCACCATTCTAAAGCTAACTATGAAGCCTGGTACGTCTCATTGTTTGTAAAAGGAATCCCTCTTAATCTTAGCTATATTTTTAATCTTCATAGATATTATCAGAAAGTTTCATTTGATCTAACGGGTTGAAAGTTGCCAATAAATACGTAGATGAGCTAAACGGAGGCCCTATGTAAAAACTTATATGATAATTATACATGAAGCTCAAAGATATATTTTACCAACTATTAAAAAAAAATAAAAATAAAAAAACAAAAAAACAAAAAAAAAAAAAAAAAAAAAAAAAAAAAAAAAAAAAAAAAAAACCCTTCTATATTAGTTATCTAGCTTCAATTTTAACAAATATTTACGACATAAAACTATATAACATTAACAAAACTAGTGAGAACTGAATTTTGAGGCCACAAATTTATACCGAGGTGTACATTTAGAGGCCATACGGTAGCACATCTCACACGCCCTATAGATGAATATGTAGTATTCTTTGCATTCAACCTCTTAACTCGCATTATTTAATTAAAGGAAATGATTATTGTGCTTAAATTTTGTGCATGCTAGTGTGCGGACTGAAGTACATGCCAAAAACGATCAAATAATTCATTGTTTAATGTTGAATGTCGTAGGGTTGGGCTTTGAATATTACAAAGAGAAGTTTACAAAGATCGATAATGAGAATATGATCAAAGAAACTGAAGTTATCGAAGGTGGATTTCTCGATATGGGATTTAACTTATATAGAATAAGAATAGAGATAAAAGAGGATCCAAAAGACGATACGTGCTCATCCTGTATCGTGAAATTATCGCTTGAATACGAAATTAAGGAAGAGTTTGTGGCTAATGCTTCCTTTGTCACCTCCGCGACTCTCATTGGCCTTATGAATGTTGGAAACGAGCATCTTCTTAAATCTAATTAACACAAGATGCTTTATCATCTTGTCTCATGGTTGTTATGACGCTTAAAATAAATAAAATGCAGTTGCTTTTGTTAATGTTTCAAGTGGTATATGATTCATGATTGACTTTTAATGATTGAATAGAAAAATGTTATCAGTGATTCGACTGGTGTTCTTGTGGCACCATAAAAGAAATGTTCGTCTGCAAATCGTTGATCGTGTCACTTGTACAATTGATGAGGCTCAAAACTTGTGGTCTGTCAAGGCGCTGTTTTGGTCGCATAAACATTTTTTATGGGATCAAAGAATTAGTTTTAAAATGTTCGAGTTTATTAGGACGCCAATAAATATCATAAATATCTATTACAACCCCTTTATACGGGACAATTTAATTTTAGTCCCATTAAGTTAAAAGTCCTATAAACTACTTTTATAGGACACTAGCCGGCGTTTTATGATCCCCTTTTCTATGTGTACAGAAGGCAAAGTGGTGGGAATTCTCTTGGTTACTATTATTGTAGCCAAAATAGCTACAATTCTCACCAAAATTACATAAAAAATGATTCAGGACCCACTAAAATGATTCAATGACCTATCAGAAAATTCAAGAACCAACAAATTATAATATAAAATTGTAGGGAGTTGGCTACAAAAAAATTATACGGAATAGCTAATATATTCTCATATACTAAGATATGTAGCTTAGAAAATAAGGAATACCCTAACTCTGAAACTAGCGGATCAGAGCCACAATTAAGCTAGCTAGGTCAAACTTAATCAAACATGAAGACCTATGAATTATCTAATGGTCAAGATTCCCTTTAATCATCGGAGTCATTTCGTATCAAAGTTAGAGGGGGTTTACCAAATTAAATAGTTCTATATAAAGCTCGTAATTAGTCTCTTATTGAGGAGAGAAAAACTTTAATGCTTCCCTGAAGCATTAACACTTTGGTCTTGAGTTATATTTGGAGGGAAAAGGAAGTGAAGTAGAAGGTAAAGGGGAGGGTGGTAAGTGGTAGATAAAGAAAAGTAAAAAATATTATGTGTTCTTTAGTTGTATAAAAGAAGAAGGGACGTGATGTAAAGTGATGAAAACAATAAAGAATTTGACAATTTTGGCCTCATGTTTAAATGGAAGAAGATAAAATATACTCCCTCCGTCTCATATTTATTGTCCATATTTCCTTTTGTGGATGTCTCAAATTAATTGTTCACTTTCCTTTTTAGGTAAAAATTAGAGAATTTAGTGGAAGAATATTTCATTTGAGTGGTTGTGATTTGTAGTGTCCCCACTTTTATTAAACTTAGTAATTCTTGTCTCCTGACAATAATTTTGAGACGGAGGGAGTAATATTTATTAGTAGGGACAATTTAGTAAATATACAGACTAATATTCATTTCACTCACTTTCAGGCCAAAATCGGTGTGAAAGTATACATTGCAAAAAACCTGCGTAATATCATGAAAAATGGATACAAATTTTTGACTGCTACTTAGTATCGGCAATAGGTCTGAAAAAATATTTAAAAATAAAAACTTTAGATAGAGGCCCACTCACTTTACTCTCTTTACATTCTATTTCATTCCTCTAAAATTTCTTAAGAACACCCTTAAATTTGACTTTCTTCCCTTTCATTTCACTTTCATCCTTAAAACTATCTTGAGAACATAGTGTAAGAGTTTGAGCCCACATTAAACTCCATAAAAAAGCAAACCTTAAAAATATGCAATTATTACGATTTGAGTTGATATGATAATCATCATTAATAGAACGTGTTCTTAATTATCATATATATTGAAAGATTAAAAACAAAAATTCATCAGAGAGTATTAATGACACCACTTATGAGGTGAAAATAGTCATGTGAAGTGCAAGTGTGTTCATGAGAGGCATGCGAAGTTTTCATGTATTCATGAGGCACTTATTGATTGTAGATGTTACATGGAAGAATAATAGCAATCATCTTTGCAATTAAACTACTTTTAATTTATTGATCAATTACTTTTGCATTTAAAAGTGGTATATAACATGATATAGTGCCCACTTATGTACGCATTATCCACCACTCCATCACGTTTTGAATCCTTTTATTTGCTTAAATGTCTTCATCTTCGATTACTGTATGGTTTTCTTTTTAGTTATAGCTTTGGTCTTTCATTTCATGAATTTACTAATAATAGTAACAAGAATAAATGTAATCAATTTATTTAATCAGGTAAATGTTGTGTTTTAATTATAATAAGCTCACTATTGTAGTACCCCCAACTCAAAATATGGCAGCTGACATGCTGGGGGCACTACGCAAATAGAAACCAAACACATTTATAGCTAACGACCACAACACGGGACGTTTATAAATGTTGCAAAACATATCATTCGAATTACAAACCGTTTAGATTACAACGACTCTTAAATCAAAGTAGCAGCCGGAAATAGTAAAATAGAGTTTGCAGCGGAAAGTTTACAAAGTTTAGCAGCGGAAAACATTTAACAAAGTTTAGCAACGGAAATAATTAAGACACACCAAGGTTTTACGAATGTATGAAAGTAAAGATAGTAAAGATAATAAAGTTGCCTTGACAGAAAGACTCCATCGACCTTACCACTCCACCAAGCCCATGTCATAAAGCTCCAAAACTAATTAGTAGTAGTACCTTAGAAACACATGCTTAAAAGTCAACACAAAGGTTGAGTGTAATCCATAGGTTTAAAATAATAAGTTGAGCACAAGGTTTTAATCATACGATATAAGCAACAAATGCAAATATCAGGGAAATCAAGGTAACACCCAATATGTAGAGGCAATACATGCATACATACGGTTGATGGTACTAAGCTCATGACACACAAACGTTAACCAAACCAATCGTCAGTAACTTTGTACTAACATAAACAATAACCGCGGAATTTCAGAATATAAGGTGTCCCCAAGGCCGGGTACTTGCCAATATGTAACACCCCCAAAATTTGGTACAGCGGAAGACTCAACAAGCTTTCGGGGTGCTACGGGGATTGGTATCCAACACAAGACATAACAGAATGAGATAAAGTAAACATAATAAAAACACAACCAAAACGGGGTTTTGAAGTTTACATTTATCCCAACATCATTCAGAGTCAGGCCCAAAAGAAATATACGTAGGTCCACAATTTAATATCAGAGTTTAGAAAAATAGATCCATACACCAGGTGTCTTAGCCGAGCCTTCCAATCCATGCATCCAAATCATCACTTAATTACCTGAGAAAACGTGCTAAAAGTCAGCTTTCGCTGGTGAGATCATAGGTTTAAATTCATCATCAATATAGTGGACATATACACGAAACGCTTGCTAGCTAGACTAAGGATTTACTAAAAGCCTGTGGATACCCTCCGCTCCAACATAACACACGGATACCCTCCGCTCTAACATAGATATTCGGGTAACCCCCCGCAATATCATAAATACTCGGATAACCTCCGAAGTATTAATAACCTATAGGTGCACACTATATTATCTAAATAAGCCAACCTTGAATAGTACACACGAAGCTATGTGACTAAAGCTGACAATTCACCAATAACCAAATAAGCCAACCTTGAATAGTACACACAAAAACTATGTGACTAAAGTTGACAATCCACCAATATCAAAATAAGCCAACCTTGAATAGTATACACGAAAATATGTGACTAAAGTTGACAATACATCCTAGTCCATACGCATAGCAAGTTTTAGAAAGAATATAAAAGCGATAATAGTCCACGTAAAATAATTTGCACGTTTCTCACCCCAAGTATTGAAAACATAGTTCAAGATTAAAAAGTGGGGCTATGACTCACCTCAAGTCCAGAAATCAGCAATAAGAACTTGGTAGAAGTAAGACGTATAGTAACTCACAAGACGACAACTACGGACTCGACACGACCTAACATTATCAACTCGTTCAGAAATCATTTCCTCAAAATTAAATACTCCCAAACCCGGACGTATTCCGTTTTATTTTCCGAAAATCCATTTCTCGTATTAGTTTGGAGTTTTACGTTTGGTATCCATACGGGTGGTGGGTCGACACAAACAAACCAAAAAGTCTCACAAAAGGCTAATAAAACAAACTATAGATCTAATATTAGCCCAATACATTATTTAAATAAATCATCGAAGTTTATCAAATCCGTCGATTTGATAATCCCCATATTTATTTACGTAACATACCGTTCCAAGATTACACCCAATCCTAAAGCACATAGCACAAAAATACTATATGGTATATATCTTAGTCTAATAAACTCCTTATATACATCGTCAAATTGGCCAGATTTCCCGATATATATATATTTAGTGATTTATTATCCTATACATATACCACAACCTATGGGCGTCGTAGGATACGATGCCCATTAATATACTCATTTCGTATAGCCAAATAACTCGGTTTAACCTGTCGATTAAATAAGTTATTTAGTTATAGAAAATGTTTATATTAATCGTCATATATCCGTGACAACACAAAAGTCACAAACAATACTTACCTGGACTCAAGTGACCACGACTCTGCATAACTCGATAGCTTTCCTCGTTATATATATAAAATAATATTTCATTTAATATTTAGTTAACGTCGAGAATTTCTCGTTATTTATAATATTTATTCATAATAATGCTTCCAATAATATTACGCAACTCTCGTAACATAATATATTTAGTCGCATTATTTATAATACTACTCATGATTTGTTATTATTAATATACGCATTTATACAATTATATATACGTTATTCACGTCTATATATTTATATAAACGTTTATATTACCAATAATATTATTACGAGTTTTATTATTTGTGTTTTAAATTGTAAATAATTATCGAGTCATACGAAATGGTCACATGTCCGAGTCATGACTCTCGGCTCATTGTCCAAGTCCAAAATAATGTGAGTAAGTCATAAATAATCAATCCAACTCCGTCCAAATCAATCCCAATACACGTGCTACAACAATAGGGTCCGACTACGGCACCCGACTAACCTATCTCCGTCAATTTAAGTGACTGTCTCACAATCGGTCCCCACTTTACCACTCGACAACAACTTCTCAATATACCATAAATCCCTTGTCGAGACCAAAAATGATCTCGACACAACAAGCATTCGGCCGAAATCCAACAAATGCCAAAACAACAACAAGTCCACAAAATATAACAAGAAAATATAAATAACAATAAGGTCCATATTCGGGTTGGTTTACCAAGCCAAACCCGAGCCCTCGACTCACTTGAGTCTCGGCTCACACCACGAGTCACAAGGACTCGACCACAATGACCAAAAGGTCACAAAATAAGCTCCAAAGAGCCACACCAAAACTGCCCAAGTCGACCACTTGGGTCGCGGCATCAATCAACATAATCAGCCAAAAGGCCAAGACTCCATCGAGTCAAGCAAGGTCCAACGCAAACCAACATGAAAAACCATGAACACAAGGCCACAAGAATCAAAATAACGAGCCATAGGCTCGAATCCCACAACAAGCCGTGAGTCTTAGACTCACGGTTCACTCGAACCATCAAAGAAACATCAAAACCCGGATACCAAACCATCTTTTTATACCAAAAAAACATCATTTCATCCCATAATAATTCGATTCCCATGAAAAACATCCATGTAGCCACGGATTTAATTGCCAAATCGAGGCACCCAAAAACCAAAATCGATCATACTCACCTCCTAGAACCTCCAATCGAATAGATCTAGTAAAAACAACAAAGTTGGGTCGGATTTAATGAGATTTCGAGGTGTTAAAGTGGGTTATACGGCGCATATAATACACCAAAAGAAAGATGAAAGAATAAGGAACAAGATGGTGGTGTTGGTTTTGTTGTGGGGGCGTCGTAGTGGTGGTGGTGACCGGAAATAGTGATCGGCGGCTAGGGTTTAGAGGGGAGAGAGAGAGAGTATTTGGTGAGGATGAAGATGAATGTGTTGTGTAGTGTGTGTGTGGTATTAACCACATGGACGATTTTTGTAAGTTACTTATAAAAAAAAATATTTTTCTTTTAAAAATAATAATAATAATAATAATAATAATAATAATAATAATAATAATAATAATAATAATAATAATAATAATAATAATAGTATTACTAATAAGAGTGGGTAATAAAAGGGTGAGTGTAAAACACACGGTCCAAAACCCGAACTCATTTCAAAACGTCTAATATCACGCGAAACGTTCCGTAAATAAATAAATATTGTCGAACTCATAACAATCAAGTCATAAAATTTCTGTTAGGTAATCCTATTGCCGGAGTCAACGTAGTACCAAGTGAGAATTTAAAAATAAATCACCAAATATAATTCCATAACAGATCATTAAATATAATCTCAAATCCCATAACGATATTAAATATAATCAACCATAAAATAGGTCTTACAAGTTCATTACGAATAAAATTCCAAATAAAAATTTATAAACGAACTTTAACGTAATGCGGGTTTTCAAAATGGCTCCCTAAATTGCCGGTTGTCACATCCTCCCAGTCTCAGAAGAAACCCGTCCCGGGTTTCTCTCGGAACAATTCATCTACGAAGTGAAAAGCTTCGGATATCTCTTCCGGAACTCGTCCTCACGTTCCCACGTAAATTCCGGTCCGTGTCTGGAATTCCAACGAACCTTGACAAGCAGAATACGACTTCGCTTGAGTCGTTTGACCTCACGATCCAAAATCTCAATCGGCTCTTCCACAAAATTCAATTTCTCATCAATACGGATATCCTTCATCGGAATAACAGGCGTCTCATCAGAAAGACATTTCTTCAAATTACTAACGTGAAACACATCGTGAACTTTATTCAGTTCATGTGGTAATTCCAACCTATAAGCCACGGGCCCAATTCTTTCCAAAATAAGAAATGGTCCAATGTAGCGAGGGTTGAGTTTTCCACGTTTTCTGAAACGTATCACACCTTTCCAAGGCGAGACTTTCAGCATCACTTTGTCTCCAACCTGGAACTCTAGGGGTTTACGTCTCTGATCGGCGTAACTTTTCTGCCTATCTCTGGCTGCTTGCAACCGATCACGAATCTGAGTCACTTTTTCAGTAGTCTCCAAGATAAGTTCAGGGCCTGTGAGTTGGCTATCTCCAACTTCCGCCCAACCAATAGGCGAACGACATTTTCGGCCATACAAAGCTTCAAATGGTGCAGCTTTAAGACCTGTGTGGTAGCTATTATTATAGGAGAATTCCGCAAGGGGTAGATATTTCTCCCAGCCTTTACCAAAGTCTATAATACATGCACGAAGCATATCCTCTAAAGTCTGAATGGTCCTCTCACTTTGACCATCGGTTTGGGGATGATATGCAGTACTCATATCAAGTCTCGTCCCCAAAGCCGTTTGAAGTGATCGCCACAAAGCTGACGTAAAGCGGCTATCGCGATCAGAAATAATCGATATCGGAACTCCATGACGAGAAATAATTTCCTTCACATACAACCTCGCAAGTTTATCCACACTATCATCTTCACTAATTGCCAGGAAATGAGCAGACTTAGTCAATCGATGCACAATTACCCAGATAGCGTCACAACCACTAGCTGTCTTTGGTAATAAAGTCCATCGTAATTCGTTCCCATTTCCAAACTGGGAGTTCTGGCTGCGTCAATAAACCTGACGGTCGTTGATGTTCGGCCTTAACCTTAGAACATGTCAAGCATTTACTAACATACAACGCTATATCTGCCTTCATGTTTGGCCACCAATATAACTTTTTCAAATCCTGGTACATCTTGTCGGATCCAGGATGAATAGAGTACCTTGACTTATGCGACTCATGCATAATCAACTCTCGAATTCCTCCACATAAAGGTACCCAAATCCGATTTCCAAAACATAATACTCCATCAGAACGCTTAACAAATCCTTTCTCATTCTCAGCCATCCCAAATATGTTCTCAGCAGGTTGGTTTTCTGCTTTCAACGCTTCCGTTTGAGCTTCAAGTATTTGAGACGGTAACGGCGATACGATAGTCATTCCCAGTGACCTAACTCGTAACGGTGGTATTCTCTCCTTTCGACTAAGAGCATTAGCAACAACGTTTGCTTTACCAGGATGGTAGCGAATTTCGCAATCATAATCGCTTAGCAACTCAATCCAACGTCGTTGTCTCATATTGAGCTCTTTTTTATTCAAGATGTGTTGTAGACTTTTGTGGTCAATAAACACAACACACTTGGTTCCATAAAAGTAATGTCTCCATATCCTCAAAGCAAAAACCACAGCGCCTAACTCCAAATCATGGGTGGTGTAGTTCTTCTCGTGCTTTTTGAGCTGTCGGGAAACATAAGCTATCACTTTCTCTCGTTGCATTAACACAGCTCCCAAACCTTTATGTGAAGCGTCACAATAGACGACGAAATCCTTGTTACCTTCAGGTAACGCCAAGATAGGAGCACTACACAACATCTCCTTAAGTAATTGAAATGCTTCCTCTTCCTTATCTCCCCATTCATACTTGACACTCTTTTGAGTCAATTTGGTCAACGGTTTAGCTATCTTCGAAAATCCCTCGATGAATCTTCGGTAATAACCAGCTAAACCTAAAAATTGACGAACTTCTGTTGGGGTCGTAGGTGCAGCCCAATCTTTTATTGCTTCAATCTTAGCAGGATCCACATGAACTCCTTGTCTATCAATCACATGACCCAAAAATTGTACCGTCGGAATCCAAAATTCACATTTGGAGAACTTGGCAGACAGTTTCTCCCTCCTGAGCAATTCTAAAATAAGTCTTAGATGCTCCTCATGCTCCTTCTCACTCTTTGAGTAAATTAGAATATCGTCGATGAATACGATCACAAACTTATCTAAATAAGGCTTACACACCCGATTCATGAGATCCATGAATACCGCCGGTGCGTTAGTCAACCCAAACGGCATCACCTAAAACTCGTAATGCCCGTAACGAGTTCTGAAAGCCGTTTTCGGAATATCTTCCTCGCGAACTCGAAGCTGATGATATCCCGATCTCAAATCGATCTTTGAATACATACTCGATCCTTGAAGTTGATCGAACAAGTCGTCGATTCTCGGTAACGGGTAGCTATTCTTCACCGTTAACTTGTTCAGCTCTCGGTAATCAATACACATACGAAACGATCCATCCTTCTTCTTCACGAATAAGACTGGGGCTCCCCAAGGTGAAGAACTAGGTCTTATGAATCCTTTTTTGGCTAACTCCGCTAATTGTTTCGACAACTCTTCTAGTTCAGTGGGTGCAAGTCGATAAGGCGCTCGTGCTACAGCTGCAGCACCAGGTATCAAATCAATCTGAAACTCCACTTGTCTAGTAGGCGGGATTCCCGGCAAATCATCGGGAAACACATCAGGAAAATCACGAACTATAGGCACATCTCCAATGCACTTTTCCTTCTTCTCCTTCCCTCCTTTCTCAGAAATTTAGGCTAAGAAAAGGGAACATCCTTTCTCCATTAGCTTAGGTAACTTAGTGCAAGAAATGACTGCTAACCGGGATGGGCTCCTCGAACCTTTTCGATCTCCTAGTATATGTAGAATTTCCTTTCCGTAAGGTACACGCACGATCTTCTTGTCGCAAAGTATGTGAGCACGATACTTCGACAACCAATCCATACCAATGATGACATCGAAACTTCCTAACGTGACGGGTAGAAGATCTATGTTGAAAGGGTGATTCAAGAAATTTAACGTGCAACCGCGAATGATGGTATTAATCCTTTCTATGTTCCCATTTGCTAACTCTATATCATACCCAATTCCTAAGGCCATCGGGGGTTTCTCTAGTAAGGGTGCAAACGTAGTGGACACAAAACTTCTATCGGCACCAGTATCAAATAGTATGGAAGCATAACGATTATTAAGAAGGAATGTACCAGTAACGACGTTCGGATCTTCTCCTCTCTCGTTCCCGAGTGCATACACTCTTCCCTGAGCAGCTCCAGCTTCCACACGTTGGTCCCCGTTATCTTGTTGTCCACGGTTTCCTCCAGCTCCACGGTTTCCATGATTGTACCCATTACCACCCGATCCTTGATTTCCTCGATTCCACGATTCTCTACACTCATTCCTATAATGTCCCTTCTTTCCACACCCATAACAAGTAACGTCTGCCTTATTTCTTATTTCAGGAGCAGCTTGAACCATAGCAAGTGGTCGAGCCCTACAATCCTTAGATGTGTGTCCTTTCTTTGAGCAGTTCTGGCATCTTACACTACACCATCCAGAATGATTCTAGTGGCAACGACCACACTTGGGTGCATCACCGTTTTGGTTCCTCTTATCTCCATTCCCAATAGCATAAGCCTTAGCTTGTCGCTTGTTTCGGTGATCATTACCCTTAGAGTGATGGTCTCTCTTTCTCTTTCCATTCTTATCCTTATCAGCTCCTTCCAATTCCAATGAATCCATTAGTTGTTGAGCAATTGTGATTGCCTCATGGATGTTTGCAGGTCTAGCAGAAATCACATCATTCCTTGTAGCCACAGGCAACCCATCGGTATACCGCTCAATCTTTTGAGTCTCAGTTTTTACCATATATGGGCAAAGCAAGGCCAAATCCTGGTAACGACGATTGTAAGTAGCCATATCAGTACCCTTCACTTTGTGATTCCAAAACTCAATTTCCAGCTTCTTAACCTCATTTCTTGGGCAATAAGTCTGAATCAGCAGAGACTTAAATTGCTCCCAAGTCATAGCATAAGCCACATCACTCCCAACCGAATTTCGGTAATTGTTCCACCAAGTTAAAGCTTCATCCTTGAAAGTAAAAGAAGCAAACTTTACCTTCGCATTCTCCGCACAACCACTGACATTAAACACTGACTCAGTCTTCTCAATCCACCTGACCAAGTAGACCACTCCTTCAGTTCCACCAAACTCAACGGGTCCACAGATCTTAAACTCCTTGTAGTTACATCCATTAGCACGAACAGGTGGAAATGTTCCAGCAGAATTGTTGGAATGATTTGACTCAGCTAGTAGCTCAGCAACTCGTTGCTCCACAAGTTGGTTGATCATTGCTTGATGCACAGTAGGTGCATTAAGTGGAACATGATCATTGTCTCCCTGAACATCAACATTTTGATTCCTGTTGTTGCGGTTAGTAGTATCCAGGTTGTCAGGAGTAGGGGTTTCAACATTTCGAGTAGGACGGCGTCCTTGGCGACCAGGGGTAGTCACTGCAGGACCAGTTCTGGTAGCTCTAACAAGGTTTCGTCGTGGGGCCATTGATCTGAAACATCATACAAGTTCAGGAGTCTCCAATAGAACTTATCATATGCTCAACAAGAATTAATTCAACGAAGCCAAGCCATGGAAAGAATATCAACAATACACCACAAAACTTCAATAAAGCGAATAGGGACTCAATTTCCATAACATCTAAAACCACATAATACCATATACTAATAACCATCAACCATACAATAGAGATCCAACATCGTTCCAACTACTGAAAAACACAAAATATGCTAATCGTTCCAAAAGAGACGAATATTGAACGAAAAATACATCAAAACATGATAACTAGCTTTTCTAACCGAACACTCCTCGGTGTAGAAAGCAACAAGACAACATAACCCAAACATCTAGCCACGCTGCTGGCGAAGGCTCCTCAACTC
This sequence comes from Artemisia argyi, assembly GCA_030686995.1. Lineage (NCBI taxonomy): Eukaryota > Viridiplantae > Streptophyta > Magnoliopsida > Asterales > Asteraceae > Artemisia > Artemisia argyi. The sequence goes on along the minus strand of CM060693.1, from coordinate 38,202,151 downwards.
CTGCCTCAATCCATCAAGATCTCTCCATAATGATCCTAACTCCACACTATGGGTGTCGCTGTCTCTCTTGAGGTCTGCCACCTCCTTCTCCAGCTCGGCGTTCCGCTGCCATAACTTGCGGTCGGCCTCTCGAGCTGTAATAAAACCTCGCTGTAAACTCTCGATCTGCTCATGAACCTTCATCAAAACTCTCCTCATCTCAGTCTTCCTGCCCACAACCACAGTCATGTCAACTCTCAGATCCGCTATAAACTCTCCAATAACCCTCTCAAGTCGATCAGACAACCACGAGATCCTCTCGCCCTGTGCAGTAATCTGAGCCCACATCCTACCAGTCTCACCTAATTCTGCATGCTCAGCAGAAACCTCAGAAAGTGCATCCGACTCAACGGGACTACCAGGTAGCAACTCAAACAAAAATGGATGATCAGGTGAAACAGGCTCAATCGGATGTATAGGTGAATCAGGCTCCTCAGCCTGAGCTGGCGGCACTAACAGGTCCTCATCATCAGGCATCTCCTCCTCCTGAGGGTCATCCTCCTCCTCAGGGTCATCATCATCACCCTGCTCAGCCTCCTGAGGGTCATCAGCCTCATCCTCACCCTCATACTCCTCCTCCTCCTCATCGGAAGAGTACGTCATCAATCGTCGTCTCCTAACAGGTGAACCATGTGGAGATGTGGTAGGTGATCTAGGACGACGACGCAATGATGTGGGTGGTGCCTCTGACAGAAGAGAGTGAGCATCAATCTGTAAAGGTGGTGAAGTAGGGCGTACCGACATACGTGCCGTAGCTCGGTGGGCAAAACGTGGAGCCACACGAGCCAAAGCCTGATGAAGTGTAAGCTGCCTCGATGTACCAGGCGGTGCTGAAGTAGAAGCTGTCTGCGACACAGTAGCTGAAAGCATGGCAACCTGGTAAGGATCATCAGGTGCCATAGTGAACTGTGCTGGGAATACCGGTGCAGTAAGAATATCCTCGACAACATCGGGCATATGGGAGGCCATAGTCTGTGACAACGGCGTAGGGTAGGTGTAAGTGTTTCAAAACAACTAAATCGCAACTCAAAATACCATACCAAAATCCTCATCATATAATTTCAATCATATAATCTCAATAAAGAATTTCAAATACCGCATTACTAAAACATTTATAAAACAATTAGACCATATAATTCCTCGAAACGCCATCTTATCACTAAGTCAATATATTCCATAATCTCAAGTCATCTCAAATATCTCATAATACCTCAAAATAATCGAAGATGCTTCGACTTGGCGGGCTGGCGGGCAATGGTCAAGGATCGTTTTCTATAAAAATTCGGTTATAGTTTAGGTGTTTATTTACCTAGTTCTCTATAACCTGGCTCTGATACCAATCTGTAACACCCCCAAAATTTGGTACAGCGGAAGACTCAACAAGCTTTCGGGGTGCTACGGGGATTGGTATCCAACACAAGACATAACAGAACGAGATAAAGTAAACATAATAAAAACACAACCAAAACAGGATTTTGAAGTTTACATTTATCCCAACACCATTCAGAGTCAAGCAAAAAAGAAATATACGTAGGTCCACAATTTAATATCAGAGTTTAGAAAAATAGATCCATAAACCAGGTGCCTTAGCCGAGCCTTCCAATCCATGCATCCAAATCATCACTTAATTACCTGAGAAAACGTGCTAAAAGTCAGCTTTCGCTGGTGAGATCATAGGTTTAAATTCATCATCAATATAGTGGACATATACGCAAAACGCTTGCTAGCTAGACTAAGGATTTACTAAAAGCCTGCGGATACCCTCCGCTCCAACATAACACACGGATACCCTCCGCTCTAACATAGATATTCGGGTAACCCCCGCAATATCATAAATACTCGGATAACCTCCGAAGTATTAATAACCTATAGGTGCACACTATAGTATCTAAATAAGCCAACCTTGAATAGTACACACGAAGCTATGTGACTAAAGCTGACAATTCACCAATAACCAAATAAGCCAACCTTGAATAGTACACACAAAAACTATGTGACTAAAGTTGACAATCCACCAATATCAAAATAAGCCAACCTTGAATAGTACACACGAAAATATGTGACTAAAGTTGACAATACATCCTAGTCCATACGCATAGCAAGTTTTAGAAAGAATATAAAAGCGATAATAGTCCACGTAAAATAATTTGCACGTTTCTCACCCCAAGTATTGAAAACATAGTTCAAGATTAAAAAGTGGGGCTATGACTCACCTCAAGTCCAGAAATCAGCAATAAGAACTTGGTAGAAGTAAGACGTATAGTAACTCACAAGACGACAACTACGGACTCGGCACGACCTAACATTATCAACTCGTTCAGAAATCATTTCCTCAAAATTAAATACTCCCAAACCCGGACGTATTCCGTTTTATTTTCCGAAAATCCATTTCTCGTATTAGTTTGGAGTTTTACGTTTGGTATCCATACGGGTGGTGGGTTGACACAAACAAACCAAAAAGTCTCACAAAAGGCTAATAAAACAAACTATAGATCTAATATTAGCTCAATACATTATTTAAATAAATCATCAAAGTTTATCAAATCCGTCAATTTGATAATCCCCATATTTATTTACGTAACATACCGTTCCAAGATTACACCCAATCCTAAAGCACATAGCACAAAAATACTATATGGTATATATCGTAGTCTAATAAACTCCTTATATACATCGTCAAATTGGCCAGATTTCCCGATATATATATATTTAGTGATTTATTATCCTATACATATACCACAACCTATGGGCGTGGTAGGATACGATACCCATTAATATACTCATTTCGTATAGCCAAATAACTCGGTTTAACCTGTCGATTAAATAAGTTATTTAGTTATAGAAAATGTTTATATTAATCATCATATATCTGTGACAACACAAAAGTCACAAACAATACTTACCTGGACTCAAGTGACCACGACTTCGCATAACTCGATAGCTTTCCTCGTTATATATATAAAATAATATTTCATTTAATATTTAGTTAACGTCGAGAATTTCTCGTTATTTATACTATTTATTCATAATAATGCTTCCAATAATATTACGCTACTCTCGTAACATAATATATTTAGTCGCATTATTTATAATACTACTCGTGATTTGTTTTTATTAATATATGCATTTATACAATTATATATACGTTATTCACGTCTATATATTTATATAAACGTTTATATTACCAATAATATTATTACGAGTTTTATTATTTGTGTTTTAAATTGTAAATAATTATCGAGTCATACGAAATGGTCACATGTCCGAGTCATGACTCTCGGCTCATTGTCCAAGTCCAAAATAATGTGAGTAAGTCATAAATAATCAATCCAACTCCGTCCAAATCAATCCCAATACACGTGCTACAACAATAGGGTCCGACTACGGCACCCGACTAACCTATCTCCGTCAATCTAAGTGACCGTCTCACAATCGGTCCCCACTTTACCACTCGACAACAACTTCTCAATATACCATAAATCCCTTGTCGAGACCAAAAATGATCTCGACACAACAAGCATTCGGCCGAAATCCAACAAATGCCAAAACAACAACAAGTCCACAAAATATAACAAGAAAATATAAATAACAATAAGGTCCATATTCGGGTTGGTTTACCAAGCCAAACCCGAGCCCTCGACTCACTTGAGTCTCGGCTCACACCACGAGTCACAAGGACTCGACCACAATGACCAAAAGGTCACAAAATAAGCTCCAAAGAGCCACACCAAAACTGCCCAAGTCGACCACTTGGGTCGCGGCATCAATCAACATAATCGGCCAAAAGGCCAAGACTCCATCGAGTCAAACAAGGTCCAACGCAAACCAACATGAAAAACCATGAACACAAGGCCACAAGAATCAAAATAACGAGCCATAGGCTCGAATCCCACAACAAGCCGTGAGTCTTAGACTCACGGTTCACTCGAACCATCAAAGAAACATCAAAACCCGGATACCAAACCATCTTTTTATACCAAAAAAACATCATTTCATCCCATAATAATTCGATTCCCATGAAAAACATCCATGTAGCCACGGATTTAATTGCCAAATCGAGGCACCCAAAAACCAAAATCGATCATACTCACCTCCTAGAACCTCCAATCGAATAGATCTAGTAAAAACAACAAAGTTGGGTCGGATTTAATGAGATTTCGAGGTGTTAAAGTGGGTTATACGGCGCGTGACAGCGGCGCCAAAACACTGTATTTCACGAACCCGGGTCACCCGAGTCAAAATTTGGCGCCGCTGCCGGGGAGGTTGTTGCGTATTTCAAAACGGTAAAAGTTTAGTGGTTTTCGAAAACCCTCCTGTACAAATATCACCACTTTGTAAATTTTTAAGAAAATCAAAATCATATCTGAAAACGTTCATTAACATTTCTTCTGAAGTGTTAACAACACCAAACAAATCATAAACAACAAAACAAACTGTGAAGTTAAATTACTTCGTTGTCTTTAAGATTACAACCTGAAACAGCTGGTATAAGGTAAGTTCTGACATTAAATTGCAAACTGAAGAGGAATACATTTATTTCCTCCCGCTAGCCTGCGAGTAATCTTAAAGGGACGATTTCGGTTAACGAATCAGTTCCAAAAATATTTTCCAAGTTTTTTCACCCATACACGAAAAGCCAAAAATATTTTACTGTGAATATAATTACATAAAAGTTTACCACCGCAAACCAAGGCAGAACACCTACCAACTGGGGGTGTGAACATAATAAGTTCCCAAACCTAAAAGATTAAAAACTTACCATTGTATCCTTGTGAATAGTGTACCTTTTTTAAAGGAGCTGTTCATTTGTGATTATTGGGTTTAAGTTCACTGTAGTTTTGCCTCGATCTTGTGTTAAAAACTAATTTTTGTGCATGCGCACTCGTTCACAAACAAAGAATAAAAAGAAGAAAAACGTACCCGAGTTACGTACTGTTGAAGAAGAACACACAATAAAAATGAACGACGAGCCCCCATTTCTTCCCAAGGATGAGCCAGTTCCTGACACCCGAACTATGGAGGAACTGTGTCAACCTACCATGCACGGGAGGGGTGGACCAATTGCACCACTCACTATTGGAGCCACGGATTTTGGATTAAAACACCACATGATACAACAGATCCAGAATACGTGCCAGTTCCACGGATTGCCGGGTGACGATGCCAACAGGCATCTCGACAAATTTTTAACTGTCACCCAAAGCATGAAACAAAATGGCGTCACCGATGACGGCCTACGTTTGTACCTCTTTCCCTATTCCCTCACTCATCATGCAACTTCATGGTTCGATCGACTTCCAAAGAATTCGATCCACACTTTTGATGAGATGATCACTAAATTTCTGGCCAAATACTTTCCACCATCTATGGTCACAAAGCTCAGGAATGATATCAGCAATTTTAGACAGCTTCCCGAAGAATCCTTATTTGAGGCATGGGAACGCTACAAACTTGCTATTGATAGGTGTCCTAATCACAATATGCTTCTTGTCACCATTATTGATACCTTTTATAATGGTTTGACACTCCGTCATCGTGACACCATCAATGCTGCTGCTGGGGGCACCTTTATGAAAAGGACCCCTGAAGAGTGCTATGACTTAATCGAAAACATGACTGCCCATCATAATTTTTGGGACTCCTCTGCTGAGAGGAATGACTCATTTAAGTCTGTCACTCCGGCAAGCAATGAAATATCTATCCTAGCTAAAAAGATGGATGATTTGTCTACAGCAGTTTTGCGTATCCATCAGACAAATCCAAATCAGGTCAAAGTTGTTAACCCAAGTTGTGAAACTTGCGGTGGTCCACATCCTTACACAGAGTGCCCAGCCTCCGGTGGCTCAGCTCGTGAAAACGTGTATGCAGCTCAAGGTTCCTATAATACGGGAGGTAATTCTTACCAACCGCAAGGAGACCGAAACCTTTTGAGCTACCGATCTAATAACTACATCGGACCACCAGGGTTTAATCAATCCCAGAACCAAAATGGTCAAAACAGAAACCAGAATTTTAACCAGAATCAGAACCAGAACCGGATGAACCAAGGTTATAACAACCAAGGGAATTTCAACTCTGGTCAAAACCAGGTTCAACAAAATCAGAACCAAGGGAATTATAACAGAAATCAAGGTCAGAACAATTACCCACAGGGTAATTTTCAACAACAAAATCACTTCCAGGGTAATAACAACCAGCAACATGGGAATTTCCAGAACAATCGGGCTCAAAATTTTCCAAACCAAAATCAAGCCATTGTTCCAACTGGACCATCATCTGATGAGTTACTAAAACAGTTTATGAAATCCCAAGATGAACTGAACAAAATGCTGGTTAGTCAAATATCTAATTTGCAGAAGTCTTTAAATGATCGACCCTCGGGCTCAGGTACTACTTTACCTAGCAACACGATCGCTAATCCGAGGGGCGATGTAAAGGCGGTCACCACAAGAAGTGGAGTTTCTTACCAAGGACCTACAGCTCCCTCTACCTCTTCTCCTATCCCTGTAGAGGAATGTGAAACTGAGGATACTACGGATACAGTACTTCCTAATAATAACGGAGGTACCAATGACATCCCTCCTCCAGTTATCCCGATCCCGACTCCTCCTAAAAGATTCGTGTTTGAAACTACCGAAGGTCCTGTTGAAAATCCAAAAGCCAACCCAAAACCAACAATTCCATATCCCTCACGATTGCAAGATCAGAAGCTCCGTGACAAAGCTAATCATCAGATGGAAAAATTCTTTCAGATTTTCCAAGAACTACACTTCGATATTAGTTTCGCGGATGCTCTTCTTTTAATGCCCAAATTCGCATCGACAATCAAAAATCTGTTGAGCAATAAAGAAAAACTGTTTGAGATGGCACAAACTCCACTCAATGAGAACTGCTCTGCAGTTCTGTTGAAACAGCTTCCCGAGAAGCTAGGAGACCCCGGGAGATTTCTAATACCATGTATTTTCCCGGGAATGGTTGAATGCTTTGCCTTAGCCAATCTTGGTGCAAGCATCAATTTAATGCCTCACTCAGTTTGGAAAAAGCTCTCTCTTCAGGCACTTAGTCCCACATGCATGACTCTCGAGCTTGCAGACCGTTCAATTTCACGTCCCCTCGGTATTGCCGAGGACGTATTTGTGAGAGTGGGAAAGTTCCATTTTCCGGCAGACTTTGTCGTTGTTGATTTCGATGCAGATCCAAGAGTTCCTCTCATTCTTGGGAGGGGATTCTTAAGAACGGGACGTGCATTAATCGATGTTTTCGATGAGGAAATCACGTTACGAGTTGGCAATGAAGCGATTACGTTCAACCTTGATCAAACCTCGAGATACTCCTCGAATTATGATGCTGAATCGGTCAACCGAATTGATGTCATTGACATTGCATCCGAGGAGTATGCTCAGGAATTCCTTGGATTCGCTGATAATTTTCCGAGTGGCGATCCCACTACTTCTTCTGATCCCATAATCGCTAATTCTTCTCCTTCCCTCACTCCGTTTGAGGGAAGTGATTTCGTCCTTGAGGAATTAGAGGCCTTTCTCAAAAGTGATTCAGTTCCCGAAGGAATTGATTACCAAGAGATTGACCCGGAGGGGGATATACTTCTCCTTGAGAAGTTATTAAACAAAGATCCTTCTCCCATTCCTGTTCTACCTCCACAACTTCATAAGGCGGAAGTCAAATATGTTGAGAAAAATGATGATTTCCCCGAGGTTGAACTTAAGGACCTGCCTCCTCATCTAGAATATGCATTCTTGGAAGGTAACGATAAGTTACCGGTCATTATTGCAAAAGACTTAAAGGATGAGGAGAAAACTGCGCTGCTTAAGGTTCTAACGTCCCACAAGCAAGCAATTGCTTGGAAGCTCTCAGACATAAAGGGTATTAACCCAGATTTTTGTACACACAAAATCCTAATGGAAGAGGACTTTAAACCTACCGTGCAGCATCAACGAAGGGTAAATCCAAAAATCCACGAAGTTATAAAAGCTGAAGTTATCAAACTTCTTGATGCGGGATTGATTTACCCCATATCAGATAGTCCTTGGGTTAGCCCAATACATTGTGTTCCAAAGAAGGGTGGTATCACGGTTATCACAAATGAGGACAACGAGTTGATACCAACTCGTTTGGTTACGGGGTGGCGAGTATGTATTGATTACAGAAAGCTTAACAAAGCCACCCGTAAAGACCACTTTCCTCTACCCTTCATGGATCAAATGCTCGAAAGACTAGCGGGAAATGAGTATTATTGTTTCCTTGACGGCTTCTCGGGTTATTTCCAAATTCCCATTGATCCACAGGATCAAGATAAGACTACCTTCACATGCCCTTATGGGACATTTGCCTATCGTCGCATGCCTTTTGGGTTATGCAATGCTCCTGGCACTTTCCAGAGGTGCATGATGGCTATTTTCCATGACATGATCGGAAAAACCATGGAGGTATTTATGGATGACTTCTCAGTCATCGGGAATTCTTTCGACTCGTGCCTCTTCCACTTAGAAAAAATGCTTCAACGTTGTGAAAACACTAATCTTTGTCTAAACTGGGAGAAGAGCCATTTTATGGTTAAAGAGGGCATTGTCCTCGGCCATAAAATTTCAAAAAGTGGGATTGAGGTCGATAAGGCCAAAATTGATGTTATTGCTAAACTGCCTCATCCCACTACTGTTAAAGGAATTAGGAGTTTCCTCGGCCATGCCGGGTTCTATCGGAGATTCATTCAGGATTTCTCTAAAATAGCCCGGCCCATGACTCATCTTCTTGAAAAGGATGCTCCTTTCATCTTTTCCCCTGAGTGCATCGAAGCTTTTTCTATTTTAAAGAAAAGGCTTACTGAAGCACCAATCCTTGTTGCCCCCAACTGGGACTTACCTTTCGAACTTATGTGCGATGCTAGTGATTTCGCTATTGGTGCAGTTCTGGGGCAACGCAAAACCAAACATTTTCAGCCAATACACTACGTAAGTAAGACCATGAATGAGGCTCAAACACACTATACCACCACAGAAAAAGAATTATTAGCTGTGGTATATGCCTTCGAAAAATTTCGGTCTTATTTAATCTTAAACAAAAGCGTGGTGTATACGGATCATTCGGCTCTGAAATACCTGTTCACTAAACAGGATGCAAAGCCAAGACTGCTCCGGTGGGTCCTGCTCCTCCAGGAATTCGATATTCTCATAAGAGATAAAAAAGGAGCAGAGAACCTTGCAGCTGATCACTTGTCCCGGTTAGAAAATCCTCATCAGGATATTCTCGAGAGAAAAGAAATTAATGAAACTTTTCCTCTGGAAACTCTAAATCTCATCTCTAACCGGGATGATGCCACCACCCCATGGTTTGCCGACTTTGCAAATTACCGTGCGGGAAATTTCATTGTGAAAGGGATGTCGTCCCAACAGAAAAGAAAATTCTTTAAAGATGTGAAACATTACTTTTGGGACGACCCCTACTTGTTCAAAATATGTGCGGATCAAGTCATCCGACGGTGTGTCCATGGCCAAGAAGCCATGGAAATTCTTAAAGCTTGTCATGATGGACCCACGGGGGGACATCATAACCCAAACTACAACGCCAAAAAGGTGTTTGATTCAGGATTCTTTTGGCCCACGATCTATAAAGACGCCCATGAACTTATCAAAACCTGTGAGGCTTGCCAGCGTCACGGGAATATTTCCAAAAAGAATGAGATGCCGCAAAACGCCATCCAAGTCTATGAAATATTTGATATATGGGGCATTGATTTTATGGGGCCATTCCCGTCTTCACGAGGGAATAAGTATATACTCGTCGCTGTTGACTATCTGTCAAAATGGGTTGAGGCAAAAGCCTTACCCACCAATGATGCCCGAGTAGTTGTTAAATTTTTAAAGTCTCTCTTTGCCAGATTCGGGACTCCTCGTGCCATTATCAGTGATCGTGGTACTCACTTTTGCAATGAACAATTTGCGAGAGTAATGCTGAAATATGGTGTAACTCACCGTCTTTCTACAGCATACCACCCCCAAACAAGTGGGCAGGTGGAGGTCTCAAATCGGGGTATTAAGAGAATTCTCGAGAGGACGGTTGGTGAAAACCGTGCCTCTTGGTCGGATAAGCTGGACGATGCATTATGGGCTTTCCGCACTGCTTACAAAACACCCATAGGGTGTACTCCATATAAGCTAGTGTACGGGAAAGCATGTCATCTTTCGATCGAATTAGAACATAAGGCCTACTGGGCCTTAAAACATGCAAATTTCGACCTTCAGACAGCGGGTGATCACCGTAAAATTCAACTAAACGAACTAAATGAATTACGTGATCAAGCTTACGAAAATTCTTTAATCTATAAAGAAAAGACTAAAAAGATACATGACTCTAAAATTAAGAACCGCGTTTTCAACGTTGGTGACAGAGTTCTTCTTTTCAATTCAAGGTTAAAAATTTTCTCGGGAAAACTAAAAACCCGTTGGTCTGGACCATTTACTATAACCAAAGTATACCCATATGGAACTGTTGAGTTATTGCAACCCGACGGTCCCAATTTTAAAGTAAATGGCCATCGGTTAAAACACTATTTTGGAGGGGACATACAACCAATGGTTGTCCCGGATCTCCAAACTTACCCCATGGACCAATAAATTCGGGGTCGAGTCAAGCTAGCGACTCGGTTAACAAAAACAAGTTTCCCCAAGGACAATTTTAATTCGGGGTCGAGTCAAGCTAGTGACTCGGGAATCAAAAACAAGCTACCTCATGGACAAATCAATTCGAGGTCGAGTCAAGCTAGTGACTCGGTAATCAAAAGCGTAGTAATATGGGTTTTCACTCATATTTCTGATTTCTTTCTCTTTTCTACCACCCTAGTGTGGGGGAGATGCCCCACATGTTGTATATATGTATATATCTTCAAAAAAAAAAAAAAAAAAAAAAAAAAAAAAAAAAAAAAAAAGTTCAAAACAAAAGAAAAAAGTGAGTTTGTATGTAAATAGCCTAAAATAAAGGTTATTAATATTTCCTTCTTACGTTCTAAGTATCGGTTTAACACCCGGTGTTTTGAATATTGAGGGCAATATTCATTTCTAAGTGTGGGGGGGGGATTCTCACGAATTCAAACACATGTTCCATCAAGCACCCTCATTTGATCAAAATTTAAAGTTTTTTCACACTTAGAAATGCAATAAATGGTATCAATCCTCCATGTCTAACCCACAACAGGATTGGCTAGTCCAGGAGCAAACGGCTCTTGATAAAGACATCTCAAAACCGTTGATGGCTTGCAATTTGCCAAAAATTGTATGGTTCCTCAACTCCCCATTATCCTCAAAAGCTAATGAGTTGGCTAGCCCGCAAGATTATGGCTTGTGGTAAAGGCCGTGGAAAAAAAACAATAATTGGTAATCAGCTCACCAAGATGTTGACTATTCCATCAAGAGTTGGCTAGTCCAGAAGCAAACGGCTTCTGGTAAAGACAAATCAAATCCGTTGACAGCTGGTGGTTTGCTAAAAATCACACGGTTATCAGGTGTGCCACAGTTCTTACACCTGGCTACTCCAGAAGTGATGGCTTTTGGTAAAGAGTAAAAATCCATTAATTTTTTCTCAAATAGATTGCTAGGGACTAGCAATAGTTTAGTGTGGGGGATTGATGAGTGTCTAATTACTCATCATTTCATACCAATCTGAGCTGCCAAAACATACAAAAACACTCAAATATGCATCATAATAGTTAAAATATCTTAGAAGTGTGTTTTATATGTTTCAAATACAAAATATGCAAAAACAAATGAAAAACGTACAAAGTTTGCATAATTGGCAGTTTCAGTCCCTCAAGTTTCAAATATTGTCAAAACTAGTCACTGGTAAATCAAAACATAAAAAATATCATCAAAGGTCCTTAGGGATTCATAAGTTTTCAAGAAAAGTACTTTAAAGTTAAAAATCACAAAATTACAACTTTAGTCCCTCAAGTTTGGAAAATGTCAAAATTAGTCCCTAAGGTTTTAAAAAAAATAAGAAAATAATAAAAATAAACCTTATACTATTTTAATTGACAAAAATTGGTCCTTATGATAACTTTTGAGAAATTACAAAATAAACCCTTCAACTTTCAGAAAATTACAGAATAGGTCCCTGGAGTTTGAGGAATTGGCATAAATGGTCCTCGGTTTTGTAAAAATGGAAAAATGTGCAAAAATGGTCCTTGTATTATCTAATATTGCAGGTTTGGCCCTTGGATGAAGTTTGAAAAGTCAACAGCTTAGACCCTCAACTTTCACCAAATTACATTTTTGGTCCTTGTATCTAAAAAAACCAAACCGGACCCTTTTATTATTATAGCACCCAATCCATACCACTAGCCCAACCCTTTTTATTCTTTTGGGCCTGTTTTGTTTCCCAGCCCACCATGATAACCCAATGCACCCTTTTAATAAAACGGGGGGTCAAACCCCCTCGTTGACCATCTTCCCCAATACCACCACCACTGTACCACTCCCTCTCCTCAGCCTGCAACCCAAAACCATGGTGGTTTTCCCCAACACCTCATCACCCCCAGCTGTCTTAACACCTCACACCCCTCATCATTTCAACCCAATCCCCATTTAATGTTGTTTTCACAGCTTTTCCCTCCAAAACTAGTTCACTACCTCTGTTTTCTTCCTTATCACCCCAACTTGCTCAAATATCTCCCAAACTTGTCCCTCCACCTCATACTACCATACAAACTTCCTTAATTGTAAAATGGAGGCTGCAAGTAACCTTTTCCTCTTTTCCCGCCAAATCCATTTAAACGGCTTGGATCACTTTGACCCATCCAATGGTGAGTTTTATTGATGGGAAAGGTTCAGAGACATGTGGGGAATCCAAACATGCTATAAAGAAAGAAGGGGAAGCAGAAGACCAAAATATCTAGTTTATTTTTAAATAATGTATGTCGATTAATCAAGTTTTCAATTTCCAGTGTTTGTTCAAGCTTTCTAGTTAACTTTTCAATCAATTCAGTGTAACCTTTACTCTTTTTAATAATAAACTTCAAGTTTCATGTATAATTCTCAAGTATGCAAATTTTCTTTTTTTGCTCAAAAATATTACATAGCTTAAATGTTGTTTACAGTGGAATACAAGGATCAAATAAGTTCACATAAGCTCCCAGGAAGCTGATAAAAGCTTCTAGTAACTCAAAACTTAATCTAGCTAAAAAAATTCACAAATACAAAGTTTGGTCAATAAAAGTCAAACTGTGGAGATTTGGGTTTCAATTCTGATTCAGAAGAAATTTGGGAAGGGAAGCAGCTTTGGAAAGTGGGATAGTGGCTTATGGAAGCCTTAGGATTGATCTTGGTACTTGGTTCCATGGTTTGAGCAGGATTGCAAAAAGTGAGTTTAGTTCTAATAATTTTTTCATTTTCTGTTTGATGCATAGTTGTTAAGCTGTTTGTTGTTGTTGTTTTGTTAAGTTTATTTAAGGTTTGTTAGTGTTAATTTAGACTAAATAATAGTTGGTAATAGATTAGTTTAGCTTGTGCTTAAAAAATTGTATGTGACTGCCTAGTCATATTACTCAGTAGCCTTTGATACTTGTGTTCTAATTGTGAGTTTGTGATTGATAAGTTATAAGTTGAGCATAATAAGCCTGTAGAACTCAGTTCCTTAGGATTTAAGAAGTTTATCATCAAAATCTTTCATAACAGTTCACCTAAAGGTGTGTTTCGCACAGAATAGTTTGTAGCTCTCTAGTGAGTTTTAGTGATTAATTGTTGTTTAAACAAGTTACTATAGATATTAGTTGGTTATGTAAGTTATAAAAACCATTCCTTGTTTTACAAAAAGTCAAAACAACCATTGATTCACCTTGACAGTTAACTGTCAAGGTTTGTGGGTTCTAAATCTTACCCATTTTGACTATATAATGTAATTTTAGCTTAATTCACCCTTATTATAACTTATTTCACCAATCTAAGTTAGTTAGACCTGATTAAAACTCAAATTTGTCAAAGTTCATAGTTTCCTTAAAAAGTCAAAAGCTACTTCAGTTATTTTGCTCAAAGTTTGGGAGTCTTTAAATTGCTTAATATAAGGATTTAGGATCTGAGATTTTACAAGATTACTCTCTACCAGCTAGTTGATTTTTAGGATTTTTCTTGGATTTTTTGGAATTTGTTTAGTGGGTCTCATCAAGCCTCAAAGTGAGTTGCAGGGCAAAGATCTGCCCTGTCTCAGCAGCTCAGCCTCACACCACCCACTTTGGTGGCCCATTGTGGTTGACTCAGTGATCCACAACCCTTGACCTTGGGTTCTCCCAACCCCCCTCCTACCAAGGAGTGAATATTGACTCTTTGTTTGACCCCTAGGCTAGTGGACCCCACCTGTTTTTGGTTCTAAAACTTGTCCCATTTCTGTCTCAGTTTCAAATAAGCAAGTGCTTATTTCTGAGTTTGTGGCTTATTCAGGCCACCTTATTGCTTGAAACTTGCTTGACCTTGTTCCTTGAACTCAGAGAGATAAGCTTTTGCCCTTGTGGACCCCACATTAGACCATTTGTGTTTAAATCCATACACAGTCAACAAAAGTCAACTGTGTGGTCTAATAAGCACTCTTAGTGCTTATTCTGTGGTTGTAAATTATTTTCCTTTATTAAAGTTTCATATTTTAAGTATTTAATTAGTTTTGTAAAAGAAAAACCAGAAAAAGCAAACATAAAAATAGTGATAGCTTCTATTTAATAGAAATTATCTATTTAATTTTCATCTTAGCTTATTAATAAGCACTTGTCCAATTTTATAATTTTATAAATTACTTAGTACCTTAAAGTAGTTAAAATAATCTTCTTAGAATTTTCCTAAGCAGTTTACTATTTATTATATTTAAAACTAGTTTAAATAATTAAATAGGTAATATTAGTAATTAAATAGATTTCTTTAATTTTAATTAACTAAAGTAGAATTTTATATTTTTCCTAAGTTTTATAAAGTAGTTAAGACTTTTAAAAAATAGTTTCATAATTTTCACTGTCCATTTTCTAATTTTCTTATTTAAATTAATTAAATTAGTTTAAAATTAATTAATAAGTAATTAATTAGTCAATTAGCTAAAATATAATTTTTAGCAACTTTTTATAATTTTTTAGGATTCCTGTAATGGTTAAATAGTTTTATAAATTTTATCATAATTTTTTAAGGTAATTTAATATTTATAATAATTTAGAATAGTTTAATAAGTTTAATTAAGTTAAATAGTTTTTAATTAATAAAATACTTATAAAAAGACAAAAATATTTATTTTCATTTTTTATACTTTCTTCAAGTTCTTATTTAGGTTTAGAAATTATTTTTGTAAGTTTTTAGGTTAAGTTGTAATAGTTGTAATTTTTAGTTAAATTTAAAATAACTTTTAAATTAGATTTTAATTAGTTTTATTAATTAAATAATAATTAAATATTATAATAATCATTTTCATAATTTCAAATTCATTTTCCATTTTCTTTAATTTTAAGTTTTCAAAAGTTTCATTTTTACCCCCTGTAGTTTGTAACTTGTTAAATACCACTTGTCTCTATCTGTTATCTGATTTTCTTATTTGTGCTTTTACGTGTATCTTTGTTATTGTTTATATTATCCAAATACCAAGCAATCAGTAGTATAATCAATCCTCAAATCATCTTTGTTATTGTCCTCAGTACCACTCACTTCCCTAATCGTTTACAAATACAATTTCAATCTCGTTGGGACTTAACGACCCGGGGATTTCCCTATATTTCCACGGTCAATATTAACTTGCACTTTCTCCCAGGTGGGCCTAACAGCTGCACACGGCTGACTGGTTGGTTTGGGAGGAGTCAAAATTTGGCGCCGCTGCCGGGGAACAAACCCGGGTCACCCGCGTGACAGGCGGGAATACTTACCACTATACTACAAATTTTGACTCCTCCCAAACCAACCAGTCAGCCGTGTGCAGCTGTTAGGCCCACCTGGGAGAAAGTGCAAGTTAATATTGACCGTGGAAATATAGGGAAATCCCCGGGTCGTTAAGTCCCAACGAGATTGAAATTGTATTTGTAAACGATTAAGGAAGTGAGTGGTACTGAGGACAGTAACAAAGATGATTTGAGGATTGATTATACTACTGATTGCTTGGTATTTGGATAATATAAACAATAACAAAGATACACGTAAAAGCACAAATAAGAAAATCAGATAACAGATAGAGACAAGTGGTATTTAACAAGTTACAAACTACAGGGGGTAAAAATGAAACTTTTGAAAACTTAAAATTAAAGAAAATGGAAAATGAATTTGAAATTATGAAAACGATTATTATAATATTTAATTATTATTTAATTAATAAAACTAATTAAAATCTAATTTAAAAGTTATTTTAAATTTAACTAAAAATTACAACTATTACAACTTAACCTAAAAACTTACAAAAATAATTTCTAAACCTAAATAAGAACTTGAAGAAAGTATAAAAAATGAAAATAAATATTTTTGTCTTTTTATAAGTATTTTATTAATTAAAAACTATTTAACTTAATTAAACTTATTAAACTATTCTAAATTATTATAAATACTAAATTACCTTAAAAAATTATGATAAAATTTATAAAACTATTTAACCATTACAGGAATCCTAAAAAATTATAAAAAGTTGCTAAAAATTATATTTAAGCTAATTGACTAATTAATTACTTATTAATTAATTTTAAACTAATTTAATTAATTTAAATAAGAAAATTAGAAAATGGACAGTGAAAATTATGAAACTATTTTTTAAAAGTCTTAACTATTTTATAAAACTTAGGAAAAATATAAAATTCTACTTTAGTTAATTAAAATTAAAGAAATCTATTTAATTACTAATATTACCTATTTAATTATTTAAACTAGTTTTAAATATAATAAATAGTAAACTGCTTAGGAAAATTCTAAGAAAATTATTTTAACTACTTTAAGGTACTAAGTAATTTATAAAATTATAAAATTGGATAAGTGCTTATTAATAAGTTGAGATGAAAATTAAATAGGTAATTTCTATTAAATAGAAGCTATCACTATTTTTATGTTTGCTTTTTCTGGTTTTTCTTTTACAAAACTAATTAAATACTTAAAATATGAAACTTTAATAAAGGAAAATAATTTATAACCACAGAATAAGCACTAAGAATGCTTATTAGACCACACAGTTGACTTTTGTTGACTGTGTATGGATTTAAACACAAATGGTCTAATGTGGGGTCCACAAGGGCAAAAGCTTTGTGGAAAACTAGAAGGGGGGGTTGAATAGTTTTACGTCATTTTCGTTTTGCTTATTTTATAAAAGATAGTTTCTAAGATGAAACCTTCAAATCACTTTAATACATAAATATATATACTAGTTAATTTATGATTTTGTATAAATATTACTTATGTATAATGTACAATTTCAAAACACTTAACTACAAAAGTACAAATACAAGATTTATTAAAGGTTTTATATATACAATGCTTATGTATAATGTTAGGAAAGAATATACAATTTCGTATATTTTATGTAAGCATATATATGTGTAGTAGTAGTGTATAGATATAATTTTATGTACTAGGTTGTTTTTTGTAAGATTAGTTTTATGAATGGATTTTAGTTTGATCTTTATGTGAAATCAACATATGCACAATACTATCAATTATGACTATGTATGAAATGCAAGTAAGTAATAAATCAAAGAGTGAGGGATGGAAAGATCAAACCGAGACACAAAGGATTTATAGTGGTTCGGCTACAAGGACACCTTCCTTGCCCTACTCCACTCCCCGAGTCACCTACTCGAGAGTTTTCTTCACTAGATCAAAGACCTCCTTTATGGCGGAGAAAACCGTACACACCAATATACACACCAATTTACACACCAATCTTCACACCAATCTACACACCAATCTACACACCAAACTACACACCAATCTTCACACCAATCTACCATTTTCTTCACACCAATCTTCTACACACCAATCTTCTATACACCGATCTTCTATTCTCTTCACACCTTCAAAGTACTAATGTCTTGACACCTTCAAGTCACTAATATCTTTGCAACTTCAATGCACTAGTGTCTTGACACCTTCAAGCCACTAATGTCTTCACACCTTCAATGCACTAATGTCTTGACACCTTCAAGCCACTAATGTCTTCACACCTTCAATGCACTAATGTCTTGACACCTTCAAGCCACTAATGTCTTCACAACTTCAATCTACAAATGTCTTCTAGTCTACTCCACTAGAGATCCTTAATTTCTTCACTACAAGCTCCTATTGCTACAATCTCCTATCACCACTACTATCTAACCCTTCTTCTTCACTTCAAGTCACACTTCACACTTACAACAATTCTAGATTCTTCAACTAAATCTAGTTAACTAATACATACACCTTATTCACCAAAGTATGAAAGATGTACAAGGAAATGTAAACAAACAACTTAGATAGCAAGATGATACTAAGTTGTAATACTTCTAATAGAAGTATTCTTCTCTTTGCACTTGAAAGAATGAGGCTTTGGATCACTTGGAAACAAAGGCTTATGAAATGAAATGATCAAAGGATTTTTTAGGATTGAAATAGAGATCTAGAACAGAAAGTTTCTGTGCAAAAAGGTGGGGAAAAAATCCAGGTTTAAGGTGGTATTTATAGGCAACAAGTTCTGACAGAGGAGCGTGGCCGGCCCCCTTAAAGCATGGCCGGCCCCCTTAAAATTAAGGGGGCCGCCCCTTATAATTAAGGGGGCCGCCCAACTGTAACGGCCAGAAAACTTGTCTTTTAGTGGGGAAAGTTTATTTGGTGAAAAACTAACTGATTTTGGTTAAATATTTGAAATCATATATTTAGTATGATTAAAACATTTTTCCTTATTACCAAAAGTGTTTTTCAAAAATATATAATAAGATTATATAATTAAATAAACTTTGTATTAGTTAATTAAATACCCCTTTGATCATACATAGCACTAAACACTTTGTTTATTCATACCTTAAGTGATTTGTTGGTGAAAGTGATTATTTATTACTAAATACGTGTTTACGTCATGATCTTTGGATTTGATTAGTTTAAGTTTTGTGATTATCAAAACATAGAGATATCGGAAGATATGAATAATGTTTTTAGTCAATTATTTATATCAACAAGCTTATCTCTCTGAGTTCAAGGAACAAGGTCAAGCAAGTTTCAAGCAATAAGGTGGCCTGAATAAGCCACAAACTCAGAAATAAGCACTTGCTTATTTGAAACTGAGACAAAAATGGGACAAGTTTTAGAACCAAAAACAGGTGGGGTCCACTAGCCTAGGGGTCAAACAAAGAGTCAATATTCACTCCTTGGTAGGAGGGGGTTGGGAGAACCCAAGGTCAAGGGTTGTGGACCACTGAGTCAACCACAATGGGCCACCAAAGTGGGTGGTGTGAGGCTGAGCTGCTGAGACAGGGCAGATCTTTGCCCTGCAACTCACTTTGAGGCTTGATGAGACCCACTAAACAAATTCCAAAAAATCCAAGAAAAATCCTAAAAATCAACTAGCTAGTAGAGAGTAATCTTGTAAAATCTCAGATCCTAAATCCTTATATTAAGCAATTTAAAGACTCCCAAACTTTGAGCAAAATAACTGAAGTAGCTTTTGACTTTTTAAGGAAACTATGAACTTTGACAAATTTGAGTTTTAATCAGGTCTAACTAACTTAGATTGGTGAAATAAGTTATAATAAGGGTGAATTAAGCTAAAATTACATTATATAGTCAAAATGGGTAAGATTTAGAACCCACAAACCTTGACAGTTAACTGTCAAGGTGAATCAATGGTTGTTTTGACTTTTTGTAAAACAAGGAATGGTTTTTATAACTTACATAACCAACTAATATCTATAGTAACTTGTTTAAACAACAATTAATCACTAAAACTCACTAGAGAGCTACAAACTATTCTGTGCGAAACACACCTTTAGGTGAACTGTTATGAAAGATTTTGATGATAAACTTCTTAAATCCTAAGGAACTGAGTTCCACAGGCTTATTATGCTCAACTTATAACTTATCAATCACAAACTCACAATTAGAACACAAGTATCAAAGGCTACTGAGTAATATGACTAGGCAGTCACATACAATTTTTTAAGCACAAGCTAAACTAATCTATTACCAACTATTATTTAGTCTAAATTAACACTAACAAACCTTAAATAAACTTAACAAAACAACAACAACAACAACAAACAGCTTAACAACTATGCATCAAACAGAAAATGAAAAAATTATTAGAACTAAACTCACTTTTTGCAATCCTGCTCAAACCATGGAACCAAGTACCAAGATCAATCCTAAGGCTTCCATAAGCCACTATCCCACTTTCCAAAGCTGCTTCCCTTCCCAAATTTCTTCTGAATCAGAATTGAAACCCAAATCTCCACAGTTTGACTTTTATTGACCAAACTTTGTATTTGTGAATTTTTTTAGCTAGATTAAGTTTTGAGTTACTAGAAGCTTTTATCAGCTTCCTGGGAGCTTATGTGAACTTATTTGATCCTTGTATTCCACTGTAAACAACATTTAAGCTATGTAATATTTTTGAGCAAAAAAAGAAAATTTGCATACTTGAGAATTATACATGAAACTTGAAGTTTATTATTAAAAAGAGTAAAGGTTACACTGAATTGATTGAAAAGTTAACTAGAAAGCTTGAACAAACACTAGAAATTGAAAACTTGATTAATCGACATACATTATTTAAAAATAAACTAGATATTTTGGTCTTCGGCTTCCCCTTCTTTCTTTATAGCATGTTTAGATTCCCCACATGTCTCTGAACCTTTCCCATCAATAAAACTCACCATTGGATGGGTCAAAGTGATCCAAGCCGTTTAAATGGATTTGGCGGGAAAAGAGGAAAAGGTTACTTGCAGCCTCCATTTTACAATTAAGGAAGTTTGTATGGTAGTATGAGGTGGAGGGACAAGTTTGGGAGATATTTGAGCAAGTTGGGGTGATAAGGAAGAAAACAGAGGTAGTGAACTAGTTTTGGAGGGAAAAGTTGTGAAAACAGCATTAAATGGGGATTGGGTTGAAATGATGAGGGGTGTGAGGTGTTAAGACAGCTGGGGGTGATGAGGTGTTGGGGAAAACCACCATGGTTTTGGGTTGCAGGCTGAGGAGAGGGAGTGGTACAGTGGTGGTGGTATTGGGGAAGATGGTCAACGAGGGGGTTTGACCCCCCGTTTTATTAAAAGGGTGCATTGGGTTATCATGGTGGGCTGGGAAACAAAACAGGCCCAAAAGAATAAAAAGGGTTGGGCTAGTGGTATGGATTGGGTGCTATAATAATAAAAGGGTCCGGTTTGGTTTTTTTAGATACAAGGACCAAAAATGTAATTTGGTGAAAGTTGAGGGTCTAAGCTGTTGACTTTTCAAACTTCATCCAAGGGCCAAACCTGCAATATTAGATAATACAAGGACCATTTTTGCACATTTTTCCATTTTTACAAAACCGAGGACCATTTATGCCAATTCCTCAAACTCCAGGGACCTATTCTGTAATTTTCTGAAAGTTGAAGGGTTTATTTTGTAATTTCTCAAAAGTTATCATAAGGACCAATTTTTGTCAATTAAAATAGTATAAGGTTTATTTTTATTATTTTCTTATTTTTTTTAAAACCTTAGGGACTAATTTTGACATTTTCCAAACTTGAGGGACTAAAGTTGTAATTTTGTGATTTTTAACTTTAAAGTACTTTTCTTGACAACTTATGAATCCCTAAGGACCTTTGATGATATTTTTTATGTTTTGATTTACCAGTGACTAGTTTTGACAATATTTGAAACTTGGGGGACTGAAACTGCCAATTATGCAAACTTTGTACGTTTTTCATTTGTTTTTGCATATTTTGTATTTGAAACATATAAAACACACTTCTAAGATATTTTAAGTATTATGATGCATATTTGAGTGTTTTTGTATGTTTTGGCAGCTCAGATTGGTATGAAATGATGAGTATTTAGACACTCATCAATAATACACCAAAAGAAAGAGGAAAGAATAAGGAACAAGATGGTGGTGTTGGTTTTGTTGTGGGGGCGTCGTAGTGGTGGTGGTGGCCGGAAATAGTGATCGGCAGCTAGGGTTTAGAGGGGGGAGAGAGAGAGTATTTGGTGAGGATGAAGATGAATGTGTTGTGTGGTGTGTATGTGGTATTAACCACATGGACGATTTTTGTAAGTTACTTATAAAAAAAACATTTTTCTTTTAAAAATAATAATAATAATAATAATAATAATAATAATAATAATAATAATAATAATAATAATAATAATAATAATAATAATAATAATAATAATAATAATAATAATAATAATAATAATAATAAGAGTGTAATAATAATAATAATAATAATAGTGGGTAATAAAAGGGTGAGTGTAAAACACACGGTCCAAAACCTGAACTCATTTCAAAACGTCTAATATCACGCGAAACGTTCCGTAAATAAATAAATATTGTCGAACTCATAACAATCAAGTCATAAAATTTCTGTTAGGTAATCCTAGTGCCGGAGTCAACGTAGTACCAAGTGAGAATTCAAAAATAAATCACCAATTATAATTCCATAACAGATCATTAAATATAATCTCAAATCCCATAACGATATTAAATATAATCAACCATAAAATAGGTCTTACAAGTTCGTTACGAATAAAATTCCAAATAAAAATTTATAAACGAACTTTAACGTAATGCGGGTTTTCAAAATGGCTCCCTAAATTGCCGGTTGTCACACAATACCCAGCAAAATCGAAAGTAGTACACCCGCGTTGCCAAGCCCTTGACAACCGGGCGGGATGGTCAATCCTATAGGCCTATAAACTAAGTTCGCGTTCACTCGCAAGTGACTAATGGCTCATGATCTGAGGGTCTTTCCGGCAAGACAAGCTACTTAGCACATCGTCAGGAAATATATATCATTCATGAAAAGCATACCAAAAATACTTGTGCTCAGAAAACATTTAAAGCATGTGTCTCACCCCATGGGTTTATAAACAATTTAAAATGTAAAAAGTGGTGCTATGAATCACACCTTAACAATAGCAGTAGCAGGAAACGAGATATAGTAACCAATCAATAATGCGTCACAGCAAATGAACCTCAGCACAACCTAATCAATATAAATGGCATAACTCAGAACTATACTCGAATATCTCAATAAACAATGCTTGAGTAAAAGTTTTGTAAATACAATGGCATTTGAAAGAAATAGATTTCGTAAAGTCGCGTGTGGGAGACAAGAAAATTAGAAAAGAAATAAGTCGGCGAAACGACCAAATACGCAAGAAAGACGAAAGAACTCCTCGAAGAAAGTCGTCGAAAAGAAATGGAAAGAAAAGAAATAAAAATGGAAAACTCACTCAAATAAAAATAAATAATAACACGTAAACAACAAGTCTCGGATTTTTACCCATTTTCCCAAAATAATGTTGAAATAAAAAGATTTTGAAATAATAATAATGTTTGGTAAAATAATTAAAGTTTATAAAGAATTTTATAAAATTTCGGCATGACCTGCCCGTTTATATAACGTTTCCCGAGTCAACGACTCTATTTTTAAACAATATTAATATATAGATAAATATGATTGGATATATCATTCGCGTAGTCCATTAGTTTAGGTTTTATCGACCATTTTGTATTTGTTCGGGTTCCAAGTACGTTAAGATCTTTACGGGCCTAACGTACCCTACCGTCTTGTGTAGCAAAGGGTCCATAATATCCAAATAACCAAGGCCGTAAATCCAATACTTCCAATTCAAGCTCACAAAGTCATAAGAATGGAAATATGTCCA
Organism: Artemisia argyi; assembly: GCA_030686995.1. Taxonomy (NCBI): domain Eukaryota; kingdom Viridiplantae; phylum Streptophyta; class Magnoliopsida; order Asterales; family Asteraceae; genus Artemisia; species Artemisia argyi. The sequence goes on along the minus strand of CM060693.1, from coordinate 38,178,278 downwards.
ATATCAAGTCCACTTAACTATATCAATTTCATTTTAGATTTCATATATATTATTATCCGTTTTATTAGTTTTTACCGTTTAACCCATATCATAATTCCGAGACTTAGAAATCAAACAAATACCCAAAATAATCGCCACAATAATAATAATAACTCTAAAAAAAATCAACCCAAGTCAAATAAAAATAAACCCGAAATTAAACCAAGTCCAAATTGAGCCATACCCTCTCCTCGGCTCAAACCAAACAACCAAATCTGATCTAAACACTACAAATTCAAATCCAAACACTCAAACAATAATAACAATAATAATGTGAACTCACCCCCATCACCACCCGTGGCTCGGTGGTGCAGTTACCATTCTATGATCATCAGGAAATTTATTACCAATATCTGAAAAAGTAAAACTGATTGATCGATGTGTAGACTTTATTGCATATATGGTCACACAAGAAAGTCAAGTTTCGGTTGTTGATTGGTGGGCTGAAGACTTGATTGGTCTTAGGATTGATATCTTTAAAAGGGTTCTTCTTGCATTGGTTTCAATGGGATTTAAGCAATTTGCACTTGGTCCAGTTCTAATGCTTTACGCCCAAAAATGTCTTCGAGGTTTGGTAAGAATCCAAGTTCAAAGTAATTAATTGCTCATTATCGTCATTGAATGTAAATAACTAACATGATACTTTTGTTTGATCAAATCTTGAAAAGTAGCCAAACATTTTCTAATAAACTCCTGTAGAAGAGTAAGTTGTAACATGTTCTAAACGCGTCAAATAAAAGTTTAGCCAAAAGGAAGACGGGTTGAAAGTAGTCGAAGGTCCATTGTTGTAATTTATACAAGAATACAATAGCCTAAATCATTTTATTACGAGATTTAAAGAATTAATATTCTTAGAAAATAGTCTAAAACGGGTCCCTTTTTTTCTTCTTCACAAGAACTTATACGAACGCTATGTAGTGCGAATGCTAAGTGGTAGAATTACTACTGTATCACACTTCTTCGGTAAGCATGTAGTATAATGGGGATATTCTATTCATAACACGTGATTGTTTAATAATAATGAGTCATGCTCTTTTTCTTGTTGTAATTTGAGTTAAGAAACGTATGTAGTTCAATCTGATCAAAATTGATCTAATTTGGAATCACATGAATGTAAGTGGTAATATAAGTGTTTCTGGAGGCGATTGTTTTGGCGGTGGCGGCGGAGGAAGAATTTCTACTAACGTGTTTAGTACGCACGAAGAACCCAAAATCTTTAATATGGTAGAATTTTTATATTCTTTGATTTTAATCTTCGTGCATGGTCAATTATGTTGAATTAGACATTAGGCTATTTGTTGTTTTCTTTGTTTCTTACATTGTTATATATATATATATATATATATATATATATATATATATATATATATATATATATATATATATATATATATATATATATATATATATATATATTGTTTTCTTACATACTTTAAGTGATTGTTACAAATAATTTAATGTGTTCTCTTAATGAAATTTGTATACATGTAACCTATATGCGTGCTTTTTACGTTTGAAGTTGGCAAGTGCATATTCATTAAAGAAATATTCACGAGTATGTATATATGTAAGGCAACATTTGAAATGTTAACAACATTTTAATATTCACGAGTTTGTATATATGTAAGGCGACATTTGAAAGGTTCCCGACAACCTTCTGGGTTTAAGATTAAGCTCCATTGATCATTCTATTAATCATTTATCAGGAAGAATTCCGTATGATGTTTTAAACATGAGAGGATACGATGCTTTCGCATAGAACAAAGGATTATGTGAGTCCAACTGCTTTGCAGGTACTCATGGTTATATCGCACCGGGTGAGTATTATCTCCAAAATGCATTCGTTGTTTTTTCTTTATCATCGCAAGTACAGAATATAAACTCATATTGTAATTTGGTTTGTTTTGTATTGTAGAATTGGCGTACAGTCTCAAAGTGACAGAAAAGAGTGTTGATGAATATTTAGTATATGATACATGAAAAAGGTGTTGATGATCAGTTTGGTTTGTACTACGAAGCTCTCAAATCTAAGGCCGAGCATGAGAGAGGTCGTAAAGATGTTGAGTGATGTCGAGCCATACAATGAGTTTTTATGGACCAACCACATTTTCTAGAATTCTATATTTATAGATTGTACTATTTGCTCTTACTATTTGTACAACTTGCCTTTAGGGCATGTAAAGTTGTATTAAAAACCAACCATAAGGTTGGTGTTGTTGTTGTAAAATACTAAGCAAAATGTAATTTCAAGAAAATAATGTCAGAATTTGCTAAGTTAAATATAAATTTTATCGTACAACACCCGTGTTGCGAAATAATGTACTTTAAATATAGCATGTATTGATAAGCCCTTTGTTAATGAGTATATCGGAAGAAAATAAAGTGTTGATTAATATCTATATATCTATATCTATCTATATAAAAATTGAGCTTCATGTATAAATGTGAGCATTCATGGCATAAGTTATAAAACTCTATTATGCAAAGTCGCAAAAAGTTGAGCCTCATATTTTGAATGAGAGTCTTAATGATTGAACATTTGAACTATTTAAAAGTTGAGTTTTGATGCTTTGAATGGGAGTCTTAATGATTTGAACTAATGCTATGAAAATTGAGTTCGTAAAGACTTGAACTTAAATATAATAATTACTAGTAAATGTTAAGAATTTCTAAAGTCATGAAACGAACTATTAACCACACAAAGCATGTTTACTATCTACCATTTCAACTTTTTCTTTGAGGTATGTTTAATGTTTAATGAAAAATGAATAATCAACTATTAAAGAATAATATTTTCATGTGTCTACTTAAGAAAAATACTATAATAGCACATACAAGTAATGCAAACCACTATATCACATTACATCACAAAATTTGCGTACAGTTTATCTATAGAGGTCTATATTGAGTCATACGGACAGTTATATGTTGACTCAATGTTCATTTGTTTGAAAGCAATGTGAGAGAACAATATATATTCATTTAAATATGATTGTAGGTTAGTTACGGGCCACCATTTGTTATCTTCTAATCTAGGGGTGATCACGATCCAAAAATCAGACCGGACCGAAGACCGAGTTAAGGAAAAACCATAGACCGAGACCGGACCGAATGTAGTCGGTCCGGTCTCGGTCCAGTCCGGTCCGATCCAAATAGGCAAGATTTGGCACGTTTTTTCGGTTTTTTGGTCGGTCCGGACCGGACCGGACCAAAGACCGAATTAACCAAAAAGCCTAGACCGAGGACCGGACCGAATGTGGTCGGTCCGGTCCGGTCCAGTCCGGTCGGTTTTGTCGGTCTGTCCGGTCCATCCGGTCTGTTTGCTAACCCCTATTTTAATCTTCTAACTATGTCTAAAAGTTTAGTATGATATTTTATTTACTCATATAAAAGTCATGCTTCAAGGAATACAGTTAGATGCTTGAGGTAATTCCAAAGTCATGAAATTATACATGGTACTATATTATCTCAATTTAATTAAATCCCTAAAGATAAGTTTACTTCATTTGATGATATGTTGTTATCATATATTAGCATAATACCCATGCGATGCGACGGCGGATACCCTATGACTAAAGATAAATATTCCGATATATAAAACTTATATTACAAGCATTGACGCAAACTTGATAAAAAGTATATAAACATCTGCACAAATATTACGTACAAAACATGTAGAAATTCAACCAATGACCCAGCCGGTGCATCGTACGGGTTCATAAGGCCTCGTTTTCTAAAAAGTCGGCATCTCTAAAATAGAACAATTTTTTAAATCTTTCAATAAATAGATTTGCGTTTATATGTATATATAGAACCTCACGTCTTCGTTTCATTTACTAACAAAATGTTCGGAACACTATCAGAAGAGATAGAACTAAAGGTGCCCGCCAGCAAAGCATGGGCAGTCTTTGGCACCGTCGAGCTTGCAAAGCTCTCTGTGGAGAAAGTTATCGACGCGGTTGATGTTGTAGAAGGTGATGGTGGCACGGGTACCATTCTCAAGCTCAAATTCAAGCCGGGTATGTCTTATCATTTGATAATGTACACGTTGATCACTTATAACAAAAATAAATAAAATAGCTAACGGTATAAAAGCTTATGTTACATGTGCAGGGGGTAACTTCACATATTACAAAGAGAAATTTACGAAGGTAGATAACCAGAATATAGTGAAAATAGCTGAAAGTGTGGAAGGAGGATATCTTGATATGGGATTTAACTTTTATCCTGTTATGTTCGAGATCAAAGATAATCCAAAGGATGAAACAGGCTCGTCGTGTATGGTAAAGTTAGTAATTGAATACGATGTGAAGGAAGAGTTTGCTGCTAATGCTTCCTTAATCAACACCGAGACTCTACTTGGCGCCATGCGTAATGTAGAGGATCATCTTATGAAGTCTAATTAGCACAACAAGCGTTATGTTTCATGATATTATTGTAAGTCTTGAGAATCGATCGAAGTTTCTTTTTCTTTTTGATATCAATTTGAAGTGGCTAGCTTTTTCAATGGCGGATCCAAGAAATAGCTTGATGTCACTTGAATTAAAACGGGTATAAATATGCATTGTTAGTACATGTTAAAACGCGTCGGATATGGTTGAACTGCAAACAAAATTACATAATCTACAAAATTTGCAATTAATAGGAAGTGCTACTAGGGATTATGAAACCGTGTTTAAGAACTGTCTCAAATACGCATGTATTTGAGACAACTTATTAATGGTGGTTCCAAATACTCGCATTTGGCACTCCATTGTGGCCGTTCTATAAGAGTTTGTCCCAAAATTGTAGTTTGAGGACATTGTGCAGTTGTACTTTCGACCCTTTCGAGTCATTATACTGGTTTGAAAAGAAAAACTACAACCTATATCAAAGCATCCATAATGAAATTAGTTAAAATTTTCAACTCTAAATACCACATATTAGTATATAATCCAAAGAAATAACATTTAAAGACAACTATCAGTAACTAGATGCTATGTTTATCAAGCTTATCAAAATGTCCAAAACTCCAATATCATTACAAATTGAAATAAGTTGAAACGATCTGTGAATATTGCTATTATCACTTCTTTACAAACTTCTCAATGAATTAATATGATATATAACCACATATGCTAGAAACTTGCAATCAATGATTCATTTGGTGATGCAAAATTAATCTCGTGAGGACAGTATTGCGGATATTATATGTCGTTCGATGGTGTATTCATTAGTATGTGAAAATATAGTGGCTTATGACCATTAATTGAAAGACAAACTTTTTTCGAAGTATGTACAAAGTACTTTCATTTTGTGAATTATGTGGCTTCCTACATTAAAAATTTAAGATCACCGGTTTAGTTATAACCTAGAAAACGCTTGTTAACCTATACATATATATAAAAGTCAGTTGCTTTTGTTTATGTTTCAAGTGATATGAATGAACATAAAAACAAATCAATTAGGAATCTTTCCAAAAACAAATATAAAATATAAATAATCCATTTATAAAAATTAGCCTCCGGTCTGTATTTCATTACACCTAGCAATAGAAAATGTTTGGAACGTTATCCGAAGAAACAGAAGTTAAAGTGCCTGTGAGCAAAGCTTGGGCGGTCTATGGCACCCTTGAGCTAGCAAAGCTTGTTGTGGGGAAAGTCGTTGATGCAGTTGAAGTTGTGGAGGGTGATGGCGGCATGGGTACCATTCTGATAATCACCTTAAATCCCGGTATGTCGCTATATTATAAAATGTTAGATTACTCATCTCATAACAAAAATATATGAAATATTCTAGTATGATATTACGTGTACAGGGTTTGGATTCACCTATTATAAGGAGAAGATTACAAAGGTTGATAACGAGAATAGAGTCAAAGAACTTGAAGGTGTGGAAGGGGGATTTCTTGATCTCGGGTTTAATTTCTATATGATTAGAATCGAGATCAAAGACAATCCAACCGATGAAACGGGCTCATCCTGTATTACGAAGTTAACAATTGAATATGATGTTAAGGAAGAGTTTGCCACCAATGCTTCTCTTGTCAACACCTAGTTTCTCATTGACATCATGAGCATTGGAAACGAGCATCTTTTAAAATCCAGTTAACATAGAACGTGTTTTATATTCTGTTAACGGTTACTGTAACTCTTGAAAATAATAAGCATGCAGTTTATGTTCCGTTGGTTTTTTAAAATGTTACTATTTGATACGTTAGAACTAATTCAACTTCAATTCAAAACACTTCACAAATTGAGTCGAAAGTGTCACATGTATCAGTTAAACGTCTTTTAAGGCGTTATGCGTACTATGGTAACACTGGATATAAGATAGAAAACTCAACGTTTACACAAAGTCAATCGAACGTAAGGAACGCTCAAACCTAGGGAATTACTGAATCAAAACATACATGTTTAGCTAACCATGTGTGCAATTGTATTGTACAAATTCTGTGGATCTAACAAAAATAGTAATACCATATTTCCTTTATTCGCAGTTGACGTATTAGTTGCTCTTATACGGAATTCTAACATGATTCACAAAGTCTAACCAGTGGCGAACAACCTAAGGCTGGCCCAATATCCTTACTTGATCATTGATGCGATATAACAGGAAATTCATTGCCAATGTAGTGATACTTCTTTTTAACGGTGAAGTGTTCAATTTGAGATGGTAACCTTTAGTAAAATTGGAGTGACTTTGTGTTCATTTAAGCTGTTCTCTTTTCATACCCTTTTAGTTTAACTCTAAACGCACTCTTGTCGGAGGTATTTCTAAAAGCAGTCTCCTCTCAGATATGGGTATGACAAGGGCCGACTTAACCTTAAGGCCACCAAAGTACAAGATCTTGGTCCCATATTTATGAAGGCCGCAAAAAATATTCTTTTGATATATATATATATATATATATATATATATATATATATATATATATATATATATATATATATATATATATATATATATATATATATATATATATATATATATATATTACGTATTTTAATAATTTCAAATAGCGGTCTACTACGTGCTGCAAAAAAAAAAAGAAAAAAAAAAAAAAAAAAAACAAAACAAAACAAAACCTTTATTCACTATAATGTTATAACTTATAAGTGCTAAAGAGTTGCAAAATTTGGGGAAAAAAGTCTCAAACAAAAACGAGAAGCATTGCAAAAAGAAAACCTAGGCGTTAATCAATTTGAGATCTCGCTTTAAGCCTCTCAAAGATTAGGGCTGACCACGGGTATAACTTTCTACATTCTGCCTTCTTCATACCCAACTCTAGCTAGGAGGATTGAGCATTCTTATTGTTTTGTGTCATTTGATTATTTAGAAATATTTTAAGACACAAAACCAAAACCTTACTCAAATGAGTCGAAATCATCACCTGGCTCAGTTAAATGCATGCTTAACCGGATGGAGCTATCTTACAAAACGATCGTGTATATCCCTGACACAAGACATGAACTCACTTGATCGGCGGATATGATCCATAGGCTTCGAGCCGGGACCACTCTAACGGCCGTTTCTTTCTTTATATCTACAACACGGCAACTTGATCGAACTGACTTATTGTTGAGGTGTGACATCCTCAACAAGAACCCATGTGAATTTGAGAAGCATCAGTTGACAACTCTAACTTATATCAATTTCCAACAACATTCGAAACAAAAATATTACTTAAAAGCCGGCCCGCAGGTTACATGATGAATTAAAAATGAAAACAAAAAGACAAATATACCAATTACGAATCTTTTAGAAGACAAACGATGCTATATTTTTTATTTATTCCATCTGGCCATTCTTACTTATAAAACCTGACCTCTAGCTGGTGAGACCCTCATTATCCAAGTACAAAAATGTATGGAACATTGTCTATCGAGAAACAAGTAAATGTACCCGCGAGCAAAGCTTGGGCGCTCTATGGCACCCTTGAGCTCGGAAAGATCGTTGCTGGAAAAATACTCGAGGCAGTTGATGTTGTTGAAGGTGATGGTGGCATCGGTACCATTCTAAAGCTAACTATGAAGCCGGGTACGTCTCATTGTTTGTAAAAGGGATCACTCTTGATCTCAGCTATATTTTTAATCTTCATAGATATTATCAGAAAATTTCATTTGATCTAACTGGTTGAAAGTTGTCGATAATTATGTAGCTGAGCTAAATGAAGGCCCTGTGTAAAAAACTTATGTGATAACTATACATGAAGCTCAAAGATATATTTTACCAACTATTAAAAAAACGTACTAGTATATTAGTTACTCCTATCTAGCTTCAATTTTAACAAATATTTACGACATAAAACTATATAACATTAACAAAACTAGTGAGAAATGAATTTTGAGGCCACAAATTTATACCGAGGTGTACATTTAGAGGCCATATTGTAGCACACCTCACACACCCTACATACGAATATGTAGTATTCTTTGCATTCAACCTCTTAACTCGCATTATTTAATTAAAGGAAATGATTCTTGTGCTTAAAATTTGTGCATCCTAGTGTGCGGACTGAAGTACACGCCAAAAACGATCAAATAATTCATTGTATAATGTTCAATGTGTAGGGTTGGGCTTTGAATATTACAAAGAGAAGTTTACAAAGATCGATAACGAGAATATGATCAAAGAAACTGAAATTATCGAAGGTGGATTTCTTGATATGGGATTTAACTTATATAGAATAAGAATGGAGATGAAAGAGGATCCGAAAGACGATAAGGGCTCATCCTGTATCATGAAAGAGGATCCGAAAGACGATACAGGCTCAATGTGTGTCTTGAAAGAGGATCCGAAAGACAATACGGGCTCATCCTGTATCATGAAAGAGGATCCGAAAGACGATACCGGCTCATCATGTATCGTGAAATTATCGCTTGAATACGAAGTTAAGGAAGAGTTTGTGGCTAATGCTTCCTTTGTCACCTCCGCGCCTCTCATTGGCCTTATGAGTGTTGGAAACGAGCATCTTCTTAAATCTAATTAACACAAGATGCTTTTATTATCTTGTCTCGATCATGGTTGTTATGACGCTTAAATTAAATAAATTCCGGTTACTTTTGTTAATGTTTCAAGTGGTATATGCTTCACGAATGACATAATGATCGAATAGAAAAATGTTATCAGTCATTCGACTGGTGTTCTTGTGGCACCATAAGAGAAATGTTCGTCTGCAAATCGTTGATTAAATTACTTGTACAATTGGTGAGGCTCAAAACTTGTGGTCTATCAAGGCGCTGTTTTGACCACATAAACATTTTTTACGAGATCAAGTAATTAGTTTTAAAATGTTCGAGTTTATTAGGACGTCAATAAATGTCCTAAACATCTATAACAACCCCTTCATACAGGACACTTTTATTTTATTCTTATTAAGTTAAAGGTCCTATAAACTAATTTTATAGGACACTAACCGGCGTTCTGTGAGCCCCCTTTTCTTGCAGTGCTTGTCTAAACTTAAAATGTGCTATCGCATTTCTTAAAGTTATTTCAACTCATTGAATGCCTAATATGTTTCTCAAGCAATATGTCCGGGAAATTTCATATATAGCTTTCCATGGCTTTGTGAAATAGAATTCTAAGAAAATATAAAAAAGAGAAAGGATAAAGATTTATGCTCGAGTTAATTGAGACTCACCCAGGGAAGTCTGGCCTCTTTTGATCTTGTACGCGGTCTAATCGGTATTTCCGTGGCCGTTTCCGGACTTTCCGGCCAACATAAAATTTTCACCAAGCCATTTTTTAAACTTTGTTCTCTTTGGACACTTTGACTAAATCTTACCATTGGATTGCATTAAAATGACGTTGTGCATTGTATTATATATACAACCTGTTAATAAGGAGAGCGATCGTGGGAATTTACTCAAATTTAGTATTCCCTTTGAATATTTTGGTTTTTCAACAAGAATATAAACAGAAATCTGTTACATATATAAAATAACGGTTGCATGCATCATGTGAAATAAAAAAGAAAAGGGAAGACTTTTGTAAACAATTAGGAATCCTTAGAAATAAAAATATTACACGTTGAATTATTCAATATAAACATGCTTACTTATAAAACTCAACCTCTAATGAATATTTCAGTAAGCAACAACCAAAATGTTTGGAACGTTATCGGAAGAGACAGAGGTGAAGGTACCCGCGAGCAAAGCTTGGGCGGTCTATGGTACCCTCGAGCTAGGAAAAGTTGTTACTGGGAAAATTGCTGAGGCCGTTGATGTTATTGAAGGTGATGGTGGCACTGGTACCATCGTCAAAGCCACATTAAAGCCAGGTACGTCTTATTATTTAACTCTCGATTTTGACATAGATTCGTTTATAACAAATCAAATAGAAACTTTTGTAAAAAAAACATATCAGAACGGGTCAAAAGTTGTCCAGTGAATATATTTGCCTAACAAAACCTCTTTTGTTTACACAAGTGCAGGGTTAGGCTTCACATATTTCATTGAGAAGTTTACAAAGGTCGATAACGAGAACAAAATCAAAGAAACCGAGATGCTGGAAGGTGCATTTCTTGATATGGGATTTAATTTCTATAGAATCAAGATTGAGATCAAAGATGATCCAAAAAACGACACGGGCTCATCCTGTATCGTGAAATTATCACTTGAATACGATGTTAAGGAAGAGTTCGCTGCTAATGCTTCCCTTGTCACCACTGAGCTTCTCGTTGGTGTTATGAGTGTTGTAAATGAACATCTTCTTAAATCTGATTAACCCTATAATTGTTTATTATCTCGTGTCTCGTTATTGTAACAGCTAAATAAACAAGTTACTTACTTTGTCAACGTATTAAGTTGTATTATCAATGGACTATTTCTATTGAAATTATGCGCGCTGTTAAACTCGTGTTATCGACTTCTTAAGGGTTATGACAACTTATTGAAGACTTCAACTTATATTTATGTAAAGCTTGGTATATGTCCGGTCCAAAAAGGTTTAGTGGTTTTGTTAAATCAAGTTACATCATAACATTGGTATAACTTGAACTTGAAAACGCCTGTTGACTTCATCTCACTGAGATGTAAAAGGACCGATATATCCTAATGTAGCAGATGTAAATTGATAGATACACCCTCACGATTGTACATTTAATGACGGTTAATGAAGGCCGTTAAAAGAAGGGACTAACAGTGGATAACATTTGGCAGTTAAGGGCGAACGGTCTAGTTTTTTCGGTCAAAGGGCGAAACACTTCAGTCAACGCAAACCACAAGGACGACCGACGTAATTTACTCTACCTCAAAATAACCACACATGCTAATAGCATTTTACAAACTAAACAAGACAGTAAATGAATGAAATTTCACCAAATATTGTCTTCAAATACATAAAAGATAGCTAAAAGTTACACGAATTATTAAAGGCTGCAAAGGACACCGAGATGAAAGTCGAAATGGGTTTGCGGTTTGTTAATGATTGAGACTGTTTTAGCGGTAGGCCAACATTATCACACTTTTTGATCTACTTTTACAATTAGTACATAAACATTAAACCATACCGACAAATGAATTAGATTGGTCTTAAACATACTAGCCTTTTTTTCCTTTCTCTAAGACTAGTCGCAGTGAGACCAAACCATTTGGTCGATCTTGCCATTTCAAACGCGACTTCCCACTACCGAAACCAAACACGTCCCCTCCCTTTAAAAATGAAAGTTTTGGTTTATCAGACGACTGAAAGAATAGAAAAGGTTTGTGTGCGCGCTTTTTTTTCTTAATTTATTTTTGTGAGTTGTTTCTTGTAATCATTACGGTCTCCTTATTACGAGTGTTTTGTTAATTTATGTTTGGTATAGGAGAGAGAAAGATGAGTTGACACTAATATGTGATGTTTGATGTCTTTTTGTGGTCTCATTACTACTAGTCTAATGACAACGTCTGATCTCACGTGTCCTAAAGAAGTTTAGAACCTACAACTATTTAGTTGATGACTCTCTACACAACATGAGTTATCATTAGAACATGTGGTAAACCTAGAAGTGGCAATTTATGCCCAAAAATCAAAAAAATTGGCTAATTTGAGTAAATTTGTACTCCCTCTGTCTCAAAATTATTGTCTCCTATTGACTTTTTCTGTCTTTCTTTCTCAACTTTGACTATAAATATTTTTGTTTGTGTTATATAATTTTTGATAAGAATTATACTAAATGAAAATACATTTAAAACTCAATCCGTTCATATATTTTGTATCAATTATTAGGTAATATAAACAAAAATAATTAAGGTCAAAGTTAGAAAGTAAAGACAAAAAAAGTCAATAGAGGACAATAATTTTAAGACGGATGTAGTAAAAGATTTTGGAACATTTAGCCTTTTTTTTTTTTAAATTGGCATATATTCCCATTTAAAAGTTAAATAGGCACGAGGGCATATTTTCTTTTAATTGGAGAATATTATAATTGTTTTAAAAAAAATACTTATAAATATAATATATTTATTTTTTTAATTATAAATGAGGTTTTACGTTTGAGGAATTTATTTTATCATTTTGGGTCTTTCCTAAAACGATTCGTATAACATTGCGTCCGTTTGTCCCGTGCGCGTTTAGCCCGTACCCGTTTAACCTGTAGTCCGTTTGAACCGTGACCCGTACCCGCCCAGCCTGCCCGTTTTGCCACCTTGGTAAACATATTAGTATGTTTTAAAAGACATTACCCGGGAAATGTTACTGTTTTTTTAATAGTTCATAAGCAGTGCAAACTTTGAATATAGCATTTGATGATAGTTTTAAAACGACAAAGTTTTTAAGGGTAGATATAACAAGTTCACCTTTAGATTTCATAACGAGATTGGCAGCGACCGGCCGCGTTGCGGCCAGGCAAGTTTTTTTTCGGTTGTATTTGGTGAAAAGTATTATTTTTTTTTTTTTTTTCTTTACTGGCTGTTAGTTTTGTTAAAGATTCTTTATAATGAAACAAAAGAGATAAGCCAAATATACACACACGGTGATGTTTATGATTGGTTTGTTGTTTATGTCGAAATTTTAATAACTTATGAATTACGTTGTCGCAGCGTTTTTTTTTTTTAATAGCAAGTTTAATTTTTTCTTTGTGTATTTTTGTTAAAATATTATTGGGCTAGATATTGGGTATAGGAGGCAACATAATGTTGGGAGAGTAGAAGTAAGTTGGGGCTGTGATGACCAGGCCCAAATAAGCCAAAAAAAATGGCGGGAAACATGCATGTAATACGTCGTCGTTTTTGATGACATTTAATATATATATATATATAATGTTTAAAAGGGACAAAGGGGTAGGTTACTTTGCAAGATTTTGTTTGTCCACCTCAACACATTAAAATCTTTGGTCACTTTCAAACAAACATTATCCACCAACTTATCCTGACCCACTGAACTATTTTTAGGTTCATTAACAGAAAAAGATAAACTATTATTTTGGGACATATCAAAATAGAAATAAGAAAATAACTTTGAAATGGAGGAAGTATTATTTTTCGAGTTTTCAATTTAGAAGATATGATCTTAGATTTTAATTTGGGCAAATGATTAAAAAAAAGTATTATATTTGCCATTGTTTGTCTTTCTGGGTATTGAACAAAAAAATTTTGCTTATATGGGTATTTTTTTTTTTTATTTGTTCTTTTTTAGGTTTTTTTGACATTTTTGCCCTTCAAAATTTCTTTTTCTATTAGTTAAGAGGAGCAAAAATGTCATAAATGTTGCAAAATACCGTAAAAAGGTTGGATTTGAAAGAAAAATATTCGGAAAAGTAAAAAAATTTGTTCGCTACCCATAAAAACAAACGATGTCAATAATACATTTTTTTAATCATTTGCCCTTTTAATTAATATAACTGTATTTTTTGTAAGTCCATACTAAGTGATCAAAGTTGGCATATATAATGGAAATGCATACAAATATATGTTTGCGTTAGTGTAGTGAATTATTATTCATTAATTTGCTCTTGCATTAAAATATATATTATTAAAGGAAGCTAGACAAATACTTATAGACCAATGATGAGTGTTGGGGTGGCAATCGAGTCGTGTTCGTGTTAATTTATTCGGGTACACGTGTTGGCGGGTTACTATAACATCTACCCAAATAGAACCCATTTATTAATCGTGTTAAAAAACTCAACCCTAACCAGCACTTGCATAACACATGTAACCCATTTTTGACTCGTTTAACATATTTAAATAAATAGGTCAAGTAATGAATAAAGTTGGTGTTTTGTTGATTTGACAAGTTTAAATGCTAAAATGATATAAGGATTTAAAATATGATAAAAATAACAGACAAATAACTATACGACAATTTTCTCTCAATTTCGATGATATATGAGGTATAATCGTAATTCAATCATATTAAGTACATAACAGAATACATTTAATCCACATCCAACATAAAAAGGCATGTTATATATTTTATTTTTATAGTCTTATATAATTAAACGTGTAGAACCGTAAAGGGGGGGGGGGGGGGGGGGTGAATACGGTTTCTTCGGCTTTTGAGACGTTTAAAAAACATTAAGCCTCAAAGAAAACCAAGTGGTTGTATAATCAATCCAAACAACTACAAACACAACCAAAGTATATAAAGCGAGTAAAGAGAGACACCACGATATATACTGGTTCGGGATGGGGGGTTTATACCATCCGTACGTCCAGTTGTGAATCCACGACACGATACTATTCCACTAGAATAATCCTTTCGGTGGACTACAAACCGTTACAATTCACTCCACCAATATTCACCAATATCGATGCTCACAAAGAAGGAGTTACTCCCACGGTATTCCGCCCACGGAAACCACCCAAAAGAATCTCGCGATTCGACTTCACCTAAGGGTCACCAAGACCACTACCAAGACTTCCCACCGGAAGTATCAAACCCCAACTAAATCCCCAATGATCTAGGCTTGGTCACCAAGACACAAGACTTCCCTTACAAACAATTGAATGAATGATTAAGTGTTTGTTTAATCAACCAAGCCCTAACCTAACCTAGCGACTCGATTGTAATAAAAAGGGTATAGATAAGAAGACCCTCGACACAATCACAAGAGTAGATTACGTTCTTGTGATTCTTCCATTGCAAATATATGTGTTCTTTCGAAGATGTTAGTATGAAAATCAAGAACACAATATTAGAGATAGAGATAGAGATTTGAGAGTGTTTAGAGAGAAAGAATTTAGAGAGAAAGAATAATAGTAAGGGGTGAGGAATACAAGAGGCAAGGGTAGTATTTATAGGCCAAGAACCCAAACTTGGGAAATTTTACCGAGGCCGGCGCGTCACCCGCGCGTCAGCGCGCGGGCAGCGCGCCAGGCTTCTGTAAACTTTTCCCAAGTGTTGGGTGTTTGGATCTTATAAATACCTATCCTTGCTAAACCCCCAATTGTACTTCACACTAATCCTTAACATTAATCATTCTAAGGTTTACCAACTCAAATAGCCAATTTGGAAAATGTTTTGTGAAGTGTTTATAAGAAAACCAAATACCAAGGGTAGAAAGTGTAGATAGGGTAATTTGGAAGGGGTAGAAGTGTTATTCCTCACATGGCAAAGAAAAGAGAGAAAGAATATGCCAAGGTATATTCCATTGCTTGGGGGGAAGAATGAGATGGAGGGTTGAGATGAGATGGTTTGGATCTTATGCCAAGGTAATGAGATGGGGGGAAGAATATGCCAAGGTAATTTGGAAATTTTACCGAGCGCGCCAGGCTTCTGTAAACTTTTCCCAAGTGTTGGGTGATGACGTATAGTCTATATTTGGGCCGCGAGTCCAAATAATATACACTACTAAGCGCCTAAGTCCACCACAAGTGGGCTGCCATGACAATGGTTTGGGCCGCAGTATCATTAGCTTGGGCCCACGAGGCCCAAAGCTAAACTAAACCCATTGGGTACACGATAAGGATTATCTATTCATAGAATGGATATCCTTTCCTCGGATAAGCACCACGAGTGCGAAGAGTAAGGAGCAAGAAACCTACGCGGTTTCAGCCCCTATATAAGGAATGACATCTCTCATTCAAGGTACGATACAAAACCCTAACTCTTTACGAGAACCTAAAATCAATTACTTACTCTCACGCCGGAGTCTAATCGGGGGAGACAATCCCTCGATAAGCCTAACGGTGTTGTTTATTTTCTTAGTGCGCAGGTAACAAGTACTAAGAAGCGAATTGGTACGAGAGCAAGAGCCAATAACCAGGAACGCCCAACTTTTGTATCAACAAGTGGCGCCATCCGTGGGACCCTACTAAGAACTAGAATGACGAAACATAAGAATTCAAGCCAGCGGACTCCGCAGTCAGAAAAGCGTGACCATCAGAGGAAGAATCAACAAGATCCGACCTCCAGACAAGTTGCTGGTACAACCAGCGCACCTGGTCACCACGAGGCAGGGACAACCCCACCTCTTCTAGCAGTAGAACTACCTATAAGGACTACCCAAAACACCCCAGTGGTCCCAAGCGTTGAGGAACTCCAGCGCACCCTCTTCACCACTCCTCATCAAGCTACACCCGCAGTGAACAACACTGCGCCGCCAGGTGCGCCTGACCGAAACAGGGCGCCTAATACTGAGGCAGAAATTCTTGCAACAACTGAGGACGCACCCGATCTAACTTTGGGAAACTTTGTATCCTAAAATTATGAAACCCTAACCGCCCTCATGCAGGAAGAAGCAAGAAGAAGGGCAAGTACGAGCCTACAAGCTCGACTCAATTTTGATCCTGAACGCGAACCATCACCACTGCGCCACCCACGAGGAAGACGCGCAGAACGTACCACTATCCATGATAGGTTGGGTACGACATCTGATTCACAATACTCAGAAGACAGCGAGAGGCGCACTAATGTTCACTCCAGACTTGGCAGTCGGGGAATACAAGACCGATTAGGGCCTCAACATTCGCCAAGCCAAGGATCTTCCAAACCTGGGAGTAGGAGGATCCAAGACAGATTGGGTAGAAGAAGATCCCCAAGCAGAGATCCCTCAAGCTCTTCTTCTGAGAGAAGCCGGCGCAAGCGCCGAAAAAGAGAGTACTCTTCTTCCAGTGACTCCTTGGACAACGAGGATAAAGAAACAGGACACTGGAAGTCAAGAGGAAGACGTCGCGAGGAAGAGAATGAAGATATGTCTCTCCCATGGCGTCGCCAGAAAGTTGATGCGTTTACACGACGCATCAGCGATTATTCAGACCGCAAACGCAGGCGCATGCCCACTAACGTGAAAACATATGATGGAACAGGTGATCCCGATGATCACCTAAAAGTTTTCGAATCAGCCGCCACTATTGAAAACTGGCCACAGCCTGTGTGGTGCCACATGTTTAATTCTACGTTAGTAGGAAACGCGCGCACATGGTTTAGCAAACTCCCACGTAGGAGCATCGGTGGGTTTGAGGAATTACGGAAAGCATTCCGTCTCAACTTCACCCAGCGAAAGAAGTGCGCTAAAAACCCCGTTGAGCTAGCAAGAGTGAAACAGCGTCAAGG
The DNA here is from genome assembly GCA_030686995.1 of Artemisia argyi. Lineage (NCBI taxonomy): Eukaryota > Viridiplantae > Streptophyta > Magnoliopsida > Asterales > Asteraceae > Artemisia > Artemisia argyi. The sequence continues at coordinate 38,160,779 of CM060693.1, read as the reverse complement.
GGAATCAACCAGCGCTTTTATGGAACGCTTCAAGGATGAGTGCATACAAGTCAAAGCATGTCTTGAGATCCTAAAAATTTCAGGGTTCATGAATGGGATTAATAACCCAGAACTCATCCGAAAGCTGAACGACAAAGTTCCACAGACCTTTGATGAGCTAACAAAGCGCACCAGATCCTTTATACAAGGAGAAGCCGCTGCTGCGGATAGCAAAAAGGGTTATTCAAACTATAGGCAGCAAGAACAGCCGCGGAGACAATCCAATGATCAGAATAACAACCGCAGCAGGAATTATCGCAGTGGAAGAGACAATGACAAATACACCCCTCTTACAAAAACTCCGAGGGAAATATTTGTAGCAGAAGGTGCGAACTTCCCAAAACCACCACCAATGCGCACTGCAGAGGAAAAGCGCATAGGGAGCGGATACTACGAGTATCATGGCCAAAAAGGCCATACAACTAACGAGTGCGTCCAACTAAAACAACTAATTGAAAAGCTAGTAAGAGAAGGCAGGATGGACCACCTCGTAAAGAACATCAAAGAGGGAAAAGATAAACAGAGAAATTGGGGTAAGAAAGAACCCCCCAAGGAAAAAGTTGATACTATATACATGATACAATCATGGCAACTCAAGATAAAGCAAAAAGTCAGCCAAAAATTCTCTCCAGAAAAAGAGATATCTTTCCCTACTATAGCTGCGGACAACGCAGTTGTGGAGCCTCTAACTATTGAAATACATACAGGAGGACATGATATCCACCGCATGTACATTGACGGAGGAGCATCCGCAGATATCCTGTACGATCACTGTTTCAAAAGACTGCGACCTGAGATCCAAAGTCAATTGATACCAGCAACAACGTCATTAACAGGATTCACAGGAGAAAAGATCTGGCCCATGGGGCAGTTACGCTTGTTGGTGGTTGTAGGAGATGAACAACACTCAACCGCAACATGGATAAACTTCATGGTAATAAAATCCCCTTCACCATACAATGGTATCATAGGGAGGCCGGGAATATCATCCATGCGCGTTGTACCATCCACAGCGCACGGAATGCTTAAGTTTCCAGTGGAAGGAGGGGTTGTCACTCTCTATAACACAACAATACCACCAAGAGAATGCATTGCGGTAACAACTGAAGCAGAGACTATTCCAGAACAGCGCACGGAAAAAACGCCAAATATAAAAGTCGCTATTCATCCAGATTACCCGGAACAACAAGTTTCGATTGGGGGATCTTTATCTGACAAAGGTAAAGCAGCTGTATGCGCACTCTTGCAAAAGAACCTAGACATCTTTGCGTGGGAACCAAAACATATGACGGGAGTACCGCGCTCTATTACAGAGCATAAGCTGCAAATCCGACAAGGATATTCTCCAATACGACAAAAGAAGCGCGGCCAGGCCCCAGATCGTGCAAAGGCTATTCTGGAAGAAATACATAAGCTCGTAGACGCAGGCATCATGCGCGAAGTATACTACCACGACTGGCTTTCCAACCCAGTTATGGTAAAAAAGAGCGATGGCAGTTGGAGGATGTGCGTGGACTTCACGGACCTCAACAAAGCATGTCCACAGGACTGCTATCCACTGCCAGAGATAGACTGGAAGGTCGAATCCCTGTGCGGATACCCTTTCAAATGCTTCCTCGATGCATATAAAGGGTATCATCAAATCCATATGGCAATTGAAGATGAGGAAAAAACAGCTTTCCACACCAGTCAAGGAGTGTACTGCTACACAAAAATGCCTTTTGGCCTGAAGAACGCAGGCGCGACATACCAACGACTGGTGGACACAGCTTTCGAAAAACAAGTATGCCGCAACTTGGAAGTCTACGTTGACGACCTTGTCATCAAAAGCCACACAGAGGACGAGTTGGTGCGCGACATCGAGGAGACATTCAGAACATTGGGGCGAATAAACATGAAGTTAAATCCCAAGAAGTGCACCTTTGGCGCAACCGAGGGCATGTTCCTTGGATACTTGATAGAACCCGATGGAATCAAGCCTTGCCCAGAAAAGACAAAGGCTGTTCTTGATCTCCCCTCACCGCACACACTCAAAGAAGTCCAGTCATTGAATGGAAAGCTAGCAGGGCTAAACCGCTTCTTATCTAAGTCAGCAGACAAATCTCTTCCTCTCTTTAAAACACTCACGAAGTGTACTAAAAAGGGAGACTTTCGCTGGACTAAAGAAGCGGAGGAAGCTTTCCAACAACTTAAAAACCATCTGGCATCTCTTCCCAAACTTGTCGCACCGCGACCAGGGGAAGAACTAATCATGTACTTATCGGCAACCCATGGAGCAGTCAGCGCAGTACTATTGACAGATAGGAACTCCGTCCAGATACCCATATACTTTGTAAGCAAAGCCCTAAAGAAAACAGAGACTAACTACAGCGCTATGGAAAAGCTGGTCTTAGCTCTAGTATTCGCAGCCAAAAGGCTGCGCAGATACTTTCAAGCGCACCCAATAGCTGTAATCACTGATCAGCCAATCAAACAAGTTATCTCTAAGCCTGACACATCAGGATGCTTACAAAAGTGGAGTGTACTGCTAAGTGAGTATAACATCTCATACAGACCGCGCACTGCAATCAAAGGACAAATCTTAGCCGATTTTATCGTGGAGAAGCCAGACAGCGACAGCCCGACATCGGCAACTAAAACAGATCTACAGGAACCCTGGATTCTGTTCACAGATGGGTCTTCATGTGTTTATGGATCAAGCGCAGGCCTTATTCTTACAAATCCAGAAGGTATGGAATTCACCTACGCGCTACGCTTTGAATTCACAGCCACGAACAATGAGGCAAAATACGAAGCCCTACTAGCCGGACTACGCATCGCAATCCAAATGGGTGTACGCAACCTAGAAGCAAACGTAGATTCGTGACTAGTCGCTAACCACGTGCTAGGTGAATATGAAGCCAAGGATGAACACATGATCCAATACCTGGAAAAGACAAAATCCTTGATCAAAAGCTTTGATAGGTTCACAATAAGACAGGTGCCTAGAGGAGATAACAGGAAGGCGGACGCACTCAGCAAGATCGCATCCACAAGCTTCGCACACCTCTCAAAACAGGTATTGGTAGAAACCCTAAAAAACAAGTCAATCTTGGAAATGGAGATATCCACAGTGATAGAAGAACAAGATCCTACATGGATAACACCTATCATTGAATTCATTAGCAAGGGAATCCTACCCCAAGATCATAAGGACGCTCGAAGAATACGGCGCACAGCGTAACGATTTGAACTACGAGACAACGTACTCTATCGACGCTCTTTCTTACAGCCATGGCTCAGATGTGTCGGACCCCTTCAAGCAGACTACGTACTCTGAGAAATTCACGCTGGATCATGTAGTATGCACTTAGGGCCACGATCCGTGGTGGCAAGCGCTCTACGGTCAGGGTACTATTGGCCGACAATGCATCGCGATGCACGCGATCTGATAAGAAAATGCAGCAATTGCCAAGTACATAGGCCAATCCCACGCCGACCACAACAAGAGCTAACACCAATTACCTCACCATGGCCATTTTACAAATGGGGTATTGACATCGCAGGACCCTTCCCTGTAGCAGCGGGAGGAGTAAAGTTCCTCATCGTAGCCATAGACTACTTTACGAAGTGGATCGAAGCAAAGGCGGTAGTGAACATCACAGGAAACCAAGTCAAACGCTTTGTATGGGACAACATTGTCTGTCGCTTCGGACTACCGGGTGCGATCATATCAGACAACGGAAAACAATTCTGTGATAACCCATTCAAAGATTGGTGCGCACAATTGAACATCACACAACACTTTGCTTCAGTAAAACACCCACAAACCAATGGCCTAGTCGAGCGCACAAACCGCAGTCTAGGGGAAGGAATAAAAGCGCGCCTTGACAGACACAAAGGAAGGTGGGTAGATGAGCTCTCGCATGTCTTGTGGGCGCATCGCACAACAATTAAAACCAGTACTGGCGACACGCCATTCTCCCTCGTCTATGGAACAGAAGCCGTCATACCCGCAGAGATAGGAATGCCAACTATACGAACAGCAGAGGTCAACGTCACAACAAATGACGAAGAACAGCGCATAGACTTGGACTTACTAGAAGAAAGACGCGAACGCGCAGCTATACGCGAAGCAAAGGCTAAGGCAAAAATGAAGAAGTATTATGATGCAAAGGTCAAACACACTTCATTCAGACCAGGAGACTTTGTTTACCGCGCCAATGATGCGAGCCATGCAGAAGACACAGGCAAGCTCGGACCTAAATGGGAAGGACCGTACGAGGTCACAGACGCGCTCGGCAACGGCGCATACAGACTGCGCGATATGGAAGGTCACGACCTAGCGCGCACTTGGAACATCTGCAATCTCAAAATATGTTACTTTTAGGCTACGGCCCTTACACAGACACCCTTGCATCCTACGAGGTGCCCAATAAGTGTTTGTCTTTCTTTTCTTTCCTAGGAATTGTATTTTCTATTTTTTCAAAAACTTGCAAGTATCAATAAAATGTTATGGTTTCTAGCTAACTCCATAGCGTATTTTACTTTATTGCATATATGTCAATATTGTTTATCTTATATTTTTGCCTACATGACGTGCATGCACCACTTAAAGACCCACGAAGGCATAAAGGATAAGTTAACCTACTAATTTACTCGTTGAGTAAGAGGGTTGCAAACCCATCAACATAGGATCACGTATCCTTGCTAAGCGCCTTACTCTTGAGACGTCAAGGTAAGTTTTGCGTCCGCATCCCACGACGGATGCGCACATACTAAATACACTGTACAAGCTTAGCAACATAACGAGCCAAAACATTTGGTCAAATAATAAAACTTCGCAAACAATGCAAGTATAATTTTTAAAGTTACGCACTTAACGAGCCAAGACACTTGGTCAAACCTTCGCAAACGATGCAAGTATAATTTTTAAAGTCACGCACTTAAAACACTTGGTTAAATAAGTTGGCAAACAATGCAGGTATATTTAAGTCACGAACTTAAGCAAAAAGGTATCTTATTCCACATTTATTCATACAAATTACAAGGAAAAGATACATAAATATACAAACAAAACCTACACGCTATGGCGATGCTCAGGGCTATCCTGCGGAGCAGAAGAACTCCCCGCTTCCTGAAGCTTTCTGAGAAGCAAGGCATCATGGGGAGATACCGTAAGAACACTCACGGGCACACCATCAGATCTGGGGATGTGCGCAGCACCAATGCCACACATCACTGCTTTACCCTTGATGCCCTTCTTCTGGGCAGCCCTCTGCTCATGTCGCTCCAACACCTCTTTCAAGGGAATCTCCCTCTCAAGAGCAAAGGGTTTGAGGATGTCGCGAGGCTGCACGAATACAGGAACCTGCAGCTGCGAAACGTCAGGTTTTAGATAGTAATCTGATTCCCCTTCCCCATTCTCTCCAAGATGGCGCTGCAATGTCAATCCCGCCATTAGAACATCTATGGGGTCATCTTGATCGCGCTCCAGCCTCCCAATGTGCGGCAACTCAAGAACCTTTAACCCCGCCATTGCCTGCAGCAACTCATCATAAGCAGTAGGGCTGTACCCAGGGACTTCCGCCAAGTCCTTCTTCAGCAGCTTGGCCTCGTGGAGATCCTCCATAGCCTGTGATCTCCCACGCGCCATCGCACAATGCACCATCTTCCCAAAGGCGTCCACCACCTCTTGGGACTCTAGCGTGCCCATGGCTGCCAGGCGCAGCCCATGGCTAATCAACCACCTACATTCACAAAGACAATTTGTGTAAGTAAAAAAGCATGGCGATAAATTTATTCTAAAAAAGAATACATGCGCTCAGCAATGGTTGACATCAAATGAGGATATAATTCCTCGTCATACTCAATGCTAAGGCTACGCAGCTTGTCCTCCTGCGCCTGGAGGATCTTCAACATATCCTCTTTGAACTTGGTGATGCTAGCGTAGTGCTCCACCTTCTTCTCCTCCAAGAAGCGCACGGCAAAAGTCAAGTCAGACTTATAGTGGTGCAGCTCTCCACGAGCCTTCACCACCTCAGCCATGGCGGACAGCTTCTCGTGGGTGATCTTCTCAGCACGCACCCGCGAGGCCTCCAACTCCGCTTGCGCATCAGACAACTGCGCACGGAGCCTCGCTAACTCCTCATCCTTCTGGGTAAGAGCACTGCTCTCCCCGACATACTTCCCTTTTAACTGAGCCACCAGCTCAGCTTGGTGCACCGCCGTCGCAGCCAGCTCATCCATCAGCTACTGCGCCTCTCCACCATCAACAACCTTGGCTTTCCCCTCCCTGTTTTCATTCTGTGGAGAGGAATCCACATCCACGAAGACTCCATCATTCTTCGCAGCATCATCCCTACGCGACAAAAAATGACAGTTAGTCAATATTACAACAAGTAATAAAAAAAAAAAAAAAAAAAAAAAAAAAAAAAAAAGATGATAAAGCTACTTACAGAAACGGAGAAGCCTCAGCAGCCTTTTTCCCCGTGCCAGAAGTAGATGTCTCTTCCGCGGTAGACTCCGCATCCCCAATAAGGTGACGACGTCTCTTCCTGGTACCACTGCACCCAGCCTCTCCCTTGCGCTTGACATTCTGCGCAACTTCTTCCTTAAGCACTTCCTCAGGCTTGAGGATCCTTATACTGTCAGACGACCCCGAGTGTGCCTCCTCGTGCGCCACCTCCACATTGGGCGCCACCTCCACATTGGGCGCTACCTCCGCATCAGGCGCTACGCTCTGAACGGGCGTCACTTGGAGCGGCGGCGTGTTCTCAGGGACCGCCTCTGGCAGCACGGTCAAGCGACCCTCAGTCGCCTCCAGTAGGGGCTGCTCACATTCCCTCAGAGGGTGCACCTCTATAGTTACCAGTTTCGGCTTGTCCAGCTTAACAACGGCAAACAAATCCATCTCTGCATACATCAATAAAGCAAGAAGGAAAAAAGGATTAGTTATTAAAAATGCGCATACAAAAAGAGACTTACAAAGCTTGAAGTAGAAGGGATGAACACCCACCCTGGCCATCCTCACTTAAGAAAGTGGGCACCTCATCCGCAGCGCCGAAATAAGAGCGGCTCAACCCCATATGCACCAAAAACTCCTCCGGATAGGGGTTAATGGCCAGTCGGTTGGCATCCAGAATCTGCGCGTCAGTCAGCCTGTAGGAACCGGGTGCGGGGCGCCCATCCCTTGGCAATGTATTCTGAGTATAAAACTCATAAGGAGAGGGAAAGACTATATCATCAACCCAGAAAAAGTACTCCCTCCAATTCTTTAGGGCATCTACTTTCTCAATATAACACTGAAGCGCCCCCTGGCGCTTCGCAAAAGAAACCCAACCATTTGACCACGTCGAGTGGTAAAAGGAGCGGAACAAGGCCACGGTCGGTTCTATCGCAAGTAAACGGCAGTTTACTTCAAAATTCGACACTTTAGCCGCACCTATACAGTGCAGCTGAGAGATGTGAAGGCGATAGTGGTTGAGCAAATCGCTCAAGAAGATAGATATTGGTACGCGGTGATTCGCGTACTCAAAAAATTTTGTGTATAGCCCTATTTTCCCTTCGGGGAAATTAGCTATACACGCGTCCACATCTGGCGCCTCTGGATGGACATCTAAAGGCACGAAGAAGTCAGACGTAAATTGAGTAACATCCTCAATAGACATCGCAGAGCGAAAGTCTTCTAACTGAGCAACCATCTTCATTAATTTACGAGTGCAACGCACAAAAATTACCTACGAAAATGAGTATTTTCTTTACAAAAACGCTTTCAAGAAAAGTGAAGGATAGTGAGTGTGTGTTTTACTGTGTGATCGTAAAAAATGAGGTGGTGACTCTTATATAGGGGGTAACAAAAACCCTAGTTTATCTCCACGTGGAATCCACTCACAAAAACGTATGGCTGGAACTGAACCGGTACATGCACTTTTTCCCGATTTACGAGGGCCACGTGGACACTACCCCCATTTTTCGAGGTATCCGTTTGAAATACCTAGGACTAGGTGCATTGCACTTAAAAATGGGCGGTAATATTCACTTGTTCTCCCGCCACGCTTACCGCTGATAATATTAGTCTAGTATCCGCGGCTACGAGCCGCGCACACTAGACTGGGGGGACATGATGACGTATAGTCTATATTTGGGCCGCGAGTCCAAATAATATACACTACTAAGCGCCTAAGTCCACCACAAGTGGGCTGCCATGACAATGGTTTGGGCCGGGTACACGATAAGGATTATCAATTCATATAATGGATATCCTTTCCTCGGATAAGCACCACGAGTGCGAAGAGTAAGGAGCAAGAAACCTACGCGGTTTCAGCCCCTATATAAGGAATGACATCTCTCATTCAAGGTACGATACAAAACCCTAACTCTTTACGAGAACCTAAAATCGATTACTTACTCTCACGCCGAAGTCTAATCGGGGGAGACAATCCCTCGATAAGCCTAACGGTGTTGTTTATTTTCTTAGTGCGCAGGTAACAAGTACTAAGAAGCGAATTGGTACGAGAGCAAGAGCCAATAACCAGGAACGCCCAACTTTTGTATCAACATTGGGTGTTTGGATCTTATAAATACCTATCCTTGCTAAACCCCCAATTGTACGTCACACTAATTCTTAACATTAATCATTTTAAGGTTTACCAACTCAAATAGCCAATTTGGAAAATGTTTTGTGAAGTGTTTATAAGAAAACTAAATACCAAGGGTAGAAAGTGTAGATAGGGTAATTTGGAAGGTGTAGAAGTGCTATTTCTCACATGGCATAGAAAAGAGAGAAAGAATATGCCAAGGTATATTTCATTGCTTGGGGGGAAGAATGATATGGAGGGTTGAGATGAGATGGTTTGAATTGGATGGTGGAGATCAAAGGGAGCCTCCTTTGGAATTCAAATTAATTGGCATTTGAGAAATATGGAGGGTTGAGATGTGTTTATTTGAAATGGATGGTTGAGATGTAAAGAGTTGGGTTAAGGAAGGATATTCCAAAAGAATATACTTTGCTTGGCGGAAAGGGTTAATCAATGGTTGAGATGGTTTTGGTTTGAAATAGATGGTTTGGATTAAACACATGTGATGGTATAGAGAGGAGAGTGAATGGATGGTTGAGATGTGTTGGTTTGAATTGGATGGCTTGGATTAGATGGAGCCTCTTTTGAAATTCAAATAATTCCCATGTGTTGAATATGGAGGGTTGAGATGTAGATTGTGTAAGGAATGAGTTGGATTGTGTAAGGGAATATGTAAGAGTGTAAGAGATTGTGTAAGAGAATATATGATTTGGATATGATTGGATATGGTGGTATTTGTCTTTTGTAGAAATGAGATTAAGAGAAGATTAAGAAGTAATCCAATTGTCATTAAGAAGAAGAGGTTTAGACAATTAAGATTATAAGTTGAGAAATTCACAGGTTACTTATAAGTTCAAGTAACACAACGTCGAGAATCCATAGGTTCATATCTCGTGACTTTCCACGACTCGACGTTCTCAACTAATACCTTGGTTCAAAAAAGTTAAGTGCTTTGCCTAGATGTAAAGCATAACCCAAGTGGGAAAGGATGCGTTTACGCAAAGTGACCTTTGGCTTAGTTTGACCAATAAGGGAGTAAACCCGTTACGTAATTAGAGAAGACATAAACACGGGATATGAGCATATGGATGCTTTAACACGATGTCACGTGAAATATATAAGCTCCCTAAGTTTAGAAAAGCCTTGGCTAGAGGCGATAGTTAGAAAACATGAGTTGGCGTTTTCCCGTGAACGGGTGTTTTAAAAGTAGGATCTCTCAAAACTCAAAACTCGTTTCTAGTGTTCTCAATTAAGCACATAACATATTCACACCTGTATTGAAAGATCCACATTTGTCGGGTAAGGGGAAATCCGACTTTGAAAATTCGCCCTGAAGCATACAGTGTCCTGGCGCGTCACCCGCGCGTTGACGCGCGGGCAGCGCGCCAGAAGCAGATATGGGCTCCGGCGATTTTAAGCTAACGTTTGTTATTTTATGTGTTTCGATGGTTTATTTTTCATCATTAAAACATGAAGAAATCTTGATCATGTTGCCTCAACAATCTCCCCCTTTTTGATGATGACAAATAAAAACCGAAAGCAAATAAAATTACAAAACTTAGAGAAGACAAAGCGCGCCTTTGATGTAGCATGCGTCTTGACCTTTGCCTTGTAATTTGGTGAAGCCTTTAACAATTCTTGAATGGTCTTCACGCTCTTGCTTTCTTTCTCCCCCTTTTGTCGAATCAAAAAAGGCGTGACTACCAATCAAGCCAGGTTTCGAACTTGGACCTGTGGGATAAATGAGCTAGCTTGTATGTGCACCCGAATGTGCTCCCCCTTGAACATATCTCCCCCTAGATCGTTGCTCCCCCTTGTTTCAAGGCGGGGATCCATGGGTCAAAGCCTCACCTTTGCGGTGGCCTAGCTACATAAAAACCACAGCATGCAACAAACAAGAGATCCTCACATGCGAAACTTCCAAAATAGGTTAGGTTACCATTTGGATTCTTGCAACATGGATTAGTCCACAACAATATGTATATATATTTCTCCCATATGACTCCAATAACCATTTGTTGAGCATGGTAAATAAATTATTTATTGTGGATATATGCGTTATGTTTTATAAATACCAACATAACAAGACATCACCAATAACAACATAAGTATCTTTATTGAAAGAAACACCATGTAGGTCATACAAGAAGGCTAATATATGAACCTAACATACATTATTCAAACAAACTTATGAAAGATCCTAAGTGGGCATAATAAAGACAACCAGTTATCTCCTCTTCACTTTTCAACCTTCTCTTGAAGAGTCACCCTAGAGATGTCCTTAAGGATGGCGGTCATCACCAACATGTCATTGTTGATGGATTTATGAAATTCTCTCATTTCCTCACGAATGGAGAGAACATTCTGCTCGATCACATCTTGGGTGGAGCAACATCCACACCTATGGGTATGGTTGTTCTCAAGAGGTTTTGGAAGATCCTCTTCAATCTTGCGCCAAATGTCGTCTTCAACAAGACATAGTTTGACGAAGTCTTTGACGATTAGAATTTCCGAACCATTGATATTTTCCCAATCTACATTATTTTCCTCTTCTCTTGTCATCATACGCCTTCCATCATTGAAGTGGTATGATGAACCAACATATTCTTCTTCCATATCCATTTAGAGTGTGTTCTAGTGTTATTTGATCTATGCAAGGTTTGATGTCTAGATAACTAGTAAGATTACTCCTTTTATAGATAAATTAAGTTGGTAGTTAGGATTCTTAGCACTTAAAAGTTGGTCATGTTATCAATGATCAAGGTACTTAGATGCTTGATAAGATGTTCAATCCATCAAGGTCAAGTACTAATATGCCTAGATCACATGGTGTTGGGAAAATGTATCTAAAGAGAAATAAGTGTTCTAGTTAGGATCAAGTTGAGATTGGAAGGACTAGATACTTATGCTAGTTACCATAATTTCTCATGCAAGCACTAGAATTAGTTAAGCCATGCATCAAATTTTAAGTAATGAAACATTATTCACTTAAATTTAGGCATGCAACATGTATTTATCACATAAGGTGAACAAGTAGAACTAGATACAAAATCTTCAACACAAGTGTGAATTGTGATGAATATCATATCTAACCATGGGAGTTATGACAAAATCAATATTATCGAGATTAAGCAAGATAAATTGTGTCAAATTTACTTGTTCAATGCACATTGTATAGACATGTAGAATCTTAGATATTATCAATCATTGTTTGAATAATGAGTTGATACATATCTTTCCTCTTGGAAGACATTTATTAGGCCTTCCATCCATGCCTCTATATAACCCTTAATCATGTAAACACATAAGCTCTAATAGCACCTAAAGATTGTTCTCCTAAGATGCATGTTTTAACATCAAAACCTATCCCAAAGCAATTTGGATTTTTGAAAAATGTCATGCCAAAACTTAGACTTGTTTATTTTGTGACCTAAGTGTCCTTTTATTCAAGTCACCAATGACTTGTTGTATAGGATGACCCCTCGCTTCTCTCACTTCCTTAGGATTGCCTTCATCCGAAACATTAACTTGTAATGTTGGCGACCTTTCTTGATCTTGAACTATAGGTTCATTGATCACATCATCTTCTACTGAAGGGGATGATTTAGGCTCAGGCATGCTCTCATCAAAGGTCACATTGAGAGATTCCTCAATCCTCATGGTTTCCTTGTTAAGTCACTATGTATGCTTTACTAGATTGAGAGTATCCTAGGAATACACCTTCATACGACTTTGGGTCAAATTTGGTGAGATATTCTTTGGTGTTATGTATAAATACTTTGCAACCAAATACTCTAAAATACTCTAAGGAAGGCTTCCTATTTCTAAGTATTTCATATGGAGTTTTATTAATGACCTTTCTAATATGGACTCTATTAAAGATATAACATGCGGTATCTAGGGCATGACACCAAAACTTTTGTAGGAGGGATTGCTCGTCAATCATTGCACGACTCATCTTTCTTAACATACGATCTGTTCTTTCAACAATCTCAAGCGATTGAGAAGTGAACGGGCCCGATAAGTTATAAGATATTCCATGTTGTTCACAAAAGGTTCCAAATTGCATTTTATCAAATTCACTACTATGATTAGTTTTAATTGAGACAATTGAACAATCAAGTAGGTTTTCAAGTTTCTTTCTTAAAATGCTGAATTTATTCAAGACTCCATCTTTGTTTTCTAAGAATAATATCCAAGTGTAATTTGAATAATCATCTATAATCATTAAAGTGTAGAAGTTTCCTCCATAACTTTGGATCGGAGATGGACCATACAAATCCAAATGAATCAACTCTAAAACCCTATTAGTTGTCACTTCCTTTTTATTCCTATTAATAGTTTGTCCTTGACTCCCTAGACATGTATCATAATGATGCCTCTCAAGCTCAACTTTGGTAAATTCCAGACTAGCTCGTTAGAAGCTAGGTTTTGAACTAACCTCATATTGGCGTGACCTAACCTCCTATGCCAAAGTGTTGAGTTGTCCACAATGGACGTAAGACATATGTGTTGCTTAGAGTTATCACCCAACTTTCATGTATATAAGTTATCTCTCCTATGACCTTTTGCTAACACAACACCATTTATACTAATAGTACAATCTACCTTAGTAAATTTAACTTCACAATCATCATCACTTAATTGACTCCCACTAATCAAATTAAAGTTTAAACCTCTAACATGCTCAACATTGGTTATTTCTATGGAGTCATGAAGGACATTACCTTTGTCGACAATTTTGCCGTTAAGTTCGCTCCCAAAAATGACATGATTGCCATTATACGCCGTGTATGATTTGAACAATCTTCTATTCCCGGTCATGTGTTTAGTGCAACCACTATCCACTACCCACTCATCCGGTTGTAGATCACTTTTGAGACAAACCTACAACAAAAGTACAACTCATGCCTTTGGTACCCATTGTTTCTTAGGTCCATTTTAGTTAGCATTTAAAGTGCCCAAGTTAAACATTCTTGGGTCTTGAAGTAAGACACATAAATTCTCAATACCAAATTTAGAAAAAGTGGACCAAGGATTGTTTTGATAGTCATTTTGAATTTGATAACTTGGTCTATAGTTATGGTATGCTTGAGGTCTAAAGAAGTATTGGTTTGAATAGGAGTTGTCTCTCCTTTGGTAATTGTTGTATTGGTATTGAGAAGACTTTTGACCATAGTTAGAGAAATTTCTTCTTTGGTTATTTTGAATAGATGGTCTTTGGTTGTATGAGGTAGAAGATCTCATATTGGGTGTAGGCAAAAGTGGTCTATGATTTACTCGAGGCTGTGAGTATCCAAGTCCATTGCGAGAGCTTGAGTTAGAAAATTGTTTTGGGTTTTCTCTTCTTGCAATCGGAGATTGATTACCTCGAGTACTTACAAGAGGAGCTTGAGGAGTAATTGGTTTAATGACATTGTTTGATGAAGATCCAATTTTCCTCAGAGGCATGGCGCGCTAATGGCGCGTTGACGCGTCAGCCAGCGCGTCAGCCTCGGGGATTTTTGGGGCCTCATTTTCTTTACCCTTTACAAATGTTATTGGTTTTGTTAGGCTTATGGGAGTAGTTGTTCCTTGTTTGAAAAATCCAAGACCTCCCTTATCTTGAGACACCTTTTGGCGACTTATTATTTCTTCTAAATCATTTGTGCTTTTTCTGTATCTAGAGAAACTTAAAGACTCCTTTTGAAGTTTAGAAACTTTGTTATTCAAGGAGTCAACCTCAAGTGTGAGTTTCTCACATCTTTTACTGGTTCAACCATCTCTTTGCAATTCCTTAATGTCTTTATTTCTTTTTCAAGTTCATAAAATCTTTTATTAGACTCAATGCGTTCTTGTTCAAGAAGACGTATTTCTTCAATGACTTTTTCAAAAAAAATTCTAAAATCATTATTAAACTTAACTAGTTCCTCATTCTCCTTTTGCAAATTGATAATATCTAAGTTATTAGAAGAAGAAGAGTTTAGAGATACCTCAAATTTTTCTTGAGCCATAAGACACGTAGCGTCATTTGTTGGTTGGTCTTCATCTTCACTAGCACTCCACGTACCTCCAACGAATGCCTTGTTCACTCTAGGCTTAGGGCATTCATTGATGAAGTGACCCTTCTCTCCGCAATTGTAGCATCCTTGGGTGCGTCTTGAGCTTTCACCAACCTTGTTGTCACTACTTCAGTTTCCCCCAAAGTTGTTCCTTCCACCATTATCTCGGTTTCCAAACCGATTTCTTCTACCAAAGTTACCACCTTTCCTAAAGAACCTCCGAAAGTTCTTAGCCATGAGATTGTATTCTTAGTCGTTCATGTCATCTTCTTCATTTCTATCATCTTGACTATCACTATCATCACTAGCTTGAGTACTAGTGACTTTAGCCTTAAGAGCCAAAGACTTAACCTTCTCCTTCTTGTCTTTGGTACTTGCCTTGTCGTTCTCAAGAATCATCTCATAGACTTTGAGATTTCCAATGAGCTCGTCAAGAGGTAGTTTCGCCAAATTCTTGGCTTCTTCTATGGCCGTCACCTTTGGCCTCTACTTTACCGGAAGTGCTCGAAGAAACTTTCTCACATGGTTCTTGTTATAGAAGCTAGGATCTAGAGCCATGAGACTAGTGATAATAGCATTGAACCTTGTGTAACCATTATCAATGGTTTCTTCATCCGAGATCGAGAACTTCTCATATTGTTGTATGAGTATATCGATTTTGCAATCCTTTACTTGAGAGTTGCCTTGATGAGTGATGATGAGAGAGTGCCAAATTTCCTTGGCGGTCTTGCACACATGAACCCTCTTGAACTCCCTTCGAGGTAGTGCATTATATATCAACATCTTGGCTTCATCATTCTTACCAAGCTTTCTCCTCTCATCATCATTAAGATCCAAATGTGGCTTTTTCACCAACAACTTTGTTTCCGAGTCTTCTACCATGAACTCAATGTTGCCATTTTGGATGATTCCCACAAATCAAGATCTTTGGACCTAACATAGGTCTCAAATCGGGTTTTCCAAAAACAAAACCCATCAATTTCTAGCAAAGGTGGTCTTTGCATAGAACACCCTTCAACATAGTTCTCTTAAGCCATGGATCTATACTCTACTTGACCAAAAATCTTAGTTAGGATTTTAGATTTTTTGGGAAAGAAGTTTTTGACTTAAAACGACTTCTCGGGAAGGCTTTAACGCTCAAAAACTTGAGTATACCGCTCTGATACCAATTGTAGAACCGTAGAGGGGGTGAATACGGTTTCTTCGGCTTTTGAGACGTTTAAAAAACTTTAAGCCTCAAAGAAAACCAAGTGGTTGTATAATCAATCCAAACAACTACAAACACAACCAAAGTATATAAAGCGAGTAAAGAGAGACACCACGATATATACTGGTTCGGGATGGGGGGTTTATACCATCCGTACATCCAGTTGCGAATCCACGACATGATACTATTCCACTAGTATAATCCTTTCGGTGGACTATAAACCGTTACAATTCACTCCACCGATATTCACCAATATCGATGCTCACAAAGAAGGAGTTACTCCCATGGTATTCCGCCCTCGGAAACCACCCAAAAGAATCTCGCGATTCGACTTCACCTAAGGGTCACCAAGACCACTACCAAGACTTCCCACCGGAAGTATCAAACCCCAACTAGATCCCCAATGATCTAGGCTTGGTCATCAAGACACGAGACTTCCCTTACAAATAATTGAATGAATGATTAAGTGTTTGTTTAATCAACCAAGCCCTAACCTAACCTAGAGAATCGATTGTAATAGAAAGGGTATAGATAAGAAGACCCTCGACACAATCACAAGAGTGGATTAGGTTCTTGTGATTCTTCCCTTGAAAAGATATGTGTTCTTTCAAAGATGTTAGTATGAAAATCAAGAACACAAGATTAGAGATAGAGTTAGAGATTTGAGAGTGTTTATAGAGAAAGAATCTAGAGAGAAAGAATAATAGTAAGGGGTGAGGAATACAAGAAGCAAGGGTGGTATTTATAGGCCAAGAACCGAAAATTAAGAAATTTTACCGAGGCCGGCGCGTCACTCGCGCATCAGCGCGCGGGCAGCGCGCCAGGCTTCTGTAAACTTTTCCCAAGTGTTGGGTGTTTGGATCTTATAAATACCTATCCTTGCTAAACCCCCACTTGTACTTCACACTAATCCTTAACATTAATCATTCTAAGGTTTACCAACTCAAATAGCCAATTTGGAAAATGTTTTGTGAAGTGTTTATAAGAAAACCAAATACCAAGGGTAGAAAGTGTAGATAGGGTAATTTGGAAGGGATACAAGTGTTATTCCTCACATGGCATAGAAAAGAGAGAAAGAATATGCCAAGGTATATTCCATTGCTTGGGGGGAAGAATGAGATGGAGGGTTGAGATGAGATGGTTTGAATTGGATGGTGGAGATCAAAGGGAGCCTCCTTTGGGATTCAAATTAATTGGCATTTGGGAAATATGGAGGGTTGAGATGTGTTTATTTGAAATGGATGGTTGAGATGTAGCGAGTTGGGTTAAGGAATGATATTCCAAAAGAATATGCTTTGCTTGGATGGAAAAGGGTGAATCAATGGTTGAGATGGTTTTGGTTTGAAATAGATGGTTTGGATTAAACACATGTGATGGTATAGAGAGGAGAGTGAATGGATGGTTGAGATGTGTTGGTTTGAATTGGATGGTTTGGATTAGATGGAGCCTCTTTTGAAATTCAAATAATTCCCATGTGTTGAATATGGAGGGTTGAGATGTGTTGTAAGGGAATGAGTGGTTGAGATGTAGATTATGTAAGGAATGAGTTGGATTGTGTAAGGGAATATGTAAGAGTGTAAGAGATTGTGTAAGAGAATATATGATTTGGATATGATTAGATATGGTAGTATTTGTCTTTTGTAGAAATGAGATTAAGAGAAGATTAAGAAGTAATCTAATTGTCATTAAGAAGAAAATGTTTAGACAATTAAGATTATAAGTTGAGAAATTCATAGGTTACTTATAAGTTCAAGTAACACAACGTCGAGAATCCATAGGTTCATATCTCGTGACTTTCCACGACTCGACGTTCTCAACTAATACCTTGGTTCAAACAAGTTAAGTGCTTTGCCTAGATGTAAAGCATAACCCAAGTGGGAAAGGATGCGTTTACGCAAAGTGACCTTTGACTTAGTTTGACCAATAAGGGAGTAAACCCGTTACGTAATTAGAGAAGACATAAACACGGGAAATGAGCATATGGATGCTTTAACACGATGTCACGTGAAATATATAAGCTCCCTAAGTTTAGAAAAGCCTTGGCTAGAGGCGATAGTTAGAAAACATGAGTTGGTGTTTTCCCGTGAACGGGTGTTTTAAAAGTAGGAGCTCTCAAGACTCAAAACTCGTTTCGAGTGTTCTCAATTAAGCACATAACATATTCATACATGTATTGAAAGATCCACATTTTTCAGGTAAGGGGAAAGCAGACTTTGAAAATTCGCCCGGAACCATACAGTGTCCTGGAGCGTCACCCGCGGGTTGACGCGCGGGCAGCGCGCCAGGAGTAGATCTGGGCTCCGGCGATTTTAAGCTAACGTTTGTTATTTTATGTGTTTCGATGGTTTATTTGTCATCATTAAAATATGAAGAGATGTTGATCATGTTGCCTCAACAAAACGGGTTCACGGGTTAACCTATTTAATATTTATTTAACCCAAACACGACCCATTTATTAAACGGGTTGACCTATTTTTACCCAAACTTGTTTATCTTCAACTCAAACTTGTTTAACTTCGTGTCGTTTATCGTGTCATGTCGACAATTGCCAGCCCTAGATGAGTGTGTGTTGAAGCTAGACAAATAAATATTATTAAAGGAAAATGTTAAATATATCATGTTTTTAGCACAAATAATAATATTATTGTTCATGATTCATGAAGCAATGGGAAATGGGCTAAACTATGGTAAATTGTCAAGTATTCTTGGTTTTATATATAATATTTTTTTAGTTTCAAAATAGGTGTTCAGTTTGATTTTTTATAATTTTTTTTTACTTTGACTTTAAATATTATTATTTGTGTTGTGTAATACTTAATGAAAATTATATCAATAAAAATACATTTAAAATATAATCTATTCGTATATTTTGCATCAAGTAATATACTCTATGTATCCCATATTAAATGTCATGGTTGACTTTTTGAAGTCAATCTTTTTCAACTTTGATATTAATTATTTTATTTTGTGTTATATAATATTTGATGCAAAATATATGAGTAGATTGAGTTTTAAATATATTTTCTTTAATATAATTTTTCATCAACTATTATGTAATATAAACAAAAATATTTATAATCAAAGTTGAAAAACAAATACTGTAAAGGTCAAAACAGGACATTTAATATGAGACGGAAGGGGTATAATATAAAAAAAAAATAGTTAAGATCAAAGTTGAGAAAAAAATTAAAAAATTAATCTGAACAATTATTTTGAGAGAGAGATATTACTATATATAGAGAGTGTGATGTATAAGCAGTGTTCTAAAAGGCGCCGTCAAGGCGTGAGGCGTGGCTTCGCCGCCACGAAATGGACCATGGCGGCTGCTCTAGGCGTGACGTGGAAAAAGGCGAGATAAGGTGCGAAAAGGCGCGCCTTTTGGTAAGGCGTGACGCCACTTTTAGAACAATTTTTTTTTAATAACTTTTTTGAACCAACATTTGAAATTTGGCTATTTGGTATTTGAGCATGGTAATTATATATAAGTAGTAGTCTAAATGTCTAATATATTAGCCCAAATTTATATGAAATATGATATTATAACATAAATAATACATTTATAAATATTTTTTTACCGCCTTAATCACGCCTTAAAAAATGTTATGGCTTCGCCATGACTCGTAAGGCTTGAGGCGTGGCCATGCCGTCACGCCACGTCTCACGCCATTTATAACCTTGGGTATAAGTGAGAGCTATGAGTGTTGTGCTGTCATCATCTGCATTTTGATTAGGTGGTAATTTGTACAGTACCTTTCACTTATATGATTTTCCAACATTAAATATAGAAAAGTTAATTATAGTTTAAAATAAAGCCCGCGCTTAACATTTGATGAATATAAAAACGAAAGAATGACAAAAAAATCTCATAAAAACAATAAAGAATCTTTCGAAATGTACACATTTTCTTGGATTCCATTTAAGCATGTTTACTTATAAAATTTAAGCATGTTTACTTATAAAATTCAGTCTCTACCTAGCATTTCACTAACCAACTACAAAAATGTTTGGAACATTATCAGAAGAGACAGAAGTGAAGGTACCCGCGAGCAAAGCATGGGCGATTTACGGGACGCTTGAGCTCGGTAAGCATATTACTGGAAAAATTGTCGAGGCCATTGACGTTGTCGAAGGTGATGGTGGCACTGGTACCATTCTCAAGCTCAGTTTAAAGCCAGGTACGTACTTCTTGTTATTAAAAATACAATCACCCTTTATATTGACGTACTTTTGGTATGTGATAAATGGGTTAAAAGTCGTCCAATGAGGATTTTTAACACATGTAGCATATCAAATCAATTTGTTTAAAAACAAATTCGATTTGTCATCAAGACAGTATGACCTCGTACTAATCTCTTAGACACTAAGGTTGTGTTTTGCGCGGGTTTATAAGGGCTTGAGTTTTTAAAATAAGCTGGCTTTTAAAATAAGTTTTGATTGTCACGCAGGCTTTTGAATTCTTTTATAAGTCATAAGGCTCAATAAGCCCAAGCCAATTGAAATGGGCTTATAGGGGGTTCCAGTTACTCAAATTACTTAAAACATATTTCAAAAAATAATTCGTCAAACAGCTATATGAAAATATAAGCTCAAGCTTATAATATAAGCTTCAACTTGAGTTTCAGCCTGAGCCTGAGCCTGAGCCTCAGCCTCAGCCTCACCCAGCCCCAACTTCAACTACAGCCAGTTCCCCAAACATACCCAAGTATTGTTGTCTGATTATTAACCCAACTCAAACTAAAACAAAAAATTTATGATTGATTTGAACATTTGCAATTAGAAGAAATAACTCACGGAGTCATGGTACAATACATGTGCAGGGTTAGGCTTCACATATTTTATAGAAAAGTTTACAAAGGTCGATAACGAGAATAAAGTCAAAGAAGCTGAGGTTGTGGAAGGCGGGTTTCTTGATATCGGGTTTAATTTCTATAGAGTCATATGGGAGATCAAAGAGAATCCAAAAGATGACGCTGGTTCGTCTTGTATTGTGAAATTAACCATTGAATACGATGTTAAGGAAGAGTTTGCTGCTAATGCTTCTTTTGTCACCACTGAGCCTCTCGTTGGTATTATGAGTGCTGTAAACGAGCATCTTCTGAAATCTACTTAAACCCAAGAAGCATTTATGTTCTTGTGTACTGTCATGGTTATTGTAACGGAAAACATAAATAAAAGCTACTCCGTACTACTTTGTACTATCAGAATTATATTGTATCAAGTGGTATCATCAATGGATTATTTCTATTGTAATTGTACGTGCTGTCGGAACTATATTGTCTATGTTTCGAGTTGTGTTGCTTTAAAAGTTACTAGTTTGTATCGATGTACAATTGGTAAGCTTGAGACAAATGTATTTCATATCTTGTGTTTGAACTTCAAATGCGCTGTCGAGTAGTTAGAGTTCATAACAACTTATTTAAGACTTCAACTTTTTCTTGAGTAGACCTTGGTAAATATAAAGTTTCATATATTATAGTCTAAAAAGGTTTAGTGGTTTTGTTAAATCAAGTTACATCATAACATTGGTATAATTTCAACTTAAAACGCCTGCTGAATTGATCATACTTGTACATAGTAAGTTAAAAATAATCACCGAGACTCATAGCATTTAAATAAGTTAACATTACAAACAAAAAACAAGACAGTAAATGAGTGAAATTTGCAGCAATGGTAGTGTTTCATTGCGTAACAGATAGCTAAAAGTTATACGAATTATGAAAGCTAGATTGTAAGGAAACCGAGCAAGAACTTAAAATATCAAGGTTTTTAGATGATTAAGACTGATTTTATTGATAAGCTGATAACATATCAAGCATTTTTATTTACTTTACAGTTTTACAATTCGTCTCTTTTTTTTTTTTTTTTTTTTTTTTTTGAACGACACAGTTTTACAATTAGTACATAAACATGTTGTGAGATCTAAGACAAATGAGTTGAGATTGGTACTTAAAACATATTCACATGCCTTTTCTTATCATTGTTGATATCAAGTGATGGGGTATTACTTTTAAAAATTTGTTTTGTGGTGCCCACTGGGCCACTGGGCTCGTGCTCACTCCAGTCAGTGCCCCACCAGATCAGAAGAGTTGTCAGAGCTATTCTTTTTAGAGTGGACAATGACCGGTGCCCGCAGGGTGAGGGTGTTCTGACAATTCACACCTTTTATGGATGTGACTTTCGTGATCGTTATCTTCCACTGATTGGCTACTAAAGTTGGAAAGAAAAAAAATATCTATCTTATTTATTTCATCATGTTTACTTATAAAAACTCGACCTCAAATGAACATTTCACTTCATTAACCAACAACAAAAATGTTTGGAACAATATCTGAAGTGACAGAAGTGAAGGTACCCGCGAGCAAAGCTTGGGCGCTCTATGGCACCCTTGAGCTCGGAAAGGTAATTGCTGGGAAAGTCGTCGAGGCGGTTGATGTTGTGGAAGGTGATGGTGGCACTGGTACTATTCTCAAGCTCACTTTTAAGCCTGGTACGTGTTATTATGTTATTAGAAGTACCGATCTGACTTTGAATTATATCTCTTATTAAATTTTCAAAAAACTGGAAAAAGAATGTTGGACCATTGTGAGTGCTTAATTTTGTCACATAGAGTCATCCTAGCTAACAAAAAAGTCAAAACTGAATCAAATTGATAAAATCCTTCTAAATTTAATCTAGCAAAAAATTATGTATGAAAACGCATGTGTCGATTTTGTAAAAAAAATAAATAAATAAAAATAAAAAAATGAGGAGGTAATTAATAAAACGTTAATTGTTAAACTTTAAATAAATTATACAGAGTATCGAATAAAGTAAACTTATTAGTTTCCATAGTTTTTAATAAATTTATAAATTAAATAAATACACCTTACACTTTATACCCCTTGGATTTACGCCAAAGACTCATGAACACATACTTTGCCATTCAGCAAAGATAACTGAAACAATTCATTGTTATAAATATGAGCAGGGTCAGGGTTCACATACTACAAAGAAAAGTTTACCAAGGTCGATGACGAGAATAAGGTGAAAGAAGCCGAAATTGTGGAAGGGGGATTTCTTGATATCGGGTTTAACTTTTATAGAATCAAGGCCGAGATCACAGAGAATCCGAAAGATGATACAGGCTCATCATGTATCGTGAAAGCGACGCTAGAATATGATGTTAAGGAAGAGTTTGCTGCTAATGCTTCTTTTGCCACCAATGAGCCTCTTGTTGCCATTATGAGTGTTGCAAATGAGCATCTTCTTAAATCTAATTAACACGAGGACGTGTTTCTTATCTTGTCATATGGTTATTGTAATCTATAAACATTAATAAGGTAAACCACATTCGATGGTTCTAGTTATGAGAGTGTCCTAAGTTCTACTGATCTTTTATATGCCGAAGAATGACCTATTAGAGTCAACGATTCAAGCTGGTGTTCTAGCAACTTAGCATAGTTATACAGTTGTCGAGGCTCAAGACTTGGGCATTTCATGTTTCGTGTTAACAAACTAAGTACTCCTATCTGTAGCAGGTTTCCTTTGGTCGAGTTATACAAGTCTTCGTATGTCGAAAATGGATATACATTTAAGTGATCCCGTTCCAACTTAATAAAATCAAGTGGTTTGCATAAATCTACAAACAATAGTTATGTACTTATGTGTAGAGGGTTTTTTTAGAGCAACCCACGAATTGGATTGTCAGTTGCTTGTATTTGAGAACACATAAGAAAGCTAATTTAAAGACACCAATTACTCCAAAATTTACTTGAGTCTCAGATAACAAGTAAGAAAGATATATCTGTTTAAAAGGTCTTAGATATAAATAAACTCACAGATACTACGGTTAAACTTCTACACCAGCAAAACAGCATTGATGCACCCATCGTTCTCAGGATTATTGGTCACTTGAGCATATTTCCCTGCATAACAAGGTCATAACATATAAGCCTATGCACCACCCCAAACACTGATGTAATCAAAACATAATAACACGCTAGTCTTACCCCATACAACTTTCCCACCAGGTGTTACGAGACCCAGTTCACTCACGTTCACCTAATATTCACATTAGTAAAAAGTTTAGTAATTTGGTCCAAAACACGACTTATATCTTTATTAAAAAAATGGCAGCATGTACCTCAATGATAGTTCCCTTGGTGATAACACCAAGACCAGTATACATTGAGCCATTAGGATTCTTCTTTACACCAATCAATTCAAGATTGAAGGTGCACTTAAGCTCAGGGTGTGTGACATGGGCTTTGTTGAACCTCAAACCTGTTGGACGAATAAATCGCTCATACTTTGGTGGTTTTCTAGTGAAACCCTGACCAACAAACGTCACCTTTGTGATCATTCGCTTCCACTGCTTGGCTGCAAACAAAAAGAAAAACAATCAAGGTCAGTGCATACTAGTAGAGTCAGAATAAGTAGCTAATTACAACATTTTGAAGTAGCAGCCAACAACTTTCTAGTGTTTGGGTATGGTTAAACTGATTCTAATTATCTGATTACCTAGGAAACGTTCCATGTGTTATGTTACCAATAAGAATAACTCGCCAAACACTGAAGCAACTCATTAACTCAATATCAAAACTTCAATCACAAGCACATCCAAACACCGTATCATGTTACTATAGCCGATTATCTTATTCTGAGTATAATATATCAGATGCTCACTTTCAAAACATGATGCCAAACACTCCCTTACATAAACTCTGAAAAAGTGAAGTCATGTTTGGATACTTACTTTTCCTTTTACCAGTTCTGAGCACTTTGAACATCTCATCTTCAGCCACTGGTCTCACCTGAACATTAATCAATCATCAAATATCTTCACAAACATCGGAAATTGACCGAGATATATAAACAAAATCACCCTGGGTCTGCACTAGTTTCCTTACCTTGGGTAGAGGCACATCCCACTTGCCAGCTTTTTCCTTCCTCTTTTGTTTTACTGTGTTGCTAAGAACCTTGGTACAAATAAGAGTGATTATTAGAAATATGCCAACAAATATATGTGTAGCTTATCGACAGAACCATTTAAAAAAACAAACCTTTGCCCGTGTTGTCACGTCACGATCAAGAAGATAGGCAGGGACAGCACCATCTTGAACATCATCATCAACCTTACGTCTGCTTGATGATTCTTCATGCATAGCCAGTCTATTAACAAACATCACAAAGCCTTATTAGCCACGTTGTCTTATTATTTCATGGAAAGTAAAAACAGCGAAAACTAAAAAAGGTTTAAGTTGAACAACAGATACTAACGTTTTCTTCATTAGAGCCTTTTCTTGATATCGTTTCTTAGCAAACATCTTACCCTTGATACCTATGTGCTGTAACAACAACAAATAAATAAAAATCATTAGTATTATGTGCCTTAAAACTCAAATGCGCAAATACGATAAACCAAAAGGAAAAAATACCTTCTGGGCAGCTTTGGAGCGCTTGTGAACTTCACGAGCATCCCTCTTACGCTTCCTGTCAAAATGATCAAGACGATACCCATTTCGCTTCCTATGAAGATCAATGTAATCTCCTTGAGGCTGTTAAAATCAAAGAAAACAAAGTAATGAGCACCAATAGGAATCATTAGTATTATATTAAGAATCAATAGCTATAAACCACTAACCATGGTTGAAGTCGATGAAGTGAATTTAAAGAGTTGTTTTTATGTGATTATGGTCTGCAAAACGAAACCAATTCTAAATGTTAGAGATGGCGCATGAAATCTAGAAGCATAATCATTAACCTGTTAGTTTAGTACACTGATATAAATGTTTAAATGTGAGTAACTGTAGATTGTCTATCCTAAAAACATTTGAAACACAAAATAAACAAACAAATAACAAACAGAATGAAAACAATTTGGATACGTAATTCAAGAAACGGTTTATTTGTGCAACAAGCAGTGTCGTAAAATGTGGACTAGGCGGCATCTAGGCACTAATCAGGCACATACCGCTGCGATTTAATGCAAATCAGTCAAATCAAAAGGCGGTCAACTTTTCTGACTATGCAGGCCAAATTGGTCGAATCGGCCTAGTGTCAACGATTCAACTGGTCAGTGAAGTGATGTGAGGGGAGAAACTTTGTTGCAGGTGGGAGAGGCAGGAGAAAAAAGGGGGCTGAAGAAGAAGACAGTATATTAACCCTAGAATAAATAATTATCTGGGCTTTTTACTCATTTGAGGCCCAAAAATACGCAAATCTGGCCCAAATAAAACCAACTTGGAGTTTGTTGGAAACTTAATATTGAGTTTTAGTATAAGCTCAACAAGGCTTAATTAAACTTACAAATAATGCAAATTACGCAATATTTATTTATATATTTAATAACAATAAACAAAACTAAATAAAAATAACATTAAAATTATTTAAAATATGCACGAATTTGCAAAATTTATAACAAAAATAATAATAAAAAAGTCCAATCCACCTAGGCCCCGACTAGCACCTAGCGCTTTTTGCAACATTGGCAACAAGTAGTCATTCAACAAGATGCTAACATAGAATGATTCAAAGAAATAAAGGGTTTACAAGCCTAAACTCAAATTCCAGTGTTTTTAGTCAAACGATTTGAACGAAAACTAGAAAGCCACATGTACATCAATAACGTGGACTCGTATATCGAACTGATATAACCAACCAAGACCACATGAAACCAATACACAGAAAGACAGAATTCTTACAAATACTATATAGCAAGACATTAACAAGTACAAAGAAGCATACTTTATGGGCTTATCGGCTAATAAGAATTTGAAAAAACAGGTAAGCTCACTTTTTAGCTTACAAGTCTAAATGGGGGTGTTTGTTTAAGCTTATTTTTTGGCTTATGAGCTTATGTAAATTCGGCTTACATTTCGTCCGGTTTTTTCAGCTTACTTTGACCTTATGGACATGTATAAGCTTATATGTCATTGACATAATAAGCATACATAAGGTCATAGGTTTCAAGATAAGCCAAAAAAGACTTGACTTAGGGGGTGTTTGTTTAAGTTTATGTTTGGGCTTATGAGTTTATATGTTTTCGGCTTATATATTTCATAAGCTCAACTTTTTCGGCTCATTTTTTAAATTTGTGGGCTTATATAAGTTTAAACTTATATAAGCTCATAAGTCCAAAAATAAGCCAAAAAAAAATGAAGATTACGAAACATAAGCTGAAAACAGATAAGCTCGTAAGCCCATAAACAAGTTAAACAAACACCCCCTTATGACACATAAGTCGAAATCAAATAAGCTAAAACAAACACCCCATAGAACCCTAAAGCTTATTTAAGCTCACAATCTCAAGCTGATAAACCCTAATAAGCTCTTAAAAAGCTAGTAATTTAAAGACCCTTTTATGAATCAAAACCAAAAAATCATTACTTTTATCAATTAAGTTTAAACATTTGTTACTAGGGTTAATGATATTCACACATACATACAAACAAACAAACAAACAAACAAACAAAAAACAGCAACAAGATTGTATAAAATAAGTATGGGATTAATAAGAAGATTGATGAGAATAAGGAATGAACCTGAAAAGAAGAAGAAGAAGATGAAACCACTGCTATGAGGAAGAAAGGCCGTGTGGTAGCGGCGCTATTTTGTTATCAAACAAAAATAGGTTACTTTTATAAAATCTATGGCGGTGCTGAGGGTATTTTGGTAAAAACAATATATATCACAAAAAGACTGACTAGAGCGGTGAAAGAAGATATTTTGGTAATTTTAGGGTTTTTTCTAACACATTTTATTTAATTAATTTAGAGTTAGGGAATATACGGAAATGTTCAAATACACCTTCGTATCTATACTACCTTATAATGTATTTAGGAAATTTATATTTATAAGTTTTAAAATTAAACATTTCTTTATTAAGAAATTGAAATTAACAAGCCAACTTTCAAATGTAAATTAAATATCTTTAATTGTGCCAACTTTAATATTCATAAAACTCATTTACTTGAGTTGTAACAGCCCATTTAATCCATTATCATCATGTAGTAAATGTGTTGATGGATTAGTAGTTAGACTATTCGAAAATATGGACCATTAATGGGTTTATCCACATGGGCTGGTAGTTTTATCCCTAAAAGTTATGGTAAATGTGTTGATAGATTAGTAGTTTAGTCATTTTATTTATAATGTTTTAGATGTATTTGAATTATTATATAATGGTTGAAAAAAATTAAAAAAAATAATTGAAAAAAAAAAGATGTTAGTCGGCTTATTATGCTTAAAAGATGACATGAAAAACATTTGTTCGCCATAAAAATAGTCATCGGATAACCGTCGCCGTATTGCGCGGGTACTCTTCTATTACTGAATAATAATCCAAAAACAACCCCCGTTTTTTTTAAAAGGCAAAACAACCCCCGTTTTACTAAAATGTCCGAAGGGTTTTGATCTCTTTCTCCTAAATCAAAGTTGTAGATTTTTTATTGGTCCTAGACAATCTTGTTACTTGTATCACATGGTCACAAAATAAAACGGTAAAAAGATACTGTCAAGAAGTTGGTTTTTGAGAACAAGTTAATAGGCATGCAAACTCATTTGGTCAAAGCAGTTGTCCACCATTGAGAAAAAGATGGTAACTAGTTTTACGGCACGTTTGGTTTACAGTTTTCAGCTGGTTTTGGACATTGGCGGAGCTATTAAGTGACCGGGAAGGGTCCCGACCCCCTAGGCCTAAGCTCGTTATTATATATTTTTTTCGCGATTTCATGTTTTAAAATTTTTTTTTTTCATCTCGGCCCTCCCATCTAATGTTCTTCTGAAAAAAAATTGTTTCAGCCATCCCAATAAATTTTTTCTAGCTCCGCCACTGGTTTCGGAGTTTCAAAAGTGAAAACATTTGTTTGGTTGACTATTTGCCTTTTGCGTTTTGGATTTAGTGTTAACAAAATGCACTGTGTCCGATCTTGGGTGGTTAGAGTGGTTTTCGGCTGCTTTTTTGACAAATGATAGGTCAAGCTTTGCATCTCTCTCTACACTTTCTTTTTTATTATTATAAATTATTAAAATCAATTTTAAATATTTTTATTAATTATTAAAATATATTTTTTTCAATTTAAATATACTATTTTATCGTACTTATTTTTTCTTCATTTTTACATCAAATCTAAATCCAAATCCTAATCTAAAGACAAAAATACACTGTTGGTCCCTAAACTTTTCAGAAAACATCGCAGGGGGCCCAAACATGGGAAAATCGTCGTGGTGCGTCCAAAACACAAGTTTTAGTGGTTGATTGCGTCCCTCGCCCCGTAATCATCAGTTCAATGAATTATTGGTGATGGCAAAATCGTCATTCAATGTAGCGTCCTATTTAAAGCCGTTGTAAGGTGTCGATTTCATAAACTACTTTGAGTCACAATTGTATCATCACTTATCATCCCTAATCTTTCCCCCAAAACCTTTATTGCACAAATCATCAAACCTTTCAACATGGTGCGTTGCTGGTGTGGTGAGCAAGCTATAACTCGCACTTCGTGGACATCGGCCAACCTAGGGCGTCGATTCTATGATTGTCCTGATGAAGTAAGTGAGTGTTTAGATTTATAGTATTAGCTTGTTTTCGCAAGTAGCAAATTATATTATAACAATGGAGGTTGCTTAATGACTTGTCATATTTATGATTTGGGATCTTCTTGTCAGTGGATAGGATGGTATGATCCTGAAATGTGCGCTCGTTCAAGAATGATCATACCAGGCCTTTTGAAGGGGAGAAATGACATTGAGGCAAGTTTAGAAGTTGCTTAAGGTGATGCGTAGAAGTGAAAGATTTACCTGGTGCTCAGTTGTGTTAGGAATACAAATATTCCTGTAAAAGTCTCGGTCACCTGATTATTGTAATAGCATTTTAGTTAGCTCGTAGTTAGTTAATTATATGTATTAGTTAGTTTAGTTTAAGTAACACCGTGGAAAAAGGACGGGTCTTTACCCACTGTTTGCCTGATCCACAGCCCGGGTGTGGGCGTTTGTAGGAAACTATATATACCCCTCTCCACATGTGGAGAGGGTTGGAGCTTCTCATTCACCAATCTAATACATTTTCATTTTCTCTCACTAGAACTCCCAACTCTATCTCTCTCTCTCTCTGAACTTCCTCCTCTTATTCTTCCTTCCTACTTAATTCAATCCATTAATCACAAGAACCATACGTGTTATAATTAGTAGTATTCTACAATTGGTATCAAGAGCCAAGGTTTCATCTTTGGGGCTTGGAATACTCGGATTTTAGTGTGGTTTTTGTGGCCTCTAGGTTGGTTCGAATGGTATTCATGGAATGCATCTTGTTCTAGTGTTGTTTGCGGTTAAAGGGGTTTGATGTTTGTTCTTTTATGTTTAGGAGTGGTTTTATATCCTAGCTTGGTGCCCAGATTTGCTATTTCATCACTTTGTGTAGACATGCATATTCGAATTTTTTTGTGGCCTATTCTTGATTGCGATTATCTCATTTGCGATTGCTTTCTGCTTGTAACTTTCAAAATTGTGTTTTTTTTTATTGTGGTCCACTGAAAATGTGTTGGCGTCTACTGAAAAGGGTGTAAAGACAAAATTATTCGAAAGTGACAGTTTCTTATTTGCGATTAAATCTCTTTTTGTCCCTGCGGTTTTCTCGTAATAGCGGTTACCTCATAAACATAGCGGTTAGCTCAGTCCAAATATTTGCGGTTATCTTACATGGTTGCGGTTATCTCACAAGGTTGCGGTTACCTATGTTAGCGTTTACCCAAACGTTGTGACTTATTCTAACTATTCTCTGTTAACGTTTATTTCTTGCCTTTAGTCCATTTCCAATGTTGCGGTTATCTCTATATTTGCATTTAGCTCATAATTGCTTTTAGCTCTTGTCTGTTTACGGTAAAGACTGTCAAGTAGAAATATTTCTAGTCGAGAAGAAAAAGAAAACAATCAAAGATCTCTGCTTATCTCTTTGTGATATCAACAGATCGTTCTTCTAAACGAAAGAGATTCTTTTATCATTGATCTTGTACGTTAATTTTCTAATCATAACAGTAAGATCAAAACAATCTGTCTCATCTCCTTTTCATTCTATTTTATAATTAAACAATAACAAGAAAAGGATATCAAGATCTCTATCATCTCTTGTGTATATTTTCTAAGATTCGTTCACAAACGAAACCAAAGAGATTGAATCATCATCGATCTATATTAGAAGTCTAACTTCTTGTTTTATATCCGAAAAAAAATCAAGGAAAAAACAAACCAACTGTGGTTCATTCCACCTTTTGCCTTCGGTTTGCATAAACAAATCAGGAAAAAGATTAAACCTACCCGTGACCTTTAAAGGATCGTGAGTGTAAATCGTCTTTGTTCTTCGTATGAAAAGTGACTTTGATTGGGATTGATTTATCAAGCTTCAAAGGGACGATTTGTGATCGCCATGTGAAAGAGTTAGGTGACTGCGTGGGTTTGGCTTTTGAGAGTAATAAGGGGTTGGTTCCTATCAATTAGGGTGATAACTTTTTCTTCAGATCGGTGATTTGGTTTGGGAGTATTATCTTGACTGCGTATTTTTTTGGTTACTACTAATTAGGGTTAGTGTAAGGAGTGGCCATTTATAGCGTGTGATTAGGGTAAGTTGTATTGGATTGGACTTGGGCTATGAACTTATGGGCTGCGTTTAAACTTTGCTTGGGCCGTGGGATTACATAGATCGTGTGTTATGTTTTGCAACGTTTTGTTTTTCTAAGATAAGGGACGAAAGGTTCAAGCAGGTTGTAATTATTTTTGTTGAGCTACATATGTTATTGTTAGGTAATTTGGTGGCATTGGTATTATTTCGGACATCGGTTTTGAGTGAGCATCTAAGTACGCGATTGAGCGGGTTGTGATATTTTCGAGCTTATTAGTTATAATTTCAGGATTTGTAGGTGTTTGATCGCAACCAACTCGTTCATCATACTATCATCCCATCATTTACCGTTCCAAAGGTTTCTCATCATTTCACGGTTTATTCTTGATTTTGTAAAATCCCGCGAAAGAATTTATTTCTCGGTTTAAATCATAGAATTGTAAAATCCCATGGACGTTTTCATCATGTCTACCGCTTCAGACTCTGTCATTTCTGAGAGAAAACTTCATCAGTCGCTAAAATTGCTCAATAATGCAAAAGATTGTTGCATAGAATGTTTTCAACAACTTCATTCACACCTATCGGTACTTCTAGAGGGAACTGGATTCAAGATGGGATTCGAACGTGCATTTGTAACACTCTTTGGTCAAGATGTTCAGACTTCCACATGCACAATGATTCTTAACTTAGATCAACTACAACAACAACTTGACAAAGGAGAATTTTCCAAAATGGGATCCACGGCTGCCCTTTGTGTGATCAACAAACAACTCCAAGTGTTCTTTGATTCAGAATTCACTCTGGAGTATGACCATTATAGTGAGATGACGAAAAAGTGCTTTGCTGATCACACGGGAATTGAGGTTGACACGTTCAGAGACACGCTTGTCCAGCGTATGGATAAAGTGAAAAGATTCATTAACGAAAAGGCACAGCATATACCTGCATATGATGACAAGGTGAAGGTATGTAGGGTACAATCATGTAATGGTGTTGATGACTCGTGATGAGGCGAAAAATGATCCGTTTTTAGGGGGTCATTTAAGCCCGAATCCGAATTTATTTAATCAAATATTGCCCTAAATCGTTCCTTTTGTGATTTTAGGTACTTGGAGAGTGAATTCTGGAAAAGAAGCCATTTTGGACGTTTTTGGAGCATAAAAGTGAAGAAAACGGCAAAGTCTCAATTTTCCATGCTGGGAACAGAAGGTGACGGCGTCAAGAGTAATTTCGTGACGGCGTCAAACCTCAATAATAAAATCCGAGAGTTCATGAAGGCGTCAAGAGTTTTCCTAACGGCGTCAAAACCCCAAGAATTAAAATCCGTAGTTGATGACGGCGTCACACACAGGGCGTCAAGAGTAATTTGTGTGACGGCCTAGGCCTTGACGGCGTCAGAAGTAGATCAAGGCCGTCCGAGGAAGTATTTGGCGGCGAGATGACGGCGTCACACCTTTGTTCTTGACGCCGTCATCCCTATTTTCCTATATATAGTTTTCTAGTTTTTCACATTTAGAGAGAAGTTTTGGGAGAAACCCTAAAGACGATTTTGGTGTAACTTTACAGGTTTTTCAAGAGTTCCAACCCCTTGATACCTTGCATGATTAATCAAGATAAGTGTTCTTCTAATTCAATCAATATGTCTATGTGTTGGTTGTCTATATCTTGTTCTTGTCTTAATTCTATCATGCTAGGCTAGATCTCTTTTGTGTTTGCTTAGATCTAATGAAACCTAGATATTGATTATGTGTTGATTACTTGTTTATTCTTGTTTTGGATGAATGATTTATATGTTAGGCTTAAGAAAACTGGCAGATCTCTAAATGGTAACATGCTTGAACGTCTTAAGAAACATGAACCGAGGCGTACTAGGTCTTTATTGGTTGTATTTAATGCATGAGCCACTGTTTACAATCCATATAGTTGTGCTGGGCATGGTGTAGGAGGAGATAAGAGCTCATAGAATTGGGGAGTTATGTATGCCACCCCATGAATGGTATTAAGGAATACGATCCGTCATCCATGCAATTATAACAAGTAATTAACGTGTAAAAGATATCTAGGGAGTAGTGAAATCTAAGTAAACACATTTTCTCCAATTACTGCTCACAACCTTAGTATAATTAGTTTATTTTCATTTTTAGTATTTTATTTTGATTGCATATTAGTATTGGGTTAGTTGAATAGCAACTAATTCCACCCTAATCCTTCAAAACCCGAGATTTTACTTGCTTTCATAAAAATATAAAAATACAAAAATAATCACCCCTCACCTTTAGAACTAGTAATTTAGGCTTTCTAATCCTAGCGACACTATTCCTAAGCTGAACGATCAATCCCCCGGTACTTGTCACTATACTATACTACAACGATCAGGTACACTGCCTGGTGGGGGTTGTAAGCTTCTCGAGATCCCTCGAGAGGTAAAGCCTGTTGCGATTCCCACGCATCAAGTTTTTGGCGCCGCTGCCGGGGAATAGTTATTGTCTAGGTTAGAATTTCTTTTTATTAGGTCTACTTGCTAGATTCCTTTCTAGTAAGATTTTATTTTTATTTTTAGGTCTTCTTTAGTCTATCTTATTTCTTTGTGTCCTTTGTTCGTAAACTATTTCGATGGATAACAATAACATTGATCGTTTGATTCCTGTTATTCGTGTTTTTCGTCGTAGGATTTTCCAAATGCCCGCCCCACTCCCTTTAGTTGAAAATGAGAACCCACCTAACCTCTCACCCAACCACCACTTTGACAATAATTCTGAGTTAGAAG
This sequence comes from Artemisia argyi, assembly GCA_030686995.1. NCBI lineage: Eukaryota > Viridiplantae > Streptophyta > Magnoliopsida > Asterales > Asteraceae > Artemisia > Artemisia argyi. The sequence continues at coordinate 38,126,578 of CM060693.1, read as the reverse complement.
AGTCTGATCATGATGATGACCATAGGGCTAGTCCTTTCTACTATTCAGACTCCGATGAGGATCTTGATGATGGTGATGTGATTAATGAGAATAGGATGGAAGAAGAAATAAACCCTCTTAGGTATGTTGACCCTAGAACTAGGATTGAGTGTGATAGCTCATTCAACATGCAATTTCCCTGTAAAATCGGATTTAAGAGCTTTAACGCCTATCTCAACTCATCTCTTCCAATGAACATAATCTCACGTAATGAATACAATAAAATCATGGTAGATGAGTTAGAATACAAAGGAGAAAACATTATTGCTAAGGCAATACCATTGCATGTGTTTGTAGGAAGCTTGGTTTATCTTGTTGAGTTCATGGTTGTGGAGAATCTAGGAGAATTCATTGATGATAAGTTGACCCAAGTTGTGTTTGGAAAACCCTTCAAACAGTTGACCAACCTTGATGAAAAACTCATAGAAGGGTTAATTACATTCTCGGATGGGGAAGAAGATTTTGTCTATCAAATGCCCCGCACACACCCTAGGTTCAAGGATTTTCCCATGGAAAAGTGTAGTAGGTATCCGCCCATAGAGATGCTAAGTGAGAATGATAAGAGAAAATGACTCAAGTATATTCATGAAAAAAATAAAAGATACTATCGCGGATGCTTAGAGTTAGGAGATGAATATAAGAAAGATGAGGCGACTATTAGATGGCTCACACTTGGTTATGTGAGCATAAGCGATACACGGTAACCCATGACCTTGAGTCTAGCTACAAGACTCGTAAATAAAGAAAAGCGCTTCTTGGGAGGCAACCCATGTTTTGTGTGATTTTATTTGTTTGATTGTTATTTGCTTCCGTATGCATGCTTTATTTTTATTGTTGGTTGATCATGTTTCTCAATTAAAAAGTGGAAATACTTTACTTTGTTGTTTGGCCTGGTCTTAACTCCACCTAGAAGTATTTTTGCAAAAGATAAGTGTAAGGGGAAACCCCAAATATGTTTTTAAGAATCAGAGAGGTAAAGCCTGTTGCGATTCCCACGCATCAACTCGGGTATAGCATCGGATGTTGGGTCAGGTGTCACGATATGCAAAGAATCAGAGACAGATAAGCTTGACACACCCTGCGACTCAGTGACTAGAGACACTCCAGACATGGGCACTGAATTAAAACCAGTTAATGAGCAAGTGTCATGTGCTGAGGTACCCCTAACTGAACATCATAATGTGCTTTCTGATGAACGACTGCATACTGATCAAGTTATGCCCAGTTATGACACATATTTATTGAAAAAGACTGACAACAATACCATTTCTGATTTAACAAATATGAATCATAAAGGGGGAGAAAGTGATCAGGATGCTGAACGTGATGATGTGTCAAGTTCTTTGTTTATGGTTGAGTCTTTTAAATCACATGATGTGGTTGATAAAGAAGTTTTTAATGAACTTTCAAACAAATTTGCACAACTTGATAAACATTGTGTTAATCCTTTGTTTGTTGCTCAAGATGTGGTTGATAAATAAGTTTTTAATGAACTTTCAAACAAATTTGCACACCTTGAAAAACATTGTATTTCACTTGAAATTGCAATGCAACAAAAGGAAGAAAGTTTTCAAAATAATCAACCGTGTAAAAATCCGGAACTTCCTGACTTTCGCGAATTCTTTATGATAAATGATTTGAAAGTTCAGCTGGAAGCCAAAAACTTGACAATTAACAACCTGAAAAAACGTATTTCTGAGATGTGTGATGTGTGTAATGAAGTTGAGGATAATCATGTCAGTAAGACTTTTGCAACAAGTAATTTTGAATTGGAACAAGATATGGCTGAGTTACTTAAGGAAAATGAGTCTTTGAAAATTCATTGTAATGACTTGTGTGATTCTATCAAAGAAACGAAAACTAAGAATATTGAACAAACAAACTCTTTGATTGCCAAAAATGATGAATTCAAAGCTCAACTTCAGGAAAAGGGTTTCACAATCACTGCATTAAAAAACGAGCTAAGAAAAGCAACAGGAAATAGTGTGAACACTAAGTTTGCAAAACCATCAGTCTTGGGGAAACCAGTTTCTCAATCGTATAGAAACCAATCCATTGTTAGGCAACCGACTGCAATTAGATCTGAACGAACAAAATTTCCAAAAACACGGTTTGCCTCCCAAGTTGATGCGGAACAAGTTTTGACAAAACCAGTCACTCCACATTATTTGCCAAACATAGTTGCTTCTAGTTCTGTTAATCTTCAGCGCGTAGCTACTCCTACTACTAGCTCCCCTAGGTTTAGTTTGAGAACAGAGTCGAAACATAGCATTAAGATTCGAAATTCTTATGATATAAACGACTTGTACAAGAACTCTGAACTTGAAAAGGCTAGGAAAAGAGCACTACTTCATAAGGATGGTATCTTAGGCTCACAACCTTGTAGGATGCCTCCTAGTTTATTGAGGAACAATGCTAAGGTTCAACCTGCTAAGTCTAGGATTCATAGTAAGGCATCTACAATGCATAAGAAGCAGAACAAACCTAAATCTTCTCCTAGGTGGATACCAACTGCTAAATCATTGCAGACTAGGAATATCGATAAGCCATCCACTATGCATAAGAAGCTTAGTAATCCTAGACCTTGCCATAAGTGGATTCCAACTGGTAGAATGTTTAAGTACATTGGACTTAAGTGGATACCTACCGAAAAGGTACTTACTGATGGCAATGCCATGGTTGACCGTGAAACCCCCAAGGGGTTGGATACGGCTGTCACTAACCCATATATATGCAGTCAAGTTTGTGATGTTAGTGCAGGTACTCCTAACTCAGTTGCAGGTACATCGAACATTCACCACATAAGAAGATGCAAAGTCTGGAGGCCTAAAGCAAACATATCTCCTACTTCAGGAGGTCTGGAAAGTCAGTGTTGATGTATGCATGCACTATGACGTCTGTTCACTTCAGTTCAGGCCTCGTTCTTCAACGACTATGACGTTTGAACAATTCAGTTCAAGCCTCGGTCCTCATTGTCAATATTATGGTGTCTCCTGACAACACTTCTGGCCCCGTTCATCAAAGAAAAGAAAGGTGTACGATTCAGTGCGCCTTATCTTCGGAAGAAGAGAAATCTTCTTAGTCTTGACCATTCTCTACAACGTGCTTCATGCTTTCTCAATGCTCATTCAATCATCAAGTGGATTTACTCATCTTAGCTCGTATTCGTATTCACTTGCTCTTTCAAAAATGGTAAACTTCGTATGCAATTTTTGAGGGGGAGAAGTGTGAATATACCACATGGTGATTAATGATTGTAGAATGGTCATACGATTCGTTAAACGACTCTCCTCCAACACCTAATGTTCTACTTACTAAGGATGACTGGGATTTATGCTTGATGATTACTTCCAAGCTTCAACGAATGATGATTGATCAAGATGTACCATCTAGAAGTATTATGAATGATGATTGATCACTTGCTCAAGTAATCCAATCTCTAGTTATTCCTCAAGGTGTTGATGATGACTATCATGATTACGAAGTTGCACTCATGAATAATGATCCGTCTTTTCGTTCTTAAATCAAGGATTGTTGCTCCTACCAATGTGCACTTTGTAAATCAACCCGAAGAACATTATGGAAAATATCGGTTAAAATGTCTAAACGGCTAACAATTTGGACATGAAATGTCAAGTGATCACGGAGTTTATTTGGCATCCCTTAATTGGGATTGAAGAGTATTTTACGAAGGCGTCTACTTATTTCATCATCGAAACTTCATGCATCGATTGATGACTTGCGTGAACTATTAAAGTTTATGATTGGGACTTGGATTATCTAGTTATACCCGATGGAAGGAGTTACATTGTAGTACTCACGGGTTATGGCTATCACTTCAAGGAGTTACATTGTAGTGCTCAGTGTCACACGCAAATGCGAATGTGGATAGTCTCAAGAGGTGTTGTACTTATTCTTCAACATCGTTCTTTAATCAACAACAATGCAAGCTTAAGTTACGGATTTGGGGAATTCTTCTTCAGTTTCAACTTTGGTATATCGGGTTTACTTCATCAGTGGTCACTTCAAATAGCCTATATAAGGGTTGGTAAAGATAGTCAGAGAGAGTTTTTGTAGCAGTTGATTCTCACCAGATCCAGTTAAACCAATTTTGTTCTTCCCACAAATTTCAAGTAGATATGCGTTAAATGTGTTGCTGATTCTGAGGTATCAAAACCAGCAAGGGGGAAGGAGACATGCATCTGAATGCATAATGAGTACAAGTGATGAACTTAGTACTTCGTCTTAATTGACGTTATGTCGGGAAGACAAATGTCATAACCGCAGAGAATATCAGTGTACTAACTTGTGGCGTTTGGTGTACCATTCCAACTACGTGGGGGAAGTGGTCTTCTGATACTTGTGGTATGTATTACTTCAGCTTTCAATAGGAAGAATTATGAGAAGAACAATTGGAGCGTGAGATGATATTGCTTATCGACATCTTCATATGAGTTGATATGATTTATCGCAAAGTGCTTCTGGTTAATGCTTCATGTACACAATGGTATGATGATTCCGATGAGATCGCAACCATCAAGGGGAGAGATATGTGTACATCAAGGACGCACAACAGGTTCACGTGATCGGGCTTAATCATATATTCCGGAGGAGATATCCGCAGAGATGATCAGTGCTTCAACCTGTTACTTTGGTGTTATCATTTCTTCGTGTGTTGGATACATGCGTATAATATGGATTGAGTTGGTATGTGTAAGTCAACCGGAAAGCATTTAGTGAAATGAAGATGTTGATATCTGATTCCCCCCAATAGACAACTGCTCCAAACCTCAAAGTAATGTGTACATTGGGGATGTACAACAGGGTCATGTGATTGGGCTTTTTCATACATTCCGGGATTGATAACCGCAGAGATGATCCATGGTTCTCCCTGTTACTTTGGTGTTATCGTTCTCTTCGGGTTCTCGAGCTTCATACAATGATACTTTTTGCATCACTTCAACCTCTTGGGGGAAGTGGTCTCATGTAGGTGATTGTCGGTTTGGGGGGAAGCTACCAAAGCTTCACAATGAGGAGGCAATAAAAACTTTCAGAAATTTGGTGGTTGTCTAGCGATTAACTCAGTTGTGAGATTCTAGTGATTTGTTAACTACTTGTGTTTGGTGAATTGTTGTGACTTAAGTCGTTTCCATTAGTCTGATTCTAATTTGACGTTGTGAGTTAATCTTTACGACTTGACTTATTATGATCGGATCTACTGTAACTTGACTTGTTGCGACTTGACACTTAATGCTAATTGTTACTTATCCAAGATCTCTCTCTAAGTCTAATTCGCATATTAGATCTTTCGGTTTCTTTTGTTGACTTTAGTAAAATCCCGGGAGAGAATCGATCTCTCGGTTTAAGTCACAAGAGTTGTAAAATCCCGTTTAAGATTATATCATGGCATCTACGGATTTAGACAATTATTCAGGAGCCTCGAAAGCTTTGGTGGTGAAAGTTTAAGAGATGTTGACTACATACTTCTACAACGAGCTGAATGATAATCTCATTTTGGTGCTCATGTCAACATCTCCTTAAACTGTTTGGTATCCTTTGTACATATCTTATACAAATGCGTAAATAGAGAAATATAAAACCTATAAAAACCATAAAAATCTGAAAAATCATAAAAAATCCAAAAATATTCTTCTCACGACATGTCTCTTGTGTAATCAATATTATGTACGTTTCTAGAAATGTCATTTAATAATGACACGGAATCATACATATGCTTGAGCAAGAGTTTTTTGGTTTCAAATAAAGTTTTTTTCTAAAACATGTCGTTTCTCAAAACATTCTTAAAATCATGGCTTGTAGTCATCTCAGGCTACAACCCGAACTTAAAACTCATGGCTTGTAGTCATCTCAGGCTACAACCCGAACTTAAAACTCATGGCTTGTAGTCATTTCAGGCTACAACCCGGACTTAAAAATGGCTTGCAGTCATTTCAGGCTGTAACCCGGACTTCAAAATCATGGCTTGCTATTACTTCAGATAGCAACCCGCTTTTCAAAATGGGGAAAACACGTCGCCAAAAAGACGGTTGTTCCTTTTACTGGGTGACGTTCACCTGGGCATGGATTACTTTATATCCATGTTTCCTCGATCTAATGTACGTTTCAGTGCATTATTTCTTGATAAAGAAGAGAAGTCTTCTTTTTATCGCCAAATACTTTCCTTTCTATGATTTTTCCGGAGAGTATTTGTGCAAAACTTGGTGGTATCATGAGATTTTGAATGAAAATCAAATTGAATCTAAATCTTTGATAAAAATTTTCACTCAATCAATGACATAACATATTTATGTTTTAAACATCTGTCATTGATTGAGGGGGAGAATGATTTTCAAAAATTTTATGTATCATCAAAACTCCCCACTTTGTACAAAAGCAACCAAAACAATTGTGATGATTATGTGTCAGAATGAGTACATCTTCAAAGAGTTTTCGCTAAAACTTCAAATCTTTTGTAAACTCATCAAATCTGACACATATCAACCTCCCTCACAGATTGAGGGGGAGCAAGAAAAAGTTCATTTTTATCAGCAAATATTAAAATTGACCGCATTTCTCTCCCAAAACGCTTTCTAAATTATTTAAATCAATTGAGATCAAAAATCTCGAAAGGTTTGAAATTTTTGATCGGAGGAGAGAATGTGATTTAAATAAGAAATCTGATAATCAAATGTGATCTTTTCGACTCAATAATAGGCTCCCACATATGTGCTAAACACTTTCGAATATCGAAGCACATATTGAGGGGGAGCGAAAGGTGTTTGTGGAAGTAATACCTAAGACTGACCATTTACTTTAATGCACGGAGTTATAAGGACGGTTAAGGTTAGGTATAAGTTCCCATGATCCACCAGAACCGGAAGGATCGTCCCAGGGACATCCCATAGATTGATTAGAAGTCCTTAGGAATGGTTGAAAAAAGGAGCAAAGTGAGAAAGGGAAAAGTGCGGACTGAGATAGAGCTAGGACTGGAACAAACCCAACAAGGTTCTAGTGGTGAAGTCTCGGTAAGCACTGAAGGGGTTGAAGAATGAAAAAGAAATGAAATGAGAAAGGGTGAAAAGAAATAACCCTCCATATATTCAACCTTAGGGCAGAAACCGGGTTCAATTCATAATCTACTAGTAGTTACTTAAGTAACACTAGTATTGAAGACAAGACGTCATGGACCCAGTGACGCACTGCACCAAACTTCCCAACCACTCAAGTTCTCTTAAAAGAACTTGTTTCATTCTCACGGGGAACCCTGTGTAATGTATCGACCGCTCATTGTGAGCTATGTTGATACCTAAAACAGGAGACGCCTCCCTAGTCTCCAGGAGCGGATCAAAACGCACTATTGAGTCTAGAGCCATGAGATCATCCATAAATCTCGTTAGGACACATTCCTAATATGCTTATTGTTTCACACAATGTGGAAAATAAGATAAAAATATTTAGAGTCCTACGCATTATCCTTGTGATATTGCCATAACATCCGAGTGATATGAAAATATTCACAATGAAGATGGAAATCCTTCTAGAGCGAACATCACTCAAGCTCTTGGTAGGTGACATGTGAGATCCATCTTGGATCAATGATCAAGTGACAACTGGAAAGCAACGATGGTGCGATTCAAAATTGAATCAAACTTGTTCTAGGATATGGATTGACGGATACTTTTGCTAAAACCTTTCAATGTGCTCACAAACTAATTTTTCGAGCACATTGATTGTGTAAAATCTTTCAAACAAAAGTATTTTTTGATGGAAATGTGATTCAAAGTATAAAACTCTCGTCGTGTCTCAAAAAATGTTTATCATATGACACGCGAGTGATTTCTATAAATCAATTTCTCATCAATCCGTGAATATCAATTCACCGATTCACTCTATCGTGCTGACTGCTTTGAGACGTTCCGGTATGAGAACATGCTTAGTATGAAGATTCCAAAGTGGATTCTTTGGAAAATTCATTACTACAAGCTGGAAATTCCTGTCAAGGAGAGTCTTCTTTAAAAGAGACTCTACCTGATCACAGGTCGGTTTTCACAAAACCGGAGGGTAGTCTGTCCTCGCAGAACGAATGACAAAGCCATGTTCGTTCTCTATCTTTATTGCTAACTGTTTTATTTCAGGGACACATATAAAGATGGCGTTGATGGCTCCAGTTTCCAGCTGAATCGGGTCAATCCATACCTCATGCTCACACATCCTCCACACTATCAATGAAGATGAGAGACTTGCTACAACAAATGTTGAGAGACTACCAACAACGCTTCCGCAACTTTAATGAAAAAGTCTCCTGATCCGCAACTCTAATGCAAAGTCTCCAGATACAGAAGGGTGTGAGCATGATGGTCCTTTAGTCACTACATCACATGAAGGCAATACAACTATGGATGAGCTTGGAGATTTACTTTGGCTGATGATCTTAAAGAAGCTTAAAGATCACACAACTCAAAGGAATCCTAAATCACAAGTTCTTTGCTTGAAGTACAAAGTTTGGAGAAAAGTGATGAATCAGAACCTACGAGCTACAAAGACGAAAGAATGCTTAAAGACTAAAGAGCTTAATTTCAAAGGTGACCTCGCTTAGGGGGAGATTGTTAGGAATACAAATATTCCTGTAAAAGTCTCGGTCACCTGATTATTGTAATAGCATTTTAGTTAGCTCGTAGTTAGTTAATTATATGTATTAGTTAGTTTAGTTTAAGTAACACCGTGGAAGAAGGACGGGTCTTTACCCACTGTATGCCTGATCCACAGCCCGGGTGTGGGCATTTGTAGGAAACTATATATACCCCTCTCCACATGTGGAGAGGGTTGGAGCTTCTCATTCACCAATCTAATACATTTTCATTTTCTTTCACTAGAACTCCCAACTCTCTCTCTCTCTCTCTAAACTTCCTCCTCTTATTCTTCCTTCCTACTTAATTCAATCCATTAATCACAAGAACCATACGTGTTATAATTAGTAGTATTCTACAAGTTGGATATTATTTTTGATTGTTTATGCACTTGGTTAAATTTTTAGCTTTAATGTATGACGGTCATTTTTTGTGTTATGTGGAAATGTAAGGTCATCATGGTAGTGTTAGAACCTTCACCAATCTATTCTCTAGTATGTTTTAGCTTTATATTCTCTTAAATGGTAGTAACTTTGTCTATCACATAGATATGAATTGTGTTCTTTTGCTGATTTTACCTTATTTTTATGCAGATGCTTATGAATTTAGTTATATTTGACTTCCACCGGGAAAAACTCAGTGGTCCCCACCGTGGACCATACACGGGTCTTCGCCCCCTCGTACATATCCCTAATGACTCTTGGGTGTCTCCTTGGGGTCCCTTTATCTATTAGAGTCCTCCAAATCAACTCCCGTGGGACACTATCATATGCCTTTTCTAGATCAAGGAAAGCCATATGCAACTTATTTGTCCAATGCCACCATAGTGGGGGTCACAGCACCCAGATTGACTACCTGCTGGTGCGCAGAGATGACCTTAGAGCATGTAAGGACTGTAGGGTTTTCCCTGGCGAGGCATGCTTATCCCAACACAGATTGGTGGCATTGGACGCACTTTTTCAGGGGCGACGACACAGGAGAGAGGCGATAGGGATGCCTAGGATCTTGTGGAAGAATTTGAACGGAGATGCTGAGGAGTCGTTTGGAGCGAAAGTCTTTGAGGGTCTCGCTGCTCGGGCGGAGGACTTGACTTCTACGGACGCGGACCAGTTGTGGAACACCCTTGCGTGTACCATCAGAGACGCGGCAAAGGATTCCTTGGGAGTGACTAGTGGGTCAACGAGAACCCAGTCAACCCGCAGGGAATCGTGGTGGTTCAGTGAGGAGGTGCAAATCAAAGTAGCAGAGAAACAAGCTCGGTTCAAAGAGCTTCTTTTGAACAGAGAGAGCCATCAAGCGGATAGGACCGCTGCCGAAGAGAGGTACAAGGTGGCTAAAAGAGAAGCAAAGAAGGCGGTAGCTGTAGTGAAGGACAAGGCGTATGAAGACTTGTATAAGAAATTGGACTCCAAAGAGGGAGCAAATGATATCTTCAGAATAGCTAAAGCCCGTGAGAGAAGGAGAAGGGATTTAGGTAACATAAAGTACATCAAAGATGAAGGAGGACGCACCATCGTGATCGAGGAAGATATTAAGAAGAGATGGGGAGAGTATTTCTCCTCTCTCTTTAACAAGGGGTACACCGACGGTAGCGGGGAAGGAGAGAACCCATGCGAACAGTTGTTACCAGAATGCTATTACCTGGGGATCAGCCAAGGAGAAGTGAAGGTTGCTTTACAAAAGATGGGTAGAAACAAAGCAGTAGGCCCGAATCAAATTCCCATAGAAGCTTGAAAGAGCCTTGGAGAGGAGGGGGTTAAATGGTTGACCTGTCTCTTCAACAAGATTTTCTCCGGTGCTAAGATGCCAGAAGAATGGAGACTTAGCGAAGTCATCCCCATCTTTAAGAACAAGGGTGACGCTCAAGTGTGTAGCAACTATAGAGGTATTAAGCTACTTGGTCACACAATGAAGCTCTGGGAGAGAGTTATTGAGAGGAGGTTAAGAAGGGAGACCAGGGTGTCAGAGAACCAATTTGGTTTTATGCCAGGGAGGTGCTCAGTAGAGGCTATACACCTCCTTAGAAGTCTCATGGAGAAGTTTAGAGAAAGACAAAAAGAATTGCATATGGCTTTCCTTGATCTAGAAAAGGCATATGATAGTGTCTCACGGGAGTTGATTTGGAGGACTCTAATAGATAAAGGGACCCCAAGGAGATACCTAAGAGTCATTAGGGATATGTACGAGGGGGCGAAGACCCGTGTATGGTCCACGGTGGGGACCACTGAGTTTTTCCCGATGGAAGTTGGACTTCACCAAGGATCAGCCATTAGCCCGTACCTCTTTGCCTTGATTCTAGATGAGATATCTCGAGGGATTCAAGAGAACATTCCTCGGAGCATGATTTTCGCAGACGATATTGTGTTGGTTGCAGAATCGGCGGAAGGGCTAAATTACAGACTGGAGCACTGGAAGACAATGGCCTCCGGGTTAGCAGAGAGAAGACTGAATACATGAGATGTGATTTCGGTAGCAACGAGATCGGCCTCAACGAGGAGATGGAAGTTCGGGTTGGCGACCAGATTCTCCAACCAAAGGAGTCTTTTAGATATTTGGGCTCGGTGATTCACAAATCAGGGAGGATAGATGATGATGTCACCCACCGTATTAGAGCTGGTTGGGCGAAATGGAGGGCGTCGTCAGGAGTACTCTGTGATAAGAAAGTCCTTTTTAAGTTAAAGGTAAAATTCTATAAGGTGGCGATTAGACCGGCTATCTTGTACGGGTCAGAGTGTTGGCCTATCACGAAAGCTCAAGCTAATAGAGTGGAAGTGGCAGAACTGAGAATGCTAAAGTGGATTTGTGGTAAGACCAGGCTTGACATGATTCCGAACGGAGTTTTTAGAGCAGAACTCGAAGTTGAAACTATTATCTCGAAGATGCGAGAAGGAAGGTTGAGGTGGTTCGGTCATGTCAGGAGGAGGCCACAAACAGCGCCAGTAAGGAGAGTAGAAGCGCTAATGGTCGACGGTTTACGAAGGAGGGGTAGGCCTAAACTTAGGTGGGAGGATAGACTTAGACTAGACATGAAGGAGCTTCTCTTGTCCGAGGACATGATCTCAGATAGGAAAGCTTGGAGAGCCAGGATTAGAGTTTGCGACTAGTTTCGGGCTAGGTGGTAGTTGTAGGCCCTTTGAGTTTCCCTTAGCTGTAGGCCCGTTGCGTTTGCCTTGCCTTTGTTTAGGTCTCTTCCCCTTAGTTGTAGGCCCTTTGCGTTTGCCTTAGCTGTAGGCCCCGTGCGTTTGCCTTGCCTTCGTTTAGGGCTCTTTCCCTTAGTTGTAGGCCCTTTTGCCCGCTTGCTTGTCCTTTTTTTTTTTTTTTTTTTTTTTTTTTTTTTTTTTTGGTGTGCTGCTTTGCTTTGTCTTCTTTTTGTTCCTTGTTTGTTGGCTCATGCGTTTTGCTTTGTTTGCAGGTTTCTCTTTTTCTATCACTCGCACTTTTGCACTTGCCGGAGGTCTCCTGGAAGCAGTCTCTCTACTCCCAGTTTTGCTGGGGTAGGGTTAGGATCTGCCTACATTCTACCTCCCCCATACCCCGCTTCCGCGGGATTGGGTATTGTTGTTGTTGACTTCTAATTGTCAACATTGTTATTAAGTTTTGACTTTGATTACTTTTGCCTTTATCAAGTTATATTAAAACTCAATTAACTCATATATTTTATATAAAGTAATATGCAATATAAACAAAAATACTTAATCAAAGTTGAAAATTGGACTTTTGGGACGGAGGGAGTATACAATTAGCACTTGGAAGTATGGCTGAGGATCAAAGGTCCAAAACCGAACTGGACCGACAAAACGACCGAATCGACAAAAACCGAGCCGACCCGACAGCCCGTCAGTTCGGTTTCGGTTTCATGTTTTACATGTTTTCGATTTTGGGTCAGTTCGGTTCGGACCAAAACCGACAAAACATACCTAAATACACGTAAACCGAGCCGAACCGACGACCCAACACAAAACTGAACCGATGGCCCGTCAGTTCAGTTTTGGTTTAGGTTTTTGATGAATTTTGGTTTTCGGTTTTATCAATTCAGGTCGGGTCGGGTCGGTTTTAGACTGAACAGCCAAATGATTTTAATTTTTTTTTTTTTTTCATTTCCCTGATTAATTGTCGCTGATTATCTTTGTTTTGAGGAAAAAAGGGAAAAATCAGAACTCTGTGTGTGTGAAAAACTGAAAAGATGAATACACTAATGATGACACCTTCCTCGATGACTCTACGATGCTCAATTCTTCCTTCAATTACTTCACAAGTTCATAATATCAAAATTTTCAACCGATTAATTTTTAACAACAAAAACAACAATTATGCCGGAATTAATAGCAGAAATTATACCACTAATAGCCGTCGTCGTATCTCCGCTATGTCATCTTCCACTCAAGCTCCTCAACAGGTAAAAATACTGAAATTACATAAAGCTAAACTAGAAGGGTACCCGTGCAATGCGGCTGTGATTATATTTTGCGTTATTTGGTTACACGTTTAGTTATAAGTAGAGATATTAGAGATGGTTAAGCCAAATAAATTTAGTTTCAACAACCAACCGCTTCCTAACAAACTTCCTAACCAATTAATTTTGAAATCTTTCCATAATAAGCAAGAAAAAAGTATGGATTTTTTTTCTTTTTTTTGGTAATCATCGGTTTCCGACTTGACATTGCGAGCCGACTAATCCCAAGGCGACTAACCTTTTTTGATAGCCCGGAGTCGGCGCAGGTGAACCTCCCTGGCCACAAGGGGATTAAAGTCTGAATTTTAAGCCTTTCTAATTATAGAATAGTCTCAAATGCATTATATAGTAGTATAGATATAGATATAGATGATTGCCTTATGAGCTTATTGAAATTATTGAAATTTGGATAAGCTCGGTTTTGTGGGCTTGTGAACTTTGTAATGGGGTGTTTATTTAAGCTTATTTGACTTCGGCTTATTATATTTCATGAGACCCAATTTTCCGGCTTATTTTGAGACCTATGAGCTTGTTTTTATTACTATTAATTTTGAAACATTCATGATAATAAGCTTATATAAGCCCATGGGTCTCTAAATAAGCCGGAAAATTCGGGCTTATGAAATATAATCCGAAATCAAATAAGCTTAAACAAACGCCCCATAAGCTCATAAGCTGAGGTGGATAGTATAAACTAAGCTTATCAAATTTTTATAAACCTCTTAAGCTCGTTAAATAAGATTACACCCTAATGATGTGTCTAATTTTATGCCTGAACGTACATAGCAATTGGCATCCTGCCTAAGGGAACCAACCACTATTTCATTAGATATAAATGATCAAGAGGCTTAAAGGTGCGGCTAATTAACATCCTGCTCATTGCAGCTAAGAGAACCACATCTTTACAAACCAATTAAACATTGAGATACAAGCATGGTATTAGTCAAGCTATGGAATCACATGTGTATAAAGAAGTACAGCGAACCAAGCCAGAACAAATGAAAAAGTACGATAACCAAAAAGTGGGTCATTGCAGTTTGGCGGCCGTTGTAGTTTGACGGTCGTTTTAGTCGTAGTAATAATTCCTAGCATCTTGCTAGTTTTTAGTTATCTAAATATGTTATTGCTTGTGCATAACATAGTTCAAGTTTGATCGAATTTGTCTATGGTTGTAGGTTGTTTGGTTGTTGTTTGATAGTTGTTTTATTTTGTTTTATGTTTTTGTTAGAGTGCTTCGTCTGGTGATGCTACTGTGGATGTGTTTCAAGTAATTAAAGATCATCAGGTACTCATGTGACATTGATTATGTAGTCCGTGCGTGTTTTGAACTTTTGGTTGTGTTCAATATTTGAAACAGATGGAATCACGGTGTCTGTGTAACTGTGTTTGTCTTCATTATTTCAAACAGATAAATTTTATGTTATGTTTTGTTTGTGATTGTAGGAAAAGGCGGCTAGACTACCTCCAATTGAAGAGGTCAAGACTGTCCTCAGTTATGGCATTCGCGGCGTTCTTTCCACATCTTCTCAGGTTTATTGCGGTTTCTGTTAATCACTAAGTGTTTTGGATTAAATGCTTTTGTAGCACAGGAAGTTTTACATACACATATATATGATACAAAACTTATGGTTTTTAAATGAAGTTGGAGTTAGTGAGTTACCATAAGTATATAGTCATTTTGCGTGGTTATGGGCAACCAGAGGGGTTCGTTTTGCTAAGAAATAGTCTTCCTTTATGAAAATTAGAGATGATTTATGTGGTTGATATGAGTCATAGGATCACTTGATACACTGATATGTCTATTTGAAGCGAACAAGGATTATATATGTGCTTATATGATTCTTATATCTGGTACCAAACCGTTTAAAATTTCTTGATAAGGATATATTCAAAAATATTGCGTATTTAGTGTGTGTACTTTGGACTGTGTCTGGTGTGGCTTGATTATTAAGTTTTAGCAAGCAGATGAATTGGGTTATGTTCCAAATACTTTCACGGTTTCAGTTTTCATGCTCTAGAGTTGTCTATGCTTTGCCTAGTTGTTTCCCTGTTGTTTTGTTCTCTTAGTTATTGATTGCGTTTACTTTGCAGAAGCACGATGGTTATCCATCAGGATCAATGGTTGATTTTGCATGTGATGCCTCTGGATTTCCCATATTAGCAGTCAGCAGTTTGGCAGTTCATACCAAGGTAGTCGAACATAAGTGAATTTTATAGCCATACAAACATATAACTAACAAGTGTAATCCTATACCAGTCTTAAACTTCTAATGTTCTCTCTTTGAAGACTATCATTGAAGTTGGCTGCTTTTTGCAGGACCTTTTAGCTAATCCTAAATGCTCGTTACTTGTGGCAAAAGATCCAAATGATAGAACTGATTTAATTATAACCGTACACGGTGATGCTGTTCCTGTAAGGCTATATTATCTGCAAATCTTGTACCTTTCCTACCTAATTTGAATACTAAGTTGATTACTGGTTTATTTGTTTTGATCAATTCTAAAGGTTCCACGTGAAGAGACAGATGTTATACGCACTGCATACTTGGCTAGACATCCTGACGCATTTTGGGTAAAAATATTCATAATCTAATCCCTTTTCATGACTCATCTTACATTTTCTAATGACACCAAGACTTGTTTGTAATGAAGGTTGACTTTGGTGATTTCCAATTTATGCGTATCGAACCGAAAGTTGTGCGGTTTGTTTCTGGTGTTGCTACAGCTTTGTTAGGATCAGGAGGTTTGTCTTTTCTGAAACTCCCATTCTAAATTTTGTACTTATGTTCCTCTTCCATGGTGATTATCTGGGAATATGTGTTTGCACCAATATAACTTCAATGCGCAAAATAAGTTGTTTCTAGTGGCTAAATGCTGGTATTGGTATTCGCTAGTGGATACAGACCATATAAAATAAATTATAAAATTTCAAGTTCTGGTCCTGGTAGCTTGATTTAACATTCTTCTCGCCCTTGAATTGTCAAGTTATAACCATAATACCATTAATTACAGAGTTCACAAGGGAGGAATTCGCAGCAGCAAAGGTGGATCCAATCTATCAGTTCTCTAAGCCTGTGACGGTATATTACCCTGCCTCTAATGCTAATTTGGGAGAGGGGTGAGGGGAAGAGGGTAACTTGTCAATATAGGTAGCTTTTAATATGAGCCTAAATGGGTTGGGTTTGATTGAACCATTGGAAATAAATTATAAACCAAACTGGCTTTTTTTAGGTAAATGGGTCGAGTACATACTGTTCATTCACCCCTTCTGTGTTTTACGCATCTCAATGTATTTTTTCTTTTACTTTTTCTATCTGCCTGTAATCAATGTGATATATGACATTGCAGTCTCACATGAATAAAGACCATTCAGATGAAACAAAGCTCATGGTTCAGCACTCAACTTCAGTTCCGGTAATCCATAATCTTGAATTATCTTGTTGTACAGTGGACCTGTACCATGTATTACGTGCCTTTAATAGAAGATAGATTAACACATGTAATTACTAATTAATCATCCTGCAAATATGAACACTGTATATTGTGCGAGACAACAGTTCTATGGGTTCTTATTACTGTAATTTACATTTACAGGTGGACTTTGCAGACATGCTGGATCTCGATAGCCTTGGGTTCAATGTAAAGGTAATTTTGATGTCTTCTATTTGCATGTACATACTGAATCAAATCAGTCTTAACTGAATAAACATCATATCTTATTGATCTCGTTCATTTTAGAAGCCAGTTACAAATTTTATCCCCCTGTTTGATAACACACAATTAGAGTCCAAAAGAATTGTATTTACATGATCTCAGTTCAGAATTACTTTCATACTCGCAATGGAAGTCCAAACTCATTAAAGCTGGTAATATTGATATTATGGGTTAACTTTAAAGATTTAGGTGACGTGTTCTGCATGTCTTTTTTGAAAATGAAGGGTGGTTGAGTCTTTTTCTTACCATTTCCTCCTCAAACCTTCATATTAGTCACCATGTTCCTGAAGTAGAACAAATTTTAGATAATTGAATAATATCTGAAACCAAAAATTTAAAACGGATCCAAAATATATTAACAACCCGAAAGGGTTGTGGATCTAGCTTGATATGATCAGCCTAGCATCTCATGGTATCTCCTTCAGTTTTATTATTCAACTATGATTCTTAACTTATTCTTTTATTTATATTTCAGGCCGGATATCAAGGGAGGAACTTCAAGCTTCGAATTCCATTCCCCAGGCGCGCAGAAGATCGAAAGTGAGTCCCAGAATCTGTTCTAAAACGTATTGTTTGAGTTGAATTCTTTCTTCATGCATTATGTTGTTTTCCATCTTTCGTAGGGATGTCAAGACACTTATAGTAGAAATGCTCCAGGCTGCTAAGTCTTCGATTAATGAGAGCAACTGAGGAGGCAGGTTCTTTTCACTATTCGTTTACTTATTTACTATTTTAATCCTAAGATAGGGTACAAGGGGAATGAATATGTGATTATGGGTCCATGCACAATAGGGGTTGGACATAAAAGATAACTATCGTTGCTTAATTTAGTATAAAAATGATGATGTGTTTTAACCTTCTTGCAAGTTATGCAACTTGCCATCCTTTTTGTACTAATCCTTTTGGGGGAATGAACTTAGTAGAGGAGAATAGAGATATAAGAAAATTGTACAAAATTGACGTGCCTTTTACCTTCTCATGAGTTAAGCAACTAGCCATCCATTTCTTCAACCCTTTTACTTATGATTACTTGATTAGGGTTATCTTTTATCTGTAACTAGGGTGAGAAGGGGAAAAAAAAAAGATCATGGTTGCATCAATAGAATTTTGCAACATAATTGTTTATAAAAAAATAACTTTGTTGAACAAATAGCGTTTGGGGTTAACATTCCTGGACCGTTTCCATCCCCTATGAAAAAAATTACACATTTTAACATGAACAGCGTTGGTCTGTTACCCGACCGGCCATTTTGTCACAACGCGGTGAACTAGTGAAGCCTAGTTGTAGTTACGGAAAACGAAAAGTGCGCATGTTACAAGTGGCATGTGAACGCTAACTAGTTTGAAACAAAAACATTTGTTTAAGATGTTAAGATGAAACCGATAGAAGATATATATAATTTGAATTGATTTTTGATGATGCTTGTCAATTTTGCAGAAGCTGATCATTGCAAGAATTACAAACAGTTTCTGGAAGTTATGGAGTCCTTTGGTTGATGCATATAGACAAACAGGGAAATCACATGGATTGATGTAAAGTATTTAGACCTAGACACACAAGGTAGACATTGATGATTGTTTTTGGGATGAAAACAACAAATGGTATCATTATCTGTATTTTGATGAAAACAAGGGACTTCGATTTTATATAATTATACCCACGCAAGTCCTACATTACTACATACAGTCGGTGATCTAGAAAAAAAATCACTGCAACACTAAATACACAAAAACAACGGAATCGACAAAATATAAGCTTGTCAGGTTTATATGTTCACCAAAGCGTTGAGTTGATTGGTCGTTTTTCATCCATTTATACCGTGGTTATATGTCGTTGTCTGATAACAAATCTGAAATCTTGACATTTTCTTTGTTTTATGGAAGGTGTACAATCTACTTTTCTTGTTGAAGTTTTAGCTTAAAAAGTCATGAATTTTGACAAATGGGTCAACTAATCGTACATAAATTAATTAAAAATAGAATCTAAAATAGTTTTAGCTTAACAAGCCTACCTTTCTCATTTTTTACTAAATCAAAGATTAGTTTTGTTCATTCATTTGTCAACTATCCTTCAAAAAACATGTACGTAACCTGAGTTTTACAGATCAGTTCTTACTGTTCTTTTCATCTTTCATCAATGGTGGCAAAATTTGCCAATATTCAAAAAATTGCGCTGCTTTGGGCAATTTTTCAAAAGTTAGGAGCTTCACATGGACATTCTCAAAAGTCAAAACGTCTAATTGGACAAAAATACACTCTTCCTGTCTCATATTAAGGCTATGGCTATGTTTGGCGCGGAGCTTTTTTGGAGCTTTTTGGGGTAATGAGCGGTGAGAATGAGCTTTTTTATTTTTAATGTTTGTTTGGCATGAGAGCTGTGGGCTTTGCTATTTTTTAGAAAAGCTCATTTTCTCAATGCTTCTTTATGAAGCTTTGAGCTTTTTTGGCTACTGCTCACTGCTACTGCTCAATGCTACTGCTCACAGCTACTTTTGCCAAACATAGCCTATGTTTGGCAAAAGTAGCTGTGAGTAGTAGCATTGAGCAGTAGCTGTGAGCTGTGAGCAGCAGCCAAAAAAAACTCACAGCTTCATAAAGAAGCATTAGAAAAATGAGCTTTCCTAAAAACTAGCAAAGCCCACAGCTCTCATGCCAAACAAACATAAAAAATAAAAAAGCTCATTCTCACCGCTCATTACCTCCAAAAAGCTCCGCGCCAAACATAGCCTAACTGTCCACTTTAACTATTTTAAATCTTTTTTTTCAACTTTGACCTTAAATACTTAAATATTTTTATATGTGTTATATAATATTTGATGAAAAATGTATAAACGGATTGAGTTTTAAATGTATTTTCATTTGTGCAATTTTTATTAAATACTACGTATTATATAGCATAAACAAAAATAGTTAATGTCAAAGTTATAAAAGAAAAACTTGAAAAGTTAAACCTGAAAAATTAATATGGGGCGGAGGTAATAGTAGGTTTATTAATAACAGACGTAGCGGCCACCATACTTCACCTAGTTCACTTGTGCGGTAAAATCACCGTAATGGCTTCCTCTTTTGTTTTTCACTGTTTGAGAACCTTTTTGCTCATTTTATTTTATTTTTAACATCTTTTTTTACGTAAATTTAGCAATAGAGTTTAGTTTATTAATGGTTACTATAAACATTTTATGAGATTCTTCTCTTTTAAACGAAACACAATTTTTTAACCCATGTTTAGCTCATGTCCATCAGGACCCGAGCCCGTTTGGCCTGTTGACCGAACCCGTCTGACCCGCCCATTTTGCCACTTCTATCTTTCACGATACTTTTATCTGAATTTAACTTTCTTTTTGTAATATTTTTGCCTAAACCGGTTCATGGCAACAAGTTCCTCTATTTATCTATACTACTTATAATAGAGGAATGACTCTCTCTTCAAAAAATTCAGATGTA
The DNA here is from genome assembly GCA_030686995.1 of Artemisia argyi. NCBI lineage: Eukaryota > Viridiplantae > Streptophyta > Magnoliopsida > Asterales > Asteraceae > Artemisia > Artemisia argyi. Next base: position 38,106,301 of record CM060693.1, on the reverse strand, counting down.
CACAAAATGATGCATAATTTACAACACTTTAAAGCAAGCAATTTTCATAATTACAACAACCAAAGCATTGTGTACAACAAAAACTAGCATGATTCGAAATTCAGACCGCTTTCCTTATAATTCTATATTAATAGCATTAAAAACACCCCTACACCCAATATTACAATTATTTAAATACAATGTACAACCCTCATTCTGCATTAATAGCATAAAAAACACTCCAACACCCAATATTACAATCATTTAAACACAATGTACAACCCTCATTCTACATTAATAGTATTAAAAACACCCCCTACACCCAATATTACAATCATTTAAACACAATGTACAACCCTCCATCTTAACCTAGACATAAACCTGTGACCAAGACTCGACTCAATAAAACTTGACTCGATACACAAAGCTGTTACCAAGCAAATTTAGGTGTCGGAATGACATCCCGTGACATTTTTATTAATTCCATTAAAAATTTGCAACGCGCGAGTACCCTGCTAATCTCTCTTAATGCATAAAGAGTCACATGTTAACATAAATATTTCATTAATTTTGAAACAAACAAATTGCCGTAAGTATTGCATCATCCCCGTTTATAGCATATCATATAGTGGAAGATTGTCAAACATTTAGCAGAAAGAAATAGCAATGAACAATATAGATTTCATTAAGGGCCCGTTTGGTTTGTGGGTTTTGTGAAAAGGGTTTAGGATCAAGCTCAAATAATTTGTTTGGTTTGTTCATTCGGGTTTTAATATTGAGACTCATGCCCTCAAAAAAGGGGATACGAAAAACTTGCTAATAGCATGGATTATATTGTGGGTTTATGACACCACTGGTCCCACTTGTCCTATCTTCTTATATTTTTTGTTTGTATTGTCCCATTTAATTCTAGTGTGAATAAACAATTGTCCTATAGTGTATAAAATATATTTTGAGGTGGGTCCATTAATAAACTATATCATATTTTAATATTTTATAATTATAAATCTAAATCCTAATTTCTATCCAACAAACAAAACAAACAACTTTTAATATATTCATATATTTTCTCTCTCCTACATCAAATCAAAATCCAAATTCTAATCCAAATTCAAATCCAAATCCTAAACCTACCTACAAACCAAACGGGCCCTAAATCATTGAAAATAGAGGATATACAAAATTTGTCCAAAAAAACATATAACATCATCATTCTGAGTCACTCTCCATGCTTCCCATAGCCTTCAATCCTGTTGGTCTCTGCATTCAACATACAACAATACCAAGCCATTAGAATCTCTCTAACTTTAGATCAATAAAATAACATGATACAATCGCATTACTCTTTATTATCTAATACGAGACTGCAAGGTAAATCGACATACCTTCTTTGCAGTCTTCTTTTCTCTAACTTCGTATCTCTCTTGACACATATCGGTCAACCACGCCCCTGGACTCACCAACTGCTCCATTGAACAACAAGGACAAATTAGTAAATGTACAAAGGATATATCCAAATAAAAATACACAAAATTATTGGTCTAAAGGAAATAAATCCATTTGCAAGAATCTTTATCAGCCAGGCCACAAAAGACCAAAATTTTATGCAATCATGCAGTAGCAACTTGCACCACTTGCAGCAAAAGTTCATTTGTCTGCCAACTTGAAAATTTTAACAAATAAAACCCACTTTAAACTTTCTGAAAAAAACTTAAAAGTGAAACCTTTCAATGTTTTAAAACCCTGGGCTAGTCAAACTGGGACAGGCTTGCTCACGAGCCGGTTTTGAGAAGCACAGAATCCTTTTGAACCATGAACAGAGAACTTGGTGAGTTTGACTGAAAAACCGTAGGTTTTACTAATATTTTGGTTTTTAATTAAAAAGTCAAAAACCAACGATTTTTACATACCTCTGTAAATATTTAAAGACCAAAGGGTAAAAATATTTTTACAACAAAATCAATAATTCGTGCCAGAATCACTTCGACATATTGCATTTATATCTTTAAGCAGTAAAAAAACATAGATAAGAATTGAAATGAAATGAAAGCTTACAAGTATAGTTCTTTGGATCATTTTAGCTCTTTTCTTAGGTCGATGAGAAGGTTTACAGCCTTTCATAGCCATGAAATCCTCTTCTTTTTCTTTGCTTGTTAAAGCTATGTATAGCTTTGGCCATACATGCTCTTGTTTACTACTTTCACCCACTACCATTCCGCCGTCCGAGATTTTTGGTTTCTCAACGACGCCTCCTCTAGTTGTGTACATTTTTTCTTCTTTTTCTGGTGATCTTAAAACAGTTGATGCTTCTGAGTTCCTGCAAATTAACAAAATCAAATAAATGCCTATAAACCCATATCAGTTTTAACATTAAATCAAAAGTGAATTTGAAAAAGATGTTCCATTTTCATTTTTTTTTTTTTTTTTTCATTGTGATTGGTTTTGCTCAGATTTTATAATTAAAAGTTCCTTTAAAAAAATATCAAAATTTAAGAAAAATGAGCAAAACCTCAAGCTTTAATAAAACAAAACCAACAACAACTCAAATAACAATGTTTTTGATTTTTTTAAATAGACATGAATTTGGTGACCAATATTTAATAAAAATATGTATATCAAAAAAATCATATTTTCCAATCAATAGAAACAAATAAGATAACAAAAAAATGAATATATGATGAAAAAATGTTTTTTAGACCAAATTTGTACAAAAAATAACTCAAAAATCATACTTTTAATTAGCACAAAGCATGGGAAATACATAATTTAAGTGTAAAACACCATATTTTTCTGAAAAAAATAAAATAAAAAATGAATCAATTTATTATTTCGTTTTGACATGTTATGGTATAATTTGTTGCAAGTAATTGTTTGATACCTTGTTTGACAAACATTTGGTGAAACAAAAAAAGTAAAAACCAAATTGCAAAAAACAATAACCCAAAATTGAAACTTCTGAAAAATAAAAAACAATACCAACACCAATTTTTTAAGTAAAATTTTATTTTATTTTAATGGTGGAAGACATGCTTTTTTTACATCAAAAAAAAAAAAAAAAAAAAAAAAAGGAGAGAGAGAGAGAGATAGAGAGAGAGAGTTTTTTAACAATTAAAAAATCATAACAATATCAAAACCAAATTCAACAAAAAAATGAAGTTATTTATTTATTTATTTATTTTGCTGACCAAAATTATACAAAATTACACAACACATGAATAAAAGACCAATTATTTATCTGAAAATTATATAATCAACTTTTTTATATAATAATAATAATAATAATAATAATAATAATAATAATAATAATAATAATAATAATAATAATAATAATAATAATAATAAATTATATACCTTGTTTGACGAAGAGAAGGTTGATTATTATTATTCTCAGAACCAAACCCACCAAAACCATTACCACTAACTTTCCGACGAATCCTCCGCCGATCAAACGACGACGTAGAATCATTATCATCAGCATCTTTATCTTTAACTCTTACACATCTTAATCTCTTTTTATTCCCCCATTTTAAAAACAACTCTGATGATGATGACCCACCTCCCCTTTTTTCCATTTTCTCCATCCAATTTTTTATAAATTTTTTTTTTGGAGATTTGGGTTATTTATAAAAACCTGCAAAAATTAATAGGTTAAATTAGGACAAAATTTATTAATTGAAGAACATGAAAATTATAATAGATCTGATTTTAGCCTAAAAAAATTGTTTAATTTTTAACAAATATGAAAAACACATAGTGAGTGTGAACTGTGTGTGTTTTTTTATAAAGTTTCAGTTAAACAAAATTACACAAAATTTTTGCTAAATTGAAACAAAAATAAGTGAAATTAGGTTAAATTTGTAAAAACAATAATATTATTAACAGATCTAATTTTTTATTAATAAAAAAACATAACTTAAAATAGGGTTAAAAATAATAAGAAGAAGAAAACTTACAGAAATGAATAACTAATTTGATACAATCTAAACGAGATGGGAGAAACACGCAGTTGATGGTGTAACTGTGTGAAAATTTGTGAGGGAGATGAAGGAGGATGAACGAATGGGGTGTTTGTGTTTGTTAAGAAATGAAATGGAGTTTATATATTTTTGGTGAGATAAGTTTTGGGCGTGTGACAGCCCTTGGATCGGGAATCAATGGTTGGATGGTTTGAAATAGAGGAGGGTGTAGGGGATACCGATACACATACACTTTGTGTTTGGGCTTTTGGTATTGGGTAATGGGAAGACCGTAGTTATGTACTTAAGGGCTAAGGCCTGATAATTGAGTCCAAATTAAGGGGTTTTTTTGTTGGTTTTATATTTTCTTGTGACAAGCATCAAGTAAGGGTGAGCATTATAGACCGTGGACCGGACCGGACCGAACCAGATTAACCAGACTAGACAGAATATATTTCGGTCTAGGCCCTTTTTCCTCATTTTGGTCTTCGATCCGGTCCGTCTTGTACACAATTTGGACCGGACTGACCCAAACCCGGTCTAATCCGATCTTGGTCTGTCCGGTCTGAATTTTGGACTGTGCTTAGCCCGAGTACTACCAAGATAAACATCAATAATTCCACATTTTACACTAGTTATTAGGTCGCATACATCTTAGTTATAGATCGGTGTACCCGTGTAACATGAAGATGAAAAATCTTATCCATTTTCATCTTCAATTTTTAAAACGGTAATAATCGACAATAATTGTTAGCTCAAAGACAATGCGAAATACACTTCTTAAATACCTTTTTTTTTTTTTTTTTTTAACATCGCTTCTTGAATAACTTAATGGTCAGTTGTGAGTGTGTGGCTATATTGAGAAATATGATCGCATTTGCAAAGTTTGCTTCTTCGAAATCAGTTCAGCCAAAGGCTAACTCGGCAACTTGTAGCATGTTGGTATTGAACATCAACTTGCACCAAACATTCTCATGTCTTCCGACTGCTAAAATACCCGATAGAAGTTACGTCTTGAACCGACTAATAACATAGTTTCCATTTGCTCACCCATTGATTCATTTACGGTAGGCTTTAATCAAGAGGAATACTAGAGCCATAAACAAACTTTCACAAAAACATCCACAAAATGATGTGTTGGTAGTTGATTGGTGTATTTTGTGAGAGTTTCTGTCATTTATCTAATTAAACCAATCAATCAATGACACGTCATTTTATGGATGGTTTTGTGAAAGTTTTTATGTGGTTGTAGCATTGCTCTTTAATCAATATCATGGACAAATTGTAGTTTATGAGAGTTTAACTATCGAAATTAAAAGAATAAGCATTTTTCTAAGCTTGACTAGTGTCAAACAACTTATAGTACCTTTTAGCATAAGTTTTTAAAAAATTAGAAACAAAAAAACCCTGAGTTAGCATCTTTTAATGTTTATACCAAACATCATCTCCTTATAAATCATGGAAATCTTTTTTTCTTTATGAAATATGAACTGCAACATGAAATTGGCTAATTGTATACACCCAGAGGCGGTGACAGAGGGGGCAGGGTGGGCACGTGCCCCCCTAACGAAAAAAATTGTGGTGTAAAAATTTTAAAATATTTGGTTATTTTTTGTAATTTGCCCTTTAACGAACCTATTTGTAGTATAGTTTTTAAAAATTATCAAAGTTTGTCCCATCAACCATAACTTTCCGCCGGTGTATACACCACATAATGACATAAATATGAACTTTGTTGATGATAAACTTGCTTGTACTCGTTAAAATACCATGTTACAACTCAATATAAATACCAAAATACCTAAACCTCCATGTCTTTTACTTGGGTTTCAAAACCTTTAACTTGTGATGTATTCGCAAGTTTGCTTACCGGAGTTTTAGGAGCGCATTCTTAATAACTAGTTGATGAGCACAAGTCACCTACCAGCCACCCCTCAACTATTTAAAGGTTTAAACAATATTTAAATCATAATTAATCATTCAAACAATCCATAATTTTCTCATTTACAACCATCTCAAATGAATGATTTTGATTTTGCTTTCCATAATCTATGCAAGATTGACGTAAACAAAAAACAAAACAAGGATAGCCTGTAATTTTGTAACTGTATGAATGAGTTTGTGTAAATAATCATGGAAAATAATCTCTGCTGCAAACAACAAAGAATCTTCTTTGCTGCTAGGTATAAATCAGAGACTAGTTGTGTACAATCATAAAAGTTGAGAGACCGCAAAGTGCACAATCATTTGTAATTTTAGAACAATGTCATATTAGATCATTTGTAAATGTTGATTTACATTACGTGTAGGTAATAGAAAGATTAAAATGGTGTGATCTTAAGCAATTAGCATTGCATTTAAACTTACAAAGACAAGACTTAACGCATTAGGTAAAATTTAGAAATGAGCATAGTCTAGAGTTGTTAAAAAGCCTAGTAAACATGGCTAATAATCTAGAGTTATCCCTCACCTATTGATTGAACTAAGTTACGTGTGACAGTTTTGTGACTTTTACGTATACTCATTCTTTACTATTCTTGTGATCAAAATTTTGTTCTTTTTTGAATAATTTTGGTAACATCATCTAATTAGTTGCAAATAAGCTTTATCTAAATGGTAATGAATTGAGTATGTTTTTTATCTTCTTATAGCTATGATTTCGTACTTTTTGATTGACAAATCCACGGGGCTCGAACAAAATGCCACCTCCGATCACTTACTTTGGCACAATGCTACTAGCTAGAAGGAGGACGCCGGTGATTATTAGGATTTCGAAGAAACACAAGATGACGGCAATGCTTATACTAATGATGAGAAGCGAGTCGATACCCAACTTATCACGTACACTTAGCTTAAAAATCTCCCAAAATCAATCTACCAACTTGCCTATATCTTAACTTTAAGATACTTTGTGTCTCCCCATTTAGCTATTTAAGTGTTCTGTTAATATTCCTGTATTTGTAACATAATTTACCTTGCAAAAGCTTTCCAATTTTGAGATAAAATACCCTTTTTTGGGCAGGACAACGACCGAAAACCAGTGAAATCTATAATGAGCATTCTTTAACAAGACTTCAACAATAGTCAATAGGCCTATGCACTTCGATATTGTACACTTGTTTGGATGACACCCGAGTGATGATATGTAGGTTCGTCGGTTTTAACCAACATCCCTGCATAAACTTCGGTCTTCACATAGTAATTAATAGTTTTTACAAAATATGTTTATTTACATAAATAATTCACGTTACAAGCATTTACAAGGATTATTTGGTCATGATATACAAATATTTACACATTAGACATACAAACAGTGTAATTACACAGTAATTTTGAATAGCAAGATCTTGACTAGACAATTTAGATGCCAAATAGGAGGTCTAAGCACTTTCATAGTGTCCACCATATGTGATCTGAGCCTTGACCAAAGGAACTCCTCTAACTGCTGACATTGCTTCATTTGCTTTTTGCACCACTTGCTTTATCCTCTAACCATTTACAAATTCAACTATTCAACTTCATGAATTATCAAAAAATAATTCAAATAGTACTTGTTTGAAGCTAATATATGATCCATTTTAACGGCAAGGGTTAATTCATATAGTAGCGTAAAAGCTAGATGATCTACAAAAATTATGTAACGGATGTCGATAACAAAGATTTATTCTGCACAAATTCTTTTATTTAGGCATATAAGTGAAAGGATTAACGGAGTAATTAGTAGTACTAGTTTTTAGTTAATTAACTAATGTATATAATATGCCAGTTTAAGGCTAAATATTGACATGACATTCATGTACATGTATTTTCTTTGTTTCTTTATAGTTGTCTCTTGGTTAAAATTGGCAGATTTATACCTAAGAGAAGAGGTTATTCACTTATTTGTATGGTAATAATTACCACACTCGTCACAATGTTTTTTCGTTTTTTACTGATTTACTTTAGTAAAACTTTATCGGATCATTTATATACTCTCTTTAACTAGAAGTAAATCGTTAAAAAAAAAAAAGTTACTTTTATGTGCACAATGTGTACAAATCATCTCCCATCACGTATGAAAGTTTATAGAACAAGAAAGTGGACAAACCTTGTTGTCTGGGTAGACCTGAATAGTAAGCTTTTGGTTTTGTTTGTGTCTTCTGCCATTTCCACAAATGATGATACAAATGGTAACAGCAGCCATACCAATAGAGCAAAAAGCACCAATCCCACTTAAACCCCACTTTAAAATATTCAACTTTTTGTTGTTTCTTTCTTCCCAAGTAACAGTTTTTTTCTTGATCATCTTTGATGGTGATGAACAATTCATTACTTGATGATCAACACTTTTTTCCTCATATTGAAACGGGCTAGTTTCAATATGAGACAAATCGGATTCTCTCTGAGAATCCATTTTCATTTCGACAAATTTGTTTTCTTTCTTGAAGAAAACTTGGAAGACCGGATCCTGATCATGATCAAGATCAGGATCCGGCTCAGATGAACTTTTGCTAGACTCGTTGATCAAAATTGGGAATTTGATCATTTCTTTAACATCTTCTTTATGGTCCAATATTGGTTGATCATCTTGGCCTAAATTCTGACCCTCATGTGATGTACTAAAGTATCCCGACTTATAAAGATTCGCAGGACTCTTGACATATTTTCTTGAAAAGATTTTCGCACCATCGTCGTCCACGACTTCAAGAAGACCATCATAAGGTATATTCACCCATCCTTCATCTTCAATATCCATCTTTTTTTTTGCTTCAATATGGCTCTAAGTAAAACTATAAGTTATGATGAATTTTGAATTATTGAAGGTGGTTTAGTAGAAAACTTTCATTTAGAGCATAGTCACCACAAATGGTGTCATATTCCTCTTGTATTGAAATATAGAATTTTACCATAAGACACTACTACATATATGATAGATGGTGTAGATGATGCATAGCATTTGGACATTGTTATCTTTTTCTAAACTTGACAAATTTGAGGTGGTCCATGGGACCTACATGATGTGAATGGAATTCATTTCAAAATGGTTTGATATGGTCCTCTTGATATTTTCTAATAGAGTTAGTTTACAATTCTTTGTCACATTAAATCTTCTTTAATGTTGTATTATTAGATGTCACCTTGAATACTAATTAGAACCCACCTTTTGGGTACACAGACCTCAGTAAGTTACATAACATAAACATCTATGTATAGGTGTAGATTATGAGACCCTAAGCTATAATGCATTAATTCAAACAACAATTGTTATACTTCATTAGACGTACAATCCATATTAACTTTGATGAAAAGTTATTAGTTATCAATGGGTGCACTAAAGATCATGCGTGCATGCATATATGACATTAAAGGTAAAAACTAAAATTTAAGATGATTATTATCGTGTACGTGTTCATCATATACCCGTATACTCAATAATAAAGTTATAGTTTTAGGTATCGCAATGAGTCATTTCGTACCACTAAAAACAAGCATAAGACCATTTATAAAAGTTTATGAAATTTAACGTGTGATTAAGCAAGACTTATATATATTTGTTCTGGTTTGCAAAAAAGGAAACATATAAAGAGAGAAAAACAATGGTTGCTTGTGAGGGGCTTGGTATATATAACAGCCACAAAAACTAATTTATTTAAAATAATAATATGTTTGTTTATATTTTTCTCAATGAAAGAAATTGCTACCTTTAATTTAATTTGCTGATTTAGCTCTTTTTCTTCTTCTGGTGATTGCACATTTATATTATATTTTTTAAAAGAGAATAAAAACATTTTAGAGGTATTGATGTGCTTGCACTTGTTCGAAATGGTGGTGATATATAAGCCTAACAATGAGATCTAACAATATACCTATTTTATTCTTTTTTTGACAAGTGTGATATACTTTTTCTTTTTCATTATATTTCACCAATCAATTTTTCAAATGCACCAATTATATTTTTAAATATAATTTTATGTGAAGTTTTAGGCATCAAAATCATTTTTTTATATAAACCTTGTATAGTTGTATATTAATCAATGAAATTGATTAGTGAGAAATGATAGAAAAAAAAATGTACGTATCACACTTATCAAAAAATGAATAAAGTAAATCTATTGTTAAATCTTATACTTTCAGTCTCTTTACTAGAAGTCTAGAATATCTATTATCTCCACATAAACGAAAAGGAAATCTTGACAGAGAATGGAAGCCCATCCAATGGTCTATCAAGGGAGATCTTATCCATACTTTATTCTTTATATTGCAACTTAACAAATCATGTCATAATAACCTGAGTTAATTGCAAAAATCGTCCCTGAACTTTAGCCAGATTGCATGTTTCGTTCCAACCATTTCGAAAGTGCAAAAACCGTCCTTGTGGGAAACCTTCGAGCAAATTTTGGTCCCTGGTTTTAACTGGGGTTAAGTGGATTTCGTTAGAATTTACACGTTAGCCCTTTGGGCTAACATCTGTTGCGGCGTCCATCCTTTAACTAACGACCGTTTATAACTTTATTTTTTTGAATTTATTTAAAGTGTTTTTATTTTTATATATGTTTTTATATAACCATATACATTTTTATATACGTTTTTATAGGCTTTTATATACGTTTTTTAATACGTTTTTATATACGTTTTTAAATAAGTTATTACAAAAACATTCTTATATACGTTTATATATACTTTATTTCTACGGTTTTATATACGTTTTTGTATACGTTTTTTAATACATTTTTGTATACGTTTTTACAAAAGTATATAAGAACGTGTATAAATATATATATATATAAAAACGTGTATAAGAACGTTTTTGTAATAACGTATATAACAAGTAGATAAAAATGTATACGAAAACGTATATAATAACGTATACAAAAACTTATATAAAAACGTAGAAAAAAATTATATATGAACGTGTATAAAAACATATATAAGAACGTTTTCGTAATAATGTATATAAAAACTTGTATAAAAAGTATATACGAACGTATACAAAACGTATTTATTAACGTATACAAAAAGTTTAAAACGTATAAAAAGTATTTAAGAACGTGTATAAATATGTATATAAAAACGTGTATAAGAACGTTTTTGTAATAACGTCTATAACAAGTAGATAAAAATGTATACGAAAATGTATATAATAACGTATACAAAAATGTATACAAAAATTTATATAAAAACGTAGAAAAAAAGTATATATGAACGTGTATAAAAACGTATATAAGAACATTTTTGTAATAATGTATATAAAAACTTGTATAAAAAGTATATACGAACGTATACAAAACATGTTTAATAACGTATACAAAAAGTTTAAAACGTATAAAAAGTATTTAAGAACGTGTATAAATATGTATATAAAAACGTGTATAAGAACGTTTTTGTAATAACGTATATAACAAGTATATAAAAATATATATGAAAACATATATAATAACGTATACAAAAATGTATTAAAAACGTATACAAAAACTTATATGAAAACATAAAAAAAACTATATATGAACATGTATAAAAACGTATATAAGAACGTTTTTGTAATAACGTATATAAAACCGTATATAAAAAGCTTATAAAATTGTATATAAAAACATATTAAAAATGTATATAAAAGCATATAAAAATGTATATGATTATATAAAACATATATAGAAATAAAAAAAAACTTTAAATAAATTCAAAAAAATAAAGTTATAAACAGCCGTTAGTTAAAGGATAGACGCTGCAACAGTTGTTAGCCCAAAGGGCTAACGTGTAAATTCTAACGAAATCCACTTAACCTCAGTTAAAATCAGGGACCAAAATTTGCTCAAAGGTTTCTTACATGGACGGTTTCTGCACTTTCGAAATGGTTGGGACGAAACATGCAATCTGGCCAAAGTGATTTTTGCAATTAACTCTAATAACCTTAATTAAAGAGGGACAATGCTTTGCCCACAAGCAACATACATATTCTTATGACATTTGCATATATAGTCATAAACCTAACGAATAAATTAGTAATCAAATTGATCAAGCCAGAACTATGAGTTTAATTTCAATATGTAAATTGTGAAGTTGACTTAAATAATAGAGTGATCTCTATATTTCTTTATTAATTGTAAATGTAAATTGATTAATACCAGTATTGCAAAAAAAATCTACAAGACCGATTAATCACCGCTTAGGCGTTACAGGGCCACCAACCTTGCCAATTTATGTAACTGGGTCAAACAAATAGGTCAATTGTGGTCAACGGCGGTCAAACTTGCCGGAAACCTACAAATCTTGCCAGAAGTACCCAAAAGTCATCGTAAAGTTATTTTGATCACTTATATTAACTGTTTAAATATATTACATTTTTTTTTCAGAAAAAATCTTGCTGGAAATACCTAAAACTCGTCGAAAATACCCAAAACTTGCCGGAAATACCCAAAATTTGCCAGAAATGCTAATCCGGTTAATTACCGATTAATCCCGCCTAAACCGATTACAAGTTACAAGGTGGTCAACCGCCTCACTACCGATTCACGATTTTTGCAACCTTGATTAATACATATGTTTATATCGTTTTGGTGGTCACCAATACGGCTATTTGATGATTAGAGTTATTGCTGATGTATATTTGAGGTGACGGTATTGGGTTTGGTCAACATTGCATCTGGTCTAATAGATTGAACAAAATCTTACAATTAAAAATAAGATTAGAAGGAAATTTCACACCATTTACCTCTTTAACACATTTATAAATTAACAATACACATTCGGAATTTACAAGGAGTAGACAAATACTCACGCAAAATGACAGTGCCTCACGCAAAATGACAGTGCATTTCGGTAAATAATTATATTATGCGAATTTGTGGTTTTGGTGTGACCCCTAATGCAACACTTACAAGTTTCGATTTGTATTTATTGCGAGAAAAAAGTTTTACGTTATAAACGAAAATGATAAAAGTTAAAGGATTAAACAATATTTAAACTATTAATTTAGTGTAGAATTTTATCATCATTTTTAATAAAAGGTATTTTTGGTATATCACTTTTTAAGAGTTTATAATTTTTAAAAGATTTTATCAATGCGTTATAAGTAGTATAGATGTTTACATCAAGTTTTTTCACACGCCTCTAACTCACAAAATCAATCTATTTATGTAATACATAGTTCGTGAACAATTTCTATCCACGAAAATGAATTGCTTGTATGTCGTCTAGTAGTGTTTGTGTGTTGAGGTGATGAAGCCATGAAATTTTTCTCTATATTGCGTGATGATTTTCTATATTTCCTATACTAAATACCTAGAAATTAGAACATCGTTTTCGTAAAAAGAAACACCAAAAACTATAACTATGTCTGTGTTGTTGTGCAACCATTTTCAACCACTCATGTCACACTAGTTCTTTGTTTCAACAATTACCCTTTTATTTTATCATTACCATTTATCAGTAACTTATTCAATAAAATAAACCTCTCTAATACTCGGTGTTATGGAGGTGGTGCACCACTTGTTGATGGTCTCCACCACGCATAATCCCCATAACACATAAGTCACCACCGTGCGTGGTGATTTTTTTTCCTCTCTTTCGCTTTCAATTGTCAAAACATGGCCTTCCAACGACTATACTTGATTTTTGTAGAAAAAATTATTAATCAAGAAACACAAACCCATCATCGATTTGTTAATCAAGAAACCAAAAAATAAAACCTTACTCGATACCTCAAACAAGTATATTGAAGTCGGCCACCATTGTGATTTTTTTTTTTTTTTAAATCTATTAAAAGTTCTTGGTGATGGTGGATTATTAGTTGGTGTTAGTGGTTGAAATGGATGAATTTGAGGATAAAAATAAAGAGATGATGAAATAAAAAAGCGGGCGTGCATAAGTGTGTGTTAAAAATGTGATTTATATTGGATGTATACTCATTCTAAAGAAAGAAAAAATAATAAATAAAAATTGGATGTATACTCTTTAAAATTTCTAGATTTAGGTTTCTACATAGGCGTTAATGATGATTAGGATTCTCATTTACCAATCACACATTTTATTAATGCCATGTCATCAAATCTCACTTTTGTATTATATATATATGAGATTAAATAAATAGATATTGTCAAAAAGATATATATCCAAAATAAAAGCAAACAACATCTAAAACTGAACAACAACTACACTCTTAAAATTTGAAACTAGTGAACGCTCACATCAAAGAAAACTGAGGACATGTACAACTATTGACAACATGTTAATAGTTGAAGGACTACTTTTGTAAATATTTGTAAAACAGTTAGTTAGTTAGTTAGTTAGTTAGTTAGTTAGGCGCCCTAGCGCATCATCTATGTTTCTATATAAACATGTTGTATCACTTTCATTCAATCAATCAATACAATCATTTCCCTTATCACTTTAATTCCGCATCATAAATTCTATATGTTTAAAATATACTTCATTTGGTTCAAATAAGTGCCTGCAGTGGTTATGCACTTATCTCTCAACAAAGGCAGTTTATTGAAAGACCTTGGTTCCTACAGAAGGCTAGTTGGTAGACTACTCTATTTGACTATGACTAGACTAGATATATCATATGCAGTACAACATCTCAGACAATTTTGTTTCTTCCATAAGAGATGCTCATATGCAGGCTGCTTTACACCTGCTTAAATAGCTAAAAGGGACAGTTTGAAAAGGCCTTTTCTATCCTGTTCAGCCAAATCTTAAGCTTACTGTTTTCACTGATGCTGATTGGGCTTCATGTCTTATGACCAGAAGATATTTAACAAGATATTGCATTTTCATGGGGCATTCTCTAGTCTTTTGGAAGACAAAGAAACAACCAACTGTATCAAGCACTGAAGCTGAATATAAAAGCATGACTACAACTACATGTGAATTACTATGGCTTAGCTAATTGTTGAAAGACTTGAAGATCAATGTTTAGTGTCCAGTTACTCTCTTCTGTGATAACAAGTCAGCTCAACAAATTGCAGCCAATCCATGCTATCATGACAGAACCAAACATTCGGACATAGACTGCCACTTTACAAGGGACAAAATCCAAGATGGTTTTCTACAAACCGCATACGTTCCTACATAGTCACAAATTGCTGACATCATGACCAAAGCTTTGGGAAAAGTACAACATTCTTATCTTGCCAACAAGTTGGGTCTTGCAGACTTTCCAACTAGAGGGGGGGGGGATGAAGACATATACAACTATTGACAACTTGATAATAGTTGAAGGACTACTTTTGTAAATATTTGTAAAACAGTTAGTTAGTTAGGCGCCAAGCACATCACCTATGTTTCTATATAAACATGTTGTATCACTTTCATTCAATCAATCAATACATCATTTATCACTTTAATTTCGCATCATAAATTCTAGAGGGAATTGCAAAAATCGTCCCTAAAGTATGGCCAAATTGCACGTTTCGTACCTGAACTTTCGAAAGTGCAAGGATCGTCCCTGTGGGAAACTTTTGGGGCAAAAATCGTCCCTGGCCTACTTCAAATGACTAAAATACCCCTGCCAAACTTTAGGGACGATTTTTGCAATTCTCTCTTTTTCATATTCTTACTCAAATGGTCCCTGTGCTTCGCTGGGCATTACAAATTTAGTCCTAACATTTTTTTTAATTAATTTATTTAACTATTAATATTAGTATTATTTTTTTTATACGATTTCGTCCGTTTTTCTTTCGTTTTTGTCCGTTTTTCTTATGTTTTTGTCCGTTTTTCTCACGTTTTTTTCGTTTTCATACGTTTTGTCCGTTTTTCTTACGTTTTTGTTCGTTTTTCTCACGTTTTTTTCGTTTTCAAACGTTTTTGTTCGTTTTTCTTACGTTTTTGTCCGTTTTTGTCACGTTTTTTTTGTTTCCATACGTTTTTGTCCATTTTTCTTACATTTTTTCCGCTTTCATACGTTTTTGTTCGTTTTTCTTACGTTTTTCTCACTTTTTTTCCGTTTTCATACGTTTTTGTTCGTTTTTCTTACGTTTTTCTCCGTTCTTGTTACGTTTTTTTCGTTTTTATACGTTTTTGTCAGTTTTTCTCACTTTTTTCGTTTTCATACGTTTTTCTTCGTTTTTCTTACGTTTTTGTCCCTTTTTCTCACGTTTTTTTCGTTTTCATACGTTTTTATCAGTTTTTCTTACGTTTTTTTCCGTTTTCATACGTTTTTCTTCCATTTTTCCACTTTTTCGTCTGTGTTTACACTGTCCATCACAAACAAAAAAATTCCAAAAAAAATTTTCAAAAAAAAAAATTTAGAAAAATAAAATAAAATAAGGTTTCCGAAAAAAAATTTGAAAAAATGTTTTTGAATTTTAAAATTTCAAAAAACATGTTTTCGAAAAAAAATTTAAATAATTCCAAAATTTTTCTAATTTTTTTTTAAATATTTCTTCTAAAAAATATCTTCTAAAAAATATTTTTTCTAAAAAATATTTATTCGATTTTTTTAAAAAGTTGTAGAAATTTTTTTTTGAAAAAAGAAAGAAAAAAAAAGTTTTTGAAAAAAAAAATTCGAAAAGAATTTTATTTTTTAATAGAAAAAATCTTTAGACTTCATCCAAAACGGAAAAAAAACGTAAAAAGAACGGAGAAAAACGTATGAAAACGGAAAAAACGTAAGAAAAATGGACAAAAACGGACAAAAATGTATGAAAACCGAAAAAATGTAACAAGAACGGACAAAAACGTAAGAAAAACGAACAAAAATGTATGAAAGCGGAAAAAACGTAAGAAGAACTGATAAAAACGTAAGAAAAACAGACAAAAACATATGAAAACGGACAAAAGCTTGAGAAAAACGGACAAAAACGTATGAAAACAAAAAAAATGTAACAAGAACGGACAAAAACGTAAGAAAAACGAACAAAACCGTATGAAAGCGGAAAAAAACGTAAGAAAAACGGACAAAAACGTATGAAAACGATAAAACGTGAGAAAAACGTAAGAAAAACGAACAAAAACGTATGAAAACAGAAAAAACGTGAGAAAAACGGACAAAAACGTAAGAAAAACGAACAAAAACGTATGAAAGCGGAAAAAAACGTAAGAAAAACGGACAAAAACGTATGAAAACGAAAAAAACGTGAGAAAAACGGACAAAAACGTAAGAAAAACGAACAAAAACGTATGAAAACGAAAAAAAAGTGAGAAAAACGATCAAAAATGTAAGAAAACGGACAAAACGTATGAAAATGAAAAAAACGTGAGAAAAATGGACAAAAACGTAAGAAAAACGGACAAAAACGAAAGAAAAACGGATAAAAACGGACGAAATCGTATAAAAAAATAATACTAATATTAATAGTTAAATAAATAAATTAAAAAAAATGTTAGGACTAAATTTGTAATGCCTAGCGAAGCACAGAGACCATTTGAGTAAGAATCTGAAAAAGAGAGTTGCAAAAATCGTCCCTAAAGTTTGGCAGGGGTATTTTAGTCATTTGAAGTAGGCCAGGGACGATTTTTGCCCCAAAAGTTTCCCACAGGGACGATCCTTGCACTTTCGAAAGTTCAGGTACGAAACGTGCAATTTGGCCATACTTTAGGGACGATTTTTGCAATTCCCTATAAATTCTATAAAAACCAACCTCGTACTTGTCAATAAGAACACCTATACTTGACGGAGACCATAAAGCCACCTCAGAAATTTCTAAGAACTTTTTGAATGAGCTTCAAACTTCCAAGACAAAACTTTTAAAACCATTGAACATGACCGACTAAAGCGATTGACTACAAATCTCCTAAACCATTGACAATCTTTATATGATATATGTCAATTTAATTTTACTTTATTGGAAACAAAAATAACCAGTCTTATAATTGTTATAACCTGCACTCGCAAAATCCGTCAACATTACTCCCTCTGAATATATGCATTTATAAAAATCTATCGCATTGACAGCCAAACAATAAATAACATGCAATATAGAGTGAATATCACGATTTCAATTCTTATCCCCATTATCATTAAATTCCTAAATTTACATATTCCATATTAGGCATGAAATCAACCATGTCAACTGTAAAAAGTATATGTTTCCTTCATACACTTACAACACAACAATAATAACAATATTCAACTTCACTAAAGCAGAATATAATGAAGTAAAATTTACATGGTCATACACTACCAAAGAAATTGCTTAGAAAAAACTCCAGGATACCGCAAGTAAGTTAAAAAGACAAACATTTTAGAAGATATCTAGTATGTTTGACACACAAAATTATTTTAAGAGATTATGCTTATTTTATAAAAAAATAAGCTACTCAAAACATAAAGATTGTTAAAATATAAAATTTGTTTTTCATAGATTATAAGTAGGGGTGAGCATCGGGTCAAACCCCGACCCGAAAAAGGAAAAAACTCAAACCGAGAAATAGAAATCAAAACTGAAATCGAATCGAATAACTTGGTTTGGGTTTCGAACCGAAAAAATCAAATTGAACCGAGAATCGAACCGAGAAATAGATATCAAAACCGGATAACTTGATTCGGGTCGGTTTTCGGGTTTCGAACCGAATAAACCAACAAATACCGAATTGAACCCCAAAATAAATATACAAAACCGAAACCAAACTGAAAAAGAACGGTTCAATTCGGTTCAATCCGATTTCAGTCCGTTTATCGGTTCAGGTCGATTTTCAGATGAATTTAGTTGCTGGAAGCCACAAAACTTATAAAAAGGAGCACAAGTAGAACCCGACCCGGCTCGCCCGACGGGTATTTATTCATTTCGTTCTATATCTATAAAAGAGGAAAAACTTATAAAAGTAGCACAAATACAACCCAACCCGACCCGGCTCGCCCGACGGGTATACTTCATTTCGTTCTATATCTATCACCCCTCTTTCTTACAATCAAAATTAGATAACAGTTCGAAAACTAGGGTTTCACTAAAAACTTGACCGGAAAAATCAATCGGAGATGGATGCAACAACGGAGAAGAGATCGGAAACAGATAAGAACCAATCGGAGTACGATGAAGATCGTGACCGTCAGTCTCGTGAGCTTAAAGCTGGTTTGCATCCTCTCAAGGTATATATTATTATCATATGAATGATGACGTCACCTTTTATTTAGTTTATATGTTTTTATATGATGTTATGGATTTGTTATTTTGCTGAATATGATTTTTAGGGAAGGTTATTTTTTGGCTTATGAGCTTATGTCGTTTCGGCTTATGTTTCGTAAGCTTTATTTTTTTCGGCGTGTTTTGAAGTTTATGAATTTGTGTAAGTTTATTATGTTGTAATAAAGTTAAGTAAGACTATAAGTTTTGCAATACGCCAGCAAAAGTAGGCTTATGAAACGTAAGCCGAAACGGCATAAGGTCATAAGCCAAAAAATAAGCTTAAACAAACACCCCCATAGCTTAAGTTGATTAGTAGGTTAGGTTGTTGGTATGTAGATTAGTAGTTGTTGCTTTTCTTTAACTTTGAAGTTAGGGAGGGCTTTACCAGGTTTGAATCGGTGTGGCGGTGGGTTAAAGTTAAACCCTGTGGTTTACTTGTCGAAACGGTCAGAAACCATGGTTAGAGAAAAAGAAATAAGGGGTGTTTTTGTTATCTTCTTTAGCGGGCTTATGAGCTTGTGTAAATTTTGAAAAGCTCATTAGCCAACTTTTTTTGAGCTTTTGACCTTGAATAATTCATAAGGTCAACTTGATAAGCTCATAAGCACTGAAAATAAGTCGGCTTATGAGTTTTTTCAAACTTACATAAGCTCGTCAGCCTACTAAATAAGCTAACACAGAACCCCCTTATTAGCTAGTGTATTAACTAGGTTGGTGGTTGTTTTTTGTGGTCATTTAAGTGTTGTTATGGCTTATGGAAACATTGTAGTATTGTTGTCGGTGGGAGTTACTCAGCTGTGTGTGTAGTTTTATTAGCAAGTGAGTAATCGAGTTATTGGCTTTGTGTGTGTGAGAGAGGGAGGGACGTGAAGGGATGGTGATGGTTGAGTAAAAGCCTGTTTTGAGAGGCTAAGTGAAGTTCTTATTCAAACTGCCTTCCTTTTGCTTATGTTATTCCATACCAGCATTTATTTTTTCACATGGGCATTTTATAATATCCACCATCGATACTGAACTTCTAACTTCTATGTATGCTTGCTCAAAGGACTCTTAGGAGTTATAGATACTGAGCACACCCATTTCTATGGGTTTCGTCTGCTTGAGCTTAAAATGTCTTAGTGTGGTTTGTAGCTGGCTCCTTCATGGAGACATGATGTTAGTTTAAGTTTAAAGGAATTGAATTATTCCCTGTTTCTCTGTGTCTCATGTTCTATATATATTTATATTGTTTGTTGACATTTGACAACGATCCTTACTCATTAGCTATACTGTTTCATTAGTTTAGTTGGTGAGACTCGAGATAAAGTAAGGCCTGCTTAAAATTTTAGTACACAGACCAACTTAGATGTATAAAGGATGCTGTAATCTTCCGTTTGGATTGAACTTGTTAACTGCGTTGCGCCACTGATTTGTATAATGTTGGTGAATATTAGATAGGCTTATTGGAATCATATAAAGTTTACATCACACTATCTCTGATTGTGGTTATGGTTTTACTCCAACAGAACAAGTTTGTATTCTGGTACACTCGCCGCACTCCTGGAGTTCGAACTCAGTCATCATATGAAGACAACATAAAGCAGATAATGGACTTTAGCACGGTAACAATTCATTCTTTGCTTGGGGATTTCATTAACCCATCGCTACTCTTTAGATGCTATGTTTGTTGGTATGCTTGTTTATCTTTATGGCTTGTATCAACTGCAGGTTGAAGGTTTTTGGGTGTGTTATTGTCATTTGGCTCGTCCCTCATCCTTGCCAAGCCCAACTGATTTGCATCTTTTCAAACAGGGGATTCGTCCATTATGGGAGGTACAAAGGATATCTAAACTTTTACTTCTTTATCGTTTAATAGCTGTTGCATTCTTCACCTTTGTGTTAGCTGGACTTGAGTAAGCTTAATCATCTGCTTTTGTCTGCTTGTTGGTATTGTAGGATTCTGCTAATTGCAATGGTGGTAAGTGGATCATCCGCTTCAAAAAGGCTGTGTCAGGACGTTTCTGGGAGGATTTGGTAAGGAAAATAAAAGGCTATCTTTATGTGTGTGTGATACTTGCCTGCATCTTATATCTTACTCCGTTATTGTTAATACTTTGTCACATATTAGCATGACTCTCATTGGATGTGGTAATGTTTATGCAAGTATGCAACTATAGAAGGATACCTTTATGATACCTTTATTGGATTGTAGAAAACCGGCATTTCAGCTATGTATTTCTTGACCCTATGCATGATACAACTAATTATAGGGAAAGTCTTATAACAAACAGCCTTCATTGTTAAGTAATTGGATTGACTTGCACATAAGTTAGCATTAGGGAAAGTCTTATAACAAACAGCCTTCAATGTTAACTAATATGATTGACTTGCACATAAGTTAGCATTAGTCCTGAGGTTAGCCACTCTGCTCTGCTGATATCATTCACTCATTCAGGCATGAGACTTGTATGCTATCTGGCACATGTTACTTTTTTTTGGCAAAATGAAACCAACTTCATTGATTTTGAATTATCAATGAAGCATTCTTAATATATACACGAGATTGTATATCTAGGTTTAAATGACATGCCAATTTGATGAGATATTTACATAATAGTGTTATCATCTACATCTTGTGTGGCACATGTCACCTCTAGTAGTTTGTCGTCCTCATAACTGCCGCAAACCTGGGTACTTGGACAGCTGGACTTAACATTTTGTAAAATGGCCCTAGACTTTGCAACTATATCTTGTAGAGCTATAAATATTCATTAAAGCCTAAATAATGCTGCATTGTTCAGGATGATTGACCGTGGCCCCCTTTGAACTCTTCTCCCGTTTTATACTATTAACGTCTATTAAATTGTGCTTTAGTATTTGTCCCTGTATTCATGAACCATGTGACAACTATTATTTTCTTACTGCTGTTGTTGGAATCTGTGCCAGGTTTTAGCATTGGTGGGTGATCAGCTTGATTACAGTGATAACATATGTGGTGCAGTGTTGAGCATCCGATTCAACGAGGACATACTGAGCGTATGGAACCGCAATGCATCTGATAATCAGGTATGTTTAGCTGTTTACAAAACTTTCGAGATTATCTGCTTGTTAACATATTTGATTGAGAATCTTTTTTTCCTGAGCAGGCTGTGATGGCTTTGAGAGATAAGATTAAACGACACTTGAAGCTTCCTCATGGGTATGTTATGGAGTACAAGCCACATGATGCGTCCCTGCGTGACAACTCATCATACCGCAACACTTGGCTTAGAGGATAAAGAGAAGGAACCAAGTGCTCATACTCTTCCAGTGCTTATGATGGTCAATATTTCTAGTCCTTGTCTGTTTCACTAACCTAATACGGTTAATTTGAAGAAAGAGAAATGTTTGACATGTAATTGTTGCACTTAGGTGCCATCATCAGGCTCATGATTATGGATATTTTATGCGTTAATTTCAGCTCTATTTGCCCCATGGTTATCTTATGTAGTATGTACTCATATTTTATCGTGTATTTAGCCTTGATTTCTAAATACATCTTAAAGAAATTAATTCTTTTTGCTGGAAAGCCCATCGCAAGTATGATACTTTTTGGTGCGACTAGTGCTTAATAGCTTAACTTGAACTATCTAAAGCTACATAAGTATTTAAAAACCAGACAGTTGACTTTATTTTAGTCAACTTTAATTTTCTGTTAACCAGCAAAGCAAAGAACAACTTTCAGTCATCAATCATTGCATCATAATCCATGTCAATATGGTTATCTACCCAAATGAGTTGAGTAGGATCTGGTGTTTTCCCGAACACTGATGTTTAAGATATTTTTTCCTCATTTTATTGTAAAAAGTGATGCTGACATGAACACACATACACATCTGAGCTTATTTCATTAATATGTGTTGTGTACCTGTGTGTTCTTCTTTCGCAAGTAAGTTACTACATTACAATCAGAGTTAATACCAGACATAGAGGTGCTTAACTCAAACCAGAGAAGGCTCGGTAAAAAGGTTTTATCAATCATCATCAAAGTTTGAACATTTTCAATCATTCTAATATTGTACACTGTATTACAACAATTTTGGTCGCGACTAAGAGGTAACAATTATGAAGGGAACTTTCTAGTGAGCAAGTCTAACAGAATTCATAGATATTACTACAATTTTGATCGCGACTAACATTATGATACAATCCAGTGTGTGTAGGTGCAGCAATATTTGTTATGAAATATACAAGATGGCAAGATGATGATCAAGGACATATGGGTATGCTACGAAAAGGATTGCAATCACATTTAGTGGGATGGTGATTTTGGTATCATAGTATATAGCTTTGCTGCACGTATGATGAGGTTTTTAGGCTGAAAGGTATAGCTGCTAAATCCAACATGTTCCACTTGATTACTGGCATGCGGACTACTCCAGCCGAATGCTGCCTCTCGATGGGTGATTAGTTTAAGAACAATCTGAGAAGTGATTTATGCTGCCTCTCGATCTTGGAACTTGACGTGAAGTGAACTCAGCATCCTTCTTTTGTGTAAACAGGTACTTGCCATACCTTTGTGTTCTTCTTACGGTCGTCAGTGAGGCTTAGATCTGTTTCACTTTCTTTGTATGTTTTGATATATGTTTTCGCTCCGGCCAAGATAAGCCTTTCTATCATGAACAATTGGTAATTATTTTCCACAACTGGATCTAATATAGTGCTGTAGTTTGATGAATAAGCTAGTTTGTACCTTCAATTATAGATCAAAAACAAAAGAAACATCATCAAAAAATGTATATGATAAGTATGCAATGAAAGTGGAGAATTATCCATCCATAAGATCAAATAATTTGACACAAGTCTTAGAAGAATTACCTCACGGAAAGGGGGGAAAAGAAATTTGGTGTCCTCTCATTTGACGCGATAAATAACATTCGTCCTTGTTGGACCCACTTTTCAATCCTACAAAGAATGAACTGAGGACGTGTGTCTCTGTCGAGATGAGGATGTAGTGTCCTGACAACACCAAATCTGTCTTTTCTTGTATTTAATATATCACCACGTCGAACATGAATAGCATCATAATCACCTAGAAGTGTCACAATCTGTATACATTTAACAAAAATCATATATTCACACCATTTTGGTTAGAACTTAGAAATGAGTTGACCCAAGCACACTTGAGTGGCAGTGCCTATGCCTATGTTCCTGTTGGTGCATTTACTATTATTATTACTATTCCTATGCCCATGAGATCCCTCGGCCTTGCCTGAGTTGCCTCCCCTGCACTCCGCCTCCCCAATGACCACCTCCACAACCATTCTACCCGACCAATAACATCGACCACTCTCCATACCACATGTGAAACTGCTCACCAGGCACTACACTATGACCAAAGTGAAATACACTTGCAAACTTTATGGACTATAGTGTACAGACAACGTTGAGTGACCTATGTGGCATGTTTGAGATGCTTAATTCTTATTGTGTGAGATTGGTCCAGGCAAATATCACAAGAACATACTATGAGCTTACTAAAATAACTAAAGTTTGTAGATAGATAAAAGTTCGAGGATACAGCTTAACATGGCAATTAAGTCACATACTCACATCCAATTTCAGCAAAAAAAAAAAAAAAAAAAAAAAAAAAAAAAGCTTAATTTAACAAGGAAAGGGAAAGGCCGACCTTTTCTGCTGCATCTCTAAGCTTTTTTGCAGCCATTGAAGGAAGAAATGAATGTGGTAACAACACAGAGCTGCGGTTATTCCGATTCTTACATTCCATAAACCTGAATGATTATGGTCATTAATACCCACACAGAATACAAATAAAAATAAATTCAAAACACACCTACACCCTAAACGGTAACATTTTCTTCATTATTTTAGTGTGCTTATACTCGTGTGTTTATACAGGGTTTGAGAGACGGGGGTGTCTTACCATGACAGATGGCTTGCAGTTCGATTAATAAGCAGAATCTTCGAGTACTGACTTCTTTCTTTTAAATTCGCCCGACTAACTCCTTCAACATGGGCAACGTCTCTAGATCCCAACTTCATACATGTTGACATAACCCGGAACCATGTCTTTGAATTATCAAGAACTACAGGCACCTTACTGGATATTAGGTCCAAATCATATAAAGAATCCATTGCGCAAGAGCCTGCAGTCCACCTAACAAATAATCAATAAATTATAAAAAGTTTAGCAAAAGTTAAACGAGTTCCAAAACACGAGTCATATATTATACTTATGAAACAACAAAAAGAACTCACATTTCCTCTGAAGCATCATTCTCAGAATGATGCATAATCCCTTTATTATTATGTATCGGATTAATACACATCCTAGAAGGCATTACAAATGTTCTGCAACAAAAAAGAAACAGAAGGATTACGATGATGCAAAGGGTAAGCTCGACATTCTTGGCCAATTAGATCACACGCGCAAATTAATTCAAAACACCAACCTTTTTGCACCAATCCTTATAATCCCATATAGATAAACTAGGAAACGCCTATACAATACAGTCAAACCTAACTTTTAAGGTTCTTGGGATAGGATGTTTGGGATTGCTTATTTTGACGTGCTACTTTGCTTAGAGGTGGCAACTTTCTTATTTCAAAGTGCTTATTAGCTTAAAGATGCCAACTTTCTCATTTTAAGTGCTTATCTTAGGTGTAGATGTGAAAATAAGCAGTTATATTAAAACACTTAAAAACTGCTTATTTGCTTAAATATGCAAACTTTCTCACGCTCAGTCGCTTTAAGGTGCCAGCTTTCTTATTTTTAAGTGCTTATTTGCTTATTTTAGTACTTATTCAGTTGTGAATAAGAAACTTAGGAGCTTCCTTACAACACCTATTAAACTGCTTATACGCTTTAAACAATCAACAAGTACCAAGCTTATTCCCTATAACTGATTTCAGTGAACAAGCAAATACAATCACTTAGGGGGTGTTTATTTATGCTTATTTGTGGGCTTATGAGCTTATATAAGTTTATTATTCTCACAACGACCTTACATTATAAGTCTCCGAGCTTATAAAATATAAGCCGAAACTGAAAAAGCTGGTAAGCCCACAAATAAGCTTAAACAAGCTTCCCTTTAAACAACCAAATCCCAAACACCCTCTAAAAGAATAATTCTACCTTTGTAAAAAGATAGCTTCTTCAAGAGCACAACGTAAGCTAGACTCTTGATGACCAAGACCAGCACAAGTGTGACAATGTCTACCAGGACAATCAATTCTATTACCCCAATATAAAAACTTGTCATTAGTATTCAAATGTGAGGATGTAATGCTACTTGTTTCAAGTGGGTTTGGTCCATTGTTTGAGATTAGTGTGGAATAAAAGTATATGATTGTGATTAATGAGATTGTTAATGTGGTTAACAAGATTGGTTTTGATTTGGGTTTTGTTCTTGATGAGGGTTTTAAGATCCGCATTGGTAATAGAGTTTAAGCATGTAAATGATCACTTCAAAGTACGGACCTAAATTGTTTACAAATAGACCTACAACTATGATTAAGTATGATTGGTGAAATTTAAAATTTGATTGGTTAATACGAAGAGAGAGAAAAAATGTTTGAAACTTGTCAAAATGTGAATGGTGTAGGCCTATTTATTGGTCTATTATGTAGGCCTAAATATCATAACTCAAACCAAAAAGTTGTACACTAGTAGTTTTTTTGAACAGAGTACACTAGTTTAGGGCTGAGCACCGCAGGTTCAAAACCGAACCGGACCAACGAAACCGACTGAATCGACAAAAACTGAACCGGACCGACACCGGACCGACGAAACCGACAAAAACTGAACCGGACCGACGGCCCGTCGGTTCGGTTTTGGTTCCGGTTTTTCATGAATTTCGGTTTCGGGTCGGTTCGGTTCGGTCCGGTTCGGCCCAAAACCGACAAAAACATGTCAAAATAAACATGGACCGACAAACCCGAACCGAACCGACGAAAACCGAACCGAACCGACGGCCCGTCGGTTCGGTTTCGGTTCCGGTTTTTGATGAATTTCGGTTTTCGGTTTTCTCGGTTCGGGTCGGTTCCGACCCGATGCTCAGCCCTACACTAGTTAGTTGGTTTTTTATTTATTTATTTATTTTTTAAGTAATTAAGTGGTTTGGAGACGTGTATATTAGCCTCTTAATTGAGAGAGGAGTGTTTTTTGGGACCTCTTCTAAGGGTGTCTTTCAGGTTGATCTGTTCAAGTTCAGGTCAATTCGGATCGGGTCAACTTGGGTCAAACATTTAAAAAAATTTCCGAACCTGACCTTGTTTAGAACTCGGGTCATTCGGGTCGGGTCAATTCGAGTTCGGGTCAATTCGGGTCGGCCAACTTGGGTTCGGGTCTAGGTCAATTTTACTTCAATATATTTAGTGTTAATTAACTCAGGTTGGTCGGGATCGGGTGAAGACTAAAATAAACATACCCGAACTCAACCTTGTTTAGAACTCGGATCAATTCGGGTTGATCCGAATATAATTTTGAACCTGATTGACCCGACCCGAATTGACTCGGGTCGGGTTCGGGTCACTCATTAAGTGGAGGGAGCTCTTCACTCTGACGCAACACCTCTTCGTTTGCTCTTCACCACGCCGGCCCCTTTCTTCCTTTGCTCTTCGTTTGGTGCTCATCGTACAATAGTATGAGTAACCACACGCTCGAGACTACAATCGATACTTAAAGGAATTGATTTACACATCTTCACTTTTGATTGAGACATTCTAATCATTGCATTAGACAGTTGTATCATATTTATATGAGAGATGCTAGACCCACATAAGAAAATTCACACACAAAATCTATACGCTGATATGTTAGCGAGTGATTGGTAGATTTTACTATAGTTTCACTCTCTTCTTTTTGATTACGCCAATCACCGGCTAATACGTTAACACGTGGATTTTTTTGTGTGAATTTCTTATGTGGTTCTATCATCTCTATTTATATATTGGTTTGAATACTTGTACATGTAAACAAAACAAAAAGAAAAAAAAATAAAAAAAGGTTATTAAGCAAATCACCTCCTATACTTAAAACATAGATGATTAGAAGTTCATTAAACAAAACCAAACAATTGACTTTATAGTAGTCAACCTTAAACTACAGTATCAACTTTAACCAACAAACCAAAGAACAACAACAATTCCATGTTGTCCAATAATCCCATGTTGTCCAAAACAAAATCATTATCAAACATAATCAATGTCACCCACAAATCCAACATAATAATAGATGACGTCACTTACACAAAGATAATCCAATCATCCATAAATTCAAGCTCCTCATTACATGGCAAATTAGCACAATCACACATTATCAAAATTGGTCATAACCCATCTGTGTTTTTAACCAATACCCTTATGAACATGTACTTAAAATGCGGTGAATTTGGGTGTGTACGTAACGTGTTTGATGAAATGCCTGAACGAAATGTGGTTTCTTGGAATATGTTGATTTCTGGGTATGCGAAAATGGGGAGGTACGAGTATGCGAAAAGGGTGTTTCGTGAGGCGAGAGGTATGGATGTTCGGTTTAGTAAGTTTACGTATGGGAGTGTTTTGAGTGTTTGTGGGAAGACGGGTGATTTGGAGTTGGGGAGGGTTGTGCATGGGATGATTGTTGTGAGTGGTGTTGGTTTGGATGTGGATGGGGATGCGTTTTTGAGTAATTCGCTTGTGGGTATGTATTCTAAGTGTGGGAGAGTGGATATGGCACGTGTTGTGTTTGAGCAATGTGGTGAGTTGGATGGGTTGGATGAGGTGTCGTGGAACTCGATGGTAGCTGGTTATGTTACAGGTGGTTTGTATGATGAGATGTTGCGAGTTTTGGTGAAGATGCATCGGTGTGGGGTGGGGTTTAGTAGCTATGTTTTGGGGAGTGTTCTAAACGCGTGTTGTAGGAGTTTTGGTGATTCCTTGATATGGGGAAAGATACTGCATTCGTGTTCGGTGAAACTTGGTTGGGATCTTGATGTTGTTGTTGGGACTGCGTTGCTTGATATGTATGCTAAAGTTGGGGATATAAATGATGCAATTACGGTTTTTGGTGTTCTTCGTGACAAAAATGTTGTTATGTATAATGCAATGATTTCCGGGCTGCTTCGTGGGGCGGATATTAGTGATGATGGTGTTAAAAAGACGTTGAATCTTTTTCATGATATGCAAAGGGATGGCTTAAAACCTTCGGAATTTACATTTTCAACAATGATCAAATCTTGTATTGCTTATAAAGATTTGGAATATGGGAAACAAATTCATGCACATGTTTGCAAGAATAATCTTCAATCTGATGAATACATTGGAAGTGCGCTTATTGATTTATACTCTTTATGGGGATTAATGACTGATTCATTAAGATGTTTTAATTCAACTAAAAAACAAGATATAGTAATATGGACATCTGTGATTGTGGGCCATGCTCAAAATGGTGAATACGAGCGGGCATTGGTTCTTTTTTGTGAGCTGCTTAAATATCAATTAAAACCAGACGAATTCACGGTTTCCACTGTTTTAAGTGCTTGTGCTAATTTGGGTGGGGTCCGATGTGGTGAGCAGATTCAAAGTTATTCGGTTAAATGTGGAATTGTAAAATCGAGTGTGGTTGTAAATTCTTTGATGTATATGTATGCAAAGACGGGTGACATAGATTCTGCAAATCAGGTGTTTGATTTAGCTGATAAATCTGATGTAGTGTCTTGGAGTGTGATGATATGTAGTGCCGCACATCATGGATGCGCGAAAGAAGCTTTGACCCTCTTTGATATGATGATAGGTAGTGGGATTGCACCAAATGATGTGGTGTTTCTTGGTGTTCTTACTGCGTGTAGTCATGGGGGGCTTGTTGAGGAAGGTCTCAGGTAACCATTTTGCTTTGCTTGTGTTCTTCATGTGTCTGCGTGTGACTGTGGTTATTAACTTATTATGCTACCATAAAGCAAAACTTTGAACTTTGATCCTTTTTCCTTATTAGAATAGAAATTTGAACAGAGTTGTTCTTTTATAAACAGCCATTAGAGATAAACCACAATCCTAATCAACCCATTCATTAGTAAATAGGTCAAATTTGCTACCTCTACTTCATTATGTGTTTTATTGTAATTGAAACCACTAACTATGTTATTGATCAACAGATATTATGAAACTATGAAGAGGGACTGTAATATTACACCAACAGAAAAACACTGTGCGTGTATAGTAGACCTGTATGGGCGTGCTGGAAGACTAATTGATGCTAAAAATTTCATTATGAATTCGAGCTTCAGCCATGCTCCTGTAATGTGGCGGTCCCTACTAAGTTCTTGCAGGATTCACAAGAACACGGATATCGGAAAACAAGTAGCTGAAAGATTAATTGAGCTCGACTCTCAATCATCTTCATCTTACGTGCTTCTTTACAACATCTACAACGATGCTAAAATGGAACCACAAGCTACAAAAATAAGAGACTTGATGACTGACCGAAGGATCAAGAAAGAACCGGGATTAAGTTGGATTGAAGTGGGAAATAGAGTTCATTCATTTTTGGTCGGTGATAAGTCACATCCTCAAAGTGAGATTATATATGAGAAGTTAGATGATATGCTGCATAAAATTAAGAAACTTGGTTATGTTGATGAAAGATTAACGGTGAATCATCATAGTGAAAAGTTAGCAGCGACTCTTGGTTTGCTCAGTTTACCTTTATCTGCTCCTGTGAGAGTTATGAAGAACCTGAGAGTATGTCAAGATTGTCATAATGTAATGAAGTTGATCTCAGAGGTTGAAAAGCGAGAAATAATTTTAAGAGACCCCATTCGGTTTCATCGGTTTAGAGATGGAACTTGTTCTTGTGGGGATTACTGGTAAAAAAAAATTAGCACTTACGAGTTGCAAATGATGTACAGAAATGGATTCCATTTATAAAGAAATGAGGGAATGATAAGTGGCACAGCCGCACAGGAAAGACTCGCAACATCAGACTATGACTATCAAACTGTCCGCAGTTATTTAGCCACTGAGCTGCCCACAAAAAGACTCGTTGGGTTGGACACCTTGAGAAATTTTACTTGCAGTTTGGCCCAACCGTCCTACCCAAAAGCCTTTGGTTAGTGGTTCGAATTCAGCTTTACAGGTTTATATAGAGAAATTTGGTTTTGTTTTATTTATCCAAGCTAGAGATCGTTCCTCATCCTTAGCTTGGGTGGACAGCTAGACATCATGTGAATACCTAATATGTATACCAGTTCGATAATGCCTAATAAACTTAACCCAAGACCAATAATACTCCTTATGAAGTTTTATATACACATTATAACAAACAAGCTACTCAATAATACCTAATAAACTTAACCCAAGACCTTTGGTTCTAGTGGTATGTGAGTGGCCCATCAACCTAAAGATTGTGATTTGAAGTCTCGTTGGAAACATTGTGAGTTATTATGTGTGACATATGTGGATAGAAGTATAAATGTTGACGCTCTAAAAAAAATAATACAGTACCTAATAAGATAAATTAAAATGATTTTTAGAACACAGAAATTGCACAAAGAAAACCAAGAGTAGTATTTGGCCCACTATTTCACAGCAAATGGAAAGACAACAGGTGTCAGTCCATCATTGGATCACAAGAACCACAAAAGACAAAACCTGATGTTGTACATTGCTGTAAAAGAATCTCTTTCAGTTCTTTTCTATATATATTCATCCACCTTGTTACATTTCTAAACACTGGTTACAACTTTTATTCTTGGTTCATGTTACTTTATCAACCGTCATTTTCATTGGACTGTAAGAAACCCTTCTTCATTTCATAAACAAAACATATGTTTTACTTCATTAAACCTTTTTCTTGTGTGCTGCATTTTAGGTAATGATGGAAGCAGGGTCTTTGGGAGCTCTTGAGCAACAAAAACATGAGTTTACAAAGTTGATATTTTCATGGTCTCTAGATGACATTTTTAATGAAGATCTCTACAAGTACAAGGTCTTTATTTTTCATTCTCTTGTTATATTAAGTTTGTTATTATTATTATTATTATTATTATTTTTTAAAATAAAATGGGCAAAAGGGAAGGACCCCTTTTAGACTATCTGGGGAAAATCAAGCCTTTTTTTCCCTACTCTGATGTGTACGCGGCCTAACCGGTATACCCGTGGCCGTTTATGAACTTTTCTCTAGTCAACCAAGATGTTTACTTAGTGATGTTCAAGCCCGAGGTCTCTTATGAGTAATGAGACTATGAGACCTTAGAGCCGCCATACCACTAGGTCAACTTAGATATGATTTTGTTTGTTTTTTGTATGTTAGCTACAATGGTTGTTATGAAGCTTTTATACGCATTGGGGGTGCTTGTTTTGTTTTAGCTTATTTTCGAGCTTCCAAGGTTATTCTGTTAGGCTTATTTTCATAAGCCTTTTTCGCGGCGTATGTTCAAGTTTTAAGTCATAATAAGCTTTTGGTGACTTTTGTGCTGGAAATTTTAAGTTATGTGCACTATATGGAACACTAAAGCCAGTCTTATCATATTTTACTGCAGAAAGTTTAGTTTATATATTTCTCTATCGAGTGTTTAAAATTGTTTTATGCAAGTGCTTATCTACTTATTTTTTTTAATGAATAAGCATTTCTGAATGTTTGAATGAAACTGTTTGTGTGCTTATAGTTTAGTGTTAAATAAGTACTGCATATAGAATAAGGTTAAATAAGCAACCTAGCATCTGCTTATTTTGAAACCAGTTTAGATAAGAAAATTCTCAAAGCCCCCCTAAAAATACAAAGATCATTAAAGTTTCTAAAGTCAAAGTTTAACTCATTTGACCTTGAAGTCAATGATTTCATATTTTATTTTGGACTGGAGGGTTTACATTGTTTTTCTAAACTTGTTGATTATTTGTGTTTTGAAAAACGGTTGACATAAACCTATTTGGACTTCCTGCATACTATAAAACTGATTCATGATTGTAGATTATTTTATCTCAACACTAGGTTAATCGGGGTTTTTTTCGGTTTAGATAACAAAAATTCATTACATGACTGTTTGTAATTGACATTGTTCCATCATTTTGTAGGTGGAGAACATACCACTTACTTTTGAGTCTGAAGAACACTACTTTGGGTCTTTTGTTTATCCTTTGCTAGAGGAAACACGCGCTGATCTCGCTTCCTCCATGGAGATCATGTATAGAGCTCCATTTGCTGAGATTATATATTTTAACGAGTCCAAATGTGGCGAAAACATGGTCTATGATGTTACTGTTGGTCCTTGGAAGAATCAGTTTAGTGAACGTGGCAAAGACTCTTACCATACTTTACCTGGTGATCTGCTTGTATTAGTAGATGGGAAACCTGAATCCGTTTCTGACTTGCAGCGTGTGGGAAGAACATGGGCTCTTTCATTGGTCAAAAGTAATGAAGATGATAGTGCATCTTTAAAATTTAAAGTTAAGGCATCAAAACTAACTGAATTTCAAGACGGGATGTTTGTTGTTTTTGTGACGAATGTAACAACTCACATGAGAATATGGAATTCATTGCATATACATAGAAATCTTAACATCGTCAAAGAGGTTCTTTATTCTCATTCTATGGTAAGTAGTTTGTGTTGGATAAAATTCCCCTTTTGTTTTGTGATGATCTCGTCATTAATTATGCATATGTCGTTTACAGGTTAAAGAGATCTGCAATATATGTTCGACTTGTTATGACATTACTTTATATCAAAAATACGATCCACGTCTTTTGGTTAATCTGAATGAATCCCAAAGGACGGCAATCATGGCGGCGCTTTGTAAAATGCCATGTTCCCATGTTTCATTTGTGGAACAGATATGGGGACCACCCGGAACAGGGAAAACCATGACAGTTAGTGTTTTACTTTTTTTCCTCATGCAAATGAACCTTAGGACTCTTACATGTGCTCCAACAAATGTGGCTATAGTACAGTTAGCCTCACGTGTGCTAAGCTTGGTAAGAGAATCATTCAAAATCGCTACTGCAAGTGGTGATTATATCTGTCCAGTTGGAGATGTGGTCTTGTTTGGCACAAAGGAGAGATTGAGTGTTAGTGCTGACATTGAAGAAATGTATCTTGAGCATCGGGTCAAGAGGCTTGTAGAGTGTCTAGGGCCAGTGACTGGTTGGAAGCATTGCATAAGATCTATGATTGACTTATTAGAAAATTGTGTTTCTGAATATCATACTTTTGCAGAAAATGAGTTTTACAAAGAGAGACAACTGTATACAGATGAAAAAACTGAAGTTATAGGAACAAAGTCGGAAGTCAATTCATTCATTGAGTTTGTGCGAGACCGATTTAATTCTTGTGCACCACCACTCAGAAAGTGCATTGTTACATTTTGTACTCATATCCCGAGAAGTTTCACAGGGAAATATAATTTTCAGAATATGATCGCTCTTTTGGATAATTTAAGTTCTTTGGAATCATTGTTGTTTCAAGAGAATCTGGTTTCGGAAGAACTTCAAGCCCAGTTCACTTCTAAACCATTGGAAGATAATCCGTCCTCTATCCTTTCCGTCATAGCCATGACTCTCTCTGTTCTTAGAAGTCTGCAGATATCTCTTGACGGGCTCACTCTCCCATCTTTTTTAAGCAAATATGCAATTACACAATTTTGTTTCGAAAGAGCTTCTGTTATCTTTTGCACAGCTTCAAGTTCCTATAAGTTGCATGATGTCTATATGGACTCTTTGGATATATTAGTCATAGACGAAGCTGCTCAATTGAAAGAGGCAGAGTCCATCATTCCCCTTCAACTTCCGGGATTGAAGCATGCTATTCTTATTGGAGATGAGCACCAATTACCTGCAGTGGTTAATAGCAACGTAAGTTTCTACAATTCTACGTATCTCTGTACCTTAAGACTATTGTTTACATTTTTGTTTTTAGCTATATTTTAACAAAGTACATGTATGTGGACAGGTTTGTATTAAATCTGGTTTTGGAAGAAGCTTATTTGACCGATTAAGTTCTTTGGGTCATTCTAAGCATCTTCTCAATGTTCAATACAGAATGCATCCTTCCATCAGTCTCTTCCCTAATCTGAAGTTTTATCAAAATCAAATCCTAGATGCACAAAATGTGCTATCTAAGTGTCATGAAAAGAGTTATCTTTCAGGACCAATGTTCGGAACCTACTCATTTATAAATGTTGTTGGTGGAAGAGAAGAAAAAGACGATGATGGAAGAAGCCGGAGAAACATGGTTGAGGTGGCTATTGTGGTTAAAATTGTACAAATGCTCTATATAGGTGTGCATATTGGTTATGTCATTTTTAATTTGTATTTTCGTGGTCAAATTTACTTAAGTTTGACCTATGCTTTCATATTTATAGCATGGCAGGCCTCAAAGGAGAAGCTTACTATTGGTGTTATATCTCCCTATGCTGCCCAGGTTGTCTCGATTCAAGAAAAACTCGCTCACAAGTATGAGAAACTTGATGGATTTCTAGTAAAGGTGAAATCAGTTGACGGGTTTCAGGGTGGGGAAGAAGATATTGTTATTCTATCGACAGTAAGGTCCAATAGCCATGGGTCTGTTGGCTTCATATCTAGTCCTCAAAGAACTAATGTTGCCTTGACCAGAGCACGGTATGCAATCAGCTCACTTTTTTTTTAGCAAATGACTTTTTTTCGCTAAAGAATATGAATATTGTCTTCCATATTTGTGTAGACATTGTCTTTGGATACTGGGAAACGAAGAAACCTTGAGTAATAGTGAGTCCATATGGAAAGAATTAGTCTGTGATGCAAGGAATCGCCATTGTTTGTTTGATGCTGATGCCGATGAATGCTTGAAGATGACAATTATAGCAGCAAAGAAAGAGCTAAATCAGCTTGATGACCTGGTTAATGGGAATAGTGTACTTTTTAAACATGCAAAATGGAAGGTTTGTGATTAATATTTTACCGATTATATCATTATGCATCCTGCTTTTGTTCTTAATGTCTGTTGAATTTATGTCGTCAGGTTCTCTTCAGTGACAACTTCAGAAAATCATTTGGGAAGCTGATGGGTTCTCGCTTGAAAAAGCTGGTCTTAAATCTCTTAGTGAAATTATCTGGCGGCTGGCGGCCCAAGAACACAAGTGTGGAGTTATGCTGTAAAACTTCTTTACAAATTTTAAAACAGTTCAAGGTTGAAAGGATGTATGTGATTTGCACGATTGATATCATCAAGGAGGTCAACTACATACAGGTTTTGAAGGTTTGGGATATATTAGCTTTAGAGCAGATACCGAAACTCACAAAACGACTTGAGAGTGTATTTTCTGCATACACGGATGATTTTATTAATAGGTGTACAGAAAAATGTTTAGAGGGGTATGTCCATGTGTTGTCTACTGAGTATTAGCTCTAAAAGTAATGATTGTATTATTTAAGTGTTTAATTTTGTTTTCTTTATTATGTTTCAGGAACTTGGAAGTTCCTAGGATTTGGCCCACATCCCAAAAAATAAACAGATTTCGCAATTTAAGTGACTGTGAAGATGAAAGTGAAGTGAGTGTGAATCCGGGTGATGCTAGAAACTATGTTGAAAACTCGAAAGTGAGTGAAAGCTTATTGCTTATGAAGTTCTACTCATTGTCACATAGGGTTGTAAGTCATTTGCTTTCTGGTAAAGAAGTTGATCTTCCCATGCAAGTCACTGATGAACAAATGGACATAATTTCATCTCGCAAAAGTTCATTTATAATTGGGCGATCAGGAACCGGAAAAACCACTATTTTGACAACTAAGTTGGTCCAACACGAACAGAAATTTCGCATTGCTTCTGATGGGATTTATGAAGGGGAGTGCAGCCAATTTAGGGATGCTGAAGTGGTTCATGATTTTCAGGATAGCAAAATGAGTGTTCTTCGACAACTTTTTGTGACAGTTAGCCCAAAATTATGTTATGCTGTGAAACAAAATGTTTCTCACCTTATAAGGTTCGCTAATGCTCTTTTTTTCCTTCCTTTTTCCATCTTTTTATTGTCTTGTTCTTACTTCACGTTTGATGTATTGACAGCATTTCAAGTAATGGGAATTCATCAGCAGTAAATAATCTTGACGACATGGATGTTATTACATCAGAGTTCATTGATAATCCAGACACATTTAATCACATCCCCATAAAAAGTTACCCTCTCGTCATAACATTTCAAAAGTTTCTAATGATGCTGGATGGTTCCTTGGGGAATTCGTTCTTTGAAAGATTTCTTAAGGCAGGAGAAGGTTCTCATGATAACCTTAAAAGTTCAAGATCTGTTGCATTGCAAACTTTCATTAGATTAAGGGAGGTTACATTTGATAGATTTTCTTCAGTTTATTGGCCCCGTTTCAATTCAAAACTTACAAAGAAGCTTGATTGTTCCCGAGTGTTTACCGAAATTATTTCTCATATAAAAGGAGGCTTGCAAGCAGGGGATTGCAGTGATGGAAGGTTAAGCTACGAGGGTTACTGTTTACTGGCCAAAAGTCGTTCTTCCACTTTAACAAAAGAGAAAAGAGAGATCATATACAAACTCTTTCAAGACTATGAGAAGATGAAAACTAAGCGTGGAGAATTTGATTTGGGAGATTTTGTAAATGATATTCATCATAGGCTTAAAAATGGAAATTATGGAGGTGATCAAATGGATTTTGTGTACATCGATGAAGTGCAAGATCTTAGTATGAGGCAGATTTCTCTTTTCAAATATATTTCCCAAAATGTTGATGAGGGCTTTATATTTGCGGGTGATACAGCACAGACAATTGCAAGAGGGATTGACTTTAGGTTTCAGGATATACGATATCTGTTCTATAAGGAGTTCTTAAGCACTAGAACATCTGGAAAACAAGAAAAAGGTCTTTTGTCTGAGATTGTTCAATTAAAACAGAACTTCAGAACTCATGCTGGTGTGCTCGATTTAGCTCAGAGTGTCATTGACGTTTTATCCTGTTACTTTGTTCACTCAATTGACAATTTAGAGCCTGAAATTTGTCTTGTTTCTGGGGAACCTCCTATTCTACTGGAGTCTGGTAATGACGAAAATGCGATTGAAACAATCTTTGGTGGCAGTGGAAGTGGAAGTGGTGGAGAAGTTGTCGGGTTTGGTGCTGAACAAGTTATATTGGTACGTGATGAACATGCAAAGACTGAAATTTGTGAATACGTTGGAAGACAGGCTCTTGTTCTCACTATATTGGAGTGTAAGGGTCTTGAATTTCAGGTATGTGTCTTAATCATTATTTGTAATAAACTTGTGTTACAAAAAGATTGCCTTATTGATAAATTTATATATTTAGGACGTATTGTTATACAACTTTTTTGGGACATCCCCTTTAAAAGACCAGTGGAGAGTTATCTATGGATACATGAAGAAATTTGATTGGCTCGATGAGAAACTTCCTCAATCTTTCCCTACATTCAGTGAGGCAAGACATGGTGTTTTATGTTCTGAACTGAAACAGTTATACGTGGCTATAACTCGAACAAGGCAAAGGCTATGGATATGTGAGAACAACGAGGAGCTCTCAAAGCCAATGTTTGACTACTGGAAAATGAGGGGACTCGTTCAAATAAGGCAGTTGAATGATTCAGTGGCACAGGCTATGCGGGTTTCTAGCAGCCCTCAGGAGTGGCGGGAGCGCGGTAAAAAGGTAAAATTTTGCTTTAGTTATCTCTTGATTAATTATTCTATAGTATTACCTTATTTGACATGACCATTATTTGGTTTTCAGTTATTTTATGAGAACAATTTTGTGATGGCCACATTGTGTTTTGAGAGAGCTGGAGACACAACGTGGGAAAAACTCGCCAAAGCTTCTGGTCTGAGAGCATCTGCTGATCAAATGCGGGGAACAAATCACGAAGCTTTTTCAAGCTATGTTAAAGAAGCTGCAGGAATGTTTGAGTCTATTGGGAAACTCGAGTCTGCTGCTTCATGTTACTGTGATTTGAGGGAGTATGAAAGAGCTGGTAACTTTCCTTTTAAAACAAAAAATCCTTGTCTGTAGATTTAATGCTCACACTTTTGACCCATTTACTTGTATATGAAAAGGGAGTTAGCTAATAAGGAGGTAATAAAAAGGAGTTAGCTAACATTCCATCATTTGTATTCAAAGATTTAGATCAGTACTGTAAAAATACTATGTTGAATATGTGCACTCTTAATTTGAACTCTCGTTTTTATGCAGGAAATATCTATTTGTCCAAATGTGGAAAGATAGATGCAGCAGCAGAGTGTTTCACTCTATCAGGCTGTTATAGTGATGCAGCGGAAGCTTACGCCAAGGGAAATAAGTTTTCCAACTGTCTATCAGTTTGCAAAAAAGCTAAACTTTTTGATAAAGGCTTGCAGTATATTGAATACTGGAAAGAACATTTTAATGTCAAAAGTAAAGAAATACGACAACTTGTGCAAGAATTCTTAGAAAATTGTGCTCTCGATTACCATGAGCATAAGGATCTTAAATCCATGATGAAATTTGTCAGATCGTTTTGTTCTATGGAGTCTAAACGTGTATTCTTGAGGTCTTTAGGCTGTCTTGATGACCTTTTATTATTGGAAGAAGAATCAGGTCATTTTCTTGAAGCTGCTGAGGTGGCAGAGTTATTAGGTGAGGTTTTAAAAGAAGCCGATCTTTTGGAGAAGGCTGGACATTTTAAGGAGGCAGCAGTTCTGGTGTTTTGGTATGTGTTTCTTACCTCATTGTGGGGAAATGGTAACAAAGGTTGGCCATTGAAGAAGTTTCCTTTGAAGAAAGAATATTGTAATAAAGTAAAGTCGCTTGCAAAACAGCAGGATTCAGACATTTTCTATGATGTTGTTTGTAATGACATTAAAGTACTCTCTGATCAGCCTAGTAGCTTGACCGAGCTGGAAAAAGACTTGAACGCTTCTCGGAAAATCAAGAGTATAACGGGAGAATTTTTGTCGATTAGGAAAATCTTGGATGCTCATTTTTGTCTAAATTCCTCTAAGTATGAGTGGGAGGACGAGTTACCAACTGATATAAATAAGCACTGTGAGAACATGATGTTTCAGAACCGGGTTTCTGTTAGAACCCTGGCTTATTATTGGAATTTGTGGAAGGAGAATATTGGTGGAATCATCCACAATGTACTAAATAAACGTGGCGGTCATGTTGACTTCAGCTTAATGTATTTTGGGGCGAGGATGTATCATGTAGATGGTAACAGATTTTGCTTATTAGTCTACAAGGATGCTCATTGGATAAGAGACACTGGTCACAAGGCTCTTCGTAGGGATAAGAAGTCTCTAACTATGGATTACACTGATGTGATGGTTGCTATTGGGTATTATTGGCAGTCGGAATTACTTTCTGTGGGTATTAAGGTACTTGAAACTCTTGAAGGTCTGTACAAGTTAAAGTCAAACGGTTCTGCCTTTCACCAAAGCACATCTCTTCTTCACATTTTTGAGGTTTCTAGGTTTCTGTTAGACTCCAAGTATCTCCACTACACTCCCCATCCCGAAGATATGTTGCTAAGGTCTCTAAAAATCTGTGGAAAATATTTTAATCTTGTGGACAGAGATTATTATGATCTTGTGTTTCCGCTAGACCGGCGAAGATCAATGTCTCAGGACTTGATTTCTTTAAGAGAGACTGATCTGTTTGTCAACTTGCTTAATGCGATTATTCTTCATAGTGTTAACCTCTTGAGTGAGTTCACCTATCGGTGTATAGGGACAGTGATGATGATATGCCTTGGCTCAAGAATATCGGTAGCACTCTACAAGCGTATCATTAAAAAGATTAAATGGGAACCTATGTGGAAGTCATTTGTTGAGAAACTCCTGGGTGTTGGTTTTAGAGAGGATCTTGCTCTTCCAGCATTCACGCTTGCTCTAAAGGATACTTTTAAAGCCAGCTTCACTGTATCTTGCTCTTCCAGTATTTACGCTTCCAGACGTTACGCTTGCTCCAACATTTCGCCAGATAGTTTCATGTATCTTTTAGATCGTCATCTTTTCGTGTTATCTTGGTTATGTCAAACCTTTTATACTGCAAAGTCTTCTTTTGCTGGATGGTTTACACATCTTCACTCTACTGCTACCCCAACGAAATTGAGTCCAAAACCGAAATTTGCCAAGTCTCTTGTAGAATTTTATGTTGAAATAGTCCAACAAATCCTCTACAATAGAGTTGATACTGTATCATGGTTAAAAAGATCAAAAATTGATCACTCATATTATCATCCAATTTTAGCATTGAAGCTAGTTATGATGCTGGCTTTAATTTTTCTGGAAGAATCAGATTACTCACAAGTACTACTTGATTTGCTATCGGATAAGGACAATGTCGCGGCTTTGCTTCCAGAGAAGTTTGTTTCTATTCTTTTAAGGAGAAACAAAGGACGTTCTTTGAATTTAAATCCAGAAGTGGTTGCAGAAGCGTTTATGAGCGTAGAAGATCCTCTTGTGATTGTGTGTCCGGGAGATTTGAGTCCTAAAATCCATGCTCCTTGTGCTATATTTGTGGACCTTAACAAATCTAAAGAGGAGATAATGAGCGTGTTGTTTCCAAGAAAGAATACAGATAGTGTCAACACTTCTTCTCATAGTGTTAATGTTGGAACAACTCTTGAGCCACCATCTCTGGTGAATTCTAATCTTAACGTGAATCCAGTGAATATAAGCAAAGGGGAAACGAAAATGAAAGAGAAATCTCTGAAAGAAATATCCGAATCTACAAATGGGGAGAAGGGAGATCTTCAGAGCACATTTCCAAGTGAATCTACAATGAAAGTATGTGCATTGTGGTTCTTTTAGTTTTATCATCATTGGTCGAAACTATGATGCCTTCTAATTATATATTTTGTTTTCAGAAAGAATTGGATACAAGTTTACACACGGTATTGAGTGCTCTTAAGAATGGAAAAGATATGTTACTTGTAGAAGGTGAACATAGTAAACTCAATGCGCTTTCAGACACAGTTGATCCAAGGTTAGATTTGCAATATTATTACGTGCTAATATACATGTTTGCGTACTTTAAAATCAAATGAGACTTTTCTCAGCTGTTTGCGTCTTTTTCAGTCCACAAAAAATGGATCATTCAGTTATCATGAAGAATTGGGTCAGTCAGCAAGGGAAGCAAATGGTAGCGTCAGAGTGCAGCAGCAGCAAAACCGAGGTTGAACAAACAGGTGATCATGCACTCATTGGAGTGGAGTTAGAAAGTCAAAGCGGTGATGGTAGCACCCCGAAGGCTAAAAACAAGAACGGGAAGGGAAACAACAAGGGGAAGAAGGGTAAACAGATCAAAGGTAAAAAGAAATGACAGTTTACTCAGGATGGATAAATAGTTTTCAGTTTTCATGCATAATAGACGTTTTCGGGTAGTTTTAAGAATCATAGTGCTGTAAACCTTTTGGCTAAACTTTTGAGGACAATTCTGATTTCAATCTCACTAAAACATAACTCAGATATCAAATTTAAAAGATTAGAAAAATTCTCGTTTCTTACATTTTTATGCTATTTAAAAATAATATGTATTTGTGTGTGTGTGTGTATGTATGTATTTAACGGGTCAATGTAGATGGCTAGTAGAGAGACAAATTCATGCTGTGATGACAAATTCATGCATTCTTATGTCTAATGAAGATACTACCATGAATCTAGACCAAGTGTATATTTAGTAGGATGGCTTACACAGTTATGTCCTGACAATTAGTTTATCCATGTTACTTTCTTGTCAATAGAAATAATCGATGTTAGACAAATTACTTTAGAAGTAACAAAACACAAAAGTTCTCCTATAGGCTTGGATCATATAAGCTCAAGAAGCAGTTGGATCATAAAACCCGCAAAACCCACATAAACCGCAAAAAACCCGAAAAACCAAAACCGCAAAATGTGGTGCGGTTCGGTTTCTATTTTCTTATAGAAACCGCAATTGCGGTTGCGGTTCGGTTTTAGTCAAAACCCGCACCATGCTCACCCCTATACAAAACTATATGTATAGAACATGTATTAATCAACACGCCACAATTATTTTTTACTATAACTTTAGTCATTGATATTTTTACTTGTTTATGTTAACCGAAATGTTGAATTTTTGACTCAAATGTACACGATCTAACCGAGATAACCCCGTAATTGTTTTTTACCTAGCCACCCCACATATGTCAAAAAGAAAAACTTAGAAAAAAGACTAACATATTTTTTTAGCGATGTCAATGGATGTGTAAGATTAATTCATATAACGTATTTTAGTTTATTATTTAATTCTTAGCTATATTTAAAGAGAAAATGTTTTTTCTTAAAACTTAAAAAAACATCAAAGTGAGTAATGTATTTTGCTTAAAATATCTTTTTTCTTAATGGTTTTAAATCGGGATTTTGTATCCAGAGACCGCTCAACTATTGAACTTTTTACTTTTAGGCAACTCATTTATTTCAACTAACTTATGGACCAACCAAAACCAAATGTGTGTTTGTTTTAGTTTATACGAATCTTGTTCAAATTTTTGCCGAAAATTTATACAATTTCAAAAATAAAGGTAACTTTAACATATCGAAACAATAAACTTGAAAAGTGAAACTTAAAACATTAGTTAAATTATCATAAATCACTTTCGATTAAATAGGGTTACACATAAATAACGGCTAAAACTGATCATTTATATTTCAGTAGTCATTTGTGTTCTTTTAATATAGAGA
Source organism: Artemisia argyi (assembly GCA_030686995.1). Lineage (NCBI taxonomy): Eukaryota > Viridiplantae > Streptophyta > Magnoliopsida > Asterales > Asteraceae > Artemisia > Artemisia argyi. The sequence continues at coordinate 38,062,689 of CM060693.1, read as the reverse complement.
AAATTGCAAATAATGTCTCTAAACTTTACCAAATTGCGAAAGATGCTCGAAAAACCATACATATTTCCATCAAATACAAACATATATGACTAAAAAAGAGAGTTGGGACTATATGGCGTGTGTTCTTGCATTTGCAAACTCTAACGTTAGCATGTGTGGCCAAAATATTAGAATTTCACGTACAACTTGAGTTTAGAATTTCACGATCTCGGAGCTATGTTTTTTTGATGTTTGGGTTCTTTCAACTCCATTTAATTACACAACTTTTCAGTTTGGGACATTATTAGACTTAACAACGTACAAAATAGACTTGGACTCTTTAGTCTTGGTTGAAAGAAAGTGTTGAGCAAATGAGCAATGACCAAAATGTCCAAGTGAAACTCATCCGCAATGCAACATTTGTGATACGACCCTGTTAGGGGTTGTATCGGGATAAGGCACCACTTTAAGCGTGTGCTGGCTCCGTCAGAAAATAGAAGAGAAGAACTAGAGAATTATTGATCTTAAACTTGATTGATTCATTCATAATAATGATTCGGTATATATAACCGAATAACCCTATCTTGTAAAACAAGCCAAACTTAAAGATATATCTAAACAATAACACTTTCCTAATACGACTCAAAAACATATCCTAAATAAATATAAAATGACATAAAGCCCGGGGCGTATCATTCCCCACTCCTTCGAAATCACCTTGTCCTCAAGGTGTGGTCTTGAAAAATTTCTCTTGATTCCGGGATCCCATATCTTAGTCCTGTCTTCCAGTCCTATAGTTCTCTTGTCTTCCGCTACCGCAACCAACACTTTTTTCCTCTTCCGCCTTCCACTACCTTGGACATAACACAACATAATTCTTCCGCCTTCCGCTACCCATGCCGTAACACTCTTCACTCCTTCAAAAATCACTTTGCCCTCAAGGTGATACGAAGAATATGCAGATTGAAAGTCTGTTAATTCCTCGCTTAAATCAAAATTTATTTCATCCAAACGACCATCAAATTCACCACCTCCATCCTTAAGTGTCGATATCACTCTATTCAACTCATCCTCACCAATCTTAAGCGCTTCGCCACCACCCACAACCTCTTCAACTCCAATATACTCATCAGCATTCAATGACCCTTCAGCTTTAGGTGAAGCAAATTCACCCTCTAATGGTAGAATGACATCTATTTTCTTTTCAACGATGTGCTCTTTCTCTTCCTTTGCAATTGTCTCAAAACGACCCTCGGTGATACGAGCTTTGAAGAAGTCTTCTCCCAAAGTTAAAGGATTGGACCTCAAAAATTCCCAAATATCTAGGTTCGCGAAGCGTGTTTCCGCCGCACGGGTAAATGAAAAAGCTTCGTCTAGAGTTTTGGGATTTGACCGTAAGAGTAAACATTGTAGATCTAGTTTAAGTCCAGAGATATAAAACGATATAAGTAAAGACTCTGAGATCCCCGTTACTTGATTTTTAAGAATCTTAAAATCATTCTCGTATTCGGCCACCGTACCCATTTGCAAAAGCTTAGATAGTGGGTCCCGATCGTTGCTGCCCGATGCCATGAATAGTAACTTGAAAAAACAGGGGGAAAAAATTTCTCGATGAACAGTAACTATGAACAGTGTTGATGAAAAAACCCTCTCAACGAGAGATCTCAATGAAAGCACCAATTGATACGACCCTGTTAGGGGTTGTATCGGGATAAGGCACCACTTCAAGCGTGTGCTGGCTCCGTCAGAAAATAGAAGAGAAGAACTAGAGAATTATTGATCTTAAACTTGATTGATTCATTCATAATAATGATTCGGTATATATAACCGAATAACCCTATCTTGTAAAACAAGCCAAACTTAAAGATATATCTAAACAATAACACTTTCCTAATACGACTCAAAGACATATCCTAAATAAATATAAAATGACATAAAGCCCGGGGCGTATCAATTTGCTTAAGAAAACCTCTATAGAGTGAGGATCAAATGAGAAATATAATTAAAATGAACGACAATCATGTACCAACTTATTTACATTAAACAAAAGACCAATAAAAGATTAACCTAGATACTCTTGTACACTAAACATCAAAAATCATGCATGTCCCTTTATTACTTATTGTCTTTAGTCTTATTGAAGAAAAGTTGAACGTACTTTGATGTGAAGGATAACTGGAAATTTCTTACAAAGGATTGTAGCTTATGAAATCGAGAAATAAAACCAACTTAAATAGTAAGTTTTAGTGTACCTTTAAGTGTAAGGGACCATGAACAATAACAATAAAACAAAATGAGAACTCATCATTTTTAAAATAACATTATACATACACTACGAAGTACGAACCGCCAACGCATATGTACAAGAGAATAACACAATGTCGTCACAAAGTTCTAAAAAGAGTATTACATTAACAATGATCCTCTAACACACCTGTTTGGTTAGCTTATAGATAATAATCGACTTATAGCCAAAACATTTTGGAGTTTGGACTCTTTAATGTTAGTAGTAAAAATAGTGATGAATCGTACCTCATTTACAACGTAAAGTTTGCTTCTTTTATCACATGGTGGGTGGATATAGTTGGTAAACTTGTTTAATCATTCATCATGGTTTTATGTTAGGTATTTTCACTTTTTCTTATAGGAAAATGATTTACATGCCTAAAATATAAGCCTAAAAATGAGCCTAATCAATTAAATGAGTGACACATGTATTGCATTACTTCTCTCTCCCATTACATACCATTGATCTTGACATGTGTTTCAAGATCCTAGTTAGGCATAAAATTAGGCATGTGATTTAGGCATGCCTATCACTACTCTTTCTTATATTCGATCTCCATTTACTATCTCATATTTACTTTCTGACCCATTTATTTACTTTTATCTAATTTTTACTTTTGATGTATTACAGAAAAAGTACAAATATTTATAGCGCATAATGTACCGCTTTTTATTATGAGGTGCATTATATACCTAGAGTATAACTACTATTTACACATAAGCTGTTTCACTCATTATTGTCTTCACATTCCGTGCGCCATTCTTACTCTTTAACACAACACTGTTTTATTTATATAAATACTGTTTATATAAACGTTCGATTAAATATGTACTGCATATGCCTATTGCCCTATTCCAAGGCATTATGGCACAATCAAATTTCCTCAATCATGTACCTACTCGTACATTTTTGTGATCTATGAAACCTTCCAAAGACATTGTTACTGATTACTACGATCCCTCTTATTTCTCATGAGAAAACTATTTTATAGTCTTATATAATATCATTCAGATAATAACGAAACCCGTTACGGTTTATTAATTTCTTTTGGTTGTCTCACTCACTGTGCAATTATAATTTTCTAAGCATTTCAGCTTATTTTCTGAAGCACCATGATTGACACTAGTTATATAATGGCGATTGATATATATTTGATTTACTCCGGACTACTTATATCTATTTACCAGAACGCTACTTTTTATGAAGGTTATTTTATAAGTATTGTCCCGATACTTACCTTTCATACTCGGTCTCCAGAGCATCAAGTCAAACCATACATCTTCCAATTAAAACCTTCTCAAACGCTGTAAGTACACAGTGGTCTTATTTATTTCTCAAACGCTTTATTTCTCAGACATTGTAAATGATTACAATGGTCTCTAATTTTTTTCATGACTTCACATAATATTGTTTTACATAAAACCCGTCACAATCTATCGATTCACTCTGATTATTTCATTGTCTGTCTCTGAAGATGAATTTGAACATTTGTTCTAAATTTTTGGAACACTTACATCATCTCATAACTCATCATCAAGAAACACGTCAATCATGTCATCTTAGAGCACTTACCTTTAGGTACCACTTTGTTACATCTCACCCTCCTTTACTCGTTGTGAATGTTTATCCCGAATTGTGGGATTTATTCGACTTATAACTATCTACTATCATCATGTTGTGGTAATTTTCGTTACACTTTCTATTACATTACCAATTGGTAAATAAGTTTTGTTCCTAACTTATAAACTTTTATGGTTAGTTCCGAATAAACTATATTGCTACACTCTTACAAACTAGGGACGAGCATGGGTCCGGAACCGGTTGGAACCGGAACCAGTGGATCCGAGAACCAATTTTTTTTTGAAAAGTAAGGAACCGAGAACCGAACCGAATATAGTCTTTGGTTCCAGTTCTGGTTCCAGTTCCGGTTCCGGTTCTTTGGGTCTACCCGGATAGAAACCGCTTTTCTAAAAAAAAAAAAATAACCTCATGCACTAATAAATTAAGCCATTAAAAACACAAAAAGAATGAATTTTTTAAGCACTTGCAACCATTTACATTTAAACCAATAACAATTAACAACTAAAGCATAAATTCAAATAAACAATCATTCTATAATTCATAACAATCTGGAAAATAAAATAAAACAATAATGCATAACAATCCAGAAAACAAAATAAAACAACTTAAAACTTTGTCCAAAAAATAACTAAGACGGTTTTAGTTCCACAGTGTGTTTTTCCGTCTCTTCCGGTTAGTTTCTCTAATCGTTCTTCCATATCCTTATCCTTGACAATCTCATCTCATTTTATACGACCTTCAACATCATCCCAATTAATTTGCGTTCTCGACTTTCTCACCCAATCTTGGGTGCAAAGTGATGAGACTCATCTACGTTTGAGGTTGTTTCTTTCGCTAAAAAACTGCAGAAGCATGATCTCGGCATAGAACCACAAAGGATAATTTTGGATATATATAGTGACTTAGTTAGATGGTCAAATCCTCAAATGAAACATCCTAAGATAATGATGAACATGTTATCGAATGCAAATAAAAATAAAATATAAAACTTACTTCCATTGTTTTGATAATGATGATAGTTGTTTATGTGAGTTTTGAATGTTGAATGATATTGGAATGTTATTAGGTTTAGATTAATTATTGATTTGTGGATGTTTCAATGAACTAAAGATTAGGATTTAGAGTGTTTGGCTTAATTTTCTGAAAGTAGGCTAGTAGTGTTTTTTTTTATGGCATTGATACGTATGATTTGAGACTTCGAGTATGAGAAGTAAAAAAAAAAAAAAAAAAAAAACATATTTTTATATATTATTGGGTATTTGGTTTTGGGACCGAGAACCGGTGAAACCGAACCGAACTGACCCAAGAACCAAAAAATCTCAAACTCAAGAACCGGAACTGGAACCTTCAGTTCTGGTTCCAGTTCGGTTCTTCTTGGATTTGGTACGGTTCTCAGTCCGTTCCGGTTCTTTGGTTCTTTTGCTCATCCCTAATACAAACTACTTTACCTCTGTCTTATAAACTAAGTAGACTGTTATCACAACCATATCGTCAGCCTTATCCTATATTACATCCTAAACTGGAGAATTTGACTTCATTACACCAATCATTTTAGACACTAATACAGTAATCCAAAACTATACCTTAAGTTTCCTAAATCATCCGTTCAGTATCATCCGCATGCCCAATGACTCCAAATTATTGTAATCAACTACTCTCTCCGTCTCAATATTATTGTCTACATTTCTATTTTTGGATGTCTCAAATTAATTGTTCACCTTCTTTTTTAAGTAAAAACTAGAGAATATAGTAGGGGAATATTCTCTTTGAGTGATTGAAAACAAAAGTGGCCCCACTTTTATTAAACTTTGTAATTCTTGTCCCCTGACAATAATTTTGAGACGGATGGAGTATATGGTTTTCTAAAGTGCAACAACAAACTGTTTAAATACGGTTTCCACTACTATTTAAATACAGTTTCAAACTGTTTAAATGTGGTTTCCAAACTTGTCACACCTGCTAAGAGCGGAAACACGAGGTGCAATGAAATGTAACATCGCATAAGATAGTAGAACAACACCATATTTGATTTAAGAAATAAGTTACAATGTTATAATAAGATTTCATACAAAACTAGATAATGAAAACACAAGTCTTAATCTTATCAAATTTAATTCCTTAGAAAAAGGTCTTTGTCAAATCACTCAGTCTTTGATATGAGAACAAAGTATGACTTCAATATGCATGCCTTCAAAATACAACTATCGATCACTTGAAAATCATACTCGAAAATGTCAACATCATGTTGTGGAGCTCGTAGGTTTAAGTTAAACAAAACCAGTTACCGTGCATGATATATAAGTAGGACAAATGTGTAAATAATATAATAAAGAGTAGGGCAAGTAGTGATATATTGTTCTACCAAAATAACCACCAACAATAATGAAACTCTTCATCTACGTAATATGATGTTCTTCCATGTATACCTACCAGCTCGAGTTAAAACATGATTATTATTCTACGTAGATTGTTCTACACAAAAAGCCGTACACAGAATGCTCTACACAGCAAAACCACTAGTGTACCTAACGCAATTATATACACAACATTGTCTAAAAGTTCTAAAACAAACATTTAAGCACGGCATAAAACTTGAAATAACTTTGAGTATCATTTTCCCCCAAGGAAAAGATAAGTAAAATAGGGCTACGAAAACTTACCTTGCACTGGATGGGATAATGTGATAAGTCCAAACAAATAATCTTAAGAAATCAATGCACACTCAATAATAATGATCAACCTATTGCTCCATCGACCGATCTACAAGAATTTTGGAATTGATATGCATTAATAATTTGATTAACTGTTATTTGTCACAGGTGTCAAATTAGTTATTTTAATCCTTATCACTATTATATTATATAGGCTACTTGGCTCCTTATTACTTCTCTAACTTACATAGTTCATAAACATGATACGGTTATAAAAGTTTCAAAAGTGCTTCGTATGACTATAAAATACAATGAAGTTTCAAAATAATTGACTTACTAATTAAACTTGCGTTTTAGGAATTCCAATTAACATGAACTGTTGTTGATGTATATACCTCAAAGACACCCATTTCTCTTCTAAAGCTTATTTGATATATAATAGCCTCATTTCAAATTGTATCCAACAACCAATTATAAGAAATCTTGTACTAGTATAAAATTTATACGAACAGTAAGCATACACCTATTTTGAATCAACGTCGTTACGAAAGTCATTGTTTTTGAATGATCAAAATATACAAATCAGTCTAAATTTATAATGATGTTATTATACATGTATCCATTAATATATGAGGTCATTAGATAAACTATGCATGCATGTTTATCACATTCGCAACCTATAATTTAGCATATTTATCACATTCGCAACCTATAATGTATTTTTAAGTACGTAGTATAATAACCTGATGTGTAAATTAGTTTAGCATGTAGTAAAATAACTTGCAACCTACGAGCCCCTCATTAATTGAAATTCTCGATTATGACTTCTTAATCATATACGTATCATATTATATAGTATAACATATTAGTTTATAAGTATGTTAGGGCTCAAGTGGTACGTACCTCAAATATGAATGAATTAGAATGCACACGAGTATGAACACCAACCGACTACGATCACTAGAATTGACGAGATATGATCGAACTAAAAAAAACCAATCAAACATGAACCGCTAGACGTAACCCAAGAATCTGCCACTTCGCGAACAGCAACCGAAACCAAAACTGAAGTAGAGCACGAACCGCAAATCGAACCAATTAAGCTTTTATGCGATCACACTTTTAGCCTCCAAGCCAAACGATGATAGACTGAGTTCGAGGTCGAACCTGAAACAAGACATGAACATGAAGGTACAACTAGACACACGATCGAAACCCACAACTCCATCATAACCGAACACGAAAATCAAACCCGAATGAGACTCGATGACCACTCACGACTCACGAGCCGAAAACTTCAAGCTATCGAACCAAACCATTAACGTTCTGTTAAGGGAACCACAACCTGTACTATGCTTCAAACAAGAACGAACAACAACTTGAACGATGGACTTGGTAACCTAACCCTAATGCGATCCCACCCTGAGTTTAGTGATGGAGTTTTATAACTTAGTTTAGGGTTTTTGTTTAGTGATTATCCATGTCGCATGAAGACAGTTTCACGACAAAGGGGAATACTGAAGGTTTAGTTTAGGCAAGTTGAAGTGACAGGCATGTGTCGATTAATACTAGCTTTAGGATTAGGATTAGGAATGTTTTATTTTTTGTTAAGTTAATTAGGATAGGTATTAATAATGTTTAAATATTATACTCGTATAGTATAGAGGCACTTTATTTTGTATACCCTTATACTAGTTATAAAGCCCGCACACGTGCGGGGTTTTTTCTAATTTTTTTGAATAATGTATTTTTATTTATTAAAAAGCAAGTAATATAATTTTGGTTTGTATTATTTATGATTTTTAATTTTGTATTATACGATGAAGAGTATTCTTGAATGATGTATTTTGAGTAAAGGGGATTACCCCGGTAAAATATATAATCACAAAAAAATGTTAACTACAATGGTATATGGCTGAATTATACGATATAAAGTATTCTTGAATAATGGATTTTTATATGTTAAAAAATGAAAATGTAGTTTATAACCATTTGACCCAATACTACACTGCTTTATAATTTTAAACGCATCCAAAACATTTAATTATGTATTGTTATTTTAAAAACATTGTACATAATGCACTCAATACTTGCACTTTGAGTATATATGAAATTAAACATGAAAGTAAGATGATATATGAAATTAATCCATTTATTAAATACAATCAGATTATTTTGTCCTAAACTCATTAAAAATAAAAAATGATATGCATATACGTATCACCTACAAAATATTACAAAACTTTCTACTCTCGCATAATATCTTTATAGGTTAAGTCAAAACAAAAACTAAAATCTAAACATAGGAATTAATCAGTTGCAAGTATCATTGGTTGCGAACATGATACGCAATAGTCTATTCTAGAAATCCGTGTGAGAGACATGTTTCCTTGTTGTAAATGATCAATAAATCTTTCAAGTGTGGCTACTAAAATTTATACTCCTACCCAAAGCTCAACCTCTGTAAGGTACCCACAAACAAAAGACAAAATATGAGTTGGTAAACATACCTTCGTTGAACTCATTATAATGTGTTACTTCTAATGGTAAGGCACATAAACATACCTTCGTTGAACTCATTATAATGTGTTACTTCTAATGCATATTAGAGATCCATGAACTCGTCAAAACAAAAGGACCCCAAGGCTTTCGAATAAGTCTATTTCATGTCTTGCACCAACACCTAATTAAAAGCAAATTAGCGAAAAAAAGTTAAATATTTAATTTACTTTAGAAAGACTAATTTTATTATAGATTATAACGTACTATAAGTCCATATTACTTAACAAATCAACCTTCATGTGAGTTAAAGGGATAAAGCAAGAAGTTGTCCTAAACATCGCTCAAATACTTTTTGAGCACATAAATACTGACTTTCATACTATTTGTAGTCACATTTTATAGTTCAAAATTGCCATGCATATAAAAAGAATGCATAGTAAATATCTTAGGTAGATGTCTCCCGAATGAGGATTTGGTGTGGTGAATTAGTAGTAATAGAAGCCATATAGGAGTATGTCGTTAGGAATTAATCCTTCCAAGAAAACTGCAACATTGGACTTGACAAATTATTTAATACGCATTATAACATCAGATTAGTTGTCTGAATGATAAATAGACAATTTATATATACAGAAATAATCTAACTGTGGTGACTTTTATGGTAATTTAATATTGACCATAACATAACCCATGGTTAAGCATGGGTTAGAAGCTAGCAATGTTGTTCAACAAATGGAATAAAAGCAAAAACACAACAGTTGGTTACCAAAATGCATTTGAACATAATCACAAGCAAAACGCAAAAAATAGAGAAGAAAAATAACAGCATGACTAAAATTTAGGTGGTTCTTTTCTACTTCACATGACTGTTTAAAGGCATGCTTATCTAAGGCTATGTTTGGCAAAACTTGTTTTTTTACCCGTTTGAAATAAGATATTACCCGAATCTCCACATTCAATTATAAGCATGTTATTTTGGTTCAGTAAAGAGAGACTAACGTGAGCACATTGTAAGCAATTCAGCTTGTCATTGAACCATCTGCTGATACTCACCTTCACCATCTTATCTGAAGTTTAGAACATAGGTTTCCCGTCCAAGAACAACAGCCATCGTTGCAATAGAAGATACCACGAAAGTTGCTAAGAACTAACGCCATACACTGATTACCAACTTTTTCAGGTGGACATTGAAGTTCACTACATCTGTATGAATTGCATTGATTACAATTTTAGTAGTATACCTATAGGCGTAAGGATAGCCCGAGGCTTGCTATTATATCTGGATAAGAAGTTTTATGATACATGTGAAATGATCTATGAATCTAGTTAAGAAGAAGTCTTGTGTACAAATGAAAAGCAACACTTAGTACAATGACTGTCCTTTAACTAAAATTAGTTATGGTACATATTTACGTGTCATTAATTTTATAAATTTTAGTTATTGCTTATGAAATCTTAAGCAAATATATTTTCTCATCAAAATATGAAGAAAAAGGTATGCATTAATTTTTTGATGTAAATAACATGCTTAGATAAACATATGTATGGAACCAAGTTTGAGTACAACATTTACCTCAGATTTAAGCGCCCTTATAGTTGATTGCCTATCAAGTGTCTCTGAGAATGATGCATATATGGGTGATCGAGATACGCTGTCGAGCCTTCTCAATTCCCATGACGTTGACCTGTATTAATTGAATGTGAAGTTGAATAATAAGACTATATACTGATATGTATTTTATAAAATTTAGAGGTTTAGGTACTTCACATGCTCAATGCCTGATGTTGGTATGCTACTGCGACCTATTATGTGGTATACACAGGATAAACCCAATAGCCCGACCCAATAACATACCTGCTTATAAACATAAAGCTTACTTACATGCTTAAAAGAACACAATAAGCATATGAGCACTTAAATAAATGATTCCAAACACCTCTTAAACTGAATATTGTTACTTTATAGGGTGAGTTGTGAGATATAATCATATAAAGCAGCACCTACCTTTTAAAAATTTCAAGTGCAACAGCAGCAAGCTAAGCTGCGAGCACCAGCAAGCCATATGCAAGCAAGCACCAGCAGGCTGCTGCAAACAGTAGTCTTTTGGAGGTACTCCTGTGTTTCCTGACTTCCTCTTTTGCTCAAGACCTTGGTTTTAGCTTAAGAGCACGAAAAATTTTAGATTAAATTCAAATCAGCATGAAACAAAAAGAATTAGAAATTTACTGTGTTAGGAACAAACAGCTCCTCTCTTAAGTTTCATGTAAATAAGCAAATAGGGGGTCTTTGGGATCACTTAGTTAAACTACTTGTCAGGTTAAATAATAAGCAGGTTCTAAACACCCATACTGCAAAAAGTACTAAACTTTACGCTAGTTCTTAGCAATTTCACATTGATATCCAGAATAGTGTGACATATCATATTCAATTAAAAACATAAAGATGAAAATTGCATACAACACTTACCATCAAACTGATTCAAAACATCGATTCCCGAGGATACATAACATACAAATCATCGTGTATTCATTGCATCCCGACAAACACCAATAAACACAATTAAATCGAATTAGATCAAACATATTAAGCCCTCACAAATTGCAATAACTGGTTACAATCGCAGTCGAGTTTAATTGATCCTTATTAATAACCTGGATATGAAAGAAGAACAATAGAAATTGAGTATTGAACCAAAATTAGATGATTCCGGTGGGTTTTAAGGAAAGAGTAGTCTATTGATTTTGGAGTTAGAAAGGGTTTCTTTGGAGTTAGTATACTGATTTTGGAGTTCCGTTTTTTTTTAAATTTTACAATTTTGGCCCAAAAGTATCAATTATTAAATTTTAAGGACATGTGTATTTTGGTCTTTTTTATACAACTGATTTTTAAGGACGTTTTTTTTTAAGATTAGCTAAATTAAGAAATATTTAAACTTTCTTTTAGTTTTAAAATCTTTTAAAAAAATTATTAAATAAAAAAATTACTAAATAAAGTATGATTTGATTTTTTTGAAATGAAAAGTCCCCACTAGGGGTTTTATTTTATTAGGAAAAAGATTGGTGGACAAATCTCAACCATCCATCTATTGGGGATTAACCTAAGATTTAATATTTAAACCTAAGTTTATGTTTTTTTCTTCTTTCTTTGTCTTTTTGCCTTTTATATTTATTTGTTTTTTTCTTCTTTCGTTGTCTTTTTGCCTTTTTTTTTTTTTTTTTTTTTTTTTTTTTTTTTTTTTTTTTAATTTCGTTTTTTATAATTTACGTTTTTTTTATTCACGTTTATTTATTTATTTCATTTTTATTTTTTTTACAATCACGTTTTATTTTATTCGCTTTCATACGTTTTCATCTGTTTGCATACGTTTTCGTCCGTTTTCTTACGTTTACATCCGTTTTCATACGTTTTCGTCTGTTTTCTTACGTTTTTGTTCGTTTGCATACGTTTTCGTCCGTTTTCATACGTTTTCGTCCGTTTTCTTACGTTTTTGTTAGTTTCATACGTTTTCGTCCATTTTTCGTACGTTTTCATCCGTTTTCAGACGTGTTTTTACGCTTTCTTACGTTTTTTTTCTGTTTCTTACATTTTCGTCCGTTTTTATACGTTTTCGTCCGTTTTCTTATGTTTTCATACGTTCTCGTCCGTTTTCTTTCATTTTCGTCCATTTTTCATACGATTTCACCCGTTTTCATACATGTTTTTACGCTTTCATATGTTTTCATCTGTTTTCATACATATTCGTCCATTTTCTTACGTTTTCGTCTGTTTTCGGCCATTTTCAAACGTTTTCATATGTTTCTGAACATCACAAGTGATATTCTGAATATCACAAGTGATATTCTGTGATATTCAGAATTTTCACAAGTGATATTCGGAATATCACAAATGATATTATGTGATATTCAGAATATCACAAGTGATATTCTGTGATATATAACAAGTATGCTTTTTAAACTTTTAATTCACCTGAGATATATCATTGCTCCAAATATTTTTTATAAATTATCACCAATGTATTTTCTAATACTTTTATAATTTTCAGTTACAAGATGGGTTTTGTGTATTTAATCGCAATGGATAAGCACATATTTTTTTTAAAATGTAATTAAAGTTATCTATCACTTGTCATATTATACTATTAGTATAAATAAAAGTGTTAAAGCCTCTTTAGGTAAATTCTTATTTTGCTAAAAAACAATGCTAATTTAATATAACACTTGCTTGATTTTGAGAATACTTCAAGTTTCTATTTTTATAATTTGCTTCATTTTTATTCATTTTGATATTTGTAAGTGACACTTATTTATCCTTGTGATATAACACTTCCTTCGTAGCTATAAAAAAAATGGCAGTTATATGAAGATCAAAATACAAAGTATGTGGGCAAATATTGAATGATACATCACGTACATGAAATACAAAGAGAATATGATACATTACTTTTACTATAATTAATAGCAAATGTACAAAACATGTACTGTAATTGTTTTCTATTAGCAATCATCATTGAATGATACATCACGTACATGAAATACAAAGAGAATACATTTATTAGGAACTAAAATCAGATACAGTATAAGTGTATAACATTCATAACAAACAAAAAGCTTCATATTCAATAAATTGGCTAAAGTTTCATAGGATGATTTGCAAAGGATCAGTAATCCACCTAACCAAAATCCATGGCCAAACAGATGAGTGGTCGCAGAAAGAGCATTCATATGAAAAATACTTCATAAATCTATATAAAAACAAAAACTGGTTGAAAGAATTATAAGGTGACATCTTTTCTTTAAAATACGACTGATTTTAAGGTGACATCTTTTCTTTAAAATACGATTGATTTTAAACTTTGATATATACGCTAGAACAGTGGCATAAGATCTTTTTCTATGAATTCTTTTGGGAACATTTCATAAATTAGAAGTAACTAAAGAACATGAACAAACAATAGCACAACTTATTTGGTTTATTCAAATGACCAAATTCAAATACCTTCGATGCCACATGTCAACACCTGGATTTGAGTTAAGTTTAGAAAGAAAAAAAATCCTTTCTACACTACACATGATTCTCGAAAGGCATGCACGTGCACACCCTCTATTTTAGGCCATCTTTGCAACAATGTGTAATAATTTTAATAAAAACTTTAAACAAAGATTTAACAAATATTTTTAATGTTGGATACATGAAATGAATTTCACAAAACACAAACCTTTAGTGAAATCACAAACTTTCAGTCACTCACAAATCCAAGAAATTCAAATATAAATTTCATTCATGCATTTTACCATGCATACAAAACTATCATGTTTTTTCAACTGATTAATAAAAGAGAGAAACACATACCTTCGAGTTGCTTGATTCCATGGATTGATAACAAACTTAGAAGTCTGAACACCTAATTATGACATAATATGAAAAATGGAGACACATTCATAGCAAATATCACGTAGCAAATTACAATAAAATTATTACCTCATGATTTGAATTGGATAATTATGATGATTTCGAGAACTACCATGTAGCCTACATAAAATTAAACCGATTGAGAATCATGTATTATACCGTTCTAATAAACTTTTTATTAGCCTTTCATGCGAAGATAGTTTTTAAGTCAATTGGTTAAATAGCATAATCTATACCTTAAACATACCACGCTATATTTACCGTAAAACATCTTCAAAAGCAATGATGTGAATAAAGAACATCAGTTTAGAAATATAATAAGTGGTAATGTGAAAGACAATGAAATAAATATGGAAAACAATTTTTAATGGCATGTTCAAACTGTTTATAAATTACTAAGCAATAACTCATTGTCATTTAATGAAATACTAAAATTACGGTATTATCCAAACTCGAAATACATAAAATGGCAAATGAAGATCATGCATTAAAAACTAAAACGTGGACCCAATTAAAAGCTTTCAAACGTAAGAAACTTAACAAAATTATATACACGCTATTGTATAAAAGCAGGGTAATAATAAATGGCATTAATACCTTGTGAAACCAAGCAATTTGAAGCATTATTCAAATGACCGAATTCAAAGACCTTGGATGCCATGTGTCAAAAGGAGTTTAGAAAAACTTAATTAAGAGTTATGACACAAACTCTATTTTATTAGATAAAATAGAAATAGATAAAATAGATAGATAAATAGATAGATGTATTTTATTAGAATATAACATAATGTCTATTACTGTACAAAAAAGATTTGGTTTGAAATATATTCTAATAAACATTACTGATGGTACAAAATTACATATGATACAAACTATTCTATTAGAATATCTATACTAAATAGTGTAATTAATACTCTTATTAAAACACCTCATAACTTAAAAGTACCATAATTTATTCACATTGTACAATCAATTAAAAGCATATATATCAAATTAAAAACAACCAATTAAAACACCCCTTACTAAAAAGTACAATAAAATTTTCACAATGTACAATTTAAACAAGCTGCAACATAATATAAAATATAAAATAATTAAACACAATAATTAATGTTATTTTTAAAACACCCTAAAATGAAAAGTATATGTTATTATACACGTTATACAAATTAATAAAACACACAAAGCTCTATACAAGCTAACAAGTTGATGGTATATATAGTTTTGAAAACTATACTGGACCAACGGGTTAAACCAGGAACCGGTGTCGCCACCTGTTCGGCTAACCAATAAAAGACATACGAAAACATATATTTCAAAATAAAACTATTAATACACTTCGAAAATCGGGTTGACTTGAGACGCTTCAAACCCGACGGGTTGACCCGGTTTAATTTGACCTGTTTTTCACCAAACCCGTCTGGTTGACTCGGTTTAAATCGACCCGAACGGTTCAACCAGTTGAACCACTCGGGTTGAACCGGGTTTCAAAATATTATGTTTAATCCCCAAATCTTCAAACTTTTATTATTTTTCGTTTATAAGCCATAAACTTTTTTTATCACTAAATGATCCGTCGCTATAAAATCCCGTTACTATTGTACTTGTATAGTATTACATAACGTTTTCATCGCGGATATGTTTCATTAAGTTCAGGAAATGTGAACAGAGCATCTGAAATGTGGGATCCATAGAGTCGGAGTACTTTATTACAATATACTTCAAATCAAATCTACATATCATTTCTTAATCTCCCACATAACTATAACTCTATATATACACACGATCATTCTTAATATCTTCTGATCGACCAAAAACCTTACAAAAGCTAAAACCAAGCTCCTGCTACAACCACCATGACTGCCGCCACCAAGGTCGTCGATTGTGTCAAACACAAAAACGGCTGCCTGTGTAAACACAAGAAGTATACAATACCCATCGTCGTGTTTATAGTTCTGTTCGGCTTCACAAGCATTATTATATACGCCATCCTCCATCCCACAAAACCTCAGTTTACTCTCCAAGATATGACTCTTCTCGCGTTCAACGCCTCATCCACGACCCCAACCCTCACTTCCATCATCCAAACCACAATCTCATCCCGAAACCCTAATCAACGAATTGAAATATACTACGATGAACTTGATGTTCACATTGATTATCGTACCCAACCAATCACATCTTCAACAATGGTCCCACCCTCGTTCCAAGGCCATAAGGATGTGATCACTTGGTCACCTTTTCTTTATGGAAATGGTGTTCCACTGGCACCCAACCTAGCTACAACTATGAATGAAGATATTTTAGCTGGGATTGTGCCGGTGAATGTCAAAGCTAGCGGAATAGTGAGATGGAAAGTTGGAACGTGGATTTCTGGGAAGTATCATATGAACGTGAATTGTCCTACCAATGTATACTTTGGGAAAAAGGATGGTGCTTACATCGCTAGTCCTGCCATTAAGTATCCGTTGCTTGAAGCGTGTAATGTCGAATTCTAAGGGTTCGTACTCAGTCGTTGTCATGCAAACTTTGAGTTTTCTTAGTGTTATGGGAAAAGATTGGTAAGAGAATCAAGATGAAGAATATGTTGGTGGAGTTTCTGTTTTTAGGTTCTTTTTCTAGTAATAGTTGTACGTTTAATTTTGATTCTTCTAGTATTTATTTGTTTCATGGTAGTGATATTGTTTGGTTATTTACATTTAAACTATTGAAGTACTATTGCTTTCTTAACGTTTTTATTTGAAATATGTGTGACTGTTGGTATAATTTAATTTGTATTGCTATAAACTACTAATACGATAAATTATGGAAGGAAAGTAAATAAGGGTAAATTGAGTTTCGGTGTAGCTCATTTGGTATAAAACTTTTGTATTGTTATTTAATATTTTTGTACAAATACTTTGGTACCCGCATGTTGCGGCGGGGTTTTTTGGCTTTGAAATATGGCGTTGGGTAACTTGATAATCAAACAAATGGTTTTCATATTTAAACTCAATAAACTACACCTTATGGTGTGATTTTTACATTCCTAATCAGACTTACTGGGCCTACAACACAAGGCAAGGTATGCTGTAATGACAGACCTCACATTGAGTAAAAGTATATACATCAGAAAACTTTAACGGTATCGAATTCCAACCATACACTAATCAATATGCCACATAAGTGTATGTTTCTGACTGGGTACTCAACCACAAGCTGCATCCTTCTTTTACTCAATCACATCTTGCAGCCTTTTTTGAGCAGCCTTGATTGTGTGAAAATCAACTTATTATAGTATAGTAGTATAGTATCAAAATGATCCGCGTGAAATACGGATCACCCGAGTCGTATCCGAGTGAAGGTGAATGGAATCAAGAATATTGAATCGTGAAAATCGTGAATTGAGAAGTGGTGAAAAAGAAAATATTGATCAAGTAATTCAAGTATTAACAAACAAAAATGAATTATGCAAGAAGTACAAGGTAGTTATGCACAAAAGTTAAAAACGTAAAAATGGAAATGCAAACGCGTTTATTAAAACGTAACTTTTAACGAAAATTGATCCTACAAACGTGAAATAATTTTCTAAAAATCTTAAACTACTAAAATGAATTTCCAGAAAAAGAAAATTATTTTTTTTACTTTTCCTTTATTTTCTATGAATTTATTTTTATTTTTTGTAATTTTAAATGAATTAAAAATAAAGGAAAATAGAAAAATAAAGAGGAAAAATGAAAATTTAATTCTGAAAAATCTAAAATACTATAAAAGAATTTCCTAAAATATTTTTATATTTTTCACAGTTTTTTCTGAATTTTTATGTATTTTTGTTTATTAAAAACTATTTAAAAATGATTAAAATCAAAGGAAAATTAAGAAAAATACTAAAACTATTTGGAAAATTCTGGAAAAATTCCAAAAAATAAAAAATAATAAAAAGAACTTGAAGAAAAATTTTGAAATGAAAAGAAGCTGTTTAAGTGCTTATTTGGCTCAACTGCTTATCACAAGTGCTTATTTATAAGCACTTGTGAACAAATCTGAATGAAACTTTGAAAACAGACTTCTTATGCTATTTTATGCTCGGTTATGCAAAGTATGACCAATTTCAAACACAAATCCACATAATCACTAAAATCAGCAATAAGCTCAATCATAAGCTAACTGAAATAAGCAGAGATGGAACAAGCAGTCACAGAAACAGTTAAATGATGCTCTACACTAAAATAGCTCAAATGACACACAGAAACAATCACCAAGCACAAATACAAGCTCAGATGCACATTGGCAGGCCACAAAGTTCAAACAATTCTCTGTCTCAAACAAGCAAATGAACAAGAGCTAAAAGCACTTCTAATAAGCTCTAAATTGCAAACAAGTGGGGGCAAAAGGACAATAGCACTACTGAGATTCAAGTTCAAGCAATTTTACTGTCTTAGCTAATCAATTATTACCCTAAATTTGATCAACAAAAGCAGCTATTAACCACCTAAATCTGATTTAAGTTGACTTTAGAAATTGCAGCTACTACTTTGACTTATTCTAGATTTCAATTACCAATTCTACTTAACTATGAAATACTAAGTTACAATTAAGCTATATTAAGCTATCTATAACTATTATGCAACTAAATCTTCAATTATACTAATTGTTTCTACTTTTACTCTAACAGTTAAGCTAAATTTGTATCCTACTTTGACTTAATAAGAAATAACCCTTTATTATTATTAGTTAAATCACTATTACTAAACTAAAGAAGTCTTAATGTAACAGTGAAACATCATTACAATTACAACAAAGCTCAGCAAATCTCTCATCCAAACACCCCTTACAAACCTGATTTCACTACAACTCCAATATAAATTACACTAATCATCATCAATCCAATCAAATACTGTCCTGATCACTATATAACAACAAATCATCAGCAATTGACTACAAGATCTAACAGCAGTACAAATTCTCAGATCCACAACAAACAGAATTCTCAAAGCAACTAAACTAATACAGATTCAAACAACTATAATCTAACCACTACACTAACTATCAAATCAGATCTACAATTAATATAAAACTGAGATTCAATCAATAACACTCTAAGCTATAATAATAATGATCAATTGAACAGTACTGTAACTTCAAATTAGAGACTTTGACTTACAAATTTCTTCCTCCTCAGCACAAATTGTGGAGGTTCACTTAGCTTGCCTATCTCTAGGATAGGCAGGACTTTCCCTTTCTGTCCAAACTTATCCAATATACCACCTCAGCAATCAATGATCTGAACCTTTGTCTATAGTTGACTGACTTTAATTACTAACACCTTTGAATGAAAACAGATTGCACAAAGTTCTACAAAGCTTAAACTATTTTTATAAAAGCTAACTGAACTTATTTGGAAGCTGATTCAACAAAATGAAAACATTTTTTTAATTTTCTTATTTTCTGTTTTTTATTTTTATTTTTTTTTTCTTCTGAAAATGGATTAATTCTGAGACAAGAGTATTAGTATTAAAGCTAATAAAAACTGAAATTAAGTAGAATAAGGAAGATAAAAGGCAAAATAAGCAGTTTAAAATGATTAATAAGCTAGATGGAATGAAAGGAAAATGAGAATTTTTATTAAAAACTTCAAGTAAACATTACAGCAACTACACTAAATACATTCTATTGAAAAATTGACAGAGTTTCCCTAAGCTAATTATTACACACTGATAAGCTAAAACTAAACACTATATATAAGAGAGGTGAGAGTGAGGAGAGTCTCAATGCCAGGTTGGCAATCTTGGTGCATCTGTGCTTTTTCCAAGCATCTCTAAGCCCTTGGATGATATTGTGCTTCTTCAATCTATTCTCAGCCCTTAGATAAGAGTATGAGACGTGGCTCATCTAATGAAATGCCTCCATCTGTCCCCAAACGTGCATCATTCTCTGACTTGTCAGCATGTTTCTAGAAGGAGTATCCAAGGGAGAGCCTGTGAGGTGTTATTCCCAATCATAGCTCGCCAAGTGTCAATCCCAGCTTCATATACTCTCTCTGACACATGACTGACACGTGATTATGCTTCTAGATGCCCCAATGATTAGCTATTTATTGGTTAATTTTAGTGGTTTGAGCCAATTGAACCATGGTGTGATTAGGGTTCATGGTGAGAATTGGGGGTTCTGGGTTTGGAGGGAATTGGGGAAGAAAGGCACGGTTATGTTATTTTTATTATCACTTTGACCACCATTGACTTTTTGACCCAGGATATAATATTGACCGTAGTAAAAATGGGCTTGGAAGGTTGGTGATGAGGCGAAAAATGAACCGTTTTTAGGGGGTCATTTAAGTCCGGAATTGAATTTATTTGATCAAATATTGCCCTAAATCGTTCCTTTTGTGATTTCAGGTACTTTGGGAGTGAATTATGGAAAAGGAAGCATTTTAGACGTTTTTGGAGCATAAAAGTGAAGAAAACGGCAAAGTCTTGATTTTCCTTGCTGGGAACAGTACCTAACGGCGTCAAGAAGGATTTTTTGACGACGTCAAGAGCAAAATGGATGACAGCCCAGAGAAAACGTGACGGCGTCAGCACAAGGGCGTCAAGAGTAAATTTGGTGATGTCCTGGAACAAGATTACACATGACGGCGTCAGATCTGGATCTAGGCAGTCCGAGAACTTTATTGGCGGCGAGATGACGGCATCAGGTTTTTCCTCTTGACGCCGTCACCTCCTAAAATCTATATATACTTTTCTATTTTTCATTCATTAAGAAAAAAAATTGTGTGGAGAATATTAGGGCCGAACTTTATAAACCCTAGTTCGTTTGTAACAGTATTTTCAAGGGTTTTCACCCCTTGAAACCCTTCATATTCAATTGAGATAAGTTTTTCTTCAATTCATTCAATATGTCTATGTGTTGTTTGAATATATCTTATGCTTGTCTTGATTTTAACATGCTAGGCTAGATCTATTATGTGTTTGCTTAGATGTAATGAAACCTAGATGTTGATTATAGGTTGATTGCTTGTTTATAGTTGTAATGGATGAATTATTTCAATGTTAGGCTTAAGAAAACTGGCAGATCTCCATTGTGTAACTTGCTTGAACGTCTTAAGAAACATGAACCGATGTGTACTAGGTTTTTATGGTTGTATTTAATGCTTGAGCGAATTCTAGTGATCCCATGTTAGGAGCTTCTTAGCCGGCTCGACATAGGAGTGAAGTAGGAGCTTATAGGATTGGGGAAGTAAGTACGCCACCCCATGAATGGTATTAAGGAATACAATCCGTCATCCACGCAACTGTAACAAGTAATTAACCTGTAAAAGATATCTTGGGAGTAGTGAAATCTAAGTAAACACAATTCTCCCATATATTGCTCACACCACTAGTTTAATTTAGTTTATTTTCATTTTTGTTATTTTATTTTGATTGCATCTGTAGTTATTGGGGTAGTTGACTAGCAACTAATTCCGCCCATTCTTCCAATACCCGAGATTTTATTTGCTTTTATAAAATATAAAAAAACACAAAAAGAATCATCCCTCACCTCTAGACCTAGTTTTTAGGCTTTCTAATCCTAGCGACACTATTCCTGAGTTGAACGATCAATCCCCCGGTACTTGTCACTATACTATACTACAACGATCAGGTACACTGCCTGGTGGGGGTTGTAAGCTTCTCGAGATCCCTCGAGGGGTAAAGCCTGGTGCAATTCCCACGCATCAAGTTTTTGGCGCCGCAGCCCGGGAAAATAGTTATTGTCTAGGTTAGAATTTCTTTTTATTAGGTCTACTTGCTAGATTCTTTTCTAGTAAGATTTTTATTTTTATTTTTTAGGTTCTCTTTAGCCTATCTTATTTCTTCGTGTTTTTGTTCGTAACTTCTTACCATCCGACATCATGGAAGGTGGTAACATCTTTGAACCCATCAACCCACCACAACAAGACCACCCACAAAACCCACCACTTGCAAACCAAACTCTTAGGCCCCGAACCCTAGGAGAGTACTCCCGACCTAGCCATCAAGGCTACCGAAACACCATTGAGCTCACCCAAGGAGCCAATGTGTCTCCCTTGCGATCCGACACCATCCGGTTGGTGCAAAGCGGATGTGCATTCCATGGACTTCGCTCCGAAGATCCTAATCAACATCTCAAGGACTTCCTTAAAATCGTAGAATCCATAGACCTAGATGTTGCAACTAGAGAGACGACCCGATTACGCCTATTCCAATTCTATCTACGTGATCAAGCTAGTCAATGGCTTGAACGTTTACCCGCGGGATCCATCACCTCATGGGATGATCTCACCACTCGTTTCCTTGCTCAATTTTTCCCACCAGGGAGAACTACCAAGCTTAGAAATGATATCTTGATGTTCCAACAACGTCAAGGTGAAACTCTATATGAAGCATGGACTCGTTTCAAGGACTTACTCCAAAAAGTCCCTCATCATGGCATAGATCTTTGGCTCCAAGTCCAAATCTTCTATGACCATATCGATCTCTCCACAAGGCGAACCATTGACCAATCGGCCGGTGGCAAGCTACGTGATCTAAGTGCGGAAGAATCATGGGAACTCATAGAAGATCTTGCTCTCTATGACAACGAAAGTTGGAATGATCCCCGTGATTTGAACAAAACGGTCAAGGCAATATCTTTGCCTTCGAACAATTCTAGCACTCCCGACCGTAGGATCATGGAACTTGAGGACCAAGTCAAGTTTCTCATGAAATCTTACGAAGCTCCTAAGCCTTCAAGCCAAGTGAACAAAATCACTTCTTCATGCGAATTATGTAGTGGTCCCCATGACACTCGTGATTGCGTGGAACTCCCCGGAATAGCTTTTGCGGACTACGCATCATCGCGTACCGACGAAGCGGGAGACAAGTGGTACACTTTCAAACCCGAGCCAAACCCGTACGGTGATTCCTACAACCCTTCTTGGAAAAATCACCCAAACCTTAGGTGGAAGCAAAACCAAAACAATTCTTCCAATCTGCCTAATCGTTACCAACCAAACGGTCCACCCTCCAACCGTACTTTCAACAACAATCCTTCTAACAACTATGGTAGTACCAACAATCTTGAAAGATTGATGTCCAAGTTTATGGCATCTCAAGAAGCTCACATATCTAAGTTTGAAGCCGATTTCAAACAAAAGCAAAGCGAGATGACCACCAAAATTGACGCATTGTTGAAAGTTCTCAATGACCGAGAAATGGGAGCACTCCCAAGCGACACGGTCAAGAACCCGAAACTAAACGTTAATTCCATATCATCAGTTTCGTCACCCACTTCTTGTCCGCAATCTACTCGGTTAAATCAACGAGCACGTGTTTCAAACAAAACCAAATTCTTCAAAAGGACCAATCAAATAAAACACCCGATACAAAACCGGTCAAAACCATAGTTGAAACACCTCCTACGCAAGACCTTGACGATGAATTCAAGGAGCTTCACCTTGAACGCCCCGTAATTGATGTCTTAGCCCGTGCTCCCTACTATAGTGCCCTCCTAGAAAAGTATGAGAAATTTAAACTAGGTAAAAATGGGACCGCCTTCGTTCAAAACAAGTTGCCTAAAAAGCTTGATGATCTGGGTATATTTGTTTTGCCTTGTAAGATAGGAAAATCCGAAGCTTTCGACACACTAGCCGATTTAGGGTCAAGCCTCAACTTGATTCCCTTATCCCTTTTCACGACTCTCAAGCTAGGAAAGTTAGAGGAAACGGAGGTATTAATTGGTCTAGCGGATGGGAGTATTGCCCACCCGGTTGGGATGATTAAGGATGTAGTTGTTTACGTAGGGAAGTTAACTATTTTAGCGGATTTTCACGTCCTAGATATGGTTAGTGACACTACATGCCCATTATTAGTAGGAAGAGGATTCTTAGCAACCGCTAGCGCCATGATAGATTGTAAGGAGTCTAAGATAGCGGTAGGAGAGGGCGATACTTGGTCGGTATATGATGTTAAGAAACATAGCTATGATTGTGAGGATGAACCGACACCACATTGGGTAGAAATGAATAGGAGACCATCTAGATATGGACCTTGGATAGAAAGAAACTTTATAGGACCTCAACGCCCATTCTATCTAGAAAAGGATTTCATCGATAAAACACATTCGGTGGAACAACTCATAGCTAGAGATGAAGAGCTAGACCCTTTTGAGGACCCCCTAGTCTTTAGGAAAATGATTGAGTTCTTAAGCGTAATGCCCATTAACATTGAGATGAACAAGTGGAAAAGAGAGGGGGATAAGTGTAAATGGAGGTGGGACAAGCCACCTAAGGAAGGTGACGGATCATGGCATATGAAGATGATTTTGTATGATCCGGATGGAGAAAAGTTTGAAAGGTCATACCGCACTAAGAAAACCGATAGGAAGTTGAGACCTAAGTTTGATCCCAAAGATGTCCTTAATGAGGAACTCACCCATATCACGTAGTAACCCATGACCTTGAGTCTAGCTACAAGACTCGTAAATAAAGAAAAGCGCTTCTTGGGAGGCAACCCATGTTTTGTGTGATTTTTATTTTGTTTGATTGTTATTTGTTTCCGTATGCATGCTTTATTTTTATTGTTGGTAGATCATGTTTCAACTAAAATGGTGAAAATACTTTATTTTGTTGTTGGCTTAGTCTTAACTTCATCCAAAGGTATTTCGCAAAAGATAAGTGTAAGGGGAAACCCCAAATATGTTTTTAAGAAACAAAACCGATCATGATTCTCCACAATATTAAATGAACATGTATATTAGTAATTGTTTGAGTCAAATGCTTGTATCGAGTCATAATGATGTTTTGCAGGATTTTCCAGGAAGTAGGACAAGGTTTTTCCAGAAATTTTCCAGAAACTTAACATAAGAATTTCTGCAGGTCACTTCTGACGGCGTCAGGAAGAAATTCCTGACGGCGTCACGTGTAAAAATCTGGAAATTTTACCAGTTTTGTTTTTCTAACGGAGTCTTAAAGTTTTTGTTGAATCTTTAGTTTTATAATCTCCAGGAAATCTGCAAACATCATTCCACAAGCATTATATCTTACTTTGTTTTCTAGGATTTGTTAGCATATATTGATTGCCGCCGATTTTACGCGAGGTTGCCTTGTTTGTTTTCTCAGGTTTAACAGGTTATGTTTGACAAAAATGTGGAAAACTAGAAGGGGGTTGAATAGTTTACCGTTTAAAATCTTTTTAACTTGTTTAGTTAGCTTTGAAACTTTCCGTTTGATCAAAGATATATGCACAAACACAATATATAACAAGTAAGTAAATGAAAGAAATGATCAAACCACAACACGAGTATTTATCGTGGTTCGGCTACAAGGACTCTATTTCCTTGCCCTACGTCCACGCCCCGAGTATCCAACTCGAGAGTTTCTTTCACTAGTCAACAAGCTCCTTTCACCGGCGGAGAAAACCTTACACGTCGCTTATACTTTTACCGACACAAAGCTAGATGTCGAGTTCTTTTACAAGGGCACAACCACTCCCGTTTAGTTCTTTTACTAGGGTACAACAACTCCCAACACTCTTTGTATTTTGAGGACTAAAATACTAACCACTCACTACAGAATATACACAAACAAATGACGTGTAAACAATAAGAGTTTACACAATACTAAGCTAACAAGTCTTGCAACGTTGTGTTGGAAACTTGTAACTTTTGATGACCTTGTGAGCTTCTTTGCTACAAAAGGAAACTTCACATTTACAATGTTAAGAGGTTAGAAGAATTGATGAGTGTGTGTGTAAAATATGATCTCAAGAGGTTAGCCAAAAATCAAGTTATGGCTTGGTATTTATAGCACACCACACTGCATGCTTGGCGGATCAGGCGGAACCCTCAGATGGGTTCCGCCCGTGTACCCCCAGGGTACCGCCGGGTCTACAGTAGGTTTTTGCAATAACTCTTCAAACCAAACAAGGTCTTGTCTCATAACACCTAGCAACCAAACAATGTCACATCACTTAAATCAAGTCAAACACAAAACTTGTAAGCAACATCAAAGCAAGTCAAACACATTTCTTTCCATAAATGCATAATGACAAAACTTGCCATAAATGTGATGTGACTATTTCTAATTTAAGAAATAAACTTGTGCTGTGTTTTATGAAATGTAAAATGTAGCAAAAGTCTAGTTTATGCAAGTCTTAAAAACTAAGATTATGTTTTGCTTAAAAACTAAAGTTTACATTTTGTCGTTAACAAAACTTAGCGAAGATCGTAAAATATAAATAACGTTTTTAGGCGATATTTGTATTAACAATCTCCCCCTTTTTGTTGATGACAAAACATAAACTTTGTTTTTAAGTAACACACAAAATCTTGGTTTTCAAGACTTAAAAAAAATTATATTAACCTTGTTTTACTTAAGAGACGAAAAGCACATCAAGTATTGAAGGTTTAATATATTTCTCCCCCTTTTTGTCGAAACAAAAAGTAGAGTAGCGAAGCGGAATAATGGCCATACTCCCCCTTGGTCGATACTCCCCCTTAATGGAGTACCAATATGGGAAACATGGATTTTGAGACCTACAAAAAAATGGTTAGTTGGTGATATATATAGTCAAGCTTGTAGTTACCACACACATTGCAACCACATTGACAACACAACAATGATCAACCAACAATGCACAAAAGTAAGTAGAAAGAAATATCATTCCAAGTAAAATTTTGACTTATAAAAGTCAAAAGACAAGAAATGTTAACTATTCTTCTACTTTGTAAAAAAAAAAATAACCAAGAAAAATAATAAAAAAAAATCCTACATTCCTAAATTGGGGCAAAACGGCCTCCAAGGGTTGTCTAGGATTTGTTGGGGTGG
The DNA here is from genome assembly GCA_030686995.1 of Artemisia argyi. Classification (NCBI taxonomy): domain Eukaryota; kingdom Viridiplantae; phylum Streptophyta; class Magnoliopsida; order Asterales; family Asteraceae; genus Artemisia; species Artemisia argyi. The sequence goes on along the minus strand of CM060693.1, from coordinate 38,035,477 downwards.
GAAAGTGCATCCAAACGTTCAATGACATGTTGGAGTGCAAACCGGGTTTCATTTTGGAATTGGTGAAGCAAGGTTTTGATGCTTTCACCCATTTGCTCACAATTTGAGCAAACATGTGGATGGGTGGGTGAAAATGGGTTGGTTTTGGTTTCTTGGCTTAGGGGTTGGTTTGGTTTTGGTTCTTGGGTGGAGGATGGATTTGGTATTGAGTCAAGCAAAGTGGTTTGAAATTCCATTGCTTGATGAAGGTGGTTGTCAACCATGCTTTGTATTTCCTCATAAGAGGGAAAGAAAGACTCAAAGGTTTGGGGTTGAAAAGGTGGTGGAGTTGGGTGATCATGGTGTTCAAAATTTGGTTCTCTATAAAGAGGACCATGGATTTCACGGTAGATTGGGTGAAATAACAACGGTTTGGGTGGTTGGTACACTTGTTGTGGTGGTTGGGTAAGTTCAAGATCTTCATCAAGGTCAAGAATTGACCTTGGTGATTGATTTTCAAAAGGTGGTGGTTGGGTATGTCTTGGTGGAAGATCATTTAAATTTTGGACATACGGGTGTGGTGATGTTGGAGGAGACCCGGAAAGCTCCATAGGTTCAATTTTTGGTAATGGTGATAGTGATGGAGTCTTTGATGGTTGGGTTGGAGCACTTGGTGGAGTTGGGTCAATAGGTGATTTAGTAGGTGGTGGAGTGTGCGCATTTGGTTGTTTGGGTGATGGAGATGGAGATGCAAGATTCAAAAAGTGTTCATTTTTTATGGGTGATGTGAATTCCTCTGATGATGAGGAGCTAAGGTTGATGGATTGGTTTGACCATAGTGGTTTCACACTTATCCGGGCGGTTCTCCGGATGGGTCATGATGGTTGAGAGGTGTTTGTTGACTTGGTCATGGTTAAAATGGTTTAAAGTTTCAGAAATTTTGATGAAGAAGGTGTGGTTTGATAGTGTTTAGGATGGTTTAATTTATATTGATGAAGGTTTGTGGGAAGGAGTGTTTGGATTTGATGTTAGTCCATACAAAAATGGTGGTTCCTAATGATTTGGAAAACTTAATTGTGGGTTGTCATGTCATGGAAGTCAATCCAATGAAAATGGTGAAGTGAGAAGACAAGTTTTGCACTAAATGCTTAGTGGTTTTGGTGAGTTTGTTTGATGGAAAAATCTCAGGGATTTCAAGGATCCTTTAGAAGGGATCCTTCCTTTATGTGTGAAGGAGACTTGAGGTGGTTATGGCTATTTTTGAATTTTGGCGGGAAATGGTTTTGGGTGAGTTATAAGGAATGCTAAGTACCTTAGTAAGCTAAACACATTGCAGGTAATGGATATCTAGCTAAAAGGATTGGATTTTGGTGTTTGGATGTTGAAATGTTGAAAACGAAAACAAAAATTCTGCATGCTACTGGCGGCACCCTCAGAATACACAGGCGGAACCCAAATGAGGGTTCCGTCTGGTCCGTTGGGCCAAATCTGGGATACCCAGAATTTGTACTGGCGGAACCCATTTTTGGGATCCGCCTGATCCGCCAGTGCTGCAAAAGTAGATAGTCCGCGTTTTTGACCCGTGAGACGATTTTCAAAATTTTCGAAAAGTCCTAAAACCAAAAATATAATACATACTAATGCAGGAGCATCCCATGCCTCGAATCATTTGGTCGCATATCTTGAGTTTTAAGCAAGTTATTTTGTTTCCTTATATGTTTATTTAATATGTTTTTAATAATAGAATGGATAGGAATTATATTCCTATTCAATTCTCGTTCCTAGAAGATAGGGATTTTGTGGGTCGGGTTTTATTTTGTTGCCTATAAAGTAAGGCTTTGACAGTGCAAGTTTTCAGTTTTTGTGATAATAAATCAAGAACCCTTTGGGTGACTTTTCTTATTGGTGTTTTGTTTCTCTTGTTCTTTGGCCATTGACTATAGATCCGCATCATTTGGTATCAAGAGCCTCAGGTGTCAAAATGGTGGGGCGTGGTAGACCTCCTCGTAACGCTCGCAGAAACGTCGGTCAAGGCAGCGATGTCGAACAGAGAGACCCACGCGATATTGAGATCGAACGCCTGCAACAGAGAATCAGAGACCTCGAAATCCAACACGAGATTCGGGATGAGGAAACTGCATCGAACACAAGCGACTGGGAAGAGGAGGAGAACCCTTTTGGTGCACATCGTCAGAATCTTCGTGGGATGAACCGTGATGACCCTTTGCGCAACTTTGGAATGAAGATAGAGATTCCAGAGTTTGTGGGAAAGGCACATCCTGATGAGTTTATTGATTGGTTGAGTGCGGTAGAAAGAATTTTTGACCTGCGGGATGTTCCCGAGAAATTGAAAGTGAAACTTGTTGCTATTAAACTGCGTAAATCAGCATCGCTGTGGTGGGATCATGTGAAGAATCAGCGCGTGAAGGATGGGAAGTCCAAAGTGGAGACATGGGCCAAGATGAAGAAACTATTGCTGGCGAAATTTCTTCCTGTTAATCATAGACAAGAAGCTTTTATAGAATACCACAATTTTTCACAACAAGCTTCATCACCTGTTGAGGATTTTATTGCCGAATTTGACCGACTTCGCATGAGGTGCGATGTGGACGAAGAAGAGGAACAAGTAATTGCTCGGTTTTTAGGCGCTCTTCAGCCGAATATTGCTGATGTAGTCCATTTGCAACAATATTTGACATATGAGGATGTATGTCGGTTGACCCTTAAAGTTGACAAACAACAAAAAAACCGGGTACGAGCAACAACCAGTCGTGTCACGAACCCCTCACGGCTACCACCAGTAGCAAATAGCACGAAACCATCTTCTTCAAAACAGGCTGATGTCGGGATTGGTACTACAGGAAACCCCACTAACTCGCGAGTTCTACGTTGTTTTAAGTGCCAGGGGTTGGGACACATCGCGAGGGAATGTCCAAACAAACAGCTGGTCACAATTTTGGATGATACTACACCTGTATATGACACAGAAAATGACGAGGACGTGGTCCAGGAAATTGACGAACTCGTGTATGCTGACCAGGGAGAAGCTTTGGTGACTCAACGTGTCTTGAATGTGAATGTGGTCGAAACCGGTGATGATACGTCATGGCTTCGAAACAATATCTTCCGTACTAAATGTACGACTAAAGGTAAAGTTTGTACTGTAATCATTGATGGGGGAAGCTGTGACAACATGGTGGCAACAAGTATGGTCGAGAAGCTTGGCCTTGATGTAGAAGATCACCCAGACCCTTATCAGCTCACTTGGCTAAAAAAAGGGAGTTTCATCAAGGTTAGTAAACGTTGTCTTGTTCAATTTTCAATAGGAAAGAAATATAATGATGAGGTGTGGTGTGAAGTAATTCCCATGGATGCGTGCCACATCCTGTTGGGACGACCGTGGCAATATGATCGCAAGGCTAAACATGACGGATTTTTGAATACATATAGCTTTAGAAAGGAGGGTCTAAATATTGTGTTAGCACCACTTGATACTCTCCAGAATGCTGATGCCCATATTCTTACCAAATCGCAACTGGTAGGGTTAACAAAACTTGATCCTCAATTAAGCATGCTTGCTTTAGTAATCACCGAGGCAAATCCGGTTGCACCGCTAATTCCAGACTTAGTCCAACCTTTACTATCTCAGTTTCAGGATGTGTTTCCCGATGACATCCCAACCGGTCTACCGCTAATGAGAGACATACAACATTGCATTGATTTCATTCCGGGTTCTACTATCCCGAACAAGCCGGCGTATCGCATGAATCCCAAAGAGTTTGAGGAGTTACATAAACAGGTCAATGAATTACTTGAGAAGGGTTTAATACGCGAAAGCATGAGCCCGTGTGCCGTCCCGGCCTTGTTGGTCCCGAAACACGGTGGTACTTTTCGCATGTGTATAGACAGCCGAGCCGTCAACAAAATAACAATAAAATATCGGTTTCCTATTCCTCGTTTTGACGACCTAATTGATCAGTTACATGGGGTGAGAATTTTCTCCAAGATTGATTTACGAAGTGGGTACCATCAGATTCGCATGCGTCCTGGGGATGAGTGGAAGACAGCTTTTAAGACACGTGACGGGTTGTACGAATGGATGGTAATGCCATTCGGTTTATCAAATGCTCCGAGCACTTTCATGCGTCTCATGAACCATGTCCTTAAACCGTTTATTGGTCGTTTCGTTGTCGTTTATTTTGATGACATTTTGGTTTACAGTCGGGATACCACGCAACATTTGTCAGATCTACAACAAGTTTTCTGTGTTTTGCGGGAACAAAAACTATACGCCAACGAAAAAAAGTGTCATTTTCTTGCTAATGAGGTTATCTTTCTTGGTTATTTGGTTTCAGGAGAGGGCATTCGGATGGATGCCACAAAGATCGAAGCAATTACGAGTTGGCCTACACCAACTACGATACATGATATTCGTAGTTTTCATGGATTAGCATCTTTTTACCGACGTTTTATTCGCAATTTTAGTTGTATCATTGCGCCCATGACGTAATGCATGAAGGGGGGCAAGTTTAAGTGGACCAAGGAAGCTGATAAAGCGTTTGCCGAACTAAAACAACGGGTCACACAAGCACCCGTGTTAGCCCTTCCTAACTTTGATGAAGTATTTCAGGTGGAGTGTGACGCATCTGGGCTTGGTAAAGGGGGAGTTTTGAGTCAAAATCAAAGGCCAATCGCATTTTTCAGTGAAAAGTTTAACGAAGCTCGCCGCAAATATTCCACTTACGATAAGTAATTCTACGCGATCGTTAGAAGCTTGGATTATTGGCGGCATTATTTATTGTCTGCTGAGTTTGTTCTCTTTTCTGACCATGAAGCTCTAAAATACATCAACGGCCAGCATAAACTCAGTCCTCGTCATGCCAAGTGGGTGGAATTTCTACAAGCATATTCGTTCACAATCCGTCATAAAGCAGGGTCTGCCAACGTTGTTGCTGATGCTTTGAGCCGGCGACATGTTCTTACCTCGTCATTACAAATTCAGGTACCGGGTTTTGATACTTTTCGTGACTTATACCAGGATGATCCAGATTTTCATACCATTTGGAGCTCTTGTGCTACTACACCCTTTCGGGATTTTTCAAAACAGAATGGATACCTATTTAAAGGTTGACGGGTTTGCATTCCAATGTGTTCTCTTCGGGACTCAATTATTCTGGAAAGTCATGCGGGGGGTTTAGCCGGACACTTTGGACGAGACAAAACACTCGCTTTAATCCGTGATCGTTTTTATTGGCCTAAAATGGAACGGGAAATTTCACCTATCATTGCACGATGTCGTATTTGCCATGTTGCAAAGACGCAACATACTAATGCGTGTTTGTACACTCCACTGCCTGTTCCCGCAGCCCCATGGGAGGATGTCAGTTTGGATTTTGTTATGGGTTTGCCTCGCACCCAACGTCACAAGGACTCGATTATGGTTGTCGTTGACAGGTTTTCTAAAATGGCCCATTTTGTGCCATGTTCTAAAACATACGATGCGAGTCAAGTTGCACGGTTATATTTTGTTGAAATTGTGAGACTTCACGGTGTGCCAAAAACACTCACGTCGGATCGGGATGTCAAGTTTATAAGTCATTTTTGGCGCACACTTTGGACTCGTATGGGTTCAAAATTACAATTTAGCAGTTCACACCATCCTCAAACCGACGGAAAAACGGAGGTCACTAATAGAAGTTTGGGAAATTTGTTGCGTTGTCTGGTAGGTGATAATCCGAAACAATGGGATCTTACATTGCCCCAAGCTGAATTCGCTTATAATAGGTCCACTAATCGCACGATGGGGAGGAGTCCATTTTTTATTGTGTATGGGCGAGAGCCAATTACTCCGCTAGATTTGGCGCCAATTCCAATCACGGAACGGATTAGTGTTGAGGGAGATGACCGATCTGCAGAGATTAAAGAACTTCATGCACAAGTGCGAGACACTATTATTAAAAACATTGAAAAATATCAAGCTCAAGCTAATAAACATCGTAAGCAGGTTGTGTACAAGGAAGGAGATCTCTTTTGGATTCACTTGCGTAAAGAGAGGTTCCCAGCAGGTCGTTTTGGCAAATTGCAGGCTCGTGCTGATGGTCCTTTTCGGGTTCTCAAACGGATTAATGACAACGCGTATAAAATTGAACTCCCTGGGCATTACAATGTGTCAACTACCTTCAATGTTGCTGATTTATCTCCGTATGATGGTGATTCAGACGATGACCTTAAATTAGGGGTGCCTCCTTTTCAAGACGGGGAGGATGATGCAGGAGCATCCCATGCCTCGAATCATTTGGTCGCATATCTCGAGTTTTAAGCAAGTTATTTTGTTTCCTTATATGTTTATTTAATATGTTTTTAATAATAGAATGGATAGGAATTATATTCCTACTCAATTCTCGTTCCTAGAAGATAGGGATTTTGTGGGTCGGGTTTTATTTTGTTGCCTATAAAGTAAGGCTTTGACAGTGCAAGTTTTCAGTTTTTGTGATAATAAATCAAGAACCCTTTGGGTGACTTTTCTTATTGGTGTTTTGTTTCTCTTGTTCTTTGGCCATTGACTATAGATCCGCATCACATACCTGGTTAGGAAATACAAAAATTAGACATGTAAACACGCATATCATAAGACTTTGACCGGGGGGGGGGGGGGGGGAGGGTAACGACATTCACTATACTTAGTGAAAATTTGATAAGCATGAAAATTTAACAACTTGCCAAAAGTTGTTTTCCTGCAACATTGTTAGTTCAAACATGTTCCAAAGTGTATCAAACATTGTACTAACACACAAATACATCACAAATATTGTTTAAACGACCAAATTGTTTCAATAGCACCTTGTGCCAAACACTCCTAACACACCCGCACTCATTTACGGTCCATCTTCTTCTTCATCTTCCCGAGGAATCTCCCGATGTTTTTGAACATCCCCTTTGTTTGCTTGAACTCCTCCGACTCATTTGGAATATCCGGAAGTTGGGAAAGGTATTCTAGAGGTGGGAGCCTAGAGTTTGGCAAATTGTCATCTTCACTCATTGAGGAAGATGAAGATGAGATAGGAGGATGTGGGCGTTTTCCTTGGGCTTTGTACATTCTCTTATCACTAAGTGGAACAAAGGTGTGAGGGATGAGAGAGTAGTCAAGACGAAGACGGTTAGGAGTTGGTGGAATGGGTGAAATGAACCTAAAGAGACGGGTCAAGAGCATTCCATACGGCATAGCCGTTGTGCCATGCACGGGAATGTCGGCCATTCTCTTAGCCATGTAGTAGGCAAGATTGAAAGGTTGCCTAACGGACAAAGAGTAGAGCATGTAGCATAGGCAAAGGTTGATATGGTCTCGGTTTCCTATGGTGCTTATAACATTAGCTCTAAGGACTTCCTCCCATTTCTTGAATTGGGGCAAGAGTTCATTAAGTTTCATTCCATATGGATCCTTCTCGACCTCATTCCCCCCACGGGTTCTCCTAGTGTTGGTTGTCCTAACAAAGAGGTGGTTACGAAGTACATCTTTTGACACAAGAGGGGTGTCATAAGGATGGAAACGGTCATCGAGGGTGTCAAGGGCTGAGAGGGAGTGCAAATCGGAGTAGATACAAGTACCATGGTTTGGGACCCCTAGGATTTGAGCAAACTCCTCGAGAGTGAAGGAGTATTGGTTACCACTAGCCCTAAAGTTGACGGATATGAAATCATAATCACCCGTGGAGAGGGTGACGGAAGCATAGAATTCTAGGATGAATCTAGGACAAATAGACTCGTCGATAGTCAAAAGACACTCAAAGTTGATTGCGGCAAATTCGGCATAAAGGTTTGTGCCTTCTAGGAAAGACGGGTCAATGGTTCTACCCTCATGGACATAGTGTTTTTCTAAGGCTTTGAAAATGTTGACTTGGTTTGGGGTAAGGCCTTTGGTTTTGTGGTGTTTTGGTAGGTACTTAATTGTGTCCTTGTGGTCGTAGTGGGTTAGAGGAGGCATGATGATACCTAGAACAACAAAATTTTCACATTTTAGTTTAAGTAAACTACTTATTATAATGTGGATGTTCTAGTGTGTGCCTATATGAAAACTATGTGGAGGTGCGGTTATCTTGACTCATTTTGATGCATCAAAACGTTTTATAATGCAAGTTTTGTTATAAAACAAAAGATAACCCAAACACTCCTAGTTCAATGTAGCTTCGTTTGAATGTACCCGAAAATACATATTGGTTATGTATTCCCTTTAGCATTCAAGAGACATTATGCAAGTGATGTTTTGAACATAACGTTTTGATTTTGTATTCTCAATGTGAGACGAAAAAATATTTGTCCTACTTGTGAGAAATTTTTGCAAAAATTTGACATGGGGTGATTTAGCAAACATGTTTACACTAAGTGAGAATGCAATTCCAAACTATGGGGAACATGATTAGTTTTGTTAAACACCTAATTTTTATGCATGAGTTTGTTAAGTTTAATGCATAACCCCAAGTTTTTGTTTTTGTGCAAAAATAGAATTCCTAGACTCAGATCAGGATTGTAATCAAGTTTAGAATACTTACAATAATGATGGATTAGTAATGTGATTGAATGGAAGGCCAGAATTTCGTGGGTATGGATGAGAGGAATGGTGAATAGTAACAGTTTTGGAAGTGGTGGTATGAGATAATGGGTGTTTGGTTTAATATAAACAAATGTTTTGATTCTGCAGGTCGGCGGACACGGCGGATCCCAGAATTGGGTTCCGTCCGTTGTGTGTGAGGGTTCCGCCGACCCTGCTGAGAAAAATGGTTATGGATTTGTTTTGATTTTTGTGATTTTTGTCTAAAGTCCAGAACTACAATGTAGGTTCCATGAGTCCTAAGCCTAGCCTAAGAAGGTTAAAAGGTTCACGTTTAAGAGGTTTGGTGAGAATGTCGGCTATGTTGTCTTCGGAAGAAACTTTCTCAATTGAGATATTTCCTTTTTGAACGTTGTCACGAAGGAAATGATGACGGATTTCAATATGTTTGGTACGAGCATGTTGAACCGGGTTTTTGCTGAGATCAATGGCACCTTTGTTGTCACAAAGAATTGTGATGTCGTTGAGTTGAATTCCGTAGTCGACAAGAGCTTGCTTCATCCAAAGAGCTTGTTGACATGCCTTTCCGGCCGAAACGTACTCGGCTTCCGTTGTTGAGATAGCAAGAGCCGTTTGCTTCTTAGAAAACCATGAGGTGAGACAATGTCCAACAAAAGTACAAATACCACTTGTGCTTTTTCTATCGACATAGTCACCGGCATGATCCGAGTCGGCATACACTATGGTGTCTATTCCCGTTCCTTTGGGATACCATAAACCTAAATGTGTAGTGCCCTTAGTATACCTAAATATCCTTTTAACGGCTTCAAGATGGGTAGTTTTAGGATCTTCTTGAAAACGAGCACATAGACAAACACTAAACATAATGTCGGGTCTACTAGCCGTTAGGTAAAGTAGACTACCAATCATACCTCTATATTTAGTTCTATCTACGGATTCACTTTCCTCATCCTTGGTGAGTTTAGTTTCCGTGGACATGGGAGTTTTGACTGGTTTCGAATCTTCTAATCCAAATTTCTTAAGCATGTCCTTAATTTATTTAGATTGGTTAAAGAAGATACCATCTTCAAGTTGTTTAATTTGGAGTCCTAGGAAAAAGTTGAGTTCTCCCATCATACTCATTTCAAACTCATCATGCATGATTTTTGAGAAATCCACACATAATTCTTGACAAGTTGATCCGAATATAATGTCATCAACATAGATTTGGACTATGATAATATGTGAATCTTTCTTCTTAGTGAAGAGAGTATTATCAACTAAGCCCATGGTGTACTTATGGTCCACTAAGAAAGTTTTAAGTCGATCATACCATGCTTTTGGAGCTTGCTTAAGTCCGTAAAGAGCCTTTTTAAGTTTGTAAACATAATTAGGTTTTTCAAAATCGATGAAGCCCGGTGGTTGAGCAACATACACTTCTTCATTAATGACCCCGTTTAGAAATGCACTTTTGACGTCCATTTGAAAGAGTTTAAAATTATGTGCACACGCATAAGCAAGTAATATTCTAATTGACTCGAGCCTAGCTACCGGAGCAAAAGTTTCATCATAATCAATGCCTTCTTGTTGATTATATCCTTGTGCTACTAGCCTAGCTTTGTTTCTAGACACAATTCCATTTTCATCCATTTTATTACGAAAGACCCATTTTGTTCCAATTATTGTTTGACTCTTTGGTTGAGGAACTAATGTCCATACATCATTCCTAACGAATTGGTTTAATTCTTCTTGCATTGCAATTACCCAAGATTCATCTTTAATGGCTTCATTAATGTTTTTCGGTTCAATGGTTGACACGAAACAAAAGTAGTTGCTTTCATTTTGAACTTTTGATCTAAGTGTTCTTTCGTTAATGTTGCCTATGACACCGTCTAATGGATGACTTTTAGATTCTTTGACATTGACAAGTTCTTTGTTTAATAGTTCATCTTCCTTGTCATTACCTAAGATTTCTTGACATTCAATTGCTTGGCTTTCAACTCAGTCATCATCTACCAAAGGTGATGTCTTAGAGGGAGGTGGACTTTCGTCAAATGTTACGTTTAACGATTCCTCGACTCTTAAGGTTTTTTTGTTCAAAACAATGTAAGCTTTACTATTTTGTGAATATCCAAGAAATACACCTTCATAAGACTTTGGGTCAAATTTGGTGAGATAATCCTTGGTGTTAAGAATGAAGCATTTACTCCCAAACACTCTAAAGTATCCTAATGTAGGCTTTTTACCTCTATAAAGTTCATAAGGAGTTTTATTCAAAAATCGTCTAATTAGGACTCGATTAAGAATGTACGTTGATGTGTCAACGGCATTACACCAAAACTTTTATGGAATAGTTTGTTCATTAAGCATTGTTCTACTCATCTCTTGCAATGTCCGGTTTTTACGTTCTACTACACCATTAGATTGAGGAGTACGTGGAGCCGAAAAGTTATGAGTAATTCCATTTTTATCACAAAAGTTTCCAAATTGAAATTCATTATCAAATTCACGACCGTGATCCGTTCTAATAGACACTATATTAGACCCTACTTGATTTTGAATTTTCTTACTTAGAATCTCAAATTTATCAAAAGCTTCATTTTTACTTTTCAAAAACTTTGTCCAAGTATAACGTGAGTAATCATCTACTATGACCAAAGTATAGAAGTTACCTCCATAACTTTGTATAGCGGATGGAGCAAATAAATCCATATGCAAAAGTTCTAGACACCTAGATGTAGACACCATGTTTTTAGCCTTATGGCTACTATGGACTTGTTTACCGACTTTGCAAGCATCACAAAAGTGTTGGTCATATTTCAACTTGGGTAGGTTTCGAACTAAGTCTTTGGAGGAGAGGTTTTGGATTAGTCTCATGTTAGCGTGTCCTAAACGTCTATGCCATAAAGTTGAAGATTCATCTAATGAGGTAAGACAAAGTTTGTCTCTAGATGTTGAATCCAACTTCATGACGTATACGTTGTTCTTAAGGACACCTTTGGCTACGGTTATACCATCTTTAAGTATTTTACTACCGTTTTCACTAAAAAGGACATTATACTTGTTACGACAAAGTTGACTAATACTAAGAAGATTAAATCCTAAGTTATCAACATGAGCAACATCATCTATAGAAAGGGAGTCATGAGAGATTGTACCTTTTCCGATGATTTTGCTCTTAGCATTACTACCAAACGTAACATTACCTCCATCACATTTGTGATATGTTAAGAAGAGGCTTTTATTACCCGTCATGTGCCTTGAACAACCGCTATCTTTAATCCATTCATCCGGATCCAAACAAACTTTGAGGCACACCTATTTTACGAAAAACACTCAAACATTTGGTCCCCAATTTCTCATGGGTCCATTTTGGTTAAGCATACCATTAATTTGTTCCAAATAAGAAAATAGAGCATAAGGGTTCCATGGCATGTAGTTTGAATTTTGGTAATGTCCAGGAGTGTTTTGATTCCAAACTTGTTGGTAGTTTGGTCGAGCGTTGAAGTTGCTCTTTGGAAAGGGGCGTTTGGGAATTGGAGTCTTAGGTCTTGGTTGAGTAGTCTTAGCTCTAAATTCATTTTTACTAAGTCCTACTCTAGTTCTAAAGGCAGGTTTTGTTCCATTTTTATATGTAACTTTAACAAATTTTGAACGATCCAATGTGGATGGAGTTACTGCTGCAGCAGACCTTGCGGAACCCTCGGGGCCAACGGGCGGAACCCTAATTTGGGTTCCGTCTGGTCCGCGGGCTGCTGTAGCAATTTTGTTTGTTTCATGTGCGTTCTTTTCTTGTTTCGTTTGACCCTTAATGATTTCTACTTTCCTGAAACCTAGACCTGTTTTATCAAGAGGTGACTTTTGAAGTTTCATAATTTCATCCGCACATGAAATGCTCTTATCGAACTTTTTGAACTTTGTGGTTTGTTTGATTAGATCATTTTGAGTAATTTTAAGTTTCTCAACTTCAAGTTTAAGTTCTTCACATGATTTGCATGAGGTGTCAATACCTTTACCCTTTTCTAATCTCTTAGCTTTTTCTTTTAACTCATAGACTTCATTTTCTAAAAACTCCTTTTTAGTTTTCAAAAATTTATTTTTGTTTATGATTTTTAAGCTTAACTCACAAAGTTTGTTATATTCATTTTGTAAAGTATCATCATCTATAGAGGAGTAAGATGAGTCGGAGAGTACCTCATTTGAGTTGTGAGCCATGAGAGCAATATCATCATTCTTTGGCTCATCATCATCTCCTTCATAGTCACTCCAAGCACCACCCACAAAAGCTTGTTGAGGTTTGCTCTTGGGTGGTTTTGGACATTCTCCTACAAGATGACTTGTGTCTCCACACCTATAACATTTTCTTTCAACTTTTCCTTTTCGATCATCACGATCTTTCCGGAAGGTTTTCTTGTCATCTTTAGGTTGCCTTACAAACTTCCCTCGCCTACGAAAGAACTTCTTGAAGTCTCTCACGGCCATAGCATATTCCTCATCATCACTATCCGAAGTAGATTCTTCATCATCACTTGATTGGACTCTAGCTTTCAAGGCAATGGACTTAACTTTTTCTTTCTTGCCTCTAACTAGTTCCGAATCTTTTTCCATTACCATTTCATGAACTTTGAGGTTTCCATTGAGCTCATCAAGTGACATGCTTGAAAGATCTTTGGATTCTTCAATTGCCGTCACTTTTGCTCTCCACTTCGGATGGAGTGCTCTAAGAAATTTCCTGACAAAGTTCTTACTACAAAAAGATTCATCAAGTGCTTTAAGTGAAGTAATAATAGTGTTAAACCTAGCAAAGGCATTATCAATAATCTCATCTTCGGAAATAACAAATTGTTCATATTGTTGAACAAGAAGATCAATTTTGTTATCTTTAACTTGTGAGTTTCCTTGATGAGTGACAATTAAAGATTGCCAAATATCTTTGGCGGTTTTACACAAAAAGACTCTTTCATATTCTTTCTTAGGCAAATCATTGTAAAGCATCATTTTAGCTTCATTATTTTTACCAATCAATTTCTTTTGATCATCATCTTTAATGTTAGTAGCTATGTTATCACCATCAACAATTATATACCATAAATCTATATCTTTAGATTTCACGTAAGTTTCAAAACGGTTTTTCCAATATATAAAACCATTTGCTTCAAAGAGTGGTGGTCTTTGCATAGATTGCCCTTCTTTGTAATTTTCAAAATACATGGATCGTTTCAAGTTTTAAAACACAATATATTTTAAAAGCTTGAGTAACGTAGCTCTTGATGCCAATTGTGGAAAACTAGAAGGGGGGTTGAATAGTTTACCATTTAAAATCTTTTTAACTTGTTTAGTTAGCTTTGAAACTTTCCATTTGATCAAAGATATATGCACAAACACAATATATAACAAGTAAGTAAATGAAAGAAACGATCAAACCACAACACGAGTATTTATCGTGGTTCGGCTATAAGGACTCTATTTCCTTGCCCTACGTCCACGCCCCGAGTATCCAACTCGAGAGTTTCTTTCACTAGTCAACAAGCTCCTTTCACCGGCGGAGAAAACCTTACACGTCGCTTATACTTTTACCGACACAAAGCTAGATGTCGAGTTCTTTTACAAGGGCACAACCACTCCCGTTTAGTTCTTTTACTAGGGTACAACAACTCCCAACACTCTTTGTATTTTGAGGACTAAAATACTAACCACTCACTACAGAACATACACAAACAAATGACGTGTAAACAATAAGAGTTTACACAATACTAAGCTAACAAGTCTTGCAACGTTGTGTTGGAAACTTGTAACTTTTGATGACCTTGTGAGCTTCTTTGCTACAAAAGGAAACTTCACATTTACAATGTTAAGAGGTTAGAAGAAAAGATGAGTGTGTGTGTAAAATATGATCTCAAGAGGTTAGCCAAAAATCAAGTTATGGCTTGGTATTTATAGCACACCACACTGCATGCTTGGCGGATCAGGCGGAACCCTCAGATGGGTTCCGCCCGTGTACCCCCAGGGTACCGCCGGGTCTGCGGTAGGTTTTTGCAATAACTCTTCAAACCAAACAAGGTCTTGTCTCATAACTCCTAGCAACCAAACAATGTCACATCACTTAAATCAAGTCAAACACAAAACTTGTAAGCAACATCAAAGCAAGTCAAACACATTTCTTTCCATAAATGCATAATGACAAAACTTGCCATAAATGTGATGTGACTATTTCTAATTTAAGAAATAAACTTGTGTTGTGTTTTATGAAATGTAAAATGTATCAAAAGTCTAGTTTATGCAAGTCTTAAAAACTAAGATTATGTTTTGCTTAAAAACTAAAGTTTACATTTTGTCGTTAACAAAACTTAGAGAAGATCGTAAAATATAAATAACGTTTTTAGGCGATATTTGTATTAACAAAAAAGATGATTTATATTCTGGAAGGGAAGCTTTGATTGTTCATTTTCTTGGAGGAAGATCTAACCTTGTTACCATACTATCCATACCGAGCGAATCAGGGGAGTATTTGATTTCATTCTTTTACCTGTTTTACTTTTACATTCTTTAATTGAACATTGGGGACAATGTTCATCCTAAGTGTAAGGGGAGGGTAAAATGATGATACCTTATAGATAAACTTTCACTTGAGTTTGTTTGTTTGATGGTAGATGTGTAATAAAACTGTGAGAAATACTTGTTAGTGCAATTTTAGCGCCAAATTTAAATTTTTTTACAACATTTAGGAGTGAAACTTTAGCCATAGCAAGCATCTCATGGATAGGAGATTGTATGACTAGCACAAAACCGTACCATTCAGAAAAATTTTCCACCCAAATATGTGAGGTTCGCCTTTAGATTTGATAGGAAAAGCATTTACTATTAGTGCTTATGAGTGTACCGGTAGCATTTAGATTCTAGAACTTGCGTTAGTGATGCATCCCGAGACCGCTAGTGAGACTACATTCATGTAGTAGGATTTACTACATGATAAGAGGCATTAGGATCACCCTTGTGTTAAACCCGTATCATAATTACTTGACCATTTAAGTCATATTACTTGGCTAGTTAAGTCAATTAATTTTTCTCACACCTTAGCGTTGTACTCATTTTTAGTACACGAAACCCCTAGTACACCCCTCCGAGCCTATCTTTTCGTTTCTAACTTTAAGCATCTTACTTAAAGGAAGAATTTGTTACACCCCACTTAAATGTACAAACAAATCGCCTTAGCCTTCCGTGTATGCACTCATCTTTAGTGCATTATTGTTATTTGTTTAAACGCTTAGTTAATTATCTAATTGATTACATGGTTTCTAAGTCGAGTCATATCCTTGTACATATTGTTTTGAGACGATTGGGACTCATGAGTAAAGTACTAATCTTATGGAGTAATGGGGAAGAACATAATATTATTACCCCCATATGTGCGTTAATCTTAAAAGTACTCCAAGTGTTTTGATTATCGTGATTCGTGTCATTAGATTAGTTTATTGTAAAGTATGTAAAAATTCAAGTGTAAGGGAATTTTCATTCCCTATGATGTATTATTTTGGATGGTAGGGTAAAAGTGTATGCAAAAAAAAAAAAAAAAAAAAAAAAAAAAAAAAAAAAAAAAAAAAAAAAAAAAAGGGACTACCATCCCGTTTCATTCTATGTTTATTCTATGTTTTTGTTATTTTTCATTTATTAGCTTAAGTCGAGTCTAGTCTTGACTTAGCAACGCCATATTGTGTAACACCCCCAAAATATCGCAGCGGAACGATAGTGTCATTGGGATGCTACTTCAGGGCACAAAGGACAAGATATAGAAAACGACCTCTAAATGAGACATTTTGAAAAAAGTTACCATTCGAATAGATAAAAGTCATAGTTTACAAAACAAGGATCCCAAAGTAAAATAATACATAAGTTTTTAAAGTGTATCGAATGGTAAACGATAAAAGCTAAAGTCTCCAAAAGCATGCCCTAAGACTCTCAGCTCCACACACCTGCTATCGCCTTATTAACCTGAGATAAACATGCTTAAAAGTGTCAACACAAAGGTTGGTGAGTTCATAGAGTTTGTCATAAAACAGTTGAAAAGCCTATAAAGAATGTTCACCCAGCAAAGGCATCGTAAATCCACTCAGTTACAAGTCCCGCCATAAGAGACTTGTAACCTGTGTGTTCACAACCCACTGCTAAAATATATAGTATGAGTAAGACATGTATAAGTTCATCACAACAGTTAAGCAATTAGTCGTGAGTCTACACTTCATCTCCGAAGACCTCACATAAGTATGTTGCTCACAAGGAAGGTAGTGGCATTGGTTCTACTTCATCTCCGAAACCAAATGCATGTGTTATCCAAGGAGACTTTATGTTGCTCAGAAGGAAGGTAATAGCATTGGTTATACTTCATCTCCGAAACTCAATGCATGTGTTATCCCAAGGAGACTTACAAGTTTAAGTGTGACGCAATCAAGTATAATGCCAATCAAGTATAAGTGTTGTCAAATACCAATGTAATCAAGTATAAATGTTATCAAGTATAAATGTTTTGAGTATTTGCACAAGTAAGCAAGTAGTAGCATGTATCTCCCCCAAAGAGTTAAAACAAGTATAAAAGAGTAGGGGCTATGACTCACCTTAAACTGATGATACTGTGATGAAGTGAAATAAACAACAATGAACGGTTAGCTGCCGCAACCTAATATTACTGATGAACGATCTAATTTAGATCATGAAATGATATTATGAATGTCCATGCACATGTTTCCTATACCACTCTTCTTTAAAAATATACTTGTTGTTATCAAAATAATGCATTTTCCAAAACTTAGGAAAATATGGCAACTAGAAAATAAAACTAGTTGAAATGTATGTATATATCGTATATATAAGTGTTAGTGTTATATACTTCGTCTTGAAAACCTTGAAGTAACATCTAGTGGTCGTAAAAATAAGCTCATAAGCATAAGTACTTCGTTAGTTATAAATTTCGGCAACTTAGTAGTATTTCTTGAAAATCTAGAATTTAGTACGTAGAAGTAGTATTATTATTATTTCTAGTATAAGCTGCCAATTATAGAGGGTTTTTGTCGATATTGAAATGTGAATATCTTTGTCGTTATAAGTCCGTTTTACTTGTTCTTTATATCCATGGTTACGTCTTAGCATGTAGTAATATATTTTGGAAAGATCGGCTCCTCCGGGTTACGTCTAAAGTCTCTTTTTGCCCATTGAAAAACGTCCAACAGCATGTATTTTTTCGGAAAATAGTTTTCGTCGTTAATATTGAAAAATTCATAACTCCTTCGTTATAAACTCTTTTTAATCCGTTCTTTCGCCTACGGATTCGTTTTTGAAATTATTTTCTAAAAATTTTGCCAAAGTTTACTTTAAATTTCCTGAGTTTCCTGGGTTTACCATTTTGGGACAGTAGGTATATATACATGTTCTAAATCCATTTTTCATGTTCAAAACTAGTTTCTAACATCACCAAATCTCTTACAAAACACCACAAAGCTAATCTAATCCTACCATACACCTTCTTAGGGTGCCATGGGTTCCTAATCATCACTAATCATGTTTATTTAACAAAGGAATACCTAAATCAAAATCTAGGGTTTTTATGTTCAAAAAGTTAACAAAAATAGAGTGGTATAACTAGCTTGTGCATGAAATTAAGCATGAAAACCATAAGATACAAGTGTTAATTAGATGAAAACATGAAAATAAATTTGATAACTCACTTTGAAATAATAGATGATTAAAGGATGAGAAATCTTGGATTACTTGTGTTTTTGTGTTATGATTCTTGATTAGGACAACAAAATGAACAACTTTGATGCTTTGTATTTTGGAAAATCATGGATTGATCATGGATCTTGGAAAAAAGTCGTGGGTTTGGAGTGGAGAAGGAAGGAGATGAAAACTTTTTGGCTTATGAAAAGTTAGATTATGATTCTAGGAAATGGTTATGGTTTTACTTTGGAGGTTGTATAATATGTATGCATAAGTCATAAGGTTGAAAAGCATGTACATGGTGTCTAGGGATGTGCTCAAGGCCGGCTTTCAATGTTAAAAAGAGTAGCAAAGTCGGTTTTGATCACTTAGGAAATGTAGTGTAATAATAATTGTAGTTTAGTGTAAGTATTAGTTATAATCGGGTACCGGGTTTGCTAGAAATAAATGTTAACGAAGTTATTCGGGACTTAATAAAGTCATAAAAATGTTAAAAATATGTTGGGTACAAGTACTGAGTGTTCGAGTGATTATTGTTTAGTTTTCACGAAAACCGTCGTAATATTCATAAGCTTACGTTATAACTAAAATAAATTTCCAAAATACTGGGTAAATGAATGTTATAACTTTTATGATGTTAAAATGGATATAAAAATATGTCGGGACCATTGTGAGAATATTTAGATATATTCGTCGTATATAAACCGGGTGTTAACGTTTATTATAAATACTTATACGTAAAACGTTAAATGTATCAAATATATAAATTTGAAAATCCTGAGAGTGGTATAACATGAAAATGCTATTATGATGATATGCAGACTGTCTCTAGTCCGTATGCAGTGTCCTTAACACTAATGAAATGAATTCGCACCTAAACCAATCCGGTTACGCGAATTTGAATACCCGTAAACTAAATTTACGATGAAATGTGTAATGCACGTGAATGATGAAATCTTTTCCAGAAATGAATAGTGTTTAGTGAATAGTAAATTTTCTGAATGCTTCTCGAAATGTCAAACTAACACAAAAAATGATGAATAGTAAAATGATGAATAGTAATATTTGAAAACATCAGGAAACAACCAGAATTTACGAGTTGTGACAGTCTCTCACCCTAAAAGGAACTTCGTCCCGAAGTTCAGCTCATTCGTTCCACATATGTGCCTAGGGGTCTGATTCGACAATGTAAACTTTCCCAGCTTGCTATAATTGCTTACACTAATCAAATTACTACTGTTAGTATGACTAAGGTTAATGCTGCTAGGTCTCAGATTAGTCAATGTTGTGTATAGGTCCTATATTAAGGCTTAAGTGCTACAAAAATACGATAGTTGTTCAAGAGAATGTACCCGTTGTGCTATCGCAGACATGTTGGGTGATAGGATTTCCTAAGAAGTAAGCTCTGCCAAGTGCGGGTGGAATCTCATTGACCTCATCTCATGGCCCTTCAATTGCTGCTGCTAAGTTTGGACGATTGCCTCCTTGGTTAAGATTCCTTTTCAACTTAGGACAGTTGTTCCGAAAGTGATCTGGGCTGTTACACTCATAGCATGTCTTTTGATTGTTCGTCATATTGCCCACATTCACTGGTTCTTTACACTGGTTTGCATAATGACCAGACTGTCTGCAATTTGCACACATACGGCAGGGCACAGTCTTTTGGTGATGAAAATTACATTTAGTACATTTAGGATGCTGGCCTAAATACTCTCTCTGACCAGAACTAGTCGCCGCAAAGGTCCTTGCCCTTTTGTTGTCAGCTATCGCGCCCATCTGCTTGTTCGACTCGCTGGTTCCCTTCCTTTTATCAATGTTCATCAAGCTTCCATTTCTAACCATCTCATCTGTCAGAGTCCCTGCTCTTAATATTGCACTCTGAATTGTAGAAGGCTCAGTTGTTTTCACAGTCCCACGAATTTCTGGGACAAGACCATATATGTACCTCTCGATCCTCTTGGACTCAGGGGTAACTAGGTGTGGAACAAGTCTGGCTAATTCATGGAATCGATCTGTATAGGCTGCATGTCCAGCCCCTATCATAGAGTGATGATAAAGTTCATCCTCCAGCTTCTGCATTTCGTTGTCCGGGCAGTATTCCTCCTTCAGTAATGCCTTAAAATCGTCCCATGTCATACCTACAGCTACCTCTCTACCCCTAGCTTGAACCTGTGTATTCCACCATGTCAATGCTTTTCCTGACAGTAAGCATGCGGAGTACTTCACCATTTGATGTGCTGCACAGTTACTAATGTCGATCACCGACTCCATCTTTTCAACCCATCGAGTATACACTAACGCGCCTCCTACACCATCGAAATCAATTGGCTTACATGACGTAAATTCCTTATACGTACATCCAGTCCTAATGTTGTTGTTGCCATTACCATTCTGGCCTATACCATTGGTGGTGTTAATTCCGCTTTCGTGATTTGCTAAGTTATTCATATGATCGCCAACTTGAGTGACAATAGTGGGGAGAAAGTTTTGAAGTTGTCGAGCGATGATGGCTTCAAAATCAGTATTTCCACCGTCGTTGTTATCATTGTTTTCAACACCGCGACCATCTCCTCTACCTCCACGTCCGCCAGTTCTTCCACCATCGTTACTAGGGTTACTAGTGTCATGAGCAGCTCCTCTACCTCCACGTCCACCAGTCCTTCCACCCCTTGGTGTTGCGCCTCCTCGACCAGAGCTACGAGTCACTCTCTTTGGTGCCATGATTTCCTGATAGGAAGGACATTTAGTGAACGTCAGAGATGAGGGAAAACCGTTGATTAACCAAAGTCTATACTTAACATCCTCATATATATAATACCGCGCCAGCAGTTGTTTCCTAAGTTGTGCCAACACCGATCTACATATGCATAGTCATATGTCCACGTGGGTCGGGAAGCACTTATAATTATGTTGGCCACCACAATTATAAATGTTTCCTTTCACAGGTGTACATATCACCAAACACACATATCTCAGTGGTAGACGTTGCTTAAATGGGAATCTAGGGAATGTCACACTCAGTATGAAGGAACAAAGGATTCTCCCTTAAGTGTTAAGTCACTGGGAAGTCTAGTTTCGAACGGTTTCTAAAGAGTATCTTCAAGAGAACTCCCATCCTCGGGCAAATCATTAAATCTCTACAGCTAAGTAATAACCTTCATTTAACTTAGTCTCATGTCTCATCAAACAAGAACTGTCACCAGATTAAGTTAAATGATCAGTTATTACCGAGCTCCATATTTCTGATGACTTGACTAGATTTTGGGACTTCCCCATCGGTACCACAAAATATCTAATAGCGTAGGTCTAAGAAAATTATCAGCAAGCGTACGTGTATGAAAAGTGCAAGGCGATAGGGAGGAGAGTCTAAATGTATGTAGTTATAGTCTAGGCCCTAAAAACAACCTAGTTCTCTATAACCAAGTCTCTGATACCAATCTGTAACACCCCCAAAATATCGCAGCGGAACGATAGTGTCATTGGGATGCTACTTCAGGGCACAAAGGACAAGATATAGAAAACGACCTCTAAATGAGATGTTTTGAAAAGTTACCATTCGAATAGATAAAAGTCATAGTTTACAAAACAAGGATCCCAAAGTAGAATAATACATAAGTTTTTAAAGTGTATCAAATGGTAAACGATAAAAGCTAAAGTCTCTAAAAGCATGCCCTAAGACTCTCAGCTCCACACACCTGCTATCGCCTTATTAACCTGAGATAAACATGCTTAAAAGTGTCAACACAAAGGTTGGTGAGTTCATAGAGTTTGTCTTAAAACAGTTGAAAAGCCTATAAAGAATGTTCACCCAGCAAAGGCATCGTAAATCCACTCAGTTACAAGTCCCGCCATAAGAGACTTGTAACCTGTGTGTTCACAACCCACTGCTAAAATATATAGTATGAGTAAGACATGTATAAGTTCATCACAATAGTTAAGCAATTAGTCGTGAGTCTACACTTCATCTCCGAAGACCTCACATAAGTATGTTGCTCACAAGGAAGGTAGTGGCATTGGTTCTACTTCATCTCCGAAACCAAATGCATGTGTTATCCAAGGAGACTTTATGTTGCTTAGAAGGAAGGTAATAGCATTGGTTATACTTCATCTCCGAAACTCAATGCATGTGTTATCCCAAGGAGACTTACAAGTTTAAGTGTGACGCAATCAAGTATAATGCCAATCAAGTATAATGCCAATCAAGTATAAGTGTTGTCAAATACCAATGTAATCAAGTATAAATGTTATCAAGTATAAATGTTTTGAGTATTTGCACAAGTAAGCAAGTAGTAGCATGTATCTCCCCCAAAGAGTTAAAACAAGTATAAAAGAGTAGGGGCTATGACTCACCTTAAACTGATGATACTGCGATGAAGTGAAATAAACAACAATGAACGGTTAGCTGCCGCAACCTAATATTACTGATGAACGATCTAATTTAGATCATGAAATGATATTATGAATGTCCATGCACATGTTTCCTATACCACTCTTCTTTAAAAATATACTTGTTGTTATCAAAATAATGCATTTTCCAAAACTTAGGAAAATATGGCAACTAGAAAATAAAACTAGTTGAAATGTATGTATATATCGTATATATAAGTGTTAGTGTTATATACTTCGTCTTGAAAACCTTGAAGTAACATCTAGTGGTCGTAAAAATAAGCTCATAAGCATAAGTACTTCGTTAGTTATAAATTTCGGCAACTTAGTAGTATTTCTTGAAAATCTAGAATTTAGTACGTAGAAGTAGTATTATTATTATTTCTAGTATAAGCTGCCAATTATAGAGGGTTTTTGTCGATATTGAAACGTGAATATCTTTGTCGTTATAAGTCCGTTTTACTTGTTCTTTATATCCATGGTTACGTTTTAGCATGTAGTAATATATTTTGGAAAGATCGGCTCCTTTGGGTTACGTCTAAAGTCTCTTTTTGCCCATTGAAAAACGTCTAACAGCATGTATTTTTCCGGAAAATAGTTTTCGTCGTTAATATTGAAAAATTCATAACTCCTTCGTTATAAACTCTTTTTAATCCGTTCTTTCGCCTACGGATTCGTTTTTGAAATTATTTTCTAAAAATTTTGCCAAAGTTTACTTTAAATTTCCTGAGTTTCCTGGGTTTACCATTTTGGGACAGTAGGTATATATACATGTTCTAAATCCATTTTTCATGTTCAAAACTAGTTTCTAACATCACCAAATCTCTTACAAAACACCACAAAGCTAATCTAATCCTACCATACACCTTCTTAGGGTGCCATGGGTTCCTAATCATCACTAATCATGTTTATTTAACAAAGGAATACCTAAATCAAAATCTAGGGTTTGTATGTTCAAAAAGTTAACAAAAATAGAGTGGTATAACTAGCTTGTGCATGAAATTAAGCATGAAAACCATAAGATACAAGTGTTAATTAGATGAAAACATGAAAATAAATTTGATAACTCACTTTGAAATAATAGATGATTAAAGGATGAGAAATCTTGGATTACTTGTGTTTTTGTGTTATGATTCTTGATTAGGACAACAAAATGAACAACTTTGATGCTTTGTATTTTGGAAAATCATGGATTGATCATGGATCTTGGAAAAAAGTCGTGGGTTTGGAGTGGAGAAGGAAGGAGATGAAAACTTTTTGGCTTATGAAAAGTTAGATTATGATTCTAGGAAATGGTTATGGTTTTACTTTGGAGGTTTATTGTATAATATGTATGCATAAGTCATAAGGTTGAAATGCATGTACATGGTGTCTAGGGATGTGCTCAAGGCCGGCTTTCAATGTTAAAAAGAGTAGCAAAGTCGGTTTTGATCACTTAGGAAATGTAGTGTAATAATAATTGTAGTTTAGTGTAAGTATTAGTTATAATCGGGTACCGGGTTTGCTAGAAATAAATGTTAACGAAGTTATTCGGGACTTAATAAAGTCATAAAAATGTTAAAAATATGTTGGGTACAAGTACTGAGTGTTCGGGTGATTATTGTTTAGTTTTCACGAAAACCGTCGTAATATTCATAAGCTTACGTTATAACTAAAATAAATTTCCAAAATACTGGGTAAATGAATGTTATAACTTTTATGATGTTAAAATGGATATAAAAATATGTCGGGACCATTGTGGGAATATTTAGATATATTCGTCGTATATAAACCGGGTGTTAACGTTTATTATAAATACTTATACGTAAAACGTTAAATGTATCAAATATATAAATTTGAAAATCCTGAGAGTGGTATAACATGAAAATGCTGTTATGATGATATGTAGACTGTCTCTAGTCCGTATGCAGTGTCCTTAACACTAATGAAATGAATTCGCACCTAAACCAATCCGGTTACGCAAATTTGAATACCCGTAAACTAAATTTACGATGAAATGTGTAATGCACGTGAATGATGAAATCTTTTCCGGAAATGAATAGTGTTTAGTGAATAGTAAATTTTCTGAATACTTCTCGGAATGTCAAACTGACACAAAAAATGATGAATAGTAAAATGATGAATAGTAATATTTGAAAACATCGGGAAACAACCAGAATTTACGAGTTGTGACATATTGTACATGTAATTAACTAAGATGATTAACTCGCCACCACTAAAGATTCCCTATATCCAACAAAACCGTGTATTCCATATCCCTACACCTAACATTACAACCCTTTAAAAGACCTCTTTGATAGTTTATCCTAGGTGCTTACGCCATGTGGAGGAGGTTTGATCCTTTCCCAAGCCTATGGTAATCTATTTTGCTATGACAGGTAGTGAGAGATGTTTTCCATTTCCATATTGTGATACATACTTTATTACACCCGAGAGATGTGAGTATCTAAACACTATTTGTGAGGTGCTAGTGTATGACCTCCGTGCTTGTCTTTGGTCTTTAGTGGAACGATTATTTGTTGTAATTACTTTTATATTAGCGTTAAATGACCCGTAACTTGTATTTTGATTAGAATAAAAGCGCATTTGCTTGAGGACAAGCAAATCTCAAGTGTAAGGGTATATGATGAGGCAAAAAATGAACCGTTTTTAGGGGGTCATTTAAGCCCGGAATTGAATTTATTTGATCAAATATTGCCCTAAATCGTTCCTTTTGTGGTTTTAGGTACTTTGGGAGTGAATTCTGGAAAAGGAAGCATTTTGGACGTTTTTGGAGCATAAAAGTGAAGAAAACGGCAAAGTCTTGATTTTCCTTGCTGGGAACAGTACCTGACGGCGTCATGAAGGATTTTTTGACGGCGTCAAGAGCAAAATGGATGACGGCCCAGAGAAAACGTGACGGCGTCAGCACAAGGGCGTCAAGAGTAAATTTGGTGACGGCCTGAAACAAGATTACACATGACGGCGTCAGATCTGGATCTAGGCAGTCCGAGAACTTTATTGGCGGCGAGATGACGGCGTCAGATTTTTCCTCTTGACGCCGTCACCTCCTAAAATCTATATATACTTTTCTATTTTTCATTCATTAAGAAAAAAACTTGTGTGGAGAATATTAGGGCCGAACTTTATAAACCCTAGTTCGTTTGTAACAGTATTTTCACGGGTTTTCACCCCTTGAAACCCTTCATGTTCAATTGAGATAAGTTTTCCTTCAATTCATTCAATATGTCTATGTGTTGTTTGAATATATCTTATGCTTGTCTTGATTTTAACATGCTAGGCTAGATCTATTATGTGTTTGCTTAGATGTAATGAAACCTAGATGTTGATTATAGGTTGATTGCTTGTTTATAGTTGTAATGGATGAATGATTTCAATGTTAGGCTTAAGAAAACTGGCAGATCTCCATTGTGTAACTTGCTTGAACGTCTTAAGAAACATGAACCGATGTGTACTAGGTTTTTATGGTTGTATTTAATGCATGAGCGAATTCTAGTGATCCCATGTTAGGAGCTTCTTAGCCGGCTCGACATAGGAGTGAAGTAGGAGCTTATGGGATTGGGGAAGTAAGTACGCCACCCCATGAATGGTATTAAGGAATACAATCCATCATCCACGCAACTGTAACAAGTAATTAACCTGTAAAAGATATCTAAGGAGTAGTGAAATCTAAGTAAACACAATTCTCCCATATATTGCTCACACCACTAGTTTAATTTAGTTTATTTTCATTTTTGTTATTTTATTTTGATTGCATCTGTAGTTATTGGGTTACTTGACTAACAACTAATTCCGCCCATTCTTCCAATACCCGAGATTTTATTTGCTTTTATAAAATATAAAAAAAATACAAAAAGAATCATCCCTCACCTCTAGACCTAGTTTTTAGGCTTTCTAATCCTAGCGACACTATTCTTGAGTTGAACGATCAATCCCCTGGTACTTGTCACTATACTATACTACAACGATCAGGTACACTGCCTTGTGGGGGTTATAAGTTTCTCGAGATCCCTCGAGGGGTAAAGCCTGGTGCAATTCCCACGCATCAGTTGGGCTTTTGAAATTGATTTGGGCTTTTATAGTATTTGGATTGGACTATGTTTGATGAAATATACAAGGACTAGTTGTGCAATTTTCTGAAATTACAAGGGCTAATCTTGCCAACTTCAAAAGTAGACTACAAGGGCCTTCTTTGCCAATCTTGAATAGTTGAAGGACTAATGTTGACTTTCAGATTCCAAGCTTTGACTTTCTGACCTTTTCCTACTCTCGTGCCCGTTTTTCCGGTTTTTGCTTGATTTTTGTCTCTTTGTGATTTATCCGTACCTGCACGTTCACAAACATAAAAATACACATTCTTTGGCATTTTGTTAGCATGATTAGTCTATTTGGGTCCGTTTTTGGCTATGAAAAGGTATGTGAATTAACACATACCAAAATCCCCCAGACTAAGGTATTGTCGTGTCCTCACGCAATGTGATCAATTCACGCTTTTGGGATAAATAATTTCATAACTCTTCCTACTAACTTTGTAAAGTAGCAAGGAAGTTCGAAAGAAGTAATAAAATCATTTATTCCCGCAAACGCTCCGTTTTCCAAAAAATTTCCTTTATTCCACTTTCACTTCTATTTTTGGATTTTTCATACTTCATACTTGTGACGGTTTATTGAACTTTCATTATTTTGCAATAATTTTTAGGGTCAACGAGTAGAAACACTTCTATTTAAGAAGTGACCATACGGATAAAAATCGTCATCCTTGATTTTTCACGAGTCCCCAAACTAAGCGTACAAACGAGATCACAGCTTATCTACAAATTAGATGCTAACACTACTCATAATAGTTACTTGTGGAAACTCCTTACTCCCATGTCCTAAGTTTTGTATCTCAATATTTTATTTTTGTTGAGAAATGAATTGCTTCATATTTTCTCGTTTCACTATTTTTAAGTCCGATAGTGACACCTAAGTTTAAACGATAAGTGGTTTTCCATTTTCTTTCAAGAACCACTGCAATAGAAATTCAGTCCACATCAAGGAATTTTGGTACATACAATATCATAAATATAAGTTGCGGAGTACTACACGTGCACCTCATGTGTCCAATTCAGAATCATACACATGCACCTCACGCGCCAACAACTTATTTACATTCAAGCTCTTATTCATCATAACTCTCAACTTTCACTTTTTTCATTTTTCACTTTTTCACTTTTTTCATACTTTCTCATATTTTTCACTTTTTTCTTTCTTTACTTTTCTCAACATCAATGGAAGCTTATCGGGTAGCTCCAAAACCACAAACATAATCAACTTTTGACTTTTTCACTTTTTGCTCTTATTTTTTATGTTCCTTGATATGTACCCAACTTCTAAAGCAAAAATTCTCTTAAGAAAATAAAGAACTAAATATTATCCAAAAGCCACAAGTACCTCTCATGAGCTCTAAAGAGAACCAACTACTCCATGTTCAGCATCTAACTTCTAAATAAACTCTATCATTTCTCGCTCTTCGCAATTTAAGATTCCAAATAATGAAACCAGCGAATACTTAGCCGATAATCAGCCACGCATATATAAAGTCAGTTACGGGAACTTGCAAATTCTAGAAGAAGAATTCGCGTTTTCTAGCTCCTGATGTAAAAGACTAGCGAAAGCTTTTAAGCCGCGCATGTATAAAGTCAAGTACGGGAACTTGCAGATTCTTAAGAAAGAATTCGCATTTTATAGCTCCTGGTGTACAAAACTAGCACAAGCTAATGTGATTATCATTGGTTAAGGGAACAAGCTAGGGCTCAACACGCCCGGTCAAGTCAAAATATTTATTCCTACTCTCGCCAGCAAGAAAGTCAACAAGGTGTCAAAACACTTATTCAAACTTTATTATATTTTTGCACAACTTTCCAACTTTTTCTCATTTTTTTTGTTCTTTTTTTATGATTTTTTTTTTTTTTTTTTGAAAATTTTCAAATTTTTCAATTTTTTTTCATTTTTGGTGGAAAACGGAGTTGCAAGAGTGCACGACATTTGTGAAAAATGCAAGGTAAAAATCGAATCGAAGATTCACCCTCCCCCAGACTAGAATGAAACATTGTCCTCAATGTTTTGTAGGTTAAGGTAATCCTAACAAAATTCTAGGGCCGTTTATTTATTATGCCAAAGAAAACGTTAGTCGAAATGTACATTGAATTTACAGTTCATGAAATGTACATTGAATTGTACATTGAATTTACAGTCCTATGTGTATGTATATGTGTATTTATGTATCTTCATGTGTCTCTTGTAAATGTATGCGTGAATCATATGTAAGAATGTATGCTAGTGTTTGTATGTATAAATGCTTATATGAGAGACATTATATGTGTATGCACAAACATGTTAGTATTCACATGTAATGGATTATAATTAATAAACCAATATGATAATTATCTCAATTAGTTAACATGAATTAAATGAGTATAAGAGTTAGTTAGTTCATAACTAAACTCAGAATAAGAGTTTCTACAAGAATATTACCAACAACAATCTTCTATGTTTCATCATCAAATGGTTTAAGAACCATGGACCAATTGTTTTTAGCAACCTCACAATGAGTTTATGCTTATGCATATATCATATATGTGTCTTTATATGTAAATATTGGTAGCACTTATGTATTTCATATGTGTGTTCAACACATATTTGGCTTTCATATGTACGTGTCATATGTGTCTATATATATTTGAGTATAATATATATGTGTCACATGTGATAACACATATTTGAATTTCATTGTATGTGTCTTTTGTGTGTGTAAGCATGAAAATCATAAAATTGAATCGTTTATATACAATATACATACATATGTTGTATTTTTAATAACAAAAACCTTGATATAACTCTCAACATCACGTGAGCTATACGAGTGAGATTCGTTTAAATCATCTAATAATTCATAATTCTTATTTAGAGGTATTTTATGATTGGATTTAATTCATTTGTATATTTGATAAAGGTTAACTAGTCTAAAACTAATAGTAACAATTATATAATCAATAAATATATATGAGTAAGAATTTATTTAACACATTTAACTTATTTCTACATATTAAGAATCCAAGTAATACTTGTAAACTTGAATGAAAGAAAGAAAAGAAAAAAGATTCAATTTTACATCCCACATTGGATGAGTGAGACAAAAGGAATGAAATATGGGGTCTATAAAAACAAAAGCCCAAGCTTATTAGTTTATGTTTATATTTTATATATAAACTAAAGTGTAGATCTTTGATGGGATTGAAGGTTAACATATTATTAGTTTTGGTTTTAAATTTAACCTTTAATACTAATAGTAATTAAATAATTATAATTAAAATATTTTGATACTACATATTAAGCTCAATTAGCTCGTTCGGCTCGTTTAGCTCGAGTAGCTTGTTTGGCTCGTTCGGCTCGAATAATTAAACGAGCTTTCGAACGAGCCGAGCTAAATACAAGTTTTAAAAGCTCGGCTCGTGAAATTATTCGAGCTCTACATTTTGTTTGAGCTCGACTCGAGCTCGAAAATTATCAAGCTCGACTCGAGTTAAACGAGCTCGAGCTCGAGTAACTCGTTAAAAGCTCGACTCGTTTACACCCCCAGTCCAGACCAACGGGTTTTAAGCTTACCCGAGAAAATCTTCAAACGAGAGTTAAAAAGAAGCACTTGATCACCAACATTAAAAACACGGTCTTTGATCTTGGCATCATGAAGTCTTTTTGTTTTCTCTTTATATATCAAAGAATTCTTGTAAGCTTGATCACGTAGTTCGACTAACTCATTCAATTGAACTTTTCGGTGATCACCCGCGGTTTTCAAGTCAAAATTGGCATGTTTTAAGGCCTTGTGCTCAAGTTCTAGGGGCAAATGACAAGCCTTCCCGTAAACCAGCTTATATGGAGTACACCCAATGGGAGTTTTGTAAGCGGTCCGGAAAGCCCATAATGCATCTTCTAATTTATCGGCCCATGAGGCACGGTGCTCTCCTACTGTCCTTTATAAAATTCTTTTAAGGCCACGATTGGACACCTCCACTTGACCACTAGTTTGTGGATGATAAGCCGTGGAAAGACGATGTGTGACAGCATATGATGAGGCGAAAAATGAACCGTTTTTAGGGGGTCATTTAAGCCCGGAATTGAATTTATTTGATCAAATATTGCCCTAAATCGTTCCTTTTGTGATTTTAGGTACTTTGGGAGTGAATTCTGGAAAAGGAAGCATTTTGGACGTTTTTGGAGCATAAAAGTGAAGAAAACGGCAAAGACTTAATTTTCCATGCTGGGAACAGTACCTGACGGCGTCAAGAAGGAAAATATGACGGCGTCAAGAGCAAAATCCATGACGACCCAGAGAAAACCTGAAGGCGTCAGAAGAAGGGCGTCAAGAGTTATTTTGGTGACGGCCAGAAGAAGGATTACACGTGACGGCGTCAAACCCAGATCTAGGCAGTCTGAGAACTTTATTGGCGGCGAGATGACGGCGTCAGAAATTTACTCTTGACGCCATCACCTCACAAAATCTATATATACTTTTCTATTTTTCATTCATTAGAGAGGAACTTATGTGGAGAATACTAGGGCCGAACCTAATAAACCCTAGGTCATTTGTAACAGTATTTTCAAGGGTTTTCACCCCTTGAAACCTTTCATGTTCAATTAAGATAAGTCTTCTTTCAATTCATTCAATATGTCTATGTGTTGTTTCAATATATCTTATGCTTGTCTTGATTATAACATGCTATGCTAGATCTTTCATGTGTTTACTTAGATGTAATGAAACCTAGATGTTGATTATAGGTTAATTGCTTGTTTATAGTTGTAATGGATGAATGATTTCAATGTTAGGCTTAAAAAAACTGGCAGATCTCCATTGTGTAACTTGCTTGAACATCTTAAGAAACATGAACCGATGTGTACTAGGTTTTTATGATTGTATTTAATGCATGAGCGAATTCTAGTGATCCCATGTTAGGAGCTTCTAAGCCGGCTCGACATAGAAGTGAACTAGGAGCTTATAGGATTGGGGAAGTAAGTACGCCACCCCATGAATGGTATTAAGGAATACAATCCGTCATCCACGCAACTGTAACAAGTAATTAATCTGTAAAAGATATCTAGGGAGTAGTGAAAACTAAGTAAACACAATTCTCCCATATATTGCTCACACCACTAGTTAATTTAGTTTATTTTCATTTTTATTATTTTATTTTGATTGCATCTTAGTCATTGGGTTAGTTGATTAGCAACTAATTCCGCCCACTCTTCCAATACCCGAGATTTTTATTTGCTTTTCTAAAAACATAGAAATACAAAAATGTTGTCATAAATAATGCCTAAAAACATTATTAACATGTTATCAATATCTCTATGTTTTAATTATCACAAAATATAAACTCATAGAACTAAAACTTGTGACATAAACAAGTATTTAGTGATTAATATTTCTCTTTACATCAAAATCACTTAAGGTATGAATAAGCAAAGTGTTTAGTGCAATTTATGATCAAAGGAGAATTTAATTAACTAATACAAAGTTTATTTAATTATATAAACATATTATATATTTTTGAAAAACACTTTTGGTAATAAAGAAAAATGTTTTATTCATACTAAATATATGAATTCAAATTTTTAACCAAAATCAGTTAGTTTTTCACCAAATAAACTTTCCCCACTAAAAGACAAAGAATCTGGCCGTTTCAGCTGGGCGGCCCCCTTAATTATAAAGGGCGGTCCCCTTAATTTTAAGGGGGCCGGCCATGATTTAAGGGGACCGGCCACGCTCCTCTGTCAGAATCTGTTGCCTATAAATACCACCTTAAACCTGAATTTTTTCCTCACCTTTTGCACTACAGAACTTTCTGTTCTAGATTTCCATTTCCAATCTATAAATCCTTTGATCATACATTCTTAAATATTTGTTTCAAAGTGATCCAAACATCATCCCATCAAGTGCAAGAGAAGAATACTTCTATCCCTCAAGACAAAAAGTATTACAACTTGTTGTGATTTCCACATCTAAGTTGTTAGTGTATCATCATTGTTATTATTTCATTATGTGAATAGTTGTAAATATTTGTTAGAAGATAGTGTAGCTTAATATATAGTGTGATTAGTTAGAAGAATAGTTGTGAAGAAGATACGTTAGGAAGAAGATTGGTGTGTAGAAGAATAGGTGTAAAGAAGATTGGTGTGTAGAAGATTGGTGTGAAGAAGTGGTGTGATTTAGTAGTGAATAGGTGTGAACTAGTTGTGTAGAAGGTGTGACTAAGTTGTGAAGTTATTGTGGTGTGTAAATTGGTGTGTAAGGTTTTCTCCGCCATAAGGGAGCTTGTTGATATAGTGAAGAAAACTCTCGAGTTAGGTGCTCGGGGAGTGGAGTAGGGCAAGGAAGGTGACCTTGTAGCCGAACCACTATAAATCTCTTGTCTCTCGGTTCGATCTTTCCAACCCTTATCTATTTCTTTACTTACATTATTATTGCTTTATCGTACATACTTAGTGTTGTTCATATTGTGCACGACTTGATTTCATATAGCATCGAATCTATATTTTATAAAACAAAGAAAACTATTGAACAAACTTTTATAACAATTTGAAAAACGACGTAAAACTATTCAACCCCCCTTCTAGTTTTCCACAATTGGTATCAAGAGCCACGTCTAACAAGATCTTTAAAATATATTGTATTTTAAAACTTGTAACGATCTATGGAATCTTTAAAATATTTAGAAGGGCAATCTATGCAAAGACCACCACTATTTGAAAGTGACGGATTTTTATATTGGAAAAATATATTCGAAACTTATGTGAAATCAAAAGATCTTGATCTTTGGCATATTATTACCTTTGGTGATTTTCCTCCTATTCAATATAATGTTGAAACTAAAATGAATGAAATTGTATCTTTTGAAGAACAAAATGATGATTTGAAAAAGAAATTAGCAAAAAATAATGAGGCTAAAATGGTAATTTATAATGCGTTACCACGCAAAGAATATGAAAGAATTTTTATGTGTAAAACCGCCAAAGAAATTTGGGATTCTTTACTAATTACTCACCAAGGTAATAGCCAAGTCAAAGATAATAAAATAGATCTTCTTGTACAACAATATGAACAATTTCCGATTCTGGAAGAGGAATCAATTGATAATGCTTTTGCTAAGTTTAACACTATCATCACAAGTTTAAAAGCACTTGATGAGACATTTTCTAGTAAAAATTGTGTTAGGAAATTTCTTAGGGCATTGCATCCAAAATGGCGAGCTAAAGTCACGGCAATCGAAGAATCAAAGAACTTGATGACGTTATCACTAGATGAACTAATTGGCAACTTGAAGGTTCATGAAGAAATCATAAGAAGAGATTCGGAAACGGTCAAAGTCAAGAAAGAACAAACCAAATCCATTGCTCTAAAAGCCAAAAAGGAATCTAGTGATGATGATGATTCAAGTGACGAAAGTGAAGACGAAGAATATGTAATGGCCATAAGAGAATTCAAGAAGTTCTTCAAGAGACGAGGAAGATTCACTAGATCATCACGAGACGAAAGAAGAGCATTCCAAAGGAATAGAAGTGACAATTACGGGAAAAGAAAGTGCTTTAGATGTGGAAGTCCAAATTATCTCATTGGCGAATGTCTAAAGCCACCGGGTTATGAAAATCAAGGTGCTTTTGTTAGTGGAACATGGAGTGATAATGACAAAGAAGAAGTCGAAAAGCCAAGAGACGAAAAGTGTTTTATGGCAAAAGAAACCGACGAAATATGTTTAGGAATTGACTTGGAACCTGATGAATGGATTAAAGATAGCGGATGTTCGAGGCACATGACGGGGAATCGCAATCTATTCTCTACATACAAGGCATACAATGGAGGTAACGTTATTTTCGGTAGTGACTTACGTGGAAAAATCATTGGCAAAGGTACGATCTCTCAAGACTCACTTACTGTTGAAAATGTAGAGCATGTAGATAAATTAACATATAATTTGCTTAGTGTAGGACAAATATGTGACAATAAATGTAGAGTCACATTTACCGAAGATGATAGCGAAATAGTTAAGAATGGAAAAATTATAGGTAGAGGAATTAGAAAAGGTGGCATATATGTTATGAAACTAGGAAACAAACCTGAGGATAGGATATGCCTAACGACCCTAGATGAGAACTCTACACTATGGCATAGGAGATTAGGACATGCTAACATGCAACAAATACAATCTTTGGCCTCTAAGGAATTAGTTAGAAATTTGCCTAATCTAAAATATGACAAGCATTTTTGTGATGCATGTAAAATTGGAAAACAAGCTCATGCTAATCACAAAGCCAAGAATATAGTATCCACTACTAGGTGCCTAGAATTATTACATATGGATCTTTTTGGTCCATCCGCTGTGCGGAGCTATGGAGGAAACAAATATACCTTAGTAATAGTAGATGACTACTCACGATACACGTGGACTAGGTTTTTAAGTGACAAAACCCAAGCCTTTGAAAAATTCGAAATATTTAGTAAAATGATTCAAAATAAATTAGGATGCTCAATAGTTGCCATTAGGACGGACCATGGTAGGGAATTTGATAACGAAGTACAATTCGGAAAATATTGCGAGTTAAATGGAATATCTGACAATTTCTCCGCTCCTCGTACTCCTCAATCAAATGGCGTAGTAGAAAGAAAAAATAGGTCACTACAAGAAATGAGTAGAACTATGTTAAATGAACAATCCATCCCACAAAAATTTTGGTGTCACGCTGTAGATACATTAACTTATATTTTAAATAGGGTATCAATTAGAAGAATTCTAGGAAAAACTCCTTTTGAGTTATTAAGAGGTAGAAAACCAAACTTAAGCTACTTTAAGGTATTTGGAAGTAAATGCTATATTTTAAAAACTAAGGACTACCTCACTAAGTTTGATCCAAAATCATATGAAGGAATATTTTTAGGATACTCACAAAATAGCAAAGCATATATAATACTTAACAAACACTCCATGAAGGTATAGGAATCACTAAATGTAACATTTGATGAAACACCACCACCTCCTAAAACATTACCTTTAGAAGATGATGATTTAGTCGAAGATGAAGCTATTGAGGTTAGTAAAACAAAACCCATAGGAAATGATAATGAAGACATTCACTTAGAAAATAACGAAATTGTTAATATTAAAGAATCTAGATCACATCCATTAGATAATATAATAGGATATCTTAACCAAAGAACCCTTAGGTCACAAGCCCAAGATAAAAACAATTTCTTTTGTTTCCTCTCAGCAATAGAACCTAAGAATATTAGCGAGGCTTTAAAGGATGAAAGTTGGGTTATAACTATGCAAGAAGAATTAAATCAATTTAAGGCGAATGATGTTTGGGAATTAGTCCCAAATCCAAAGGATATGACCATCATAGGAACCAAATGGGTATATAGGAATAAGTTAGACGAGAATGGAATAGTTACTAGGAATAAAGCTAGGTTAGTTGCCCAAGGTTATAATCAACAAGAAGGAATTGATTATGATGAAACTTATGCCCCCGTAGCTAGACTAGAATCGATTAGGATATTACTTGCCTATGCTTGCACCCTAGATTTTAAGTTATTCCAAATGGATGTGAAAAGTGCATTCCTTAACGGTTTTATCAATGAGGAGGTATATGTGGCACAACCTCCAGGATTCATTGACTTTGCAAAACCTGATTATGTTTATAAGTTAAAGAAAGCTTTGTATGGACTCAAACAAGCTCCCAAAGCTTGGTATGATCGATTAAAAGCTTTTCTTATTAAACATGATTATTCCATAGGAATGGTAGATAACACTCTTTTCACTAAAAGGAAAGACCCAAATCTCATCATTGTCCAAATATATGTTGACGACATTATATTTGGATCGACTTGTCAAGACATGTGTGATGAATTTGCCAAAATCATGCATGATGAGTTTGAGATGAGTATGATGGGTGAACTTAACTTCTTCCTAGGATTACAAATAAAACAATTAGAAGATGGAATATTCTTTAACCAATCTAAGTACATTAAGGAAATGCTTAAGAAATTTGGCCTAGAAGACTCAAAACCCATGAAAACTCCCATGTCTACGGAGGTAAAGCTCACAAAGGACGATGAAGGTGAGTCCGTAGATAACACCAAGTATAGAGGAATGATAGGTAGTTTACTATACTTGACGGCAAGTAGACCCGATATCATGTTTAGTGTCTGCCTTTGTGCCCGTTTTCAAGAGGATCCAAAAACCTCTCACCTAGAAGCGGTTAAGCGTATCTTTCGATACGTTAAAGGCACTATACACTTAGGATTATGGTATCCTAAGGAATCCGGCATAGAAACCATTGTCTATGCTGATTCGGATCATGCGGGAGACTACGTAGATAGAAAGAGTACTAGCGGTATTTGCACGTTTATGGGATGTTCTCTAACGTCTTGGTTTTCGAAGAAGCAAACCGCTCTTGCTATTTCTACCACCGAAGCCGAATATGTAAGCGCCGGAAAGGCATGTCAACAAGCACTATGGATGAAACAAGCTCTCGTAGACTATGGCATTAGGTTAGAAAATGTCCCCATTATATGCGATAACAAAGGTGCGATAGATTTAAGTAAAAATCCGGTGCAACACTCTAGGACTAAACACATAGAAATACGTCACCATTTTCTTAGGGATAATGTACAAAAAGGAAATATATCTATAGAAAAGGTTGCATCGGAAGACAACATTGCGGATATATTCACAAAACCCCTTAAGCGTGAATTATTCAACCACTTGCGTTTAGGATTAGGAATGATGGAACAAGTTGACTAAATTACATTAAATTAATTCAAATTTATACTTGCATGAAAAATTATTTTTTTTATTCCACCTTTTCTGAGTCTAGGAATCTATTTCGCACAAAACTAAAGATTGAGAAGATTTATTTTCTTTGCATAAAAAAAAAAAAAAAAAAAAAAAAAAAAAAAAAAAAAAAAAAACTCAATCAATTTTCTCTAAAAATTATTCTCACAATCTAGGAATCACATGAAGATCATTTTCCTTGCATTATTGACTAATTCTAAAAACATTGTATTTCAAAATCATGCACAAACTCTCACATAAATTGTCAAGGTATATAATCTAATATATGTCTTTGACATTCATGATCGAGCAAAAATTGAATCAAGGAGATCATTTGGATTGTTTCTTAGGATCGTTATTTCTTTTTGCTTCTAGGAGTCGAAACAATCACAACTCCACATTTGTTGCATATAGACACTCACTAGGACAAATTCACTTGTAATGGTGTCATCTTGATCCATCATTAGTTTTTCACTCACTAATTGCCTTTGCCTTTAATCTAAGATAGGTGCCTTAGGAAGCTTAAGTGTGCTTGCCTTTACTTACCTCCTATTACTTATTATGTGTTGATTATTTGCTCTTGTGCCTATGTGTTTTTGCATGCATGATATTTAATGATTAGATTAGATGCTATATTGCCTAAAGGAATTGAACTTGCTTAAATCCAAGTCCAAAAACACAACCTTTCTGCAAATTTTCTGCCAAAAACCCAATTCTGGCAATCTGAAAATCACCAGATGGGCGGCCCCCTTAATTATGTAAGGCGGCCCCCTTAAATTTAAGGGGACCGCCCCCTAATTAAGGGGACCGGCCATCTGATGGACGGGTTTACAGAATCTTTTCTGCTTTTTAGCCCATTTCAACCTACATTTCCCATTTTTCACCAACACATTTTGTCCTAATCCCCCAAACAAACCTTATCCATCCTTAAACACACAAATCTTACACTATAAATATCACCAATCCTGAAAACTCTCCATTCATCCCATCATGAACTCTCCAAACAAACCAAAATCAAAAGCCTCAAGGCTAGCAAGGATGACAGAAAAACCCGTTTGGCGAAGAAAAATCCCTCGAAACAAATCCATCATCATAAATGAAGTTGGAAGTCATTCCACACCCCCAACTTCTTACTTCCCAAACTTTGAATCAAACCAACAAGGTCATTCATTTGATCCTCTTTACAAACCATACAACATTGGCCAAACATCTTCCTTCAAGCCAAACTACACATCTCAACCTCCAACCACTTATAATGATCCATACAAGTTTGATCAACCATCAAACTACAATTCCAACTACACAAACCCAACTCTTCCATACCAAACCTATGATCCCCTCCACATTGCCACGGAAAAACAAAAGTTCCGTGATGAAATAAACCAAATCCATGATCTTAGTGATCTCCTTGCTATGCATCTTGCACAACGCAACAAAGGGCAACCTCCATCATCACCCTATGCAAATTGCCTTCCCCACTCTCTCAACTTGGATCAAGTTACAAACCACACTCACTTTTGCCCTTGTTACATATTCCTTCAAAAACAAATCCTCTACTTGAGTGAAGATATTTCTTGGATTGAATATCTTCTCACTCGTAATCATCCAATACCACCCTTAACACAATACAACATCGTGAGATCCACTTCTTTCGCTCCATACTCCACCCCATATCCCTCTCAATCAAACATCTAAGCTTTATGCTTATGTTTCCCTTCAAGCAAATAAAACAATCAACCATGGGTTGCAAGCAAGTCCAAGTGCTCTCTTAGGCAATATAGGACTATGTCTTTTCTTTTGTGTTATTTTTATCAATATGCTTCAAGCATATTGAATGTTGTAATGCTTATCATTTCTATAATGCTTGAATGAATCTATGTTTAGTTGCATAATTGTTGTCTTGCATATTTGTGTATCTTGCTCTCTTCAAATATTTGTGTAGCAAAGATCTCCATAGCTCGTTCCCTTGGTGCTCTCAAATGAGGGGGAGCATACATCAACGGGGAGCATTCTACCTGTTTAAACTTCCCTCGCGAAGCTTACTCGGCTTAACCTTTTTAATTTTACAAAAAGCGGGAGAAGAGAAATGTAAACTCTATAATACTTGTCTAAAAACAAGTTTTAGATATATTGAGTTTAAGATTTTGTAATAATCAAAAAGGGGGAGATTGTTGACATAAATAATGCCTAAAAACATTATTAGCATGTTATCAATATCTCTATGTTTTAATTATCACAAAATATAAACTCATAGAACTAAAACTTGTGACATAAACAAGTATTTAGTGATTAATATTTCTCTTTACATCCAAATCACTTAAGGTATGAATAAACAAAGTGTTTAGTGCAATTTATGATCAAAGGAGTATTTAATTAACTAATAAAAAGTTTATTTAATTATATAAACATATTATATATTTTTGAAAAACACTTTTGGTAATAAAGAAAAATGTTTTATTCATACTAAATATATGAATTCAAATTTTTAACCAAAATCAGTTAGTTTTTCACCAAATAAACTTTTCCCACTAAAAGACAAAGAATCTGACCGTTTCAGCTGGGCGGTCCCCTTAATTTTAAGGGGGCCGGCCATGATTTAAGGGGACCGGCCACGCTCCTCTGTCAGAATCTGTTGCCTATAAATACCACCTTAAACCTGAATTTTTTCCTCACCTTTTGCACTACAGAACTTTCTGTTCTAGATCTCCATTTCCAATCTATAAATCCTTTGATCATACATTCTTAAATCTTTGTTTCAAAGTGATCCAAACATCATCCCATCAAGTGCAAGAAAAGAATACTTCTATCCCTCAAGACAAGAAGTATTACAACTTGTTGTGATTTCCACATCTAAGTTGTTAGTGTATCATCATTGTTATTATTTCATTGTGTGAATAGTTGTGAATATTTGTTAGAAGATAGTGTAGCTTGATATATAGTGTGATTAGTTAGAAGAATAGTTGTGAAGAAGATAAGTTAGGAAGAAGATTGGTGTATAGAAGAATAGGTGTGAAGAAGATTGGTGTGTAGAAGATTGGTGTGAAGAAGTGGTGTGATTTAGTAGTGAATAGGTGTGAACTAGTTGTGTAGAAGGTGTGACTAAGTTGTGAAATTATTGTGGTGTGTAAATTGGTGTGTAAGGTTTTCTCCGCCATAAGGGAGCTTGTTGATATAGTGAAGAAAACTCTCGAGTTAGGTGCTCGGGGAGTGGAGTAGGGCAAGGAAGGTGACCTTGTAGCCGAACCACTATAAATCTCTTGTCTCTCGGTTCGATCTTTCCAACCCTTATCTATTTCTTTACTTACATTATTATTGCTTTATCGTACATACTTAGTGTTGTTCATATTGTGCACGACTTGATTTCATATAGCATCGAATCTATATTTTATAAAACAAAGAAAACTATTGAACAAACTTTTATAACAATTTGAAAAATGAGGTAAAACTATTCAACCCCCTTCTAGTTTTCCACAAAAAAGAATCATCCCTCACCTCTAGACCTAGTTCTTAGGTTTTCTAATCCTAGCGACACTATTCCTAAGTTAAACGATCAATCCCCCAGTACTTGTCACTATACTATACTACAACGATCAGGTACACTGCCTGGTGGGGGTTGTAAGCTTCTCGAGATCCCTCGAGAGGTAAAGCCTGGTGCAATTCCCACGCATCAAGTTTTTGGCGCCGCTGCCGGGGAATAGTTATTGTCTAGGTTAGAATTTCTTTTTATTATGTCTACTTGCTAGATTCCTTTCTAGTAAGGTTTTATTTTTATTTTTAGGTTCTCTTTAGTCTATCTTATTTCTTCGTGTTTTTGTTCGTAATCTTTACCATCCAACATCATGGAAGGTGGTAACATCTTTGAACCCATCAACCCACCACAACAAGACCACCCACAAAACCCACCACTAGCTAACCAACCTCTTAGGCCTCGAACCCTAGGAGAGTATTCCCGACCTAGCCACCAAGGCTACCGAAACACCATTGAGCTCACCCAAGGAGCCAATGTGTCTCCCTTGCGATCCGACACCATCCGGTTGGTGCAAAGCGGATGTGCATTCCATGGACTTCGTTCCGAAGATCCAAATCAACATCTCAAGGACTTCCTTAAAATCGTAGATTCTATAGACCTTGATGCTACAACTAGAGAGTCAACCCGATTACGCCTATTCCAATTCTCTCTACGTGATCAAGCTAGTCAATGGCTTGAGCGTTTACCCGCGGGATCCATCACCTCATGGGATGATCTCACCACTCGTTTCCTTGCTCAATTTTTCCCACCGGGGAGAACTACCAAGCTTAGAAATGATATCTTGATGTTCCAACAACGTCAAGGTGAAACTCTATATAAAGCATGGACTCGTTTTAAGGACTTACTCCAAAAAGTCCCTCATCATGGCATAGATCTTTGGCTCCAAGTCCAAATCTTCTATGACCATATCGATCTCTCCACAAGGCGAACCATTGACTAATCGGCCGGTGGCAAGCTACGTGATCTAAGTATGGAACAATCATGGGAACTCATAGAAGATCTTGCTCTCTATGTCAACGAAAGTTGGAATGATCCCCGTGATTTGAACAAAACGGTCAAGGCAATATCTTTGCCTTCGAACAATTCTATCACTCCCGACCGTAGGATTATGGAACTTGAAGGTCGAGTCAAGTTTCTCATGAAATCTTACGAAGCTCCTAAGCATTCAAGCCAAGTGAAAAAAATCGCTTCTTTATGTAAATTGTGTAATGGCCCTCACGAAACTCATAACTGCATGGAGCTTCCAAAACATGCTTATAATGAATTCACATTGTCCCACGTTGGTCGAGGTCCTCGAAACTTTGACGAGGCCTACGAAGCATGGAAGGATAAACCTAATTTCAGAGGATACCAAACTCGGAGCGTATCCTTCAATGACTCCTCCCCACTCGAATGGTCCGAGCATTTCCCGTCACAGAGCACTCCTGGGCAAAGCTATGAAGATGCCTTGTGAAAGTTCATTCTATCTCAAGAATTACAGCTTTCTACGCTCGAGGCTAAATTTAAACAACAGCAAGCCGATATGAATAACAAGATTTGTAATCTGTTAACTGCTATTAAAGAGCACGCTGTTAGTAAACCGATTCAAGCTGAAGAGGTCAAATCTGTCTTCGTCATGAATCAGCCAACTTCTTCTGTGAAAATAAAAAGTCCTAGTAAGCTATTTAAACATCTATCACCAAAGGTAAAAGATCCTGTTAACCCCCTAGGACCAATTCATTTTGTAAATACCATCACCACAGTATCCGCTCCTACACCTAACCAGAGCCAACAACCAGCTGGACACATAGATCATAAAACTAAGGATGAAACCTCAAGGTTAGACCACAAATTGACCAAGGGCCCTGCCAACTCATTCGAGGATTCCATCACTAAAGAATCTAGCAAACTGGATGAAGTAAAAGAGAGGTCGAAAGAGCACACGAGAAATCCAGCAATCTCGGGTAAATCTATTATAGAGGAACCCGAGAAAGATTTGGTGGGAGTGTTTAATAGGAGTAGTGATAGGATTGAGGGAAGCAACCCTAAAGTTTTCAAGATTTCATGCACTCTTAGGAAAAGGCTCTTTACCAATACTCATATAGACTCTAGCCTCCCTGTCAACATAATCCCCCTTTCCCTTTACCATGAAGCCTTCCCTGAACACACGGTGCATGATAGAGTCGACAACGACGGGGTAATAAAGGATTTATTAGTTATGATTGGGGAATTCGTCTATAACACCGACCTCACCGTGGTTGATAACATAGACCCTATCACTAATCTAACATCAACCAACCTTGTTCTCGGGAAACCATTTGTCAATGATTCAGGAGTAATCCTTGATGAGAAGGATGGTAGTGCATTATTCACCAACGACATCAAGAAGGTCATCTTTCGTAGGGGTAATGAGGAGGTGTACGAGTACCGTCCATCTCTGGAAGGGAATCTATACGGATCAAGGGATGGAGAACCGGGGAGGATAAGGCGACGTGATCCGAATAATCTCAAAATCCCCTGCATGATCGGTCATAAGTATTTCGATAATGTCTACATTAACGTATTCCTACCTAAGAATTTTATGTCCCTATTTCACTATAACAATATCTGCAGATGGGGAATGATTTATAAGGGAGAGAATGTAGTTG
Source organism: Artemisia argyi (assembly GCA_030686995.1). Lineage (NCBI taxonomy): Eukaryota > Viridiplantae > Streptophyta > Magnoliopsida > Asterales > Asteraceae > Artemisia > Artemisia argyi. Next base: position 37,991,839 of record CM060693.1, on the reverse strand, counting down.
GTAGAGATCATGAAATCCAGGTATTCGTAGGAAATATGGCATTCACTATTGAATTTACAATCGTGGACAACATCGAAGACTATGTTGACCCAAGCTTGTCACAAGTTGTTTTCGGAGCACCTTTCTGTGAAATCACTAATTTAATAGTTGATGACCGGAACGGAATCATGACCTTCGCTGATGGAGTTAGGAGGGTGTCATACCAAACGCCATACAAGAGAAAAGATCAAAATGAAATCGATTATGACGGGCTTGATAAGCTAAGTTCTCAACTTATCTTATGTGATGAAGATATTAGGAGAGGATGTAAGAACACTGCTGATTTATCATGTGGATTCTTTAAGGATGTTAGTAAACTTGGGTCCAAATATCGAACAGATGTCTTGGAGTTCGAAGACCCAAAATACCTACACTATGAAAGCGATACCGATATAGGAGATGACCTAGAGAGTGAAACCAACGATGAGGTCACGTAGTAACCCATGACCTTGAGTCTAGCTACAAGACTCGTAAATAAAGAAAAGCGCTTCTTGGGAGGCAACCCATGTTTTGTGTGATTTTTATTTTGTTTGATTGTTATTTGTTTCCGTATGCATGCTTTATTTTTAGTGTTGCTAGATCATGTTTCAAAACTAAAATGGTAAAAATACTTTACTTTGTTGTTTGGCTTAGTCTTAACTTCATCTAAAGGTATTTCGCAAAAGATAAGTGTAAGGGGAAACCTCAAATATGTTTTTAAGAAACAAACTCGATCATGATTCTCCACAATATTAAGTGAACATGTATATTAGTATTTGTTAGAGTCAAATGCTTGTATCGAGTCATAATGATGTTTTGCAGGATTTTCCAGGAAGTAGGACGAAGTTTTTCCAGAAATTTTCCGGAAACTTAACATAAGAATTTCTGCAGGTCACTTCTGACGGCGTCACGTGTAAAATTCTGGAAATTTTACCAGTTTTGTTTTTCTAACGGAGTCTTAAAGTTTTTGTTGAATCTTTAGTTTTATAATCTCCAGGAGATCTGCAAACATCATTCCACAAGCATTATATCTTATTTTGTTTTCTAGGATTTGTTAGCATATATAGATTGCCGCCGATTTTACGCGAGGTTGCCTTGTTTGTTTTCTCAGGTTTAACAGGTTATATATGACAAGAAGATGATTTATATTCTGGAAGGGAAGCTTTGATTGTTCATTTTCTTGGAGGAAGATCTTACCTGGTTACCATATTATCCATACCGAGCGAATCAGGGGAGTATTTGATTTCATTCTTTTACCTGTTTTACTTTTACATTCTTTACTTGAACATTGGGGACAATGTTCATCCTAAGTGTAAGGGGAGGGTAAAATGATGATACCTTACAGATACACTTTCGCTTGAGTTTGTTTGTTTGATGGTAGGTGTGTAATAAAATTATGAGAAATACTTGTTAGTGCAATTTTAGCGCCAAATTTAAAATTTTTTACAACATTTAGGAGTGAAACTTTAGCCTTAGCAAGCGTCTCATGGATAGGAGATTGTATGACTAGCACAAAGTCGTACCATTCAGAAAAATTTTCCACCCAAAAGTGAGGTTCGCCTTTAGATTTGATAGGAAAAGCATTTACTATTAGTGCTTATGAGTGTACCGGTAGCATTTAGATTCTAGAACTTGCGTTAGTGATGCATCCCGAGACCGCTAGTGAGACTACATTCGTGTAGTAGGATTCACTACATGATAAGAGGCATTAGGATCACCCTTGTGTTAAACCCGTATCATAATTACTTGACCATTTAAGTCATACTACTTGGCTAGTAAAGTCAATTAATTTTTCCCACACCCTTAGCGTTGTACTCATTTTTAGTACACGAAACCCCTAGTACACCCCTCCGAGCGTATCTTTTCGTTTCTAACTTTAAGCATCTTACTTAAAGGAAGAATTTGTTACACCCCACTTAAATGTACAACCAAATCGCCTTAGCCTTCCGTGTATGCACTCATCTTTAGTGCATTATTGTTATTTGTTTAAACCCTTAGTTAATTATCTAATTGATTATATGGTTGCTAAGTCGAGTCATATTCTTGTACATATTGTTTTGGGATGATTGGGACTCATAGGTAAAGTACTAATGTTATGGAGTAATGGGGAAGAACATCATATTATTACCCCCATATGTACGTTAATCTTAAAAGTACTCCAAGTGTTTTGATTATCTTAATTCGAGTCATTAGATTAGTTTATTATAAAGTATGTAAAAATTCAAGTGTAAGGGGAATGTTCATTCCCTATGATGTATTATTTTGGATGGTAGGGTAAGAGTGTATGCAAAAAAAAAAATAATAATAAAATAAATAAATAAAAAATCGAAAAATCAAGAAAAAGAAAAAAAAAATATAGAAAAAGAAAAGAGAAAAAACATACGGACTACCATCCCGTTTCATACTATGTTTATCTTATGTTTTTGTTATTTTTTATTTATTAGCTTAAGTCGAGTCTAGTCTTGGCTTAGCAACGCCATATTGTACATGTAATTAACCAAGATTATTAACTCGCCACCAGTAAAGATTGCCTATATCCAACAAAACCGTGTATTTCATATCCCTACACCTAACGTTACAACCCTTTAAAAAGACCTCTTTGATAGTTTATCCTAAGTGCTTACGCCATGTGGTGGAGGTTTGATCCTTTCCTAAATCGTTCCTTTTGTGATTTTAGGTACTTTGGGAGTGAATTCTGAAAAAGGAAGCATTTTGGACGTTTTTGAAGCATAAAAGTGAAGAAAACGGCAAAGACTTAATTTTCCATGCTGGGAACAGTACCTGACAGCGTCAAGAAGGAAAATATGACGGCGTCAAGAGCAAAATCCATGACGACCCAGAGAAAACCTGAAGGCGTCAGAAGAAGGGCGTCAAGAGTTATTTTGGTGACGGCCTGAAGAAGGATTACACGTGACGGCGTCAAACCCAGATCTAGGCAGTCCGAGAACTTTATTGGCGGCGAGATGACGGCGTCAGAAATTTACTCTTGACGTCGTCACCTCACAAAATCTATATATACTTTTCTATTTTTCATTCATTAGAGAGGAACTTGTGTGGAGAATACTAGGGTCGAACCTAATAACCCCTAGGTCGTTTGTAACAGTATTTTCAAGGGTTTTCACCCCCTGAAACCTTTCATGTTCAATAAAGATAAGTCTTCTTTCAATTCATTCAATATGTCTATGTATTGTTTGAATATATCTTATGCTTGTCTTGATTATAACATGCTAGGCTAGATCTTTCATGTGTTTGCTTAGATGTAATGAAACCTAGATGTTGATTATAGGTTGATTGCTTGTTTATAGGTGTAATGGATGAATGATTTCAATGTTAGGCTTAAGAAAACTGGCAGATCTCCATTGTGTAACTTGCTTGAACGTCTTAAGAAACATGAACCGATGTGTACTAGGTTTTTATGATTGTATTTAATGCATGAGTGAATTCTAGTGATCCCATGTTAGGAGCTTCTTAGCCGACTCGACATAGGAGTGATGTAGGAGCTTATAGGATTGGGGAAGTAAGTACGCTACCCCATGAATGGTATTAAGGAATACAATCCGTCATCCACGCAACTGTAACAAGTAATTAACCTGTAAAAGATATCTAGGGAGTAGTGAAATCTAAGTAAACACAATTCTCCCATATATTGCTCACACCACTAGTTAATTTAGTTTATTTTCATTTTTATTATTTTATTTTGATTGCATCTTAGTCATTGGGTTAGTTGATTAGCAACGAATTCTGCCCACTCTTCCAATACCCGAGATTTTTATTTGCTTTTCTAAAAACATAAAAATACAAAAAGAATCACCCCTCACCTCTAGACCTAGTTCTTAGGTTTTCTAATCCTAGCGACACTATTCCTAAGTTGAACGATCAATCCCCCGGTACTTGTCACTATACTATACTACAACGATCAGGTACACTGCCTGGTGGGGGTTGTAAGCTTCTCGAGATCCCTCGAGAGGTAAAGTCTGGTGCAATTCCCACGCATCACCATATTTAAGCATTACTTTTGAAAATTGGTCATTACAATAATGGGTCCCACGATCACTTATGATGGCTCGAGGTGCACCAAATTGGGCAAAGAGACTTTTTAAGAACTTAACAACTACTCGGGCGTCATTGGTGGGGAGCGCCTTCGCTTCAACCCATTTAGACAAATAATCAACGGCCACGAGAATGTACTTATTTCCTCTTGATGACGGGAATGATCCCATTAAATCAATGCCACAAACGTCAAAAATTTCACAAACTTGAATAGCATTTTGTGGCATTTCATCTTTTTGAGAAATTTTCCCTTGACGTTGGCAAGAATCACATGATTTCACCAATTCATGGGCATCCCGATATATCGTCGGCCAATAGAAGCCGGAATCGAAAACTTTCTTTGCGGTGAAGTTGGCACCATGATGTCCCCCCGTGGGTCCACTATGGCATGCCTTAAGAATTTCAACGGCTTCCGTACCGTGAACACACCGCCGGATCACTTGATCCGCACAGACTTTGAACAAATAGGGGCCGTCCCAAAAATAATGTTGGGCATCTTTAAAGAATTTCTTCTTTTGTTGAAACGACATCCCTTTCCTAATGAAGTTCCCCGCATGGTAATTCGCAAAATCAGCGAACCATGGGGTACTTTGGTCAATTTTAGTCACACTCCCAAGTGTCTCAAGAGGAAATGTTTCGGTAATTTCCTTATTCTCAAGAGCACTTTGATGGGGGTTCTCAAGTCGTGAAAGGTGATCAGCAGCAAGGTTCTCAGCTCCTTTCTTGTCTCGTATTTCGACATCAAATTCTTGGAGCAAAAGAACCCACCGCATTAAGCATGGCTTAGCATCTTGCTTTGCCATTAAGTATTTTAGGGCTGAATGGTCCGTATACACTATGCATTTCTTAAGAAGCAAATAAGGTCTAAATTTCTCAAAAGCATAGACAACCGCTAACATCTCTTTTTCGGTAGTTGTGTAGTGATGTTGGGCGTCATTCATGGTCTTACTTGCATAGTGTATCGGTTGAAAGTATTTATTCTTACGTTGCCCCAGAACTGCACCAATCGCATAATCACTTGCATCACACATTAGCTCAAAGGGTAAGCTCCAATCGGGGGCAACTAAGATTGGTGCCTCCGTTAACTTCTTCTTTAAAAAATTAAATGCATCGATGCATTCATTTGTGAAGTTAAACGGAGCATCCTTTTCTAAAAGGTGGGTCAGAGGCTGGGCTATTTTGGAGAAGTCTTGTATAAAACGTCGGTAAAAGCCAGCATGACCAAGGAAACTTCTGATTCCTTTGACGGTCGTAGGATGAGGTAGCTTAGCAATAACATCAACTTTGGCACGATCTACCTCAATCCCAGATTTGGATATCTTATGGCCGAGGACTATGCCCTCTTTAACCATGAAGTGGCACTTCTCCTAATTTAGAACTAAGTTAGTGTTTTCACATCGAGTTAGCATACTTTCTAAATGGGAGAGGCAAGAGTCGAAAGAATTTCCATAGACGGAGAAGTCGTCTATGAACACTTCCATGGTTTTTTCAATCATATCAGAGAAAATGGCCATCATACACCGTTGAAACGTGCTTGGAGCGTTACATAAGCCAAAGGGCATTCTACGATAGGCAAACATTCCATACGGGCAAGTAAAAGTGTCTTTTCTTGATCCTGGGGATCAATGGGAATTTGAAAGTACCCAGAAAAGCCATCCAAAAAACAATAGAACTCATTTCCCGCTAATCGTTCAAGCATTTGGTCCATAAAAGGGAGCGGGAAATGGTCTTTACGGGTTGCGTTGTTCAACTTGCGGTAGTCGATACAAACTCTCCATCCGGTCACAAGTCGAGTCGGTATAAGCTCATTATCGTCATTCTTCACAACAGTGATTCCGCCCTTCTTTGGCACACAATGAACCGGGCTAACCCATGAACTATCTGAGATCGGATAAATCATTCCAGCGTCAAGGAGTTTAATAACTTCCTTTTTGATCACTTCGTGGATTTGTGGATTAACCCGTCGTTGTTGTTGGACGGAAGCTTTGTGATTATCTTCAAGTAGAATCTTATGAGTGCAAAATCGAGGGTCGATTCCCTTAATGTCGGATATTTGCCAAGCAATCGCACTTTTATGCTTCCGAAGCACATCTAAGAGTCGTGTCTTCTCCTCATCTTTAAGGCCTTTTGATATTATAATGGGTAATTTATCATTAATTTCCAAGTATGCGTATTCGAGATGAGGAGGCAAATCCTTGAGCTCGAGCTCAGGAGGATTCTCAATAGACGGCTTTACTTCTTTTACGTCTGCCATTTTTAGGTCCATCGGAGGGGAAGAAACAATCGGGTTTTCATTTAACAATTTCTCAATTAATAAAATGTCCCCCTCCGGATCAAAGTTAGAATTATCAATTTCCGGTGAAACTGAATCATTTGAAAGACAAGCATTGATTTCTTCCCAAGCGAGATCACTTCCCTCAAACGGAGTGAGGGAAGGGGAAGAATCGGAGACGATTGGTTCAAAAGAAGGAGTGGGGTTGCCACTCGAAGCATTGTCGGTGAAACCAAGAAGTTCTTGAGAATACTCCTCCGTAGCTTCATCAATAACATCGATACGGTTGACGGAAGAAACATCGTAATCGGAGGAGTATCTCGCGGTTTGGTTAAGATTGAAAGTAACGGCTTCATTTCCCACACGTAAGGTAATCTCCTCGTCGTATACATCAGTTAAAGCATGACTGGTCCTTAGGAATCCTCTCCCGAGAATGATAGGAACCCGTGGATCGGCATCGAAATCAACAACCACAAAATCTGCAGGGAAATTGAATTTCCCAACATTGACAAAAATATCCTCGGCTATACCAATTGGACGAGACGTAGATCAGTCGGTAAGCTCGAGGGTCATAAGCGTCGGTGTCAAGTTAGGAAGAGACAACTTTTTCCAAATCGACAATGGCATTAGGTTAATGCTAGCACCAAGATCTGCCAAAGCGAAGCATTGAACCATACCCGGAAAATTACATGGTATAAGAAACTTGCCAGGGTCTTCAAGCTTTTCGGGTAGCTTTTTAAGAAGAACCGCTGAGCAATCCTCATTCATTTGAGTCTTTGACATTTCAAAAAGCTTTTCCTTATTAATCAAAAGACCTTTTAGCATCGAAGCAAATTTTGGCATCAAAAGTATAGCATCCGCGAGACTTATATCAAAGTGTAATTCTTGAAAAATCTGATAGAACTTTTCCATTTGGTTTTTATCCTTCTCGCAGTGCTTTTGTTCGTTTAAGTGTGACGGATATGGCAACTTTGTTTTAACCGGTATTTCTTTTTCAGTTTCATTAACAACTTTTTCCTTTCCTTTAGACGTCGGGACCACCGGAGGTTGGATGTCTTTGGTCCTTCCATTATTAATAGGAATTTCCGTATACGTTGTCACCTCGGGTTCATGGGCAACTACCTTAGGAGGAAGAGAAGAAGAGGTAGTCGGAGCCGTTGGTCCATCATAAGTAACACCACTCCTTGTTATGATCGCTTTTGCATCGCCCCTCGGGTTAGCGATCGTGTTGCTTGGCAAAGTTCCAGAGCCCGAGGGTCGATCATTTAAACGCTTGTTGAGATCATTGATTTGAGTAGCAAATAACCTTGTTGTTTCCTCTTGTTTAGCAATTAAAGCTTGTTGACTTTGAATCAATTTCTTAATCAACTCATCCGTGGGCGACGGATTTGGAATAACACCTTGATTTTGATTATTGAAATTCTGCCCACGGTTTTGAAAATTGCCATTATTCTGATTTCCATGATTAAAGTTCCCATGATTATTATTCTGAAAATTATTCCCTTGAATCGGTGCTTGGTTTTGACTTCCCTGAAAATTCCGATTGTGGTTTACACCTTGGTTTTGAAAACCTTGATTTTGTCGATTTTGATTTTGATTAGCTTGATGTGTACGGTTTTGCACATTGTTATTATGATTCTGATTTTGAAAACCGGGTGGTCCAAGATAATGGCTCGAACGGTAATTGAGAAGATTTTGATCTCCTTGAAGAGGTGGGTAACCGTTACCACCCATGTTCGTAGCATACACGTTCTCTTGAGCATAAGAGCCGGTTGATGGACACTCGTAATACGGATGTGGACCACCACAAGTAATACAACCTTGATTTACAACATTGACTTGTTGATTTGATTTTTCCATAGACATAGCATCAACTTTCTTTGTTAAAGCCACAAGCATACTTATCATTTCATCATTACTTTTACCAGTATTAGACACTTAAGGTTTATTTCTAGACATTCTCACACGAGCCTTATTTTTAATTATCGTGAAAGCATCATTCGTGTTTCTAGCCAACAAGTTCCCACCCGCAGCAGAGTTGAGTGAGTCTTGGTCAACATGACATAACACATTATAGAAAGTGTCAATCTGCTGAAGGTCGGTGAACACATGGTTAGGACATTTTTCCAACAAATCTTTGAATCGATCCCAAGCTTCACTAAATGACTCATCAAAAGCTTGTTGGAATCGAAAGATTTGGAAACGTAGATTAGAAGTTTTAGAGGGAGGATAGAAATAGTTCACAAACTTGGAAGCAAGATCATTCCAAGTGTGAATCGAATTAGGCGGTTCCTTTTCCAGCCAAGTTCGGGCTGCCCCTTTTAAGGAGAAAGGAAATAACTTCAATTTCACCACATCATGAGGAACTTGGTTCATTCTAATGGTCTCAGCGATGTCGGTGAAATTTCTGATGTGAGCATAGGGGTCTTCATTATCAAACCCGTGAAAGGATATACCCGTGATTAAATTGAGTAATCCGTGATTGATCTCAAAATTGGCATTGATGTCCAGAATCACAATAGCTCTCCTCACACCATTGAATGGTGATTGGATTTGTTCCTCCATTGGACGTAGATCAAAAGCCGGTTGTTGTCCCATCGGCGGGATAACATTGTGTTGCGGACCACCCATCGGCGGGGGTCCGTTGTGTTGTTCGTTTTGGTTCATCTCCTCGTCGTCAAGGAAATGAACCCGACTATTATGTCGTAGAACCCGCTCGGGGTTTGAAAATGGAGACGTAAGACTCTCAAAAGAAGAACGGGTGTGCATACACCACAAACAAAATCAAAAAGAAAAAGAAAAGAGAAAGGAAAATCTTTTTATTTTTATTTTTTTTATCTCAAAAACTTTTTATTTCTTTTGTTTTTCTTTTTTGTAAAACGTTACGTTAATTGAAACCGTTTCTTTCAAAACCACGCGCGACGGGACGGGAAAGAAGAGTGTTTCTCTCTTCAGCTAGCAATTTAATATCTTAGCTTCCGTATTTCCCACTTAATCGGTTGTAGTAATTGAAGTAATCCGATTAACAACTAATTTCACGTTTTTGTTATATTGTGAGACTTTTTTGGTTTACAACGCCCTCCCTTCCAAGGGAGAGTCGAGGCTATAACTTTACTATTTTTTTGGTATTTTTGTAAACACTTTAGGAAAAGTACAAAATAGAGGAAGGCTTAACAAAACACGATTTTTCAAAACAATTATTCAAAAACTCACTTCGACCTTCCCCGGCAACGGCGCCAAAAATTGATTGTGTGAAAATCAACTTATTATAGTATAGTAGTATAGTATCGAAATGATCCGCGTGAAATACGGATCACCCGAGTCGTATCCGAGTGAAGGTGAATGGAATCAAGAATATTGATTCGTGAAAATCGTGAATTGAGAAGTGGTGAAAAAGAAAATAGTGATCAAGTAATTCAAGTATTAACAAACAAAAATGAATTATGCAAGAAGTACAAGCTAGTTATGCACAGAAGTTAAAAACGTAAAAACGGAAATGCAAACGCGTTTATTAAAACGTAACTTTTAACGAAAATTGATCCTACAGACGTGAAATAATTTTCTAAAAATCTTAAACTACTAAAATGAATTTCCAGAAAAAGAAAAATTATTTTTTTTACTTTTCTTTTATTTTCTATGAATTTATTTTGATTTTTTGTAATTTTAAATGAATTAAAAATAAAGGAAAATAGAAAAATAAAGAGGAAAAATGAAATTTTAATTCTGAAAAATCTAAAATATTATAAAAGAATTTCCTAAAATATTTTTGTATTTTTCACAGCTTTTTCTGAATTTTTATGTATTTTTGTTTATTAAAAACTATTTAAAAATGATTAAAATCAAAGGAAAATTAAGAAAAATACTAAAACTATTTGGAAAATTCTGGAAAAATTCCAGAAAATCAAAAATAATAAAAAGAACTTGAAGAAAAATTTTGAAATGAAAAGAAGCTGTTTAAGTGCTTATTTGGCTCAACTGCTTATTCATAAGTGCTTATTTATAAGCACTTGTGAACAAATCTGAATGAAACTTTGAAAACAGACTTCTTATGCTATTTTTTGCTCAGTTATGCAAAGTATGACCAATTTCAAACAGAAAAATCCACAGAATCACTAAAATCAGCAATAAGCTCAATCATAAGCTTACTGAAATAAGCAGAGATGGAACAAGCAGTCACAGAAACAGTTAAATGATGCTCTACACTAAAATAGCTCAAATGACACACAGAGACAATCACCAAGCACAAATACAAGCTCAGATGCACATTGGCAGGCCACAAAGTTCAAACAATTCTCTGTCTCAAACAAGCAAAAGAACAAGAGCTAAAAGCACTTCTAATAAGCTCTAAATTGCAAACAAGTGGGGGCAAAAGGACAATAGCACTATTGAGATTCAAGTTCAAGCAATTTTACTGTCTCAGCTAATCAATTATTACCCTAAATTTGATCAACAAAAGCAGCTATTAACCACCTAAATCTGATTTAAGTTGACTTTAGAAATTCCAGCTACTACTTTGACTTATTCTAGATTTCAATTACCAATTCTACTTAACTATGAAATACTAAGTTACAATTAAGCTATATTAAGCTATCTAAAACTATTATGCAACTAAATCTTCAATTATACTAACTGTTCTACTTTTACTCTAACAGTTAAGCTAAATTTTTATCCTACTTTGACTTAATAAGAAATAACCCTTTATTATTATTAGTTAAATCACTATTACTAAACTAAAGAAGTCTTAATGTAACAGTGAAACATCATTACAATTACAACAAAGCTCAGCAAATCTCTCATCCAAACACCCCTTACAAACCTGATTTCACTACAACTCCAATATAGATTACACTAATCATCATCAATCTAATCAAATATTGTCCTGATCACTATATAACAGCAAATCATCAGCAATTGACTACAAGATCTAACAGCAGTACAAATTCTCAGATCCACAACAAATAGAATTCTCAAAGCAACTAAACTAATACAGATTCAAACAACTATAATCTAACAACTACACTAACTATCAAATCAGATCTACAATTAATATAAAACTGAGATTCAATCAATAACACTCTAAGCTATAACAATAATGATCAATTGAACAGTACTGTAACTTCAAATTAGAGACTATGACTTACAAATTTCTTCCTCCTCAGCACAAATTGAGGAGGTTCACTTAACTTGCCTATCTCTAGGATAGGCAGGACCTTCCCTTTCTGTCCAAACTTATCCAATATACCACCTCAGCAATCAATGATCTGAACCTTTGTCTATAGTTGACTGACTTTGAATACTAACAACTTTGAATGAAAACAGATTGTACAAAGTTCTACAAAGCTTAAACTATTTTTATAAAAGCTAACTGAACTTATTTGGAAGCTGATTCAACAAAATGAAAACATTTTTTAATTTTTCTTATTTTCTGTTTTTTATATTTATTTATTTTTTTCTTCTGAAAATGAATTAATTCTGAGACAAGAGTATTAGTATTAAAGCTAATAAAAACTGAAATTAAGTAGAATAAGGAAGATAAAAGGCAAAATAAGCAGTTTAAAATGATTAATAAGCTAGATGGAATGAAAGGAAAATGAGAATTTTTATTAAAAACTTCAAGTAAACATTACAGCAACTACACTAAATACATTCTAATGAAAAATTGACAGAGTTTCCCTAAGCTAATTATTACACACTGATAAGCTAAAATTAAACACTATATATAGGAGAGGTGAGAGTGAGGGGAGTCTCAATGCCAGGTTGGCAATCCTGGTGCATTTGTGCTTTTTCTAAGCATCTCTAAGCCCTTGGATGATATTGTGCTTCTTCAATCTATTCTCAGCCCTTAGATGAGAGTATAAGACGTGGCTCATCTAATGAAATGCCTCCATCTGTCCCCAAACGTGCATCATTCTCTGACTTGTCAGCATGTTTCTAGAAGGAGTATCCAAGGGAGAGCCTGTGAGGTGTTATTCCGAATCATAGCTCGCCAAGTGTCAATCCCAGCTTCATATACTCTCTCTGACACATGACTGACACGTGATTATGCTTCTAGATGCCCCAATGATTAGCTATTTATTGGTTAATTTTAGTGGTTTGAGCCAATTGAACCATGGTGTGATTAGGGTTCATGGTGAGAATTGGGGGTTCTGGGTTTGGAGGGAATTGGGGAAAAAAGGCACGGTTATGTTATTTTTATTATCACTTTGACCACCATTGACTTTTTGACCCAGGATATAATATTGACCGTAGTAAAAATGGGCTTGGAAGGTTGGGCTTTTGAAATTGATTTGGGCTTTTATAGTATTTGGATTGGACTATGTTTGATGAAATATACAAGGACTAGTTGTGCAATTTTCTGAAATTACAAGGGCTAATCTTGCCAACTTCAAAAATAGACTACAAGGGTCTTCTTTGCCAATCTTGAAAAGTTGAAGGACTAATGTTGACTTTCAGATCCCAAGCTTTGACTTTCTGACCTTTTCCCACTCTCGTGCCCGTTTTTCCGGTTTTTGCTTTATTTTTGTCTCTTTGTGATTTATCTGTACCTGCACGTTCACAAACATAAAAATACACATTCTTTGGCATTTTGTTTGCATGATTAGTCTATTTGGGTTCGTTTTTGGCTATGAAAAGGTATGTGAATTAACACATACCAAGCCGCAACTTATACACGAAGGAAAATATTACTAAAATCTAAAATCGAGCTTTCCGAGAGGTTCTTGAATGGATTCAGAGTTATATGTGTTCTTTTATTGGTACACTTGAACCCTAATGAGCCTGAGAACTTGGCTAAAATCTACTAACGCTTCATGCTTAAAATAATATTGCAACTTCAGTGAGTATCAATAAGAATATGCAGTACATCTATATTACTATAGGGATATCACATTGCCAAAGAATATGCAGTACATCTATATACATAGCAAAGCTATACCTTCTCAGCTCCACTTGTAGTCCCTATAAGTGAACAAAAAGTTCCTGAGTGCGTGGATTAGTTGGGTAGTGGTGAGTGCTTATTCACTCACTATTTTATGGCCAAAAACCAACCCAAAACGACTATTTGAGCTAACAAAATGCCAAGAAAACACGTGTTTTTATGTTTGTGATATGCAGGTACGGATATTACGAAAATCACACAAAAACCGGAAAAACCGAGCACGAGAGTATGAAAAGGTTCAAGAGCTGAGGCCGGGAAAGCAATTTTCAGATATTCGTCAAAGATATGCTATATTGGTCAAAGTCAACCTTGAAAAATCATCAGTTGGCAAGTTTAGCCCTTGGATTAATTTTGCAAAGTTGGCAGAAATTACCCTTGGATTTTAGCATAATTCATATTTGGTCCTTGAAATATAAAAGCTGATATAATGCTAAGCCTGGTCCATGTTATTTACTTATCCATAATATAAGTCCACAAACAAATATCCCAAGCCCAAGTAAATACAACCCGAGCCCAATTTCATTTCGGTCAAAGAGGTCAACACAATAAAAAGATATATAATTCACACCCCGCTCCCATTTATCCCCAATTACCCCATAAACCCAGAAAACTACTGTTCCCTTAAGAACCCTAGAAAGTTACCCCATTAATTAGAGGCAATCTAACGGCTCAGTATTGATATCAACAAGCACAGGCACACGGATTGCCAGCTTGGCAATCCGTAACCCTCACTCACTCCTCTCCTATATAAAGAGGTGCTCAGTAGCTGAATAAGTGTGTATTTTTCTAGTGTAGCGAAGCTCTGTAAAATTTTAGACTTAATTGTAATTAGCTTAGATATTGTAATGAATTTCAGTTAAGTTTAATAAAATTTTAGTTTTCTCATATATCTTATTAGCTTATTGCTTATGTTTACAGTATTTAGCTTTTATAAATTTTAAATTCAGCTTATTGTGTTTATCATTATAGTTTATTTCTGCTTTAAGCAATTTAGATTTCTGTTTCATTTCGTTAAAATTTATTTCAACTTTTTACTTTTATATAGCTTATTATCATTTACAAAAGATAAAAAGAAATAAAAATCAAAAATACATAAAAAAAAAAGAATTCTTACAAATAATTTAGTAAAAGCTTACATAAGAGCTTATTTTGCTTTTATATACTCCATATAAGCTTTATAGCTTTTTGTGGAAGTTATTTGAGTCATCTGTCAATGTTCAATCCAAGTTGCTGAATCTGAGATGAAATGGTGTTGTGGATAAGCTGAGACAGACAAAAACGAACTCAGCCTATCTTAGAGATAGGCTCGCTTAGTGAATTTCCCTTTGTTTAGCTAAGGGAGAAGAGATTGGTATACTTTTGTTCTTATTTCTTAATTAGTTCACTTGTTTAAAGCACTGTTCCATTGAATGCTTAATAGAGTAGTTGTAATTTTGAGTTTTGATAGTAGTTGATTATAGATATTTGGAGATTGATAGTAGTATGAGTTTGATTAGATCTGTGTTTAGAGTTTGCTGATCTGAGTTCTGAGTTTGCTTTGTTATTGATATTGGAATAGCTGAGTTAATAAGTTTGTAGATCTAGATTTAGTGTTAAAGTGCATCTGAGTTGATATATCTGTGAAGGTTTATCTTCTGTCATAGCTGTTGTATCAGTTTTGATTTGGATTTGTTTTGTTGTGGATCTTTGTGGTATTCTATTAGTAGTGTATAATTACAGCCAGACAAGGGATTGTTTGATACTGTATGTTTTTGTTGTTCATGTTACTTATCTGAGTTGGATAGAGTAGCTTATATAATTGTGGATCTGAGCTTGTTGATAGTAATACATCTGTTTCACTGTTTCATTGAATGCATATCTGTGTCATTGAGCATCTGTTATATTGAGTCACTTTGTCATTGGATTGGGCATTTTAATTGATCTGAGTTATTTGAATAAGTTCTGTTTGTGAATTGGTGCTGCTATAGTTTCAGTTTGTTTCTGTTATAGTTAAGATATTTGCTTGTTACATAGCTGATTTTATTTTGATTTTGGTTGTTTTTGTCTTGTTATAATTAGAGGATTTGTTAGTAGCACTGAATTGAGGTGAACCTTTGTGGTCATTCTAATGGTTTGAATCATTTCAGCCTGAGAAGCAGTGTTTGGATCTATCTTAACTGAGAATTGTAGTTGTATAATTGGTTTAATTTGAGCACTTATAAATCAGTTTAGAGCAGAAATAGGTAATTGAGAAATAAAATCAGTTGGTCATTCATTTGAGAGTCATAAAGAGTAATCTCATTAGCTTATTGAAGAAGTAGACTCAAGTTGTCTGTTTGATCTATATTTTATCCTGCACATCAGGATACTGTCTAACTTCTAGGTGGCTTTAATGTAGGTAAATTTGATTTAGCATTATTTCTATTTGTGTTTTTGTTAACTCAGTAGTTTAGAGATTGTATTGTTCCCATAATTGTATTCATTAGCTTTTTTAGATTCAGCTTATAGCATCTGCTAATTAGAGGTTTAAGATTAGTTTCTGTCTTTGCATAATAAGCCTGCTAGTGACAATTTGAGTTTGATACTAGTGTTTTACTGCTTATCTCTGCTCATTTATGCCCCTAGTTACTGTTTCATTTGAGTTTAGCTTATAGCTTAATCTGTTTGGCTATTTGCTTATCTTCATAGAGCTTATTTGCACTGTTTGAGCCCCATAAATGTGTTTCTGTGATCATTTGCTCTCTATACTGTTCCTATAAGCATTTTAGAGTCTAAAAAACACTTGGTCAAAGTTTGGGGTCATTTCTGGTCAAAGTGCTTATTAATAAGCACTTTGATTAAGCAATTTTCAAGCCATTAAGCATTTTATCAGCTTATTTTTAATCTCATAATTTTTCTCTGAGTTTTTTTATCATTTTAGAATTTCTGGAATTTTTCCAGATTTTTCTAATCATTTTTACTATTTTAAATAATTTCTTTTAATTATTTTCAATTTTTAAATAGTTTTTAAATTCCAAAAATCAATAAAAAAAATACAAAAAGGTTCTGAAAAATACAAAAATAATTTTAGAATTTCTTTTATAATATTTTAGAATTTTTAAAATTAAATTTTCATTTTTCCTTTTTGTTTTTCTATTTTTCTCTATTTTTAATTCACTTTTAATTCAATAAATACAAAATAAATTCTAGAAAATAAAAGAAAAGTCAAAAAAATATTTTTCTTTTTCCTAAAATTCTTTTTATTAGTTTTTAATTTTTAGATAATATTTCCAAGTTCGTAGGGTAATTTTTCGTAATACTTTACGTTTTAATTTTTACGGTTGCGTTTCCGTTTTTACGTTTTTCAATTCGGTGCATAGTTAGCTTCTAATCTTTGCATGCTTTATTGTTGTTTGTTAATATTTGATTTCCTTGATTGCTATTTTCACTCTATCACTCTTTCACCACTCATTTTCACTACACGATTCCCAATTTGATAATTCAAATTTTCCATTTGAGCTTTCGTTGGGAAGAACGACCCGGGAATTACTTTAACCGGTATTTCCTCGGAATATTATTATACTATAATTGAAACGTATCAATTTTTGGCGCCGCTGCCGGGGAAGGCTTAAAGTGAATTTTTGAATAATTGTTTTGGAAAATCGTGTTTTGATAAGCCTTCTTCTACTTTGTATATATATTTCTATAAAAATTGAAAAATCAAAAACACTTTTCCTAAAATGTTTTCAAAAATACCAAAAAAAATAATAAAAGTTACAGCCTCGACTCGATCGCAAGAAAGGGCGTTGTAAACCAAAAAAGTCTCACAATATAACGAAAACGTAATTTAGTTGTTTATCGGACTATTTCAATTACTACAACCGAATAAGCGGGAAATACGGATAGCTAAGACATTAAATTGCTAGCTGAAGAGAGATCCATTCTTCTCTCCCGTCCCGTCGAGCGTGGTTTTGAAAGAAACGGTTTTCGATTAACGTTGCGTTTTAAGAAAAGAAAAAACAAAAGAAATAATAAGTTTTTGTGAAAAAATATAAAAAACAAAAAGATTTTCTTTTCTCTTTTCTTTTTCATTTTCTTTTTAATTTTGTTCGTGGTGTATGCACACCCGATCTTCGTTTGAGAGTCTTACGTCTCCGTTCTCTAACCCCGAGCGGGTTTTACGACATACGAGTCGGGTTCATTTCCTTGACGAGGAGGAGATGAACCAAAACGAACACAACGGACCCCCACCGATGGGTGGTCCGCAGCACAATGTTATCCCGCCGATGGGACAACAACCGGCATTTGATCCACGTCCGATGGAAGAACAACTCCAATCACCATTTAACGGTGTGAGGAGAGCAATTGTGATTCCGGACATCAATGCCAATTTTGAGATTAATCACGGATTACTTAATTTGATCACGGGTATATCATTCCACGGGTTTGATAACGAAGACCCCTATGCACACATCCGAAATTTCACCGACATCGCTGAGACGATTAGAATGAACCAAGTGCCTCACGATGTGGTGAAATTGAAGTTGTTTCCTTTCTCCTTAAAAGGAGCAGCCCGGACTTGGCTGGAAAAGGAACCGCCTAACTCAATTCACACTTGGAATGACCTTGCTTCCAAGTTTGTGAATCATTTCTATCCTCCTTCTAAAACTTCTAATCTCCGTTCCCAAATCTTTCGATTCCAACAAGCTTTTGATGAATCGTTTAGTGAAGCTTGGGATCGTTTCAAAGATTTGTTGGAAAAATGTCCTAACCATGGGTTCACCGACCTTCAGCAGATTGATACTTTTTATAATGGGTTGTTTTATATTGATCAAGATTCACTCAACTCTGCTGCGGGTGGTAACTTGTTGGCTAGGAATACAAATGATGCCTTCACGATAATTGAAAATAAGGCTCGTGTTAGAATGTCGAGAAATAAGCTTCCAATGCCCAGTAATGAGAAAAATAATGATGAAGTAAAAAGTATGATTTTGGCCTTAACAAAGAAAGTCGATGCAATTTCTATGGAAAAATCAAGTCAACAAGTCAATGTCGTTAATCAAGGTTGTACTACTTGTGGTGGTCCACACCCGTATTATGAATGTCCGATGACCGGCTCTTTTGTTCAAGAGAACATGTATGCTGCGAATATGGGTGGCAACGGTTACCCACCTCTTCAAGGAGACCGTAATCTCCTCAGCTACCGTCCGAGCCAACATCATGGACCACCCGGGTTTAATCAACCTAATCAAGTGAATCAAAACAATAATGTGCAAAACCGGAATCATCAATTCAATAACAATCAAAATCACAACCGTGGAAATAATGGTTTTCAAGGACAAAATCAGAATTTTCAACAAAATCAAAATCGGGGAAATTTTCAACAAGGCCCGCCTCAAGGGAATAATTTTCAAAATAATGGTAATTTTCAAAACCGTGGGCAAAGTTTTAATAATCAAAATCAAGTTGTTGCTCCGAATCCGTCGCCCACGGAAGATTTGATTAAGCAATTGCTACAAAACTAACAAGCTTTTATGACAAAACAAGAAGAAACAACAAGGTTATTAGCTAATCAAATCAATGATCTCAACAAGCGTTTAAATGATCGACCCTCGGGCTCTGGAACGTTGCCTAGCAACACGATCGCTAACCCGAGGGGCGATGCTAAAGCGATCATTACGAGGAGTGGTGTTACTTACGATGGACCAACGGCTCCGACTACCTCTTCTTCTCTACCTCCAAAGGTAGTCGTCCGTGAACCTGAGGCGACAACGGATACGGAAATTCCTAGTAATAATGGAAGGACTGAGAACATCCAACCTCCGGTGGTCCCAACGTCTAAAGGAAAAGAAAAGGTCGTTAATGATAATGAAAATGAAACACCCGTCAAAACAAAGTTACCATATCCGTCACGCTTAAATGAACAAAAGCACCGCGAGAAAGATAAAAACCAAATGGAGAAGTTTTATCAGATTTTTCAAGAGTTACACTTTGATATAAGTCTCGCGGATGCTATACTTTTGATGCCCAAATTTGCTTCAATGCTAAAAAGTCTTTTGAATAATAAGGAAAAGCTTTTCGAAATGTCACGGACTCAAATGAACGAGAATTGCTCAGCGGTTCTTCTTAAAAAGCTACCCGAAAAGCTTGAAGACCCTGGCAAGTTTCTTATACCATGTAATTTTCCGGGTATGGTTCAATGCTTCGCCTTGGCCGATCTTGGTGCTAGCATTAACCTTATGCCGTTGTCAATTTGGAAAAAGTTGTCTCTTCCTAACTTGACACCGACGCTTATGACCCTCGAGCTTGCCGACCGATCAACGTCTCGTCCAATTGGCATAGCTGAGGATATTTTTGTCAATGTTGGGAAATTTCATTTCCCTGCGGATTTTGTGGTTGTTGATTTCGATGCCGATCCACGGGTTCCTCTTATTCTCGGGAGAGGTTTCCTAAGGACCGGTCGTGCTTTAATTGATGTTTATGACGAGGAGATTACTTTACGTGTTGGAAACGAAGCCGTCACTTTTAATCTTGATCAAACTGCGAGATACTCCTCCGATTTCAATGTTTCTTCCATCAACCGTATTGATGTTATTGATGAACTTACGGAGGAGTATGCTCAAGAATTTCTTGGTTTTACCGATAATGCTTCGAATGGCAATCCCACTCCTTCTTTTGAACCAATCGTCTCCGATTCTTCCCCTTCCCTCACTCCGTTTGAGGGAAGTGATCTCGCTTGGGAAGAAATCAATGCTTGTCTTGCAAACGAATCATTTTCACCGGAATTTGATAATAACAAATTTGATCCGGAGGGGGACATTTTATTAATTGAAAAATTGTTAAATGAAAAACCGATTGTTTCTTCCCCTCCGGTTGACTTAAAAATGGCAGACGTAAAAGAAGTTAAGCCGTCTATTGAGAATCCTCCGGAGCTCGAGCTCAAGGATTTGCCTCCTCATCTCGAATACGCATACTTGGAAAAAAATGAAAAATTACCGGTTATAATTTCAAAAGGTCTTAAAGATGAGGAGAAGTCACGACTCTTAGATGTGCTTCGGAAGCATAAAAGTGCGATTGCTTGGCAAATATCCGACATTAAGGGAATCGAACCTCGATTTTGTACTCATAAGATTCTTCTCGAGGATAATCACAAAGCTTCCGTTCAGCAACAACGACGAGTTAATCCATAAATCCATGAAGTGATCAAAAAGGAGGTTATTAAACTTCTTGACGCTGGAATGATTTATCCAATCTCGGATAGTTCATGGGTTAGTCCGGTTCATTGTGTGCCAAAGAAGGGCGGAATCACTGTTGTGAAAAATGACGATAATGAGCTTATACCGACTCGACTTGTGACCGGATGGAGAGTTTGTATCGACTACCGCAAATTGAATGATGCGACACGTAAAGACCATTTCCCGCTTCCTTTTATGGACCAGATGCTTGAACGTTTAGCGGGAAATGAGTTCTATTGTTTTCTCGATGGCTTTTCTGGGTACTTTCAAATTCCCATTGATCCCCAGGATCAAGAAAAGACCACTTTTACTTGCCCGTATGGAACGTTTGCCTATCGTAGAATGCCCTTTGGCTTATGTAACGCTCCAGGCACGTTTCAACGGTGTATGATGGCCATTTTCTCCGATATGATTGAAAAAACCATGGAAGTGTTCATGGACGATTTCTCCGTCTATGGAAATTCTTTCGACTCTTGCCTTTCCCATTTAGAAAGTATGCTAGTTCGGTGTGAAAACACTAATTTAGTTCTAAATTGGGAAAAGTGCCACTTCATGGTTAAAGAGGGAATAGTCCTCGGCCATAAAATATCCAAATCTGGGATTGAGGTGGATCGGGCAAAAGTCGATGTTATTGCTAAGTTACCACACCCGACTACCGTAAAAGTAATTCGAAGTTTCCTTGGTCATGCCGGCTTTTATCGACGTTTTATTCAAGACTTTTCCAAAATAGGCCGGCCTCTGACCCACCTTTTAGAAAAAGACGCTCCGTTTATCTTCTCAAATGAATGCGTCGATGCATTTAATGTTTTGAAGAAAAAGTTAACGGAGGCTCCCGTCTTAATTGCCCCCGACTGGGACTTGCCCTTCGAGCTAATGTGCGATGCTAGCGATTATGCCATTGGTGCAGTTCTGGGGCAACGTAAGAACAAGTATTTTCAGCCTATACACTATGCAAGCAAGACCATGAATGACGCCCAACATCATTACACAACCACCGAAAAGGAGATGTTGGCGGTCGTCTATGCTTTTGAGAAATTTAGGTCTTATTTGCTACTTAAAAAATGCATAGTGTATACGGACCACTCAGCCCTAAAGTACTTAATGGCTAAACAAGATGCGAAGCCACGTTTAATGCGGTGGGTTCTCCTCCTTCAAGAATTCAAAGTTGAAATTCGAGACAAGAAAGGAGCTGAGAATCTTGCTGCCGATCACCTTTCTAGACTTGAGAACCCCCATCAAAGTGTTCTCGAGAAAAAGGAAATTAATGATGCTTTTCCTCTCGAGACACTTGGGAGTGTGACCAAAATAGACCAAAGTACCCCATGGTTCGCCGATTTTGCGAATTACCATGCGGGGAATTTCATTAGACAAGGGATGTCGTCCCAGCAAAAGAAGAAATTCTTTAAAGATGTACAACATTATTTTTGGGACGACCCCTACTTATTCAAAGTCTGTGCGGATCAAGTGATCCGGCGGTGTGTTCACGGTACGGATGCCGTTGAAATACTTAAGGCTTGTCATAGTGGACCCACGGGGGGACACCATGGTGCCAATTTCACCGCTAAGAAGGTTTTCGATTCCGGCTTTTATTGGCCGACGATATATCGGGATGCCCATGAATTGGTGAAAACATGTGATTCTTGCCAACGTCAAGGGAAAATCTCTCAAAAGGATGAAATGCCGCAAAATGCGATTCAAGTTTGTGAGATCTTCGACGTTTGGGGCATCGATTTCATGGGGCCATTCCCGTCGTCTAGGGGTAACAAGTATATCCTCGTGGCCGTCGATTACTTATCAAAATGGGTTGAAGCAAAGGCGCTCCCCACCAATGACGCCCGAGTGGTTGTTAAGTTTTTAAAGAGTCTCTTTGCCCGATTTGGTGCACCTCGAGCCATCATAAGCGATCGTGGGACCCATTTTTGCAATGATCAATTTGCGAAAGTTATGCTTAAATATGGTGTCACACATCGTCTTTCCACGGCTTATCACCCACAAACGAGTGGTCAAGTTGAGGTGTCCAATCGTGGTTTAAAACGTATACTTGAAAGGACCGTAGGTGAACATCGTGCCTCTTGGGCCGATAAATTAGAAGATGCATTATGGGCTTTCCGGACCGCTTACAAGACCCCAATTGGGTGTACACCATATAAGCTGGTTTACGGGAAAGCTTGTCATTTGCCCATTGAACTAGAGCACAAGGCCTACTGGGCCTTAAAACATGCCAACTTTGACTTGAAAACCGCGGGTGATCACAGAAAAATTCAATTGAATGAGTTAGTAGAACTCCGTGATCAAGCTTACGAGAATTCTTTGATTTACAAAGAGAAAACGAAAAGAATTCATGATGCCAAGATCAAAGACCACGTTTTTAACGTTGGTGATCAAGTGCTACTTTTCAATTCTCGGTTAAAGATATTCTCGGGGAAGCTTAAAACCCGTTGGTCTGGACCATTCACAATAACCCAAGTTTTTCCTTATGGAACCATTGAGTTAGCTCAACAAGATGGTCCCAATTTTAAGGTGAATGGTCATAGGTTGAAACATTACTTTGGAGGGGATGTACCGACCATGGTAGTCCCGGATCTCCAAACTTTCCCCAAGGACAATTGAATTCGGGGATCGAGTCAAGCTCATGTGACTCGGTGAACAAAAACAAGCGCTTCGTGGGAGGCAACCCATGCTTATCCAATTTCATCTTCTTATTTTCTATTTTCTAACACCTAATGTGAGGAGGGGGTGCCTCTTCTACTCTTGTGTTCCGTGGTTGTTTGTGATGTTTGTTCAGGATTGTCCATGATTTATGATGACTCTCGTGCTCGTTATCTTTTCACTTGGAGTCTCATTCATCGGTGCTACTTGGAGATCCTATATCCGTTAAATCTTATCGACTAACGTTTTCTTTGGCATAATTAATAAACGGCCTAGAATTTTGTTAGAATTACCTTAACCCATCAAACATTGAGGACAATGTTTCGTTCTAGTCGGGGGGAGGGTGAATCTTCGATTTGATTTTGACCTTGCATTTTCACAAGTCGTGCACTCTTGCAACTCCGTTTTTCCACCAAAAATAAAAAAATTTAAAAAATTTTTGAAAAAATTCAAAAAAATTTTAATGAAAAAGTCATGGAAAAGCACAAAAGATGAGAAAAAGTTGAAAAAGTCGTGAAAAATATAATAAGTTTGAATAAGTGTTTTGACACCTTGTTGACTTTCTTGCTGGCGAGAGTAGGAATAAATATTTTGACTTGACCGGGCGTGTTGAGCCCTAGCTTGTTCCCTTAACCAATGATGATCACAAAAGCTTGTGCTAGTCTTGTACACTAGGAGCTATAAAATGCGAATTCTTTCTTAAGAATCTGCAAGTTCCCGTACTTGACTTTATACATGCGCAGCTTAAAAGCTTTCGCTAGTCTTTTACATAAGGAGCTAGAAAACGCGAATTCTTCTTCTAGAATTTGCAAGTTTCTGTAACTGACTTTATATATGCGTGGCTGATTATCGGCTAAGTATTCGCGGGTTTCATTATTTGGAATCTTAAATTGCGAAGAGCGAGAAATGATAGAGTTTATTTAGAAGTTAGATGCTAAACGTGGAGTAGTGGTTCTCTTTAGAGCTCATAAGAGGTACTTGTGGCTTTTTACTCCCATCAGAAACGTCACCATATAAAATAGATGTTCTAGGTTAATTAGTGATATTTAGGTTTGAATAATATTTAGTTCTTTGTTTTCTTAAGAGAATTTTTGCTTTAGAAGTTGGGTACATATCAAGGAACACCAAAAATAAGAGCGAAAAGTGAAAAAAATCAAAAGTCAAAAGTTGATTATCTATGTGGTTTTGGAGCTACCCGATAAGCTTCCATTGATGTTAAGAAAAAAGTCAAGAAAGAAAGAAAAAAAAATGAAAAGTATGAAAAAAAGTGAAAAAAGTGAAAAATGAAGAAAAGTGAAAGTTGAAAGTTGTATCGAATAAGAGCTATGTATGTATCAATAAGTTGTTGGCACGTGAGTTGCATGTGATACGTGATTAGTAATCAGTCACATGAGGTGCACGTGATCGTACTCCGCAACTTATATCTTTGATATTGTATGTATCCCAAATTCCTTGATGTGGACCGAATGTCTATTGCAGTGGTTCTTAAGAGAAAATGACTAACTATTTATCGTTTAAACTTAGGTGTCACTATCGGACTAAAAATTATCGAAACGAGAAAATATGAAGAAATTCATTTCTCAACAAAATTAAATATTGAGATACAAAACCTAGGAAATGGGAGTAAGGAGTTTCCACAAGTAACTGTTATGAGTAGTGTTAGCATCTAATTTGTAGATAAGCTGTGATCTCGTTTGTACGCTTAGTTTGGGGACTTGTGAAAAATCAAGGATGACGATTTTTATCCGTATGGTTGCTTCTTAATAGAAGTGTTTCTACTCGTTGATCCTAATAATTATTGCAAAATAATGAGAGTTCAACATACCGTCACAATTATGAAGTATGAAAAGTACAAAAAAATAGAAAGTGTAAGTGGAATAAAGGAATAAAAGGAAAATTTTGGAAAACGGAGCGTTTTTCGGGAATAAATGATTTTGTAATCTCTTTTGAATCACCTTGCTACTTTTCAAAGTTAGTAAAAAGAGGTTTGAAATTATTTATCCCGAAAGCGTGAATTGATCACATTGCGTGAGGACACGACAATACCTTAGTCGGGGGGATTTTGGTGAGTGCTTATTCACTCACTATTTTATGGCCAAAAACCAACCCAAAACGACTATTTGAGCTAACAAAATGCCAAGAAAACACGTGTTTTTATGTTTGTGATATGCAGGTACGGATATTACGAAAATCACACAAAAACCGAAAAAACCGAGCACGAGAGTATGAAAAGGTTCAAGAGCTGAGGCCGGGAAAGCAATTTTCAGATATTCGTCAAAGATATGCTATATTGGTCAAAGTCAACCTTGAAAAATCATCAGTTGGCAAGTTTAGCCCTTGGATTAATTTTGCAAAGTTGGCAGAAATTACCCTTGGATTTTAGCATAATTCATATTTGGTCCTTGAAATATAAAAGCTGATATAATGCTAAGCCTGGTCCATGTTATTTACTTATCCATAATATAAGTCCACAAACAAATATCCCAAGCCCAAGTAAATACAACCCGAGCCCAATTTCATTTCGGTCAAAGAGGTCAACACAATAAAAAGATATATAATTCACACCCCGCTCCCATTTATCCCCAATTACCCCATAAACCCAGAAAACTACTGTTCCCTTAAGAACCCTAGAAAGTTACCCCATTAATTAACCACAATTAAGGGTAGAAGAGTCAAATTAAATGGTTCTAGAAGCTGTCAAGAACGTGTCAGAGTGTCAGAGTATCGAAGAAAGCACAAAAAGGTGTACGTGTCAGATGGTGATTTGCTGAGACGCGTCATCAGATGAAATCCAAGGGCTATTATCAAGAGATCAATGATTAGAGGCAATCTAACGGCTCAGTATTGATATCAACAAGCACAGGCACACGGATTGCCAGCTTGGCAATCCGTAACCCTCACTCACTCCTCTCCTATATAAAGAGGTGCTCAGTAGCTGAATAAGTGTGTATTTTTCTAGTGTAGCGAAGCTCTGTAAAATTTTAGACTTAATTGTAATTAGCTTAGATATTGTAATGAATTTCAGTTAAGTTTAATAAAATTTTAGTTTTCTCATATATCTTATTAGCTTATTGCTTATGTTTACAGTATTTAGCTTTTATAAATTTTAAATTCAGCTTATTGTGTTTATCATTATAGTTTATTTCTGCTTTAAGCAATTTAAATTTCTGTTTCATTTCGTTAAAATTTATTTCAACTTTTTACTTTTATATAGCTTATTATCATTTACAAAAGATAAAAAGAAATAAAAATCAAAAATACATAAAAAAAAAAAAAAAAAAAAAAAAAAAAAAAAAAAATTCTTACAAATAATTTAATAAAAGCTTACATAAGAGCTTATTTTGCTTTTATATACTCCATATAAGCTTTATAGCTTTTTGTGGAAGTTATTTGAGTCATCTGTCAATGTTCAATCCAAGTTGCTGAATCTGAGATGAAATGGTGTTGTGGATAAGCTGAGACAGACAAAAACGAACTCAGCCTATCTTAGAGATAGGCTCGCTTAGTGAATTTCCCTTTGTTTAGCTAAAGGAGAAGAGATTGGTATACTTTTGTTCTTATTTCTTAATTAGTTCACTTGTTTAAAGCACTGTTCCATTGAATGCTTAATAGAGTAGTTGTAATTTTGAGTTTTGATAGTAGTTGATTATAGATATTTGGAGATTGATAGTAGTATGAGTTTGATTAGATCTGTGTTTAGAGTTTGCTGATCTGAGTTCTGAGTTTGCTTTGTTATTGATATTGGAATAGCTGAGTTAATAAGTTTGTAGATCTAGATTTAGTGTTAAAGTGCATCTGAGTTGATATATCTGTGAAGGTTTATCTTCTGTCATAGCTGTTGTATCAGTTTTGATTTGGATTTGTTTTGTTGTGGATCTTTGTGGTTATTCTATTAGTAGTGTATAATTACAGCCAGACAAGGGATTGTTTGATACTGTATGTTTTTGCTGTTCATGTTACTTATCTGAGTTGGATAGAGTAGCTTATATAATTGTGGATCTGAGCTTGTTGATAGTAATACATTTGTTTCACTGTTTCATTGAATGCATATCTGTGTCATTGAGCATCTGTTATATTGAGTCACTTTGTCATTGGATTGGGCATTTTAATTGATCTGAGTTATTTGAATAAGTTCTGTTTGTGAATTGGTGCTGCTATAGTTTCAGTTTGTTTCTGTTATAGTTAAGATATTTGCTTGTTACATAGCTGATTTTATTTTGATTTTGGTTGTTTTTGTCTTGTTATAATTAGAGGATTTGTTAGTAGCACTGAATTGAGGTGAACCTTTGTGGTCATTCTAATGGTTTGAATCATTTCAGCCTGAGAAGCAGTGTTTGGATCTATCTTAACTGAGAATTGTAGTTGTATAATTGGTTTAATTTGAGCACTTATAAATCAGTTTAGAGCAGAAATAGGTAATTGAGAAATAAAATCAGTTGGTCATTCATTTGAGAGTCATAAAGAGTAATCTCATTAGCTTATTGAAGAAGTAGACTCAAGTTGTCTGTTTGATCTATATTTTATCCTGCACATCAGGATACTGTCTAACTTCTAGGTGGCTTTAATGTAGGTAAATTTGATTTAGCATTATTTCTATTTGTGTTTTTGTTAACTCAGTAGTTTAGAGATTGTATTGTTCCCATAATTGTATTCATTAGCTTTTTTAGATTCAGCTTATAGCATCTGCTAATTAGAGGTTTAAGATTAGTTTCTGTCTTTGCATAATAAGCCTGCTAGTGACAATTTGAGTTTGATACTAGTGTTTTACTGCTTATCTCTGCTCATTTATGCCCCTAGTTACTGTTTCATTTGAGTTTAGCTTATAGCTTAATCTGTTTGGCTATTTGCTTATCTTCATAGAGCTTATTTGCACTGTTTGAGCCCCATAAATGTGTTTCTGTGATCATTTGCTCTCTATACTGTTCCTATAAGCATTTTAGAGTCTAAAAAACACTTGGTCAAAGTTTGGGGTCATTTCTAGTCAAAGTGCTTATTAATAAGCACTTTGATTAAGCAATTTTCAAGCCATTAAGCATTTTATCAGCTTATTTTTAATCTCATAATTTTTCTCTGAGTTTTTTTTATCATTTTAGAATTTCTGGAATTTTTCCAGATTTTTCTAATCATTTTTACTATTTTAAATAATTTTTTTTGATTATTTTCAATTTTTAAATAGTTTTTAAATTCCAAAAATCAATAAAAAAATACAAAAAGGTTCTGAAAAATACAAAAATAATTTTAGAATTTCTTTTATAATATTTTAGAATTTTTAAAATTAAATTTTCATTTTTCCTTTTTGTTTTTCTATTTTTCTCTATTTTTAATTCACTTTTAATTCAATAAATACAAAATAAATTCTAGAAAATAAAAGAAAAGTCAAAATAATATTTTTCTTTTTCCTAAAATTCTTTTTATTAGTTTTTAATTTTTAGATAATATTTCCAAGTTCGTAGGGTAATTTTTCGTAATACTTTACGTTTTAATTTTTACGGTTGCGTTTCCGTTTTTACGTTTTTCAATTCGGTGCATAGTTAGCTTCTAATCTTTGCATGCTTTATTGTTGTTTGTTAATATTTGATTTCCTTGATTGCTATTTTCACTCTATCACTCTTTCACCACTCATTTTCACTACACGATTCCCAATTTGATAATTCAAATTTTCCATTTGAGCTTTCGTTGGGAAGAACGACCCGGGAATTACTTTAACCGGTATTTCCTCGGAATATTATTATACTATAATTGAAACGTATCAGGCAGCCTCGTCTCTGTTAAACATTGAGCCCCTGAAAATCAAAAGATATGCTGAGCATAAGTAAAAAAACAGCTTTTGTCATTGTTGGTTTCCATTTTCACTCATTTACTTACAAACGGGTCAAACACGGTGAATTTGCTTAAGTCAGTTTTCACTCGTAAATAACCTTGATATACTTAAACTACTAAAACTTGATAACTAAAAAAGTATATGCTTGTTTTGAGTATAACTCAATTTGACCTATTACTACGTAAATGTAAAAATGACACATGCTTACAGCAACAATCTCGCACAACTTGGGTTTATCATCTTGTCGCGTGACTCAAGCATTCTAAGTAGTAGCTGATTAATGTGGCTGCATCAATACCGTCCGGCACAATGTTGGGCCGACCATGGCTTGCACTTTAGGCATTTTTGTGGCAGCAGCATCGAAACGCAGTGCTAAGTGGTACATAGAGGTCAACAGAAGACATGACTGTCGCCAATTGTTTAAACCTCACACCCTGAAAATCGCATAGGTAACATCCTAACTGATTCCACTATTCGCCACTGAACCAAAATCACAAAAGAAAAAAAAAACATAGGAAAGTATTTGTCCCCGCCGCTCAACCTGACATATACCATTTTAACCATACATATATTATTATGCGACATTTCAGATCAGAAAGCGTATCATTCAATAAATGCATTTCCAGTATACATAAAATATGTTTACACAAATATCTTGGTTGCCGCAATTCCTGCTTCAGTGACTCAAAAGCTGCCACTTTATAGTTTTTTTTAATTTCATTTCCTAATAAATTAATGACTTTCGTTATTCCATATCACATAACAACTTTGAACACACAATGCAAACACCCCTTAAAATGTAAACAGTGACGAAAAAAGTATGTTTAGATCCTAAAACCGTTAAAAAAAGTATGTTTAGATCCTAAAACCGTTTCCTGCCTACGCGGCTCAAAAGCCTCCTTGACAGAAGGCTTTGCCTGTTACGTGTACTTGGCTCGTTAATGGGAGGTACATGTGCAATGTTCGTACTGGAGATGCAGCCACCTTTTCAATCTGTAGCATACCAAGCCTTGCTACTTATGTTCGCATCATAGAAAATAAATGAACTTTTGACTGTGCATATAATTTATAAAAATGGTTGAGTGTTACATACCTGTCCCAAATCCAAAGCAGGGTTCAAGGTCTTTCCACAATCATATATAAGGTCTATTTGCAACATTTTGGTCTCTACTGTCAATATATTTATTTCAAACTGTTTTCCCAGCATTATTAGCATTAGGTAACGATATTCGTCAAGTAGCAATTAAAATCCGCAAAATTTTGCAGCAAGAATACTCTACGGTCAGGCCTTGGTTTCTCAAACTATATCCATTAATCCATGGAAATTGCAATGTTTAGAAAGTGACTTGACTTCTAGTAGCTTTCGCCTTAGTCATTTCGTACCCTTTTTTCTCCTTTTCTTTAGCCCATTCTAATGACCCTTCTTCCCTCTTTCGGCTTCTCAGTTGTCTGCCACGTGTCACACCTCGGGCCATCTTTCACATTTTCCTGAAATGAAGTTCAAAATATCAGCCATAATCTCAATTAAGAACCTCTACAACTTTTGTGAAAATCATGACTGAAAACACTTTCAGAATCTTAGCCAGACTATGTATTCTCATTATCTACATTCTACAAACACTTTCAAAATCTAGAAAAGAAGTCGCGATTAATCATAGATTGAAAATAGATCTTACCAGTTTTTTAGGTTTTATGTTTGCTTAGGGTTCCTGCAGCTGCAATCACACACCCGCTAGTTCTAGATCTTAGTTACGACTTTTCAAGAGGACCATGGTTTTTGATAAAATCTTTGTGTGTGTTGAGATTGTTTCAGAAGATTATCACAAATACCAAATTACCAGTAAAAGTTGGGCTATGGGTGATACCCTTTCAAGCGTCATGCATGCGAGCTCCGTCAGAAAAGAAGAAGATAAGAATGAGAGATATTTTGATCTTTAAACTTGATTGATTACTTTTCATTAATGACAGGACCTTAAATACTATTTATGTAATAACTCACACAAACACAAGACTTATTCTAAAACATAACAAATACTTATCCTAAACACATGTCCTAAACAATTGATTTGTATGATGGCTATCCCAACCCATCACAAAATCCCTGTGCATATCCATACGCATATCATTCCTCACTCCTTAAAAACCACCTTACCCTCAAGGTGTTGTCTTGAAAAGCACTATTAATTCTGGGATCCCATAATCTTCTTTGAATTGCGGCCTCCATCTTTTTCTTCTTTATGTACTTGTCATTAATACGCTTCAAGAACGAAATAAGAACATGTAGGGTATAAACAGACTATTGGACTTCTTTATCAACCCATTTGTTATTTTCATTTAACCTAACACCTATAACCCCTTTACCTTGCAACACCTTTTGCTCGTCACTGTTTTGCTCATCAGCCACACCCACCACTTTTACCACTTTTGCGTCATCTTGTTTACCATCCACTAACACCTTCACAAATATAGCCTCGTCAACAAGTTCCTGACGCGGCACACTAAAACGTGACATTGTCAAGTTTTAGTTTGCAGACCGCTGTTGTTACTACTTGTTTTGTTGCTGAAAGAAGGCGACTGTTGATCCTCAAAGCGTGCTTTTGTTGCACGGGATAACGACAAAGCTTCACCTAAAGTTGTGGGGTTTGACCTTAAGAGTGCACATTGTCGAGTTGGTTTAAGGCCAGAGATGTAAAACGATTTAAGTAAGTTTTTAGAGATTCCCGTTACTCGAATTATAAGTACCTCAAACTCACTCTTATATACGTCCACCGTACCCTTCGATAGTGCATCCCGATCGCTGCTGCCTCATGCCATGAATAGTAACTTGAAAAACAGCAACTCGTGAATAGTGATCGATAAACATTAACACTTTTTTTATTGGAACCCTAATTTGGTAGCCCTCTCAACGAGGTCTCTCAATGAAAGCACCAATTGATACGACCCGTTAAGGTAGTATCGATAGTAGCACCCCTTCAAGCGTGGTGCAAGCTCCGTTAGAAAAGAAGAAGAGAAGAATGAGATATATTTTGATCTTTAAACTTGATTGATTACTTTTCATTAATGATAAGACCTTAAATACTCCAAAAGGTGTAAATCGGTGAGAACACCCTGATCTCATGCATCTTTTGATGCCAACCGGACCCTTCCCCAAGTACCCGGCCCCATGCGATGAGCACCTGTTCTCATTGACCTTAAATACTAGTTATGTGATAACTCACACAAACACAAGACTTATCCTAAAACATAACAAATACATATCCTAAACAACTGATAAGTTTGATAGCTATCCCAGGCATATCACCAGTTGCTGTAGTCGCATTAATTGTCAGAACTGTAGCAACCACATTAATTGAGGAACTCTTTTCCAGTGTAGGTGAACCACTGTAGTTGAAACGACGTCGTTCACGCAACAAATAAGATTATTAACAGTAAATAACAAAAAAAATCTATATTTGCTATGCACTTCTTTCAAATAAACATTTTACGAATTTCGTCATTGACTTACCAAGTCGACTATATAGCTCGAGGAGCTTGATATAGAGATGGCATAAAAAATTACGTACTCAATGCGAAACCCAATACCCAACCTTGATTTGAGTGGAGAATCCTTGAGTTGACTGGCCCGAATCTAAAACCGGGGTTGGTATTGCCCCTTGGGTCCCCGAACACAAGTAGAAAAGCATGTATATTTTTTAAAAGATTATATATACAATACATTTACTAGGATTTATTGTTGCAAACCATATTTTTGCAATAAAATAATGCCTCTATAGTGTTTGTTGAGGGAATGAACATATCAAACTACAGTAACCCAATTAAAAAATTCTCTCCTCTCCCATAAATTCTACAACCCTCCCACAAAATCCACAATCCACAAAACATAAACACAAAACACACACTCTTGAAGCTTCTTATCTCATACATCTCAGTAACACATTTACACAAACATCCACAAAAATCTTAAACAAAATCAAAAATCCTAAATAACATCTAGAGCATGATCCATATCCATCCATGCTAATACAAGTTCATCCAAAAACACCGAGTTAATGAATCAGTTGTTGGTGTTCCGGTAACTCAGCAGTGCACAGTTAAAGGACTCGACATCTAGCTTTGTGTCGAAAATATTGTGTAAGCGACGCATAAGGTTTTCTCCGCCGGTTAAAGGAGCTTGTTGATTAGTGAAATGATACTCTCGGGTTGGATACTCGGGGAGTGGAGTAGGGTAAGGAAAGGAAGTCCTTCTAGGCCGAACCACTATAAATCCTCGTGTCATGGTTTAATTGTTTCTATCTTTACTTTTGATCTTGTATCTTACTTATTGTTATATTTAATATATTCTTGTCAATCTCATAATAAGTAATATTGTGTCTTTTCGTCATATGCTTTTAATAAAATGGGTATACTTAAACAAACAAACATGCAACACAACAAAATGTTATGCATATTTTGAATATTTTGTGCTTGTTTTCGTACGTTTGTTTAAGCTTATATGTGGCTATGAGCTTATTTGTATTTCGGCTTATGGCTTATGAGCTTATTTGGCACTTATGGGATTATATAACATTATTGTGATATAACAATCTTGTTAAGATTAGGGAAGGAAAATCATATGCAAAAGGGAAGACCAGCAGCCCAAAATCAGAAGTTCAGAACATGAGAGAAAGGAACAGGAACTTAAAAGCTGGTATTTGTATTAGCAAAAAGTCTAATAGTATTACAAAATTCTATATCTCTATGTTACATTGAGAACAAACCGACATACAAAACTTAGGTACAAAGAAAACTTGCTACTTAAAATGCTACCAAAAATGACCAAAATGTCCTTATAACACTAGCTTATGTAGTACCAAAATTACCAAACTGCCCTTAGGAGGTGAAGTCACAATATCTAACAAATCTTATATAAGCCGATAAATCTCAAAATAAGCCACAAAATTGAGGCTTATGTTATATAAGCCGAAATCACATAAGCTCTTATGCCCACATTTTGGCAACGGACTTACTGGGTTTATAGGGGTTTAGGCTTTTAAAATAAGTTCGGCTTATAAAATAATAGAAACTTATATGTGGGCTTTTGAGCTTATTTGATTTCGGCCCATATTATATAAGCCTCGTTTTCTGGCTTGTTTTGGAACCTATGGGCTTATATGAGTTTTATTATATCATAATTAACTTATATAAGCCCACAAGTCTCAAAATAAGCCAAAAATTTGAAGCTTATGGAATATAAGCTGAAATACAAATAAGCTTACTATAAGCTTAAACAAACACCCCTAGGATTAATTTAGAGTCTGGTTGTGATTATTAGTTTTTGTTTTTTAGATGATTTTGTATAATTGTATGGCTAGCTTATCTTCCAAATAGCTTATTTGACCTTTAAAACTGATTTTTAAACTAAAATGCTTTTAATTTTAAAAACATAGCTCAAACAAGCTATGTTACATAGCTTGTTTGAGCTTATGTGAGCTGAATAAGAGCTTGTGATAGCTTGTAAAAGCTTATTTATCCAAAAGAGAACATTATTAAAAACTTAAATGTAAATTGAACAAGTATTTAAAAGTATTTAAAAGGAAACTTAAAATTTATTAATGATAAAATGATTACAATGCTTTTAAAGTAAATACAACTGAAAATACAATAAACTAAACTTTAAAATAAGCTAAGACACACTAAAATCTACCTGGCTCAACTTGTGAATGAGGGGGTCTATTTATAGCTGAGCTGAGGGAGGAACTCCTAGAGTTTGGGAAGGCTCTAGAATCTCTCTACTTGGCCCTTGATCAATCCCATCATCATAAGATTCCATCATCAGCCCTTGGATCTGTTTCCACGCGTTTGAGCCAATCAAAAGCTTCAAAATCGCCATGTGGCATTCCTTATGCGTCATTCTCTCTGCCATGTCAGGCTTCTAGAAGAAGTATTTAAAGTACGGGTAAATGAGGTGAAGGAGGATGGTAATTGGGGTTGAAGATGTACAGTAAAAGGTGTGGTGCGTTTTTTTATTTTTATTATTTGTTTGACCGTTTGACCAATGGAGTTATAAGGGTGGGTTTGACCGGGTTTTGACCTGGGTAAAATATGGACGGGTATGGTTTTGGATTGGATATGTTTTGGGCCTGGTAAGAGGGTTGGGCTAGGATAGGATTCGGGTTATTTTTATTTTCATAAATCCGGTTATAATAGAATAACTAAGTTAGCATAAGGACCATTTTTGCAAAACTTTGACTAGAATTGAAAAGTTATTTCAAGGACTATTTGTGAAATGTGATTTGATATGAGGGTTGGTTTTAGCATCTTGGGCATAAAAGTTGATCCAAAAGTGTAGAATTCCTTCCCCAGCCTCGGCTTTTCACTCTCTTTCCAAATCCCGTGCTCGGTTTTGTCTGTTTTGCCATCATTTTTGTCTTTTTCTAATATCCGGTACCTGCACATGTACAAACACAAAAACAAACGTATATTTAGCATTTTGATTAGTTTTTAGTATTTTGGGTTGTTTTGTATATATAAAAAGGTATGTGTTTTAACACATACCATTCATATACACCTAATATAAACATCATCAACTACCAAAAACCCAAAAAACAACCCACATTGACCAAAACCAAACGGTCAACTTTGCAAGTAAACAAAAGAAGCAAAAAAAACCCAATTGATGATAAGGTATTTCCTCAACTTGTTAGCCCGCTGCTCCGTCATTTTTGCCCAAAGCTCTGCCTGGTTTGCCCGAGTCTCCTCCTCATTTGCCCTGTGCTCCTCCGAATCAACCCTCTCTTGCTCTAACCCCAACGCATCTTCCAAAGCATCCCTGGTCCTAAGTAGACCAGGGATGATGTCTAAAGATCGGTCGCACATCATTGGGTCCACCCAACCGATAAAGGGACAACTTCAGTTCTGTAAAATGAAAGAAATGTAAATAAATGAAGAAAACATAGGCAACTTGTAAAATGTAACATTATTATTGTTTTGATCAAGAGTCAAACTTACGTATGTCGGGCATGAGTAGAAGCGCCTACCAGGACTCCTGTTAGTCCATGAACTTCTAACGACAAATTGAAGACCACATGCGCAAAGAACCATTTTTTCAGGTGAACAAGATGATGAGCAGTAACACTAGAAGGGTATGTAATAGTGACTGCTTAATCTTGTTATATAAGAATGAGAGAAGTGAAAGCTTGTTGCAAAAAATGTCCCTCAACACAAACGTACGTCTGCTAGTGGGTCTATTGATGCGTAGGGATTGCACCAGGCTTTACCTCTCAAGGGATCTTGAGAAGCTTACAACCCCCACCAGGCAGTGTACCTGATCGTTGTAGTATAGTATAGTGACAAGTACCGGGGGATTGATCGTTCAGCTAGGAATAGTGTCGCTAGGATTAGAAAACCTAAATACTAGTTCTAGAGGTGAAGGATGATTATTTTTGTATTTTTATATTTTTTAGAATGCAAGTAAAAATCTCGGGTTTGAAGGATTTGGGCGGAATTAGTTGTTAGTCAACTAACCCAATACTAAAGATGCAATCAAAATAAAATACTAGAAATGAAAATAAAACTAAATTAAACTAAGGTTGTGAGCAATAAGTGGAGAAATTGTGTTTACTTAGATTTCACTACTCCCTAGATATCTTTTACACGTTAATTACTTGTTATAGTTGCGTGGATGACGGATTGTATTCCTTAATACCATTCATGTGGTGGCGCACTTAATTCCCCAATCCTATGAGTGCCTACTTCACTCCTATGCCGAGCCGGCTAAGAAGCTCCTAACATGGGATCATTAGAATTTACTCATACATTAAATACAACCAATAAAACCTAGTGCACATCAGTTCAAGTTTCCTAAGACGTTCAAGCATGTTACCAATTGGAGATCTGCCAGTTTTCTTAAGCCTAACATCGAAATCATTCATCCAATACAACTATAAACAAGTAATCAACACATAATCAACATCTAGGTTTCATTAGATCTAAGCAAACACAAGATAAATCTAGCCTAGCATGGTGGAATTAAGACAAGCACAAGATATAGACAACCAACACATAGATATATTGATTGAATTAGAAGAACACTTATCTCAATTACACATGAAAGGGTTCAAGGGCTGAAAACCCTTGAAAAACCTGTAAAAATCGTATATGGTTCGGCCTTAGGGTTTCTCCAAACTTGTTCCTCTTAATGACTGAAAATTAGAAAACTATATATAGGAAATTGAGGCTGATGGCGTCAAGACCAAATAGGTGACGCCATCATCTCGCCGCCAAAAGAATTCTCGGACTGCCTTGATCTACATCTGACGCCGTCATGTATTAACTTTTTCCAGGCCATCACGTATTTAACTCTTGACGCTCTTCCTCGTGACGCCTTCATTTCTGTACTGGACCGTCATGAAATTTACTCTTGACGCCGTCAGGATGGTACTCTTGACGCCGTCACCTACTGTTCCCAGCTTGGAAAATTAAGTCTTTGGCTTTTTCTTCACTTTTATGCTCCAAAAACGTCCGAATTGCTTCCTTTTCCAGATTTCACTCCCAAATTACCTAAAATCACAAAAGGAACGATTTAGGGCAATATTTGATCAAATAAATTCAATTCCGGGCTTAAATGACCCCCTAAAAGTGGTTCATTTTTCGCCTCATCATATACCCTTACACTTGAGATTTGCTTGTCCTCAAGCAAATGCGCTTTTATTCTAGTCAAAATACAAGTTAGGGGTCATTTAACACTAATATAAAAGTAATTACAACAAATAATCGTTCCACTAAAGACCAAAGACAAGCACGGAGGTCATATACTAGCACCTCACAAATAGTGTTTAGATACTCACATCTCTCGGGTGTAATAAAGTATAAATTATAATATGGAAACGGAAGATATCTCTCACTACCTGTCATAGCAAAATAGATTACCATAGGCTTGGGAAAGGATCAAACCTCCACCACATGGCGTAAGCACCTAGGATAAACTATCAAAGAGGTCTTTTAAAAGGGTTGTAACGTTAGGTGTAGGGATATGAAATACACGGTTTTGTTGGATAAAGGCAGTCTTTACTGGTGGCGAGTTAACAATCTTGGTTAATTACATGTACAATATGGCGTTGCTAAGCCAAGACTAGACTCGACTTAAGCTAATAAATGGAAAATAACAAAAACATAAAATAAAAATAGAATGAAACGGGATGGTAGTCCGTATGTTTTTTCTCTTTTCTTTTTCTATTTTTTTCTTTTCTTTTTCTTGTTTTTTCGATTTTTTTTTTTTTTGCATACATTCTTACCCTACCATCCAAAATAATACATCATAGGGAATGAACATTCCCCTTACACTTGAATCTTTACATACTTTACAATAAACTAATCTAATGACTCGAATTAAGAAAATCAAAACACTTGGAGCACTTTTAAGATTAACGTACATATGGGGGTAATAAATGATGTTCTTCCCCATTACTCCATAAAATAAGTACTTTACCCATGAGTCCCAATCGTCCCAAAACAATATGTACAAGGATATGACTCGACTTAGCAACCATGTAATCAATTAGATAGTTAACTTAGGGTTTAACAAATAACAATAATGCACTAAAAATGAGCGCATACACGGAAGGCTAAGGCGATTTGGGTGTACATTTAAGTGGGGTGTAACAAATTCTTCCTTTAAGTAAAATGCTTAAAGTTATAAACGAAAAGATAGGCTCGGAGGGGTGTACTAGGGGTTTCGTGTACTAAAAATGAGTACAACGCTAAGGGTGTGGGAAAATTAGTTGACTTAACTAGCCAAGTAATATGACATAAATGGTCAAGTAATTATGATACGGGTTTAACACAAGGGTGGTCCTAATGCCTCTTATCATGTAGTAAATCCTACTACACGAATGTAGTCTCACTAGCGGTCTCGGGATGCATCACTAACGCAAGTTCTAGAATCTAAATGTTATCGGTACACTCATAAGCACTAATAGTAAATGTTTTTCCTATCAAATCTAAAGGCGAACCTCACATATTTGGGTGGAAAATTTTTCTGAATGATACGGTTATGTGCTAGTCATACAATCTCCTATCCATGAGACGCTTGCTATGGCTAAAGTTTCACTCCTAAATGTTGTAAAAAAATTTAAACTTGGCGCTAAAATTGCACTAACAAGTATTTCTCATAGTTTTATTACACATCTACTATTAAACAAACAAACTCAAGTGAAAGTGTATTTGTAAGGTATCATCATTTTACCCTCCCCTTACACTTAAGATGAACATTGTCCCCAATGTTCAAGTAAAGAATGTAAAAGTGAAATAAGTAAAAAGAATGAAATCAAATACTCCCCTGATTCGCTCGGTATGGATAATAAGGTGGCCAGGTTAGATCTTCCTCCAAGAAAATGAACAATCAAAGCTTCCCTTCCAGAATATAAATCATCTTCTTGTCATACATAACCTGTAAATCCTGAGAAAACAAACAAAGCAATCTCGCATAAAATCGGCGGCAATCTATATAAGTTACTAAATCCTAGAAAACAAAGTAAGATATAATGCTTGTGGAATGAAGTTTGCAGATTTCCTTGAGATTATAAAACTTAATAATTCAACAAAAAACTTTAAAACTCCGTTAGAAAAACAAAACTGGTAAATTTTCCAGGTTTTTACACGTGACGCCGTCAAGAGTAAACTCGTGACGCCGTCAGAAGTGACCTGCAGAAATTCTTATGTTAAGTTTCCGGAAAATTTCTGAAAAAACTTGGTCCTACTTCCTGGAAAATCCTGCAAAACTTTATTATGACTCAATACAAGCATTTGACTCTAACAAATACGAATATACATGTCCATTTAATATTGTGGAGAATCATGATCGGTTTGTTTCTTAAAATATATTTGGGGTTTCCCCTTACACTTATCTTTTGCAAAAATATCTTTAGGTGGAGTTAAGATTAGGCCAAAACAACAAAGTAAAATATTTCCACTATTTAGTTTAGAAACATGATCTACCAACAATAAAAATAAAGCATGCATACGGAAGCAAATAACAAACAAACAAAAATAAAATCACACAAAGCATGGGTTGCCTCCCAAGAAGCGCTTTTCTTTATTTACGAGTCTTGTAGCTAGACTCAAGGTCATGGGTTACTACGTGACCTCATCATCAAACGTCACATCCTCCTCACTAATCATTTCATTGTTATTTTCTTGATAATGTTTTACACATTGTATGTTGACAGTAAATTCCCTACCTTCATCGTCTAATAACACAATGGCTCCAGTTTTAGAGGAATTTTTCACTGTAAACGGTCCATACCATCTAGACTTTAGTTTTCCCGGAAATAATCTCAACCGAGAATTGTACAATAGGACTTTGTCTCCCTTTGAAAATTCTTTGGGTGTCTTAATTCTCTGGTCATGCCATCTTTTTGCTCTCTCTTTATATGTAACGGAAGATTCATAGGCTTCTAACCTAAGCTCGTGTAATTGCAAGAACCTATTAGTTCCGGCAATTGTATAATCTAAGTTACACGTCTTAAGCGCCCAATAAGCCTTATGTTCTAATTCTACTGGCAAGTGACACGCCTTACCATACACCATGCGAAACGGGGTCGTTCCAATAGGTGTCTTGTAGGCGGTTCGGAATGCCCATAAGGCTTCGTCGAGTTTAAATGACCAGTCTTTTCTATTTTGACTAACCGTCTTTTCAAGTATTCTTTTAATAGCCCTATTGGTGTTTTCGACCTGGCCATTGGTTTGTGGATGATAGGCGGTGGAGAACCGATGGAATACTCCATACCTCTTCATGACCTTTTCCATTTGTGCATTGCAAAAGTGGGTCCCCCTATCACTGATGAGAGCT
The DNA here is from genome assembly GCA_030686995.1 of Artemisia argyi. Classification (NCBI taxonomy): domain Eukaryota; kingdom Viridiplantae; phylum Streptophyta; class Magnoliopsida; order Asterales; family Asteraceae; genus Artemisia; species Artemisia argyi. The sequence goes on along the minus strand of CM060693.1, from coordinate 37,951,072 downwards.
TTAGGAATCCCGAATCTAGCGAAAAGCTTTTTCAGGAAATAGATAACTACTCTGGCATCATTGGTCCTAAGGGCTTGTGCCTCAACCCATTTTGAAACATAATCGATGGCAACTAAAATGTATTCGTTCCCCCCTGAAGATGGAAAGGGTCCCATGAAGTCAATTCCCCAAACATCGAAGACCTCACATACTTGTATAAAATTCTGAGGCGCTTCATCCCTATATGATATGTTCCCGGCCCGTTGACATGCATCGCATGCCTGTACCATTTCTTTGACGTCACGGAAAATTGTCGGCCAATAGAATCCCGCGTCGAAAATCTTTCGAGCGGTGGTGTTTATCTCATAGATATATTGATTGAATTAGAAGAACACTTATCTCAATTACACATGAAAGGGTTCAAGGGCTGAAAACCCTTGAAAAACCTGTAAAAATCGTATATGGTTCGGCCTTAGGGTTTCTCCAAACTTGTTCCTCTTAATGAATGAAAATTAGAAAACTATATATAGGAAATTGAGGCTGACGGCGTCAAGACCAAATAGGTGACGCCGTCATCTCGCCGCCAAAAGAATTCTCGGACTGCCTTGATCTACATCTGACGCCGTCATGTATTAACTTTTTCCAGGCCGTCACGTATTTAACTCTTGACGCTCTTCCTCGTGACGCCTTCATTTCTGTACTGGGTCGTCATGAAAATTACTCTTGACGCCGTCAGGATGGTACTCTTGACGCCGTCACCTACTGTTCCCAGCTTGGAAAATTAAGTCTTTGGCTTTTTCTTCACTTTTATGCTCCAAAAACGTCCGAATTGCTTCCTTTTCCAGATTTCACTCCCAAAGTACCTAAAATCACAAAAGGAACGATTTAGGGCAATATTTGATCAAATAAATTCAATTCCGGGCTTAAATGACCCCCTAAAAGTGGTTCATTTTTCGCCTCATCATCTATCAAGTAGATTTGATGGTGGAAATAGTGAAATGACGAAAATACCCTCACGTGCAACGCACATGACGACTAACCTAACGGGATTTCTAGTTTCACTAAATGTTTTATACGTTTTTAATACATTCTAGAAATTGTCCTTTTAGTTGAATTATTGTATGTTGCAACATTTTTCAATTAAAATTTTGATTATTTTACTTTGTATGCATAAATTGTACACGAAACAATTAACCAAAATATCACAGCTATCATTATCTCCTGCTATAAAATTTCGTTACTATACACAGATACCCATCTAGTTTGGTTAATGGATGTATAAGTGTAAACCTTTTATCAAACACTGAACTTGAAGAAAAATCAGATATTCTTATTCAATATTTTTATCATGTTATAAATGACCAAAAGACTCAGCTTTCTAAAGCACCGTCCACAAAAACTGGAAAGTCACATCACCATCGGTCTAACAAAACATCCACTAATCAGTAGTATTTTTCTAGTTACATCATTAACACGTATAAAAAATCTAATAAAGTCGTACTAGATAGCATTTTTTATTAAGCCATATTGAAAAAAAAAAAAAAAAAAAAAAAAAAAAAAAAAAAAAAAAGTTTCTAAGCCATATTGTCATTTAATAAATGAAAAGTTCTCTTTTAATCATTCGATCAAATGAGATAATTTATTGTAAGGTAGTGTTTGTTTGATAGGTAGGGGAATAAAGGTATGGGTATCATTTCTTGTATATATGTTTGGTTTGTAGAGTTGGATTTGAAATTTGTATATCAAACCCATTAATATAGGCATATTATAAACCCACCTCTCATACCCATGCCCAAGACCAAAACCAAACGCCTCTACTCAAGTTGTGGCACCAAATTGAGCCGTTACACCACACTTAACCTCACTACCCTTTTCTCACTAGACCATCTTGATTCTTGAACCCCCATTACCACCTAGAGAGAGAAACACACAATAACATTTGATTGTAAAGTAAGAAACCCTCGTTCATTTTCATTAAAAAAAAAAAAAAAAAAAAAAAAAAAAAAAAAAAAAAATGTTTTACTTTATTAAACCTTTTTCTTGTGTGTTGCATTTTAGGTAATGATGATGGAAGGAGGGTCTTTGGGAGGTCTTGAGCAACAAAAGCATGAGTTTACAAAGTTAATATTTTCATGGTCTCTCGATGACATTTTCAATCAACATCTCTACAACTACAAGGTCCTCTTTATTTTTCTTTCTTTTGTTAAGCCAATGTTGTTTTATTAAGGGGGTGTCAGTTTCGGCTTATATAACCGACTGATGGCTTATTTGGTTTTGGGCTTATGTTTCATAAGCTCACTTTTTGTTGCTTATTTTGAAACTTATATAAACCAAATAAGCCATAAGCCACGGTTATATAAGCGGAAACAAACATCCCCAAAGTTTGTTAAAAAAATTTACGTGTTAGTTAGTTGTCCACAACTCGCTAGATGTGTACATTTGGGGTTGGCCAGGGAAGGGGTAGGAATAGGTCCCGTGATTAATCCGCCGAGGCCGCGTACAACTGAGTCAAAAAAAGGCTCGCCCTCCCCGGGTAAGGAAAACCACATCCGTTTAATAAAACGGGTAAATGGAGATGATCCCTATTTAGGCTATCCGGGGAACGTCAAGCTTTTTTTTAGTGCTGATGTGTGTGGCCTAACCAATATACACGTGGGTCATGTCCAAAGTTTTCCCTAGGCATTTCAAGATGTTTACTTAGTGAGTTTTGAACCCGGGGTCTTTTCTAAAACCTTAGGGCCGCCTTACCACTATGCCACCTAAGAGATGATTTTGTTTGTTTTTTGTATGTTAGCCATAATTGTTGATATGAAGCATTTATATCCGTAGGGGTGTTTGCTTTATTTTAGCTTATATTCGAGCTTTCAAGATTATTTTGTTAGGCTTATTCATAAGCCATTTTGGCGGCTTATGTTCAAGTTTTAAGTTACATTAAGCTTTTGGTGACTTTTGTGCTGGAACTTTTGTGTTATGTGCACTATATGGAACACTAGAGCTAGTCTTATTATATTTTAGTGCAGAAAGTTTTTAGTTTATATATTTCTCTATTAAGTGTTTAAATTTGAAAATTGTTTTATGTAAGTGCCTATCTGCTTATTTTTAAAGTGGATAAGCATTTCTGAAAGTTTGAATGAAACTGTTTGTGTGCTTTTATTTTAGTTGTAAAAAAGTACTACATATAGAATAAGCTAAAATAAGCAACCTAGCATCTGCTTATTTTAAAACTAGTTTAGATAAGAAAATTCTCAAAGACCCCCTAAAAAAAACAAAGATCATGAAAGTTTCTAAAGTCAAAGTTTGACTCATTTGACCTTGAAGTCAATGATTTCATCTTTTATTTTGGACTGAAAGGTTTACAACTTTACATTGTTTTTCTAAAATTGTTGATTATATGTGTTCTGAAAAACAGTTGACATAAACCTATTTGGACTTCCTGCATACTATAAAACTGTTTCATGATTATAGATTCTTTTATCTCATTACTAAGTTAATCAGTTTTTTTTTTTTTTTTTAAATAACAAATATTCATTACATGAATGTTTTTAATGACATTGTTCCATCATTTTGTAGATGGAGAACATACCACTTACTTTTGAGTCTGAAGAACACTATTTTGGGTCTTTTGTTTATCCTTTGCTAGAAGAAACACGCGCTGATCTTGCTTCCTCCATGGAGATCATGTATAGAGCTCCATTTGCTGAGATTATATATTTTAACGAGTCCAAATGTGGTGAAAACATGGTCTATGATGTTACTGTTGGTCCTTGGAAAAATCAGTTTAGTGAACGTGGCAAAGACGCTCACCATACTTTACCTGGTGATCTGCTTGTATTAGTAGATGGGAAACCTGAATCCGTTTCTGACTTGCTGCGTGTGGGAAGAACATGGGCTCTTTCATTGGTTATAAGTAATGAAGATGTTAGTGCATCTTTAGAATTTAAAGTTAAGGCGTCAAAACTAACTGAATTTCAAGACGGGATGTTTGTTGTTTTTTTGACGAATATAACAACTCAGAAAAGAATATGGAATTCATTGCATATGCGTAGAAATCTTAACATCGTCAAAGAGGTTCTTTACTCTCATTCTATGGTAAGTAGTTTGTGTTGGATAAAATTCCCCTTTTGTTTTGTGAGGATCTCGTCATTAATTATGTATATGTTGTTTACAGGTTAAGGAGAGCTGCAATATATGTTCAACTTTATCTCAAAAATACGATCCACATCTTTTGGTTAATCTGAATGAATCCCAAAGGGCGGCAATCATGGCAGCGCTTTGTAAAATGCAATGTTGCCATGTTTCATTTGTGGAACAGATATGGGGACCACCAGGAACAGGGAAAACCATGACAGTTAGTGTTTTACTTATTATCCTCATGCAAATGAACCACAGGACTCTTACATGTGCTCCAACAAATGTGGCTATAGTACAGTTAGCCTCACGCGTTCTAAGCTTGGTAAGAGAATTATTCAAAATCACTACTGCAAGTGGTGATTATATCTGTCCAGTTGGAGATGTAGTCTTGTTTGGCCCCAAGGAGAGATTGAATGTTAGTGCTGACATTGAAGAAATGTATCTTGAGCATCGGGTCAAGAGGCTTGTAGAGTGCCTAGGGCCAGAGACTGGTTGGAAGCATTGCATGAGATCTATGATTGATTTATTAGAAAATTGGGATTCTGAATATCATACTTTTGTGGAAAATGAGTTGATCAAAGAGAGACAACAATATGCAGATGAAAAAACTGAAGTTAAAGGAACAAAGTTGGAAGTCAAATCATTCATTGAGTTTGTGCGAGATCAATTCAACTCTTGTGCACCACCACTCAGAAAGTGCATTGTTACATTTTGTACTCATATCCCGAGAAGTTTCACAGGGGAATATAATTTTCAGAATATGATCGCTCTTTTGGATAATTTAAACGCTTTGGAATCATTGTTGTTTCAAGAAAATCTGGTTTTTGAAGAACTTCAAGGTGATTTCACTTCTAAACCATTGGAAGATAATCGGTCCTCTATCCTTTCCGTTAGAGACATGACTCTCTCTGTTCTTAGAACTCTGCAGCTATCTCTTGACAGCCTCACTCTCCCATCTTCTTTAAGCAAATATGCAATTACAAAATTTTGTTTTGAAAGAGCTTCTGTTATCTTTTGCACAGCTTCAAGTTCCTATAAGTTGCATGATGTCAATATGAAGTCTTTGGATATATTAGTCATAGACGAAGCTGCTCAATTGAAAGAGGCAGAGTCCATCATTCCCCTTCAACTTCGGCGATTGAAGCATGCTATTCTTATTGGAGATGAGCACCAATTACCTGCAGTTGTTAATAGCAACGTAAGTTTTTACTTATCTCTGTACCTTAAGACTATTGTTTAGATTTTCGTTTTTAGCTTTATTTCAACGAACTACATGTTTGTGGACAGGTTTGTATTAAATCTGGTTTTGGAAGAAGCTTATTTGACCGATTAAGTTCTTTGGGTCATTCTAAGCATCTTCTCAATGTTCAATACAGAATGCATCCTTCCATCAGTCTCTTCCCTAATCTGAAGTTTTATCAAAATCAAATCCTAGATGCACAAAATGTGCTATCTAATAGTCATGAAAAGAGGTATCTTCCAGGACCAATGTTTGGAACCTATTCATTTATAAATGTTGTTGGTGGAAGAGAAGAAAAAGACGATGATGGAAGAAGCCGGAGAAACATGGTTGAGGTGGCTATTGTGGTTAAAATTGTACAAAAGCTCTATAGTGGTGTGTATATTGGTTATGTCATTTTTAATTTTTATAGCATATTCGTCAAATTTCCTTAAGTTTGACCTATGCTTTCATATTTATAGCATGGCAGGACTCAAAGAAGAAGCTTACTATTGGTGTTATATCTCCCTATGCTGCCCAGGTTGTCTCGATACAAGAAAAACTAGCTCACAAGTATGAGAAACTTGATGGATTTCTAGTAAAGGTGAAATCAGTTGACGGGTTTCAAGGTGGGGAAGAAGATATTGTTATTTTATCGACAGTAAGGTCCAATAGCCATGGGTCTGTTGGCTTCATATCTAGTCCTCAAAGAACTAATGTTGCCTTGACCAGAGCACGGTATGCAATCCACTCACTTTTTTTAACAAATGACTTTTTTTGCTAAAGAAATATGAATATTGTCTTCTTTATTTGTGTAGACATTGTCTTTGGATACTGGGAAACGAAGAAACCTTGAGTAATAGCGAGTCCATATGGAAAGAATTAGTCTGTGATGCAAGGAATCGCCATTGTTTGTTTGATGCTGATGCCGATAAATGTTTGAACATGACAATTATAGCAGCAAAGAAAGAGTTAAATCAGCTTAATGACCTGGTTAACGGGAATAGTGTACTTTTTAAACATGCAAAATGGAAGGTTTGTGATTAATATTTCACCAAATTATATCATTATGCATCCTGCTTTTGTTCTTAATGTCTGTTGAATTTATGTCGTCAGGTTCTCTTTAGTAACAACTTTAGAAGGTCGTTTGGAAAGCTAATGGGTTCTCGCTCGAAAAAGCTGGTCTTAAATCTCTTACTGAAACTATCTGGTGGCTGGCGGCCCAAGATCAGAAGTGTCGACTTATATTGTGAAAATTCTTCACAAATTTTAAAACAGTTCAAGGTTGAAGGGTTGTATGTGATTTGCACTATTGATATCATCAAGGAGGTCAACTACATACAGGTTTTGAAGGTTTGGGATATATTAGCTTTAGAGGAGATACCGAAACTCACAAAACGACTTGAGAGTGTATTTTCTGCATACACAGATGATTTTATTAATAGGTGCACAGAAAAATGTTTAGAGGGGTATGTTCATGTGTTGGCTACTGAGTCTTAATTCTTAAAGTAGTGATTGTATTATAAGTGTTTAATTCCGTTTTCTTTATAATGTTTCAGGAACTTGGAAGTTCCTAGGATTTGGCCCACATCCCAAAAAATAATCAGATTTCGCTATTTAAGTGACTGTGAAGATCAAAGTGAAGTGAGTGTGAATCCTGGTGATGCTAGAAACTATGTTGAAAACTCGAAAGTGAGTGAAAGCTTATTGCTTATGAAGTTCTACTCATTGTCACATGGGGTTGTAAGCCATTTGCTTTCTGGTAAAGAGGTTGATCTTCCCATGCAAGTCACTGATGAACAAATGGACATAATTTCATCTCGCAAAAGTTCATTTATAATTGGGAGATCAGGAACTGGAAAAACCACAATTTTGACAACTAAGTTGGTCCAACACGAACAGAAATTTCACATTGCTTCTGATGGGATTTATGAAGGGGAGTGCAGCCAATTTAGGGGGGCTGGAGTGGTTCATGATTGTAAGGATATCAAAATGAGTGTTCTTCGACAACTTTTTGTGACAGTTAGCCCAAAATTATGTTATGCTGTGAAACAAAATGTTTCTCACATTACAAGGTTCGCAAATGCTCGTTTTTTTTCCTTCCTTTTTCCATCTTTTTATTGTCTTGTTCTTACTTCACATTTGATGTATTGAGTATTGACAGCATTTCAAGAAATGGGAATTCATCAGCAGTAAATAATCTTGACGACATGGATGTTATTACATCAGAGTTCATTGATATTCCAGACACATTTAATCACATCCCCATAAAAAGTTACCCTCTCGTCATAACATTTCAAAAGTTTCTAATGATGCTGGATGGTACCTTGGGGAATTCGTTCTTTGAAAGATTTCCTAAGGCAAGAGAAGGTTCTCGTGATAGTCTTATAAGTTCAAGATCTGTTGCATTGCAAACTTTCATTAGATTAAGGGAGGTTACATTTGACAGATTTTCTTCAGTTTATTGGCCCCATTTCAACTCAAACCTTACAAAGAACCTTGATTGTTCCAGAATGTTTACCGAAATTATTTCTCATATAAAAGGAGGCTTGCAAGCAGGGAATTGCAGTGATGGAAAGTTAAGCTACGATGGTTACTGTTTACTGGCCAAAAGCCGTTCTTCCACTTTAACAAAAGAGAAAAGAGAGATCATATACACACTCTTTCAAGACTATGAGAAGATGAAAACTGAGCGCGGGGAATTTGATTTGGGCGATTTTGTAAATGACATTCATCAGAGGCTTAAAAATGGGAATTATGGAGGTGATCAAATGGATTTTGTGTACATCGATGAAGTGCAAGATCTTAGTATGAGGCAGATTTCTCTTTTCAAATATATTTCCCAAAATGTTGACGAGGGTTTTATATTTGCGGGTGATACAGCACAGACAATTGCAAGAGGGATTGACTTTAGGTTTCAGGATATACGATATCTGTTCTATAAGGAGTTCTTAAGCACAAGAACATCTGGAAAACAAGAAAAAGGTCTTTTGTCTGAGATTGTTCAGTTAAAACAGAACTTCAGAACTCATGCTGGTGTGCTCGATTTAGCTCAGAGTGTCATTGACATTTTATATTGTTACTTTGTTCACTCAATTGACAATTTGGAGCCTGAAATTAGTCTTATTTCTGGGGAAGCTCCTGTCCTACTGGAGTCTGGTAACGACAAAAATGCAATTGTAACAATCTTTGGTGGCAGTGGAAGTGGTGAAGTTGTGGGGTTTGGTGCTGAACAAGTTATATTGGTACGTGATGAACGTGCAAAGACTGAAATTTGTGAATACGTTGGAAGACAGGCTCTTGTTCTCACTATATTGGAGTGTAAGGGTCTTGAATTTCAGGTATGTGTCTTAATCATTATTTGTAATAAACTTGTGTTACAAAAAGATTGCCTTATTGATAAATTTATATATTTAGGACGTATTGTTATACAACTTTTTTGGGACATCCCCTTTAAAAGACCAGTGGAGAGTTATCTATGGATACATGAAGAAATTTGATTGGCTCGATGAGAAACTTCCTCAATCTTTCCCTACATTCAGTGAGGCAAGACATGGTGTTTTATGTTCTGAACTGAAACAGTTATACGTGGCTATAACTCGAACAAGGCAAAGGCTATGGATATGTGAGAATAATGAGGAGCTCTCAAAACCAATGTTTGACTACTGGAAAATGAGGGGACTCGTTCAAATAAGAAAGTTGGATGATTCGGTGGCACAGGCTATGCGGGTTGCTAGCAGCCATCAGGAGTGGCAGGAGCGCGGTAAAAAGGTAAAATTTTGCTTTAGTTATCTCTTGATTAATTATTTTACAGTATTACCTTATTTGACATGATCATCATTTGGTTTTCAGTTACTTTATGAGAACAATTTTGTGATGGCCACATTGTGTTTTGAGAGAGCTGGAGACACAATGTGGGAAAAACTCGCCAGAGCTTCTGGTCTGAGAGCATCTGCTGATCAAATGCGGGAAACAAATCATGAAGCTTTTTCAAGCTATGTTAAAGAAGCAGCAGAAATGTTTGAGTCTATTGGGAAATTCAAGTCTGCTGCTTCATGTTACTGTGATTTGGGGGAGTATGAAAAAGCTGGTAATTTTATTTTAGAACATAAATCCTTGTCTGTAGATTTAATGCTCACTACATGACCCTTTTACTTGTATATGGTCTCAAACGGGTCAAATGCAAGGGGAATGGGTCAATTGGGTCAATAAAAAGGAATTAGCTAATGGGGAACAGGTCAAATTGGTTAAACTGTAATAATACTATGTTAAAATGTTGCCACTCTTAATTTGAGCTCCTGTTTATGCAGGAAATATCTATTTGTACAAATGTGGAAAGTTTGATGCAGCAGCCGAGTGTTTCACTCTATCAGGCTGTTATAGTGATGCAGCGGAAGCTTACGCCAAGGGAGATAAGTTTTCCAACTGTCTGTCAGTTTGCAAAAAGGCGAAACTTTTTGATAAAGGCTTGCAGTATATTGAATACTGGAAGGAACATGTTAATGTCAAAAGTAAAGAAATACGACAACTTGTGCAAGATTTCTTAGAAAATTGTGCTCTCGATTACCATGAGCATAAGGATCTTAAATCCATGATGAAATTTGTCAGATCGTTTTGTTCTATGGAGTCTAAACGTGTATTCTTGAGGTCTTTAGGCTGTCTTGATGACCTTTTATTATTGGAAGAAGAATCAGGTCATTTTCGTGAAGCTGCTGAGCTGGCAAGGTCATTAGGTGATGTTTTAAAAGAAGCCGATCTTTTGGAGAAGTCTGGACAATTTAAGGAGGCAACAGTTCTGGTGCTTTGGTATGTGTTTCTTTCCTCATTGTGGGGAAATGGTAACAAAGGTTGGCCATTGAAGAAGTTTCATCAGAAGGAAGAATATTGTAATAAAGTAAAGTTGCTTGCAAAACAGGATTCAGACATTTTCTGTGATTTTGTTTGTAGTGAGCTTAAAGCACTCTCAGATGAGCGTAGTAGCTTGGCTGAACTAAAAAAAGACTTGAACGCTTCTCTGAGAAACAAGAGTCTAAGGGGAGAAATTTTGTCGATTAGGAAAATCTTGGATGCTCATTTTCATCTAGATCCCTCGGAGTACGAGTGGGAGGACGAGTTACCAACTGATATAAATAAGCACTGTGAGAACATGATGTTTCAGAACCGGTGTTCTGTTAGAACCCTGGTTTATTATTGGAATTTATGGAAGGAGAATGTTTCTAGAATTTTCTACAATAAAGAACCAAATAAACACACCGGTCATGTTGAATTCAGTTTAATCTACTTTGGGGCGAGGAAACATCATGTAGATGGTAACACAGTGTACTTGTTAGTCTACAAGGATGCTCATTGGATAAAAAACACTGGTCACAAGAGTCTTCGTAGGGATGGGAAGTTTTTAACTATGGATATCATGGAACTGGTGTCTACTATGCGGTCTTATTGGCAGTCGGAACTAATTGCTGTGTGTATTAAGGTTCTTAAAACTCTTGAAGGTCTATACAAGTTAAAGTCAAACGGTTCAGCCTTTCACCAAAGCATATCTCTTCCTCACATTTTTGAGGTTTCCATGTTTCTGTTTGGCTGCCAGTATCTTAACCTCATTCCGGGTTCCAAAAATATTATGGCAAGGTTTATAAATATCAGTGGAAATTATTTTGATCTTGTTTTTCCGTTAGACCGACGAAGATCAGTGTCTCGGGATTTGATTTCTTTAAGAGAGACTGATCTGTCTGTCAAATTGATTAATTTGATTGTTTTAAAAAATGTTAGCAAGGACTTCACCTATTGGATAATCGGCAGGATGTTGATGGTATGTCTTGGTTCAATAACATGGGGAGCAATTAACGAGTGTATCATTAATAGGCTTAAAGGGAAACCTGTGTGGAAGTCATTTGGTGAGAAACTTAGGGATGTTGGCTTTAGAGAGGATCTTGCTCTTCCAGAATTCACGCTTGCTCTGAGTGATACTTTTAGAGCCAACTGGAGAGAAGTTGACTACATTTCTCCAGACAGTTTCGTGTATCTTTTAGATCGTCATCTTTTCGTGTTATCTTGGTTATGTCAAACCTTTTACACTGCCAAGTCTTCTTTTGCTGGATGGTTTACACGTCTTCACTCTACTAATAGCCCAACTAAATTGAGTCCAAATCCGAAATTTTCAAAAGTATCTCATAAGCTTTTATGTTAACATAGTCCAAAAAATCCTCTACAGTAGAGCCAATACTGTATCATGGTTAAAAAGATCAAAAATTGATCACTCATATTATCATCCAATTTTAGCATTGAAGCTAGTTATGATGCTGGCTTTAATTTTTCTGGAAGAATCAGATTACTCACAAATACTACTTGATTTGCTATCGGATAAGGACAATGTCGCGGCTTTGCTTCCAGAGAAGTTTGTTTCTATTCTTTTAAGGAGAAGCAAAGGTCGTTCTTTAAATTTGAATCCAGAAGTTGTTGCAGAAGCGTTTATGAGCGTAGAGGATCCTCTTGTGATTGTGTGTCCGGGGGATTTGAGTCCTAAAATCCATGCTCCTTGTGCTATATTTGTGGACCTTAACAAATCTAAAGAGGAGATAATGAGCGTGTTGTTTCCAAAGAAGAATACACATAGCGTCAACATTTCTTCTCATAATGTTAATGTTGGGACAGCTCTTGAGCCACCATCTCGGGTAAAATCTAATCTTAACGTGAATCCAGTGAATAAATGCAAAGGGGGAGTGAAAATAAAAGAGAAATCTCTGAAAGAAATATCCGAATCTACAAATGGGGAGAAGGGAGATCTTCAGAGCACATTTCTGAGTGAATCTACAATGAAAGTAATGAGCATTGTGATTCTTTTAGTTTTATCATCATTGGTCGAAACTATGATACCTTCTAATTATATATTTTGTTTGCAGAAAGAATTGGATACAAATTTACACGCACTATTGAGTGCTCTTAAGAGTGGAACATTCCGTGTTGAAGATATGTTACTTGTAGAAGGTGAACATAGTAAACTCAATGCGCTTTCAGACACATTTGATCCAAGGTTAGATTTGCAATATTATGAACTTTACGTGTTTATATGCATGTTTGCGTACTTTAAAATCAAATGAGACTTTTCTCGGCTGTTTGCGTCTTTTTCAGTCCACAAAAAATGGAGCATTCAGTTATAATGAAGAATTGTGTCAGTCAGCAAGGGAAGCAAATAGTAGCGTCAGAGTGCAGCAGCAGCAGCAAAACCGAGGTTGAACAAACAGGTGATCAAGCACTCGTCGAAGTGGAGTTAGAAAGTCAACTTGGTGATGGTAACACTCCGAATTCTAAAAACAAGAAAGAGAAGGGAAACAGCAAGGGGAAGAAGGGTAAACAGATCAAAGGTAAAAAGAAATGACAGTTTACTCTGGATGGATAAGTAGTTTTCAATTTTTCATGCATAATAGACGTTTTCTTGTAGTTTCAAGAATCATAGTGCTGTAAGCTTTTTGGCTAACCTTTTGAGGACAGTTCTGATTTCGATCTCACACTAAGACGTAAATCAGATATCAAATTTGAAAGATCAGAAAAATTCTCGTTTCCTACGTTTTTATACTGTTTAATTTTTTTTTAGTGTATTTCACCGGTCAATGTAGATGGCGTATTAGTAAAGATACAAATCCATGCTGAGATGTACATATGATCGAAACCTACACAAATTCAACTAAAGTTGGTCAACACTTGTGTTTTCCTGTTTAGTAAGATGGCTTACACAGTTATGTCCTGACAATTAGTTTATTAGCTTACTGTCAATAGAAATAAACGATGTTAGACAAATTATTATAGAAGTAACAAAACACAAGTGTCTAAGTTCTCTCCTATAGGCTTGGATCATATAAGCTCACAAGAAATAATCGATGTTAGACAAATTACTGTAGAAGTAACAAAACACCAAGTGTCTAAGTTCTCCTATCACTAGTACAAACGAGGCTTTCCCCGGCGATTTTTTTACGCCTTTTCCGTCGACATGTCGACGGAACCATACCTTCCCGTCGACATCAGTGTTCCCGTTGACAATCACCGTCGACACTGTGGGTCCCACATCGTTTTCCAGTCAAAGGAATTTGATGTCCGTCAAATTCTTCCCGTCGACATGTCGACAGGAACATATAACTAATTAACGTTTTAATTAATTGATTATAATTATGTTTTATATAATACCGTCGACATGTCGACGGTATCATTAAAACAAAAATATTGTTTTTAATATTATACCGTCGACATGTCAACGGCATAATATTAAAACAATATTTTTGTTTTAATGATACCGTCGACATGTCGACGGTATTTTAAATACCCAATATTTATGTTTTAATGATGCCGTCGACATGTCGACGGTATCATTATTACCATCCTACTAACAGCAGGCTGCAAATATTTCAATTTTCCATATTTTTTCCGGATTTTTCGGAAAAAATCTACCAAAACCTCTAACTGTAATAGCACCTATAACCACTCAATATCAACATGTCCTAAACGTATAACTCGCCATCGGCAATAACACTTGCAAAATATCGCTAAACACCCTCAAAATGCATAAAAACATATAAAGTCTACAAAACGGGGTGTGGTAATATCTAAACCTAGCTGCCATCTCTTCCTATTTAATTGAGAAAAAAATTGAGAAAATTTATATATATATGTAAGTGTGTGTGTGTATATATATATATATATATATATATATATATATATATATATATATATATATATATATATATATATATATATATATAGGGTGGGGTTATTCTAAAAAAGGTCTTATAATAAAAAGTGTAGGAAGGATTGTGGGAGTGACATGTGTCACCCCCTTGCCACATCATATGACACATCATATGACACGTGTCACCCCCCCCCCCCCCCCCCCCCCCCCGCCGAAAAAAAAAATTTCCCGCCAAAAACATTTTTTTTTCCCGCCAAAATTTTTTAGTGCATCACAGTTATAAAGTTACTGCATCATGGTTATAAAGTTACTGCATCACGTTTACTGCATCACAATTATGATTTTACTGCATCACGGTTACTGCATTCATAGTTTTAATGTTACTGCATCATGGTTATAAAGTTACTGCATCATGGTTATAAAGAAACTGAATTATCATAAGTTTTATGCATCATATATGTATGTAACTGCATCACAATTAAAATACGATTCTTTTTTAAGTTTTGGTGCATCTTTATTATGAGTTACTGCATCATATTTAATAGTTTAGTGCATCAGCTATATTGCAGTAACTTATAACCTTAATGCACTAAAATTTAAAACTGTGATGCAGTAACTTTTATAATTGTGATGCAGTAACTTTATAACTGTGATGCACTAAAAATTTTTGGCGGGAAAAAAAAAATTTTTGCCCCAAAAAAAAAATTTTTTTGGCGGGAAATTTTTTTTTTTGCGGGGTGGGTGGGTGGGGGGTGGGGGTGGTGACATGTGTCATATGATGTGGCATAGGGGTGACACATGTCGCCCTCACAATCCTTCCTACACTTTTTATTATAAGACCCTTTTTATTTTAACCCATACCTATATATATATATATATATATATATATATATATATATATATATATATATATATATATATATATATATATATATATATATATATATATATATCGGGTTAATTACAAGATTATGTTTCAATGAATCATTAAAGTGCGTGTTTGGGGAAATAAATAATAAATTAAAAAAAAAAAGATACTTACATATTGAACACGAGCCTCATCCTGCAACCACATACAATCATTGTCGCAGTGTGTGTCGTAAAACGACTGGATGAGTGACGGGTATTGTTTGTCCTTGCTGTTCTCAAACTGTATATACACATGCATATATATAAGATGAAACAAATTAAAAATGGCAAATCAAACACCATATTTATTTTAATTAAACTTAAATACTTTTATAAAATCAAAATTAATTACTTTTATATAATTATAATTAAATAATTTTATAAAAATAAAATACTTGTATAAAAATAAAATGTGTCTTACGTAGTCGTGGCGAATAGCGGCCAATGACTTGGAACCGTGGCGGCTGTACACCTTCAACTTCTTTCGGTTCTCCTTGTTCACAGCAGCACGCTTCAGGTTCTTATCATTCATGTAAAACTTGACATGCTCCTCCCACACAGATGGCTCGACGTTCGGAGGAGGGTTTCTTCGTATCTCATCCACTTTTTCAGGCCCACCCTCCCCGTCGAAGTAAACCCTCTTAATCGTGCCCTTGTTGTCGGAGTAGACCTTAGCAATGTACGCATTGAGGCCCGCCGAAATGGTTTTCCAATCGGGTGAGCGCATGTGGGTCTGCAAGTCGAAGAATTCCTGCAAACAAATTTAAACAAATATACACAATTAAACAAATTTAAATAAATGTACACATTCAAAGAATTAAATATAAAGATATAATTAAAAGGAAAATAAAATAACTGACCCAGAGTCGGTTCATGAAGCCCTGTCGAGTCGCTTCGTCAAGTTTGTGCCAGGAGGGATAGTGCAACGGCAAGGACCTAACCAGCTCGCCAACATAGTTACTGAACCATGCGCGGTTGGGCCCAACATGAGTAAATGTCCTCTAATCACGATACTCGAACTCGATCGATTGCGGGCCCGAGGCAGTAACAGCTTTCCTGAGGTCTTTGTTTTTGTTGGCTTCACGGACCTGTGCCCTGCCGCCATCCCGACCTCCACCCCTGCCGCCAGCTTGTCTCGCTCTACCTCCTCGTCGAGGTTTTTGTGACGAACCTACAATTAAAGTGAGTGAAAACGTTAAAAAATAACAAGTAACAAAATTCAAATTATCAAGTTTAATTTTCTTACCACTACGGTGACCGTTAGTAATCGAACGATAAGGTGGTGGTGGGTCATCGGCACCGTCACCACCGTGACCTCGCGCTACTGCTGCCATCTGTAAAAGTACAAGTTGAATTAACATATAGAAATTCGGGAACAAATTAACATAAGCATGCTGATGAGTGTGTAAATACTCATCATTTTTACCTTTCCTGAGCTGCCAAAACATCTAAAAACACTCAATATTGCATCAAAATAGTGAAAATATCCCAGGAATGTGTTTTATATGTTTCAAATGCAAAATAATCAAAATCAGATGAAAAACGTACAAAGTTTGCATAATTGGCAGTTTCAGTCCCTCAACTTTCAAAAATTGTCAAATCTAGTCCCTGGTTGTTCTAAAAACTTGAAAAAGTCACCAAAGGCCCTTTTAAATCAAAAAGTTACATAATTAGTCCTTTGGTGCAAAGTTTCACAAAATGTCAAGTTTAGTCCCTGAAGTTTGGAAAATTGTCAAAAATGGTCCCTGGGATATTAAAACTTTGAGAAAAACAAATTTTGTCCTTGAACTTCTCATATATGGCAGGATTGGTCCTTGATTGGCAATTTTGGTGAAATTACACATTTGGTCCCTAGAGTTTGAAAGTTTGGCAGATTTAGTCCCTAAAAAATTTAAAGTGGAAAAATCATATAAGGTCCATGTACTATTCATCATTGGCAGGAAATACCCTTGTGAAAAACTTTGGAAAGATGCCAAGTCCAACCCCTAAACTTTCGGAATAATTGCAAAATTGGTCCTTGTGATACTTTACACCAAACCGGACCCTTAAATATTACTACTCCTAAGCCTAGTCCAATCCACAAACACCAAAGCCCACTCCTTTTGTTTTTGGCCCACTCCACAAACAGCCCAACACCCCTTTGTATAATACCAGGGTCAAACTTTGACCCTGAGTCAAACCCCCAGTCAAACACCACCCTTTCCCACCTTCCTTCACCCCCCAACTTGCAGAACCATCACCTCACCTCCCCCACCATCTCCACCGCCCAAACCACTCACATCACCACTCTCACCTAAAAATACAACCACATTTAATGCCACCACCCCCCCCCTTGCCTATAACAGTCCAAACCCACACACCCAATTTTCCCGCCAAAAATGAAATCAAATGCCAGGGATGATTCAAAGTAATTCAAGGGCCAAGATTGGATGGGATTTGCTCAGAGGGTCCCACTGAACCCTAATGATCAGCTATAAAAGAGAGAAGACATAAGGAAAGAAGAGTAGTACATTTTTAGCTTAATTTTAAGTCGTATAAGTTGTAGTTTATTATTCTAGATTAATCAAAAGCTTTTAAGCATTGTATTGGTCAATTCAGTTGTAATTCTACTTATTTCAAGTAATACATTTCAAGTTTCAGTATCTCCTTTAGCTTATGCAGTGTTCACTTTTATTTTAAAATTTCCAATAAGCTTTGTTGTTGTTAATGTTAATGGCATGGACTCATAGGATCACATAAGCTCCAAGAAAGCTTAATAAATCTTTTAGAAACATTAAAACACAGCTTAGTTATAAAAAACTCAAAAATACAAAAACAGTCAACATTGGTCAAACTTGCAGGTTTAATGGTGATTTAAAGCTGGAGCATGGTTAATTCTGGATGGCCATGGGTTTAGTGGCTTGTGGAAGCCTGTAGGTTTGGTTCTTTGGTCCTTGGTTCATGTGAAAGTTGCTTGGATGGCATGAAGTAAGCACAAAATCCATTTCAATTCTGTTTTACCTAGTATTGTTTGTTTATTTTTGATTGTTTATGTATTTTATATCTTATTAGAATAGATTTGATCTGTTTCTAGGTTTAAATAATTGTGTTGCTTTGAAATTTCAAAACAGTCTTCAATAAGCTAGTGTTTGGATTAGTAAGTTTCAATAAGTAGAGATCTGTTGTTGTTGCTTTTGTGTGTTGAAACATGTTGCAGTAGATATAATTAGATCACCTAAGTCATAAAAACTAGGTCTTGTTCAAGAAAAAGTCAAAATAGGCTTTGATTTAGCCTAATCTGTCATCTGTTAAGTGTTATTACTTAAATCATCATCAAATCTTTTCATAAGTAGCTAATCTAGCTTAATTAGGTCTTATTATAACTTAATATAACTATTTTAGTCCATAGAATCCAAAATCAAATCTCAGCAAAGTCAAATCTTAATGTTCATTCAAAAGTTAAAAAGTTTCAAATCTGTCAAAATAGTCAATTAGTCCAGACCTTGCACAAGCCTAAAAGCAGTTTGGAAATCCTAGGTTTTTGTGGATTTGTGTTGGTTTGTTGTTGTTTTACCTGTTTCAAAAAGAAAATCCAAGTTTGAACTCCATTTGCTTAAAAATAAGCAGTGTGTAAGTTGCCTATTTGCTCACTCACCTCCCCTGCATCAGGGGTGTGACCCTGATTTCCCAAGCTCACCAAGAGCTTCTCAGAGAGCTTTAGCCTTCACACCTTAGCATTTTAGGGACCTTGTCAACTCATCTCACCATTCTAGTTGTTAGTTTGGACCTTAGAACCCTTGCCCCTAGCCTGCTTGTCCCAACAAGTCACCACCATCATACTGAGTACACTAAGTACTCAGTATAGGCATCAACTTTCATAAGCTTGCCAAAAGCTCAATAGTGAGCCATAAGCTCTGCTTGTTGGCTTATTTGGTAGCCTACCAGACCAGCTTTTAGGTACCATTCTCACTTTGGACCCTTGTGCTTATTTGTAGGTCCCACATAGGCTTATAGTTGCCATCTTGAGACTGCTAGTATATAGTTTGTTGATTTGAGCTTATTTGTGTGTTACAGCTTATTGTTCATATATCTTGCTTATTTTAGCTTAATTTTGGTTCACTTAAGTTGCTTGTACCTTATTGTACCTTCTGTGATCAGTGTTTGGCTTATTTCATTTGAAAAATCCACAAAATAAGCTAATAATTCACTGTTTGGATAAAGGGGGTGCACATAGCTTATTTTTAAGCTATTCAAAAAGTTGTTTCACAAAAGTTTCTTATTTTTACCTTATTTTTATCTGTCAAAAAGAAAAACCAAGAAAAACCAAACATAAAATTAGTGATAGCTTCTATTTAATAGATTCTATCTTTTTCATTTTTTATTTCAGCTTATTAATAAGCACTTTACCATTTTTATAATTTTCTTAATTTCCTATTACCTTTAAGTATTTATAATAATTTTCTCAGATTTTTCTTAAACAGTTTACTATTTATTAGAATTAAAATTATTTTAAATAATTAAATAGGTAATATTAGTAATTAATTAGTTTTCTTAAATTTTAATTAACAACAGTAGGTTTTTATAATTTTCATAGGTTTTATAAATTAGTTAAGACTTTTAGAAAATATATTTTTAATTTCTACTGTTCATTTTCCAATTTTCTTATTTAATTTAGTTAAATTAGGTTTAAATTAATTAAAAGGTAAATAATTAGTAAAATAGTCTAAAAATAATTTTTAGAAGTCTTTTATAATTTTTTTAGGATTCCTGTGATGGTTAATTAGTTTTATAAATTTTTCCATAATTATCTAAGTCATTTAGGTATTATTAGTAATTTAAAATATTTTAATTAGTTTAATTAATATAATTAGATTTTAATTAATAAAAAACTCATAAAAAGACAAAAATATTTATTTTTATTTTTTATACTTTCTTCAAGTTCATTTTAAGGTTTAGAAATTAGTTTTGTAAGTTTTTAGTTTAATTTGTAATCTTTATCCTTTTTAGTTTAATATAAATTAAGATTAATTTACTTTTTAAATAGTTTTAAATAATTAAGTAATATTTAAATATTAAAATAATCATTTTGATAATTTCATTTTCATTTTAAATTTTCTTTTAATTTTAAAGTTTTAAAAAGTTTCACTTGCACCCCCTGTAGTTTGTAATTGTTCAAAACCCACTTTTTCTGTCTGTAACCTGATTTCCAGTTGTGCATTTGTGAATATATCTGTATATCTGTTATTGTGAATATTATATCATTATGCAAATACCAAAATTCAGTAGCATAAGCAATTCCAAATCATCTTGGCTACTGTCCTCAGTGTCACTCATTCTCATAAACGTTTTCCAAAAACACCATTGCAATCTCGCTGGGACATAACGACCCGGGGACACACTATACTATCACCGGAGAATTGGAACGGAGCTGTCTTTGACTTATTAACCTTGGTCAATAATATCTGACCGTTTCGGGACCAATCAAAATTTGGCGCCGCTGCCGGGGAGGTTGTTGCGTGTTTTTAAAATCGTTTTAAGTTTAGTGGTTTTCAAAACCCTCCCTGTACAAATTTCATACAATTTGTAAAAAGTTTTTTGTAAAAATATCAATCATATCAGAAAGTTCATTAACACTTTTCCTGAAGTGTTAACAACACCAAAAAAAAATCAAAAACAACAAAACAAACTCTGAAGTTAAATTACTTCGTTTTCTTTAAGATTACAACCTGAAACAGTTGGTATAAGGTAAGTTCTGACATTAAATTGTGAACTAAAGAGGGATCCATTTATTTCCTCCCGCCAGCCTGCGAGTAATCTTAAAAGAACGATTTCGGTTAACGAATCAGTTCCAAAAATATAATTCCCAAAGTTTTCTGCACACACACCTATAAGCCTAAAGACAAATTTTTCTGTTAATAAATACATAAAATCTTACCACCGCAAACTAAGGCAAAACACCTATCAACTGGGGGTGTGGACATAATAAGTTCCCAAACTTAAGATTAAAACTTACCTTTATATCCCTGTGAGTGGTGTACCTTTTTTAAAGAAGTCATTCACTTGTGATTATTGGATTTAAGTTCACTGTGGTTTTGCCTCGATCTTGTTTTGAAAAATTGTTTTTAGTGCATGCGCACTCGGTCACAAACAAAGCGTAAAAATCAGAAAAACGTACCCGAGCTACGTACTGTTATTGAAGAACCAAAAACCGAAATGGCCGATGGGCCACCACCACCACCCCCTGACCCTCCCAGGGATGAGCCAGCTCCCGATCTCCGAACGATAGAGGAGTTGTGCCAGCCTACCATGCAAGGGAGGGGCGGACCTATTGCACCACTCACTATTGAGGCTACGGACTTTGGCCTCAAGCACCACATGATCCAACAAGTCCAAAATTCGTGTCAATTTCACGGATTACCGGGTGACGATGCTAACAAGCATCTTGATAAATACCTTACCGTCACCCAAAGCATGAAACAGCATGGTGTCACTGATGACGTGGGAATTGCACCAGGCTTTACCTCTCAAGGGATCTCGAGAAGCTTACAACCCCCACCAGGCAGTGTACCTGATCGTTGTAGTATAGTATAGTGACAAGTACCGGGGGATTGATCGTTCAACTTAGGAATAGTGTCGCTAGGATTAGAAAGCCTAAATACTAGTTCTAAAGGTGAGGGATGATTATTTTTGTATTTTTTTTTATATTTTATGAAAGCGAATAAAAATCTCGGGTTTGAAGGATTTGGGCGGAATTAGTTGCTAATCAACTAACCCAATACTAAAGATGCAATCAAAATAAAATACTAGAAATGAAAATAAACTAAATTATACTAAAGTTGTGAGCAATAAGTGGAGAAAATGTGTTTACTTAGATTTCACTACTCCCTAGACATCTTTTACACGTTAATTACTTGTTATAATTGCGTGGATGACGGATCGTATTCCTTAATACCATTCATGGGGTGGCACACTTAACTCCCCAATTCTTTGAGCTCTTATCTCCTCCTACACCATGCCCAGCACAACTATAGGGATTTTAAACAGTGGCTCATGCTTTAAATACAACCAATAAAGACCTAGTGCGCGTCGGTTCATGTTTCTTAAGACGTTCAAGCATGTTACCAATTGGAGATCTGCCAGTTTTCTTAAGCCTAACATATAAATCATTCATCCAAGACAAGTATAAACAAGTAATCAACACATAATTAACATCTAGGTTTCATTAGATCCAAGCAAACACAAGATAGATCTAGCCTAGCATGATGGAATTAAGACAAGAACAAGATATAGACAACCAACACATAGACATATTGATTGAATTAAAAGAACACTTATCTCAATTACACATGAAAGGTATCAAGGGTTTGGAACCCCTGAAAAACCTGTAAAATTCGCACCAAAATCGTACTTAGGGTTTCTCCAAAACTTCCCCCCTTTTTAATGTGAAAATTAGAAAACTATATATAGAAAAAGGGGTCTGACGGCGTCAAGACCAACCTTGTGACGCTGTCACCTCGCCGCCAAAACTCTTCTCGGACTGCCTTGATCTACATTTGACGCCGTCAAGACTTAATCATTTCCAGGCCGTCATGACTTTTACTCTTGACGCCCTACCTTCGTGACGCCGTCAAATCTGTACTAGGTCGTCATGAAATTTTGCTCTTGACGCCGTCAGAGAGTTACTCTTGACGCCGTCACCTACTGTTCCCAGCATGGAAAAATAAGACTTTGGCGTTTTCTTCACTTTTATGCTCCAAAAACGTCCGAATTGCTTCCTTTTCCAGATTTCTCTCCCAAAGTACCTAAAATCATAAAAGGAACGATTTAGGGCAATATTTGATCAAATAAATTCGAATTCGGGCTTAAATGACCCCCTAAAAACGGATCATTTTTCGCCTCATCATATACCCTTACACTTGAGATTTGCTTGTCCTCAAGCAAATGCGCTTTTATTCTAGTCAAAATACAAGTTAGGGGTCATTTAACACTAATATAAAAGTAATTACAACAAATAATCGTTCCACTAAAGACCAATAGACAAGCACGGAGGTCATACACTAGCACCTCACAAATAGTGTTTAGATACTCACATCTCTCGGGTGTAATAAAGTGTAAATTACAATATGGAAACGGAAGATATCTCTCACTACCTGTTATAGCAAAATAGATTACCATAGGCTTGGGAAAGGATCAAACCTCCACCACATGGCGTAAGCACCTAGGATAAACTATCAAAGAGGTCTTTTAAAGGGTTGTAACGTTAGGTGTAGTGATATGAAATACACGGTTTTGTTAGATAAAGGAAGTTTTACTGGTGGCGAGTTAACAATCTTGGTTAATTACATGTACAATATGGCGTTGCTAAGCCAAGACTAGACTCGACTTAAGCTAATAAATGAAAAATAACAAAAAACATAAAATGAACATAGAATAAAAAGGGATGGTAGTCCGTATGTTTTTTTTTTTCTCTTTTTCCTTTTTCTATTTTTTTTTTCTTTTTCTTGATTTTTCGATTTTTTTTTTTTTTTTTTTTTTTTTTTTTTTTTTTTTTTTTTTGCATACACTCTTACCCTACCATCCAAAATAATACATCATAGGGAATGAATATTCCCCTTACACTTGAATTTTTACATACTTTACATTAAACTAACCTAATAACTCGAATTAAGAAAATCAAAACACTTGGAGCACTTTTAAGATTAACGTACATATGTGGGTAATAAATGATGTTCTTCCCCATTACTCCATAAAATAAGTACTTTACCCATGAGTCCCAATCGTCCCAAAACAATATGTACAAGGATATGACTCGACTTAGCAACCATGTAATCAATTAGAAAGTTAACTTAGGGTTTAACAAATAACAATAATGCACTAACAATGAGCGCATACACGGAAGGCTAAGGCGATTTGGTTGTACATTTAAGTGGGGTGTAACAAATTCTTCCTTTAAGTAAAATGCTTAAAGTTAGAAACGAAAAGATAGGCTCGGAGGGGTGTACTAGGGGTTTCGTGTACTAAAAATGAGTACAACGCTAAGGTGTGGGAAAAATTAGTTGACTTAACTAGCCAAATAATATGACATAAATGGTCAAGTAATTATGATACGGGTTTAACACAAGGGTAATCCTAATGCCTCTTATCATGTAGTAAATCCTACCACACGAATGTAGTCTCACTAGCGGTCTCGGGATGCATCACTAACGCAAGTTCTAGAATATAAATGCTACCGGTACACTCATAAGCACTAATAGTAAATGCTTTTCCTATCAAATCTAAAGGCGAACCTCACATATTTGGGTGAAAAATTTTTCTGAATATACGGTTATGTGCTAGTCATACAATCTCCTATCCATGAGACGCTTGCTATGGCTAAAGTTTCACTCCTAAATGTTGTAAAAAAATTTAAATTTGGCGCTAAAATTGCACTAACAAGTATTTCTCATAGTTTTATTACACATCTACCATTAAACAAAACAAACTCAAGCGAAAGTGCATATGTAAGGTATCATCTTTTTACCCTCCCCTTACACTTAAGATGAACATTGTCCCCAATGTTCAAGTAAAGAATGTAAAAGTGAAAAAGTAAAGAGAATGAACTCAAATACTCCCCTGATCCGCTCGGTATGGATAATAAGGTGGCCAGGTTAAATCTTCCTCCAAGAAAATGAACAATCAAAGCTTCCCTTCCAGAATATAAATCATCTTCTTGTCATACATAACCTGTAAAACCTGATAAAATAGACAAGACAACCTCGCGTAAAATCGGCAGCATCCTATATAAGTTACTAAATCCTAGAAAACAAGATAAGATATAATGCTTATGGAATGAAGTTTGCAGATCTCCTGGAGATTATAAAACTTAATAATTCACAAAAACCATAAGACTCCGTTAGAAAAACAAAACCGGTAAAATTTCCAGATTTTTACACTTGACGCCATCAAGAGTAAACTCTTGACGCCGTCAGAAGTGACCTGCAAAAATTCTTATGTTAAGTTTCTGGAAAATTTCTGGAAAAACTTGGTCCTACTTCCTGGAAAATCCTGCAAAACTTCATTATGACTCAATACAAGCATTTGACTCTAACAAATACGAATATACATGTTCATTTAATATTGTGGAGAATCATGATCGGTTTGTTTCTTAAAAACATATTTGGGGTTTCCCCTTACACTTATCTTTTGCAAAAATACCTTTAAGTGGAGTTAAGACTAGGCCAAAACAACAAAGTAAAGTATTTCCACTATTTAGTTTAGAAAGATGATCTACCAACAATAAAAATTAATCATGCATACGGAAGCAAATAACAAACAAACAAAATAAAATCACACAAAACATGGGTTGCCTCCCAAGAAGCGCTTTTTTTTATTTACGAGTCTTGTAGCTAGACTCAAGGTCATGGGTTACTACGTGATACGGGTGAGTTCCTCATTGAGGACATCTTTGGGATCAAACTTAGGTTTCAACTTCCTATCGGTTTTCTTAGTATGGTATGACCTTTCAAACTTTTCTCCATCCGGATCATACAAAGTCATCCTCATATGCCATGATCCGTCACATTCTTTAGGTGGCTTGTCCCACCTCCATTTACACTTATCTCCCTCTCTTTTCCACTTATTCATCCCTATGTTAATAGGCATTACGCTTAAGAACTCAATCATCTTCCTAAAGACCAAGGGGTCCTCAAAGGGGTCTAGCTCTTCATCTCTAGCTATGAGTTGTTCTACCGAATGTGTCTTTTCAACGAAATCTTTCTCTAGATAAAATGGGCATTGAGGTCCTATAAAGTTCCTTTCTATCCAAGGTCCATATCTAGACGGTCTCCTATTCATCTCTACCCAATGCGGTGTCGGTTCATCATCACAATCATAACTATGCTTCTTTACATCGTACACCGACCAAGTATCGCCTTCACCTACCGCTATCTTAGACTCCTTACAATCTATCATGGCACTAGCGGTTGCTAAAAATCCTCTTCCTACCAATAATGGGCATGTAGTGTCACTAACCATGTCTAGGACGTGAAAATCTGCTAATATAGTTAACTTTCCTACGTGAACAACTACATCCTTAATCATTCCAACCGGGTGGGCAATACTCCCATCCGCTAGCCCTATCAATACCTCCGTTTCCTCTAACTTTCCTAGCTTAAGAGCGGTGAATAAGGATAAGGGAATCAAGTTGAGGCTTGACCCTAAATCGGCTAGTGTGTCAAAAGCTTCGGATCTTCCTATCTTACAAGGCAAAACAAATATACCCGGATCATCAAGCTTTTTAGGCAACTTGTTTTGAACGAAGGCGATCCCATTTTTACCTAGCTTACACTTCTCATATTTTTCTAGGAGGGCACTATAGTAAGGAGCACGCACTAAGACATCAATGATGGGGCGTTCAAGGTGAATTTCTTTGAATTCATCGTCAAGATCTTGCGTAAGAGGTATTTCAACTATACTTTTGACCGGCTCTATATTGGGTGCCTTATTTGATTGGTCCTTTTGAAGAATTTGGTTTTGTTTGAAACACGTGCTTGTTGATTTGACCGAGTAGTATTGTGGACACGAAGTGGGTGACGAAACTGAAGATATGGAATTAACGTTTAGTTTCGGATTTTTGATTGTGTCACTTGGAAGGGCTCCCATTTCTCGGTCATTGAGAACTTTCAACAATGCGTCAATTCTAGTGGTCATCTCGCTTTGCTTTTGTTTGAAATCGGCTTCAAACTTAGATATGCGAGCTTCTTGAGATGCCATGAACTTAGACATCAACCCTTCAAGATTGTTGGTACTACCATAATTGTTAGAAGGATTGTTGTTGAAAGTACGGTTGGAGGGTGGACCGGTTGGTTGGTAACGATTAGGCGGATTGGAAGAATTGGGTTGATTTTGTTTCCACCTAAGGTTTGGGTGATTTTTCCAAGAGGGGTTGTATGAATCACCGTAAGTGTTTGGCTCGGGCTTGAAAGTGTACCACTTATCTCCCGCTTCGTCGGTACGCGTGGATGCGTAGTCCGCAAAAGCTGTTCCGGGGAGTTCCACACTGTTGGGAATTATACTAACAGTTACCACGGCTAAAGAAGAAGTTACAACTGCAGAAGATTGTACTTGCAGTGGAAACTCATTACCACTGCAAGAACAATATATTACCACTGCTTATTAGATAACTGTTAGGAAACGCATCTAGATAAATATAGAATAGATTTTGTATATATCTTATTCTATTAGCTTTATACTTATCTTGTAGAAGAGGACTCCTTGTGCTATAAAAGGAGATCCTAGGTTATAAGTTTATATACGTTTTTCTTAGAGCTTCAAGGTGTAACCCTAGTGATATCAAGATCACTCGTATTATTATCATTAATAATATTGGAGCTAATAGTTTGTTTACATACATTGTTTATTTACAACTGTCTTATTCACAATCAAACTTCTAAGTGTTACTAAGTAGATTCCGCATACTTAGTGATATAATTCAAAGTATCAATCTAACACAAGTTCAAGGTGTAAAGATCCATCAAACCAAAGGATAAGCCATGGTTGATGCAAATTTTTCATAAGATGTTTTCTTAGGACTTAGGCAATATAGAAGAGTATGTATCAAAAATCTCCAATGGGGACAAAAACATCCTTTTCTAAAAGTAACTTTTTGATCTGATGTATCATACCCCATTAAAGCAATATTAGTAAAAATTTCTGAATTAGGTAATGTGATGATACCATTGAGATCATCCAATTGGAGAATTCTCCTCAAGGATGACTCAGTAACATCAATAGTTACCCCATCAACTGTGGCTCTTAGAGCATCCACAGATTCTTGTGTGTCTCCCTGTTCAAGAGTTATGGACTCCACAGTGTTCCAGAACTGTTTGATATGAGAGACATAGATTGTGGGATTAATAATTAAGGCATACCTTATGTGAGTTGTGTTTAGAAAATCCACAATCTGATGAAAAACAGGGCCACTCTTCTCATTCGACTTTTGTAAGTAGGCCACTTGGTTGTGCTCCTCGACAAATTTTAGAATCGCCATGATATTTGTGAAAAAGAGAATGAAAGTTTTAGTAATCAAGATAAAAATCAAGCCGTATGATAATGAATTTATACTAATAAGGTTTGAGGAGGTTGCGCAATGTGAATTATCTTTGGAAAGAATTATCTTTGGAAAAAGAATAATTTATAATAAGTAAGAAGATAATTCACAAAAGATTTTACCCTATTAATAAGGAAAGACGGTTATTTTTACAACGGCTAGTAAAAAAATAGATTACTGACACAACAGTTGTAACGACTAGTCATCAGTGGAAAAATTACTCTTGCAGTGGTAACTGATGAACTAGCAGTGGTAAAATTTTCACAAAAATATCAAAGAGCAGTGATTAATAAAACATGAACATTTGCTGCTCTTATCATAGTTTTTAGCAAACTACCAGCTATCAACGGATTTGATATGTCTTTACCATTAGCCGTTTGCTATGGACTAGCCAACTCTTGATCACATGGATGTATGGTGAGTTGATAACCTAGTTTTTGGTAAACTATCAACCATAAACGGATTTGATAAGTCTTTACCAGTAGCCGTTTGCTCTGGACTAGTTGATTCTTATGTTGATTAGACATGGTGAATCAATAACCATTTGTTGTGTGTCTATGATACACACCTTATTACTCCAATGACTCCAATAATATGGGTTGTTTACATCAACTCAACTTAACCCATAAAACTTAACACAAAGTAACTTTTTAACCAAGTTACTATTCATAAAAATATCTTCCAAAAGTCAACCCGATAATAACCAAATTTACTCCTCCAACCTACCAAAACAAGTAGGAGTAAATATCCTTCATTAATTAGAATTCAACCTTGACTTTGCATATAAAAGGGGGCTCAACATCTTTTATCTTTCATCAACAATCATCTTTAATAAACACAAACCCTATACAGCATCATGAGTTGGTTTCCACTTATCTACATCTCCTCTGATGATTCTTTTGATGAGGAAATCAGCTATTACTCAGATTCTGAAGAACTTTCTTCTGGATGGAGTGGATATTTTCCACCAAAGTCTGCAACTGCCACATCTTC
Source organism: Artemisia argyi (assembly GCA_030686995.1). Classification (NCBI taxonomy): domain Eukaryota; kingdom Viridiplantae; phylum Streptophyta; class Magnoliopsida; order Asterales; family Asteraceae; genus Artemisia; species Artemisia argyi. The sequence continues at coordinate 37,922,098 of CM060693.1, read as the reverse complement.
AAGCATGAAGCCAAATAAGAAGATATCAGCTGATCCTGCTCCATCTCTTGAGTTTTATTCCAATTCTTCATCAGATGATGACAATGACCCAACTTTTGATCTTTCCAAGGAACTCCCAAAGGCTCTTACCACAGCATTGACATCTGCAATAAACAACATGAAGTGGCCAGCTGTAGACAAGCCTACTCAAGCACCAAGGCCTCCCAAGCAAGTTCTGGGACTTGCTTGTCCAAGAAAACAACTCTCTTTTGATGACAAGAGAAAGAAAGTTTCCAAAGGCAAGCAGCAGTATGAGGGAAAAGGAAAGAAACCCATGGAATAGGTGTTAGGTTGTAGGTTCATGTCGGATGGAATGGTTTTCTTGTCTAGGTGATAATGTTTTCATGATGGTTGTGATGTACTCTTCCTTAATAATCAATAAAAGTACTCTTATGCTCTTGCTATTATCACTAATCCTTTCCACTGATGTATGTTAATTACCACTGAGCACTTGATAATTCTGCATTGATTGACTCCAAACGGTCAACCTAAATTGACCAAGGAATGGTCAACAAAGTCAAAGGCCTAGAGTCAATGCTCCGTGGAATATAGTGTTTCCCCGGGTCGTTATGTCCCGACGAGGTGTGAATGGTTATGAAACGGTTATTTGATCGGGTGAATTTGGATGGATAAGGGGTTTGAGTGTGATTGAACTAAGGAATTTACGAAGAAATAGCTTAAATAAGCTATTTGAATAAGACAAGAAAGTGGGAAAAACCAGAAACGTTTAAACCTTAAAACGCGTACGTTACGTTTAAATAAAACGTAAACGTACAAAATAAAAAGTGAAAACGAAAATCTGAAAACACCCAGGGGGTGAAAATGAACTTTTTACAAATTAAAAGATAAAAGAAAATTTAAAATGAAAATAAAGTTATTAAAATGATTATTTTAATATTTAAATTCTATTTAATTAATTAAAACTATTTTAAACCTAATTTAATAATAAACTAAAAAAAGATAAAAGTTACAAAATAAACTAAAAACTTACAAAAATATTTTCTAAACCTTAAAAAGAACTTGAAGAAAGTATAAAAAATAAAAATAAATATTTTTGTCTTTTTGTGAATTTTCTATTAATTAATTACTAATTAATTACTAATTATCTAATTAATTATTTTAAATTAAGAAAAATACTAAATGAACAGTAAAAATTCTAATAAAATTTCTAAAATTACTTTATAACATATAAAAGCTATAAAAAATATAAAAACAAGGTTTCACTTAATAAAAACTAATTATGCTATTTTAAACTTAATATTAATTAATAATTAATAAAACTAAAATTAATTCTAATAAATACCAAATGGCAAAATAAAAATCTGAGAAAATTACTATAAATACTTTAATATAATAAGTAATTAATAAAAATATAAAAATGACAGGTACTTAATAAAAATTTAAAAATGAAAATTAAAATTAAATTACATTAAATAGAAACTATCACTTAATTTTAAATTTGTTTTTCTTGATTTTTATTTTACAAACCTATTAAATACTTAAAAACAAATACTTTTTGTAAAAACAAACTTTTTGTAAACTTAAAATAAGCCAGAATAAGCAAATAAGGAGTGACAGTTGACTTTTGTTGACCCAAAGAGAAAATAAGCTAAAATGGCTTTGAGTGGGACCCACAATGGTTAAAACTGATACAAATAAGCTATGTGGACATGATTGAGCCAGAAAAAGTAAAATAAGACCACAAAATAAGCAATAAGCTTCAAAATAAGCACTTGGTAACCACTAGGCTGCACAGAAATGGGACAGAAAAGGGTGATGATTTAAGGTGGGGTCCACAAGGTTCTAGGTCAAGCCTTTGGTCAAAATCTAGAGCCTACCAGGGGGGGGGGGGTTGAGTGGAACAATTTTGGGTGGTTGTGAACCACCATGGTGATCAGAAAACCACCACCAAGGTGGTGGTGTGGGCATGTATCTGCTGATGCAGGGGCTAGGGTGAGCCTGCAGCCCACTTTGGGTGGCTGTGGGGCCCACAACAAAAATCACAAAAATCAATGGGAGTTGGAATCTTGAAGGTGAGCTGTTGGGTAACAAGTATAAACAAGTTCCACTCACTCAAAACAAACACAAAATTCTAAACAATTCCGGCTATAATTGCAAAACTAAGAAAGATGAACATTTGACTTTTTTGCTAAAACTTGTTATGTTGACTAATTTGAGATTTGATTGATTATAACTGACTTGATTTGATGTGTTAGGTTACATGAAGGTTAAATATAACTAAAAACACAACCTTTAAACAAAATGGGTGAAAATGGGAACCCACAAACTCCAACAGTTAACTGTGGAGTGGGAAATGGGTGATTTTGACTTTGTGTAGAAAACACACAAGGTTTTATAACTCTTCTGACCTAAAGGGACCTAATGAGACATGTTGACACCACAATTGACAACTGAGATACCTAGGTGATCAGTATACCCCACTGATCCAAACACTACCTTAGTTTAAGTGAAAATGAGATTCTCAATGCTAAGATCTATTTGAAGCCATGATTTGAAAGCACAATGTTACATTATGATGAAATGGGCTGATTTAAGCAAAAATACACAGAAACTAACACCATATACTCCTAAATCATCAACAAGCTGTTTTGATGGTGAAATTGCAATAAGGAAGCACAACGAAATTCAATGAACAATTACACTATATTAAGCATTAATACAACTAAGTAACACCAACCAAACATAAAAAAAACTTAGAAATTATCACCCAATGAACATGTATACAGTGATTCATAAAGAAAAATTAGAAGTAGGCTTACAATGGTGTATTGGTGTTCAACTGAGAATTAAGTACCAAGGGAACAAATGTTATCACCCTACTGCTCCCATGAGCTCTAAACCAGTATAAACTTTCAGCTACCTCTCTTCTTCTTTCTTCTTCATTGAAACTATTATTTTTTTTTTATTTTTTTTTATTTGGAATCTTTGACAATTTTTGTGAATTTACTCTAAACTGAGCAACACTCTCAGAAACTTAAGAAAACATATGATTGAACCTAATTGAACTCAAAGAAACACAATAACAACAACAATTAACAATATTTAATAAAATTGTAAATTTCACTAAAAATGCTAAATTTGAATTTCTTGAACAATACTTGAATTTTACTTAAAACAAAGGTCTCAATACATTCATTAAACTGAATACAATTGATTTAAACAAAGAAAACACAACTGGAACATAAGTTATACTACCTACGATTAAAACTATACTAAGCTAAACTAATGACTTTTCATTCCACCTCTTTCTTGTTTTATACATCATTTTTTTTGGTTCCTTGCTTCCTTCTCTCTCTTTCCCACTTCAGTATAGCCATTGGATGGCTTTGTTTTGATCTCAACCATTAAAATGGTTTTGGCGGGAAACTTGGATTTGGCAGGCAATGGTGGAGTTGGTGAAATATTAATGAGGAGGGGGGTTTGGAGTGGGAGGTTGAGTGTTTGGTGGGATAGGAGAGGAGGTGGGGAGACATGATTACTGGTAATTAGGGGGGTAATGGAGGTGAACAGTGGACGGGAAATGGGAGGTTAGGGGTAAGTTTGACTGGGGTCAACGCCCAGTGTGTTAAACATGGGGTGGGCTGGATTTTGGTGGGCTTGGGTATTGGATCAGACCAAAAGGGGTAATGGTGGGTTTTTGTTGGGATAATAAAATTGGGTCCGTTTGTTTTATTACCAAAGAAACCATAAGGACTTAAGTTGTAATTTAGCAAAAGTGAGGGGCTGAGCATGTAATTTTCCAAAAGTAACTCAAGGGTTCAAACTTGCCAAGTTTAAATAACCAAAATCCATTTTTGAAATTTTTGTATTTTTCAAAATTCCCGGGGACTAAAAATGATAATTTTCAAAGTCCGAGGACTAAAATTGCCATTTTGTGAAAATCTTTTATCCAAGGACCAATATTTAACATTTTGAATTTCCAAGGACTAAAAATGAGTTTTCATCCAAAAATATCCCACCGGGGACCAAATCTGCCAAAGTTTGAAACTCCAGGGACCAAAAGTGTAAATTTCCAATTTTTCACCAAAGGACTAAATATGACATTTTATGATTTCAAAATGACCTTTGGTGATAATTTTCTATATTTTGAATATCCAGGGACTAGTTTTGTAATTTTATGAAAGTTGAGGGACTGAAACTGCCAATTTTGCAAACTTTGTGCGTTTTTCATTTGTTTTTGCTCATTTTGCATCTAAAACATATAAAACACAATTATGAAATATTTTCAGTATTTTGATGCATTACTGAGTGTTTTTGTATGTTTTGCAGTTCAGATTAGACCAAAAATGATGAGTGTTTGAGCACTCATCAATCCCCCACACTAAACTATTGCTAGTCCCTAGCAATACTGTTTTGAAAACTTGATGGATTTGAAAAACTCTTTACCAAAAGCCATCACTTCTGGAGTAGCCAGGTGTAAGAACTGTGGCACACCTGATAACCGTGTGATTTTGAGCAAACCACCAGCTGTCAACGGATTTGAGTAGTCTTTACCAGGAGCCGTTTGCTTCTGGACTAGCCAGCTCTTGATGGAATAGTCAACATCTTGGTGAGCTGATTACCAATTATGGATTTTCCACGGCCTTTACCACAAGCCATAATCTTGCGGGCTAGCCAACTCATTTGTTTTCGGGGAGTTGAGGAACCATACAATTTTGGGCAAATTGCCAGCCGTAAACGGATTTGAGATGTCTTTACCAAGAGCCGTTTGCTCCTGGACTAGCCAATCCCTTTTGTCGTTCAGACAAGGCGGGCTGATTACCACAAAAATTTTGAAGCACCAGTGAAAAATTTTTGAAAATTTTGAAATTTTGGCAAAAACGGGGGTATTATATAGTAAAATGTGATAAAATTCGCTAGAATAGCGAATACCCCCCCACACTTAGCATGAATATTGTCCTCAATATTCAAAATCCCGGCTATTATGCCGACATTTTAAATGTAAAAGGGCAACATTACAAGCTAAGCGTGGAAAACACCATTTTGTTTTTCACTCTGTAATCATAGCATGGGGGACTCCCCCACACTTAGGGTGAAAACCCTATAAGCATGCTATTGTTTTTGTTTACCGAGTCGCTAGCTTGACTCGACCCCGAATTCATTTGTCCTTGGGGAAGCATGATGTGGAAGAAACAATCTCAATCGGACTTTCATTCAAGATGTTTGGATAAACATTTGAAGCACGTGAAAGTTCCACACCGATGAGATAAGTATCCGGCTCAAGATAATGATACATGAAAATGCCGGGATCAAAGATGGTGTCCTCACTCCCGAAGGAGTGAAGAACAAGAGAAGTCACCCTGTAGGTGAAGAAAAGGAAGAAAATCATGATAAAAAGCATGATTTGATCTTCTTCCTCAAGAGGAGGCTCAATAGCCTGAGTTTGGATTTCAAAGGGTAAGCTCGTAAACAACCCGGGAGGGTGGGTGGGAATTTGCAAATTCTCGTGATTGAGAGCATCTCCCCCCGGGCTACCTAACTCCGGAGGAGTCATGACATGATGAGTGAGTTCACCGGAGAACTCCTCATGAAGAGAATTATTCACAAGATGTGAATCTGTGAACTCATGTTCCATTGTGGACTCATCACAATCCTCGTCAAAGAATGGATTATTAGAAATCATAGTGAATTCAGAATCGAATTCAAATAGAGGATTGGTGAGAGTCGTATTAAATGTTTCGGGAACAAAGTGAATATTATTCTCTATTGGACTGTTGGAATAAGAACTGAGTGACGGATCATGATGTAGGAGACTTTCAATTTCTCCCAGATCGGCTTGGAAGTCGAGGAGACCATCATCACTTTCCAATGAAAGTGGATCGATGTGAGCAAGTTCATCAGCGAACTCTTCAAGAAGATGATCAGCATCAGTTTGTGGAACTGATGCCTCAACATACTCGATGTCTCCATAAGATGTGCAATCATCGCTAAAATCTGAGAAAGTCTCAAATTGATCTTTAGGACACTCAATAGGTGAAGGAATATCACACATGTGCTCAAGAGTTCCCTGTGACTCTCTTGGGATTGGAACAAGGTTCTCAACACTAGACTTTATGAATTCGTCCGATTCCCTTTCAGGAATAGTGTCAAGATGCTCGTCCCCCATGATCAAAGAGTGAGTGGGAACCTCGGGTGTGATAACAACAGACTGAGGGAGATGAGAGGAGCTAACATTCATGGAATTTTCAAGTTCCATTTGTTCAACGGTTAGTAATTTCCCCGTCTCATTATTTTCTCCCTGATTTTCCGAGGGAGGAATCACAAATGATGAATCTGATGAACCCTTATAAAATTGAAGGATATCAAGGGTGTCGTCATTATCACTATCATCATCACAGTCTAGAAGAGCAGCTTGACGAAATTTGGCACGTGTTATAGCTGCTTGCTCTAAGACAAGTAATTCCTCCATACTCAATTCGTTTCTAGCCTCTCGTTCTTCAGCAAGTAATTCTGCCATAGATTTCTCACGAGAGTCTTGAAACGGTGTAGTAACCAACTCCTCCTTAAGTTCTTTTAATAAATCAAGAGCCTTTAGTAAAAGGTCTTGCTCGGTTTCTTGAGGAGTTGTGTGAATCATATCGTACTGTGGAGGTAGGTCTGAAAACGAATAGTCGTAATTGTTACAAGGAAATGGATTCCTTGTTTGACAATCCGAGCTAGAGTGTGGACCTCCACAGTAATCACAACAGTAAAACTGATGTGGATGTGGGTGATAAGTGCTAGAGTTATAATCGTTACCAGGAAACTGCTCATAGACAAGCGTGTTTCCCGATTGACAATCACAACTGTAGTGTGAACCACCACAGTACTCACAACAGTAAGACTGCTGAGACTGATGGTGTGGTAACTGATGGAATGAATCAGTCGTGTCATGGTAGGAATAGGGATCTTGGTTATAGACAGACCCGTTTCCCGACTCTACCATGCCACAACTGGGGCAATTGCCACCATTATGAGGATTACCACACCATTGGCAAACCAGAAGGTGTGGGTGAGACATAGAAAGAATCAAATGGTTTGGGAGGGGTAGGGATGAAGAATCAAAGATGTGAGAGGGTAAAGGTGAATATTTTTGTGTTTTTGGAAAGACATTTTGTACAAATGAGATAGAAAATGTTTTTGTGTTTTTGTTTTTATGAAAATATGAACAATGATGGATAAATGTACAATGGAACGAATTCCAAAGACACTAATCAGAAAAACCGTTTAGATAAACGCGCACAACCTCCCCGGCAGCGGCGCCAAATTTTGATTGACTCCAAACGGTCAACCTAAATTGACCAAGGAATGGTCAACAAAGTCAAAGGCCTAGAGTCAATGCTCCGTGGAATATAGTGTTTCCCCGGGTCGTTATGTCCCGACGAGGTGTGAATGGTTATGAAACGGTTATTTGATCGGGTGAATTTGGATGGATAAGGGGTTTGAGTGTGATTGAACTAAGGAATTTACGAAGAAATAGCTTAAATAAGCTATTTTTATATAAGACAAGAAAGTGGGAAAAACCAGAAACGTTTAAAACTTAAAACGCGTACGTTACGTTTAAATAAAACGTAAACGTACAAAATAAAAAGTGAAAACGAAAATCTGAAAACACCCAGGGGGTGAAAATGAACTTTTTACAAATTAAAAGATAAAAAAAATTTTAAATGAAAATAAAGTTATTAAAATGATTATTTTAATATTTAAATTCTATTTAATTAATTAAAACTATTTTAAACCTAATTTAATAATAAACTAAAAAAAGATAAAAGTTACAAAATAAACTAAAAACTTACAAAAATATTTTTTAAACCTTAAAAAGAACTTGAAGAAAGTATAAAAAATAAAAATAAATATTTTTGTCTTTTTGTGAATTTTCTATTAATTAATTACTAATTATCTAATTAACTATTTTAAATTAAGAAAAATACTAAATGAACAGTAAAAATTCTAATAAAATTTCTAAAATTACTTTATAACATATAAAAGCTATAAAAAATATAAAAACAAGGTTTCACTTAATAAAAACTAATTATGCTATTTTAAACTTAATATTAATTAATAATTAATAAAACTAAAATTAATTCTAATAAATACCAAATGGCAAAATAAAAATCTGAGAAAATTACTATAAATACTTTAATATAATAAGTAATTAATAAAAATATAAAAATGACAGGTACTTAATAAAAATTTAAAAATGAAAATTAAAATTAAATTACATTAAATAGAAACTATCACTTAATTTTAAATTTGTTTTTCTTGATTTTTATTTTACAAACCTATTAAATACTTAAAAACAAATACTTTTTGTAAAAACAAACTTTTTGTAAACTTAAAATAAGCCAGAATAAGCAAATAAGGAGTGACAGTTGACTTTTGTTGACCCAAAGAGAAAATAAGCTAAAATGGCTTTGAGTGGGACCCACAATGGTTAAAACTGATACAAATAAGCTATGTGGACATGATTGAGCCAGAAAAAGTAAAATAAGACCACAAAATAAGCAATAAGCTTCAAAATAAGCACTTGGTAACCACTAGGCTGCACAGAAATGGGACAGAAAAGGGTGATGATTTAAGGTGGGGTCCACAAGGTTCTAGGTCAAGCCTTTGGTCAAAATCTAGAGCCTACCAGGGGGGGGGGTTGAGTGGAACAATTTTGGGTGGTTGTGAACCACCATGGTGATCAGAAAACCACCACCAAGGTGGTGGTGTGGGCATGTATCTGCTGATGCAGGGGCTAGGGTGAGCCTGCAGCCCACTTTGGGTGGCTGTGGGGCCCACAACAAAAATCACAAAAATCAATGGGAGTTGGAATCTTGAAGGTGAGCTGTTGGGTAACAAGTAGAAACAAGTTCCACTCACTCAAAACAAACACAAAATTCTAAACAATTCCGGCTATAATTGCAAAACTAAGAAAGATGAACATTTGACTTTTTTGCTAAAACTTGTTATGTTGACTAATTTGAGATTTGATTGATTATAACTGACTTGATTTGATGTGTTAGGTTACATGAAGGTTAAATATAACTAAAAACACAACCTTTAAACAAAATGGGTGAAAATGGGAACCCACAAACTCCAACAGTTAACTGTGGAGTGGGAAATGGGTGATTTTGACTTTGTGTAGAAAACACACAAGGTTTTATAACTCTTCTGACCTAAAGGGACCTAATGAGACATGTTGACACCACAATTGACAACTGAGATACCTAGGTGATCAGTATACCCCACTGATCCAAACACTACCTTAGTTTAAGTGAAAATGAGATTCTCAATGCTAAGATCTATTTGAAGCCATGATTTGAAAGCACTATGTTACATTATGATGAAATGGGCTGATTTAAGCAAAAATACACAGAAACTAACACCATATACTCCTAAATCATCAACAAGCTGTTTTGATGGTGAAATTGCAATAAGGAAGCACAACGAAATTCAATGAACAATTACACTATATTAAGCATTAATACAACTAAGTAACACCAACCAAACATAAAAAAAACTTAGAAATTATCACCCAATGAACATGTATACAGTGATTCATAAAGAAAAATTAGAAGTAGGCTTACAATGGTGTATTGGTGTTCAACTGAGAATTAAGTACCAAGGGAACAAATGTTATCACCCTACTGCTCCCATGAGCTCTAAACCAGTATAAACTTTCAGCTACCTCTCTTCTTCTTTCTTCTTCATTGAAACTATTATTTTTTTTTATTTTTTTTTATTTGGAATCTTTGACAATTTTTGTGAATTTACTCTAAACTGAGCAACACTCTCAGAAACTTAAGAAAACATATGATTGAACCTAATTGAACTCAAAGAAACACAATAACAACAACAATTAACAATATTTAATAAAATTGTAAATTTCACTAAAAATGCTAAATTTGAATTTCTTGAACAATACTTGAATTTTACTTAAAACAAAGGTCTCAATACATTCATTAAACTGAATACAATTGATTTAAACAAAGAAAACACAACTGGAACATAAGTTATACTACCTACGATTAAAACTATACTAAGCTAAACTAATGACTTTTCATTCCACCTCTTTCTTGTTTTATACATCATTTTTTTTGGTTCCTTGCTTCCTTCTCTCTCTCTTTCCCACTTCAGTATAGCCATTGGATGGCTTTGTTTTGATCTCAACCATTAAAATGGTTTTGGCGGGAAACTTGGATTTGGCAGGCAATGGTGGAGTTGGTGAAATATTAATGAGGAGGGGGGTTTGGAGTGGGAGGTTGAGTGTTTGGTGGGATAGGAGAGGAGGTGGGGAGACATGATTACTGGTAATTAGGGGGGGTAATGGAGGTGAACAGTGGACGGGAAATGGGAGGTTAGGGGTGAGTTTGACTGGGGTCAACGCCTAGTGTGTTAAACATGGGGGTGGGCTGGATTTTGGTGGGCTTGGGTATTGGATCAGACCAAAAGGGGTAATGGTGGGTTTTTGTTGGGATAATAAAATTGGGTCCGTTTGTTTTATTACCAAAGAAACCATAAGGACTTAAGTTGTAATTTAGCAAAAGTGAGGGGCTGAGCATGTAATTTTCCAAAAGTAACTCAAGGGTTCAAACTTGCCAAGTTTAAATAACCAAAATCCATTTTTGAAATTTTTGTATTTTTCAAAATTCCCGGGGACTAAAAATGATAATTTTCAAAGTCCGAGGACTAAAATTGCCATTTTGTGAAAATCTTTTATCCAAGGACCAATATTTAACATTTTGAATTTCCAAGGACTAAAAATGAGTTTTCATCCAAAAATATCCCACCGGGGACCAAATCTGCCAAAGTTTGAAACTCCAGGGACCAAAAGTGTAAATTTCCAAAACTTTTCCAATTTTTCACCAAAGGACTAAATATGACATTTTATGATTTCAAAATGACCTTTGGTGATAATTTTCTATATTTTGAATATCCAGGGACTAGTTTTGTAATTTTATGAAAGTTGAGGGACTGAAACTGCCAATTTTGCAAACTTTGTGCGTTTTTCATTTGTTTTTGCTCATTTTGCATCTAAAACATATAAAACACAATTATGAAATATTTTCAGTATTTTGATGCATTACTGAGTGTTTTTGTATGTTTTGCAGTTCAGATTAGACAAAAAATGATGAGTGTTTGAGCACTCATCATGCATACAAGTTAGTAGAAAACCATACATACAATACAAACAATATTAGTACCTAAAAAGAGTATCCTGCAACACTGAAAAATATTTAGACATCAAAAGTTTATGAATTGAGCATCCCAATACCTGTTACCAAGTATTGAAACCTACCCACATCAAGCCCTTTTGTTAATAAATCAGCATAATTGTCATCAGTATGAATCTTGACAACATTAATAAGCTTTTTCTCAAAACAATCTCTAATAAAGTGATGTGTAATTTGAATATGTTTAGTTTTTGTGTGTTGCACTGGATTTTTAATAATGCAAATGGTACTACTATTGTCTATATAGATAATGGTGTTCATGAAATTGTACCCATAGTCCAATAATTGATTCTGAAGCCAAAGGATCTGAGCACAACAACTAGCAGCTGCAACATATTCTGCTTCAGTGGTTGAAGTAGCCACCATAGTTTGCTTCTTGCACTGCCATGACACCAATCTACATCCAAGAAATTGACATCCTCCAGTAGTTGATCTTCTATCCAAACTTGCACCAGCATAGTCACTATCTGAGTATGTGATCAATTCCATTGGAGAGTCTCTTGGATACCATAATCCTAGATTAGGATAAGTCTTCAAGTACCTAAAAATCTTTTCCACTGCTGTCAAATGTGATGTCTTTGGAGTCACTTGAAATCTTGCACAAGCACAAACAGCAAACATGATGTCAGGCCTTGATGAAGTAAGATACATCAAGGAACCAATCATAGATCTGTAAGTGTGAACATCAACATTAGCACCACTTGCATTCTTCAACAATAAGTGAGTGGTCTTGTCAGCAGGGGTATTGGAAGATTTTGCATCAGTGAACTTGAACTTCTTGATAATCTCAGCCACATACTTGTCTTGGCTGATAAATATACCTTCCTTACTCTGTTGTACTTGTAGCCCCAAAAAGAATGTAAGTTCTCCCATAGAACTCATTTGAAATTCATCTTTCATTAGCTTCTCAAACTGTCTACACATCTCTTGTTTAGTAGATCCAAAGATAATATCATCAACATATACTTGCACAAGTAGGATATCACCTTTGTCTTTCTTGATGAACAAAGTTTGATCAATTTTACCTCTATGAAACCCATTATTCAATAAATAATTAGCTAAGGTTTCATACCACTTCCTTGGAGCCTGATGTAAGCCATAAAGAGCCTTAACCACTTTGTAAACTTTATTTAGGTGTTGAGGATCTTCAAAGCCTGGAGGTTGAGAGACATATACCTCCTCATCAATAGTTCCATACAGAAAGGCACTCTTAACATCCATTTGATAGACTGTAAAGCCCATAAATGATGCATAGGCTAAGAATAATCTAATAGCCTCAATTCTTGCAACAGGAGCAAACACTTCTTCATAATCAATACCCTCTTCTTGAGTGTATCCTTGAGCAACCAATCTAGCTTTGTTCCTGATTACAATGCCTCTTTCATCTTTCTTATTTCTGAAAACCCATTTAGTACCAATGACCTTCATACCATCAGGCAAGTCACAAAGAACCCAAACCTTTTGAAGTTTAAACTGCAACAACTCTTCTTGCATAGCTTCAACCCAGCTAGATTCTCCTAGAGCCATATATACATTCTTAGGCTCCATTTGTGAGAGAAAACAGAAAAACAAACACTCATTCTTCTGGCTATGTTTCTTGGACTCATACACTTCACTTATGAACCCATGAATGTCAGCTTTCTTTGTCTGTCTTCTAGTCTTCACACCTGATTGAAGTTCACCAATAACATTATCAAGTGGATGCACTTTGTGAATGGTAGACTGTGATGTGCTAGGAATATCATATGTTGTAGGCATGTTTGAGATCTCTACATCATCACTTGGTGATTCCTGAGAAGTATTTTCCACATTAGGACTTACAGTGGAAACTTCTGGTGTAGTAGTGGGAATTGAGTTACCACTGCTAGTAGGAATATCTTTATTCACAGAATCTGCATCACTTGGTTTTTCAGAATTATCACCAAAGTCCCAAAGTGGCATAACAATTTGATCTTCATCATCTTTGCAAGCTTCATCTTCATCAATGAAGTCTTCTGTATCTTCAAGATCTTTGTCACCAGTACTTGAAGTGAGAGGAACATAATTCATTGTATTTGATAATGTTTCAAGATCAAATAGCCAATCTGGACCTGAACCTGCCATGTTTGCTTTATTCTCAAGAAACTGAACATGCAAGTTCTCTTCAATTTTCTTTGTTCTTAAGTTATAGACTCTAAAAGCCTTGCTAACCATAGAGTATCCAACAAAGAAGCCTTCATCTGACTTTTCTTCAAATTTACCCAGATGATCAATGGTATTGAGAATAGTAACATGACACCCAAATGGCCTCATAAACTCCAAAGTAGGAGGTCTTCCTCTGAACAACTCATAAGGTGTCTTGTTCTTTGTTTTGACCACTAAAACTCTATTTTGAATGTAACAAGCAGTGTTAACTGCTTCAGCCCAAAAAGTCACTGGAAGCTTGGAATCAGCTAACATGGTTCTAGCAGCCTCAATTAGTGTTCTATTTCTTCTTTCAGCAACTCCATTTTGTTGAGGAGTTCTTGCAACACTAAATTCTCTTTTAATACCTTTATCTCTGCAGAAATCATCCATAACTTTATTCTTGAACTCTGTCCCATTGTCACACCTGATGATCTTGATTTTCTTTTCAAATTGATTTTCAACTTGAGTGATGAAAATCTTAAGGATGCCTGTGGTTTCATCTTTGGTACTTAAAAAGAAAACCCATGTGAATCTACTGAAGTCATCAGTTACAACAAGACAATATTTCTTTAAATTGATGCTGCTCACAGAGGTAGGACCAAACAAGTCCATATGCAGCATAAAGAGTGGATGATTGATAGAATTGAATGCCTTGGTTTTGCATGAAGCTCTGTGTTGCTTTCCTTTGAGACAGGCAACACAAGTTTGGTCATTTTCAAATCTTTTCTCTGGTAGTCCTCTGACAAGGCCATCTTTCACAATCTTGTTGATGGTCTTAAAGTTCACATGACCAAGTCTTCTATGCCAAAGCATTGATTCATCCAAAGTGGCTTTAGCAAGCAAGCAAGTAACATCATTATTAGCCACTATGTTCTGCATATCAATGCTATACAAATTTCCTTTCCTAGGGATTTTAAGCAAAATGTCACATTCTTCTGGAAGCTTATAATCCTTAGATAAGATATAGCATTCATCTTCTGTGAATAGAACTCTATGCTTTTTATCACACATCTGTGCCACACTAAAGAGGTTGTATTTGAGTTCTTTCACATACTGCACATCTTCAAAGTCAATGTTTCCAGCCTTGATTGTTCCTTTGCCAGAAACTTTGCCACCAATTCCTCCTCCAAAACTGACAAATTGTCCATCATAAGGTTGAAAGTCTGAAAGATAAGACTTATTGCCAGTCATGTGCCTGGAACATCCACTGTCTGAGTATCCTTGATCATTAGAAGTCTTTGAATGTCCCTGCACACAAAATAAAGGAATTAGTTCCTTTTGGGGACCCAAGCCACAAATGACTTGGATCTGCCTCGTATATCAATATAATTATATCTATCAAAGGTCATTGATATACCATTGGGATTGTTTGAGGTGATGGTTCCTTTTGGTTTCCATTCCCAACGAGCTGAGGCCTTAACAGCATTTCCCACATTTACCCTTTTCTTGTTAACAGACCTACCAGTGGTAACCTTTGGCCTTGCAGTGGTAACTGCTGCCTTAGCAGTGGAAACTGCTGATTTAGAAATTTTAGGTACCCACTTCTGATTATGGTTAACATTCTTTTCAAAATAGGTCTTTTTCCCTGTTTGAGTAGATTTAACAAAAGTAGTAACAGGGGGCTTAGGGTAAACTCTGTTATTATTTCTGGCAGTGGCAACTGCTGGTCTAGCAGTGGAAACTGCTGGTCTAGCAGTGGAAATAGGTTTAATGCCAGAATGAAGCAAAACAGACCTGGGAATCATCTTGCTAAGTGGATTTGGGTGAGTTAAGTTATTAACATTGTGTTTATTCACCCAAGTATTCCCAAATACTTCCCTTCTTCCCAAGTGGTAGGTACAGTCTTTAGCTAAATGGTCAAAGCTACCACATATATGACAAGGTTTGTTATTGAATACAAAGTCACTACCAAATTGCCTAGATTTGACATGATTCCAACTCCTCATATTGCCTCTAGGAGTTGGTGATCTACTTCTGTACATCTCTGCATATCTAGTAGTGGGCCTAGTAAAATTAGGTTGTGACTTAGGCTTCTCTTTGACTACCTCAGGAATACTTCTCTTAACCTCCACTTTAACATTTTCAGAAGTACTAGGTTTAGACTCAACATTCAAATTATCATCCTTAAGAGATGAGTCACTAGCACTATCAAATACATCAACCTCAACCTGAACCTTTTCAATTTCAACTGGTTTAACAAACTTTGGTCCATAGGTCATAGGTAGATCCTGAAATTCTTCTAAACCTGTGTGAGCTAAGTCAATACCAGGAGGTGCTGGAACACCTCTTAGAGGTGGTGGAACAGTTTTGTATCCAAGACCTGATTTAGCTTTGCTCACAATTTGGGCTTCCTAAATTTTATCAATACTCTTTGATTGATGATCCAGTGTTTGCTTAGTTATCATTATATTCTCACTAGCCACTTTAACCTTTTCTAGTTCTTCTCTAAGAACTTTATTAACAACAACCTGATAATCTAAGTCTCTTCTTAATACTGCAATATCATCATTGAACTTAGATTCATTAGCCCTATAATGCTCTAATTGAGTTTCTAAAACACTTAGGCCTCTTTTATGATTTGATAAGTTATAATTAGTATGAGTTAACTCTATGTGTTGCTCATTAAATTGTGCTTTAAGTTTCTCATACTCTTTTAAGGCCTTACAAGATTTAGAACAAGCATTATCAATTTGTACCTCAGAGTCAGAAAAAGCCATTAGTGCCACCATTGCAGACTCTGAATCATCTTCCTCTTCCTTAGTCATAAAGCTCCAATCAAAGCTCACTCCATCAATGGCCAATAGCCCCTTTGGCTCATCAGTAGTAGATTCTTTCTTCTTGTCCTTCTTGTACCAAGTTGACCTGTTATCAGACTTCCTTGGCTTCCTACACTCTCTGGCAAAGTGCCCATTTTTATGACAATTGTAGCACTCCACTTTCTTTTTGTCAAAACCTACTGTTTCATCAGCACTGATGTTGATTTTTCTTCCAGTCTTCTTCCAAAACTTCTTTGTCCTCAAGCTTAGTAATGCTACTTGCCATTTAATGTCCATCTCCTCCATATCATCTTCATCAATTTGATCCAGATCCTCATGATTAAGGATTGAACCACCCACATGACTTGATATAAAGGCATAAAAGGTAGTATCACTAAGCCCTGCAATCTGTCTCTTTGAGCTACCAGTGGAAACACTTCCACTAGCAGTGGAAACAACAATATTAGCATTGTCATCATCGCTATCACTTTCTTCATCTGAACTATCATCAAGAGATGATGATATAAGTGCTACACTTCCAGAACTTGAGCTTATTTTGCCAGCTTTCTTCAATCTTTGTTCAATAACCTTGAAGTTATTGTACAAGTCATTGAGTTTCATGGTCTCCAACTCTGGCTTATCTTCCCACACAACAACATTAGTTCCAAACTCAGATGGTAAGCTTCTTAAGAATTTTAGATTGAGGTCTTCCTTTTCCACCTCAATTCCAAAAACAGTGAGTTGAGAAACAATCTTTTGTAGCCTTGTGAAGATGCTATCAAGAGATTCATTACTTGTTGAACCAAAGTTTTCATAAGTTTGCTTCAGCAGAGTCTTTTGAGTCTTCTTGGTAGAATCATTACCACCAAAAACTTCACAGATCTCATCAAAGAGAGTCTTTGCAGTCTTGAACTTGCTGAAAGCTACAACTTGATCTCTTGGAAGTGTCATCAGCAACAGACCTCTGGCCTTCAAATCATTCTTTAGTTGAAGTCTTTCATCATTAGTAACAGGGCCAGTGTTGAGCTTAATTACTTCCTTGCCACCAACCATCTCTGAAGTAGAGCCTGGTTTGAAAGAATTTCCAACCATGATGATCTCCCAGAGTGTGTAATCTTGGACCATAAAAATTGTTCTATCATTAGCCTCCACATCTCAAAGTCATTCAACTTAAGCTTTGGAAGCTTAGCAGCAATGTTTGAGTTACTGGTTTCTGTCTCCATTGAATCTTCTGAGTGAACTTGAGTCTTCTAAATCAAAGTATCAAAGCCTGGCTCTGATATCACGAGTGTCATGGGGACCACTACATAATTCGCATGAAGAAGTGATTTTGTTCACTTGACTTGAAGGCTTAGGAGCTTCGTAAGATTTCATGAGAAACTTGACTTGGTCCTCAAGTTCCATGATCCTACGGTCGGGAGTGCTAGAATTGTTCGAAGGCAAAGATATTGCCTTGACCGTTTTGTTCAAGTCACGGGGATCATTCCAACTTTCATTGTCATAGAGAGCAAGATCTTCTATGAGTTCCCATGATTGTTCCGCACTTAGATCACGTAGCTTACCACCGGCTGATTGGTCAATGGCTCGCCTCGTGGAGATGTCGATATGGTCATAAAAGATTTGGACTTGGAGCAAAAGATCTATGCTATGATGAGGGACTTTTTGGAGTAAGTCCTTGAAACGAGTCCATGCTTCATAAAGAGATTCATTTTGACATTGTTGGAGCATCAAGATGTCATTTCTAAGCTTAGTAGTTCTCCCCGGTGGGAAAAATTGAGCAAGGAAACGAGTGGTGAGATCATCCCATGTGGTGATGGATCCCGCGGGTAAACGCTCAAGCCATTGACTAGCTTGATCCCGTAGAGAGAATTGGAATAGGCGTAATCGGGTTGTCTCTCTAGTTGCAACATCTAGGTCTATAGAATCTACGATTTTGAGGAAGTCCTTAAGATGTTGGTTTGGATCTTCGGAACGAAGTCCATGGAATGCACATCCGCTTTGCACCAACCGGATGGTGTCGGATCGCAAGGGGGTCACATTGGCTCCGGTGAGCTCAATGGTGTTTCGGTAGCCTTGGTGGCTAGGTCAGAAATACTCTCCTAAGGTTCGGGGCCTAAGGGGTTCTAATGGTGGGTTTTGTTGTGGTGGGATGACGGGTTCAAAGATGTTCCCGTTGTCCATGATGTCGGGTGGTTACGAACAAAGGCACAAAGAAATAAGATAGACTAAAGAGAACCTAAAAATAAAAAATAAAATCTTACTAGAAAGGAATCTAGCAAGTAGACCTAATAAAAATAAATTCTAACATAGAAAATAACTATTCCCCGGGCTGCGGCGCCAAAAACTTGATGACGTGGGAATTGCACCAGGCTTTACCTCTCAAGGGATCTCGAGAAGCTTACAACCCCCACCAGGCAGTGTACCTGATCGTTGTAGTATAGTATAGTGACAAGTACCGGGGGATTGATCGTTCAGCTTAGGAATAGTGTCGCTAGGATTAGAAAGCCTAAATACTAGTTCTAAAGGTGAGGGATGATTATTTTTGTATTTTTTTATATTTTATGAAAGCGAATAAAAATCTCGGGTTTGAAGGATTTGGGCGGAATTAGTTGCTAATCAACTAACCCAATACTAAAGATGCAATCAAAATAAAATACTAGAAATGAAAATAAACTAAATTATACTAAAGTTGTGAGCAATAAGTGGAGAAAATGTGTTTACTTAGATTTCACTACTCCCTAGACATCTTTTACACGTTAATTACTTGTTATAATTGCGTGGATGACGGATCGTATTCCTTAATACCATTCATGGGGTGGCACACTTAACTCCCCAATTCTATGAGCTCTTATCTCCTCCTACACCATGCCCAACACAACTATAGGGATTTTAAACAGTGGCTCATGCATTAAATACAACCAATAAAGACCTAGTGCGCGTCGGTTCATGTTTCTTAAGACGTTCAAGCATGTTACCAATTGGAGATCTGCCAGTTTTCTTAAGCCTAACATATAAATCATTCATCCAAGACAAGTATAAATAAGTAATCAACACATAATTAACATCTAGGTTTCATTAGATCCAAGCAAACACAAGATAGATCTAGCCTAGCATGATGGAATTAAGACAAGAACAAGATATAGACAACCAACACATAGACATATTGATTGAATTAAAAGAACACTTATCTCAATTACACATGAAAGGTATCAAGGGTTTGGAACCCTTGAAAAACCTGTAAAATTCGCACCAAAATCGTACTTAGGGTTTCTCCAAAACTTCCCCCCTTTTTAATGTGAAAATTAGAAAACTATATATAGAAAAAGGGGTCTGACGGCGTCAAGACCAACCTTGTGACACCGTCACCTCGCCGCCAAAACTCTTCTCGGACTGCCTTGATCTACATTTGACGCCGTCAAGACTTAATCATTTCCAGGCCGTCATGACTTTTACTCTTGACGCCCTACCTTCGTGACGCCGTCAAATCTGTACTGGGTCGTCATGAAATTTTGCTCTTGACGCCGTCAGAGAGTTACTCTTGACGCCGTCACCTACTGTTCCCAGCATGGAAAAATAAGACTTTGGCGTTTTCTTCACTTTTATGCTCCAAAAACGTCCGAATTGCTTCCTTTTCCAGATTTCTCTCCCAAAGTACCTAAAATCATAAAAGGAACGATTTAGGGCAATATTTGATCAAATAAATTCGAATTCGGGCTTAAATGACCCCCTAAAAACGGATCATTTTTCGCCTCATCAGTCACCGATGATGCCCTCCGGCTGTATCTCTTCCCTTATTCTCTCACTCATCATGCCACTGCATGGTTTGACCGACTCCCAAAGAATTCTATTTGTACCTTTGATGAAATGGTAACCAAGTTTTTAGCAAAATATTTTCCACCTTCCATGGTTACCAAGTTACGAAATGATATCAGCAACTTCCGGCAACGTTCCGATGAGTCTCTTTTTGAGGCTTGGGAACGTTATAAGCTAGCTATTGATCGGTGCCCTAACCACAATATGTTACAAGTTACTGATGAGTGATTAATCACACATCCTTTTTAGACCTAAATCAGGCCAAAAATACCATATACTAACCAAAAATGCCAAGAGAACGTATGTTTTTGTATTTATGTATGTGCAGGTACGGATATGAGAAAAATGAACAAAAACAATGCCAAAACCAACAAAAACGAGCACGAGAATGGAAAGTGTCAAAAGCCGGAGTCGGGGAAGCAAAAGGATAAAAGAAAGCTCAAATGTCATAAGAAGTCCTCAGGAATTTGTAAAGTTGCATAAATGGTCCTTGGATAAAGTTTAGAAGATATGGCAATCTCAGTCCATGTACTTTCTGATATTTACAAAAATGGTCCCTTGAAGAAGGATTTGAAGAAAAGACAAAAGATACCCTCCTAGAATTCAGAAAAGTCAAAATAAGTCCTTGAATATTACTTTTGGAGATTTTACAGAATTGGTCCCTTACTTTTAAAGATTTATAACATTGGTCCTTTGTTTACTAAATATTAGAACCGGATCCAAAACAGAATCAGTCCAACAAATCTTCTTGGCCCATGATTACACAAAGCCCACACACCAAAACAAGCCCACCACCCCTAATATTAAACCCGGTCCACAATTCCCTACCCGGTCAATATTATTCGGTCAACTCTTACAAAAATAAAAATAAAAAAAAACACCCCCAATCCCAAATACTCCCGCCCCCTAAAAATACTTTTACCCAGTAAATTTACTGTGCACATGAACCCTAGATTCACCTCTCATCAAAATTACCTCGTACCAAGTAATTATTACCCTATAATTGGTGCTTCTAGAAGGTCAGGGAATGTCAGGGACTCACACGTGGACCAATCATATCACACACGCAGGATCAAGGATGTCATATCATTCAATCCAAGGGTCACAAGTAATGGGAAGGATCTGGAAGTGAATCCAAGGGTTGATAGGAGCTCAAAGAAGCACAGATAGTGGTGTGGATCGATGACATGGACTTCCAAGGCTTCCCTCTCTCATCAGTATATATACCCCCCCTCCTAGCTCATATGTAGTTGTCCAATTTTTCATGTTATTAGAAAGATTTTGACCATTTTTATTCTTGTCATTTTAATTTTCAGCACTTAATTTCATTGTAATTTCAAATTCCAGCTTTGTACTCAACTTCTTATTTAAATATAATTCAGTTTTATTTACATTTTATTATTGTCTTAATTTTCATTTTAGTTTAATATCTACTTTCTTTTTAGCTTGAATCAATAGTTTACAGCTTGTTTTAATTTCTCTGTTAAAGTTTTTACTTATATCAAAAAATCCAAAAAAATTAAGAAAATCAGAAAAAAAAAATATATAAAATAAAAAATAGTTTAACTTAGTTTTTATAAATCTGAGTTAAGCTTCAAATAGATTGTGTATGTTGTTATAACCTTTTAAAAGCTATTCAAGCTTACTGTTTCATCAAAATTTTCCAACAACACAAAAGTCAATAAAAGTCAAACTTAGCTTATTCACAATAAGCTCAGCTGATTTGGGAGTTAGGCAGCCAAAAGAAGCGTTTGGTCTGTCACAAAGACAGGCTGTGAGGGAGCACCTCTCTGTTTGGCTGAGAGGTGATCGTAAGTTTCCTTGTTTTCAATTCCGTCTCTACTTACTATTTCATTACTGCATTATGTATTAGTTTTGTGTTTAAGTGATTTGTGTTTAATTCTCTGTGTTTCTCAGTTATTTTTGTTTCTGGTCCATTATAGCTTGTTGATTTATACTCTGTGTTGGATTGGTTGTTTGATTTTGTTTCCCACTGTATTGCACCATTAATAGTTAGATAGTTCAGGGGTGTTTAGGTTAAGTTTAATCTGTGCACTATTGTGGTTAATTTGTTGAACTTTCTTCATATATAGAATCCTTTAGGTTGAATTAGAATAGGTTAGTCACTAAAATCAGTAGATTAAGTCTTTTACTTGTAGTAGTAGTTCCAACTAATTGATTCACTGTTGCATCAATAGGATTTAGGTTCATCTTAGATGTTAATTACTGCATTATATTAATTCTAATTAGTTTCTGTAGCTTAACTAGTAATCTTGCATCAGTTGCATAGTTAGTTTGGATTATAATTGTTGAAATCATAACAACTTAGGAATATAGGGGTGTTTGGATCAGCTTTTATTGGGGTTGTAGTTTTGTCCCCTTCCTGTTTGTTCTGCATAAATAGCCAATTGAGGTTCTTAATAGTTAATATCTGAATTTAGAATTGGTAGGTTACATAGCAAAAGTCAAACGTAGCTTGAATCCCCACATTATGTTTTACCTTTTCTGTTTCTGCTGCTGCATTGCTTTGAATCTGAGTAGAATCTAGGTTATCTAGGTTAATTAGTTCACTAATTAACTTAATACAACACCTAGGGATAGCTTTGATCATTTAATATTGGATTTGGTCAGACCTTGTGGTGACATCAGAAAGTCAAAACACTGCAGCAAGCAGGTTCAACCTCAGCTGAACTAGGGGAGTTTTAATAGCCCATTTAAGTTTTAAAATTGGTTTTGTTTGGTTTTCTAGGTAACCAGTAGTGTAGGCTGGGTTTTGCCTCCTTAAGTTTGTTCACCAGAACTTATTTGCTCATGTTTATTAGCTTATTAGTCTAGGTGTTTCAAACAAGAATCTGTTTTTCAAATCAGGCCTGCAATTTGGATCTAGTGTCTCAAACTTGTGCTTTATTGTTCATTTGAGTTTTATCATACCTCTAGTTATTGTTTACACAGAGCTTTTGCCTTTTAGCTTATTATTCAGCTTATTGCATATCTCATGATTGCTTATTGCCAACTGATTTGGTCCTAACTAAGTTTCTGAGTGTCAATTTGTCTAAGTTTTGTTCATTTAAACTTATTTAAGTCCTAAAAGCTGTTGGTCAAAGTTGGGGTCAACCTGGTCAAAGTCAGCTTATAAATACGCTCTTTTCAAACTGCTTATTGGGTCCATACAGCTTATTTGGGCTAAATTTTTAGAAATTTTATTTTTCCTAAGTCTTTTATATTATTTTAGATTTTTCAGAATTTTTTCCAATTTTTCTAGCTTAATTTAGTATTTTCTTATTAAATTTAATTTTTTTAATCAATTTTAAATGCTTTTTAATTACTAAAAATTCCAAAAAAATCAGAAAAAGCCAAGAAAAATCCAAAAAATATTTTTAAAACTTATTTTCATTTATTTTAGAATTTTAGAAATTTATTTTGCATTTTTCCCATTTATTTTGAATTTATTTTGAATTTTTAATTAGATTAAATAGTTTTTAATTCCCAAAAATTACACAAAAAGTCAAAAAAAAAAAATTTGTTTTTAGTTTTAAAATTACTTTTTAGTTATTTTATAATTTTCAAAATTTAATTTTTTTTCTCACTTTATTTACATTTTCTTTTAATTTTTAGAATTAGTTTTTAATTCATAAAAAATAAATAAAAAGTCAAAAAAATATTTTTTTTTCTCAAAATTTTCTTTTATCATTTTTAACTTTTGAAAATTATTTCCAAGTCCGTAGGAGTAGTGTAGCTTAAAAGTCGCGTTTTATTTCGTACGTTAACGTTTTATTTACGTTTAAACTTACGTTTTCGATTCTACGTTACGTTTTAAGTTTGTTTATTTGATTTACGTGCTTAATTAGTTATTTGTGCTTCATTTGTTATTTCATTAGTATAATCTCATCAAATCACTTTTTACCACTTTCACGACACGTTTCACGAATCGGGAATTGAGAATTCCATTCATACCTTCGTTGGGACACGACCCGGGGAAATACTTTCCTAAGCATTTCTTCGGAAACAATCACTATACTTAAAACGATAACATCAAAATTTTGGCGCCGTTGCCGGGGAAGGTTGAAGTGAATTTTTCGTTTTCGTTTTTCGAAATTGTGTTTTGAAAACCTTCCTTGTAAATATTTTCTATAAAAACCAAAAAACAAAAAAAAATCAAAAACACTTTTCCTAAAGTGTTTTCAAAAATACCAAAAAAATAATAAAGTTACAGCCTCGTCTCGACCGAAAAGAAGAGCGTTGTAAACCAAATAAGCTTAACAATATAACTACGCGTGAAATTAGTTGCTAATCGAATTACTTTGGATTCTACGACCGAATAAGCGGAAAATACGAAAGCTTTGACATTAAATTGCAAGCTGAAGAGAGATCCATTCTTCTCTCCCATTCCGTCATGAGTAGATTTAAAGGAAACGCTTACGATTAACGTAACGTTTGAAAAAAGAACAAAAGAAAATAAAAGTTTTATGTTTTTGAATTTTGTTTTCCAAAAATAAAAATTACAAAAAGATTTTCCTTTTCCATTTTGATTTTCCTTTTATTTGATTTTATGATAATTAAAAACCAAAAATAATCTTCTTATCCTCTTATCATTTGATTCTTCTTCTTTAACCCTCTAAACCGATAATTCTTATGGATCCGACTTGTTTTAAATGTGGAGAACCGTTCTTTGAAGGTTCTTGTGTTTGGTGTACATGCGGACGGTGTGGTAACGATATTCGAGATGGAAGTTGTTTGTTTTGCAATTCATTTGCTTATGCTCCTAATTCGTAAAACAACTTTCCAAATTTTTCCGACTACCCACCTCAGCCCGATTCATTCAATCAACAAATTTGCAAAGAATGTGGATTTACTCATGGACTTTGTATGTGTTATGCTTCAAAAGCTGAACCCACATTCATCTCCAATTATGATCCGAACTTTTCCAATTATTATCACAACGATTTCAATTCATATGAGCAAGTTCCGTACTTCAATGATGAATCGTTTCAAAATGCACCGATTTCACAACAAAACGGTTGTGAGTATTGTGGAGGTCCACACTTTAGCACTGATTGTCAAACAAGGAAACCGTTTCCTTGTGACAATGATTATCACGACCAACCTCCACAATATGAAATGATCACTAAAATGATGACTGCTCAAAATAACTTTACCGAGTTATTAGATCTTTTTAAAGAAGTAATTCGTGTGAAAGAACAAGTTAACACCATTAAGAGTGACGAAAATAAGCTTTATAATGAAGATAATTCTACGATTAATCCCACTCAGTCTTGTGAACCTTTAAATGTTGAAGATTGTTCTATGACATCTCTCGACGACGATTTCTTTAAACGTAAGGCTTTGAAAATAAAAATAGAACAACTTTACGCCTCATCAAAAATTGCAAAAATTCGTATTGATTATGATGGACCATCGGTTCCTACTCCCTCTCCGGTGAGGGAAATGGAACGAGTAACCGAGGTGACAAAGGACTCGGTACTTTCCAATAACAATGAAAGTGCTAAATACGTCCAACCTACGGTTATCCAAGAATCAATTGTTCCTAAACCGTCAAGATTTGATCCAAACCTTTCACGATTTATGGTTAAGAGTTTGTCAACCAAACGTGCTGAGCTTAAAACAGTGTTTAGAAGAAACGATTTGCCTAATCTTCACGAACAAGAACCAGAGACCATAACGGAAGTGGTGGAAATTCCTAGCTCTGAGAGCACACCACTTGTCCCACCTCTGGATTCTTCAAGATGTTTTTCGAGACTTGAATCAATTACTCCCGACTCTTCTCATCCTTCTCTCACACCGGTTGAGGGAAGTGATCCCGTTTTGGAAAAAGACAATACTTTTCTTAATAACAATGATTCTATTTCGACTGAGATTGTTACGCCGTCAGATCCTTTGGAGCCCGAGCTCAAGGATTCTTTACCCGATCTTGAGAAATATGTTTTTGATACGGCTGAAGAATGTGAGTCATCTCCGATTGAAAATTTGATTGATCCTGATGAGATTTTCTCCGATTCTGACAATGACGATTCTATATCTTGTGGAGACATCGAATATGTGGACGAAATACCTTCTGATCTCGTCAGCTTAGAAGAAGAGAATGATGAAGAAGTTGACACGGAAATCCAAGATGAAGCTCTTCGTGAAAAATTATTTGACATCAATCTTCTCATTTCTAAGATCGAGGCGTTGAAAGATCCTCTGATTTTTTCTCCTATCCCCAATATGGATAGTGATTTCTTACCCGAGCTTGAAATTTTTCGATTTGAAGAGACGAGTAGTGGCAATCCCACTATTCATGTTGATATCTCTCTTCCGGATTATGAGCGTTTTGATTTTGAGATTGATTTTGACCTTATGTCCGATAATCCGTCACGTGACCCTCTTTTAGAGGATGTTGATCGATTTCTTGCTGCGGATGATTCGATACCACCGGGTATTGAGAATGACGATAATGGCCTTCGAAGAAATGTTCTTGAAGATATTCATAATGATGATGTACTTACCAATGCTGATTCATCTCTTTTCGATTTACTTTCTTCTCGTCCACCTGCGAAACCACCGGATGTAGATTTTGGATCAGAAATGAATGAAGATATTTTTGGAGTGGTGGACGAGATTTCTGATCATGATGTTCCTGTGCTTGATATTCTACCTACCCAACCCACCCGTGATTCAGAAATTGACTTTGCTTTTATCATCTGGGTGTTTCAACCATACTTTTCTTATCCCATCATTTCTTCACTTTTCCACTCCACCGGGAGTGAGGATACCGTCTTTGACCCCGGCATCTTCGTTTATGTTGGTTGTCCGTTCCATCTGCTCTCCCCAAGGACTAATTAATTCGGGGATCGAGTCAAGCTCATGTGACTCGGTAATCAAAAACAAGCGCTTCGTGGGAGGCACCCCATGCTTATCCAATTTCATTTTCTTAATTTTCTTATCTCTTAAGTAACGTGACGTGAGGGGGGCGACCCTTTCCGAATTCGTGTTTTCGTGGTTGTTTGTGAATGTTCAGGAATTTCCCCGAAGTTTAAGGACTCTCGTGCTCGTGGTTTGTCGTTCTCTCCACTCGAGTCTCATCCTTCGCTGCTCTTTCGGAAATTCACCATATCCAAAATCGTATCGACTAACGTTTATCTCTTGGCATACTTAATAAATGGCCTTAGATATTACGTTGGATTACCTGTACCCTTAAAACATTGAGGACAATGTTTCACTTTAGTCTGGGGGGTGAATCTTCGATTCGATTTGACCTGTACCTTCGTCTGAGCCGTTAACTTACGCAACTTCGTTTTTCCACCAAAATTTTAAATTTTTGTCACCTTTTTATTGTTAAAAAAAATGATATATGATATATGATATGAATAATAAGATTTGACACCTTGTTTTGACTTTCCTACCGGCGAGAGTAGAAATAAATGTTTTGACATGACCGGGCGTGTTGAACCCTAGCTCGTCTCCCTTAAATAATATAATCAAAAGATTATCGGCTAAGCATCCGCGGATCTCATTACTTGGGATTTTAAATTTGCGGAGATGAGGAATGATAGAGTTTATTTTCCTGCTAAACGTGGAGTAGTTGGATCTCTTTAGAGCCCACGAAAGGTACTTGTGGCCTCCTTGTTCCCACAAGCTTGCACACCAATAATAATCGATCTCTAGGATTAATTAAGGGTATACGGTTTGGGCAATACTTAGTTTTTTCTCGTTCCCAACAAAATCTCTGCATATGGGGGTTTGGTACACATAGGGGTACTGCCAGTGTTACGGTAAAATAGACTATTGCATCTTGCCGGTTCGCAGCCGATGTTGTGATCTTAGTAAAGGCCGTAGGACTCGGGGTTTGGCATATGATTATGAATATCAATAATAATAGTCCAAAGCCAAATAAAAAGGCAGAGGAATCCAAAGCTATAAAAAGCAGCGGATAGAAATCCAAAGTCATAATAAAGCTCTTACATCTTGGCGGCTCATAAACCGTTGATTGTAAAAGAAATAAAGGACTAAGGACCAAAGTATTATTAAAGTGCTTATGATTATGCAAAAATGCCAAGCTTCGACTCCGGGGATTTCCCTAATAAAAAGCTTCCGTTTCGGGTATCAAACATGGTATGTCTCAGTCGTAAATAAAAAGGGGAACCTCCACAAATCGTGTTAAATCAGAGACCTTCATGTGGACCCGATTTCTGTATGCAGGGGTTTTCGAGGGAAAGTTTGGAAACTACTTGGCGTTCAAATTTTGTGCTCTTATTGGACTAAAAACTATCAAAACGATAAAATATGAAGCAATTCATTTCTCACAAATTAAAATCTTGAGATACAAAACTTAGGACCTGGGAACAAGAGGTAATACACAAGTAACTTTTGTGGGTAGTGTTAGCACCTAACTTGTGGATAAACAATGATCTCGATTTTACGCTTAGTTTGGGAGCTTGTGAAAAATCAAGGATGACGATTTTTATCCGTATGGTCTCTTCTCTGTGAGAAGTGTTTCTACTCGTTGACCCTGAAAATTATCAACAGATAAGAATTGATAATGAAAGTCAAAGCAAACCGTCACATATATAAAAACGAAAAATACAAAAAGAGTAGTAGTAGTTGTTATTTATGAAAATCGGAAAACGGAGCGTTTTTGAGAATAAATGATTTTACTATCTCTTTTGAACATCATTGCTACTTTACAACGTCAGTAAAGAGAGGTTTTGAAATTATTTATCTCTTAAGCGTGAGGTGATGACATTGCGTGAGGGCACGACAATACCTTAGTCTGGGGGATTTTGATGAGTGATTAATCACACATCCTTTTTAGACCTAAATCAGGCCAAAAATACCATATACTAACCAAAAATGTCAAGAGAACGTATGTTTTTGTATTTATGTATGTGCAGGTACGGATATGAGAAAAATGAACAAAAACGATGCCAAAACCGACAAAAACGAGCACGAGAATGGAAAGTGTCAAAAGCCGGAGCCGGGGAAGCAAAAGGATAAAAGAAAGCTCAAATGTCATAAGAAGTCCTCAGGAATTTGTAAAGTTGCATAAATGGTCCTTGGATAATGTTTAGAATATATGGCAATCTCAGTCCCTGTACTTTCTGATATTTACAAAAATGGTCCCTTGAAGAAAGATTTGAAGAAAAGACAAAAGATACCCTCCTAGAATTCAGAAAAGTCAAAATAAGTCCTTGAATATTACTTTTGGAGATTTTACAGAATTGGTCCCTTACTTTTAAAGATTTATAACATTGGTCCTTTGTTTACTAAATATTAGAACCGGATCCAAAACAGAATCAGTCCAACAAATCTTCTTGGCCCATGATTACACAAAGCCCACACACCAAAACAAGCCCACCACCCCTAATATTAAACCCGGTCCACAATTCCCTACCCAGTCAATATTATCCGGTCAACTCTTACAAAAATAAAAATAAAAAAAAAACACCCCCAATCCCAAATACTCCCGCCCCCTAAAAATACTTTTACCCAGTAAATTTACTGTACACATGAACCCTAGATTCACCTCTCATCAAAATTACCTTGTACCAAGTAATTATTACCCTATAATTGGTGCTTCTAGAAGGTCAGGGAATGTCAGGGACTCACACGTGGACCAATCATATCACACACGCAGGATCAAGGATGTCATATCATTCAATCCAAGGGTCACAAGTAATGGGAAGGATCTGGAAGTGAATCCAAGGGTTGATAGGAGCTCAAAGAAGCACAGATAGTGGTGTGGATCGATGACATGGACTTCCAAGGCTTCCCTCTCTCATCAGTATATATACCCCCCTCCTAGCTCATATGTAGTTGTCCAATTTTTCATGTTATTAGAAAGATTTTGACCATTTTTATTCTTGTCATTTTAATTTTCAGCACTTAATTTCATTGTAATTTCAAATTCCAGCTTTGTACTCAACTTCTTATTTAAATATAATTCAGTTTTATTTACATTTTATTATTGTCTTAATTTTCATTTTAGTTTAATATCTACTTTCTTTTTAGCTTGAATCAATAGTTTACAGCTTGTTTTAATTTCTCTGTTAAAGTTTTTACTTATATCAAAAAATCCAAAAAAATTAAGAAAATCAGAAAAAAAATATACAAAATAAAAAATAGTTTAACTTAGTTTTTATAAATCTGAATTAAGCTTCAAATAGATTGTGTATGTTGTTATAAGCTTTTAAAAGCTATTCAAGCTTACTGTTTCATCAAAATTTTCCAACAACACAAAAGTCAATAAAAGTCAAACTTAGCTTATTCACAATAAGCTCAACTGATTTGGGAGTTAGGCAGCCAAAAGAAGCGTTTGGTCTGTCACAAAGACAGGCTGTGAGGGAGCACCTCTCTGTTTGGCTGAGAGGTGATCGTAAGTTTCCTTGTTTTCAATTCCGTCTCTACTTACTATTTCATTACTGCATTATGTATTAGTTTTGTGTTTAAGTGATTTGTGTTTAATTCTCTGTGTTTCTCAGTTATTTTTGTTTCTGGTCCATTATAGCTTGTTGATTTATACTCTGTGTTGGATTGGTTGTTTGATTTTGTTTCCCACTGTATTGCACCATTAATAGTTAGATAGTTCAGGGGTGTTTAGGTTAAGTTTAATCTGTGCACTATTGTGGTTAATTTGTTGAACTTTCTTCATATATAGAATCCTTTAGGTTGAATTAGAATAGGTTAGTCACTAAAATCAGTAGATTAAGTCTTTTACTTGTAGTAGTAGTTCCAACTAATTGATTCATTGTTGCATCAATAGGATTTAGGTTCATCTTAGATGTTAATTACTGCATTATATTAATTCTAATTAGTTTCTGTAGCTTAACTAGTAATCTTGCATCAGTTGCATAGTTAGTTTGGATTATAATTGTTGAAATCATAACAACTTAGGAATATAGGGGTGTTTGGATCAGCTTTTATTGGGGTTGTAGTTTTGTCCCCTTCCTGTTTGTTCTGCATAAATAGCCAATTGAGGTTCTTAATAGTTAATATCTGAATTTAGAATTGGTAGGTTACATAGCAAAAGTCAAACGTAGCTTGAATCCCCACATTATGTTTTACCTTTTCTGTTTCTGCTGCTGCATTGCTTTGAATCTGAGTAGAATCTAGGTTATCTAGGTTAATTAGTTCACTAATTAACTTAATACAACACCTAGGGATAGCTTTGATCATTTAATATTGGATTTGGTCAGACCTTGTGGTGACATCAGAAAGTCAAAACACTGCAGCAAGCAGGTTCAACCTCAGTTGAACTAGGGGAGTTTTAATAGCCCATTTAAGTTTTAAATTTGGTTTTGTTTGGTTTTCTAGGTAGCCAGTAGTGTAGGCTGGGTTTTGCCTCCTTAAGTTTGTTCACCAGAACTTATTTGCTCATGTTTATTAGCTTATTAGTCTAGGTGTTTCAAACAAGAATCTGTTTTTCAAATCAGGCCTGCAATTTGGATCTAGTGTCTCAAACTTGTGCTTTATTGTTCATTTGAGTTTTATCATACCTCTAGTTATTGTTTACACAGAGCTTTTGCCTTTTAGCTTATTATTCAGCTTATTGCATATCTCATGATTGCTTATTGCCAACTGATTTGGTCCTAACTAAGTTTCTGAGTGTCAATTTGTCTAAGTTCTGTTCATTTAAACTTATTTAAGTCCTAAAAGCTGTTGGTCAAAGTTGGGGTCAACCTGGTCAAAGTCAGCTTATAAATACGCTCTTTTCAAACTGCTTATTGGGTCCATACAGCTTATTTGGGCTAAATTTTTAGAACTTTTATTTTTCCCAAGTCTTTTATATTATTTTAGATTTTTCAGAATTTTTTCAAATTTTTCTAGCTTAATTTAGTATTTTCTTATTAAATTTGATTTTTTTAATCAATTTTAAATGCTTTTTAATTACTAAAAATTCCAAAAAAATCAGAAAGAGCCAAGAGAAATCCAAAAAATATTTTTAAAACTTATTTTCATTTATTTTAGAATTTTAGGAATTTATTTTGCATTTTTCCCATTTATTTTGAATTTTTAATTAGATTAAATAGTTTTTAATTCCCAAAAATTACACAAAAAGTCAAAAAAAAAATTAGTTTTTAGTTTTAAAATTACTTTTTAGTTATTTTAAAATTTTCAAAATTTAATTTTTATTTTTCTCACATTATTTACATTTTCTTTTAATTTTTAGAATTAGTTTTTAATTCATAAAAAATAAATAAAAAGTCAAAAAAATATTTTTCTTTTTCTCAAAATTTTCTTTTATCATTTTTAACTTTTGAAAATTATTTCCAAGTCCGTAGGAGTAGTGTAGCTTAAAGTCGCGTTTTATTTCGTACGTTAACGTTTTATTTACGTTTAAACTTACGTTTTCGATTCTACGTTACGTTTTAAGTTTGTTTATTTGATTTACGTGCTTAATTAGTTATTTGTGCTTCATTTGTTATTTCATTAGTATAATCTCATCAAATCACTTTTTACCACTTTCACGACACGTTTCACGAATCGGGAATTGAGAATTCCATTCACACCTTCGTTGGGACACGACCCGGGGAAATACTTTCCTAAGCATTTCTTCGGAAACAATCACTATACTTAAAACGATAACATCAGTTACCATCATAGATACCTTCTATAATGGTCTGACATTGAGGCACCGGGATATTCTCAATGCTGCTGCTGGTGGGACCTTTATGAAAAGGCGTCCCGAAGAATGCTATGGCTTGATTGAGAACATGACTGCCCACCATAACTTTTGGGATTCCTCTGCGGAGAGCGATGAGTCATGTAAATCAATCATTCCTTCATCATCATCTCCTGAAATAATTGCTCTCACCAAAAAGATGGATGATATTTCTACGGCTGTGTTGAGAATGAACCAAACGATGCAAAATCAGGTTCAAAATCAGCAAGTGAAAGCCGTGGCCCGAAGTTGTGAAACTTGTGGAGGCCCACATCTTTATTCCGAGTGTCCAGCTACTGCTGTCTTTCCTCAAGAGAACGTTTATGCTGCTCAAGGTTCCTACAACATGGGGTGTAATTCTTACAAACCACAAGGGGACCGTAATCTCTTGAGCTATTGTTCCAACAATTTTCTCGGACCTCCCGGTTTTAACCAAAATCAAAACCGTAACTCGAATCAGAATCGAGGAGATTTTAACCAAGGTCAAAACTCAAATTTCCAAAACCCGAACCAAAATCAAGGTCATTTTAATCAAAACAGTTTTCAAAATGGCAATCAAAATCAAGGTTTTCAAGGAAATTTTCAAAGAAACCAAAATCAAGGGAATTGCAATCAGGGTAATTTCAATCAGAGAAACAATTTTCAGGGTAACAACAATCAAAATCAAGGGAATTTTCAAAACAACCGTGTTTAAAATATTCCTAATCAAAATCAAAACGTTGTTCCACCCTCGTCTTCCTCCGATGAAGTGCTAAAACAATTCATGAAAGCACAAGAGGAAACGAATCGGTTATTGATCAGCAAGATCTCTGAGCTTCAGAAGTCTTTAAATGATCGACCCTGGGGCCCGGATACACTACCGAGCAACACGATCGCTAACCCGAGGGGCGATGTCAAAGCGATCACTACCCGAAGCGGGGTATCATACAATGGACCCATGATTCCCTCTACATCTTCTTCTCCACCTACCAAGGTAGCGGAACGTGAACCTGAGGTTACCACGGACACGGTACTTCCTACTAATAACGGAGGTACCAACAACGTCCACCCTCAAGTTGTCCCGGTCCCGACTCGTAAGTCGAAAGTTGTATTTGATCCTCCTGTAATTTCTGATGAAATTCCAAAGAATGATCCTAAGCCTTCAATTCCATATCCTTTACGATTGAATGATCAAAAGAACCGCGAAAAAGCTAACCATCAGATGGAAAAAATTTATCAAATTTTTCAAGAGTTACACTTCGATATTAGCTTCGCGGATGCTCTTCTTCTCATGCCTAAATTTGCTTCAACAATCAAAAATCTGATAAGCAACAAAGAAAAACTCTGTGAGATGGCAAAAACTACACTTAACGAACATTGCTCAGCAGTGCTCTTGAAAAAGCTTCCCGAAAAGCTTGGAAATCCCGGGAAATTTCTCATTCCTTGTATTTTCCCGGGGATGGTTGAATGCTTTGCCTTGGCCGATCTTGGTGCAAGCATTAACCTGATGCCTTACACAGTTTGGAAAAGACTCTCTCTTCCTGCTCTCACTCCTACCTGCATGACTCTCGAGCTTACAGACCGTACTATATCTCGTCCTCTCGGCATTGCCGAAGATATCTTCGTGAAAGTAGGAAAGTTCCATTTTCCGGCAGATTTCGTGATTGTTGATTTCGATGCTGACCCAAGAGTTCCTCTCATTCTCGGGAGGGGATTCTTAAGAACGGGTAGTGCTCTAATCGATGTATTCGAAGAAGAAATCACTCTACGTGTTGGTGGTGAAGCCATCACATTCAATCTTGATCAGACTTCAAGATACTCCTCCAACTATGACGCTGAAACGGTTAACCGAATTGACATCATTGATGTTGCGTCTGAGGAGTATTCTCAAGAAGTCCTTGGTTTCTCATCCATTGGCAGTACTACTCTTTCTACTAATCCTATCATTTCTGACTCTTCCCCTTCTCTCACTCCGTTTGAGGGAAGTGACTTCCTTCTGGAAGAGGTCGAGGCTTTTCTTGCTCAGGATAGTTCAATCCCTCATGGGATTGATGAAAACTATCTTGACCCGGGGGGGGGGGGGACATTCTTCTTCTTGAAAGATTGTTAAATGACGATCCTTCACCCTCTCCGTCTCCAAAAATACTTCATAAAGAGGAAGTCAAAAATGTTGAAATAACTGAAGACTTTCCCGAGGTTGACCTCAAGGACTTGCCTCCTCATCTAGAATATGCATTTCTAGAGGGTGATAATAAATTACCCGTCATTATTGCTAAAGACTTAAAAGATGAGGAAAAGGCTGCACTCCTAAAGGTTCTTAAGTCACACAAGCAAGCAATTGCTTGGAAACTCTCCGACATTAAGGGCGTATGCCCGGACTTTTGTACATACAAAATCCTAATGGAGGATGACTTCAAGCCAGCAATGTAACAACAGAGAAGGGTAAATCCCAAAATCCACGAAGTTATCAAACAAGAGGTTCTAAAACTTCTTGATGCGGGATTGATTTACCCTATATCTGACAGTCCTTGGGTTAGCCCAATTCATTGTGTTCCTAAAAAGGGTGGCATAACCGTTGTCACCAATGAGGAAAACGAGTTGATTCCAACTCGTTTGGTCACGGGTTGGCGAGTATGTATTGACTATCGAAAGTTGAATGAAGCCACCCGTAAAGACCATTTTCCTCTCCCTTTTATGGACCATATGCTCGAAAGACTAGCGGGGAATGAATACTACTGTTTCCTCGATGGTTTCTCGGGTTACTTCCAAATCCCCATTGATCCACAGGATCAAGAGAAGACTACCTTCACATGTCCCTACGGAAGTTTTGCTTACAGACGTATGCCTTTCGGCTTATGTAATGCACCAGGCACGTTCCAAAGGTGCATGATGTCTATCTTTTCCGACATGATCGGGAAAACCATGAAGGTATTTATGGATGACTTTTCAGTCATCGGGGATTCATTCCAGTCTTGTCTCTCCCACTTGGAACAGATGCTTAAACGTTGCAAAGAAACGAATTTAAGTCTCAACTGAGAGAAGAGCCATTTTATGGTTAAAGAGGGCATTGTCCTCGGCCATAAAATTTCAAAAAACGGGATTGCTTTTGGTAAAGAGTTTTTCAAATCCCTGGCTACTCCAGAAGTGATGGCTTTTGGTAAAGAGTTTTTCAAATCCATCAAGTTTTTCTCAAAAGATTGCTAGGGACTAGCAATGTTTTAGTGTGGGGGATTGATGAGTGTGTAAATACTCATCATTTTTACCTTTCCTGAGCTGCCAAAACATCTAAAAACA
The DNA here is from genome assembly GCA_030686995.1 of Artemisia argyi. NCBI lineage: Eukaryota > Viridiplantae > Streptophyta > Magnoliopsida > Asterales > Asteraceae > Artemisia > Artemisia argyi. The sequence goes on along the minus strand of CM060693.1, from coordinate 37,886,174 downwards.
CTCAATATTGCATCAAAATAGTGAAAATATCCCAGGAATGTGTTTTATATGTTTCAAATGCAAAATAATCAAAATCAGATGAAAAACGTACAAAGTTTGCATAATTGGCAGTTTCAGTCCCTCAACTTTCAAAAATTGTCAAATCTAGTCCCTGGTTGTTCTAAAAACTTGAAAAAGTCACCAAAGGCCCTTTTAAATCAAAAAGTTACATAATTAGTCCTTTGGTGCAAAGTTTCACAAAATGTCAAGTTTAGTCCCTGAAGTTTGGAAAATTCTCAAAAATGGTCCCTGGGATATTAAAACTTTGAGAAAAACAAATTTTGTCCTTGAACTTCTCATATATGGCAGGATTGGTCCTTGATTGGCAAGTTTGGTGAAATTACACATTTGGTCCCTAGAGTTTGAAAGTTTGGCAGATTTAGTCCCTGAAAAATTTAAAGTGGAAAAATCTTATAAGGTCCATGTACTATTCATCATTGGCAGGAAATACCCTTGTGAAAAACTTTTGAAAGATGCCAAGTCCAACCCCTAAACTTTCGAAATAATTGCAAAATTGGTCCTTGTGATACTTTACACCAAACCGGACCCTTAAATATTACTACTCCTAAGCCTAGTCCAATCCACAAACACCAAAGCCCACTCCTTTTGTTTTTGGCCCACTCCACAAACAGCCCAACAACCCTTTGTATAATACCAGGGTCAAACTTTGACCCTGAGTCAAACCCCCAGTCAAACACCACCCTTTCCCACCTTCCTTCACCCCCCAACTTGCAGAACCATCACCTCACCTCCCCCACCATCTCCACCGCCCAAACCACTCACATCACCACTCTCACCTAAAAAGACAACCACATTTAATGCCACCAACCCCCCCCCCCCTTGCCTATAACAGTCCAAACCCACACACCCAATTTTCCTGCCAAAAATGAAATCAAAGGCCAGGGATGATTCAAAGTAATTCAAGGGCCAAGATTGGATGGGATTTGCTCAGAGGGTCCCACTGAACCCTAATGATCAGCTATAAAAGAGAGAAGACAGAAGGAAAGAAGAGTAGTACATTTTTAGCTTAATTTTAAGTCGTATAAGTTGTAGTTTATTATTCTAGATTAGTCAAAAGCTTTTAAGCATTGTATTGGTCAATTCAGTTGTAATTCTACTTATTTCAAGTAATACATTTCAAGTTTCAGCATCTCCTTTAGCTTATGCAGTGTTCACTTTTATTTTAAAATTTCCAATAAGCTTTGTTGTTGTTAATGTTAATGGCATGGACTCATAGGATCACATAAGCTCCAAGAAAGCTTAATAAAGCTTTTAGAAACATTAAAACACAGCTTAGTTATAAAAAACTCAAAAATACAAAAACAGTCAACATTGGTCAAACTTGCAGGTTTAATGGTGATTTAAAGCTGGAGCATGGTTAATTATGGATGGCCATGGGTTTAGTGGCTTGTGGAAGGCTGTAGGTTTGGTTCTTTGGTCCTTGGTTCATGTGAAAGTTGCTTGGACGGCATGAAGTAAGCACAAAATCCATTTCTATTCTGTTTTACCTAGTATTGTTTGTTTATTTTTGCTTGTTTATGTATTTTATATCTTATTAGAATAGATTTGATCTGTTTCTAGGTTTAAATAATTGTGTTGCTTTGAAATTTCAAAACAGTCTTCAATAAGCTAATGTTTGGATTAGTAAGTTTCAATAAGTAGAGATCTGTTGTTGTTGCTTTTGTGTGTTGAAACATGTTGCAGTAGATATAATTAGATCACCTAAGTCATAAAAACTAGGTCTTGTTCAAGAAAAAGTCAAAATAGGCTTTGATTTAGCCTAATCTGTCATCTGTTAAGTGTTATTACTTAAATCATCATCAAATCTTTTCATAAGTAGCTAATCTAGCTTAATTAGATCTTATTTTAACTTAATATAACTATTTTAGTCCATAGAATCCAATCAAATCTCAGCAAAGTCAAATCTTAATGTTCATTCAAAAGTTAAAAAGTTTCAAATCTGTCAAAATAGTCAATTAGTCCAGACCCTGCACAAGCCTAAAAGCAGTTTAGAAATCCTAGGTTTTTGTGGATTTGTGTTGGTTTGTTGTTGGTTTACCTGTTTCAAAAAGAAAATCCAAGTTTTAAATCCATTTGCTTAAAAATAAGAAGTGTGTAAGTTGCCTATTTGCTCAGTCACCTCCCCTACATCAGGGGTGTGACCCTGATTTCACAAGCTCACCAAGAGCTTCTCAGGGAGCTTTAGCCTTCACACCTTAGCATTTTTGGGAGCTTGTCAACCCATCTCACCATTCTAGTTGTTAGTTTGGACGTTAGAACCCTTACCCTTAGCCTGCTTGTCCCAACAAGTCACCACCATCATACTGAGTACACTGAGTACTCAGTATAGGCATCAACTTTCATAAGCTTGCCAAAATCTCAATAGTGAGCCATATGCTCTGCTTGTTGGCTTATTTGGTAGCCTACCAGACCAGCTTTTAGGTACCATTCTCACTTTGGACCCTTGTGCTTATTTGTGGGTCCCACATAGGCTTATAGTTGCCATCTTGAGACTGCTAGTATATAGTTTGTTGATTTGAGCTTATTTGTGTGTTACAGCTTATTGTTCATATCTCTTGCTTATTTTAGCTTAATTTTGGTTCACTTAAGCTGCTTGTACCTTATTGTACCTTCTGTGATCAGTGTTTGGCTTATTTCATTTGAAAAATCCACAAAATAAGCTAATAAGTCACTGTTTAGATAAAGAGGGTGCACATAGCTTATTTTTAAGCTATTCAAAAAGTTGTTTCACGAAAGTTTCTTATTTTTACCTTATTTTTATCTGTCAAAAAGAAAAACCCAGAAAAACCAAACATAAAATTAGTGATAGCTTCTATTTAATAGATTCTATCTTTTTCATTTTTTATTTCAGCTTATTAATAAGCACTTTACCATTTTTATAATTTTCTTAATTTCCTATTAACTTTAAGTATTTATAATAATTTTCTTAGATTTTTCTTAAATAGTTTACTATTTATTAGAATTAAAATTAATTTAAATAATTAAATAGGTAATATTAGTAATTAATTAGTTTTCTTAAATTTTAATTAACAACAGTAGGTTTTTATAATTTTCCTAGGTTTTATAAATTAGTTAAGACTTTTAGAAAATATATTCTTAATTTCTACTATTCATTTTCCAATTTTCTTATTTAATTTAGTTAAACTAGGTTTAAATTAATTAAAAGGTAAATAATTAGTAAAATAGTCTAAAAATAATTTTTAGAAGTTTTTTATAATTTTTTTAGGATTCCTGTGATGGTTAATTAGTTTTATAAATTTTTCCATAATTATCTAAGTCATTTAGGTATTATTAGTAATTTAAATTAGTTTAATTAAGATAATTAGATTTTAATTAATAAAAAACTCATATAAAGACAAAAATATTTATTTTTATTTTTTATACTTTCTTCAAGTTCATTTTAAGGTTTAGAAATTAGTTTTGTAAGTTTTTAGTTTAATTTGTAATCTTTATCCTTTTTAGTTTAATATAAATTAAGATTAATTTACTTTTTAAATAGTTTTAAATAATTAAGTAATATTTAAATATTAAAATAATCATTTTCATAATTTCATTTTCATTTTAAATTTTCTTTTAATTTTAAAGTTTTAAAAAGTTTAACTTGCACCCCCTGTAGTTTGTAATTGTTCAAAACCCACTTTTTCTGTCTGTAACCTGATTTCCAGTTGTGCATTTGTGAATATATCTGTATATCTGTTATTGTGAATATTATATCATTGTGCAAATACCAAAAATCAGTAGCATAACCAATTCCAAATCATCTTGGCTACTGTCCTCAGTGCCACTCATTCTCATAAACGTTTTTCAAAAACACCATTGCAATCTCGCTGGGACATAACGACCCGGGGACACAATATACTATCACCGGAGAATAGGAACGGAGCTGTCTTTGACTTATTGACCTTGGTCAATAATATCTTACCGTTTCGGGACCAATCACATGCACACATTCAAATACATACACATTTAAACAATCCATAACAATTTCATACAAATAAGCTAAGTGTCGTTTTACAAGTTACAATTTAATATACGTTAAATACTTTTAAAATAAATATTAGTTTTAAATTTTCATCTATTAAAATATCTTTTTACTATGTACGTTAAATATAAATATACGTCAAATTCTATCTATATTAACGGTAATATAAATATCAAATGGTAAGTACGAGTTACTGTGATATGAAAATAAATATACGCGATTGTATTTATAACGACTCATGTAATTATTACTATATATATAACGCAGCGTCGCAAAACGACGCACACCATGTCGTTTAGGTTTTTCCGGTTTTTGGGCTTGCCCCATGCGTGTTGTCCAGGCCCATGATCTAAGCCTTCTTCTTTTTGGTTTTTACATTCACGAGGTCACCGCTTTCCTTATACTTATCTTTTTCCTCTGCCTTTTCTCGACCTTTTGCCGGAATCTTCTTACCTGTAGCTAAAAATAGGTTGTCTTTTGCTTCATCTTCGTTTTATTGCATTCTTTTATTGGAATCGTGTTTGTGTTTGCATCTATTGGTTGTCGTCTATGTGTTTTGTGCATCTATTCAGTTTCATCTATGTGTTTTCGTAAATCGTGTCGTGCCGTGTTATACGTGTATGTTGTTTGTTGTTTAGTTGTCTTTTGATGTTTGTTGTATTTCCTATTTAGATGTGCGAACTAAGAGTAGGGGTGTGCGTAGAAATTGTGGTTACGAAATCTTACAGGATCACTGGTCTGTTACTACTTATGCTGATGTGGGTTCAGCTTTTGTTATTTAAAGTTTATATACGGATATCCGGAAAAACATTTTTAAAAAACTTACGGAGTATATTTTAACTCCATCAACGCTCATTATTTGCTACTAAACTCGCACATTTTGTACAACATGATATCAATAGTTAAAGTTAAACAACAAGATCAACCTCAACATTAACAACTATGTCAGCTAAACAAAGTTAATCTTTCATCCAATAAAATTTTTACAAAATATTAATTGATATTAATACATAATGAAAAACTTATGCATACTTATTAGTTGTACTTATATCATAATTTTAACGGGTAAATTTTTATATATCTATATAGTAAATAAAAAATTTAAAATAAATTTGATTTATGTGTAAACCCATGTGATCAAAGAACCTTTGACCCAATAACATTATAAGGAGACACGATCAAGAATCAAATACAAGGTCGATGCCACGGTTATATTTACAATTTCTGCTAACTATTTCTTACTTTCGCACATGTTGATACTCTAACTTTTTGAAATACACATAAGATTTTCTGTTTTTAAACGATAATACTATATAATTAAATTTTTCTGGAAAAACCCGGTGCGTGCACGGGTATTATAACTAGTTGGCAAAACAAAATTTCAAAGGCCCACGTTATAAAGACAGGGGTAGTTTTTTTATAAAGACGGGGGTGATTTTTTTTAATTTTTTTTATATCAAAAAGCTATAAACCTGAAAGTGCGGAACAGAAAATATAAAGTTTAATATGTCAAACGCTTAAAACTGTCAAAAATACGGAACAAAAACCGGGCTGCGCTGGAAAAAATTAAGGGACAAAAAGGGGAGACAAGGGGCCTGCCACCCTTGTCCCCCCGTTTTTATAGTATAACCCATTTCAAATTCCATCGAGAAGTTGTTCAGGTTTCCAAACTTTGTGACCTGTTTTGCTGTATCCATGACTCGGCAAAGTGTTAATTGCACCACACGAATTTCAGAGTCCTAGTAGTAATTTGGATTTCAAAAATCTAATGAAAATGTGCATCAGCATTGTAACATAAAGTATTGCAAAAAAAAACATCAAAGTGCTCGTATGATAAATAGATGAATAAAGTAAATCTGAAAAACTAAGAGTGGGTGGATAGGTATCACAGTGATTGTAAAATTAGAATATGATAGTCGGTTATTGTTGATTATTCAGTTTTTTTTTTAACTGATCAAGATAACAGAATGGTGTTTTAGGTTATCATCGCATCTTTTCATCATATAATTAGTGGACTTGACAAAACCGGGAATAAAATATTACGATCATTCATTTAGAAACAGCGTTACTGTTCCAGAAATCTGTGACACGGCACATATATTTCACATCTATCTATTCTCTCAACTTTACCGTGTCTATGAGCCTGAGATAGGCCGAGAATCGGAAAAACCGGATACGTCCACTATGGCTGCAACTTTAGTTGTGCCTGCCAAGTATAACCCACACCTGTACAAACAAATATTGGCGTCAGCGCCACTTCCAATAGAAGGCCGTAAAACATTTGAACTGCAAGACCGCGACATAACACAATGAAAATACAGGCCATCATATTGTTTGATCACTTCTCATCCAGTAGTTCAATACATTTTAACCTTAGAAACAATGACAAAAAGCAACCTACTGAGTATCAACATTCGGCAATACACACATTGAACAGAATCACCTCTCAAATTATTTTTTCATTAACAAATAAGCTAAACACATAAGATACAACACAAAAGCTGCATTTCTGCGTTTTACTTGTAGGGATCAAATGCAGTGGAGAGATTCTTGAAATTTGATGAGTCTAGCTGAAAGTTAATTGGCCAAAGGAGGCAGATAATTATGAGCATACGAAAGTGATGGAAAAAAGACAATTACCTTGGGATAGGTGACTGATGTTGGTGCTACATTGCGAGGTTGTTCGTTCAAAATGTTTTCAACCATATGACATCTGGTTGGCACGCATCGTGGTTAGTCCCTACAGTCCACACAAAATACACGAATCAGCAAAGTAATCTTAGGCGGATAAATTTAGCTATACTGGACAAAAATTCTATTTTGTTTACCTGTCAAAAACAGTTAGTTATATTTTCTAATTATTCGTCGCAAAACAATACAACGTACACTTTTATATCACTTGTCTAAACGTATTTAACATGGTCGTGGTCTAGGACTAACAACGGTCGAGCGACAGAAAAATAGTGCTCATGAATCAAAAAAGCTCATAAGCGGGTAAATAAGATAATCGAAACACCCCCTAACCAAACAACAAAACCCAATTCAGTAATCCCCAATTTCTCCCAACTTAAACCCTAAGAGCCAAATCAATATACCAATAACTTACAATTAAGCATCTAAAAACCAAAATCAATATAAAGTAAATCAATTACTTAATTAAGATCAATAAACTTACATGCCATGGCGCAGATTCCCACGGTGGCGGCACTGGATTCCGGCGACAATACTTGCAGCAAAATCAAAAGTAAAAAATATTGTAACTAATGTTAGAAAAACTCAAATATGTAAAAACAATATACATATCTATAAAAGATTACCTACCGAACTTCGAAAATATATAGATTTAACAAAAGAACTTCAAAAATACCTAAACAATTGGCTGGTGGTTTTACGGTGCTCCATTTGCAGGTCGTGGCGGGCTTGTGGTGGTGGTCGGCTAGTGGAGATCGGCTAGTGGGTTGTGGGGATAGGCTGTTAATCGGCGAAGATGATGTTCGAGGTTCTTCCTGAAGATGGTTTTTTAGGTTTATCTAATCATATACGTGTGGACTTTTTGACAAAAACGGGAGCAAATGGACCAAAGCCACCAGGCTAAAGGAGCCCACTTTTTTTGGCGGGAAACCCAGGGAAAAAACGGCGTCGTTTAGACCCTCCTTTATATATATAGATAATTAAGTCAGCACATTATAAGTTTATATTAAAACAAGAACAAACGTCGCCGTTTTGTTGCATGTTTTCCCGCCAGTTTTTTGGCCCGGTCTTTAGCCCATGTATTTGGCCTGGCCCGTGTGCCTTGGTCCTTTGTGGATGGGCTGTGGTTTATTGGTGCAAAAAAAATTATATGTACATATTGGTGCAAAAAAAATTTAGATATACATATAATATGCGATACATGTATCGTGTCAATCATCTATACGGCTCTCTTTGCATTGGGATACTGATTTCACCTAACCACTAGAATTGCACGGTTGAGATTGTTCTTTGGCTAAAGTTACCACTTGAAAATGTGAGAGAAGGTTCTATGCCATTGTCACTTCTAGCAAAAAAACCCTCTTGCCCTCCATTGTTTTCATTCCATGTGCAGGAACTGTCAGAAGCATCACGATACTCAGGCCGCTGCATACTCAAAAAGTGCAGGTAAACAATCCTTTTCTTTCTTTTTCGCTATTGAGCCATGTACGTTGTTTTGGTTCCTTTAAGATGTTTTGTATGTTTTTGCATGTGGCCACTGCCAAAAATCATATGTATGTGCATGTATATATATGAAGCCATTAAATATGCCCAGATGTTTGCCTAGCGTGTAAGCTTTGCCTTTTTTCCCTGGTCTATACGTTTATATGGTCCATTAGAACTGATTTGCACGGTATGAAGACTAAACAAAAAGCTAGACGTAGGGTTTCTTCTTTTGATTCGTTAGAATCTGCCGCTGAAGGCAGCCAATCTAATAAGATAGATGTAGAGGGCCAGAGCTTAGTCACTAATGTTCGTAATGTGAGTAAGAAGGCCTGCACTTCCAGATATGATGCAGCTAGCATTTACAGTGACATTGGTTCCGTTAACCATGAAAGGAGCCAGCTGTATACTATAGATGCAAATAACCAAATATCAGCCAATGATGCTTATAATGTGGCTAAGAGACCTTGCATTTATGCGCTTGATCCAACTAACACTTCCGGTGGCATTGGTACCGTTAGCCATGAAAACTTACCAGTCCATCAAGTATCTAGCGAGTTTGATGTGCTCCATCGGTCGGCCCATAGAGCTGCCGTTTTATCTTCTCCAGCTTTTGAACAAGCAACACCTGCTATCAATGAACGAGCGTGTGTCCCAGGTATGACAGCCAGTGCATGTGACAGCGACAATGTTTTCATTCCTGCAAGTCAACTCATGACAGGTGCGTATTGTCTTTTATCACATTTAGTTATATATCTCTTAAGCAAGGCCTATTTTATTTTGCTTATGATCTATCAACTGTTGTTCTTTCTGGATTTCAGATGGATGTACAATGAAAAATTTAAAAAGCAGCTCTTCCGGTCAACAGCAGCCTTCCTCAGTAACGCAGCTTTTTCCATCATTCGAGCAGATCAGCGAAGCTCCAGATTTGCTATGTAATTTGCGATGACTTTCTCCTCATTTACTGTTATCTATATTGTACTAGATATTGCTTCCTGAATTTTTTCCCACTATTACAGGCACAGAAGATTTTAGTGATATAAGTGAAGCCCATGAATTGCCGACTATTTTTCACCGTACTATACAGAATAACCATCATTTACTTCCGCCTTCTCCTTTGAATGCAACCGCCTCTTCATCAGGTCAACCATGTGACGGTACAAATCCAGGTTCACAACCAAGTACCCAGCGACGACGCTCTCAAGGTTTGTCTGCTTTCCTTTGCAAAGTACCATGTGTCATGCTTTTCAGTGGTCTATCATTATTTAAGCCAATTTTGTTTTTCCTTTTTTTCTGTTTTTGCTTCGGTCTAGTCACAATGCATTCATCAGCAACCAGAACACGGCGCCAGCCTAACCCGCATAATAGGTCTAGAAGATCTAGGGAAGGTATGTTAGGCCATTTGTTTTGCATGATTTTTCGTATAAATTTCAAGCACTGTCTTTTCTTGAACCTGCCATTTCTTTTAATACTTTCTCCATGTTAGTGCTTCTGATTTATTCCTCAAATTCAGGGCCTCCAGACACGTACAAATATATGGGCAGATGTGACCAGCTGTGCCATCATTGCAGTGCACGTTTCTGGTATGATGAAAGAGTTGTTCGTGCGCGCGGCGGTCCTCCAGAGTATCATAAATGTTGCAATGCCGGGAAGGTTAGGCTGGATGATCGTGGCGCGTATCCGGCTTATATATATGAGCTTTTCAGTAACCGACACTTTATGGAAAATATACGTCCGTACAATCAGATGTTTGCAATGACATCTTTAGGTGCAGAAGTGGACAGGTCTATAAACATGGGCAACGGTCCTTACGTGTTTAAAATTGTTGGCCAACTTTACCATCGGATAGGGAGTATGTGCCCGGAAGAAAACAGCCGGCCAAAATTTTTGCAGTTATATATCTATGACACAGAGAACGAAGTTGCAAATCACTTACAAAATTTCCAGAATTCTGGCCATAGGTTGCGGCAGGATATCGTAGAAAATTTGATTCGCCTTTTAGATGAGCACAACGAGCTGGTCCAATTGTTTAGAACAGCGAGGGATAAAATGGCAGAAGCTGAAGTGCCAGAATTCAAGGTACGTTTGTACGGTGTTGTTGGTTCAAGGCAGCATGAGCTGCCTACGGGTGATTCGATTGGTGCAATTGTTTTTGAAGGTGGCCCAGACGTCGAGACTGATTTTGATGTTATTATTGAAAAGCATACCCGGGAGTTGCAGCGAGTTACCAAACTAAATGCATCATATATGTCACTGCAGTTTCCTCTCCTTTTTATCTTTGGGCAAGATGGTTACCATGTTGACCGTTTATTGTTAGCTCCACCTTCATCAGATGCCCCGCCTAAAAAAATGTCAATGAAAATGTATTACTCATACGAACTCCATGACCGGCCGGATCAGCATACCCTCCTAACAAGAGGCGGTAGGCTGTTTCAACAATATGTCGTAACAGCTTACTGTAGCATAGAGCAGTCACGCATTGACTTTGTACGAGAGCATCAAGACGATATTCGGAATGATTACATGGCTGGGTTACACGACGCTATTTCACGCGGTGATCGAGATGGTTCAGACGTTGGCTCAAGGACAATACTCCCATCATCTTTTACAGGTGGTCCACGCTACATGTACAGCCATTATTTGGATGCTTTGGCTATTTGCCATGTTCATGGAAATCCATCGTTCTTTATCACGTTCACTTGCAATGTCAACTGGCCTGAAATACAAGAATACATGGAAGAGTTCCCACATGTTGCCGTTGCCGACAGACCTGATATTGTGGACCGTGTGTTTGAAAGGAAGATAAATGATTTGGTCAAATTCTTACGAGAATCAAGGCCTTTCGGCCATGTTGAAGCAGGTATCCTTTAATTTATATGTCACTGTCAAAAAAACTATAGCACTTAAGTATTTAACCAAAACACTTTTTCGTATGCAGTTTTGTATACAATTGAGTTCCAGAAAAGAGGCCTACCACACTGTCACTTGCTGTTGTGGATTAAACAGTCCCAGCGCATTCAAGCAAACGAAGATATTGACATATATATCTCAGCCGAACTACCAGACCCATTGGTTGATCCAGACCTCTACAGAGTGGTTACAGAATTTATGATGCATGGCCCATGCGGGCCTGTCTATAAATCAGCACCATGTATGCGGAACAGTGATGAGTGCCCAAAAGCCTTTCCAAAGCCGTTTTGCACTGCAACATTTATAGATGCAAAAGGGTATGTGCACTATCGCAGAAGAGATTCAGGCATAGAGGCATTGAAACAGAATATCAGCCTTGATAATGGCTATGTTGTTCCGTATAACCGGTCTCTAAGCATGCGGTTTTATGCCCATATCAATGTTGAGTACTGTGAATGGTCTATGCTTATCAAATACCTCTTCAAATATATTTCTAAAGGCACTGACAGAATAGTTAGTCATGTTACAAGATCGATAGGAGATCCAGGCCCAAGTACAAGCCAACGTCCATTGCACATTGATGAGATAAGAAATTTCCAAGATGCAAGGTACGTAGGCCCACACGAAGCATGCTGGAGAATCCTTGGATTTGCCATACACGTTAGAGATCCACCGGTTCAGATTCTTGCAGTCCACCTTGAAAATATGCAGCGCATAAGTTTCAGGAGGCGTCAGCAGCTCAGGCAAATTGTTGACAGTGATCATAACAAGAGGACAACACTGACTGAATGGTTCGAATATAACCGTTGCAACACAGACGGTCGACATCTAACATATTTAGACTTTCCAAAGGAGTTTACATGGCACAAAGATGGGAAATTTTGGCAGCGCAGGCGGCGTACCAGTTTGTTAGCGATTGGCCGTTTGACATATGTACATCCAAGTTCTGGAGATGTTTTCTACTTACGCATATTGCTTTGTCATCAAAAAGGAACACAGTCATTTTCCCATTTACAAACAGTCGCCGAGACACTCTATCCCACGTATAGAGACGCGTGTGAAGCAATGGGGCTTTTAGGGGGTGATCAAGAATGGAACATTGCATTGCAAGAGGCGTCTTTCTCTGCTACACCAGGACAGATGAGAAGCCTGTTTTGCCAGATCCTCATTTTCTCAAACGTCTCCCGCCCAATTTCATTGCTGCAGTCTCATGCAGATTCCATGTCAGAAGACATTCCCTTAACGCTCTCACAACTATTGCATATTCCAGATATCCAGGTTAGTGCAGAAGATTTACAAGGTGGTCTTATGTACGAGATACAAGCAATTCTTAATCTATATGGGAAATCAGTCACTGACTTTGGGTTTGATCTACCTCCACCACATTTGCTAGAAATTTTAAAAAACAGGGCAATAATGCAAGAAAGGTCATACAACCGTGAACTGTTGAGAGCCGAAAGCCAAAGATTAATAGCTCAGTTGAACGCTGAACAATGAATAATCTTTGAACAGGTAACGTACGCGGTTAACAATGACCAGCAAAAACTTATATTTGTTTATGGCCACGGAGGAACAGGTAAAACTTTTGTTTGGAAGACCATAATTTCAACGCTAAGATCAGCTGGAAAAATTATTTTGGCGGTCGCTTCTTCAGGTATCGCAACCCTATTGCTACCGTCAGGTCAGACCGCTCACTCAAGATTCAAGATACCCCTAGATTTAACGGATGAATCGGTATGCAGCATAAAAAAAAACGCAGGTGGCAGAGTTACTAAAGCTAGCTGATCTTATCATATGGGACGAGGCGCCAATGAATGATCGAAGATGCTTTGAAGCATTAGATCGTACATTACGAGACATAATGGATAAACCAAACAGTTTATTTGGAGGAAAACCGGTTATTTTGGGTGGTGATTTCAGGCAAACACTTCCGGTCAAAAAACGTGCTACTAAGCAAGAAATTGTGGCCTCTTCTATAACATTATCATACTTATGGCCACATTTCAAAATCATTCGCCTTAAACAGAACATGCGTCTGCAGCGCTCAGGCCTATCAGTTGGACAGTATGAGGCCACAGCCACATTTTCTAGATGGTTGCTTGAAGTAGGGAACGGTGCGATTGGTGAGCCAGACGAAAATGATCCAGCAGATTCCGCTTGGATAAAGATACCAGATCAATATTGTATTCCCGAAAGCAATACAGATATTCAGGACCTCATTGACTTTATATATGATAGGCAAACTTTGCAAGCACCAGACGCTGCATTGTTGCAAGAAAAAGCCATAGTATGTCCGAAAAACAAAACTGCCGATCATATAAACACTATTATTTTGGATATGCTAGAAGGGCAAACCTACACTTTCACAAGTGTGGATGAAGCTATACCGAAGCAGAATGATGGCGGAGCAACAGAGCTACTATATCCTCAAGAGTACTTAAACACCCTTTCCTTTTCAGGAATGCCACCCCACGAGCTTATACTTAAAATCGGTGCGCCTATAATGCTTCTAAGAAATTTAAACTTAGGCGGTGGGCTGTGTAACGGCACACGCATGATTGTGACTCAGATATACACACGGCTTATTCAAGCGAAGATCATTACCGGCACAAGGATGTCTGAAAAGGTTTATTTGCCGCGTATTGTGCTCATTGATAAAAACGAAAAATTACCCTTTGAGTTTAGAAGAAAACAGTTCCCAGTGAAACTCTGCTATGCAATGACGATCAATAAAAGCCAGGGACAATCGTTAAACAAAATAGGCGTCTACCTACCCAAGCCTGTCTTTGGCCATGGCCAATTATATGTTGCGTTGTCAAGATCAACATCTCCTGAAGGGTTAAAAATGCTGATAAAACAGCAACCAGGGAAAGAAAAAAACGTCACTAAGAATGTTGTCTACAAAGATTTTTTAGACATCGTTACCATTCCACAGGTTCCTCATGCTTGCATTCACCTTAGATACGTTGCCTAAATCACATACTAACCACAGCTGCCAATACCTTTTATCCAGTTGGCACTAATGTTTGCGTATTATTATTAACTTATATAACCACGTACCATATTTACTCTTCGCTTCCAAAATTTCCTAATTTCCTTTCTGCATATATAAATTGCCCCTATCATATTTACTCTTCACTTGCTAAATTTGCTGCTTTCCTTTTTGCATATATAAATTGAACCTTTTCTCTATTCTAATTTCACTGTTTCTTTCTAAATGCACAGGCAAATGGAACAGATTTCTAGCACACTACCACCATCAAGCTCTAAAGGGAAAGAGATTGCCGCAGAATCACAAGAAATCGCCCTTGCAGATATCACACAGTCCGACTCTGGTAAAGCTATAAACGTCAGAGTATACCGGAAATGGATGCCAACAAACAGGCAAGGAAGGCCAGTACTATTCTGTTGTATATTGATTGATCAGCAGGTAACAAAAACTATTCTATAACCTACTTGCATCATCAGAACCTTCCCTATTTTCTATAAAAAACAAAGCATAACTTAGTAAATCTACGGATGACTTATCTGTTTACAGGGCAATGCTATACAAGCAAATATCAATTTACGTGAGAAAAACAAGTTTGATAGTTTGCTTCAGATAAATAAAACTTACAAGATAACCGGCTTCGGCTTTCAGCCTGCGAAAACGTATATGCAAGTTGTCCCGCATTCACTTTCATTGGTTTTTGGGACACATACAATCATCGAAGACATCCCAGATACAGGTTTCCCAGCACACTACTTCAACTTCAGTACTTATCGGGACCTGTATACAAAAATCGATGTAAAGGAATGCTTGCTAACAGGTACACAATACGTCCATACATAAAATAAATATAAACAATGCATCTTTAACAACGAAGCAACGCTTGCAGATTATATTGGGTCAGTCCAATATGTCAGTGGCATACAAAGATCGCCAAGAGCCACACAGGATTCGCCCGTTTGGAGAGACGTTGGTGTGCAAAATTTAGAGTACGTATGCAACGTCCGTTCAGCAAAACTAATTGCCTATATTTCTTCTAACGTATACTTTATAATTTTAACAGCGGGCATACAGTGCGTTTTACTCTATGGAATCAAGATGCACATGATTTCAGGCAGGAAGAATATGAAAAAGCACAAAAACCAACAATCATTGCCGTCAGCTCATGCTTGGTCAAAGAATATGGAGGTGTGTTTTTTGCTCTTTACTTATCTCTCTGCCTATTGGTTTAAAATAACTACACTTCTACAAACTATATCTGCCTAAATTGATGCAGGGCTGCAACTCTCAGCTACAAACGCAACGTCATACTATTTCAACCCGGAAATACCGCAATACCATGAAATTTGCAATGTGTAAGTTCATAGATCACTAAACTGAGAATACTGTCCATATATCATGATACAGTAAACTTACACAGATTTACAATACAGCTATGCTGAATTCATTGACCCCCCCCCCCCCCCACAACACTCACCATAGAGCACCAAAGATGCGCAGATCCGCACGAAGAAATGCAGAGAAACCGTGTGACCCTAGCAGAACTGGCAAAAGAAAATCCGCAAAATCACCAGGTAATTTCCAGCTTCAATAAAGCAGCGATTGAATCATAACCTATTAAACATGTATAATTTCCATATGACAGAATGTCCGTTTTACCGTTGACGCTACAATTGACAAGATAGATACCAAAAGGCCATGGTTTTTCCAGAAATGCTCAGACTGTAAATTAAAAATCTCCGAAAAATGGCCACATACCCAGTGCAGACAACCAACATCAGATAACGACCTAATTTACAGGTAACCTAAACCATATACTAATTACTCGACCAATAACAATAATCAGTTTTTTGTAAAATACCGCATATTATTGCTAAAAAATAACTTATCTATTTTTTGCACAGCTATTCTTTCAGGGTCCACTTATCTGACGGTACCGCGGATGCAACAATGACATGCTTTAGTAATGAAGCAAACTCAATGGTCACAGATTGTAAAGAGTTGCTTAAAACAATACCTAACCAAAGCTCTTACGAGTACCCAGCAGAGATACTTTCTCTTCAGGGAAACAGAAAAATCTTCCAGTTACACTTTGATCCAGACAGTACAAAAGAAAAACAAATTTTCATCCTTGATACCTGTTGGGATGCTATGCCTTTACTCACATCAGCTGATGCTACAATTGTCGAACCAAACATAGGATTTCCAGACACTGCATGACTGACAACAAATGAAACAGCTCCTGTAACACCAGCCAACACAACACCAAACATCAACATTCCACACACCGAAACAACTGCAACAGTAACACCTGATGAAGCTCACATAACACCACCGCCAAAAGAATCTTCCCCATCTGAGCAATCACAGTCTAGAAAACAAGCGCCAAGAAAAAGTACCAGTAGAGCTCTTTTTGCAGAAGACGAAGACCAACCCGCAGCATCAGGTGGAAAAAAAACAAAGAAACAGGACTAATCAAAAGTAACAACAGATGCCGAGTGCAAAGTAGAATCACCAGTTACCTATGTATAATAGCCTATCTTAAAAATAACTGTCTATGTAAATATTCTAAGATACTGCCTGCAAGTGATCATGTAAGCAAACGTCCATTGTAAAATAGTTGTAGTGACGTGCATTTTGTGGCTGCCGCTACAGCCATTATTATCAAGCAAATTAACAACTGCCTTTCTTACTTTGTCCGCTTATTTTTTCTCGCATCATTCAAAAAATTACCCGTGCAATGTTTAAATAGGCTACCTAAAAACAAACCATGCACTGACTTCTGGCACAATACATAACAGCATACCCCAAAACAGAGAGCTAAATAAACTCTTACCAAGGCGCACCACACACCTGCAGTCGCATTTCTCATAAACGCAAGATCAAATGAAACCGCAAATGTTATATGCAAGAAACTACATCATAGTCTCTAACCATTTACATGTTCCATTATTGATACAAGGTTAAATAATTTTACAATCCTCAATCCATCACCGCAGGTCATAAAATGCACTAATAATTAACATACTATCACAAACACTAACAAAGCAATACTCTATTGTCAAATAATCATATCTGAATAGCATTCCATAAACACTAACCAACATTCTATAAACACTAATACATATCACAAAAAAATTATAGTCATTTTGCAACATTTTAATAAACATAACCTTAATATTATATTGCCAGCCATCAAACTTCTTACATTGTACTTATCATTCCAAAAAAACCCAGCATCCATCATACCATGCCTATACATAAACTACCACAAAACAAAACATAACAGGCATATACCACAAACAATGGCCAAAATCACTCGAAGCAAAAGAGATTAATCTTCTTCTCCTCTCTTCCTTTGCGCGCCAAATCCATAGCCTTGATTAAACCAGCCAGCACCTTCCTCTCCCTCTTCAAAGTAATCTCCAAACGCTCAAGACCAATCTCACCATCTTCATGAAACGGTAAAAACCCCTTACCTTCTTCTACCAGATCCTCTAGCCATTTAACCTTTGCATTTAATTCATCACGCTTCTCACCCAACACCCTTAGCAACTGATCGTTCTCAGTATCATCTTGCTTAAACGCCACGTGCAAGCAATCATCCACTTCATTCGAACCAGCGGCAACCTTTAACCTTTGAAAATTAGGGGTGCAATGGGCAGCATACGCCGATATTGTAGGTGGTGTGGCCATTCTAAACCCAAGCAATTAGGAAAATCTAAGTTAATTAGGGTTATACTTTTACTGAAAAGGCAAAACGTCCCTATTTATAAATACCTGAAGTGTACACAAAAGACCACATCTATTAAACATTGCACAAACAAACCCCAAAGTAATAGATTCATAAAAAAAAAAAAAAAAAAAAAAAAAAAAAAAAAAAAAAAAAAAAAATAATAATAATTATAATAAATGCAAAAACTTAAAACACACTACAAATACATTTTACGATAAAAAAATTTCGCAAAAAAAAACAGGCCCGCCCGCAACGCGGCGGATTAACGCCATACTAGTTGTGATTAAACGTTATTTACATCTTGATAGTCCATGGTCATTGACATGAATTTGGATTTTGGAGACAAACATAAGGACTATATTGGAGCCTGTTCTGTTAGCCCTAAACATGCCTCAAACAAGACATAAGAATCCGTGCAGGCCCAAATCCAGTATAAGCCTTTAAAACCAGCAAGGTCGAAACTTGAGCTGTTTATTGTTTAATACATGCGAAAAATTGATTTTTAATCAATTTGCTACTCGATTGTTGACACTTAAATTGGTTGGATATTAGCTGTATATATATTGTTCATTTCTTGAGTTTATACATCAATCTTTTTATGTATTTCACGTGTTAGAAGAAATATATACAAATCACGCACATGATCGTTAGTGTAAATATGATGGTTGATCACTTTATTAAATAGGAAATGTAAATAAACATCAAAGATAAAAATTAAGTGTAATTCCATTTATTCTAAGCAAGTCAAAATGAAATCAAGATCTATAATGTAGATAGACGACATTATTACTAAGCTTGGCAGGCAAATCATCTACACAATTAAACCAACCCAAAAGAAGTGTAAGACATTCTCTGGTCGTGCTAAGACAAAGAAGAGAAAGATCATGGACTATAGACAACCCGAAGGAAGTTGAAAGCCATATGACCTTCCCTCGGCGTTTATGCAAGATGATGCAACAGGTCCCTCTGGCCCATGATATGCCAAGTTAATGTTCTTGAGTTTGATATCTTCACAGGGTACGTTTTTGCTGCATTGCAATTTAACTGCAAGCTGAGAACTTGACGTGCCACGTACTTCACAAAATGTAACATTCCTTATTTGCACGTTTGATTGTGCCTACAAAAAAACAAACATATGTGTTAAGAAACAATAGTAATATCGATTTTGTAACGTAAAAGGAACTATTTGGATTTAGAGAGTTACCCCAGAATTGCAAAGATTGTGGGGACAATATTGTTGATCGATAAAAATAGGGTTATTGACATTGTCCATGAAGATATTATCAAAAATAATATCCGAAGCAAAACTACGCGGGGATGGTGCCCATGTTTTGATCCTAAGTCCATTTTGAGTCCCACTTAAACTCGAGTTCCGTATAACTATACCGCTTACTGGCTGTTCTTTATTGTACTTACCAAGGCTACCAATGCTAAAACCATGCCCAGGCCCACATTGAACCCTCTGGATTTCAATATCCTGGCAGCCCGACACCATTGATACACAGTCATCACCAGTCATTATGGTACTGTCCAGAATCCTGATTTGGGTCGAGGACCCGATATGGATGCCATCAGTGTTTGGTGACCAATACGGGGCACTGATCCAAATGTGACTCATTTCCACGTTTTCACACTTAAATA
The DNA here is from genome assembly GCA_030686995.1 of Artemisia argyi. Classification (NCBI taxonomy): domain Eukaryota; kingdom Viridiplantae; phylum Streptophyta; class Magnoliopsida; order Asterales; family Asteraceae; genus Artemisia; species Artemisia argyi. Next base: position 37,866,683 of record CM060693.1, on the reverse strand, counting down.
AACAAAAATGGCCGCTTCGGCTATCAATCGAATGAATGTTGTTTATTCTTGAATTAGAAACAAATTCAAACCGCATCGTCTGTTCATAGAAAATAACAAAACATCAGCTCACAAAAAAAAAATGAACAAACATATGCAAATCTGTGTATATAATATCTAAAAGCACAGAAAAACAATGTGTAATATCTTCTTTTAATTAACAAAAACAGCCAAAACTCTTTTTTCATGACACAATAGACCTTTAACATCCGTTACAAACATACAATTTTTGATATACACTAAACCAAATAATGAATACGTAACACCTACACTATTCGAATTCCATTGTACAAAATCATTAAAATTTTACGAATAATTTCTGAGAAAACAAGAACTAAGAACTTACAAAAGGAAGTAATTTACACCCAAGATTGGTGGCACAATCATTATGCGACCACACCCTGCTACCATGACCACGTAAATACCCACCACCGGTCACCAACAACTGATCAACGTGACTAAAAGTAATCCAGTTATCAAGATACATATGCGCAGGGTTATCTGAAGCTTCTAAGGTTCCCTTGATAATAAAATCAACCGGTCCCCTACACGGTCCTTTAAACACGACAGCACCAAGAATATAATTCCCACCTGGGATTAAGACACTTCCACCCGTGTTAGATGCACATGCATCATTCCATGCTCGATGAAACGCCTAGCAAAATATCAATAAAAAAATTTCAGTCCTTCGGGCTAGCAAAACCTTAAAAAAGCAAACATAAAATTATAAACATGCATGCTTTTGGTCTAGTGGGACAAAAACAAAAAAACTTTTTATAGAACGTTAACTTTTTCACATGGCTATACCACATATAGCACAATATTTCACAACGAAAACAGAATACATGTGATAGTAATGGAGATTAGACACATGACATGAAATGTACCATGGAGTTGTCGGTGAAACGACTGGGACGTGCACCATACGACAAGACATTGAAGGTTGGCCGAAAATTGTATGCAGCAGCCCCACAGAGGAAGAAGAACAATGGAAGCAAATGAACAACGGAAAACATTTTGGTGTTCTTATGTGTTTTCCTTGAACAGTTTGCAATGAATTATTTTCCACATTATGAACGACTTATATAGTAAATGGTTGTAGTGATCAGTAAGTTGGTTTATTACTGGAGGTTATATGATTTTGTGCTTGATTTACTCCCGTAATTTTTTACACAGAGACGTTTTTTTTTGTGTGAAACTAGTTAGTACATTCTAAAAATAAAATGATTTTGATTTAGATTAGATAACCACAAATCGTTAAAATCGTTAACAAAGTATTTATTTAATAGTAAAAAATATTTGCTTTATTTATGGATAAAATTATGTTGTTGTGTCTATGCTTTTCATTTTTGGAGAATACGAAATGAGTTTAGATTTTTTATTTATTTCATTTAGCATAATAAGGATACGAATATTTACTAAAAATATGATACTGCTTAATTTAAGTTTGTCGAGTGTTGAAATTTCGATATTCGATTTGTTTTCCCTCTTTGATAATAACAGATTGATACTTTTAATAAGCTCAGAGGAATGCAATGTTTTTTAGGTTTTGGTCCGATTAAACAATTTACATGAAAACATCGACATTTAGCATAAGATGCGCGTGAATGTATGAACCACATCATCCAACACATGTCATGATCACGATCTTAATTTGCATGACTTATAATTTGTATTCACATTTTTTAGATGAACTTAAGTATATGTTGTTGAGATGAACTTAAGGTATCTAATTAACTTTCATGCTTAGCAAAGTATGTTTAAAATGTTTAATAAAGATAAACAGTTAAGAAAGATTTACATAAGTATTTGCTACGTTTAAATTCCTTTGCAAGAAAGATTTACATAAGTAGTAACAATTTAAGTTGAATGACAATATTTGATGATCTTCTCACTTAACTTAAACGCAACCCCAAGTTAGTGTTTAAGAAAGAATTATACTAACCACACTTGATATATACAGGACTTAGTTCTTATAGAGGACTTTTATAGGCAGAATACAAAGTAGTTACTTGTGGAGTAGTAGGGACGTGTCGAGCATCTAACTATCACTGGAATATGTCCAATCTCACTTTAAGAAACAGTGTAGACAATTGTTCACACCATTATACCAACTCTTGTACTTTGTCTGACTTTATTCGATAAGTGCTTTTTTACTTATCTTCTCAAGAAAGTTCCTAAAATATCAGATACTTAGATATTTTGCTATCAGAATGTTCTTGATTGTTGAAGAGATCAAGGGGATTCAGTGAGTTATTGTCAGTACTCATTGATTCCATCATCTACTTTTCTGGTTCAAGGATTTCACTTATTGAGTTATGCCTCAGGAACTGGTGAGACTTTCTTTGTCTCTGATGAAATTTGAATATGACTCCCTGTTAGGTATCTAACAAAGATCATTTCACATAAATAAACTAAAAGTGGCGAGTTTGTAGATAGAAGTAGAGGGAGGTGGTGGGAGCAAAATACTATGTGTTTTTATTCAAACTAGCTTTACACACATACAATGACTCACACACCTCACAATGAGGTGGTTTACAAATTCTATATCAACTTCCCAAGCAAAATACTATGTGTTTTTATTCAAACTAGCTTTACACACATACAATGGTAAAAAGGTAAAATTTTGCTTTAGTTATCTCTTGATTAATTATTTTACAGTATTACCTTATTTGACATGATCATCATTTGGTTTTCAGTTACTTTATGAGAACAATTTTGTAATGGCCACAATGTGTTTTGAGAGAGCTGGAGACACAATGTGGGAAAAACTCGCCAGAGCTTCTGGTCTGAGAGCATCTGCTGATCAAATGCGGGAAACAAATCATGAAGCTTTTTCAAGCTATGTTAAAGAAGCAGCAGAAATGTTTGAGTCTATTGGAAAATTCAAGTCTGCCGCTTCATGTTACTGTGATTTGGGGGAGTATGAAAAAGCTGGTAATTTTCTTTTAGAACATAAATCCTTGTCTGTAGATTTAATGCTCACTACTTGACCCTTTTACTTGTATATGGTCTCAAACGGGTCAAATGCAAGGGGAATGGGTCAATTGGGTCAATAAAAAGGAATTAGCTAATGGGGAACAGATCAAATTGGTCAAACTGTAATAATACTATGTTAAAATGTTGCCACTCTTAATTTGAGCTCTTGTGTTTATGCAGGAAATATCTATTTGTACAAATGTGGAAAGTTTGATGCAGCAGCCGAGTGTTTCACTCTATCAGGCTGTTATAGTAATGCAGCAGAAGCTTACGCCAAGGGAGATAAGTTTTCCAACTGTCTGTCAGTTTGCAAAAAGGCGAAACTTTTTGATAAAGGCTTGCAGTATATTGAATACTGGAAAGAACATGTTAATGTCAAAAGTAAAGAAATACGACAACTTGTGCAAGATTTCTTAGAAAATGGTGCTCTCGATTACCATGAGCATAAGGATCTTAAATCCATGATGAAATTTGTCAGATCGTTTTGTTCTATGGAGTCTAAACGTGTATTCTTGAGGTCTTTAGGCTGTCTTGATGACCTTTTATTATTGGAAGAAGAATCAGGTCATTTTCTTGAAGCTGCTGAGCTGGCAAGGTCATTAGGTGATGTTTTAAAAGAAGCCGATCTTTTGGAGAAGTCTGGACAATTTAAGGAGGCAACAGTTCTGGTGTTTTGGTATGTGTTTCTTACCTCATTGTGGGGAAATGGTAACAAAGGTTGGCCATTGAAGAAGTTTCATCAGAAGGAAAAATATTGTAATAAAGTAAAGTTGCTTGCAAAACAGGATTCAGACATTTTCTGTGATTTCGTTTGTAGTGAGCTTAAAGCACTCTCAGATGAGCGCAGTAGCTTGGCTGAACTAAGAAAAGACTTGAACGCTTCTCTGAGAAACAAGAGTCTAAGGGGAGAAATTTTGTCGATTAGGAAAATCTTGGATGCTCATTTTCATCTAGATCCCTCGGAGTACGAGTGGGAGGACGAGTTACCAACTGATATAAATAAGCACTGTGAGAACATGATGTTTCAGAACCGGTGTTCTGTTAGAACCCTGGTTTATTATTGGAATTTATGGAAGGAGAATGTGTCTGGAATTTTCTCCAATAAAGAACCAAATAAACACACCTGTCATGTTGAATTCAGTTTAATCTATTTTGGGGCGAGGAAACATCATGTAGATGGTAACACAGTTTACTTGTTAGTCTACAAGGATGCTCATTGGATAAAAAACACTGGTCACAAGAGTCTTCGTAGGGATGGGAAGTTTTTAACTATGGATATCATGGAACTGGTGTCTACTATGCGGTCTTATTGGCAGTCGGAACTAATTGCTGTGTGTATTAAGGTTCTTAAAACTCTTGAAGGTCTATACAAGTTAAAGTCAAACGGTTCAGCCTTTCACCAAAGCATATCTCTTCTTCACATTTTTGAGGTTTCCATGTTTCTATTTGGCTGCCAGTATCTTAACCTCATTCCCGGTTCCAAAAATATTATGGCAAGGTTTATAAATATCAGTGGAAATTATTTTGATCTTGTTTTTCTGTTAGACCGACGAAGATCAGTGTCTCGGGATTTGATTTCTTTAAGAGAGACTGATCTTTCTGTCAAGTTGCTTAATTTGATTGTTTTAAAAAATGTTAGCAAGGACTTCACCTATTGGATAATCGGCAGGATGTTGATGGCATGTCTTGGTTCAATAACATGGGTAGCAATTAACGAGTGTATCATTAATAGGCTTAAAGGGAAACCTGTGTGGAAGTCATTTGGTGAGAAACTTAGGGATGTTGGCTTTAGAGAGGATCTTGCCCTTCCAGAATTCACACTTGCTCTGAGTGATACTTTTAGAGCCAACTGGAGAGAAGTTGACTACATTTCTCCAGACAGTTTCGTGTATCTTTTAGATCGTCATCTTTTCGTGTTATCTTGGTTATGTCAAACCTTTTACACTGCTAAGTCTTCTTTTGCTGGATGGTTTACACGTCTTCACTCTACTAATAGCCCAACTAAATTGAGTCCAAATCCGAAATTTTCAAAGTATCTCATAAGCTTTTATGTTAACATAGTCCAAAAAATCCTCAACAGTAGAGCCAATACTATATCATGGTTAAAAAGATCAAAAATTGATCACTCATATTATCATCCAATTTTAGCATTGAAGCTAGTTATGATGCTGGCTTTAATTTTTCTGGAAGAATCAGATTACTCACAAATACTACTTGATTTGCTATCGGATAAGGACAATGTCGCGGCTTTGCTTCCAGAGAAGTTTGTTTCTATTCTTTTAAGGAGAAGCAAAGGTCGTTCTTTAAATTTGAATCCAGAAGTGGTTGCAAAAGCGTTTATGAGCGTAGAGGATCCTCTTGTGATTGTGTGTCCAGGGGCTTTGAGTCCTAAAATCCATGCTCCTTGTGCTATATTTGTGGACCTTAACAAATCTAAAGAGGAGATAATGAGCGTGTTGTTTCCAAAGAAGAATACACATAGCGTCAACATTTCTTCTCATAATGTTAATCTCGGGTGAAATCTAATCTTAACGTGAATCCAGTGAATAAATGCAAAGGGGGAGTGAAAATAAAAGAGAAATCTCTGAAAGAAATATCCGAATCTACAAATGGGGAGAAGGGAGATCTTCAGAGCACATTTCTGAGTGAATCTACAATGAAAGTATGAGCATTGTGATTCTTTTAGTTTTATCATCATTGGTCGAAACTATGATACCTTCTAATTATATATTTTGTTTTCAGAAAGAATTGGATACAAATTTACACGCACTATTGAGTGCTCTTAAGAGTGGAACATTCCGTGTTGAAGATATGTTAATTGTAGAAGGTGAACATAGTAAACTCAATGCGCTTTCAGACACATTTGATCCAAGGTTAGATTTGCAATATTATGAACTTTACGTGTTTATATGCATGTTTGTGTACTTTAAAATCAAATGAGACTTTTCTCGGCTGTTTGCGTCTTTTTCAGTCCACAAAAAATGGAGCATTCAGTTATCATGAAGAATTGTGTCAGTCAGCAAGGGAAGCAAATAGTAGCGTCAGAGTGCAGCAGCAGCAGCAAAACCGAGGTTGAACAAACAGGTGATCAAGCACTCGTCGAAGTGGAGTTAGAAAGTCAACTTGGTGATGGTAACACTCCGAATTCTAAAAACAAGAAAGAGAAGGGAAACAGCAAGGGGAAGAAGGGTAAACAGATCAAAGGTAAAAAGAAATGACAGTTTACTCTGGATGGATAAGTAGTTTTCAAGTTTTCAAGTTTTCATGCATAATAGATGCTTTCTGGTAGTTTTAAGAATCATAGTGCTGTAAGCTTTTTGGCTAACCTTTTGAGGACAGTTCTGATTTCAATCTCACTAAGACATAACTCAGATATCATATTTGAAAGATCAGAAGAATTCTTGTTTCCTACGTTTTTATGTTGTTTAATTTTTTTTAGTGTATTTAACGGGTCAATGTAGATGGTCTATGAAAATAAAGATACAAATTCATGCTGCGATATACATATGATCAAAATCTACACAAATACAACAAAAGTTAGTCAATGTTCATGCTCCTAATAAGTGCATTTTTATGTCTAATGAAGATACAACGATGAATCTACAAACCATGTGAATATTTAGTAAGATGGTTTACACAGTTATGTCCTGACAATTAGCTTATCCATATTAGTTTACTGTCAATAGAAATAATCGATGTTAGTCAAATTACTGTAGAAGTAACAAAAGACAAGTGTCTAAGTTCTCCTATAGGCTTGGATCATATAAGCTCACGAACAAAACACGTGTGTTTAAGTTCTCCTATAGGCTTGGATCATATAAGCTCATGAAGCAGTTCAGCTCGAGCCATGCTAAGCTTGAACTCAACTCTAGGATCCAATGGAAGATTTGGTTTGGTTATGGACCCCAAAGCTTTTCGATAATACTTAAACAGACTCTATCTGCCTACCTACCCATATATGTTTATCAATCGATCAATGAACATATGTGTACCATAAATGAACATATACTGCGTTTTTTCGGTTCAGCACTTCAACATGTCCAAACCAGACTCTCTAACTTCATTGTGTCACTCATATAACACTAGTGGCCAAGGCGTGAAAACGAATTCGGTGACCACCAAAAATAAGGTGAGCCCCATGACAAGCTTCAATCTCACGAGTGACTTTGGAATCTTTTGCAAAGATAAGGTGACTAGTTCACCAAGTTGTATGTGGAGTGATGTGGGCCCATTTTCTTTGTTTTATTGTTTTTTAATTTGTTTGTGAGTGTGTGTGGGGTATTTAGTGAGGTATATTTGTATAAAGTATGTATTTTAGTGAAAGGTGAGAGGGAGTGAGGGGAAATAAGAGGAGAGAGAAAGCTGATGTGCCATTGATGTGTAAGGTGAAAATGTGTTTTAACTTTGTCACTATGCCTGTCGGTCTAAAAACAAGCCATGGTCATTGTGCTTAACAAGGATCCTCATGATGTAAGAAGAATGCACACATGTTTAATTGTACTTGTTTAATTGTTTTAGAAATAAAGTTCATAGTATTAAGAAAACACACAGAACTATATGTATAGAAATGGATATCTCAAATTGTGTTGTAATACATACATTTAGAATGATCAAATGTTTTACCTCACAAATTTTGTGGAACAACAATGTAAGCCTTCTATGTATTTCCATATATAACGAGAGGTAGCCCACGATAATTGCTTTTCCAAACACACCTTTGCAACGAAACCTATGTAAGCATCAACCCGTTTTCATTATTGATCAGTCAAGTCGATTTCTCTCTGACGATCCTCTCTTTCTTTTCCATCTCCCTCTTGAAACGATAAGTACATCGTTTCTAAGAGAGAACATAAAAGAAAGAGAGGGAATGAGGGAAATCGTAAACATTCATCTTGGACAAGCGGGCATTCAGGTCGGAAATTCGTGTTGGGAGCTTTATTGCCTCGAACATGGCATCCAACCCAATGGCCGTATGTCTAAGTACGTATTTGTTATTCTCGGCATATCTTATTTCTCTCAACTGTGCATATTGGTATCATGCCATGTTAAAGCATTCTAAAGATACGAATAGCTAGAAAGTGAAAACATTTGTTGTATTTTTTATTGATTATATGTGATATGTGGCTTGTAGCAATACCTCATCAAGTGCGGCCAACAATTCCTTTGGCACCTTCTTCAGCGAAGGAAGTTCAGGAAAATACGTCCCGAGGGCTCTGTTTGTTGATCTTGAGCCCACGGTCATCGATGGAGTTAGAACCGGGAGTTACAAGAAACTCTTCAATCCCAAACAACTCATCGCCGGAAAGGAGGATGCAGCCAATAACTTCGCAAGAGGACACTACACGGGTAAGTTGCAAATATATTGCCAAAGCAATATAATATCTTGAAGTTCTAACTTCTATGCTGACACGAGGGTGTAATTTGTGGGTGATGTATTCACAGTTGGGAGAGAAGTTATTGATCATTGTGTTGATCGTGTGAGATTATTAGCGGATGATTGCAGTAATTTGCAAGGATTTATGGTTTTTAACGCTGTGGGTGGTGGCACTGGCTCTGGGTTAGGATCATTGCTCTTAGAACGTTTGTCAGTCGAATATGGGAAAACGTTGAAACTCGGGTTTACAATATTCCCATCTCCTAAGGTAACATTTGCCGAACAACATATGTTTCATTAATCATGTAACCATTCCTAACATTAAAGACAAAGACCCCAAGTTCTTGTTCTAATATATTTCTTATATTATGAAACCACAGGTTTCGACTGCAGTTGTGGAGCCTTACAATGCTGTGTTATCGACTCAGTCAATGATCGAACACACGGATGTCGTGGTGCAGCTAGACAACGAAGCTATATATGATATATGCAAGAAAGCGTTAAATATTGAAAAACCATCTTACAAGAACCTAAACCGCTTAATATCTCAAACAATCTCATCTTTAACAACTTCTTTAAGGTTTGATGGATCCATGAACGTCGATATTTCAGAATTTCAAACAAATTTGGTCCCTTTCCCACGAATCCACTTCATGCTCTCATCATACGCACCAATAATCTCATCTGCACGAGCGCACTATGAGTTGTGCTCAGTCCCTGAGATCACAAAGGCTGTATTTGAACCATCTAGGATGATGGCTAAATGTGACCCAAGCCGTGGAAAATACATGGCTTGTTGCCTCATGTACCGTGGAGACATTGCTCCAAAGGATGTTAACCAGGCTGTTGGATCGATCAAAACCAAAAAATCAGTTCAATTCGTCGATTGGTGAGTTTTATTCATGTCAGAAAAGTAACTATAAATAATGATTATTTGCACCATTAAACTTTTGAGCTTTATGATATAATCTTAAATCTTAAATAAGCCTGGTGTTCTTAAGGTGTCCAACGGGGTTCAAGTGTGGGATCAACTATCAGGCTCCATTCGCAGTGCCTGGCGGTGATTTGGCAAAGACCAAAAGAGCCGTTTGTATGATCAGCAACAACACAGCAGTGTCACAGGTTTTCAGCAGGATAGATCATAAATTTGATATGATGTTTGCAAAACGAGCATTCGTGCACTGGTATTTGGGCGAAGGGATGGAAGAAGGTGAGTTCTCGGAGGCACGTGAAGATCTTGCAGCTCTTGAGAAAGATTATGAGGAAGTGCTGCAAGATGGCCAACAAGATGAGGAATATTGACAACCAACAGGAAAAATTCTTTACACATATAAAGTACATGAAATGTATCACTACATCATTGTTGTATTGATGTTATACCTGATGAATATAAAAGAATTTTTCCGAGAGATGAACAATATGAACCCTAAATTATACCATTCAGCCTAGTCTAAGTTTATTAAAGAACATTTTTTCTAAATAAAATATAACTCAACAGGCTAGTATATAGGTAGCCAATAGAAAATAAAATAGGAAAAATGATAGGGAGGCCTAAAATAAAATAAAACAAAAACAAGAGACGATTAAAAACTTCTGTAGCAAAAACATCAATGACGTACGTTATGAAGGCAAGGAGTACATTGTTGTTAATAGGCCCAGCATTAACTTATAGCACTGGTGTTAGCCGCTACCAATGCCATAACTTTGAGGTTCAGCATTATAGGTGTTAGCCGCTACCAATGCCATAAATTGTTGACGTAACAACAGCTTTTTTATAGCTTTCTGTGTAACCATACCACGTGCTCTTATATCCACATGCATGAAAGAGTTCTTCCAGGTGATAAGACAATCTGATGCTATATCGGCTCTACAGTTATTTTGTACATACCACCAGAATGAATATCAGATTGGTGAATTCTTATACGGTAATAACTCTAGCTTAGAGAAGCATAGACTTGCATTTTTACCATAAAGTAACATGACGGTAAGTAACCAACTATATGACAAATTGTTATATTGTTCAAAAATCAATGCACCTTTACATCAACTCAAATAGTGAAAGACATGGTATATGCATTTAAGCAAAAAGGCTAATTACAAACAACCAAATTAATGGCTAAAGGCAAATCACTTGAAAATATGTCACTGGCCACTTAAAAACTAACTACTGAAATACAGGTTACAGCAGTTAAAAAATGACGAAATTGCAATATTGAAGTAGTAGATAAGCCGGTAAATAAATATATGCTAAGGGGAATAACGCTAAACAGACATTTAACTGATAACAAGGAAGCCAGATAATAGTATAACAAACTCAATATCCAAAGCAAAACAGCCATAAGTTTTGATAACTAATTGTTTTCCATGAAATACCAAAACATAGCAACCAAAATCGAGTACACTAACAACAGATCCTGTTTAACGGTTAGCCTTGGCAACCCTCTCGATCTCGTCCTTCTTCTTGATAGCATAACTGCAAAACAACAAACAAACGTCCATTGTTAGTGATAAGATATGACATAGAGATTATAATGTATTCTGCAAAATATTTGCATACGTATTTACAACAAAGATATGATTCATGTAACTGACACTTCCAATTTAGGTTGAGTTTGATCCCAAATGAGTCTTATCAAGTATTTAGCTAACAATAGAACATATGGCTATGCAATATGTCTGATCAGAAAATAACACCAAAACAAACCGTTTTAAACAATTATCCGACACAATTTGAGTTTTAAGAACACTATACCTGTTAGAAGAACCCTTGGCAGCATTGATAAGCTCGTCAGCAAGGCACTCTGCAATGGTCTTGACATTCCTGAATGCACTTTCACGTGCTCCAGTGATGAGAAGATAGATAGCCTGGTTGACACGTCTCAAAGGAGAGATATCAACAGCCTGACGTCTCACAACACCAGCAGACCCAATTCTGGTGGCATCTTCTCTTGGTCCACTGCATTTTATAGAATATGAGTATTACTAATTAGCATTCTCTTATCAAACAACACAAACATCATTAATCACGAGCAACACATAAACAACAGATGCACCAACAGATAACAAGCTAACTGTACCTGTTAATGACAGCATCAACAATGATCTGGATGGGGTTGGCATCAGTCAAAAGGTGGATAATCTCCATGGCGTGCTTGATGATACGGACAGCCATCAACTTCTTACCATTGTTCCTTCCGTGCATCATGAGAGAGTTGGTCAAACGCTCAACAATTGGGCATTGAGCCTTCCTGAACCTCCTAGCTTGGTACCTTCCAGCTGTGTGGGGCATGTAGATTGGGTGCTTTGAAGCGGTGGCGGTGATGTAATCCTCAACAGAGAGATCAGAAACCTACACAAAACAGAACACATTTCAGTATAAAAAAAGTAGCACTGAAGTTTAAAAATATAAATACCAAACTATCCACACCAAAATTCAAGAGCAATAACCTTATGTCCCTATATTTAACCTTAAAAATCTTTCAACAAAACAGGCCAGCAGAATAACTTAATAATAGTTTGGAAATTCATCTCAATTCTCGAACATAAAGACAATACAAAATATAACCAAACACAAGCTGCTTAGCTCTGAAAATACAAATAAATCAAACATCAACCCTTGGTTTAAAATTGCGTTTTGCGATCCGTTGTGCTAAAGGTCCCAAAAGCCATTGCGTGATGCGCGATGTGAATGCGAGCGCAATTTAGACGCATTGCGTTTAGTATTAAAAAAAGTATGAAATTAATTATACGTAGTATATTCTTTCAAGTACCAAGTAAATGCAATAAACTTACGAAATAAGTTACTAGGATATTGAAATTAGGCCAATATTGCATTTGTAAAATAAATAATTTGAAAGCACATCTTGATGTAAAACACTTAGCAAAACGCAAGATACTATATTTTCGTTATTATGTTTTTTTTGTACGTCTTTTAACAAGTTCTATCTTTAAAATTTCATTTAAAGATCTCTTTTATATGGTTTCTTTTTTTTAACAAAAAATGACCTAAATTCTAGATTGCGACAATTGCGGCCATTGCTAGCATTTCACAAATGCGGTAAATTGCGGTCTAATGCGAATGCAATTTGGGATGCCCTTGCATTAGGTCTCATAATGCGAAATTTCAAATGCAATGCAACGATGCGTGCAATTTGTGCAATGATGCGTGCATTTTTAAACCAAGCATCAACCATTGTCGGATAATAAATGCAAAAACAGGACTGTAACACAAAAACACAACATTTGCCAAATAACAATGACTTAATCACAGCACAATACACAGTACTTGCTTTGCTCATGTTTTCTAAACCTTTTGCAAAAAAAAAAAAAAAAAATGCACGAACCCACTGTTTATCACAAACAAACACGTACGCAATACTTGCTTGTTGTGCAAAATGCTCAAATCCGAAAACTAACATTAATCTATATAATTTTTCAACAGAAAATGGTAACTGACAAACGGATAAAAATGCAAAATCATCAAAAACCGTTTATTAAAAACAACAGTCAGATACATTTCCAGTTAAACAGATAAAACCAATTAAAAAACCGGTGTATGAAACATTGCACATAAAATAAGCTAGTTTTCAAGCCCACATATATCTAACACCTTAAATATCAAAACATTATCATAACATTAACAACCATCAAAAACTATAAACATAACATTATTTGAAGCACCTAAAAACATAAAACATAAAAAGACATAGATCTAAGAAATGACCTGAACGTCATCGTAAGTCCAGCGGTTGAAAAGCATGATGTCACTGTGGAGCTTTCCATCGTCAGCAGGAAGAGCAGCAGGAGCAACTGGCGGCAACACCTCCATTCTATAATAACACACACAAAACTATTATTATTTCAAAATACACAATGATTTTAAAAGCAAAATGTGAAATATTATTAACCTGAAATTAATTAGGGTTTGAAAGAGTGAAAGGCTGCGGGATGCTGTGGTTTTGAGAGAGAGAGAGATACAAGTTTGGTGGTGAAGGTGATAAAATTAGGGTTTGGTATATAGTTGTTTATTGGGCTTTACTCTTGGGCTTTCTGTGGGCTTAGTTCAACCATGGAATTCCTATATATATAAGCCACTAATGCAGCGTCACAAAACGACGCAACACCATGTCGTTTAGATTTATGCGTTTTTTGGGCTCGGCCCATTCGTATTGTCCAAGATGGAGCGTGGACCAAAACCATTCCCCCACTCGCGGGCCACCTTTCTCCTTGTTGCATAGGGTGAGCAGAAAAACCGAAATATCCGAATAAACCGAAAACCAAAATCGAACCGAACCGAAAATAACCGAACCGAATTTGTCAAAACCGAACCAAACCGAACTTTTAATTCGGTTCTCGGTTTGAATATGGTTTTGGTAATCAAAACCGAAAACCAAACCGAAAACCGAATTCATATAAATTTATATATTTTTTATATATTTATATATATAAAAGATCAATAAAACATTATATATATATATATATATATATATATATATATATATATATATATATATATATATATTTATATATATATGAATAACAATACAATTTTATCCTAATATTAAAAAATACTTTTTATGTTTGAAATAACTTTTTTGGCTAAATATATCTGTATATTTTTCTTTTTTTTAAATAAAGTGTGTAATTCGGTTAAACTGAAAACCGAACCGAACCAAACCGTACTAGAATTCAACCAAACCGAACCGAAAACCGAATTTGAATTCGGTTTGGTTTGGTTCACGGTTTGACCCTAAAAAAACTTTTAACCGAATTAACCGAATAACCGAAAACCTTACCGATCAACACCCCTACAGTGTTGCATCGTCAACTGACGTCATGTTTTAATAAAAGATAAATAAAATATAAAAGTATATTTTGGAGAAAAGTCCCAGTAAAAGTCCAAAATTAGAGAGGTTCATGTGGAGTTGTGGACCATACATCCATTTTTTTTCTCTTTCAATTTCATCTTTTTTCCTTTTTTTATCTTTTTCTATCACTTTTTATATCAAACGAGCCGGGGCATCCGTGCGTTGCTGCGGGAATGTTGTGTTTAATCCAAACTCGAAATAGAACGGTCAATTACTTTTATTATTTTTGTTATTTTTAATTTTTTTAGAAGCTAAATTTGCAAAAGATCGCTAACGGGGACTAATGGTGCAATTTATAGCTAACGTGAGGGAGTAAAAGTGTAAAATCCTTAGCTACAGTACATGAACTATTACAAACTGATTTTTTACTGTAGCATCACTGTTTGGTACTGTAGCAACTTTATTTTCAGTTTTAGTCCCTTAACGTGGCTTTCTTTGCAAAGTTAGTCCTTAGGGACTAACGGTGAAAAAAAGTTAACCTTAGGGGTTGTTTCTGTTTATTATTTGTACAGAAAAGCCCCTGAAGTTACTGTTCTGTTTCAAATTTAATCCATATTTGTTAGATAACGGTCGTTAAGGACTAACTTCGCAATTGATCACTAACCTCAGGGGCTAAACTTGGCAAACGTGAAATTTGCGTGAGCACTGTTGCTACAGTGAAACTCACGCTTTTTAGAATATATATAAATTCTAATCATCATTTCCAAGATTTTCATTCACATTTCATCAAATTACTATATATATAATACAACATCAAATACGATTCCGGGTTTCGCCATTTCCTGACGTCAAATTTACATCATCCAGGCCTAAATTTTAGCGATAGCCTGGCCCAAACATTGGGTTTCTTATCCATGCCAAAGACGTCAAATTTACTCTGGATTTTGCTTTTCGCAGTTAAACTTTTATGCATATACATTTATGTGTTTAGATAAAAACTAGAAACATAGTTGTTGTACCATGCGTCTTGACAGGTATATCATAATCGAAGTTTAGCTATTATTTAGTAGTTTATGGATTCAAAATGTTATGAAGCATGCTTGAGTTTGTAATAGATTAGAAGCTAAAATATGCTTAAAGCCATAAAACCATGTCATCCTTTCCGAAAGTACACGTTGTATCCTTAACCCGCTGCCAAAAACTAATACCCGTTCAGACACAAAATCGCCGCCCCGCCGCAACGCGGCGGACCGTAGCCATCCTCGTTACACAAAATTTACCAGATTTTTTCCCTTGGAACTGCAGAACTAATCGGGTAACTAATAGCTAGCTACGGGAACCGAAAATCGAAACCGAAGGTCCAAACCCAATTTATCAAAATCAAACCAAACGTTATTAAATATTCGATTTTTAGTTTGAATGTTGTTTTGGCAAAATAAATACCAAATCAAACCCAAAACCGAAATCGCCTGAATATAAATATTTTTTATATTTATATATCAAAAATATAATTAAAATTATTTCCTATTATAAATATAACATTTTTTAAGCTTGAAACTTTTTCTGTTGCTTAAAATCTACTCGTATATTTTAACTGAAAAGAATATAAGTTATGTAATTCGGTTATTCAGGTCAACCCAAAAACCGAACCAAACTCAAATTCGGGATTTGGTTCGGTTCGATTCGATTTTCGGTTTTAACAATAAATTTTTTAAACTAAGCTAATATAACCAAATAAACTGACTTGGCAGATGATTTGCACACACTATTTATTGATTTGCATATTCTAGTGTATAAACAATTAAAGCAAATATATATACAATACAACTGGGTAATGCATAAATTGGTGTGTAATCACAATTAAAAAGTTGAATGTGCAAATCATTTCTCTTTTTCTTTAACTATGTTTTTCAATTGTTTGATGATTAATGAGAAAAATTATCTCTTTTTATGAGATTGACGTGGTTATTTCAGAGTTATTTACAACTAGCAGGATTTGAATTTGAGATGCATCTCATTTTAGCGATTAGTTTATATCTACATGCATGATTGAGTATTGTTGTTGTTATGGTTACCTCAGAAGTTTTATCGTGTTATTTAGAAAGAAAAGGCAAAATTGCATATATACCCCTCTCAAAATTAATAATTGCATGTATATCTTTTGTACAAGTTTTTTATGCACATAATACAATGGTTTTTATGCATGCTTCGAATATATATGCAATTATGCATTTTCGTAAGGATATATATGCAAAAACCCCTAAAGAAAACAATCCGTTTTTATATATTTTTCAACTTACTTGTTTTTAACTACGATTGTAACTACGGGGTGTCATAAAACTCGACCTGACCTGAACCTGGATATGGCTTTTCGGGTCGGGTTAGTCAGGTTTAAAATTATATTTGAGTCAATCGGGTCAACCCGAATTGACCAGAGTTCTAAACAAAGTCTGGTTCATATATAATATATATCTTTTATTTCATCCATTGCATCAAAATCAAAACACAACAATAATGTGTAAGAGTGTTACATTAAATCTTTTATTTATATAGTAAAAAAATTACATCATTTCAGAGTGATTTTGTAATATTCTTATTGAAAAAAAAATTGAACAAATAGGAGAGCTCGATTTTCACACATAGATGAAATCAAGCAATATGATTGGCCAATAAAAAGTCAAAATTGAATTGATTTTGATCAAACTTTGATAAATTTGGTGGTGAATTTGATTGAGAAAAAAAAACACATAAAAATATAGGTGTCAAAATTATGAAAATAAAAACTTAAAAAAAGAGGAGGTAATTAACAAAACTTTAGTAATTGAATTTTAAACATATTATATAAAGTTAAATGTAAAATTATAAGTCTCCGTGTTTTTTAATAGGGTTTTGCTAATGATAGCCCTAAGGGCTGTGGTTAAGAAGTGAGTTTCTATTACAATTAGTTGTAGGAATTAAATCATCCAATCAGAATCAAGTGTTGGTTGTAAATCCGTATTTTTAGGGATTGTTTTCGTTTTTCTCGGAATCTCATCCAATCATAATAATTCATTGTAATCATGTGATAAAAATTGTATTATTAATCACAGCCCTTAGGGTTGTCGTTAGCAAAACCCTTGTTTTAATATACGTTAAATATTTTTAAAATAAATATTAGTTTTAAACTTCCATCTATTATTTATTATTATTTTTTTGAAGATGGATTTATTAAAAGAAACAAGGCTAACAGCCATAACAAACAGAAGTAAAACCATTACAACCAAGACCTGAATCATAAGAAGAGACCTCATAAACAACATCCCCAAACCGAGCTAGACAAATGCAAACAAACAAGCAATTCTCGAGATGAATCAATAATCCTTCCATATAACTAGAGGTGAAGTACGATAAACACCCTCCTTTGCCAATTTATCAGCATCAAAATTGCGTTCTCGATATATGTGAGCTATCGATCGACTTGAACAACTTGATAAAAAGTCATCTATCTCCCAGAAGTGATACAATAGCTTCCAAGGCCTCTTACTTGGATCAAGAACCCACGAAACCGCATTCAAAGAATCACTTTCGATAACGATTTTAACCGATTTGAACTCGTCCTTCTTATGTATCATCTTGCACGCTTCTTTTATGGCAAAAATTTCAGCAACATTAAGTCCATAACACCAATTGACACAGAGAACAAAGCAATTACAACACCGTGACTATTGCGTAGTAACCCACCAATGCCCGCTAAACCTGGTTTACCTATTGTCGAACCGTCCACATTAAACTTTAACGACCCATCGTCAGGAGGACACCACTCGGAAGGCTGTTGAACCTTACGAACATCACTATAACATTCTGAAATTGAAAAGATGTTCACAAAGAAATCCATAATAGAATACGAACATGCCGGAAAGAAAGCCTTGATCCAACAACCAGTTCTAAGTTTAACTAGATATAGTATTTTATACCAAGAGAAACTTTCATCTATTAAAATATCTTTTTTACTGTATACGTTAAATAAGAACTCATGTTATCTTATTTAAAAGTTTAATCTATACGTACACGAGTTTGAATATTAAATACAACTAAATTATTATTAACGGCAATCTAAATATCAAATGTTAAGTACGAGTTACTTTCATCTATTAACTTGATCCAACAACCAGTTCTAAGTTTAACTTGATCCAACATGCCGGAAAGAAAAACTTTCATCTATTAAAATATCTTTTTTACTATATACGTTAAATAAGAACTCATGTTATCTTATTTAAAAGTTTAATCTATACGTACACGAGTTTGAATATTAAATACAACTAAATTATTATTAACGGCAATATAAATATCAAATGTTAAGTACGAGTTACTGTTATACTCCCTCCGTCCCAAATTTATTGTCTCATATTGACTTTTTCGGTCTTTCTTTCTCAACTTTGACTATAAATATTTTTATTTCTGTTATACAATTTTTGATAAAAATTATACCAAATGAAAATACAGTTTAAACTCAATCCGTTCATATATTTTTTTATCAAGTATTATGTAATATAAACAAAAATACTTAAGGTCAAAGTTCAAAAGTAAAGACCGAAAAAGTCAACAGGGGATAATAAATTCGGGACGGAGGGAGTATGAAAATAAATATACACGATTGTACTTATAACGACTCATGTAATTATTATTTAAAGTTTATATACGGATATCCCGAAAAACATTTTTAAATAACTTTACGGAGTATATTTTAACTTCATCAACGCTCATTATGTGCTACTAAACTGGCACATTTTGTATAACATAATATCAATAGTTAAAGTTAAACAATAATATCAACATCAACATTAACATCTATGTCAGCTAAACAAAGTTAAATCTTTCATCCAATAATTTTTTTTACAATATTAATGGATATTAATACATAATGAAAAACTCATGCATACTTATTAGTTGTACTTATATCACAATTTTAACGAGTAAATTCTTATATGTTCATATAGTAAATAAAAATTTTAAAATAAATTTGATTTATGTGTAAACCCCGTGTGATCAAAGAACCTTTGACAAATGACATTATAAGGCTATGTTTGGTAAAACTAGCTGTTAGTAGTAGTAGTGAGTAATAACAGTGAGCTGTGAGCAGTAGTTGTGAGCTGTAACCACAGCTCACTACTCACCACTTCTTAAAGAAGCATTGAAAAAATGAGTTTCTTAAAAAAAATAGAAAAGCTCACCGCTCTTTTGACAAGCGAACACTAAAAATCAAAAAATTAATTGCTCACCGTTCATCGCCTCAAAAAGCTCCAAAAAGCTCTGCGCCAAACATAGCTTAAGGAGACAAGCTCAAGAATCCAATACAAGGTCGATGCCACGGTTATATTTATAATTTCTGCTAACTATTTTTCTTATTTTCGCACATGTTGATGCTCTATTTTTTTAGAATATACATAAGATTTTTTTGTTTTTAATCAATAATAATATAATTAAATTTTTCTGAAAAGCCTCATGCGTGCACGGGTATTATAACTAGTTAACCCAACACAAAACAACGATTTAACTAAAAGAAATAAGATGAGTGGAGGGTAAAACCGATAAACGAATGATATTTAATAATTTCATGTTACCCATACTAGTTATAATACCTGTGCACGCACAGGGTTTTTAAAATTTTGTTTTAATTATGTATTATTATCGATTAAGAAATGAACCACTTAACATGTTTATAATGGTTTTACTTGGTGGACTAAAAATAAAAAATCATATGTATATGTTATAACATACCTATTATTTTAAGAGAATGCTTTTGGATTAAAAATTATATTTTATAATTCAACCAAAATCACATGATAATACTTGACTTGCATGAGATGTTAGTGATATATGCTTTTAGTTTTGCAAACATGTGCTATCAATTTACGATGTGTTTTGTAATTGTGGTATTTCTTTTACCTATATTTTCGTTAAAATATGTAGCATATTTAGATATCTTTTAAGATTGATTTATTTCCTTAATTATAAATAACTATCATATCATTTTTACTAATGCAACTTTCTATTTGGAAAGTTGTATTTTCATAAGTTTGTGTTATTTACTTCTCATGTTTGATAATAAAATTACCAAATTAACATAGATGCTTAAACTATAGCTTATTTATTACATAAAGAGAAACAAAAAAAAAAAAGATGTAATAGGTAGAACTCAAATTTAATCTTACGTTTATGTATAATGTATAAGAATAATTTTTCTCTAGGCCCGAACTATATAAGGAAATTATTATTACTTGTATAAGTAAATTATAAATGCATGAAAAAAATGACAAATAGTATATTCGCAAGTCTTTTAAGATTGTTTGAATCCTTACCGACTTTTCACTTTAATGCAACTTTCTTCACAATTGGCCTAAATCATCATGGTAAAAGACACCCATATTTTAGATCGTTGGTTGACACCCACAGTGTTATCAATGACAGCAAACACATGCTAAGTTTCATTAACTCATTCAAAGACAAATTACACTTCAAAAAGAATTCCCACCATAAAATTCCCCATATAGGCACTAAAATACAACTTTGGTACATTAAAATACATTCATGTATTATCTAAATCAGCAACTCAACTAAATTATACATTAATACCTTAAGCAGGCGTAGAAAATCCTTCCACGACAATCATGTGTTGATACTTAATCCTTCTCTAAAAAACGCACACAACAAATTGCATTACACTTTAGTGTGTGCGATAAGATAATAAAACTGCTATCGGCTAGATAAGGAATAAGCCAAAGTTCTGTTGAGGTTTCTTTCGCATTCTATTCAGAAGCAAAAAAAGATTTACACATAAATCATAAGTATATAATAATAGTTGTATCTCACATCCATGATTACCAACTCAATAACATTATCGCAGTATAGTAACGTAATTTGACACCTATATTTTTATTCATTTTTTTTCTTAACCAAATTCATTAAGTTTGACCAAAATCAATTTAATTTTGACTTTTTATTGACCAATCACGTTGCTTGATTTCGTCTACGTGGCAAAATCAAGCTCTGTTATTGGTCCAATTTTTTTTTCAATGAGAAGGGATTTGCAAAAACACTCCGAAATGATGTAATTCTTTTATTATGTAAAAGATTACATGGTCATCTCCGATTGTGTAACTTCAAAGTTTGAATCCTAAAACTCTTGTAAAAGTATTAAACGACTCACCGTTAAACCACTAAACTTAGGATTAAAACACTTAGGGCACAAGGTTTCTTAGAACCATAAGGCTCGCGTTATAGCAAAAAGTGCTGCTAACTCAATAATTTTATCCTATAACTTAAAATGTATATAACTTAAACCAAAAAGACCTACCCTTCATCACTCAAGTTATATGACATTCATTCACCTACACATAACCTAATAAAACACAAATATAACACAAAAAGCAAAAAAGCAAAAAATAAAAATAAACTGTCGATGGCTTGGCTGATTGCTGTGGCGCGAAGGGTTATAACACAGAGGAAGTGCCGGTAGGTGCCATAGGACGACACCATAAGGCTATAACGCGCCTTATGGCATCGTGTGGTCTTATTAGTTGTGGCGAACAGTGTGCTCTTAGACTATCTTTATTGGCAAACTGGTCCAACCGATTGGAGTATACAAGACAAAAAAAATACTCAATATTATATTAAAATAGTACAAAAGAAAGAAAGAGAATGGAACGACCCGGTTGGTATATGACCTCAAAATCTTTGAGCCAATCTTGCCACATGTCACTCTCTGAAAGAAAGAGAAAAAAATACATATTTTTGGTTTGATAAAATGTTGACCGAAAGATAGTTGCCGGAGAAGAAGGAGAAGGAAAAAAGAAAGCATGGTTATTAGATAGAAGAAAAAAGAATGGCCACTTGCTTTTTACTACTACCTCCGTCTCTAAATAAGTGTCCACTATTGACTTTTTAAGTCTTCTCTTTTTAACTTTGACCGTAAATTATTTTATTTGTGTTATGTAACACTTGATACAAAATATATGAACGAATTTGGTCTTAAATGTATTTTCATTGGTATAATTTTCATTTAGTATTACATAACACGAATGAAATAATTCAAAGTCAAAGTTGGAACAAAAAGACTTTGAAAGTCAATAGTTGACATTTATTTAGGGACGGAGGGAGTATTAAAACTTTGGTTTCTAATGTTTTTTTTGTTTATTAAATATTTTTTTTTTGTTTATTTTTAATTTTGTTTATTAATTATATAAGTTAAACATAAGCATAAATTCAGGCTTCAATGTTAAAGTAATTTGTTTGGTTTATATAAAATTTTGTGAGCTAATTTTTAATATAATAATTGGTTAATGGTTATATTTTGAGGTGTAAGTAATTAAATTAAATAGATAATAAATAAATACTTTTATAGGAAAAATAAATTATTTGACTCTACGGAAATAGTAACTGACTTTTACCCAAACACCCCCGTTGAACTAACAGTAAACAAAGAAAAAGAAACTAAAAAAGAAGCCACTAGACTTCTTCATTCTCCCCCTCACAATGGAGTTATCACTCTCATCTTCTTCTTCTTCCATTCCATTTCATGCTTCTTATTCATCCTCAAAATTAAATTCAAAACCCACCATAAATACCAAATTTAAGTTATACAATACAATCTTGAAATGCCCCAACACTTTAACTTCAAGAACCACCTTCTACACCACCAGTACTAGCTCAAGATTCTTGTCTAACAAAAGCCCAAAACCCATTTCCATCAAGGTATGCTCAATTCATTATAAATTAATGACCTTTATTAGATTTCATGTGAATTTTGATTTGATTACTGTTCAAATATGTACTAATATGTAGTTGAATTAAGCTTAGTAGCTGAATTTTGATAATTTTGTCGTTTAGTTGTCTTTTTAAGTTGAAAGGTTGATTTAAGGTTATTGTTGGGTGGCATTGCATTTGAAGCTTTTTCAGATAAGTTATGACTTATTTACGAAAGTTGCGGAATTGCATAGTTTACTGGTTTGGAAATTTGAAAGTAATTAGGTGATATGAAATAATCACACTAGATAACACGGCTTGCAAGAGATAATGGTTGGCCCTCTTTCGGCTTGTTTGAAGTCGTGATAATCAAATTATCAGTTGTTAGAGTGTTTAGAATTAGCTTACCATAAACCGAGCACTAGAAACTGAGTATCTGCTACTTGTTTACACGTTATTCCGATAATCAGTCTCACTATATCCAAACACTATAGATGATATACGACTAACGGCTCCTTGCATGATACCCTCATCCCTTCTCTATCATGGACGGACCTTATTAGAGACTGGGGAGGGCCACGGCACTCCCAAAATTTTAAGGACTTACTTATATTTACTTAAAAGGAAATACAATTTTAGCCATCCCAAATTAATTGATACATCAATTGGCCCTCCCAATAAATTCACCTAAGTTCCGTCTATGCTCTCTATTGAAGTTTATCTAAGATAATTAATTACTACCCGAATGTGCTTGATGGCAATAGAATCCTAAAAAGCTCTACAGTTAGCTGTAATGCACCTTCATGTGAAGTTTTACGCTTTGTGTTTAGTGGGAATAAACTCCTGATATACTATTTTATCATGACTGGCATTCACATGAAATTTGACTAACAGGCTTGCAGTCAAGTTGGTGCAGCTGGATCCGATCCATCATTGAATAAAGTTGCAGACTTTAAGGATGCATTTTGGAGATTTTTAAGACCCCACACTATTCGTGGAACAGCATTAGGATCAGTGTAAGCAATCAATACTAATTGTCTACTGACTGTAAGCTTTATGACATCTCAACCGGTATATAAATTTTCATCAATTTACACAGGTCTTTAGTAACGCGAGCACTGCTTGAAAATCCAGATTTGATTCGATGGTCACTGGTTTTCAAAGCGTTTTCCGGTCTCATTGCTCTGATATGTGGGAATGGTTATATAGTGGGCATTAATCAGATTTATGATATCGGAATTGATAAGTAAGCTCAGCGTATTTTTCTATCTTTCCATACTGACAAGATACGTCGTAACTCTATTTTTTATGTTTGGGTTTGACGTTGATTTCGTTTTTCAGGGTGAACAAACCTTATTTACCGATTGCTGCAGGAGATCTTTCTGTACAGTCGGCATGGTTTTTGGTGTTAGCATTTGCGGTAGTAGGCGTTATTATCGTTGCGATGAACTTTGGACAGTTCATTACCTCCCTTTATTGTCTTGGTCTTTTCCTGGGCACCATATATTCAGTTCCACCTCTTCGAATGAAGAGATTTCCTGTTGTTGCATTTCTTATCATTGCCACGGTACTTTTTATTAAATCTGTTAACTGTAGTATTACTTTTAGGTTTCTTTCTTTCTTTTTTTTCCCGTAAATTTGTTGTTTAAAAATTGAATTCAAACTACAATGGGATGCATTATATGGCTAGCTCTGTTACTTCTACAGGTAAGAGGATTCCTTCTAAATTTTGGTGTATATTATGCGGTGAGAGCTGCTTTGGGACTAACATTTCAGTGGAGGTTTGTATTCATTTTGTGTTTTAGTCCCTCTGTCACATAAAAATTGCCAGCAGTTAATGAGTGGCTTGGTAGATTGGGTAAATGGGTCAAAACAAGTTCTGGTAAAAAATAATCTTATCTTTTTGCAATCTGAGTAAAGGGGTTTAAGAGGTTGTATGCAAGAAATATACACTTTGAGTGACTTTCAGCCTAATTCTTAACTAATGTCGTGTATTATACCCAATTGACATGTTACATATGAAGCCTGACCCGTAGTTAACTTGTCGTGATTGAATTTAATATATGAATGTCAAATTTCCACAGCTCAGCAGTGGCTTTCATCACAACATTTGTTACATTATTTGCTTTAGTCATTGCCATTACTAAAGATCTTCCCGATGTAGAGGGTGACCGAAAGTAAGTTCTGAAATTTGAAACTTCACTAGGTTTTTCCAACTCTTAGTGTTTTGTACATGTATTCTAGGTTTATTATTTTATTCTTGCAATAATTCATATATTGTTTTCTCTAGGTTTGAGATCTCTACTTTCGCAACAAAACTAGGAGTAAGAAACATTGGATTACTAGGGTCCGGGCTTCTGCTGATCAACTATATTGGTTCCATCGCTGCAGCATTATATATGCCTCAGGTGACCACACCGCAGTTTCATGCTCATGGTTCCCTTATCTTTGTTATTTCTTCCTTAAAATGTTGAAAACTCCATCCAAAGATAACTGCAAGGCTCTATTGTAGAATGTTTGTGTTTTAAAATTGGGGTTAATGAAATGCAGGCTTTCAGGGGCAGCTTTATGGTACCGGTACACACAGTCTTGGCTCTCTGTTTAATTTACCAGGTTTCTCCGATCTCTGTAACATTTCTCAGATAAAAAAAAATATACTTTTTAATTTGTGAAATTCAATAAATAGCTTGAAGGATAAAAAGTTAATAGTGATAATAAAAATAGATAGAAAAAATGCATCTCTTTTTATCATCTTTTTTATGGAGCTTATGAAGTTAATTAATTTTTGTCATCAAGTAACTTCAGTATGTTACTGGCATTTAAATTTCTATTGGAAAATACTAGTTGTGCATGCTATATAACTAATGGTATGTGTATGTCATGCAGGCATGGGTACTTGAGCGTGCAAAATACACCCAGGTAATACTTAGTGATAAGATATACCATGAGCTTAACTTTTCAGCATAGTCACGCTATAATAACTTGAATTTCGTGTATTAAAAGTTGCATCTACTAGCCATCACAGCACTTTGATTTGTCATATTGCAGGAGGCGATAGCAGGGTACTACCGATTTGTATGGAATCTATTTTATGCAGAGTACATCATATTTCCTTTCATCTGAAGTTAGTTTTTGTATATTTTTTGGTGTTGTTTATATATTAATGTTATATGTTGTTCGACCTATCAAGTGATATACAGCCAAAATTACGGCTTAACATGTAAAATTTTCCTTGTAACAAATGCAAAGTGAGGCTTCTGACTTTTTTTATTCAACAGAAAGATGAAAGTTGACTTCAGTTGAGTGACATCTGTATGACGTTTTACATACAAAGTGTAGTAATGATTATTGACTTGTTTAACTTTTACGTTCTGAAGATTTGATATAGAATATTGAGAATCAGTTTACCGCAGCTCTAACAAAACGAGCCACAAGAGTTGAGAGTTAAATGTGCTTCCCCTGTTGTTGTGATACACAATTGTTGAGTGTTTATGAAGTCGACGATCTAAAGATTTTCATGTAATATGGCATAAATAGTATGATAAGTATGGTTTATTGCAGCTACTCCTAAAACCTTTCTGAACATCTCTTTTTGCAGGGCAATTAACCAGAACCATTTTCAGTATACTCGAACCAAACACTAAGGAAAAGATTAGACTTTGTGATAATCATAACAATTGTGACATTGATTTAGTAAGAGCGGCAAGAAGTAATCAACACACCTATTATTACGAAGGAAACTCCTAAACACATTAATTTATAAATTTAAGTTTCAAGTTTTTTCAAAGTCAGATCAAAATGAAATGTTCTCAGGGTGGTTCGATACCATACAAACATACATTATCCATTGAAAGGCTTTTTCGTCTCCTATCAAGTCTTTCTTGACTCCCACCACTACTACAACTCAATTTCCAAGTAGAACACACTTCCTCCAAAGCCTGAAACTGTAGCTCCGAAGGGTAGTCTCGTACACACCCTATTCGTGGGCCTGCTCCCGTTGACCACTTACAACTAAGATGCTTAGCCAACTGTAAAGACTTTGTTTCCTTATGCGAATTTATCCTCTGTAAAATCTTCTCTTCTGGAATCGGGTTAATATACGCTTCTTCCCCAAAGTCAAAAAGTTTTCGTTTTGAAACCATAAGTTTTATGCTTGACATCAGTTCCTCTGCGGTTTCATCATCATTATCTGAGGAGCTCTCATGTTCGGGCTCACGCCTTGGACATGGCTCAGACCCGAGCTCACGTTCTTCCTTTTGGAAGGCTAAAATGATGCCTTCCTTTTTTGGAATTTCAAGTGCCGTGATCTTTGGCTTTGAACTTGTTGATATGTGTCGAGTATCCCTTGGGGGTTTAGAATCTTTGTGGTGGTAGTGCTTGTGTTCGGTTTCTACTGCAGCTCGTGTGAAATCAGGCTCAGATACACAGCTTCGCATCTCGTATGCGGTCACTTTCTCATCAGGGACTTCATCCTCATCATCTGGGCTTTTCTGCATGATCACACACATTTTAGAATGTTAACTTTCGAGCTAAAATAAAGGACATTGTCTTTAGCATGCATAGTTTTCATACCTTGATAGTTTGGACATCAACATTGTGTTGCTCAAGAAATGACATGAAGGTGTCAAAGTTTTCTTCCGTTGGGAGGTAATGTCCACTATGAGGCCAGACAGCCTATGAAATTCAAGAAATTAACAAGATTATGACAATTTCAATGAGGAATTTCACTTTTTAGCTATATAGTAAAGGTTACAATTTTTATCCGTTTACTTATAAATGGGTAGATGCAGGTTATAAATTATCTATAATGGGTTAAAAGAGTAACATAGAAACAAAATAGTTACTAGTAATAAAAATCACTCAAATGAGTCGAAAGTCGCCCAGAGGGTTTTTTAATGCAAAACATACTAAATCTTTTTATTTGATAATTTATGTTATTACTGAAGTAAGACATTATTTGTAGTATTTGGCGCAGATTTTTAGAACAAAAACATTTTTTTAGGGCATAAAGTGTTTTCGCTCAACTCAACCCGACCCTTATTGACCAGTTACCCAACCTATCCACTTGCCACCTATATAATGTATAGAGTATATACACACCTTTAGGATCCCATCTATAACCACCAATCGTCCAGCAGACAATGTAGCACCACCAGCAAGAAAACTCGAATGTTGAAATTTGCCTTTTATTTTCATCCCGAGATACAAATTATTTGAAGTACTAAGCACAAATATCCACTTGGCATTGGCAGGCCCACTTCTTGTGTCTATAAGTTTCCTACTTAGTCTGTACATGAACTTCCCGTCTTCCACTATAACCTCATAGGCCTCTCGTTCTATCTGAAAATAAGACAAAAAGGGTTTAATATTTAGTGTCAGGTTTAGCTTGTATTACATAAAGAAAGCACACCTGCATACAAAAAACTTAACAAAACTTACGGGACTTAAATACTTGATGCATTGTTGTTGAAGCTTTGGTCTTGGGCATCTTTCAAGGCTTACTTCTTTACCTTCCCCTATGTCAAGCCTAAGATTGTGTCACGATGAAACCTGTTAGTCAAACTTGCTATGCGCTTTATAGAGGTGGCTAGATGGGCGAGTTAGGTATTTTGGTTTTGACCCAAACACATTTTTGTCATAAGTTTTTTATATAATTAATGCATTAATTAAGATTACATAGACGATAGTATTGCAATAGTAATATACATTTGTCTGAATAAATTGATTTAGACGACTCTCAAGTATCAACCCTTTGACATGTTCTCCTGAAGTTTATGGTCAAAATTGCCACCTCTAGTTTTTTCTTTCTTTAAAAGTCATGACAAATTAAATCTTACCAATAGAAAAAAGGCTGTCTACTTTGGCAATGAAGCCACTTCACGTAATAAAACTGAAGATTATGACCATAGCGATGTCGAGGATCTATCTGTTTCCACAAAAAAGAAATTTAACATCTCACTAGATTTAATCAAATAAAGATACTCCAGTCATTGGGATCGAAAGGACTTACTGCCTCCAGCCAATGCTGTAACGCAAGTTTACATGCCTTTGCATGTTGTGACAGGCCTTTTCCAAGCTGCAACAAAAACTTTGATTATATTACTTTCTATTTTTTCAAAAATTACTGAAAGATAATACTTTTATTATAATCTTAATTGTGATTTTCTTATCTTAATTACAAACCAAATAATTATATTAAACTGTGTACTAACAATATGTCACGCCTAATGATGGTTCGAGTGGTACAATATAAAAAAAAGTAAATAGAAAAATACATATCAAGCATGTTGAAGGACTCTTTCCAAGTCTATATGTCAACCAAACATGATAATGAATTGAAATGTAATGTACCTTTGCAGCTCTGGTTCTTGCTCTTGACCAACGTGAAACAGCTGTCTCAGGTTTTTCGATTTCAAAGAATGATACAGAACTGCACTTAAGCACAGCAAAATCTAACAGCTTCCACCTGCATAATAAAGGCTCAAACTTTACATATTTTTAAGGGCTAATTGCACGAAAATGTAGCTTACTTGCCACCTTTTATAGTTAAGTTTAGCCATCTATTTTTTTCTAGATCGATGTAGCATACTTTTGAATTTCATCTTTTTGATGTATCGTGTGACTACTTATGTGTATTATTTGACCGATTTACCCTCCCCCGGTTAAGTAGGATTGTGTAAATTGAAGGGTAACATGGTCAAATAGTGTCACACGATACACCAAAAAGACCGAATTCAAAAGTATGCTACTCAAATAAGAACAGAAAATAGACGCCTTCACAAAACTATATAAAGTGGCAAGTAAGCTACATTTTTGTGCAATTAACCCTATTTTTAACGACCCCACTATAAAGATCTTGTTATATGTGCATAACTTGAAGGTCTGAACTCTGAAGGGTACTAACCATCTATGCTCAACGAGTATTGCACAATCAGCTAACTGTCTTCTGGTTCTGAAACTTTTGTAAGTTTTCTGCAGCTTCAATGCTGCAAGATGACGGTCTTTAAGAGGCTCGGGCAATGGTGATTCGGGCCCACACATGTTTGGCTCTGGCAATGGACTTTGGCTTTCAACGGTTTTTGGAGGCAAACATTCATTTTCAGTAGAAGAAGAATCCATGGGAAGAACATTGTCCATTTTTTTCCCTTTAATGCTTAGAGATCCCCCAAAGAACCATTTTTCTGGGATCAATGATTTCATCACGGATTTAAGGCGATTCAAGTCATCAATATTGACTAATGGGGATGAAAAAAATATTACATACGCATAAACAAATACGGTTATAGGTATGTTTGAAAGCAGTGAGCGACCTTTTCTGCAACCTGCCACATGGAAGGAAGACACATTCAAAACCGAAATATAATTGATATTAAATGTCGTCTATCAGGATGACTCATAGTTAACAATGTTAGGTGAAACATCCATTTCTGTTCCCTATTGAATTATATGGATCCCACGTACTAGATGGTTATTTTAATATTTCAAAACGGAACGCATGTTAAAGGAGATGTTTGACAAATTATGATTATTTAGGAATTTCACATGTAAAAACACCTCTAAATAATCACATAATTGATAATCACTTTTGTTGCACCTACAGTCGGAATCAGTTCCAGTACACCCAAACACTAGTAAGTGATTATCTACGTCATGAAAATACAATAATCACATCTACGTCTTTGAAATGCTAAAGTAACATAATCATGTTCCAAACGCAATGCCAAATCTAGCAAAAAACAAGTACCCTAATGGACTAATAATTAATTAATGAGAATACAAGTGGCTTAGTACAACAACAACAACTATACATAATCCTACCAAAATGGGGTATGAGGAAGGTAGGACGTAGACTGTCACACTATCCGAGGGTAATTGGACCGCTTCCGGTACAAGTTGCTTAGTGCATGATACAATAACGGTAATGGCAAAAGGTTGGGAAATAACATAACACTACACTACAATAACATTACTCTAGTAATCAAATTGGTACCAATGACGGACTCACATGGAGCCGGGGTGTAGCACTGGCCACACCTGATTTTAGGTCACGAAGTGTAAATTTTTGATAAAATATATTTTTTCTATGCACGTGCAACACCCAATTTTAGCTAAGAAATTCATTATAAGGCAAATTTAGTACTCCTAGTGCAACACCCTCTCAAAAATCCCGGGTCCGTCATATGTAAATAGTACACCCATCTAAACAAAATACATAAACTACATTTACATTTATCAAAACATATAAGACAAATAACTAATGAAACATCAAACTTATGCCACTCATCATGATTCAAGAACTAATCCTAAACCAACACAACCCATGAGCCAAAACACAATATTTCGACCCGTTTCGATATTCCAATCACAAATCAAGAATATGTAACCCCACATATGGCAAAATGCATGATTTTACCATGCAATCATCATAATACAAAACTATTACCTTATATGGCTAAATGGGTATATTCCTTTATTCAAAATGGCATAAATGTCATACGTAAAAATACATAGAGCTAGGGTGGTGGCAATGTGTGTACCTGCAAGTGTATATGATCAAGATGAATTTAGGACATACAATGTGGACAATGATAGATGAGAAATGAAGATATGGTGAGGGTTCCAAACACGTGGCAGTGATGATGTGACTTTAGTTTGGTTTGCAGTAAATTCAAAGGACCAAACAGTGAGTAATGGAAAGTGGAAACAGTAAAACACAACTCGTGTTACATGTGTTTTTTGTGTTTATTTAGGAATTTGTTACTTAAAATATTCAAAGTGACTCAAAAGTTTTTTTAGATGTTTGTTTTCTTTGTCTACATATATGACTTTTTGGTACTATAAGTATAGCTTAGAGCACTAGGTATAACTATAACACACCGTCACGTCAGCGTCACGTCAGCTTTAACTTTTTCACCTTAACTTATAAAAAAACACCCCTTACAATAACTCACCTTAACACAACTTTTACTCATATATTTTCAAATTCAACTCTAAACTAAAACTAATATTTTATTTAATAACTAACATAACATTTAAAACACAAATTACATTCATCATTAAACTTTAAACACACATTAAACTTAAAACACCAATTACATTCACTACAACAATCAACACGACAGGCGAGGACACTTTCGGCGACGACGCCCTTGTCCCCGCCGAAAGTCACTAAACGACAAAAACGGCGCTGAGCTGGCACACAACCTCGCTGACCGGTCAAAAGATTTTCAACGCTCACTTTTCAGAGGGGACATGTCCCCGCCGAAAGTATTTGTATTATTTTGTAACTTTGACCAAAATATTTACCCTTAATTGTGCCCGCGTATTTTTCCCGCCACACTTTTAGCAGGGACATGTCCCCGCTAAAAAGTTGTTTCATAAGTTACAAGTTACATGCTATCTTTTGGCGGGGACATGTCCCCGCTAAAAGTTTAGGCGCCAAATTTCCCCCCAAACTGCAATATATATTATATTATACACCTAATTATAGATAATTCAAAATAAACGCTTCATAACAGTTTTTGATTCACTTCCATTAAAAAAAAAAAAAAACCCTAACTTTTCTCCTATGATTTCGCCTTTTTTATGAAAGTCAAATTTGTGAATTCAGTTTTGAAGTGAGAGGAGCGTATTCTCAGATTTATATTATTTTCAAAAACATACCATACTATGCTAATCTTAAATAAACAAATCTTGATCCACCAATAACCTCAATATAACAATTTGTTTTTAATTACAAACGATTCACGACATTTTGTTTTTATTCGAATTAATGTATACACAACCGATACAAGGTATGGGTTTTGTTTTTAGTCATTAATTGATTTGTTATTTGATTATCGTTTCTTCCGTCTTTATTTGATTGATTTGAGCGTTTTTATGATTATTCCTGGATTTATATAATGAGTAGTAGGTTGCTATGATTATTTTTGTTTATGTTTTTTTGATTGCTTGAATGTTTTATAATTATCCACAAAGTTACCATCAAGAGGTTGTTGTAGGCATTTTGAGATTTCGTAATTAAAATTAATGTATGCTATATGTTTGACACAATGCTTGAATGTATTAACATAATTCCCAGTTTTCAGTTCTGATTTCATTTGATGTTAAGATAGATTATATGGCTTTGATTTATTTTTTTTGCAGGACCATGAATATGGTTATCAAAAATTTACTAGCGTCATGATGAACATCAAAGGTTGAAAATTTGGGTTTCAAATTGTGATTTTCATGGGTTCAAGTTGTTTGATATATCTGTATACGTTATAATATTTGGATTATTTTTTGAAATAGTTTATCATATGTAATATCAATGACTGAGTTAAACCAAGGAACTAAATGAAAACACCGACTCTATTTGTTCATTAACATTATTGCAAAAACCATTGCAGGAACTAAACGAGAGCACTGACTCTAGCAATGATGAAACAACTGCATATTCCAACTGAGGATAGGATGAGTCAACACAGGCATAAATAAAGCTGCTGACACAAAGCTTCTTGCCAATCGCAGTAGCTCCAAGCCTGGTATATCTGATATGGTTTTATTGCTTTCTCTAATAATTTTCGGTTTCCATTACATTTCTGACAAATCTGGATGGATTTAATGTTGACTTTGATTTAATGATATTCTGTTTGTCGCATTGCAGTGTGAGAAGGTGACGATGCCACGTTTAATTTGGGCAAAACAATAAAGGCAGTCATCAAAAGGGGATTGCGGAAGTCCTCTTCAGAAGCTTCAGAGTCGTGTTTACGTAGGCAAGCTTTCAATTCCGAGCGTTGGTATAACGTCGATTTACAATTTCCAACTTGCTTCATTGTGTGTGTTTGTAGATATAATAATCCTTATAAATTTATATATACTTCATCATCAAAGGATACTAAAAGAATCATCGAGACCTTTTGAGATCATGATAGTGGTTGGATTTTAGTCAAGTTGTCACATTCAGATGCAGCAGTAGCATAGAAAGAAACTTGGGTAATAAACTTACTATGCGTAAAAGTTTATTTTAGTTAACCTACATACTATATTTGATTAGTGTTCTTTATGACGGTAATGCCCGGAAACTCTTCTTTCATGAAGATGAACACAAGAGCTTGGTATGGGTCAAATAAGCACCTTATAATAAACATACCCCGGCTTATTTTCACCTCTAAATGAGCAGATAAGCAGTTTTGACCATCAAATAAGCATCTTAGGTGATTGTCTAGAGGCGTAGGTATATATAAGAAGAGGCTATACGATTTGCATTTTACATTGTACAATATTGATAAAATACTTTTTTAAGAAGCCAATATAATAAGATATGACGATTGTTTTTGCCGCTTTGACGTCGATGATCGAGTAGCAGCAAGCCCAACTTGGGGAGATGTCAAAGTGATGAATTAGAGTTCAGGCTGTGCAACATTCCAATAATTGCGGTGACATCTAAAATCAAACAAGATTTGGTTTAGTCCGGTAACAACAAACACTATTTAGCGCCAAACTGCCCATAATGTGATCTCTAACCAGGTAACCTTTCATGGTAAAAAATGGTAAGCGCTATGACAGACCACTAATAAACTCGAAATTGTAATTTGATAGTTGTAGATACTTGATTGGACTATTTTACTAAAGGCCATTTGTTGGCATCAAGATAGCAACATATTTTATACAGAGCTAAGTCTTGAGAGGGTATGTATTACTATTATTCTATTTCATCTTTTTGCTTTGGTAATTATATATTAAAATGACTTGAACTAATGTTTAAGGCTTTGAGTTGAACTTTTAACCACTCAGTTATTATGTTACCTTTTTTTGCAATTGAGTTATGATGTTCTGTTTTGGTAGAAACCTGATGCGCGAATGACTCAAGCTTTAAAGCCGAGTTTGATGGTCAGGATGGGTCCATCCGTTTTTGGATCGTGCTCCTCACAGGTAAGTTATCTAATTGTATAATTGTTTAATCGATTTCCATATCAATGACTAAAAGATGTAGAAGAGAATTTATATATGCCGGGTAATTGCATAAATGAGGAGACAAGGAGGATAGTCATATGGAGATTTACAGACATAGGTGGTCATATAGAGACATGTTAGGATCAGGCTACTATTAAGTGGAGAATAATAAGGTGTATTTGGCCTTTAGATTAGGTCGCTACTGAAATGAGCAGTATTCTTGACTGAATTTATATATATCAGGTAATTGCATAAATGAGGACAACACACGTGTAGCCATACATCAGAAGTTCGAAACTACTTCGACAATGTGTCTGATAGATTTGAAAGCTATAATAAATTAGGAACAAATTTAGTTGAGGTGATTTTGTATATGTGTATTACATTGGGAACTTGCTAATTGATTAATAAAATGGTGTGAGTTATGGGTTTGAATTTAGGTGTACTATAAATGTTTCCATGGATAGTGAATAGACAATTTGCTTATCTTCAAATATATTTTGTTTTGTTTTAAGTAATTGATTCGTGTGAAAACCAATTATATAATATATATATAGTATAGTATCGAAGTGATCCGCGTAAAATACGGATCACCCGAGTCGTTTCCCAACGAAGGCGAATGGAATCGAGAATATCGATTCGTGAAATCATGAATTGAAAAGTGAGAAAGTGAAATTAGCAATCAAATAGTTCACATATTTACAAACAAGTATGAAATATGCAGAACGTACAAGCTAATTATGCACCAAAGTGAAAAACGTAAAAACGGAAACGCAACCGCAAAATTTAAAACGTAACGTATAACGAAAAATGATCCTACGAACTTGAAAATATTTTCTATAAATCTTAAACTAATAAAAAGAATTTTAAGAAAAAGAAAAATATTTTTTTGAGTTTTTATTTATTTTCTATGAATTAATAATGATTTTTAGAATTAAAATTGAATTAAAAATAAGGAAAAATAGGAAAATAAATTGGAAAAATGAAAATTAAATTCTAAAAATTCTAAGATATTATAAAAGAATTTCTAAAAATATTTTTGTATTTTTCACAACATTTTCTGATTTTTTATTAATTTTTGGTAATTAATAACTATTTAAAAATTGAATTAAATCAAAAGAAAATAAGAAAAATAGTAAAAAGGCTTAGAAAAATCTAGAAAAATTCCAGAAATTCTAAAATAATAAAAAGAACTTGAATGAAAATTTTGAAGTAAAAATGAAAAGTAGAACTGCTTTTTCTATAAAAACTACTTATCATAAGTGCTTAATTTTAAGCACTTGTGACCTAAACTTAATGAAACTTAAACACTGATGAAATATGATCAATGATGCTCAGATAAGCCAAAATCAGATCAAAATTCAACTCAGAATGATCACAAAATATATCAAACAGCTCAATAAGCAGTAGAATAAGTAGAAGCTATAAGCAGATATGAGATAAATGAATCCAGAAACAAATTTATCACTCACATCAACTAGTTAACTACAAATGAACTCAGATCAATGTATAAAACACATGTATAAGCTTCAATCATCAACAGCAGTCCACAAAGAACAGTCAGTTACTCAATCTCAACTAGGCTCCTACAGAGAAGCTTTAAGCACTGCAAATAAGCTCAAACTCAACAGCTTAATGGTGCAAACACTCTATAGTAAAGCTGAGTACTAAAATTAACCACTAATTCAACCAGTAACAACTAACTACTATTCTAAATTTGACTGAGTAAAGCAACTATTAAACTGACTAAGCTGATTTAATAGGCTATTTATGATACAATTCTAAGTTTGACCTAATCCAATTTAAACAGATTGAAACTACTCCTAGATGTTAAGTGAACATTTTTAAAACCTAAACTAACAATCACAACCATAACAAGCAACTAATGAACAAAGATCAGCAAGTTAAAAACTGATTATGCAAGCAATAAAGGAAAGTAGATCTAATATTGACTATAATGCAACAAACTCACAGTCAAATGCTATAACTGACTTATGCTAGCCTAAGGTAAAATATTTGTGCACAATTAACATCAAAATATCAATAGTAGCAGTAATCAATGCACAAATCCAAACACCCCTGCAAACCACTAAATTGAAATATAAATGAACCACTGATTCAACTAGTCACAATAACAATCTCAGTCAACAATTACCATCCAAACTCAGATAATGATCAACAAAACAGATGCTCAGTTATATTCCAATATCACAAATCTGAGATGCATTAATCCCACAGTTTACTCAACCCAAGTATTATATCAGATGCTCAATCACACTTATATGAAACAAACAAAATTACACAGATCAAAGTTGAATCAATGAAACAGTGAAACAGATGTATTACCATCAACAAACTCAGATCCACATTTCACAACACTTTTAAAACCACAAAAATGACAGATGATCAATACACAGTCAGACTACTCAGATATATAAAATCACAGACTTCAAATAAGCAAAACTAACATAAATCTAAGCTAATAGATCCACAAACATATAACCAAAACAACTAAGCTACTCAAATTAAATCAAACAATTAGAATTCTGATCAATCAATATCAAAACTTAATCTATCAAATATTCTACACTAGCATACAATGAAACAGTGCAACTATGAGTCAAATCCTAACTATAAGCTACTATTATATCAAAGTTGAAAAATGGAATTTACCACAACTCTCCCTCAGCAAGAACAGAGGGAGTTCACAGTTGCCTATCTTTGAGATAGGCTGGTTCTTCCTTTGCTAACCAAGCTTATCCATAATACTCCAACAATCTCTGATCCAATTCTGAATTTTGACTTATGATGAATGAAGACTCAATACACTCCACTAATAAGCTAAAAAGCTTAAATGGAATATGTAAAAAGAAAATAAGCTCTACTGTGAGCTTTTATAACTAGTATGTATATTTTTATATTTTTTTTTTTATATTTTCTGATTTTTTTTTTTTTTTTTTTTTTTTTTTTCTTTATCTTTATCTTTATGTAAATGAATATAAACTATCTAAGAGTAACATTTGAAATAAGATTTAACAAAATGAAACAGAAAAATAAGCTGATAAAAGCAGAAATAAGCTGAGATAATGAACACAATAAGCTGAAATTTGAAGAAAGTAACTAAGAATTTTATTAAAAACTCAATTAAATTATTACATTAACTAGTCTAAGTACATTCTAAAGAGATTTTAGCAGCATAACAATACAATAAAAACTACTCTTATGAGGCTAAAAACTACACCTATTTATAGGGAATGAGTGAGTGAGTGAGTGCCAATGCCAGGTTGGCAATCCGAGCCACTATCTGTGCTTCTTTCATCTCATAGCAGCCCTCAGATTAATATTGTGTTTCTTCAAATCCATATGAGCCCTCAAATCAATATCAATGATGTGGCCTGACCAATTAGCTTCTTCCATCTGTCCTCTCTTACATTCTCTGACTTGTCAGCTTCTAGAAACAGAATCCAATGCATATTGGTGACGCGTGTCGACCAATAGCATTCTGCCAAGTGCTAACACAGCTCCAATCCATCTCTCTGACACATGATACATCACGTGAGGGGCTTCTAGAAGCTCTAATGATTAGCATTTATTAGTTAATTGGTGTGGCTTTAGGTGGTTCGAGCCAATTTGGTTCTTATGGTTGGCTAGGGTTCATGATTGGGTATTTGGGGATTCTGGGATTTTGGGGGAAATAGGATAAAGGTGCGTTTGATTTTATTAATAAAAACTTTGACCGGGTTTTGGATATTTTGACCAAAGGGTATATGGGCTTGGGTTGTGGGTAAAAAAATATAGGATTGGGCTTTTGAATTTATTAGTGGAATATGGATTGGACTTGTGGGAAATGGACTTGAAACCAGGCTAATATATATTGTATTTTCAGATTTGGTAAATTGAAATCCAAGGACCATTTGTGTTAATTTTCAAACTCCAAGGGCTGAATGTGTAATTTTCTCAAAATAAATTTCAGGGACTAATCTTGCCAAGTCTGAATAGATGAAGGACTGTAGTTGACTTTTAGATCCCGGTATTGACTTTTTGACCGTCTTCCACTCTCGTGCCCGTTTTCGTTGTTTTCTCGTGATTTTCCGTCATTTTGTGTAATATCCGTACCTGCATATTCACAACATAAAAACACACGTTTTCTTTACATTTGTTAGCTCAAATAGTCGTATTGGGTCGGTATTTGGCCATAAAATAGTGAGTGAATAAGCACTCACCAGTAATTGTTATGAGAGTTGGTAATTTGGTTTTATTCGCTTTCTCTTAATGGTTGCTGCTCAATCCTACACTATATAATCCTAAACTATATATTCTACACTATATAATAGGCTAACAATGAGTCGATGACAGAATAGCAAAAAATATTTGTTTCAGATGGAAACGGTTTTAAGACAAGTACAAAGAGGCTTGGAGCAGATGTTTTTGTATTTACCCGTAACCGAGAACAAGACATTCAAAAGATGTTATCCATCATAATATAGTTAACGATATGATGATGAGTCAGAAGATTATGTATAAGCCAGTGCTGATGGGGTGACAAGGAACGGTAAAAACTTATGAACTTAAAATCAACTTTATTAGCTTGGTAGATCTGCACTTTTAGAATTATGTATCTCATTGATAACTCTTGCTCTGCAGGAAATGTCGTATGATGTGACCATTGGTTATTGTCAAAGATGCAAAAGACCATATTGATGTTCAAGGATTCAATATATATCATAAAAATCGGCTCATTAAGGTATGACTCAATAGTATAACTTTTTCCTTTGGTAAAGAATAGATACTAATTTGAAGTATACGTATTCACTAAATTTTGTTAAAACTTCGAACCTATTTCTGAAATAATGTCTCATACCCATTTTGGAGGGTCTGGAATGTTGCTAGAAGTGATGGCCGAGGAGTTAATAGGTGTTTTGGAAGCTGATTTTGTTGAACCGATTCATGATAAGCAGGGCTTTGAACGTACAACTATACTTCAAAGACTAGAGAATGCAAAAGAAATATTGGTTTGTTTTATTCATTTATTTTCGTCAACTATATATGTCTTGTGCTTGAACTATATAGTTTACCAACAATTAACTTTTCTTGGTCTACGAAGTGCCAACATATCGTCTATGCCAAACGATCAAGTCTGCTCCAGATGCAAAACCCAAACCTTCAGTGGTAGATACATATGATGAAGATATAGTTTAAACCGGAATTAACACCAATTTATATTGTTCTCTGTATTTATTATTTTTATTACATCATAACATGCTCTTACCAGTAGTTCTATTGTATAAATGAATCGAGTGTTTCCTTTAATTTGTAGAAATACATGGCTGTTACGGATATGTTACTGAAAATATTTTTTCCTTTCTATTTGGGTTTCATAATGCATATATGCATGTAAGATAGCTCTAATGTTGCCTCACTTAATAGCCTGAGATCGAAACACCCAACTATGAAAGGTTAGTTAGTAGATAGATCACTAACTGTATTGCTTCACCTAGACTTGCACACTATAATAAGGTTTTGGTTGCATTCTTCATTAACAATAGCAATTGCTTCCAGGTATTGAAATGGACTTGAAGGCCAAACTGAAAAAAGTTGCAAATCCCAATCGCTAAAACAAGTTTTTGTATTAAGTTTTGAAACTTAATCCCAATAGCTAAAACATGTTACATTGTGTGTGATTGTGTGGTGATAGACATAGTAATCTTAATTGGATTACCAAGTTGCTTCCTTTGTTAGCTTATATATAGCAATTATAAATAGATGAAGTCATGAACTACAAACCCAAACATGTGTATATTGTCAGTATTTATAAATACTGTAACAATTCGCAATTTCAGGTTAATTACCATTCCCGGAAAATTTCACTATTCACTTTTACTATTCATTTTTCCCGAAACTTTCCCGAAAGTTGATTTTTATTTGATATTCTCGAGTGATAAATCATTTCCATGGCAAATTAAATGTTTGACATTCGTCAAATCATTTTCGTGAAAGTTATTAAGGAATTACACGTTTTAGGGTAAAACGTCATTCAGAAATTCTACGTACAACGAAACTCGACCGCGTTAAGTGACCCCGCATCAGAAAAATGTTTGACACACTCATGATTTATTTGAGAATTAATCGTGACTGAGAAAAACATGACCAAAGACTTCCCGGCTGGTCACCCAAGCCAGTACTATTCTCACATGAGCACGCTTAACCGTATGGGCGATTAACCGTTAGACCACAAAACGCGTTTCTAACACGATTTGAGTTTTCAACTTATTAGAAAAAGTCAACATATTTTTCCCTCCTCCATTGACCAAAAATCATCCCTTGATGTTATAAGTCATTTCGTGATTTTTAGGCTTACGGTTTGATGTCTAAAAGACATTTAATACCAACCAACACTAGACTGAGCCCAGTCTAGACATTATAAGTCATTTTAAATCATTTTTATCACACTAGAAAAGTAACATTTTACTTTTCTCAATTTTACGCAATATTCGTACATTTTACGTATTACGCGTTTTAGACCCGTATTTCCAGTTTTTAGCAGGGTTTTACACCCAAATGGAACCTACCACTCATTTTATATTTTATTATGGAACTTATTGACATGTTTATCAATACTTTCAAGTTCCATAATTTTACGACACCCGGTTTTACGTTTTGAGGCTTAATCATTTACGATTGGCATTTCCCGGAGTCAAAACTAACCAAGTATCTTGGATAATACCAAGAAAAGTCCACACCCTTGCTCTCCAAGCTCATGAACCACCCTAGGAGGGGGGAGTCACACCCATGTGGCTTCATCTCATGAATTTACCCCTAAATCAACACTTAATTACAACTTGGTCACCAAGTTGTAACACTTTCCTAGTAAGCTTCCTAACCTCCTCATTTGAACTATAAATACTCCCTCCCCATCCCCTTTATGCCGTGCACCCCCAACCCCATAACCATCCCATTCTTAGCTTAATTCCTTCTAATTTCTAGCAAGGTTCAAGTGATTCTTCAAGATAGAAACCCTAGCTAGATTATCATTCACCAAAACACTTCCATAACCTCATAAATTTGGTGATTTCTCTTGAGTTTGAATCCACTCAAGTCACCTCAACCTTCATCATCCATCTTTCAAGAATACCAAGGGTAGAAAGATTGCATGAAGTGAAGTGGGTTGAAGCAAGTCTATCAAAGTCCTATCCTTACATGTTAACTTCCTTTCATCTTTGAAAGCCAAAAGTTGTAAGCCAAACCCTAACTTGATTCTTGTTAAATAATCATGTTCATGTTATTTACATATTATTCTTGCTATATTATGTCTTGTAGTTATGTCCATGATGTATAAAAATGACCAAAACAAGTTATTGTTATTGATTGTTAAAACAAGTTACTAAAACAAGCAAACTAGTGACTTTCTTGGTAAGACCTGATCAAAATGGTAAAAATATGATATTGGATCATTACATATTGTAGTAGAGGACTTAACAAGGAAACCATAGCAATTTGAACCACCCAAAACGAGTATACGAGTCAAAAGTTACGCCCATTTGAAGTTACCAAAGATTTCCGGCAAAACTGCCAAATACCATTCTGATCAAATTTGGGTTTTGAAAGTCCCACTTCTGGTCCGATTCATCAAAAAGTTAAAACATGAAAGTTGTCCGGAACGACGTTTTCGTGCAGGAACAAAGAAGCTCGAGCCCTAAAAACGCTTTCCGAGTGATAAAATTCTCCAAATTCTAAACAGCCCATTTTTAGGCGAAAGTCACTAGATTATGGTTATACTTTAAAGGGAACAAGAGGTCTTATGACCTATAATCAAGACCACAACCATGGCTAGAGCCAAGGTTGTGTCTCATGACCTTGGAACAAGGACCAAAGGTCATGGCTAGGCCATGACGAAATGACCATAACAACTTACATAGGCGTAAACATGAAACAATGAATTAGGCGATAACATGAACAAGCAATTTGGATCTACTTCACCTAAAAGGAAACCATGAGATATTACCAAGAGAAAATGGTCATTCAAGACTTATGAAACTACCCCTAATAACAATCTTCATGTACTAATAAACTTTCCTAAGTTTATTCAAATATCGGACATGTAACTTTTCGGATCAAAACTTATATCTATATATTTCATCAACTACTACAATAGTAGGGAGCCTCATGTGAGGAGTTCATTATGTAAGCCGTCGAGTTGAGTTGTGGATTTACGAATTAAAGTGTCCTGGCTCCTCGAACGCTTACTAACATGACTTCTGAATTATGTCGGCCCGAACGGTAGTAAACGATATACAAAACATACATGTTTCATGAATCTTTCTTTCAAAGACTTATACTATACATCATACCACATCATGGACTAAATGCAAGATAAATATATAGGCACTCCGTTATATTCTTTACTCCGATCCTAAGTCGCAACATTCTATTATAGGTTGCTCGTAGAAACCTTCACGATTCAACCGTTACATTCATTACTTGCTATCTTACTTAAGGTGAGTTCATAGCCCCACTTTCCATTACTTAATTGTTTTACAAACCCTTGGGGGGGGGGGGGGGATACATGCTATTTTTAACCGAGCACAATGTTTTTAAATTGTATGCTT
Source organism: Artemisia argyi (assembly GCA_030686995.1). NCBI lineage: Eukaryota > Viridiplantae > Streptophyta > Magnoliopsida > Asterales > Asteraceae > Artemisia > Artemisia argyi. Next base: position 37,823,220 of record CM060693.1, on the reverse strand, counting down.
TCCTGATTGTTTTATTATCACTAAGTACCAGCCTTGCTAAACCGAGATTCCTTATCATGAACCATTAGTCACTACCTATAGTGAGCGCGAATATTGTGAATAGATCTATTGGGATTGACGAATCCCATTTGTATTGACTAAGTTCAAACAAATGCATTAATATTTGAGATTTAGGTATGTTAGCAAAGTACCTACCGGGATAAATCTGCCGATCGATATTGGTACACGTTAATGTTATGGTGTCATAAGCTTAGTGTATAATAACTGTTCCGGGCGTATAATAACGTAGCCTACCTGTTTTGTTTTCCAAACATTGGTGTGAGCCTATAACTCATACTACCAACATATTGTGTTCAAACGATTTAACAAACTCTATGAATATCACTCAACCTTTGTGTTGACCTCTCAAGCATGTATTTCAGGTTCATGACGATCAAGGATAGCACGAAAGGACACGGATACTCAAGAGGGCTATAAATTTTATTACCATTCAAAAACTCACTTAATGTAATTTGTAAACATGGAACCAATTGGGACCTCATTTTGTAATCTCTGATATTTATACAATTTGAATGATAAATCTTTTAAAACGACTCAATTGGAGTTCGTTTTCTATTATTGTGACTATTGTGCCGTCGAGTAACACCCAGTTCGAATTCCGCTGCATCCATGAATTGGGGGTGTTACAAATACCAAATCAAATTATTAAAATACAGAAACCCATATAAATGTATACAACCCTTGATGGCTAGATGTACATGATGTATCTTCTTGAATAAAGTACCGTATATGAATAAGTACCGTATACTTTATTTGTTTTCTTAATTTTCATTGTTATTTTTACATATATTAAAACAACACTTTTCTTCTTTTTTCAAATTTTTTTTTTCAAGGTATTTGCCGTAATTTATTAGTTATGTATGTGAACTTAAAATCCGGCAAATAATGTAATGAAGCTAACCCGCCCAGCGGGCGGGTTATGAAGGTAGTAAATATGTATAAGTGTGAATTTGCGATTATAGCCACTTATTTACTTTACGTTTAATGTTTAGCTAATAATAATAGAAGATGCGAGTAGTTAAAAATTCTTTGGGTAAACTAACTTGGACTATTAGGATAGCTGGATTTAAAAATGAAGAGGGTGTTTGTTTTTACCAAAAATGTCTGAACCGCCTCTCACATCTTACCAGTCAGACGCGGTCAGAGGAATAACATCTTACTCGATTAGACATGGAGTTTAGGTCTGACCGGCTCTTAACAGCCATCTCCCACACCTTTCAAACCTACCTGGGTTCGAATTATGAAAAACGAATTACATGATTTGTGTGTTATTCTTCGGTACTTCATAGAGATAGGTCAAAAAAATTCGTGAGTTTTAATAGGAAAGATTGCGTTTTAGATATAAACTTGATAGGTTGATTCATTTGCAGGATTATTTCTTTGGTTGTCAAAATATATAATACAAGATGTAAAAGGTGGTTGGTATAGATAAGTTGGTCTTACTTTTAAGTTTTAGAGCTAAACTATAACCAGCCGATGCATGGTTCTGTCCTTGGTTACAACCTATTTAGAAGAGAACCGATCCTCAGAATTTGCTTGTCAGTTCTTTCTCATCAATATTACCATTTTTACCAAGTTTAGGTAAAACTTGGTGGTTGGCATATGTTATCAGATAAATCAACGTGAATCAGTTTGAGTTCATAGTTACTTTGGTTACCAAATTTATTACAAACTTATGACGACTTAGAACCATCAATAAAAAGACATGGGCTGCAAATGTTGCAGGAACAAATATGTGAAAACTCATACGCATCTGCATACTAACATACATGATAAGCAGTAGTAGTTTGTTGGAGCAAAGGAACCAAAATGAGACAGAAATTGTATACATTTTTATGTCATTTTGAAAAGATATACACGAAAATTTAGAGATCATAATGTTAATACGTCCGTCCCAAAATAATTGTCCTCTTTTGACTTTTTGAAGTCTTTTTTCAAATTTGATCATAAATATTTTTGTTTGTGTTATATAATAATTGATGCAAGATATATGAATGGATTGGTTTTTGAATGTTTTTCCATTGGTATAATTTTCATCAAGTATTATATAACACATACCAAAATATTAAAGATCAAAGTTGAGAAATTAAGACTTTAAAAAGTCAAACGAGGACAACTATTTCCAACAGTTCAACAGAATCTCATGCATGTCTCGTCCGACGTAAAGTACTGAAACAAAACATCACTTGATCAACACATCCACAAAATACTCAATTTACTCAAGTTTAGCATTGTCACATTAAGTTTCAAGTAGCTATATTCCAAAATCATACAAAACCATTTACTGATTCAAAATCTTTTCACAAAACAAATGATCGAGTCGAAGAAACTTTATCATTAGCAATGATCGAATATCAGAGAGTTTACCACAATGGTCTATACTAACAAATATGTGGTGGGCATTTGGAATTCACGGTATATTTTCAAGTAGCAGATATTCTGATTATTTAGGGGTCAAATCATCAGTTTTAAGAGCACTTGCTATAAGATCAAATTTCTATCTTTTTTACTGCAGCAAAACCAACCATAATGGAGTTCAACATAGAAATACATATTACTTGACTCCTCCAATCCTGCAATAAACAAGACGAAATAATGTACTAAAAATATTTCAGGTTTTCTTTCTGAATGAGACATCCTTAATTGTACGTCTGACTGGCGTCATCACGTAAAAGTTTTGTCATACGTTTGCATCTTCACGTAAAAGTTTTGTCATACGTTTGCATCTTCAAGCTAAGTACACGTAGAAACATATTACACCGTTAGGAAAATGCATGTATCTATTTACACCCGTTAGTTGTCTTCATACAACAACATATGCCTTAGTCAAATTATCTCAAACACTTCACAATATATAAACCGAGATGCAGCAACCACGTACTTGGGTCATCTTAATTAAACCCATTACTTCTACAAAAGAAACTATGATTGTAACTTTAAGTTTCTGAAGCAATAAGAAAGCGTATGGAGGTCTCGTAATGTACCCTCTGTTTGGAAATAGTATATACATTACTTGCCCATGGAAAGGGTAGTAAAAAAAAAAAAAAAAAAAAAAAAAAAAAAAAAAAAAAAAAAAAAAAATCACCCAATGATCAAGTTATGATCAGTATGCATGTCTCATAATTGATGCTTAATATAGTTTATCATCACTAATTAATGTGTAAAGAGTCTAATTTCAGGCGAAATTAGTATAATCTAATTCCACAAAAGCATTATGTGTATTATGTATACCAACTTTAGTACGAATCCTTTTGGAAAGGCATGAGTTGTAAATATTCGTACAACACTAAACAAACATAAAAATCAAATTGCTAAACTTAACAGAACCGTCTACATTTTGGTATACAAGAAGTTTTATATCTTTTGAAAGTTACTTAACAATTTTGCGTAAATATATTTTAATCCCATAGTCCATGAGAAAGAAAAAAACTAGTTTATGTGCAGAAAATATCAAACCCGAAATAAGAGGGTATTGTTTTGACAAAGTGTTTTGTAAGCTTATGCAATTTTGATAATTTTTCGGCTTTAAATAGTAAAAACCCAATCCCAACCCATCTGTGATTCTTTTCCTTTAAATAGGAAACAAAAATCCAGGGAACAAAATTACAACGGAAAATAACAACAACGATTGTAATATTCATTGACAGTTTTTTTTTTAGGTACGACTCCGATATGCCTTTTTCTTTTTTCTTTTTTTAGATTCCTTAATTTAATGCTTTTAGTCGTATATATATCAATCTAATATTACTACGTATGCGTGCAGTTACAATGGAATGGTCGAATTTGTTGCCTGAGTTACTTGATAAAATAGCACATAAACATATCGTTTTCTATGAAGATTATCATCCTTTCACACGCGTGTGTAACTCTTGGCTTTCAACAACCAAAGGCCGCTACTCGAATGGACCTCCTTCGCGGTTACCATCTCTAATGCTCACAGAGAAAAAAGACGATGAAGAGTTTCGGGAATTATTTCTCCTCTCAAACGAGACCATCCGCAAGATACGACTCCCAGAAGCATTTGGTAAGCTATGTATGTCTTCATGTGGGTGGCTCGTGACTGTGGGAGACGATCATGCTTCCCAACTCATCAATCCGTTATCGCATGAAATCCTCAATCTTCCTAAGATCGACACATTTCCAGAATTCTTGGAGCTTTCAGAATGGGATAATGGCATTAGGAAGCTAGTCCTCGTAACTAATAATCCATCATCATTGCCGCTTGTGGTGGTATTATGGGGATGTTCAGGGAAGCTTGGATTTTGTTGGCCTGGAGATAACAAGTGGACATTTGTTGACCAGGGTTGGGGAGGGAAGATGTTAGATATTACTTACTTTAACAGGCGAATTTATAGTTTTGACTGCAACTTCCATATACGAGCATGTGATGTTTATGGGGAAAATCCAACACGAATGGTTGGCGTTTCAAGGCTGCCGGTAGATATTTATGCTCAAGACAAAGAACTAGGCGGAGCATATATTATTGGATTAGATGATGGCACTAGGAAGAGGTTGCTGGTGGTTATTAGAGAAGGCGTGCTCGATGACATCCAAGATGAGTTATGTGAGGAGACTTACAAGACAAAAAGTTTTCAAATTTTGGAGTATGATTTGGCAAGTACAAAATGGTCTAAAGTGAAGGATTTCGGTGGTAAAACTTTGTTTGTTGGATACAGTTCATCGTTTTGGATAGAGGACACTACACGGGTGATAAAGAGTAATTGCATATACTTCACAGACGATGTTTTTGTGATGTACCGTGGTAGCAAAAATGGAGGAGGGAGAGACATGGGGATATACCATTTGCGTGACGGAACCATCGAGCCTCATTTTGCCGGAAAATCACGTAGCAACCTTACACCTCCAATATGGCTTGAAACCATATGATTAATTTCTAGCTATCTAGTACGGTGGTTATGTTTAATACAAAACTTTTAAAGAACAATGTGCGGTTCAAAGTGCTTGCTTATTTTGTACGACAATTCGTTTGGTGTATTTTGACATAAGTTACAGCGAAGTTTTATTTTGCTTTGCTAAGAAAGATATGTTGCAGTGAAGTTTGTTCGATTTTGTTTGTTTAATGGTTCGCAAATCATTTATATAGGAAGGAAGCTTACTAGTGTAGTGTCATGTTCCAGCTAAATGTCTTATGCAGGAAGCTTATTTGGTATTCAACTAGGCGTTTAAAATTTTTACAAGATTTATTATTATTATTTTTTTTAATATATCCCTTTTGTTGAATGTTGAGTTCTTGATATTTTGCTTTTTGAAAGGGAAAAAAAGAGAAGTACAAGTAACAAACTTCTTTTAACCTTGAAACGCTAAATTTTGAGACGGGTTTTGGCCATAAAAAAATTAAAAATGAACATTCAAAATTGTTTTAAAGTCTTCTCAAGATGTATGTTATAATGAAATTAATTATAATGTTAAAATATACAGTAATTAACTATAATGTTAAAATATACAGTAATACTTTTTTTCTTATTACGCAATGGATACAAAATAACGTAAAAGTATGTTACTCAACAAAAAGTTACAAAAAATATAGTATAATAACATATTTACATCCCATTAGCATAACTCAAGCGTTGTGGCGGCATGTACCTTATAATAAGATATTTTGTGATAATTGTTTTTCATTTTATGTTATTCCTTACAATAACATTTTGAATTACAGGGATATTTTTATACATTAGGTTTAAGCAATGGCGGAGCTATGTTAAGACTAGGAAGGGCTATGGCTCCCTTTAGAGTTTTTCATTTTTATACTATGTACCATTATATTAATGAACATTTTATCTTATAAACCTTAAAATTTATACATAAACTATAATTTGGCCCTCCTAGGGAGAATATATTCAAGCTCCGCCACTCGGTTTAAGTAATATTAAACTAATTTACTTGGTGTATATATATGGTATGTGCAAATAGACATCCTTTTTACTCCATTTGCCCCAAACAAGGAATAATTTTGATATGGTACATGATAGTAGTTACAACATAGAGAAATGAATATACACATGAAAAATGGTCGGTATTGAAAGGGACTTGAAGGCCAAACTGAAAAAAGTTGCAAATCCCAATCGCTAAAACAAGTTTTTGTATTAAGTTTTGAAACTTAATCCCAATAGCTAAAACATGTTACATTGTGTGTGACTGTGTGGTGATAGACATAGTAATCTTAATTGGATTACCAAGTTGCTTCCTTTGTTAGCTTATATATAGCAATTATAAATAGATGAAGTCATGAACTACAAACCCAAACATGTGTATATTGTCAGTATTTATAAATACCAAATCAAATTATTAAAATACAGAAACCTATATAAATGTATACAACCCTTGATGGCTAGATGTACATGATGTATCTTCTTGAATAAAGTACCGTATATGAATAAGTACCGTATACTTTATTTGTTTTCTTACTTTTCATTGTTATTTTTACATATATTAAAACAACACTTTTCTTCTTTTTTCAAAATTTTTTTTCAAGGTATTTGCCGTCATTTATTAGTTATGTATGTGAACTTAAAATCCGGCAAATAATATAATGAAGCTAACCTGCCCAGCGGGCGGCTTATGAAGGTAGTAAATATGTATAAGTGTGAATTTGCGATTATAGCCACTTATTTACTTTACGTTTAATGTTTAGCTAATAATAATAGAAGATGCGAGTAGTTAAAAATTCTTTGGGTAAACTAACTTGGACTATTAGGATAGCTGGATTTAAAAATGAAACCTTTTATTTGACAAATATTAGTCAAAATTGAAGATGATGTTGTAAGTTTAGACATATTTCATAAGTCAGAATAGTAGATGATTGATTTCAGGGTACTGAAACAAATTTTGGCATCATAGTTTATAAAAACGTGCATTGAGATGCTTGTACATTACTTATTGGCAGAGTTTATTTGTGTGTATAAAAGATTTAAACAATAAATAAAAACAATGACAAAATAAAAAAGGCGCCAAATCAAGAAAATAATAACTAACAACTACTATAAAAGAAAGTTATTAACAGAAAATACACACCAACACCAAAACAAACCATTAATCATCTTCTCTCTTCTCCTTCACACTATTCTTGAATCCAAAACAACAACAATGGCAGATATCGAAAATCCTTCCAGATACACATGCATACTGTGCCATGAAAACTTCAAATCAAAACACGCTAGCGACAAGCATTACGCAAAATATCACGACAAGGTCAAATACACATGCCCCAAGTGTAACTCAAAGATGACAGCGAAACTATGGCAAACGCACCTTCATGGTGGTGGTGCCGCCATCAAGTAATCAGGATTCGTATCGTCATGTCAACTTATTGTTGACAATAACTTATACTATGTGGTAATTCCTTGATATCTTGTTTTATTATTATTATTATGATGATGATCAGTAAAAATGTGGTGTTGATGATCGAGTATTATTGTTGAATATTAATGATACATGTGTATTTTATACCACTTCCAACAGCAAGAATTGTTACCCGTTTTTCTCGTTTGTTTTGAGGCTTAAGGTTGGTTTGCTTACAAAAACCAGGCTGATTCTCTGTTTAATAACCAATTAATTTGATTTTCCTAATGCAGGTCGAGGAGAATAACCAGTAGTTATCGGTGGTGCAAACTTACGCTTTTCATACAGCGCTTTTAGTTAATACATATCTAGATGAAGTATGGTGATATCAATAATGTATGTGATAAGGTTAGTGGTAGTACAAGTAACTTAGTTTTCCTTAAGCTCTTTCAGAACCATTTTTCAACTCAGTTACTCATTTCCGACCCACTTTAATTTATGGCATTTGTGGCTGCTTGTTAACAACATGTGTCCCATGTGCTCCAAACTTTTCATTCATATGTAGAATATAGTGCTATGCTTAGTCCTTGACATCTTGCCGCGTTTATGTATTTATCCTTATTGTGGAAAAAACAAGCGACGCCTGCAGAGTGCAGACATTTTTTATGCTGTTATTATTACTTCTAATGTCAGTTTATCTGCTGTTCAGGAAATGGAATTCGACATCTCTGTCGACGACTAGCTGTGGAACAATGGATCAGAGTGGATGCTTAGGAAGACATTGGGGTTACCGTTTGGCGTGTAGTGGCTACCAGCAGTTTGTATAATCCGTAGTTAGGTGTCTAGTAATTTCTTTTGCTTTGCATAGTATACTTTTCGATTGGTAAGACAGATGAAGTTTGATGTTTGAGCTTGTATGTGCCTGTAGAATAGATTCTTGAAAGATTGCGTTTTAGATATAAACTTGATAGATTGATTCATTTGCAGGATTATTTCTTTGGTTGTCAAAATATATAATACAAGATGTAAAAGGTGGTTGGTATAGATAAGTTGGTCTTACTTTTAAGTTTTAGAGCTAAACTAGAACCAGCCGATGCATGGTTCTGTCCTTGGTTACAACCTATTTAGAAGAGAACCGATCCTCAGAATTTGCTTGTCAGTTCTTTCTCATCAATATTACCATTTTTACCAAGTTTAGGTAAAACTTGGTGGTTGGCATATGTTATCAGATAAATCAACGTGAATCAGTTTGAGTTCATAATTACTTTGGTTACCAAATTTATTACAAACTTATGACGACTTAGAACCACAAATAAAAAGACATGGGCTGCAAATGTTGCAGGAACAAATATGTGAAAACTCATACGCATCTGCATACTAACATACATGATAAGCAGTAGTAGTTTGTTGGAGCAAAGGAACCAAAATGAGACAGAAATTGTATACATTTTTAGGTCATTTTGAAAAGATATACACGAAAATTTAGAGATCATAATGTTAATACGTCCGTCCCAAAATAATTGTCTTCTTTTGACTTTTTGAAGTCTTTTTTCAACTTTGATCATAAATATTTTTGTTTGTGTTATATAATAATTGATGCAAGATATATGAATGGATTGGTTTTTAAATGTTTTTCCATTGGTATAATTTTCATCAAGTATTATATAACACATACCAAAATATTAAAGATCAAAGTTGAGAAATTAAGACTTTAAAAAGTCAAACGAGGACAACTATTTCCAACAGTTCAACAGAATCTCATGCATGTCTCGTCCGACGTAAAGTACTGAAACAAAACATCACTTGATCAACACATCCACAAAATACTCAATTTACTCAAGTTTAGCATTGTCACATTAAGTTTCAAGTAGCTATATTCCAAAATCATACAAAACCATTTACTGATTCAAAATCTTTTCACAAAACAAATGATCGAGTCGAAGAAACTTTATCATTAGCAATGATCGAATATCAGAGAGTTTACCACATTGGTCTATACTAACAAATATGTGGTGGGCATTTGGAATTCACGGTATATTTTCAAGTAGCAGATATTCTGATTATTTAGGGGTCAAATCATCAGTTTTAAGAGCACTTGCTATAAGATCAAATTTCTATCTTTTTTACTGCAGCAAAACCAACCATAATGGAGTTCAACATAGAAATACATATTACTTGACTCCTCCAATCCTGCAATAAACAAGACGAAATAATGTACTAAAAATATTTCAGGTTTTCTTTTTGAATGAGACATCCTTAATTGTACGTCTGACTGGCGTCATCACGTAAAAGTTTTGTCATACGTTTGCATCTTCACGTAAAAGTTTTGTCATACGTTTGCATCTTCAAGCTAAGTACACGTAGAAACATATTACACCGTTAGGAAAATGCATGTATCTATTTACACCCGTTAGTTGTCTTCATACAACAACATATGCCTTAGTCAAATTATCTCAAACACTTCACAATATATAAACCGAGATGCAGCAACCACGTACTTGGGTCATCTTAATTAAACCCATTACTTCTACAAAAGAAACTATGATTGTAACTTTAAGTTTCTGAAGCAATAAGAAAGCGTATGGAGGTCTCGTAATGTACCCTCTGTTTGGAAATAGTATATACATTACTTGTCCATGTTTACAATGTATAATAAATGAGTTTTGAATGATAATAAAATTTATAGCCCTCTTGAGTATCCGTGCCATTTCGTGCCATCCCTGATCGTCATGAACCTGAAATACATGCTTGAGAAAGTTCAGCTTTTGTCGATGATGGATTAGTTCGTCCTTTAGAAATCTTATATTTCTTGTTTTGGAATCGATAGATTGTGACGGGTTTTTGATATCATAAGAAATGATATTGATGATGTGATGGAATAATTCTAGAGACCATTTTCACAAAACACAATGTCTCGGAAGTAGGTTAGACCATTGTGCAATTCACAATGTCTGGGAAGTAGGTTAGGTCATTGTGTGACTCAAAACATTTTAGAAATGATTAAGACCATTGTATCATACAATGTCTTGGAAAATGAATGAGACCATTGTATCTCACAATGTCTTGAAAAGTGAATGAGACCATTGTATCTCACAATGTCTTTGAAAAGTGAATGAGACCATTGTATCTCACAATGTCTTGAAAAATGAATGAGACCATTGCAATCAGTTACAATGTCTTGGTCATATAATGTTGGAGTAGGAACATGATTGGGAGAGTGTGGCTGTGCCGAAATGCCTTAGAATAGGCATACACAGATATGTTTAGTCCATTGTTTAGATAAATGATTGAAAATAAACCGAGTTTATATATCAATATACTAATATGTTCATGTAGCATAAAATGCCTAGTGTGTATATATCAATATACTTATATGTGTTCATGTAGCATAAAATGCCTAGTGTGTATATATCAATATACTTATATGTGTTCATGTAGCATAAAATGCCTAGTGTGTATATATCAATATACTTATATGTGTTCATGTAGCACAAAATGCTTAGTGTGTATATATCAATATACTTATATGTGTTCATGTAGCATAAAATGCCTATGGGGAAATGCTCAATTATGTTTAGGGTACATATATTAATATGCAATTATGTTTGTGTAGCATAAAATATCTACGGGGAAATGCTCAAAAAGGGTATATATATGAATATACTAATATGTTTGTGTAGCATAACATGCTTACTAAGTCCATAATCGTCTGGAGGATGGAAGACACGGAGAGCGGAAGGCTATAAAAATGGTTTTGCTTGTAGTTGTAGTTATAGTTTAGGTCTCAATTAGACCCGTTTCTCTATAACCATGGCTCTGATACCAATCTGTAACACCCCCAATTCATGGATGCAGCGGAATTCAAACTGGGTGTTACTCGACGGCACAATAGTCACAATAATAGAAAACGAACTCCAATTGAGTCGTTTTAAAAGATGTATCATTCAAATTATATAAATATCAGAGATTTCAAAATGAGGTCCCAATTGGTTCCATGTTTACAATGTATAATAAATGAGTTTTGAATGATAATAAAATTTATAGCCCTCTTGAGTATCCGTGCCATTCCGTGCCATCCCTGATCGTCATGAACCTGAAATACATGCTTGAGAGGTCAACACAAAGGTTGAGTGATATTCATAGAGTTTGTTAAATCGTTTGAACACAATATGTTGGTAGTGTGAGTTATAGGCTCACACCAATGTTTGGAAAGCAAAATAGGTAGGCTATGTTGTTATACGCCCATAAAATGTATTATACACTAAGCTTATGACACCAAAACGTTAACGTGTACCAATAGTTTGCACTTGAAACCAAAACGTTAACGTGTACCAGAGCTTTGGCTATAGCGAACTAAGTGTTTTTAAAACCTAGACTATAGCTACTTTCAAGAAAACTTAACCCTATAACCATCACGTGCCTGCCTGCCAAGCTGAAGCCTCATTTGTGGTTAGTTGCTGACACAGGTAATGAGATTTGTGTCTCATTATCTGATATATTATATTCATTTATTATAGTTGATTACTATAATTGTCTTTCATATAAGCATATTCACGTATCATATAGGTCACCGCATTATGTCTTCCTTGCATAGTTTCATCATTTGACCTTGAGTTTGGTCACTTGCTTTTATCTTTCAGAACGTCTTGGTATTTGTGAAGGACATAGTCTTAGTATGACTGAGCTGAGTATTTCAAAATTCATGGAACCTCGGTGGAATATAGACTGGTCATCTATATTCAACCCGGGATAGTGAGATATAGGCTGACCACCTATGTCTGAATCAGAAATGAATTTTGCAACACTGAGAATGGTTATAATAAAATTCTGTCTGGATTGAATCCTTAACTCATTTTTTCAAATGTTTCATGCATGTGTGAGTATACCCTCATTGTCAGAACATTCATACTTTTGATCACTTCGTGGATCACCGATTGGAAGCATGTCAATTGATCATTTCATCTCATGAACATTCACGTCTATGCATGATACACTTACATCACGGTATTTTCTTTTATTACAATATCATTTTGTCGCAGTTGTCACAGTCTCTTCCCTTCTCACCATCACTATCATTACCTTTCCCCATCCCTATATATATATATATAAGGAATTAGCTTACACTCTATAGATTCCGATGTCACTCATCACTCACTATTCCCAATATTGATAAGTGGATATTATCAATGACCTCCCTAGGAAAGACTTTCCATACCATCTATAAGGAGAATCCCTTGGTACATTAAGATCATTCAAAACTCAACAGAAACCTCAAGATATCATAAAACCATTCGAACCACTATCACTGGCCTGATCGCCAAAATTCTATTATCTGGAAAGTATTGGCTTGACTGAATTATAAGATTCGTTTAGATACGAGTGCTCACTAAGCCACACCATAGAGATAAATCCAATCTCCTAACCAAGACTGTAGAACATTCAATTGAACATGGCCTCACCAATAGACCTTATTCAAACATGTTAGACATCAATGCATTTGTGCAGACATACCTACCTGGCTATTTTATCCTCTTAATACTTTCACTTTTAAATGGATTTTTCTCCAAACTACATTTATAGAAAACATATACCTTGTAAGCAATACTTTTCTAAGGCACTTATTTTGATAAGCAAATTCCTTTTGGTTAATCTTTTTACAAACTACTGGATGCTAAGAAATTTTAAACATCGATCTTTGGTAAATCAATCACTATATTACATCACTTATACATTTAGGATTTTGTGATTTGATGACATAGAGCTTGGGGAAAATCTTAGTAATGGAGACTAAGCATCGTAAGTGGAGAAAGACTCAATTTATGACATCCTGCGGAGGATCACAACCTTATCCTAATCTATTATTTTCAACAACATCCCTTTGATGGACCTAACCTTGTAAGTTTTCTACAAAATTCATGATATCCATTCCAATTATTTCTAATAGAGGAATTCAATTCACCTCAAACACCTAGTGATTACATTAAGATTTCTTTGGAACCACACCACCTATTATCTGCAGACCAATGGTCAGAATTAGAGAACGATTCAAACATAGGGAGATATGCTCAGAGCATGAGTGATTGACTCAAGAAATGGTTGGACTAACCAATTACCATAAATAAAATTCAGTTGCAACTATAGTTATCGCGTGAGCGTAGAGACTACACCATTTGAGGCACTCTATGGTCGAGGTGCCAACATCCAATGACGGATCGAAATTTAGAAAAGCCCAGCTCATTAGTCCAGTAAGCATTCATGAAATAACCAGAAACTTCCTACAAATCAAGGATCAGTTACAAGTTCGATAAAGTTGTAAACCATTAAAACTTCAAGTTGGTAAGCAGAGTTATGTTGAAAGTTCTGCCTAGGAAAGGCATGATATCATTCAGAAAACTTGGAAAGTTAAACCCGAGATATACACTGGACCATGTAATATTTCAAACAGAGTAGGCCTAGTGGCCGTCAGACTTGAGCCTTGTTAGAGAACAACAGCAACAGGATTACACAACCACGTATTATCAGCTTTTTAGAATTGTCACTCATAATTCCATTTGGAAAGGAATCCAACCCAAAGTCAAACTTGCAGGAGAACAAGTAGAAATCATGGACCGAGAGGTCGAACAGTTGAAACAGAGTCGAATTCCTATCGTTAGAGTTTGCTGGAATTCTTGAATATCATCACCTTTTCACCAATATGTTTTCAGAAACCAACATAAACTGAACTTCGGGACGAAGTTCCTTTTAGAGGGGAAGACTGTCACAACTCACAATTTCAGGTCATTTCAGGTAATTTCCCAAACTTTGGGAAAACACTATTCATCAAACACTATTCATCAAAACACTATTCATCAGTTTACTATTCATCATTTTTTGTGTCAGTTTGACATTCCGAGAAGCATTCAGAAATTTTACTATTCACTAAACACTATTCATTGCGGGAAAAGTTTTCACTATTCATTTGCATTACACATTTCATCGTAAATTTAGTTTACGGGTATTCAAATTCGCATAACCGGATTGGTTTAGGTGCGAATTCATTTCATTAGTGTTAAGGACACTGCATACGGACTGGAGATAGTCTGCATAACATCATAACAGCATTTCCATGTTATACCACTCTTAGGATTTTCAAATTTATATATATTTGATACATTTAACGTTTTTACGTATAAGTATTTATAGTAAACGTTAACACCCGGTTTATACACGACGAATATATCTAAATATTCCCACAATGGTCCCGACATATTTTTATATCCATTATAACATTATACAAGTTATTACATTCAATTACCCAGTATTTTGGAAATTTATTTTATTTATAACGTAAGCTTATGAATATTACGACGGTTTTCGTGAAAACTAAACAATAATCACCCGAACACTCAGTAATTGTATCCAACATATTTTTAACATTTTTATGACTTTATTAAGTCCCGGTCAACTTCGTTAATATTTATTTCTAGCAAACCCGGTACCCGATTATAACTAATACTTACACTAAACTACAACTAATAATACACTACATTTTCTAAGTGATCAAAACCGACTTTGCTACCCTTTTTCACATTGAAAATCAGCCATGAGCACACCCCTAGACCATATGACTTTCATTTTTACCACATGCATACATGTGCTCTTATAATACAATAAACACTTATAACATAAACTTAACATTTTCCCAAAATCATAACCTCACTTTTTCATAAGCCAAAAAGTTTCATCTTTCTCTTCTCCACACCATAAACCACGACCAAAACCCAATATCCATGATCCATCCATCATTTTTCAAAGTACAAAGCATCAAAGTTGTTCATTTCATCATCCTAATCAAGAATCATAACACAAAAACACAAGTAATCCAAGGTTTCTCATCATCTAATCACCTATTATTTCAAAGTGAGTATTCAAAATTATTTTCATGTTTTCATCTAATTAACACATGTATTTTATGGTATTCATGCTTAATTTCATGCACAAACTAGTTATACCACTTTATTTTTGTATAATTTTTGAACATACAAACCCTAGATTTGGTTTTAGGTGTTCCTTTGTTAAATTAACTTGTTTACTAGTCATTAGCAACCCATGGCACCCTAAGAAGGTGTATGGTAAGATTAGTATAGTTTTGTGAAGTTTGCAAGAGTTTTGGTTGAAGTTGGAACTAGTTTTGAACCTTTGAAATAGATTTCTAACAAGTTTATAAACATGCTGTCCCATTTTATTATTTTCTGGAAAATCAGTAAACACCAAGGAAACTTTGGCAAAATTTTTAGAAAATATTTTCAAAAACGAATCCGTAGGCGAAAGAACGGATTAAAAAGAGTTTATAACGAAGAAGTTATGATTTTTGCAAGTTTATTGACGAAAAGTATATTTTCTGAAAATTGTTGCTGTTGGACGTTTTTCGTCGGACAAAAAGAGACTTTAGACGTAACCGTGGATATAAAGAACAAGTAAAACGGACATATAACGACAAGATATTCACGTTTGAATATTGGCAAAACCCATTTTATTTTGACAGCTTTTAGTAAAATTGACACTAAAACTACGTAGTACTTTTATAAGCTAGAAATAATACCAAGTACCAAATTTTATAACTAATGAAGTATTAGTTATTACAAGTATATTTTCATCATTTCAAGGCGTTATTCCGAGGATTTCAACACTAACATGGAAACATACGATATATATAAGTATATATATTGCAACTAGCTTATTTTATTTTCTAATAGCAATATTTTTCCAAATTCTTGGATTATATATTTTGATAACACAAGTATTTTTCAAAGAGTAGAGTGGTATAGGAACATGTGCATGGAGATTCATAACATCATTTCATGATCTAAAGTAGATCGTTCATCATTCATATTAGGTTGCGGCTAGTGTGCGCGCCTTGTTTTTCAGCTCATTACATGTTCATGGTACCATCATATCAGGTGAGTCATAGCCCCTACTCTTTTAAATTGTTTTGCAAACTCTTTGGGGGAGAATACATGTTCGTTTTACTTAAACGCATTACTTGCTTTACATGGTTGATTACTTAAACATTTTCAGCTTTATCTAAATACTTGTTTGATTATCCGAGTACAAAACAATTCACTTGCTACATACTTGCTATTTACTCATGGACATGAGTGCATAAAGTTAAACTATTTACCGATTTCCTAAGATTGCCTAAGTTAAGGACCGGTAGCTACAATTCATAGGTATGTTTGATTACCTACAATTTCATGGGTATGTTTGATTACCTACAATTTCATGGGTATGTTTGATTACCTACAATTTCATGGGTATGTTTGATTACCTACAATTACATGGGTATGTTTGATTACCTACAATTACTTGGGAGCGTAACCTCCTACAGATAGCTAGAAAACCTTTTCGGTGCCTTGAACTTAGTGCAATCAATATTCATTTTATGCGTTTTGCTTATGGTCAGATTCATTTTGTGGCGACATCGCCATGGCTATTGTACATACGAAAATTACTTATGGAATTACGATACTTTTCCACCACTATTACTACGGAATTACGATGCCTTTGCAACAACCTTATGACTGATTTATTAAAAACATATTACATTTGGCAGTGGGTTGTAAACACACAGGTTACAAGTCTCTTATGGCGGGACTTGGAACTGAGTGGATTTACGATGCCTTTGCTGGGAAATCTTCAATTCAGTGCATTACATTCTTTTTCACAAGACTCTATGAACTCACCAACCATTGTGTTGACACTTTAGCATGTATTTTCAGGTATTAATCATATGGCACGCTACTGGAGGTTTTGGCAGGGCATGGCATGGTCATAGAAGACTCTGATTTATTCATTTGGGGACCATTTTAAACTATTTTAAGGCCTACTTCCGCATTACTTTTAACAATGTAAAATCAACATTTTGATTTAACTATTTTATTCTAAATGATTCAAGTGCAAACTATTTTTTTACTAGTGTTGTAATACCAATTGAGTTACACCCCAGCTACATGTATGCTTCTGCCCTTCCGTGCCATCCTTGATCGTCATGAACCTGAAATACATGCTTGAGAGGTCAACACAAAGGTTGAGTGATATTCATAGAGTTTGTTTAATGTTTGAACACAATGTGTTGGTAGTTAAATCGTTTGAACACAATAATCGTAGTGTTTATAGTTAAATCGTTTGAACACAATAATCGTAGTGTTTGTAGTTAAATCGTTTGAACACAATAATCGTAGTGTTTGTAGTTAAATCGTTTGAACACAATAATCGTAGTGTTAGCTATAGACTCACACTCATAGTTAGAAAACAAAGATGGGCTACGTTGTTATATGCCCAGAAAGGTTATTAATGCACTAAGCTTATGACGCCAAAACGTTAACGTGTACCAATATCAATCGACAGATTTATCCCGGTAGGTACTTTGCCGTCATACCTAATGTCTCAAATATTAATGCATTTGTTTGAACTTAATCAAAACAAATGGGATTCGTCAATCCCAATAGGCCTATTCACAATATTCGCGCTCACTCGCAAGTAACCCTCGCAAGTGATTAAATGGTTCATAATAAGGGATCTTGGTTTGGCAAGGATGTTACTTAGTGATAATAAAACATAGTCGAATAGCATACAGTAGAAAGCATTGTGTTCGAGTAGAAAATAATAGCATGTATTCCCCCCAAGGGTTTGTAAAATAGTTAAACAATAGAAAGTGGGGCTATGAACTCACCTTAAGTTGGATAGCAAGTAATGAAGGTGATGGTTGGATCGTGTAGGTTTCTACGAGCAACCTATAATAGAATGTCGCGACTTAGGATTTGAGTAATGAATATAACGGAGTGCCTATATATATATCTTGCATTTAGTCCATGATGTGGTATGATGTATTGTGTAAGTCTTTGAAAGTAATGATTCATGAAACATGTATGTTTTATATATCGTTTACTACCGTTCGGGCCGACATAATTCAGAAGTCATGTTAGTAAGCGTTCGAGGAGCCAGGACACTTTAATTCGTAAATCCACAACTCATCTCGACGGCTTACATACTGAACTCCTCACATGAGGCTCCCTACTATTGTAGTAGTTGATAAAATATATAGATATAAGTTTCTATCCGAAAAGTTACATGTCCGATATTTGAATAAACTTAGGAAAGTTTATTAGTACATGAAGATTGTTATTAGGGGTAGTTTCATAAGTCTTGTATGACCATTTCCTCTTTGTAATATCTCATGGTTCCTTTTTAAGTGAAGTAGATCCAAATTGCTTGTTCAAGTTATCGCCTAATTCATTGTTTCATGTTTACGCCTAAGTAAACTTACATGGTCATCTCGTCATGGCCTAGCCATGACCTTTGGTCCTTGTTCCAAGGTCATGAGACACAACCTTAGCTCTAGCCATGGTTGTGGTCTTGATTATAGGTCATAAGACCTCTTGTTCCTTTTAAAGTATAACCATAATATAGTGACTTTGGCCTAAAAATGGGCTGTTTAGAATTTGAAGAATTTTATCACTCGGAAAGCGTTTTCAGGGCTCGAGCTTCTTTATTCCTGAACGAAAACGTCGTTCCGGACAACTTTCGTGTTTTAACTTTTTGATGAATCGGACCAAAAGTGGGACTTACAAAATCAAAATTTGATCAGAATGCTATTTAGGCAGTTTTGCCGGAAATCTTTGGTAACTTCAAATGGGCGTAACTTTTGACTCGTATACTCGTTTTGGGTGGTTCAAATTGCTATGGTTTCCTTGTTAAGTCCTCTACTGTAATAGATAATGATCAAATATCATATTTTTACCATTTTGATCAGGTCTTTCCAAGAAAGTCACTAGTTTGCTTGTTTTAGTAACTTGTTTTAACAATCAATAACAATAACTTGTTTTGCTCACTTTTATACATCATGGACATAACTACAAGACATAATATAGCAAGAATAATATGTAAATAACATGAACATGATTATTTAACAAGAAGCAAGCTAGGGTTTGGCTTACAACTTTTGGCTTTCAAAGATGAAAGGAAGTTAACATGTAAGGATAGGACTTTGATAGACTTGCTTCAACCCACTTCACTTCATGCAATCTTTCTACTCTTGTAATCTTGAAAGAGAGATGATGAAAATTGAGGTGACTTGAGTGGATTCAAACTCAAGAGAAATCACCAAAGTTTCTAAGGATTTGAAGTAGTTTTGATGAATCAAAACTAAACTAGGGTTTATGTATGGATATTGCACTTGATTTCTTGGATGGAACTTGAAGTAAATGAGCTAAGGATGAGATGATGGTGTATTTTTATGTGTGTGGGTCGTTGGAATGGCCAAGGAGGGGAAGAGAAGGCTTAAATAAGGTCTTGAGGAGGTTAGAACCTTGACTAGTCAACACTTGCTCACCAAGTTGAACACATGTTCACATCTTAAGGCTTAAAGCATGGGATTAAGCCACCTAGGGGCTGAATCCCCCCCATAAGTCGGTTTGCCAAGCTTGGGGAGCAAGGGTGGACTTTTGATGATATTATCCAAGTTATTGAGTTAGTTTTGGCTCCGTAAAATGCTAACCGTAAATGGTTAAGCCACGAAACGTAAAACCGGGTATCGTAAAAATACGAAACTTGGAAGAATGGTTAAACATGTCAAAATACTCCATAATAAAATATAAAATGAGTGGTAGGTTCCATTTGGGTGTAAAACCCTGCTAAAAACTGGAAATACGGGTCTAAAACGCGTAATACGTAAAATGTACGAATATTGCGTAAAATTGAGAAAAGTAAAATGTTACTTTTCTAATGTGATAAAAATGATTTAAAAAGACTTATAATGTCTAGACTGGGCTCAGTCTAGTGTCGGTTGGTATTAAATGTCTTTTAAACATCAAACCGTAAGCCTAAAAATCAAGGAATGACTTATAAAATCAAGGGATGATTTTTGGTCAATGGAGGAGGGAAAAATATGTTGACTTTTTCTAAAAAGTTGAAAACTTAAATCGTCTTAGAAATGCGGTGCAGGTATAGGCTAAGGTTACGGCTGAGTAAAAACGCTTAAAACTGAAAATTCCAGTTTTTCACGGCCGAGGTTTATTCTGGTCATGATTTTTCTCAGTCATGATTTATTCTCAAATAAATCATGAGTGTGTCAAACATTTTTCTGATGTGGGGTCACCTGACGGGGTCGAATTTCGTTGTGCGTAGAATTTCTGAATGACGTTTTACCCTAAAACGTGTAATTCCTTAATAACTTTCACGAAAATGAGCTTATGAAAGTTAAACTTTTAATTTGCCATGGAAATGATTTATCACTCGAGGCCAAGAAACAAAAATCAAGTTTCGGGAAATTTTCGGGAAAAATGAATAGTAAAAGTGAATAGTGAAATTTTCCGGGAAAAGTAATTAACCTGAAAATGCGAATTGTTACAGTCTCTACCCCTTACGGGGAACTTCGTCCCGAAGTTCTATGTGTGTCATATGTTGGAGTGGTGTCGATGAAGAGGTGTGGTTACTTATGAGGACTAAAGTCTGGGATTACCGGTGATGTAATTTGATTTGTCATTTCAGTCTATGGCATAGGATGAAGCTTACTTTTATGTAGGAAAGGTATGGTAATAGTCGAATATCAAAGGAAATTGATATAGCAGTCGAATATTAATAGGAATTGATATAGTAATTGCAATCATAGCCTAGTAGGTAATCGGTTGTTGTACCTAGTGTTTATTGACTTCATACTTATGTTATTTCGGATACAAATAAGCCCACTTGTTTATAATTCTTTATTTACATAGAGAGGCATCCCAAACAATGTAAATACGGAAATATAAACTTATGGTTCGGTGATTTACAATTTCTTTATTTAAATGAAAAGGCATCCCAATCCATTCAAATAATTACAAATCATCCTACTTAAGAATTCCCAACACAACATTCACAATTAGCCGGTGAGTTACAAGGTAGTGTATTATGAGATGATACTGGTGTTCCAAAAGTACAAGATGAATATTCAATCTTGTAAAGCTGGTGAGGGTGCTTGTGGTGTAACTAAGGATGATTTGAGCTTTAAAAGTGCATCAAGATCTGTTAATGAGCTTGTGGTTGTAACGGTTTTGAAGATAATGATGTGATATGTTGATGAACAAAAGTGTGTAGTGTATGCTTAACATTAATACTCTTAGGTATAGATGTTGAGTTTGCTTTAAAAATCTTAAGAGATTTTAAAAGTTTATGATGGAATGGTATCCTTAGGACCTAAACAGGATAGTACTTCTACAGGATAAAGAGAAGAATTGGTAACTATCCCAAGATAGTAATTCGGATTATCTCATAAATGAAAATTTTCAAGAATGAATTTAGATCATACAAATAAGGTGTTAAGATCTTGCTGAGTGGTAAGACACTATCGTGTCTCTAGATTGTTTTAATGTATTCTGGTGGTTTATCGTGTTCATGTAGGAAATCAACCTAAACATAACCCTAGTACAACTACTCTCAGTATTTGAAAATTCTAAGTCGAATATAGTTAGTCAGACTATATTCCACTGTCCCTAGGTTAAATATAGGTGACTAGTCTATATTTAGCCAAGGTTCGATAAAATTTTCAAATACCTAAACTAGGTATACTTTTGATATGTCCGTTGCTTTCGGGAAACTGTTCACTAAGCAAAGGCGATGTCAAACCCTTAAGTTGCAAGTCCCGTCCATACAAGACTTGTAACGTATGTTTTCACATTCCATCGCATAGAAGATAGTACGGGTAGGTACGTGTGGAAAGGAGGTTTTAAGTAGTTCTAAAATAGAACATACTTGGCCAGGATCACGAGCTTTTAATAATGAAGGTTTCAGAAGAAAACTTTGATGAATGTAGAGAAAGTTCAGCTTTTGTCGATGATGGATTAGTTCGTCCTTTAGAAATCTTATATTTCTTGTTTTGGAATCGATAGATTGTGACGGGTTTTTGATATCATAAGAAATGATATTGATGATGTGATGGAATAATTCTAGAGACCATTTTCACAAAACACAATGTCTCGGAAGTAGGTTAGACCATTGTGCAATTCACAATGTCTGGGAAGTAGGTTAGGTCATTGTGTGACTCAAAACATTTGAGAAATGATTAAGACCATTGTATCATACAATGTCTTGGAAAATGAATGAGACCATTGTATCTCACAATGTCTTGGAAAATGAATGAGACCATTGTATCTCACAATGTCTTTGAAAAGTGAATGAGACCATTGTATCTCACAATGTCTTGAAAAATGAATGAGACCATTGCAATCAGTTACAATGTCTTGGTCATATAATGTTGGAGTAGGAACATGATTGGGAGAGTGTGGCTGTGCCGAAATGCCTTAGAATAGGCATACACAGATATGTTTAGTCCATTGTTTAGATAAATGATTGAAAATAAACCGAGTTTATATATCAATATACTAATATGTTCATGTAGCATAAAATGCCTAGTGTGTATATATCAATATACTTATATGTGTTCATGTAGCATAAAATGCCTAGTGTGTATATATCAATATACTTATATGTGTTCATGTAGCATAAAATGCCTAGTGTGTATATATCAATATACTTATATGTGTTCATGTAGCACAAAATGCTCAGTGTGTATATATCAATATACTTATATGTGTTCATGTAGCATAAAATGCCTACGGGGAAATGCTCAATTATGTTTAGGGTACATATATTAATATGCAATTATGTTTGTGTAGCATAAAATATCTACGGGGAAATGCTCAAAAGGGGTATATATATGAATATACTAATATGTTTGTGTAGCATAACATGCTTACTAAGTCCATAATCGTCTGGAGGATGGAAGACACGGAGAGCGGAAGGCTATAAAAATGGTTTTGCTTGTAGTTGTAGTTATAGTTTAGGTCTCAATTAGACCCGTTTCTCTATAACCATGGCTCTGGTACCAATCTTGCTAAACCGAGATCCTTTATTATGAACCATTTAGTCACTAGCAATAGTGAGCGCGAATATTATTAATAGGCCTATTGGGATTAACGAATCCCATTTGTATTGACTAAGTCAATACAAATGGGATTCGTCAATCCCAATAGGCCTATTAATAATATTCGCGCTCACTATTGCTAGTGACTAAATGGTTCATAATAAAGGATCTCGGTTTAGCAAGGTTGGTACTTAGTGATAATAAAACAATCAGGCAAGCATACAATTTAAAAACATTGTGCTCGGTTAAAATAGCATGTATTTCCCCCAAGGGTTTGTAAAACATTGAAGTAATGTAAAGTGGGGCTATGAACTCACCTTAAGTAAGATAGCAAGTAATGAATGTAACGGTTGAATCGTGAAGGTTTCTACGAGCAACCTATAATCGAATGTCGCGACTTAGGATTGGAGTAAAGAATATGAAGTAGTGCCTATATATATATCTTGCATTATAGTCCATGATGTGGTATGATGTATATTGTAAGTCTTTGAAAGTAATGATTCATGAAACATGTATGTTTTGTATATCGTTTACTACCGTTCGGGCCGACATAATTCAGAAGTCATGTTAGTAAGCGTTCGAGGAGCCAGGACACTTTAACTCGTAAATCCACAACTCATCTCGACGGCTTACATAATGAACTCCTCACATGAGGCTCCCTACTATTGTAGTAGTTGATGAAATATATAGATATAAGTTTTGATCCGAAAGGTTACATGTCCGATATTTGTATAAACTTAGGAAAGTTTATTAGTACATGAAGATTGTTAT
Source organism: Artemisia argyi (assembly GCA_030686995.1). Classification (NCBI taxonomy): domain Eukaryota; kingdom Viridiplantae; phylum Streptophyta; class Magnoliopsida; order Asterales; family Asteraceae; genus Artemisia; species Artemisia argyi. Next base: position 37,799,153 of record CM060693.1, on the reverse strand, counting down.
TAGGGGTAGTTTCATAAGTCTTGAATGACCATTTTCTCTTGTTATACCTCATGGTTCCTTTAGATGAAGTAGATCCAAATTGTATGTTCAAGTTATCGCCAACTTCTCTAGTTCATGTATTTGCCTTGGTAAGCTTGTATGGTCATTTCGTCATGGCCTAGCCATGACCTTTGGTCATTGTTCCATGGTCTTGAGACTCAACCTTGGCTCTAGCCATGGTTGTGTCTTGATTCTAGGTCATAAGACCCCTTTGGTCTTCATAAACCATAACTTATATGTAATGACTTTGGTGTTAAAATGGGCTGTTTAGATTTTGAAGAATTTATCACTCAAAAAGCGTTTTCAGGGCTCGAACTTCTTTACTCCTGAACGAAAACGTCGTTCCGGACAACTTTCATGTTTTAACTTTTTGATGAATCGGACCAGAAGTGGGACTTTCAAAACCCAAATTTGATCAGAATGGTATTTGGCAGTTTGCCGAAAAGTTTTGGTAACTTCAAATGGGCGTAACTTTTGACTCGTATACTCGTTTTAGGTGGTTCAAATTGCTATGGTTTCCTTGTTAAGTCCTCTACTGTAATATGTAATGATCCAATATCATAATTTTACCATTTTGGTCGTAGTTTTCCAAGAAACTCACTAGTTTGCTTGTTTTAGTAACTTGTTTCAATAATTCATTATAATAACATCTTTTACTCATCTTTATACATCATGGACATGATAACAAGACAATATATAGCACAAATAATATGTAAATAACATGAACATGATTATTTAACAAGAATCAAGTTAGGGTTTGGCTCACAACTTTTGGCTTTCAAAGATGAAAGGAAGTTAACATGTAAGGATAGGACTTTGATAGATTTGCTTCAACCCTTTTTCACTTCATGCAATCTTTCTACCCTTGGTATTCTTGAAAGATGGATGATGAAGGTTAAGGTGAATTGAGTGGATTTAAACTCAAGAGAAATCACCAAGTATTCTAGGGTTTGGAAGAGTTTTGGTAACTTATGATCAAACTAGGGTTTCTACTTGAAAAAGCTCTTGAACCTTGCAAGAAATTAGAAGGAAATAAAGCTATGGATGGATGGTTATGGTGGTGGAGGTGCACGGCATAACAAGGGGGGGAGAGGGGCTATTTATAGTCAAAAATGAGGAGGTTAGGAAAGTGCTAGGAAATTACTAAAACTTGGTGACCAAGTTGTAATAAAATGATGATTTAGGGGTAGATTCATGAGATGAAGCCACATGGGGGTGACTCCCCCCTCCTAGGCCGGTTTTATGAGCTTGGAGAGCAAGCTTTGGCTTTTGCTTGGTATTATCCTAGATATTGGATGAAACTTGACTCCGGGAAATGCAAACCGTAAGTTGTTACGCCTCAAAACGTAAAACCGGGTATCGTAAAATTATGAAACTTTAAAGTATTGTTAGACATGTCCATATGTCCCATAATAAAATATAAAATGAGTGGTAGGTTCCATTTGGGTGGTAAACCCTGCTAAAAACTAGAAACACGGGTCTAAAACGCGTAATACGTAAAATGTACGAATTTTGCGTAAAACTGAGAAAAGTAAAATGTTACTTTTCTAATATGATATAAATGATTTAAAATGACTTATAATGTCTAGACTGGGCTCAGTCTAGTGTCGGTTGGTGTTAAATGTCTTTTAGACATCAAACCGTAAGCCTAAAAATCAAGGAATGACTTTTGGTCAAAGGAGGAGGGAAAAATTATGTTGACTTTTTCTAATAAGTTTGAAAACTCAAAACGTCTTAGAAACTCGTTTCGTGGTCTAACGGTTAATCGCCCATTCGGTTAAGCGTGCTCATGCGAGAGTAGTACGGCTTGGGTGACCTGCCGGGAAGTCATATTTTTCTCAGTCACGATTAATTCTCAAATACATCATAAGTGTGTCAAACATTTTTCTGATGTGGGGTCACCTGACGGGGTTCAATTTCGTTGTGCGTAGAATTTCTGATTGACGTTTTACCCTAAAACGTGTAATTCCGTGTAATTCCTTAATAACTTTCACGAAAATGATCTGACGAATGTCAAACATTTAATTTGCCATGGAAATGATTTATCATTCGAGAATATCAAATAAAAATCAACTTTTGGGAAAATTTCGGAAAGAAATGAATAGTAAAAATGAATAGTAACATGAATAGTAAAAATGAATAGTAAATTTTCCGGGAATAGAAGTTAACCTGAAAATGTGAATTGTTACAAGTATGCATGTCTCAGAATTGATGCTTAATATAGTTTATCATCACTAATTAATGTGTAAAGAGTCTAATTTCAGGCGAAATTAGTATAATCTAATTCCACAAAAGCATTATGTGTATTATGTATACCAACTTTAGTACGAATCCTTTTGAAAAGGCATGAGTTGTAAATATTCGTACAACACTAAACAAACATAAAAATCAAATTGCTAAACTTAACAGAACCGTCTACATTTTGGTATACAAGAAGTTTTATATCTTTTGAAAGTTACTTAACAATTTTGCGTAAATATATTTTAATCCCATAGTCCATGAGAAAGAAAAAAACTAGTTTATGTGCAGAAAATATCAAACCCGAAATAAGAGGGTATTGTTTTGACAAAGTGTTTTGTAAGCTTATGCAATTTTGATAATTTTTCGGCTTTAAATAGTAAAAACCCAATCCCAACGCATCTGTGATTCTTTTCCTTTAAATAGGAAACAAAAATCCATGGAACAAAATTACAACGGAAAATAACAACAACGATTGTAATATTCATTGACAGTTTTTTTTTTAGGTACGACTCCGATATGCCTTTTTCTTTTTTCTTTTTTTAGATTCCTTAATTTAATGCTTTTAGTCGTATATATATCAATCTAATATTACTACGTATGCGTGCAGTTACAATGGAATGGTCGAATTTGTTGCCTGAGTTACTTGATAAAATAGCACATAAACATATCGTTTTCTATGAAGATTATCATCCTTTCACACGCGTGTGTAACTCTTGGCTTTCAACAACCAAAGGCCGCTACTCGAATGGACCTCCTTCGCGGTTACCATCTCTAATGCTCACAGAGAAAAAAGACGATGAAGAGTTTCGGGAATTATTTCTCCTCTCAAACGAGACCATCCGCAAGATACGACTCCCAGAAGCATTTGGTAAGCTATGTATGTCTTCATGTGGGTGGCTCGTGACTGTGGGAGACGATCATGCTTCCCAACTCATCAATCCGTTATCGCATGAAATCTTCAATCTTCCTAAGATCGACACATTTCCAGAATTCTTGGAGCTTTCAGAATGGGATAATGGCATTAGGAAGCTAGTCCTCGTAACTAATAATCCATCATCATTGCCGCTTGTGGTGGTATTATGGGGATGTTCAGGGAAGCTTGGATTTTGTTGGCCTGGAGATAACAAGTGGACATCTGTTGACCAGGGTTGGGGAGGGAAGATGTTAGATATTACTTACTTTAACGGGCGAGTTTATAGTTTTGACTGCAACTTCCATATACGAGCATGTGATGTTTATGGGGAAAATCCAACACGAATGGTTGGCGTTTCAAGGCTGCCGGTAGATATTTATGCTCAAGACAAAGAACTAGGCGGAGCATATATTATTGGATTAGATGATGGCACTAGGAAGAGGTTGCTGGTGGTTATTGGAGAAGGCGTGCTCGAGGACATCCAAGATGAGTTATGTGAGGAGACTTACAAGACAAAAAGTTTTCAAATTTTGGAGTATGATTTGGCAAGTACAAAATGGTCTAAAGTGAAGGATTTCGGTGGTAAAACTTTGTTTGTTGGATACAGTTCATCGTTTTGGATAGAGGACACTACACGGGTGATAAAGAGTAATTGCATATACTTCACAGACGATGTTTTTGTGATGTACCGTGGTAGCAAAAATGGAGGAGGGAGAGACATGGGGATATACCATTTGCGTGACGGAACCATCGAGCCTCATTTTGCCGGAAAATCACGTAGCAACCTTACACCTCCAATATGGCTTGAAACCATATGATTAATTTCTAGCTATCTAGTACGGTGGTTATGTTTAATACAAAACTTTTAAGGAACAATGTGCGGTTCAAAGTGCTTGCTTATTTTGTACGACAATTCGTTTGGTGTATTTTGACATAAGTTACAGTGAAGTTTTATTTTGCTTTGCTAAGAAAGATATGTTGCAGTGAAGTTTGTTCGATTTTGTTTGTTTAATGGTTCGCAAATCATTTATATAGGAAGGAAGCTTACTAGTGTAGTGTCATGTTCCAGCTAAATGTCTTATGCAGGAAGCTTATTTGGTATTCAACTAGGCGTTTAAAATTTTTACAAGATTTATTATTATTATTTTTTTAATATATCCCTTTTGTTGAATGTTTGAGTTCTTGATATTTTGCTTTTTGAAAGGGAAAAAAAGAGAAGTACAAGTAACAAACTTCTTTTAACCTTGAAACGCTAAATTTTGAGACGGGTTTTGGCCATAAAAAAATTAAAAATGAACATTCAAAATTGTTTTAAAGTCTTCTCAAGATGTATGTTATAATGAAATTAATTATAATGTTAAAATATACAGTAATTAACTATAATGTTAAAATATACAGTAATACTTTTTTTCTTATTACGCAATGGATACAAAATAACGTAAAAGTATGTTACTCAACAAAAAGTTACAAAAAATATAGTATAATAACATATTTACATCCCATTAGCATAACTCAAGCGTTGTGGCGGCATGTACCTTATAATAAGATATTTTGTGATAATTGTTTTTCATTTTATGTTATTCCTTACAATAACATTTTGAATTACAGGGGTATTTTTATACATTAGGTTTAAGCAATGGCGGAGCTATGTTAAGACTAGGAAGGGCTATGGCTCCCTTTAGAGTTTTTCATTTTTATACTATGTACCATTATATTAATGAACATTTTATCTTATAAACCTTAAAATTTATACATAAACTATAATTTGGCCCTCCTAGGGAGAATATATTCAAGCTCCGCCACTCGGTTTAAGTAATATTAAACTAATTTACTTGGTGTATATATATGGTATGTGCAAATAGACATCCTTTTTACTCCATTTGCCCCAAACAAGGAATAATTTTGATATGGTACATGATAGTAGTTACAACATAGAGAAATGAATATACACATGAAAAATGGTCGGTATTGAAAGGGACTTGAAGGCCAAACTGATAAAAGTTGCAAATCCCAATCGCTAAAACAAGTTTTTGTATTAAGTTTTGAAACTTAATCCCAATAGCTAAAACATGTTACATTGTGTGTGACTGTGTGGTGATAGACATAGTAATCTTAATTGGATTACCAAGTTGCTTCCTTTGTTAGCTTATATATAGCAATTATAAATAGATGAAGTCATGAACTACAAACCCAAACATGTGTATATTGTCAGTATTTATAAATACCAAATCAAATTATTAAAATACAGAAACCTATATAAATGTATACAACCCTTGATGGCTAGATGTACATGATGTATCTTCTTGAATAAAGTACCGTATATGAATAAGTACCGTATACTTTATTTGTTTTCTTACTTTTCATTGTTATTTTTACATATATTAAAACAACACTTTTCTTCTTTTTTCAAGGTATTTGCCGTCATTTATTAGTTATGTATGTGAACTTAAAATCCGGCAAATAATATAATGAAGCTAACCTGCCCAGCGGGCGGGTTATGAAGGTAGTAAATATGTATAAGTGTGAATTTGCGATTATAGCCACTTATTTACTTTACGTTTAATGTTTAGCTAATAATAATAGAAGATGCGAGTAGTTAAAAATTCTTTGGGTAAACTAACTTGGACTATTAGGATAGCTGGATTTAAAAATGAAACCTTTTATTTGACAAATATTAGTCAAAATTGAAGATGATGTTGTAAGTTTAGACATATTTCATAAGTCAGAATAGTAGATGATTGATTTCAGGGTACTGAAACAAATTTTGGCATCATAGTTTATAAAAACGTGCATTGAGATGCTTGTACATTACTTATTGGCAGAGTTTATTTGTGTGTATAAAAGATTTAAACAATAAATAAAAACAATGACAAAATAAAAAAGGCGCCAAATCAAGAAAATAGTAACTAACAACTACTATAAAAGAAAGTTATTAACAGAAAATACACACCAACACCAAAACAAACCATTAATCATCTTCTCTCTTCTCCTTCACACTATTCTTGAATCCAAAACAACAACAATGGCAGATATCGAAAATCCTTCCAGATACACATGCATACTGTGCCATGAAAACTTCAAATCAAAACACGCTAGCGACAAGCATAACGCAAAATATCACGACAAGGTCAAATACACATGCCCCAAGTGTAACTCAAAGATGACAGCGAAACTATGGCAAACGCACCTTCATGGTGGTGGTGCCGCCATCAAGTAATCAGGATTCGTATCGTCATGTCAACTTATTGTTGACAATAACTTATACTATGTGGTAATTCCTTGATATCTTGTTTTATTATTATTATTATTATGATGATGATCAGTAAAAATGTGGTGTTGATGATCGAGTATTATTGTTGAATATTAATGATACATGTGTATTTTATACCACTTCCAACAGCAAGAATTGTTACCCGTTTTTCTCGTTTGTTTTGAGGCTTAAGGTTGGTTTGCTTACAAAAACCAGGCTGATTCTCTGTTTAATAACCAATTAATTTGATTTTCCTAATGCAGGTCGAGGAGAATAACCAGTAGTTATCGGTGGTGCAAACTTACGCTTTTCATACAGCGCTTTTAGTTAATACATATCTAGATGAAGTATGGTGATATCAATAATGTATGTGATAAGGTTAGTGGTAGTACAAGTGACTTAGTTTTCCTTAAGCTCTTTCAGAACCATTTTTCAACTCAGTTACTCATTTCCGACCCACTTTAATTTATGGCATTTGTGGCTGCTTGTTAACAACATGTGTCCCATGTGCTCCAAACTTTTCATTCATATGTAGAATATAGTGCTATGCTTAGTCCTTGACATCTTGCCGCGTTTATGTATTTATCCTTATTGTGGAAAAAACAAGCGACGCCTGCAGAGTGCAGACATTTTTTATGCTGTTATTATTACTTCTAATGTCAGTTTATCTGCTGTTCAGGAAATGGAATTCGACATCTCTGTCGACGACTAGCTGTGGAACAATGGATCAGAGTGGATGCTTAGGAAGACATTGGGGTTACCGTTTGGCGTGTAGTGGCTACCAGCAGTTTGTATAATCCGTAGTTAGGTGTCTAGTAATTTCTTTTGCTTTGCATAGTATACTTTTCGATTGGTAAGACAGATGAAGTTTGATGTTTGAGCTTGTATGTGCCTGTAGAATAGATTCTTGAAAGATTGCGTTTTAGATATAAACTTGATAGGTTGATTCATTTGCAGGATTATTTCTTTGGTTGTCAAAATATATAATACAAGATGTAAAAGGTGGTTGGTATAGATAAGTTGGTCTTACTTTTAAGTTTTAGAGCTAAACTAGAACCAGCCGATGCATGGTTCTGTCCTTGGTTACAACCTATTTAGAAGAGAACCGATGCTCAGAATTTGCTTGTCAGTTCTTTCTCATCAATATTACCATTTTTACCAAGTTTAGGTAAAACTTGGTGGTTGGCATATGTTATCAGATAAATCAACGTGAATCAGTTTGAGTTCATAGTTACTTTGGTTACCAAATTTATTACAAACTTATGACGACTTAGAACCATCAATAAAACGACATGGGCTGCAAATGTTGCAGGAACAAATATGTGAAAACTCATACGCATCTGCATACTAACATACATGATAAGCAGTAGTAGTTTGTTGGAGCAAAGGAACCAAAATGAGACAGAAATTGTATACATTTTTAGGTCATTTTGAAAAGATATACACGAAAATTTAGAGATCATAATGTTAATACGTCCGTCCCAAAATAATTGTCCTCTTTTGACTTTTTGAAGTCTTTTTTCAACTTTGATCATAAATATTTTTGTTTGTGTTATATAATAATTGATGCAAGATATATGAATGGATTGGTTTTTAAATGTTTTTCCATTGGTATAATTTTCATCAAGTATTATATAACACATACCAAAATATTAAAGATCAAAGTTGAGAAATTAAGACTTTAAAAAGTCAAACGAGGACAACTATTTCCAACAGTTCAACAGAATCTCATGCATGTCTCGTCCGACGTAAAGTACTGAAACAAAACATCACTTGATCAACACATCCACAAAATACTCAATTTACTCAAGTTTAGCATTGTCACATTAAGTTTCAAGTAGCTATATTCCAAAATCATACAAAACCATTTACTGATTCAAAATCTTTTCACAAAACAAATGATCGAGTCGAAGAAACTTTATCATTAGCAATGATCGAATATCAGAGAGTTTACCACAATGGTCTATACTAACAAATATGTGGTGGGCATTTGGAATTCACGGTATATTTTCAAGTAGCAGATATTCTGATTATTTAGGGGTCAAATCATCAGTTTTAAGAGCACTTGCTATAAGATCAAATTTCTATCTTTTTTACTGCAGCAAAACCAACCATAATGGAGTTCAACATAGAAATACATATTACTTGACTCCTCCAATCCTGCAATAAACAAGACGAAATAATGTACTAAAAATATTTCAGGTTTTCTTTTTGAATGAGACATCCTTAATTGTACGTCTGACTGGCGTCATCACGTAAAAGTTTTGTCATACGTTTGCATCTTCACGTAAAAGTTTTGTCATACGTTTGCATCTTCAAGCTAAGTACACGTAGAAACATATTACACCGTTAGGAAAATGCATGTATCTATTTACACCCGTTAGTTGTCTTCATACAACAACATATGCCTTAGTCAAATTATCTCAAACACTTCACAATATATAAACCGAGATGCAGCAACCACGTACTTGGGTCATCTTAATTAAACCCATTACTTCTACAAAAGAAACTATGATTGTAACTTTAAGTTTCTGAAGCAATAAGAAAGCGTATGGAGGTCTCGTAATGTACCCTCTGTTTGGAAATAGTATATACATTACTTGCCCATGGAAAGGGTAGTAAAAAAAAAAAAAAAAAAAAAAAAAAAAAAAAAATCACCCAATGATCAAGTTATGATCAGTATGCATGTCTCAGAATTGATGCTTAATATAGTTTATCATCACTAATTAATGTGTAAAGAGTCTAATTTCAGGCGAAATTAGTATAATCTAATTCCACAAAAGCATTATGTGTATTATGTATACCAACTTTAGTACGAATCCTTTTGGAAAGGCATGAGTTGTAAATATTCGTACAACACTAAACAAACATAAAAATCAAATTGCTAAACTTAACAGAACCGTCTACATTTTGGTATACAAGAAGTTTTATATCTTTTGAAAGTTACTTAACAATTTTGCGTAAATATATTTTAATCCCATAGTCCATGAGAAAGAAAAAAACTAGTTTATGTGCAGAAAATATCAAACCCGAAATAAGAGGGTATTGTTTTGACAAAGTGTTTTGTAAGCTTATGCAATTTTGATAATTTTTCGGCTTTAAATAGTAAAAACCCAATCCCAACCCATCTGTGATTCTTTTCCTTTAAATAGAAAAAAAAATCCATGGAACAAAATTACAACGGAAAATAACAACAACGATTGTAATATTCATTGACAGTTTTTTTTTTAGGTACGACTCCGATATGCCTTTTTCTTTTTTCTTTTTTTAGATTCCTTAATTTAATGCTTTTAGTCGTATATATATCAATCTAATATTACTACGTATGCGTGCAGTTACAATGGAATGGTCGAATTTGTTGCCTGAGTTACTTGATAAAATAGCACATAAACATATCGTTTTCTATGAAGATTATCATCCTTTCACACGCGTGTGTAACTCTTGGCTTTCAACAACCAAAGGCCGCTACTCGAATGGACCTCCTTCGCGGTTACCATCTCTAATGCTCACAGAGAAAAAAGACGATGAAGAGTTTCGGGAATTATTTCTCCTCTCAAACGAGACCATCCGCAAGATACGACTCCCAGAAGCATTTGGTAAGCTATGTATGTCTTCATGTGGGTGGCTCGTGACTGTGGGAGACGATCATGCTTCCCAACTCATCAATCCGTTATCGCATGAAATCTTCAATCTTCCTAAGATCGACACATTTCCAGAATTCTTGGAGCTTTCAGAATGGGATAATGGCATTAGGAAGCTAGTCCTCGTAACTAATAATCCATCATCATTGCCGCTTGTGGTGGTATTATGGGGATGTTCAGGGAAGCTTGGATTTTGTTGGCCTGGAGATAACAAGTGGACATCTGTTGACCAGGGTTGGGGAGGGAAGATGTTAGATATTACTTACTTTAACGGGCGAGTTTATAGTTTTGACTGCAACTTCCATATACGAGCATGTGATGTTTATGGGGAAAATCCAACACGAATGGTTGGCGTTTCAAGGCTGCCGGTAGATATTTATGCTCAAGACAAAGAACTAGGCGGAGCATATATTATTGGATTAGATGATGGCACTAGGAAGAGGTTGCTGGTGGTTATTGGAGAAGGCGTGCTCGAGGACATCCAAGATGAGTTATGTGAGGAGACTTACAAGACAAAAAGTTTTCAAATTTTGGAGTATGATTTGGCAAGTACAAAATGGTCTAAAGTGAAGGATTTCGGTGGTAAAACTTTGTTTGTTGGATACAGTTCATCGTTTTGGATAGAGGACACTACACGGGTGATAAAGAGTAATTGCATATACTTCACAGACGATGTTTTTGTGATGTACCGTGGTAGCAAAAATGGAGGAGGGAGAGACATGGGGATATACCATTTGCGTGACGGAACCATCGAGCCTCATTTTGCCGGAAAATCACGTAGCAACCTTACACCTCCAATATGGCTTGAAACCATATGATTAATTTCTAGCTATCTAGTACGGTGGTTATGTTTAATACAAAACTTTTAAGGAACAATGTGCGGTTCAAAGTGCTTGCTTATTTTGTACGACAATTCGTTTGGTGTATTTTGACATAAGTTACAGTGAAGTTTTATTTTGCTTTGCTAAGAAAGATATGTTGCAGTGAAGTTTGTTCGATTTTGTTTGTTTAATGGTTCGCAAATCATTTATATAGGAAGGAAGCTTACTAGTGTAGTGTCATGTTCCAGCTAAATGTCTTATGCAGGAAGCTTATTTGGTATTCAACTAGGCGTTTAAAATTTTTACAAGATTTATTATTATTATTTTTTTAATATATCCCTTTTGTTGAATGTTTGAGTTCTTGATATTTTGCTTTTTGAAAGGGAAAAAAAGAGAAGTACAAGTAACAAACTTCTTTTAACCTTGAAACGCTAAATTTTGAGACGGGTTTTGGCCATAAAAAAATTAAAAATGAACATTCAAAATTGTTTTAAAGTCTTCTCAAGATGTATGTTATAATGAAATTAATTATAATGTTAAAATATACAGTAATTAACTATAATGTTAAAATATACAGTAATACTTTTTTTCTTATTACGCAATGGATACAAAATAACGTAAAAGTATGTTACTCAACAAAAAGTTACAAAAAATATAGTATAATAACATATTTACATCCCATTAGCATAACTCAAGCGTTGTGGCGGCATGTACCTTATAATAAGATATTTTGTGATAATTGTTTTTCATTTTATGTTATTCCTTACAATAACATTTTGAATTACAGGGGTATTTTTATACATTAGGTTTAAGCAATGGCGGAGCTATGTTAAGACTAGGAAGGGCTATGGCTCCCTTTAGAGTTTTTCATTTTTATACTATGTACCATTATATTAATGAACATTTTATCTTATAAACCTTAAAATTTATACATAAACTATAATTTGGCCCTCCTAGGGAGAATATATTCAAGCTCCGCCACTCGGTTTAAGTAATATTAAACTAATTTACTTGGTGTATATATATGGTATGTGCAAATAGACATCCTTTTTACTCCATTTGCCCCAAACAAGGAATAATTTTGATATGGTACATGATAGTAGTTACAACATAGAGAAATGAATATACACATGAAAAATGGTCGGTATTGAAAGGGACTTGAAGGCCAAACTGATAAAAGTTGCAAATCCCAATCGCTAAAACAAGTTTTTGTATTAAGTTTTGAAACTTAATCCCAATAGCTAAAACATGTTACATTGTGTGTGACTGTGTGGTGATAGACATAGTAATCTTAATTGGATTACCAAGTTGCTTCCTTTGTTAGCTTATATATAGCAATTATAAATAGATGAAGTCATGAACTACAAACCCAAACATGTGTATATTGTCAGTATTTATAAATACCAAATCAAATTATTAAAATACAGAAACCTATATAAATGTATACAACCCTTGATGGCTAGATGTACATGATGTATCTTCTTGAATAAAGTACCGTATATGAATAAGTACCGTATACTTTATTTGTTTTCTTACTTTTCATTGTTATTTTTACATATATTAAAACAACACTTTTCTTCTTTTTTCAAGGTATTTGCCGTCATTTATTAGTTATGTATGTGAACTTAAAATCCGGCAAATAATATAATGAAGCTAACCTGCCCAGCGGGCGGGTTATGAAGGTAGTAAATATGTATAAGTGTGAATTTGCGATTATAGCCACTTATTTACTTTACGTTTAATGTTTAGCTAATAATAATAGAAGATGCGAGTAGTTAAAAATTCTTTGGGTAAACTAACTTGGACTATTAGGATAGCTGGATTTAAAAATGAAACCTTTTATTTGACAAATATTAGTCAAAATTGAAGATGATGTTGTAAGTTTAGACATATTTCATAAGTCAGAATAGTAGATGATTGATTTCAGGGTACTGAAACAAATTTTGGCATCATAGTTTATAAAAACGTGCATTGAGATGCTTGTACATTACTTATTGGCAGAGTTTATTTGTGTGTATAAAAGATTTAAACAATAAATAAAAACAATGACAAAATAAAAAAGGCGCCAAATCAAGAAAATAGTAACTAACAACTACTATAAAAGAAAGTTATTAACAGAAAATACACACCAACACCAAAACAAACCATTAATCATCTTCTCTCTTCTCCTTCACACTATTCTTGAATCCAAAACAACAACAATGGCAGATATCGAAAATCCTTCCAGATACACATGCATACTGTGCCATGAAAACTTCAAATCAAAACACGCTAGCGACAAGCATAACGCAAAATATCACGACAAGGTCAAATACACATGCCCCAAGTGTAACTCAAAGATGACAGCGAAACTATGGCAAACGCACCTTCATGGTGGTGGTGCCGCCATCAAGTAATCAGGATTCGTATCGTCATGTCAACTTATTGTTGACAATAACTTATACTATGTGGTAATTCCTTGATATCTTGTTTTATTATTATTATTATTATGATGATGATCAGTAAAAATGTGGTGTTGATGATCGAGTATTATTGTTGAATATTAATGATACATGTGTATTTTATACCACTTCCAACAGCAAGAATTGTTACCCGTTTTTCTCGTTTGTTTTGAGGCTTAAGGTTGGTTTGCTTACAAAAACCAGGCTGATTCTCTGTTTAATAACCAATTAATTTGATTTTCCTAATGCAGGTCGAGGAGAATAACCAGTAGTTATCGGTGGTGCAAACTTACGCTTTTCATACAGCGCTTTTAGTTAATACATATCTAGATGAAGTATGGTGATATCAATAATGTATGTGATAAGGTTAGTGGTAGTACAAGTGACTTAGTTTTCCTTAAGCTCTTTCAGAACCATTTTTCAACTCAGTTACTCATTTCCGACCCACTTTAATTTATGGCATTTGTGGCTGCTTGTTAACAACATGTGTCCCATGTGCTCCAAACTTTTCATTCATATGTAGAATATAGTGCTATGCTTAGTCCTTGACATCTTGCCGCGTTTATGTATTTATCCTTATTGTGGAAAAAACAAGCGACGCCTGCAGAGTGCAGACATTTTTTATGCTGTTATTATTACTTCTAATGTCAGTTTATCTGCTGTTCAGGAAATGGAATTCGACATCTCTGTCGACGACTAGCTGTGGAACAATGGATCAGAGTGGATGCTTAGGAAGACATTGGGGTTACCGTTTGGCGTGTAGTGGCTACCAGCAGTTTGTATAATCCGTAGTTAGGTGTCTAGTAATTTCTTTTGCTTTGCATAGTATACTTTTCGATTGGTAAGACAGATGAAGTTTGATGTTTGAGCTTGTATGTGCCTGTAGAATAGATTCTTGAAAGATTGCGTTTTAGATATAAACTTGATAGGTTGATTCATTTGCAGGATTATTTCTTTGGTTGTCAAAATATATAATACAAGATGTAAAAGGTGGTTGGTATAGATAAGTTGGTCTTACTTTTAAGTTTTAGAGCTAAACTAGAACCAGCCGATGCATGGTTCTGTCCTTGGTTACAACCTATTTAGAAGAGAACCGATGCTCAGAATTTGCTTGTCAGTTCTTTCTCATCAATATTACCATTTTTACCAAGTTTAGGTAAAACTTGGTGGTTGGCATATGTTATCAGATAAATCAACGTGAATCAGTTTGAGTTCATAGTTACTTTGGTTACCAAATTTATTACAAACTTATGACGACTTAGAACCATCAATAAAACGACATGGGCTGCAAATGTTGCAGGAACAAATATGTGAAAACTCATACGCATCTGCATACTAACATACATGATAAGCAGTAGTAGTTTGTTGGAGCAAAGGAACCAAAATGAGACAGAAATTGTATACATTTTTAGGTCATTTTGAAAAGATATACACGAAAATTTAGAGATCATAATGTTAATACGTCCGTCCCAAAATAATTGTCCTCTTTTGACTTTTTGAAGTCTTTTTTCAACTTTGATCATAAATATTTTTGTTTGTGTTATATAATAATTGATGCAAGATATATGAATGGATTGGTTTTTAAATGTTTTTCCATTGGTATAATTTTCATCAAGTATTATATAACACATACCAAAATATTAAAGATCAAAGTTGAGAAATTAAGACTTTAAAAAGTCAAACGAGGACAACTATTTCCAACAGTTCAACAGAATCTCATGCATGTCTCGTCCGACGTAAAGTACTGAAACAAAACATCACTTGATCAACACATCCACAAAATACTCAATTTACTCAAGTTTAGCATTGTCACATTAAGTTTCAAGTAGCTATATTCCAAAATCATACAAAACCATTTACTGATTCAAAATCTTTTCACAAAACAAATGATCGAGTCGAAGAAACTTTATCATTAGCAATGATCGAATATCAGAGAGTTTACCACAATGGTCTATACTAACAAATATGTGGTGGGCATTTGGAATTCACGGTATATTTTCAAGTAGCAGATATTCTGATTATTTAGGGGTCAAATCATCAGTTTTAAGAGCACTTGCTATAAGATCAAATTTCTATCTTTTTTACTGCAGCAAAACCAACCATAATGGAGTTCAACATAGAAATACATATTACTTGACTCCTCCAATCCTGCAATAAACAAGACGAAATAATGTACTAAAAATATTTCAGGTTTTCTTTTTGAATGAGACATCCTTAATTGTACGTCTGACTGGCGTCATCACGTAAAAGTTTTGTCATACGTTTGCATCTTCACGTAAAAGTTTTGTCATACGTTTGCATCTTCAAGCTAAGTACACGTAGAAACATATTACACCGTTAGGAAAATGCATGTATCTATTTACACCCGTTAGTTGTCTTCATACAACAACATATGCCTTAGTCAAATTATCTCAAACACTTCACAATATATAAACCGAGATGCAGCAACCACGTACTTGGGTCATCTTAATTAAACCCATTACTTCTACAAAAGAAACTATGATTGTAACTTTAAGTTTCTGAAGCAATAAGAAAGCGTATGGAGGTCTCGTAATGTACCCTCTGTTTGGAAATAGTATATACATTACTTGCCCATGGAAAGGGTAGTAAAAAAAAAAAAAAAAAAAAAAAAAATCACCCAATGATCAAGTTATGATCAGTATGCATGTCTCAGAATTGATGCTTAATATAGTTTATCATCACTAATTAATGTGTAAAGAGTCTAATTTCAGGCGAAATTAGTATAATCTAATTCCACAAAAGCATTATGTGTATTATGTATACCAACTTTAGTACGAATCCTTTTGGAAAGGCATGAGTTGTAAATATTCGTACAACACTAAACAAACATAAAAATCAAATTGCTAAACTTAACAGAACCGTCTACATTTTGGTATACAAGAAGTTTTATATCTTTTGAAAGTTACTTAACAATTTTGCGTAAATATATTTTAATCCCATAGTCCATGAGAAAGAAAAAAACTAGTTTATGTGCAGAAAATATCAAACCCGAAATAAGAGGGTATTGTTTTGACAAAGTGTTTTGTAAGCTTATGCAATTTTGATAATTTTTCGGCTTTAAATAGTAAAAACCCAATCCCAACCCATCTGTGATTCTTTTCCTTTAAATAGAAAAAAAAATCCATGGAACAAAATTACAACGGAAAATAACAACAACGATTGTAATATTCATTGACAGTTTTTTTTTTAGGTACGACTCCGATATGCCTTTTTCTTTTTTCTTTTTTTAGATTCCTTAATTTAATGCTTTTAGTCGTATATATATCAATCTAATATTACTACGTATGCGTGCAGTTACAATGGAATGGTCGAATTTGTTGCCTGAGTTACTTGATAAAATAGCACATAAACATATCGTTTTCTATGAAGATTATCATCCTTTCACACGCGTGTGTAACTCTTGGCTTTCAACAACCAAAGGCCGCTACTCGAATGGACCTCCTTCGCGGTTACCATCTCTAATGCTCACAGAGAAAAAAGACGATGAAGAGTTTCGGGAATTATTTCTCCTCTCAAACGAGACCATCCGCAAGATACGACTCCCAGAAGCATTTGGTAAGCTATGTATGTCTTCATGTGGGTGGCTCGTGACTGTGGGAGACGATCATGCTTCCCAACTCATCAATCCGTTATCGCATGAAATCTTCAATCTTCCTAAGATCGACACATTTCCAGAATTCTTGGAGCTTTCAGAATGGGATAATGGCATTAGGAAGCTAGTCCTCGTAACTAATAATCCATCATCATTGCCGCTTGTGGTGGTATTATGGGGATGTTCAGGGAAGCTTGGATTTTGTTGGCCTGGAGATAACAAGTGGACATCTGTTGACCAGGGTTGGGGAGGGAAGATGTTAGATATTACTTACTTTAACGGGCGAGTTTATAGTTTTGACTGCAACTTCCATATACGAGCATGTGATGTTTATGGGGAAAATCCAACACGAATGGTTGGCGTTTCAAGGCTGCCGGTAGATATTTATGCTCAAGACAAAGAACTAGGCGGAGCATATATTATTGGATTAGATGATGGCACTAGGAAGAGGTTGCTGGTGGTTATTGGAGAAGGCGTGCTCGAGGACATCCAAGATGAGTTATGTGAGGAGACTTACAAGACAAAAAGTTTTCAAATTTTGGAGTATGATTTGGCAAGTACAAAATGGTCTAAAGTGAAGGATTTCGGTGGTAAAACTTTGTTTGTTGGATACAGTTCATCGTTTTGGATAGAGGACACTACACGGGTGATAAAGAGTAATTGCATATACTTCACAGACGATGTTTTTGTGATGTACCGTGGTAGCAAAAATGGAGGAGGGAGAGACATGGGGATATACCATTTGCGTGACGGAACCATCGAGCCTCATTTTGCCGGAAAATCACGTAGCAACCTTACACCTCCAATATGGCTTGAAACCATATGATTAATTTCTAGCTATCTAGTACGGTGGTTATGTTTAATACAAAACTTTTAAGGAACAATGTGCGGTTCAAAGTGCTTGCTTATTTTGTACGACAATTCGTTTGGTGTATTTTGACATAAGTTACAGTGAAGTTTTATTTTGCTTTGCTAAGAAAGATATGTTGCAGTGAAGTTTGTTCGATTTTGTTTGTTTAATGGTTCGCAAATCATTTATATAGGAAGGAAGCTTACTAGTGTAGTGTCATGTTCCAGCTAAATGTCTTATGCAGGAAGCTTATTTGGTATTCAACTAGGCGTTTAAAATTTTTACAAGATTTATTATTATTATTTTTTTTAATATATCCCTTTTGTTGAATGTTGAGTTCTTGATATTTTGCTTTTTGAAAGGGAAAAAAAGAGAAGTACAAGTAACAAACTTCTTTTAACCTTGAAACGCTAAATTTTGAGACGGGTTTTGGCCATAAAAAAATTAAAAATGAACATTCAAAATTGTTTTAAAGTCTTCTCAAGATGTATGCTATAATGAAATTAATTATAATGTTAAAATATACAGTAATTAACTATAATGTTAAAATATACAGTAATACTTTTTTTCTTATTACGCAATGGATACAAAATAACGTAAAAGTATGTTACTCAACAAAAAGTTACAAAAAATATAGTATAATAACATATTTACATCCCATTAGCATAACTCAAGCGTTGTGGCGGCATGTACCTTATAATAAGATATTTTGTGATAATTGTTTTTCATTTTATGTTATTCCTTACAATAACATTTTGAATTACAGGGGTATTTTTATACATTAGGTTTAAGCAATGGCGGAGCTATGTTAAGACTAGGAAGGGCTATGGCTCCCTTTAGAGTTTTTCATTTTTATACTATGTACCATTATATTAATGAACATTTTATCTTATAAACCTTAAAATTTATACATAAACTATAATTTGGCCCTCCTAGGGAGAATATATTCAAGCTCCGCCACTCGGTTTAAGTAATATTAAACTAATTTACTTGGTGTATATATATGGTATGTGCAAATAGACATCCTTTTTACTCCATTTGCCCCAAACAAGGAATAATTTTGATATGGTACATGATAGTAGTTACAACATAGAGAAATGAATATACACATGAAAAATGGTCGGTATTGAAAGGGACTTGAAGGCCAAAATGATAAAAGTTGCAAATCCCAATCGCTAAAACAAGTTTTTGTATTAAGTTTTGAAACTTAATCCCAATAGCTAAAACATGTTACATTGTGTGTGACTGTGTGGTGATAGACATAGTAATCTTAATTGGATTACCAAGTTGCTTCCTTTGTTAGCTTATATATAGCAATTATAAATAGATGAAGTCATGAACTACAAACCCAAACATGTGTATATTGTCAGTATTTATAAATACCAAATCAAATTATTAAAATACAGAAACCTATATAAATGTATACAACCCTTGATGGCTAGATGTACATGATGTATCTTCTTGAATAAAGTACCGTATATGAATAAGTACCGTATACTTTATTTGTTTTCTTACTTTTCATTGTTATTTTTACATATATTAAAACAACACTTTTCTTCTTTTTTCAAGGTATTTGCCGTCATTTATTAGTTATGTATGTGAACTTAAAATCCGGCAAATAATATAATGAAGCTAACCTGCCCAGCGGGCGGGTTATGAAGGTAGTAAATATGTATAAGTGTGAATTTGCGATTATAGCCACTTATTTACTTTACGTTTAATGTTTAGCTAATAATAATAGAAGATGCGAGTAGTTAAAAATTCTTTGGGTAAACTAACTTGGACTATTAGGATAGCTGGATTTAAAAATGAAACCTTTTATTTGACAAATATTAGTCAAAATTGAAGATGATGTTGTAAGTTTAGACATATTTCATAAGTCAGAATAGTAGATGATTGATTTCAGGGTACTGAAACAAATTTTGGCATCATAGTTTATAAAAACGTGCATTGAGATGCTTGTACATTACTTATTGGCAGAGTTTATTTGTGTGTATAAAAGATTTAAACAATAAATAAAAACAATGACAAAATAAAAAAGGCGCCAAATCAAGAAAATAGTAACTAACAACTACTATAAAAGAAAGTTATTAACAGAAAATACACACCAACACCAAAACAAACCATTAATCATCTTCTCTCTTCTCCTTCACACTATTCTTGAATCCAAAACAACAACAATGGCAGATATCGAAAATCCTTCCAGATACACATGCATACTGTGCCATGAAAACTTCAAATCAAAACACGCTAGCGACAAGCATAACGCAAAATATCACGACAAGGTCAAATACACATGCCCCAAGTGTAACTCAAAGATGACAGCGAAACTATGGCAAACGCACCTTCATGGTGGTGGTGCCGCCATCAAGTAATCAGGATTCGTATCGTCATGTCAACTTATTGTTGACAATAACTTATACTATGTGGTAATTCCTTGATATCTTGTTTTATTATTATTATTATGATGATGATCAGTAAAAATGTGGTGTTGATGATCGAGTATTATTGTTGAATATTAATGATACATGTGTATTTTATACCACTTCCAACAGCAAGAATTGTTACCCGTTTTTCTCGTTTGTTTTGAGGCTTAAGGTTGGTTTGCTTACAAAAACCAGGCTGATTCTCTGTTTAATAACCAATTAATTTGATTTTCCTAATGCAGGTCGAGGAGAATAACCAGTAGTTATCGGTGGTGCAAACTTACGCTTTTCATACAGCGCTTTTAGTTAATACATATCTAGATGAAGTATGGTGATATCAATAATGTATGTGATAAGGTTAGTGGTAGTACAAGTAACTTAGTTTTCCTTAAGCTCTTTCAGAACCATTTTTCAACTCAGTTACTCATTTCCGACCCACTTTAATTTATGGCATTTGTGGCTGCTTGTTAACAACATGTGTCCCATGTGCTCCAAACTTTTCATTATTCTATACCTTTTGTAAATCATATTCGTATTCGTATAATCAAAATGCTTTACACTTGCATATATTGTTATACATGACATGTCTGCATATTTATTTGATTTAAATTGGTTTAATTATGTTTGTTTACCTTTGCATTCAATTTCATAGTCTAGTTTGCAACCAAAAATTGTTTCACCAGATCCAGTATATTCATGTGGTGGTTACTATGTTTTGGTGTTTGATTATCCTTTTTTTTTTTTTTTTTTTTTTTTTTTGTTAATGTAGGAATATCAAGCCAAACCCATTATTAGAAGTAAACCCAATTACTTTTCTCTGATAAAATCAAAATTGGATCAAAACCGTAGGAAGTTGTTTCGGGCTACTTGTTTTGGTAAATGGTTGGACCTTTCTTATTTTGATCACGAACCACATATGATAGATTATATCTTACAAAAACAATGTTGTCCGAGTAATGCTCATTATGATATGCCAATTGTATATTATGTTGAAGAGCGTCCTATACATTTCGGCAGACCAGAATTTTGTCTTATCACAGGTTTTAGTTTTGGAAATGTAGATTTAAACTCATATAAGTCAGGACATCTCAATTTTAGGAACAGGGTTTTCCCAAACCATGTAGGTAAAAAGGTCACTAGTTTAGATATCTTTGGTCTCATTGAAGATGAACATTCATTTGGTATTATATACGATGAAGATGCCGTACGTCTTTGTCTATTGTTAGCCTTGGAGGTTATCTTTATGGGCAGATTATTGGTTGAAGAAGTTGATGATACACTATTTCGATTGATTGAAAACCTTGATGAGTGGGATGCTTTTCCATGGGGGGAGTATATTTGGAGACGATTATATGATCAAATTTTGGACGTGGCTTCTAAACACAAGTATAAATTCCTTGAAGGTATTAACAAAGACCGAAAGTTTGTTCCAACATATACGCTTTCAGGCTTCGTTTGGGCTTTCAAGGTTTGCATTTTTTTAATCAATATACTCTTTCCCACTTACCTATGGTATTTTTTTTTCAATGAATCTGAATTATTTCGTGCCATTTTATAGATATGGATACTGGAATCATTTGAAAGAAGCATTATTTGGTGGAACAAATTGCCAGAAATGGTACCCAGAGGAATATCATGGTCAAAGAACACAACATTTAAGATATCAGATTATAAATACCTATTTGGAAAGGTAGATATCTTCATCCAAATTGGGGTATTAATGATTTATTTTATTGTTAATTAATTAAATTTTATTTTTTATTTTTTGTGTAAGGAATCAAATGTTGTTCAAGATCTTAGGCCTACATTAGCTGAGAGGAAATGTGATTGGTATATACAGTTTATGGATTTTTTCAATGATTACATACCTAGAACTCCCCCAGTGAAAACCACACATATCGGTGATGAGTATTTAAACAAGTTGGCCACGGCACGCAAACGTGGCAAATTAGAGCGGAAACATTTACCTATTATACGCAATAGTGAAAGCAGTTTATTAGAGATTAGCATAATTCAGGATGGTGTTATTACAGAGCTTAATGCCCGTTTGTTCAAATTAGAGGGAATTATTCAGGTTCTTGCTCGAGAAAGAAATGGGGTATTATAACATGTTTCCTTTTTTACTTACATTTACATGCCAAGGTTAAAAATATAATTTATCTTTTAACCAGTATATCTTCATTCGCAGGAGAAATTGGTTTTTGATGATGATCTCCGGAATCTGAGCGGAGAGTTTTGTGAGGAGCTCAATGATTGTTTTCTTGAGTTGTTTCATTCAAGCATGGATACTGCCTTCTCACAATCTGTAGAATTTGACGAATATGATGATGTTTCAAAGGTGAATTACAATTTCACTGTATATATATGTACAGTAATTTTGTCCGATAATATATGATAATAATTATAAAAAGTAAATTTACTTTCACAGGAATTTATTATTCAAGAAGAATTGAGATCACGACGTGAAACATTAGAAAACTTGAGGGAAGAGCAGAAGAGGTTGATGAGGGAGGAGGATAAGATGATAAGGATGCAAGAGGAAAAGATGTTACACGCTGAAAGTGAACGAAAGAAATGGTCAGTAACGCTTAAGGGAACAAATCACTGGAAAAATAGTTTAGCTCGCATCGTCCCTACAAAGAAGAGTAAATGTTCCGGTGAAGCTAATGTGTATTACTGGACTAAAGCATATTCAGAAAAGGCGGTAAGGAAAGCACAATGCTTTGGCTTACTGAATCCAGATTTGACGGAACAACTTAAGCATGTTAAGCCGTGGGTTGAGGTACTAAAACTTGTTATTTGATTGTATGAATTATTTTGTAATTTTCATTTATGATCATAAGTGTAATTGTGTCTTATAACAGGATCTCAAACGCCGACACAAAGATGTCAACAAGGTTTATTTTTCAGATCAGTACCGCCAATATCTTTGTGAAACTGGTCTGCTAAATTGTAAGTTCCCATGGTGTCAAGATGTGACTGTTGATAGAAGGTTCTGGGAAAGTTTAGTTTGCTTAGACCCCAAAAGGCAAGGTTGGCTACTAGATGAGGCAAGTAATATAACATGATCAACAATATGATCTTTTGAACTAGCAACATGATCACCCCATTGAAATATTTTATTTAAAGTTTGTTCACACTTGTTTATGTTTCCCAATTTACAGCATATAGAGTTGTGGGTAAACTACATGTGGCATGTGAGACCCCAAACGGCTGATTGGGCTATTGTTAGTGGCTACTTTGTACAGCTTATACTTCAAAACTCGATCCCTTTGTGGTATGCTAATGGGGAGAGGTACTCCATTCCATGGTCCGATGTTAAGCAGGTAATTCCTTTTGTTTTGCTCCCGTATTTTCTTGGCTTGTCATATTATTTTGATGATTTTTGCCACACATCCACTGTAGGTTTTTATGCCTATTAATGAAACAGAAAGTCACTGGTTTCTTGCATGTTTCGAGATAGAGACGGGACTAGTTACATTTTACGACAGTGGCCAAGTTTTTGTCAATGCATTGACAGAATTTTATTTCCAAGTGATGGAATGTTTAAAGGTTCGTTTAAATATCCGTTTAATTAAGGTTTATACATTACACTGTTTGAATCCTTATTACACTTTGCCACAGACTCAACTACCTGAGGTGCTAAGTCAAGCGCAAGTATTTCAGAAGAAAGGCATAGATCCTTCAACATACACCATTACCTTTTATCACCCTGACAAAATACCTAAACAGAGCGGGATATTTGGTGATTGTGGTATTTGGGTATGCATCTTTTTATATCGCTTGGCTTATGGTATGTCGTTAGATGTTGAGGATCCTGTTCAGGCTGCACTTGCATACCGTGAACAAATGACTGAGTTTTTTTTTACACACAGGGTTTGTGTTTAAACATGTATCCATTATGTTGTACCATTTTTAGACAATGACTGACCCAAATACCTTTAATGGGTTAAATTTTTTGTATTTGTACTCTAGTTCTTTGTATCGAGCCCATCCTTTTGAGTGAATATTAGCCTTTAAAATTTTTAGCAACTTCACTGTTAGGAAGATGTTTATAGGTTGGTCATATTAGCATCATTTAGTTTATGTTGTACTAATATTTTCCTTAGTCATTTAGTGTATATTGTATTGGCTCTCTAATGTCGTCGAATCTACTTAATTAATAAGTATGTTCATGACATTTTATTTGAGCGATAAAAATGATAGTAAGAACATGTTTTCTAAGGACTTAAAGCTCAATTATAGTGGAAGTCTATGTAACCATTTTTGGTTTTGAGCTTTAATGCTTTATTTTCAGGATACCTTTTTATACAGGTTGGTGTTTGATCAAACACCAACCTGTATAAAAAGGTATCCTGAAAATAAAGCATTAAAGCTCAAAACCAAAAATGGTTACACAGATCTTCCACTATAATTGAGACGTCTTCAATGCGAGAATGATATAGTGTGGACTGTTCATGACATGTCACACTCCTTCATTATCGCATTCAAGATGAGTGATGTTTCTTAGACTATTTTCTTTACTAAACATCTGTAACGTTTCATCTCAATCTGTTAAAAAAGATAAATTTAGTGTGTAAGGGAGTAAATGTTAATGCTAGTATAATGTTGTACTGATGTTGCTTCTAATTTACATGTTTTTGGTGTCGTCAAGTTGGGGGTTATAACATTTTAACAAAACTAATATTTTATTAGCTCTCTAATGTCGTCGAATCTACTTAATTAGTAAGTATGTTCATGACATTTTATTTGAGCGATACAAATCATAGTAAGAACATGTTTTCTAAGGACTTAAAGCTCAATTATAGCGGAAGATCTATCTAACGTTTTTGGTTTTTAGCTTTAATGTTTTATTTTCAGGATACCATTTTATACAGGTTGGTGTTTGATGAAACTACTCACCTGTATAAAACGGTATCCTGAAAATAAAACATTAAAGCTCAAAACCAAAAACGTTAGATAGATCTGCTGTTATAATTGAGACGTCTTCAATGCGAGAATGATATAGTGTGGACTGTTTATGACATGTCACACTCCTTCATTATCGCATTCAAGATGAGTGATGTTTCTTAGACTATTTTCTTTACTAAACATATGTAACGTTTCATCTCAATTTGTTAAAAAATATAAAGTTATTGTGTAAGGGACTAAATGTTAATGCTAGTATAATGTTGTACTGATCTTGTGTTGATCTAAGTATATTATTGTTACAACATTTTTAAATGTAGTGTTTTCGGCCCATGGATTGATATTAGAACTGAAGGTCACAACCATGTTCTGAATTTCCTTCTTTGGCATCAAAGGAATGTTACAGATTCAACTTATGACACCCCCTTTATTTTTTACTTTGGCCAACATTAGTAGATACACCGTGTGCCAATGGAGCAAACATGTAACTGATATCATGCAAACTCATATTTCGACATTGATAAAGTGAAGTGTAGATATAAGGTTCCTACCAATACAAACAAAAAGAAGAAATTGATCACTGAGACTGATAAACTTTTGTACATTAAGACATTGATAAATTATTGTACATTACATAAAATAAGTTATCATTATATGATATACAAAACAACAACTAAACATTGTTCATAAGAAACCCAAAAATGATGTGGTTTATCATTATAGTGTTGCCATGCATATTGTACTAAGACCATCATCTTTTTTCAATAAAACTAAAAAATAATGGTCCCTTTTTTGGGAATTTGCTCTTCTATCTATTGTCCAAAATAAAAATAGCATTAGGTCTATTATCCAACATGTATGAGATATAAAAAGCCCCACATATCTAGGGAACCATCACCTTAACAACCTAATAACCACACAATTTTCTTTGTCTTTTAAGTTTTTATCATAGGGATGGGATCTTTGGGATCTTTAAAATCGTCACCAACAAGATCTGGTGACATGGTGTTTGACAATTGGATGTAAGTTTGTGTATTATTTATTTATATTCTAGTTAAATGATTTGTTTACTAATATATGTTTCTTATAATTATTTAAACTGTTACACAGGGACTCCCATAATCTTGATGAGTTCGTCTTCGAGGTGTGGCATGGTAGTATTTTTATGGTTCTTCCCTTAAGGTACGCCGGTGGGGAAATTATAAACTTGAAGTTACCCAAGTCATTTAGGTTATCTTATTTTGAAATGTGTGACATTTTGTTGAAAAACATAAAAGAAGATATATGGGCATGGTTCTATTGTAAACCTGGATGTAGTTTAGAAGAAGGTTTGACCATTGTCGAAACTGACAGTGATGTTAACAAAATGTTTGAGTTGGCTAACATTCATGGCGTCATTGAGGTCTTTGTCAGTGCAATTCCCCAGTCAGTATTAGTTGACAGTTATTATAAGAACTTGCTTTTTGATGACCCTGACGTTGAGGTAACATCTCGAGTTAGATTTCATGAAAAAAGAAGAAATGATCTGGATAATATGAATTTGGAAGAAATACGTGCATGGGAACAATCAGAAGAAAATTCATCTGATATCCTGAGGACACCTTATGTTAAGGTTTGGACTGAAGCAAGTGAAGCTAGTCTTTTTAGAGGGATGGGAGAGCTTCCATATAATGATGATTTTAATGATTGCCCGTCATTTTTAAGGTCTGTTAACAAGCCGTACATTCCAAAGGACTGCAAGTGTGGCTGTAGGTCTCCGACTTTTTTAAGGTCCCTTGCTGAAATTGAGAGTGGGTATGGTTCTAGTCCTATAAAATGTTGCAAGGTTGTTAATGATGTTGAGCATGGTCTTACAGTTGGATCGTCTACTGTTATCCAAAATGAGTCAAAGAAAATTGGTTTCAAAGCTACTCCATTCAAAAGTAGGAATCTTTTTCATGAATTTGAAGATGCTGTTGATGATGACATTCATGATGTTGCGGCTTTGTCAAGTGTGGGAGGGTCTACTGTTATCCAACATGTTTCTAAGGAAGCTTGTTTTAAAGTTAGTCCATTTAGATGTAAGAATCTTTTTAATGACTTTGAAGAAGCTTTAGATGATGACACTCATGATGTTCCAGCTTTGTCAGTCGTGGGAGGCTCTAATGCCATCCCGTCTGTGTCGACCAACAATAAAGTTTGTGAATCTAGTCCTTTAAATGGGAAAAGGCTTTTTAACAACCTAGATGAAGTTCCTGCATTTGGAGGCGCAACTGTTATCCAGTATGTGTCAAAGAAAAGACATTTTCAAGGTAGAACTTTAAAAGGTAGGAATCTTATTGATGAATTTGAATCTGTTGGATGCCATGTTTCTGTTGAGTTTGAGCGTGTTACTAAGGATGAAGAAGTTGCTAAGGAGGAAGAAGTTGCTTGTCAAGATGTTGGACGTACAATGGTCAAGAAAATGCGAAACAACAATGGTTCCCTTTGTTGATGCTATAATATTCAATAACTCGAAAAGTATTTTGTTTGTTTGCACTTACTAAATAGTTGTTGTTTAACCGTTGTTGTAGTAGGTTAATCTATGTCGAACTTTTTAAGTAATGTGACTTGATGTAGTTTGCTAAGCTTTTGTTTAAATTTTTCAATGTTGTAACAAAATGCTTTGCAATATTGCATATATTATGTTATAAAGTTATGCATTTTGGTTATGTTTAATTATGTATGAAATTGATAAGCATAAAATGTAACATTACAAGTTGATAAACATTGACAATTCATGTAACACGGCTAACGATGTAACAATTCGCAATTTCAGGTTAATTTCTATTTTCGGAAAATTTTACTATTCATGTTACTATTCATTTTTACTATTCATTTCTTTCTGAAATTTTCCCGAAAGTTGATTTTTACTTCATATTCTCGAGTGATAAATCTTTTTCATGGCAAATTAAATGTTTGACACTCGTCAGATCATTTTCGTGAAAGTTATTAAGGAATTACACAGAATTACACGTTTTAGGGTAAAACGGCAATCAGAAATTCTACGCACAACGAAATTTGACCCCGTCAGGTGACCCCACATCAGAAAAATGTTTAACACACTCATGATTTATTTGAGAATAAATCATGACTGAGAAAAATCATGGCCAAAATAAACTTCGGCCGTGAAAAACTGGAATTTTCAGTTTTAAGCGTTTTTACTCAGCCGTAACCCTAGCCTTTACCTGCACCGCGTTTCTAAGATGATTTGAGCTTTCAACTTATTAAAATAAGTCAACATATTATTCCCTCCTCCATTGACCAAAAATCATCCCTTGATGATATAAGTCATTTCGTGATTTTTAGGCTTACGGTTTGATGTCTAAAAGACATTTAATACCAACCGACACTAGACTGAGCCCAGTCTAGACATTATAAGTCATTTTAAATCATTTATATCATATTAGAAAAGTAACATTTCACTTTTCTCAATTTTACGCAATATTCGTACATTTTACGTATTACGCGTTTAGACCCGTGTTTCCAGCTTTTAGCAGGGTTTTACCACCCAAATGACACCTACCACTCATTTTATATTTTATTATGGGACATATGGACATGTCTAACAATACTTTAAAGTTTCATAATTTTACGACACCCGGTTTTACGTTTTGAGGCCTAATCATTTACGGTTGGCATTTCCCGGAGTCAAAATGCATCTAATAATCAAGGATAATACCAAGCCAAGCCACCTCCCCCCCTTATCCCTTGTGAACCGCCAAAGGGGGGGGGGAGTCATCCCTTGTGTGGCTTGATCCTAGGCTAAGAGGTCTTAGATGTGTTCCATGTGTTGAAGTGTACCAAGGAAGCCTTTGACTAGTCCATTTTGTAACCTCCTCAAGAGACTATAAAAACCCCTCTCCCCCCCTTCCTTGGCCGGCCATCCCAACACACCACAACCTCTCACACTTAGCTTTATTTCTTCTAATTTGTTGCAAGGTTCAAGAGTTAGTTCAAGATAGAAACCCTAGATAGCTTATTTTTCACCAAAAATCTTCCAAACCCTAACATACTTGGTGTTTTCTCTTGAGTTTAAATCCACTCAATACACCTCAACTTTCATTACATATCTTTCAAGAATACCAAGGGTAGAAAGGTTGCTTGAAGTGAAAAAGGGTTGAAGCTAGTCTATCAAAGTCCATTTCCTTACTTGTTACTCCTTTCTTTAATTAGAAAGCCAAAAGTTGTAAGCCTAAACCTAACATGTTTCTTGTTAAATTTTCATGTTCATATCATTTACATGTTATCTTTGCTATATTATGTATTGTAATTATGTCCATGATGTATCATGATGAGTAAAAGATGTTGTTGTAATGAATTATTGAAACAAGTTACTAAAACAAGCAAACTAGTGAATATCTTGGTATAATCTGATCAAAATGGTAAAAATTTTATATTGGATTATTACATATTACAGTAGAGGACTTAACAAGTAAACCATAGCAATTTGAACCACCTAAAAAGAGTAAACGAGTCAAAAGTTATGGCGATTTGAAGTTACCAAAGATTTCCGGCAAAACTGCCTAAAAGTTTCTGTGACAGAACCTAAAACACGCAAAAAGAGGCCTTTCTCTCCGATTCATGAAAAAGTTAAAACACGAAAGTTGTCCGGAATCACGTTTTCATTCAGGACTAAAGAGGCTCAAGCCTTGAAAACGCCTTCTGAGTGAGATATTTCTCATTTTCTTAACAGCTATTTACATATTTTAAGTCACTATACTATTGTTATACTTTCAAAGGAATAAAAGGTCTTATGACCTATAAACAAGACCACCACCATGGCTAGAACCAAGGTAGTGTCTCATGACCATGGAACAAGGACCAAAGGTCATGGCTAGGCCATGACGAAATGACCAAGCCAACTTACAAAGGCGTAAACATGAAACAATGAAATTGGCGATAACATGAACAAGCAATTTGTATCTACTTCACCTAAAAGGAAACCATGAGATTTTACCAAGACAAATGGTCATACAAGACTTATAAAACTACCCCTAATAACAATCTTCTTGTACTATAAATTTTCCTAAGTTTATACAAATATCAGACATGTAACTTTTTCGGATCAAAACTTATATCTATATACTTTATCAACTACTACAATAGTAGGGAGCTTCATGTGAGGAGTTCATTATGTAAGCCGTCGAGATGAGTTGTGGATTTACGAGTTAAAGTGTCCTGGCTCCTCGAACGCTTACTAACATGACTTCTGAAATATGTTAGCCCGAATGGTAGTAAACGATATACCAAAACATACATGTTCATAAATCTTTCTTACAAAGACTTACAAATATACATCATACCTCATCATGGACTAAATGCAAGATATATATATAGGCACTCCGTTATATTCTTTACACAAATCCTAAGTCGCAACATTCTATTCTAGGTTGCTCGTAGAAACCTACACGATCCGACTATCACGTTCATTACTTGCTATCATACTTAAGGTGAGTTCATAGCCCCACCTTACATTACTTCAATGTTTTACAAACCCTTGGGGGGAATACATGCTACTTTTAAACCGAACACAATGCTTTGAAACTGTATGCTGCCTGATTGTTTTATTATTACTAAGTACCTACCTTGCCAATCCTAGGCCCCTATCATGAACCATTTAATCACTAGTATTAGTGAGCGCGAGTATTGTGAATAGGCCTATTGGGATTGACGAATCCCATTTGTTTGAGCAGTTAGTTCAAACGAATGCACTATATTTGAAAACATTAAGTATGACGGCAAAGTACTTACCGGGGCAACATAACCGCCGATTGATATTGGTACCCGTTAACGTCTTGGTTGCATGAGCTTAGTACATAATAATAACTGTTTTGTTTTCTAATATAAGTATGAGTCTAATTAACTCATTACTACCAACATATTGTGTTCAACCGTTAAACAAACTCTATGAATTTCACTCAACCTTTGTGTTGACCTCTTAAGCATGTATTTCAGGTCCATGATAATCAAGAATGGAGCGGGAAGGGCATGTACCGAAGGAAGAAGGCTATAAACTATTATGTCATTCAATAAAAACATCATAGACTTTATATTGATGTGTTTTGAAACAATGGATCATTTTGGGACCTTACTATGTAAACTTTGATATATTTGAATAATATGAATGACAACTCTTTTTATTACGATTCGTTTAGAGATCGTTTTCTATTATTATGACTGTTGTGCCGTCGAGTAACACCCAAGTTAAATTCCGCTGCATCATGAATTGGGGGTGTTACAGATTGGTACCAGAGCCATGGTTATAGAGAAACGGGTCTAAGTGAGACCTAAACTATAACTACAATAACAAGCAAAATTATTTTTATAGCCTTCCGCTCTTCGTGCCTTCCATCCTCCAGAAGATTATGGACTTATTACACATGTTATGCTACATGAACATATTTGTATATTGTTATATGCACATTGCCATAGTTTGAGCATTTTCCATAAGCATTTGATTTATTTTGACATCGAAATACTAATTGTAGACATCATGTCCGCACCTCCATCTCCCGATCATCTTCCTGCTATGCCCGAGTATTTACCTATTCTTCCCGGACCCGATGATCCTTACTTTGAACCAATTGACTACGACGACGAGGAAGAACCTTATGAGGATCTAGATGTAGATTCGGACGAGGATCCTGAAATGGATATGGACATAAACATCGATGATTACGAAGAGGATCATGAAATGGTTAATGACATTGAGGAAGCGGAGGAACAAATAATAGTGCCACATCTATCACCATTAACATCTCCACCTCCGGTTTCACCAATTTCATCCGAATCTAACCGTACCACTCCAGCTCAAGTTCCGAAATCTACCTACCAAACCGGCAGAGCATCTACATCTACACATATGTTCGTGAACTCAGCTCAATACGAAATCTACTCTTTGAAACAAGCTCTCAACCTAACCCAACTCAAAGTTCAAAGAATGGCAAGTCAAATGCACGAATGTATATCCAAGGTAAATTCTGCTAGAATGGATGCCATGAATGCTCGAGACGACCTATATTGGTTTAAGCTTGACATGAGCTACGTGAAGAGTGACTCGACTCATGTTGGGGAAGTAGTCTTAAATCCTTTGACGGGCTTGGATAATGTCAAGGATAGACTCACTTTGGTTGAGAGGGCCCAAGAACAGGATGCGGTACAAATTCATAAACTACTTCACCGCCTAAATACCGCCGAAATCCGGTTAGATGTTGCAAACTTTGACAGGTATCAACTTAGGAATGATTTGTGTGGGATGCAAACTCAAATGAGTTCCATACAACAAAAGCTATACCGAAAGGATGTCAAAGAATATCGTCCAAACGAAAGTGTAGATGTGTTAGCAACACGCGGAAATAATAATCCAACCGGACTACAACAACCTCCCAACCGACGTTAGACTAGTGTTATAGTACTAGTTATCTTTAGTACAACGTTGTAATTACTAACTGAAAGTATCAGTTAGTAAGTTTTGAATGAACTTGTAATAAGTTTGATTTTGTAATCAACGTTATATAAATAAAACTCTTGTTTTATATACTATCATGTGTTATGTTTTTAAGTTTCAAACATTATTATCCTATCATTCTTATCAAAAATTGTGCTCATCTCACAACTCTCTAATTACAACGTATCTTTTGAACAATAGAATCATGGCGCCCAAGAAAAAGACACCACCAACGATGACGCAAGCCGCCATCCGCAAACTGGTAAAGGACAGTGTCAATGCAGCACTTGTCACGGAACGAGCAGCCGTAGCTGCAGCAGCTGCAGCAGCTGCCGAAGCCGCCACAGCTGCTGGTGCTACTGATGCTGCAGCAGCCGCTGAGGCTGCAGCAGCTGCTGATGCTGCAGCAGCCGCGAAAGCCGCCATTGCTGCGGAAGCTGCTATAGCTGCAGAGACTGCCAGACTTGCCAGTCTTAACCTTGGAGGACCTACCCCTCCGGTGACCAATGTTACTACAGTACCAAAGGGTTGCTCGTTCATTTCCTACCTGAAATGTGAACCCCTCAAATTCAAGGGTACTGAAGGGGCTGTAGGTTTGACCCGTTGGTTCGAAAAGGCGGAGTCGGTGTTCATTGTTAGTAAATGTATCGAGGGGGATAAAGTTCAGTATGCCACAAGTACTCTGTTGAATGAGGCCTTGTCCTGGTGGAACTCAATTGCTCAACCCATGGGCATTGAGAATGCCTACAAAATTACTTGGGCTAATTTGAAACAAATGATGATCAAGGAATACTGTCCACGCAGTGAGATACAAAAGTTGGAAGTTGAGTTCTGGGATCATACGGTTAAGGGAAATGATATCATGACCTACAACCGTAGATTCCAGGAACTGAGGATACTTTGTCCAACAATGGTTTCCCCAAAAGAAAAGATGTTGGAAAGGTATATTTGGGGACTTCCCTCAAGCATACAGGGGAATGTGACTTCGGCAAATCCCAAAGAACTTGATGAGGCTATGCGGATGTCCCGTAGTCTCATGGATCAAGTGGTACGTATGTCGGAAACCCGAAAGCAAAACAACCTCAACACCAACAACAACACCAACAACACCAACAACAGCAATGCCAACAATCCCAACAACTCCAACTACCGTAACAACAATAACAACAAGAACAACAACAACAAACGACCATATGATGGTAACCGTGGGAACAACAACAACAACAACAACAACAACAACCAAACCCGAAACAACAACCACCACAATCAACAGAACAAGAGACAGGAAGCCGCGACGGCTTATGTTGCTGCACCAGCTAGTGGTAGGTACGTGGGTAATCAACCACAATGTACCAAGTGCAATTACCATCACGAAGGTCCTTGCCCGGCCAAATGCCACAAGTGCCAAAAGCCCGGACATCTTGCCAAGGATTGTAGAGGCAAGGGTATAGCTACTGGGGCTAACACACAGCCCATAGTTACATGTTTCGGGTGTGGTGAAAGGGGACACTATAAGAACAGCTGTCCTCAAAACCAAGGACCCCAAGGCGGAGGTGCTCGTGCTAGGGCCTATGTCATAGGAAAGGAAGAACCACACCAGGACCCGAACGTGGTTACCGGTACGTTCTTACTCAATAATATTCCTGTTAAAGTATTATTCGATTCTGGTGCTGATATGAGCTTTATATCTACTAGAATTGCGCCTTTACTTGATATTCCATCAATCACTTTAACCACTAGTTATAATGTTGAGCTAGCTACCGGTGACTTAGTAAATACCAATACCGTAATCCCAAACTGTACCCTTAATCTCTTAGACCACCCCTTTGACATCAATCTTATGCCAATTGAACTCGGAAGTTTTGATGTAGTTATTGGCATGGATTGGTTGTCTAAACATCAAGCTAACATTATTTGTGGTGAAAGAGTTGTGCACATTCCATGTGACAATGAAACTTTGATCATTCGTGGTGATCAAAGTGGAACTCGAATAAACATCATCTCATGTATCAAAACCATGAAGTACATTGAGAAAGGATGTTATGCTTTCTTAGCCCACGTAACAGAAAAGAAAACCGATGAAAAACGTCTCGAAGATGTTCCTATTGCCCGTGAGTTTCCTGAAGTCTTTCCAGAAGACTTACCCGGACTACCACCAAATCGTCAAATAGAGTTCAGAATTGATTTAATACCAGGAGCGGCGCCAGTTGCCCGCGCACCATACCGGCTAGCACCTTCAGAGATGCAAGAGCTATCAAATCAATTACAAGAACTTGCGGACAAGGGATTTATTCGACCTAGTTCCTCACCTTGGGGAGCTCCAGTGTTATTCGTGAAGAAGAAAGATGGGTCATTACGAATGTGTATTGACTACCGTGAACTAAACAAATTAACCATAAAGAACCGATACCCACTACCAAGAATTGATGACTTATTCGATCAATTGCAAGGTTCAACCTATTACTCAAAAATTGATCTACGATCTGGTTACCATCAAGTTAGAGTTCGTGATGAAGACATTCCAAAAACAGCCTTTAGGACACGATATGGTCATCATGAATTCCAAGTGATGCCATTTGGGTTAACAAATGCACCGGCAGTATTCATGGATCTCATGAATCGGGTGTGTAAACCATATTTGGACAAATTCGTGATCGTATTCATAGACGACATTCTCATTTATTCCAAAAACGAAGAGGAACACAAAGAACACTTGAGGGCAATTTTAGGACTACTCAAGGAAGAGAAATTGTATGCGAAGTTTTCCAAATGTGAATTTTGGATTCAAACTGTACAATTCCTTGGGCATGTGATTGACAAGACCGGTTTACATGTCGATCCCGCTAAAATTGAAGCTATCAAAAATTGGCCAACACCTACCACCCCTACAGAAATTCGTCAATTTCTGGGTCTAGCTGGGTATTACCGAAGGTTTATTGAAGGATTTTCCTCAATAGCAAAGTCTTTGACTAAGCTAACTCAGAAAGACAAGAAATACGTGTGGAATCAAGACGAAGAAAAAGCTTTCCAAACCCTCAAACAGAAACTTTGTAGTGCTCCTATCCTAGCATTGCCAGATGGGATCGAAGATTTTGTAGTCTATTGTGATGCATCGCACCAAGGGTTAGGTGCCGTGTTGATGCAACGCGATAAAGTCATGGCTTATGCATCAAGACAACTCAAGGTTCATGAGGAAAATTACACCACTCATGACTTAGAGTTAGGAGCCGTGGTCTTTGCACTAAAAATCTGGAGACACTATCTATACGGTACTAGATGTACTGTGTACACCGATCATAAAAGCCTACAACACATTTTGAACCAAAAAGAACTAAACATGAGACAACGTCGTTGGTTAGAATTACTAAGTGATTATGACTGCGACATTCGTTACCACCCAGGAAAGGCAAACGTAGTAGCCGACGCCCTGAGCCGAAAGGAACGGGTTAAACCACTACGAGTCCGAGCCTTAGTTTTAACCATAAATTCAAACTTTCCTACTCAAATCCTTCACGCTCAAGCTGAGGCGGTGAAACAAGAAGACATCCAAAAGGAGAAGTCGGATGGCATGATACAAAAGAAATTCGAAACCCGTTCAGATGGAACTCTATGCTTTCAAGGTCGAAGTTGGTTACCACTTTATGGTGGCTTACGAGACTTGATCATGCATGAATCACACAAGTCCAAATACTCCATACATCCAGGATCTGATAAGATGTATCACGATCTTAAGTTACTCTATTGGTGGCCGAACATGAAAGCCGACATTGCAACATATGTTAGCAAATGTCTTACCTGCTCCAAAGTAAAAGCCGAACACCAAAAACCATCCGGTCCATTGCAACAACCAGAAATTCCTACTTGGAAATGGGAAAGAATTACTATGGACTTCATTACCAAGCTCCCAAAGACATCAAGCGGTTATGACTCCATCTGGGTCATAGTTGATCGTCTCATAAAATCTGCACACTTTATACCAATCAAAGAGACTTACAAAATGGAACAACTAACCCGACTGTATGTCAAAGAAATAGTCTCAAGACATGGTGCACCAATATCCATCATATCCGACAGAGATGGTAGATTTACTTCCAATTTCTGGTAGTCACTCCAAGACGCCTTTGGAACAAATCTAGACATGAGTACAGCGTATCATCCTCAGACCGATGGTCAGAGTGAACGAACCATCCAAACTCTTGAAGACATGCTTCGAGCTTGTATTATAGATTTTGGAAAAGGATGGGATACTCATCTACCATTAGTCGAATTTTCCTACAACAACAGCTATCATGCAAGTATTCAAGCAGCTCCATTCGAAGCACTTTATGGTCGAAAGTGTCGTTCACCTGCTTGTTGGGCTGAAGTGGGAGAAGTTCAACTCACTGGACCAGAACTCATCCGTGAAACAACGGATAAAATTGTACAAATCAAAAATCGACTACAAGCCGCAAGAGATCGACAGAAAAGTTATGCCGACACACGACGCAGACCCCTAGAATTCCAAGTCGGAGATAGGGTTATGCTAAAGGTATCACCTTGGAAAGGCTTGATACGATTCGGCAAACGAGGAAAACTAAACCCAAGATACATCGGACCATTCAAAATCCTAGCCAGGGTTGGCCCTGTGGCGTACAGACTTGAGCTTCCATCAGAACTCAGTAGTGTACACCCCACTTTCCATGTATCTAACCTAAAGAAATGTTTGTCGGATGAATCACTCGTGATTCCACTCGATGAAATTCAACTCAATGACGATCTTCAATTTGTTGAGGAACCCGTAGAAATCATGGACCGAGAGGTCAAACAACTCAAGCAAAGCCGTATTCCAATTGTCAAGGTTCGTTGGAACTCACGACGTGGTCCTGAATACACATGGGAACGAGAGGACCAGATACGTAAGAAATACCCACATCTTTTTACCAACGAAGCTTCTACTTCCAGCATAAATTGATCTCCGGGACGGAGCTCTCATATGGGGTGGAGACTGTAACAATTCGCAATTTCAGGTTAATTTCTATTTTCGGAAAATTTTACTATTCATGTTACTATTCATTTTTACTATTCATTTCTTTCTGAAATTTTCCCGAAAGTTGATTTTTACTTCATATTCTCGAGTGATAAATCTTTTCCATGGCAAATTAAATGTTTGACACTCGTCAGATCATTTTCGTGAAAGTTATTAAGGAATTACACAGAATTACACGTTTTAGGGTAAAACGGCAATCAGAAATTCTACGCACAACGAAATTTGACCCCGTCAGGTGACCCCACATCAGAAAAATGTTTAACACACTCATGATTTATTTGAGAATAAATCATGACTGAGAAAAATCATGGCCAAAATAAACTTCGGCCGTGAAAAACTGGAATTTTCAGTTTTAAGCGTTTTTACTCAGCCGTAACCCTAGCCTTTACCTGCACCGCGTTTCTAAGATGATTTGAGCTTTCAACTTATTAAAATAAGTCAACATATTATTCCCTCCTCCATTGACCAAAAATCATCCCTTGATGATATAAGTCATTTCGTGATTTTTAGGCTTACGGTTTGATGTCTAAAAGACATTTAATACCAACCGACACTAGACTGAGCCCAGTCTAGACATTATAAGTCATTTTAAATCATTTATATCATATTAGAAAAGTAACATTTCACTTTTCTCAATTTTACGCAATATTCGTACATTTTACGTATTACGCGTTTAGACCCGTGTTTCCAGCTTTTAGCAGGGTTTTACCACCCAAATGACACCTACCACTCATTTTATATTTTATTATGGGACATATGGACATGTCTAACAATACTTTAAAGTTTCATAATTTTACGACACCCGGTTTTACGTTTTGAGGCCTAATCATTTACGGTTGGCATTTCCCGGAGTCAAAATGCATCTAATAACCAAGGATAATACCAAGCCAAGCCACCTCCCCCCCTTATCCCTTGTGAACCGCCAAAGGGGGGGGGGAGTCATCCCTTGTGTGGCTTGATCCTAGGCTAAGAGGTCTTAGATGTGTTCCATGTGTTGAAGTGTACCAAGGAAGCCTTTGACTAGTCCATTTTGTAACCTCCTCAAGAGACTATAAAAACCCCTCTCCCCCCCCTTCCTTGGCCGTCCATCCCAACACACCACAACCTCTCACACTTAGCTTTATTTCTTCTAATTTGTTGCAAGGTTCAAGAGTTAGTTCAAGATAGAAACCCTAGATAGCTTATTTTTCACCAAAAATCTTCCAAACCCTAACATACTTGGTGTTTTCTCTTGAGTTTAAATCCACTCAATACACCTCAACTTTCATTACATATCTTTCAAGAATACCAAGGGTAGAAAGGTTGCTTGAAGTGAAAAAGGGTTGAAGCTAGTCTATCAAAGTCCATTTCCTTACTTGTTACTCCTTTCTTTAATTAGAAAGCCAAAAGTTGTAAGCCTAAACCTAACATGTTTCTTGTTAAATTTTCATGTTCATATCATTTACATGTTATATTATGTATTGTAATTATGTCCATGATGTATCATGATGAGTAAAAGATGTTGTTGTAATGAATTATTGAAACAAGTTACTAAAACAAGCAAACTAGTGAATATCTTGGTATAACCTGATCAAAATGGTAAAAATTTTATATTGGATTATTACATATTACATTAGAGGACTTAACAAGTAAACCATAGCAATTTGAACCACCTAAAAAGAGTAAACGAGTCAAAAGTTATGGCGATTTGAAGTTACCAAAGATTTCCGGCAAAACTGCCTAAAAGTTTCTGTGACAGAACCTAAAACACGCAAAAAGAGGCCTTTCTGGTCCGATTCATGAAAAAGTTAAAACACGAAAGTTGTCCGGAATCACGTTTTCATTTAGGATTAAAGAGGCTCAAGCCTTGAAAACGCCTTCTGAGTGAGATATTTCTCATTTTCTTAACAGCTATTTACATATTTTAAGTCACTATACTATTGTTATACTTTCAAAGGAATAAAAGGTCTTATGACCTATAAACAAGACCACTACCATGGCTAGAACCAAGGTAGTGTCTCATGACCATGGAACAAGGACCAAAGGTCATGGCTAGGCCATGACGAAATGACCAAGCCAACTTACAAAGGCGTAAACATGAAACAATGAAATTGGCGATAACATGAACAAGCAATTTGTATCTACTTCACCTAAAAGGAAACCATGAGATTTTACCAAGACAAATGGTCATACAAGACTTATAAAACTACCCCTAATAACAATCTTCTTGTACTATAAATTTTCCTAAGTTTATACAAATATCGGACATGTAACTTTTTCGGATCAAAACTTATATCTATATACTTTATCAACTACTACAATAGTAGGGAGCTTCATGTGAGGAGTTCATTATGTAAGCCGTCGAGATGAGTTGTGGATTTACGAGTTAAAGTGTCCTGGCTCCTCGAACGCTTACTAACATGACTTCTGAAATATGTTAGCCCGAATGGTAGTAAACGATATACCAAAACATACATGTTCATAAATCTTTCTTACAAAGACTTACAAATATACATCATACCTCATCATGGACTAAATGCAAGATATATATATAGGCACTCCGTTATATTCTTTACACAAATCCTAAGTCGCAACATTCTATTCTAGGTTGCTCGTAGAAACCTACACGATCCGACTATCACGTTCATTACTTGCTATCATACTTAAGGTGAGTTCATAGCCCCACCTTACATTACTTCAATGTTTTACAAACCCTTGGGGGGAATACATGCTACTTTTAAACCGAACACAATGCTTTGAAACTGTATGCTGCCTGATTGTTTTATTATTACTAAGTACCTACCTTGCCAATCCTAGGCCCCTATCATGAACCATTTAATCACTAGTATTAGTGAGCGCGAGTATTGTGAATAGGCCTATTGGGATTGACGAATCCCATTTGTTTGAGCAGTTAGTTCAAACGAATGCACTATATTTGAAAACATTAAGTATGACGGCAAAGTACTTACCGGGGCAACATAACCGCCGATTGATATTGGTACCCGTTAACGTCTTGGTTGCATGAGCTTAGTACATAATAATAACTGTTTTGTTTTCTAACATAAGTATGAGTCTAATTAACTCATTACTACCAACATATTGTGTTCAACCGTTAAACAAACTCTATGAATTTCACTCAACCTTTGTGTTGACCTCTTAAGCATGTATTTCAGGTCCATGATAATCAAGAATGGAGCGGGAAGGGCATGTACCGAAGGAAGAAGGCTATAAACTATTATGTCATTCAATAAAAACATCATAGACTTTATATTGATGTGTTTTGAAACAATGGATCATTTTGGGACCTTACTATGTAAACTTTGATATATTTGAATAATATGAATGACAACTCTTTTTATTACGATTCGTTTAGAGATCGTTTTCTATTATTATGACTGTTGTGCCGTCGAGTAACACCCAAGTTAAATTCCGCTGCATCATGAATTGGGGGTGTTACAAACGATACAAAGAAGTATAAATTTGATACACTTAGGTCATTTGAGCGACTTTAATACTTTCAATTCCTAACCTTTTAGCAATCAAACGACTAAATTTAAGCGACTTA
This sequence comes from Artemisia argyi, assembly GCA_030686995.1. NCBI lineage: Eukaryota > Viridiplantae > Streptophyta > Magnoliopsida > Asterales > Asteraceae > Artemisia > Artemisia argyi. The sequence continues at coordinate 37,757,972 of CM060693.1, read as the reverse complement.
TCAACATGTCACCCTTTTTACTTTACACACCAACCTTTTCAACACTTTTTTCCTTTTTGTACTTTCACATCATCTCTTTTCGTACTTTTACACAAAGGTACCAACTTCATTAAATACTCTTAAAAGTACTTTTTAAGCGACTTTATAAAAAAAACGAGCTTCATACTATTATTCAAGCAAAATTTAATATTTCCCCAAGTAAGTGGTCCCCTTTGAATACGAGTCCATTAACATTTCAAATTAACAATAAGATAGTAATATTAACATTAAAATATATAAAATAACATATTAGTTTAAAATATATAGATGGTAACCACTTAACTTCATTTCAATACGAGTCCATTACATATTTTATAATTCAAAATTTGGACATACATAAACTGAGAAAATTAAGATAAGACAAAACTATTAAAAGCCTAAAGGGACAAGTCCTGATCCTTCATCTCCTGCTTAATATAGGCGACCTCTCGTTTCTTATCAAACATATCATTACGCGCCTTAATCAAAAGTTTTCCTAAATCGTCAAGCCTAGAACGCTCCTTCTTCAAAGTATCATTGATTATTTTTATAATCAAGGTAGCATCTTCATCGAAGATCTCCAATTCACCAAGATACTCTTCTTGCTTTTCAATCTGCCTTGTCAATTGTCCACAATCTTCCTCAAGCTTTTTAATGAAACCCTGTAACTCCAACATCTGTTGCTTAAAAAAAAACTTAAAAGCCTTTAGCAGCTCGTCAGAACAAGCGGAGTCTTTCAACCTCTCTAGATTAGGGGTTCTAAAATAATTTTCCATTTTCTTTGTTGTTTGGATGTGAGAAAAATAGAAAAGAAGTGAAAGAAAATAAGAATTATGATGAAAGTGGATTTACATAGACATATATATAGACAAAAAAAAAAAGAAAAACTGGCAATAAATAAACTTTTGGTTAAACTTCCCATACAATTAATTCGAGCGTCGTACTATTAACAAAACGCGTACAGTTAATTTGAGCGACTTAGTAGCATGTCAACCCTTGGTACTTTACACTATTACCTTTTTGTACTTTTCACATCAACTATTTACGTACTTTTGCATAAAGGTACCAACTTCATTAAATACTCTTAGAAATACGTGTTTAGTGACTTTATAATAAATTCGAGCGTGTAATAGTATTTAAGAGAAATTTTATATTTCCCCAGGTATGAATGCCATTTGATATATTTGCATGAGAAAATAAACCATCTCTGCAAATTAATTGCTCACTTAAATTTAGTAATCATGAATCACGACTATTTGTATCAATCTTTAGCCCTATATAATTACCATTCATCTAAACTTTTTTTATACTTAACTTTCCACCCAAATAAAAAATTTCTACCCTAATCATTAGTTCAATGGCTGCTGATGATCAAACTCCCCTTCTTACCGAACTTAAAAATGTTTCTGGATCTCAAGAACTACACAAAGCTTTCAAGTTTGTGTATGGTCATGAGCATGTTGAAGACGAAGTTTTCATAAGGTTTCTTGGAGAAAGACGCGATGAACTACAATCAACAATCCAAAAAAAAAAACAGCTTGGTTGGCAGAGATATGGTCCTTGAATCATGATGAAGAAGAGTCTGCTGGGGATGTGTATCATTGTGAACATAAGTCTTTGGTCAGGCTGCGTAACAGGTTGGAGATGGTCACTGCTATGTTGATGGAACTTCGTCAAGGGTTGACTGAGAAACAGGAGCACATCTCTATTCTCGAAGTTTATGATTAGTTCTTTGTTGGAACTTTGTCAAGGGTTTCTTTTGGTAATCTTTTGCTTTTAAGTTGTTTTAAATGGTAATGCTTTAATGAAAATGATGTAATGAAAATGATGTAATCCTTTAAGCACTTTATGTTAATGAAAATGGTTATTTAAGTTTATTTATTTTTATTTATGTATTTAATTTTTTTTACTTTAATTACTTTATACAAAAAATGTGTATCTGTATGAATTGGGTTGATGGATGCTTTGAGATCCACATTTGTTAGATTACTTTTACTTTTTACATTTGTACTTTTGTTTTGAATCGTTGTAATTATAAACTCATTTAATTTTGTTTTAGCGACTTTATAAAAGATTTGAGCGTCATATTATTATTTAAGCGACATTTTCTATTTCCCAAGTAAGGGGTCCTCTTTTTTATGTACTTTGTATAGTTGGTTTATGTTTGTGTTTTTATTGGTTTGCTGGCAAAAATGGGTACACAGCCAAGTAAGGGGTCCTCTTTTTTATGTACTTTGTATAGTGGGTTTGGTGGCAAAATTTTCCATTGGGAATAGGAACTAAGCGACCTTTTAGTTGAACAAAAAAGCGACTTTTAGTTGAACAAAAAAGCTAGTTTTTAAAATTCAACTTTTTTTCTTTGCACGTGGCCTGCACCTTTTTGGTCAATGCCATTAAGTGACTTGACATGTTAGGTTGCACGTGGCTTGCACCTATGTGACTTGTAATTATTATGATTATGCATTTTTTTTTCGGCGACTTTTTTTTTTTTTTTTTTTTTTTTTTTTTTTTTTTAAGTTTAACTATTGAAACCAAACTACTGTTGATATTGGACATTGGTTATGAGAATCATGTGAGATGTGTAGTTGATATATTGGTTTTGTGATCCAATTTTGTTTTTCCATGCCACAGCTCTTTAGCTTATTTTAGCCCTTGATATTAAGCAAAAATACTTACGGCTAAAAAGATTAAGCGACTAATTTGTGTTTCCCAAAATAAAAAACATTTAAACAAAAAGATAGGCTTGTTACTCGCATTAAATAATGTCATAAGCATAAGATGATTTTTCCGACTTATGCTACACCCCTCGACGGTTGGCTCCGGCAATACGATGATGATACCACCTGAAAATATGGAGAGAAATATATAATGATTTGGTCATTATTTTACAAGCCAGTATTTACAGCATGTACAAATTTTACCTGATATGTTTTTGGGCCCTTTTTAAGTAAATAGCCAGCAATGTTTAGATTTTCCACAAATGTATCAATATCTGCAACTCTTAACCCGATCTTATCAGCCAAACTGTAGATTTCCTGAAAAATATTATAAGGAGGTTAGTTCCCCATTATAACGGATAGTAATCACCACGCATAAATGCTTATGATAACAATACGAAATTGGTGTTTACCGATATAGAAAAGCAGTCTTTCTGTGTCAACTCTGATTCCTTGTTTAGAGTACTTAAGAATCGCTTTGTTTCCTTCTGATGACTCATCCCACTACTCCGAGAAAAATCCACAAGTCCATGCTCGTCAACATACTTGTCAAACAAGGATTCCTTCATTATCTCAACAACATCCTTTTGGATACATATATTGAGCCAACAAACCATTAAGATATTGTGGAATATAAACATTTATTAGTATATAAGAATGTGGCATTGCAGTTGTACTAAATGAACTTACCATAGCATCTTGAACGGTTATTTCTTCTCTCAACTCAATCCTAGCCCGTGCTTCTGCCAACCTTACTAGACTTTCTAACTGCCTTGCTGTTATCGGTGTGCCATCAGCAGACATGTTGCGGTCTCTGAGTTTTAGGTAGAACTCCTGCAGGATTTTTGCTGCTTGTCTTGTCATCCTTCATAGAAAAATAAAAATTATGTAATGAAAAAGGTTGAAGAATGGATGTTGCATCAGGAATGGTTTTTTATTTCACCTTGGAAATATAAATTTTTTTGCATAGGCGATATATTTACGAAGAAGAGGACCAGGCAATGGAACAAAATCACGGTCGTGCCTCGGATCAATTCTCAACCTTTTAACTAATGAACGATTCTTTCCATTCAAGTATGTGAAGTTATCACTTGGAGATTCTGCAGCATACATATAAAGAGCCCTCTCATTCAAACACCCAATGGGATAAATAAATCTACTGAGATAAGTACACACCTTTTAGTCTTTTCAAAGCTTGTGATGTATCCACATGCCCAGCATGCAGCTGCAAGAAAAAGAAACCGTTACACTGTGATTGTCACTCGCGGCACAAGCTATAAGATAAAACGACCAAATAGGTGACATAATGTATCCTCAAAAGAGGTAATCCACTACAACGAAAGGACTTGGCATATAGTGACTTACTGACATAATGTGTTCCGAAACTCGTTTGTCAAGTAGCTCATCATGCTTGTCAAGTAATATGAAAACCAAATCAAACCGTGATAGGAGAGGAGCATTCATTTTCAAATTTTCATTCACAGTTTTCGCCCGGCTACAACCAAAATATGCAATTAGTAAAATGAAAGCAATTTTAATAAAATGTTTATTGATAATTAATAAATAAAATCGAAAACAATATGTACTTGTAATGACCACCAACAGGGTTTGCTGCTGCTAAAACAGTTGTTTGAGCCGATAAACTTGCTACTAGTCCTGCCTTGGCAACTGATACACGTTGTTGCTCCATAGCTTCCAGTAGAGACTGGTGCTTATAAATGTCAACAGATACTTTTTTAAACTATGTGAGATATTAATTGAAGACTAACCTGGTGTTGTGCAGACATTTTATCAAATTCATCAATACAGCACAATCCCTTGTCTGCCAGTACCATGGCACCTGTTGAAAAACACAACATACCCGATCAATGTAGAAGATTTCAAAAAAAAATTTATTAATAAAAAAAAAAGTACCAGCCTCAAAGGCATAGTCACCGGTCATTGAATCCTTCACCACAGCAACCGTGAGTCCAGCATTTGTTGTGGCATTCCCGCAAACATATATACCTCGTGGTGAAACTGAAGCAGCTGCTTTCAGTAGCTGACTCTTTCCTAGACCAGGATCGCCTAATATGTGACATATGGTTGTCACAGGTCAGTCTACAAATACTGATTGGCGAATACACACAAATACAAAAATAAAAGGCATGATTTAAATTATTTCGTACCAACAATGATTACGTGAATGTCTCCTCTGACAGGAACTTTATTCTGATCCATTGAATGCTTTCTTACTCCTCCAAATAGTGCCAATGTGATTCCAGCTGTTTAACGAAAACATACATACTTTCTTATACCTTAATATTTTACCAAGGGTACACGTGAAAAAAACTTGTTTCTGTGTTTATCTAAAAAGTTGAAAAATATAACGAACGGTTAATCAGCAACAATTAGTGGAAAAATAATTTTGTATATCATTTTACGGACCTTTAACAAGTTCATGCCCATAGATAGAGGGGCAAACTGATTGCAGTATTTGACGAAAGACATCTGAACCATGCTCTGAAGAAAATCTGGCAACAAATTCTAAATCCCGTTCACTGAAAGAATCATGATCCAGCAACTCCGTAGCTACAGCCACATGCTCTGTATCTTGTAAAGTCTCTGACACATATTGAGACTTGGAATTTTTGACTGAAATTCCTTCTATATACAAGTAATACAATCCTCGATTCTTGCCCTTAACTAAAACACGCATAAACAATTTATAGGAATATAATAATTTGATGTAACTAGAATATGAAATAATTCGTCAGAAATTATGGAATGATAACGTGATGGAAAATACCTCCTCCTATATCCATGTAATTGTTAATCACCCTTGGTATACCGGTAATGGTCACAACATCTCCAGGGATGCACAAATCTACAAGATCTTCAACCAACTCACATTCAACAGTTCGTGGTACACGGCCTTCTTCGTGATGTTCAGCTTTCAACATCTCTTGAATTCTAAAAGTGTAAATACATAGTTAAAGATTATAATATAAATTCATAAAAAAAATATGAAGCATTTTATGTAAGTGCACCTTATTTTCTGAAAGTCTATTGGTCGTGCACTTGATCTAATTGGGTTAAAAGATCTGCTTTTGCATCCGTTAATTACACAAGCAGAAGGAGGTGAAAACTTCTCATCAGGGAAGTCACGGTAAATTTCCGTTCCACATTTGGTACACGTAAAACTCATTTGTACCACCAAAGGCTTTACAGTGCTAACCTTTACCACACTACCACGCACAGAAACTAGCCTTTCTGTACAATTACATATATATAGTGAACTCGTAAACGATACTAATCCGTCATAACATAGATTATAAATTAAAATTTAAAATTCAGAAATAAATATACCAATGTAAGGTGCCTTCAAGTTCTTCAAGGCAATCATAGATTCAGGGTAGTTGTGCAAACGAATGTTTACCTTTGCACTATCATGCCATTTTTCGTCATTTGAATTGGAGCAAAGGACCTATTTAAATTAAAACTTTATAGTCAAACACCATAGGAATCGAGTAAACAAACATCTCTTACTCACATATTCTTACATAGTGTACTGCAGCGCTCATGCATAGAAGTGCTTCTTTGGGTTTTCTTTCGAACACATCATAAAATTCTTGGATCACACACACTTCCTGAAAATGTTGGAAATCAAGTGGCAAAATGTACAAGATGTCTTCTTTCTGTACCTATTAATAAAAAATTGTAAAAAACAACTATATTCTCATAAACTCTTAAATATGATAATTATAATGATAAGTAAGATGAAGAGATGTGTATATATACGTTTGACAGGAAGACTAATCCGTAATCAGTTGCGAAAAACTCATCGTGGAGCTTGGAAGTTATGTGGAGGAGTTTTTTCCCGTCGCTGTTAGTGTAGTCGATTTGGGGGAAATATTTGGGTAATATTTGTGTCATTTGATTTTTTTGTCCTGATCTAGTCATCCTTTGCTTGTTGGCACCACCGCTGCTGATGGTTTGTTACTTTTAATTTTTAAGCGACTAAAATACGTACGGCTAAAAATTTTAAGCTATTAATATGTGTTACTCAAAGTCTCAAATACACCTTTGTTGTACCTAAATTCAAATTGACAAATATGGGCGGGATATTTTGTTGGTTTGAAATTCTAATCTTTTAAAGTAGCCTATAAAAACACATTCATGGGATACACTCATCTAATTCAATCAACACATACACAAATCATACACTCAACTCTCAAGCTGATTTTCATAAAATGTCAAAAAAAGATTTTTCTCAGCAATTCCGAAGTCCACCACAAAATGAACAGGTTTATTACACTTCACCGGAACATACCTTCCCTGTATTCCCACATGAAAATGAGACGCTAAATGAAGATGAACCGGCAAACATTATACCTGAAGATATTTTGCATATGCTCCCACTTGAGAATGATCCACCTCTGGAATACGAACCCAATCCCCTTGGTTTAACTGACGAACAACTCCGGCAACTTGAACAAGATGAAGAAGTATTAAGGGAGTTTGAAGAAGCCGAAGCACGTGCTGCAGCCACTCGGAGGGAGCAGGAACAAGATGATTTACTTCACCAATGGGAAATGGGGCTTTTCAATGAGCAACTAGAAACTTCAAGTGATGAGGAGGGCTGGGTATCGGATGATTCGTTTTACTAATGTGTTGTTTTATTTAGATACCATTGGTGAATGTCATTATCTAAAGTGAATTAGTCCTATATGTAAAACTTGATTTGAACATATCCTAATAATATTATTTACTCCAGCGACTTTGTTTCAGAAAAGTACATCAATAGTTTTAAAGGTTTAGTTACGGATTTAAAAAACACACACAACAAAGAAAGGTAAGTATACATAGTTGCGGAGTTAAAAAAGCACAAACCAGACCCACTAAAAAAGGGCATTATGTCAACAACATCCAACATATCCCAAATAAGTTACAATCCATGAAATTTTTAGTTCAGAAATTAAAAAAACACAACTTAGTCATGCGCATATCATACGACAATAGCTAAAATAAACTATAAATCGTCCAAATGAGTACATTGGCGTTGACCGGATGACCCTGGTTGTGATTGAGAAATAGATGATTCACAATTCCATATGAAAGGGGTGCTTGACTCTCTCCGGTTGACAGCTGAACGTATTCTTTGACTGACCCTTCTGTTCTGCCCTTGTTGTTCATGTGTTTGAGATGCAGGGGAGCTCGATTCTGATGTTCCTTTACGTTTCTGAGATGTAACGTAATTTTCAAAAACAATGCTACTAAAAAATAAACAAAAATATGTAATTTAAACTAAATATAAAGAAATACCTTTGTTGTTACCAATGGTACATAACATGACTCTCTTGTGTGTCCTGTTTTTTCACACCTTGTACATTTTGTGCTTTTCGGTTCCTCCCCTAGTGAACGGATACGGTCTCTCTCTTTTGGTCTACCTGCTTGTCGCTTAACAAGAACCGGTGGTTTTACAATTTGGAGGTCAGCAGGAGTACGCCACTGTTTACTGTCTTTTAAAGGATACACCTTTTCTTGGTAAGTATTTTTTAGTTCTGTTTTCTTAAACCATTTTAGCGCCCAACTGCTATTGTTATTCAAAGATTCAGCTCTAGATACTGCACACACATGGCCACAGGGTAAACCTGATAATTGCCATTTACAGCAAGTGCATTCTCGTTTTTTAAAGTCAACAACATGAACCAGTCGTGAATCAGTAACTTGGTACAATTTGAACATCTCAATCCCTTTAACAACCCAAGTGGCGCTCTTGACCATTCTATCATTTACTTTTGCGGCTGCCCAATCAGTAAGTTCATCGCTTGGTGCATCTAAAATTAAAAAATTACAATATGCTTAAATATATGAAACGGTCAACAAAACAAAATATACATTATTATGAATTACCTTTATATCTTTCTCAGCGGTCACAATACCATTGTTGTAGAAGCCCTCTGTAGTACTCCATTAGCATGGTTATTGGAACTTTCCGAACTCTTGCTGTCAAGGAATTTACTGATTCTGCAGAATTTGATGTCAAATAGTTGTACCTGTTTGCAGGGCAATATGCTCGTGACCACCTTCCCCATCCAGCATCCTCTAACTTTTTATAAACCAGTGGTTTTGAGGCTCGAATCTCAGAAATTGAATCATCAAACTCACGCTCCGTGTAAAGTTTGCAAGTCCTCCAATATATAGTCCTCCACTTTTTACTCTTCAGATTGCAATTCATCATTAAATGACGACAACAATACCCATGAAAAGCATTAGGAAAAACGGTACTACATGCATGTGCAATTGCCAGATGCCGGTCAGATATGATGGACAAACCTTTAACCTCACCAATGCATTCTTTCAATTTACTCATAAACCAAGACCATGTTTCGTTGCTCTCACCTTGACAAACACCAGTGGCAATTGGTAGGATCTGGTTGTTTCCGTCCATTCCAACAGCAACCATATTCGTTCCAAGGTATCTCCCTTTAATATGTGCGGCATCAATTATTATCAATGGCCGCAAATGACGCAAGAAGCTCCGAATCTATTTAAATAAAGCACATCTTCAATATTTAATACAATGTAACTAATAATATATGTAAAATTTAAGAAAATATAATTTAATAGACACTTACAGCAACACCGAACCCTATGAAGCACATCTTAAATCGATCATCATCATCTGTCTCAATGTGTGTTACCGTCCCCTCATTCTCCAACTTTAAGTTGTAGCAATAATACGGTAACTGCTCAAAAGATTCCTTAGGGCAACCGTTTATCAACTGTAATGCGCTGTTTTTCCCACCCCAAGCTCTTTTATAAGAAACATCAATTTTCCACTCAACATTCAAATCCTTTTGTATGTCCTTACCTGTATAGATCCTTCTGCTATCTTTTAGTTTCTCCATAAGTATGCGAGCAAGTATTTGTTGTGTAGCGTTTCGATGATTAGGATTTATTTTAGTTCTCGAACATGTATGCACGTCGTTAATGCCGGAAACATAGAATTTACTAGTAACAATACTTTTTCTTGTGTGAACGCTCCAGTTGCAACCCATTTGCATACAATTTACATCGTACCTAGTCGGACTAGACTTGATTACTTTATACTCAAATCGTTCAACTATAGCTTTTATTCCTATTGAAAAAATGCACAAATCCTTATCATCAAACCTATTACCCAACTTTACTTTAGATATTATATTTTGTTTCAGGTTGTTAACTACCTTAATTATAGGATCAGGTGAATGGGGTGGACTAGGCATATTTTTAAATGAACATTTGTCCCAACGAGGCTGAACATCCTCAATCACTCGTTCAGTATTATCAGGTTCAGATGTTGGTGCTGAGAGATCAAACTCATCGGGGAACAAAGAAACATTTAGATCTATATCAAGATGCTTAAAAGAAGAAGACGGGGTTACCTCCGAAGTGTGCTCAATAACATCGATAAAAAGTGTCTGAACAATGTCTTGCTTACAACAAATTTCTTTAACAAAGAATGATACATCACCATTGTCACGTAGAGTAACATTCTTGGATCCGGATATGTAGTGTAAATTGACGCTCTTGTCTGTAATATCGTATTTCTTCTTGACATACTTTACCAAGTTGCGGTAATTAACATCAAGTGGAAGCAAAACTCCACGAATTTTTTTTTGATAATCCAATAAAAGTTTTAATTTTAAGGAATTTGATGAACTCATTTTTTATAAATTTATGTTTTATTTTTTTTTTCACTGGACTGTGAAGAAACCCAGTACCAATCAATTAAGATTGGTCTATGTGGTCGCTCAATTAAGATGTCGCTTAAAAATATACCTCCAAAATTTCATTTTCCCTCGGTCTATGTGGTCGCTCAATTAACATGTCGCTTAAAAATATACCTCCAAAATTTCATTTTCCCTCTCATTTCCACTCTACATTTCGCTCCAAAAATTCATTTCCCTCCCTAGGTATGTGTGATTTTACTATTCACTTTCTACCTATATAATCTTGTCAAAGAATAGGCCAAATAACACAAACAATGACTTCCTCTTCTTCCAATTCTAGGTCAAATATAAAGTCCATTGAATACTACATAAATGCGAGTCAGTGCGAATGTCCAATACCATTGCCGGTCGAAGTTCAAACTTCTTGGACACGAAAACATCCTGGTAGAAGGTTTAAGGCTTGTCCAATATGGGTAAGATTATTATAACTACAAAAAGGTACTTAACTATATTGTTACTTTTCATCAATAATTGTTAACAGCCTGACTTGTTTAGGACAAGGAGACGAAATGCGGATTTTTTGGGTTCATAGACCCGGAGCTACCAAGTGAGTACTACAAAGATTTGCTTTACAAAGAACATGAGAAAAATATGTTAAACAAGAAGAAGGGGGAAAAAATTGTTTCTAGTCAAGCTGTTGGTGTCTCACAAGATGAAATGCTGATGAACATGAATAATGAGTTGGCTACCATCAAGTCAAAAGTTAAAGTTCATGACAAATGTTTATTTGTTTTCGGTTTGCTGGTTGTACTCTTCGTTGCTCTTGTTTTAGTTCCTAGTATTAATTAGTAGGTTGTAATAAACTCGTTTATGGTTGTTGTTAGTAGTAATGAATGTTTCAAATGTAATTCAAAAGCATTCACATATGAAGGCACTATATATTTAAAATCAAACAACATAAACCTACAATATCCTTCAACACACATTGTACAATAACTAAACCAGTACATAAAAGGTGGTGGCAACATTAGCATAACAAACACAAAATAAAATAAACAAAACCCACCTAACAAATAACTAGAAATCATATAAACATAGTCTATTCAGTGTTTTTACCACAAGCCACCTTATACTTCCAAAAATATCTAACCATGTGCTCTCGATAGGCTAACGCAACCTGAAGAGGATCATCAACCTTCATACTTAGATTCTTAGACAACCGGTACAAAAAAATGCATACCCATACTCCACAGTCGCCATATAGATTAGCTTGTACAGGGACATTATCAGCCACTCGAAAAGATATCTTATAATTGGAAACAGATATGGATTTGGTTTCAAAAACTTTACATTTCTCTAGATACTTTGGAAGAATTACCTCAAAACTGGCCCTCATTTTTAAATGATCCGGTCTCGTTTCTGGATTTGGTGTAGGAAGTGAATCGTAAAAAGTTACAACGCCGGTACTAAAAACTAATTCTGCGAGCAACCAGTGGTCCGATGTTACGTTCAAAGGAAAGTAGACCTACATTTTAACAAAATAATATTACATGTTAACATAACCATTATGATTAAGAAAACTAATAATAATAATAATAATAATAATAATAATAATAATAATAATAATAATAATAATAATAATAATAATAATAATAATAATAATAATAATAATAATAATAATAATAATAATAATAATAATAATAATAATAATAATAATAATAATAATAATAATAAAGAAGTGGCATTGAATTGTACCAACCTTGTCAACACTAGACCATGGCACTGGATACCTTTCTCCGTTTCCATAATAAAAAGGCAATGATCCCTTAAGAAGGGTAGACGCTAAAAAAGAGCTGGCCATCGCCCAATCTGCATTGGCGGGTCTAAAGTGCCACATTAAGTCTATCCAAACATCCAAATGCTGAAAAGTATTTATAAAAATGGGATTGTTAAACTATCAACATACAAATGTAATGTTTTCTATTTAAAACGAATACACCAACTGGTATATTAAGTACCTTATCGTTGAGCCATCCTCTTCTGTTACCCCGGCCAACTCCCAGCAAAGCTAGCCAAAATTGCCGATTAACAACAACGTCGGAACCCCAAGGAAACTTATGCGACGATTTTTTACCTTTTGTCATGAAACAATTCATACTTTCTGGCTTACTTATTTTGTTACCTAACTTCTTGTTCTTAAGGAAACCAACCGGACGCTTCAGATTCTGTAATTTATTTTTTTTAAGAGAAAAAATGTTAAGGCATCATCTATTAATATGTATGGAGATATATACAAGGGGTGTTTAAAAATAAATAGTCACAAACCTCTACCCAAGGTTCCAGCGGAAATTGTTCAACATTGTTTCCGAGGGCACAGGGTACACCAATCACTTCACTAAGTCTCTTGGACCGCCTTTTGGGCAATTGTGGAGTTGTAGCCGGTAGCTCCACAAAGGGGTCCTTCAGAGACTTGCCAACCTGTTTTGTCCTCTTTGGTTGAACATCAAGAGTCTCCTCTCTTGTGACACTCTTCTCTTTTGGTACATATTTCTTGCGACGTTTCTTCTTAAGTGGTTGACTTGGTTTGGGTTGTTGTGGAGACTTACCCGGTTTCCTCTTCCTTTGAAGACGCATGAAAATGTCCTGTAAGCACGGTTCATTATTGATATTAGTATCGCTATTACAAATGGTATTTAAAGTAAGTTAACAGCGTACTCATATGGTAAAGTACCTCGGAAGCGTCATTCGAAGGATTATTTACTTGTCCTTCTTTAGCAAGGTCCAGTTCAGTATTTTTGTCATAATTACAAAAAGTGACCTTTCTTGCTTTTTCAGCTTCCTTGTCGATCTTGTCCAAAATCGACTTGGTATTTCCATTATCAACTTCATGACCATCAACACCTTTTCCTTCAATGGTCAAATGCGCATCAACTAATTTCACACAATCTTTTTCACTTGTCCCAACAGAATCTTCATCACGATCTTTTAATAACTCACCACCCAAATTATCAATTGTAACACAAACATGGCCATGACAACCTTCAACATCCATATCAACATTCTCATCAGAAACACACTCCATTACTTCATCAACGTCCACACATTTGTCTTTGGTGGCCAACTCCCCATCGACTAATTTGACACAATCTTCATCACCCTTGTAGTCATCAGCCCTCTTATCTTCCACATGTAAGACACCATCACACTTGTTCTCATCAACATCCATGTCATCTGTCACATCATCTTTACCACATGTATCTGTAACATGGCCCACACTAACATGCCCATCGCCCATATTCTGTTCAACATTAAAACCACGACTTCCCCCATCTATACCACATGTATCTGTAACATGGCCCACACCAACATGCCCATCGCCCATGTTCTCTTCAACATTACCATCACGACTTCCCGCATCTTTACCACATGTATCTGTAACATGGCCCACACCAACATGCCCATCACCCATGTTCTCTTCAACATTACCATCAGAACCATGCTTGCTTACTGTCTCAACGACAATACCATCTGTATTAGTAACATGCTTGCTTACTGATACGTCCTCGTTTTGATAATGATTATCAGTAACATTCAGATCTGCATTGTTGTCTTTATTGTCACTAACATGGGCATCACCGTCGGTGTCGTAAGCAGTTACGGAATGCGGTGGCGAATCTACCAAATCAGCAAAATCATCTTTATAGATCCCCTGTTCATAAAAAAACATAAATTGAATAAGTAACTGAATATTAGCAAACAACTATTAATTAAGATTTCTTATGCATGCTTATAGTTAAATGAATAACAAATTCAGAAAAGCGTACATTTAAATTAGTTAGGTTATCAAGTTGGATGTGATCAACTGCCGTAAAAGGAGAATTCGGATGACATAGATTCTCAAGTTGTGACATGTAGGATGGGTACGCGGCAGGGTCAAGATAATTAAGCTTTCCATCATCGCCATTAACAGAGGAAGGGCATGTTGATTTGTCGCATGATACATCATAAACCGGGCAGGTCTGTAATTAACAACTTATTAGTAGCTGGGTTAAAAAGTTAATATAACATAAAATGAAATATTAAGCAGAATATTACCTTTTCAACATCATTGTTTACCATGTTCTCATTTTCGGTGTTAACACGACTACAAAAGGGGCTTTGAATAGGTGTTAAAGCCTGAAATAAAAGAAAAATGGTGTTAGAAGGATGATTTTAACAAAAAATTTAAAAATTAACAAACAGAATAAGCAAAATCTGATCTAGAAGAAAAGCTATAGTTGCAAATTACTTAAGCTACTCAAATTAAACTCAGAATCATACACTAAACACAGATACAAGCTCATATGCACAATTGCAGGCTTCAAATGCAAAAACAAACCCATGTCTCAAACATGCCAATGTACAGAAGCTATAAGCTATCAGTTTATACCTGAATTGACTAGCTTATGGGGGCAAACTATTGATTGGACTACTAAGAACTCAGAACCCAATTACAGAATCCATAAGCTATCAGTTTAAACCTTCATTGACCATCTTATGGGGGCCAACTATTGAATGAACTGAGAAATTATAACTGTTTTTTAGTTTTGATTTTAACTACAACTTTGACCAAAATGAAACAATATCTGATCTAAATGACTACTGTAATTATGATAAGCAATTATTAATCTAAATTAAGCAAATAACAAACTCTGAAACAGTGTCCACTACAACAGACTACTCAAATCCAAACACCCTTTAAATAACTGTGATTACACAAGGTTTCAGATTACAGGGCTTAATATACTACAACTGATGCCCAAATTTTAACACTTATCAATCCTAAAAGATAATAGATGCAGATACAGAATCCAAAACAGATACAATAAAAAACAAAACCAAACACTCCCTTATCTATCCATATTCACTACACTAGAATGAGACAGATATTACCATGGCATCTTTGGAATGAAAATCTTCATTCGCAGTTTCTTCTGGCTCTGGATTGGCATGAAAAATATTTGAGCTTTCAATACATGTCGACTCCTGAAATAAAAGAAAAATGGTGTTTGAATGATGATTTTAAAAAAAAAATTAAAAATAATTAATAAACTAAAAACATTATTATCAACAAAAGAATATAAACTGTGTATAGGATATTACCATGGCATCTTTGGAATGCAAATCTTCATTAGCAGTTTCTTCTGGCTCTGTATTGGCATGAAAAATATTTGAGCTTTCAATACATGTCGACTCCTGAAATAAAAGAAAAATGGTGTTTGAATGATGATTTTTTTTTTAAAATTTAAAAATAATTAATAAACTAAAAAAATTATTATCAATAAAAGAATATAAACTGTGTATAGGATATTACCATGGCAACTTTGGAATGCAAATCTTCATTGCCAGTTTGTTGTGGCTCTGGATTGGCATGAATAACATTTGAGCTCTGAATATGTGTCGAATCCTGAAATGAAAGAAAAATGGTGTTTCAAGGATAATTTTTAATAAATATTTTAAACTGATTAATAAAATAATAAAATAATTATAAATAAACGATTATAAAGTGTGTATAGGATACTACCATGGAATCTTTGGAATGCAAATCTTCATTGCCAGTTTGTTGTGTCTCTGGATTGGCATGAATAATATTTGATGTCTGTATTGGTGTCGAAGCCTGAAATTAAAAAGACCTTTATATATGCTTTTATGGTGACCTAAGATTGTTATTATCAAATTGTCGTATAGATTAAAAAATAAAATTAAACCACTGACCTCTGGATGATGTATGTTCAAAGCTTTCTCAACAATGGCAAGCCTTTTTTTAATATCATTGAATACTTCAACATTCGAACCTGAGTTACCAATCAAATTAACTATTGTCTTCAAGGCCTCAACCTCAGCAACTAATTTAGGTACTTCGGTAATTGATTCTGCTGCGGCTGTTGGAATCCCTCCACCTATTGCATTATTGAGCTCTTCCGCTGCATCGTTGACCTCTTCAGCTGCATCGTTGACCTCTTGTGCTTGTACCTAAGTAACAAATAATTTTAAAAGATTTAGGAGATGTACATTAATAATTTATATCTTATAGGCCTTAAGGGTCAAACATAATGTTTTAAAAGTTAACAATGTACCTCAAAAGGAACTTCTGAAAGTTGAGGAATGGCATCACCTGAATCATCAGCGACATTTGTTACATGTCCAAAATATGCAGTACTACGCACAAAGCTTGGGTTCAACTTTTCATCATTAGTCGGAACAAGTTCCACAGGATTTGAACCCTGTGTAACAAATTTATTATAAAAGGTCAAAACAAAATTTATACATAAGTCATAAATCAGTAAACAAATAACAAAGAATAATGACAACAAATACGTGACCAAACAGTATAGAATAATCACGTTTTCGGAATGTTTTAATCTTTGACCAAGAAAGACCACGTGGGATGCTATTAGGAACTTTTTTAAACCATTGTTGACTATTGGGATAACTCTCAAGAATCCATATCTAAAATTAAATAAAACGATGAATCTAAAGTTATCTTTGGTACAAGAAAACAATCACAAAAAATTATACAATTTGATTTAAAAAAATCATACCTTAAAAGCCCAAATAAATCCACAAATATTATATGTGGCAGTTTTATCTGGGGTTACTGCCTGCTTCTTCTTGTAATACCTTTGATAATGCTTAGGAACCAAATTGGCTAGACTGGAGTACAAACGTCTCCACAAGTACTCTCCCCATGGATAAGCATTCCAAGCATTAAAATCCTCAACGAGCTGCAAAAATTCATTAGGTACATTGTACCAAGGCCCACGACCGGTAAATATGACCTCAGCACATATCAAAAGACAAACCCTGACAGCATCCTCAGTTGGCAAAGCATCAAATACTTTATCGTTGTTCAAAATATGTAAAAGCTCATTCCCTTTTACAGTAACCTTTCTATCAAACTTCTTATGAGGGAAGATTCGCAAGGCAAACGGGCTACGATCAACTACTACGTGGTCACGCAAAGGGCCGAAAACAAAACCCGTCACCAACAAAAACTCCTCACGGCCAAACCGCAACAAATTATCCCCAATTCTATATGTAATGGGTGGACAAGTATCAAGTAATTTAGGAATATATACCTGATGCTGTAAAACGAAGTTTAGGAGATGGTTATCATTTGAATGACAAGGGGGAATATCCAACCATTGAGCGAATACACTTTCCCTGAACAGGCTAATTCGATTTTGATTCTTCCCCAACTTACTTTTAATCTTTTCCAGCAACTCTAAATTGGAACGAATCGTTACCTTTGCATGAAAGTATCCGTCAATATTTTCCATTTGCATTGACTGACAAATAATTTGGGGTTCGAAATGAGTATACACAAATTAAGGGTTAGGGTTCTAACGTTTGATTTTGATTTGAATTTTTAGTGGGAGTAGGTGTGGAAAGGAACTTGAAAGTTTCTTGGTATTTGAAAATATACAAAACGGTTCTTGTTGTTGGGGATATAAAAAAGTCGCTCGGATTTTATAATATCGCTCAGCTATACTAATTAATTTCGCTGGATAATTAGGATTAAAAAATTGTGTTAAAAATACTTTAAAACGAATTATTATTAAAAAAAAGTTGTTGAAAAGGTACAAAAAGGGTTGATGTGTGATGTACAAAAAAGTGACATTTTGTCAGTCGCTTAAAACTTTTCGCTAGGTCGCTGGGCTTTGGGAAGGTTCAAGACGAATAAAATATTATTTGTGGAAGTTTGACTATTTTGGAGGAAAGTGACAAAATAGAAGGTCGCTCGAACTTTTGATAAGTCGCATGTGATAAGTAGCACAAAAGTGTGCCTTACACATTATGATTGGGCACTACTTTTGTGGTGCCACATGTCGAACTTATGTTAAATTCGCAAGTCGCTCGGGCCATTTCAGGAAACCAACCTACTTAGGTACACAAGAGTCCACCACCTTGAGCGACTGGTCCCTTTGTAGAATTGCCCCATAAAAGAAAGTTATTAACAGAAAATACACACCAACACCAAAACAAACCATTAATCATCTTCTCTCTTCTCCTTCACACTATTCTTGAATCCAAAACAACAACAATGGCAGATATCGAAAATCCTTCCAGATACACATGCATACTGTGCCATGAAAACTTCAAATCAAAACACGCTAGCGACAAGCATAACGCAAAATATCACGACAAGGTCAAATACACATGCCCCAAGTGTAACTCAAAGATGACAGCGAAACTATGGCAAACGCACCTTCATGGTGGTGGTGCCGCCATCAAGTAATCAGGATTTGTATCGTCATGTCAACTTATTGTTGACAATAACTTATACTATGTGGTAATTCCTTGATATCTTGTTTTATTATTATTATTATTATGATGATGATCAGTAAAAATGTGGTGTTGATGATCGAGTATTATTGTTGAATATTAATGATACATGTGTATTTTATACCACTTCCAACAGCAAGAATTGTTACCCGTTTTTCTCGTTTGTTTTGAGGCTTAAGGTTGGTTTGCTTACAAAAACCAGGCTGATTCTCTGTTTAATAACCAATTAATTTGATTTTCCTAATGCAGGTCGAGGAGAATAACCAGTAGTTATCGGTGGTGCAAACTTACGCTTTTCATACAGCGCTTTTAGTTAATACATATCTAGATGAAGTATGGTGATATCAATAATGTATGTGATAAGGTTAGTGGTAGTACAAGTGACTTAGCTTTCCTTAAGCTCTTTCAGAACCATTTTTCAACTCAGTTACTCATTTCCGACCCACTTTAATTTATGGCATTTGTGGCTGCTTGTTAACAACATGTGTCCCATGTGCTCCAAACTTTTCATTCATATGTAGAATATAGTGCTATGCTTAGTCCTTGACATCTTGCCGCGTTTATGTATTTATCCTTATTGTGGAAAAAACAAGCGACGCCTGCAGAGTGCAGACATTTTTTATGCTGTTATTATTACTTCTAATGTCAGTTTATCTGCTGTTCAGGAAATGGAATTCGACATCTCTGTCGACGACTAGCTGTGGAACAATGGATCAGAGTGGATGCTTAGGAAGACATTGGGGTTACCGTTTGGCGTGTAGTGGCTACCAGCAGTTTGTATAATCCGTAGTTAGGTGTCTAGTAATTTCTTTTGCTTTGCATAGTATACTTTTCGATTGGTAAGACAGATGAAGTTTGATGTTTGAGCTTGTATGTGCCTGTAGAATAGATTCTTGAAAGATTGCGTTTTAGATATAAACTTGATAGATTGATTCATTTGCAGGATTATTTCTTTGGTTGTCAAAATATATAATACAAGATGTAAAAGGTGGTTGGTATAGATAAGTTGGTCTTACTTTTAAGTTTTAGAGCTAAACTAGAACCAGCCGATGCATGGTTCTGTCCTTGGTTACAACCTATTTAGAAGAGAACCGATCCTCATAATTTGCTTGTCAGTTCTTTCTCATCAATATTACCATTTTTACCAAGTTTAGGTAAAACTTGGTGGTTGGCATATGTTATCAGATAAATCAACGTGAATCAGTTTGAGTTCATAATTACTTTGGTTACCAAATTTATTACAAACTTATGACGACTTAGAACCACAAATAAAAAGACATGGGCTGCAAATGTTGCAGGAACAAATATGTGAAAACTCATACGCATCTGCATACTAACATACATGATAAGCAGTAGTAGTTTGTTGGAGCAAAGGAACCAAAATGAGACAGAAATTGTATACATTTTTAGGTCATTTTGAAAAGATATACACGAAAATTTAGAGATCATAATGTTAATACGTCCGTCCCAAAATAATTGTCCTCTTTTGACTTTTTGAAGTCTTTTTTCAACTTTGATCATAAATATTTTTGTTTGTGTTATATAATAATTGATGCAAGATATATGAATGGATTGGTTTTTAAATGTTTTTCCATTGGTATAATTTTCATCAAGTATTATATAACACATACCAAAATATTAAAGATCAAAGTTGAGAAATTAAGACTTTAAAAAGTCAAACGAGGACAACTATTTCCAACAGTTCAACAGAATCTCATGCATGTCTCGTCCGACGTAAAGTACTGAAACAAAACATCACTTGATCAACACATCCACAAAATACTCAATTTACTCAAGTTTAGCATTGTCACATTAAGTTTCAAGTAGCTATATTCCAAAATCATACAAAACCATTTACTGATTCAAAATCTTTTCACAAAACAAATGATCGAGTCGAAGAAACTTTATCATTAGCAATGATCGAATATCAGAGAGTTTACCACAATGGTCTATACTAACAAATATGTGGTGGGCATTTGGAATTCACGGTATATTTTCAAGTAGCAGATATTCTGATTATTTAGGGGTCAAATCATCAGTTTTAAGAGCACTTGCTATAAGATCAAATTTCTATCTTTTTTACTGCAGCAAAACCAACCATAATGGAGTTCAACATAGAAATACATATTACTTGACTCCTCCAATCCTGCAATAAACAAGACGAAATAATGTACTAAAAATATTTCAGGTTTTCTTTTTGAATGAGACATCCTTAATTGTACGTCTGACTGGCGTCATCACGTAAAAGTTTTGTCATACGTTTGCATCTTCACGTAAAAGTTTTGTCATACGTTTGCATCTTCAAGCTAAGTACACGTAGAAACATATTACACCGTTAGGAAAATGCATGTATCTATTTACACCCGTTAGTTGTCTTCATACAACAACATATGCCTTAGTCAAATTATCTCAAACACTTCACAATATATAAACCGAGATGCAGCAACCACGTACTTGGGTCATCTTAATTAAACCCATTACTTCTACAAAAGAAACTATGATTGTAACTTTAAGTTTCTGAAGCAATAAGAAAGCGTATGGAGGTCTCGTAATGTACCCTCTGTTTGGAAATAGTATATACATTACTTGCCCATGGAAAGGGTAGTAAAAAAAAAAAAAAAAAAAATCACCCAATGATCAAGTTATGATCAGTATGCATGTCTCAGAATTGATGCTTAATATAGTTTATCATCACTAATTAATGTGTAAAGAGTCTAATTTCAGGCGAAATTAGTATAATCTAATTCCACAAAAGCATTATGTGTATTATGTATACCAACTTTAGTACGAATCCTTTTGGAAAGGCATGAGTTGTAAATATTCGTACAACACTAAACAAACATAAAAATCAAATTGCTAAACTTAACAGAACCGTCTACATTTTGGTATACAAGAAGTTTTATATCTTTTGAAAGTTACTTAACAATTTTGCGTAAATATATTTTAATCCCATAGTCCATGAGAAAGAAAAAAACTAGTTTATGTGCAGAAAATATCAAACCCGAAATAAGAGGGTATTGTTTTGACAAAGTGTTTTGTAAGCTTATGCAATTTTGATAATTTTTCGGCTTTAAATAGTAAAAACCCAATCCCAACCCATCTGTGATTCTTTTCCTTTAAATAGGAAACAAAAATCCATGGAACAAAATTACAACGGAAAATAACAACAACGATTGTAATATTCATTGACAGTTTTTTTTTAGGTACGACTCCGATATGCCTTTTTCTTTTTTCTTTTTTTAGATTCCTTAATTTAATGCTTTTAGTCGTATATATATCAATCTAATATTACTACGTATGCGTGCAGTTACAATGGAATGGTCGAATTTGTTGCCTGAGTTACTTGATAAAATAGCACATAAACATATCGTTTTCTATGAAGATTATCATCCTTTCACACGCGTGTGTAACTCTTGGCTTTCAACAACCAAAGGCCGCTACTCGAATGGACCTCCTTCGCGGTTACCATCTCTAATGCTCACAGAGAAAAAAGACGATGAAGAGTTTCGGGAATTATTTCTCCTCTCAAACGAGACCATCCGCAAGATACGACTCCCAGAAGCATTTGGTAAGCTATGTATGTCTTCATGTGGGTGGCTCGTGACTGTGGGAGACGATCATGCTTCCCAACTCATCAATCCGTTATCGCATGAAATCTTCAATCTTCCTAAGATCGACACATTTCCAGAATTCTTGGAGCTTTCAGAATGGGATAATGGCATTAGGAAGCTAGTCCTCGTAACTAATAATCCATCATCATTGCCGCTTGTGGTGGTATTATGGGGATGTTCAGGGAAGCTTGGATTTTGTTGGCCTGGAGATAACAAGTGGACATCTGTTGACCAGGGTTGGGGAGGGAAGATGTTAGATATTACTTACTTTAACGGGCGAGTTTATAGTTTTGACTGCAACTTCCATATACGAGCATGTGATGTTTATGGGGAAAATCCAACACGAATGGTTGGCGTTTCAAGGCTGCCGGTAGATATTTATGCTCAAGACAAAGAACTAGGCGGAGCATATATTATTGGATTAGATGATGGCACTAGGAAGAGGTTGCTGGTGGTTATTAGAGAAGGCGTGCTCGATGACATCCAAGATGAGTTATGTGAGGAGACTTACAAGACAAAAAGTTTTCAAATTTTGGAGTATGATTTGGCAAGTACAAAATGGTCTAAAGTGAAGGATTTCGGTGCTAAAACTTTGTTTGTTGGATACAGTTCATCGTTTTGGATAGAGGACACTACACGGGTGATAAAGAGTAATTGCATATACTTCACAGACGATGTTTTTGTGATGTACCGTGGTAGCAAAAATGGAGGAGGGAGAGACATGGGGATATACCATTTGCGTGACGGAACCATCGAGCCTCATTTTGCCGGAAAATCACGTAGCAACCTTACACCTCCAATATGGCTTGAAACCATATGATTAATTTCTAGCTATCTAGTACGGTGGTTATGTTTAATACAAAACTTTTAAGGAACAATGTGCGGTTCAAAGTGCTTGCTTATTTTGTACGACAATTCGTTAGGTGTATTTTGACATAAGTTACAG
Source organism: Artemisia argyi (assembly GCA_030686995.1). NCBI lineage: Eukaryota > Viridiplantae > Streptophyta > Magnoliopsida > Asterales > Asteraceae > Artemisia > Artemisia argyi. Next base: position 37,734,658 of record CM060693.1, on the reverse strand, counting down.
TGAAGTTTTATTTTGCTTTGCTAAGAAAGATATGTTGCAGTGAAGTTTGTTCGATTTTGTTTGTTTAATGGTTCGCAAATCATTTATATAGGAAGGAAGCTTACTAGTGTAGTGTCATGTTCCAGCTAAATGTCTTATGCAGGAAGCTTATTTGGTATTCAACTAGGCGTTTAAAATTTTTACAAGATTTATTATTATTATTTTTTTTAATATATCCCTTTTGTTGAATGTTTGAGTTCTTGATATTTTGCTTTTTGAAAGGGAAAAAAAGAGAAGTACTAGTAACAAACTTCTTTTAACCTTGAAACGCTAAATTTTGAGACGGGTTTTGGCCATAAAAAAATTAAAAACGAACATTCAAAATTGTTTTAAAGTCTTCTCAAGATGTATGTTATAATGAAATTAATTATAATGTTAAAATATACAGTAATTAACTATAATGTTAAAATATACAGTAATACTTTTTTTCTTATTACGCAATGGATACAAAATAACGTAAAAGTATGTTACTCAACAAAAAGTTACAAAAAATATAGTATAATAACATATTTACATCCCACTAGCATAACTCAAGCGTTGTGGCGGCATGTACCTTATAATATGATATTTTGTGATAATTGTTTTTCATTTTATGTTATTCATTACAATAACATTTTGAATTACAGGGGTATTTTTATACATTAGTTTAAGCAATGGCGGAGCTATGTTAAGACTAGGAAGGGCTATGGCTCCCTTTAGAGTTTTTCATTTTTATACTATGTACCATTATATTAATGAACATTTTATCTTATAAACCTTAAAATTTATACATAAACTATAATTTGGCCCTCCTAGGGAGAATATATTCAAGCTCCGCCACTCGGTTTAAGTAATATTAAACTAATTTACTTGGTGTATATATATCGTATGTGCAAATAGACATCCTTTTTACTCCATTTGCCCCAAACAAGGAATAATTTTGATATGGTACATGATAGTAGTTACAACATAGAGAAATGAATATACACATGAAAAATGGTCGGTATTGAAAGGGACTTGAAGGCCAAACTGAAAAAAGTTGCAAATCCCAATCGCCAAAACAAGTTTTTGTATTAAGTTTTGAAACTTAATCCCAATAGCTAAAACATGTTACATTGTGTGTGACTGTGTGGTGATAGACATAGTAATCTTAATTGGATTACCAAGTTGCTTCCTTTGTTAGCTTATATATAGCAATTATAAATAGATGAAGTCATGAACTACAAACCCAAACATGTGTATATTGTCAGTATTTATAAATACCAAATCAAATTATTAAAATACAGAAACCTATATAAATGTATACAACCCTTGATGGCTAGATGTACATGATGTATCTTCTTGAATAAAGTACCGTATATGAATAAGTACCGTATACTTTATTTGTTTTCTTACTTTTCATTGTTATTTTTACATATATTAAAACAACACTTTTCTTCTTTTTTCAAATTTTTTTTCAAGGTATTTGCCGTCATTTATTAGTTATGTATGTGAACTTAAAATCCGGCAAATAATATAATGAAGCTAACCCGCCCAGCGGGCGGGTTATGAAGGTTGTAAATATGTATAAGTGTGAATTTGCGATTATAGCCACTTATTTACTTTACGTTTAATGTTTAGCTAATAATAATAGAAGATGCGAGTAGTTAAAAATTCTTTGGGTAAACTAACTTGGACTATTAGGATAGCTGGATTTAAAAATGAAACCTTTTATTTGACAAATATTAGTCAAAATTGAAGATGATGTTGTAAGTTTAGACATATTTCATAAGTCAGAATAGTAGATGATTGATTTCAGGGTACTGAAACAAATTTTGGCATCATAGTTTATAAAAACGTGCATTGAGATGCTTGTACATTACTTATTGGCAGAGTTTATTTGTGTGTATAAAAGATTTAAACAATAAATAAAAACAATGACAAAATAAAAAAGGCGCCAAATCAAGAAAATAGTAACTAACAACTACTATAAAAGAAAGTTATTAACAGAAAATACACACCAACACCAAAACAAACCATTAATCATCTTCTCTCTTCTCCTTCACACTATTCTTGAATCCAAAACAACAACAATGGCAGATATCGAAAATCCTTCCAGATACACATGCATACTGTGCCATGAAAACTTCAAATCAAAACACGCTAGCGACAAGCATAACGCAAAATATCACGACAAGGTCAAATACACATGCCCCAAGTGTAACTCAAAGATGACAGCGAAACTATGGCAAACGCACCTTCATGGTGGTGGTGCCGCCATCAAGTAATCAGGATTCGTATCGTCATGTCAACTTATTGTTGACAATAACTTATACTATGTGGTAATTCCTTGATATCTTGTTTTATTATTATTATTATGATGATGATCAGTAAAAATGTGGTGTTGATGATCGAGTATTATTGTTGAATATTAATGATACATGTGTATTTTATACCACTTCCAACAGCAAGAATTGTTACCCGTTTTTCTTGTTTGTTTTGAGGCTTAAGGTTGGTTTGCTTACAAAAACCAGGCTGATTCTCTGTTTAATAACCAATTAATTTGATTTTCCTAAGGCAGGTTGAGGAGAATAACCAGTAGTTATCGGTGGTGCAAACTTACGCTTTTCATACAGCGCTTTTAGTTAATACATATCTAGATGAAGTATGGTGATATCAATAATGTATGTGATAAGGTTAGTGGTAGTACAAGTAACTTAGTTTTCCTTAAGCTCTTTCAGAACCATTTTTCAACTCAGTTACTCATTTCCGACCCACTTTAATTTATGGCATTTGTGGCTGCTTGTTAACAACATGTGTCCCATGTGCTCCAAACTTTTCATTCATATGTAGAATATAGTGCTATGCTTAGTCCTTGACATCTTGCCGCGTTTATGTATTTATCCTTATTGTGGAAAAAACAAGCGACGCCTGCAGAGTGCAGACATTTTTTATGCTGTTATTATTACTTCTAATGTCAGTTTATCTGCTGTTCAGGAAATGGAATTCGACATCTCTGTCGACGACTAGCTGTGGAACAATGGATCAGAGTGGATGCTTAGGAAGACATTGGGGTTACCGTTTGGCGTGTAGTGGCTACCAGCAGTTTGTATAATCCGTAGTTAGGTGTCTAGTAATTTCTTTTGCTTTGCATAGTATACTTTTCGATTGGTAAGACAGATGAAGTTTGATGTTTGAGCTTGTATGTGCCTGTAGAATAGATTCTTGAAAGATTGCGTTTTAGATATAAACTTGATAGATTGATTCATTTGCAGGATTATTTCTTTGGTTGTCAAAATATATAATACAAGATGTAAAAGGTGGTTGGTATAGATAAGTTGGTCTTACTTTTAAGTTTTAGAGCTAAACTAGAACCAGCCGATGCATGGTTCTGTCCTTGGTTACAACCTATTTAGAAGAGAACCGATCCTCAGAATTTGCTTGTCAGTTCTTTCTCATCAATATTACCATTTTTACCAAGTTTAGGTAAAACTTGGTGGTTGGCATATGTTATCAGATAAATCAACGTGAATCAGTTTGAGTTCATAATTACTTTGGTTACCAAATTTATTACAAACTTATGACGACTTAGAACCACAAATAAAAAGACATGGGCTGCAAATGTTGCAGGAACAAATATGTGAAAACTCATACGCATCTGCATACTAACATACATGATAAGCAGTAGTAGTTTGTTGGAGCAAAGGAACCAAAATGAGACAGAAATTGTATACATTTTTAGGTCATTTTGAAAAGATATACACGAAAATTTAGAGATCATAATGTTAATACGTCCGTCCCAAAATAATTGTCCTCTTTTGACTTTTTGAAGTCTTTTTTCAACTTTGATCATAAATATTTTTGTTTGTGTTATATAATAATTGATGCAAGATATATGAATGGATTGGTTTTTAAATGTTTTTCCATTGGTATAATTTTCATCAAGTATTATATAACACATACCAAAATATTAAAGATCAAAGTTGAGAAATTAAGACTTTAAAAAGTCAAACGAGGACAACTATTTCCAACAGTTCAACAGAATCTCATGCATGTCTCGTCCGACGTAAAGTACTGAAACAAAACATCACTTGATCAACACATCCACAAAATACTCAATTTACTCAAGTTTAGCATTGTCACATTAAGTTTCAAGTAGCTATATTCCAAAATCATACAAAACCATTTACTGATTCAAAATCTTTTCACAAAACAAATGATCGAGTCGAAGAAACTTTATCATTAGCAATGATCGAATATCAGAGAGTTTACCACAATGGTCTATACTAACAAATATGTTGGAAAATACCTCGACAACAATCCGAAGTTCGATCGCGGAACGCTAGATCGCGAGTTGTATCGAGCACAAGTAGCAACACGATAGACTACAAAACCAAGAATATATGCACACTTTATACCCTCAAACACCCCTTTATTAATACCAATAAAGCTTTTACAATTGAGAAAGAAGAATGAATAACTAGCATCCCCCCTCATCTCTATTTATAGAGATGAGGGGGTAGAAACCTTAGCTTGCAAGCCAAGTAACTAGTTTCCTAATCTAAGTAAAATCCTAAACTTTATTTAAACTAAATACAATTAATCCCCTTATTATTGTCTAAGTCACATTTAACCCTCCTAAGTATTGCTACTAACACACATAACAATTTCCACCTTAGGAGTAATACTTAGGCATTAACGATACTCAACATCTTCATCTAATGTTGGAACCTCGAACCGGGGACCGCCTTGAGAACCAGGCCTTGTACTTTAGTAAATTCCCAAGTTTAGCTTTCTTAGACTCCTTCACTTTCTTCTTTTCAGCAGCATTACCCTCTGCACCCTCTTGACCAGGTACTCCGGTTTCCGTAATGTCCGCCCCCACCTTTATACCAAGGTGTATCTTCTCCTGCTCATTTACCAAGCAGCCCGTGTTTATTTTTTCTTCAAGTTGCGTATCCTCCAACTTTCTTTGAGCCACTGCAGCATCATCGTTACTATCCTGAACAACCTCAGCTTCACGATTTTCCTGAGCTCCCTGCAGTTCCACCTCAAACCAAACACGTTCATCAACCTGTACTCCATGGACTCCTGTTTTAACACCAGGACCAAGTTGTTTGAACCCAACTTGTTTATGACCAAGTTGTTTGAATCCAACTTGTTTTGAACCTCCATGCTTTTGTACACCAAAAGTCGTCACTTTTGCTTCAAGAGTATACACACAGTTCTCTTTCCTGATCCCAGTCATCATAACCCGACAACCTTTGATCACCTTGACTCTACCTATCTGCATTTTCACAGTATAACCCTCTTTTTCAAGAGTACCCAATGAAATCAAGCTTTTTCTTAACCCTGGAACATACTTGACATCCTCCAGTATAAAGCTTGAACCATCATGCAACTGTATCTTCACTTTTCCTGTCCCTCTGATAGTACATGTCCTGTTATCACCTAACTGAACCGAACCACCATCAATATCCTTGAAGTCGTACAAGAAATCCCTCTTAGGTGTCATATGATAAGACCCACCTGAATCCATTACCAATTCAGTCATCTCATCATTCCCAACCACCGCTAAGGCTTCTCCAAAGTAGGCGTTACCCTCGTCATCAGAAGAATCAGAATCCTGATCATGCTTACCCTTCCTGACGAACCCACTTGACTTCTTTTTTGGACAGTCTCTCTTCAGATGATCATCTGAATGACATATGAAGCACTTGAGTTTACCAGTTCCACCCCTTGACTTAAACCGCGAACTTCTACCAGAATGAGCTTTCCTTGAATGATCTGACCCTCCCCTTACGTATAACCAGTCACCAGTTTCTTCCTTTGTGCCTTCAGTTCTTTTCTTCAACTCCCTTGAATTCAGAGTCGCCAGAACATCCTCCATTGTCAAGGATTCCCTCCCATACAACAATGTCTCCACAAAGTTTTCGTAATACGATGGCAACGACGTAAGTAACATAAGTGCCTGATCTTCATCCTCAATCTCGATATCAATATTCGCCAAGTCAAGTATCAACTTATTAAACTCATCTATATGATCACCCAGTTTCGTACCTGGACTCATATAGAATGTGTACAGCTTCTTCTTCAGATACAGTCTATTTGCTAAGGACTTAGTCATATACAGACTAGTCAACTTCGACCAAATTCCTGCAGCAGATGTTTCCTTGGTAACTTCCCGTAAAACCCGGTCTCCCAAGCATAGAATCAAGGTACTGTATGCCTTCTTCATCAAAGCAGCCTTTTCACCTGCTTCCATGTCCGCGGGTAATGTCTCTAATGCAGCATCACATCCCAGCTGTACCATTAAAGCACGCATCTTTATTTGCCATAACCCGAAGTCATTCTTCCCATCGAATTTCTCGATGTCAAACCTAGTTATAGAACTAGCCATTCTTCTTATACCTTGCTAAAAACCTTGTCAAGTTGTTTCTTAACCAACTTTACCGACAAGCCTCACAAGCCGTGTGCAATATTCTCCCTTGTTGCTATAAACCCTTCTTGCAAATCGAATTAATTAGAATAACCCTAAACCCTCGATTTCGAACAAGCAAACCCGATCGTAAACTTGAACCGCAAGCGAACCACAATCGAAACTTGAACCACAAGAAACCCGCAACAAGAACCTTTGATTTAATCGACTTTTAAAACCAAAAAAAAAATTGATAACCCAAAGTCGAATTAAATTCTAAATTCGAAACCTTTTGACAATATAAAAAGTTATACGTCACTTTGAAGTATTAGCCCACAAAAAACCAAATCACCTTTGCCAACTATGTAGCAAATATTGATTACGTGTAATAGAAAAAGAAAACAAACCAATCAGTGGCCACCTTTGGTTCTTCCTTTTAAAATACCTCACGTCAACTTTGGTTCTTTGTAGAAAATATCGATTAATCCTGCTACCTCCAAGAAAACGATTCGAAAGACCAGAAAACCTTTTCTTTGCTCTTAACCTCGAACCCAACTCGTAACCTCGAACTAGCACTCGAACTTCTTGACCACAATAACCGCGGCTCTGATACCACTTGTTGGAAAATACCTCTACAACAAACCTGAAGCTCGATCGCGGAACACTAGATCGCGAGTAGTATCGAGCACAAGTAGCAACACGAGAGACTACAAAGACTCGACAAGAATATGCACACGATATACCCTCAAACACCCCTTTATTAATACCAATAAAGCTTTTACAATTGAGAAAGAAGAATGAATAACTAGCATCCCCCCTCATCTCTATTTATAGAGATGAGGGGGTAGAAACCTTAGCTTGCAAGCCAAGTAACTAGTTTCCTAATCTAAGTAAAATCCTAAACTTTATTTAAACTAAATACAATTAATCCCCTTATTATTGTCTAAGTCACATTTAACCCTCCTAAGTATTGCTACTAACACACATAACAAAATATGTGGTGGGCATTTGGAATTGCAATTTGAAAGTGATGATCTATGATCTACTATTCACGGTATATTTTCAAGTAGCAGATATTCTGATTATTTAGGGGTCAAATCATCAGTTTTAAGAGCACTTGCTATAAGATCAAATTTCTATCTTTTTTACTGCAGCAAAACCAACCATAATGGAGTTCAACATAGAAATACATATTACTTGACTCCTCCAATCCTGCAATAAACAAGACGAAATAATGTACTAAAAATATTTCAGGTTTTCTTTTTGAATGAGACATCCTTAATTGTACGTCTGACTGGCGTCATCACGTAAAAGTTTTGTCATACGTTTGCATCTTCACGTAAAAGTTTTGTCATACGTTTGCATCTTCAAGCTAAGTACACGTAGAAACATATTACACCGTTAGGAAAATGCATGTATCTATTTACACCCGTTAGTTGTCTTCATACAACAACATATGCCTTAGTCAAATTATCTCAAACACTTCACAATATATAAACCGAGATGCAGCAACCACGTACTTGGGTCATCTTAATTAAACCCATTACTTCTACAAAAGAAACTATGATTGTAACTTTAAGTTTCTGAAGCAATAAGAAAGCGTATGGAGGTCTCGTAATGTACCCTCTGTTTGGAAATAGTATATACATTACTTGCCCATGGAAAGGGTAGTAAAAAAAAAAAAAAAAAAATCACCCAATGATCAAGTTATGATCAGTATGCATGTCTCAGAATTGATGCTTAATATAGTTTATCATCACTAATTAATGTGTAAAGAGTCTAATTTCAGGCGAAATTAGTATAATCTAATTCCACAAAAGCATTATGTGTATTATGTATACCAACTTTAGTACGAATCCTTTTGGAAAGGCATGAGTTGTAAATATTCGTACAACACTAAACAAACATAAAAATCAAATTGCTAAACTTAACAGAACCGTCTACATTTTGGTATACAAGAAGTTTTATATCTTTTGAAAGTTACTTAACAATTTTGCGTAAATATATTTTAATCCCATAGTCCATGAGAAAGAAAAAAACTAGTTTATGTGCAGAAAATATCAAACCCGAAATAAGAGGGTATTGTTTTGACAAAGTGTTTTGTAAGCTTATGCAATTTTGATAATTTTTCGGCTTTAAATAGTAAAAACCCAATCCCAACCCATCTGTGATTCTTTTCCTTTAAATAGGAAACAAAAATCCATGGAACAAAATTACAACGGAAAATAACAACAACGATTGTAATATTCATTGACAGTTTTTTTTTAGGTACGACTCCGATATGCCTTTTTCTTTTTTCTTTTTTTAGATTCCTTAATTTAATGCTTTTAGTCGTATATATATCAATCTAATATTACTACGTATGCGTGCAGTTACAATGGAATGGTCGAATTTGTTGCCTGAGTTACTTGATAAAATAGCACATAAACATATCGTTTTCTATGAAGATTATCATCCTTTCACACGCGTGTGTAACTCTTGGCTTTCAACAACCAAAGGCCGCTACTCGAATGGACCTCCTTCGCGGTTACCATCTCTAATGCTCACAGAGAAAAAAGACGATGAAGAGTTTCGGGAATTATTTCTCCTCTCAAACGAGACCATCCGCAAGATACGACTCCCAGAAGCATTTGGTAAGCTATGTATGTCTTCATGTGGGTGGCTCGTGACTGTGGGAGACGATCATGCTTCCCAACTCATCAATCCGTTATCGCATGAAATCTTCAATCTTCCTAAGATCGACACATTTCCAGAATTCTTGGAGCTTTCAGAATGGGATAATGGCATTAGGAAGCTAGTCCTCGTAACTAATAATCCATCATCATTGCCGCTTGTGGTGGTATTATGGGGATGTTCAGGGAAGCTTGGATTTTGTTGGCCTGGAGATAACAAGTGGACATCTGTTGACCAGGGTTGGGGAGGGAAGATGTTAGATATTACTTACTTTAACGGGCGAGTTTATAGTTTTGACTGCAACTTCCATATACGAGCATGTGATGTTTATGGGGAAAATCCAACACGAATGGTTGGCGTTTCAAGGCTGCCGGTAGATATTTATGCTCAAGACAAAGAACTAGGCGGAGCATATATTATTGGATTAGATGATGGCACTAGGAAGAGGTTGCTGGTGGTTATTAGAGAAGGCGCGCTCGATGACATCCAAGATGAGTTATGTGAGGAGACTTACAAGACAAAAAGTTTTCAAATTTTGGAGTATGATTTGGCAAGTACAAAATGGTCTAAAGTGAAGGATTTCGGTGCTAAAACTTTGTTTGTTGGATACAGTTCATCGTTTTGGATAGAGGACACTACACGGGTGATAAAGAGTAATTGCATATACTTCACAGACGATGTTTTTGTGATGTACCGTGGTAGCAAAAATGGAGGAGGGAGAGACATGGGGATATACCATTTGCGTGACGGAACCATCGAGCCTCATTTTGCCGGAAAATCACGTAGCAACCTTACACCTCCAATATGGCTTGAAACCATATGATTAATTTCTAGCTATCTAGTACGGTGGTTATGTTTAATACAAAACTTTTAAGGAACAATGTGCGGTTCAAAGTGCTTGCTTATTTTGTACGACAATTCGTTTGGTGTATTTTGACATAAGTTACAGTGAAGTTTTATTTTGCTTTGCTAAGAAAGATATGTTGCAGTGAAGTTTGTTCGATTTTGTTTGTTTAATGGTTCGCAAATCATTTATATAGGAAGGAAGCTTACTAGTGTAGTGTCATGTTCCAGCTAAATGTCTTATGCAGGAAGCTTATTTGGTATTCAACTAGGCGTTTAAAATTTTTACAAGATTTATTATTATTATTTTTTTTAATATATCCCTTTTGTTGAATGTTTGAGTTCTTGATATTTTGCTTTTTGAAAGGGAAAAAAAGAGAAGTAATAGTAACAAACTTTTTTTAACCTTGAAACGCTAAATTTTGAGACGGGTTTTGGCCATAAAAAAATTAAAAACGAACATTCAAAATTGTTTTAAAGTCTTCTCAAGATGTATGTTATAATGAAATTAATTATAATGTTAAAATATACAGTAATTAACTATAATGTTAAAATATACAGTAATACTTTTTTTTCTTATTACGCAATGGATACAAAATAACGTAAAAGTATGTTACTCAACAAAAAGTTACAAAAAATATAGTATAATAACATATTTACATCCCACTAGCATAACTCAAGCGTTGTGGCGGCATGTACCTTATAATAAGATATTTTGTGATAATTGTTTTTCATTTTATGTTATTCATTACAATAACATTTTGAATTACAGGGGTATTTTTATACATTAGGTTTAAGCAATGTCGGAGCTATGTTAAGACTAGGAAGGGCTATGGCTCCCTTTAGAGATTTTCATTTTTATACTATGTACCATTATATTAATGAACATTTTATCTTATAAACCTTAAAATTTATACATAAACTATAATTTGGCCCTCCTAGGGAGAATATATTCAAGCTCCGCCACTCGGTTTAAGTAATATTAAACTAATTTACTTGGTGTATATATATGGTATGTGCAAATAGACATCCTTTTTACTCCATTTGCCCCAAACAAGGAATAATTTTGATATGGTACATGATAGTAGTTACAACATAGAGAAATGAATATACACATGAAAAATGGTCGGTATTGAAAGGGACTTGAAGGCCAAACTGAAAAAAGTTGCAAATCCCAATCGCCAAAACAAGTTTTTGTATTAAGTTTTGAAACTTAATCCCAATAGCTAAAACATGTTACATTGTGTGTGACTGTGTGGTGATAGACATAGTAATCTTAATTGGATTACCAAGTTGCTTCCTTTGTTAGCTTATATATAGCAATTATAAATAGATGAAGTCATGAACTACAAACCCAAACATGTGTATATTGTCAGTATTTATAAATACCAAATCAAATTATTAAAATACAGAAACCTATATAAATGTATACAACCCTTGATGGCTAGATGTACATGATGTATCTTCTTGAATAAAGTACCGTATATGAATAAGTACCGTATACTTTATTTGTTTTCTTACTTTTCATTGTTATTTTTACATATATTAAAACAACACTTTTCTTCTTTTTTCAAATTTTTTTTTCAAGGTATTTGCCGTCATTTATTAGTTATGTATGTGAACTTAAAATCCGGCAAATAATATAATGAAGCTAACCCGCCCAGCGGGCGGGTTATGAAGGTTGTAAATATGTATAAGTGTGAATTTGCGATTATAGCCACTTATTTACTTTACGTTTAATGTTTAGCTAATAATAATAGAAGATGCGAGTAGTTAAAAATTCTTTGGGTAAACTAACTTGGACTATTAGGATAGCTGGATTTAAAAATGAAACCTTTTATTTGACAAATATTAGTCAAAATTGAAGATGATGTTGTAAGTTTAGACATATTTCATAAGTCAGAATAGTAGATGATTGATTTCAGGGTACTGAAACAAATTTTGGCATCATAGTTTATAAAAACGTGCATTGAGATGCTTGTACATTACTTATTGGCAGAGTTTATTTGTGTGTATAAAAGATTTAAACAATAAATAAAAACAATGACAAAATAAAAAAGGCGCCAAATCAAGAAAATAGTAACTAACAACTACTATAAAAGAAAGTTATTAACAGAAAATACACACCAACACCAAAACAAACCATTAATCATCTTCTCTCTTCTCCTTCACACTATTCTTGAATCCAAAACAACAACAATGGCAGATATCGAAAATCCTTCCAGATACACATGCATACTGTGCCATGAAAACTTCAAATCAAAACACGCTAGCGACAAGCATTACGCAAAATATCACGACAAGGTCAAATACACATGCCCCAAGTGTAACTCAAAGATGACAGCGAAACTATGGCAAACGCACCTTCATGGTGGTGGTGCCGCCATCAAGTAATCAGGATTCGTATCGTCATGTCAACTTATTGTTGACAATAACTTATACTATGTGGTAATTCCTTGATATCTTGTTTTATTATTATTATTATGATGATGATCAGTAAAAATGTGGTGTTGATGATCGAGTATTATTGTTGAATATTAATGATACATGTGTATTTTATACCACTTCCAACAGCAAGAATTGTTACCCGTTTTTCTCGTTTGTTTTGAGGCTTAAGGTTGGTTTGCTTACAAAAACCAGGCTGATTCTCTGTTTAATAACCAATTAATTTGATTTTCCTAATGCAGGTCGAGGAGAATAACCAGTAGTTATCGGTGGTGCAAACTTACGCTTTTCATACAGCGCTTTTAGTTAATACATATCTAGATGAAGTATGGTGATATCAATAATGTATGTGATAAGGTTAGTGGTAGTACAAGTAACTTAGTTTTCCTTAAGCTCTTTCAGAACCATTTTTCAACTCAGTTACTCATTTCCGACCCACTTTAATTTATGGCATTTGTGGCTGCTTGTTAACAACATGTGTCCCATGTGCTCCAAACTTTTCATTCATATGTAGAATATAGTGCTATGCTTAGTCCTTGACATCTTGCCGCGTTTATGTATTTATCCTTATTGTGGAAAAAACAAGCGACGCCTGCAGAGTGCAGACATTTTTTATGCTGTTATTATTACTTCTAATGTCAGTTTATCTGCTGTTCAGGAAATGGAATTCGACATCTCTGTCGACGACTAGCTGTGGAACAATGGATCAGAGTGGATGCTTAGGAAGACATTGGGGTTACCGTTTGGCGTGTAGTGGCTACCAGCAGTTTGTATAATCCGTAGTTAGGTGTCTAGTAATTTCTTTTGCTTTGCATAGTATACTTTTCGATTGGTAAGACAGATGAAGTTTGATGTTTGAGCTTGTATGTGCCTGTAGAATAGATTCTTGAAAGATTGCGTTTTAGATATAAACTTGATAGATTGATTCATTTGCAGGATTATTTCTTTGGTTGTCAAAATATATAATACAAGATGTAAAAGGTGGTTGGTATAGATAAGTTGGTCTTACTTTTAAGTTTTAGAGCTAAACTAGAACCAGCCGATGCATGGTTCTGTCCTTGGTTACAACCTATTTAGAAGAGAACCGATCCTCAGAATTTGCTTGTCAGTTCTTTCTCATCAATATTACCATTTTTACCAAGTTTAGGTAAAACTTGGTGGTTGGCATATGTTATCAGATAAATCAACGTGAATCAGTTTGAGTTCATAATTACTTTGGTTACCAAATTTATTACAAACTTATGACGACTTAGAACCACAAATAAAAAGACATGGGCTGCAAATGTTGCAGGAACAAATATGTGAAAACTCATACGCATCTGCATACTAACATACATGATAAGCAGTAGTAGTTTGTTGGAGCAAAGGAACCAAAATGAGACAGAAATTGTATACATTTTTAGGTCATTTTGAAAAGATATACACGAAAATTTAGAGATCATAATGTTAATACGTCCGTCCCAAAATAATTGTCTTCTTTTGACTTTTTGAAGTCTTTTTTCAACTTTGATCATAAATATTTTTGTTTGTGTTATATAATAATTGATGCAAGATATATGAATAGATTGGTTTTTAAATGTTTTTCCATTGGTATAATTTTCATCAAGTATTATATAACACATACCAAAATATTAAAGATCAAAGTTGAGAAATTAAGACTTTAAAAAGTCAAACGAGGACAACTATTTCCAACAGTTCAACAGAATCTCATGCATGTCTCGTCCGACGTAAAGTACTGAAACAAAACATCACTTGATCAACACATCCACAAAATACTCAATTTACTCAAGTTTAGCATTGTCACATTAAGTTTCAAGTAGCTATATTCCAAAATCATACAAAACCATTTACTGATTCAAAATCTTTTCACAAAACAAATGATCGAGTCGAAGAAACTTTATCATTAGCAATGATCGAATATCAGAGAGTTTACCACAATGGTCTATACTAACAAATATGTGGTGGGCATTTGGAATTGCAATTTGAAAGTGATGATCTATGATCTACTATTCACGGTATATTTTCAAGTAGCAGATATTCTGATTATTTAGGGGTCAAATCATCAGTTTTAAGAGCACTTGCTATAAGATCAAATTTCTATCTTTTTTACTGCAGCAAAACCAACCATAATGGAGTTCAACATAGAAATACATATTACTTGACTCCTCCAATCCTGCAAAAAACAAGACGAAATAATGTACTAAAAATATTTCAGGTTTTCTTTTTGAATGAGACATCTTTAATTGTACGTCTGACTGGCGTCATCACGTAAAAGTTTTGTCATACGTTTGCATCTTCACGTAAAAGTTTTGTCATACGTTTGCATCTTCAAGCTAAGTACACGTAGAAACATATTACACCGTTAGGAAAATGCATGTATCTATTTACACCCGTTAGTTGTCTTCATACAACAACATATGCCTTAGTCAAATTATCTCAAACACTTCACAATATATAAACCGAGATGCAGCAACCACGTACTTGGGTCATCTTAATTAAACCCATTACTTCTACAAAAGAAACTATGATTGTAACTTTAAGTTTCTGAAGCAATAAGAAAGCGTATGGAGGTCTCGTAATGTACCCTCTGTTTGGAAATAGTATATACATTACTTGCCCATGGAAAGGGTAGTAAAAAAAAAAAAAAAAAAAAAAAAATCACCCAATGATCAAGTTATGATCAGTATGCATGTCTCAGAATTGATGCTTAATATAGTTTATCATCACTAATTAATGTGTAAAGAGTCTAATTTCAGGCGAAATTAGTATAATCTAATTCCACAAAAGCATTATGTGTATTATGTATACCAACTTTAGTACGAATCCTTTTGGAAAGGCATGAGTTGTAAATATTCGTACAACACTAAACAAACATAAAAATCAAATTGCTAAACTTAACAGAACCGTCTACATTTTGGTATACAAGAAGTTTTATATCTTTTGAAAGTTACTTAACAATTTTGCGTAAATATATTTTAATCCCATAGTCCATGAGAAAGAAAAAAACTAGTTTATGTGCAGAAAATATCAAACCCGAAATAAGAGGGTATTGTTTTGACAAAGTGTTTTGTAAGCTTATGCAATTTTGATAATTTTTCGGCTTTAAATAGTAAAAACCCAATCCCAACCCATCTGTGATTCTTTTCCTTTAAATAGGAAACAAAAATCCATGGAACAAAATTACAACGGAAAATAACAACAACGATTGTAATATTCATTGACAGTTTTTTTTTTAGGTACGACTCCGATATGCCTTTTTCTTTTTTCTTTTTTTAGATTCCTTAATTTAATGCTTTTAGTCGTATATATATCAATCTAATATTACTACGTATGCGTGCAGTTACAATGGAATGGTCGAATTTGTTGCCTGAGTTACTTGATAAAATAGCACATAAACATATCGTTTTCTATGAAGATTATCATCCTTTCACACGCGTGTGTAACTCTTGGCTTTCAACAACCAAAGGCTGCTACTCGAATGGACCTCCTTCGCGGTTACCATCTCTAATGCTCACAGAGAAAAAAGACGATGAAGAGTTTCGGGAATTATTTCTCCTCTCAAACGAGACCATCCGCAAGATACGACTCCCAGAAGCATTTGGTAAGCTATGTATGTCTTCATGTGGGTGGCTCGTGACTGTGGGAGACGATCATGCTTCCCAACTCATCAATCCGTTATCGCATGAAATCTTCAATCTTCCTAAGATCGACACATTTCCAGAATTCTTGGAGCTTTCAGAATGGGATAATGGCATTAGGAAGCTAGTCCTCGTAACTAATAATCCATCATCATTGCCGCTTGTGGTGGTATTATGGGGATGTTCAGGGAAGCTTGGATTTTGTTGGCCTGGAGATAACAAGTGGACATCTGTTGACCAGGGTTGGGGAGGGAAGATGTTAGATATTACTTACTTTAACGGGCGAGTTTATAGTTTTGACTGCAACTTCCATATACGAGCATGTGATGTTTATGGGGAAAATCCAACACGAATGGTTGGCGTTTCAAGGCTGCCGGTAGATATTTATGCTCAAGACAAAGAACTAGGCGGAGCATATATTATTGGATTAG
This sequence comes from Artemisia argyi, assembly GCA_030686995.1. Lineage (NCBI taxonomy): Eukaryota > Viridiplantae > Streptophyta > Magnoliopsida > Asterales > Asteraceae > Artemisia > Artemisia argyi. The sequence goes on along the minus strand of CM060693.1, from coordinate 37,718,213 downwards.
ATGATGGCACTAGGAAGAGGTTGCTGGTGGTTATTAGAGAAGGCGTGCTCGATGACATCCAAGATGAGTTATGTGAGGAGACTTACAAGACAAAAAGTTTTCAAATTTTGGAGTATGATTTGGCAAGTACAAAATGGTCTAAAGTGAAGGATTTCGGTGGTAAAACTTTGTTTGTTGGATACAGTTCATCGTTTTGGATAGAGGACACTACACGGGTGATAAAGAGTAATTGCATATACTTCACAGACGATGTTTTTGTGATGTACCGTGGTAGCAAAAATGGAGGAGGGAGAGACATGGGGATATACCATTTGCGTGACGGAACCATCGAGCCTCATTTTGCCGGAAAATCACGTAGCAACCTTACACCTCCAATATGGCTTGAAACCATATGATTAATTTCTAGCTATCTAGTACGGTGGTTATGTTTAATACAAAACTTTTAAGGAACAATGTGCGGTTCAAAGTGCTTGCTTATTTTGTACGACAATTCGTTTGGTGTATTTTGACATAAGTTACAGTGAAGTTTTATTTTGCTTTGCTAAGAAAGATATGTTGCAGTGAAGTTTGTTCGATTTTGTTTGTTTAATGGTTCGCAAATCATTTATATAGGAAGGAAGCTTACTAGTGTAGTGTCATGTTCCAGCTAAATGTCTTATGCAGGAAGCTTATTTGGTATTCAACTAGGCGTTTAAAATTTTTACAAGATTTATTATTATTATTTTTTTAATATATCCCTTTTGTTGAATGTTTGAGTTCTTGATATTTTGCTTTTTGAAAGGGAAAAAAAGAGAAGTACAAGTAACAAACTTCTTTTAACCTTGAAACGCTAAATTTTGAGACGGGTTTTGGCCATAAAAAAATTAAAAATGAACATTCAAAATTGTTTTAAAGTCTTCTCAAGATGTATGTTATAATGAAATTAATTATAATGTTAAAATATACAGTAATTAACTATAATGTTAAAATATACAGTAATACTTTTTTTCTTATTACGCAATGGATACAAAATAACGTAAAAGTATGTTACTCAACAAAAAGTTACAAAAAATATAGTATAATAACATATTTACATCCCATTAGCATAACTCAAGCGTTGTGGCGGCATGTACCTTATAATAAGATATTTTGTGATAATTGTTTTTCATTTTATGTTATTCCTTACAATAACATTTTGAATTACAGGGGTATTTTTATACATTAGGTTTAAGCAATGGCGGAGCTATGTTAAGACTAGGAAGGGCTATGGCTCCCTTTAGAGTTTTTCATTTTTATACTATGTACCATTATATTAATGAACATTTTATCTTATAAACCTTAAAATTTATACATAAACTATAATTTGGCCCTCCTAGGGAGAATATATTCAAGCTCCGCCACTCGGTTTAAGTAATATTAAACTAATTTACTTGGTGTATATATATGGTATGTGAAAATAGACATCCTTTTTACTCCATTTGCCCCAAACAAGGAATAATTTTGATATGGTACATGATAGTAGTTACAACATAGAGAAATGAATATACACATGAAAAATGGTCGGTATTGAAAGGGACTTGAAGGCCAAACTGATAAAAGTTGCAAATCCCAATCGCTAAAACAAGTTTTTGTATTAAGTTTTGAAACTTAATCCCAATAGCTAAAACATGTTACATTGTGTGTGACTGTGTGGTGATAGACATAGTAATCTTAATTGGATTACCAAGTTGCTTCCTTTGTTAGCTTATATATAGCAATTATAAATAGATGAAGTCATGAACTACAAACCCAAACATGTGTATATTGTCAGTATTTATAAATACCAAATCAAATTATTAAAATACAGAAACCTATATAAATGTATACAACCCTTGATGGCTAGATGTACATGATGTATCTTCTTGAATAAAGTACCGTATATGAATAAGTACCGTATACTTTATTTGTTTTCTTACTTTTCATTGTTATTTTTACATATATTAAAACAACACTTTTCATCTTTTTTCAAAAATTTTTTTCAAGGTATTTGCCGTCATTTATTAGTTATGTATGTGAACTTAAAATCCAGCAAATAATATAATGAAGCTAACCTGCCCAGCGGGCGGGTTATGAAGGTAGTAAATATGTATAAGTGTGAATTTGCGATTATAGCCACTTATTTACTTTACGTTTAATGTTTAGCTAATAATAATAGAAGATGCGAGTAGCTAAAAATTCTTTGGGTAAACTAACTTGGACTATTAGGATAGCTGGATTTAAAAATGAAACCTTTTATTTGACAAATATTAGTCAAAATTGAAGATGATGTTGTAAGTTTAGACATATTTCATAAGTCAGAATAGTAGATGATTGATTTCAGGGTACTGAAACAAATTTTGGCATCATAGTTTATAAAAACGTGCATTGAGATGCTTGTACATTACTTATTGGCAGAGTTTATTTGTGTGTATAAAAGATTTAAACAATAAATAAAAACAATGACAAAATAAAAAAGGCGCCAAATCAAGAAAATAGTAACTAACAACTACTATAAAAGAAAGTTATTAACAGAAAATACACACCAACACCAAAACAAACCATTAATCATCTTCTCTCTTCTCCTTCACACTATTCTTGAATCCAAAACAACAACAATGGCAGATATCGAAAATCCTTCCAGATACACATGCATACTGTGCCATGAAAACTTCAAATCAAAACACGCTAGCGACAAGCATAACGCAAAATATCACGACAAGGTCAAATACACATGCCCCAAGTGTAACTCAAAGATGACAGCGAAACTATGGCAAACGCACCTTCATGGTGGTGGTGCCGCCATCAAGTAATCAGGATTCGTATCGTCATGTCAACTTATTGTTGACAATAACTTATACTATGTGGTAATTCCTTGATATCTTGTTTTATTATTATTATTATGATGATGATCAGTAAAAATGTGGTGTTGATGATCGAGTATTATTGTTGAATATTAATGATACATGTGTATTTTATACCACTTCCAACAGCAAGAATTGTTACCCGTTTTTCTTGTTTGTTTTGAGGCTTAAGGTTGGTTTGCTTACAAAAACCAGGCTGATTCTCTGTTTAATAACCAATTAATTTGATTTTCCTAAGGCAGGTTGAGGAGAATAACCAGTAGTTATCGGTGGTGCAAACTTACGCTTTTCATACAGCGCTTTTAGTTAATACATATCTAGATGAAGTATGGTGATATCAATAATGTATGTGATAAGGTTAGTGGTAGTACAAGTAACTTAGTTTTCCTTAAGCTCTTTCAGAACCATTTTTCAACTCAGTTACTCATTTCCGACCCACTTTAATTTATGGCATTTGTGGCTGCTTGTTAACAACATGTGTCCCATGTGCTCCAAACTTTTCATTCATATGTAGAATATAGTGCTATGCTTAGTCCTTGACATCTTGCCGCGTTTATGTATTTATCCTTATTGTGGAAAAAACAAGCGACGCCTGCAGAGTGCTGACATTTTTTATGCTGTTATTATTACTTCTAATGTCAGTTTATCTGCTGTTCAGGAAATGGAATTCGACATCTCTGTCGACGACTAGCTGTGGAACAATGGATCAGAGTGGATGCTTAGGAAGACATTGGGGTTACCGTTTGGCGTGTAGTGGCTACCAGCAGTTTGTATAATCCGTAGTTAGGTGTCTAGTAATTTCTTTTGCTTTGCATAGTATACTTTTCGATTGGTAAGACAGATGAAGTTTGATGTTTGAGCTTGTATGTGCCTGTAGAATAGATTCTTGAAAGATTGCGTTTTAGATATAAACTTGATAGATTGATTCATTTGCAGGATTATTTCTTTGGTTGTCAAAATATATAATACAAGATGTAAAAGGTGGTTGGTATAGATAAGTTGGTCTTACTTTTAAGTTTTAGAGCTAAACTAGAACCAGCCGATGCATGGTTCTGTCCTTGGTTACAACCTATTTAGAAGAGAACCGATCCTCAGAATTTGCTTGTCAGTTCTTTCTCATCAATATTACCATTTTTACCAAGTTTAGGTAAAACTTGGTGGTTGGCATATGTTATCAGATAAATCAACGTGAATCAGTTTGAGTTCATAATTACTTTGGTTACCAAATTTATTACAAACTTATGACGACTTAGAACCACAAATAAAAAGACATGGGCTGCAAATGTTGCAGGAACAAATATGTGAAAACTCATACGCATCTGCATACTAACATACATGATAAGCAGTAGTAGTTTGTTGGAGCAAAGGAACCAAAATGAGACAGAAATTGTATACATTTTTAGGTCATTTTGAAAAGATATACACGAAAATTTAGAGATCATAATGTTAATACGTCCGTCCCAAAATAATTGTCCTCTTTTGACTTTTTGAAGTCTTTTTTCAACTTTGATCATAAATATTTTTGTTTGTGTTATATAATAATTGATGCAAGATATATGAATGGATTGGTTTTTAAATGTTTTTCCATTGGTATAATTTTCATCAAGTATTATATAAAACATACCAAAATATTAAAGATCAAAGTTGAGAAATTAAGACTTTAAAAAGTCAAACGAGGACAACTATTTCCAACAGTTCAACAGAATCTCATGCATGTCTCGTCCGACGTAAAGTACTGAAACAAAACATCACTTGATCAACACATCCACAAAATACTCAATTTACTCAAGTTTAGCATTGTCACATTAAGTTTCAAGTAGCTATATTCCAAAATCATACAAAACCATTTACTGATTCAAAATCTTTTCACAAAACAAATGATCGAGTCGAAGAAACTTTATCATTAGCAATGATCGAATATCAGAGAGTTTACCACAATGGTCTATACTAACAAATATGTGGTGGGCATTTGGAATTGCAATTTGAAAGTGATGATCTATGATCTACTATTCACGGTATATTTTCAAGTAGCAGATATTCTGATTATTTAGGGGTCAAATCATCAGTTTTAAGAGCACTTGCTATAAGATCAAATTTCTATCTTTTTTACTGCAGCAAAACCAATCATAATGGAGTTCAACATAGAAATACATATTACTTGACTCCTCCAATCCTGCAATAAACAAGACGAAATAATGTACTAAAAATATTTCAGGTTTTCTTTTTGAATGAGACATCTTTAATTGTACGTCTGACTGGCGTCATCACGTAAAAGTTTTGTCATACGTTTGCATCTTCACGTAAAAGTTTTGTCATACGTTTGCATCTTCAAGCTAAGTACACGTAGAAACATATTACACCGTTAGGAAAATGCATGTATCTATTTACACCCGTTAGTTGTCTTCATACAACAACATATGCCTTAGTCAAATTATCTCAAACACTTCACAATATATAAACCGAGATGCAGCAACCACGTACTTGGGTCATCTTAATTAAACCCATTACTTCTACAAAAGAAACTATGATTGTAACTTTAAGTTTCTGAAGCAATAAGAAAGCGTATGGAGGTCTCGTAATGTACCCTCTGTTTGGAAATAGTATATACATTACTTGCCCATGGAAAGGGTAGTAAAAAAAAAAAAAAAAAAAAAAAAATCACCCAATGATCAAGTTATGATCAGTATGCATGTCTCAGAATTGATGCTTAATATAGTTTATCATCACTAATTAATGTGTAAAGAGTCTAATTTCAGGCGAAATTAGTATAATCTACTTCCACAAAAGCATTATGTGTATTATGTATACCAACTTTAGTACGAATCCTTTTGGAAAGGCATGAGTTGTAAATATTCGTACAACACTAAACAAACATAAAAATCAAATTGCTAAACTTAACAGAACCGTCTACATTTTGGTATACAAGAAGTTTTATATCTTTTGAAAGTTACTTAACAATTTTGCGTAAATATATTTTAATCCCATAGTCCATGAGAAAGAAAAAAACTAGTTTATGTGCAGAAAATATCAAACCCGAAATAAGAGGGTATTGTTTTGACAAAGTGTTTTGTAAGCTTATGCAATTTTGATAATTTTTCGGCTTTAAATAGTAAAAACCCAATCCCAACCCATCTGTGATTCTTTTCCTTTAAATAGGAAACAAAAATCCATGGAACAAAATTACAACGGAAAATAACAACAACGATTGTAATATTCATTGACAGTTTTTTTTTTAGGTACGACTCCGATATGCCTTTTTCTTTTTTCTTTTTTTAGATTCCTTAATTTAATGCTTTTAGTCGTATATATATCAATCTAATATTACTACGTATGCGTGCAGTTACAATGGAATGGTCGAATTTGTTGCCTGAGTTACTTGATAAAATAGCACATAAACATATCGTTTTCTATGAAGATTATCATCCTTTCACACGCGTGTGTAACTCTTGGCTTTCAACAACCAAAGGCCGCTACTCGAATGGACCTCCTTCGCGGTTACCATCTCTAATGCTCACAGAGAAAAAAGACGATGAAGAGTTTCGGGAATTATTTCTCCTCTCAAACGAGACCATCCGCAAGATACGACTCCCAGAAGCATTTGGTAAGCTATGTATGTCTTCATGTGGGTGGCTCGTGACTGTGGGAGACGATCATGCTTCCCAACTCATCAATCCGTTATCGCATGAAATCTTCAATCTTCCTAAGATCGACACATTTCCAGAATTCTTGGAGATTTCAGAATGGGATAATGGCATTAGGAAGCTAGTCCTCGTAACTAATAATCCATCATCATTGCCGCTTGTGGTGGTATTATGGGGATGTTCAGGGAAGCTTGGATTTTGTTGGCCTGGAGATAACAAGTGGACATCTGTTGACCAGGGTTGGGGAGGGAAGATGTTAGATATTACTTACTTTAACGGGCGAGTTTATAGTTTTGACTGCAACTTCCATATACGAGCATGTGATGTTTATGGGGAAAATCCAACACGAATGGTTGGCGTTTCAAGGCTGCCGGTAGATATTTATGCTCAAGACAAAGAACTAGGCGGAGCATATATTATTGGATTAGATGATGGCACTAGGAAGAGGTTGCTGGTGGTTATTAGAGAAGGCGTGCTCGATGACATCCAAGATGAGTTATGTGAGGAGACTTACAAGACAAAAAGTTTTCAAATTTTGGAGTATGATTTGGCAAGTACAAAATGGTCTAAAGTGAAGGATTTCGGTGGTAAAACTTTGTTTGTTGGATACAGTTCATCGTTTTGGATAGAGGACACTACACGGGTGATAAAGAGTAATTGCATATACTTCACAGACGATGTTTTTGTGATGTACCGTGGTAGCAAAAATGGAGGAGGGAGAGACATGGGGATATACCATTTGCGTGACGGAACCATCTGTAACAACTCGTAAATTTCCTGTCATGATTCTATTTTGAGAAACGACCATTTATTGAGTTTGGTGACATTTTCGAGAAACTAAGTGTCTTTATAGTCATTTTTATCAGAAATAATGTTCTGAGCGCAATGGTGTAATTCCCGTGTCTTGGAGTTATCGTTTGTTAGTCTAAATATGCCCCGAACCACTAAACGTAAAAGATTTTAGAAATTACAGTTTTGGCCCTGTGGTAATATTTACCCCCGCCACCCTTGAAGTTACTAGATTACACCTATGGTCCTTGTTACTTTTCTAAATCCTATATAACTAATGTTATAGATTTTTAGGGTTCATTTTCTATCCCTCCTCCTCCTTCATCTTTTCCAGCCGCCTCTATGGCGTCACCACCATCACCGCCACTACACCACCACTTCCACCATCAAGATCATCATAAAACCTTTCTTATACCACCTCCTTGGCCATAGATTCATGGTGTACGCACCATCAAACCTCTATAAGCGCCACCACCTACCCCCATAACTGAAATACCACATCTCCCACCTCCTAATCATTGATGTGAACCTATTTTGTAAGCTCAAGCACACAGATCTGCATCTCCGACCATCCATCTGAACCACCATGTGCCGCCACTCCTTTTGATGCAAGAAGACACGTGTTGAAGCTTGTAAACAATAGATCGAGTTTTTGGTTGGTTCGAGGGTTTGTTTGTTTAAATGATTTGGTTTCGTTGTGGTTCGAGTTGTACTCGAAGAAGACGTCACTGTCGTCTCCCTCCCCTTTCTCTCTTGTCTCAGTTGGGTAAGCTAAACACGCCAAGCGACTTCATCATTTTTTTTTTGGTTATTTAGATTCGAAATAGTAAACCTGTGTTATTAGTTTTGTGGATACTAAACCTGATAAAAACATGGATTTAGAAACGCATTAATACATGTTCGTGTGGTAAAGAAATGTTGGTTTTGATTAATTTTGTTACAGGTCGAGTTAAAACCGACCATGGTTTCGATTCGATTTGTATCTTTGGTCACCAATTTGATTTGGTATTGTCTAATTATTTGGTACTATGTATTTGCTGGGAACGTTTGTGTTGGTCTCGGATCTGGATTTTTGGTGTCCTAACTTATGTGTTATAGTGGCATTATTTTGTGTGGTCTCGCGATAAAAGAGAACCCCGAAGGGTGCGTTGATTGTCTCGGTTGCAACAGGAAACCCACATGGGGTTGACTTGGGTCGAAGCCTTGTTAGGCTCGGTTTGAATATTGGTTTGTCTTGGTTCGATTAACATTGAAGCACCAAGGAGTGCTTGCACTTTTGAAATAAGGATTTTACTTAGACAATTTTAGGTAGTATATATTAAGTTACCGAATTATCCGACTAATGGTTCTTGTTTGTTTTGACATTGGTGCACGTTGGTATGTTTTGGATATAACTCGGGATTTATATTTGGAGTAAACATATAATACTTGGATGGTGACTAATTATTTGACTAAATTGGATTGGATACAATGGGACAATTATTGGACTTAACATTTGTTGGATATTGAACTACTTTGAACTTATTGGACATTTTAGAATTGAGACGCTATAATATATTGAACTCGGAATGAATTTAATATATTAGACACGGAACGGATCTAAAATATTCGATAAACTCAAATTAGTACTTAAATAAATAATAACGAAATATAAAGCTTATAAATATTATAATTACAACGTTGGTTTATTTAAGTCACGACGATTTGGTAACATTGTATAAATGGACACTTCGTGCCCAATCTTTATAGAGAACATTCTAAACTTACACTTTTACTTCAAATTCCTTTTATATTTATAAAACGAATCAAAATGTATAGTTTTATTTCACCTTTAAAAGCCCTTTTATATTTGGATTATCAGCGTGACAAAACTTATTTGACTTTTCCAAACTAACTGGGGATTTATGGGTAAACACTGAAACTTACCATTTGACCTATTTGTATTAGGATAGATATTTGTCGTTAGATTTCTGGGAGTGTCTTTGTTGGTTTGAGTCCTCGTCAGTGTTTCTCGATTTTGTTGTTTTCTTTATCCCTTTGCGTGAGTTGTATGTCGATGTCTTTTTCATTTTGGCGTAAGTTGCATCTTGAGTCTATGTCTTCTTACCACACCACACGAAACATTGATACTAAACTTTTCATAAGTACTAAACTTGAGCAATCCACGAAAACTATGACACATTGTCTTTTACAGACTTTATTATTGCGCGAGCTATTTTCTGAGATCGTATACATATTAGGTTACGCCGTTTCTGTACCATTGCACTCGTCGTACCTATCTTCTGGATACCGTTGTGATTAGCTCTAGATGCCAGTTGTGTCAGTTGTGATCCTTGCATTGCTGTGGCCCAGGTGAGTTCATAGCCCCTACTTTTTACTGGTTTTACAAATGTTTTGGGGGAGAATACATGCTCGTTCATTTTTAACTAAACTCAATGCTTTCCAAATGTTTATCATGCTGTGATCTACTGCTTTCGCGAATTGGACAATATGTGCGTTTGACTGCGATTATGTGCTATGTGGTATAACTTTATTTTATGTGAGCAAGTATGCGCAACTGTTAACTCCGTTTGGAGCCGAAACATTTGATAGTACTATCGGGGTAGCTCCCCTGTGCATCCTGACTGTTTGTCGGAAGACCTTTGTGGTGTGTACATCCTGACTGTATGTCGGAAGACCCTTGTGGGGTGTTGTTTCTATTGGCAGGTTCAGTTGTCGCAACAGTAGCTATTTCATTGCAATATGTGCCTTATTGTGTATATATTTCAATTTGTGTGACTTGGCTTGAATGTGCGTAACTGTTTAGTAATGCATTCTTAGTGCATCCTTTGAGTTTTGGCTGTTGTTAGTTGGTTACGTGCTCACATTTGTACATCCTGTTCACTATTGTCCTATGCTACAATTATTTTTCGCAAACTCTATGAACTCACCAGCGTAAGCTGACCGTTTTAGCATGTATTTTCAGGTTTAAGGCGTTAGCTCATTATTTGAAGGCGCTTGGCAAGGGGCATTGGTCATAGGCGACTCTGATAAATATTTGGGACCGCTTAAATTGTTTTATGGGCCTATTTCCGCACTTCTTTTATAAAATGTAAACTTAACGTTTTTGTTAATGCATTTTATTCTTAATAAATGAAATAAAAACTGTTCTTTGTACTTATGTTGTGATACCAATTTCGTAGCACCCCATTGCACGTATGCTTCCGCTGGACTCGAATTTTGGGGGTGTTACAGTTGGTATCAGAGCCAGGTTATAGAGAACTGGGTATTTTTAAAACCTAGACTATAACCACTTTTGCGAAAACTTAACCCTATGACCGCTACGTGCCTGTCTGCCAAGCTTATGCCTCGCGTAATATTTTGTTTGAGGATATAATTGTTGAAATGTGTGCCTAACTATTGGATATTTCATATCCGCCTATGATAACTATTCACTATAGCATTTCCATATGCTTATGCACACACCATACCTGTCACAGAGGTACGCTATTTCCTTGCGTAATCTCATGAATTGATTCTGAGTTTTGGACGCCTGTCACGGTTTTGGGAATGATTTTGGATATAAAGGACATATTACTAGTATAACTAAGCTCAGTATTTCAAAATTCATTGAACCTCGGGTGAATGTAGATTGATCACCTACATTTAACCAGGGACAGTGGGACATGGCCTGATCACCTATGTCCGACTCAGAGGTGAATTTTGTAATACATGAGTAGTTATAATAGGATTATGTCCTGGGTAGAGTTTGATTTTGGGAACTATGAGTTTTGTCAACACACAAACATTGAATATCACGAAAGCCTGCACTCACACACGACACACTGGCATCACAACCCCTTATGAATCGTAATGCTTTTCGCGCGCTATACGTCTCTACTTATATGGGATTCCTATTTGTCGCCATCGAGCGCAGTTCGCCTTGGGTCGGGCTAGACCCGGTTGGCACCATTTGATTCTGAGCTACTTATTGTCATGAGCCTTACCAATTTTATTTGAATCATTGAATTTGGTTTAGACTATCGTTTGTATTTGATTTTTGGCTTTGTCTTGATTTGACTTCCGGTTATATCTTGAGTTAACTTTTGGCTACTTTGGTTTGGATTTTGATTACTTCCTTATGATTTTGGACCTTGTTTCGAACTTGAACTTGCCATTCAGCCTCGTTCCATTGGTGATCTTGTCACAGTCACCTCTACCCTAAGCCCTGTGCTCAATCGACGATACTCATTTCCTTAACCGATTATGTTCATTTTTCTTAATGAGTGACGTTCATTTTCTTAATTGAATATGTTCATTTCTCAAATTGATGCTATTCAATCAATGTTGTTTTTGCAACAACGTTCAATTGAAGTTGTACTTTCCACCTCCAATCGTGCTAGTCAACCGACTCCAACCGATTGCTAGTAGCAATCAACATTCTCTTACAGAGTTGTACTCTGAACTTGCTAAATCTCTCATTCAGCAAAGATTTTGTGCTTAACATAATTCTTAATATGTTGAGAAGTAATCTGAACCACGTTCCTTGGGACAACCACCCAATCCACCCCTTGCTCCTCGAAAATATCAATTATCTTTGCTTTCCTCTTATAGGATAATAAAATTGCTTTGCAATTAAGTTACAAACTGTTGTCATCTTACAAAATGTTTTACTGCTACTTCACAAAAATCAAAATTTTGATTCTACCATTATTTTACAAAGGGAGAATCGTTTTCCAGTTATCTCACAAACTATTCTACAAAATTATTTCACAAAAACGAGTTTATAAAATGTTTTGTTGCTTTGTTAAAATATTATGAATCAAGAATGCAACCTTACTACAATCCTAACAATCAAAATTTTGACTATGATGTTGTTTCATAAATTGTTTTCTTATTATCCTATAAGATGTTCCATACATCCTTTCACAAATCATTTGTAAGTCAAATTGCTCATCTCTGGGTAAAGAAGATCGTTCGAAGGTAAAAGGAGATGCAAGCTACTCGCGAATCATTAGAAACACAGATGACGAAAACCTCTTGAATCCCCTGACATAACCTTGATTACGCTTAAAGCTCGTCGAAAAACCGCGTAAAGGTTCGAAATTCACGTAGGAGACGTGAAGGTAAATCTTTGTGTTTATACACTCATTCTTTTAAACCTCAACGGGTAACTCGAATAGAATCGTGAGGACACGATTCCGTTAAGGAGGTGAGTCTGTAACAACTCGTAAATTTCCTGTCATGATTCTATTTTGAGAAACGACCATTTATTGAGTTTGGTGACATTTTCGAGAAACTAAGTGTCTTTATAGTCATTTTTATCAGAAATAATGTTCTGAGCGCAATGGTGTAATTCCCGTGTCTTGGAGTTATCGTTTGTTAGTCTAAATATGCCCCGAACCACTAAACGTAAAAGATTTTAGAAATTACAGTTTTGGCCCTGTGGTAATATTTACCCCCGCCACCCTTGAAGTTACTAGATTACACCTATGGTCCTTGTTACTTTTCTAAATCCTATATAACTAATGTTATAGATTTTTAGGGTTCATTTTCTATCCCTCCTCCTCCTTCATCTTTTCCAGCCGCCTCTATGGCGTCACCACCATCACCGCCACTACACCACCACTTCCACCATCAAGATCATCATAAAACCTTTCTTATACCACCTCCTTGGCCATAGATTCATGGTGTACGCACCATCAAACCTCTATAAGCGCCACCACCTACCCCCATAACTGAAATACCACATCTCCCACCTCCTAATCATTGATGTGAACCTATTTTGTAAGCTCAAGCACACAGATCTGCATCTCCGACCATCCATCTGAACCACCATGTGCCGCCACTCCTTTTGATGCAAGAAGACACGTGTTGAAGCTTGTAAACAATAGATCGAGTTTTTGGTTGGTTCGAGGGTTTGTTTGTTTAAATGATTTGGTTTCGTTGTGGTTCGAGTTGTACTCGAAGAAGACGTCACTGTCGTCTCCCTCCCCTTTCTCTCTTGTCTCAGTTGGGTAAGCTAAACACGCCAAGCGACTTCATCATTTTTTTTTTGGTTATTTAGATTCGAAATAGTAAACCTGTGTTATTAGTTTTGTGGATACTAAACCTGATAAAAACATGGATTTAGAAACGCATTAATACATGTTCGTGTGGTAAAGAAATGTTGGTTTTGATTAATTTTGTTACAGGTCGAGTTAAAACCGACCATGGTTTCGATTCGATTTGTATCTTTGGTCACCAATTTGATTTGGTATTGTCTAATTATTTGGTACTATGTATTTGCTGGGAACGTTTGTGTTGGTCTCGGATCTGGATTTTTGGTGTCCTAACTTATGTGTTATAGTGGCATTATTTTGTGTGGTCTCGCGATAAAAGAGAACCCCGAAGGGTGCGTTGATTGTCTCGGTTGCAACAGGAAACCCACATGGGGTTGACTTGGGTCGAAGCCTTGTTAGGCTCGGTTTGAATATTGGTTTGTCTTGGTTCGATTAACATTGAAGCACCAAGGAGTGCTTGCACTTTTGAAATAAGGATTTTACTTAGACAATTTTAGGTAGTATATATTAAGTTACCGAATTATCCGACTAATGGTTCTTGTTTGTTTTGACATTGGTGCACGTTGGTATGTTTTGGATATAACTCGGGATTTATATTTGGAGTAAACATATAATACTTGGATGGTGACTAATTATTTGACTAAATTGGATTGGATACAATGGGACAATTATTGGACTTAACATTTGTTGGATATTGAACTACTTTGAACTTATTGGACATTTTAGAATTGAGACGCTATAATATATTGAACTCGGAATGAATTTAATATATTAGACACGGAACGGATCTAAAATATTCGATAAACTCAAATTAGTACTTAAATAAATAATAACGAAATATAAAGCTTATAAATATTATAATTACAACGTTGGTTTATTTAAGTCACGACGATTTGGTAACATTGTATAAATGGACACTTCGTGCCCAATCTTTATAGAGAACATTCTAAACTTACACTTTTACTTCAAATTCCTTTTATATTTATAAAACGAATCAAAATGTATAGTTTTATTTCACCTTTAAAAGCCCTTTTATATTTGGATTATCAGCGTGACAAAACTTATTTGACTTTTCCAAACTAACTGGGGATTTATGGGTAAACACTGAAACTTACCATTTGACCTATTTGTATTAGGATAGATATTTGTCGTTAGATTTCTGGGAGTGTCTTTGTTGGTTTGAGTCCTCGTCAGTGTTTCTCGATTTTGTTGTTTTCTTTATCCCTTTGCGTGAGTTGTATGTCGATGTCTTTTTCATTTTGGCGTAAGTTGCATCTTGAGTCTATGTCTTCTTACCACACCACACGAAACATTGATACTAAACTTTTCATAAGTACTAAACTTGAGCAATCCACGAAAACTATGACACATTGTCTTTTACAGACTTTATTATTGCGCGAGCTATTTTCTGAGATCGTATACATATTAGGTTACGCCGTTTCTGTACCATTGCACTCGTCGTACCTATCTTCTGGATACCGTTGTGATTAGCTCTAGATGCCAGTTGTGTCAGTTGTGATCCTTGCATTGCTGTGGCCCAGGTGAGTTCATAGCCCCTACTTTTTACTGGTTTTACAAATGTTTTGGGGGAGAATACATGCTCGTTCATTTTTAACTAAACTCAATGCTTTCCAAATGTTTATCATGCTGTGATCTACTGCTTTCGCGAATTGGACAATATGTGCGTTTGACTGCGATTATGTGCTATGTGGTATAACTTTATTTTATGTGAGCAAGTATGCGCAACTGTTAACTCCGTTTGGAGCCGAAACATTTGATAGTACTATCGGGGTAGCTCCCCTGTGCATCCTGACTGTTTGTCGGAAGACCTTTGTGGTGTGTACATCCTGACTGTATGTCGGAAGACCCTTGTGGGGTGTTGTTTCTATTGGCAGGTTCAGTTGTCGCAACAGTAGCTATTTCATTGCAATATGTGCCTTATTGTGTATATATTTCAATTTGTGTGACTTGGCTTGAATGTGCGTAACTGTTTAGTAATGCATTCTTAGTGCATCCTTTGAGTTTTGGCTGTTGTTAGTTGGTTACGTGCTCACATTTGTACATCCTGTTCACTATTGTCCTATGCTACAATTATTTTTCGCAAACTCTATGAACTCACCAGCGTAAGCTGACCGTTTTAGCATGTATTTTCAGGTTTAAGGCGTTAGCTCATTATTTGAAGGCGCTTGGCAAGGGGCATTGGTCATAGGCGACTCTGATAAATATTTGGGACCGCTTAAATTATTTTATGGGCCTATTTCCGCACTTCTTTTATAAAATGTAAACTTAACGTTTTTGTTAATGCATTTTATTCTTAATAAATGAAATAAAAACTGTTCTTTGTACTTATGTTGTGATACCAATTTCGTAGCACCCCATTGCATGTATGCTTCCGCTGGACTCGAATTTTGGGGGTGTTACACCATCGAGCCTCATTTTGCCGGAAAATCACGTAGCAACCTTACACCTCCAATATGGCTTGAAACCATATGATTAATTTCTAGCTATCTAGTACGGTGGTTATGTTTAATACAAAACTTTTAAGGAACAATGTGCGGTTCAAAGTGCTTGCTTATTTTGTACGACAATTCGTTTGGTGTATTTTGACATAAGTTACAGTGAAGTTTTATTTTGCTTTGCTAAGAAAGATATGTTGCAGTGAAGTTTGTTCGATTTTGTTTGTTTAATGGTTCGCAAATCATTTATATAGGAAGGAAGCTTACTAGTGTAGTGTCATGTTCCAGCTAAATGTCTTATGCAGGAAGCTTATTTGGTATTCAACTAGGCGTTTAAAATTTTTACAAGATTTATTATTATTATTTTTTTTAATATATCCCTTTTGTTGAATGTTGAGTTCTTGATATTTTGCTTTTTGAAAGGGAAAAAAAGAGAAGTACAAGTAACAAACTTCTTTTAACCTTGAAACGCTAAATTTTGAGACGGGTTTTGGCCATAAAAAAATTAAAAATGAACATTCAAAATTGTTTTAAAGTCTTCTCAAGATGTATGTTATAATGAAATTAATTATAATGTTAAAATATACAGTAATTAACTATAATGTTAAAATATACAGTAATACTTTTTTTCTTATTACGCAATGGATACAAAATAACGTAAAAGTATGTTACTCAACAAAAAGTTACAAAAAATATAGTATAATAACATATTTACATCCCATTAGCATAACTCAAGCGTTGTGGCGGCATGTACCTTATAATAAGATATTTTGTGATAATTGTTTTTCATTTTATGTTATTCCTTACAATAACATTTTGAATTACAGGGGTATTTTTATACATTAGGTTTAAGCAATGGCGGAGCTATGTTAAGACTAGGAAGGGCTATGGCTCCCTTTAGAGTTTTTCATTTTTATACTATGTACCATTATATTAATGAACATTTTATCTTATAAACCTTAAAATTTATACATAAACTATAATTTGGCCCTCCTAGGGAGAATATATTCAAGCTCCGCCACTCGGTTTAAGTAATATTAAACTAATTTACTTGGTGTATATATATGGTATGTGAAAATAGACATCCTTTTTACTCCATTTGCCCCAAACAAGGAATAATTTTGATATGGTACATGATAGTAGTTACAACATAGAGAAATGAATATACACATGAAAAATGGTCGGTATTGAAAGGGACTTGAAGGCCAAACTGATAAAAGTTGCAAATCCCAATCGCTAAAACAAGTTTTTGTATTAAGTTTTGAAACTTAATCCCAATAGCTAAAACATGTTACATTGTGTGTGACTGTGTGGTGATAGACATAGTAATCTTAATTGGATTACCAAGTTGCTTCCTTTGTTAGCTTATATATAGCAATTATAAATAGATGAAGTCATGAACTACAAACCCAAACATGTGTATATTGTCAGTATTTATAAATACCAAATCAAATTATTAAAATACAGAAACCTATATAAATGTATACAACCCTTGATGGCTAGATGTACATGATGTATCTTCTTGAATAAAGTACCGTATATGAATAAGTACCGTATACTTTATTTGTTTTCTTACTTTTCATTGTTATTTTTACATATATTAAAACAACACTTTTCTTCTTTTTTCAAAATTTTTTTTCAAGGTATTTGCCGTCATTTATTAGTTATGTATGTGAACTTAAAATCCGGCAAATAATATAATGAAGCTAACCTGCCCAGCGGGCGGGTTATGAAGGTAGTAAATATGTATAAGTGTGAATTTGCGATTATAGCCACTTATTTACTTTACGTTTAATGTTTAGCTAATAATAATAGAAGATGCGAGTAGTTAAAAATTCTTTGGGTAAACTAACTTGGACTATTAGGATAGCTGGATTTAAAAATGAAACCTTTTATTTGACAAATATTAGTCAAAATTGAAGATGATGTTGTAAGTTTAGACATATTTCATAAGTCAGAATAGTAGATGATTGATTTCAGGGTACTGAAACAAATTTTGGCATCATAGTTTATAAAAACGTGCATTGAGATGCTTGTACATTACTTATTGGCAGAGTTTATTTGTGTGTATAAAAGATTTAAACAATAAATAAAAACAATGACAAAATAAAAAAGGCGCCAAATCAAGAAAATAGTAACTAACAACTACTATAAAAGAAAGTTATTAACAGAAAATACACACCAACACCAAAACAAACCATTAATCATCTTCTCTCTTCTCCTTCACACTATTCTTGAATCCAAAACAACAACAATGGCAGATATCGAAAATCCTTCCAGATACACATGCATACTGTGCCATGAAAACTTCAAATCAAAACACGCTAGCGACAAGCATAACGCAAAATATCACGACAAGGTCAAATACACATGCCCCAAGTGTAACTCAAAGATGACAGCGAAACTATGGCAAACGCACCTTCATGGTGGTGGTGCCGCCATCAAGTAATCAGGATTCGTATCGTCATGTCAACTTATTGTTGACAATAACTTATACTATGTGGTAATTCCTTGATATCTTGTTTTATTATTATTATTATGATGATGATCAGTAAAAATGTGGTGTTGATGATCGAGTATTATTGTTGAATATTAATGATACATGTGTATTTTATACCACTTCCAACAGCAAGAATTGTTACCCGTTTTTCTCGTTTGTTTTGAGGCTTAAGGTTGGTTTGCTTACAAAAACCAGGCTGATTCTCTGTTTAATAACCAATTAATTTGATTTTCCTAATGCAGGTCGAGGAGAATAACCAGTAGTTATCGGTGGTGCAAACTTACGCTTTTCATACAGCGCTTTTAGTTAATACATATCTAGATGAAGTATGGTGATATCAATAATGTATGTGATAAGGTTAGTGGTAGTACAAGTAACTTAGTTTTCCTTAAGCTCTTTCAGAACCATTTTTCAACTCAGTTACTCATTTCCGACCCACTTTAATTTATGGCATTTGTGGCTGCTTGTTAACAACATGTGTCCCATGTGCTCCAAACTTTTCATTATTCTATACCTTTTGTAAATCATATTCGTATTCGTATAATCAAAATGCTTTACACTTGCATATATTGTTATACATGACATGTCTGCATATTTATTTGATTTAAATTGGTTTAATTATGTTTGTTTACCTTTGCATTCAATTTCATAGTCTAGTTTGCAACCAAAAATTGTTTCACCAGATCCAGTATATTCATGTGGTGGTTACTATGTTTTGGTGTTTGATTATCTTTTTTTTTTTTTTTTTTTTTTTTTTTTTTTTTTTTTTTTTTGTTAATGTAGGAATATCAAGCCAAACCCATTATTAGAAGTAAACCCAATTACTTTTCTCTAATAAAATCAAAATTGGATCAAAACCGTAGGAAGTTGTTTCGGGCTACTTGTTTTGGTAAATGGTTGGACCTTTCTTATTTTGATCACGAACCACATATGATAGATTATATCTTACAAAAACAATGTTGTTCGAGTAATGCTCATTATGATATGCCAATTGTATATTATGTTGAAGAGCGTCCTATACATTTCGGCAGACCAGAATTTTGTCTTATCACAGGTTTTAGTTTTGGAAATGTAGATTTAAACTCATATAAGTCAGGACATCTCAATTTTAGGAACAGGGTTTTCCCAAACCATGTAGGTAAAAAGGTCACTAGTTTAGATATCTTTGGTCTCATTGAAGATGAACATTCATTTGGTATTATATACGATGAAGATGCCGTACGTCTTTGTCTATTGTTAGCCTTGGAGGTTATCTTTATGGGCAGATTATTGGTTGAAGAAGTTGATGATACACTATTTCGGTTGATTGAAAACCTTGATGAGTGGGATGCTTTTCCATGGGGGGAGTATATTTGGAGACGATTATATGATCAAATTTTGGACGTGGCTTCTAAACACAAGTATAAATTCCTTGAAGGTATTAACAAAGACCGAAAGTTTGTTCCAACATATACGCTTTCAGGCTTCGTTTGGGCTTTCAAGGTTTGTATTTTTTTAATCAATATACTCTTTCCCACTTACCTATGGTATTTTTTTTTTCAACGAATCTGAATTATTTCGTGCCATTTTATAGATATGGATACTGGAATCATTTGAAAGAAGCATTATTTGGTGGAATAAATTGCCAGAAATGGTACCCAGAGGAATATCATGGTCAAAGAACACAACATTTAAGATATCAGATTATAAATACCTATTTGGAAAGGTAGATATCTTCATCCAAATTGGGGTATTAATGATTTATTTTATTGTTAATTAATTAAATTTTATTTTTTATTTTTTGTGTAAGGAATCAAATGTTGTTCAAGATCTTAGGCCTACATTAGCTGAGAGGAAATGTGATTGGTATATACAGTTTATGGATTTTTTCAATGATTACATACCTAGAACTCCCCCAGTGAAAACCACACATATCGGTGATGAGTATTTAAACAAGTTGGCCACGGCACGCAAACGTGGCAAATTAGAGCGGAAACATTTACCTATTATACGCAATAGTGAAAGCAGTTTATTAGAGATTAGCATAATTCAGGATGGTGTTATTACAGAGCTTAATGCCCGTTTGTTCAAATTAAAGGGAATTATTCAGGTTCTTGCTCGAGAAAGAAATGGGGTATTATAACATGTTTCCTTTTTTACTTACATTTACATGCCAAGGTTAAAAATATAATTTATCTTTTAACCAGTATATCTTCATTCGCAGGAGAAATTGGTTTTTGATGATGATCTCCGGAATCTGAGTGGAGAGTTTTGTGAGGAGCTCAATGATTGTTTTCTTGAGTTGTTTCATTCAAGCATGGATACTGCCTTCTCACAATCTGTAGAATTTGACGAATATGATGATGTTTCAAAGGTGAATTACAATTTCACTGTATATATATGTACAGTAATTTTGTCCGATAATATATGATAATAATTATAAAAAGTAAATTTACTTTCACAGGAATTTATTATTCAAGAAGAATTGAGATCACGACGTGAAACATTAGAAAACTTGAGGGAAGAGCAGAAGAGGTTGATGAGGGAGGAGGATAAGATGATAAGGATGCAAGAGGAAAAGATGTTACACGCTGAAAGTGAACGAAAGAAATGGTCAGTAACGCTTAAGGGAACAAATCACTGGAAAAATAGTTTAGCTCGCATCGTCCCTACAAAGAAGAGTAAATGTTCCGGTGAAGCTAATGTGTATTACTGGACTAAAGCATATTCAGAAAAGGCGGTAAGGAAAGCACAATGCTTTGGCTTACTGAATCCAGATTTGACGGAACAACTTAAGCATGTTAAGCCGTGGGTTGAGGTACTAAAACTTGTTATTTGATTGTATGAATTATTTTGTAATTTTCATTTATGATCATAAGTGTAATTGTGTCTTATAACAGGATCTCAAACGCCGACACAAAGATGTCAACAAGGTTTATTTTTCAGGTCAGTACCGCCAATATCTTTGTGAAACTGGTCCGCTAAATTGTAAGTTCCCATGGTGTCAAGATGTGACTGTTGATAGAAGGTTCTGGGAAAGTTTAGTTTGCTTAGACCCCAAAAGGCAAGGTTGGCTACTAGATGAGGCAAGTAATATAACATGATCAACAATATGATCTTTTGAACTAGCAACATGATCACCCCATTGAAATATTTTATTTAAAGTTTGTTCACACTTGTTTATGTTTCCCAATTTACAGCATATAGAGTTGTGGGTAAACTACATGTGGCATGTGAGACCCCAAACGGCTGATTGGGCTATTGTTAGTGGCTACTTTGTACAGCTTATACTTCAAAACTCGATCCCTTTGTGGTATGCTAATGGGGAGAGGTACTCCATTCCATGGTCCGATGTTAAGCAGGTAATTCCTTTTGTTTTGCTCCCGTATTTTCTTGGCTTGTCATATTATTTTGATGATTTTTGCCACACATCCACTGTAGGTTTTTATGCCTATTAATGAAACAGAAAGTCACTGGTTTCTTGCATGTTTCGAGATAGAGACGGGACTAGTTACATTTTACGACAGTGGCCAAGTTTTTGTCAATGCATTGACAGAATTTTATTTCCAAGTGATGGAATGTTTAAAGGTTCGTTTAAATATCCGTTTAATTAAGGTTTATACATTACACTGTTTGAATCCTTATTACACTTTGCCACAGACTCAACTACCTGAGGTGCTAAGTCAAGCGCAAGTATTTCAGAAGAAAGGCATAGATCCTTCAACATACACCATTACCTTTTATCACCCTGACAAAATACCTAAACAGAGCGGGATATTTGGTGATTGTGGTATTTGGGTATGCATCTTTTTATATCGCTTGGCTTATGGTATGTCGTTAGATGTTGAGGATCCTGTTCAGGCTGCACTTGCATACCGTGAACAAATGACTGAGTTTTTTTTACACACAGGGTTTGTGTTTAAACATGTATCCATTGTGTTGTACCATTTTTAGACAATGACTGACCCAAATACCTTTAATGGGTTAAATTTTTTGTATTTGTACTCTAGTTCTTTGTATCGAGCCCATCCTTTTGAGTGAATATTAGCCTTTAAAATTTTTAGCAACTTCACTGTTAGGAAGATGTTTATAGGTTGGTCATATTAGCATCATTTAGTTTATGTTGTACTAATATTTTCCTTAGTCATTTAGTGTATATTGTATTGGCTCTCTAATGTCGTCGAATCTACTTAATTAATAAGTATGTTCATGACATTTTATTTGAGCGATAAAAATGATAGTAAGAACATGTTTTCTAAGGACTTAAAGCTCAATTATAGTGGAAGTCTATGTAACCATTTTTGGTTTTGAGCTTTAATGCTTTATTTTCAGGATACCTTTTTATACAGGTTGGTGTTTGATCAAACACCAACCTGTATAAAAAGGTATCCTGAAAATAAAGCATTAAAGCTCAAAACCAAAAATGGTTACACAGATCTTCCACTATAATTGAGACGTCTTCAATGCGAGAATGATATAGTGTGGACTGTTCATGACATGTCACACTCCTTCATTATCGCATTCAAGATGAGTGATGTTTCTTAGACTATTTTCTTTACTAAACATCTGTAACGTTTCATCTCAATCTGTTAAAAAAGATAAATTTAGTGTGTAAGGGAGTAAATGTTAATGCTAGTATAATGTTGTACTGATGTTGCTTCTAATTTACATGTTTTTGGTGTCGTCAAGTTGGGGGTTATAACATTTTAACAAAACTAATATTTTATTAGCTCTCTAATGTCGTCGAATCTACTTAATTAGTAAGTATGTTCATGACATTTTATTTGAGCGATACAAATCATAGTAAGAACATGTTTTCTAAGGACTTAAAGCTCAATTATAGCGGAAGATCTATCTAACGTTTTTGGTTTTTAGCTTTAATGTTTTATTTTCAGGATACCGTTTTATACAGGTTGGTGTTTGATGAAACTACTCACCTGTATAAAACGGTATCCTGAAAATAAAACATTAAAGCTCAAAACCAAAAACGTTAGATAGATCTGCTGTTATAATTGAGACGTCTTCAATGCGAGAATGATATAGTGTGGACTGTTTATGACATGTCACACTCCTTCATTATCGCATTCAAGATGAGTGATGTTTCTTAGACTATTTTCTTTACTAAACATATGTAACGTTTCATCTCAATTTGTTAAAAAATATAAAGTTATTGTGTAAGGGACTAAATGTTAATGCTAGTATAATGTTGTACTGATCTTGTGTTGATCTAAGTATATTATTGTTACAACATTTTTAAATGTAGTGTTTTCGGCCCATGGATTGATATTAGAACTGAATGTCACAACCATGTTCTGAATTTCCTTCTTTGGCATCAAAGGAATGTTACAGATTCAACTTATGACACCCCCTTTATTTTTTACTTTGGCCAACATTAGTAGATACACCGTGTGCCAATGGAGTAAACATGTAACTGATATCATGCAAACTCATATTTCGACATTGATAAAGTGAAGTGTAGATATAAGGTTCCTACCAATACAAACAAAAAGAAGAAATTGATCACTGAGACTGATAAACTTTTGTACATTAAGACATTGATAAATTATTGTACATTACATAAAATAAGTTATCATTATATGATATACAAAACAACAACTAAACATTGTTCATAAGAAACCCAAAAATGATGTGGTTTATCATTATAGTGTTGCCATGCATATTGTACTAAGACCATCATCTTTTTTCAATAAAACTAAAAAATAATGGTCCCTTTTTTGGGAATTTGCTCTTCTATCTATTGTCCAAAATAAAAATAGCATTAGGTCTATTATCCAACATGTATGAGATATAAAAAGCCCCACATATCTAGGGAACCATCACCTTAACAACCTAATAACCACACAATTTTCTTTGTCTTTTAAGTTTTTATCATAGGGATGGGATCTTTGGGATCTTTAAAATCGTCACCAACAAGATCTGGTGACATGGTGTTTGACAATTGGATGTAAGTTTGTGTATTATTTATTTATATTCTAGTTAAATGATTTGTTTACTAATATATGTTTCTTATAATTATTTAAACTGTTACACAGGGACTCCCATAATCTTGATGAGTTCGTCTTCGAGGTGTGGCATGGTAGTATTTTTATGGTTCTTCCCTTAAGGTACGCCGGTGGGGAAATTATAAACTTGAAGTTACCCAAGTCATTTAGGTTATCTTATTTTGAAATGTGTGACATTTTGTTGAAAAACATAAAAGAAGATATATGGGCATGGTTCTATTGTAAACCTGGATGTAGTTTAGAAGAAGGTTTGACCATTGTCGAAACTGACAGTGATGTTAACAAAATGTTTGAGTTGGCTAACATTCATGGCGTCATTGAGGTCTTTGTCAGTGCAATTCCCCAGTCAGTATTAGTTGACAGTTATTATAAGAACTTGCTTTTTGATGACCCTGACGTTGAGGTAACATCTCGAGTTAGATTTCATGAAAAAAGAAGAAATGATCTGGATAATATGAATTTGGAAGAAATACGTGCATGGGAACAATCAGAAGAAAATTCATCTGATATCCTGAGGACACCTTATGTTAAGGTTTGGACTGAAGCAAGTGAAGCTAGTCTTTTTAGAGGGATGGGAGAGCTTCCATATAATGATGATTTTAATGATTGCCCGTCATTTTTAAGGTCTGTTAACAAGCCGTACATTCCAAAGGACTGCAAGTGTGGCTGTAGGTCTCCGACTTTTTTAAGGTCCCTTGCTGAAATTGAGAGTGGGTATGGTTCTAGTCCTATAAAATGTTGCAAGGTTGTTAATGATGTTGAGCATGGTCTTACAGTTGGATCGTCTACTGTTATCCAAAATGAGTCAAAGAAAATTGGTTTCAAAGCTACTCCATTCAAAAGTAGGAATCTTTTTCATGAATTTGAAGATGCTGTTGATGATGACATTCATGATGTTGCGGCTTTGTCAAGTGTGGGAGGGTCTACTGTTATCCAACATGTTTCTAAGGAAGCTTGTTTTAAAGTTAGTCCATTTAGATGTAAGAATCTTTTTAATGACTTTGAAGAAGCTTTAGATGATGACACTCATGATGTTCCAGCTTTGTCAGTCGTGGGAGGGTCTAATGCCATCCCGTCTGTGTCGACCAACAATAAAGTTTGTGAATCTAGTCCTTTAAATGGGAAAAGGCTTTTTAACAACCTAGATGAAGTTCCTGCATTTGGAGGCGCAACTGTTATCCAGTATGTGTCAAAGAAAAGACATTTTCAAGGTAGAACTTTAAAAGGTAGGAATCTTATTGATGAATTTGAATCTGTTGGAAGCCATGTTTCTGTTGAGTTTGAGCGTGTTACTAAGGATGAAGAAGTTGCTAAGGAGGAAGAAGTTGCTTGTCAAGATGTTGGACGTACAATGGTCAAGAAAATGTGAAACAACAATGGTTCCCTTTGTTGATGCTATAATATTCAATAACTCGAAAAGTATTTTGTTTGTTTGCACTTACTAAATAGTTGTTGTTTAACCGTTGTTGTAGTAGGTTAATCTATGTCGAACTTTTTAAGTAATGTGACTTGATGTAGTTTGCTAAGCTTTTGTTTAAATTTTTCAATGTTGTAACAAAATGCTTTGCAATATTACATATATTATGTTATAAAGTTATGCATTTTGGTTATGTTTAATTATGTATGAAATTGATAAGCATAAAATGTAACATTACAAGTTGATAAACATTGACAATTCATGTAACACGGCTAACGATACAAAGAAGTATAAATTTGATACACTTAGGTCATTTGAGCGACTTTAATACTTTCAATTCCTAACCTTTTAGCAATCAAACGACTAAATTTAAGCGACTTATCAACATGTCACCCTTTTTACTTTACACACCAACCTTTTCAACACTTTTTTCCTTTTTGTACTTTCACATCATCTCTTTTCGTACTTTTACACAAAGGTACCAACTTCATTAAATACTCTTAAAAGTACTTTTTAAGCGACTTTATAAAAAAAACGAGCTTCATACTATTATTCAAGCGAAATTTAATATTTCCCCAAGTAAGTGGTCCCCTTTGAATACGAGTCCATTAACATTTCAAATTAACAATAAGATAGTAATATTAACATTAAAATATATAAAATAACATATTAGTTTAAAATATATAGATGGTAACCACTTAACTTCATTTCAATACGAGTCCATTACATATTTTATAATTCAAAATTTGGACATACATAAACTGAGAAAATTAAGATAAGACAAAACTATTAAAAGCCTAAAGGGACAAGTCCTGATCCTTCATCTCCTGCTTAATATAGGCGACCTCTCGTTTCTTATCAAACATATCATTACGCGCCTTAATCAAAAGTTTTCCTAAATTGTCAAGCCTAGAACGCTCCTTCTTCAAAGTATCATTGATTATTTTTATAATCAAGGTAGCATCTTCATCGGAGATCTCCAATTCACCAAGATACTATTCTTGCTTTTCAATCTGCCTTGTCAATTGTCCACAATCTTCCTCAAGCTTTTTAATGAAACCCTGTAACTCCAACATCTGTTGCTTAAAAAAAAACTTAAAAGCCTTTAGCAGCTCGTCAGAACAAGCGGAGTCTTTCAACCTCTCTAGATTAGGGGTTCTAAAATAATTTTCCATTTTCTTTGTTGTTTGGATGTGAGAAAAATAGAAAAGAAGTGAAAGAAAATAAGAATTATGATGAAAGTGGATTTACATAGACATATATATAGACAAAAAAAAAAAGAAAAACTGGCAATAAATAAACTTTTGGTTAAACTTCCCATACAATTAATTCGAGCGTCGTACTATTAACAAAACGCGTACAGTTAATTTGAGCGACTTAGTAGCATGTCAACCCTTGGTACTTTACACTATTACCTTTTTGTACTTTTCACATCAACTATTTACGTACTTTTGCATAAAGGTACCAACTTCATTAAATACTCTTAGAAATACGTGTTTAGCGACTTTATAATAAATTCGAGCGTGTAATAGTATTTAAGCGAAATTTTATATTTCCCCAGGTATGAATGCCATTTGATATATTTGCATGAGAAAATAAACCATCTCTGCAAATTAATTGCTCACTTAAATTTAGTAATCATGAATCACGACTATTTGTATCAATCTTTAGCCCTATATAATTACCATTCATCTAAACTTTTTTTATACTTAACTTTCCACCCAAATAAAAAATTTCTACCCTAATCATTAGTTCAATGGCTGCTGATGATCAAACTCCCCTTCTTACCGAACTTAAAAATGTTTCTGGATCTCAAGAACTACACAAAGCTTTCAAGTTTGTGTATGGTCATGAGCATGTTGAAGACGAAGTTTTCATAAGGTTTCTTGGAGAAAGACGCGATGAACTACAATCAACAATCCAAAAAAAAAATAGCTTGGTTGGCAGAGATATGGTCCTTGAATCATGATGAAGAAGAGTCTGCTGGGGATGTGTATCATTGTGAACATAAGTCTTTGGTCAGGCTGCGTAACAGGTTGGAGATGGTCACTGCTATGTTGATGGAACTTCGTCAAGGGTTGACTGAGAAACAGGAGCACATCTCTATTCTCGAAGTTTATGATTAGTTCTTTGTTGGAACTTTGTCAAGGGTTTCTTTTGGTAATCTTTTGCTTTTAAGTTGTTTTAAATGGTAATGCTTTAATGAAAATGATGTAATGAAAATGATGTAATCCTTTAAGCACTTTATGTTAATGAAAATGGTTATTTAAGTTTATTTATTTTTATTTATGTATTTAATTTTTTTTACTTTAATTACTTTATACAAAAAATGTGTATCTGTATGAATTGGGTTGATGGATGCTTTGAGATCCACATTTGTTAGATTACTTTTACTTTTTACATTTGTACTTTTGTTTTGAATCGTTGTAATTATAAACTCATTTAATTTTGTTTTAGCGACTTTATAAAAGATTTGAGCGTCATATTATTATTTAAGCGACATTTTCTATTTCCCAAGTAAGGGGTCCTCTTTTTTATACAAGTAATACAATCCTCGATTCTTGCCCTTAACTAAAACACGCATAAACAATTTATAGGAATATAATAATTTGATGTAACTAGAATATGAAATAATTCGTCAGAAATTATGGAATGATAACGTGATGGAAAATACCTCCTCCTATATCCATGTAATTGTTAATCACCCTTGGTATACCGGTAATGGTCACAACATCTCCAGGGATGCACAAATCTACAAGATCTTCAACCAACTCACATTCAACAGTTCGTAGTACACGGCCTTCTTCGTGATGTTCAACTTTCAACATCTCTTGAATTCTAAAAGTGTAAATACATAGTTAAAGATTATAATATAAATTCATAAAAAAAAATATGAAGCATTTTATGTAAGTGCACCTTATTTTCTAAAAGTCTATTGGTCGTGCACTTGATCTAATTGGGTTAAAAGATCTGCTTTTGCATCCGTTAATTACACAAGCAGAAGGAGGTGAAAACTTCCCATCAGGGAAGTCACGGTAAATTTCCGTTCCACATTTGGTACACGTAAAACTCATTTGTACCACCAAAGGCTTTACAGTGCTAACCTTTACCACACTACCACGCACAGAAACTAGCCTTTCTGTACAATTACATATATATAGTGAACTCGTAAACGATACTAATCCGTCATAACATAGATTATAAATTAAAATTTAAAATTCAGAAATAAATATACCAATGTAAGGTGCCTTCAAGTTCTTCAAGGCAATCATAGATTCAGAGTAGTTGTGCAAACGAATGTTTACCTTTGCACTATCATGCCATTTTTCGTCATTTGAATTTGAGCAAAGGACCTATTTAAATTAAAACTTTATAGTCAAACACCATAGGAATCGAGTAAACAAACATCTCTTACTCACATATTCTTACATAGTGTACTGCAGCGCTCATGCATAGAAGTGCTTCTTTGGGTTTTCTTTCGAACACATCATAAAATTCTTGGATCACACACACTTCCTGAAAATGTTGGAAATCAAGTGGCAAAATGTACAAGATGTCTTCTTTCTGTACCTATTAATAAAAAATTGTAAAAAACAACTATATTCTCATAAACTCTTAAATATGATAATTATAATGATAAGTAAGATGAAGAGATGTGTATATATACGTTTGATAGGAAGACTAATCCGTAATCAGTTGCGAAAAACTCATCGTGGAGCTTGGAAGTTATGTGGAGGAGTTTTTTCCCGTCGCTGTTAGTGTAGTCGATTTGGGGAAAATATTTGGGTAATATTTGTGTCATTTGATTTTTTTGACCTGATCTAGTCATCGTTTGCTTGTTGGCACCACCGCTGCTGATGGTTTGTTACTTTTAATTTTTAAGCGACTAAAATACGTACGGCTAAAAATTTTAAGCTATTAATATGTGTTACTCAAAGTCTCAAATACACCTTTGTTGTACCTAAATTCAAATTGACAAATATGGGCGGGATATTTTGTTGGTTTGAAATTCTAATCTTTTAAAGTAGCCTATAAAAACACATTCATGGGATACACTCATCTAATTCAATCAACACATACACAAATCATACACTCAACTCTCAAGCTGATTTTCATAAAATGTCAAAAAAAGATTTTTCTCAGCAATTCCGAAGTCCACCACAAAATGAACAGGTTTATTACACTTCACCGAAACATACCTTCCCTGTATTCCCACATGAAAATGAGACGCTAAATGAAGATGAACCGGCAAACATTATACCTGAAGATCTTTTGCATATGCTCCCACTTGAGAATGATCCACCTCTGGAATACGAACCCAATCCCCTTGGTTTAACTGACGAACAACTCCGGCAACTTGAACAAGATGAAGAAGTATTAAGGGAGTTTGAAGAAGCCGAAGCACGTGCTGCAGCCGCTCGGAGGGAGCAGGAACAAGAGGATTTACTTCACCAATGGGAAATGGGGCTTTTCAATGAGCAACTAGAAACTTCAAGTGATGAGGAGGGCTGGGTATCGGATGATTCGTTTTACTAATGTGTTGTTTTATTTAGATACCATTGGTGAATGTCATTATCTAAAGTGAATTAGTCCTATATGTAAAACTTGATTTGAACGTATCCTAATAATATTATTTACTCCAACGACTTTGTTTCAGAAAAGTACATCAATAGTTTTAAAGGTTTAGTTACGGATTTAAAAATCACACACAACAAAGAAAGGTAAGTATACATAGTTGCGGAGTTAAAAAAGCACAAACCAGACCCACTAAAAAAGGGCATTATGTCAACAACATCCAACATATCCCAAATAAGTTACAATCCATGAAATTTTTAGTTCAGAAATTAAAAAAACACAACTTAGTCATGCGCATATCATACGACAATAGCTAAAATAAACTATAAATCGTCCAAATGAGTACATTGGCGTTGACCGGATGACCCTGGTTATGATTGAGAAATAGATGATTCACAGTTCCATATGAAAGGGGTGCTTGACTCTCTCCGGTTGACAGCTGAACGTATTCTTTGACTGATGTGGACGTATGGTCCGGACT
Source organism: Artemisia argyi (assembly GCA_030686995.1). NCBI lineage: Eukaryota > Viridiplantae > Streptophyta > Magnoliopsida > Asterales > Asteraceae > Artemisia > Artemisia argyi. The sequence continues at coordinate 37,687,453 of CM060693.1, read as the reverse complement.
GGGCCAGGAATGGGTCAGGCCCGGGTAGCCAGCGGCCCACTCTATGCTCTAACCCTAATCCATGTCCTATAAATATAGGGCTGGGGTTCCATTCACCACATCTCATAACAGGTTATCCTAAACCTAATTATTATATGCTCCGCGCATCACATACTAACTTGACCGTCGGAGGTGGATCCCGGGGCTACGGCCTCGGGTCCACTCCTAACGGGTTCTCTTTGTTGAACAGGTCTACTCAGGGCTTGAGAAGACGACTAACGGCCCAAGGAGAGTCGTTGAACAGCCCGCGCCAGATTATGCATCAACAAGTTGGCGTCATCCGTGGGACCACGAATAAACCATGTTTCGTGTTCTCACATCACCGGAAAGCAACCACGAGTTCAAAAGCCGGTAACTTTAAAACTTTGTATTTTTTGGGTTGCACCTTAAAGTGCGCAGTGTGCACGACACAGAAGTAAAACCTAAATCGTTTTCTTCTATTCACTGACACAAGGTTAATACTTCAAAGTATTAATTGTTTCCCATTTTTTCCTTGGTCAAAAGTTGCGACTGACAACTAAAATTCTTGATGACGTATCTTGAGTTCATAAAAACAGGAAGGATGATAAACAATACCGTTTAATATAATACACGCTATCTTTTGTTGACATATGCAATAAATATGTTTTTTATTTAGTATCTTGCCTACTAATAGAATGTAAAGCATGCTTTCTTTTAAGATATTCATATGTTATCTTTTAAAGATTAAAAAGATTTTACATATATCTTTAACCTTGATAAACACGATTTTATCTATCGCTACGAGCGCATTAAATCCGCACGATCGGACCTATTTTATTTTTTAGCCGCGAAACAGCGCAGTCGCGATAAATCTACCCGCGTTAGGCCATGCGTACGAAAATCTTCGCAGATTGGCGCCATGCGCGCACTGTCATGTACAGGCACCACGATGCTAGTCAATCGCCATGAGCGCACTGTCACTGTCACGTACAGGCACTGGACGAAAGCCGTGGTCAACTGCGATCATCCACAAACGTTAGAGTCTATGCGGACACGATAAATCTATCTGCGTCTGTGCGTGCAACAAAAATTATTAGTCGCGGTCATGGTACATCCATCCGCGCCATTCTTTAAAAAATAATAAATAAAAAATAAAAAGATCAATTAATCGCCATGCGCGCACTGTTTTTTAGCTACATGCTACTTCTCTTATATAGTTTGTATAACCTCACGATAGGTGTAATGCGCACCACTTCTTCTTTTATGAGATTTTATATGCTACATGCTATATAATTGCTTCACGCTTATATTTTATTTCATTAAGTTTTATATGTTGCGATGCGCGACATATACATCTAATATTTGCATTGAGTATTTTTCAGGATTTGAATACTTAAATTTAATGCTCCTACACGAGTAGCACCATCAAACTTGGGGGGCTACCAGGGTATATAATACCACTGTTGGCGCACGCGTCACGCAGGTATATTTGGAAGCAGATCGTACGTAAGAGGTACTGCAGGCCCGGTACAAAGACGAATTTAAATATTCGCATCATCTTACCGCAGGGGAGACGTTCTCTGTCGGTTGTAAAGTAGAATGTAATGTTCGCGCACAGCGCGCATAGCGCGCACCTTTGTCGCGAACAACGCGCATACTTGTCGCGCACAGCGCGCACCTCTGCCACAGGAGCACGTCTTCTGTCGCACTATGTTGCATTGCTACTGGTACAAAAGGTACGCCCTTATCTAGGATGCAGCATAGGGATCCACCTATCCACCTTCACAATTGTGAGACAATCACAATCGCAATCCCAGTGCGCACTGTCGTATCTGGGCTGCGCAGTATGATCCAACCCATGCGCGCGCATGGGCCATGCCATCTTGGTTGATTGGGCCTACGCGGCCATGAACAGAACTTAAGTTTAGCATAACATAGCCATGCGCTATGTCATACTAAACTCGGGGGCTTGTGGACGTATGGTCCGGACTGGGCCAGGAATGGGTCAGGCCCGGGTAGCCAGCGGCCCACTCTATGCTCTAACCCTAATCCATGTCCTATAAATATAGGGCTGGGGTTCCATTCACCACATCTCATAACAGGTTATCCTAAACCTAATTATTATATGCTCCGCGCATCACATACTAACTTGACCGTCGGAGGTGGATCCCGGGGCTACGGCCTCGGGTCCACTCCTAACGGGTTCTCTTTGTTGAACAGGTCTACTCAGGGCTTGAGAAGACGACTAACGGCCCAAGGAGAGTCGTTGAACAGCCCGCGCCAGATTATGCATCAACAACTGACCCTTCTGTTCTGCCCTTGTTGTTCATGTGTTTGAGATGCAGGGGAGCTCGATTCTGATGTTCCTTTACGTTTCTGAGATGTAACATAATTTTCAAAAACAATGCTACTAAAAAATAAACAAAAATATGTAATTTAAACTAAATATAAAGAAATACCTTTGTTGTTACCAATGGTACATAACATGACTCTCTTGTATGTCCTGTTTTTTCACACCTTGTACATTTTGTGCTTTTCGGTTCCTCCCCTAGTGAACGGATACGGTCTCTCTCTTTTGGTCTACCTGCTTGTCGCTTAACAAGAACCGGTGGTTTTACAATTTGGAGGTCAGCAGGAGTACGCCACTGTTTACTGTCTTTTAAAGGATACACCTTTTCTTGGTAAGTATTTTTTAGTTCTGTTTTCTTAAACCATTTTAGCGCCCAACTGCTATTGTTATTCAAAGATTCAGCTCTAGATACTGCACACACATGGCCACAGGGTAAACCTGATAATTGCCATTTACAGCAAGTGCATTCTCGTTTTTTAAAGTCAACAACATGAACCAGTCGTGAATCAGTAACTTGGTACAATTTGAACATCTCAATCCCTTTAACAACCCAAGTGGCGCTCTTGACCATTCTATCATTTACTTTTGCGGCTGCCCAATCAGTAAGTTCATCGCTTGGTGCATCTAAAATTAAAAAATTACAATATGCTTAAATATATGAAACGGTCAACAAAACAAAATATACATTATTATGAATTACCTTTATATCTTTCTCGGCGGTCACAATACCATTGTTGTAGAAGCCCTCTGTAGTACTCCATTAGCATGGTTATTGGAACTTTCCGAACTCTTGCTGTCAAGGAATTTACTGATTCTGCAGAATTTGATGTCAAATAGTTGTACCTGTTTGCAGGGCAATATGCTCGTGACCACCTTCCCCATCCAGCATCCTCTAACTTTTTATAAACCAGTGGTTTTGAGGCTCGAATCTCAGAAATTGAATCATCAATTTACTCATAAACCAAGACCATGTTTCGTTGCTCTCACCTTGACAAACACCAGTGGCATTGGTAGGATCTGGTTGTTTCCGTCCATTCCAACAGCAACCATATTCGTTCCAAGGTATCTCCCTTTAAGATGTGCGGCATCAATTATTATCAATGGCCGCAAATGACGCAAGAAGCTCCGAATCTATTTAAATAAAGCACATCTTCAATATTTAATACAATGTAACTAATAATATATATAAAATTTAAGAAAATATAATTTAATAGACACTTACAGCAACACCGAACCCTATGAAGCACATCTTAAATCGATCATCATCATCTGTCTCAATGTGTGTTACCGTCCCCTCATTCTCCAACTTTAAGTTGTAGCAATAATACGGTAACTGCTCAAAAGATTCCTTAGGGCAACCGTTTATCAACTGTAATGCGCTGTTTTTCCCACCCCAAGCTCTTTTATAAGAAACATCAATTTTCCACTCAACATTCAAATCCTTTTGTATGTCCTTACCTGTATAGATCCTTCTGCTATCTTTTAGTTTCTCCATAAGTATGCGAGCAAGTATTTGTTGTGTAGCGTTTCGATGATTAGGATTTATTTTAGTTCTCGAACATGTATGCACGTCGTTAATGCCGGAAACATAGAATTTACTAGTAACAATACTTTTTCTTGTGTGAACGCTCCAGTTGCAACCCATTTGCATACAATTTACATCGTACCTAGTCGGACTAGACTTGATTACTTTATACTCAAACCGTTCAACTATAGCTTTTATTCCTATTGAAAAAATGCACAAATCCTTATCATCAAACCTATTACCCAACTTTACTTTAGATATTATATTTTGTTTCAGGTTATTAACTACCTTAATTATAGGATCAGGTGAATGGGGTGGACTAGGCATATTTTTAAATGAACATTTGTCCCAACGAGGCTGAACATCCTCAATCACTCGTTCAGTATTATCAGGTTCAGATGTTGGTGCTGGGAGATCAAACTCATCGGGGAACAAAGAAACATTTAGATCTATATCAAGATGCTTAAAAGAAGAAGACGGGGTTACCTCCGAAGTGTGCTCAATAACATCGATAAAAAGTGTCTGAACAATGTCTTGCTTACAACAAATTTCTTTAACAAAGAATGATACATCACCATCGTCACGTAGAGTAACATTCTTGGATCCGGATATGTAGTGTAAATTGACGCTCTTGTCTGTAATATCGTATTTCTTCTTGACATACTTTACCAAGTTGTGGTAATTAACGTCAAGTGGAAGCAAAACTCCACGAATTTTTTTTTGATAATCCAATAAAAGTTTTAATTTTAAGGAATTTGATGAACTCATTTTTTATAAATTTATGTTTTATTTTTTTTTTCACTGGACTGTGAAGAAACCCAGTACCAATCAATTAAGATTGGTCTATGTGGTCGCTCAATTAAGATGTCGCTTAAAAATATACCTCCAAAATTTCATTTTCCCTCGGTCTATGTGGTCGCTCAATTAACATGTCGCTTAAAAATATACCTCCAAAATTTCATTTTCCCTCTCATTTCCACTCTACATTTCGCTCCAAAAATTCATTTCCCTCCCTAGGTATGTGTGATTTTACTATTCACTTTCTACCTATATAATCTTGTCAAAGAATAGGCCAAATAACACAAACAATGACTTCCTCTTCTTCCAATTCTAGGTCAAATATAAAGTCCATTGAATACTACATAAATGCGAGTCAGTGCGAATGTCCAATACCATTGCCGGTCGAAGTTCAAACTTCTTGGACACGAAAACATCCTGGTAGAAGGTTTAAGGCTTGTCCAATATGGGTAAGATTATTATAACTACAAAAAGGTACTTAACTATATTGTTACTTTTCATCAATAATTGTTAACAGCCTGACTTGTTTAGGACAAGGAGACGAAATGCGGATTTTTTGGGTTCATAGACCCGGAGCTACCAAGTGAGTACTACAAAGATTTGCTTTACAAAGAACATGAGAAAAATATGTTAAACAAGAAGAAGGGGGAAAAAATTGTTTCTAGTCAAGCTGTTGGTGTCTCACAAGATGAAATGCTGATGAACATGAATAATGAGTTGGCTACCATCAAGTCAAAAGTTAAAGTTCATGACAAATGTTTATTTGTTTTCGGTTTGCTGGTTGTACTCTTCGTTGCTCTTGTTTTAGTTCCTAGTATTAATTAGTAGGTTGTAATAAACTCGTTTATGGTTGTTGTTAGTAGTAATGAATGTTTCAAATGTAATTCAAAAGCATTCACATATGAAGGCACTATATATTTAAAATCAAACAACATAAACCTACAATATCCTTCAACACACATTGTACAATGACTAAACCAGTACATAAAAGGTGGTGGCAACATTAGCATAACAAACACAAAATAAAATAAACAAAACCCACCTAACAAATAACTAGAAATCATATAAACATAGTCTATTCAGTGTTTTTACCACAAGCCACCTTATACTTCCAAAAATATCTAACCATGTGCTCTCGATAGGCTAACGCAACCTGAAGAGGATCATCAACCTTCATACTTAGATTCTTAGACAACCGGTACAAAAAAATGCATACCCATACTCCACAGTCGCCATATAGATTAGCTTGTACAGGGACATTATCAGCCACTCGAAAAGATATCTTATAATTGGAAACAGATATGGATTTGGTTTCAAAAACTTTACATTTCTCTAGATACTTTGGAAGAATTACCTCAAAACTGGCCCTCATTTTTAAATGATCCGGTCTCGTTTCTGGATTTGGTGTAGGAAGTGAATCGTAAAAAGTTACAACGCCGGTACTAAAAACTAATTCTGCGAGCAACCAGTGGTCCGATGTTACGTTCAAAGGAAAGTAGACCTACATTTTAACAAAATAATATTACATGTTAACATAACCATTATGATTAAGAAAACTAATAATAATAATAATAATAATAATAATAATAATAATAATAATAATAATAATAATAATAATAATAATAATAATAATAATAATAATAATAATAATAATAATAATAATAATAATAAAGAAGTGGCGTTGAATTGTACCAACCTTGTCAACACTAGACCATGGCACTGGATACCTTTCTCCGTTTCCATAATAAAAAGGCAATGATCCCTTAAGAAGGGTAGACGCTAAAAAAGAGCTGGCCATCGCCCAATCTGCATTGGCGGGTCTAAAGTGCCACATTAAGTCTATCCAAACATCCAAATGCTGAAAAGTATTTATAAAAATGGGATTGTTAAACTATCAACATACAAATGTAATGTTTTCTATTTAAAACGAATACACCAACTGGTATATTAAGTACCTTATCGTTGAGCCATCCTCTTCTGTTACCCCGGCCAACTCCCAGCAAAGCTAGCCAAAATTGCCGATTAACAACAACGTCGGAACCGCAAGGAAACTTATGCGACGACTTTTTACCTTTTGTCATGAAACAATTCATACTTTCTGGCTTACTTATTTTGTTACCTAACTTCTTGTTCTTAAGGAAACCAACCGGACGCTTCAGATTCTGTAATTTATTTTTTTAAGAGAAAAAATGTTAAGGCATCATCTATTAATATGTATGGAGATATATACAAGGGGTGTTTAAAAATAAATAGTCACAAACCTCTACCCAAGGTTCCAGCGGAAATTGTTCAACATTGTTTCCGAGGGCACAGGGTACACCAATCACTTCACTAAGTCTCTTGGACCGCCTTTTGGGCAATTGTGGAGTTGTAGCCGGTAGCTCCACAAAGGGGTCCTTCAGAGACTTGCCAACCTGTTTTGTCCTCTTTGGTTGAACATCAGGAGTCTCCTCTCTTGTGACACTCTTCTCTTTTGGTACATATTTCTTGCGACGTTTCTTCTTAAGTGGTTGACTTGGTTTGGGTTGTTGTGGAGACTTACCCGGTTTCCTCTTCCTTTGAAGACGCATGAAAATGTCCTGTAAGCACGGTTCATTATTGATATTAGTATCGCTATTACAAATGGTATTTAAAGTAAGTTAACAGCGTACTCATATGGTAAAGTACCTCGGAAGCGTCATTCGAAGGATTATTTACTTGTCCTTCTTTAGCAAGGTCCAGTTCAATATTTTTGTCGTAATTACAAAAAGTGACCTTTCTTGCTTTTTCAGCTTCCTTGTCGATCTTGTCCAAAATCGACTTGGTATTTCCATTATCAACTTCATGACCATCAACACCTTTTCCTTCAATGGTCAAATGCGCATCAACTAATTTCACACAATCTTTTTCACTTGTCCCAACAGAATCTTCATCACGATCTTTTAATAACTCACCACCCAAATTATCAATTGTAACACAAACATGGCCAAGACAACCTTCAACATCCATATCAACATTCTCATCAGAAACACACTCCATTACTTCATCAACGTCCACACATTTGTCTTTGGTGGCCAACTCCCCATCGACTAATTTGACACAATCTTCATCACCCTTGTAGTCATCAGCCCTCTTATCTTCCACATGTAAGACACCATCACACTTGTTCTCATCAACATCCATGTCATCTGTCACATCATCTTTACCACATGTATCTGTAACATGGCCCACACTAACATGCCCATCGCCCATATTCTGTTCAACATTAAAACCACGACTTCCCCCATCTGTACCACATGTATCTGTAACATGGCCCACACCAACATGCCCATCGCCCATGTTCTCTTCAACATTACCATCACGACTTCCCGCATCTTTACCACATGTATCTGTAACATGGCCCACACCAACATGCCCATCACCCATGTTCTCTTCAACATTACCATCAGAACCATGCTTGCTTACTGTCTCAACGACAATACCATCTGTATTAGTAACATGCTTGCTTACTGATACGTCCTCGTTTTGATAATGATTATCAGTAACATTTAGATCTGCATTGTTGTCTTTATTGTCACTAACATGGGCATCACCGTCGGTGTCGTAAGCAGTTACGGAATGCGGTGGCGAATCTACCAAATCAGCAAAATCATCTTTATAGATCCCCTGTTCATAAAAAAACATAAATTGAATAAGTAACTGAATATTAGCAAACAACTATTAATTGAGATTTCTTATGCATGCTTATAGTTAAATGAATAACAAATTCAGAAAAGCGTACATTTAAATTAGTTAGGTTATCAAGTTGGATGTGATCAACTGCCGTAAAAGGAGAATTCGGATGACATAGATTCTCAAGTTGTGACATGTAGGATGGGTACGCGGCAGGGTCAAGATAATTAAGCTTTCCATCATCGCCATTAACAGAGGAAGGGCATGTTGATTTGTCGCATGATACATCATAAACCGGGCAGGTCTGTAATTAACAACTTATTAGTAGCTGGGTTAAAAAGTTAATATAACATAAAATGAAATATTAAGCAGAATATTACCTTTTCAACATCATTGTTTACCATGTTCTCATTTTCGGCGTTAACACGACTACGAAAGGGGCTTTGAATAGGTGTTAAAGCCTGAAATAAAAGAAAAATGGTGTTAGAAGGATGATTTTAACAAAAAATTTAAAAATTAACAAACAGAATAAGCAAAATCTGATCTAGAAGAAAAGCTATAGTTCCAAATTGTCACACCCCCAATTTACCTGACTTGCAGCGGAATGGAATACCTGGGGGTGTCTGTCATAGCACCACAGTTACAGTTACATTGAACGACCTAAAGTGTCGTTTGGAAAATACTGCATTTGATCATTGAAATAATCCAGAGTTTACAAAATGAGGTCCCCAAAATGTGTTGCAAGTTTATGAAAACAAGTCCTACTAGATCAAATGTTTACATAAGTGCATGAAATAATGATGAGACGCGTCGACTCCGCGACTCCATGAAGGTCCAAATGCATGTCACATGAGCTACCTTAATAACCTGAAATACATTGCTAAAACGTCAACACGAATGTTGGTGAATTCCATAGGTTTGTAAAATGTAATGATGTACGGCCACCACAAGTAAAAGTGCAAGATAAAAATCTCATGAAAATTGTACAATTGACCTTAAGCTCATGACACCGAAGCTATGACTGATGAAACTCTATGCCCCTCCTGAATGTTCTGCCGAAACACTCAAATGTAAAAGACATGACATGCATCCGCTTACTGTTGGTAATCACTACCACGGATGGAGGCGTCACCCTCGATAGATCTATCCACTCACTCTCGCTTAACGGTAAATTAACGGTTCATGATATTACAGGGGACTTATCACATGGCAAGGTAACTTAAGCAATGTACATATGTTTGAATACTTGGGCTCGTACTAAAATGATTGATGCAATGTATTCCCCCCCCCCCCCCCCCCCCCCGTGGGATTTGAAAACAATCAAAAATGTTGAATTGAAAACGGGGCTATGAAAACTCACCTTAACTGATGAAACTGTGATGAAATGAAATGAACACCAATGAACAATTAGCTGCCGCAACCCAATATGATGGTACCATGAACATGTAATGAGCTGAAAAACAAGGCGCGCACACTAGCCGCAACCTAATATGAATGATGAACGATCTACTTTAGATCATGAAATGATGTTATGAATGTCCATGCACATGTTTCCTATACCACTCTACTCTTTGAAAAACACTTGTTGTTATCAAAAGTATATATTCCAAGACTTAGGAAAAATATGGCTATTAGAAAAATAAACTAGTTGCAATATATATACTTATATATATATATCGTATGTACCAATGTTTGTGTTGAAATCCTCGGTTTGAAATCCTTGAAATAACGCCTTGTACTAATGAAAATATACTTGTAATCACTAATACATCATTAGTTATGAAATTGGGTACTTGGTTAATATTTCTAGAAAATCTAGAATTTAGTACGTAGTGTTATTATTATTTTTAAAAGCTGCCAATTATAGAGGATTTTTGCCGATATTGAAACGTGAATATCTTTGTCGTTATAAGCCCGTTTTACTTGTTCTTTATATCCACGGTTACGTCTTAACATGTAGTAATATATTTTAGAAAGCTTGACCCCTCCGGGTTATGTCTAAAGTCTCTTTTTGTCCGACGAAAAACGTCCATCAGCATGTATTTTTCCGGAAAATAGTTTTCGTCAATAAACTTGCAAAAATCATAACTTCTTCGTTATAAACTCTTTTTAATCCGTTCTTTCGCCTACGGATTCGTTTTTGAAAGTATTTTCTAAAAATTTTGCCAAAGTTTCATTTGTGTTTACTGATTTTCCAGATTTTACCAAAATGGGACAGCATGTTTATAAACTTGTTAGAAATCCATTTCCAAGGTTCAAAACTAGTTTTTACTTCAACCAAATCTCTTGCAAACACCACAAATCTATACTAATCCTACCATACACCTTCTTAGGGTGCCATGGGTTCCTAATGACTAGTAATCAAGTTAATTTAACAAAGGAACACCTAAAACCAATTCTAGGGTTTGTATGATCAAAAAGTATACAAAAATAAAGTGGTATAGCTAGTTTGTGCATGAAATTAAGCATGAATACTATAAGATACATATGTTAATTAGATGAAAACATGAAAATAAATTTGAATACTCACTTTGAAATAATAGGTGGTGAGATGATGAAAAACCTTGGATTACTTGTGTTTTTGTGTTATGATTCTTGATTAGGATGATGAAATGAACAACTTTGATGCTTTATACTTTGAAAAATAATGGATTGATCTTGGATCATGGGGAAAGTCGTGGGTTTTGGGGTGGGGGAGATGAGAAAAGTGAGTTTTATGATTCTTGGAAATTGTTATGTTATGTGATAAGTGTTTTTGGAAGATATTTGTATAAGTTTATAATGTATAATACTAGTACATAAGCATGAGGTTAAAAATAAATCACATGGTGTCTAGGGTGAGCTCATGGCCGGTTTTCAATGTATAAAAGAGTAGCCAAATCGGTTTTGATCACTTAGGAAATGTAGTGTATTATTAGTTGTAGTTTAGTGTAAGTATTAGTTATAATCGGGTACCGGGTTTGCGAGAAATAAATGTTAACAAAGTTGACCGGGACTTAATAAAGTCATGAAAATGTTAAAAATATGTTGGGTACAATTACTGAGTGTTCGGGTGATTATTGTTTAGTTTTCACGAAAACCGTCGTTATATTCATAAGCTTACGTTATAAATAAAATAAATTTCCAAAATACTGGGTAAATGAATGTTATAACTTTTATGATGATAAAATGGATATAAAAATATGTCGGGACCATTGTGGGAATATTTAGATATATTCGTCGTGTATAAACCGTGTGTTAACGTTTATTTATAAATAATTATAAGGAAAACGTTAAATGTATCATATATATATAAATTTGAAAATCCTAAGAGTGGTATAACATGTAAATGACCTACTGATGATATGCAGACTATCTCCAGTCCGTATGAAATGTCATTACTGATAATGCATGAATTCGCACCTGAACCAATACGGTTACGCGAATTTGAATACCCGTAAACTAAATTTACGATGAAATGTGTAATGCAAGTGAATGATGAAATCTTTTCCCGCAATGAATAGTGTTCTGTGAATAGTAAAATTTCTGAATGCTTCTCGGAATGTCAAACTGACACCAAAAATGATGAATAGTAAACTGATGAATAGTGTTTTGATGAATAGTGTTTGATGAATAGTGTTTTTCCAAAGTTCGGGAAATGACCTGAAATGACCTGAAATGGTGAGTTGTGACAGTCTTCCCCTCTAAAAGGAACTTCGTCCCGAAGTTCAGTTTATGTTGGTTTCTGAAAACATATTGGTGAAAAGGTGATGATATTCGAGAATTCCAGCGAACTCTAACGATCGAAATTCGACTCTGTTTCAACTGTTTGACCACACGGTCCATGATTTCTGTTGGTTCTCTTACAAGGTCTGAGATTGTCATTTGGGTTGGATCCCTTCCAATGGAATCATGAGTGACTCATCTGAAAGTCATTTCTGGGGATCTGAAAATGTGAAATATGTTTGTGTAATCCTGTTGTTCTTTGGCAATGTTCAAATCTGACGGCCACTATGCCTTCTCTGTCAGAATATTAAATGGTCCAGTGTATATTGGTGTAACTTTCCAAGTTTTCTTAATGGTTTACGACTTATTGAACTTGTAACTGATTCTTGACTTGTAGGAAATTTCTGGTTATCTCATGAATGCCTACTGAACTAATGAGTTGAGCTTTTTCTGAGTTTGGCCCATCAATCGATGGTCTGCGTTTCTTAATGTTTTAAATGTGGTACTGGTAATATATACTGCTGAATTCTGCCAGAACTCAAGTTTGTATGCTAGTTGGTCAATTCTAAAATGAATCTTAAATAGTCCAATATGCTAAAGGTTCAACCTTTCTTGTTATCCAATTTGTATCATGCCAATCCAAGGCATTGCTTTTAACTTAATTTGTTCTCCCACTTGAATCTGGATGGTTTGTTGTTCAGGATATCCAATCCAAATGATGTGTGTTATGTACCTGTAACACCCCCAATTCATGGATGCAGCGGAATTCAAACTGGGTGTTACTCGACGGCACAATAGTCACAATAATAGAAAACGAACTCCAATTGAGTCGTTTTAAAAGATGTATCATTCAAATTATATAAATATCAGAGATTTCAAAATGAGGTCCTAATTGGTTCCATGTTTACAATGTATAATAAATGAGTTTTGAATGATAATAAAATTTATAGCCCTCTTGAGTATCCGTGTCCTTCCGTGCCATCCTTGATCGTCATGAACCTGAAATACATGCTTGAGAGGTCAACACAAAGGTTGAGTGATATTCATAGAGTTTGTTAAATCGATTGAACACAATATGTTGGTAGTGTGAGTTATAGGCTCACACCAATGTTTGGAAAACAAAACAGGTAGGCTACGTTATTATACGCCCGGAACATGTATTATACACTAAGCTTATGACACCAAAACGTTAACGGGTACCAATATCAATCGGCGGAGTTATCCCGGTAGGTACTTTGCCGTCATACCTAATGTCTCAAATATTAATGCATTTGTTTGAACTTAGTCAATACAAATGGGATTCGTCAATCCCAATAGGCCTATTCACAATATTCGCGCTCACTTGCAAGTAACCCTCGCAAGTGATTAAATGGTTCATAATATGGGATCTCGGTTTGGCAAGGATGGTACTTAGTGATAATAAAACAATCAGGCAAGCATACAATTTAAAAACATTGTGCTCGGTTAAAAATAGCATGTATTCCCCCCAAGGGTTTGTAAAACAATGAAGTAATGTAAAGTGGGGCTATGAACTCACCTTAAGTAAGATAGCAAGTAATGAATGTAACGGTTGAATCGTGAAGGTTTCTATGAGCAACCTATAATAGAATGTCGTGACTTAGGATCGGAGTAAAGAATATGAAGTAGTGCCTATATATATATCTTGCATTTAGTCCATGATGTGGTATGATGTATAATGTAAGTCTTTGAAAGAAATGATTCATGAAACATGTATGTTTTGTATATCGTTTACTACCGTTCGGGCCGACATAATTCAGAAGTCATGTTAGTAAGCGTTCGAGGAGCCAGGACACTTTAACTCGTAAATCCACAACTCATCTCGATGGCTTACATAATGAACTCCTCACATGAGGCTCCCTACTATCGTAGTAGTTGATGAAATATATAGATATAAGTTTTGATCCGAAAGGTTACATGTCCGATATTTGAATAAACTTAGGAAAGTTTATTTGTACATGAAGATTGTTATTAGGGGTAGTTTCATAAGTCTTGAATGACCATTTTCTCTTGGTTAAATCTCATGGTTTCCTTTTAAGTGAAGTAGATCCAAATTGCTTGTTCATGTTATCGCCTAATTCATTGTTTCATGTTTACGCCTATGTAAATTGGTATGGTCATTTCGTCATGGCCTAGCCATTACCTTTGGTCCTTGTTCCAAGGTCATGAGACTCAACCTTGGCTCTAGCCATGGTTGTGGTCTTGATTATAGGTCATAAGACCTCTTGTTCCTTTCAAAGTATAACCATAATCTTGTGACTTTCGCCTAAAAATGGGCTGTTTAGAATTTGAAGAATTTTATCACTCGGAAAGTGTTTTTAGGTCTCGAGCTTCTATATTCCTAAACGAAAACGTCGTTCCGGACAACTTTCGTGTTTTAACTTTTTGATGAATCGGAGCAGAAGTGGGACTTTCAAAACCCAAATTTGATCAGAATGGTATTTGGCAGTTTGCCGAAAAGTTTTGGTAACTTCAAATGGGCGTAACTTTTGACTCGTATACTCGTTTTAGGTGGTTCAAATTGCTATGGTTTCCTTGTTAAGTCCTCTACTGTAATATGTAATGATCCAATATCATAATTTTACCATTTTGGTCGTGGTCTTACCAAGAAAGTCATTAGTTTACTTGTTTTAGTAACTTGTTGTAACAATCAATAACAATAACTTGTTTTGCTCACTTTTATACATCATGGACATGCATACAAGACATAATATAGCACAAATAATATGTAAATAACATGAATATGATTATTTAACAAGAAGCAAGTTAGGGTTTGCTTACAACTTTTGGCTTTCTACAAGAAAGGAAGTCAAGTATGGAACTAGGACACTAAACCTAAGCTTGTAAACCCTTTACCACAACTCTTGTAACCCTTGCTAGCCTTGATCTAACCCTTGTGAAAATCATTTAACTTCAGCCCTAGTAACCTTGTGTAGCTCCTAAATCAACCATGGAATCACCAAACAAACTTAAGATTCATGTAGAGAATAACTAAGCCATGAACTTTGATATGTAACTTGTAGCTTAAAGATCAAAGGATCATGGAGCTATGATTTGTGTTGGCTCGTTTTTATGGATGAAAAGATGAAGAAGAAGGTGTTCTTGAGTGGCTATTTATAGTATGAGAAAGTTAGCTAACCATACATGGGTTAGATATTAACCATGGTTAAGTTTAGGTGAAACTTTGTGCCCAAGTTAAGATGAATGGTCAAGATTGAATCACATGGTGACTAATCCCCCCCCCCTAAGTCGGTTGGGGCTGTGTGGTGGCCAAGTTGGTGACTTTTGGATGATATCTAAGAGTTTAAGCTAAGTTTTGACTCCGTAAAATGCTAACCGTAAGCTGTTAAGCCACGAAACTTAAAACCGGGTATCGTAAAAATACGAAACTTGGAAGAATGGTTAAACATGTCATAATACTCCATAATTAAATATGAAATGAGTGGTTGGTTCCATTTGGGTGCTCAAACCCTGCTAAAACTGGAAACACGGGTCTAAAATGCGTAATACGCAAAACGTACGAATATTGCGTAAAATTGAGAAAAGTTAAATGTAACTTTTCTAATAGAATGATAATGACTTAAAATGACTTATAATGTCTAGACTGGGCTCAGTCTAGTGTCGGTTGGTATTAAATGTCTTTTAGACATCAAACCGTAAGCCTAAAAATCACGAAATGACTTATAAAATCAAGGAATGATTTTTGGTCAATGGAGGAGGGAAAAATATGTTGACTTTTTCTAATAAGTTGAAAACTTAAATCGTCTTAGAAATGCGGTGCAGGTATAGGCTAAGGTTACGGCTGAGTAAAAACGCTTAAAACTGAAAATTCCAGTTTTTCACGGCCGAGGCTTATTTTGGTCATGTTTTTCTCAGTCATGATTTATTCTCAAATAAATCATGAGTGTGTCAAACATTTTTCTGATACGGGGAAAATTAACGCGACCAAATTTCGTTGTACGTAGAATTTCTGAATGACGTTTTACCCTAAAACGTGTAATTCCGTGTAATTCCTTAATAACTTTCACGAAAATGAGCTTATGAATGTCAAACTTTTAATTTGTCATGGAAATGATTTATCACTTCAGCCCAAGAAATAAAAATCAAGTTTCGGGAAAAATGAATAGTAAAAGTGAATAGTGAAATTTCCCGGGAAAAGTAATTAACCTGAAAATGCGAATTGTTACAGTCTCCACCCCATATGAGAGCTCCGTCCCGGAGATCAATTGCGTTGGGAGTAGAAACTTTGTTGGTAAAAAGATGTAGGTATATCTGGTCCTCTCATTTCCCTGTATATTCAGGACCACGTCGTGAGTTCCAACGAACATGACAATTGGAATACGGCTTTGCTTGAGTTGTTTGACCTATCGGTCCATGATTTCTACGGGTTCCTTAATAAATTGAAGATCGTCATTGAGTTGAATTTCATTGAGTGGAATCACTAGTGATTCATTCGACAAGCATTTCTTTAGGTTAGATACATGGAAAGTGGGGTGTACACTACTGAGTTCTGATGGAAGCTCAAGTCTGCATGCCACATGGCCAATCCTGGCTAGGATTTTGAATGGTCCGATGTATCTTGGGTTTAGTTTTCCTCGTTTACTGAATCGTATCAAGCCTTTCCAAGGCGATACCTTTAGCATAACCCTATCTCCGATTTGGAATTCTAGGGGTCTGCGTCATGTGTCGGCATAACTTTTCTGTAGGAAAGGTATGGTAATAGTCGAATATCAAAGGAAATTGATATAGCAGTCGAATATTAATAGGAATTGAGATAGTAATTGAATATCAAATAGAACTTGATATAGTTGTCAAATATCAATAGCAATTGATATAGAAATCGAATAATGGATTAAGTGTTGAACATGTGGTTGGACCAAGTCCTGTTTGAATTGTACGGCTGCCCATGCATATGGCTACATGGCTTCGCAATGAGTTTGGTACGACTGTGCATGCGTATGGTTACATGGCCCCGTAATGAGTTTGTTTGTTATTGCACTATCATTATGAAAACCAAAATGTAAACCTCGTACTAATGGAAATTTGGATAGTCGTTGCAATCATAGCCTAGTAGGTAATCTGTTGTTGTATCTAGTGTTTATTGACTTCATACTTATGTTATTTCGGATATAATTAAGCCCACTTGTTTATAATTCTTTATTTACATAGAGAGGCATCCCAAACAATGTAACTAAAGGAATATAAACGTATGGTTCAATGATTTATAATTTCTTTATTTAAATGAAAAGGCATCCCAATCCATTCAAATAAGGACATTATAAATCATCCTACTCAAGAATTCCCGACACAACATTCATACTTAGCCGGTGAGTTACAAGGTAGTGTATTACGAGATGATACTGGTGTTCCAAAAGTGCAAGATGAATATTCAATCTTGTAAAGCTGATAAGGGTGCTTGTGGTGTAACTAAGGATGATTTGAGCTTTAAAAGTGCATCAAGATCTGTTAATGAGCTTGTGTTTGCAACGGTTGTGAAGATAATGTTGTGGTATGTTGATGAACAAAAGTGTGTATGCTTAACATTAATACTCTTAGGTATAGATGTTGAGTTTGCTTTAAAAATCTTAAGAGATTTTTAAAAGTTTATGACGGAATGGTATCCTAAACAGGATGGTACTTCCACGGGATGAAGAGAAGAATTGATAACTATCCCAAGATAGTCGTTCGGATTATCTCATAAATGAAAATTTTCAAGAATGAATTTAGATCATACAAATAAGGTGTTAAGATCTTGCTGAGTGGTAAGGCACTATCGTGTCTCTAGATTGTTTTAATGTATTCTGGTGGTTTATCGTGTTCATGTAGGAAATCAATCTAAACATAACCCTAGTACAACTATTCTCAGTATTGGAAAATTTTAAGTCGAATATAGTTAGTCAGACTATATTCCACTGTCCCAAGGTTAAATATAGGTGACTAGTCTATATTTAGCCAAGGTTCGATAAAATTTTCAAATACCTCAATTAGGTATACTTTTGATATGTCCGTTGCTTTCGGAAAACTGTCCACTAAACAAAGGCAATGTCAAACCCTTCAATTGCAAGTCCCGGCCATACAAGACTTGTAACCCATGTTTTCACATTCTATCTCATAGAAGATAGTAAGAGTAGGTACGTATGGAAAGGAAGTTTTAAGTAGTTCTAAAATAGAACATACTTGGCCAGGATCGCGAACTTTTAACAATGAAGGTTTCAGAAGAAAACTTTGATAAATGTAAAGCTGAACTTCAGTTTTTGTAGGTGATGGATTTGTTTGTCCTTTAGAAATCTCATATTTCTATTTAGAAATCGATAGGTTGTGACGGGTTTTTGATATCATATGAAATGATATTGATGATGTGATGGAATAATTCTAGAGACCATGGCACAAAACACAATGTCTCGGAAGTAGGTTAGACCATTGTGCAATTCACAATGTCTGGGAAGTAGGTTAGGCCATTGTGTGACACAAAACATTTGAGAAATGATTAAGACCATTGTATCATACAATGTCTTGGAAAATGAATGAGACCATTGTATCTCACAATGTCTTGGAAAATGAATGAGGCTATTGTATCTCACAATGTCTTGAAAAATGAATGAGACCATTGTATCTCACAATGTCTTGGAAAATGAATGAGACCATTGTATCTCACAATGTCTTGAAAAGTGAATGAGACCATTGTATCTCACAATGTCTTGAAAAATAGGAAAGACCATTGCAATCAGTTACAATGTCTTGGACATATAATATTGGAGTAGGAACATGATTAGGAGAGTGTGGCTGTGCCGAAATGCCTTAGAATAGGCATACACAGATATGTTTAGTCCATTGTTTAGATAAATGATTGAAAATAAACCGAGTTTATATATCAATATACTAATATGTTCATGTAGCATAAAATGCCTAGTGTGTATATATCAATATACTTATATGTGTTCATGTAGCATAAAATGCCTAGTGTGTATATATCAATATACTTATATGTGTTCATGTAGCATAAAATGCCTAGTGTGTATATATCAATATACTTATATGTGTTCATGTAGCATAAAATGCTTAGTGTGTATATATCAATATACTTATATGTGTTCATGTAGCATAAAATGCTTACGGGGAAATGCTCAATTATGTTTAGGGTACATATATTAATATGCAATTATGTTTGTGTAGCATAAAATATCTACGGGGAAATGCTCAAAAGGGGTATATATATGAATATACTAATATGTTTGTGTAGCATAACATGCTTACTAAGTCCATAATCGTCTGGAGGATGGAAGACACGGAGAGCGGAAGGCTATAAAAATGGTTTTGCTTGTAGTTGTAGTTATAGTTTAGGTCTCAATTAGACCCGTTTCTCTATAACCATGGCTCTGGTACCAATCTGTAACACCCCCAATTCATGGATGCAGCGGAATTCAAACTGGGTGTTACTCGACGGCACAATAGTCACAATAATAGAAAACGAACTCCAATTGAGTCGTTTTAAAAGATGTATCATTCAAATTATATAAATATCAGAGATTTCAAAATGAGGTCCCAATTGGTTCCATGTTTACAATGTATAATAAATGAGTTTTGAATGATAATAAAATTTATATCCCTCTTGAGTATCCGTGTCCTTCCGTGCCATCCTTGATCGTCATGAACCTGAAATACATGCTTGAGAGGTCAACACAAAGGTTGAGTGATATTCATAGAGTTTGTTAAATCGATTGAACACAATATGTTGGTAGTGTGAGTTATAGGCTCACACCAATGTTTGGAAAACAAAACAGGTAGGCTACGTTATTATACGCCCGGAACATGTATTATACACTAAGCTTATGACACTAAAACGTTAACGGGTACCAATATCAATCGGCGGAGTTATCCCGGTAGGTACTTTGCCGTCATACCTAATGTCTCAAATATTAATGCATTTGTTTGAACTTAGTCAATACAAATGGGATTCGTCAATCCCAATAGGCCTATTCACAATATTCGCGCTCACTTGCAAGTAACCCTCGCAAGTGATTAAATGGTTCATAATATGGGATCTCGGTTTGGCAAGGATGGTACTTAGTGATAATAAAACAATCAGGCAAGCATACAATTTAAAAACATTGTGCTCGGTTAAAAATAGCATGTATTCCCCCCAAGGGTTTGTAAAACAATGAAGTAATGTAAAGTGGGGCTATGAACTCACCTTAAGTAAGATAGCAAGTAATGAATGTAACGGTTGAATCGTGAAGGTTTCTATGAGCAACCTATAATAGAATGTCGTGACTTAGGATCGGATTAAAGAATATGAAGTAGTGCCTATATATATATCTTGCATTTAGTCCATGATGTGGTATGATGTATAATGTAAGTCTTTGAAAGAAATGATTCATGAAACATGTATGTTTTGTATATCGTTTACTACCGTTCGGGCCGACATAATTCAGAAGTCATGTTAGTAAGCGTTCGAGGAGCCAGGACACTTTAACTCGTAAATCCACAACTCATCTCGACGGCTTACATAATGAACTCCTCACATGAGGCTCCCTACTATCGTAGTAGTTGATGAAATATATAGATATAAGTTTTGATCCGAAAGGTTACATGTCCGATATTTGAATAAACTTAGGAAAGTTTATTTGTACATGAAGATTGTTATTAGGGGTAGTTTCATAAGTCTTGAATGACCATTTTCTCTTGGTAAAATCTCATGGTTTCCTTTTAAGTGAAGTAGATCCAAATTGCTTGTTCATGTTATCGCCTAATTCATTGTTTCATGTTTACGCCTATGTAAATTGGTATGGTCATTTCGTCATGGCCTAGCCATTACCTTTGGTCCTTGTTCCAAGGTCATGAGACTCAACCTTGGCTCTAGCCATGGTTGTGGTCTTGATTATAGGTCATAAGACCTCTTGTTCCTTTCAAAGTATAACCATAATCTTGTGACTTTCGCCTAAAAATGGGCTGTTTAGAATTTGAAGAATTTTATCACTCGGAAAGTGTTTTTAGGTCTCGAGCTTCTATATTCCTGAATGAAAACGTCGTTCCGGACAACTTTCGTGTTTTAACTTTTTGATGAATCGGAGCAGAAGTGGGACTTTCAAAACCCAAATTTGATCAGAATGGTATTTGGCAGTTTGCCGAAAAGTTTTGGTAACTTCAAATGGGCGTAACTTTTGACTCGTATACTCGTTTTAGGTGGTTCAAATTGCTATGGTTTCCTTGTTAAGTCCTCTACTGTAATATGTAATGATCCAATATCATAATTTTACCATTTTGGTCGTGGTCTTACCAAGAAAGTCATTAGTTTACTTGTTTTAGTAACTTGTTGTAACAATCAATAACAATAACTTGTTTTGCTCACTTTTATACATCATGGACATGCATACAAGACATAATATAGCACAAATAATATGTAAATAACATGAATATGATTATTTAACAAGAAGCAAGTTAGGGTTTGCTTACAACTTTTGGCTTTCTACAAGAAAGGAAGTCAAGTATGGAACTAGGACACTAAACCTAAGCTTGTAAACCCTTTACCACAACTCTTGTAACCCTTGCTAGCCTTGATCTAACCCTTGTGAAAATCATTTAACTTCAGCCCTAGTAACCTTGTGTAGCTCCTAAATCAACCATGGAATCACCAAACAAACTTAAGATTCATGTAGAGAATAACTAAGCCATGAACTTTGATATGTAACTTGTAGCTTAAAGATCAAAGGATCATGGAGCTATGATTTGTGTTGGCTTGTTTTTATGGATGAAAAGATGAAGAAGAAGGTGTTCTTGAGTGGCTATTTATAGTATGAGAAAGTTAGCTAACCATACATGGGTTAGATATTAACCATGGTTAAGTTTAGGTGAAACTTTGTGCCCAAGTTAAGATGAATGGTCAAGATTGAATCACATGGTGACTAATCCCCCCCCCCTAAGTCGGTTGGGGCTGTGTGGTGGCCAAGTTGGTGACTTTTGGATGATATCTAAGAGTTTAAGCTAAGTTTTGACTCCGTAAAATGCTAACCGTAAGCTGTTAAGCCACGAAACTTAAAACCGGGTATCGTAAAAATACGAAACTTGGAAGAATGGTTAAACATGTCATAATACTCCATAATTAAATATGAAATGAGTGGTTGGTTCCATTTGGGAGCTCAAACCCTGCTAAAACTGGAAACACGGGTCTAAAACGCGTAATACGCAAAACGTACGAATATTGCGTAAAATCGAGAAAAGTTAAATGTAACTTTTCTAATAGAATGATAATGACTTAAAATGACTTATAATGTCTAGACTGGGCTCAGTCTAGTGTCGATTGGTATTAAATGTCTTTTAGACATCAAACCGTAAGCCTAAAAATCACGAAATGACTTATAAAATCAAGGAATGATTTTTGGTCAATGGAGGAGGGAAAAATATGTTGACTTTTTCTAATAAGTTGAAAACTTAAATCGTCTTAGAAATGCGGTGCAGGTATAGGCTAAGGTTACGGCTGAGTAAAAACGCTTAAAACTGAAAATTTCAGTTTTTCACGGCCGAGGCTTATTTTGGTCATGTTTTTCTCAGTCATGATTTATTCTCAAATAAATCATGAGTGTGTCAAACATTTTTCTGATACGGGGAAAATTAACGCGACCGAATTTCGTTGTACGTAGAATTTCTGAATGACGTTTTACCCTAAAACGTGTAATTCCGTGTAATTCCTTAATAACTTTCACGAAAATGAGCTTATGAATGTCAAACTTTTAATTTGTCATGGAAATGATTTATCACTTCAGCCCAAGAAATAAAAATCAAGTTTCGGGAAAATTTTCGGGAAAAATGAATAGTAAAAGTGAATAGTGAAATTTTCCGGGAAAAGTAATTAACCTGAAAATGCGAATTGTTACAGTACCAATCTAACTTCTGCCAGTTTCTCGCCGTTGGTGTGATAACTATTGTTGTAGATGAATTTGATTTATGTTAAATGATTGTTCCAACCATTTCTAGGGTCAATCACTCATGCTCTGAGCATACCTTCCTATGTTTGAATTGTTCTGTCGCTTTGACCATCGGCCTGAGGATGATAGTGATGTTTACATCTAAATGGGTTTCTGAAGGAAATCCTGAAATGATTACCTGAAGTCCAAGTTGAATCGGTTTCCTTAACAGGAAAAACTGAAATGGGTACAATAAACCTTTGTGACTAATTCCACAACGTTCTGTCCTTCGAACTTGGCGTTATTTGAAAGGCATAGAATATAGGTAACAATTTGATTCCTTGTTTCAAACAATTGTCCTTTGTGAAAACTTACTGCAGGAAAGTTTATGTATGGATGAGGCCATGTTTACATGAAATGCTCTACCGTCTCAATTAAAAGCTTGGTTTATTTCTATTGTGTTGTCCTGCGGACATTTATATCGAGTTCAATCCTGTTGCTCAGTCTAGCTAGTACCCTTGAATAATAACCTTGGACAACTAAGTCAGAGATGGTGATTCGGATGGTCTCGCGGTGTCTTAGAATTTGTTGTTGAGTTATGAATTCTCTCACTATATACTTCTAGTTCTGGTTAGTAGTTCTGAAATCCTTTCGTTGCTTCTATTGTATAGAGGAATCCTGCATGTAATTGATATGGAAATTCTCTCTTAGGGAAGTCAATGGAAAATCCAACTTAATGGCTAAGTGGGTGACAGGTGGGGTAAGTATCCTGGGATAGTTCGGCAAAAGAGATGTTTATGGAAGAGTTCCTTTGTTTACAAAACTTTTAAATGAAGATTGTTATTAACAATCCTTTGAAAAGGTAATTATTTCCTTCATGGCATAATCCTTCCTGAATTTTACATAGGTGATCAGGCTATATACAATTGAGGACTAATGATGCGATGTTAGATTTTGTCAAAATATCATAACTTTCCTCAAAAGTTTTAGATGGTGTTCAACGCATTGTTATAAAAATGGTGTCCTGATATTTTCTTTCAAGTAACATGAAAATTGCTTCGCGTAACAATAGTAAATACTTGGTGTAATGACAGAAAATCAATTTATAGGATGTTAATAAAATAGCTTACTTCAGAAATTTTTCTGTAAAACAGTTTCCCCATATAATAGTAAAATAGCTTGAATGGTGTATTGGATACGTGGGTGAATCTTGTCGAATGGTAATAGTCTACTAATTCGTCAAAAATGAAATCAACCTAATTCCTGATGAGACAATGCTAAAATGTTGCGAAACGATTGAAGTCTGAGCAATTGGGATAGAAAATGGAGTAAACGAAGGTTATGATTATCACCTAGGTAACAAAGGATAGATACTACATTGGATAGGAAAGTGCTTAATGCCCCTAGGTCATGTCATCGTACCAGCGGTAAGTACAAAAGGAAAGATACAACCCTAAAGGCTCGAACTACGGTTTATATATTGAAACAAAGCTCCTCCTGCTGAAGCATTGTTGTTATCCTTGATGTTTCTAATATCCTAACGGTTCTCTTTCAACAACTCACGCTATTCCTCGAGCGATTCAGTCTTGATTCCAAGTTCCTGATTTTTCCTTGTTCCTTAGCTCCGGGCAGTCATTCTTGAAATGCCCTAACTTTCCACATTGGAAGCAACTCCCTGGGATCTTCTGATTTGTGATTTTCCTATAGTCTTCAGTCCAATGACCCCGCTTCTTGCACACTCCACACGTTTTACTGCAATGACCTCGGTGATGTTGATTACACAGGTTGTAGTAAGGTAACTTTCCAATATACCTTCTCTTTGTGTGCGGTTCTGCAGCAAAGGCTCTATTCACTTCTTGTTATTTGGGTGATTGTTGAGCAGCATTGCAACCTAGATTGTTGTTCCACTTCCTCTTGTTGTCACTGTTGTTTCCTGATGTCTCGGCGTGAACTATGAGTTCCTTTGCCTCGATCGCCATTTTGATAGCTTCAGACATGGCATCGGGTTCCCATGCGATGACCAACATACGAATTCCATGGGAGAGTCCCCCGATGTACCATTCAAGTTTCTTGCTTTCCGGTTCATCCATTGCAGAATCTAGTCGTGTTAATTCATGAAAATGAGTAGTGTACTCGTCAACATCATTTCCTACCATGGTAAAGTTTAGTGTTTCCTGTTCTTTTGTTCGTAATTCATTTCCTACACAAAATGTTATACCCATCATCCTTCTTAGTTTCTCCCAAGAGTGTGAGTAAGCAGCATCATCTCCTACCATCTTAATATGTTTGGTCCACCATTCCTGGGCATGATTCTAAAAAGTGCATGTGGCGAACTTAACCTTGTATTCCTTACGACAGTCGCCACATTGAAATATTGTTTCTATGTCTTCGAACCATTTGAGAAATTCCTTTGTGTTTCTAGTTCCGCTAAAGGAGGGAGGATTGCACCCCATAAATTCCACGTGAGTAAGTTCCTTAGTGAGGGCGGTGACTATGTTCTTGGCAATGACTTGACCATCAGCAGCTTGCGTCATGTTTGAAGTGGTTTGCTTAGATCTCTCTTCATCAAATCATAAGTGACCATGAGGGTATATAGTTAATCAAAGCCATCATATTCACAACACATGAATATAATACATGAAAATTTCGGTCTACGTGAACCGGTATCACAAATAGCACAACCATTTCTTACATAGTCGAGTCACACTTGATATATTTGTTTGTACAACAATCAAAAGACAACAAGTTCTTTAGACTATGTCCCACACCTTCTGTGGCTAGGATAATAGTAAAAGCTAGTGAGGATATAAGTCTGGTCCAGGGACTTCCTGGTGTCCCTCTGTGTGAAATCAGGTTTGTGGCATCATAAGGTCGAGATAGTCCTAAAGTGGTGTCTGAAGTTGTGCATCTATCAAATCTTAGATAATGTAGGTTCTGAACCATTCCTGAAGAATCTGCGGATGTTTCTGTTGAGTCCGTGATATTGGTATTTTCTACTAGGTGTCATCTAGTTCATGGCAAGTGGGAATGGAAAAGGAAAATGACAATGATGGTACTAGTGTATGGAATACTACCCTCTTTCACGCTACCTCGCGACATCCAAAAGGTAAAACTAAAGTACACACTGTGGGAAGGCCAATAGTGTAATAAGTAACTGATGGTGGTGATAGTACCTGAGTAGTAAGTGCCCTACTAGTGATGGAAAGAAAACACACTATCTTCCTTGCAATAAGCATCCTAATAAGTCCATTAAGATTAATTCTGAATATACTACCAAAAGGCATTCTATGTACGGGCTGAATGATAGGAAAACCCTGTTCCTATGGCAAATCAATAGTACTAATGGTGGTGTAAATGCAACTGGTGGTATAATGGTAGTGGAAGATGACAAGGCATCTTCAATGTCGGAATCCGATAAAAGGATGTCAGGGTGAGTATCTGAAGACATGTCACTTGTGAACCAGGTCAATAAAATGATATACATATACGGATATGAGTATAAATAACTCGCACAGGGTATGCATGAAACAACATGTATCATGATTATGCACTTATGATGAAATGATGAGATGCTATGATGATGCGGTTATAGTCTAGGGTCCAAGATACATCCTAGTTCGCTATAACCTTAGCTCTGATGCCAATCTGTCACACCCCCAATTTACCTGACTTGCAACGGAATGGAATACCTGGGGGTGTCTGTCATAGCACCACAGTTACAGTTACATTGAACGACCTAAAGTGTCGTTTGGAAAATACTGCATTTGATCATTGAAATAATCCAGAGTTTACAAAATGAGGTCCCCAAAATGTGTTGCAAGTTTATGAAAACAAGTCCTACTAGATCAAATGTTTACATAAGTGCATGAAATAATGATGAGACGCGTCGACTCCGCGACTCCATGAAGGTCCAAATGCATGTCACATGAGCTACCTTAATAACCTGAAATACATTGCTAAAACGTCAACACGAATGTTGGTGAATTCCATAGGTTTGTAAAATGTAATGATGTACGGCCACCACAAGTAAAAGTGCAAGATAAAAATCTCATGAAAATTGTACAATTGACCTTAAGCTCATGACACCGAAGCTATGACTGATGAAACTCTATGCCCCTCCTGAATGTTCTGCCGAAACACTCAAATGTAAAAGACATGACATGCATCCACTTACTGTTGGTAATCACTACCACGGATGGAGGCGTCACCCTCGATAGATCTATCCACTCACTCTCGCTTAACGGTAAATTAACGGTTCATGATGTTACAGGGGACTTATCACATGGCAAGGTAACTTAAGCAATGTACATATGTTTGAATACTTGGGCTCGTACTAAAATGATTGATGCAATGTATTCCCCCCCGTGGGATTTGAAAACAATCAAAAATGTTGAATTGAAAACGGGGCTATGAAAACTCACCTTAACTGATGAAACTGTGATGAAATGAAATGAACACCAATGAACAATTAGCTGCCGCAACCCAATATGATGGTACCATGAACATGTAATGAGCTGAAAAACAAGGCGCGCACACTAGCCGCAACCTAATATGAATGATGAACGATCTACTTTAGATCATGAGATGATGTTATGAATGTCCATGCACATGTTTCCTATACCACTCTACTCTTTGAAAAACACTTGTTGTTATCAAAAGTATATATTCCAAGACTTAGGAAAAATATGGCTATTAGAAAAATAAACTAGTTGCAATATATATACTTATATATATATCGTATGTACCAATGTTTGTGTTGAAATCCTCGGTTTGAAATCCTTGAAATAATGCCTTGTACTAATGAAAATATACTTGTAATCACTAATACATCATTAGTTATGAAATTGGGTACTTGGTTAATATTTCTAGAAAATCTAGAATTTAGTACGTAGTGTTATTATTATTTTTAAAAGCTGCCAATTATAGAGGATTTTTGCCGATATTGAAACGTGAATATCTTTGTCATTATAAGCCCGTTTTACTTGTTCTTTATATCCACGGTTACGTCTTAACATGTAGTAATATATTTTAGAAAGCTTGACCCCTCCGGGTTATGTCTAAAGTCTCTTTTTGTCCGACGAAAAACGTCCATCAGCATGTATTTTTCCGGAAAATAGTTTTCGTCAATAAACTTGCAAAAATCATAACTTCTTCGTTATAAACTCTTTTTAATCCGTTCTTTCGCCTACGGATTCGTTTTTGAAAGTATTTTCTAAAAATTTTGCCAAAGTTTCATTTGTGTTTACTGATTTTCCAGATTTTACCAAAATGGGACAGCATGTTTATAAACTTGTTAGAAATCCATTTCCAAGGTTCAAAACTAGTTTTTACTTCAACCAAATCTCTTGCAAACACCACAAATCTATACTAATCCTACCATACACCTTCTTAGGGTGCCATGGGTTCCTAATGACTAGTAATCAAGTTAATTTAACAAAGGAACACCTAAAACCAATTCTAGGGTTTGTATGATCAAAAAGTATACAAAAATAAAGTGGTATAGCTAGTTTGTGCATGAAATTAAGCATGAATACTATAAGATACATATGTTAATTAGATGAAACATGAAAATAAATTTGAATACTCACTTTGAAATAATAGGTGGTGAGATGATGAAAAACCTTGGATTACTTGTGTTTTTGTGTTATGATTCTTGATTAGGATGATGAAATGAACAACTTTGATGCTTTATACTTTGAAAAATAATGGATTGATCTTGGATCATGGGGAAAGTCGTGGGTTTTGGGGTGGGGGAGATGAGAAAAGTGAGTTTTATGATTCTTGGAAATTGTTATGTTATGTGATAAGTGTTTTTGGAAGATATTTGTATAAGTTTATAATGTATAATACTAGTACATAAGCATGAGGTTAAAAATAAATCACATGGTGTCTAGGGTGAGCTCATGGCCGGTTTTCAATGTATAAAAGAGTAGCCAAATCGGTTTTGATCACTTAGGAAATGTAGTGTATTATTAGTTGTAGTTTAGTGTAAGTATTAGTTATAATCGGGTACCGGGTTTGCGAGAAATAAATGTTAACAAAG
This sequence comes from Artemisia argyi, assembly GCA_030686995.1. Lineage (NCBI taxonomy): Eukaryota > Viridiplantae > Streptophyta > Magnoliopsida > Asterales > Asteraceae > Artemisia > Artemisia argyi. The sequence goes on along the minus strand of CM060693.1, from coordinate 37,658,462 downwards.
TTGACCGGGACTTAATAAAGTCATGAAAATGTTAAAAATATGTTGGGTACAATTACTGAGTGTTCGGGTGATTATTGTTTAGTTTTCACGAAAACCGTCGTTATATTCATAAGCTTACGTTATAAATAAAATAAATTTCCAAAATACTGGGTAAATGAATGTTATAACTTTTAGGATGATAAAATGGATATAAAAATATGTCGGGACCATTGTGGGAATATTTAGATATATTCGTCGTGTATAAACCGTGTGTTAACGTTTATTTATAAATAATTATAAGGAAAACGTTAAATGTATCAAATATATATAAATTTGAAAATCCTAAGAGTGGTATAACATGTAAATGACCTACTGATGATATGCAGACTATCTCCAGTCCGTATGAAATGTCATTACTGATAATGCATGAATTCGCACCTGAACCAATACGGTTACGCGAGTTTGAATACCCGTAAACTAAATTTACGATGAAATGTGTAATGCAAGTGAATGATGAAATCTTTTCCCGCAATGAATAGTGTTCTGTGAATAGTAAAATTTCTGAATGCTTCTCGGAATGTCAAACTGACACAAAAAATGATGAATAGTAAACTGATGAATAGTGTTTTGATGAATAGTGTTTGATGAATAGTGTTTTTCCAAAGTTCGGGAAATGACCTGAAATGACCTGAAATGGTGAGTTGTGACACAAATTACTTAAGCTACTCAAATTAAACTCAGAATCATACACTAAACACATATACAAGCTCATATGCACAATTGCAGGCTTCAAATGCAAAAACAAACCCATGTCTCAAACATGCCAATGTACAGAAGCTATAAGCTATCAGTTTATACCTGAATTGACTAGCTTATGGGGGCAAACTATTGATTGGACTACTAAGAACTCAGAACCCAATTACAGAATCCATAAGCTATCAGTTTAAACTTTCATTGACCATCTTATGGGGGCCAACTATTGAATGAACTGAGAAATTATAACTGTTTTTTAGTTTTAATTTTAACTACAACTTTGACCAAAATGAAACAATATCTGATCTAAATGACTACTGTAATTATGATAAGCAATTATTAATCTAAATTAAGCAAATAACAAACTCTGAAACAGTGTCCACTACAACAGACTACTCAAATCCAAACACCCTTTAAGTAACTGTGATTACACAAGGTTTCAGATTACAGGGCTTAATATACTACAACTGATGCCCAAATTGTAACACCCCCAATTCATGATGCAGTGGAATTCAACTTGGGTGTTACTCGACGGCACAACAGTCATAATAATAGAAAACGATCTCTAAACGAATCGTAATAAAAAGAGTTGTCATTCATATTATTCAAATATATCAAAGTTTACATAGTAAGGTCCCAAAATGATCCATTGTTTCAAAACACATCAATATAAAGTCTATGATGTTTTTATTGAATGACATAATAGTTTATAGCCTTCTTCCTTCGGTACGTGCCCTTCCCGCTCCATTCTTGATTATCATGGACCTGAAATACATGCTTAAGAGGTCAACACAAAGGTTGAGTGAAATTCATAGAGTTTGTTTAACGGTTGAACACAATATGTTGGTAGTAATGAGTTAATTAGACTCATACTCATGTTAGAAAACAAAACAGTTATTATTATGTACTAAGCTCATGCAACCAATACGTTAACGGGTACCAATATCAATCGGCGGTTATGTTGCCCCGGTAAGTACTTTGCCGTCATACTTAATGTTTTCAAATATAGTGCATTCGTTTGAACTAACTGCTCAAACAAATGGGATGTAGGCTTTTATGATCGGTGTACACAGTACATCTAGTGTTGTAGGGTTTAGTTCTTTTTGGTTCAAAATGTGTTGTAGGCTTTTATGATCGGTGTACACAGTACATCTAGTACCGTATAGATAGTGTCTCCAGATTTTTAGTGCAAAGACCACGGCTCCTAACTCTAAGTCATGAGTGGTGTAATTTTCCTCATGAACCTTGAGTTGTCTTGATGCATAAGCCATGACCTTATCGCGTTGCATCAACATGACACCTAACCCTTGGTGCGATGCATCACAATAGACTACAAAATCTTCGATCCCATCTGGCAATGCTAGGATAGGAGCACTACAAAGTTTCTGTTTGAGGGTTTGGAAAGCTTTTTCTTCGTCTTGATTCCACACGTATTTCTTGTCTTTCTGAGTTAGCTTAGTCAAAGACTTTGCTATTGAGGAAAATCCTTCAATAAACCTTCGGTAATACCCAGCTAGACCCAGAAATTGACGAATTTCTGTAGGGGTGGTAGGTGTTGGCCAATTTTTGATAGCTTCAATTTTAGCGGGATCGACATGTAAACCGGTCTTGTCAATCACATGCCCAAGGAATTGTACAGTTTGAATCCAAAATTCACATTTGGAAAACTTCGCATACAATTTCTCTTCCTTGAGTAGTCCTAAAATTGTCCTCAGGTGTTCTTTGTGTTCCTCTTCGTTTTTGGAATAAATGAGAATGTCGTCTATGAATACAATCACGAATTTGTCCAAATATGGTTTACACACCCGATTCATGAGATCCATGAATACTGCCGGTGCATTTGTTAACCCAAATGGCATCACTTGGAATTCATGGTGACCATATCGTGTCCTAAAGGCTGTTTTTGGAATGTCTTCATCACGAACTCTAACTTGGTGGTAACCTGATCGTAGGTCAATTTTTGAGTAATAGGTTGAACCTTGCAATTGATCGAATAAGTCATCAATTCTTGGTAGTGGGTATCGGTTCTTTATGGTTAATTTGTTTAGTTCACGGTAGTCAATACACATTCGTAATGACCCATCTTTCTTTTTCACGAACAAAACTGGAGCTCCCCAAGGTGAGGAACTAGGTCGAATAAATCCCTTGTCCGCAAGTTCTTGTAATTGATTTGATAGCTCTTGCATCTCTGAAGGTGCTAGCCGGTATGGTGCGCGGGCAACTGGCGCCGCTCTTGGTATTAAATCAATTCTGAACTCTATTTGACGATTTGGGGGTAGTCCGGGTAAGTCTTCTGGAAAGACTTCAGGAAACTCACGGGCAATAGGAACATCTTCGAGACGTTTTTCATCGGTTTTCTTTTCTGTTACATGGGCTAAGAAAGCATAACATCCTTTCTCAATGTACTTCATGGTTTTGATACATGAGATGATGTTTATTCGAGTTCCACTTTGATCACCACGAATGATCAAAGTTTCATTGTCACATGGAATGTGCACAACTCTTTCACCACAAATAATGTTAGCTTGATGTTTAGACAACCAATCCATGCCAATAACAACATCAAAACTTCCGAGTTCGATTGGCATAAGATTGATGTTAAAGGGGTGGTCTAAGAGATTAAGGGTACAGTTTGGGATTACGGTATTGGTATTTACTAAGTCACCGGTAGCTAGCTCAATATTATAACTAGTGGTTAAAGTGATTGATGGAATATCAAGTAAAGGCGCAATTCTAGTAGATATAAAGCTCATATCAGCACCAGAATCGAATAATACTTTAACAGGAATATTATTGAGTAAGAACGTACCGGTAACCACGTTCGGGTCCTGGTGTGGTTCTTCCTTTCCTATGACATAGGCCCTAGCACGAGCACCTCCGCCTTGGGGTCCTTGGTTTTGAGGACAGTTGTTCTTATAGTGTCCCCTTTCACCACACCCGAAACATGTAACTATGGGCTGTGTGTTAGCCCCAGTAGCTATACCCTTGCCTCTACAATCCTTGGCAAGATATCCGGGCTTTTGGCACTTGTGGCATTTGGCCGAGCAAGGACCTTCGTGATGGTAATTGCACTTGGTACATTGTGGTTGATTACCCACGTACCTACCACCAGCTGGTGCAGCAACATAAGCCGTCGCGGCTTCCTGTCTCTTGTTCTGTTGATTGTGGTGGTTGTTGTTTCGGGTTTGGTTGTTGTTGTTGTTGTTGTTCCCACGGTTACCATCATATGGTTGTTGTTGTTCTTGTTGTTGTTGTTGTTACGGTAGTTGGAGTTGTTGGGATTGTTGGCATTGCTGTTGTTGGTGTTGTTGTTGGTGTTGAGGTTGTTTTGCTTGCGGGTTTCCGACATACGTACCACTTGATCCATGAGACTACGGGACATCCGCATAGCCTCATCAAGTTCTTTGGGATTTGCCGAAGTCACATTCCCCTGTATGCTTGAGGGAAGTCCCCAAATATACCTTTCCAACATCTTTTCTTTTGGGGAAACCATTGTTGGACAAAGTATCCTCAGTTCCTGGAATCTACGGTTGTAGGTCATGATATCATTTCCCTTAACCGTATGATCCCAGAACTCAACCTCCAGCTTTTGCATTTCGCTGCGAGGGCAGTATTCCTTAATCATCATTTGTTTCAAATTAGCCCAAGTAATTTTGTAGGCATTCTCAATGCCCATGGGTTGAGCAATTGAGTTCCACCAGGACAACGCCTCATTCAACAAAGTACTCGTGGCATACTGAACTTTGTCAACCTCAGTACATTTACTGACTAAGAATACTGACTCCGCTTTTTCGAACCAACGGGTCAAACCTACAGCCCCTTCAGTACCCTTGAATTTAATGGGTTCACATTTCAGGTAGGAAATGAACGAGCAACCCTTTGGTACTGTAGTAACATTAGTCACCGGAGGGGTAGGTCCTCCAAGGTTAAGACTGGCAAGTCTGGCAGTCTCTGCAGCTATAGCAGCTTCCGCAGCAATGGCGGCTTCCGCGGCTGCTGCAGCCTCAGCAGCTGCTGCAGCCTCAGCGGCTGCTGCAGCATCAGTAGCACCAGCAGCTGTGGCGGCTTCGGCAGCTGCTGCAGCTACGGCTGCTCGTTCCGTGACAAGTGCTGCATTGACACTGTCCTTTACCAGTTTGCGGATGGCGGCTTGCGTCATCGTTGGTGGTGTCTTTTTCTTGGGCGCCATGATTCTATTGTTCAAAAGATACGTTGTAATTAGAGAGTTGTGAGATGAGCACAATTTTTTATAAGAATGATAGGATAATAATGTTTGAAACTTAAAAACATAACACATGATAGTATATAAAACAAGAGTTTTATTTATATAACGTTGATTACAAAATCGAACTTATTACAAGTTCATTCAAAACTTACTAACTGATACTTTCAGTTAGTAATTACAACGTTGTACTAAAGATAACTAGTACTATAACACTAGTCTAACGTCGGTTGGGAGGTTGTTGTAGTCCGGTTGGATTATTATTTCCGCGTGTTGCTAACACATCTACACTTTCGTTTGGACGATATTCTTTGACATCTTTTCGGTATAGCCTTTGTTGTATGGAACTCATTTGAGTTTGCATCCCACACAAATCATTCCTAAGTTGATACCTGTCAAAGTTTGCAACATCTAACCGGATTTCTGCGGTGTTTAGGCGGTGAAGTAGTTTATGAATTTGTACCGCATCCTGTTCTTGGGCCCTCTCAACCAAAGTGAGTCTATCCTTGATGTTATCCAAGCCAGTCAAAGGATTTAAGACTACTTCCCCAACATGAGTCGAGTCACTCTTCACGTAGCTCATGTCAAGCTTAAACCAATATAGGTCGTCTCGAGCATTCATGGCATCCATTCTAGCAGAATTTACCTTGGATATACATTCGTGCATTTGACTTGCCATTCTTTGAACTTTGAGTTGGGTTAGGTTGAGAGCTTGTTTCAAAGAGTAGATTTCGTATTGAGCTGAGTTCACGAACATATGTGTAGATGTAGATGTTCCGCCGGTTTGATAAGTAGATTTCGGAACTTGAGCTGGAGTGGTACGGTTAGATTCGGATGAAATTGGTGAAACCGGAGGTGGAGATGTTAATGGTGATAGATGTGGCACTACTAATAGTTCATCCGCTTCCTCAATGTCATTAACCATTTCATGATCCTCTTCGTAATCATCGATGTTTATGTCCATATCCATTTCAGGATCCTCGTCCGAATCTACATCTAGATCCTCATAAGGTTCTTCCTCGTCGTCGTAGTCAATTGGTTCAAAGTAAGGATCATCGGGTCCGGGAAGAATAGGTAAATACTCGGGCATAGCAGGAAGATGATCGGGAGATGGAGGTGCGGACATGATGTCTACAATTAGTATTTCGATGTCAAAATAAATCAAATGCTTATGGAAAATGCTCAAACTATGGCAATGTGCATATAACAATATACAAATATGTTCATGTAGCATAACATGTGTAATAAGTCCATAATCTTCTGGAGGATGGAAGGCACGAAGAGCGGAAGGCTATAAAAATGTTTTTGCTTGTTATTGTAGTTATAGTTTAGGTCTCACTTAGACCCGTTTCTCTATAACCATGGCTCTGATACCAATCTGTAACACCCCCAATTCATGATGCAGCGGAATTCAACTTGGGTGTTACTCGACGGCACAACAGTCATAATAATAGAAAACGATCTCTAAACGAATCGTAATAAAAAGAGTTGTCATTCATATTATTCAAATATATCAAAGTTTACATAGTAAGGTCCCAAAATGATCCATTGTTTCAAAACACATCAATATAAAGTCTATGATGTTTTTATTGAATGATATAATAGTTTATAGCCTTCTTCCTTCGGTACGTGCCCTTCCCGCTCCATTCTTGATTATCATGGACCTGAAATACATGCTTAAGAGGTCAACACAAAGGTTGAGTGAAATTCATAGAGTTTGTTTAACGGTTGAACACAATATGTTGGTAGTAATGAGTTAATTAGACTCATACTCATGTTAGAAAACAAAACAGTTATTATTATGTACTAAGCTCATGCAACCAATACGTTAACGGGTACCAATATCAATCGGCGGTTATGTTGCCCCGGTAAGTACTTTGCCGTCATACTTAATGTTTTCAAATATAGTGCATTCGTTTGAACTAACTGCTCAAACAAATGGGATTCGTCAATCCCAATAGGCCTATTCACAATACTCGCGCTCACTAATACTAGTGATTTAATGGTTCATGATAGGGGCCTAGGATTGGCAAGGTAGGTACATAGTAATAATAAAACAATCAGGCAGCATACAGTTTCAAAGCATTGTGTTCGATTTATAAATAGCATGTATTCCCCCCAAGGGTTTGTAAAACATTGAAGTAATGTAAAGTGGGGCTATGAACTCACCTTAAGTACGATAGCAAGTAATGAACGTGATAGTCGGATCGTGTAGGTTTCTACGAGCAACCTAGAATAGAATGTTGCGACTTAGGATTTGTGTAAAGAATATAACGGAGTGCCTATATATATATCTTGCATTTAGTCCATGATGAGGTATGATGTATATTTGTAAGTCTTTGTAAGAAAGATTTATGAACATGTATGTTTTGGTATATCGTTTACTACCGTTCGGGCTAACATATTTCAGAAGTCATGTTAGTAAGCGTTCGAGGAGCCAGGACACTTTAACTCGTAAATCCACAACTCATCTCGACGGCTTACATAATGAACTCCTCACATGAAGCTCCCTACTATTGTAGTAGTTGATAAAGTATATAGATATAAGTTTTGATCCGAAAAAGTTACATGTCCGATATTTGTATAAACTTAGGAAAGTTTATAGTACATGAAGATTGTTATTAGGGGTAGTTTTATAAGTCTTGTATGACCATTTGTCTTTGGTAAAATCTCATGGTTTCCTTTTAGGTGAAGTAGATACAAATTGCTTGTTCATGTTATCGCCAATTTCATTGTTTCATGTTTACGCCTTTGTAAGTTGGCTTGGTCATTTCGTCATGGCCTAGCCATGACCTTTGGTCCTTGTTCCATGGTCATGAGACACTACCTTGGTTCTAGCCATGGTGGTGGTCTTGTTTATAGGTCATAAGACCTTTTATTCCTTTGAAAGTATAACAATAGTATAGTGACTTAAAATATGTAAATAGCTGTTAAGAAAATGAGAAATATCTCACTCAGAAGGCGTTTTCAAGGCTTGAGCCTCTTTGTTCCTGAATGAAAACGTGATTCCGGACAACTTTTGTATTTTAACTTTTTCATGAATCGGACCAGAAAGGCCTCTTTTTGCGTGTTTTAGGTTCTGTCACAGAAACTTTTAGGCAGTTTTGCCGGAAATCTTTGGTAACTTCAAATCGCCATAACTTTTGACTCGTTTACTCTTTTTAGGTGGTTCAAATTGCTATGGTTTACTTGTTAAGTCCTCTACTATAATATGTAATAATCCAATATAAAATTTTTACCATTTTGATCAGGTTATACCAAGATATTCACTAGTTTGCTTGTTTTAGTAACTTGTTTCAATAATTCATTACAACAACATCTTTTACTCATCATGATACATCATGGACATAATTACAACACATAATATAGCAAAAATAACATGTAAATGATATGAACATGATAATTAACAAGAAGCATGTTAGGTTTAGGCTTACAACTTTTGGCTTTCTAATTAAAGAAAGGAGTAACAAGTAAGGAAATGGACTTTGATAGACTAGCTTCAACCCTTTTTCACTTCAAGCAACCTTTCTACCTTTGGTATTCTTGAAAGATATGTAATGAAAGTTGAGGTGTATTGAGTGGATTTAAACTCAAGAGAAAACACCAAGTATGTTAGGGTTTGGAAGATTTTTGGTGAAAAATAAGCTATCTAGGGTTTCTATCTTGAACTAACTCTTGAACCTTGCAACAAATTAGAAGAAATAAAGCTAAGTGTGAGAGGTTGTGGTGTGTTGGGATGGCCGGCCAAGGAAGGGGGGGGGGAGAGGGGTTTTTATAGTCTCTTGAGGAGGTTACAAAATGGACTAGTCAAAGGCTTCCTTGGTACACTTCAACACATGGAACACATCTAAGACCTCTTAGCCTAGGATCAAGCCACACAAGGGATGACTCCCCCCCCCCCTTGGGCGGTTCACAAGGGATAAGGGGGGAGGTGGCTTGGCTTGGTATTATCCTTGGTTATTAGATGCATTTTGACTCCGGGAAATGCCAACCGTAACTGATTAGGCCTTAAAACGTAAAACCGGGTGTCGTAAAATTATGAAACTTTAAAGTATTGTTAAACATGTTCATATGTCCCATAATAAAATATAAAATGAGTGGTAGGTGTCATTTGGGTGGTAAAACCCTGCTAAAAGCTGGAAACACGGGTCTAAACGCGTAATACGTAAACTGTACGAATATTGCGTAAAATTGAGAAAAGTAAAATGTTACTTTTCTAATATGATATAAATGATTTAAAATGATTTATAATGTCTAGACTGGGCTCAGTCTAGTGTCGGTTGATATTAAATGTCTTTTAGACATCAAACCGTAAGCCTAAAAATCACGAAATGACTTATAACATCAAGGGATGATTTTTGGTCAATGGAGGAGGGAATAATATGTTGACTTATTTTAATAAGTTGAAAGCTCAAATCATCTTAGAAACGCGGTGCAGGTAAAGGCTAGGGTTACGGCTGAGTAAAAACGCTTAAAACTGAAAATTCCAGTTTTTCACGGCCGAAGTTTATTTTGGCCATGATTTTTCTCAGTCATGATTTATTCTCAAATAAATCATGAGTGTGTTAAACATTTTTCTGATGTGGGGTCACCTGACGGGGTCAAATTTCGTTGTGCGTAGAATTTCTGATTGCCGTTTTACCCTAAAACGTGTAATTCTGTGTAATTCCTTAATAACTTTCACGAAAATGATCTGACGAGTGTCAAACATTTAATTTGCCATGGAAATGATTTATCACTCGAGAATATGAAGTAAAAATCAACGTTCGGGAAAATTTCAGAAAGAAATGAATAGTAAAAATGAATAGTAACATGAATAGTAAAATTTTCCGAAAATAGAAATTAACCTGAAATTGCGAATTGTTACAGTCTCCACCCCATATGAGAGCTCCGTCCCGGAGATCAATTAGCGTTGGGAGTAGAAGCTTCGTTGGTAAAAAGATGTGGGTATTTCTTACGTATCTGGTCCTCTCGTTCCCATGTGTATTCAGGACTACGTCGTGAGTTCCAACGAACTTTGACAATTGGAATACGGCTTTGTTTGAGTTGTTTGACCTCTCGGTCCATGATTTCTACGGGTTCCTCAACAAATTGAAGATCGTCATTGAGTTGAATTTCATCGAGTGGAATCACGAGTGATTCATCCGACAAACATTTCTTTAGGTTAGATACATGGAAAGTGGGGTGTACACTACTGAGTTCTGATGGAAGCTCAATTCTGTACGCCACAGGGCCTACCCTGGCTAGGATTTTGAATGGTCCGATGTATCTTGGGTTTAGTTTTCCTCGTTTGCCGAATCGTATCATGCCTTTCCAAGGTGATACCTTTAGCATAACCCTATCTCCGACTTGGAATTCTAGGGGTCTGCGTCGTGTGTCGGCATAACTTTTCTGTCGATCTCTTGCGGCTTGTAGTCGATTTTTGATTTGTACAATTTTATCCGTTGTTTCACGGATGAGTTCTGGTCCAGTGAGTTGAACTTCTCCCACTTCAGCCCAACAAGCAGGTGAACGACACTTTCGACCATAAAGTGCTTCGAATGGAGCTGCTTGAATACTTGCATGATAGCTGTTGTTGTAGGAAAATTCGACTAATGGTAGATGAGTATCCCATCCTTTTCCAAAATCTATAATACAAGCTCGAAGCATGTCTTCAAGAGTTTGGATGGTTCGTTCACTCTGACCATCGGTCTGAGGATGATACGCGGTACTCATGTCTAGATTTGTTCCAAAGGCGTCTTGGAGTGACTGCCAGAAATTGGAAGTAAATCTACCATCTCTGTCGGATATGATGGATATTGGTGCACCATGTCTTGAGACTATTTCTTTTACGTACAGTCGGGTTAGTTGTTCCATTTTGTAAGTCTCTTTGATTGGTATAAAGTGTGCGGATTTTGTGAGACGATCAACTATGACCCAAATGGAGTCATAACCGCTTGATGTCTTTGGGAGCTTGGTAATGAAGTCCATAGTAATTCTTTCCCATTTCCAAGTAGGAATTTCTGGTTGTTGCAATGGACCAGATGGTTTTTGGTGTTCGGCTTTTACTTTGGAGCAGGTAAGACATTTGCTAACATATGTTGCAATGTCGGCTTTCATGTTCGGCCACCAATAGAGTAACTTAAGATCGTGATACATTTTATCAGATCCTGGATGTATGGAGTATTTGGACTTGTGTGATTCATGCATGATCAAGTCTCGTAAGCCACCATAAAGTGGTAACCAACTTCGACCTTGAAAGCATAGAGTTCCATCTGAACGGGTTTCGAATTTCTTTTGTATCATGCCATCCAACTTTTCCTTTTGGATGTCTTCTTGTTTCACCGCCTCAGTTTGAGCGTGAAGGATTTGAGTAGGAAAGTTTGAATTTATGGTTAAAACTAAGGCTCGGACTCGCAGTGGTTTAACCCGTTCCTTTCGGCTCAGGGCGTCGGCTACTACGTTTGCCTTTCCTGGGTGGTAACGAATTGTAACAATTCACATTTTCAGGTTAACTTCTATTCCCGGAAAATTTACTATTCACTTTTACTATTCATGTTACTATTCATTTTTACTATTCATTTCTTTCCGAAATTTTCCCAAAAGTTGATTTTTATTTGATATTCTCGAATGATAAATCATTTCCATGGCAAATTAAATGTTTGACATTCGTCAGATCATTTTCGTGAAAGTTATTAAAGAATTACACGGAATTACACGTTTTAGGGTAAAACGTCAATCAGAAATTCTACGCACAACGAAATTCAACCCCGTCAGGTGACCCCACATCAGAAAAATGTTTGACACACTTATGATTTATTTGAGAATTAATCGTGACTGAGAAAAATATGACTTCCCGGCAGGTCACCCAAGCCGTACTACTCTCGCATGAGCACGCTTAACCGAATGGGCGATTAACCGTTAGACCACGAAACGAGTTTCTAAGACGTTTTGAGTTTTCAAACTTATTAGAAAAAGTCAACATAATTTTTCCCTCCTCCTTTGACCAAAAGTCATTCCTTGATTTTTAGGCTTACGGTTTGATGTCTAAAAGACATTTAACACCAACCGACACTAGACTGAGCCCAGTCTAGACATTATAAGTCATTTTAAATCATTTATATCATATTAGAAAAGTAACATTTTACTTTTCTCAGTTTTACGCAAAATTCGTACATTTTACGTATTACGCGTTTTAGACCCGTGTTTCTAGTTTTTAGCAGGGTTTACCACCCAAATGGAACCTACCACTCATTTTATATTTTATTATGGGACATATGGACATGTCTAACAATACTTTAAAGTTTCATAATTTTACGATACCCGGTTTTACGTTTTGAGGCGTAACAACTTACGGTTTGCATTTCCCGGAGTCAAGTTTCATCCAATATCTAGGATAATACCAAGCAAAAGCCAAAGCTTGCTCTCCAAGCTCATAAAACCGGCCTAGGAGGGGGGAGTCACCCCCATGTGGCTTCATCTCATGAATCTACCCCTAAATCATCATTTTATTACAACTTGGTCACCAAGTTTTAGTAATTTCCTAGCACTTTCCTAACCTCCTCATTTTTGACTATAAATAGCCCCTCTCCCCCCCCCCCCTTGTTATGCCGTGCACCTCCACCACCATAACCATCCATCCATAGCTTTATTTCCTTCTAATTTCTTGCAAGGTTCAAGAGCTTTTTCAAGTAGAAACCCTAGTTTGATCATAAGTTACCAAAACTCTTCCAAACCCTAGAATACTTGGTGATTTCTCTTGAGTTTAAATCCACTCAATTCACCTTAACCTTCATCATCCATCTTTCAAGAATACCAAGGGTAGAAAGATTGCATGAAGTGAAAAAGGGTTGAAGCAAGTCTATCAAAGTCCTATCCTTACATGTTAACTTCCTTTCATCTTTGAAAGCCAAAAGTTGTGAGCCAAACCCTAACTTGATTCTTGTTAAATAATCATGTTCATGTTATTTACATATTATTTGTGCTATATATTGTCTTGTTATCATGTCCATGATGTATAAAGATGAGTAAAAGATGTTGTTATAATGAATTATTGAAACAAGTTACTAAAACAAGCAAACTAGTGAGTTTCTTGGAAAACCACGACCAAAATGGTAAAATTATGATATTGGATCATTACATATTACAGTAGAGGACTTAACAAGGAAACCATAGCAATTTGAACCACCTAAAACGAGTATACGAGTCAAAAGTTACGCCCATTTGAAGTTACCAAAACTTTTCGGCAAACTGCCAAATACCATTCTGATCAAATTTGGGTTTTGAAAGTCCCACTTCTGGTCCGATTCATCAAAAAGTTAAAACACGAAAGTTGTCCGGAACGACGTTTTTGTTCAGGTACAAAGAAGCTCGAGCCCTGAAAACGCTTTTTGAGTGATAAATTCTTCAAAATCTTAACAGCCCATTTTAACACCAAAGTCATTACATATAAGTTATGGTTTATGAAGACCAAAGGGGTCTTATGACCTAGAATCAAGACACAACCATGGCTAGAGCCAAGGTTGAGTCTCAAGACCATGGAACAATGACCAAAGGTCATGGCTAGGCCATGACGAAATGACCATACAAGCTTACCAAGGCAAATACATGAACTAGAGAAGTTGGCGATAACTTGAACATACAATTTGGATCTACTTCATCTAAAGGAACCATGAGATATAACAAGAGAAAATGGTCATTCAAGACTTATGAAACTACCCCTAATAACAATCTTCATGTACTAATAAACTTTCCTAAGTTTATACAAATATCGGACATGTAACCTTTCGGATCAAAACTTATATCTATATATTTCATCAACTACTACAATAGTAGGGAGCCTCATGTGAGGAGTTCATTATGTAAGCCGTCGAGATGAGTTGTGGATTTACGAGTTAAAGTGTCCTGGCTCCTCGAACGCTTACTAACATGACTTCTGAATTATGTCGGCCCGAACGGTAGTAAACGATATACAAAACATACATGTTTCATGAATCATTACTTTCAAAGACTTACAATATACATCATACCACATCATGGACTAAATGCAAGATATATATATAGGCACTTATTCATATTCATTACTCAAATCCTAAGTCACAACATTCTATTATAGGTTGCTCGTAGAAACCTTCACGATTCAATCGTTACATTCATTACTTGCTATTTTACTTAAGGTGAGTTCATAGCCTCACTTTCTATTACTTAATTGTTTTACAAACCCTTGGGGGGAATACATGCTATTATTTTTCAACCGAGCACAATGTTTTTAAATTGTATGCTTGCCTGATTGTTTTATTATCACTAAGTACCAGCCTTGCTAAACCGAGATCCCTTATTATGAACCATTTAATCACTAGCAATAGTGAGCGCAAATATTGTGAATAGGCCTATTGGGATTGACGAATCCCATTTGTATTGACTAAGTTCAAACAAATGCATTAATATTTGAGATTTAGGTATGTTAGCAAAGTACCTACCGGGATAAATCTGCCGATTGATATTGGTACACGTTAACGTTTTGGTGTCATAAGCTTAGTGTATAATACATTTTATGGGCATATAACAACATAGCCTACCTATTTTGCTTTCCAAACAATGGTGTGAGCCTATAACTCACACTACCAACATATTGTGTTCAAACATTAAACAAACTCTATGAATATCACTCAACCTTTGTGTTGACCTCTCAAGCATGTATTTCAGGTTCATGACGATCAAGGATGGCACGGAAGGGCACGGATACTCAAGAGGGCTATAAATTTTATTATCATTCAAAACTCATTTATTATACATTGTAAACATGGAACCAATTGGGACCTCATTTTGTAATCTCTGATATTTATATAATTTGAATGATAAATCTTTTAAAACGACTCAATTGGAGTTCGTTTTCTATCATTGTGACTATTGTGCCGTCGAGTAACACCCAGTTTGAATTCCGCTGCATCCATGAATTGGGGGTGTTACAGATTGGTACCAGAGCCATGGTTATAGAGAAACGGGTCTAATTGAGACCTAAACTATAACTACAACTACAAGCAAAACCATTTTTATAGCCTTCCGCTCTCCGTGTCTTCCATCCTCCAGACGATTATGGACTTAGTAAGCATGTTATGCTACACAAACATATTAGTATATTCATATATATACCCCTTTTGAGCATTTCCCCGTAGATATTTTATGCTACACAAACATAATTGCATATTAATATATGTACCCTAAACATAATTGAGCATTTCCCCGTAGGCATTTTATGCTACATGAACACATATAAGTATATTGATATATACACACTAAGCATTTTATGCTACATGAACACATATAAGTATATTGATATATACACACTAAGCATTTTGTGCTACATGAACACATATAAGTATATTGATATATACACACTAGGCATTTTATGCTACATGAACACATATAAGTATATTGATATATACACACTAGGCATTTTATGCTACATGAACACATATAAGTATATTGATATATACACACTAGGCATTTTATGCTACATGAACATATTAGTATATTGATATATAAACTCGGTTTATTTTCAATCATTTATCTAAACAATGGACTAAACATATCTGTGTATGCCTATTCTAAGGCATTTCGGCACAGCCACACTCTCCCAATCATGTTCCTACTCCAACATTATATGACCAAGACATTGTAACTGATTGCAATGGTCTCATTCATTTTTCAAGACATTGTGAGATACAATGGTCTCATTCACTTTTCAAAGACATTGTGAGATACAATGGTCTCATTCATTTTCCAAGACATTGTGAGATACAATGGTCTCATTCATTTTCCAAGACATTGTATGATACAATGGTCTTAATCATTTCTCAAATGTTTTGAGTCACACAATGACCTAACCTACTTCCCAGACATTGTGAATTGCACAATGGTCTAACCTACTTCCGAGACATTGTGTTTTGTGAAAATGGTCTCTAGAATTATTCCATCACATCATCAATATCATTTCTTATGATATCAAAAACCCGTCACAATCTATCGATTCCAAAACAAGAAATATAAGATTTCTAAAGGACGAACTAATCCATCATCGACAAAAGCTGAACTTTCTCTACATTCATCAAAGTTTTCTTCTGAAACCTTCATTATTAAAAGCTCGTGATCCTGGCCAAGTATGTTCTATTTTAGAACTACTTAAAACCTCTTTTCCACACGTACCTACCCGTACTATCTTCTATGCGATGGAATGTGAAAACATACGTTACAAGTCTTGTATGGACGGGACTTGCAACTTAAGGGTTTGACATCGCCTTTGTTTAGTGAACAGTTTCCCGAAAGCAACGGACATATCAAAAGTATACCTAGTTTAGGTATTTGAAAATTTTATCGAACCTTGGCTAAATATAGACTAGTCACCTATATTTAACCTAGGGACAGTGGAATATAGTCTGACTAACTATATTCGACTTAGAATTTTCAAATACTAAGAGTAGTTGTACTAGGGTTATGTTTAGGTTGATTACCTACATGAACACGATAAACCACCAGAATACATTAAAACAATCTAGAGACACGATAGTGTCTTACCACTCAGCAAGATCTTAACACCTTATTTGTATGATCTAAATTCATTCTTGAAAATTTTCATTTATGAGATAATCCGAATTACTATCTTGGGATAGTTACCAATTCTTCTCTTTATCCTGTAGAAGTACTATCCTGTTTAGGTCCTAAGGATACCATTCCATCATAAACTTTTAAAATCTCTTAAGATTTTTTAAAGCAAACTCAACATCTATACCTAAGAGTATTAATGTTAAGCATACACACTTTTGTTCATCAACATACCACAACATTATCTTCACAACCGTTGCAAACACAAGCTCATTAACAGATCTTGATGCACTTTTAAAGCTCAAATCATCCTTAGTTACACCACAAGCACCCTTATCAGCTTTACAAGATTGAATATTCATCTTGCACTTTTGGAACACCAGTATCATCTCGTAATACACTACCTTGTAACTCACCGGCTAAGTATGAATGTTGTGTCGGGAATTCTTGAGTAGGATGATTTATAATGTCCTTATTTGAATGGATTGGGATGCCTTTTCATTTAAATAAAGAAATTATAAATCATCGAACCATACGTTTATATTCCTTTAGTTACATTGTTTGGGATGCCTCTCTATGTAAATAAAGAATTATAAACAAGTGGGCTTAATTATATCCGAAATAACATAAGTATGAAGTCAATAAACACTAGATACAACAACAGATTACCTACTAGGCTATGATTGCAACGACTATCCCAATTTCCATTAGTACGAGGTTTACATTTTGGTTTTCATAATGATAGTGCAATAACAAACAAACTCATTACGGGGCCATGTAACCATACGCATGCGCAGTCGTACCAAACTCATTGCGAAGCCATGTAGCCATATGCATGGGCAGCCGTACAATTCAAACAGGACTTGGTCCAACCACATGTTCAACACTTAATCCATTATTCGATTCCTATATCAATTGCTATTGATATTTGACAACTATATCAAGTTCTATTTGATATTCAATTACTATCTCAATTCCTATTAATATTCGACTGCTATATCAATTTCCTTTGATATTCGACTATTACCATACCTTTCCTACATAAAAGTTATGCCGACACACGACGCAGACCCCTAGAATTCCAAATCGGAGATAGAGTTATGCTAAAGGTATCGCCTTGGAAAGGCTTGATACGATTCGGTAAACGAGGGAAACTAAACCCAAGATACATCGGACCATTCAAAATCCTAGCCAGGGTTGGCCATGTGGCGTACAGACTTGAGCTTCCATCAGAACTCAGTAGTGTACACCCCACTTTCCATGTATCTAACCTAAAGAAATGCTTGTCGGATGAATCACTAGTGATTCCACTCGATGAAATTCAACTCAATAACGATCTTCAATTTATTGAGGAACCCGTAGAAATCATGGACCGAGAGGTCAAACAACTCAAGCAAAGCCGTATTCCAATTGTCAAGTTCGTTGGAACTCTCGACGTGGTCTTGAATACACATAAGAACGAGAGGACCAGATACGTAAGACATACCCACATCTTTTTACCAACAAAGTTTCTACTCCCAACACAAATTGATCTCCGGGACGGAGCTCTCATATGGGGTGGAGACTGTAACAATTCACATTTTCAGGTTAACTTCTATTCCCGGAAAATTTACTATTCACTTTTACTATTCATGTTACTATTCATTTTTACTATTCATTTCTTTCCGAAATTTTCCCAAAAGTTGATTTTTATTTGATATTCTCGAATGATAAATCATTTCCATGGCAAATTAAATGTTTGACATTCGTCAGATCATTTTCGTGAAAGTTATTAAAGAATTACACGGAATTACACGTTTTAGGGTAAAACGTCAATCAGAAATTCTACGCACAACAAAATTCAACCCCGTCAGGTGACCCCACATCAGAAAAATGTTTGACACACTTATGATTTATTTGAGAATTAATCGTGACTGAGAAAAATATGACTTCCCGGCAGGTCACCCAAGCCGTACTACTCTCGCATGAGCATGCTTAACCGAATGGGCGATTAACCGTTAGACCACGAAACGAGTTTCTAAGACGTTTTGAGTTTTCAAACTTATTAGAAAAAGTCAACATAATTTTTCCCTCCTCCTTTGACCAAAAGTCATTCCTTGATTTTTAGGCTTACGGTTTGATGTCTAAAAGACATTTAACACCAACCGACACTAGACTGAGCCCAGTCTAGACATTATAAGTCATTTTAAATCATTTATATCATATTAGAAAAGTAACATTTTACTTTTCTCAGTTTTACGCAAAATTCGTACATTTTACGTATTACGCGTTTTAGACCCGTGTTTCTAGTTTTTAGCAGGGTTTACCACCCAAATGGAACCTACCACTCATTTTATATTTTATTATGGGATATATGGACATGTCTAACAATACTTTAAAGTTTCATAATTTTACGATACCCGGTTTTACGTTTTGAGGCGTAACAACTTACGGTTTGCATTTCCCGGAGTCAAGTTTCATCCAATATCTAGGATAATACCAAGCAAAAGCCAAAGCTTGCTCTCCAAGCTCATAAAACCGGTCTAGGAGGGGGGAGTCACCCCCATGTGGCTTCATCTCATGAATCTACCCCTAAATCATCATTTTATTACAACTTGGTCACCAAGTTTTAGTAATTTCCTAGCACTTTCCTAACCTCCTCATTTTTGACTATAAATAGCCCCTCTCCCCCCCCCCCCCCCTTGTTATGCCGTGCACCTCCACCACCATAACCATCCATCCATAGCTTTATTTCCTTCTAATTTCTTGCAAGGTTCAAGAGCTTTTTCAAGTAGAAACCCTAGTTTGATCATAAGTTACCAAAACTCTTCCAAACCCTAGAATACTTGGTGATTTCTCTTGAGTTTAAATCCACTCAATTCACCTTAACCTTCATCATCCATCTTTCAAGAATACCAAGGGTAGAAAGATTGCATGAAGTGAAAAAGGGTTGAAGCAAGTCTATCAAAGTCCTATCCTTACATGTTAACTTCCTTTCATCTTTGAAAGCCAAAAGTTGTGAGCCAAACCCTAACTTGATTCTTGTTAAATAATCATGTTCATGTTATTTACATATTATTTGTGCTATATATTGTCTTGTTATCATGTCCATGATGTATAAAGATGAGTAAAAGATGTTGTTATAATGAATTATTGAAACAAGTTACTAAAACAAGCAAACTAGTGAGTTTCTTGGAAAACCACGACCAAAATGGTAAAATTATGATATTGGATCATTACATATTACAGTAGACGACTTAACAAGGAAACCATAGCAATTTGAACCACCTAAAACGAGTATACGAGTCAAAAGTTACGCCCATTTGAAGTTACCAAAACTTTTCGGCAAACTGCCAAATACCATTCTGATCAAATTTGGGTTTTGAAAGTCCCACTTCTGGTCCGATTCATCAAAAAGTTAAAACACGAAAGTTGTCCGGAACGACGTTTTTGTTCAGGAACAAAAAAGCTCGAGCCCTGAAAACGCCTTTTGAGTGATAAATTCTTCAAAATCTTAACAGCCCATTTTAACACCAAAGTCATTACATATAAGTTATGGTTTATGAAGACCAAAGGGGTCTTATGACCTAGAATCAAGACACAACCATGGCTAGAGCCAAGGTTGAGTCTCAAGACCATGGAACAATGACCAAAGGTCATGGCTAGCCCATGACGAAATGACCATACAAGCTTACCAAGGCAAATACATGAACTAGAGAAGTTGGCGATAACTTGAACATACAATTTGGATCTACTTCATCTAAAGGAACCATGAGATATAACAAGAGAAAATGGTCATTCAAGACTTATGAAACTACCCCTAACAACAATCTTCATGTACTAATAAACTTTCCTAAGTTTATACAAATATCGGACATGTAACCTTTCGGATCAAAACTTATATCTATATATTTCATCAACTACTACAATAGTAGGGAGCCTCATGTGAGGAGTTCATTATGTAAGCCGTCGAGATGAGTTGTGGATTTACGAGTTAAAGTGTCCTGGCTCCTCGAACGCTTACTAACATGACTTTTGAATTATGTCGGCCCGAACGGTAGTAAACGATATACAAAACATACATGTTTCATGAATCATTACTTTCAAAGACTTACAATATACATCATACCACATCATGGACTAAATGCAAGATATATATATAGGCACTTATTCATATTCATTACTCAAATCCTAAGTCACAACATTCTATTATAGGTTGCTCGTAGAAACCTTCACGATTCAATCGTTACATTCATTACTTGCTATTTTACTTAAGGTGAGTTCATAGCCTCACTTTCTATTACTTAATTGTTTTACAAACCCTTGGGGGGAATACATGCTATTATTTTTCAACCGAGCACAATGTTTTTAAATTGTATGCTTGCCTGATTGTTTTATTATCACTAAGTACCAGCCTTGCTAAACCGAGATCCCTTATTATGAACCATTTAATCACTAGCAATAGTGAGCGCAAATATTGTGAATAGGCCTATTGGGATTGACGAATCCCATTTGTATTGACTAAGTTCAAACAAATGCATTAATATTTGAGATTTAGGTATGTTAGCAAAGTACCTACCGGGATAAATCTGCCGATTGATATTGGTACACGTTAACGTTTTGGTGTCATAAGCTTAGTGTATAATACATTTTATGGGCGTATAACAACATAGCCTACCTATTTTGCTTTCCAAACAATGGTGTGAGCCTATAACTCACACTACCAACATATTGTGTTCAAACATTAAACAAACTCTATGAATATCACTCAACCTTTGTGTTGACCTCTCAAGCATGTATTTCAGGTTCATGACGATCAAGGATGGCACGGAAGGGCACGGATACTCAAGAGGGCTATAAATTTTATTATCATTCAAAACTCATTTATTATACATTGTAAACATGGAACCAATTGGGACCTCATTTTGTAATCTCTGATATTTATATAATTTGAATGATAAATCTTTTAAAACGACTCAATTGGAGTTCATTTTCTATCATTGTGACTATTGTGCCGTCGAGTAACACCCAGTTTGAATTCCGCTGCATCCATGAATTGGGGGTGTTACACGAATGTCGCAGTCATAATCACTTAGTAATTCTAACCAACGACGTTGTCTCATGTTTAGTTCTTTTTGGTTCAAAATGTGTTGTAGGCTTTTATGATCGGTGTACACAGTACATCTAGTACCGTATAGATAGTGTCTCCAGATTTTTAGTGCAAAGACCACGGCTCCTAACTCTAAGTCATGAGTGGTGTAATTTTCCTCTTGAACCTTGAGTTGTCTTGATGCATAAGCCATGACCTTATCGCGTTGCATCAACATGACACCTAACCCTTGGTGCGATGCATCACAATAGACTACAAAATCTTCGATCCCATCTGGCAATGCTAGGATAGGAGCACTACAAAGTTTCTGTTTGAGGGTTTGGAAAGCTTTTTCTTCGTCTTGATTCCACACGTATTTCTTGTCTTTCTGAGTTAGCTTAGTCAAAGACTTTGCTATTGAGGAAAATCCTTCAATAAACCTTCGGTAATACCCAGCTAGACCCAGAAATTGACGAATTTCTGTAGGGGTGGTAGGTGTTGGCCAATTTTTGATAGCTTCAATTTTAGCGGGATCGACATGTAAACCGGTCTTGTCAATCACATGCCCAAGGAACTGTACAGTTTGAATCCAAAATTCACATTTGGAAAACTTCGCATACAATTTCTCTTCCTTGAGTAGTCCTAAAATTGTCCTCAGGTGTTCTTTGTGTTCCTCTTCGTTTTTGGAATAAATGAGAATGTCGTCTATGAATACAATCACGAATTTGTCCAAATATGGTTTACACACCCGATTCATGAGATCCATGAATACTGCCGGTGCATTTGTTAACCCAAATGGCATCACTTGGAATTCATGGTGACCATATCGTGTCCTAAAGGCTGTTTTTGGAATGTCTTCATCACGAACTCTAACTTGGTGGTAACCTGATCGTAGGTCAATTTTTGAGTAATAGGTTGAACCTTGCAATTGATCGAATAAGTCATCAATTCTTGGTAGTGGGTATCGGTTCTTTATGGTTAATTTGTTTAGTTCACGGTAGTCAATACACATTCGTAATGACCCATCTTTCTTTTTCACGAACAAAACTGGAGCTCCCCAAGGTGAGGAACTAGGTCGAATAAATCCCTTGTCCGCAAGTTCTTGTAATTGATTTGATAGCTCTTGCATCTCTGAAGGTGCTAGCCGGTATGGTGCGCGGGCAACTGGCGCCGCTCTTGGTATTAAATCAATTCTGAACTCTATTTGACGATTTGGGGGTAGTCCGGGTAAGTCTTCTGGAAAGACTTCAGGAAACTCACGGGCAATAGGAACATCTTCGAGATGTTTTTCATCGGTTTTCTTTTCTGTTACATGGGCTAAGAAAGCATAAAATCCTTTCTCAATGTACTTCATGGTTTTGATACATGAGATGATGTTTATTCGAGTTCCACTTTGATCACCACGAATGATCAAAGTTTCATTGTCACATGGAATGTGCACAACTCTTTCACCACAAATAATGTTAGCTTGATGTTTAGACAACCAATCCATGCCAATAACAACATCAAAACTTCCGAGTTCGATTGGCATAAGATTGATGTTAAAGGGGTGGTCTAAGAGATTAAGGGTACAGTTTGGGATTACGGTATTGGTATTTACTAAGTCACCGGTAGCTAGCTCAATATTATAACTAGTGGTTAAAGTGATTGATGGAATATCAAGTAAAGGCGCAATTCTAGTAGATATAAAGCTCATATCAGCACCAGAATCGAATAATACTTTAACAGGAATATTATTGAGTAAGAATGTACCGGTAACCACGTTCGGGTCCTGGTGTGGTTCTTCCTTTCCTATGACATAGGCCCTAGCACGAGCACCTCCGCCTTGGGGTCCTTGGTTTTGAGGACAGTTGTTCTTATAGTGTCCCCTTTCACCACACCCGAAACATGTAACTATGGGCTGTGTGTTAGCCCCAGTAGCTATACCCTTGCCTCTACAATCCTTGGCAAGATGTTCGGGCTTTTGGCACTTGTGGCATTTGGCCGGGCAAGGACCTTCGTGATGGTAATTGCACTTGGTACATTGTGGTTGATTACCCACGTACCTACCACCAGCTGGTGCAGCAACATAAGCCGTCGCGGCTTCCTGTCTCTTGTTCTGTTGATTGTGGTGGTTGTTGTTTCGGGTTTGGTTGTTGTTGTTGTTGTTGTTGTTGTTGTTCCCACGGTTACCATCATATGGTTGTTGTTGTTCTTGTTGTTGTTGTTGTTACGGTAGTTGGAGTTGTTGGGATTGTTGGCATTGCTGTTGTTGGTGTTGTTGTTGGTGTTGAGGTTGTTTTGCTTGCGGGTTTCCGACATACGTACCACTTGATCCATGAGACTACGGGACATCCGCATAGCCTCATCAAGTTCTTTGGGATTTGCCGAAGTCACATTCCCCTGTATGCTTGAGGGAAGTCCCCAAATATACCTTTCCAACATCTTTTCTTTTGGGGAAACCATTGTTGGACAAAGTATCCTCAGTTCCTGGAATCTACGGTTGTAGGTCATGATATCATTTCCCTTAACAGTATGATCCCAGAACTCAACCTCCAGCTTTTGCATTTCGCTGCGAGGGCAGTATTCCTTAATCATCATTTGTTTCAAATTAGCCCAAGTAATTTTGTAGGCATTCTCAATGCCCATGGGTTGAGCAATTGAGTTCCACCAGGACAACGCCTCATTCAACAAAGTACTCGTGGCATACTGAACTTTGTCAACCTCAGTACATTTACTGACTAAGAATACTGACTCCGCTTTTTCGAACCAACGGGTCAAACCTACAGCCCCTTCAGTACCCTTGAATTTAATGGGTTCACATTTCAGGTAGGAAATGAACGAGCAACCCTTTGGTACTGTAGTAACATTGGTCACCGGAGGGGTAGGTCCTCCAAGGTTAAGACTGGCAAGTCTGGCAGTCTCTGCAGCTATAGCAGCTTCCGCAGCAATGGTGGCTTCCGCGGCTGCTGCAGCCTCAGCGGCTGCTGCAGCATCAGTAGCACCAGCAGCTGTGGCGGCTTCGGCAGCTGCTGCAGCTACGGCTGCTCGTTCCGTGACAAGTGCTGCATTGACACTGTCCTTTACCAGTTTGCGGATGGCGGCTTGCGTCATCGTTGGTGGTGTCTTTTTCTTGGGCGCCATGATTCTATTGTTCAAAAGATACGTTGTAATTAGAGAGTTATGAGATGAGCACAATTTTTGATAAGAATGATAGGATAATAATGTTTGAAACTTAAAAACATAACACATGATAGTATATAAAACAAGAGTTTTATTTATATAACGTTGATTACAAAATCGAACTTATTACAAGTTCATTCAAAACTTACTAACTGATACTTTCAGTTAGTAATTACAACGTTGTACTAAAGATAACTAGTACTATAACACTAGTCTAACGTCGGTTGGGAGGTTGTTGTAGTCCGGTTGGATTATTATTTCCGCGTGTTGCTAACACATCTACACTTTCGTTTGGACGATATTCTTTGACATCTTTTCGGTATAGCCTTTGTTGTATGGAACTCATTTGAGTTTGCATCCCACACAAATCATTCCTAAGTTGATACCTGTCAAAGTTTGCAACATCTAACCGGATTTCTGCGGTGTTTAGGCGGTGAAGTAGTTTATGAATTTGTACCGCATCCTGTTCTTGGGCCCTCTCAACCAAAGTGAGTCTATCCTTGATGTTATCCAAGCCAGTCAAAGGATTTAAGACTACTTCCCCAACATGAGTCGAGTCACTCTTCACGTAGCTCATGTCAAGCTTAAACCAATATAGGTCGTCTCGAGCATTCATGGCATCCATTCTAGCAGAATTTACCTTGGATATACATTCGTGCATTTGACTTGCCATTCTTTGAACTTTGAGTTGGGTTAGGTTGAGAGCTTGTTTCAAAGAGTAGATTTCGTATTGAGCTGAGTTCACGAACATATGTGTAGATGTAGATGTTCCGCCGGTTTGATAAGTAGATTTCGGAACTTGAGCTGGAGTGGTACGGTTAGATTCGGATGAAATTGGTGAAACCGGAGGTGGAGATGTTAATGGTGATAGATGTGGCACTACTAATAGTTCCTCCGCTTCCTCAATGTCATTAACCATTTCATGATCCTCTTCGTAATCATCGATGTTTATGTCCATATCCATTTCAGGATCCTCGTCCGAATCTACATCTAGATCCTCATAAGGTTCTTCCTCGTCGTCGTAGTCAATTGGTTCAAAGTAAGGATCATCGGGTCCGGGAAGAATAGGTAAATACTCGGGCATAGCAGGAAGATGATCGGGAGATGGAGGTGCGGACATGATGTCTACAATTAGTATTTCGATGTCAAAATAAATCAAATGCTTATGGAAAATGCTCAAACTATGGCAATGTGCATATAACAATATACAAATATGTTCATGTAGCATAACATGTGTAATAAGTCCATAATCTTCTGGAGGATGGAAGGCACGAAGAGCAGAAGGCTATAAAAATGTTTTTGCTTGTTATTGTAGTTATAGTTTAGGTCTCACTTAGACCCGTTTCTCTATAACCATGGCTCTGTTACCAATCTGTAACACCCCCAATTCATGATGCAGCGGAATTCAACTTGGGTGTTACTCGACGGCACAACAGTCATAATAATAGAAAACGATCTCTAAACGAATCGTAATAAAAAGAGTTGTCATTCATATTATTCAAATATATCAAAGTTTACATAGTAAGGTCCCAAAATGATCCATTGTTTTAAAACACATCAATATAAAGTCTATGATGTTTTTATTGAATGACATAATAGTTTATAGCCTTCTTCCTTCGGTACGTGCCCTTCCCGCTCCATTCTTGATTATCATGGACCTGAAATACATGCTTAAGAGGTCAACACAAAGGTTGAGTGAAATTCATAGAGTTTGTTTAACGGTTGAACACAATATGTTGGTAGTAATGAGTTAATTAGACTCATACTCATGTTAGAAAACAAAACAGTTATTATTATGTACTAAGCTCATGCAACCAATACGTTAACGGGTACCAATATCAATCGGCGGTTATGTTGCCCCGGTAAGTACTTTGCCGTCATACTTAATGTTTTCAAATATAGTGCATTCGTTTGAACTAACTGCTCAAACAAATGGGATTCGTCAATCCCAATAGGCCTATTCACAATACTCGCGCTCACTAATACTAGTGATTTAATGGTTCATGATAGGGGCCTAGGATTGGCAAGGTAGGTACTTAGTAATAATAAAACAATCAGGCAGCATACAGTTTCAAAGCATTGTGTTCGGTTTATAAATAGCATGTATTCCCCCCAAGGGTTTGTAAAACATTGAAGTAATGTAAAGTGGGGCTATGAACTCACCTTAAGTACGATAGCAAGTAATGAACGTGATAGTCGGATCGTGTAGGTTTCTACGAGCAACCTAGAATAGAATGTTGCGACTTAGGATTTGTGTAAAGAATATAACGGAGTGCCTATATATATATCTTGCATTTAGTCCATGATGAGGTATGATGTATATTTGTAAGTCTTTGTAAGAAAGATTTATGAACATGTATGTTTTGGTATATCGTTTACTACCGTTCGGGCTAACATATTTCAGAAGTCATGTTAGTAAGCGTTCGAGGAGCCAGGACACTTTAACTCGTAAATCCACAACTCATCTCGACGGCTTACATAATGAACTCCTCACATGAAGCTCCCTACTATTGTAGTAGTTGATAAAGTATATAGATATAAGTTTTGATCCGAAAAAGTTACATGTCCGATATTTGTATAAACTTAGGAAAGTTTATAGTACATGAAGATTGTTATTAGGGGTAGTTTTATAAGTCTTGTATGACCATTTGTCTTTGGTAAAATCTCATGGTTTCCTTTTAGGTGAAGTAGATACAAATTGCTTGTTCATGTTATCGCCAATTTCATTGTTTCATGTTTACGCCTTTGTAAGTTGGCTTGGTCATTTCGTCATGGCCTAGCCATGACCTTTGGTCCTTGTTCCATAGTCATGAGACACTACCTTGGTTCTAGCCATGGTGGTGGTCTTGTTTATAGGTCATAAGACCTTTTATTCCTTTGAAAGTATAACAATAGTATAGTGACTTAAAATATGTAAATAGCTGTTAAGAAAATGAGAAATATCTCACTCAGAAGGCGTTTTCAAGGCTTGAGCCTCTGTATTCCTGAATGAAAACGTGATTCCGGAAAACTTTCGTGTTTTAACTTTTTCATGAATCGGACCAGAAAGGCCTCTTTTTGCGTGTTTTAGGTTCTGTCACAGAAACTTTTAGGCAGTTTTGCCGGAAATCTTTGGTAACTTCAAATCGCCATAACTTTTGACTCGTTTACTCTTTTTAGGTGGTTCAAATTGCTATGGTTTACTTGTTAAGTCCTCTACTGTAATATATAATAATCCAATATAAAATTTTTACCATTTTGATCAGGTTATACCAAGATATTCACTAGTTTGCTTGTTTTAGTAACTTGTTTCAATAATTCATTACAACAACATCTTTTACTCATCATGATACATCATGGACATAATTACAACACATAATATAGCAAGAATAACATGTAAATGATATGAACATGATAATTAACAAGAAGCATGTTAGGTTTAGGCTTACAACTTTTGGCTTTCTAATTAAAGAAAGGAGTAACAAGTAAGGAAATGGACTTTGATAGACTAGCTTCAACCCTTTTTCACTTCAAGCAACCTTTCTACCCTTGGTATTCTTGAAAGATATGTAATGAAAGTTGAGGTGTATTGAGTGGATTTAAACTCAAGAGAAAACACCAAGTATGTTAGGGTTTGGAAGATTTTTGGTGAAAAATAAGCTATCTAGGGTTTCTATCTTGAACTAACTCTTGAACCTTGCAACAAATTAGAAGAAATAAAGCTAAGTGTGAGAGGTTGTGGTGTGTTGGGATGGCCGGCCAAGGAAGGGGGGGGGGGGAGAGGGGTTTTTATAGTCTCTTGAGGAGGTTACAAAATGGACTAGTCAAAGGCTTCCTTGGTACACTTCAACACATGGAACACATCTAAGACCTCTTAGCCTAGGATCAAGCCACACAAGGGATGACTCCCCCCCCCCTTTGGCGGTTCACAAGGGATAAGGGGGGGAGGTGGCTTGGCTTGGTATTATCCTTGGTTATTAGATGCATTTTGACTCCGGGAAATGCCAACCGTAACTGATTAGGCCTTAAAACGTAAAACCGGGTGTCGTAAAATTATGAAACTTTAAAGTATTGTTAAACATGTTCATATGTCCCATAATAAAATATAAAATGAGTGGTAGGTGTCATTTGGGTGGTAAAACCCTGCTAAAAGCTGGAAACACGGGTCTAAACGCGTAATACGTAAACTGTACGAATATTGCGTAAAATTGAGAAAAGTAAAATGTTACTTTTCTAATATGATATAAATGATTTAAAATGATTTATAATGTCTAGACTGGGCTCAGTCTAGTGTCGGTTGATATTAAATGTCTTTTAGACATCAAACCGTAAGCCTAAAAATCACGAAATGACTTATAACATCAAGGGATGATTTTTGGTCAATGGAGGAGGGAATAATATGTTGACTTATTTTAATAAGTTGAAAGCTCAAATCATCTTAGAAACGCGGTGCAGGTAAAGGCTAGGGTTACGGCTGAGTAAAAACGCTTAAAACTGAAAATTCCAGTTTTTCACGGCCGAAGTTTATTTTGGCCATGATTTTTCTCAGTCATGATTTATTCTCAAATAAATCATGAGTGTGTTAAACATTTTTCTGATGTGGGGTCACCTGACGGGGTCAAATTTCGTTGTGCGTAGAATTTCTGATTGCCGTTTTACCCTAAAACGTATAATTCTGTGTAATTCCTTAATAACTTTCACGAAAATGATCTGACGAGTGTCAAACATTTAATTTGCCATGGAAATGATTTATCACTCGAGAATATGAAGTAAAAATCAACTTTCGGGAAAATTTCAGAAAGAAATGAATAGTAAAAATGAATAGTAACATGAATAGTAAAATTTTCCGAAAATAGAAATTAACCTGAAATTGCGAATTGTTACACAAATTTTAACACTTATCAATCCTAAAAGATAATAGATGCAGATACAGAATCCAAAACAGATACAATAAAAAACAAAACCAAACACTCCCTTATCTATCCATATTCACTACACTAGAATGAGACAGATATTACCATGGCATCTTTGGAATGAAAATCTTCATTCGCAGTTTCTTCTGGCTCTGGATTGGCATGAAAAATATTTGAGCTTTCAATACATGTCGACTCCTGAAATAAAAGAAAAATGGTGTTTGAATGATGATTTTTTTAAAAAAATTAAAAATAATTAATAAACTAAAAACATTATTATCAATAAAAGAATATAAACTGTGTATAGGATATTACCATGGCATCTTTGGAATGCAAATCTTCATTAGCAGTTTCTTCTGGCTCTGTATTGGCATGAAAAATATTTGAGCTTTCAATACATGTCGACACCTGAAATAAAAGAAAAATGGTGTTTGAATGATGATTTTTTTTAAAAATTTAAAAATAATTAATAAACTAAAAAAATTATTATCAATAAAAGAATATAAACTGTGTATAGGATATTACCATGGCAACTTTGGAATGCAAATCTTCATTGCCAGTTTGTTGTGGCTCTGGATTGGCATGAATAACATTTGAGCTCTGAATATGTGTCGAATCCTGAAATGAAAGAAAAATGGTGTTTCAAGGATAATTTTTAATAAATATTTTAAACTGATTAATAAAATAATAAAATAACTATAAATAAACAATTATAAAGTGTGTATAGGATACTACCATGGAATCTTTGGAATGCAAATCTTCATTGCCAGTTTGTTGTGTCTCTGGATTGGCATGAATAATATTTGATGTCTGTATTGGTGTCGAAGCCTGAAATTAAAAAGACCTTTATATACGCTTTTATGGTGACCTAAGATTGTTATTATCAAATTGTCGTATAGATTAAAAAATAAAATTAAACCACTGACCTCTGGATGATGTATGTTCAAAGCTTTCTCAACAATGGCAAGCCTTTTTTTAATATCATTGAATACTTCAACATTCGAACCTGAGTTACCAATCAAATTAACTATTGTCTTCAAGGCCTCAACCTCAACAACTAATTTAGGTACTTCGGTAATTGATTCTGCTGCGGCTGTTGGAATCCCTCCACCTATTGCATTATTGAGCTCTTCCGCTGCATCGTTGACCTCTTCAGCTGCATCGTTGACCTCTTGTGCTTGTACCTAAGTAACAAATAATTTTAAAAGATTTAGGAGATGTACATTAATAATTTATATCTTATAGGCCTTAAGGGTCAAACATAATGTTTTAAAAGTTAACAATGTACCTCAAAAGGAACTTCTGAAAGTTGAGGAATGGCATCACCTGAATCATCAGCGACATTTGTTACATGTCCAAAATATGCAGTACTACGCACAAAGCTTGGGTTCAACTTTTCATCATTAGTCGGAACAAGTTCCACAGGATTTGAACCCTGTGTAACAAATTTATTATAAAAGGTCAAAACAAAATTTATACATAAGTCATAAATCAGTAAACAAATAACAAAGAATAATGACAACAAATACCTGACCAAACAGTATAGAATAATCACGTTTTCGGAATGTTTTAATCTTTGACCAAGAAAGACCACGTGGGATGCTATTAGGAACTTTTTAAACCATTGTTGACTATTGGGATAACTCTCAAGAATCCATATCTAAAATTAAATAAAACGATGAATCTAAAGTTATTTTTGGTACAAGAAAACAATCACAAAAAATTATACAATTTGATTTAAAAAAATCATACCTTAAAAGCCCAAATAAATCCACAAATATTATATGTGGCAGTTTTATCTAGGGTTACTGCCTGCTTCTTCTTGTAATACCTTTGATAATGCTTAGGAACCAAATTGGCTAGACTGGAGTACAAACGTCTCCACAAGTACTCTCCCCATGGATAAGCATTCCAAGCATTAAAATCCTCAACGAGCTGCAAAAATTCATTAGGTACATTGTACCAAGGCCCACGACCGGTAAATATGACCTCAGCACATATCAAAAGACAAACCCTGACAGCATCCTCAGTTGGCAAAGCATCAAATACTTTATCGTTGTTCAAAATATGTAAAAGCTCATTCCCTTTTACAGTAACCTTTCTATCAAACTTCTTATGAGGAAAGATTCGCAAGGCAAACGGGCTACGATCAACTACTACGTGGTCAGGCAAAGGGCCGAAAACAAAACCCGTCACCAACAAAAACTCCTCACGGCCAAACCGCAACAAATTATCCCCAATTCTATATGTAATGGGTGGACAAGTATCAAGTAATTTAGGAATATATACCTGATGCTGTAAAACGAAGTTTAGGAGATGGTTATCATTTGAATGACAAGGGGGAATATCCAACCATTGAGCGAATACACTTTCCCTGAACAGGCTAATTCGATTTTGATTCTTCCCCAACTTACTTTTAATCTTTTCCAGCAACTCTAAATTGGAACGAATCGTTACCTTTGCATGAAAGTATTCGTCAATATTTTCCATTTGCATTGACTGACAAATAATTTGGGGTTCGAAATGAGTATACACAAATTAAGGGTTAGGGTTCTAACGTTTGATTTTGATTTGAATTTTTAGTGGGAGTAGGTGTGGAAAGGAACTTGAAAGTTTCTTGGTATTTGAAAATATACAAAACGGTTCTTGTTGTTGGGGATATAAAAAAGTCGCTCGGATTTTATAATATTGCTCAGCTATACTAATTAATTTCACTGGATAATTAGGATTAAAAAATTGTGTTAAAAATACTTTAAAACGAATTATTATTAAAAAAAGTTGTTGAAAAGGTACAAAAAGGGTTGATGTGTGATGTACAAAAAAGTGACATTTTGTCAGTCGCTTAAAACTTTTCGCTAGGTCGCTGGGCTTTGGGAAGGTTCAAGACGAATAAAATATTATTTGTGGAAGTTTGACTATTTTGGAGGAAAGTGACAAAATAGAAGGTCGCTCGAACTTTTGATAAGTCGCATGTGATAAGTAGCACAAAAGTGTGCCTTACACATTATGATTGGGCACTACTTTTGTGGTGTCACATGTCGAACTTATGTTAAATTCGCAAGTCGCTCGGGCCATTTCAGAAAACCAACCTACTTAGGTACACAAGAGTCCACCACCTTGAGCGACTGGTCCCTTTGTAGAATTGCCCCATAAAAGAAAGTTATTAACAGAAAATACACACCAACACCAAAACAAACCATTAATCATCTTCTCTCTTCTCCTTCACACTATTCTTGAATCCAAAACAACAACAATGGCAGATATCGAAAATCCTTCCAGATACACATGCATACTGTGCCATGAAAACTTCAAATCAAAACACGCTAGCGACAAGCATAACGCAAAATATCACGACAAGGTCAAATACACATGCCCCAAGTGTAACTCAAAGATGACAGCGAAACTATGGCAAACGCACCTTCATGGTGGTGGTGCCGCCATCAAGTAATCAGGATTTGTATCGTCATGTCAACTTATTGTTGACAATAACTTATACTATGTGGTAATTCCTTGATATCTTGTTTTATTATTATTATTATTATGATGATGATCAGTAAAAATGTGGTGTTGATGATCGAGTATTATTGTTGAATATTAATGATACATGTGTATTTTATACCACTTCCAACAGCAAGAATTGTTACCCGTTTTTCTCGTTTGTTTTGAGGCTTAAGGTTGGTTTGCTTACAAAAACCAGGCTGATTCTCTGTTTAATAACCAATTAATTTGATTTTCCTAATGCAGGTCGAGGAGAATAACCAGTAGTTATCGGTGGTGCAAACTTACGCTTTTCATACAGCGCTTTTAGTTAATACATATCTAGATGAAGTATGGTGATATCAATAATGTATGTGATAAGGTTAGTGGTAGTACAAGTGACTTAGTTTTCCTTAAGCTCTTTCAGAACCATTTTTCAACTCAGTTACTCATTTCCGACCCACTTTAATTTATGGCATTTGTGGCTGCTTGTTAACAACATGTGTCCCATGTGCTCCAAACTTTTCATTCATATGTAGAATATAGTGCTATGCTTAGTCCTTGACATCTTGCCGCGTTTATGTATTTATCCTTATTGTGGAAAAAACAAGCGACGCCTGCAGAGTGCAGACATTTTTTATGCTGTTATTATTACTTCTAATGTCAGTTTATCTGCTGTTCAGGAAATGGAATTCGACATCTCTGTCGACGACTAGCTGTGGAACAATGGATCAGAGTGGATGCTTAGGAAGACATTGGGGTTACCGTTTGGCGTGTAGTGGCTACCAGCAGTTTGTATAATCCGTAGTTAGGTGTCTAGTAATTTCTTTTGCTTTGCATAGTATACTTTTCGATTGGTAAGACAGATGAAGTTTGATGTTTGAGCTTGTATGTGCCTGTAGAATAGATTCTTGAAAGATTGCGTTTTAGATATAAACTTGATAGGTTGATTCATTTGCAGGATTATTTCTTTGGTTGTCAAAATATATAATACAAGATGTAAAAGGTGGTTGGTATAGATAAGTTGGTCTTACTTTTAAGTTTTAGAGCTAAACTAGAACCAGCCGATGCATGGTTCTGTCCTTGGTTACAACCTATTTAGAAGAGAACCGATGCTCAGAATTTGCTTGTCAGTTCTTTCTCATCAATATTACCATTTTTACCAAGTTTAGGTAAAACTTGGTGGTTGGCATATGTTATCAGATAAATCAACGTGAATCAGTTTGAGTTCATAGTTACTTTGGTTACCAAATTTATTACAAACTTATGACGACTTAGAACCATCAATAAAACGACATGGGCTGCAAATGTTGCAGGAACAAATATGTGAAAACTCATACGCATCTGCATACTAACATACATGATAAGCAGTAGTAGTTTGTTGGAGCAAAGGAACCAAAATGAGACAGAAATTGTATACATTTTTATGTCATTTTGAAAAGATATACACGAAAATTTAGAGATCATAATGTTAATACGTCCGTCCCAAAATAATTGTCCTCTTTTGACTTTTTGAAGTCTTTTTTCAAATTTGATCATAAATATTTTTGTTTGTATTATATAATAATTGATGCAAGATATATGAATGGATTGGTTTTTAAATGTTTTTCCATTGGTATAATTTTCATCAAGTATTATATAACACATACCAAAATATTAAAGATCAAAGTTGAGAAATTAAGACTTTAAAAAGTCAAACGAGGACAACTATTTCCAACAGTTCAACAGAATCTCATGCATGTCTCGTCCGACGTAAAGTACTGAAACAAAACATCACTTGATCAACACATCCACAAAATACTCAATTTACTCAAGTTTAGCATTGTCACATTAAGTTTCAAGTAGCTATATTCCAAAATCATACAAAACCATTTACTGATTCAAAATCTTTTCACAAAACAAATGATCGA
The DNA here is from genome assembly GCA_030686995.1 of Artemisia argyi. NCBI lineage: Eukaryota > Viridiplantae > Streptophyta > Magnoliopsida > Asterales > Asteraceae > Artemisia > Artemisia argyi. Next base: position 37,623,419 of record CM060693.1, on the reverse strand, counting down.
GTCGAAGAAACTTTATCATTAGCAATGATCGAATATCAGAGAGTTTACCACAATGGTCTATACTAACAAATATGTGGTGGGCATTTGGAATTGCAATTTGAAAGTGATGATCTATGATCTACTATTCACGGTATATTTTCAAGTAGCAGATATTCTGATTATTTAGGGGTCAAATCATCAGTTTTAAGAGCACTTGCTATAAGATCAAATTTCTATCTTTTTTACTGCAGCAAAACCAACCATAATGGAGTTCAAGATAGAAATACATATTACTTGACTCCTCCAATCCTGCAATAAACAAGACGAAATAATGTACTAAAAATATTTCAGGTTTTCTTTTTGAATGAGACATCTTTAATTGTACGTCTGACTGGCGTCATCACGTAAAAGTTTTGTCATACGTTTGCATCTTCACGTAAAAGTTTTGTCATACGTTTGCATCTTCAAGCTAAGTACACGTAGAAACATATTACACCGTTAGGAAAATGCATGTATCTATTTACACCCGTTAGTTGTCTTCATACAACAACATATGCCTTAGTCAAATTATCTCAAACACTTCACAATATATAAACCGAGATGCAGCAACCACGTACTTGGGTCATCTTAATTAAACCCATTACTTCTACAAAAGAAACTATGATTGTAACTTTAAGTTTCTGAAGCAATAAGAAAGCGTATGGAGGTCTCGTAATGTACCCTCTGTTTGGAAATAGTATATACATTACTTGCCCATGGAAAGGGTAGTAAAAAAAAAAAAAAAAAAAAAAAAAAATCACCCAATGATCAAGTTATGATCAGTATGCATGTCTCAGAATTGATGCTTAATATAGTTTATCATCACTAATTAATGTGTAAAGAGTCTAATTTCAGGCGAAATTAGTATAATCTAATTCCACAAAAGCATTATGTGTATTATGTATACCAACTTTAGTACGAATCCTTTTGGAAAGGCATGAGTTGTAAATATTCGTACAACACTAAACAAACATAAAAATCAAATTGCTAAACTTAACAGAACCGTCTACATTTTGGTATACAAGAAGTTTTATATCTTTTGAAAGTTACTTAACAATTTTGCGTAAATATATTTTAATCCCATAGTCCATGAGAAAGAAAAAAACTAGTTTATGTGCAGAAAATATCAAACCCGAAATAAGAGGGTATTGTTTTGACAAAGTGTTTTGTAAGCTTATGCAATTTTGATAATTTTTCGGCTTTACATAGTAAAAACCCAATCCCAACCCATCTGTGATTCTTTTCCTTTAAATAGGAAACAAAAATCCATGGAACAAAATTACAACGGAAAATAACAACAACGATTGTAATATTCATTGACAGTTTTTTTTTTAGGTACGACTCCGATATGCCTTTTTCTTTTTTCTTTTTTTAGATTCCTTAATTTAATGCTTTTAGTCGTATATATATCAATCTAATATTACTACGTATGCGTGCAGTTACAATGGAATGGTCGAATTTGTTGCCTGAGTTACTTGATAAAATAGCACATAAACATATCGTTTTCTATGAAGATTATCATCCTTTCACACGCGTGTGTAACTCTTGGCTTTCAACAACCAAAGGCCGCTACTCGAATGGACCTCCTTCGCGGTTACCATCTCTAATGCTCACAGAGAAAAAAGACGATGAAGAGTTTCGGGAATTATTTCTCCTCTCAAACGAGACCATCCGCAAGATACGACTCCCAGAAGCATTTGGTAAGCTATGTATGTCTTCATGTGGGTGGCTCGTGACTGTGGGAGACGATCATGCTTCCCAACTCATCAATCCGTTATCGCATGAAATCTTCAATCTTCCTAAGATCGACACATTTCCAGAATTCTTGGAGCTTTCAGAATGGGATAATGGCATTAGGAAGCTAGTCCTCGTAACTAATAATCCATCATCATTGCCGCTTGTGGTGGTATTATGGGGATGTTCAGGGAAGCTTGGATTTTGTTGGCCTGGAGATAACAAGTGGACATCTGTTGACCAGGGTTGGGGAGGGAAGATGTTAGATATTACTTACTTTAACGGGCGAGTTTATAGTTTTGACTGCAACTTCCATATACGAGCATGTGATGTTTATGGGGAAAATCCAACACGAATGGTTGGCGTTGCAAGGCTGCCGGTAGATATTTATGCTCAAGACAAAGAACTAGGCGGAGCATATATTATTGGATTAGATGATGGCACTAGGAAGAGGTTGCTGGTGGTTATTAGAGAAGGCGTGCTCGATGACATCCAAGATGAGTTATGTGAGGAGACTTACAAGACAAAAAGTTTTCAAATTTTGGAGTATGATTTGGCAAGTACAAAATGGTCTAAAGTGAAGGATTTCGGTGGTAAAACTTTGTTTGTTGGATACAGTTCATCGTTTTGGATAGAGGACACTACACGGGTGATAAAGAGTAATTGCATATACTTCACAGACGATGTTTTTGTGATGTACCGTGGTAGCAAAAATGGAGGAGGGAGAGACATGGGGATATACCATTTGCGTGACGGAACCATCGAGCCTCATTTTGCCGGAAAATCACGTAGCAACCTTACACCTCCAATATGGCTTGAAACCATATGATTAATTTCTAGCTATCTAGTACGGTGGTTATGTTTAATACAAAACTTTTAAGGAACAATGTGCGGTTCAAAGTGCTTGCTTATTTTGTACGACAATTCGTTTGGTGTATTTTGACATAAGTTACAGTGAAGTTTTATTTTGCTTTGCTAAGAAAGATATGTTGCAGTGAAGTTTGTTCAATTTTGTTTGTTTAATGGTTCGCAAATCATTTATATAGGAAGGAAGCTTACTAGTGTAGTGTCATGTTCCAGCTAAATGTCTTATGCAGGAAGCTTATTTGGTATTCAACTAGGCGTTTAAAATTTTTACAAGATTTATTATTATTATTTTTTTTAATATATCCCTTTTGTTGAATGTTGAGTTCTTGATATTTTGCTTTTTGAAAGGGAAAAAAAGAGAAGTACTAGTAACAAACTTCTTTTAACCTTGAAACGCTAAATTTTGAGACGGGTTTTGGCCATAAAAAAATTAAAAACGAACATTCAAAATTGTTTTAAAGTCTTCTCAAGATGTATGTTATAATGAAATTAATTATAATCTTAAAATATACAGTAATTAACTATAATGTTAAAATATACAGTAATACTTTTTTTTCTTATTACGCAATGGATACAAAATAACGTAAAAGTATGTTACTCAACAAAAAGTTACAAAAAATATAGTATAATAACATATTTACATCCCACTAGCATAACTCAAGCGTTGTGGCGGCATGTACCTTATAATAAGATATTTTGTGATAATTGTTTTTCATTTTATGTTATTCATTACAATAACATTTTGAATTACAGGGGTATTTTTATACATTAGGTTTAAGCAATGGCGGAGCTATGTTAAGACTAGGAAGGGCTATGGCTCCCTTTAGAGTTTTTCATTTTTATACTATGTACCATTATATTAATGAACATTTTATCTTATAAACCTTAAAATTTATACATAAACTATAATTTGGCCCTCCTAGGGAGAATATATTCAAGCTCCGCCACTCGGTTTAAGTAATATTAAACTAATTTACTTGGTGTATATATATGGTATGTGCAAATAGACATCCTTTTTACTCCATTTGCCCCAAACAAGGAATAATTTTGATATGGTACATGATAGTAGTTACAACATAGAGAAATGAATATACACATGAAAAATGGTCGGTATTGAAAGGGACTTGAAGGCCAAACTGAAAAAAGTTGCAAATCCCAATCGCCAAAACAAGTTTTTGTATTAAGTTTTGAAACTTAATCCCAATAGCTAAAACATGTTACATTGTGTGTGACTGTGTGGTGATAGACATAGTAATCTTAATTGGATTACCAAGTTGCTTCCTTTGTTAGCTTATATATAGCAATTATAAATAGATGAAGTCATGAACTACAAACCCAAACATGTGTATATTGTCAGTATTTATAAATACCAAATCAAGTTATTAAAATACAGAAACCTATATAAATGTATACAACCCTTGATGGCTAGATGTACATGATGTATCTTCTTGAATAAAGTACCGTATATGAATAAGTACCGTATACTTTATTTGTTTTCTTACTTTTCATTGTTATTTTTACATATATTAAAGCAACACTTTTCTTCTTTTTTCAAAAATTTTTTTCAAGGTATTTGCCGTCATTTATTAGTTATGTATGTGAACTTAATCCGGCAAATAATATAATGAAGCTAACCCGCCCAGCGGGCGGGTTATGAAGGTTGTAAATATGTATAAGTGTGAATTTGCGATTATAGCCACTTATTTACTTTACGTTTAATGTTTAGCTAATAATAATAGAAGATGCGAGTAGTTAAAAATTCTTTGGGTAAACTAACTTGGACTATTAGGATAGCTGGATTTAAAAATGAAACCTTTTATTTGACAAATATTAGTCAAAATTGAAGATGATGTTGTAAGTTTAGACATATTTCATAAGTCAGAATAGTAGATGATTGATTTCAGGGTACTGAAACAAATTTTGGCATCATAGTTTATAAAAACGTGCATTGAGATGCTTGTACATTACTTATTGGCAGAGTTTATTTGTGTGTATAAAAGATTTAAACAATAAATAAAAACAATGACAAAATAAAAAAGGCGCCAAATCAAGAAAATAGTAACTAACAACTACTATAAAAGAAAGTTATTAACAGAAAATACACACCAACACCAAAACAAACCATTAATCATCTTCTCTCTTCTCCTTCACACTATTCTTGAATCCAAAACAACAACAATGGCAGATATCGAAAATCCTTCCAGATACACATGCATACTGTGCCATGAAAACTTCAAATCAAAACACGCTAGCGACAAGCATTACGCAAAATATCACGACAAGGTCAAATACACATGCCCCAAGTGTAACTCAAAGATGACAGCGAAACTATCGCAAACGCACCTTCATGGTGGTGGTGCCGCCATCAAGTAATCAGGATTCGTATCGTCATGTCAACTTATTGTTGACAATAACTTATACTATGTGGTAATTCCTTGATATCTTGTTTTATTATTATTATTATGATGATGATCAGTAAAAATGTGGTGTTGATGATCGAGTATTATTGTTGAATATTAATGATACATGTGTATTTTATACCACTTCCAACAGCAAGAATTGTTACCCGTTTTTCTCGTTTGTTTTGAGGCTTAAGGTTGGTTTGCTTACAAAAACCAGGCTGATTCTCTGTTTAATAACCAATTAATTTGATTTTCCTAATGCAGGTCGAGGAGAATAACCAGCAGTTATCGGTGGTGCAAACTTACGCTTTTCATACAGCGCTTTTAGTTAATACATATCTAGATGAAGTATGGTGATATCAATAATGTATGTGGTAAGGTTAGTGGTAGTACAAGTGACTTAGTTTTCCTTAAGCTCTTTCAGAACCATTTTTCAACTCGGTTACTCATTTCCGACCCACTTTAATTTATGGCATTTGTGGCTGCTTGTTAACAACATGTGTCCCATGTGCTCCAAACTTTTCATTCATATGTAGAATATAGTGCTATGCTTAGTCCTTGACATCTTGCCGCGTTTATGTATTTATCCTTATTGTGGAAAAAACAAGCGACGCCTGCAGAGTGCAGACATTTTTTATGCTGTTATTATTACTTCTAATGTCAGTTTATCTGCTGTTCAGGAAATGGAATTCGACATCTCTGTCGACGACTAGCTGTGGAACAATGGATCAGAGTGGATGCTTAGGAAGACATTGGGGTTACCGTTTGGCGTGTAGTGGCTACCAGCAGTTTGTATAATCCGTAGTTAGGTGTCTAGTAATTTCTTTTGCTTTGCATAGTATACTTTTCGATTGGTATGACAGATGAAGTTTGATGTTTGAGCTTGTATGTGCCTGTAGAATAGATTCTTGAAAGATTGCGTTTTAGATATAAACTTGATAGATTGATTCATTTGCAGGATTATTTCTTTGGTTGTCAAAATATATAATACAAGATGTAAAAGGTGGTTGGTATAGATAAGTTGGTCTTACTTTTAAGTTTTAGAGCTAAACTAGAACCAGCCGATGCATGGTTCTGTCCTTGGTTACAACCTATTTTGAAGAGAACCGATCCTCAGAATTTGCTTGTCAGTTCTTTCTCATCAATATTACCATTTTTACCAAGTTTAGGTAAAACTTGGTGGTTGGCATATGTTATCAGATAAATCAACGTGAATCAGTTTGAGTTCATAATTACTTTGGTTACCAAATTTATTACAAACTTATGACGACTTAGAACCACAAATAAAAAGACATGGGCTGCAAATGTTGCAGGAACAAATATGTGAAAACTCATACGCATCTGCATACTAACATACATGATAAGCAGTAGTAGTTTGTTGAAGCAAAGGAACCAAAATGAGACAGAAATTGTATACATTTTTATGTCATTTTGAAAAGATATACACGAAAATTTAGAGATCATAATGTTAATACGTCCGTCCCAAAATAATTGTCCTCTTTTGACTTTTTGAAGTCTTTTTTCAACTTTGATCATAAATATTTTTGTTTGTGTTATATAATAATTGAGGCAAGATATATGAATGGATTGGTTTTTAAATGTTTTTCCATTGGTATAATTTTCATCAAGTATTATATAACACATACCAAAATATTAAAGATCAAAGTTGAGAAATTAAGACTTTAAAAAGTCAAACGAGGACAACTATTTCCAACAGTTCAACAGAATCTCATGCATGGCTCGTTCGATGTAAAGTACTGAAACAAAACATCACTTGATCAACACATCCACAAAATGCTCAATTTACTCAAGTTTAGCATTGTCACATTAAGTTTCAAGTAGCTATATTCCAAAATGATACAAAACCATTTACTGATTCAAAATCTTTTCACAAAACAAATGATCGAGTCGAAGAAACTTTATCATTAGCAATGATCGAATATCACAGAGTTTACCACAATGGTCTATACTAACAAATATGTGGTGGGCATTTGGAATTCACGGTATATTTTCAAGTAGCAGATATTCTGATTATTTAGGGGTCAAATCATCAGTTTTAAGAGCACTTGCTATAAGATCAAATTTCTATCTTTTTTACTGCAGCAAAACCAACCATAATGGAGTTCAACATAGAAATACATATTACTTGACTCCTCCAATCCTACAATAAAGAAGACGAAATAATGTACTAAAAATATTTCAGGTTTTCTTTTTGAATGAGACATCCTTAATTGTACGTCTCACTGGCGTCATCACGTACAATTTTTGTCGTACGTTTGCATCTTCAAGCTAAGTACACGTAGAAACATATTACACCGTTAGGAAAATGCATGTATCTATTTACACCCGTTAGTTGTCTTCATACAACAACATATGCCTTAGTCAAAGTATCTCAAACACTTCACAATATGTAAACCGAGATGCAGCAACCACGTACTTGGGTCATCTTAATTAAACCCATTACTTCTACAAAAGAAACTATGATTGTAACTTTAAGTTTCTGAAGCAATAAGAAAGCGTATGGAGGTCTCGTAATGTACCCTCTGTTTGGAAATAGTATATACATTACTTGCCCATGGAAAGGGTAGTAAAAAAAAAAAAAAAAAAAAAAAAAAAAAAAAAAATCACCCAATGATCAAGTTATGATCAGTATGCATGTCTCAGAATTGATGCTTAATATAGTTTATCATCACTAATTAATGTGTAAAGAGTCTAATTTCAGGCGAAATTAGTATAATCTAATTCCACAAAAGCATTATGTGTATTATGTATACCAACTTTAGTACGAATCCTTTTGGAAAGGCATGAGTTGTAAATATTCGTACAACACTAAACAAACATAAAAATCAAATTGCTAAACTTAACAGAACCGTCTACATTTTGGTACACAAGAAGTTTTATATCTTTTGAAAGTTACTTAACAATTTTGCGTAAATATTTTTTAATCCCATAGTCCATGAGAAAGAAAAAACTAGTTTATGTGCAGAAAATATCAAACCCGAAATAAGAGGGTATTGTTTTGACAAAGTGTTTTGTAAGCTTATGCAATTTTGATAATGTTTCGGCTTTAAATAGTAAAAACCCAATCCCAACCCATCTGTGATTCTTTTCCTTTAAATAGGAAACAAAAATCCATGGAACAAAATTACCACGGAAAATAACAACAACGATTGTAATATTCATTGACAGTTTTTTTTTTTAAGGTACGACTCCGATATCCCTTTTTCTTTTTTCTTTTTTTAGATTCCTTAATCTAATGCTTTTAGTTGTATATATATCAATCTAATATTACTACGTATGTATAACAACCCACATTTTCCACACTACTACACAAAAATGTCTTTTGCTACGGTTAAAAAGGCCTTTTGGTACGGTTATTGGACCGTACTAAATAATGGCGTACCAAAAAATAAAAAGTTGTTTTGACACGGTAGCAAAAAATGATTTTTTGGTACGGTTATTTTATAAACTGTGTTAGATCACTTTGGCCAAAATAATGTTTTATTTTTTGTTTTTTGGTACGGTTGTTGTATAAACCGTATTAAATGCCTGTTTTTTTAAGAAAAAAAAATGCTTTAAAATTTCCAAAATCTACATCCAAACACCCCAAACATAGAACCTGTAATTTTCTTTTACACAATATACAGCAAACCCAAAACGGTAAGATAAACCACAATATGGAGTAATAAGTAACAAACTTGATGTTTTATATATGCATCATCAACAAACACATCAATCTAAGGGAAAATGGCATCTTTGGATTAAAAATAATATATATACACATTATAACCAACGGGTAAGGATCCAGTGAGAAGAAAACTTAAAATGAGAAGGATGAGAAATAATTATAACCACACATTTGAGATGCATCGACTTGATTTAGATGCATCTCTATTCATTTAGATGCATCCCAATTAGTTTCGAAAGTGAATTTGAAGTGAAAACGATGCAAAGTAGTACTAAAACCAAATTTGACCCGCAGAGGACGAAAAATGTATAGCATTCGTCTAACTTTATGAAATGCATATAATATATGTATATGCATCTAATTTTTTGTTAGAAAATATATTATGGTGCATCTAAAAGACTAGGGATGTATCTAATTCAAGTCGATGCATCTCAAATGTGTAGTTATAATTATTTCTCATCCTTCTCATTTTAAGTTTTCTTCTCATTTGATCCTTGGTCTATAACCAACATCATTAGATAAAAATAAAAACTTCAATCTTCAACAGCTCTATAGAGAAGCAACCACGATCATAAAAAAACTCTTTCGCCAGTTCTTCAGTTTCGATGCCTTTGTATGTTAAAAGAACACAAATATCATTGACTAAAAATATATTTAACTTTTGCAAATAACCAACAAAAGAAATTACAACAGTTTATATACTTACATTGTTCAAAGGCAGTCTTGTTTGCTTACAACAATCTCGTACATGAACTTCATCAAGTAATACTTGCATTCCCATGTAGCCTTTTATTGGTAACTGTAAATTCAAACAAACAAACATCACAAATGTAAAAACCATGTCAGTTTTACTAACACATTTGTAGAACCATATAGGAACCATTAGCAGAAGGAATAAAAATGTAAGCATTTTAAAAGGAACTATGAAATAGGAACAACAACAACAACAAAATAGGAACCATTAAGTAATATTATTGATAATGTAAGATGAGTTGTACCGTTGATGTGAACTATGGTGAAGTTTTCTTGGTGATGGCCAGCGCTTGGTGTTTAAGATATGGGCTTGTGACAAGTGACAATTGTAGATAAGGTTTTGTGAGGTGTGGTGTGTAGCTGTGTGCTATGTTTCTTTTAAATAAGTCAAAAGAAAGTGGGTAGTGAAATGAAAAAAAGGGGGGGAATAAGATTGAAAAAAATTCGAAGTTTTTGTGAAATTAAGTGCGGGAAAGAAGGGCGGGTTCTTTTTCATTTCATTTTGAGTGTTTATGTAAAGTTTTTAAAGATTAAGTTAAAAAAAAAGGTTTTAAAGATTAACAATTAGAGTACTACGTACGTATTATTTTATTAAAAATCACTACTAGAATTAGGGGTGTCATAAAACCCGACCCGAACCCGACCGGGTTCGGGTCGGGTCAACTCGGGTCAAAAATCCTATTCGGGTCAATCGGGTCAACCATAGCATCTTGGCTTGTTCTTTTAACATCTCGTGTACAACCATAGCATATCGGCTCGTTCTTTTAACATCTTGTGTACAACCATAGCATATCGACTGATCCATTTAACATCTCGTGCATAACCATATCATCTCGGATCATTCGTTTAACATCTCGTGTATAACCATATCATCTCAGATCGTTCGTTTAACATCTCGTGTACAACCATAGCATATCGACTCATCCGTTTAACATCTCGTGTATAACCATATCATCTCGGATCGTTCGTTTAACATCTCGTGTATAACCATATCATCTCGGATCGTTCGTTTAACATCTCGTGTATAACCATATCATCTCGGATCGTTCGTTTAACATCTCGTGTACAACCATAGCATATCGACTGATCCGTTTAACATCTCGTGTATAACCATATCATCTCGGATCATTCGTTTAACATCTCGTGTATAACCATATCATCTCGGATCGTTCGTTTAACATCTCGTGTACAACCATAGCATATCGACTCATCCGTTTAACATCTCGTGTATAACCATATCATCTCGGATCGTTCGTTTAACATCTCATGTATAACCATATCATCTCTGATCGTTCGTTTAACATCTCGTGTATAACCATATCATCTCGGCTCGTTCGTTTAACATCTCGTGTATAACCATATCATCTCAGATCGTTCGTTTAACATCTTGTGTATAAGCATATCATCTCGGATCGTTCGTTTAACATCTCGTGTATAACTATATCATCTCGGCTCGTTCGTTTAACATCTCGTGTATAACCATAGCATCTTGGCTTGTTCTTTTAACATCTCGTGTACAACCATAGCATATCGGCTCGTTCTTTTAACATCTTGTGTACAACCATAGCATATCGACTGATCCATTTAACATCTCGTCCATAACCATATCATCTCGGATCATTCGTTTAACATCTCGTGTATAACCATATCATCTCAGATCGTTCGTTTAACATCTCGTGTACAACCATAGCATATCGACTCATCTGTTTAACATCTCGTGTATAACCATATCATCTCGGATCGTTCGTTTAACATCTCGTGTATAACCATATCATCTCGGATCGTTCGTTTTACATCTCGTGTACAACCATAGCATATTGACTGATCCGTTTAACATCTCGTGTATAACCATATCATCTCGGATCATTCGTTTAACATCTCGTGTATAACCATATCATCTCGGATCGTTCGTTTAACATCTCGTGTACAACCATAGCATATCGACTCATCCGTTTAACATCTCGTGTATAACCATATCATCTCGGATCGTTCTTTTAACATCTCGTGTATAGCCATATCATCTCGGATCGTTCGTTTAACATCTTGTGTACAACCATAGCATATCGGCTCGTTCGTTTAACATCTCGTGTATAACCATATCATCTCGGCTCGTTCGTTTAACATCTCGTGTATAACCATATCATCTCGGATCGTTCGTTTAACATCTCGTGTATAACCATATCATCTCAGCTCGTTCGTTTAACATCTCATGTATAACCATATCATCTCGGATCATTCGTTTAACATATCGTGTATAACCATATAATCTCGGATCGTTCGTTTAACATCTCGTGTACCTAACTCGAGAGTTCGCTTAGTTAAATGAACGAACATGAACAAAAGCATCGTCCGTTTATTTATGTTCGTGAACGTCCGATTATGCATTCGTTAACGTTCGTTTATATTAATTTATCTATTTATGTTCATATATCGTATCTTTTAATTTTATATTTTTAAAAACTGGTTTGTTTAAATAAACAACAGTTATAAAACAATATATTGCGAAGAATTCAATAAACTTTATGTTTGTTTATCTATTTTCATTTATGTTTGTTTAGCGTTCGTTTAGTGTCTTATGTTCAACCGACACATGAACGGCGTCGTTCCCAGGCCAGGTAAGTTAAAAAAAAAAACGACGTCGTTTTGGAGCCTTATAAAGCGGCGTCATTTCTCACGGTAAATGTATAATAGAGTAATATGTATTAAGCATGCAATTCTAAGTTTCGACACAACGTTTACGCGACAAGGGCATCCAAATCCTCGTTTTTCAATAAATTGAAATTTTAGAAAATCATTTTTAGTACGGTTATAAAATAGACCGTAGCAAATAAAGAATTATTTGGTACGTAAGAAGTAAATTTCTTTTGTTACGGTTACAAATAAACCGTACCAAATAATAGTGTTTTGCTACGGTTTTATAAATAACCGTACCAAATAATAGTGTTTTGCTACGGTTTTATAAATAACCGTACCAAATAATAGTGTTTTGCTACGGTTTTATAAATAACCGTACCAAATAATAGTATTTTGCTACGGTTTTATAAATAACCGTACCAAATATTGTTTTTCTTTGATTTTGATACGGTTTTTCCTTTAACCGTCTCAAAATGGCGTAGCAAAAAATAGTTTATATAGTAGTGCCAGGTCCTTACTCAACCTCAAACTCGAAACATTTAACCATTTATTTAATTATTTTTCATGTACATATTACTTTAAACTAAAACCGAGACGGACTGTGAAAGACTACCTTCAACGCGTACCGGCACGAGTCTAAGTAAAACCTATATTCAATTAATACACAATGACTTTCATGAATTTACTTAACATGTCATTGCATTTATTTAAATTATCTTTGTAACTTTTTTTAAAACACATACGACTAGCATTTTTGGTCATACACAAATACATTATCCAAAATAAATCATTTCTTCCCTCTTTTTGTCTTGTGGTCGATCCCCCCTCCAACACCCCACATGGGTCACTTGTCCACAAGCTTAACCAACTAGTACTTGCTTTATGTCATGCAATTCGGCTTGATCTCAATGTAACCTATCTTGTTTAACTTATTATAGCTACACACAACCTCACTTCACAACACATACAATTTCTCTCTCTTTTTTTTTTTTTTTTCCTGCTGCTCACTCTTTCTTTCTCTTGTTTGACGCACCATCAATGCACACACCATATGCATGCTTGTTTGCTAGTGTAACAAACTAAGTACATATTTGTTTTATACATTTTTGTCTTACCTTTGATGTCACCCACTCAGTTTTGTTGTATAGCTTATATTTGGCCTATTAGAACCTAACCACCTACACTTCACAAACCACAAAACACATAGTCAAAAAAAAATCATGTCCATCCTTTCCCTCTCTGTTGGTTCGTATGCCCACAAACACAAACACAAACCATAAATTTTTCTTGTTCTTTTGAAGATTTGAGTATAAGGAGCTTAGTTAGTTCATTGGGTTATTTTCTTGGGTCATAACACATCATTTGGGAGTTGAATCTTGCACTTAAACCATTTCTTTTAGCAAATCCTTGTAAGTAATCTTTCCATTTTTTCTTGTACTTTCATAACATTCATGACATGTATATAACAAAAGTACAAGTCGTCTGTGAAAATCTACATGAAAAGTTTATAAATGTTACATACATAAGTATACACGACATACATATACGCACATATACATCATTCTATAAAAGTTGTATCACCATGGTTGCGTTGCTCGTCTTTTAAAAAAAAATATGTAAAACCTTTAATGTGTGGCCTATTCGGCTTATTTTGAGTAAAATGTGTAAAAAGTTTAATGTGCAGCCTACGGGCTTATTTGGAGTTTTAGTTTTATTATTATGGTATAAACTTGATTTAATAAGGTTAACATGTTACTTATTATGTTGTTATTGTAAATCGGTGGAAGGGACTAACTTTAGTTTAGTGTTGTTGAGTTTTGTTGGGGAAGTGTTGAAAAGTAGTATTTAGCGTAGTGTGTAGAGGGCTGTCCCATAGGCGCGTTTTGGGGAACGGGAAGTTAAGTTTTGCAGCATCTAATACTTTTCTTAGAAACTAGACGATATAAGCTAAATGTGACCGCTTGAACCGCCAAAAACGGATTTAAAATGAGAAAGTTATGTCCATTTGAAAATCGCTAAAAGTTTACAAAAGCTGAAAAACTGCACTTGATATTTTCTTAGGTCGCGAGTTCGAGTCCAGTTTTGAACCTTTTAATCCACGAATTTTTGAAAACTTAAAACAAAAAACTTGTAGCTCTCGCACTCACGTTTTTAGAGTGTCTTTGCACGCTTTGTAAAACCTTGTAATGAAAAAGTTATGGTCTCTTAAAGTTGACGAAAAATACACTTCTAATATAACTTGCAGCAACTATTTTTGAGCTGATTGGTTAACTTCGAACACATTTTTGAGCATTTTAGAATCCGTATGAGGCGTAGAGTTCTTAAGGAATATTGTAGTAAGGTCTAAGTACTTTTATTTCGAGTCGAAGGCTTTCTAAAAATGGTATATATTAGGCGAGATACAAACTTTTAGAGTAGGACACTTGGATATTTTGTAAACTACTAGAACGCGAACATTCATTGGTGATACAAAGCCTTTTCAAAATACGTATGCACCATTTCATTTCATTTAGCATAATACTAAGTCGGACTGTTATTAACTAGGTCGTGTTCCGGTACCGTTGTGCACTAGTACTTGACCGATTGTTCTCGAGTTTCAACTTTGTTTGAGGTGAGTTCTCGTAGCCCCACTTTTTAACATGTTTTACCTTGGGGTGGAAATGATACTCAATGCTTTACAAATGTTTTTATGCTGTGAATTTCTGTTCTACATGATTTTGGACATATATGTGAGATGATGCGATTATCTGCTGTGACATGTTTGTTTTGTGAATACATGACTACGCCACTGTTAACTCTCTGCTGAGAGCCCACAAGTTGATAGGTTCAGTTGATGCAACTGTTAACTCTCTTTGAGAGCCCAAATGTTGATAGATCTATCGGGGTAGCTCCCCACGCGATATTTGTTATGAGTATGATGTACACTATAGGTTCGGTTGGCGTGACACTATTTCTGATTTATTAACGTGCTTGTAGTTGGTAATCATTCTCACTTTTGTCCTACGCTATTATTCACAGCTTCGTGGTTTACTTTCAAACCTACGAGCTCACCAACTTTATGTTGACGTTTTCGAGTATCCATTTTTTCACGTGTTTAGACAGAAGTTGCTTTAGAAGGTTGAGTATTGGCCTGGCCTAGCAGACATAAGACAAGACTCTATGGGTTGTGTTTTCCCGAGAAGTTATACATTTGGAAAGTTTCCCTTAAGACTTAATTATTGTAAACTTATGTAGCAAGACATCTATTTACCCGTGTTATGGGTTCATTGTAACTTTGACTTGTGTTGTGATGAACGCATTTAGTATTTCTCTATTTAGACACCTTGTGTTTTTGATCTTGAAGTCATACCCATTAAATGACATTCCGCTGCGCCATTTTTGGGGTGTGACAGTATGCGTGCAGTTACAATGGAATGGTTGAATTTGTTGCCTGAGTTACTTGATAAAATAGCACATAAACATATCGTTTTCTA
Source organism: Artemisia argyi (assembly GCA_030686995.1). Classification (NCBI taxonomy): domain Eukaryota; kingdom Viridiplantae; phylum Streptophyta; class Magnoliopsida; order Asterales; family Asteraceae; genus Artemisia; species Artemisia argyi. The sequence goes on along the minus strand of CM060693.1, from coordinate 37,607,850 downwards.
TGAAGATTATCATCCTTTCACACGCGTGTGTAACTCTTGGCTTTCAACAACCAAAGGCCGCTACTCGAATGGACCTCCTTCGCGGTTACCATCTCTAATGCTTACAGAGAAAAAAGACGATGAAGAGTTTCGGGAATTATTTCTCCTCTCAAACGAGACCATCCGCAAGATACGACTCCCAGAAGCATTTGGTAAGCTATGTATGTCTTCATGTGGGTGGCTCGTGACTGTGGGAGACGATCATGCTTCCCAACTCATCAATCCGTTATCGCATGAAATCTTCAATCTTCCTAAGATCGACACATTTCCAGAATTCTTGGAGCTTTCAGAATGGGATAATGGCATTAGGAAGCTAGTCCTCGTAACTAATAATCCATCATCATTGTCGCTTGTGGTGGTATTATGGGGATGTTCAGGGAAGCTTGGATTTTGTTGGCCTAGAGATAACAAGTGGAAATCTGTTGCCCAGGGTTGGGGAGGGAAGATGTTAGATATTACTTACTTTAACGGGCGAATTTATAGTTTTGACTGCAACTTCCATATACGAGCATGTGATGTTTATGGGGAAAATCCAACACGAATGGTTGGCGTTTCAAGGCTACCGGTAGATATTTATGCTCAAGACAAAGAACTAGGCGGAGCATATATTATTGGATTAGATGATGGCACTAGGAAGAGGTTGCTGGTGGTTATTAGAGAAGGCGTGCTCGATGACATCCAAGATGAGTTATGTGAGGAGACTTACAAGACAAAAAGTTTTCAAATTTTGGAGTATGATTTGGCAAGGACAAAATGGTCTAAAGTGAAGGATTTCGGTGCTAAAACTTTGTTTGTTGGATACAGTTCATCGTTTTGGATAGAGGACACTACACGGGTGATAAAGAGTAATTGCATATACTTCACAGACGATGTTTTTGTGATGTACCGTGATAGCAAAAATGGAGGAGGGAGAGACATGGGGATATACCATTTGCGTGACGGAACCATCGAGCCTCATTTTGCCGGAAAATCACGTAGCAACCTTACACCTCCAATATGGCTTGAAACCATATGATTAATTTCTAGCTATCTAGTACGGTGGTTATGTTTAATACAAAACTTTTAAGGAACAATGTGCGGTTCAAAGTGCTTGCTTATTTTGTACGACAATTCGTTTGGTGTATTTTGACATAAGTTACAGTGAAGTTTTATTTTGCTTTGCTAAGAAAGATATGTTGCAGTGAAGTTTGTTCGATTTTGTTTGTTTAATGGTTCGCAAATCATTTATATAGGAAGGAAGCTTACTAGTGTAGTGTCATGTTCCAGCTAAATGTCTTATGCAGGAAGCTTATTTGGTATTCAACTAGGCGTTTAAAATTTTTACAAGATTTTTTTTTTTTTTTTTTTTTTAATATATCCCTTTTGTTGATTAATTACTAGCGAGTTCACTAATACAGCTCTTCGCTCTCTTTACTTTTTGTTGAATGTTGAGTTCTTGATATTTTGCTTTTTGAAAGGGAAAAAAAAGAGAAGTAACAAACTTCATTAACCTTGAAACGCTAAATTTTGAGACGGGTTTTGGTCATAAAAAAATTAAAAATGAACATTCAAAATTTTTTTAAAGTCTTCTCAAGATATATGTTATAATGAAATTAATTATAATGTTAAAATATACAGTAATTAACTATAATGTTAAACTATACAGTAATACTTTTTTTCTTATTACGCAATGGATACAAAATAACGTAAAAGTATGTTACTCAACAAAAAGTTACAAAAAATATAGTATAATAACATATTTACATCCCATTAGCATAACTCAAGCGTTGTGGCGGCATGTACCTTATAATAAGATATTTTGTGAGAATTGTTTTTCATTTTATGTTATCCACTACAATAACATTTTGAATTACAGGGGTATTTTTATACATCAGGTTTAAGCAATGGCGGAGCTATGTTAAGACTAGGAAGGGCTATGGCTCCCTTTAGAGTTTTTCATTTTTACACTATGTACCATTATATTAATGAACATTTTATCTTATAAACCTTAAAATTTATACATAAACTATAATTTGGCCCTCCTAGGGAGAATATATTCAAGCTCCGCCACTCGGTTTAAGTAATATTAAACTAATTTACTTGGTGTATATATATGGTATGTGCAAATAGACATCCTTTTTACTCCATTTGCCCCAAACAAGGAATAATTTTGATATGGTACATGATAGTAGTTACAACATAGAGAAATGAATATACACATGAAAAATGGTCGGTATTGAAAGGGACTTGAAGGCCAAACTGAAAAAAGTTGCAAATCCCAATCGCTAAAACAAGTTTTTGTATTAAGTTTTGAAACTTAATCCCAATAGCTAAAACATGTTACATTGTGTGTGACTGTGTGGTGATAGACATAGTAATCTTAATTGGATTACCAAGTTGCTTCCTTTGTTAGCTTATATATAGCAATTATAAATAGATGAAGTCATGAACTACAAACCCAAACATGTGTATATTGTGAGTATTTATAAATACCAAATCAAATTATTAAAATACAGAAACCTATATAAATGTATACAACCCTTGATGGCTAGATGTACATGATGTATCTTCTTGAATAAAGTACCGTATATGAATAAGTACCGTATACTTTATTTGTTTTCTTACTTTTCATTGTTATTTTTACATATATTAAAACAACACTTTTCTTCTTTTTTCAAATTTTTTTTTCAAGGTATTTGCCGTCATTTATTAGTTATGTATGTGAACTTAAAATCCGGCAAATAATATAATGAAGCTAACCTGCCCAGCGGGCGGGTTATGAAGGTAGTAAATATGTATAAGTGTGAATTTGCGATTATAGCCACTTATTTACTTTACGTTTAATGTTTAGCTAATAATAATAGAAGATGCGAGTAGTTAAAAATTCTTTGGGTAAACTAACTTGGACTATTAGGATAGCTGGATTTAAAAATGAAACCTTTTATTTGACAAATATTAGTCAAAATTGAAGATGATGTTGTAAGTTTAGACATATTTCATAAGTCAGAATAGTAGATGATTGATTTCAGGGTACTGAAACAAATTTTGGCATCATAGTTTATAAAAACGTGCATTGAGATGCTTGTACATTACTTATTGGCAGAGTTTATTTGTGTGTATAAAAGATTTAAACAATAAATAAAAACAATGACAAAATAAAAAAGGCGCCAAATCAAGAAAATAGTAACTAACAACTACTATAAAAGAAAGTTATTAACAGAAAATACACACCAACACCAAAACAAACCATTAATCATCTTCTCTCTTCTCCTTCACACTATTCTTGAATCCAAAACAACAACAATGGCAGATATCGAAAATCCTTCCAGATACACATGCATACTGTGCCATGAAAACTTCAAATCAAAACACGCTAGCGACAAGCATAACGCAAAATATCACGACAAGGTCAAATACACATGCCCCAAGTGTAACTCAAAGATGACAGCGAAACTATGGCAAACGCACCTTCATGGTGGTGGTGCCGCCATCAAGTAATCAGGATTCGTATCGTCATGTCAACTTATTGTTGACAATAACTTATACTATGTGGTAATTCCTTGATATCTTGTTTTATTATTATTATTATGATGATGATCAGTAAAAATGTGGTGTTGATGATCGAGTATTATTGTTGAATATTAATGATACATGTGTATTTTATACCACTTCCAACAGCAAGAATTGTTACCCGTTTTTCTCGTTTGTTTTGAGGCTTAAGGTTGGTTTGCTTACAAAAACCAGGCTGATTCTCTGTTTAATAACCAATTAATTTGATTTTCCTAATGCAGGTCGAGGAGAATAACCAGCAGTTATCGGTGGTGCAAACTTACGCTTTTCATACAGCGCTTTTAGTTAATACATATCTAGATGAAGTATGGTGATATCAATAATGTATGTGATAAGGTTAGTGGTAGTACAAGTGACTTAGTTTTCCTTAAGCTCTTTCAGAACCATTTTTCAACTCAGTTACTCATTTCCGACCACTTTAATTTATGGCATTTGTGGCTGCTTGTTAACAACATGTGTCCCATGTGCTCCAAACTTTTCATTCATATGTAGAATATAGTGCTATGCTTAGTCCTTGACATCTTGCCGCGTTTATGTATTTATCCTTATTGTGGAAAAAACAAGCGACGCCTGCAGAGTGCAGACATTTTTTATGCTGTTATTATTACTTCTAATGTCAGTTTATCTGCTGTTCAGGAAATGGAATTCAACATCTCTGTCGACGACTAGCTGTGGAACAATGGATCAGAGTGGATGCTTAGGAAGACATTGGGGTTACCGTTTGGCGTGTAGTGGCTACCAGCAGTTTGTATAATCCGTAGTTAGGTGTCTAGTAATTTCTTTTGCTTTGCATAGTATACTTTTCGATTGGTAAGACAGATGAAGTTTGATGTTTGAGCTTGTATGTGCCTGTAGAATAGATTCTTGAAAGATTGCGTTTTAGATATAAACTTGATAGGTTGATTCATTTGCAGGATTATTTCTTTGGTTGTCAAAATATATAATACAAGATGTAAAAGGTGGTTGGTATAGATAAGTTGGTCTTACTTTTAAGTTTTAGAGCTAAACTAGAACCAGCCGATGCATGGTTCTGTCCTTGGTTACAACCTATTTAGAAGAGAACCGATCCTCAGAATTTGCTTGTCAGTTCTTTCTCATCAATATTACCATTTTTACCAAGTTTAGGTAAAACTTGGTGGTTGGCATATGTTATCAGATAAATCAACGTGAATCAGTTTGAGTTCATAGTTACTTTGGTTACCAAATTTATTACAAACTTATGACGACTTAGAACCATCAATAAAAAGACATGGGCTGCAAATGTTGCAGGAACAAATATGTGAAAACTCATACGCATCTGCATACTAACATACATGATAAGCAGTAGTAGTTTGTTGGAGCAAAGGAACCAAAATGAGACAGAAATTGTATACATTTTTATGTCATTTTTAAAAGATATACACGAAAATTTAGAGATCATAATGTTAATACGTCCGTCCCAAAATAATTGTCCTCTTTTGACTTTTTGAAGTCTTTTTTCAAATTTGATCATAAATATTTTTGTTTGTGTTATACAATAATTGATGCAAGATATATGAATAGATTGGTTTTTAAATGTTTTTCCATTGGTATAATTTTCATCAAGTATTATATAACACATACCAAAATATTAAAGATCAAAGTTGAGAAATTAAGACTTTAAAAAGTCAAACGAGGACAACTATTTCCAACAGTTCAACAGAATCTCATGCATGTCTCGTCCGACGTAAAGTACTGAAACAAAACATCACTTGATCAACACATCCACAAAATACTCAATTTACTCAAGTTTAGCATTGTCACATTAAGTTTCAAGTAGCTATATTCCAAAATCATACAAAACCATTTACTGATTCAAAATCTTTTCACAAAACAAATGATCGAGTCGAAGAAACTTTATCATTAGCAATGATCGAATATCAGAGAGTTTACCACAATGGTCTATACTAACAAATATGTGGTGGGCATTTGGAATTCACGGTATATTTTCAAGTAGCAGATATTCTGATTATTTAGGGGTCAAATCATCAGTTTTAAGAGCACTTGCTATAAGATCAAATTTCTATCTTTTTTACTGCAGCAAAACCAACCATAATGGAGTTCAACATAGAAATACATATTACTTGACTCCTCCAATCCTGCAATAAACAAGACGAAATAATGTACTAAAAATATTTCAGGTTTTCTTTTTGAATGAGACATCCTTAATTGTACGTCTGACTGGCGTCATCACGTAAAAGTTTTGTCATACGTTTGCATCTTCACGTAAAAGTTTTGTCATACGTTTGCATCTTCAAGCTAAGTACACGTAGAAACATATTACACCGTTAGGAAAATGCATGTATCTATTTACACCCGTTAGTTGTCTTCATACAACAACATATGCCTTAGTCAAATTATCTCAAACACTTCACAATATATAAACCGAGATGCAGCAACCACGTACTTGGGTCATCTTAATTAAACCCATTACTTCTACAAAAGAAACTATGATTGTAACTTTAAGTTTCTGAAGCAATAAGAAAGCGTATGGAGGTCTCGTAATGTACCCTCTGTTTGGAAATAGTATATACATTACTTGCCCATGGAAAGGGTAGTAGTAAAAAAAAAAAAAAAAAAAAAAATCACCCAGTGATCAAGTTATGATCAGTATGCATGTCTCAGAATTGATGCTTAATATAGTTTATCATCACTAATTAATGTGTAAAGAGTCTAATTTCAGGCGAAATTAGTATAATCTAATTCCACAAAAGCATTATGTGTATTATGTATACCAACTTTAGTACGAATCCTTTTGGAAAGGCATGAGTTGTAAATATTCGTACAACACTAAACAAACATAAAAATCAAATTGCTAAACTTAACAGAACCGTCTACATTTTGGTATACAAGAAGTTTTATATCTTTTGAAAGTTACTTAACAATTTTGCGTAAATATATTTTAATCCCATAGTCCATGAGAAAGAAAAAAACTAGTTTATGTGCAGAAAATATCAAACCCGAAATAAGAGGGTATTGTTTTGACAAAGTGTTTTGTAAGCTTATGCAATTTTGATAATTTTTCGGCTTTAAATAGTAAAAACCCAATCCCAACCCATCTGTGATTCTTTTCCTTTAAATAGGAAACAAAAATCCATGGAACAAAATTACAACGGAAAATAACAACAACGATTGTAATATTCATTGACAGTTTTTTTTTTAGGTACGACTCCGATATGCCTTTTTCTTTTTTCTTTTTTTAGATTCCTTAATTTAATGCTTTTAGTCGTATATATATCAATCTAATATTACTACGTATGCGTGCAGTTACAATGGAATGGTCGAATTTGTTGCCTGAGTTACTTGATAAAATAGCACATAAACATATCGTTTTCTATGAAGATTATCATCCTTTCACACGCGTGTGTAACTCTTGGCTTTCAACAACCAAAGGCCACTACTCGAATGGACCTCCTTCGCGGTTACCATCTCTAATGCTCACAGAGAAAAAAGACGATGAAGAGTTTCGGGAATTATTTCTCCTCTCAAACGAGACCATCCGCAAGATACGACTCCCAGAAGCATTTGGTAAGCTATGTATGTCTTCATGTGGGTGGCTCGTGACTGTGGGAGACGATCATGCTTCCCAACTCATCAATCCGTTATCGCATGAAATCTTCAATCTTCCTAAGATCGACACATTTCCAGAATTCTTGGAGCTTTCAGAATGGGATAATGGCATTAGGAAGCTAGTCCTCGTAACTAATAATCCATCATCATTGCCGCTTGTGGTGGTATTATGGGGATGTTCAGGGAAGCTTGGATTTTGTTGGCCTGGAGATAACAAGTGGACATCTGTTGACCAGGGTTGGGGAGGGAAGATGTTAGATATTACTTACTTTAACGGGCGAGTTTATAGTTTTGACTGCAACTTCCATATACGAGCATGTGATGTTTATGGGGAAAATCCAACACGAATGGTTGGCGTTTCAAGGCTGCCGGTAGATATTTATGCTCAAGACAAAGAACTAGGCGGAGCATATATTATTGGATTAGATGATGGCACTAGGAAGAGGTTGCTGGTGGTTATTAGAGAAGGCGTGCTCGATGACATCCAAGATGAGTTATGTGAGGAGACTTACAAGACAAAAAGTTTTCAAATTTTGGAGTATGATTTGGCAAGGACAAAATGGTCTAAAGTGAAGGATTTCGGTGCTAAAACTTTGTTTGTTGGATACAGTTCATCGTTTTGGATAGAGGACACTACACGGGTGATAAAGAGTAATTGCATATACTTCACAGACGATGTTTTTGTGATGTACCGTGGTAGCAAAAATGGAGGAGGGAGAGACATGGGGATATACCATTTGCGTGACGGAACCATCGAGCCTCATTTTGCCGGAAAATCACGTAGCAACCTTACACCTCCAATATGGCTTGAAACCATATGATTAATTTCTAGCTATCTAGTACGGTGGTTATGTTTAATACAAAACTTTTAAGGAACAATGTGCGGTTCAAAGTGCTTGCTTATTTTGTACGACAATTCGTTTGGTGTATTTTGACATAAGTTACAGTGAAGTTTTATTTTGCTTTGCTAAGAAAGATATGTTGCAGTGAAGTTTGTTCGATTTTGTTTGTTTAATGGTTCGCAAATCATTTATATAGGAAGGAAGCTTACTAGTGTAGTGTCATGTTCCAGCTAAATGTCTTATGCAGGAAGCTTATTTGGTATTCAACTAGGCGTTTAAAATTTTTACAAGATTTATTATTATTATTATTATTATTTTTAATATATCCCTTTTGTTGAATGTTGAGTTCTTGATATTTTGCTTTTTGAAAGGGAAAAAAAGAGAAGTACAAGTAACAAACTTCTTTTAACCTTGAAACGCTAAATTTTGAGACGGGTTTTGGCCATAAAAAAAATTAAAAATGAACATTCAAAATTGTTTTAAAGTCTTCTCAAGATGTATGTTATAATGAAATTAATTATAATGTTAAAATATACAGTAATTAACTATAATGTTAAAATATACAGTAATACTTTTTTTCTTATTACGCAATAGATACAAAATAACGTAAAAGTATATTACTCAACAAAAAGTTACAAAAAATATAGTATAATAACATATTTACATCCCATTAGCATAACTCAAGCGTTGTGGCGGCATGTACCTTATAATAAGATATTTTGTGATAATTGTTTTTCATTTTATGTTATTCCTTACAATAACATTTTGAATTACAGGGGTATTTTTATACATTAGGTTTAAGCAATGGCGGAGCTATGTTATGTAACAATTCGCAATTTCTGGTTAATTACCATTCCCGGAAAATTTCACTATTCACTTTTCCCGAAACTTTCCCGAAAGTTGATTTTTATTTGATATTCTCGAGTGATAAATCATTTCCATGGCAAATTAAATGTTTGACATTCGTCAGATCATTTTCGTGAAAGTTATTAAGGAATTACACGTTTTAGGGTAAAACGTCATTCAGAAATTCTACGTACAACGAAACTCGACCGCGTTAAGTGACCCCGCATCAGAAAAATGTTTGACACACTCATGATTTATTTGAGAATTAATCGTGACTGAGAAAAACATGACCAAAGACTTCCCAGCAGGTCACCCAAGTCGATACTACTCTCACATGAGCACGCTTAACCGAATGGGCGATTAACCGTTAGACCACGAAACGAGTTTCTAAGACGTTTTGAGTTTTCAAACTTATTAGAAAAAGTCAACATAATTTTTCCCTCCTCCTTTGACCAAAAGTCATTCCTTGATTTTTAGACTTACGGTTTGATGTCTAAAAGACATTTAACACCAACCGACACTAGACTGAGCCCAGTCTAGACATTATAAGTCATCTTAAATCATTTATATCATATTAGAAAAGTAACATTTTACTTTTCTCAGTTTTACGTAAAATTCGTACATTTTACGTATTACGCGTTTTAGACCCGTGTTTCCAGTTTTTAGCAGGGTTTACCACCCAAATGGAACCTACCACTCATTTTATATTTTATTATGGAGTATTTTGACAAGTTTAATCATTCCTCCAAGTTTCGTATTTTTACGATACCCGGTTTTACGTTTTGTGACGTAACAACTTACGGTTTGCATTTTACGGAGTCAAAACATACTAGATATCTTGGATAATATCATCACAAGTCCAACCCTTTCTCCCCAAGTCTCCAAACCGCCATTAGGGGGGGGGGGGGGGTTTCACACTAGGTGGCTTGATCTCAAGCTTGATGGCCTTAGATTTCATCCATGTGTTCACCTTGGCCTCCAAGGTTGGACTAGTCAACATTTCTAACCTCCTTTAAGCCATATAAATACCCCCTTCCCCTCCTTGGCCGTCCACCATAACCACACACCAAACCCATCTCATTTGTTCATTCTCTTCCAAGTTTCATGCAAGATTCAAGTGCTAGTTCAAGGTAGAAACCCTAGATAGGTTATCATTCATCAAACACTTCTATAACCTTATATACTTGGTGATTTCTCTTGAGTTTAAATCCACTCAAGTCACCTAAACCTTCATCATCCATCTTTCAAGAATACCAAGGGTAGAAAGATTGCATGAAGTGAAAAAGGGTTGAAGCAAGTCTATCAAAGTCCTATCCTTACATGTTAACTTCCTTTCTTGTTTGAAAGCCAAAAGTTGTAAGCCAAACCCTAGCTTGCTTCTTGTTAAATAATCATGTTCATGTTATTTACATATTATTCATGCTATATATTGTCTTGTTATCATGTCCATGATGTATAAAAGTGAGCAAAACAAGTTATTGTTATTGATTGTTAAAACAAGTTACTAAAACAAGTAAACTAGTGACTTTCTTGGTATAACCACGACCAAAATGGTAAAATTATGATATTGGATCATTACAAATTACAGTAGAGGACTTAACAAGGAAACCATAGCAATTTGAACCACCTAAAACGAGTAAACGAGTCAAAAGTTATGGCGATTTGAAGTTACCAAAGATTTCCGGCAAAACTGCCAAATACCATTCTGATCAAATTTGGGTTTTGAAAGTCCCACTTCTGCTCCGATTCATCAAAAAGTTAAAACACGAAAGTTGTCCGGAACGACGTTTTCATTCAGGAATAAAGAAGCTCGAGACCTAAAAATGCTTTCCGAGTGATAAAATTCTTCAAATTCTAAACAGCCCATTTTTAGGCGAAAGTCACTAGATTATGGTTATACTTTGAAAGGAACAAGAGGTCTTATGACCTATAATCAAGACCACAACCATGGCTAGAGCCAAGGTTGAGTCTCATGACCTTGGAACAAGGACCAAAGGTCATGGCTAGGCCATGACGAAATGACCAAGTAAACTTACATAAGCGTAAACATGAAACAAGGAATTGGCGATATATTGAACAAGCAATTTGGATCTACTTCACTTAAAAAGGAAACCATGAGATATTACCAAGAGAAAATGGTCATTCAAGACTTATGAAACTACCCCTAATAACAATCTTCCTGTACTAATAAACTTTCCTAAGTTTATTCAAATATCGGACATGTAACTTTTCGGATCAAAACTTATATCTATATATTTCATCAACTACTACAATAGTAGGGAGCCTCATGTGAGGAGTTCATTATGTAAGCCGTCGAGTTGAGTTGTGGATTTACGAGTTAAAGTGTCCTGGCTCCTCGAACGCTTACTAACATGACTTCTGAATTATGTCGGCCCGAACGGTAGTAAACGATATACCAAAACATACATGTTTCATGAAACTTTCTTTCAAAGACTCATACTATACATCATACCACATCATGGACTAAATGCAAGATATATATATAGGCACTACTTCATATTCTTTACTCCGAACCTAAGTCGCAACATTCTATTATAGGTTGCTCGTAGAAACCTTCGCGATTCGACCATCACATTCACTACTCACTACATAACTTAAGGTGAGTTCGTAGCCCCACTTTCTATTGTTTAACTATTTTACAAACCATGGGGGGAATACATGCTATTATTTTTCTACTCGAACACGATGTTTTCTACTGTATGCTACCCGACGATGTTTTATTATCACTAAGTAACGATTGCCATGTTCGAAGTCCCTATATCATGAACCATTAGTCACTACCTTTAGTGAGCGCGAATATTGTGAATAGATCTATTGGGATTGACGAATCCCATTTGTGTTGAGCAACGATGAGTTCACACAAATGCACTATATTTGAGATTTAGCGGTATAACGGCAAAAGTACCTTGATAGGGCTTCTATAATGCCAATTTTGTTGGTTCGATGTTAATGTTTTGGTTGTATGAGCTTAGTGAAATAAATAACGATTTTGTTTTCCAAACATTGGTGTGAGCCTATAACTCACACTACGATTATTGTGTTCAAACGATTTAACTAAACTCTACGAATTCCACTCAACCTTTGTGTTGACCTCTCAAGCATGTATTTCAGGTTCATGACGATCAAGGATGGCACGGAAGGACACGGATACTCAAGAGGGCTATAAATTTTATTATCATTCAAAAACACATTTATTATACATTGTAAACATGGAACCATTTGGGACCTCATTTTGTAAATCTCTGATATTTATACAATTTGAATGATAAATCTTTTAAAACGACTCAATTGGAGTTCGTTTTCTATTATTGTGACTATTGTGCTGTCAAGTAACACCCAGTTCGAATTCCGCTGCATCCATGAATTGGGGGTGTTACAGATTGGTACCAGAGCCATGGTTATAGAGAAACGGGTCTAATTGAGACCTAAACTATAACTACAACTACAAGCAAAACATTTTTATAGCCTTCCGCTCTCCGTGTCTTCCATCCTCCAGACGATTATGGACTTTGTAAGCATGTTATGCTACACAAACATATAAGTATATTTATATATACATTCGAGTTATTTTCAATCATTTTATCTAAACATATCTACACATGCCTATTCTATGGCATTTCGACACAACCACATTCTCCCAACCATGTTCCTACTCCAACATTTTATATCCAAGACATTGTAACTAATTACAATGGTCTTTTCTATTTCTCGAACATTGTATGACACAATGGTCTTAATCATTTCTCAAATGTTTTGAGTCACACAATCGTCTAATCTACTTCCGAGACATTGTGATTTGTGCAATGGTCTCTGGAATTATTCCACCACCTCATCAACATCATTTCATATGATATCAAAAACCCATCACAATCTATCAATTTCCAAACAAGAAATATGAGATTTCTAAAGGACAAACTAATCCATCATCGACAAAAGCTGAACTTTCTCTACATTCATCAAAGTTTTCTTATGAAACCTTCATTATTAAAAGTTCGTGATCCTGGCTAAGTATGTTCTATTTTAGAACTACTTAAAACTTCCTTTCCATACGTACCTACCCTTACTATCTTCTATGCAATGGAATATGAAAACATACGTTACAAGTCTTGTATGGACGGGACTTGCAACTAAATGGTTTGACATCGCCTTTTGTTTAGTAGACAGTTTCCTGAAAGCAACGGACATATCACAAGTATACCTAATTTAGGTACTTGAAAATTTTATCGAACCTTGGCTAAATATAGACTAGTCACCTATATTTAACCTAGGGACAGTGGAATATAGTCTGACTAACTATATTCGACTTAAAATTTTCAAATACTGAGAATAGTTGTACTAGGGTTATGTTCAGGTTGATTTCCTACTTGAACTCGATAAACCACCAGAATTCTTTAAAACGATCTAGAGACACGATAGTATCTTACCACTCAGCGAAATCTTAACACCTTATTTCTACTACCTAATTTCATTCTTGAAAGTTTTCATTTATGAGATAATCCGAACTACTATCTTGGGATAGTTATCAATTATTCTCTTCATCCTGTAGAAGTACTATCCTGTTTAGGTCCTAAGGATACCATCCCATCATAAACCTTTAAAGTCTCTTAAGATTTTTAAAGCAAACTCAACATCTATACCTAAGAGTATTAATATTAAGCATACACTACACACTTCTGTTCATCAACATATCACATCATTATCTTCACAACCGTGGGAACCACAAGCTCGTTAACAGATCTTGATGCACTTTTAAAGCTCAAATCATCCTTAGTTACACCACAAGCACCCTTATCAGCTTTACAAGATTGAATATTCATCTTGTACTTTTGCTACACCAGTATCATCTCGTAATACCCTACCTTGTAACTCATCGACTAAGTATGAATGTTGTGTAGGATGATTTGTAATTATTTGAATGGATTGGGATGCCTTTTCATTTAAATAAAGACATTGTAAATCACCAAACCATAAGTTTATATTTCCTTATTTACATTGTTTGGGTTGCCTCTCTATGTAAATAAAGAATTATAAGCAAGTGGGCTTGTTTGTATCCGAAATAACATAAGTACGAAGTCAATAAACACTAGGTACAACAACCGATTACCTACTAGGCTATGATTGCAATTACTATCTCAATTCCTATTAATATTCGATTGCTATATCAATTTCCTTTGATATTCGACTATTACCATACCTTTCCTACATAAAAGTATGCCTGGTCCTACACCATACACTGAAATGACAAATCAAACTACATCACCGGTAATCCCAGGCTTTAGTCCTCATAAGTAACCACACCTCTGCATCGACACCACTCCAACATATGACACACAAAGAACTTCGGGACGAAGTTCCCCGTAAGGGGTAGAGACTGTAACAATTCGCAATTTCAGGTTAATTACCATTCCCGGAAAATTTCACTATCACTTTTACTATTTATTTTTCCCGAAACTTTCCTGAAAGTTGATTTTTATTTGATATTCTCGAGTGATAAATCATTTCCATGGCAAATTAAATGTTTGACATTCGTCAGATCATTTTCGTGAAAGTTATTAAGGAATTACACGTTTTAGGGTAAAACGTCATTCAGAAATTCTACGTACAACGAAACTCGACCGCGTTAAGTGACCCCGCATCAGAAAAATGTTTGACACACTCATGATTTATTTAAGAATTAATCGTGACTGAGAAAAACATGACCAAAGACTTCCCAGCAGGTCACCCAAGTCGATACTACTCTCACATGAGCACGCTTAACCGAATGGGCGATTAACCGTTAGACCACGAAACGAGTTTCTAAGACGTTTTGAGTTTTCAAACTTATTAGAAAAAGTCAACATAATTTTTCCCTCCTCCTTTGACCAAAAGTCATTCCTTGATTTTTAGACTTACGGTTTGATGTCTAAAAGACATTTAACACCAACCGACACTAGACTGAGCCCAGTCTAGACATTATAAGTCATCTTAAATCATTTATATCATATTAGAAAAGTAACATTTTACTTTTCTCAGTTTTACGTAAAATTCGTACATTTTACGTATTACGCGTTTTAGACCCGTGTTTCCAGTTTTTAGCAGGGTTTACCACCCAAATGGAACCTACCACTCATTTTATATTTTATTATGGATTATTTTGACAAGTTTAATCATTCCTCCAAGTTTCGTATTTTTACGATACCCGGTTTTACGTTTTGTGACGTAACAACTTACGGTTTGCATTTTACGGAGTCAAAACATACTAGATATCTTGGATAATATCATCACAAGTCCAACCCTTTCTCCCCAAGTCTCCAAACTGCCATTAGGGGGGGGGGGTTTCACACTAGGTGGCTTGATCTCAAGCTTGATGGCCTTAGATTTCATCCATGTGTTCACCTTGGCCTCCAAGGTTGGACTAGTCAACATTTCTAACCTCCTTTAAGCCATATAAATACCCCCTTCCCCTCCTTGGCCGTCCACCATAACGACACACCAAACCCATCTCATTTGTTCATTCTCTTCCAAGTTTCATGCAAGATTCAAGTGCTAGTTCAAGGTAGAAACCCTAGATAGGTTATCATTCATCAAACACTTCCATAACCTTATATACTTGGTGATTTCTCTTGAGTTTAAATCCACTCAAGTCACCTAAACCTTCATCATCCATCTTTCAAGAATACCAAGGGTAGAAAGATTGCATGAAGTGAAAAAGGGTTGAAGCAAGTCTATCAAAGTCCTATCCTTACATGTTAACTTCCTTTCTTGTTTGAAAGCCAAAAGTTGTAAGCCAAACCCTAGCTTGCTTCTTGTTAAATAATCATGTTCATGTTATTTACATATTATTCATGCTATATATTGTCTTGTTATCATGTCCATGATGTATAAAAGTGAGCAAAACAAGTTATTGTTATTGATTGTTAAAACAAGTTACTAAAACAAGTAAACTAGTGACTTTCTTGGTATAACCACGACCAAAATGGTAAAATTATGATATTGGATCATTACAAATTACAGTAGAGGACTTAACAAGGAAACCATAGCAATTTGAACCACCTAAAACGAGTAAACGAGTCAAAAGTTATGGCGATTTGAAGTTACCAAAGATTTCCGGCAAAACTGCCAAATACCATTCTGATCAAATTTGGGTTTTGAAAGTCCCACTTCTGGTCCGATTCATCAAAAAGTTAAAACACGAAAGTTGTCCGGAACGACGTTTTCGTTTAGGCATAAAGAAGCTCGAGACCTAAAAATGCTTTCCGAGTGATAAAATTCTTCAAATTCTAAACAGCCCATTTTTAGGCGAAAGTCACTAGATTATGCTTATACTTTGAAAGGAACAAGAGATCTTATGACCTATAATCAAGACCACAACCATGGCTAGAGCCAAGGTTGAGTCTCATGACCTTGGAACAAGGACCAAAGGTCATGGCTAGGCCATGATGAAATGACCAAGTAAACTTACATAGGCGTAAACATGAAACAAGGAATTGGCGATATATTGAACAAGCAATTTGGATCTACTTCACTTAAAAAGGAAACCATGAGATATTACCAAGAGAAAATGGTCATTCAAGACTTATGAAACTACCCCTAATAACAATCTTCCTGTACTAATAAACTTTCCTAAGTTTATTCAAATATCGGACATGTAACTTTTCGGATCAAAACTTATATCTATATATTTCATCAACTACTACAATAGTAGGGAGCCTCATGTGAGGAGTTCATTATGTAAGCCGTCGAGTTGAGTTGTGGATTTACGAGTTAAAGTGTCCTGGCTCCTCGAACGCTTACTAATATGACTTCTGAATTATGTCGGCCCGAACGGTAGTAAACGATATACCAAAACATACATGTTTCATGAAACTTTCTTTCAAAGACTCATACTATACATCATACCACATCATGGACTAAATGCAAGATATATATATAGGCACTACTTCATATTCTTTACTCCGAACCTAAGTCGCAACATTCTATTATAGGTTGCTCGTAGAAACCTTCGCGATTCGACCATCACATTCACTACTCACTACATAACTTAAGGTGAGTTTGTAGCCCCACTTTCTATTGTTTAACTATTTTACAAACCATGGGGGGAATACATGCTATTATTTTTCTACTCGAACACGATGTTTTCTACTGTATGCTACCCGACGATGTTTTATTATCACTAAGTAACGATTGCCATGTTCGAAGTCCCTATATCATGAACCATTAGTCACTACCTTTAGTGAGCGCGAATATTGTGAATAGATCTATTGGGATTGACGAATCCCATTTGTGTTGAGCAACGATGAGTTCACACAAATGCACTATATTTGAGATTTAGCGGTATAACGGCAAAAGTACCTTGATAGGGCTTCTATAATGCCAATTTTGTTGGTTCGATGTTAATGTTTTGGTTGTATGAGCTTAGTGAAATAAATAACGATTTTGTTTTCCAAACATTGGTGTGAGCCTATAACTCACACTACGATTATTGTGTTCAAACGATTTAACTAAACTCTACGAATTCCACTCAATCTTTGTGTTGACCTCTCAAGCATGTATTTCAGGTTCATGACGATCAAGGATGGCACGGAAGGACACGGATACTCAAGAGGGCTATAAATTTTATTATCATTCAAAAACACATTTATTATACATTGTAAACATGGAACCATTTGGGACCTCATTTTGTAAATCTCTGATATTTATACAATTTGAATGATAAATCTTTTAAAACGACTCAATTGGAGTTCGTTTTCTATTATTGTGACTATTGTGCTGTCAAGTAACACCCAGTTCGAATTCCGCTGCATCCATGAATTGGGGGTGTTACAGATTGGTACCAGAGCCATGGTTATAGAGAAACGGGTCTAATTGAGACCTAAACTATAACTACAACTACAAGCAAAACATTTTTATAGCCTTCCGCTCTCCGTGTCTTCTATCCTCCAGACGATTATGGACTTTGTAAGCATGTTATGCTACACAAACATATAAGTATATTTATATATACATTCGAGTTATTTTCAATCATTTTATCTAAACATATCTACACATGCCTATTCTATGGCATTTCGACACAACCACATTCTCCCAACCATGTTCCTACTCCAACATTTTATATCCAAGACATTGTAACTAATTACAATGGTCTTTTCTATTTCTCGAACATTGTATGACACAATGGTCTTAATCATTTCTCAAATGTTTTGAGTCACACAATCGTCTAATCTACTTCCGAGACATTGTGATTTGTGCAATGGTCTCTGGAATTATTCCACCACCTCATCAACATCATTTCATATGATATCAAAAACCCATCACAATCTATCAATTTCCAAACAAGAAATATGAGATTTCTAAAGGACAAACTAATCCATCATCGACAAAAGCTGAACTTTCTCTACATTCATCAAAGTTTTCTTATGAAACCTTCATTATTAAAAGTTCGTGATCCTGGCTAAGTATGTTCTATTTTAGAACTACTTAAAACTTCCTTTCCATACGTACCTACCCTTACTATCTTCTATGCAATGGAATATGAAAACATACGTTACAAGTCTTGTATGGACGGGACTTGCAACTAAATGGTTTGACATCGCCTTTTGTTTAGTAGACAGTTTCCTGAAAGCAACGGACATATCACAAGTATACCTAATTTAGGTACTTGAAAATTTTATCGAACCTTGGCTAAATATAGACTAGTCACCTATATTTAACCTAGGGACAGTGGAATATAGTCTGACTAACTATATTCGACTTAAAATTTTCAAATACTGAGAATAGTTGTACTAGGGTTATGTTCAGGTTGATTTCCTACTTGAACTCGATAAACCACCAGAATTCTTTAAAACGATCTAGAGACACGATAGTATCTTACCACTCAGCGAAATCTTAACACCTTATTTCTACTACCTAATTTCATTCTTGAAAGTTTTCATTTATGAGATAATCCGAACTACTATCTTGGGATAGTTATCAATTATTCTCTTCATCCTGTAGAAGTACTATCCTGTTTAGGTCCTAAGGATACCATCCCATCATAAACCTTTAAAGTCTCTTAAGATTTTTAAAGCAAACTCAACATCTATACCTAAGAGTATTAATATTAAGCATACACTACACACTTCTGTTCATCAACATATCACATCATTATCTTCACAACCGTGGGAACCACAAGCTCGTTAACAGATCTTGATGCACTTTTAAAGCTCAAATCATCCTTAGTTACACCACAAGCACCCTTATCAGCTTTACAAGATTGAATATTCATCTTGTACTTTTGCTACACCAGTATCATCTCGTAATACCCTACCTTGTAACTCATCGACTAAGTATGAATGTTGTGTAGGATGATTTGTAATTATTTGAATGGATTGGGATGCCTTTTCATTTAAATAAAGACATTGTAAATCACCAAACCATAAGTTTATCTTTCCTTATTTACATTGTTTGGGATGCCTCTCTATGTAAATAAAGAATTATAAGCAAGTGGGCTTGTTTGTATCCGAAATAACATAAGTACGAAGTCAATAAACACTTGGTACAACAACCGATTACCTACTAGGCTATGATTGCAATTACTATCTCAATTCCTATTAATATTTGATTGCTATATCAATTTCCTTTGATATTCGACTATTACCATACCTTTCCTACATAAAAGTATGCCTGGTCCTACACCATACACTGAAATGACAAATCAAACTACATCACCGGTAATCCCAGGCTTTAGTCCTCATAAGTAACCACACCTCTGCATCGACACCACTCCAACATATGACACACAAAGAACTTCGGGACGAAGTTCCCCGTAAGGGGTAGAGACTGTAACAATTCGCAATTTCAGGTTAATTACCATTCCCGGAAAATTTCACTATCACTTTTACTATTTATTTTTCCCGAAACTTTCCTGAAAGTTGATTTTTATTTGATATTCTCGAGTGATAAATCATTTCCATGGCAAATTAAATGTTTGACATTCGTCAGATCATTTTCGTGAAAGTTATTAAGGAATTACACGTTTTAGGGTAAAACGTCATTCAGAAATTCTACGTACAACGAAACTCGACCGCGTTAAGTGACCCCGCATCAGAAAAATGTTTGACACACTCATGATTTATTTGAGAATTAATCGTGACTGAGAAAAACATGACCAAAGACTTCCCAGCAGGTCACCCAAGTCGATACTACTCTCACATGAGCACGCTTAACCGAATGGGCGATTAACCGTTAGACCACGAAACGAGTTTCTAAGACGTTTTGAGTTTTCAAACTTATTAGAAAAAGTCAACATAATTTTTCCCTCCTCCTTTGACCAAAAGTCATTCCTTGATTTTTAGACTTACGGTTTGATGTCTAAAAGACATTTAACACCAACCGACACTAGACTGAGCCCAGTCTAGACATTATAAGTCATCTTAAATCATTTATATCATATTAGAAAAGTAACATTTTACTTTTCTCAGTTTTACGTAAAATTCGTACATTTTACGTATTACGCGTTTTAGACCCGTGTTTCCAGTTTTTAGCAGGGTTTACCACCCAAATGGAACCTACCACTCATTTTATATTTTATTATGGAGTATTTTGACAAGTTTAATCATTTCTCCAAGTTTCGTATTTTTACGATACCCGGTTTTACGTTTTGTGACGTAACAACTTACGGTTTGCATTTTACGGAGTCAAAACATACTAGATATCTTGGATAATATCATCACAAGTCCAACCCTTTCTCCCCAAGTCTCCAAACTGCCATTAGGGGGGGGGGGGGGTTTCACACTAGGTGGCTTGATCTCAAGCTTGATGGCCTTAGATTTCATCCATGTGTTCACCTTGGCCTCCAAGGTTGGACTAGTCAACATTTCTAACCTCCTTTAAGCCATATAAATACCCCCTTCCCCTCCTTGGCCGTCCACCATAACGACACACCAAACCCATCTCATTTGTTCATTCTCTTCCAAGTTTCATGCAAGATTCAAGTGCTAGTTCAAGGTAGAAACCCTAGATAGGTTATCATTCATCAAACACTTCCATAACCTTATATACTTGGTGATTTCTCTTGAGTTTAAATCCACTCAAGTCACCTAAACCTTCATCATCCATCTTTCAAGAATACCAAGGGTAGAAAGATTGCATGAAGTGAAAAAGGGTTGAAGCAAGTCTATCAAAGTCCTATCCTTACATGTTAACTTCCTTTCTTGTTTGAAAGCCAAAAGTTGTAAGCCAAACCCTAGCTTGCTTCTTGTTAAATAATCATGTTCATGTTATTTACATATTATTCATGCTATATATTGTCTTGTTATCATGTCCATGATGTATAAAAGTGAGCAAAACAAGTTATTGTTATTGATTGTTAAAACAAGTTACTAAAACAAGTAAACTAGTGACTTTCTTGGTATAACCACGACCAAAATGGTAAAATTATGATATTGGATCATTACAAATTACAGTAGAGGACTTAACAAGGAAACCATAGCAATTTGAACCACCTAAAACGAGTAAACGAGTCAAAAGTTATGGCGATTTGAAGTTACCAAAGATTTCCGGCAAAACTGCCAAATACCATTCTGATCAAATTTGGGTTTTGAAAGTCCCACTTCTGGTCCGATTCATCAAAAAGTTAAAACACGAAAGTTGTCCGGAACGACGTTTTCGTTCAGGAATAAAGAAGCTCGAGACCTAAAAATGCTTTCCGAGTGATAAAATTCTTCAAATTCTAAACAGCCCATTTTTAGGCGAAAGTCACTAGATTATGGTTATACTTTGAAAGGAACAAGAGATCTTATGACCTATAATCAAGACCACAACCATGGCTAGAGCCAAGGTTGAGTCTCATGACCTTGGAACAAGGACCAAAGGTCATGGCTAGGCCATGACGAAATGACCAAGTAAACTTACATAGGCGTAAACATGAAACAAGGAATTGGCGATATATTGAACAAGCAATTTGGATCTACTTCACTTAAAAAGGAAACCATGAGATATTACCAAGAGAAAATGGTCATTCAAGACTTATGAAACTACCCCTAATAACAATCTTCCTGTACTAATAAACTTTCCTAAGTTTATTCAAATATCGGACATGTAACTTTTCGGATCAAAACTTATATCTATATATTTCATCAACTACTACAATAGTAGGGAGCCTCATGTGAGGAGTTCATTATGTAAGCCGTCGAGTTGAGTTGTGGATTTACGAGTTAAAGTGTCCTGGCTCCTCGAACGCTTACTAACATGACTTCTGAATTATGTCGGCCCGAACGGTAGTAAACGATATACCAAAACATACATGTTTCATGAAACTTTCTTTCAAAGACTCATACTATACATCATACCACATCATGGACTAAATGCAAGATATATATATAGGCACTACTTCATATTCTTTACTCCGAACCTAAGTCGCAACATTCTATTATAGGTTGCTCGTAGAAACCTTCGCGATTCGACCATCACATTCACTACTCACTACATAACTTAAGGTGAGTTCGTAGCCCCACTTTCTATTGTTTAACTATTTTACAAACCATGGGGGGAATACATGCTATTATTTTTCTACTCGAACACGATGTTTTCTACTGTATGCTACCCGACGATGTTTTATTATCACTAAGTAACGATTGCCATGTTCGAAGTCCCTATATCATGAACCATTAGTCACTACCTTTAGTGAGCGCGAATATTGTGAATAGATCTATTGGGATTGACGAATCCCATTTGTGTTGAGCAACGATGAGTTCACACAAATGCACTATATTTGAGATTTAGCGGTATAACGGCAAAAGTACCTTGATAGGGCTTCTATAATGCCAATTTTGTTGGTTCGATGTTAATGTTTTGGTTGTATGAGCTTAGTGAAATAAATAACGATTTTGTTTTCCAAACATTGGTGTGAGCCTATAACTCACACTACGATTATTGTATTCAAACGATTTAACTAAACTCTACGAATTCCACTCAACCTTTGTGTTGACCTCTCAAGCATGTATTTCAGGTTCATGACGATCAAGGATGGCACGGAAGGACACGGATACTCAAGAGGGCTATAAATTTTATTATCATTCAAAAACACATTTATTATACATTGTAAACATGGAACCATTTGGGACCTCATTTTGTAAATCTCTGATATTTATACAATTTGAATGATAAATCTTTTAAAACGACTCAATTGGAGTTCGTTTTCTATTATTGTGACTATTGTGCTGTCAAGTAACACCCAGTTCGAATTCCGCTGCATCCATGAATTGGGGGTGTTACAGATTGGTACCAGAGCCATGGTTATAGAGAAACGGGTCTAATTGAGACCTAAACTATAACTACAACTACAAGCAAAACATTTTTATAGCCTTCCGCTCTCCGTGTCTTCCATCCTCCAGACGATTATGGACTTTGTAAGCATGTTATGCTACACAAACATATAAGTATATTTATATATACATTCGAGTTATTTTCAATCATTTTATCTAAACATATCTACACATGCCTATTCTATGGCATTTCGACACAACCACATTCTCCCAACCATGTTCCTACTCCAACATTTTATATCCAAGACATTGTAACTAATTACAATGGTCTTTTCTATTTCTCGAACATTGTATGACACAATGGTCTTAATCATTTCTCAAATGTTTTGAGTCACACAATGGTCTAATCTACTTCCGAGACATTGTGATTTGTGCAATGGTCTCTGGAATTATTCCACCACCTCATCAACATCATTTCATATGATATCAAAAACCCATCACAATCTATCGATTTCCAAACAAGAAATATGAGATTTCTAAAGGACAAACTAATCCATCATCGACAAAAGCTGAACTTTCTCTACATTCATCAAAGTTTTCTTATGAAACCTTCATTATTAAAAGTTCGTGATCCTGGCTAAGTATGTTCTATTTTAGAACTACTTAAAACTTCCTTTCCATACGTACCTACCCTTACTATCTTCTATGCAATGGAATATGAAAACATACGTTACAAGTCTTGTATGGACGGGACTTGCAACTAAATGGTTTGACATCGCCTTTTGTTTAGTAGACAGTTTCCCGAAAGCAACGGACATATCATAAGTATACCTAATTTAGGTACTTGAAAATTTTATCGAACCTTGGCTAAATATAGACTAGTCACCTATATTTAACCTAGGGACAGTGGAATATAGTCTGACTAACTATATTCGACTTAAAATTTTCAAATACTGAGAATAGTTGTACTAGGGTTATGTTCAGGTTGATTTCCTACTTGAACTCGATAAACCACCAGAATTCTTTAAAACGATCTAGAGACACGATAGTATCTTACCACTCAGCGAAATCTTAACACCTTATTTCTACTACCTAATTTCATTCTTGAAAGTTTTCATTTATGAGATAATCCGAACTACTATCTTGGGATAGTTATCAATTATTCTCTTCATCCTGTAGAAGTACTATCCTGTTTAGGTCCTAAGGATACCATCCCATCATAAACCTTTAAAGTCTCTTAAGATTTTTAAAGCAAACTCAACATCTATACCTAAGAGTATTAATATTAAGCATACACTACACACTTCTGTTCATCAACATATCACATCATTATCTTCACAACCGTGGGAACCACAAGCTCGTTAACAGATCTTGATGCACTTTTAAAGCTCAAATCATCCTTAGTTACACCACAAGCACCCTTATCAGCTTTACAAGATTGAATATTCATCTTGTACTTTTGCTACACCAGTATCATCTCGTAATACCCTACCTTGTAACTCATCGACTAAGTATGAATGTTGTGTAGGATGATTTGTAATTATTTGAATGGATTGGGATGCCTTTTCATTTAAATAAAGACATTGTAAATCACCAAACCATAAGTTTATATTTCCTATTTACATTGTTTGGGATGCCTCTCTATGTAAATAAAGAATTATAAGCAAGTGGGCTTGTTTGTATCCGAAATAACATAAGTACGAAGTCAATAAACACTAGGTACAACAACCGATTACCTACTAGGCTATGATTGCAATTACTATCTCAATTCCTATTAATATTCGATTGCTATATCAATTTCCTTTGATATTCGACTATTACCATACCTTTCCTACATAAAAGTATGCCTGGTCCTACACCATACACTGAAATGACAAATCAAACTACATCACCGGTAATCCCAGGCTTTAGTCCTCATAAGTAACCACACCTCTGGATCGACACCACTCCAACATATGACACACAAAGAACTTCGGGACGAAGTTCCCCGTAAGGGGTAGAGACTGTAACAATTCGCAATTTCAGGTTAATTACCATTCCCGGAAAATTACACTATTCACTTTTACTATTCATTTTTCCCGAAACTTTCCCGAAAGTTGATTTTTATTTGATATTCTCGAATGATAAATCATTTCCATGGCAAATTAAATGTTTGACATTCGTCAGATCATTTTCGTGAAAGTTATTAAGGAATTACACGTTTTATGGTAAAACGTCATTCAGAAATTCTACGTACAACGAAACTCGACCGCGTTAAGTGACCCCGCATCAGAAAAATGTTTGACACACTCATGATTTATTTGAGAATTAATCGTGACTGAGAAAAACATGACCAAAGACTTCCCAGCAGGTCACCCAAGTCGATACTACTCTCACATGAGCACGCTTAACCGAATGGGCGATTAACCGTTAGACCACGAAATGAGTTTCTAAGACGTTTTGAGTTTTCAAACTTATTAGAAAAAGTCAACATAATTTTTCCCTCCTCCTTTGACCAAAAGTCATTCCTTGATTTTTAGACTTACGGTTTGATGTCTAAAAGACATTTAACACCAACCGACACTAGACTGAGCCCAGTCTAGACATTATAAGTCATCTTAAATCATTTATATCATATTAGAAAAGTAACATTTTACTTTTCTCAGTTTTACGTAAAATTCGTACATTTTACGTATTACGCGTTTTAGACCCGTGTTTCCAGTTTTTAGCAGGGTTTACCACCCAAATGGAACCTACCACTCATTTTATATTTTATTATGGAGTATTTTGACAAGTTTAATCATTCCTCCAAGTTTCGTATTTTTACGATACCCGGTTTTACGTTTTGTGACGTAACAACTTACGGTTTGCATTTTACGGAGTCAAAACATACTAGATATCTTGGATAATATCATCACAAGTCCAACCCTTTCTCCCCAAGTCTCCAAACCGCCATTAGGGGGGGGGGTTTCACACTAGGTGGCTTGATCTCAAGCTTGATGGCCTTAGATTTCATCCATGTGTTCACCTTGGCCTCCAAGGTTGGACTAGTCAACATTTCTAACCTCCTTTAAGCCATATAAATACCCCCTTCCCCTCCTTGGCCGTCCACCATAACCACACACCAAACCCATCTCATTTGTTCATTCTCTTCCAAGTTTCATGCAAGATTCAAGTGCTAGTTCAAGGTAGAAACCCTAGATAGGTTATCATTCATCAAACACTTCCATAACCTTATATACTTGGTGATTTCTCTTGAGTTTAAATCCACTCAAGTCACCTAAACCTTCATCATCCATCTTTCAAGAATACCAAGGGTAGAAAGATTGCATGAAGTGAAAAAGGGTTGAAGCAAGTCTATCAAAGTCCTATCCTTACATGTTAACTTCCTTTCTTGTTTAAAAGCCAAAAGTTGTAAGCCAAACCCTAGCTTGCTTCTTGTTAAATAATCATGTTCATGTTATTTACATATTATTCATGCTATATATTGTCTTGTTATCATGTCCATGATGTATAAAAGTGAGCAAAACAAGTTATTGTTATTGATTGTTAAAACAAGTTACTAAAACAAGTAAACTAGTGACTTTCTTGGTATAACCACGACCAAAATGGTAAAATTATGATATTGGATCATTACAAATTACAGTAGAGGACTTAACAAGGAAACCATAGCAATTTGAACCACCTAAAACGAGTAAACGAGTCAAAAGTTATGGCGATTTGAAGTTACCAAAGATTTCCGGCAAAACTGCCAAATACCATTCTGATCAAATTTGGGTTTTGAAAGTCCCACTTCTGGTCCGATTCATCAAAAAGTTAAAAACGAAAGTTGTCCGGAACGACGTTTTCGTTCAGGATTAAAGAAGCTCGAGACCTAAAAATGCTTTCCGAGTGATAAAATTCTTCAAATTCTAAACAGCCCATTTTTAGGCGAAAGTCACTAGATTATGGTTATACTTTGAAAGGAACAAGAGGTCTTATGACCTATAATCAAGACCACAACCATGGCTAGAGCCAAGGTTGAGTCTCATGACCTTGGAACAAGGACCAAAGGTCATGGCTAGGCCATGACGAAATGACCAAGTAAACTTACATAGGCGTAAACATGAAACAAGGAATTGGCGATATATTGAACAAGCAATTTGGATCTACTTCACTTAAAAAGGAAACCATGAGATATTACCAAGAGAAAATGGTCATTCAAGACTTATGAAACTACCCCTAATAACAATCTTCCTGTACTAATAAACTTTCCTAAGTTTATTCAAATATCGGACATGTAACTTTTCGGATCAAAACTTATATCTATATATTTCATCAACTACTACAATAGTAGGGAGCCTCATGTGAGGAGTTCATTATGTAAGCCGTCGAGTTGAGTTGTGGATTTACGAGTTAAAGTGTCCTGGCTCCTCGAACGCTTACTAACATGACTTCTGAATTATGTCGGCCCGAACGGTAGTAAACGATATACCAAAACATACATGTTTCATGAAACTTTCTTTCAAAGACTCATACTATACATCATACCACATCATGGACTAAATGCAAGATATATATATAGGCACTACTTCATATTCTTTACTCCGAACCTAAGTCGCAACATTCTATTATAGGTTGCTCGTAGAAACCTTCGCGATTCGACCATCACATTCACTACTCACTACATAACTTAAGGTGAGTTCGTAGCCCCACTTTCTATTGTTTAACTATTTTACAAACCATGGGGGGAATACATGCTATTATTTTTCTACTCGAACACGATGTTTTCTACTGTATGCTACCCGACGATGTTTTATTATCACTAAGTAACGATTGCCATGTTCGAAGTCCCTATATCATGAACCATTAGTCACTACCTTTAGTGAGCGCGAATATTGTGAATAGATCTATTGGGATTGACGAATCCCATTTGTGTTGAGCAACGATGAGTTCACACAAATGCACTATATTTGAGATTTAGCGGTATAACGGCAAAAGTACCTTGATAGGGCTTCTATAATGCCAATTTTGTTGGTTCGATGTTAATGTTTTGGTTGTATGAGCTTAGTGAAATAAATAACGATTTTGTTTTCCAAACATTGGTGTGAGCCTATAACTCACACTACGATTATTGTGTTCAAACGATTTAACTAAACTCTACGAATTCCACTCAACCTTTGTGTTGACCTCTCAAGCATGTATTTCAGGTTCATGACGATCAAGGATGGCACGGAAGGACACGGATACTCAAGAGGGCTATAAATTTTATTATCATTCAAAAACACATTTATTATACATTGTAAACATGGAACCATTTGGGACCTCATTTTATAAATCTCTGATATTTATACAATTTGAATGATAAATCTTTTAAAACGACTCAACTGGAGTTCGTTTTCTATTATTGTGACTATTGTGCTGTCAAGTAACACCCAGTTCGAATTCCGCTGCATCCATGAATTGGGGGTGTTACATGTTAAGACTAGGAAGGGCTATGGCTCCCTTTAGAGTTTTTCATTTTTTTACTATGTACCATTATATTAATGAACATTTTATCTTATAAACCTTAAAATTTATACATAAACTATAATTTAGCCCTCCTAGGGAGAATATATTCAAGCTCCGCCACTCGGTTTAAGTAATATTAAACTAATTTACTTGGTGTATATATATGGTATGTGCAAATAGACATCCTTTTTACTCCATTTGCCCCAAACAAGGAATAATTTTGATATGGTACATGATAGTAGTTACAACATAGAGAAATGAATATACACATGAAAAATGGTCGGTATTGAAAGGGACTTGAAGGCCAAACTGAAAAAAGTTGCGAATCCCAATCGCTAAAACAAGTTTTTGTATTAAGTTTTGAAACTTAATCCCAATAGCTAAAACATGTTACATTGTGTGTGACTGTGTGGTGATAGACATAGTAATCTTAATTGGATTACCAAGTTGCTTCCTTTGTTAGCTTATATATAGCAATTATAAATAGATGAAGTCATGAACTACAAACCCAAACATGTGTATATTGTCAGTATTTATAAATACCAAATCAAATTATTAAAATACAGAAACCTATATAAATGTATACAACCCTTGATGGCTAGATGTACATGATGTATCTTCTTGAATAAAGTACCGTATATGAATAAGTACCGTATACTTTATTTGTTTTCTTACTTTTCATTGTTATTTTTACATATATTAAAACAACACTTTTCTTCTTTTTTCAAATTTTTTTTTCAAGGTATTTGCCGTCATTTATTAGTTATGTATGTGAACTTAAAATCCGGCAAATAATATAATGAAGCTAACCTGCCCAGCGGGCGGGTTATGAAGGTAGTAAATATGTATAAGTGTGAATTTGCGATTATAGCCACTTATTTACTTTACGTTTAATGTTTAGCTAATAATAATAGAAGATGCGAGTAGTTAAAAATTCTTTGGGTAAACTAACTTGGACTATTAGGATAGCTGGATTTAAAAATGAAACCTTTTATTTGACAAATATTAGTCAAAATTGAAGATGATGTTGTAAGTTTAGACATATTTCATAAGTCAGAATAGTAGATGATTGATTTCAGGGTACTGAAACAAATTTTGGCATCATAGTTTATAAAAACGTGCATTGAGATGCTTGTACATTACTTATTGGCAGAGTTTATTTGTGTGTATAAAAGATTTAAACAATAAATAAAAACAATGACAAAATAAAAAAGGCGCCAAATCAAGAAAATAGTAACTAACAACTACTATAAAAGAAAGTTATTAACAGAAAATACACACCAACACCAAAACAAACCATTAATCATCTTCTCTCTTCTCCTTCACACTATTCTTGAATCCAAAACAACAACAATGGCAGATATCGAAAATCCTTCCAGATACACATGCATACTGTGCCATGAAAACTTCAAATCAAAACACGCTAGCGACAAGTATAACGCAAAATATCACGACAAGGTCAAATACACATGCCCCAAGTGTAACTCAAAGATGACAGCGAAACTATCGCAAACGCACCTTCATGGTGGTGGTGCCGCCATCAAGTAATCAGGATTCGTATCGTCATGTCAACTTATTGTTGACAATAACTTATACTATGTGGTAATTCCTTGATATCTTGTTTTATTATTATTATTATGATGATGATCAGTAAAAATGTGGTGTTGATGATCGAGTATTATTGTTGAATATTAATGATACATGTGTATTTTATACCACTTCCAACAGCAAGAATTGTTACCCGTTTTTCTCGTTTGTTTTGAGGCTTAAGGTTGGTTTGCTTACAAAAACCAGGCTGATTCTCTGTTTAATAACCAATTAATTTGATTTTCCTAATGCAGGTCGAGGAGAATAACCAGTAGTTATCGGTGGTGCAAACTTACGCTTTTCATACAGCGCTTTTAGTTAATACATATCTAGATGAAGTATGGTGATATCAATAATGTATGTGATAAGGTTAGTGGTAGTACAAGTGACTTAGTTTTCCTTAAGCTCTTTCAGAACCATTTTTCAACTCAGTTACTCATTTCCGACCCACTTTAATTTATGGCATTTGTGGCTGCTTGTTAACAACATGTGTCCCATGTGCTCCAAACTTTTCATTCATATGTAGAATATAGTGCTATGCTTAGTCCTTGACATCTTGCCGCGTTTATGTATTTATCCTTATTGTGGAAAAAACAAGCGACGCCTGCAGAGTGCAGACATTTTTTATGCTGTTATTATTACTTCTAATGTCAGTTTATCTGCTGTTCAGGAAATGGAATTCGACATCTCTGTCGACGACTAGCTGTGGAACAATGGATCAGAGTGGATGCTTAGGAAGACATTGGGGTTACCGTTTGGCGTGTAGTGGCTACCAGCAGTTTGTATAATCCGTAGTTAGGTGTCTAGTAATTTCTTTTGCTTTGCATAGTATACTTTTCGATTGGTAAGACAGATGAAGTTTGATGTTTGAGCTTGTATGTGCCTGTAGAATAGATTCTTGAAAGATTGCGTTTTAGATATAAACTTGATAGGTTGATTCATTTGCAGGATTATTTCTTTGGTTGTCAAAATATATAATACAAGATGTAAAAGGTGGTTGGTATAGATAAGTTGGTCTTACTTTTAAGTTTTAGAGCTAAACTAGAACCAGCCGATGCATGGTTCTGTCCTTGGTTACAACCTATTTAGAAGAGAACCGATGCTCAGAATTTGCTTGTCAGTTCTTTCTCATCAATATTACCATTTTTACCAAGTTTAGGTAAAACTTGGTGGTTGGCATATGTTATCAGATAAATCAACGTGAATCAGTTTGAGTTCATAGTTACTTTGGTTACCAAATTTATTACAAACTTATGACGACTTAGAACCATCAATAAAACGACATGGGCTGCAAATGTTGCAGGAACAAATATGTGAAAACTCATACGCATCTGCATACTAACATACATGATAAGCAGTAGTAGTTTGTTGGAGCAAAGGAACCAAAATGAGACAGAAATTGTATACATTTTTAGGTCATTTTGAAAAGATATACACGAAAATTTAGAGATCATAATGTTAATACGTCCGTCCCAAAATAATTGTCCTCTTTTGACTTTTTGAAGTCTTTTTTCAACTTTGATCATAAATATTTTTGTTTGTGTTATATAATAATTGATGCAAGATATATGAATGGATTGGTTTTTAAATGTTTTTCCATTGGTATAATTTTCATCAAGTATTATATAACACATACCAAAATATTAAAGATCAAAGTTGAGAAATTAAGACTTTAAAAAGTCAAACGAGGACAACTATTTCCAACAGTTCAACAGAATCTCATGCATGTCTCGTCCGACGTAAAGTACTGAAACAAAACATCACTTGATCAACACATCCACAAAATACTCAATTTACTCAAGTTTAGCATTGTCACATTAAGTTTCAAGTAGCTATATTCCAAAATCATACAAAACCATTTACTGATTCAAAATCTTTTCACAAAACAAATGATCGAGTCGAAGAAACTTTATCATTAGCAATGATCGAATATCAGAGAGTTTACCACAATGGTCTATACTAACAAATATGTGGTGGGCATTTGGAATTCACGGTATATTTTCAAGTAGCAGATATTCTGATTATTTAGGGGTCAAATCATCAGTTTTAAGAGCACTTGCTATAAGATCAAATTTCTATCTTTTTTACTGCAGCAAAACCAACCATAATGGAGTTCAACATAGAAATACATATTACTTGACTCCTCCAATCCTGCAATAAACAAGACGAAATAATGTACTAAAAATATTTCAGGTTTTCTTTTTGAATGAGACATCCTTAATTGTACGTCTGACTGGCGTCATCACGTAAAAGTTTTGTCATACGTTTGCATCTTCACGTAAAAGTTTTGTCATACGTTTGCATCTTCAAGCTAAGTACACGTAGAAACATATTACACCGTTAGGAAAATGCATGTATCTATTTACACCCGTTAGTTGTCTTCATACAACAACATATGCCTTAGTCAAATTATCTCAAACACTTCACAATATATAAACCGAGATGCAGCAACCACGTACTTGGGTCGTCTTAATTAAACCCATTACTTCTACAAAAGAACCTATGATTGTAACTTTAAGTTTCTGAAGCAATAAGAAAGCGTATGGAGGTCTCGTAATGTACCCTCTGTTTGGAAATAGTATATACATTACTTGCCCATGGAAAGGGTAGTAAAAAAAAAAAAAAAAAAAAAAAAAAAAAATCACCCAATGATCAAGTTATGATCAGTATGCATGTCTCAGAATTGATGCTTAATATAGTTTATCATCACTAATTAATGTGTAAAGAGTCTAATTTCAGGCGAAATTAGTATAATCTAATTCCACAAAAGCATTATGTGTATTATGTATACCAACTTTAGTACGAATCCTTTTGGAAAGGCATGAGTTGTAAATATTCGTACAACACTAAACAAACATAAAAATCAAATTGCTAAACTTAACAGAACCGTCTACATTTTGGTATACAAGAAGTTTTATATCTTTTGAAAGTTACTTAACAATTTTGCGTAAATATATTTTAATCCCATAGTCCATGAGAAAGAAAAAAACTAGTTTATGTGCAGAAAATATCAAACCCGAAATAAGAGGGTATTGTTTTGACAAAGTGTTTTGTAAGCTTATGCAATTTTGATAATTTTTCGGCTTTAAATAGTAAAAACCCAATCCCAACCCATCTGTGATTCTTTTCCTTTAAATAGGAAACAAAAATCCATGGAACAAAATTACAACGGAAAATAACAACAACGATTGTAATATTCATTGACAGTTTTTTTTTTTAGGTACGACTCCGATATGCCTTTTTCTTTTTTCTTTTTT
The DNA here is from genome assembly GCA_030686995.1 of Artemisia argyi. Classification (NCBI taxonomy): domain Eukaryota; kingdom Viridiplantae; phylum Streptophyta; class Magnoliopsida; order Asterales; family Asteraceae; genus Artemisia; species Artemisia argyi. Next base: position 37,574,430 of record CM060693.1, on the reverse strand, counting down.
TAGATTCCTTAATTTAATGCTTTTAGTCGTATATATATCAATCTAATATTACTACGTATGCGTGCAGTTACAATGGAATGGTCGAATTTGTTGCCTGAGTTACTTGATAAAATAGCACATAAACATATTGTTTTCTATGAAGATTATCATCCTTTCACACGCGTGTGTAACTCTTGGCTTTCAACAACCAAAGGCCGCTACTCGAATGGACCTCCTTCGCGGTTACCATCTCTAATGCTCACAGAGAAAAAAGACGATGAAGAGTTTCGGGAATTATTTCTCCTCTCAAACGAGACCATCCGCAAGATACGACTCCCAGAAGCATTTGGTAAGCTATGTATGTCTTCATGTGGGTGGCTCGTGACTGTGGGAGACGATCATGCTTCCCAACTCATCAATCCGTTATCGCATGAAATCTTCAATCTTCCTAAGATCGACACATTTCCAGAATTCTTGGAGCTTTCAGAATGGGATAATGGCATTAGGAAGCTAGTCCTCGTAACTAATAATCCATCATCATTGCCGCTTGTGGTGGTATTATGGGGATGTTCAGGGAAGCTTGGATTTTGTTGGCCTGGAGATAACAAGTGGACATCTGTTGACCAGGGTTGGGGAGGGAAGATGTTAGATATTACTTACTTTAACGGGCGAGTTTATAGTTTTGACTGCAACTTCCATATACGAGCATGTGATGTTTATGGGGAAAATCCAACACGAATGGTTGGCGTTTCAAGGCTGCCGGTAGATATTTATGCTCAAGACAAAGAACTAGGCGGAGCATATATTATTGGATTAGATGATGGCACTAGGAAGAGGTTGCTGGTGGTTATTAGAGAAGGCGTGCTTGATGACATCCAAGATGAGTTATGTGAGGAGACTTACAAGACAAAAAGTTTTCAAATTTTGGAGTATGATTTGGCAAGTACAAAATGGTCTAAAGTGAAGGATTTCGGTGCTAAAACTTTGTTTGTTGGATACAGTTCATCGTTTTGGATAGAGGACACTACACGGGTGATAAAGAGTAATTGCATATACTTCACAGACGATGTTTTTGTGATGTACCGTGGTAGCAAAAATGGAGGAGGGAGAGACATGGGGATATACCATTTGCGTGACGGAACCATCGAGCCTCATTTTGCCGGAAAATCACGTAGCAACCTTACACCTCCAATATGGCTTGAAACCATATGATTAATTTCTAGCTATCTAGTACGGTGGTTATGTTTAATACAAAACTTTTAAGGAACAATGTGCGGTTCAAAGTGCTTGCTTATTTTGTACGACAATTCGTTTGGTGTATTTTGACATAAGTTACAGTGAAGTTTTATTTTGCTTTGCTAAGAAAGATATGTTGCAGTGAAGTTTGTTCGATTTTGTTTGTTTAATGGTTCGCAAGTCATTTATATAGGAAGGAAGGCTTACTAGTGTAGTGTCATGTTCCAGCTAAATGTCTTATGCAGGAAGCTTATTTGGTATTCAACTAGGCGTTTAAAATTTTTACAAGATTTTTCTTTTTTTTTTCTTTTTTTTTTTTTTTCTTTTTTTTTTATTTTTAATATATCCCTTTTGTTGATTAATTACTAGCGAGTTCACTAATACAGCTCTTCGCTCTCTTTACCTTATGTTGAATGTTGAGTTCTTGATATTTTGCTTTTTGAAAGGGAAAAAATAGTTTACTTTTTACTTTGATTGTTGGTGGTTATGAGCCCAGAACAGGGTTAAGATAATCAATGACCTAACTACATACCAATGAATGGTTACCGGATATCACTTGGAATCGTGTTATCACTTTCCAAAGTAAACTATTGAACCCTAATGCCTGGGTATCACGAATATCTACTTTGGATAAGACCAAATGTATGTTAGTGATTTTTGGCACAAATCAATAACCTTGCATGTTTAAGTGTTATATGTTTTCTGTGTCTCCTCATGCATAATCGAATTCCTATATATAGGAAAATACTCATGGCTTAGTCAAATGGAATTATGAGAATTAATCGGCCCATTAATCTCTACATAATTACCCCCATTATAGCCAGAAATAGTGGTTACATGACCAATTAAACATGGTCATAAGGGCAGATATAACTGTCATTTGAATAGGTCAAATCAGTTATATTCTCATCAGTAGAATCTACTTTGCACTAGCAGCAGAATCACTGCTTAGCAGCAGAGTCATACTACTAGCAGCAGAAACCACTATCAACAGGAACCACTAGCAGCAGGATCCACAATCAGCAGAAACCAACACTAGCAGCAGGATCCTGCCCAACCACTATTGAGTCAGAGTAATTAGGGACTTGATGGGTGTACACTTCGTACCTCCAAACCCATTTCCAAGTATGATTTGATCCCTCAAGTGCACTAAATTTTTCAATAGTTCACACATAAATATTATTTGTTTTATCTGTAAATCTTATAAACAATACAGTATAGATATGATGGATGCAAACGAGGATAAATGTTCAAGATATGATGAACCTTGAGTAGTCCCAAAAATCTCGCGATAGAGACATATTGTATAATCAAGAGCAACCAACCTAGACGAGTACCCAGCAACAAAACCAACTAAACCAACTGGGGATAAGCAACTTTAAGAACTAGGTTTGGTATTCCATTTGTGTCTAAAAATAACGGGTAAGATCACACTAATACGACCCACCAACACCTTTTTCTCCATATATTTTCTGTTAAGTAAATAAATTATGTATAATAAATAATATCTAATTGTTCATCAATTGCTATGTATCTTTTCAGATCCCTTTGAACGTTTTGGTTTGGTCTTTGTATTAAAACTTTGTTATTGAATCATTTCATTTGTAATAGTCGTAAATGAGAGTGTCAAAATGTGCAATGTTAAGCCTTTCAGTTCCTTCCGATAAGTGCATTAATCTTCCGACCCATGTCATTGTGATTATTAGTCATTATTGCTTTAATACTTTTAGGTATGAGAAACATCTTGAAAATCCCTCAACAAGTTGTTCCATTAAAAATAAAATAAAATAAAAACTTAAGATTATGTTGTCAAAATTTTAGCAACCTACATGAGAGATTGCCCTCCGGTAGATGGACGCTTAGCTGTAACATGTCAGATTCAGTATCAAGTAAGGCAAGTTGATAAAGAGTGAACTTTATGTTGTTTTATCTCTACTCAAGTTTTACAAACAAAAGCAACGTGGACAACATGACACATTGATTTGGTAATATTGGGATCACTTTTTTCCAAATGAAGCTAATGGTACTGATTTCCTATAGCAGAAATGAGAATATGAATGATGGGTGTACTTATAATAATGTCATTCATATATGCTCTAAAGATAAGGGTAGGGATCCAGTAAGAAGAAAAACTAAAATAGAAAGAATAAGAAGGATTTCTAGCCACACATTTCAAATAGGAGGGAGAATTTTAAGGGGAGATGCATCCATTTTTGTAGATGCATCTGAAATGAGTGGTTGTGGTTTCTTCTTATCATTCTTATTTTAAGTTTTCTTCTTATTTGATCCTAACTCCTAAAGATAATATTAGTATTAGTAATGTTATTTGGGGTCAACAAGTTTATTACAATGACAATAATAATGAGAGAAAACTAAAATCTCAATTGGTTATTACACAACCATTGAATATACAAGAAGAAGTCACCCATGTTTATTATGAACGATTAATTAACTTTATTTATTTTTTATACTATATTGATGACACTCAATTGCATTTATATTCTTACAAGGAGGGTTAATGACTAATGAGTCATAGAAACCTTTTCCCGTATACATTACCCTATAAAATAATTATATTTTCCTATTGATCCTTTGTTAATTAAACTACATTTATAGCTCAGAATTGTTACTAAAAGGATACTAAACATTTTGTTCGGTGTGTCGCCGGGGATAGATTAAAGAACGTTGAACTCCATGTAAACTATTATCGTGTATATATATACTCAAACTTAGGTACATCATGTTCTAATTTTTAATATATTAATATGAGTTCGCATTTTAAAGTGGTTTTTTTCTTTCTTTGTTATAACCATCCAAATGAATAAAATAACATGATAAAGGAGAAATTGAAGGTGGATTATTATTTGACTGTAAGACTATATATTGTTGAGTTCCATTCAGTATAGATTTATGATTTTATTATAAACAATTGTTTAATATATGTTATGAGGTTATCATGAAACAAATGTACATATGCATATTAACTCCTCAAAAGTGTCATTAGATGCTTCTAAAACTTTATTAAACAAACAATGACAAAAAAAAGTTGTGTGAACACTTTTCATTGATTGTCTAACTCCCAAAAAATCTCTTATCTATGCAAATTACAATGGGTTAATTGCATAAAAAGACATCATACTTGTCACTTTTTGTCATTTTATGTAGCGTCTTTTTTAAAAAAAAAAATTGGCACCAACCTTTTTAAATTGTGTTATTGTGTGTACTTTGCGACTATTTTAGCCATGAGTTACAAAGTTAAAACATTTATGTAAAAAAAAACTTTGTTGAGATGTGTTGTTCATCGCATGATAATGAGTTATAATGATTAAATCGAAATGTTTTATTTAAATGAAATCAATGTGCCAACTTAACCCGATCACCATTTTACCCGAAATGCATGTATGATTCATTCGGGATGAACAAGTGAGATGCTAAGGTGACTGATTGCGTATATGACCGGACGGTCAAATAAATATACCGGACGATTATCCAAAAGTTCCGCACGATCAGGTCAAGACCGGACGATTGATCCCTCCCTCCGGAAAGCACATGCTTGACACGTAACTCAATCTGGTCTGACACTCTAGCATAGGGGTGGCCCACAACGCCACCCCCTATATGTCAGGAACAGTAGCCTACTTACAAGTGGTGAACAGTGATAGGTCAGTAGTATAAATACCCCTTGTGTACTTTCACAATATTTAGCATTTACTGCATTATCATTACACACACTTATTACCATCACCCTATACTCATTCTTACGCCGGAGCTTGGTCCTGGGATAACACCCGGGGCGAGGCTAACGCGTTTTGTTGTGATCTACAGGTTCGCAATACATTCATCAACCGTTCGGAGGACTTCACAAGGACTATCGAAGGGTTACAGGATTTTACTCAAACAAATTGGCGCCATCCGTGGGACGCCTATTCAATCTGCCTAAGCTATAGGATGGATAATACCGGTCCTGTCATAACCGGAGGAGACGACACTCCTCTGACGAAAGAACAGATCGAACGACACGTTTCCGCTCTCCGATCCCTGATTACGACGTATAATAGAGGGAGAAATGTCTCTCCCATTCGGTTGAATTTTGATGATCGGGAACCGGATGGGAGATGGTGAGTGCTTATTCACTCACTATTATTTGACCAAATACCAACCCAAAACGACTTTTTGAGCTAACAAATGCCAAGAAAACAAATGTTTTTATGTTGTGAATGTGCAAGAACGAATTTATCAATAAAAGACGAAAAATCACATGAATACCGGAAAACGAGCACGAGAGTTGAAGTTGGTCAAAAAGTCAATGCCGGGAATCCAAAAGTCATCTACAGTCCTTCATTTATTCAAGATGTGCAAGATTGTCCCCGAGAAATATTTTGAGAAGATTGACAAAATCAGCCCTTGCATTTTCATATTCTACATTTTTGGTCCTTGCAATTTTTATATCAAAAAGCTGAAATCCAATAACTAACAAGCCTGGTCCATGATATTTGAGTCCATATCCACCATAATACATCAAGGGCCCAATCTACCCAAGTATCTTGACCCAAGCCCATTTATACATTCGGTCAAAGTATTAATATACCAGGTCAACACACAATTACATAACTAAACGTATTCTTCCCCCATTTCCCAAACCCAGAAAAGCCCCAAATATGAACCCTAGCCACCATAAGGAGCAATTGGCTCGAACCACACCACACCACACCACACCACACCAATTAACTAATTATTAAGCCAATGATTAGAACTTCTAGAAGCAATCATCACGTGACAGAGGCATGTCAGAGAGGTTATTAGATACGAAGTGGACACTTGGCATGGTTCTATTTGATAAGACGCGTCATTCTTCTCCTTGGATTCTGCTAAGTCACATGTCAGAGAATGAATACAAGAATGGGGACAGATGGAGCATTATCATTGGGCAAGACACCTCACATATTCTCATCCAAGGGCTGTAGTGAGATCAAAGAAACACAAAGATGATCAAGTGGCTGTGATTAGAAGGAGAAAGCACAGATGAGTCGCGGATTGCCAACCTGGCATAATCACCCCAACTCTTTCACTCTTTCTATAAATAGGTTTAGTTTTTAGCTTTCAGTGTATTAGTTTTTAGTGTAATGTAACGCTGCCAATTTTATTTTAGAATGTATTTAGATTAGATATTGTAATTTTCATAAAAGTTTTAATAAAATTTCTAGTTTTATTCAATATATCTCAGCTTATATTGTGTTTTCATATTAGCTTATTTCTATTCTATTCAGCTTAATTTCTGTCTCATTCAGCTTATTTCAATCTTTTACTCTTATATAGTTTAGTATTCATTTTCACAAAAAATAAAAAATAAAAAAATAATAAAATCAGAAAAGAAAAAATTGTTTACAAGTTATTGTTTAGAGTTTTAAAACCAGATCAAATTTGCTTATTGATGACTCACATTAGCTAACAAATAGCTTTGTGAGTCATCATCTGTTATTATTTCTCAAAAAAGCAAAAAGTCAACAAAAGTCAACTCAGCTTCTTTGTATTAAGTTGATGCTTATTGGAGTTATAGACAGCCATTGGAGCTTGTTGGCCTGTCTTAAAGACAGGCTGTGTGGGAACACCTCTCTGTTTGGCTGAGAGGTGATAGTAAGTTCTCCATATTTCAATTTCTAGTACTCTCTTATATCTGTTTCAATTTACTGTTTTATTAGTATAAGTTGCTTATTGTAGTTTAAGTTCAGCTTATTGCAGTATTTCATAGTTGTTTATTGTCATTTTAGCTTAGTTGAGTTAAGTTTAAATGGTATTGGTTAGTAACTGTTTCATTCTATCTGTCATGTCTGTGGATCTGTGTTATCTAGGTTCTATGGTTTGAAATCTGTGTTTTATTGTTCATTTGGTGTTTTAGAATCATTGTTAACACTGAGATTGAAGTTTGGTTTAAGTTTGAATGAGATTTGAGAAGTGGTTAGTGTAAACAGTAGTCATCTAGGGTGTTTGGATCTATGTTGTTTACTGGCATTTTCACTAAGACAGATGATAGCTATAGTTTAGATAGTTCTCATTAGTTGTATCTAGGCTAGAACAAGCATAAAAATCAGTACCATATCATTGAAAGTCAAATCATCCTTGTTCATCATTTTTCTGCATAACAGTTGGTGTATTAGTTTGCATAATCAGTTAAGTAGTTACATAGGTATAAGATTTAGCTTATTTCAATCATACAAAAGTTTAATATACCATTTTCAGTCTTATTTTAGTAATCAAAATTAACTTTGGTCAAAATCTCTTTTAAGTTAAAAAGTCAAATCAATCTTGAGACTCAGATCTGTGGACAAAACTTTGGGATCAGTTGTAGGGTTTAATTGTGATTGGAAATACCTTTCAAAAGTTGATTTGTAGAATTTGGTAGTTAGGGAACAAGTATCAAAAAGAAAAAGTAAGTTTGGATTTCATTTGCTTATAAAAAAAGGTAATGGAAGTTGACTGATTGGCTTATAGATACCCCTGCACCATCAGTTCTTATTACATTTTAAGGGGTCATTTAAGTTAGCAAATAGGCTTTAGAGACTAAGTTTCTTTTGTTTTTTGGAATCTCAGATGGTTAGTTGGTAGTTTGCCCCCATTAGTTCACATTTCATAGCTTATTGGAATTGCTTATTCTGCTTATTAAGTTGAGTGGTTAGAACCAATGATCTGTCATAATAGTAGGGCTGCATATTGATTTTGTTCATCATAAGTTGAGTTTTGTTGGTTCTCTGAGATCAGTAGTGCTTATAGTATCTGTTCCTGTTGGTATTTGTGCCTATTGCTTATTCTGATTCTGCTTTATGCTTATCATTAGTGTTTATTTCAGCTGTTTGATCCATGTTTGTGTATCTGTAAGCTTTTTGGTTTGAAACTGTTCATTTGAGCTTCTTTTAGTCCTAAAAACAGTTGGTCAAAATTTTGGTCAATTTGGTCAAGGAGTGCTTATTAATAAGCACTCCCAATAAGCAGTTTTCAAGCTTTTAAGCACTTTTCTAGCTTATTTTCTTTTCAAATTTTTTTCTCAAGATTATTTTATTATTTTTGATTTTCTGGAATTTTTCCAGATTTTTTTAAAGCTTTTTACTATTTTTCTTATTTTCTTTTGATTATTTTCAATTTTTAAATAGTTGTTAATTACCAAAAATCAATAAAAATTCAAAAAAAAGGTTCTGAAAAATACAAAAATAATTTTATAATTTCTTTTATAATATTTTAGAATTTTTAGAATTTAATTTTCATTTTTCCAAGTTATTTTTCTATTTTTCTTATTTTTAATTCATTTTTAATTCCAAAAATAGAGAATTAATTCTAGAAAATAAATAAAAACTCAAAAAAATATTTTTCTTTTTCTTAAAATTCTTTTTATTAGTTTTAGAATTTTAGAAAATATTTTCAAGTTCGTAGGATAATTTTTCGATATACGTTACGTTTTAAATTTTACGGTTGCGTTTCCGTTTTTACGTTTTTCATTTCGGTGCATAATTAGCTTGTAATCTTTGCATATTTCATACTTGTTTGTGATTACGTGAACTATTTGATTGCTATTTTTCACTTTCTCACTTTTCAAATCACGATTTCACGAATCGATATTCTCGATTCTATTCGCCTTCGTTGGAAAACGACTTGGGTGATCCGTATTTTACGCGGATCACTTCGATACTATACTATAATTATTATAATTGGTTTTCACACAAATCAATTTTTGGCGCCGCTGCCGGGGAAGGCCGAAGTGAATTTTTGAATATCATTTTTGAAAATCGTGTTTTGTTAAGTCTTCCTCTACTTTGTATATATATATATATATATATATATATATATATATATATATATATATATATATATATATATATATATATATATATATATCTCTATAAAAATTGAAAAATCAAAAACACTTTTATTAAAGTGTTTTCAAAAATACCAAAAAAATAATAAAAGTTACAGCCTCGACCCGATCGAAGGAAAGGGCGTTGTAAACCAAATAAGTCTCGCAATATAACGAAAACGTGAAATTGATTAATTATCGGATTACTTCATTTACTACAACCGATTAAGCGGGAAAAACGGAAGCTAAGACATTAAATTGCTAGCTGAAAAGAGAAACACTCTTCTTTCCCGTCCCGTCGCGCGTGGTTTTGAAAGAAACGGTTTTTGATGAACGTAACGTTTCAATAAAAAGAAAAAAACAAAAGAAATAAAAAGTTTTTGTGAAAAATATAAAAAAAAAACAAAAAGATTTTCCTTTTTCTTTTTCTTTTCTTTTTAAATTTTGCTTTTGGTGTATGCACACCCGCTCTTCTTTTGAGAGTCTTATATCACCGTTATCAAATCCCGAAAAGGTAATACGACACACACACCGTGTCCATTTCCTTAACGTTGAGGAAATGGATATGAATAATCAACACCCTCCGGTGGGTGGTGATGAAAACCAACACGTGCCGGCTCCCGATCTCTGAACGATGGAGGAGCTGTGCCAACCCACGATGCATGGTAAAGGTGGCCCGATTGCCCCTCTAAATATTGAGGCTACGGATTTTGGACTTAAGCACCACATGATATAACAAGTCCAAAATTCGTGCCAATTTCACGGATTACCGGGTGACGATGCAAATAAGCATCTCGATAAGTTTTTAACCGTCACCCAAAATATGAAACAAAACGGGGTCTCCGATGACGCCCTCCGTCTCTCTCTCTTCCCCTATTCTCTTACGCATCATGCCATCGCTTGGTTTGATCGCCTTCCCAGGAACTCGATTCATACTTTCAATGAAATGGTTTCCAAGTTCCTGGCGAAGTATTTTCCACCATCGATGGTAACGAAATTGAGGAATGATATTAGTAATTTTCGACAACTCCACGATAAGTCTTTGTTTGAGGCTTGGGAGCGTTACAAGCTTGCCATTGATCGTTGTCCGAATCATAATATGCTTCTCGTCACAATAATTGATACGTTTTATAATGGATTGACTTTACGACATAGGGACACGATCAATGCTGCAGCTGGTGGTACTTTTATGAAACGTCGTCCTGAGGATTGTTACGAGTTAATCGAGAATATGACGGCCCATTACAACTATTGGGATTCCTCAGCCGAGAGGAATGAGCCAATAAGATCGACTGCGACTCTTAACTCTTCTTCTAATCCCGAGCTAGCCGTCTTGAATAAGAAAATTGACGATTTGTCGACGGCTATGCTAAAGATGTACCAAATGATGCCGAATCAAACCAAAAACACACAAGTTAATGTGGTCAATGTCGTTTGTGAAACTTGTGGTGGTCCACACCCGTATTATGAATGTCCGACGACCGGATCTTTTGCTCAAGAGAACGTGTATGCTGCAAATATGGGTGGCAACGGTTACCCACCTCTTCAAGGAGACCGTAATCTCCTCAGCTACCGTTCGAGCCATTTTCAAGGACCACCCAGGTTTAATCAACCTAATCAAGTGAATCAGAATAACAATGTGCAAAACCGTAATCATCAATTCAATAACAATCAAAATCACAACCGAGGAAATAATGGTTTTCAAGGACAAAATCAGAATTTTCAACAAAATCAAAACCGGAGAAATTTTCACCAAGGCCCGTCTCAAGGGAATAATTTTCAAAACAATGGGAATTTTCAGAATAATAATCATGGAAATCAGAACAATGGCAATTTTCAAAACCGTGGGCAAAGTTTTAATAATCAAAATCAAGCTGCTGTTCCAAATCCGTCGCCCACGGAAGAGTTGATTAAACAATTGCTTCAAGGACAACAAGCCTTAATTGCTAAACAAGAGGAAACAACGAAAATGTTTGCAACTCAAATCAATGATATCAACAAGCATTTAAATGATCGACCCTTGGGCTCTGGAACTTTGCCTAGCAACACGATCGCTAACCCGAGGGGCGATGCAAAAGTGATCATAACGAGGAGTGGTGTTACTTATGATGGACCGACGGCTCCGACTACCTCTTCTTCTCTACCTCCCAAGGTAGTCGCCCGTGAACCCGAGGTGACAACGGATACGGAAATTCCTATTAATAATGGAAGGACCGAGAACATCCAACCTCCGGTGGTCCCGACGTCCAAAGGAAAAGAAAAGGTCGTTAATGATAATGAAAATGAAACACCCGTTAAAACAAAGTTGCCATATCCGTCACGCTTGAATGAACAAAAGCACCGCGAGAAGGATAAAAACCAAATGGAGAAGTTTTATCAGATTTTTCAAGAATTACATTTTGATATAAGTCTCGCGGATGCTATACTTTTGATGCCTAAATTTGCTTCAACGCTAAAAGGTCTTTTGAATAATAAAGAAAAGCTTTTTGAAATGTCAAGGACTCAAATGAACGAGAATTGCTCAGCGGTTCTTCTTAAAAAGCTACCCGAAAAGCTTGAAGACCCTGGCAAGTTTCTTATACCATGTAATTTTCCGGGTATGGTTCAATGCTTCGCCTTGGCCGATCTTGGTGCTAGCATTAACCTTATGCCGATGTCGATTTGGAAAAAGTTGTCTCTTCCTAACTTGACACCGACGCTTATGACCCTCGAGCTTGCCGACCGATCTACGTCTCGTCCAATTGGCATAGCTGAGGATATTTTTGTCAATGTTGGGAAATTTCATTTCCCTGCGGATTTTGTGGTTGTTGATTTCGATTCCGATCCACGGGTTCCTCTCATTCTCGGGAGAGGTTTCCTAAGGACCGGTCGTGCTTTGATTGATGTTTATGACAAGGAGATTACTTTACGTGTTGGAAACGAAGCCGTCACTTTTAACCTTGATCAAACCGCGAGATACTCCTCCGATTACGATGTTTCTTCCGTTAACCGTATCGATGTTATTGATGAGACTACGGAGGAGTATGCTCAAGAATTTCTTGGTTTTACCAACAATGCTTCGAGTGGCAATCCCACTCCTTCTTTTGAACCGATCGTCTCCGATTCTTCCCCTTCCCTCACTCTGTTTGAGGGAAGTGATCTCGCTTGGGAAGAAATCAATGCTTGTCTTGCAAATGAATCATTTTCACCGGAAATTGATAATAACAACTTTGATCCGGAGGGGGACATCTTACTAATTGAAAAATTTTTAAATGAAAAACCGATTGTTTCTTCCCCTCCGGTTGACTTAAAAATGGCAGACGTAAAAGAAGTTAAGCCGTCTATTGAGAATCCTCCGGACCTCGAGCTCAAGGATTTGCCTCCTCATCTCGAATACGCATACTTGGAAAAAAATGATAAATTACCGGTTATAATATCAAAAGGTCTTAAAGATGAGGAAAAGTCACGACTCTTAGATGTGCTTCAGAAGCATAAAAGTGCGATTGCTTGGCAAATATCCGACATTAAGGGAATCGACCCTCGATTTTGTACTCATAAGATTCTTCTTGAGGATAATCACAAAGCTTCTGTCCAGCAACAACGACGGGTTAATCCACAAATCCATGAAGTGATCAAAAAGGAAGTTATAAAATTCCTTGACGCTGGAATGATTTATCCAATCTCGGATAGTTCATGGGTTAGCCCGGTTCATTGTGTGCCAAAGAAGGGCAGAATCACTGTTGTGAAGAATGACGATAATGAGCTTATACCGACTCGACTTGTGACCGGATGGAGAGTTTGTATTGACTATCGAAAGTTGAATGATGCGACACGAAAAGACCATTTCCCGCTCCCTTTTATGGACCAGATGCTTGAACGTTTAGCGGGAAATGAGTTCTATTGTTTTCTGGATGGCTTTTCTGGGTACTTTCAAATTCCCATTGATCCCCCGGATCAAGAAAAGACCACTTTTACTTGCCTGTATGGAACGTTTGCCTATCGTAGAATGCCCTTTGGCTTATGTAACGCTCCAGGCACGTTTCAACGGTGTATGATGGCCATTTTTTCGGATATGATTGAAAAAACCATGGAAGTGTTCATGGACGACTTCTCCGTCTATGGAGATTCTTTCGACTCTTGCCTTTCCCATTTGGAAAATATGCTAGTTCGGTGTGAAAACACTAATTTAGTTCTGAATTGGGAAAAGTGCCACTTCATGGTTAAAGAGGGAATAGTCCTCGGCCATAAAATATCCAAATCTGGAATTGAGGTGGATCGGGCAAAAGTCGATGTTATTGCTAAATTACCACACCCGACAACCGTCAAAGGAATAAGAAGTTTCCTTGGTCATGCCGGCTTTTATCGACGTTTTATTCAAGAATTTTCTAAAATAGCCCGGCCTCTGACCCACCTTTTAGAAAAAGATGCTCCGTTTAACTTCACAAATGAATGCGTCGATGCATTTAATGTTTTAAAGAAGAAGTTAACGGAGGCACCAATCTTAGTTGCCCCCGATTGGGACTTACCATTTGAGCTAATGTGTGATGCTAGCGATTATGCCATTGGTGCAGTTCTGGGGCAACGTAAGAACAAGTATTTTCAGCCTATACACTATGCAAGCAAGACCATGAATGACGCCCAACATCATTACACAACCACCGAAAAGGAGATGTTAGCGGTCGTCTATGCTTTTGAGAAATTTAGACCTTATTTGTTGCTTAAAAAGTGCATAGTGTATACGGACCATTCAGCCCTTAAGTACTTAATGGCGAAGCAAGACGCTAAGCCACGTTTAATGCAGTGGGTTCTTTTGCTCCAAGAATTTGATGTCGAAATACGAGACAAGAAAGGAGCTGAGAATCTTGCTGCCGATCACCTTTCTAGACTTGAGAACCCCCATCAAAGTGTTCTCGAGAATAAGGAAATTACGGAAACATTTCCTCTCGAGACACTTGGGAGTGTGACCAAAATTGACCAAAGTACCCAATGGTTCGCCGATTTTGCGAATTACCATGCGGAGAAATTCATTAGGAAAGGGATGTCGTCACAGCAAAAGAAGAAATTCTTTAAAGATGTGCAACATTATTTTTGGGACGACCCCTACTTGTTCAAAGTCTGTGCGGATCAAGTGATCTGGCGGTGTGTTCACGGTACGGATGCCGTTGAAATACTTAAGGCATGTCATAGTGGACCCACGGGGGGACATCATGGTGCCAATTTCACCGCTAAGAAGGTTTTCGATTCCGGCTTCTATTGGCCGACGATATATCGGGATGCCCATGAATTGGTGAAAACATGTGATTCTTGCCAACGTCAAGGGAAAATCTCTCAAAAAGATGAAATGCCGCAAAATGCGATTCAGGTTTGTGAGATCTTCGACGTTTGGGGCATCGATTTCATGGGGCCATTCCCGTCGTCTAGGGGTAACAAATATATCCTCGTGGCCGTCGATTACTTATCAAAATGGGTTGAAGCGAAGGCGCTCCCCACCAATGACGCCCGAGTAGTTGTTAAGTTTTTGAAAAGTCTCTTTGCCCGATTTGGTGCACCTCGAGCCATCATAAGCGATCGTGGGACCCATTTTTGCAATGATCAATTTGCGAAAGTTATGCTTAAATATGGTGTCACACATCGTCTTTCCACGGCTTATCATCCACAAACGAGTGGTCAAGTTGAGGTCTCCAATCGTGGTTTAAAACGTATACTTGAAAGGACAGTAGGTGAACACCGTGCCTCTTGGGCCGACAAATTAGAAGATGCACTTTGGGCTTTCCGGACCGCTTACAAGACCCCAATTGGGTGTACACCATATAAGCTGGTTTACGGGAAAGCTTGTCATTTGCCCATCGAACTAGAGCACAAGGCCTACTGGGCCTTAAAACATGCCAATTTTGACTTGAAAACCGCGGGTGATCACAGAAAAATTCAATTGAATGAGTTAGTAGAACTCCGTGATCAAGCTTACGAGAATTCTTTGATTTATAAAGAGAAAACAAAAAGACTTCATGATGCCAAGATCAAAGACCACGTTTTTAACGTTGGTGATCAAGTGCTACTTTTTAATTCTCGGTTAAAGATATTTTCGGGTAAGCTTAAAACCCGTTGGTCTGGACCATTCACAATAACCCAAGTTTTTCCTTATGGAACCATTGAGTTAGCTCAACAAGATGGTCCCAATTTTAAGGTGAATGGTCACCGATTAAAACACTACTTTGGAGGGGATGTACCGACTATGGTAGTCCCGGATCTCCAAACTTTCCCCAAGGACAATTGAATTCGGGGATCGAGTCAAGCTCATGTAACTCGGTGAACAAAAACAAGTGCTTCGTGGGTGGCAACCCATGCTTATCCAATTTCATCTTCTTATTTTCTATTTTCTAACGAATAACGTGAGGAGGGGGTGCCTCTTCTACTCTTGTGTTTCGTGGTTGTTTGTGATGTTTGTTCAGGATTGTCCATGATTTATGATGACTCTCGTGCTCGTTATCTCTTCACTTGGAGTCTCATTCATCAGTGCTATTTGGAAATCCTATATCCGTTGAATCTTATCGACTAACGTTTTCTTTGGCATAATTAATAAACGGCCTAGAATTTTGTTAGGATTACCTTAACCCATCAAACATTGAGGACAATGTTTCGTTCTAGTCGGGGGGAGGGTGAATCTTCGATTCGATTTTGACGACCTTGCATTTTTTCACAAAAGTCGTGCACTCTTGCAACTCCATTTTTCCACCAAAAATAAAAAAAAAATTAAAAATGAGAAAAATTTCAAAAATTTTGATGAAAAAGTCATGAAAAAGCACAAAAAAATGAGAAAAAGTGAAAAAAGTTGCGCAAAAATATAATAAAGTTTAAATAAGTGTTTTGACACCTTGTTGACTTTCTTGCTGGCGAGAGTAGGAATAAATATTTTGACTTGACCGGGCGTGTTGAGCCCTAGCTTGTTCCCTTAACCAATGATAATCACATAAGCTTGTGCTAGTTTTGTACACAAGGAGCTATAAAATGCGAATTCTTTCTTAAGAAGCTGCAAGCTCCCGTACTTGACTTTATACATGCGCAGCTTAAAAGCTTTCGCTAGTCTTTTACATAAGGAGCTAGAAAACGCGAATTCTTCTTTTAGAATTTGCAAGTTTCCGTAACTGACTTTATATATGCGTGGCTGATTATCGGCTAAGTATTCGCTGGTTTCATTACTTGGAATCTTAAATTGCGAAGAGCGAGAAATGATAGAGTTTATTTAGAAGTTAGATGCTAAACGTGGAGTAGTGGTTCTCTTTAGAGCTCATGAGAGGTACTTGTGGCTTTTTACTCCCATCAGAAACGTCACCAATATAAAATAGATATTCTAGGTTAATTAGTGGTATTTCGGTTTGAATAATATTTAGTTCTTTGTTTTCTTAAGAGAATTTTTGCTTTAGAAGTTGGGTACATATCAAGGAACATCAAAAATAAGAGCAAAAAGTGAAAAAATCAAATGTCAAAAGTTGATTATCTATGTGGTTTTGGAGCTACCCGATAAGCTTCCATTGATGTATGAGAAAAAGTCAAGAAAGAAAGAAAAAAAAAAGTGAAAAATATGAAAAGAGTGAAAAAAGAAAAAAAAAATGAAAGTTGAAGTTGTATCGAATAAGAGCTATGTATGTATCAATAAGTTGTTGGCGCGTGAGGTGCATGTGATAAGTGATTAGTAATCAGTCACATGAGGTGCACGTGATCGTACTCCGCAACTTATATCTTTGATATTGTATGTACCCAAAATTCCTTGATGTGGACCAAATTTCTATTGCAGTGGTTCTTAAGAGAAAATGAATAACTACTTATCGTTTTAACTTAGGTATCACTATCGGACTTAAAAATTATCGAAACGAGAAAATATGAAGCAATTCATTTCTCAACAAAATAAAATATTGAGATACAAAACCTAGGAAATGGGAGTAAGAAGTTTCCACAAGTAACTGTTTTGAGTAGTGTTAGCATCTAATTTGTAGATAAGCTGTGATCTCGTTTATACGCTTAGTTTGGGGACTCGTGAAAAATCAAGGATGGCGATTTTTATCCGTATGGTCACTTCTTAAATAGAAGTGTTTCTACTCGTTGACCCTAACAATTATTGCAAAATAATGAGAGTTCAACAAACCGTCACAAGTGTGAAGTATGGAAAAGTACAAAAATAGAAAGTATTAGTGGAATAAAGGAATAAAAGGAAAATTTTGGGAAACGGAGCGTTTGCGGGAATAAATGATTTTGAAATCTCTTTTGAACGTTCTTGCTACTTTTCAAAGTTAGTAAAAAGAGTTTTGAAATTATTTATCCCAAAAGCGTGAATTGATCACATTGCGTGAGGACACGGCAATACCTTAGTCGGAGGGATTTTGGTGAGTGCTTATTCACTCACTATTATTTGACCAAATACCAACCCAAAATGACTTTTTGAGCTAACAAATGCCAAGAAAACAAATGTTTTTATGTTGTGAATGTGCAGGAACGGATTTATCAATAAAAGACGAAAAATCACATGAATACCGGAAAACGAGCACGAGAGTTGAAGTTGGTCAAAAAGTCAATGCCGGGAATCCAAAAGTCATCTACAGTCCTTCATTTATTCAAGATGTGCAAGATTAGTCCCCGAAAATATTTTGAGAAGATTGACAAAATCAGCCCTTGCATTTTCATATTCTACATTTTTGGTCCTTGCAATTTTTATATCAAAAAGCTGAAATCCAATAACTAACAAGCCTGGTCCATGATATTTGAGTCCATATCTACCATAATACATCAAGGGCCCAATCTACCCAAGTATCTTGACCCAAGCCCATTTATACTTTCGGTCAAAGTATTAATATACCAGGTCAACACACAATTACATAACTAAACGTATTCTTCCCCCATTTCCCAAACCCAGAAAAGCCCCAAATATGAACCCTAGCCACCATAAGGAGCAATTAGCTCGAACCACACCACACCACACCACACCACACCAATTAACTAATTATTAAGCCAATGATTAGAACTTCTAGAAGCAATCATCACGTGACAGAGGCATGTCAGAGAGGTTATTAGATACGAAGTGGACACTTGGCATGGTTCTATTTGATAAGACGCGTCATTCTTCTCCTTGGATTCTGCTAAGTCACATGTCAGAGAATGAATACAAGAATGGGGACAGATGGAGCATTATCATTGGGCAAGACACCTCACATATTCTCATCCAAGGGCTGTAGTGAGATCAAAGAAACACAAAGATGATCAAGTGGCTGTGATTAGAAGGAGAAAGCACAGATGAGTCGCGGATTGCCAACCTGGCATAATCACCCCAACTCTTTCACTTCTTCTATAAATAGGTTTAGTTTTTAGCTTTCAGTGTATTAGTTTTTAGTGTAATGTAATGCTGCCAATTTTATTTTAGAATGTATTTAGATTAGATATTGTAATTTTCATAAAAGTTTTAATAAAATTTCTAGTTTTATTCAATATATCTCAGCTTATATTGTGTTTTCATATTAGCTTATTTCTATTCTATTCAGCTTAATTTCTATCTCATTCAGCTTATTTCAATCTTTTACTCTTATATAGTTTAGTATTCATTTTCACAAAAATAAAAAATAATAAAATAATAAAATCAGAAAAATAAAAAAAAAATATTGTTTACAAGTTATTGTTTAGAGTTTTAAAATCAGTTCAAATTTGCTTATTGATGACTCACATTAGCTAACAAATAGCTTTGTGAGTCATCATCTGTTATTATTTCTCAAAAAAGCAAAAAGTCAACAAAAGTCAACTCAGCTTCTTTGTATTAAGCTGATGCTTATTGGAGTTATAGACAGCCATTGGAGCTTGTTGGCCTGTCTTAAAGACAGGCTGTATGGGAACACCTCTCTGTTTGGCTGAGAGGTGGTAGTAAGTTCTCCATATTTCAAATTCTAGTACTCTCTTATATCTGTTTCAATTTACTGTTTTATTAGTATAAGTTGCTTATTGTAGTTTAAGTTCAGCTTATTGCAGTATTTCATAGTTGTTTATTGTCATTTTAGCTTAGTTGAGTTAAGTTTAAATGGTATTGGTTAGTAACTGTTTCATTCTATCTGTCATGTCTGTGGATCTGTGTTATCTAGGTTCTATGGTTTGAAATCTGTGTTTTATTGTTCATTTGGTGTTTTAGAATCATTGTTAACACTGAGATTGAAGTTTGGTTTAAGTTTGAATGAGATTTGAGAAGTGGTTAGTGTAAACAGTAGTCATCTAGGGTGTTTGGATCTATGTTGTTTACTGGCATTTTCACTAAGACAGATGATAGCTATAGTTTAGATAGTTCTCATTAGTTGTATCTAGGCTAGAACAAGCATAAAAATTAGTACCATATCATTGAAAGTTAAATCATCCTTGTTCATCATTTTTCTGCATAACAGTTGGTGTATTAGTTTGCATAATCAGTTAAGTAGTTACATAGGTATAAGATTTAGCTTATTTCAATCATACAAAAGTTTAATATACCATTTTCAGTCTTATTTTAGTAATCAAAATTAACTTTGGTCAAAATCTCTTTTAAGTTAAAAAGTCAAATCAATCTTGAGACTCAGATCTGTGGACAAAACTTTGGGATCAGTTGTAGGGTTTAATTGTGATTGGAAATACCTTTCAAAAGTTGATTTGTAGAATTTGGTAGTTAGGGAACAAGTATCAAAAAGAAAAAGTAAGTTTGGATTTCATTTGCTTATAAAAAAAGGTAATGGAAGTTGACTGATTGGCTTATAGATACCCCTGCACCATCAGTTCTTATTACATTTTAAGGGGTCATTTAAGTTAGCAAATAGGCTTTAGAGACTAAGTTTCTTTTGTTTTTTGGAATCTCAGATGGTTAGTTGGTAGTTTGCCCCCATTAGTTCACATTTCATAGCTTATTGGAATTGCTTATTCTGCTTATTAAGTTGAGTAGTTAGAACCAATGATCTGTCATAATAGTAGGGCTGCATATCGATTTTGTTCATCATAAGTTGAGTTTTGTTGGTTCTCTGAGATCATTAGTGCTTATAGTATCTGTTCCTGTTGGTATTTGTGCCTATTGCTTATTCTGATTCTGCTTTATGCTTATCATTAGTGTTTATTTCAGCTGTTTGATCCATGTTTGTGTACGTGTAAGCTTTTTGGTTTGAAACTGTTCATTTGAGCTTCTTTTAGTCCTAAAAACAGTTGGTCAAAATTTTGGTCAATTTGGTCAAGGAGTGCTTATTAATAAGCACTCCCAATAAGCAGTTTTCAAGCTTTTAAGCACTTTTCTAGCTTATTTTCTTTTCAAATTTTTTTCTCAAGATTATTTTATTATTTTTGATTTTCTGGAATTTTTCCAGATTTTTCTAAGGCTTTTTACTATTTTTCTTATTTTCTTTTGATTATTTTCAATTTTTAAATAGATGTTAATTATCAAAAATCAATAAAAATTCAAAAAAAAGGTTCTGAAAAATACAAAAATAATTTTATAATTTCTTTTATAATATTTTAGAATTTTTAGAATTTAATTTTCATTTTTCCAAGTTATTTTTCTATTTTTCTTATTTTTAATTCATTTTTAATTCCAAAAATAGAGAATTAATTCTAGAAAATAAATAAAAACTCAAAAAAATATTTTTCTTTTTCTTAAAATTCTTTTTATTAGTTTTAGAATTTTAGAAAATATTTTCAAGTTCGTAGGATAATTTTTCGATATACGTTACGTTTTAAATTTTACGGTTGCGTTTCCGATTTTAAGTTTTTTATTTCGGTGCATAATTAGCTTGTAATCTTTGCATATTTCATACTTGTTTGTGATTACGTGAACTATTTGATTGCTATTTTTCACTTTCTCACTTTTCAAATCACGATTTCACGAATCGATATTCTCGATTCCATTCGCCTTCGTTGGAAAACGACTCGGGTGATCCGTATTTTACGCGGATCACTTCGATACTATACTATAATTATTATAATTGGTTTTCACACAAATCAGGAGACGAAACGAAATTGTAACCGGGGAGAAAGTATCCGATGAGGACTTGGGAAAACCCTTCAAAGAGCTGTCCCACTCACCCTTAACCCGACGGCTTTTAGAGTTCTCTGCACCAGAACATAAGATGCCGTCCCATATTAGGCTTTATGATGGCTCCACAGATCCGGAGGATCATCTCAACCGATTCTCCGGTGTAGCCATGCAGGGGTCATGGCCCATGCCTGTGTGGTGTCGCATGTTTCTACAAACACTGGACGACAGTGCTAGGGGATGGTACGAAAAACTCCCGCCGGGTAGCATCGACGAATGGACCAGTCTACGTCACCAATTTGTCACCCGTTTCTCTTCGAGGAAGAAGTGTTTCAGAGATCCTACGGAAATAACTCAGATTGTGAGGCACGCAAATGAATCTTTGCCGGAATTTAAAGAAAGATGGACCACTGAGACAGGGTTCATACAAGAGGTACCGGAAATCATGAGGATTTCATCGTTCATGGACGCATGTAAAACCCCGGAGTTGGCTAAACGCTTCGCGGATAGAGTACCTAAGACGGTGGAAGAAATGATGGCACGGGTAGACGACTTTGTCAGGGCTGAGAAGGCTTTCGCTAATACGGAGCTACCTCGAGGGGAAAGGTCAGAAACAGTAAGAAAGTTTCCGGATAGCAGTCCTCGTCGAATGGATAGACCATTTCGGGGGTCATACGGGGGGGGGGGGGGACCGGAGGCATGGTGAGAATAGAACGGGCTATCACGGACGTGACGGATACTCCCCATACCGGCCCAAAGATAAAGCACCGTTACTCCCTCCCAGAAACGATTATCATGCACGTCCCAATAACCCGCTCCCGAGACTCACCTTGAACGCCCTCACCAAACTCCCCAAGGAAATCCTAGCTACCGAGCGTCAACTCCAGCTCCCACAGCCCAGGCCCATGAATTATCCTCCACGTAGAGAAAATCAAGACAAATATTGTGATTACCATATGGAGAAAGGACATCTTGCAGGCAGCTGCAGAAGCAGCTAGAAGAGGCACTAGAATCGGGAAAGCTCAATCACCTCATCAAAGACGTTAGACAGAAAGGGGTGGTCCAGCGAGAGGAACCTCGAAAAGGCAAAATCATTAACATGGCCCGAACAAACGCTGATGAAAGTAAAAGGAAGAATCGGGAAAGGACGGAGGAGTGGATGAATGTACCCATCACCTTCCCTCCAATTTTATCGGATGATGTATCCGAGGAACCCATCATTGTGGAAGCTATGATAGAAGGATATCTGGTGCGTCGGATCCTTGTAGACGAAGGGGCATCGGTGGAAATCATGTTCGAGCACTGTTTCAACAATTTGCACTCATCGATCAGATCCCGATTACGGCCTACACATACCGATTTGCTATGATTCGCCGAGATGTTACAAAACCCCTGGGCAAGCTGGAAATGGATGTAGAATTTGGGAATGAAGGCCTATCTAGACGGGCGATCTGAAGTTCACCATAATCCGAGTCCCTTCCCCTTACAATGTGATCCTCGGCCGGAGTGGACTAAAGACACTCAGGGCGGTCCCGTCAACCATCCACGCGATGATGAAGTTTCCCACTCCGTGGGGAATTGCCACTCTACTCACCCGATCTGCCGCTGTGTCAGAGTGCCGGAAAAAGAAAGACGATGAAATGCGCGAAAAAATAGAGTTAGACGAGCAAAGCCAACCGGAGGAGATTATGGTTAGTCCGGCACATCCTGATCAATTGGTTACTATCGGAGGAAATTTGACCCCAGAGTGCAAGGCTCTCTTAAGGGCTCTGTTGGTGAAGAACATGGACGTGTTTGCTTGGGAACCGGCCGACATGACAGGCGTTCCCCGGCGAATCATGGAACATAATCTCAACGCTAATCCTACAGTAGAACCGGTGTGTCAGAAATGAAGAATATTCGCCCCAAACCGCAGCCAGGCGGTGTTGCACGAAGTGGAAGAATGGCTACGGGCCGGAATCGTCCGACCAGTGAAATATCCGACCTGGATCTCTAATCCGGTGCTGGTCAAAAAAGCGGGCGGGACTTGGAGGATGTGTGTAGACTTCAAGAACATCAACTCAGCCTGTCCGAAGGATTACTACCCTCTCCCGGACATCGATTGGAAGATCGAATCGGTTATGGGATACAAATACAAGTGTTTTTTGGACGCCTACAAAGGGTACCATCAGGTACAAATGGCCAAATATGACGAAGAAAAAACAACATTCTACACGGACCAGGGAACCTACTGCTACACCAAGATGCCGTTTGGCCTCAAAAATGCCGGAGCAACATACCAAAGGTTGGTAGACATGGCTTTCCAAACACAGCTGGGGAGGAATTTGGAAGCCTATGTGGACGATATGGTGATTAAGAGCAAGGAAGAAAGGGGAATAATAGAGGACATAGCCGAAACATTCGACAACCTCCGGAAGATCAATATGAAACTCAATCCCAAGAAATGTTCATTCGGAATGGAGGAAGGGAATTTCCTAGGATACCTGGTCACTTCTGAAGGAATAAGGGCAAACCCAAAGAAGGCCAAGGCCATAATGGACATGCAGTCTCCCCGAACGTTGAGGGAAATGCAAAGCCTCAGCGGCAAATTGGCTGCCCTAAATCGTTTTCTGTCCTGATCTGCCGAACGATTGCTGCCTTTCTTCGAAACGTTGAAAAGCATTACTAAAGAAAACAAAGACGAATATCGGTGGACGAAAGCAGCCGAGACGGCTTTCCAAGAAATGAAACGGCTCATCGAACACCTCCCCTCGTTAACCACACCAGTCGCCAAGGAAACCTTGTACATATACCTAGCAGCTGCAGACGAAGCAGTAAGTACCGTGCTAGTAGCAGATAGGAAGGGTAAACAATGTCCGGTCCACTACGTCAGTCGGACTCTGAACGATGCAGAAAAAAATTATGCCCCCATGGAAAAGCTGGTCCTATCACTCTTACACGCATCCAGGAGGTTACGTCGGTATTTTGAAGCCCATCCGATCAAAGTCATCATGGACCAGCCACTCAAACAGATCCTTAACAAGACACAAACGTCCAAAAAACTGGCTAAGTACTCGGTGGAGTTGGGAGCGTATAACATAGAATATGTACCGAGGAACTCAATTAAAGGGCAGGTCTTGGCGGATTTCCTCTCAGAAACACCGATCGGAAACAACCCAACAGCCTACTTCCAACAACCAGCTTTAAAACCAAACGCAGACGACGTCGGACGATGGACGTTGTATACAAACGGTGCATCCAATCAAAAGGGTGTCGGGGTAGGCTTGGTACTGATCAGCCCAACTAAGGTGGAATACACATACGCCCTTTGGCTCAACTTCGAGGAGACAACAAATAACGAAGCAGAATACGAAGCATTGCTCGCTGGCCTAAGAATAGCAGCAGACATGGGGGTGCAAAAATTAAGGGTGTACGTTGATTCCAAACTAGTAGCCAACCAGATCAATGGTGATTATGTGGCCACAAACTCAAACATGATCAAATACCTAGCAAAGACGAAAGGGCTGATAACCATATTCAAGCACTTCTCCATCATCAATATTCCTCGAACACGAAATCAAAAGGCGGACGTGTTAAGCAAACTGGCCACCGTAGCATTTAACCACCTCACGAAAGAAGTTCTTGTCGAAGTGCTGGAGGAAAGGTCGATCGAAAAAGCCAAGGTGAATACCGTGGTGGAAGAAGAAGGGGACAACTGGATGACACCCATAATCAAATGGTTAGAGGAAGGGATCTGGCCGGAGGACAAAAACGAAGCGCGAACGCTCAGGATGAAGATAAACCAATATGTCATGGTAGAAGGGGTGTTGTTCAAAAAATCTTACTTGGTACCAATGCTAAGGTGTGTGGGGCCACTACAAGCAAACTATGTCATCCGGGAGATCCACATGGGTGCCTGCGGAATGCACTCGGAGCCCCGAATGGTCGTGGCTAAGGCCATGAGACAGGGATATTACTGGCCTACAATGCATCGGGATGCCCGAGAGGAGATCCAGAAGTGTGATGCGTGTCAGATCCATGCGAAGGTTCCGAGGCTACCAAAAACGCCGTTGACATCGATAATGGCACCCTGGCCCTTCTATCAGTGGGGAATGGACATCCTAGGTCCGTTACCACAGTCGTCCGGCAAAGCAAAATATGTGATCGTAGCCATCGATTATTTCACCAAATGGGTCGAAGCCAAGCCGCTGACGCGAATAACCGGGAAGGAGGTTAAGAAATTTACCTGGGACAACATTGTTTGTAGGTTCGGATTGCCGAAGATTATCGTCACTGATAACGGGACACAATTCGTAAATGACCCGTTCAAAAGATGGTGTAAGCAATTGGAAATACAGCAGATCAACACAGCGGTAGCACATGCCCAGGCAAACGGATTGGTCGAAGCTGCGAATAAAAGTCTGATGAACGGTATAAAAATCAGCTTGGGAAGGGAAAAAACCGGATGGGTGGAAGAATTGCCCAACGTCTTATGGGCACACCGCACGACCCTTAAGATGAGTAACTGTCACACCCCCAATTTACCTGACTTACAGCAGAATGGAATGCCTGGGGGTGTCTGTCATAGCATCACAGTTACAGTTACATTGAACGACCTAAAGTGTCGTTTGGAAAATACTTCGTTTGATCATTGAAATAATCCAGAGTTTACAATATGAGGTCCCCAAAAGGTGTTACATGTTTATGAAAAACAAGTCATACTAGATCAAACGTTTACATAAGTGCATGAAATAATAGTGAGACGCGTCGACTCCGCGACTCCATGAAGGTCCAAATGCATGTCACATGAGCTACCTTAATAACCTGAAATACATTGCTAAAACGTCAACACGAATGTTGGTGAATTCCATAGGTTTATAAAATGTAATGTTGTACGGCCACCACAAGTATAAGTGCATGACAAAATTCAAGTAAAATAGTACAATAGACCTTAAGCTCATGACCCCAAAGCTAGACTGATGAAATATAGGCCCCTCCTGAATGTTTTACCAGAATACTCAAATGTGACAGACATGAAATGCATCCGCTTACTGTTGGTAAATACTACCACGGATGGAGGCGTCACCCTCAATAGATCTATCCACTCACTCTCGCTTAATCGGCAAATTAACGGTCCATGATAATAAATAGGGGACTTTAACATGTTGGTATGGCAACTTAAGCAATGTACATATGTTTTGGTACTTGGGCTCGTACTAAAATGATTGATGCAATGTATTCCCCCGTGGGATTTGAAATCAAAATATTGAATTGAAAACGGGGCTATGAAAACTCACCTCTAGCTGATGATACCATGAACATGTAATGAGCTGAAAAACAAGGCGCGCACACTAGCCGCAACCTAATATGATTGATGATGATCTAGTATATATATATATATATATATATATATATATATATATATATATATATATATATATATATATATATATAGTGTAACTTTCAAACGAGAACCATTTTATCCGAAAGAACTGAGAGAACCACCAAAAACATACATGCACGCCTTTAAGAATTGTATTTTTGCACATATGTTTTCAAAACAACACATATATTTTAAAAAAAATATAGTTGTTCTAAAGAATTTGATAAGAAATTCGAAATACAAAAAATTTCTTTGAAGGTGTGCGTGTATGTTCTTATAAGACGTGCAACGACAATATTGCGGCCGTGTGTAAGGTTTTTGTGAAAAAAGAGGATGAGTTCATAATGATATTGAAGAACATAGGTGGATGTTTACGATTATTGATGATTTGCATGTATTTTTATTTTATTTTAAAAGGCGTGCATGTATGTTTTTGGTGGTTCTCTCAGTTCTCTCGCAGATAAAATAGTTCTCGTAAGAAAGTCCCCCTATATATATATATATATATATATATATATATATATATATATATATATATATATATATATATATATATATACATTTCAACTAGTTTTATTTTCTAGTTGCCATATTTTCCTAAGTCTTGGAAAATGTATTATTTTGATAACAACAAGTTGCAGTACCAATATTAGATGCAGTACTTTACAGTACCAATTTGAACCAATAAGAATTAAGTATAATTAAATCTTTTTAATTAATTCAAAAGGGTAAAATAGTAAAACATAATTTTACTTTCTTTTTGTATTTTTTTAATTAAAAAACATTTTTATAAGCCCCTTAATTTTCGGAATTAAAAAAATAATTTTTTAATTTTTATTTTTATCAACAGACATGTTTTCTGAAATTGCATATGTGTTTTGTCAATCTTATTTTGTTTAAAATGATAATTGCACATATGTTTCTAGTTTACATTCTTTGATCTTTGAAATTCATGACCAAAAACAAAAACATATAGATGTGACCTATAAAAATTAATAAAAAAACCAAGAGCATTAATAGTATACATAAAATTCGATATCAAATAAAATACAATTCATTAAATGAAATACAATTCAAGTACAAATATCTTGTTAAATGTAAATGTGCACGCCATTTAAAAATATATTTGCACTCTTCACTTTCTCATCAAATTCATTAGAACATATCTACACGCCTTCCAAGAACATAGGTGCACGCAAGGCTTTCTTATAAAATTTATTAGAACATATGTGCACGCATTACAAAAACATGTATGTTTGAAGTGACCACATAAACTTCATAATTAAAGCACCAAAAACAAGATCCCTGTTTCGAAACAAAAACAAAAAATTAAATAGTTAATCATGTTAGCTACAAAAAGTGATTAATATGTCAAAATTTTGCATCAACTAATGATAATTATAAATAGAAAAGGAGAGCCAATAGTTTCGATAAACTACTTCCCAAACATTTTGATAAATCAATTATTATAAGCCATATAGAATTAAAATGAAGTCCAAACAAATAGTCAAATCGACATTAAATAAAAAATAGAGTCAAATCGATCAGTGACTAATTGCAATAAAGAGCCACAAAGCATATAAAACTAAAAGTTTAAACAAATCCTAGATCATCAAATAAGCAATCATTTGTTTAAAATCAAAAGAAGATAAAGGCTACAAAATATTACGTGGTGTACTTACATCAAAAAGTGGTTATGATGTCTGATTAATTTTTCCGACGACTTTGAGATCAAAAAGAGATGCGTAGTTTTTTTCTTTATGAGAATTCATTCTTCTCATACTCGTTTATGCTTGCTCGAACTAAAGAATTTGAACATGTTTATTTGATTTTTTTTTCAGTGGCCGATAATGGATCTGAGACAGCAATGGGGTTTTTTTTTTGGTTGAGTTTTTAGGTTTACAGAAAAGATGATGGAAAGTGAGATAATCAGTTTCTAGCACTTTTTTAGGGATAATGCAAAATACCTAAATTACCCTTTTAGATTTACAAGCATTGCCTTGATCTTTTAATTAATTACATTAATGGCACAATGCATCATAGCCATTGATAAATCAATCTAATGGTGCATAATGATTTAAATTGGTATTGTAAAGTACTGTATCCAATATTGGTACTGTATAGAATACAACACTATATATATATATATATATATATATATATATATATATATATATATGTATATATATATATATATATATATATATACATATATATATATATGTATATATATATATATATATATATATATACATATATATATATATGTATATATACATATATATATATATATACATATATATATATGTATATATATATATATATATATACATATATATATATATATATATATACATATATATATATATATATATATATATATATATATATATATCTCACTCTATATATAGCACAAGTGTGATTGCTATTTTTAGAAGCAAAAAATCTCCCAAAATTCTAAAAAAACTACACCTGTAAACATCACTACTAATAGAAAGTTTTCTAAAAAAATTTTAAATCAAATTCGGGAGAAAAAATAGGGAGATTAATTAGGAAGGCATTAATTCTTTCTTCTCAGTCAAACGAGATCTCTATCATCCCCTATTTCACTCGGCATTTTCAAATTCATCCCACCTCCATTCTATATATGCTATGGCATCGGCATCATCATCATCATCATCATCATCATCGTCAGATCTCACATATTCTGATCCGGTTATCTGACCACCAAAAGATCTCACAGGCTACTACATCATCATCAAAGATATGATTTGCCGGCGGTTGTTAGTGAAGTAGCAGTTGCGGCTTTGGAGTTTGCCATTGATGGGTGCGTAATTTTATGGGGTGTAATTGGTAACGACATTTGTTAAAGGTTATGATTTTTTTTTATTCTAATTTGGATTTTTATGTGTTTTGTTAATTTCCTTTTTTTAAGGTTTACAAATGGTTACACCAGTCATTTTGATGAATAAAGTTTAAATCTTTAACTTAACTTTGTGGTTTTGTGGGTAGCACAGGAAAGACTAATTTGGGACACAAAAGTGGAAGAAGGTGATTTCGTTGTTTCTCCATTCTTTGCAGCAGCTATGATTGGAGATGTGGGTGAGGTGGAGCTTTTCTCAGTCGTAACCTCCTCAATGTGAGTAACGGTCAAATTAAAAGTTAGATTTGTTAACATACACTAGAAAGGATCAACTAAGTCTAGCATGAGTCAAATTTTTTCCTTCGGTGTAGGAATCGGCTTATTATTGAGTTTGATGATAATGGGAGTTGGGCACACGTATACTATTTCCAGTGGACGGGGGATTTGAAGGTACCTAATGTTTTTTTACTAATCACTTAATGGATAAAGAGGATCTCATTATGTTAGTCTTTGAGCTCAAGAACAATTTTGCTCAACATCATCATATTGTTTTTGCAACTTATATGGATGCTACGATACATTTGAATCTCATGGAGACAAATTAATAATTTATATGCTTCAGCAACAATTTAATTGGAACATAATTAGATACCGCCTAAAGCAGATGATGAGGACGCTAATTTGATAATTTATATGCAGGCTCAGTTTGCGAAATACATAATTAGGTTCCTACTTGGACTATATTTGTCACCTACAATTCATGTATTGAGGATTTGTTGGACACATGAAATATTGTGCAATGATCATACTTGCAAGTTTGAAAAAAAGGATTATCAGGTGATTAGTTTCTTTGGCTGATTTTCACCATCAGCGGTTCTTCATTCATCAGTAATTTAATCATGCGCTATTGCAGATTGCTTCACCTATTTGTTGCCGGTTATGGAGAAAAGTGCTCATGAACTGGGTTGCTGAGCATAAGACTGCATCGGAAAGTCATACTATGGTATTTTTACTTTTGCTACTTGCTTTTATATCACAGACTTTCATTTCGATTTCATTATTAGATTCGTTTTGAATTCAAATGAAGTTGGTCATATTTTATATCACATACTATATTGCTTACTCGCATTGTTAAAAAGGATTTGAAGATTAAAAATATATACACAATTTGTGATCTTAAACTTTGTTGTTGATCTGATTGTAGGTGTAGAGACAGTGGACACAAGAACTGCAGCTGAGGTGCTTGCTAGCTCAAAATGTGGTGAGTGCTCTTTGCTTTAAAAATCATGGTTTGGTATTGTTTAATCATAATATCATGCTTGGTTATTATCATAAATGAAATTTCCAGACAAAGAGTTGAGTTACCTAAACAAGTTTCTAATGGCATTGCTCATCAAGAGTGTTTTGACAGGATATCCCGAGTGGTTGAGATTGAGGATGTACAGGCACCACACGAGCTTCCAGTATCGCCACTTTGTATAAAGGTAAGTAATATTTTTAAATAATAATGTCTTGATGTAATTTATCTCGAAGTGTATGATAGTCTAATCTTATACAGAAACCTCTGGATTACTATGATTCTCAACAAGTTAATGCAACGAAACAGGAAGCTAGAATGAAACAGATCGCCAACCTCATGCAAAGAATGATTTTTAGGTAAATGCTCCTTTTATTGTCTTCTATTTTTGTGCTCGGAAATTTATAGTGCTTAAGGGGTGTTTGGCTGAGCAATTCATGGTGTTGATTCGAACATGGGTTCGGAATAAGTCTGCCATATATCTTTACCACTGCACCAACATAATTCTTGGGATTTATTTTGCAGCATATACTTATGGGCATAAATTTATTAATCAACAGTTCAATGTAATGCCAAGGATTGGTTGGCAAATAGAACCCTTTGGCCATTCGGCGGTGCAAACTTACATATTAGGGATGAGGTCAGTTACTTTTTTCTATAATCTTGACTAAAATGATTTTTTGCATTTGACCCGTTGTAGACAAGCACAACCTTGATTAGGTCATACATAGCCAATGTGATCGAACCTTGCTGAATTTGTTTTGGGAGAACTTGGTGTCACAAGTCTGTATTTTTCTAGAAGCTTAACTAAATACCATTTTTACGATCCTACTTGTGTTTGTGTGACCTCTTATCCTTTTTTCCTAGGAAAAGATCAGCAAGATTAAAATTTTACTTTCAGTATTAGTATGGTATTATCTGAACTAAAATTTGAATCCCAATGTAAAAGCAGGATATAGAAAATACCTACTTTGAAATCCTATAGAAATTGAATGTTGTGATTCTTTCTCATATCTTTTAATTTATTCCTTATAAACTGCACTCAATCACGTAGCTGGTGAAGGAATCAGTATCTGTCTTTCAGTATTGTGATGGTGTCAAAGAAGGAATCAGATGGCATTGTGCTTCTCTATATGTACGGCAAGGATTTTTTGTCATTCAATACTATCGACATATCACAAAATGTTAATGTCTCCCATTATGTCAATAACAGCCACAATCGTTCGACCTTTCGAGGTAAATGTGTTCTTGAGTTTTTTTAGGTAATCAGAACTCACTTGAGTGGATTTGTTTGTGTTCTAATTAATGTGTATTCAGTTGAATAAATCCATTTTCATCAAGGTAATTGTTTGGTGCAGCAGGGAGGGCGATGGAAAAGGGTGGTGGTTTGATGCAAGGTAACTACTACTTTCTCACTTTTGGTTCCCTGCATATTGGGTCACTAGGCTTTAGTATATTTGTGTATTTTGAATTCAACCTGGTGTGGCTATATAAACTACACCTTTTTTTTCTTATTGCAGAGAGTGTCTTGACTAAAAAAGATGATATACATTCTCTAGGCACATAGAGTACTATTCCAATAGTTTTTTTTTACTAATAGAAAGTTTTGCATTTATGTTTATGTGTATCATAATATTCCCATGAGATCGTCAGCTTCTGTTACGAGTCTCATGTCTGCTAATTCTTTAAGTAAAATGTCGAGCATTTTTAACTTTTGGCGGTTGCTACAACATAAAAAAGGAAATTTAGTGTGTGATATGAGTATGATTGTAAATGACCCACAAAAGAACATCAACAAGTGAAGCCCGTTGCGAAGAAATAAAAGAAAAAAACAAGTGTGAAAACACTGTATTGAGTTG
This sequence comes from Artemisia argyi, assembly GCA_030686995.1. Taxonomy (NCBI): domain Eukaryota; kingdom Viridiplantae; phylum Streptophyta; class Magnoliopsida; order Asterales; family Asteraceae; genus Artemisia; species Artemisia argyi. Next base: position 37,541,999 of record CM060693.1, on the reverse strand, counting down.
ATTGATGACTTAACAGAAAATTTCAAAGAATTGTATAAATAGCAGGTTAGTTAAAATGTATCTTAAGGCAGTTTCAAAAAGCATGGAATAGTTTAGTACGTTGTTTAAATATTTAAGATGATAAAAATTGTAACAAGAACAATACCCAAACACCCCCTTAAGCTTAAAATCTATTCCTGAATATATATTTTGCATCAAAAAACCTTTCCCAAAAACTTATTTTTATACAAAGAATCAATACTTTTCTTTCAATTGTACGAGCCCAGGTTCCAAGAATCAATTTGGATAAGCTCTTTGAGCAGAAGGATGAAGTTGGAAAATCTGTATTGGAGGAACTTGAGAAGGTGAATCTTATTTCTATAAAAATAAGTATTATGATTATCATTCAAGGTTACCCTCTGCTTAAACTCTATAACATATTTTATATGACGGTGATGGAAGAATACATAGAGCACACATTGATGGTGGAAATTATACCTGATCCCTCTGTGCGCAGGCAATAATTGAGATTAATGCAGGTAATTCTGTTTAATATGTTTCTTTCTTTACTATTTGGGATTGCTTAGCAATAAGCTGCTTATTTTTATTCTGAATAGACAGTTTGGAGTAGTGTATTCCAAGATTCTTATTTCAAAATGAAATAAGCATATAATTAGCTTTAAAAAGCAATAACAAGCTAACAATGTTAAGATCTCATTTTCGCCCTGTTATTGAGTTAGTAGGTGTAGCCGTGTAGGCATGTAGCTTTATAAGTTTAGGACTAATCTTCTACCTTGGTTATATGGTCAACAAGCTGATACAAGAAGATTTAAAAGCTAGCTCCTAGAGAAAAGATGATGCCGTTGGTGGGTTATTGGCGATAATAGTTGATCATGGATTACGGGAAGATATTAAGCGAGGAAAGATGAAGCAAAAATGGTACAACGGAGAGTCCTGAATATAGGTACTAAATTTTCTCCCTTAGCTGTTTCGGCGTAAAAAACTTACTAGATCAAGAGATGGTTAATGTAGGGTCTTTGTAGGAGTCAGTGTGAGATTGCTCATTGCAATTGTCAAGATGGTAGGCTAAAACTAGGTCATTTGCAAGAAACAACTCGAGATATTAGGTACCAAGAGTTTGTGTATGATAGACTGTGTGAGGGTGTACCCTGTTCATCAAGACATGACTTAACAGGTCTCGAGAACAGAGGATGCATAAGTACAGAGGTTTCAAGTGAGGCGTGTGTCATATGTTCTTGAATTGTTATCCCAACTGATACATTTGAGCAGATGCCTGATACATAAACAGCCAAACAGGTATTACAAATTTTAATTCTGCTTTTTAAATAGGAGTAGATAATGGGTGGTATTTTTTTTTTACCTATTTAACTCTCATAGGTTGATTCTGGTCATGATTTATCTCTAACAAGTAAAAGGGTTAGATCACAGAACTTAGAAAAATAAGGAACTGGTCAAATGAGCTTAAAGTCTCCAAAAGGGTATGTATGTTGTATCAAACCTCCTACATTTGACTATATATAAAAAAAGATAGATTTTAATTGATATAATATGTACAATCCAATTTTCAGCCAACACCCAAAAAAAAAGTTATTACGTATTACTTTTGACCCGTTATTCAATCCACTTAACCAATTCATTTTGCCACCTCTACTAGATATGTTCATCAATAATATAATATTAACATGGACTGTAGTCAAAAAAGAATATGCAGGTACTCAAGGAAAAAGATCCATAATCTTTCCAACTAACGGTCCTCCAGCAATTACAGCAACTTGTCAAATAAGAAAATAAAAGATAAGTTAGATAGTCTTTGTCACCTGGCACTAACATAAAAAGGCGTTAAGCTGCAGTGAGTTGTAGAAAACTTGGTGCAGAAATCCATGACGACAACTGGAAGAAGGCTTTGATGAAGCTATGCAATGACTACTGGCCAAGCAAATTTCCAAAGTTCTTCGATCATGTTACCAGCTAGGAAACTAGCATATAAAAGCTGAAGATGACATATCATTTTAGGGTATAATTTCATATAATATATGTACGCTACTGCATTGGGTCAGTAGATTACACTATTTAAATTTTTTCGATCAACCTGATAGTTTTTTTTTTTTTTTTTTTTTTTTTTTTTTTCTATAGATGGCTTTTGAAAAAAGGAGGCAATCAATTATAATTCGAATGCTTGGTAATTTTCACTGCATATTAATGCAAGGAACCTATAAATGTGGCACATTGGGCTGGCTGAGAAGAGAGCATATCATGCAACTATCTATGGTATGTCTACTATTCAAATAATTTTCATTTCATATTACAAGTGTCTCAATAATGTTTGTGTTTCACGATGTTTGGTGTATTTCAGTTTCATGATGTTGTTTTATTTCATGTTTTGACGTCACTAGATTGATTAAAGTGTTGAAGACCATTTTGCAAAAGATGAACCTTATGTTATAGAGAGTGCAAAGGATGGAAAGACGGATCTCAATAAGGCAAAGGAGCAGGAAAAGATTATAGAACATGAGGAGTACCAGTTGAATGTGAGTCTAATGTATTAGTGTGCAATGTTGTTCCATAAAATTAAAGTGACAAAAGCTAACCATCTAATTACACTGTAACGACATTGGACAGGGTATTGTTGCTGATAAGAGCAGTGGCAATGGATCTGAAGATGGCATGAAAGAACATGAGAAATAGTACCACTTAGATGTCATCATAATTTTTGATTGCACAATGTTGTACATAAAATTAAAGTACATTTAAGAGCAGTGGTAGTGGTGATGAAGATAATATCTGAATAGGGCAACTACACAATGTTGTACATGATAGATATTTAGATATAAAAATTATGAAACTAGCCCGCCCATCGGGCGGGTCTTGAAGCTAGTATATATATATACATGTTGATATAAATAATGTATAAAAACGTTATTAATATCTTTCGATATCCTTAAGTTTTGACGATCACAAAATATAAGTACATTAAACGCAAAGTTAATACGTAAACAAGTTTTAAGCAAGTTTATATCATCTCATCCAACATAATCACTTAAGCTATGAATAAACAAGTGACTAATACATTTTATGATCAAAGGGATGTTTATTTAAATAATAAAAAGTTTATAAAATTAAATAAACTTATTATATATTTTTGAAAAACATTTTTGGTAATAAAGGAAAATATTTTATTCATAATAAATATATGAATTCAAAATTTTAACCAAAATCAGTTAGTTTTTCACCAAATAAACTTTCCCCAGAAAAATACAAGAAAACTGCAGTTTTCGTCTGGGCGGCCCCCTTAATTATAAGGGCGGCCCCCTTAATTTTAAGGGGGCCGGCACACAATTAAGGGGACCGACCACGCTCCCCTGTCAGATTCTGTCAGAAATTTTTCCCTATAAATACCACCTCAAACCTGAAATTTTTCTCACCTCTTGCACGAAATTTTCAGATCCAAATCTCTTTAAACATCCTCCTAAAAACCCTTTGATCATATAATTGTTAATCCTTGTTTCAAGTGATTCATTCCCTCACCTCTCATCTCTCAAAGTGCAAGAGAAGAATACTCCTTCAACATCAAGTTGTGAAGTATTGTAGATTTGTGTATATAGTCTAGTTGTTGTGTACATCCATTGTAAAGGTGTGATAGTAGTGTAACTAGATAGATCTAGGAGTAGAAGTTGTGAATAGAAGTAGTGAGATATAAGTAGTGGTGTGAAGAAGATTGTTGGGAGGTAGATAGTTGTGAAGAAGATTGGTGTGTAGAAGATAGGAGTGAAGAAGATTGGTGTGTAGGAAATAGGTGTGAAGAAGTGGTGTGATTAAGTAGTGAATAGGTGTGAAATAGTTGTGTAGAAGGTGTGAATAAGTTGTGACGTAGTTGTGGTGTGTAAATTGGTGTGTAAGGTTTCTCCGCCATAAGGAGCTTGTTGACATAGTGAAGAAAACTCTCGAGTAGGTGACTCGAGGAGTGGAGTAGGGCAAGGAAGGTGTCCTTGTAGCCGAACCACTATAAATCCTTTATCTCGCGGTTAGATCTTTCCATATCTTACTTATTATCTTGCTTATATCGCTATTACTTTTATAGACGTAGACGTATATATATAGTTGCTCATATAGTGCTAGTATTGATTTCACTTAAAGATCAAACGAAAGTTTCATTTACAAAACAAAGCTTTTACAATCAAACTAAAAAGGTTACATACTTATAATTGATCATTTCGATCACGTATAGTTTTCATACAAAATATAACTAAGGATTATAAAATAAACGATTACGTACTTATCTCTCATATATAGCTATAATTGTTTATATTATGCATGTGTTGATTTCACATACTTAGCGTACATTATTATTATTGTTCATACTTAGATATACTTGTTCATATTGTTCAAGATTTGAAGTTCACATAAGATTGAATCAATGTTTTAAAAACAAACAAGGTTTTAAAACTAAACTAAGTTTTCAAAATAAAGTTAAAAAGACGTAAAACTATTCAACCCCCCCCCCCTTCTAGTTTTCCACAATTGGTATCAGAGCCACGTCTAGTAAGATTTTTAAAATATATTGTATTTTAAAACTTGTAACGATCTATGGAATCTGAAAAATATTTAGAAGGGCAATCTATGCAAAGACCACCACTATTTGAAAGTGATGGATTTTTATATTGGAAAAATCGATTCGAAACTTATGTGAAATCAAAGGATCTAGATCTTTGGCATGTTATTACTAATGGTGATTTTTTACCTACTCAAAATAATCCCGAAACAAATAAAGATGAAATAGTATCTTTTGAAAAACTAAATGATGATTTAAAAAGAAGACTTTCTAAAAACAATGAAACAAAAATGGTTATTTACAATGCGTTACCACGTAAAGAATACGAGAGAATTTTTATGTGTAAAACCGCAAAAGAAATTTGGGATTCTTTAATAATCACTCACCAAGGTAATAGTCAAGTTAAAGATAACAAAATAGATCTTCTTGTTCAACAATATGAACAATTTACGATTTCGGAGGATGAATCAATAGATAATGCTTTTGCTAGATTTAACACTATTATCACAAGTTTAAAAGCACTTGATGAGAATTCTTCTAGTAAGAATTTTGTTAGGAAATTTCTTAGGGCTTTTCATCCAAAATGGCGAGCTAAAGTCACGGCTATTGAAGAATCAAGGAATCTGTCAACTCTACAACTTGACGAATTGATCGGCAACTTAAAGGTCTACGAAGAAATAATAAAGAAAGACTCCGAGATGGTCAAAGGAAAAAGGGAGCAAAGCAAATCAATTGCGTTGAGAGCTAAAAAGGACTCTAGTGACGAAGAATGCTCAACCTCCAAAAGTGACGATGAAGAGTATGCTATGGCCGTACGAGACTTCAAGAAATACTTCAAGAGACGAGGAAGATATGCTAGGCAACCATATAATGAAAGGAAGTGTTTTAAATGTGGCAATCCAAATCATCTCATTGGAAAATGTCCAATGATGTCAAGAGATCAAAATCAAAAGGCGTTTATCGGAGGTGCTTGGAGTGATAGCGATGAGGACAAGAAAGAAACCACAAATGAAGAAAAGTGTCTTATGGCTAAGACATTAAGCGAGGTACGTTCCGAAACCGAATACTTTAGTGACAAAAATTTATCATTAGACGAAAAAGACCTAGATAGTGAATATAATAGGTTATGCAAATTAGGTCAAAAGGTTATAGCTAAAAATAAGTCACTAAAACATATTAATAATCTATTAGAAAATGAAGTACTCGAATTAAAAATTAAACTACAACATTTGGAAAAAGGAAAAGAAGTTTTTATAAAATGTAAAACATGCTTAGAGGTTAAAAATGAAAACGAAAAACTTAAAAATGAAATTTTCAAACTTGACAAGTTTAAAAATTGTAGTAACCCACTTAAGAAAATAATAAGTGTTCAAGAAACTTCGGGAGATAAAACCGGTCTAGGATTAATTTCAACTAATGATTCAACTAGTGAGAGTAAAAGTATAAAGTTTGAATGTGAATCTAGTACACAAAAATCATTAGAATCAAATCCTAAGTATATACTTACAAAAGATAGAAAAATACCCATTGCAAATGATGAAAAAGTAAAGACTTTTTATAAACCATCCTTAAAGACCGAAGTAGGATCCTCTAAACCTAAATTAAGATCTAAAACTCCACCACCAAGAAAACCTAACAATCATCATCCAAGATCTAAAACACCTCAACCTAGAAGAAATCAAAATAGACAATATTACAATAATACTAGAAATCAAATGTGGAATTATCAACCAAGTTACAATCCTTGGGAAATATTACCACCATACATGCATCCTAGCCAAATGTTAAATATGTTTGGACCAAACAACTTTGGATCAATGAGACAATGGGGACCAAGTGGCTAAGTTGTCAATCTCGGAAGAATTTGGAATATCATCTACAAATGACTTCTATAAGTCAACATGGTCACTTGAAGTGCTTGAAGATATTTCATTGAAGACTAAAAGGTACGCGTTTCTTTTAAGTTCATCACTTTAATTTGCATGCTTAGATAAATGATTAGTTAGATTAATGCTTAGTACATAATTGCTTATATTCTTATAACCTAGAAACATCATTGGTTGACTCTCCTAGGAATAAGATAAAATTGTTCATTGCCGAACGAAATAGAAAATGGAAATCTTCTATATCCACTATTAGCAAACTCATGATGATGAAGTGAAATGAGTTAAGTGGATCTATCTTTAATATAGAAGTAGGATTAGATCCCTCGCGTAAGAAAACTATGGATGAAACAAGCTCTCGTAGACTATGGCATTAAGTTAGATAAGCGTGCGAAAACAAAGGAACTATAGATGTTAGGTTATACCCCATTCAACACTCTCGCATCTAACATATAAATTATCGTCTTCATTTCCTTTAGGATCATAGGATATGTAGAAACGATAGCATGAGATAATAATAGGCTTAACCAATCCTCTTGAGCATGAGATCTTTAATAAACATTTTTTATATATATTTGATTTATGATATTTGTTGTCAAAAATCTAATATCTCTAAAAATATGCAAAAACCTCACATTTTAAAAAATAGTTTTTCAAATAACTATCCCACTTTTAAATAACATGTTTTCACTATCAATATCCACAATTTTGTTTTGATCAAAACTAAAGATTGAGAAAATATTCTTTACCATTCATTCACACATTTTGAAGTAAAAACCCAATCTATTTTATTCAAATAACTCTCACATCTAAGTGAAAACTTACTTTCAAACATTGTTGAATAATGCTAAAAACGTCTCTTTAAAAATCATGCATGGTGATCTCATATTTGTCATCTATATTTATATAAATGACACTTATAAGTGAACTAAATCAAATCAAGAGGACCATGGTTTGTTCATTAAGACTTTGTTTGTAACAAGTCTAGAAACCCATGATATCATAACTACCAACTTATTGCACATTGATACACATTAGGATTAATCCTCCTAGTTATGTAGTTATGAAATACTTGATGTTGCTTATTGTTTCCTAGCACTTATATTTTACTTGCTTGATGAGTATGTTTGCATGCTAGATGAAATTGCTTGTTTACTTAATCTCTTTGATTAACATGTTTTGGCTACATAATTGCCTACATAATTAGTATATGCTTAATTGCCTCAAAGAGTTGGACTTGTTTGAAACAAAAAAAAAACCTTTCTGCAATTCACTACCAAAAATCCTTTTCTGGCAATATGAGAATCACCAGATGGGCGGCCCCCTTAAATCATAAGGCGGTCTCCTTAATTATTAAGGGGACCGGCCTCCAATTAAGGGGACCGGCCATCTGATGGTCGAAGGTGTTGTTTCCTTTTTCTATTTTTTAGCCCATTTCATCCTACACTTCCCAAAATTCACAAACCTATTCTATCCAAAACCTTCCATCAAAGTTTATCCATCCTTGATCCTACCAATCCTACATTATAAACACTCTCATTCCTCTCAATCTCCACTCATCTCATCATTTCCTCTCCCATTAAACCAAAACCACCAAGAAACTTGTTTGGAGAAGAAAGCCTAACTTCCTTTAAAAGCCCATCAAACCAAATGATGTTGTCAAACATCCAACACCAAAATCCTCCTATGTCTTCAACATTACATATCAACAACCTTTACTCACCCATATCCTTCTACATTACACTCAAACCTCATCACCTTTACACACTCAAACCTCATCACCTTTACACACTCAAACCTCATAACCTTTACTCACCTAACCTCAAATTTCATCTCCTAGTGCACCTAATGCACCATCTATAACACCCCTTACCAAGTAATCCCTTCCATGAACATCGCTCTTTCACTCTAACCTACATCACTTGATACTCATTTACCATCTTCACCAATAACTCAACCTAGTCATCCTCACAAAAGATTCAACCATATACCCATTTTCTACACTCTACAAAGTGTGTCATCACCACTACAACTTAACCCATGAAGGTCAAACCATATTTCATGATACACAAACCTCATGTTCACTCAAATGAACCCTTTCACAAACCTCATCATAATAACCAAACATCCATCCTTGTTCCTAAAAATACATCTTCATCTTACCAACATAAGCCAAATGAAGAGCATGTTCAATCTCGAAACAACAATCCCAATCTCATTCCTAACACCTCACATTTTGTTCAACCTACCAATCCACCATCCAAAACATCCTCCACTCATGATACATCCTCCACAACTTCATTCTCATCCATTCATGATTACCCAAACTCATAAATATCTCCACCACCAAGAGTATCACCACCACCTTCTACCAACACACATGTTATCCCTATGTTGCATGTCCTATCACCTTCCTCCGAACACTTGAAGTTCATTGAAGAACTCAAGGAAGCCCATGAGCTTTGTGCTCTTCTTGCCTGACACCTTGCTCAATGCAACTTGGAACAACTTTCCTCTAGCTCTCCTTTCATTACCCCACAACTTGAATCAAGTTGAAAAACATGTCAACAATTGACCTTGTTGCATCTTTCTCCTAAAAACCATTGCATTCAATGAACACTTCACTTGGATTGAATATCTTCTCACTAGATCACATCCAATACCCTCACTTGAACAACATCCAAAACCTTAATCAACCTCTTCCGCTACAAACTCTCCACCACCAAACTCTCCAACATTCATGACCCAAACATATACCTCCATTAATCCAACAACCTTACCCTAACTCAACCATCTTCATTTCAAACACCTCATCATCAACCATCTAATCATACCATATGCTTATGATTTTCACTCTCAAATACGAATCAACCAACCTTTTGTTACAAGCAAGTCCGATGGCTCTCTTTGGCAAATTAGGATCTTTAACATAATCACTTTGAATTAATTGTTATGCATCCTTAATATTTTTTTTGCTATGCTTGTTATTTGTATATTGCATATTCTTCTGTATATGCTTGCGCTTCTATTATTTTTCTTGCGAGCATTCCATATCTCGATCTGTTATGACCTCAAAACGAGGGGGGGTATACTTCAAGGGGGAGCTATACATTCGTCGGAATAACCTTTTTGATGTTAACAAAAAGGGGAAGAAGTGATATAAACTCACACTAAAAACATGCATATATATTAATTTTTAGTTTAATGAGTTTAGATTTTGTAATCATCAAAAAAGGGGAGATTGTTGATATAAATAATGTATAAAAACGTTATTAATATCTTTCGATATCCTTAAGTTTTGACTATCACAAAATATAAGAACATTAAACGCAAAGTTAATACGTAAACAAGTTTTAAGAAAGTTTATATCATCTCATCCAACATAATCACTTAAGGTATGAATAAACAAGTGACTAATACATTTTATGATCAAAGGGATGTTTATTTAAATAATAAAAAGTTTATAAAATTAAATAAACTTATTATATATTTTTGAAAAACATTTTTGGTAATAAAGGAAAATGTTTTATTCATAATAAATATATGAATTCAAAATTTTAACCAAAATCAATTAGTTTTTCACCAAATAAACTTTCCCCAGAAAAAGACAAGAAAACTGCAGTTTTCGTCTGGGCGGCCCCCTTAATTTTAAGGGGGCCGGCACACAATTAAGGGGACCGGCCACGCTCCCCTGTCAGATTCTGTCAGAAATTTTTCCCTATAAATACCACCTCAAACCTGAAATTTTTCTCACCTCTTGCACGAAATTTTCAGATCCAAATCTCTTTAAACATCCTCCTAAAAACCCTTTGATCATATAATTGTTAATCCTTGTTTCAAGTGATTCATTCCCTCACCTCTCATCTCTCAAAGTGCAAGAGAAGAATACTCCTTCAACATCAAGTTGTGAAGTATTGTAGATTTGTGTATATAGTCTAGTTGTTGTGTACATCCATTGTAAAGGTGTGATAGTAGTGTAACTAGATAGATCTAGGAGTAGAAGTTGTGAATAGAAGTAGTGAGATATAAGTAGTGGTGTGAAGAAGATTGTTGGGAGGTAGATAGTTGTGAAGAAGATTGGTGTGTAGAAGATAGGAGTGAAGAAGATTGGTGTGTAGGAAATAGGTGTGAAGAAGTGGTGTGATTAAGTAGTGAATAGGTGTGAAATAGTTGTGTAGAAGGTGTGAATAAGTTGTGACGTAGTTGTGGTGTGTAAATTGGGGTGTAAGGTTTCTCCGCCATAAGGAGCTTGTTGACATAGTGAAGAAAACTCTCGAGTAGGTGACTCGAGGAGTGGAGTAGGGCAAGGAAGGTGTCCTTGTAGCCGAACCACTATAAATCCTTTGTCTCGCGGTTAGATCTTTCCATATCTTACTTATTATCTTGCTTATATCGCTATTACTTTTATAGACGTAGATGTATATATATATATATATATATATATATATATATATATATATATATATATATATATATATATATATATATATATATATATATATATATATATATATATATATATATATAGTTGCTCATATAGTGCTAGTATTGATTATACTTAAAGATCAAACGAAAGTTTCATTCACAAAACAAAGCTTTTACAATCAAACTAAAAAGGTTACATACTTATAATTGATCATTTCGATCACGTATAGTTTTCATACAAAATATAACTAAGGATTATAAAATAAACGATTACGTACTTATCTCTCATATATAGCTATAATTGTTTATATTATGCATGTGTTGATTTCACATACTTAGCGTACATTATTATTATTGTTCATACTTAGATATACTTGTTCATATTGTTCAAGATTTGAAGTTCACATAAGATTGAATCAATGTTTTAAAAACAAACAAGGTTTTAAAACTAAACTAAGTTTTCAAAATAAAGTTAAAAAGACGTAAAACTATTCAACCCCCCCTTCTAGTTTTCCTTAATATATATATATATATATATATATATATATATATATATATATATATATATATATATATATATATATATATATATATATATATATATATATCGTATGTATCAATATTAGTGTTGAAATCCTCGGTTTGAAATCCTTGAAATAACGACTTGTAGTGATAAAAATATACTTGTATTCACTAATACTTCATTAGTTATGATTTTGGGTACTTGGGTATTATTTCTAGATTCTAGAGTTACTACGTAGTATTAGTATTATTTTACCAAAAGCTGTCAAAAATAATATAAGTTTTGCCGATATTGAAACGTGAATATCTTTGTCGTTATAAGTCCATTTTGCTTGTTCTTTATATCCATGGTTACGTCTTAGTATGTAGTAATATATTTTGGAAAGCATGACTCCTCCGGGTTACGTCTAAAGCCTCGTTTTGTCCGACGAAAAACGTCCAAAAACATGTATTTTTAGAAAATATACTTTTCGTCAATAAACTTTCAAAAATCATAACTTCTTCGTTATAAACTCTTTTTAATCCGTTCTTTCGCCTACGGCTTCGTTTTTGAAAGTATTTTCTAAAATTTTTGCCAAAGTTTACTTTATGTTTACTGATTTTCCTGGATTTACAAAAATGGGACAGTAGGTTTATATACTTGTTACAAATCCATTTTTCATGTTCAAAACTAGTTTCTAACATCACCAAATCTCTTGCAAACACCACAAAGTTATACTAATCCTACCATACACCTTCTTAGGGTGCCATGGGTTCCTAATCACTACTAATCATGTTAATTTAACAAAGGAATACCTAAATCAAAATCTAGGGTTTGTATGTTCAAAAAGTTAACAAAAATAATGTGGTATAGCTAACTTGTACATGAAATTAAGCATGAAAACCATAAGATACAAGTATAAATTAGATGAAATCATGAAAATAAATTTGATAACTTACTTTGAAATAATAGGTGATTAGATGATGAGAAATCTTGTGTTACTTGAGTTTATATTGCAAAACTCTTAACTAGAATGATGAAATGAACAACTTTGTAGCTTTATACTTTGAAAAATAATCACTTAAGCTTGGTGTTCTTGGTCCTTGTGGTTTGGCCGTGGGTTTGAGGGAGAGAGGTGGGGAAATGAGTTTTTGATTCTTGATTCTAAGTATATATGTGTAAAGTTGTTTCTGTTAGATATTTAGGTAAAAGTATAAGGTATTATATTATCACATTAATGCATAAGGTTAGAATATTGACTTGTGGTCTTGGTGAGACCTTAAGGGCCGGTCATGGGTGAGTGAGGGGGGGGGGGGGGGGGTTGGGGTACTTGTGATTTAATTAGGAATCTAGTGAAGTTTATGTATACATTTGTGTTATTAGTTAAAATCGGGTACCGGGTTTGATAGAAATAAATGTTAAAGAAGTTATTCGGGATAAAATAAAGTTGTAAAAATGTTAAAAATATGTTGGGTACAAGTATTGAGTGTTCGGGTGATTATTGTTTAGTTTCCACGAAAACCGTCGCAATATTTATAAACTTACGTTATAAATAAAAATAAATTTCCAAAATACTGGGTAAATGAATATTATAACTTTTATGATGATATAATGGATATAAAAATATGTCAGGACCATTGTATGAATATTTAGATATATTCGCCGTGTTTATTAACCGGGTGTTAACGTTTATTTATAAATAATTATACGTAAAACGTTAAATATATCAAATATATAAATTTGAAAAATCCTAAGAGTGGTATAACATGAAAATACTATTATGATGATATGCAGACTGTCCCTAGTCCATATGCAGTATCCTTACTGATAATGAAATGAATTCGCACCTAAACCAATCCGGTTACGCGAATTTGAATACCCGTAAACTAAATTTATGATGAAATCAGTAATGCAAGTGAACAGTGAAATTTTTTCCGGAAATGAATAGTGTTTAGTGAATAGTAAAATTTTCAAATGTTTCTCAGAATATCAAATTGACATCGAAAATGATGAATAGTAAAACGTTGAATAGTGTTTGATGAATAGTGTTTTTCTAAAGTTTGGGAAATGACCTGAAGTGAGTTGTGACAGTAACGGCGAGACACCGTTCAGCCTAACCTGCGGCAGCGAAGCGGTCATCCCAGCAGAAATAGGTATACCAACCCACCGGACAATGATGGTAAGGGCGGACACAAACGAAGAAGAGATGCGCCTTAACTTGGACCTATTGCAAGAAAGAAGGGAAGAAGCCGCTATACGTGAGGCCAAATACAAAGCAAAGGTAGAAAGATACTACAATCGAAGGGTTCGACCGGTGACTTTCAAACCCGGAGAGTTTGTATACAGAAGGAATGAAGCTAGTAGGGTAGAAGATCAAGGAAAGCTAGGCCTGAAATGGGAAGGTCCGTACCGGGTGACGGAGACATGTCAGAATGGGTCTTATAAGCTATACACAACGGACGATCAAGAGGTGCCCCGGAAGTGGCACGCTGTTAACCTCCGGAAGTGTTACTTATAGTTTTTATTCTGTATTCATGTAAGACTAATAACCGCTACCTATGTTCGTTTACTAGTACCAGTATCAATCATCCCTCCTCAGACGAAGAGAAGGGATAATTTTCCATCATCCGAACAAAAATATATAGACGGAGACATGTCAGAATGGGTCTTATAAGCTATACACAACGGACGATCAAGAGGTGCCCCGGAAGTGGCACGCTGTTAACCTCCGGAAGTGTTACTTATAGTTTTTATTCTGTATTCATGTAAGACTAATAACCGCTACCTATGTTCGTTTACTAGTACCAGTATCAATCATCCCTCCTCAGACGAAGAGAAGGGATAATTTTCCATCATCCGAACAAAGATATATATATATATATATATATATATATATATATATATATATATATATATATATATATATATATATATATATATATATATATATATATATATATATAAGAAACAGAAACTCGAGAAGAGATTAGCTACCTCTCTCGAGTACCGATCATAAAAAGGTTATCTGATGCCCACAATGTCGGCACAAACATTTGTTACACGCCCATAACGACGGCGCAAAAAGTTATTTGATGCCCACAACGACGGCACAAACGTTTGTTAAATGCCCACAACGACGGCGCAAAAAGTTATTTGATACCCACAACGACGGCACAAACATTCAAAAGATGCCCACAACGACGGCACCAACGTCTGAGGAATGCCTACAACTACGGCACATATAACACAATGCATACACAATGATCAACACAAAAGAGATACTATGAACAAATGGGTACAAAAGCTACGGGCCGTGGCCTCCAAAATAAATATTATAAACAAACTTACGGATACATGTCCAAATTGTAAGTGACCTGAGGTCGTTGAATACATACATTCATATAAAAAAAAGGGGAGGTGAGAACTAAGGGTCAGGTAAAGTATGATCAGAGGAAGCCTGTCCGGAAGCACTAGCACCAACGGTATTTTCCTCACCGGCAGGAAGAAGGTTCATGACAATCAGCAAGAGGCAAGCGAAAAGAAGAGGCCACCCTCTCGAGGTAAGGGAAAGGACGGAGGAACATTTCATCATAAGAGGCACGGAAGTTTTGAACAGCCTCAAAATCAAAACCCTCGCGCCCGGCAATGTAGGCATTTACCTGTTCCTCCGTTCGGTCAAGCCCCACACCCTCCAACCAACCGGCGTCCAAAGCGGCATTGAACACTTCGACCCAAGCCCGCTGATACTCTTTACTCTCTCGGAACCTCTTCACAACCGTCGGGACTAACTGCCGTACATAGTTATGCCTTAAGATTTCCGCTTAGCTAGCCCCCACAGTCAACTTCTCAACCTCCCCCGCCAAGCCGGCAGTTTTCCTCTCAGATGTTTCCAGGGCCAAGTGTTTACTCGCCAGCAGCTCCTCAAGCTATTTTTGTAACACCCCCAATTCATGGATGCAGCGGAATTCAAACTGGGTGTTACTCGACGGCACAATAGTCACAATAATAGAAAACGAACTCCAATTGAGTCGTTTTAAAAGATTTATCATTCAAATTGTATAAATATCAGAGATTTACAAAATGAGGTCCCAAATGGTTCCATGTTTACAATGTATAATAAATGTGTTTTTGAATGATAATAAAATTTATTGCCCTCTTGAGTATCCGTGCCCTTCCGTGCCATCCTTGATCGTCTACATGCTTGAGAGGTCAACACAAAGGTTGAGTGATATTCATAGAGTTTGTTTAATGTTTGAACACAATGTGTTGGTAGTTAAATCGTTGAACACAATAATCGTAGTGTTTGTAGTTAAATCGTTTGAACACAATAATCGTAGTGTTTGTAGTTAAATCGTTTGAACACAATAATCGTAGTGTTTGTAGTTAAATCGTTTGAACACAATAATCGTAGTGTTTGCTATAGACTCACACTCATAGTTAGAAAAACAAAGATGGGCTACGTTGTTATATGCCCGGAAAGGTTATCAATTCACTAAGCTTATGACACCAAAACGTTAACGTGTACCAATATCGATCGGCAGATTTATCCCGGTAGGTACTTTGCCGTCATACCTAATGTCTCAAATATTAATGCATTTGTTTGAACTTAGTCAAAACAAATGGGATTCGTCAATCCCAATAGGCCTATTCACAATATTCGCGCTCACTCGCAAGTAACCCTCGCAAGTGATTAAATGGTTCATAATAAGGGATCTTGGTTTGGCAAGGATGTTACTTAGTGATAATAAAACATAGTCGAATAGCATACAGTAGAAAGCATTGTGTTCGAGTAGAAAAATAATAGCATGTATTCCCCCCAAGGGTTTGTAAAACATTGAAGTAATGTAAAGTGGGGCTATGAACTCACCTTAAGAAAGATAGCAAGTAATGAATGTAACGGTTGAATCGTGAAGGTTTCTACGAGCAACCTATAATAGAATGTTGCGACTTAGGATCGGAGTAAAGAATATGAAGTAGTGCCTATATATATATCTTGCATTTAGTCCATGATGTGGTATGATGTATAGTGTAAGTCTTTGAAAGTAATGGTTCATGAACATGTATGTTTTGTATATCGTTTACTACCGTTCGGGCCGACATAATTCAGAAGTCATGTTAGTAAGCGTTCGAGGAGCCAGGACACTTTAATTCGTAAATCCACAACTCAACTCGACGGCTTACATAATGAACTCCTCACATGAGGCTCCCTACTATTGTAGTAGTTGATAAAGTATATATATATGTTTTGATCCGAAAAGTTACATGTCCGATATTTGAATAAACTTAGGAAAGTTTATTAGTACATGAAGATTGTTATTAGGGTAAGTTTCTTATAACTTGTATGACCATTTTTCTCTTGGTAATATCTCATGGTTCCTTTTTAAGTGAAGTAGATCCAAATTGCTTGTTCAAGTTATCGCCTAATTCATTGTTTCATGTTTACGCCTATGTAAGTTGGTATGGTCATTTCGTCATGGCCTAGCCATGATCTTTGGTCCTTGTTCCAAGGTCATGAGACACAACCTTGGCTCTAGCCATGGTGGTGGTCTTGATTATAGGTCATAAGACCTCTTGTTCCTTTTAAAGTATAACCAATATATAGTGACTTATATATATGTAAATAGCTGTTAAGAAACTGAGAAATATCTCACTCAGAAAGCGTTTTCAAGGCTCGAGCTTCTTTACTCCTAAAGGAAAACGTGATTCCGGACAACTTTCGTGTTTTAACTTTTTCATGAAACGGATCAGAAAGGCCTCTTTTTGCGTGTTTAAGGTTTCTGTAACAGAAGGTATTTGGCAGCTTTGCCGCAAAGTTTTGGTAACTTCAAATCGTCATAACTTTTGACTCGTATACTCGTTTTAGGTGGTTCAAATTGCTATGGTTTCCTTGTTAGGTCCTCTACTACAATATGTAATAATCCAATATCATATTTTTACCATTTTGATCAGGTCTTACCAAGAAAGTCACTACTTTACTTGTTTTAGTAACTTATTTTAACAATCAATTATAACAACATGTTTTACTCATTTTTATACATCATGGACATAAATACAAGACATAATATAGCAAGAATAACATGTAAATGATATGAACATGATTAATTAACAAGAAGCATGTTAGGGTTTGGCTTACAACTTTTGGCTTTCAAATAAGAAAGGAAGTTAACATGTAAGGATAGGACTTTGATAGACTTGCATCAACCCACTTCACTTCATGCAATCTTTCTACTCTTGTAATCTTGAAAGAGAGATGATGAAAGTTGAGGTGACTTGAGTGGATTCAAACTCAAGAGAAATCACCAAAGTTCTAAAGATTGGAAGTAGTTTTGATGAATCAAAACCAAACTAGTGTTTATGTGTTGTTATACTCTTGAATCTTGCTTGAAACTTGGAAGATAAAGAGCTAAGGATGAGAGGATGGTGTGTGAGATGTTTGTGGACGAAATAGGAGGGGGAGGGGGTATTTATATGCCTTGGAGGAGGTTAGAAACTTGACTAGTCAACCCTTGGAGGCCAAGTTGAACACATGTTAACATCTTAAGGCCTAAAGCATGGGATCAAGCCACACAAGGGGTGAATCCCCCCCTATAGGCGGTTCATGAACTTGGAGAGCAAGAGTTGGCTTTTAGATGATATTATCCAAGTTATTGAGTTAGTTTTGGCTCCGTAAAATGCTAACCGTAAATGGTTAAGCCACGAAACGTAAAACCGGGTATCGTAAAAATACGAAACTTGGAGGAATGATTAAACTTGTCAAAATACTCCATAATAAAATATAAAATGAGTGGTAGGTTCCATTGGGGTGGTAAAACCCTGCTAAAACTGGAAACACGGGTCTAAAACGCGTAATACGTAAGACGTACGAATATTGCGTAAAATTGAGAAAAGTAAAATGTTACTTTTCTAATAGGATAAAAATGATTTAAAATGACTTATAATGTCTAGATTGGGCTCAGTTTAGTGTCGGTTGGTATTAAATGTCTTTTAGACATCAAACCGTAAGCCTAAACATCAAGGAATGACTTATAAAATCAAGGAATGATTTTTGGTCAAAGGAGGAGGGAAAAATATGTTGACTTTTTCTAATAAGTTGAAAACTCAAATCGTCTTAGAAATGCGGTGCAGGTGCAGGTATAGGCTAAGGTTACGGCTGAGTAAAAACACTTAAAAACTGAAAATTCCAGTTTTTCATGGCCGAGGCTTATTTTGGTCATGTTTTTCTCAGTCATGATTAATTCTCAAATAAATCATGAGTGTGTCAAACATTTTTCTGATGCGGGGTCACTTAACGCGGTCGAGTTTCGTTGTGCGTAGAATTTCTGAATGACGTTTTACCCTAAAACGTGTAATTCCTTAATAACTTTCACGAAAATGAGCTTATGAAAGTTAAACTTTTAATTTGCCATGGAAATGATTTATCACTCGAGGCCAAGAAACAAAAATCAAGTTTCGGGAAAATTTCGGGAAAATGAATAGTAAAAGTGAATAGTGAAATTTTCCGGGAAAAGTAATTAACCTGAAAATGTGAATTGTTACAGTTTTATCCGATCAGTCTGCTCCAGAACTTTACCCTTCAACTCATCCCTCTCCTGCTGAACGGATGACAGCTGACTAGATAAGCCCGCCTCCCAGCCGGCACAACCTTGATACTGCTGACTAAGTTCCCTGTTGGATTGGGTTAACTCTTCCACAGCCCTGACCTGCTCAGCCAAACGACCCTCGGCATACCTTAACCTGCCAGCAGAATCCTCACAAGCTTGGTGAGTCTGATACAACTGCCCGTAATGATAACTCAGATTTTCGAACCGTTGTATCGCATCAGCCTGGGCAAGCGAACTCCGGGCCAACTCAAACCAAGCCCGTTGAGTGGCTTGATAGTCCGTTAAGCTTGATTGCTCAAACCGGACGGCAGGAGGGGCCAGATGCACCATCAGATCACGACACACTTCTGCATCGTTCAAACTTGCTCTAGCAGTCAGCTTCCAACCCGGAACAAAAGGCTCGGAAGAATCACCACGCTCTGCAAAAGAGAGGGGAAAGTCGATCAAAACAATTATCAATAACAGAAACAAAAACTTCCACACACAGGGAAAAGACCATACCTCCGGACCCCCTAGCGTTAAACGCTTGACGGCGAGACCCACCGGAGGGAGAGCCCCGGATACCTGTTACAACTAGAAAACATGTGTGACGATAAGAACACTATAAAAAAAATATATAGAAAAGAAAAGAAAGAAGAGGATGAATAGAGAATTACCTCCATGCGCCAGATTTGCAACGTTGGGAAGGCTAGAATCTACGTGAGACTCAGTCATCAAACTCTCAAGGGAAATGCCATTCCCTCCGTCATCAAAACCCCCATCAGCATGACCCACATTCTCATCCACAACATTCTCCTCAACAGCCTCCACATGCGGCTCCTCAACATTCTCTTGGACAGAGACATCTAGGTTCTCCTGCTCATCCACGAAACCCTCCAAATTTTCAGAAATAGGCTGGCTGATGTTGATAGGAGATGGAGGCTGGGTACGATCATCATCATCCGAAGAAAGCTCGTCTTCGGATATCACCACATTAGAAACACCCGGCCTCTTCGAGGGGAAATGAGGAGTGTCACCAGCCGGATGTTTCTTGGTCACACGGTGAGGAGCGGCGTGCTTTTTCTTCTCCTTGGCCGCATGGGCATCTAGAATCTTCTGATTAGGCCTCTCCACGACCTTCTACAGCCCCGTTTTCTTCGGCAGAGGGCTCTTAGGGCCGAGGGGCGGCGTAACATGTTGCTCCACGTCCCCCCTTCAGCCAAGGAAGGCCCCTTGCCAACACGGGAAAGAACGGTGTTGGGAATCCGGAGGAAGCGAGACATGGTTATCACTGCAAGAAATAGAAAGAACACATAAGCATTAAAAAAAAAAAAAAAAAAAAAAAAAAATCATCATCAAATCAAAAGAAATAACTGAGAGTTACCATTCCCCTCCTCGTCCTTAAAAACCGGCCGATGCCCGGGATACTTCCAAACCCTCGTCAAACCAGCCTAAAAAAGAAGAGCCGGATGAACTGCCTGAATGTCAACCACCACCTCGGTCAAAGCATCAATATGCTCTTATTGATAGCCTCCAAAGGGTGGTAGCTCCGACACGCTAGAGTCCGGATGACGCCAAGGCATGCCATCCGGAATTGCACGACGGTCAATAAAAAAGAACCTATCATTCCAGTGCTTTAAACTAGAGCACGTCTCATTAAAAATCCTCGCCTGACCGTTCCTTCCGGTCCGGCGAGCAAAGGAGAACCAGTGCCCTTGCTTTTGAAGGGAATAAAACAGGCGGAACAAGGTAAGATAAGGAGCAAAGTTCAAACTCCGGCAATATAGCTCAAAAAGGACAACCTTCGTCAAACCAATCGGAACAAGTTGAGACAGATGCACCCGAAAATGATTCAAGACTTGAAGAAGGAAGGTAGAAAAGGGAATCCTAACTCCAGAAAAATCTATATATGCCTCGTATATACCAATAGCATCCTTCGGCAGACGGTCCATAGTCATACCGGGAGGAGGTAACCGGGGATGCAAATCTGCAGGGATCCCATATACGTGAGCGACATCCGTCACATCTTTCTCCGTCATAACAGACGTATACACATGCATGTCAAACTTCGGAGTCACGTCCGTGGAACCAGAACCGGAGGGCACATTCTCTTGTGCAGACATGATGTATGGACGGAGGGGAAGGCAACTCTTAAACGGAGAAAGGAAAGAAGTTTGAATAACGCACCTGAGATAAAGCCGAGGATATCGCTGTAGAATGGGAGAAGCAGTAAAAGTAAAATGTAAAAATGAGAGACAAAACCCTTATATAGGGAGGGCATGGGGAAAAGTGAAACGTCACCTCAAGATAGATGTACCCGCGGTTAAATCTGGACCATCCACGAGCATACCTTGGACACGTGACATGATCTTATGCATCACGGTAAAATAGGCAAGCTTACCTAGAACAATGAACTTGGGCCCAAACCTAAACAAAGCCCAAAATCCAGCCCAGGCAGGCCCAGGTAGCCCAACGAAAGACACTTAACCTCCAGGATAGGCCCCGAAGGTAACTTCTGAAGACACAAACTATCATGTCCCGCACGCGACATGATACTGGGGGTGGGGGGGGGGACATGATTGCGTATATGACCGGACGGTCAAATAAATATACCGGACGATTATCCAAAAGTTCCGGACGATCAGGTCAAGACCGGACGGTTGATCCCTCCCTCCGGAAAGCACATGCTTGACACGTAACTCAATCTGGTCTGACACTCTAGTATAGGGGTGGCCCACAACGCCACCCCCTATATGTCAGGAACAATAGCCTACTTACAAGTGGTGAACAGTGATAGGTCAGTAGTATAAATACCCCTTGTGTACTTTCACAATATTTAGCATTTACTGCATTATCATTACACACACTTATTACCATCACCCTATACTCATTCTTACGCCGGAGCTTGGTCCTGGGATAACACCCGGGGCGAGGCTAACGCGTTTTATTGTGATCCACAGGTTCGCAATATATTCATCAACCGTTCGGAGGACTTCACAAGGACTATCGAAGGGTTACAGGATTTTACTCAAACAGTGACTTTTTAGCATGAGCCACGGTACCACGTGCTTTAATATATAAATGTTTAGTTTCATTGTTAAACGTGAGTATTAAAATCTCAAATTATATTTTTTGAAAAGTATTTAATATTTATGATAACCTCTGCTACATTATAAAAGGAGTTAAGTACATTTTTGGTCCTTATGGTTTGCCGGGTATAACGATTTTAGTCCAATAGTTTCAAAAATCCCGGATCCTCTCCTGAAATGAAACACCCGTAACAGGTTTGGTCCAATTTTTGGTTGACCGTAAGATTGACCAGTTAAATATTAGAAATTGGCAAAAATGCCCTCGCCTTAATAATGTGAGTGACTAAAATACCCTCCTCTTTATTAATTCTTATTCTTTTCCTTTTTCATTATTATTATTATTATTATTATTATTATTTCATCATCTTTACCAAATAAACTCCATCTTCTTCAACACTACTTCCGGCCATCACTCTTAAATTCCGGCCACCTCCTTTAAATTCAGCACATCTAAACACCCAACAAAAACAACACTACCCAATAATCAAACAAACGAGCAAAGCTCAGCTAATCACTTCTAAATTCTAATACAAACCCAATCTTCAAACATAATCTTTGCAACCCAAAAAAAAAAAAAAAAAAAAAAAAAAAAAACAGAAACAACCACTAACAACCCTTTCTTATATCACCATCCATCTATATAATATTTCTAATCATCCTCATCTAACAACCCTTTCTTATATAACAAAAAACAAAAATAAAATAAAATAAAATACAATAAAAAAAAAAAAAAAAAAAGAATCAAACTACTACCCACATACACACCCTTTTGATACAATTTTTTCAGATCTTGATGATGGGTGTGACTGGTGTTAACTGATTGGTGTCGATGGTGACGGGTTGGTCGGATCTTGGTGTGGGTGTGGATAGTGATGACGGCGGTGGGTTATGACGGGTTGGTGTAGGGCTGGTCGGATCATGGTGGTTTGTTGTGGATGGTGATGACAGCAGTGGGTGGTGGTAGATGGAGATGGGTTGTGGTGATTTGGAGATTAGAAAAGAACTCAGAGTGTTTGTTGTGTTTTTTGTGTATTAGTGGATGAGAGTTTATGAGTGTGTGGATCTTTGGTATTTTATTAATCTGTTTAATATAATACATTAAATGACAAAAGTGCCCTCTCATTTAACAGTTAAGCAAAGTCAAACTAACGGTGTTAGTATAAATGGACCAAACCCATTACGGGTGTTTCATTTCAGGAGAGGATCCGGGATTTTTGAAACTATTGGACTAAAAGTGTTATACCCGGTAAACCACAAGGACCAAAAATGTACTTAACTCTTATAAAAGACACGACTCGAAGTTGAATACCATTGATCGAAACTAAGCATAAATAGCCATGCTGTCTCGTGTTAATAAAAAAGTTAGGTTGTGTTAGTTAAATGTAGAAGGTTCTGGAGAACAATATTCTCGAAAATAAAACCACCAAAATCAAATCAAACACAAATTCATTTCTTAAAATCATTCAATCAATTCAAAATCAGTATTATATCATCAAAGGTATTATTATTTCAATCT
Source organism: Artemisia argyi (assembly GCA_030686995.1). Taxonomy (NCBI): domain Eukaryota; kingdom Viridiplantae; phylum Streptophyta; class Magnoliopsida; order Asterales; family Asteraceae; genus Artemisia; species Artemisia argyi. The sequence goes on along the minus strand of CM060693.1, from coordinate 37,518,455 downwards.
ATTTCATCTATTTTTCAATTTATGTTTCACTTGTACAAATTATAATCGATTGTTTAAGCGTGTGATCAAATTATATTTTGTTAGATTGTTAGATCAGATGATAGAGCTCTTGATTAGCAAAATTACCTAATGATTTGTATATAACGTTTTTTCAAACTTTAAGGAAATATAAAAAGGATTATTAAATTGTCTAGAATTTGGTCGATAAGCTGATAACTAGTATTTGTGAATTGTGCTGATCAGTATATCATTCATTTTGTAGAAAGTTGTTTTGTTTAAGCATATATATGGGTTTATGAGCTTATATGATTTCGACTTATATTCTGAGGTTTTTGAGCTTATTATGATTTAAAGATGTTTTGTAAACGGGAAACTAAGCTTAAAATAGGACCAAAAAGATGGGCTTATGAAATAAAAGCTGAAACAATATAAGCTTATAACCCCGTATTTAAGCTTAAACAAACACGGCAACACGCTATAAGCAGATACTCCATAAACAGTTAAGTATTTGGATAATCCAAACTGATTCTGCTTACCAGCTTATCTTGGGGCGAAATAAGCAGATTGTTACATGGCTATTTTAATATGCTTATGTGAGTAGAATCGGAAAGTACTTTTATACTATCGTATCTATCCTAAAACATATCATGAACGAGTTATATTGAAAATTTTTAGTTTTTCCGGGTCTTGCAGCATTTGTTTACAAAAGAAACAGATCCAAACACTATTTCTTGAAATGCTTATTTATAAGCATAGCAAATTAAGCAATCACAAACGACAAACACCCTCTTAGCGAGTTTTGTTAAAACTTTGTAATGTGGCTGCTTATCATTAATATGTATTTTTGACACGTTGTTATGATATAATATCCAGGTTGAAAAATGAGAGGAAGAAGTTATAGCTACAGCCCTTCACCACCAAGATACCAAAGCAGAACCTCTCGAAGTCGTAGTCCCAGGCGTCGGGAAGGTTATAGAGATCTTCCTACTAGCCTTTTGGTTCGAAACCTTGGCCGTGGTTGTAGGTAAGGCACTAAGGCCTTGCCGTAAATGTGATAGATTCGTGAAAGCTAGTACATTGTCCTGTTTTCGTTTCATTTTAAAAATTTGTCCATTGTTTCCGTTACATGTATGATATGATTAATAAATTTTATATTAGTCATTTTATAATTATAGGATGTAAGTAATTGGGAGTGAAGAAGCTTTTGAATTCTGTAACTTGTGATAGTTAGCGTCTAGATTGTTTGTTAAAATACACATGTGATGTAGTGTAGACAGGTTACTGCTTGAAAACTTACTTTATCTTATGGAAAAAGCAATGTTGTAAGACTCGCTAGGCGGTTCTCGAGCGGTTGGCTACCTTGTAGCAAGTAATTGGCTTAGCCGGTACTTGGGTTGGAATTTTTTATGCATAAATTCGAAATTATATGTATGACATAAACATAACACCTCAAAGAATCACACTTTAAGTTTTGACTGCCAAGTTGCCCGAGTGTTGACCCCATCCGAATTTTTTGGCCGATTTGGGTCATTGTGTAGCGATTAGTCGCCAAGTAATCCAATTTTTACAACACTGTGAAAAAGGGCATTTGTATGGATGAAGTTGATCTGAAGAACAATGTTAAGAAAGTCACTTTGGTTGCGGTATGGTTTGCTAATGTGTTGGAAAACATGCATCTTATAACGTGTTGATGGGAAAACGAACACATTTCGATAGAAAAAGGTTTTTTGGTACCTGTAGATGTGGTTTTGACAATATTTAATCATATCGTTTTTTATTGTCTCTTTGTCAACCTATTCTTTTTCAAATTCATAATCAAGATGGATCGTTTTAGTTTTTAGATGCTAGTTGATATACTAGAACTTTCGGTCCCTCCACTCTATTCCTTCAATCCTTCCTCCTGGTAAAATCTAGATTCTTGGTAAAATCACTTATCAAATTTGTTCGTTTTTGCAGGCCAGAAGATCTTCGTGGACCATTTGGAGAGTTTGGTCCCCTTAAGGATGTTTACCTACCACGTGATTATTATACTGGGTGAGCAAATAGCTATAGATCTACAGAAAATCTTATCGGGTTTTCCCTCAATGAGAACTAATAATTATACTAATGGAAAATTGGTATTATTGCTGTTTACTTAAATGACATATGTTAAAATAAAGAGTTACCAATAGATTTTATGGTTGTTGGTGAAATACTTTTATGGGTTTTTACCGGGTCCATTGGAAATTACTTTTAAGCATTGGTTTCTTTATTGAAAGTGTTGAAGACACAAGTGAAGTATAGAGTCGTGTCAAGATGATTTTGTGTACATGAAGATTGAAGATAGTTGATTATGTTTACATAATGAAGAAGTTCAAGTATTGAAGAACTTCACATAATAACCTTGACCACAGAAGGTTAGCGGCTGTGTTTATTTTTTTATATTGCAGCCAACTTTTGACGGCGATATCTGTGTTTTGCCCTTTCCTGTTTTTGCGGTTTTATAGATTGTTCCTGGAATAATAAGACATGCTGTTATGTGCGTGCATATGTATGTGGGATGAGTATACATGTGATGTAATACATAGTATATTACTAGTAGTAACTTTCTAAAATGTTCAAACTGCAGAGAGCCACGTGGTTTTGGGTTTGTTCAGTATCTTGACCCAGATGATGCTGCTGAAGCCAAATATCACATGGATGGTCAAATCCTTCTTGGTAGAGAGCTGACGGTTGTATTTGCTGAGGAGAACAGGAAGAAGCCTTCAGAAATGAGAGCAAGAGAACGTTCGAGGTCAGTTTTGTGTATGAATGTTTGTTGATGTTCTGTAGTTTCATCTTTATCTACTACTAGATTCGACTATACAAATGGGTCGATTTGACTATACAAATGGGTCGATTTGACTATACAAATGGGTCGATTTGACTAGAAGGAAGAGGTTAAATGGGTGGAGTCATGAGTGTGTCAAATAGTTTAAAAGTAATTCGTAATGTGTTGAGAGGCATAAAACCATTAAAGTTTACGGACTAAGTTGATGGATCTTTTGTCGATTAAGATGAATACTATGAAAATGAGATTTATGTAAACTAAAATAGCTACTCCCTTTCCTTATAATAAAACCCCTGATGTTATACGTGAATATGATGATGATAGGGGACTCTCATATGATCGTAGAGGATCTTCCATCCGTTATTCTCGTTCTCCTAGTCGTGGAAGATCTTCCCGTCGCAGTCCAAGTTACTATTCTCCTTCTCCTAGGCGGGACCGCTACTACAGGTATGAACCAGTCATTCGCTTATATTTTTATACCTCGAGACTGATAGGTGTAAAAGGTAGTTTTCTTATAGTGTGGTTAAATATGCAACAGGTCCATCTCACCCCGAAAACGAAGGTACAGAGAAAGGTCATACTCAAGGAGTCCATATAGGTCTGTAAGCAGGAGCCGCAGCCCAGTCAGGAGCCGGAGTTGGAGCAGGAGTCCAGAACGTTATTAGAAGTTGGGAGTTGGGACCTTTACGTTTTTAATGTAATGTACTTCACTAGTATGGTCTTGTTAGAAGGAAGTTTGAACATATGTTTCGTGTGGTTCCATTTTCTTTCTTGAAGTTGTTCAATGCGTAACTTTGGCTCACTATAGTGTAACTTTGATGTTGTATTGTTGTTCAATACATGGTTCCATTTTCTTTCTTGAAGTTGCTGTATCAGTCGGTAATAGTCTGATTATCTTTATGATCGGATTTACAAAGGTTCAACCAAGAGAAGCATCAAGCGTGAAAGAGAAATTTCATAAAATCTGATGACAGTGAATGATATTAAAAGAAAATATTACTTGCGTGAAGGGTATTGATTCCATTGGAAACATTAATTATTAAGATGGATTGAAACCAGTTAAAGATTTGCATGCTTCAGTTCTGTATAAATTATAATGATGTTCATATGAATATTCACTCATATAAACATGAGTATAACCAAAGTGCACACAAGCTGCAGAGGACGTATTTATTTGCCAACCGCGGCAGTCGAAGAAGTTATAATAGGTAAGATGAATGACCGTCGAAAAACAATGCTCAAGGAAGGAAAGGATTTTCAAGTTGTTCTCGTCAATAAGGATGGAGACACTCAAAATGTATCGTTTGGCTGGGATGCATCACGTCAAATCTACTTATTGAAACATAATTGTAATGCTGCCTGGAACTTGAAAAAGGGAACGAAGTTGAGCTAGAATATTTGGGGTTTGTGGTCGGCGACGTTATGCATTTTAAAGTTCGACGTGTGTAATTAGCGAATTTACTATACCGTAAGAATTTTGGTGCAAGGCGATCAATATCAAAATAAAAGTCATGGGCATGATGACGTATTTTACTTAATTATTTCTATATTATACATTTATACTCATATATTACTAAGCCTGTAATCTATCAAATTAATCATAAATATTGTGTTGGTAATACTGTTATGCGCATGGAATATTTTTGTATGTGTTCGCTACTCGAAATATTGAACCTGCTGAACTTATCATACTGCTAAACCTATTTTCTCTCGCCCATCTTGATCTTCAATTGACAAATTTTGTTACTTTGGTCTTAAGAATGTTACTAAAGGTTCTAATCTTGAGGGCAGTAAATCGTTGTTTTTTACTGCTAAACTGTTTACAGACATGAAATTTGCAGAAATGGTACATTATCATAAAACAGAAAAATAAAGAACACACAGAATATACATTGGTATAACAACGTCTCAACTTGAATCAATCATAGACAAAGTCTTAAAGGGTGTTTGCGATAGTGTTTGCAAAATAAATTATGCGTTTGTTTGTAAAACAACGTCTCAACTTGCTTTTTCGAAAATATGTTCTCTCTCTAAGAAGTTGCAGATGACTTTTTTTGAATTGTTTACCAAACACTATTATTTGCGTCTGAAAATGCATCACGTAGATAATCTCTCCAAACGCAATCCCAAACACCCTCACGATATCATACAACATATATATTTATTAATTCTGGGAGACAGATGGATTTGCAGCACAAGGATCAAAATAGACTCCTATCGTATTTGGCATCCCTTGGTGATATTTTCATCTCATCATGCCCTTGGTAACGATCTGCCTTTGCATCAACTGTCTTATGTGTATTTATTCTACTAATCTGCACAAAAAACATGTTAGCACACTTGGCATTGCTATAAAAGTCAGATTGTATCGAACTCTACATCTAATTAAGTTAAAGGGCAATTTCATACCTGATATATAACATCGTTAATGGCATAAGGACCATTCACTGGTACCAAGCTCACATTTTGAAGCTTGGGTGTATGATGGACTCCAGAACCCCATATCTCCATGTCACCACAATGGATAATCGACACATCTATTAAAGAAGGATAGTTAGCATCCGAATGGCCAGAACAAAAGTGTTTGAGATGTCTCAAACCAATAAGGCAAATCCTAACAAGGGCAGGGAACAAGATATGTGCACTTTCACCGGCTCCAACTGTAATCACTTCCTCCAAGTTTTGACAGTACCCAATTGATAACTCTTTCATATTGACTAGCCCTTGTGCTACACTTAGTGAGAATAACCTTACTAACTTGTTGCAAAAGCTAATATCAACTGTTACTAGGTTACCGAGGCTTATATATTGATCTGGACAACTCCACATAACTTTCAACTTATGCATGTCTTGCAATGCGAGGAGTTCCAATTTTGAAAAAAACTTTTCGTTTATGTTTTTTTCATCAATTCCTTTAGATGATGAACGATTATGATCCCAATTCCTTGTATCCACCAAGCATGAAAGATTGCACTCAGACACTATAATCCTCCTCACATTCTCAAAACCTTCAAAATACATGTCAGGCAGGATATTACGGCTCTGTCCCGAGCTTCCGTCGTCAGCCTCTACCGAGTCTTGTATTGCTTCTAAAATCAAATAATCACTTATCTCAATCAATTTCCTAATATGCGTCAAGAATGGGCTTGTAGCATACCATCTACAAAGAATCAGAATGCGTTTTGAAAGTAGATAGGGATATTTGCTTATATGAACATCTTCAACACCTCCAATTTGAATCCTAAATCCTTTCAATGCTCCAAAATTGACATTGCGAGGAACAATATCGAAATCTGGCACAAATAAATCTAGAAACGTGAGTGTTGGCAGCGTGGTTAGTTCACCCAAACAATTATAATCCCCCTTCTGTACCAAGTGGTACCCTATGTACAACTCTTCCAACCAACGGAGGTTTGAAATGACCCCCATTGCTACATAAGAAAGACCACGACAACATTTAATGTCAAGCATCCTTATGTTGGCCAATTGACCAATCTCTTCATGAATTTCTTCAATTCCAGTACTATGAAGAATTAGAATCTCAAGGTTTATCAACTCTCCTAGTATTGAAATTTCACGGAGATTTTTATTTCCACCAAGATTGAGCACACGGAGTTCTGTAAGTAGCTTCAGTGATTTTGGGAGTAATGATATGTTATTATGCTCCATATCTAAAATTCTAACATCTATCATGCCTTGAACTAATGCATCAGAAATCGTTGACAGATTATGGTTTTCTTGTATAAGAAAAGTATCAAGGCGTGGAACATGAAGCTTATAATCAGGAATCTTGAATATACTGTTTTGCATAAGCGAGATCCTCGTGTAGATCTTCAGCTCGTCAGGTCTTGGCCACCAGTATGTCAAACCAATCCCAGCTCTCACCAAAAAATTGGTGTTATCTTCAGAAGCAATTATCAGTGCTACATCACGAACAACATCGTGCATTTTGGTTGTGAATTCATTATTCCCATCTAATAACAAGAAAGTTGATCTGAGGGTATCCACAGCGATTTGAACTATATTTCTCGCTTCCTTAATGTTGCTGATGGCATCTAACTTTCCAAGACCAACCACATAATGTGTCAGTCGTTCAACTGGAATAAGCGCGTCTTCTGGAAACAGACTAGATAGCAAGAAGCACAATTTAGCTTCTTCACTTTGAAGGACATCATAGCTTAGCTTCAGATGAATATATGCTTTCCTTATGTCTGGAGCGATACCTAGAGGGGAATGATTCTTTAGACGATCAAGTGAGGCCTCCCAGAAATCAATTCTTTTAACCTTCAAAGTATTTCCTACAACTTGAATGATCAATGGCAATCCGCCACATTCTTTACACACATTCTTTGCCACTTCTTTTAATTTTGGATCAGTCTCCACTCTTTCACCAACCACACGTTTGAATAGGATCCATGCTTCTTTTTCCACCAAAGAGTCTATACGAATACTACATTGAGCATGCATCATGCACACATCTTTGCTTCTTGACGTCAACAAAATCTTGCAATTCATGTGGTCAGGCCCATACGGAATCCACAGTTTTTCTAGCTTCACTTCCTCCCACATGTCATCTAAAATGATTAGGATCTTCTCTCCTTTCATTATACGTTTTGCTGCTACATCTACTTCAACCTGCATTTGGTTCGTTTCAAAATCTTCATTTTGTGAAACAGTTATCAGGAAAACATCAGCAAATAGGTTCTTCACTGCTAATGCAGCTTCCACGGCTAGTGTAGTTTTTCCTACACCTCCCAAACCGTAAATCCCCACAATTTGTATTTCTTCGTCTTTGATAGCTCTAATGATATTCTCTAAAGCCAACTTCTGGGTTTGAATACCATCAAGATTTTTTTTTTGGTAGAGATCTAAGGACCCTGGCGTCGGAGTAGGAATAGAGACACAATTTTCGTAAGCCTTGCCATCTTCATGGAGACTTAAAAGAGAAATAGCTTTCTTTGTCGCAAACTTACTATAATGATAGACAGTGGCCACGTTGACAAAACATCGTATGTTAAAAAACCTCTTCTTTGCATTAGCTTCTTGCTCAAGAAACTCATTTGTGTTAGATATTTCAACATCCACCTTGACCATCCACTTCTGCACCCCATCTAAGAGATTCTCTCCTTTATCTTTAGCTGCATCACTTAGATGCTGAAACCTTCTTCTCATATCTTTGAGCTTTTCGACTTCACTCCTTAGCTTGTCCACATTTTCAGCGCAATTCCGAAGGTAACCAATCTCCTGTTTAGCCACACTAAACAAGGAGTCGAATACTCTCAGAACCAACGTATTAGTGATCCCATCTCCCATTCTTGGTGCCTTTTTTTTTTTTTTTTTTTTTTTTTTCCGATTGTTAGGATGACGAGGTAGATCAGAAGTAAGGCAAATTTATGAACAATTGATAGTTATATGATAGACAACTATAAAAACATACCAATTATCAATTAGTGAATGAAAAAAAAAGCTTGTTTTTTTGGTGATAATCAAGATGGGTACATAACCTTTTTTAGATGAGTACTATGAAGGGTTCAAGTTTAGTATATATTATATTTTTGCCTTTTGAACAAGAATAAAGCTGTTATATTCTTTATCATCATATTTATATATACTTTAGATTACCTTGTATAGCAACTATTCCTTGAAAGCTTTTGTAGTACATAAACAATTTTCATTCTCTTTTTACTTAACTTAATTCTAAAAATAGTAATTATCCTTTTAATCTGTATTATGCTGCATACTATTGATGCACCTTTTAGTACGTGTTCACAGTAACTTGCAAAGGTATTGCTATAGTCATGATCAGTTCGTCATTGATGCCTCAAGAATCACGATATCCCTTTGGGGATTTCACCTTTGTACACGGTACTAATGTCTTAGTGTTATAGCATTGCCAACACCAAAGTCCTCATGGTTAAGCTTTAGTCGAGGGGATCCGTCTATAGTAACTCGGGGATCTTAAGGTAATAGTAACAACGCTTGTGTAATTAGTTAGATGTTGACGCATGTAGCCGAATGGCTAGGAACCATTCGGCTCATATAGACCTAGCTGAAGGAAAAGCCTCAACGGGTGTGAACTGATGACATAACACAATCCCAGGATTTTAGGGATCGTGTCGCCTACTTGTTCTGACATCCAACAACCAGGTATGGCCTTGCTCCTTCCCAAGGCAGAGTAGGTAATGAGGTGAGTAGTATAAATACCCTTCACCTCATTTATGATTCAACTAATACACACACAGTACTCTTACTAGCATTTATTACAAACCCTTCATCCTTTCACATACTCATCCTCACACCGGAGGTTGGTCTTGGGATAAAACCCAAGGCGAGCCTAACGTATGCTACTCTTGTGCAGGGTATTACCAGAGACCGGGCGGCAAGCTTAACGGCAGGACCCACTCACAAGGTTTTACTTCAACAAATTGGCGCCATCCGTGGGACCCGCTATTCATTCTACCAATAGAATCCGAATGTCAGGACCACCTCCTTTCCACCCCTTCCACACGCCTGATCCCCAGGTTGGAGGGAGTGGGGATAACAACGACAATACGAATAATCACGAGGATTCAGAGAATGATTCGTCCAACCTCCAGGCGATGATACTCAGTCAGATGGCATCTTTAACGGAACTTATTAAGGAACATAATGCAAAGGGAGGAAGGATAGTTCAACCCATACGTCTGGATTTCGGAGACGAGAATGACAAAGATAAGGGAAAAGAGAAAACGACAGAGGCCGACGAAGAGCTGAAGAAACCTTTTAAGGAAGTGCTAAGATCTCCGTTCACCCGTCGAATAGTTGAATTCGCAGGAGAAAACTATGTGATGCCGCTGAATATGAAGTTTTATGATGGGTCGTCGGATCCGAATGATCACCTTACCAGGTTCACCGGAGCCGCCAACCAAGGGCAGTGGCCGATGCCAACTTGGTGTCTCATGTTCCAACAAACCTTGGATGGGGCAGCCGGAGGATGGTTCGAACGACTGGAGCCGGGCAGTATAGACAGTTGGAACAGTTTAAGGGAGCAATTTTCAACTCGGTTTTCATTAAGGAAGAAGTGTACTAAAGACCCTACGGAAATCACCAAGATTGTCCGGAGGGCACATGAATCGTTACCAGACTTCAAAGAACGATGGACAGATGAAGCAAGCTATATCAGTGGGGTTCCTGAGATCATGCGTATTTCGGCCTTCATGGGTGCACATAAGTGTCCAGCTCTCGCTAAGAAGTTCTCAGATAGGGTGCCACGAACGGTAACCGAGATGTTCACCAGAGTGGATGACTTCATAAGGTCTGAAAAAGCTTTCCGGGATACAGAACTACCCAAAGGAGAGGGAACAGATACAGGCCGAGGGAATTACTCCACTCCCAAGGGAGATCGGATGGTTAGAGGAGGTTTTGGAAATAGGTTCATGATAGACCGTCGGAATGACCAGCGACGAAGGGATGTATTCCAACCTTACATTTCTCCTCGAACCAACCCTGGACGGGCCGAGGCAAATAGCCGGGGTAATTACCAACGTTCGGAACCATTTCGGAGCAATGCTGAGCGTACGAACATAGGCTCGTTGGTCAAACTTCCGCGTGAAATCTTAACTACCGAGCGTCAGTTGAATCTGCCTCAACCTCCACCGATGATTGGAAGACCAAGGGTAGAAAACATGGATAGGTTTTGTGAATACCACGGTGAGAGGGGCCACCTCACGAACGATTGTCACCAACTCAAAAAGCAATTAGAAATGGCATTGAAGTCAGGGAAACTCGATCACCTACTCAGAGACTGGAAGCAAAGGGATGCCGGAGGAAATAGGGATTTCCCTAAAAAAGAGGACAAAGGAAAGAATAAGGTGATTAACATGATCCGGAGCTTTTCCATCGTCCAGAAAAGAAAGTACGGAGGCTGGGACGAAGATTGGATGAAAGTACCGATAGTATTCCCGTCCATATCAACAAGTGATTTGTCAGAAGAACCACTTATCATAGAGGGAGACATAGAAGGATATCTAGTAAGGAGAATATATGTAGACGAAGGGTCTTCTGTCAACGTAATGTATGAGCATTGTTTCCGTAATTTGGATGCATCCGTTAAGGAGAGATTGGAAGAAACCAATACTTCGTTGATTGGTTTCTCCGGGGAAACAAACAGGCCGTTGGGAAAGATAGAGCTAGAGGTAAAATTCGGTGATAATGGGTTGTTCCGAAAGACCATAATGAAATTATGTGTGGTACAATCCCCGTCACCTTACAATGTTATACTAGGAAGGACGGGGTTGAAGGGGCTTAGGGCCGTTCCATCCACCATCCACTCCATGATCAAGTTTCCCACGCCTCGAGGGGTAGCCACCGTAAAAGCTAGACCTGCGGCTGTCCTGCAGTGCCGAAGGATAGAGGAAAGCCAACAGGATAACCCACGAGGAAAAGCAATACCTGAGGAGAAGGCCGTGGAGGATATCTCAACGGAAGGGGTGCTTGTGAACCCAGCGTATCCGGACCAACTGGTTGCTATAGGTACAGGGTTCTCCACGGAATGTCGGAGGTATCTTGTTGAATTTCTAAGAAGGAATAACGATGTGTTCGCTTGGCAACCCTCGGACATGACCGGTGTTCCTAGGCGATTAATAAAACATCACTTGAATGTGAATGTTTCAGACACTCCGGTCGCTCAAAAAAGAAGAAGCCTCTCGGCTGAAAAGAATCAAGTGATATTAAAGGAGGTGGAGGAATGGCTAAGAGCCGGTATTGTTAGGCCGGTAAGATATCCTGCGTGGATTTCCAATCCAGTGTTGGTCAAAAAATGTGACGGAAGTTGGCGCATGTGTATTGATTTCAAAAATTTGAATTCTTCCTGTCCGAAGGATTATTACCCTCTTCCTGAGATTGATTGGAAGATTGAGTCGGTGGTAGGATACAAATACAAATGCTTCTTGGATGCGTATAAAGGGTACCATCAAGTACAAATGGCTGAGGAGGACGAAGAAAAGACGGCATTCTACACAGAACAGGGAACTTATTGCTACACAAAGATGCCGTTTGGCCTGAAAAACGCAGGGGCGACCTACCAACGTCTAGTTGATTCGGCCTTCCGGACACAAATAGGAAGAAACTTGGAAGCTTACGTGGATGACATGGTGATTAAAACTAAAGGGGAAAAAGAGATGTTGGCAGATATTGCCGAAACCTTTGACAACCTAAGGAAGATCAACATGAAATTGAATCCTAAGAAATGCTCATTTGGTGTAGAAGAAGGAAAGTTCCTGGGATACATGATAACCTCCGAAGGTATTAGAGCAAACCCCAAGAAAACGAAGGCAATTTCACAAATGCAATCCCCGAAGACTTTAAAAGAAATGCAATCTCTGAGCGGGAAATTAGCCGCACTGAACAGATTTCTTTCCCGGTCGGCTGAAAGATCACTCCCATTCTTTGACACATTAAAAAACATAACCAAAGAGAACAAGGAAGAATACAAATGGACAGAAGAGGCCGAGGCTGCTTTTCAGTCACTCAAAAAGTTAATACTAGATCTACCAATATTATCTACCCCCAAGAAGGGAGAAGTCTTGTACATGTACCTTGCCGCAGCCAAAGGTGCCGTTAGTGCAGTACTGATGGCCGAGAAGGAGGATAGGCAACTGCCTGTTCATTATGTGAGCCGAACGTTGCACGAAGCCGAGAGGAATTATGTTCCGGTCCAAAAGTTGGCTCTGTCTCTGCTACACGCGTCTCGTAGACTGAGAAGGTATTTTGAAGCTCACCCAATAAAAGTCATAACGGACCAGCCCATAAAGCAAATCCTTAACAAAGCCGAAGCATCAGGACGAATGGCCAAATATTCGGTTGAGCTGGGAGCTTATGATATAGATTATATTCCGAGGAATGCAATCAAGGGACAGGTTCTCGCGGACTTTATTTCGGAGATCTCTGTTGAGCCGGAAGGTACTGAACAAAGATTCCGAGAGGAAGAAGTACAAGACGTCTCAAAACCGGGCAACTGGATTCTTTACATAGATGGAGCCTCCAGCAAGAAAGGATCCAGAGCGGGGTTGGTACTGATCGGACCTGATTTGGTCGAGCATACATATGCACTTCGTCTCGATTTCCCAAGTACCAATAACGAAGCAGAATACGAAGCGCTCTTAGCCGGCTTAAGAATCGCTAAGAAAATGAAGGCGGAGGAGTTGGAAGTAAGAGTTGACTCTAAATTAGTCGCAAGCCAAATAAACGGAAATTTCGTGGCAACCAAGGAAAGTATGATTCAATACCTAGCAAAAGCGAAAGAGTATATTGGGGGCTTCAAAAAGTTCAAAATTTACAACATACCAAGAACCCAGAATCACAAAGCCGATGTATTGAGCAAACTAGCATCGGTAGCTTTCAACCATCTTACCAAAGAAATACTGGTTGAAGTGTTGCGGAAACCGTCAACTGAAGAGAAACAGGTGGGAGCGATAGTCGAAGAAGAAGAAGACAATTGGATGACCCCCATCATCCGGTGTTTAGACGAAGGTGTCTGGCCTACGGATCCTAATGAGACAAGGACCTTACGAATGAAAGTTCCGCAGTACGTAATGGAAAATGGTGTGCTCTTCAAGAAGTCCTACTTAAACCCAATGCTACGATGTGTAGGACCTCTACAAGCAAACTACATCATTCGAGAGGTTCATGAGGGGATGTGTGGAATGCATTCCGGTCCCAGGTCGGTAGTGGCTAAGTTAATAAGGCAGGGGTATTACTGGCCGACAATGCATAAAGACGCAAGAGAAGAGATTCAGAAATGTGACTCCTGTCAAATCCACTCTCCGGTACCAAAGCTGCCCAAAACCAATTTGACATCCGTAATGGCACCGTGGCCTTTCTATCAATGGGGAATGGATATGTTAGGTCCCTTTCCAGAAGCACCCGGAAGGTTGAAATACGTGATTGTAGCGGTGGACTACTTTACGAAATGGATAGAAGCCAAACCGTTAGTCAAAACCACCGGCAAGGACGTGAAGAAATTCGTTTGGGAAAATATCATTTGTCGATTCGGCCTACCAGGGATCATAGTTACAGACAATGGAACAAACTTTGTTAATGATCCTTTCAAAGGATGGTGTGAGAAGTTAAAGATAAAGCAAATAAACACTGCTGTGGCACATCCACAGGCAAACGAATTAGTTGAAAGAGCAAACAAGAGCTTGATGCATGGCATAAAGACTAGACTTGGAAGGGAAAGGGCCGGGTGTGCAGACGAACTGCCGAATGTTCTGTGGGCCTTCCGAACCATGATGAAAACATGCAATGGTGAAACACCTTTTAGCCTGACCTACGGCAGTGAGGCAGTGATACCGGCGGAAATAGGAATGCCTACACACCGAACCATGCTCTACAATCCGGAGGATAGCGAAGAGCAACAACGACTAAATTTAGATCTTTTGCAAGAAAGGCGTGAAATGGCGGCGATTCGTGAAGCGAAGTACAAAGCGAAGGTCGAGCAATACTATAACCGAAGAGTTAAACCGATGGCTTTCAAGGTTGGGGACTTCGTCTACCGAAAAAACGAGGCTAGCCGGGTCGAAAATCAGGGAAAACTGGGTCCGAATAGGGAAGGACCATACAGGGTAGTGGAAGCACACCAAAACGGTTCATACAAACTTGCAGGTATGGACGACAAGGAAATTCCTAGGACCTGGCATGCAATCAACAACGAAACTGTTTTATGTAAAATGTTTGTGACGATTAATGACAGCTTACGTCTTCCCCGCGTTACGGGAAGCGAATTTTCCTAAGGATTGTGCAAATTACTTATACGGATCGTGCAAAAACACTCCGTCCATCTACTTATACGGATCGTGCAAAAACACTCCGTCCAATTGCTTATACGGATCGTGCAAAAACACTTCGTCCAATTACTTATACGGATCGTGCAAAAACACTCCATCCAATTGCTTATATGGATCGTGCAAAAACACTCCGTCCAATTGCTTATACGGATCGTGCAAAAACACTCCGTCCAATTACTTATACGGATCGTGCAAAAACACTCCGTCCAATTACTTATACGGATCGTGCAAAAACACTCCGTCCAATTACTTATACGGATCGTGAAAAAACACTCCGTCCAATTACTTATACGGATCGTGCAAAAACACTCCGTCCAATTACTTATACGGATCGTGCAAAAACACTCCGTCCAATTACTTATACGGATCGTGCAAAACCACTCCGTCCAATTACTTATACGGATCGTGCAAAACCACTCCGTCCAATTACTTATACGGATCGTGCAAAAACACTCCGTACATCTACTTATACGGATCGTGCAAGAACACTCCGTCCAGAACTTACACACCATCCAAAATGCATGTATAAATTTCACAAACTCGTGTTAAAAGAAAAGCATAAAAACGGAACGATCATGTATATATGAACAAAAACGTTCTTCGGTAATGCAAGTACAATTCAAAATGTGCTAAAATACTTATTACAATCCAAATAAGGATACAAAAAGGGGTACAGTCACCCCGGATAAAATCCTAATCAACCTATTGGGGAGTGGGAGCAACAGCTGGAGTAGGAGTTGTCTTCTTAACAGGCTCCTTCGGTAGGAGATTCATCTGATCACCGAGGGGAAGATGGAAAGATTCCGCAAGCTTCTGAACATACGGATATTCAGCCGAGAAAAGCTTATGATATTCCGGCTTCCAGAGTTTTGGGGCCTCCATGTTAAGCTTTTTGATCTTCTGCAAAATCTTTTCCGCATCCTCCGGTTTTCTTTCGGTACGAACACCGTCTATGAACCCCCCGGAATAAGACAAGATATAGACCCTTCCAAGACTTTTCTTGTATTCATCACTCTGGAGAAGCCTTCAGAAGGCTGCAGGGATTAGTTCCTTCACGGTATTCTGGCGAACAACCTCGGCAACAGCCAACTGAGCAGTCAAACTTTTGTTCTCCGACGAAAGCCTTTCGGCCTCCTGGGACTTCTCCGCTAGTCTCTTCTCAAGCTCTTCAATTTTAGAAATCTGAGAAGCGGTCAGACTTGTTGCCTCATTTCTCTCCTTCTCGATTTCTTCCAGTTGATCGACCAATCCCTTTTCCCGGATAGAAGCTGCAGTCCTCTCATCCTGCTGTTCTTTCTCCAACGCACGGAGCTCTTTCAACAAGGTTTCAAATTTTGCAATTTGGGCATCCCTCTCGTCCTTCAACCCATCGGCAATAGACTCACACTCCCCATGAGTAGCCTCTAGCTCTCGGTAGTCTCGGTTCAATTGGCTAAACCTCTTCAACACCTCTGCTTGAAGTACCACACCGGAACCACAATTGATGTATGACTGTCGGACAAGCTGATTATTATTCAGTCCGGCCAGTGCTTCCTCTTCGGCAGGGGTGGCAAGATGTGACATCATTTCACGGCACGCTCGGAATGAGTTCATACGAACGTCATCCCTGAGAGTCCAACCGGGGATAAAGTAACCTCCGGTCAAATCAGTGTGACCTGAAAATAATAAGGACGGAGAATTAAGTAAATATATATATATATATATATATATATATATATATATATATATATATATATATATATATATATATATATAAATAAATAAACACACCTTCAGACAACGGTCGGTTCTCTCCGGACTGCAGATGAGTTCTAGAAGCTTGATGCTCTGAATGGGCTGCACAAGAAGATATAAACATTCAAGTAAAGATAAATATACTTTAGAACCAGATGAGGAAAAGAAAGATGGCTCTTACCATCAGATGGGGTCGGAGGGGGATTATTCTGAAACCCTTCGGCACCTTCAACAGGAGGAGTGTTGGATCTTTCCAAGGAATGATGCTCCTCTTCGGCATTCTCGACCGGATCATTCGGCCCTTGACCACCGTCATTCTCCTGCTCGGCCCTTTCCGACGGCTCAGCCTGGTTGAGAGGATTCGCATCCACGGTATGCTCCTCGGATGCAATAACTTCCTCTTCAACCTGAACTTTTCTCCTCCTTTTAGGCTGGCCGCTCGGCCCAGCCGCAGCCCTCTTCTTACCAACGGGACGGGTTAGCTATTTCTTTCTTTCCTTTTCTTCCCGAGCAGCCACCACATCGGAATTGGCCGCTTCAACCGTTAGTTGCGCATAAGTTTTCTCGGGGATTGCAACGTCAGGAGCAAGGGGCTCGGCAGTTTTGTTTGGACGGGGCTGGTTCTCCGGCAATGGATCTCCCTTGCTCACAACAGTTCCTTCGAGTTCCGGAAGCTCAAGATACTCGGACATAGTGATCACTACAAAGAAAAACACACAATTAAAACAAGCAGGAGTGGTACAAAGTAAATAGTAATAATAATAAACACCCCTTCTTACCCTCCCCTCCGGCATTCTTGATAACAAGATGATGTCCTGATATCCGGAAGGTGTTGGTAAGCCCATACACCCAAAGAAGACTGGTCGGGGGTTTCCGAAGTATTATGGGTCGAAGAGCCAGCGTGTTGGCATCCCGCTGAGAATAACCGGTTGGGAAACGATCTGTTATCTGTGAATCCCTATGTCTCCACGGCATAGCGTTCGGTATAGCCCTTCGGTCAATCAAAAAGAAAAAATCCTTCCACCGTTTCAAACTTGTCAAAATCTCGGTAAAACACGTCTTGGCATGTTTACCCGTCCGGTGTTCAAATGAGAACCAATGTCCCTGCTTACATAATCGGTAAAACACTCGGAAGAGGGAGACAGTGGGCACAACCTCTAAACTATAACACCGAACCTCAAACAACGTCACCCTATTTACACCCAACGGAACTAACTGGGACAAATGTACGTTAAAATGATCTATGACGCTTAAAAGGAAGGCTGAGAAGGGTATCCTAACGCCCCCTAACCTCATGAGCTGAACGTACACCCTTATTTTGTCTCCCGGTAACTCGTTCATGGTGAGATCTGGGGGGGGGGGGGGGGGGGGAAGTATGGGATGAAGATCTAACGGGATTCCAAATTCTACTATCATATCGTCTAATTCTCTTTGGGAAAGCCTAGACGGGTGCATATGCATATCAAACTTACCGGGGGGTTTGGCTGTCAGTAACAAAGGAGGGTCAACCGGAACGTTCATCTCCCCAGGTTCACTTACGGCCATGGTAAAAAACAATACGAAGTAACAAAAATAAGAAAGGTTGAAACGCACCTCGGAATAGCTTTGCAAAATAACAAGAAGCAACCGAAGAGAATTGAGGAAAAACACAGTAAAAGGTAAAAATGAAGAGTAAAGAAGTAGTATATATAGTCGATATGGGGATGCGTGAAACGTTGCATCGTTTACCGCCTTTGACACGTGGCTAAGCCTTGACCGTTTGATGTCTGTGCAAAAATTAAGTGGTAACCAGCTGTCAAAGGGGGCATAAGGGTAATTTTGACGCAGTAAATAAACTTCGTATAAAAACGCGCGACATCCGCATCACAACGGCAAGGGAACAACGGCACCTACACGCACAACGGAATTGGAACACCGGTTAGAACCGATACTCCAATACTGGGGGGGGGGGACATGTTGACGCATGTAGCCGAATGGCTAGGAACCATTCGGCTCATATAGACCTAGCCGAAGGGCACATGCCGAAGGAAAAGCCTCAACGGGTGTGAACTGATGACATAACACAATCCCAGGATTTTAGGGATCGTGTCGCCTACTTGTTCTGACATCCAACAACCAGGTATGGCCTTGCTCCTTCCCAAGGCAGAGTAGGTAATGAGGTGAGTAGTATAAATACCCTTCACCTCATTTATGATTCAACTAATACACACACAGTACTCTTACTAGCATTTATTACAAACCCTTCATCCTTTCACATACTCATCCTCACACCGGAGGTTGGTCTTGGGATAAAACCCAAGGCGAGCCTAACGTGTGCTACTCTTGTGCAGGGTATTACCAGAGACCGGGCGGCAAGCTTAACGGCAGGACCCACTCACAAGGTTTTACTTCAACATTAGACTAGAGAAGTTCAAAGTAGCTCTTAGAAGTAACTATATTGTATCTTGGGTATTGTACAGTAAAATTGATTCAACATGTGGGTATTGCCTCACAATTTAAGTACACTTTGGTAATCCATTTGACTTAACTTTACATAGTGTTTACTATTGGAGAAAACTCCCAAAATGGTTTTCATTCCAGCTTTTGGTTTCTCATTTTGGTAAAAAAATGTCTCAAACCACTTAAAATATGACAATTGACATGTTTTCTAACACACAAAATTTAAAAGAGGTGGACTCAAGTAGTTTTGCTCGATCATATGTATACTTTTGCTATCTTGTGACTAAAGGCTTGTGTCTCAATTGTACCTATTGTTGTGTGAGAAGTTTCCTAGCTAAATGGTTGTAGGTTCAACTATTCAAGTCCTGCTTAGGACATGTGAGATAGTTTGTGATTATATATTGTGAGCTAGTTAGTTGCCGTTTTTTTTTTTTTTTTTTTTTTTTTTTTTTTTTTTTTTTAATGTCTTGTAACAGAAAAAATTAGCACGTGTCATTTCTTTAGCGGTAGAACGGTTTAACCATTTCAGGTCTCGATATTCTTGACCGAAATTTTCTTGTCTTCTTTGATGACCACAAACTATGGTGTGTGATTATTCTTACGGCCCAACATCTCACCAAGTCCAACATATAAGCCCAATTGAGGTTCCATTCTAAAACCAATTGGTGATAACAAGATCACTTTGAGAATTTTCTCTTAATTTTATCGATTTTTAAAGTGTGTTACGTGTCACGCAGAGAGAAAAGGTGTTGACAATTGACACGTGTTATCATTTCTTGATAATGTGTCAACTTAACCGTGTGGCGTGTTATTTATCGTGTTTTTAGCAGACACATCGTTTTCAAGTTAAGTAAAACACGTCGTGTTTGATAAGTTCAGTAACCTAAATAATCATAAATGATACTGTAATAAAGTACTATAACATTACAAACAAATAAAACCCCATATGAGTCAATTCTGACCCAATCAAAATGTTACCGTTACTTCGTGCCAAACGGTATTTCCCGCCAAAAAAACTACTTCAAACCACCTATTATTTCTTCTCCACAAATAACCACCATGGCCCGAAAACCAGCCACCCGTCACCGCCCCCGATCCAGGTTCTACTAACTGAATCCGCTGGTCGAGGCGTTTTCGCTACTCGAAAAATAGAACCTGGTGAACTTATCCACACTGCTACACCCATTGTTTCGCACCCGTCTTTAACCTCAGTTGATAAAGTTTGCTACTTTTGTCTTAAGAGTGTTGTTAACGGTTCGGGTTTTGAGGGTCGGGAGGTGTTGTTTTGTAGCGAAGGGTGTAGGGAGGAAGCTAAGGTATATGCCCACCAACTGTTTGATGTTTTGCGCGCAAGAAAATTCTAAGATTAATGAAATCGAGACCTTAATTGAGATCATTGATCGCCCAACATGTAGTATACGTGGTTAGGTCAAAAGGGTAGTTGTATGACTTATGTCCATGGCACAAAATACTAATTTTGTGAAACGAAAAATTAGTTTTGGGTAACAAGATTCTTGCTAGTAACGTGACGCTGTAACGTTAGGATCTTGGCTATGAGTTTAGTTAATGATATAATATAGGTAGAGATTAATATTATCAAGATTACCATCGATTTAGAAAAAATTGCCAGTCTTATGCAGTTATGCTAATTGCGTTCTTTACCTGAAATGAACTGTAGGGGATGTTTGGGATTGTATATTTTTAGCTTATGCGTATGGCTTATAAGCACTTCAGAATAAGCACGTGCCCATGTGCTTATTTAAAAATGCTTGTTTGATTTAATCATAAGCCAGTGAGCACTATGTTAGCTTTATTCTATAATGTGGCCTTAATCAGCTATGCATTATATCGTTGTACATACATAAGTTCATTTACTTTGGTAATTATTACTAGTAGTTACTTACCACAATGTGTTTGGGTTAAGCCGCTTAACCCAGACACCCTTAAGCGTATGTGCGTATTGTACAAACTCCTACTTATTTTCTGATTTTATTAGGGCTTTTATGAAGTTGAAAAGAAAGCTGATTGGTCAGCATTCGTTGCTCATTGTCGGTAAGGATGTTTCTAATATAATCGCTCATTTAGTTTTTCCATAGCTTCAGCATATTATATATGGTTTTCGTTTTTGGGTAAAGGGAATATATGGTTTTCGTTTTTCCCTCTTTTTGTTGATTTACTTATGGAACTCGCAGATGTAAGAGAACTAGGTGCAGTTGGCGCCTATAACTATTATAGGCGCCACCACATTAGCTTTTTACGCTATAACATTCCTATACAACACAAAATCAAAAAAACACCCTCCCCAATAACATTCTTATAACATACTACCAAAAAACCCCACTCACTCACAAAAAAGAATACTCAAAACGGTCGCCATTGAGATGGCGATGCACCTATAAGGCACCAACCACGGTACAGTATAACTTGGATGGCGGCGCCATAGGGTGCAAATCGGCACCTATAACATGTCATTGGTGCATTGCACCATGCCCTCCATTAGTTTTCTATATATACTTTTGCTAGACGATGTTGTTCTCTTGATATTTAACATTAGTTTAGATCATTATTCTCTATGGAAACTTTATACTTATATTGATGTCGATCTGATTGTGCCATTTTACTTATATATTATAGGATCCGGGGCTTAAAGTATCCACTTCTTGCCAAAAGATTTGCCTGCATGGTAATATCCGGAGCGACTTCTGCAGAGAGTTTGGACATACTTCAGCCTGAGCGCTTGTCTGCTGAAATGATCTCACAGGTAAGCCTTGCTACCCTCTCGGGAATGTTCCTAGAACGTATCTTCAAGTAAGAAGAACTAAACTAAAAGTGGCAAAATATGTAGTTGGACGCTCGTTCCATTTGACGCATTTCCTCTTAAGCTAATTCCTATTATTTACCTGTAAGAGGTAGCCTGAATCGACCCATATAAAAGTAAATGGGTCGAAGTTTCCCCCTCTGGTTTATCTATAGCTCCTATGTTAATACATCGGTTTGTTATTCTCGACCAGTTTTAAGTGACCATATATTCCTATTTTGCACTTTACTGCTCTATCCCAATCTAGACGATGATTTATTAACTTCAACGTGCATCCTTAACACTTTTCAGATGGAAGAGGAATTTGGTTTGTTGAGAGGTGCCCTGGAAGATTCAGGCATGACAGACGAACAATTGACATGTAATTTTGTAACGATTATAATGCTAATTTCAATCAAGTATTATCTGTTTGCAAATACTTTATTAATGTTTTAAATTTAAAGATTTTAAATATACTTTAGAGTTATGGAAGAGCAAGTAACAACATATTGCATTGCAGTTCTGTTATACATTTATTTACTTTTGAATAATTTCTCTCTAGTTCTGAATATTGAATGGTATGCTGGAGTACTTGCACGTATTCGTATCAATGCCTTCCGTATTGAATTGGCTGGAGGTTCTTATGAAGATCTACTTGCATCAGCTATTGCATCAGTGGAATCAGAAGCTGCTGTTGGCAATGCCGTCTATATGCTTCCATCCTTCTATAATCATGACTGTGGTAACAATTCATATTCTGCTATGGACCTGCATTATCCTAATGGATCATTCTTATTATCAAAATCTAAGAACTTAATGACATCAAAACTTGAATACATATTTGATATACTTGTTCTTTCTTTTTTTCTGCTATAGATCCCAATACACACATAATTTGGTTGCAAAATGTGGAAGCAAGATTGAAAGCTTTACGAGAAATTGAAGCAGGTCTATTTCTTTAGAAGAATTGGTTTCACTTTGAAGTTATTGTTGGTATTCTGGTTACAATGTGCTTTATAAAAGGTTTGTTAATGCAAGACACGTTCTTGTTTTGATATTTGCAGGCGAAGAGCTGAGGATATGTTACATTGATGCAAGCATGGATCGTGATGCTCGGCGAAATCTCTTGTTGAATGGGTTTGGTTTTGAGTGTCGTTGCCCCCGTTGTATGTCAAATGATTGATAAGGTCTTGTTTTATGGCATTAAGTTACAGTCATTTATAACCTTTTTGTATAATTTGACTTTTTTGGTTCTCTGTATTCCAATGAACTTTTAAAATCGGCGTTTAGATGGAAAATTTAGCATCAAACTTCTTTGTGAAATCTCTATGTACTTTGAATTCCAAAACCAAAATATGTTGGGACTTCATGGCCCAAAATATTGTATGTCCGGGTTAAAAATTGAATCTGATTATCTGAGTATGGAGTACATCATGCCTTCACAATTCACCCCGAATTCCATGTTTGGTAAAATAAACTTTGTTAGTTTAATGGTCATTTAGTACATTTATTTGTAATTATTTTTGTTTATTCTTTATTAGGTAGGTTCTTCTTATCTTATTTTTGTCACCTTATTAACTTGCGGTGTTACTTTGGACTAACTTATTAGTTTAGAGGGGGTTTTGACATTTGATAAACTCTTCATATGGCGCATTTTGTAGGGTTGGAGCTCTTTGCTGATTAGAAACTAAACACTCAGCAAAAGCTTGTGAGCTTATTCATGATAAGTGCTTAGTTTATCAGCTTATTGCTGTTAGTTTAAGGTATAAAAATATAGACAAAAATTTATGATTTTTTTAGCTATTTTTTCATATATGGAACTAGCAATAAACTTGTTAAGTTATTTACTGTGTGGTTACTGGTTGAAGGGTTGAAGCAGGGTGTTGCAGATAAATAAGGTTTTGGGCAATCTGTGTGTTCCAGGCTCTATTAGTTAGAGTATCAAATTAACCTGTTCATTAAAAAGAAAGTTTGAAAATTTGTGACTTGCTACATGATGTTGTACTTTGTTGTTGTAACCAATAGTATATTCCGAGCAAATTAAACACCACCACGATTTTCCACCATTATATTTCCGATCTCTCACAAATTAAACACCACCACGATTTTCACCATTATATTCCGAGCAAAACCCAACAACCCCGACACCCACCGGCGCCGCCACGCGCCGACTAAGATAACGGTTATTTTTTTCTGTCTTTGTACTGTTTCCGGCGACTTCCTGGGAGCGGGGTCCATCACCTCCGGCGAGTGGAGGTCCCCCTCATTGCCCCGAGCCTGATCCAGGTTGCACTGTCGCCTCAGCCGCCACCGGCCGCCGGTCACCGCTGCTACTGCCGCCGTTGACCACCTTTGACAACCGGAAACATTTTCCGGCAGCTAAGTTTTTCCTTTTCTTGCATTATCTCTTTTGATATCCTTTTTTGCTCTCTTTGCCTATTATCTTTTCCCCTTTTACTTGCTTTTTAGCGCATATCTGTTCCCTTTTTTTCCTGTACTACTTGTTTTTTTTCTTGTTTTGTTTTCCCTTCTTGCCTAGTGTTTTTTAGGTCCTTTTTTATCTTGTATTTTTTATTTTTATTTTTATTGTTTTTTTTGGTTTCTTGCTTAGATTGCCTAGTGTTTTTTTTTGTCTTGTTCCTGACTTTGCCTTTGTTTCCTTGAGGTTAGTATAGACGCATTAGATTGTTATGGTCACCTGAGGTCATGTTCTAGCGGCTCGAGAGGGGTAGGGGTAGGGGTAGGAGGGGTAGGGAGGGTAGGCGGGGCTAGGAGTTTTAGTAGACCTGCGGTTTTTCGTAGGATTAGGGTGGGTAGCTGGAATGTAGGGTCGTTGACCGGGAAGCTCTTCGAGCTTGCCGATGCCTTAGGGAGACATAAGGTTGATATAGCGTGCTTTCAGGAGACGAAATGGAAGGGGTCCCGCACGAGGGAGGGGAACGGCTACAAACTGTGGTATTCAGGTTCTGGGTCTGCGAGAAACGGAGTTGGAATCATTTTGGCTGTAGACCTAAAGGACAATGTAGTGCAAGTTTACAGGTGCAACGATAGGATCATGGCGATTACTTTGGTAATTGAGAATGAGACTATTAACATTGTCAGCGCTTACGCACCACAGGTGGGGCTCAGCGACGCAGAGAAGAGGAGTTTCTGGGACGCCCTTGACGAGCTAGTGAGAGAGTACCCGTCAGATCAGCGTCTGATTATAGGGGGTGATTTGAACGGTCACATAGGAGCTGCAACGGATGGATACGCAGGGGTTCATGGAGGTTTTGGCTATGGAGTTAGGAATGACGAAGGTCGCTCTATATTGGAGTTCGCAAGAGCGCACGACTTAGTAGTTGTGAACTCTTTCTTCAAGAAGAGAGAGGTCCTCCTTATTACCTTCCAGAGTGGAGGGCACAACACTCAGATCGACTATCTGATAGTGCGCAGAGGGGACCTTAGAGCATGTAGGGACTGCAGGGTATTCCCAGGCGAGACATGCTCATCCCAACACAGATTGTTAGCCATGGATGCTTTTTATGAGAGGCAACGAAGTGGGAAGAGGGCGACTGGCATGCCGAGGATTATGTGGAAGAAATTGAACGGTCCGGCGGTACAGGAGTTTGCAGCGAAAGTCTCAGAGGGACTGGCGGGTCGGTCGGAGGACTTATTTGTTATGGACGCGGATCAGATGTGGAACACCTTATCCTGCATCATTAAAGACGCAGCTAAGGAGTCACTAGGTGTGACTTCTCGGACAACGAGAACCCAAACAAACCAAAGAGAATCTTGGTGGTATAGTGATGAGGTGCAAACCAAGGTAACGGCGAAACAATCTAGGTTCAGAGAGCTCCTTTTGAGTAGAGCGGGTAATCTAGAGAATAGGGTCGAGGCAGAGGAGAGGTATAAAGTAGCCAAAAGAGAAGCGAAAAAGGCAGTAGCCCAGGCGAAAGACAAAGCGTACGAAGTTCTGTATAAGAACTTGGACTCCAAGGAAGGGGTTAACGATATTTTCAAGATTGCTAAAGCACGAGAGAAGAGAAACGGGGATTTGGGCAACATTAGGTTCATTAAGGATGTGGATGGACGTAGCATTGTCAACGAAGAGGATATTAGGAAAAGATGGGGAGATTATTTCTCCTCTCTTTTTAACGAGAGGGCTACACAAGAAAGCGGGGAGAGAGGGACCCCTAGCCAAGATTTGCTTCCAGAGTGCGACTACTTGGATATCAGCCAAGGTGAAGTGAAGGTTGCATTAATGAAGATGGGAAGAAACAAAGCGGTAGGCCCAGACCAAATACCCATAGAAGCTTGGAGGAGCTTAGGTGACGAGGGGTTAAGATGGTTGACTTCCCTCTTCAACAAGATTTTCTCTAGTGATAAGATGCCAGAGGAATGGAGGCTCAGTGAAGTCATCCCTATCTACAAGAACAAGGGTGACGTACAAGTGTGTAGCAACTATAGGGGTATTAAGCTCCTTAGCCACACGATGAAGCTCTGGGAGAGGGTTATTGAGAGAAGGTTGAGAAGGGAAACGAGGGTGTCAGAGAACCAGTTTGGTTTTATGCCAGGAAGGTCGTCGATCGAGGCTATTCACCTCCTTAGAAGCCTCATGGAGAAATATCGAGAAAGGCAAAGAGACTTGCATATGGCCTTCATAGACCTAGAAAAGGCATATGATAGTGTCCCACGTGAGTTGATTTGGAGAACTCTGATAGATAAGGGAACCCCAAGGAGATACTTGAGAGTCATAAAGGATATGTACGAGGGGGCGAAGACACGTGTACGGTCTACAGTGGGAACCTCAGAGTTTTTCCCTGTGAAAGTTGGACTACACCAGGGATCAGCCATTAGCCCTTATCTATTCGCCTTGATTCTTGATGAGCTATCACGTGGGATCCAAGAGTGCATCCCTTGGAGCATGATATTCGCAGACGATATTGTTTTGGTGGCAGAGTCAGCGGACGGGTTGAACAACAGACTTGAGCATTGGAGGGAGGCTCTTGAAGAGAATGGACTTCGGGTTAGTAGGGAGAAGACTGAATACATGAGATGTGCTTTCGGTAGGAGCGATATCAGCCACTACGAAGAAACGGAAGTCTGTATCGGAGACCAGATCCTCCCATCTAAGGAGTCTTTTAGATATTTGGGTTCGGTGATTCACAAATCAGGGATGATAGACGACGACGTAACCCACCGTATCGGAAGAGGCTGGGCGAAATGGAGGGCGGCGTCAGGGGTGCTATGTGATAGTAAAGTACCCATTAAGCTTAAGGGTAAATTTTATAGGGTGGCTATTAGACCGGCTATGCTGTACGGGTCAGAGTGCTGGCCTATCACAAAAGCTCAAGCAAACAGGGTGGAAGTAGCGGAACTAAGAATGCTCAGATGGACTTGTGGTAAAACAATGTCTGACATGATTCCTAACGGGGTGTTCAGATCGGCACTTGAAGTAGAATCTATTATCTCGAAGATGAGAGAAGGAAGGTTGAGGTGGTTTGGTCATGTCAGGAGAAGACCACAAACAGCGCCAATAAGGAGAGTTGAATCGCTTATAGTCGATGGTCGGAGAAGGAGGGGTAGACCTAAACTTAGATGGGAGGATAGGCTTAAGCTCGACATGGAGGAGCTACACTTGTCCGAGGACATGACCTCAGATAGGAACGCGTGGAGAGATAGGATTAGTAGTCGTGGTTAGTTTTGGGGCTAGGATGGTTGAGGGTTTGGGGTTTGTTGTGGTTTAGGCTTTTTTGGGTCCCTTGGCTTGCCCCCTTTAGGAGATAGGTGCTTTTGCTTTGCCTCGGCTTGTGCTTTGGTTTTGCCTTTGTTGTGCCTTTAGGCCCTTTGCCTGTGCCTTTTGCTTGCTCTTTTTGCTTTGCCTTAGCTTTAGGCCCTTTGCGTTGCTCTTTTTGGTCGTAGCTGCTTGGTTGGCCTTGGTCTTGTGTCCCCCTCGCTTGTCTAGGTGGTTTTGTTTTGGTTGTTTTTCTTGGTTGTCTTGTCGTTTTGCTTTGTTTGCTCTTTTACTTGGTGTGTCGGTTTGCTTTTATGTTTGCTTATATGCTTGTTGTGTCGTTTTGCCTCTATGTTTGTATTGCTCTGTTTGCTTTTATGCTTTTATTCTTTCTTTGTTTTGCTTTCTATTTCTCGTTTTTCTTTACTTCGAGCACACTTTGCACACACTTGCCGGAGGTCTTTCTGGAAGCAGTCTCTCTACCTGCAGGGTTCCCTGGGGTAGGGGTAGGATTTGTCTACATCCCACCTCCCCTATACCCCGCCTAGGCGGGATTGGGTATGTTGTTGTTGTTGTTGTGTTGTGTGTTCCAGGCTCTGCTCATTTTGCAGCCACTGCTAGTAATCCCATACATTTTTCTGACCTGGACCCCACTACACATGACAAAACACAAGATCCAAATATTATTGTTACATACAGTAGTAGTATTATTTTTCTTAATATAAAATAGCTTTTTCATGAAAATTTGTTATGTATGATAGAAAATATAAACCCAATATTTGATTTAGTAATTGTATAGAAAAAAGAAAAAAAAAATAAAAAAAGGCAAAATTTGATTAAAAACTCTATTTTTCATTTGATAGTGAGTGCCAAAATATGTAAATATTAATAGTTATATGAATATGCTAGCTGCCAGGTTGTAGACTTGTAGCATGGATGGTAGAGACATGAGTTTCTTCATGAGAGACCCAAGTTCAAGCCCCTATGCTTGGAATCTGGTAAGGTTTTTTTTTTTTTTTTTTTTTTTTTTTTTTTTTTTTTATTATTATTATTATTATTATTATTATTATTATTATTATTATTATTATTATTTTATTTTATTTTATTTATTTTTTTGAAAGAAAAGAAAAAATTCTGCAGAAATCAAAATTGCAATTGGTTTGTTAAGGATGGTTTATTAGATGCAACAAATTTTTTAGATTATATATATGGTGAGTTTAACACCATGTCAGCTGTCAAGATATGAATAATCAAAACTAAATTTTGGTAAACAAATTGTAATCATCTGACGGAAAAAGAAAAAAAAAAAAAAAGTTATAAATAATTGATCCAAGATACCCTTGTTGATGGATTTCTTGTAACTTGTGGTAAAATTGGTTTTATCAAAAAATTATTTTCGTCTTGAAGATAAAATCTCACGTGTTAATCAGAGGCAGAGACAAAAGAGGCAGGGTGGTCACGTGTCTCTCTAGCGAAAAAAATTGTACTGTAATTTTTTATAAATATCTGGTATTTTTGTTAATTTGTCTCCTTATAACGGACCGATTTATAGCGTATTTATTAAAAGTTATCAAAGTATGTCTTCTCGAGAATAACTTTTTGGCTCCGCCCATGGTGTTAATGATGTAATCTCACTTTTGTAAATGTGTAATCTTTTATATAATAAAACAAAACTCCTATTGGAAATTTTCCATTTAAAAAAAAATCAATTCATACCTTATTTAGTAATAATTGTATTTAAAAAAAATATTATTTTCTTATTAGGTAACATTTTATATTTATCCACAGGTAGAAGATAAATACAAAAAATATAGATGAGATAAAAATATAGATTAGATACAATTAATAATAGGATTAAAATTTTTAAATAATTATCTTTAATAATAAAAATATATGATTCAAAAAATTTTAAAAAACCCGCGCGTGCACGGGTATTATAACTAGTATCCAAATATGACCAAGTCATATCTTATACTTTTTTTTTCCTCTTATTTGTATTAGTCATATTACTTCTTTTTAAACTCGTATTTAGTAAGTTATCAAAGAGAAACTTGCATTAGAAAACTTAAGAAGCATACAAATCACTCCTCGCAGTCAAAGGGGTTCAATAAATTTAGTTTAAGTTCTCATCTTTGATTCCTGTAAAATTAGCATTACAAAAACAGAAATGAAGATAATAATCATCAGGATCATTGCACATTTATTTTGCACTCTTTACTAAAGTAAAAAAGAACTTAAAATTTTACTTTTACAAATAATTCATGTGTCCATGTAAATAATTGCAATCTAGAACTTTCTGTAGTTTGTATTAAAATGGATAACTACTTCATCCGTACTTAAATTAAAAATTTTGTCTTATATTTTACAAAAAAATTAAAAATTACAGTAACAAGAAGATACTGGAGCCGCATAAACAGGTGGTTAATTCTGACACGTACTACAAGTAGTCACGGAGGTGGAGTGGCAGTGATTGGGATTTTGATAAATTCAAGGCCAATTAAAGTGTCAAAAGTGTAAAAGAGAGTATAGGATTCCCAAACCTCAAAAAAAAAAAAAAAAAAAACAACTTTAAATCCAGGACTTGATTTTTTTTGCATTTGATTTTCATTTTGGTCATGTTCAACTCTATTTTGTTACGCAAGATATCATTGGATTTAAACAATTTAAAGTTCTTTTATGAAACCGCTAGGTAAAGTGAATCGCAAGAAACCTCACATTGCATGATTGTTTGCTCGTATTTACAAACACGATTTTATCATATAACGCTACATATATAACGTTAGCTAGATCCTTAATATCCATATACCAAAACAAACTCACCCATCAAACATACATTACAATTTCACTAGTTTATAATCATATTTAATTTATATGAAAAAAACCCGAGTCTGAAATAATTTAAAAGCTGTTTATAAAAAGTAAAAATAATTATAAATTATGATACATGCTACAAAGTGGTTTAGATGATTATCACTCGATGGTTATCATAATTATTGTCTTTTCTTGTTAAACATAACTCTTAAAATTTCATATAACTTTTTCCTCAAAACTTAATAATAGGACTCATGTCGACAATCACCTCTTTTGTTTTTCGAAAGTCTAAGGGTGTGTTTGGTAAAACTAGCAGTGAGTTGTGAGCAGTAACTGTGAGTAGTAGCCATAGCTCACAGCTCACAGCTTGGCTATGTTTGGCACAAAGCTTTTTGGAGCTTTTTTGGGCAAGGAGCGGTGAATAATGAGCTCTTTGATTGCTAGTGTTCGTTTGGCATGAGAGCTGTGGGCTTTGCTATTTTTTAGGAAAGCTCATTTTCTCAATGCTTCTTTATGAAGCCGTGAGCTTTTTTGGCTACTGCTCACAGCTCATTGCTACTGCTCACACCTACTTTTGCCAAACATAGCCAAAAGCATTGGAAAAATGAGCATTTTTAAAAAATAGCAAAGCTCACCGCTCTTTTGCCAAACGAACAATAAAAATCAAAAAGCTCATTGCTCACCGCTCATCGCACCAAAAAAACTCCACGCCAAACATAGCATAAACCCTTAGAGCATCCGCAATGCAAAAATTCTTTCGGGGTCCTACTAAATGAACACCAAATTCATTAAATAAACACTAGTCAAAATTTTTCATTACATTATTCTAAGTTTCAATATTAACTTTACTTCATTTTATTTAAACATTAACTAATGTTTTAATCAATTTACTTTAAATCTCCTGACAAAAAAAATAGAAATAAAAAATGTGTTAACCTGGTACTATTATTTATTTATTGGCCATTAGCCGAACTTGCTTTTATAAAACTATATCATTTTCATTTTTTCTTTTCTTTTTTGTTTGTCGTTTACATTCACTTTTTTTAAGATAAAAAGTGTCTACAATTTGAGAACTTTATACATATAATTTAACTAGAGGTAATTTTGTAAATGGACAAGTAGCCCAAAGAATTGAGATTTTTTTAAGATAAAAAGTGTCTACAATTTGAGAACTGTATACATGATTTGTTTTGTCTTTACTATGTCTTATTATAAATGACATATATACTCTTTTGTTGGAATTGGGCTATCAACTTCACCTTAAGCTACCTTAGTATTTGGCTACCGACTTCACCTTCTCCAGCCAACACCTCCAAACTTTAAACCCAAAATCCGGCGACCCTTCCGGCGACCACCACCATCAACCTCCGCCCACCACCATACATGCCACTTTATTATGTCATAGAACCTTGACACCCTTTATCATCACTAACAAAAATAAATAAATAAATAAATAAATAAATAAATAAAATCCCGGTCAACAAATCACAAAACAAAATCTTACTACCAAAACCAATCACGGGTTATTGGTCTCAATACCGTCTTCCACGGTATATGGGGGAGATTGAGACGTAGACAACTTTAACTCTATCTAAGGTAAAGAGGCTGCTTCCGATTCTACCAGAGGTAGAAAATGACCTCTGGCTTTGTAAGGGGTGAGGATCGAACCCTTGACCTCTGTAATTTGTTTAACTTTTTAATGTAATTTTAGGTAAGTAAAAAATAAAAGAAAAATAAGTTTAAAAGATAAGTAGTGGTTACTTAATAATGATAAAATTTATATGGTGAAGTTTCATTAATTAGCATAATTACTGTATTTAAAACTTTAATGAAAAGTGAGAAAACAATGATTAATGTCACCATTAAGGTTTATTTAGTGGAATTAATGTGTCCATTTAGCTTTTCAACTTCATCTAATTACTAAATATTAGGTTAAATCATCAGTTATTCTTGCAACCTTTTCAACTTCATCTCAATCTATAACCGACTTTTAATTCTATACTAATTACTAAATATTAGGTGATAAATTCCGGCAAGCCTTGCACTTCCATCTCGATGTTGTATATACTTCACATTAAATGCACTGGTTTTATTTTTCGATAAAAGTTTGAACTTTTGCTTATGTTTAAAACTTAACTTTTTTATTTGATATTATAATTTACAAACGGATTTAAGTCAAAATTATGTATTTTTTTCTTTCTATTCATTACTCAATGTGATATTTTTAATATGTCGTATTTTGCTATTATGGAAAACTCATTTAATGGGCGTAAATATTAGTTTCTCACTAATGATTCTACATATAAAAAAAAAAACACTTTGCGATGCGCGGACCTTCTTCTTTTCAATAATAATTCAATTGCACACGATAAATTCATTCTAATATTTCTCAAAGAGCATTCGAAAGCAACTACTTACATAAACTAATCACGCTAAAAAGTATTATTTAACCATTTAAATGTTGCTTTACATATATGCTCGTGCATATTTTTTTGAATCAATTTGCACATGTGAGCTACATCAATAGAAAACGCACATAAATTACTTGTATATGAAATGCCTTAACATAATATATATATATATATATATATATATATATATATATATATATATATATATATATATATATATATATATATATATATATATATATAACAATCACATAATATGTAAGAATCAAAGAAAATAGTTGGTATCTCAATCTTTGGTTTCATTTATCTGAGCATGCATGATCTTGTGTGATTTTCATGGTACCTGCGTATGATAACTAAATTAAGAAAAAGAAAAAAGACCAAGTTAATTACAAAGATCTAAAAGATGTGTTCCAAAATGTAGCAAAAGAGAATTTACATACCGCTACCAACAATCAAAGATCTAAAAGATGTGTGAATCATCTTCAAATGTACATACTAAATGTGATTTTGGTGGGTTTATATAGGCATGAATTAGGTTAAATCATTAATTGTTCTTGCAACCTTTCGCAACCCTTGCATTTCATCTAACCGACTTTTAATTCTATACTAAATGTCATGTGATCGATTCGGGCAACCCTTGCACTTCATCTCCTTTCATGATTGTATAGTTATTATGAGGCTGCATTGAATTTCGAGCATAGCTATTTTGTACTCTATGCAACTACTAAACAACTCCAACTTGTTTCTAACTCTAAAAACTCTATCATCATAACTCCACATCAAATTTAGGGACTGAATCTTATAGTATTATAGATTTTTAAAAACTTTCAATACAATGCAAGAAATTCTTTAAAAAAAAAATTTAAATAGTAAAAAGCTGTTGTTAATTTACTCATTCCGAATGCTCTTATAAACTCTAATAAAGCTCATGTCAAATGGTTACTTTTCGATTCTTCTAGATAATGCATGTAACACTTCATGTAATTACCCAAAAATTTTGAAAATCTAATAGCATAAGAATGCTAAATGATCAAGAGGGAACAGAGACACCATGCACACTGAGATATCGATATTCGAGTTGATGGGTTCATTTACCAAGGATTCCCCTGCCACTGCCATTTCCACCCCTCAATTATATTCATCTCCATTATTTATTCACTCCTCTTTTTGGTTAAAAACATTAACGTTAACTCACCATTATTTCTTTCCTATTTTGGAAACTTTTCTATTTGGGTTCATATGTTCTACATCAACTTGTCTATTGTTAATTGTACATGTTTTGTTATTTGTGTTAAAGTTTGTCCCGGGGGCCGTGTTACCTATAGCGAAATCGAAGGGGCACCATCACTCGCGTCTCATTCATTCACTTTATACAGACTTGCTTAACTTTTTACCGCTTTATTATACCAATCAGGAGACTTAGTCGCTCAATGTTTGTGAATATTATCACTAAAGTATGAGAAGTATCGAGTTTGCAGATTCTTGCTACGTGCAAACAACTTTGAAGTGGATATGAACAATCTTTCATAAAAGAAGAAGGGTTTATCCGATTTTAGTAATTAGTGTGCCACTGAGTTCAAACCTCGTGAATTAGTCGGTCAAAAGATCATTAAAGAGACGATTATCTTAGATCAATATTGATGTGTCATCCAACAACATCAACGACAAAAGAGACGATTATTTTAGATCAATATTCTCATCGACGATACAGATTTTAAAAAAAAAAAAAAAACTGTTCTATAGCTTACGATTTTTTTTCATGTTTTAATTTGACCATTTACTCCACGCATCAGAGTTCTACTATTTTAGACGGTAGAAAATGAGGTCCTCCTAGTTATTGTTCGCGCCAATACATAGCTTCGTCATCTGGTTGCCAAAAACAAATCGAAATTATTGGAAAAAAGTGCGACTAAACGCGTTTTCAGTTTTTTCATTTTCTTATGAAAAATTTCTTGGAAAAATAGAGAATTTCTCTCCAACTAAACGCATCCTAAATAACATGGAGGAGTATTTTCATCCTTAATTTACACAATGTGAAAATCTATTTTAGCATGACTTGTGAGTAGCATATAGATGTATATTCCTAAAAAACGTTATATGTGGTGTAAAAGTTGAGACATAGCCGACATACATTTTTGAAAATTGCTAAACGTAGCCTTAAAAATTATGTTTAACATATTCAGACACGTTGTTTGTACCTTGAATAATAACTGTCCACCTTCTGAATTAACATCTTTCAACCGGCTCTATCTACCACCACTTATGCACATTTTTATTTCTTAAACATAGCTTAGCAAAACCCTACAATTTTTAGTAAAAGTAAATAAACAAAACCAGAAGTTCTCAAATTATTTATTTTACCTATTTAGATTAGTATAATTCTACATCAAAAGGACAAATTCAATTTGTATATTGTTTAGTGGATGTGGTGAGCCGACACTGACACATATAACTCACTTATTTGATAGCTTATTATACTCACACCGCCTTATATATGATTTTAATAATTTGTAACTTAAGTCTGATAAGGAACATCTCTTTATAGTTAGTATTTTTTTAATAAATTTACGCGTTAATTCAGCTATATTTTGTGAAGGTGAGAAGGATTTTGATTTATGGTTGGAGATAGTGTAGAAACATCAAGAATCATTTATCTTGATCGAGGAAATAAAAGTTAGGTAATTTGATAGTTGAAATTGAGTATCTATAAACCCTACCAAGTTTTGAAAAAAGTTATAGCAAGTACATTTATTACTTTTAATATTTTATTTTCATCTAACAACATTTCGATAACAGAATTTTAATGAAGACGCTAGTGTAAGGAGACATGGAGCAAAAATATAAAGACAAACTTATTTAAGGTGACTGCATCTTAATGAAAATAATGTTACACACAATCTTATTTAGAACTTATGCTAGATGTGTTTATCAAAAAATGGTTCAAAAAAAAAAAAAAAAAAAAAAAAAAAAACTATGATTATACAATTAAGGTTTGTGTTTGTTTTTTTTATACGTTTTATGTTTTCTTTTTTAAAAAACAAGTAAAACATATATACGAGAGAAGAGGTGGATCTAAAGTCTTTAAGGTATAAGAAACGTTATCGATAACCAGACAAAAAACTTTCACAAAATTGAAGTGGAATAAGTCATTTTTGCCTTTTATGTTTAAAAATAAACTTAAACATTTTTTTTTCCCACTTTCTCTTCCCGCTTGGAGACATGAGAGGGCTAGACAAAAACTTTCACAAAAGTATTTAAGAAAATAAACAATGCCTAAATCTTTTCCTATTTTGGCATGGTGAGTTATTGTTTAATGTTACTAAAACGTGGGGAAATTTAACTGTGATGAATGTCCAAAAAAATTTATAAATACCCCTATTCACATTCACTATCAACCCTCTCTTTCTCCACTTATTTTACCCTCACTTCTACTTCTTCTTCTTCTTCCTTTGTGCTAAGGCTCACCCAAGGCCTAGCATGGCGGTCGCAGAAACGTTGGGATGCAGCCAAGGATGACTTGCCGACGACTATGGTATTTTTGACCATGCATGTACGTATCTTATATGCATTGTCTATCGGCAAGTTGTCTTTGGCTACATTCTTCTTTCTGCTTCTCATGCTAGGCTATATATTGTTTTTTTGGGTGATTAATTACTTCATACCACTCAGTGTACGTTGTCCATATTCTTGTAGCAACTCAAAGCAAATTGTGCACTCACTTGCTGTTCTAAGTTTTTTTGATTATTTATTTATTTATTATATATATATATTTTTTTCAAATCTTAGAAAGAGTAAATTTCATAAATCGTCCCTGTGGTTTAGCGGGTTTAACGGATTTGGTCCCTCGAAAGATTTTTTCTCGGATCCTCTCCCCGTGGTTTATACCTGTAACGGGTTTGGTCCCTCTGGCTAACGCTCGTTAGTTTTTTCCGTTAGCTAACGACCGTTTGCAACAAACATTTGCACCGTTAGTCCTTTATACTAACGGCCGTTTATATTTAACAAAAAAATTGTTTTTTTTTTTTTTTTTGTTTTTTAAATTTAAAAAAATAAAAATTAAAAAATTGGTTTTCTTATAATTTTTTTTTTCTAAATATCTTTAAAATTTATACACATTTTTATACATGTTTCATACACACGTTTTTATACACACGTTTTTACACACGTTTTTACACTCATTTTTATACACACGTTTTTACACACTTTTTTATACACACGTTTTTATACACTCATTTTTATACACACGTCTTTACACACGTTTTTATACACACGTTTTTACACGCGTTTTTATACACACGTTTTTACACACTTTTTTATACACACGTTTTTATACAATCGTTTTTACATACGTTTTTATACACACGTTGTTTTTACACACGTTTTTACACACATTTTTATACACACGTTTTTACACACTTTTTTATACACACGTTTTTATACAATCGTTTTTACATACGTTTTTATACACACGTTGTTTTTACACACGTTTTTACACGCATTTTTATACACACGTTTTTACACACTTTTTTATACACACGTTTTTATACAATCGTTTTTACATACGTTTTTATACACACGTTGTTTTTACACACGTTTTTATACATACGTTTTTACACGCATTTTTATACACACGTGTATAAAAATGTGTATAAAAACGTGTATAAATTTTAAAGATATTTAGAAGAAAAAAAAATTATAAGAAAACCAATTTTTTAATTTTTATTTTTTTTTAAATTTTTTTTAATTAAAAAAAAAAAAAAAAAAAAAAAAAACAAATTTTTTGTTAAATATAAACGGCCGTTAGTATAAAGGACTACCGGTGCAAATGTTTGTTGCAAACGGTCGTTAGCTAACGGAAAAAACTAACGAGCGTTAGCCAGAGGGACCAAACCCGTTACAGGTATAAACCACGGGGAGAAGATCCGAGAAAAAATCTTTCGAGGGACTAAATCCGTTAAACCCGTTAAACCACAGGGACGATTTATGAAATTTACTCTCTTAGAAATGCACATTTGTTTGATGAAATTTTACCAATGGGTAAGTTTGTTTCTTGTTCATACTTGTACATGGTGAGCAAAAGTGGCAAGATGATTGGCTTGCTCATAGTAGGTTTGGCTGAATGAGTCATTTTCATACCTCTTAAAATGGGTTGTATTGGTATGCTAATATTTTCATGTTATATAGAAAAAATATACCATATAATTTCACAAGTATCTGTTTTATAGAACATAATCTTTTCTTTCAAACCATAAATTATTGAATCTCTACCGCTGCGTTCTCGAGTTTTTCTAGGTGGGAATAGAAATGATGTGAAAAGAAGATAAAAGAAATGAAAAGGAAAGGAAAGAAAGTTGATTTTATATTTCGTGTTCTTGAGTTGAAATGAAAGGAAAGGAAATGAAATAATGTTGTGTTCTCGAGTTGGGAAGAAAAGAAAGAAAAAGAGACATAATTACATTTATGCACTTTTAGATATGTTCATTTTATCATAAGAGTCGAATATGAGTAAATATTGAAAGTTATATTGGTCATTATATACTAAATAGTGCGAGTGTAAAATACTTTCCGTCCAAATCCGCCCATATTTGGGCGGAAAATTCTTATAGGAAAATTACTAGAATTTTCCTATCATTTCCTTCCTGTTTCCTTTCCTTTCTGTCCAAAAAAAACTCGAGAACACAATAAAATTTCAATTTCCTATCATTTCCTTTCCTTTCCTTTTAAAAAATAACTCGAGAACGGAGCGTACAAGTGCTACAGTAAATTTTATGCATAGTACTTGGTATTCAACTATGTTTCACCTTTATATTATAACATTTAAACATGTAAAATATGCTTCACCTTCATATTAGAATGAAAAATGATTGAGAGATCTAAAAATGTGACTAATTATATGCTTAAATAAATGTGACAATAAGTTATTGTTTTATGAAGAAGTGGAGTAACAGAATGCTGAGTTGCTGACACATATATTATTAGTCATACGCATGTCAATCAATGGTCTATTAGAAAAACCTTTAAATTTTAGAGGTAACTTATATACAACTTTAAGGTACATCAGTACATGGCATAACCATAATACTTGTATATAGTTTTCTTTACAGTTTTTAGGTACATTGCATAAGCAGAACATAATACTTGTTAACAATATGTTTTCTTCTTTTTTACATTTGTAAGGTACATTGTATATACAGTTATACACGATGATTGCTATAATACAATGATATTAATTGCATATCATCGGCATATATAATGAATGCCTTTATTTCAACTAAGAGAGCAACATTGTTGCAATACAACTTAGAGTTGCTTTCTACCCAGTAAATGCGCTTAGTGAAACCGCGTTCGGTAAGTTTGAAGGTTGAGATTTTACCTTAGTCGTTTAGATGTTTATTTTTGCACACGTTTGGTGTTTGTTGCTTGCTAGTTTTAGGGTCTGTAGTTGATGACGTTGTTACTTTGGGTTGATGGTAGGTGATGTAAGTTACTTTGATGTAGTGTCATGTTAATTCGGTATAATTCTAGCTTCTTGGTAGTTTTTATATTGGAGTATCTCAATAATGTATATTGCTTTAAAAATAATTTTGAGTTGCTAAAAGAAGATTTGAAGAACTTTCAAAGTTTCAATCCATTTGAGCATGGCCCATTTAACTGATTTGGCCCATTCCAAATTTCCAATCTTTTATTCAAAAGAATCGACACTGATATTAGCCCATTTATAAGTAAATAAATTGTCATCTCTAATTTTTATTGTCAAAATCAAACTTTTCTAAGACCAATCTCACAATATTCACAAATACTACACAAGTGTCCCATACGACACTTATAAACTCATAACAGATTGGTTGGAGCATCCCGCGAATACCGCTAAGTTATAACCAGGGCCGTTCCATTGATTTGGGTGACCCGGTGCGAAATCACGAATGAAAACCTCATAAATCACGAAAAGTTTAACTATTATGAAAAATTAAAAGTTCTTTGATATGTAGCCCGAATCAACTTTGATAATATTTAACAAATATGCTAAAAATTCAAAACGTTATATATTTAAATATGTATAAAACTTTAAATATTAATGGATATATATTAAATCGGAGGGCCCTTACAATGAAGGGCCATGTGCGGTTGCACCACTTGCATATGCTAATCGCCGCCACTGGCTACAACTATAAGCCCCTTGTGTATCGAGTACCATCAACAAGTTCTTGAGACTCAAACTTGTTAGCTTTGATTGAAACACATGAACTTGCAAATGCGAAAAGGATTCTATTAATTCGTAACTTCCACTACAAATTTTTTCAAAAGTGAAACAGATTCACCTTCTTTCATATACATATTAGACACTAATATAGGCTTCTAAGTAACAAGAAAATCGGATAGAACAGGTGAACACACTTGGGATAGAACAGGTGCCCACACTTGGACGTTTCGGTTCATAAACCTCAGGCTCGACTTTTGTACTATTTACACCACAAAACGTACACATAGTACAAAGGTACCCTGTACAGACGCTTTCATTATACACATCACCATATAGGCATATAGTTAACATGCCGAACACACGTCATCTCCCAGAAGACACCAAGTTTTTATCTTTGCTATCTTCTTTCATATCTGATGTTGACTTCAGGGGAATAGGAAGAGGAAGAGGGAGACTTGGTTCGGATAATGGACCCGATACTGGCACTGGTGCTTGAGGCAATGCTGGTGGCGCAATCTCCTTCGGCTGGTGCTCGGGTCTTGGAGTATACACAAAAGAAAGATCTCGGTTGGCCCCAAGCGCCACCAATTCTTTCTCCTCCAAACCCTTTGGAGGGCCTAAACTGCATCGATCGGGTGAGTGTTTGGCTAGTGCATCTTTAAATTTCTTGATCTGTATCATCATAAATCACCAAGATCAGAAAAAACTCTTTTTTCAAGAGTAGTTTTAATGCTACTAAACTGAAAAAGAGATTATACAGAAACGAACCGTGGCATTAGTACAGCTAAAGCTACAAAGACGACCCTCAGCCCCTCTGTAGAAGCGAAAGAATGGAAGAACGTGAACGTTGAGGCTATAACACATGGATTTGTGATCCTCGTAGTTCACTTGAAGAAACTGGACGTCGGGATTCATCTCTGCTAATTGACATATCTGCAACAAAAGAAATACGAAAAGCCAAAAAAAGTTAGGAAAATGGGGCCATCACAAATTAGGTAAAATTGCAAGAAAATGCAAATGTACCATTTCTAATCATTTAATACAACATATTGCATACTTTGATTTAAAACAAAATATGATTCATAAATCTGTAAAATGTACCTTGGGGTGAAGAGCTTTGCAACCTCCACAACCGGGCGAAAAGAAATCTACAACAACTAATTTATCACCAGCACTCGACAGAGACTCAACGAGATCTTCTGCACCCTCGATTTCCTTCATGTTTGGTTGAAGACCCTTCTCCCACCATTTTAAAGATTTCCCAATGCTAATACTCATCTGTTTCATTTCAAATACAAGTTACATTAGTACTCAGTATAAATTAATCACCATCGGAAACCGAAAATATAAAAACACGAAAGCGCACGCTCTTCCTAAACATCAAGTTAATTGCTTTCACATATTGTGTTTTTTAAAACAAATTAAGCGATTCAAAATAACCAAATAATCATCTTGCATAAGCTAACCCTATTACAATCTCCATCCAAAACACAACCCACAAACACCCTAACAAAAAAGTGCATCAAGAAAAACCAAAAAGTCCCTTCATTTACTGGATTTTTAACCATGGTAAAACAATATTTACCATTTTGTAAATATTCCATTATGGGCATATCATCAAGTCCATCTTTTTATAAATTTTGATACCAAAAAAAAAAAAAAAAATGGTACAAACAAATGAATATATAAACAATCAACCCATAATCAACACTATAAATATACACAATAAATAATCAATAACAAGATTTTCCTAATCATCAAACTTTAACCAAAAAAAAAAAATCTTAACTAATCAAAAACACAAAAAGGGTAATTAAAAAAATTAAAAAAATAAGTAATTTTTTTTACCATAGCATCAGAAGCACCACCACCACCAGCAGCAAGATGAGACCTTTCTTGGCGCGTGAACCCCACGCGCCGCCCAAACACCTCCGACTTCACAGATCCAAATTTATTCAAACTCTGCATCTTCAACACAACAGGCGACAAATGATCCAAATTTTTACCACAACCAAAACCATTCTTCTCACAAGAACCAGAAACCTTAAAACTGTTACATACAACCTTAGCCATGACGATTTTCCTTAATCTTTTTTTCAAGAAATTAGTATCAATGAAATGGGTTTTTTGAGATGAATAAAGGGTTTTTTTTTTTCTAAAGTCAAATGCGGCAAAAAGTGGCAAATGGATTAGCTTTTTTATATTGCTTTTGGTCTAATTTTTGTGGTATACGTGTATGTGAGAAAAAGTGTGTATTTTTGAAAATGTGTGGGGTCAATATTTGTGGATTAATTGTTTTCTTGTGGGAGTAGTATTATCCTAGTCATTGTTGTGTTGGATAACATGATCTAACGGTGGATAAATTTGGATAGAGGGTCATGACAGTGGGATCTGTCTTTTTGAGGTTTTGGTTTTGGTCTTGTTGTTTTGGTGATGTGTGGTTTTGGTACTTGAAGATTTGGTTTGGTTATAGTTTGAGTTAAAATTGTTTAGTTTGATGTGTTAAAATTAATGAGTTTGATTAGGGATGAAGCGAGTTGAGTCTGTGGGAGCTCGAGCTTGACTCATTTATAACTAGAGGTGAGCATAACGGATCGCGGAGTTGACTGAATCGAGAAACCGGACCGAACCTATTTCGGTTCTGTCCTTGGTCTACACTTTACCTTATGGTTAGTCCTCGGTCTGGTCCAGTTTTACGTACAACCGACCATTTTGCCTTCTCGGACTGAACCGATCAAAGAACCGGACTGGATCGGTCCGATCCTCGGTCCATGGTTTTAGACTAAATCGGTCCGGTCCGGATTAGACCCAATGCTCACCCATATTTATAACTATACAACTCGAGGTTAGGCTCGTTTCGAGCATTGTAATTTTAGCTTAAATCAAACTTAGCTTATTAGCACGATAGGACCGGAATTTTATCATTTTAGAAGAGCTGGAATAATTTGTCTTATGTATAGTTGAGTATTATTCGTTTGGTTTTAGGTTGAACAATGAGCTAGGATACAATTAATTTATACCTCGATGCAACAAAGACGTTTTCAACTCATAAACATAAATTGTACAATCATTGACATAGTACTTATGTTTGCGCAATTTAACAAATTCTAAGAATAAAATCCCTCTAAAGTTACAATGTTAGCTCCGACCTTAATGATCTCAAGCTTTTTACAAGCGGCTTAGCTCGTTTCCACCATACTTTTGAGCCTTTGTAGTTCATATTATAGTTACAAAACAGTATTGTATGTTGTATACATGGGC
The DNA here is from genome assembly GCA_030686995.1 of Artemisia argyi. Taxonomy (NCBI): domain Eukaryota; kingdom Viridiplantae; phylum Streptophyta; class Magnoliopsida; order Asterales; family Asteraceae; genus Artemisia; species Artemisia argyi. Next base: position 37,475,448 of record CM060693.1, on the reverse strand, counting down.
ATAACAATCCTCGTATGCTTAAATAAAATATTGTTTTGCTTGTTCGGTTACTAGTTGGTCACCGATTTATGAAATTTATGATTACTTGTTATTTTTTACAAAGTTTTGTAACTTGAGTTTGAAGTTATAAATCATGACATGTCTCTATTTGCTTGATTTCATCGAAAAGCATCAATTCATTGTATTACTTAAAGATCAAGTGAGTTGAAAATAACCTTCACAAAAGACTTAACAAGCCTTTAGCTTGACGGTATTCAAGATACATTACATATGCTTATTAATCAAGTGTTTACGGATTATTTAAATGTTTGAGAAATGACATACTAGATAGTTTTATATACGCACACATTCCAACTCGTCCAAGATTCTCTTTTGATTAGTAAGTAAACAACATACATAAAGTAAATACATTCAACCCATTACTTGCAAGTTAGCCAAGTTGGGCAAAGTTAAAATGTCTCAAACTACAAATTAAACACCATATAAAATTAAGGGAGCCCAAATGTAAATACAGAAGTAAAATTCAAGTACCACAATAAATAGATAAGATCCTATATGGTAGAAGGAGAAGCACGTGACCGTACCCTTTATCACCCACGTGGATCCACATATGTTAAGATCTGCAAAATGTAAATTCACAATATTACCCTTGTGTAGAAAAATAAGTGGATATTATATGGATAAAATTCTTATGAACAAAAAAATAGGGGACACTAGTAGCTTTTGCCACCCATATTTTGTACCACACCTGTTTTTCATGGCAGCCATGTGTTCATGTCAATGTCACAACTTTATGTGATAACAATGGAGAAAAAAAATATCCGTAAAAATGGGGTGTTTAGAAATGACCCGATTTGACTCAAGTCTCAACCCGACTATAGCTAGCTATTTCAGTGTTTAGAAATGGGGTGTTTAAAAATAAGTGGTGATTGAGCATGTTTGAAATGTTAGTCGATATTTGATGTACAACATCTGCCTTGTGATGCCTATTTTTAGCTTCTAAAATTGGTTTGCCTTTAAATACAAATTCATTGACCAGATTCTGTAAACAAGATTTATACTTCTATAAAGATTTCCATATGCAATATTAGCACAAACATTTCACACCAGAAAGAAATATTTGTTGCAGATGAAAAGGGCATATTGAATGTTTGAAACACATGCATAAGAAACAATGTCTATATAAGAACCATACCAAAGCATGCATGGTGATGAATGTCGATCGATGGATATGTCCCAAACGCCTGACCCCTCATCCTGAAACCAGAAAATTAACAAGTTAGAGTTATTGTAATTAGCTTAGTTCAGTGAGTGGTTAATGGTGTTTGGATTACCCTTAAAACTGGTTGATTACGTATTTATTGGATTTTGTGACTGCAATTTTGCGATAACCAGTACAACACACATGCTGTCGAAAGGCAAGAAGGCACCTTACTATCCACGGGTCCGAGGGTTTATATGGTGGCCGGTTAATGCTTGATGCTCTACACTACATCATTATCTAACTTGAAAATGATACTAGGCTTATTGGAACTATTTAGCCAATAAAATGCACCATTCCAATATTTCCATTGTGAAATTAGAGAAAACTATGGTCCAGATATTGATCTCTGCAAACACTCCACTTACATGTTTCTGAAGAGTAAGTTTGTATTTGAATTGAATAACCAACATCATTATCAAGCATTAGTACAATCTGAATGACTTTGTAGTGAGGTGATTCTGTACGATTAAAAGCAATTCTCGAAACATCAACAGTAATAACTGGGCGTCGGGGAAGTTAAGATTAATGGATAGATTGTATAAGTATTCACTAGAATGTATGCTTTAGTCGCTAGATAATTGAGTTTCTTACAGTAATTAGTTCTGATTAGTACTTCCTTCTCTCTATATATATATTCTTGTCCTATTCTAGTTCGATTAACTAAGTTTTCAAAGGTCAATCAGATCAATCATGATCTTAAATCAAGAACTCAAACAGTCCACATATGGTTTGACATTAATGGTCAATGTGTATAGTCTGAATTCTGAAATCAAAAACTCAAACAGTCCACATATGTTTAGATTTTAAACTTCAAAGGTCAATCAGATCAATCATGATCTTAAAACCGGCATAGATTCTGTACTTTCAAATTTGAAGTTATGATATACTTATAAAGTACAAATTTAAGGTAACGAGGCATGCAGAACCCGTGTTACGCACGGACTTCGAATCTAATTCTTAATCGCATATTCTTTCTGTGTATTGGCGAGTGTATGGTTAATTATTTTTTAGTACGTTGTATGAAATCTTTTGATTTTCTTATATAAAAATTTAAAAATGTTTGATGTTGTTTTGGTTTTGTGGTGTTGCATTTTATAAATGGACTTTTGGTTATTAAGTTGTGATTGCTTTGTTTCTTTTGGCCAATTACTTATTTGCATGATAAAAAAATAGCTTTATTTCTTTTGGTTTATTAATTAGTCGTACAATACTTGTCCATTAAACAGTTTTTGCATGGTAATATAAAGCACACATGGTCTATCTAATTGGTCATAGTTTAATGTGCGTTAAATATTTTCTTTAGTTAGTTTGTAAGTTGTGATTGTAACACATCTTTCGTAAGTGATTGTAATACATCGCATGAATTTGTTTATGTTTTTGTAAATCTAACTTTTTTTATTAGTTTATAGTTTATTAGTTAGTTGTTTTTTATTTTTAAATTTTGTTTTAATTTAATGTTAGTCATTGCTCGATCTAAATGTTCATAGCCTATTGTTCTCAGACCCATGCGATGCACTGAGAATGGATCAAATTGTTTCTTGCGTAATGTTCAGCACTAAGTTTCGTCATGTTTGAAACTCTCATTTTTTTGGTGATGGTCGAATTTTGTTGGCCAATAAGTTTCTAAGTTATGATGTTACCACAACTTTTGTTAGCATGGAATGAAAATTGTTGGTGCCTTTATTTCGTCCTGTAGCAATTTTCGGATCAGCCCAGTCCAAATCATAAGAATATAACATTGTAGCTCATGAATTATTTGGTAACAAATCATAACAAAATTTGTAATATTATGTTTAAACTAAATAATGAAAATGTGTTTTGTTATTTATTTTACGTTAAATATGTGTTATTAATTGATAACTATACATTGTTACAAAGCCAGGTTTACTAAATGATACGAACAATCAATTTATTTTAATTTTTAGTGTATTCTTTCTTGAAATATGTGTATCTCAACAACAATTTTTGGTATCATATTTGGTAGTATATCTTTGCTTTCAACACATACAGAAATATTTATGAAAAAGGAATTGTAACCAAAATGTGGTAGTCGAAATTCTAGTAGAACCCAACCCGTACATTATAGCTCTAATGCTAATAATTCTTCGCAATGGTTGGTGACGAAGAAAAAATCCAATACCCGGGTTAAAATCAATCCAGTTTTGAATATTCCATTAACTAATAATATCAACTTGTTAGGATATGGTTCTTTATTTTGTAAGTGTAGACCCAAAAACAAAACTAAATGAACAAAAGTATCTTGTAACCATTTTGTTCTTGTATGCATGTATATATTTTATAACTTTACTTATTTACATTACTATGTTATAAGCTATTTTTTATTGACGGGTTGGCATATATTATAATTTTAATATAAGTTGCATAACATGAGTCACATTTACACCATAATAAATGACACACGCTCAACAACTACCATCGTTTTCTTTCTATATTTTGATATCGTATATCGCCGTATCGCATATTCACCATGCTAGTACTTTAAAATACATACATGGATTGTTAATAAAAACCAAGTTTACGAACTGAGTTAACCAAGAAGGAAAATCAACATCACGAATGGATTATATGATTAGTTAGATCGATATGAATAAACATGTGCACGTCATCATATTATTTAGCCTTTATGCATTGATAAACCTTTTCAGCCCAATCATTAAACCCAATCCAAACATACAGTCCAAATCAATGAGCCTAACTCCAGACCCAAGAGACACACCTGGTTATTGATATAACCCTAATCTCTCATTTCACCGTAACCCTAGAACACACACTCCATTTTGTCCGCCCCATTCTCACATCACCTCTCACCTAACTTTTCATCTCCTCACATCAAGACTCATCAAATCAAATATCTCACATTCAAACACATTGCGTTGCCATCAATTCATCCTTGCATCCACCATCTAAGAAAGATGAACACGGCATCAAGATCTCATACTAAGGTCTCGGGTAGGTGCAATTTTTTGTGTGTTGATTTTGTATCTTTAACCGAAAGAAAAGAAAGAATGATAACAGATTTGTTATTGTTCTATCTTTATAATTTTTGGATATTAAAAATGAAGTTAAGCTTCAACACGATCTATGATGATGTTTTCTTTTACTCGAATGTGTGAGTACATAAAGAAAAGAGCTGAGATCTTTGTTAAGGGGATTAGGATTAGTTTTTGGATTTGCTTGTTTGAAAGGGCTGTGATTCGAAGAGGGTAGATGGAATATGGTTTGTTTGGTTATTTTTTGTCGTAGCCGTGAGTTGTTTATAGGATTTGTTGTTGTTGTTGTTGTTGTTTGAAACTGTGGTTGATGGAAAGAAGATTTTTTTTGGTCAATTTTGTTGTTGTTAGATATGACGATGGGATTTAGCACACAGAATTGGTGTGATTCTTTGCTATGTTTCTTTCTCATCCGTGGATGGATTTTATACCTGCTTCAAGCATTAATACTCCAACAACACTTCATATTCATCAATTATGAGGATGGTTTGTATACCTTCATTAACACATGCCTAATAATGAGGAATAAGTGTACGCTATAGACTAATCTTTTCGTTTCTTAAGACATTCATAACATAAACCCTTTGCATGCTCTCCAATTAATTAGACGAATACTGAAGGACTCCAACTTGTTTCTAACTCTAAAAACTCTATCATCAAAACTCCACATTAAATTTAGGGACTAAATCTTATAGTATTATAGATAGATAATGCCACATAAACTGTATAAAAATTGTTACAAACCTTTTTAGCTTCATCTCATTTTATTGTACAACTAATTTCAGTGAAAATTAACATTGAAGTCTAACTAATATTAATAAATTTTATCAATAAACTCAATTCTAAATAGCTAACTAAATGAATATTAATTAACACACTATTAATAATTTCTAAAACCTTTGGACTCCACTATTATGTCTTAAATGTAATATTTTTAATTTACAAATGGGTTTGAGCAAAAATTAATATGTACTTTTTCTTTTATATTCATTATTCAAGTTGCATGCTTACATAAACTAATCATGTTAAAAAGTATCATTTAACCATTTAAATGTTGCTTTACATACATGCTCGTCCATATTTTCTTTAATCAATTCGCACATGTGAGCTAAATCAATAGAAAACACACATAAATTACTTGTATATGAAAATGCATTAACATAATACATATATCTATATATATTGCATTATGTTAAATCATCAATTATTCTTGCAACCTTTTCAACTTCATCTCAATCCATAACCGACTTTTAATTCTATACTAATTACTAAATGTCATGTGATAAATTCCGGCAAGCCTTGCACTTCTATCTCGATGTTGTATATACTTCAAATTAAATGTACTGGTTTTATTTTTTGTAACAACCCGCATTTTCATGACATTTCTTCTATTCACTATTCATCAGTTACTATTCATTGATTACTATTCACCGGTCACTATTCATTTTACTATTCATCATTTTCGGAGTCAGTTTGTGATTCCGAGAAACGTTCAGAAATTTTACTATTCATATGACACTATTCATTTCCGGAAGGAAATCACTATTCACGATTGCCGTTCATTTCATCGTAAACTGAGTTTACGGGTCTTTAAATTCGCGTAACCAGTTAGGTTTAGCTGCGAATTCATGCATCATTTATTAATGACACTTCATATAGACTGGAATAGTCTACACATTATCATCATCACTTGAGAACCTACACGGATATGCATTATTTCTAGATACGTATGCTTAATTTGTAATTAACAATACCACTCAGGTACTACTAACGTATACCCAATACTCCCGACTATGATCCTAACATATTTTTATACTCATTATAATAATATAAAAAAAATATATTATTATTTTACCCGGTGTTTCCTAATCAATTACTATATTTTACGGTCGGAGCTTATAACTCCGCCGGTTTGCGATATTTCAACCCGATGATTATTTTAACACTCGATTCTCATTAGGAATATTATTTTACAACTTTTACAACTTCGTCGTATTTTATTTCACCTCGGTAACATTTATTTTTAGTTAACTCGGTACCCGATAACACCCAATACACAACCAAAACTAACTAATACTTACATATCTAGACAATGGCTTTAATTAGCCCACACACTTTCCTTATTTTACTCCTTGGTGCCTCCCCCTAGCCTCCCTAAATCCATGTGACATTTAATATGCAAAGACCATAAGACCAAGACCAAGATATATATACATACACCTTATTATTTCACTTCTACATTTCCAAAAATAAACAAGAAAAACTCATCTCTTTCTCTCTTTGAGTATGGATCGGCTCAAACAAAAACAACAAGAAGAAACATCAATTTTTCCAAGATCAAGTGATAATCAAGGTTATTTAGTACTTCTTGTTAGGGTTTTGAAGTTTAAACACAAGGTTTTGCAAGTTTTTCATCTCCACTAATCCACTAATCCTTCAAGTAAGTTGTCAAACTCATTTTCATAATTTCCTCAAGTATCTTTCAATGATCATACACTTTTATTCAAGATATATATGCATATGTTGATTTATACCACTCTATATACACTTTTTATAACTTACAAGCCTTAGATATATTATATAGGTGAATCCTTGGTAGATTGTTGTGATGGATGATGTTTAGGAACCCATGACACCCTAAGAAGGTGTATGGTAGGATTAGACTAGTTTTGTGGTGATTGAAAGTGGTTTGGTTGAAGTTGAAACAAGTTAGAAACTAGGAAATCGATTTTTGAAACTATATATTAGCTACTGTCCATTTTTGTAAAACGTGGGAAACTCAGGGTCTAGGGTGTAATTTTGGACCAAAGATTTAGAAAATACATTCCGAGACGAAACTATGGCCGAAAACGGGGATAAAAACGAGTTAATAACGAAGGAGATATGATTTTCCGAATATTAACAACGAAAAATACTTTCAAATATAGGTTCTGTCCCAAATCGCCAATTTCAGAAAACTCAGGGGTTTCCGGGTAACATTGGGTTAGATATTCAGAAAATACTTTCAAAAACGAAACCGTGGCCGCTTGAATCACTAAAATCCGAGTTACGACGAAAAAGATATACTATTTTCAATTTTAACGACGAAAACTATTTTCTGAAAAATACGTTGCTGTTGAGCAGATTTCATGGACTGTTTTTAGGCCTAAAACTTGATCTAGCCGTCCCGACTTATCAAAAATATATTAGTATGTTGTCCCACGATTCCGGGGATATAAAGAACGTAGAAAACGAGCTTATAACGAAAAAGATACAAGCGTTTGAACTTAGACGATATATATATATATTTCCATCAGCTTTTCTATTATTATTTTGCCGCAACACTGTCTTTGCGAGACACCACTTTCTCGGCTGTTTTTCTTTATGATCGGATCAGTTTGAGTCCGAGCCGTAGTTAAGTAAAATCAAGACCTTCCAGCAAGCTTTTCAAATCAATTGGCCGTTCGTCGAATAGACTTATAACGAATAAACTATGACCTCATCTATATACCCGATAAACTATATATATTTTGACAGCTTTTACTATAATGAAATTTTCTAAGTGTTGAACATAATACTTTCAAGTAACAACAATAAGAGTTGATTTTCTCATCGATCGAGACCCGTATAGCCAAAAGTTAAATAACACGACTTCAAAATATTATTACAAGGTTTTCAAAAACGCTGAGCTTGACCATTAACACTTAACGTACAATATTTCGTGACTAGTTTTACGAGGCCATATTGGGCATATTTTCAAGTAACGAAAATGCTATTTTGCGACGAAAACCTTATATTTGCCGATAAGACACCAAACAAGGATCGTGGAGTACCGTTTCAACGTATTTACATGGAAAGTGAGTATTAACTTAACGAGACATCAAAAATGTATTTTTCGACGATAAACGTTATTTTCAAAACTAACGAGTGGTATCGATAACATACGTATTTGCATGTGTAGCGTCATCTCATTTCTTACATTAGATCATATCTTTCATATTAGGTTGCGGTTAGAGATCGTGCCTCATTTCAGTGTATCCATTCTTGTCATCGTAGCTATCGCACCAGGTGAGTCATAGCCCCTACTTTTACTTGTTTTACAACTGTTATGGGGGAAAATACATGCTCGTTTTACTCAAACGCATTACTTGTTATACCTGGTTGATTTCTCAAATATTTCCTATGTTACCTAAATATATGTTTGATCACCTGCATTCATTGGTATGTTTGATTTCCTGTATTTCATGGGATTGATTATCCTTGTTTATATGACCTCATAGTCACCAATTGTTCCTATATGCTCATTGTAATATTGTGGTATTCCCCACTTGGCTGTGATGTCAAACGTAATATTGTGGTATTCCCCACTTGGCTGTGATGTCAAACGTATTGTGGTATTCCCCACTTGGCTGTGATGTCAAACGTAATATTGTGGTATTCCCCACTTGGCTGTGATGTCAAACGTAATATTGCTGTTTCCCTACTTGATTGACCTATATGCTCATTGTAATATTGTGGTATTCCCCACTTGGCTGTGATGTCAAACGTATTGTGGTATTCCCCACTTGGCTGTGATGTCAAACGTAATATTGCTGTTTCCTTACTTGACTGAATTGAGATGCCTTTGCATCAACCTTATTACGGGTTTTCCCGCTTGACTGATTTATCATATGGCCTCATTGACTGAATTATTTATATAGCCGTTTTGCTATATTTATCTGGGAATTTGGATATCAGTATTACTTTTGTTCACGTAGACTTTAACACTTTTGGCAGTGGGTTGTAAACACACAGGTTACAAGTCTCTTATGGCGGGACTTGCAACTGAGTGGATTTACGATGCCTTTGCTGGGCGATCTTTTCTCTATAGGCATTATTTGTTAAACAAACTCTATGAACTCACCAACCTCGTGTTGACACTTTAGCATGTATTTTCAGGTTTTAACCAATGGCACGCTACTGGAGGTTTTGGCAGGGCATGGCATGGTCATAGAAGACTCTGATTATTCATTTGAGGACCGTTTTAAACCATTTTAAGGGCCTACTTCCGCACTACTTTTAACGATGTAAATTCAACATTTTTGATTAAACGATTTTATTCTAAATGATTAAAGTGAAAACCATTTTTGTACTTGTGTTGTGATACCGATTGAGTTACACCCCAGCTACACGTATGCTTCCGCTGGACCCGATTTTGGGGGTGTGACAGATTGGTATCAGAGCTTTGGCTATAGCGAACTAAGTGTTTTTAAAACCTAGACTATAGCTACTTTTATGAAAAACTTAACCCTATGACCGTCACGTGCCTGCCTGCCAAGCTGAAGCCTCACTTGTGGTTTGTTGCTGACTTAGGTGATGAGATTTGTGTCTCATTATCTGGTATATTATATTCACTTATTAAAGTTGATTACTATCATTGTCTTTCATATAAGCATGTTCTCGTATCATATATGTCACCCTGTTATGTTTCTCCTTGCATAGTCTCATCATTTGACCTAGAGTTTGGTCACCTGCCTTAGTCTTTCTGTACGTCTTGGTATTTGTGAAGGACATAGTCTTAGTATAATTGGGCTGAGTATTTCAAAATTCATGGAACCTCGGTGGAATATAGACTAGTCACCTATATTCAACCCGGGATAGTGGGACATAGGCTGACTACCTATATCCGACTCAGAAATGAATTTTGCAACACTGAGAATGGTTATAATAAGATTTTGTCTGGATTGACATCATTTACTCAATTTCCAAATGCTTCATTTACGTGTGTGTATACTCTCGTTGTCATAACATTCCTACTTTTCATCACTTCGTGAACCACCGATTGGAAGCTTGTCAACTAGTCATTTTATTTCATGAACTTTCATATTTACGCACAATACACTTGCATCACAGTATTTTCTTATATCACAATCTCATTTTGTTGCAGTTGTCACAGTCTTTTCCCTTCTCACCATCACTATCATTTCCCTTTCCCCATCCCCATAAATATAAGGAATTAGCTAACACTCTATAGATTCCGATGTCACTTATCCCTCACTACTCCCTATATTGATAAGTGGATATTATCAATGACCTCCCTAGGAAAGACTTTCCATACCTTCTATGAGGATGATCCCTCGATACATTAAGACCATTTATAACTCAACAGAAATCTCAAGATGTCACAAAACCATTCGAACCACTATCACTGGCCTGATTGCCACAATTCCACTATCTGGAAAGTATTGGCTTGATTGAATTACAAGATTAGTTTTGATGCGAATGCTCACTAAGCAACACTATAGGGATACATCCAACCTCTTACCCAAGACTATAAATTGAACATGTCCTCACCAATAGACTTTATTGAAACATGTTAGACACCTACGCATTTGTGCAGACATATATACCTGGCTATTTTATTCTCTTAATACTTTCACTTCTAAATGGATTTTTCTCCAAACTACTATTATACAAAACATATATCTTGTAAGAAATACTTTTCTGAGGCACTTATTTTGACAAGTAAATTCCTTTTGGTTATTCTTTTACAAAAACTATTGAATATTAAGAAATTTTAAACATCAATCTTTGGTAAACCATATTATCCACCTTATGTTGAAAATTGTCCTATCTTGCATAACTATTAAATTTTGAAACATCAAGAAATACTTTACTTAAAAATCCGTTGCTTAAAGTTGTAAATTCATTTTGTTCAGGGAAGGTTTATGAACAAAACACACAATCTCAAAACAAACTTTGAAAATCAATCACTATATTACCTCACTCATACCATTAGGAGTTTGTGAGTTGATGACCTATAACTTGGGGAAAATCTTAGTAATGGAGACTAAGCACCGTAGGTGGAGAAAGACTCAATTCCTGACATCCTGCGGAGGATCACAACCTTATCCTAATCTATTATTTTCAATAACACCCTTTGACGGACTTAACCTTGTAAGTTTTTCCACAAGATTCACGATACTCATTTCAATTATTCCTAATAGAGGAATTTGATTCACCTCGAACTCCTAACAATTTCAGTAAGATCTCTTTGGAACCACACCACCTATCATCTGTAGACCAATGGTCAGAATTTGAGATTGATTCAAACCTAGGGAGATATGCCCAAATCGGGTGTGATTGACACTAGAAATGGTTGGATTAACCATTTGCCATAAATCAAATTCAGTTGCAACCATAGGTACCACACGAGCTTAGAGACTACACCATTCGAAGCACTCTATGGTCGAAGTGCCAACATCCATTGACGGATCAAAACTTGGAAAAGCCCAACTCACTAGTCCCGTAAGCATTCATGAAATAACCAGGAATTTCCTACAAATCAAGAATCAGTTACAAGTTCGATAAGTTGTAAACCATTAGAATTTCAAGTTCGTGGCAGGATTACGTTGAAAGTTCTGCCTAGGAAAGGCATGATACAATTCAGAAAACTTCAGAAGGTTAAACCCGATACACGTTGAACCATTTACTATTTCTGACAGAGTAGGCCTAGTGGCCGTCAGACTTGAACCTTGTTAGAGCTCAATAACTTACACGATAAAAATCATCATCTTTTCACCAATACAACTTCAGAGACCAACACAAACTGAACTTCGGGACGAAGTTCCTTTTAAGGGGGTGAGACTGTAACAACCCGCATTTTCATGACATTTCTTCTATTCACTATTCATCAGTTACTATTCATTGATTACTATTCACCGGTCACTATTCATTTTACTATTCATCATTTTCGGAGTCAGTTTGTGATTCCGAGAAACGTTCAGAAATTTTACTATTCATATGACACTATTCATTTCCGGAAGGAAATCACTATTCACGATTGCCGTTCATTTCATCGTAAACTGAGTTTACGGGTCTTTAAATTCGCGTAACCAGTTAGGTTTAGCTGCGAATTCATGCATCATTTATTAATGACACTTCATATAGACTGGAATAGTCTACACATTATCATCATCACTTGAGAACCTACACGGATATGCATTATTTCTAGATACGTATGCTTAATTTGTAATTAACAATACCACTCAGGTACTACTAACGTATACCCAATACTCCCGACTATGATCCTAACATATTTTTATACTCATTATAATAATATAAAAAAAATATATTATTATTTTACCCGGTGTTTCCTAATCAATTACTATATTTTACGGTCGGAGCTTATAACTCCGCCGGTTTGCGATATTTCAACCCGATGATTATTTTAACACTCGATTCTCATTAGGAATATTATTTTACAACTTTTACAACTTCGTCGTATTTTATTTCACCTCGGTAACATTTATTTTTAGTTAACTCGGTACCCGATAACACCCAATACACAACCAAAACTAACTAATACTTACATATCTAGACAATGGCTTTAATTAGCCCACACACTTTCCTTATTTTACTCCTTGGTGCCTCCCCCTAGCCTCCCTAAATCCATGTGACATTTAATATGCAAAGACCATAAGACCAAGACCAAGATATATATACATACACCTTATTATTTCACTTCTACATTTCCAAAAATAAACAAGAAAAACTCATCTCTTTCTCTCTTTGAGTATGGATCGGCTCAAACAAAAACAACAAGAAGAAACATCAATTTTTCCAAGATCAAGTGATAATCAAGGTTATTTAGTACTTCTTGTTAGGGTTTTGAAGTTTAAACACAAGGTTTTGCAAGTTTTTCATCTCCACTAATCCACTAATCCTTCAAGTAAGTTGTCAAACTCATTTTCATAATTTTCTCAAGTATCTTTCAATGATCATACACTTTTATTCAAGATATATATGCATATGTTGATTTATACCACTCTATATACACTTTTTATAACTTACAAGCCTTAGATATATTATATAGGTGAATCCTTGGTAGATTGTTGTGATGGATGATGTTTAGGAACCCATGACACCCTAAGAAGGTGTATGGTAGGATTAGACTAGTTTTGTGGTGATTGAAAGTGGTTTGGTTGAAGTTGAAACAAGTTAGAAACTAGGAAATCGATTTTTGAAACTATATATTAGCTACTGTCCATTTTTGTAAAACGTGGGAAACTCAGGGTCTAGGGTGTAATTTTGGACCAAAGATTTAGAAAATACATTCCGAGACGAAACTATGGCCGAAAACGGGGATAAAAACGAGTTAATAACGAAGGAGATATGATTTTCCGAATATTAACAACGAAAAATACTTTCAAATATAGGTTCTGTCCCAAATCGCCAATTTCAGAAAACTCAGGGGTTTCCGGGTAACATTGGGTTAGATATTCAGAAAATACTTTCAAAAACGAAACCGTGGCCGCTTGAATCACTAAAATCCGAGTTACGACGAAAAAGATATACTATTTTCAATTTTAACGACGAAAACTATTTTCTGAAAAATACGTTGCTGTTGAGCAGATTTCATGGACTGTTTTTAGGCCTAAAACTTGATCTAGCCGTCCCGACTTATCAAAAATATATTAGTATGTTGTCCCACGATTCCGGGGATATAAAGAACGTAGAAAACGAGCTTATAACGAAAAAGATACAAGCGTTTGAACTTAGACGATATATATATATATTTCCATCAGCTTTTCTATTATTATTTTGCCGCAACACTGTCTTTGCGAGACACCACTTTCTCGGCTGTTTTTCTTTATGATCGGATCAGTTTGAGTCCGAGCCGTAGTTAAGTAAAATCAAGACCTTCCAGCAAGCTTTTCAAATCAATTGGCCGTTCGTCGAATAGACTTATAACGAATAAACTATGACCTCATCTATATACCCGATAAACTATATATATTTTGACAGCTTTTACTATAATGAAATTTTCTAAGTGTTGAACATAATACTTTCAAGTAACAACAATAAGAGTTGATTTTCTCATCGATCGAGACCCGTATAGCCAAAAGTTAAATAACACGACTTCAAAATATTATTACAAGGTTTTCAAAAACGCTGAGCTTGACCATTAACACTTAACGTACAATATTTCGTGACTAGTTTTACGAGGCCATATTGGGCATATTTTCAAGTAACGAAAATGCTATTTTGCGACGAAAACCTTATATTTGCCGATAAGACACCAAACAAGGATCGTGGAGTACCGTTTCAACGTATTTACATGGAAAGTGAGTATTAACTTAACGAGACGTCAAAAATGTATTTTTCGACGATAAACGTTATTTTCAAAACTAACGAGTGGTATCGATAACATACGTATTTGCATGTGTAGCGTCATCTCATTTCTTACATTAGATCATATCTTTCATATTAGGTTGCGGTTAGAGATCGTGCCTCATTTCAGTGTATCCATTCTTGTCATCGTAGCTATCGCACCAGGTGAGTCATAGCCCCTACTTTTACTTGTTTTACAACTGTTATGGGGGAAAATACATGCTCGTTTTACTCAAACGCATTACTTGTTATACCTGGTTGATTTCTCAAATATTTCCTATGTTACCTAAATATATGTTTGATCACCTGCATTCATTGGTATGTTTGATTTCCTGTATTTCATGGGATTGATTATCCTTGTTTATATGACCTCATAGTCACCAATTGTTCCTATATGCTCATTGTAATATTGTGGTATTCCCCACTTGGCTGTGATGTCAAACGTAATATTGTGGTATTCCCCACTTGGCTGTGATGTCAAACGTATTGTGGTATTCCCCACTTGGCTGTGATGTCAAACGTAATATTGTGGTATTCCCCACTTGGCTGTGATGTCAAACGTAATATTGCTGTTTCCCTACTTGATTGACCTATATGCTCATTGTAATATTGTGGTATTCCCCACTTGGCTGTGATGTCAAACGTATTGTGGTATTCCCCACTTGGCTGTGATGTCAAACGTAATATTGCTGTTTCCTTACTTGACTGAATTGAGATGCCTTTGCATCAACCTTATTACGGGTTTTCCCGCTTGACTGATTTATCATATGGCCTCATTGACTGAATTATTTATATAGCCGTTTTGCTATATTTATCTGGGAATTTGGATATCAGTATTACTTTTGTTCACGTAGACTTTAACACTTTTGGCAGTGGGTTGTAAACACACAGGTTACAAGTCTCTTATGGCGGGACTTGCAACTGAGTGGATTTACGAGGCCTTTGCTGGGCGATCTTTTCTCTATAGGCATTATTTGTTAAACAAACTCTATGAACTCACCAACCTCGTGTTGACACTTTAGCATGTATTTTCAGGTTTTAACCAATGGCACGCTACTGGAGGTTTTGGCAGGGCATGGCATGGTCATAGAAGACTCTGATTATTCATTTGGGGACCGTTTTAAACCATTTTAAGGGCCTACTTCCGCACTACTTTTAACGATGTAAATTCAACATTTTTGATTAAACGATTTTATTCTAAATGATTAAAGTGAAAACCATTTTTGTACTTGTGTTGTGATACCGATTGAGTTACACCCCAGCTACACGTATGCTTCCGCTGGACCCGATTTTGGGGGTGTGACATTTTTCGATAAAAGTTTGAACTTTTGCTTATGTTTCAAACTCAACTTTTTTATTTGATATTATAATTTACAAATGGATTTAAGTCAAAATTATGTATTTTTTCCTTTCTATTCATTACTCAATGTGATATTTTTAATATGTCATATTTTGCTATTATGGCAAACTCATTTAATGGGCGTAAATATTGGTTTTTCACTAATGATTCTACATATAAAAAAAGAAAACACTTTGCGATGCACGGATCTTTTTCTTTTCAATAATAATTCAATTGCACACGATAAATTCATTCTAATATTTCTCAAAGAGCATTCGAAAACAACTACTGACATAAACTAATCACGCTAGAAAGTATCATTTAACCATTTAAATGTTGCTTTACATAAACGCTCGTGCACATTATCTTGAATCAATTCGCACAAGTGAGCTACATCAATAGAAAACGCACATAAATTACTTGTATATGAAAATGCATTAACATAATACATATATCTATATATATGCTTATGTATAACGTGCTGCCTTTCTAAAAAAAATATGTTTATCTATAACAATCACCAAAATATGTAAGAAACAAATAAAATAGTTGGTATCCCAATCTTTGGTTCCATTTATCTGAGCATGCATGATCTTGTGTGATTTTCATGATACCTGCGTATGATAACTAAATTAAGAAAAAAAAGAAGACCAAGTTAATTACAAAGATCTAAAAAGATGTGTGAATCATCTCCAAAATGTTGCAAAAGAGAATTTACATACCGCTACCAACAATCAAAGATCTAAAAGATGTGTGAATCATCTTCAAATGTACATAATAAATGTGATTTTCGCCGGTTTATATAGGCATGAATTAGGTTAAATCATTAATTATTCTTACAACCTTTCGTAACCCTTGCACTTCATCTAACCGACTTTAATTCTATACTAAATGTCATGTGATCAATTCGGGCAACCCTTGCACTTCATCTCCTTTCATGATTGTATAGTTATTATGATGCTGCATTGAATTTCGAGCATTAACTATCTTGTACTCTATGCAACTACTAAACGACACCAACTTGTTTCTAACTCTAAAAACTCTATCATCATAACTCCACATTAAATTTAGGGACTGAATCTTATAGTATTATAGATAGATGAGTTTGACTTCTCAAAGGCCTTTCTACAGCAGCATACGGAGCATTTTCAAGGGACAAATCACGCCTAATACACACAATAAGTTTTAGCATTTCATTATTTCATTTACATTTCGAATTCATGACATTTGTAAATATTTATTCGAGTGTCCTATTTAATATGATCGGCTAAGCACCTCTAGTGCTAGCCTAGTTATGATTTCTATATTGTTTTAATTATGTTTCTGTACTTTTCATAATGCTTTTATGTGTGTGCATACTTAGTTTATCTTAAGATCCTTTAGTTGCGGTAGTTTAAAACACCCGGTTATACTTGGTATGCTAGGAGAATTGACCATAAGACCCTGACGTAGTTGAGTTGCGAGGATATGGTTGGGATGACAACTAAACACGGACCTTGTGTGCAAATTGACCAAAGGACCACTTTCTAGGGTGGATGAACTTAAGTAGTTAAAGTATGGTATATGATCGTGACAATGGACCATACAAGATAAATCTAGCATGTAGTGACACTTAATGACTCAAACCCATCTACCGTTCGTTGGCTTACTAGCATGGGGTAGTGCCTATGGTTCCCGGCAAGATTCGGGGGAGATAGGCTAGGGAACTTGACCATATGAACCTAGTGATATATGTCCGCCCCACCTAAAGCATGAGATTAGTTTTATAGGAAACATGATTGCAAGCAATATAGGATGAGTAATTAGGCTAGTACACTTCTCTCTTACTGCTCACAACTTACATTTCATTTCTTGTTTTACTTACTTTCAAGTATTTGGTTTAATTAATTATTTCAACCTTCAAATTAGTTTAAAATAGTGACACATAGACTTAGATAAAATCCAAACCACATAGCTCTTGGGACGACCTCGGTTTTATCGAAAACTAGTCTACACGCGACCAAAGTCTCTGTCCGTTAGTGCAAATAGGTAGACCTTAGGTGATCGAGCAAATATAAGTATTAAGACCTGGTCAGTAAAACCCGCATCAACGTGCCAGTTTTTTCTCTCTTTTATTTTTATCTTCAGGGGGTGACACTCTTCTCTTATTCTTCTTTCTTTTCTTTTATTTAGGTGTTGCGCCCGCGGAGGCCACCCCAGTGCTCCAAGAGCTGCAGGATGAGTTCAGCGATGGGCTTGACCGTTCTGGTCCGCACACGGATGCAAATATTATGAAGAATACTACTGTCCTTTCTTCTGATTCTACTATTTTCGCCCGTCCCGATCCTGAGAACAAGGCTCCAGAAAGTTCTGCTCCTAATTCTACCGGATCTGTCCCTCCGGACTCTACTAGTTTGCATGTACATAGTTCTGGTCCGGACCACGTTGAGGATGTGTCCGAGCCAGTGGATACCGCGGTTCACAGTCCTGCTGGTTCCAATGAGTATTATAAGTCCTTGTCTGTCGATACTGCTGAGGCTTCATCCGCTTATGTCCCCAAGTGGCTTGCAACTAACGGGTTCAAGATAGATGATCCCTAGATCTACCACAGTCTTGTGGATAATCTTCCCACCCCTGGGTATGTGTCCGTGCTCCGGAATATGGGGGCAAGAGAGATATTGGAACGCCACAACCTTTTAACTGCCCAGAAGGTTGGCAGGTTTGATGGTGAGTCTTCATAGGTGGTTGACCTCCGTGGTAAGTTGTTTGAATTGGAGACAACCGCGAATTCTAAAGAGAAGGAGGTTGCTGACCTGCGGGCAAAGAATGCTGAGTTGGCTGAGAAGGTTGAGGGGTTGACTGGGTTAGGGTCTAAGAGTTTAGAGTTGGAGTCCCGCAACAAGGACCTAGAGGAAAAGATTGCTGGTTAGGAGATAGTTTGTGGAACCCTGTAGGGGCAGGTGAAAGGGGAGGAGTATTTGAACAAGCAATTTGAGGAAAGAGATGAGGCTAACCGGGATAGCTTCAAGGATCATATAGCCAACTTGGATGCTAGGTTAGCGGCCCTGAACTCAGAGTTTGATACAAAGCTCTTTCCTCGATGTTTAATGGTTGTTGAGGAGAAGAGGTGGGTGATCGGCCATGGTTTTCGTAAGGCATTCATGAAGTTTAAAGAGTGACCGGAGTTGAAGACTAGGCTTGGGGGTTGTATTTCCGCTGCTCTTGCTGAAGGGCTTCACCTGGGTTTGGAGGCCGGGATAGAGCATGGCTCTAAAGGTGTAAAGCTTGAGGATGTGGAAGCTTATGATCCGGTAGCCAAATAAAGGTATACTAAGGCCGTGATAAGGTTGAGTGAGGTTCCGCTTCTGCTGCTAGAGTTTCCTGAAGCTTGCAACGATTCGTCCTTAGAGTTTTTGATGTCTCAACTTGTGCTCGAAGAGGAACATTCCCCTGGATCTACAGAGTTCACATTTGGTTCCCCGGTTGCGGAAGAACGTAGCCTTCTGGACTCATTGCTGAAAAGCATCACTTCTCGTCCCCAGGCCATTGTTGCCTATAAGGAGATGAAAAACAAGCAGTATGGAAAGGAGTTTGACTACTCCGGGGTTCCTGTTGTTGTTCCGCGTCTATCTAAATCAACCGCGATTGGCTCCATGGTTGGTTTGGGAGATGGTCAGCAGCAATCAACTCCGTCTGCCTCGGTTACCGGGCCGACCGAGGATGATGAGGCTCAGCGTGACTTGGAGTACACGGATAATGAACTCTTTGATGCCTCCGTCCTTGACCAAACAGTGAATTTTCCTGCGGATAAGTCTCAAGATGAATCTGCATCCTTGACTTATGTTTTTTCTTGGCAGTTCTTGGGGTGACATTTTGACTATGCGAGGATATTTTGCATATCAGTCATGGTCAAAATCGGCCAAAATCGGTTAAATATCTGTCAAAATCAGCCAAAATCGGTTAAATATCGGTCAAAATCGGTTAATTATTGGTAGAAGACATAATCGGAGACTAATAAATAAGTGTATAACTAAAAATATTAGAAAGACTAATAAATTTAATAAAAATACGTAAATTATGCACAATATATATCAAATAAATGTCAAAATCGGTAAATTTCTTTATAATTTATGTTCTCCGATATATCACTGGTATATCACTGCCAAGACCGATATGGCGCTTGGCGGGGGTCGACCACCATGGTACCGCCGAGCGATATATACAACCATGATTGTGTTCATTTGTTGCATTGTGTAAATGTTGGTAGATGGTTTTAATTGGTAATTTAAACTTTTGCAGGACTCCACAATCGTTTCTTGCAACTATGGAAAAGTATGTAGGAGAAGCACCACGGATGGTATCTATTCCAATAGACATTGGTGCGTATACCATATCAATGTTTATATGCTTTTAATATTTATTTTTATGAGTTTTTTTTATGATTTTATTTTTCCTGTTCAGGAGTTACCTGAAAGGCTTATGTTGACATACAGACCAGAAGAAGACATTGCTGAAGATACAAATTCATCTGTTGATGAAGCTAAAAGTTATATTATTTTCTTGTTGTATGATCTAAGCAAGTTCTGCCCTAACAATACAATTTTGGTTGACCATGGAGACCCGTCAATAAACGCCCGTTAGTGGAATTTATTGATGTTATATTTTAGAAACCTTAATAAAATAGGAGATGATTTTTGCTCATTAGACCCGTCTTAGTTTACATTTATTTGCATTTTTATTGCAGTTTTGACCACACAACCGATAAACCTAGCGTCACATTGCTTGATTTGGTCATATTCCCTACACGCTGGTTGGTCGCTGAACATACCTTACCGCACTATCATCGCAATTGCATGAGAGAATTTATGGGTTTTACTCATGGAGGATATGAGGTACTGTTCCATTACTCATTACTATATATTCTCTGATACATGCGACTTATATATAAAAGATAACCTGTATTGACCCATTCATAAGCAAATGGGTCATAATGGTACATGTATAAAAGAACTTAAGAAATGACACTTACAAGCGATAACTTATGTGTTTCTCCCTGGTGGTGCAAGACTTCACAGTTGCATGACTCATCATGGTTTTGACACAAAAACCTTTGAGGTAAGCTCGACACACCTTAATGGTTTATTGCATAAATTGGTTGATAAAGGATAGTTTCAATACACGGTTCTTGATGAGATATTGTGATTATAATTTAGCTAGTTATAAAACCCGTGCACGCACGGGGTTTTTTCTTTATTTGTTAATATTAAATTTGTTTATAGGTTGAAATTATAGTTTTTGTGGTAAAAGATCAAATGCACGTATCTAATACATTATATTATTTTTGTGATGTTTCTAACATTTATTCTAATGATCTTCATCTTCAGTTAGATAAATATCGCTCTTTTATAGTTTCTTTGTAGGTATTGTTTGATTTCTAATCATCCTTGGGGAGTTGTCATCATTTGCGCTTTCGAAGCCATCTGTACCTGCACGCACGGGGTTTACATTTGTTTAGTTTAAATAATAACCTATATGTTTTGTATATGTTCAATTTTCTTTACGTGGTAAAAGTGAATTGTTTGATTGAGCTGAGCTACTGAATGAATTGTCTGATGAGTATTATTGAAGCATATTCGTTTAAATAAAAGAGAGGCCAACATACACAAAGTAATAGTGAAATATATAAATGAGTTTAAACTTCTGTATGCACCAGGTTTACTCATGCTTTGAACTAAAAACACTATAAAAAATTTATCCGAAATAAGTAGAAATAACTCAAAGACTGACATATCAATTTTCAATTTATGTTACTTAATTGTCTCAAAATCCCCAGATGCTTTTGGCAGTTATCTTCAGTATCTTTTATCTGCGATACTCCTAGTATACATAATCAAATGTGAGAAGCAGGTTGACATTCAAATCCAATACATAGCATACTTGATTCATATTACTTGAACACGAAGAAAAAGTTGATGAATTGAATGCTAAACAACTCTTTCATTACTTCACTGATTTGGATGAGGCCTAAAGGTCGACAACCATGCTTACAAAGTCAAAGTACACATTACTAACCAAGAGAAGTAGTTCTGTAAACTAACCTAACAATCGCTCAATAAATTGATACTAAAATGTGAGCAAGAAAGATGCACGGGCTTTTGGTATTAAAGAACTAAATGAGGTCCGGTACGACCCCTACCCCGACCACTGCTGCATCGCCACCAAATGCACCATCTGGTCTTGCACTAACACAACAATTGCGAATACCATGGAATGCAACGTTTACATTCATACAACTGCCACCAACATATCACATGATATAATTATTAACAAACATAAACTACACAAACGAAACTTTAAATATAGCTAGGATGAGTTACTAACTAGTGTCATAACAGATCTTGTATACGGAGACATTTAATCACCCATTTTGCTGTCATGCTTTTGGTGGAGCATTTTGAGAAGCCCTTTCATCCAGCATATCATTGACCAAAGTTGGTTCAACAACAGGGGAAACATCTAGTGTTAACCTTTTGTCTCAATAATGAGAACTATTATGAATCTGCAGTTAATTAGTTCTTTGTGCGAGTGTTTTGATTGTTTATTCAAGTTGGTTATTTGATAATTTGAGAGTGATAACAATTATTTTGAATATCCCAAATGGTTATCTAAAATTTTCAAAAAGCATCATCAGTTCTAATAAACAATCCCAAACACCGCCTTAGTCTTATTTGAATCATTTTTGTAATTTTAAGAGCTTTGCATGGAATAGGGAGCATGTAGTATGTGTGGAAAATTACTCTCATTTAAGTTAACTTGAATCTAAAGACTAAAAGAAAGAATTAGTTTAGGAAGTTTACCTCAAGATTAAAGGAATAGTATATCTTAGGCAAATGTTATAAATGATAAAAGTTTGTTTCTTACCTGCAAAAAGAACCAAGGTTATGCAAAACTAATATCTTCACTACCGAGTCTAACAACATTTGTTTAAAAGTAACAAAATTTATTCTAACAGCTTAAAAATACAACAAGTCACAAGAACATGATTCTATTTTGCAAGCTATAGGAGAGAACAATAAAATCAACCAATCAATTACAGTTTGCCCATTACATATTATATTCCTAAAGTTGCTTCTTAGTTGACATCACTTAATTAGTTATCAAAACGAAGATTTGCAAAAGAAATAATAATTAAAAAAAACCTTGTTCATAACATATACTATCATGGACCATTGAAATATAATGTACTAAGGCCATAGTTTGGATATAAAGTTGAGGACGTTACACTGCTGTATAGTTCTATCAAGTTGAAATGTATTAAGATGATACGTACCAATTTAAGTCACATTCTTATAGCGCTGGTGCAAGTCCTTGCTTGTGTCACAGAAATTGTACCTGTCATGGTATGTTCATTGGTTAGATTAATAACAATGTGGCTCATAATCACGCTTGAATCTATATATGTTTGAAAAGAAAAATGAGCGTATAGTTTTATGGTCTTTCAGATGTCAAAATATGATGGACTTTGCACTCCCATTGTAACATCAGAGTGAAATAAGGGTCACCATAAAGATTGAGAAAGGTTATTAATGCAGATAATTCAACTAAAAAGTTAAATAAGCATTTCTACCCATTTTGACCCGAATTGATGTGTGATACAACGATCTTATATAATTTTTGTGCTGTCCCCAGGTTTAATAATTAATCCTCTCTTTAATTAAAGGATCCTGCAACGGCTGCTAAAATGGAAAACTGAAAGATCACATCAATCTATAGGTTTGAACTTGTACAAAACTGAGACACTTCCTAGGTTTTTTACTTTTCTGAGTCTTATTTAGAAAAGATATGAAGATTGCAACTAAGAATGGATAAAACTGAATGAGCAACACTTTTAAAATGTAATCAGGTTAGAAACATGTTACTACCTCAACTCCAGCATCAAATGTCAAAAGAGCATGAACGGCACAAACAAATCATTTAGGATAACATTAAAGGGGTTTTTGGGACTGATCGCTGAAAACGCATGTCGTATTATTTATGCTGAAACAATTTTTTTACTTGATTATGGGATCAATGCATAACCATAAGCCTTGAGTAACATCTGTCTCCTACCCATTGCATGAAGATTGCTAAAATAACCCAAAAATTCAAAATTAACTACCTTTTTCTCCTTTGATATACAGGAAGTGCAACCTGCTCCAAACTTTGTTGCAATTCCAACCAATAATGTGCATTTTTGAACATATTCCCAGTCATCAAAACACTATACATGAGTTGCGCAAGATTCACAGAACCTGATTGCATGATCATTAGTCGGGTTTTAATACTTGGATGATTATACTGTATTCTATTCCTTCAATCAAGCAATCTATGAAGAAAAGGTTTTCACCTTCACCAATAGGCATAGATTGTATACTTACAGTAGTAACTGTTACGACAAAAACTGAGGCGGTAGCGTTCCAATCATGTTTGTTACTGTTTGGCGCATGGTAAATAAATAAAAAAATAACTTATTAGAAAACTAGTGAAGTGGGTCAATAGTCGCCCAAAGGCTAATTATAATGCATGAAACCTAAGTACAAATGCTTTTCTACCCGAACTTCAAAGATTTAATGAAATTGACACGTCCGTTAGAGATAAAATACAAACCAAATCGACCCGTTCATAATAATCAATAGGATACATCAAAATTTGATTAAAAAACTCCGTTGATATCCTATTACAGTTAAGATTTGTAATGTCGGGAAAATACTTACACATGATATCGCACTTATCAAACCTATCTAAATTAAATATGTTAAATACTTACAGATGATATTTTATGATAAACTTCTCATAACACTCGAATATTCTTAATCTATGCAACTATAGAAGCTTATATAGATAAATATGACAACTAAATCACCTAGGCTCTTGGTCAATATTGATCACATTACACATGAAGATTTATAATATAGCATATTAACACCATGCCATAATTTACAGATAAGTTACAAAAACCAACCCCAAACCTGCACGTTTTGACTAAAATAAAGGTGACCCATTTTAATCAAGCCCATTACCCAACCCACACATCTTGCCACCTATGTCGACAAGTATAGAATTAAGGTATGTGCTATGGACTTCTTACCTATGCATCTGTTTGACGATGACTTGTCTTTTCGCTTGATTCATGGAGTTTGCTAGCTATTAAAATCTCGTCGGTAGCTATTATTTTTTTTCTCGTAGATGAACTTTATTATACTGTTGACGAACCAGTTAATACCTACAAAATTACACCTTTATATATATCATCAATGGACTATTAGCTCCAATAAATCACCAATCTGCGTTGAAAAGAGCCCTTAACCTAGTTCAATAATCATTAACAATTTTATATCCAAAAAATATGATACCTTGAATCGAAAAACATAATCACTTACAATCCTCTGATTAGAAGCTTTATTTTTGTTGCTGAATCAAAAGTTTCGACGATCAAGTAATGGTTATTACTAATCGAACTCTAATTTTTAACTGATGCAAAAATTAACAGCAAAATCAAAAATCCTTTTAGAATATAATAAAAGCCCTATATCAAATTTAAACAAAATCAATAAATTAGACATTAAAAATCATATCTTTAGGCCATTGAAAGAATTATTGTTCTTCCTTAAATAAATTATCATTGGAAGCACTGTAACAATAATAAAATTCAAACATGTTTTCTCAATTTGTTTTCAAATCGACCAACTTGTTATAGGGCTCCACTTTGAACATTGAGTTGAAAGAAAATTGTGTTGGATGTGTGGCTCGGCAGGGAATGTTGGGTGATTTTGTTTTCCAAAATTTCAGTTTTAACCCCTAACTTTTTTGTAGATTACTCCGCCTTTTCCAAGTTTCACTTTTTTATATTTTTAACACATATTCTTTTGTACTCAATTTACTCAAAAAAGAATTTTAATTATGTTTTTCATAAAGTAAGCAATATTTAAGGGTTGTTAGGAAATATCTTTAGAAGAAAAATAACAATAATAACTTAATTATTACTTAGGCTATGTTTGGCGCAAAGCTTTTTGAAGTTTTTTGAGGCGATAAGCGGTGAGAATGAGCTTTTTGATTTTTAGTGTTCGTTTGGCATGAGAGCTGTGAGCTTTGCTATTTTTTGTGCAAATGGTGAATTTATATTAACTTTCCAAAATATCTCTACAAAACTTATCAATAGAATGCATAGAATTGGACAGACCCCAATTCTTTTATACTAAAAAACATAGCAAACCAAAACACACATACAACTAACTATAGAATATTAACATTCCTTCAACTTGCTATACCAAACACTCTTTAATTCACCTTTTATGCACACTAACCATC
This sequence comes from Artemisia argyi, assembly GCA_030686995.1. Lineage (NCBI taxonomy): Eukaryota > Viridiplantae > Streptophyta > Magnoliopsida > Asterales > Asteraceae > Artemisia > Artemisia argyi. Next base: position 37,449,377 of record CM060693.1, on the reverse strand, counting down.
TAGCTACATTTCCATCTTACCCTCCTCCCATGCTTACTCAACCACCACCCACAGTAAACATAGGAGAAATGGGTTAATGGCTTCACTAGGCACCCATAACCTCTCCACAGTAGGGGCTATACCAATTGTGCTACATTTCCATTTACTACAATGGCTTCACACAATTGGGAACACACACCCTACAGTGAGTACCATCCCTTTCCTCCTTGACAGTGCATAGATAGGACCAAGTAGGTTCATCTTTCGCACCTCACTATTCCTATCTTCATACACTGCCCACCATACTCACATATCCAACTCAACTGGAAACCTACTTTATGAACAATTTGAAGTACACTTATTAAGTAAGCCCAAAAACTTTCTAAGTGTCTGACAAAGACCAACTCATAAAATAATTTCAGGCAAACTTAAGAAGATACTTTAATCATCCAAGATATAAGGCCTTCAGTTAAAGTGTAACAATTCGCATTTTCAGGATAAATACTATTCCCGGAAAATTTCACTATTCAGTTTTTACTATTCACTTTTACTATTCACATCCAAAATTTTTATTTCATATTCTCGTAAGTTAAACTATTTTAATGATAATCCGAGAATTTCACACTCGTCGGATCATTTTTGCAAAAATCACGAAGCCGTGTCCGAGATTTACTTTTAGGTTTAAACGTCATTCCAGCATCCCGATATGTCCATAAAACACTATAAACAATAGAAATATGATTTTCTCTCATTTTACGACAATTCCAAAAGTTTTGGAATTTTACGTTTTCCAGTTCAGCGTTTTACGCGAATTACGCGTTTTAGACCCGCGTTTTCAGTTTTAACAGCGTTTAAGCAACCCGATAGAACTTATCACTTATTAAATATGCTAAGATAGGTTATATTAATAAGTTCTAACATATTTATAAGTTTCATATTTTTAGGATACCCGATTTTAAGTTTCATGACTTAACCACTTACCATTAGCGATTACCGGGACCAAAACTCACTCCGTAAGCTAGATAATACCAAGTTTATGTATCTAGTCACTCCCCCATCATTATGGCCGACCTAAGGGGTGATTCACCATGCCTTGGTGGCTTGAGATAAGTCTTGAACTTTTGGAATACAAGTATGTGTCCAAACTTCTCATGTAAGCTTCCTAAATATCCTAATATTTGCACCTCCTCAAAGGAAACTTCCTAACACTTTCCTAGCACCTCCTCAAGGCCCTATATAACCCTCCTCATCCTCTCTTGGTCGTTCATAACCTCACACACACAAACACACTCCTAATTTTCCCTCTACTTCAAGTTTTATTCAAGAATCAAGTGTTATATCAACACATAAACCCTAGTTTGGTTTTGATTCATCAAACTACTTCAAATCCTTTTGAAACTCTTGGTGATTCTCTTGAGTTTAGATCCACTCAAGTCACCTAAACTCTCATCACAAATCCTTCAAGAATACAAGAGTAGAAGGATTGCTAAAGTGAAGAGAAGCTTGTCAATCAAAGTCCTATCCTTACTAGTTACTTCCTTTCTTGTTTGAAAGCCAAAAGTTGTAAGCAAAACCCTAACATACTTCTTATTAAATATCATATTCATGCTATTTACATATCATTCATGCTATATTTTGTCTTGTGATCATGTCCATGATGTATAAAAATGAGTAAAACAAGTTATGATATACATATGTTAACTTATGATCTTTAAACAAGTAAACTAGTGACTTTTATGGAGAACCACGACCAAAATAGTATAACTATGATATTTGAAACTTACTTACTGTTAAATAGGACTTAACAAGGAAAACATAGCAATTTGAATCACCCAAAACGAGTACACGAGTCAAAAGTTATGGCCAAAAGAAGTTAGCGAAACCAAAACGCCGAATATGCCAAAATAGCATTCTGATCAAAATCCGTATTTTTTCGAGGCCCTTCTGGTCCGATTCATCAAAAAGTTAAAACATGAAAGTTGTCCGGAATCACGTTTTCGTTCAGGGACAAAGAAGCTCGAGCCCTGAAAACGCTTTCCGAGTGATAATTTTCTTCAAAATCTTAACAGCCCATTTTAGACCAAAGTCACTATATTGTAGTTATGATTTATTAAGACCAAGAGGTCTTATGACCTATACTCAAGACCACCACCATGGCTAGAGCCAAGGTTGAAGTCTCATGACTATGGAACAAGGACCAAAGGTCATGGCAAGGCCATGACTAAATGACCATACAAGCTTACTTAGGCGTAAACATGAAACAAGGAATTGGCGATAACTTGAACAAACAATTTGGATCTACTTCACCTAAAAGGAACCATGAGATATTACAAAGAAAAATGGTCATACAAGACTTATGAAACTTACCCTAATAACAATCTTCATGTAATACTAAACTTTCCTAAGTTTACTCAAATATCGGACATGTAACTTTTCGGATCGAAACTTATATCTATATATTTTATCAACTACTACAATAGTAGGGAGCCTCATGTGAGGAGTTCATTATGTAAGCCGTCGAGATGAGTTGTGGATTTACGAATTAAAGTGTCCTGGCTCCTCGAACGCTTACTAACGTGACTTCTGAATTATGTCGGCCCGAACGGTAGTAAACGATATATAAAACATACATGTTTCATGAATCTTTTCTTTCAAAGACTTACAATATACATCATACCACATCATGGACTTAATTGCAAGATATATATATATATATATATATATATATATAGGCACTACTTCATATTCTTTACTCCGATCCTAAGTCGCAACATTCTATTATAGGTTGCTCGTAGAAACCTTCACGATTCAACCGTGACATTCATTACTTGCTATCTTAACTTAAGGTGAGTTCGTAGCCCCACTTTCTATTGTTTAACTATTTTACAAACCCATGGGGGGAATACATGCTATTATTTTTCTACTCGAACACAATGCTTTCTACTGTATGCTACCCGACTATGTTTTATTGTCATTAAGTAACGATTGCCATGTTCGAAGTCCCTATATCATGAACCATTAGTCACTACCTATAGTGAGCGCGAATATTGTGAATAGATCTATTGGGATTGACGAATCCCATTTGTGTTGAACAACGATGAGTTCACACAAATGCACTATATTTGAGATTTAGCGGTATAATGGAAAAAGTACCTTGATAGGGCTTCTATAATGCCAAATTTTGTTGGTTCGATGTTAATGTTTTGGTTGCATGAGCTTAGTGAAATAAATAACGATTTTGTTTTCTAACTATGAGTGTGAGTCTATAGCTCACACTACGATTATTGTGTTCAAACGATTTAACTAAACTCTACGAATTCCACTCAACCTTTGTGTTGACCTCTCAAGCATGTATTTCAGGTTCATGACGATCAAGGATGGCACGGAAGGACACGGATACTCAAGAGGGCTATAAATTTTATTATCATTCAAAACTCAATTAATGTAATTTGTAAACATGGAACCATCTGGGACCTCATTTTGTATTCTCTGATATTTATATAATTTGAATGATAAATCTTTTAAAACAACTCAATTGGAGTTCGTTTTCTATTATTGTGACTATTGTGCCATCAAGTAACACCCAGTTCGAATTCCGCTGCATCATGAATTGGGGGTGTTACAGATTGGTACCAGAGCCATGGTTATAGAGAAACGGGTCTAATTGAGACCTAAACTATAACTACAATTACAAGCAAAAACATTTTATAGCCTTCCGCTCTCCGTGTCTTCCATCCTCCAAACGATTATGGACTTATTAAGCATTTTATGTTACATGAACATATAAGTATATTTATATATACATTCGAGTTATTTTCAATCATTTTATCTAAACATATCTACACATGCCTATTCTATGGCATTTCGACACAACCACATTCTCCCAACCATGTTCCTACTCCAACATTTTATATCCAAGACATTGTAACTAATTACAATGGTCTTTTCTATTTCCCGGACATTGTATGACACAATGGTCTTATTCATTTCTTAAATGTTTTGAGTCACACAATGGTCTAATCTACTTCCGAGACATTGTGATTTGTGCAATGGTCTCTGGAATTATTCCACCACCTCATCAACATCATTTCATATGATATCAAAAACCCATCACAATCTATCGATTTCCAAACAAGAAATATGAGATTTTTAAAGGACAAACAAATCCATCACCTACAAAAGCTAAAGTTCAGCTCTACATTCATCAAAGTTTTCTTATGAAACCTTCATTATTAAAAGTTCGTGATCCTGGCCAAGTATGTTCTATTTTAGAACTACTTAAAACTTCCTTTCCATACGTACCTACCCTTACTATCTTCTATTCAATGGAATATGAAAATATACGTTACAAGTCTTGTATGGACGGGACTTGCAACTTAAGGGTTTGACGTCGCCTTTATTTAGTGGACAGTTTCCCGAAAGCAACGGACATATCAAAAGTATACCTAATTTAGGTATTTGAAAATTTTATCGAACCTTGGCTAAATATAGACTAGTCACCTATATTTAACCAAGGGACAGTGGAATATAGTCTGACTAACTATATTCGACTTAAAATTTTCAAATACTGAGAATAGTTGTGCTAGGGTTATGTTCAGATTGATTTCCTACTTGAACTCGATAAACCACCAGAATTCTTTAAAACGATCTAGAGACACGATAGTGTTTTACCACTCAGCAAAATCTTAACACCTTATTTGTACTACCTAATTTCATTCTTGAAAGTTTTCATTTATGAGATAATCCGAACTACTATCTTGGGATAGTTTTCAATTCTTCTCTTCATCCCGTAGAAGTACTATCCTATTTAGGTCCTAAAGATACCACTCCATCATAAACCTTTAAAATCTCTTAAGATTTTCAAAACAAACTCAACATCTCTACCAATATTAACATTAAGCATACACTGCACACTTTTGTTCGTCAACATATCACATCATTATCTTCACAACCGTTGAAACCACAAGCTCATTAACAGATCTTGATGCATTTTTAAAGCTCAAATCATCCTTAGCTACACCACCCTCATCAGCTTTACAAGATTGAATATTCATTTTGTACTTTTGGAACACCAGTATCATCTCGTAATACCCTACCTTGTGACTCACCGACTAAGTATGAATGTTGTGTAGGATGATTTGTAATTATTTGAATGGATTGGGATGCCTTTTCATTTAAATAAAGATATTGTAAATCACCAAACCATCAGTTTATATTTCCTTATTTACATTGTTTGGGATGCCTCTCTATGTAAATAAAGAATTATAAACAAGTGGGCTTATTTGTATCCGAAATAACATAAGTATGAAGTCAATAAACACTAGGTACAACAACCGATTACCTACTAGGCTATGATTGCAACTACTATCTCAATTCCTATTAATATTCGACTGCTATATCAATTTCCTTTGATATTCGACTATTACCATACCTTTCCTACATAAAAGTAAGCCTCATCCTACACCATACACTAAAATGACAAATCAAACTACATCACCGGTAATCCCAGACTCTAGTCCTCATAAGTAACCACACCTCTTCATCGACACGACTCCAACATATGACACACATAGAACTTCGGGACGAAGTTCCCCGTAAGGGGTAGAGACTGTAACAATTCGCATTTTCAGGATAATTACTATTCCCGGAAAATTTCACTATTCAGTTTTTACTATTCACTTTTTACTATTCACTTTTACTATTCACATCCAAAATTTTTATTTCATATTCTCGTAAGTTAAACTATTTTAATGATAATCCGAGAATTTCACACTCGTCGGATCATTTCTGCAAAAATCACGAAGCCGTGTCCGAGATTTACTTTTAGGTTTAAACGTCATTCCAGCATCCCGATATGTCAATAAAACACTATAAACAACAGAAATATGATTTTCTCTCATTTTACAACAATTCCAAAAGTTTTGGAATTTTACGTTTTCCAGTTCAGCGTTTTACGCGAATTACGCGTTTTAGACCCGCGTTTTCAGTTTTAACAGCGTTTAAGCAACCCGATAGAACTTATCACTTATTAAATATGCTAAGATAGGTTATATTAATAAGTTCTAACATATTTATAAGTTTCATATTTTTAGGATACCCGATTTTAAGTTTCATGACTTAACCACTTACCATTAGCGATTACCGGGACCAAAACTCACTCCGTAAGCTAGATAATACCAAGTTTATGTATCTAGTCACTCCCCCATCATTATGGCCGACCTAAGGGGTGATTCACCATGCCTTGGTGGCTTGAGATAAGTCTTGAACTTTTGGAATACAAGTATGTGTCCAAACTTCTCATGTAAGCTTCCTAAATATCCTAATATTTGCACCTCCTCAAAGGAAACTTCCTAACACTTTCCTAGCACCTCCTCAAGGCCCTATATAACCCTCCTCATCCTCTCTTGGTCGTTCATAACCTCACACACACAAACACACTCCTAATTTTCCCTCTACTTCAAGTTTTATTCAAGAATCAAGTGTTATATCAACACATAAACCCTAGTTTGGTTTTGATTCATCAAACTACTTCAAATCCTTTTGAAACTCTTGGTGATTCTCTTGAGTTTAGATCCACTCAAGTCACCTAAACTCTCATCACAAATCCTTCAAGAATACAAGAGTAGAAGGATTGCTAAAGTGAAGAGAAGCTTGTCAATCAAAGTCCTATCCTTACTAGTTACTTCCTTTCTTGTTTGAAAGCCAAAAGTTGTAAGCAAAACCCTAACATACTTCTTATTAAATATCATATTCATGCTATTTACATATCATTCATGCTATATTTTGTCTTGTGATCATGTCCATGATGTATAAAAATGAGTAAAACAAGTTATGATATACATATGTTAACTTATGATCTTTAAACAAGTAAACTAGTGACTTTTATGGAGAACCACGACCAAAATAGTATAACTATGATATTTGAAACTTACTTACTGTTAAAGAGGACTTAACAAGGAAAACATAGCAATTTGAATCACCCAAAACGAGTACACGAGTCAAAAGTTATGGCCAAAAGAAGTTAGCGAAACCAAAACGCCGAATCTGCCAAAATAGCATTCTGATCAAAATCCGTATTTTTTCGAGGCCCTTCTGGTCCGATTCATCAAAAAGTTAAAACACGAAAGTTGTCCGGAATCACGTTTTCGTTCAGGGACAAAGAAGCTCGAGCCCTGAAAACGCTTTCCGAGTGATAATTTTCTTCAAAATCTTAACAGCCCATTTTAGACCAAAGTCACTATATTATTGTTATGATTTATTAAGACCAAGAGGTCTTATGACCTATACTCAAGACCACCACCATGGCTAGAGCCAAGGTTGAAGTCTCATGACTATGGAACAAGGACCAAAGGTCATGGCAAGGCCATGACTAAATGACCATACAAGCTTACTTAGGCGTAAACATGAAACAAGGAATTGGCGATAACTTGAACAAACAATTTGGATCTACTTCACCTAAAAGGAACCATGAGATATTACAAAGAAAAATGGTCATACAAGACTTATGAAACTTACCCTAATAACAATCTTCATGTAATACTAAACTTTCCTAAGTTTACTCAAATATCGGACATGTAACTTTTCGGATCGAAACTTATATCTATATATTTTATCAACTACTACAATAGTAGGGAGCCTCATGTGAGGAGTTCATTATGTAAGCCGTCGAGATGAGTTGTGGATTTACGAATTAAAGTGTCCTGGCTCCTCGAACGCTTACTAACGTGACTTCTGAATTATGTCGGCCCGAACGGTAGTAAACGATATATAAAACATACATGTTTCATGAATCTTTTCTTTCAAAGACTTACAATATACATCATACCACATCATGGACTTAATTGCAAGATATATATATATATATATATAGGCACTACTTCATATTCTTTACTCCGATCCTAAGTCGCAACATTCTATTATAGGTTGCTCGTAGAAACCTTCACGATTCAACCGTGACATTCATTACTTGCTATCTTAACTTAAGGTGAGTTCGTAGCCCCACTTTCTATTGTTTAACTATTTTACAAACCCATGGGGGGAATACATGCTATTATTTTTCTACTCGAACACAATGCTTTCTACTGTATGCTACCCGACTATGTTTTATTGTCATTAAGTAACGATTGCCATGTTCGAAGTCCCTATATCATGAACCATTAGTCACTACCTATAGTGAGCGCGAATATTGTGAATAGATCTATTGGGATTGACGAATCCCATTTGTGTTGAACAACGATGAGTTCACACAAATGCACTATATTTGAGATTTAGCGGTATAATGGAAAAAGTACCTTGATAGGGCTTCTATAATGCCAAATTTTGTTGGTTCGATGTTAATGTTTTGGTTGCATGAGCTTAGTGAAATAAATAACGATTTTGTTTTCTAACTATGAGTGTGAGTCTATAGCTCACACTACGATTATTGTGTTCAAACGATTTAACTAAACTCTACGAATTCCACTCAACCTTTGTGTTGACCTCTCAAGCATGTATTTCAGGTTCATGACGATCAAGGATGGCACGGAAGGACACGGATACTCAAGAGGGCTATAAATTTTATTATCATTCAAAACTCAATTAATGTAATTTGTAAACATGGAACCATCTGGGACCTCATTTTGTATTCTCTGATATTTATATAATTTGAATGATAAATCTTTTAAAACAACTCAATTGGAGTTCGTTTTCTATTATTGTGACTATTGTGCCGTCAAGTAACACCCAGTTCGAATTCCGCTGCATCATGAATTGGGGGTGTTACAGATTGGTACCAGAGCCATGGTTATAGAGAAACGGGTCTAATTGAAACCTAAACTATAACTACAATTACAAGCAAAAACATTTTATAGCCTTCCGCTCTCCGTGTCTTCCATCCTTCAGACGATTATGGACTTATTAAGCATTTTATGCTACATGAACATATAAGTATATTTATATATACATTCGAGTTATTTTCAATCATTTTATCTAAACATATCTACACATGCCTATTCTATGGCATTTCGACACAACCACATTCTCCCAACCATGTTCCTACTCCAACATTTTATATCCAAGACATTGTAACTAATTACAATGGTCTTTTCTATTTTCCGGACATTGTATGACACAATGGTCTTAATCATTTCTTAAATGTTTTGAGTCACACAATGATCTAATCTACTTCCGAGACATTGTGATTTGTGCAATGGTCTCTGGAATTATTCCACCACCTCATCAACATCATTTCATATGATATCAAAAACCCATCACAATCTATCGATTTCCAAACAAGAAATATGAGATTTTTAAAGGACAAACAAATCCATCACCTACAAAAGCTAAAGTTCAGCTCTACATTCATCAAAGTTTTCTTATGAAACCTTCATTATTAAAAGTTCGTGATCCTGGCCAAGTATGTTCTATTTTAGAACTACTTAAAACTTCCTTTCCATACGTACCTACCCTTACTATCTTCTATTCAATGGAATATGAAAACATACGTTACAAGTCTTGTATGGACGGGACTTGCAACTTAAGGGTTTGACGTCGCCTTTATTTAGTGGACAGTTTCCCGAAAGCAACGGACATATCAAAAGTATACCTAATTTAGGTATTTGAAAATTTTATCGAACCTTGGCTAAATATAGACTAGTCACCTATATTTAACCAAGGGACAGTGGAATATAGTCTGACTAACTATATTCGACTTAAAATTTTCAAATACTGAGAATAGTTGTGCTAGGGTTATGTTCAGATTGATTTCCTACTTGAACTCGATAAACCACCAGAATTCTTTAAAACGATCTAGAGACACGATAGTGTTTTACCACTCAGCAAAATCTTAACACCTTATTTGTACTACCTAATTTCATTCTTGAAAGTTTTCATTTATGAGATAATCCGAACTACTATCTTGGGATAGTTTTCAATTCTTCTCTTCATCCCGTAGAAGTACTTTTTACAGCTACTGCTCACAGCTCACAGCTACTTTTGCCAAACATAACCTTAATAAGGAATGGTTAAGGTATGATTGAGTTTTTTAAAATACAAAAGTTCACACTTGGGGTTTTGTTTTATTATATAAAAGATTATAAAACCAAATAAAATAATTAAAGAACTTAAAAAAAACGAAAAAAAAAAAAAGTTACTTAAACCACTTAGAGTTTAGAGCAAGGACGGATTCACTTTATAAAGTTAATTAAAAGGCTTTATGAATACAGTATTACTATGTTTTAACGTAGAAGTATATGAAATATATTATATGCTATTGTGTGAAAACAAGATTATAGAAGTCTTTGCATAATTGTTTTAATAGTTCATTGGATGATGTTTTTAAGTATCTAAAAATTGTTTCAACAATGCTTGACCCGTTTTCCTATTGGAAAAAGATAACTCTGTTATATGGTTTTATATGCATTTAGAAGTTGTTCGAGGGAAAAAAAAGTTAGTCTTAGGGTTTGCAGAGCAGCGGCATGGCTAGCAGGCACTTTTTATAATCAAACTTACTTTCGTCTTCTTATTTGATTGATAGTGATTTATTTATTATTTTTTCGTCTTTTTGTTAACAGTAAGGTGCAAACTCGTGCTCGTTCTCCTTCATCATCTCCTCCTAAGGAGAATGTAAGAATTATTCTTATTTTTTATACTGTTTAAATCATCTTCCAGCATATAATTTTGTGTTGTTGCTGTTGGTGTCGGGTGTTTGGCTAAGCTTTCAAGTTCATTATTACAAACTAAATGGCTGATACTCCCTCTTTTTAGTTGCCTTTTTTTCTTTTCTATATACAACGAACTAGGTTATTAACCCGTGAGTAAATTTAAAACCGTTGAATAGTAGTGTTTATATAAGAGATCCGTCCCTGTAGGTACGTGTGATATTGATATCATAATCCAACCTGTTGCATCATTACATGTTAATAATCTCTAAAGTTATGAAATTACTATTGCCTGCTACTCACCCAACTTAGAATATCAATTAGGATAGATACGACTTTAATTGTTTTCTCCTCGTTTATTTAGTTCCCGGGCAAACGTCGAACCAGGCTTTCAGCCAGACTTGAAATTCCAGATCGTTTATACGAGTTTGTTCAGGAAGCACTTAACCTCGAGAAGCAGCTGCAGACGGCTACGAGTAAGAATCAGAGGGGTTTGAAATCGAAATTTGAGGATGTTAAGCGCTCGATCGACCGTGTTGCCGAATACTACAAGCTATGTGAATTTTTGCCATCTGATTGGAAATAGTATGCTCTATGCCTTTTTATTCATACTTCAACTTTATAAAACAAGCTGCACTTACCCTTGTTTTAGTGTATCTTTTTGTTTATCTCTCAAAGGGATCAAACAATTAAGTGTATGTTTATATTTTTTGTACTCATACAACATTTCCCTTTTCTTGCAGCGATCCGGCCACCTCCCACACCCTTGTGCCCAAAATATTTCCTAAGATAACGGAAGAAATTCACACAGTCACAGAGATGACTCGTACGCATTTCCTTCTATATTATATTTTTGGCCGTTTTCTTATTGATGGCTACCCTTGCCCATAATGAATAATAACCATCCTGCTAGTTGGGGACTTGTTATATAGATTCAAAAAATGCTGTTAGGACTATTTTACAAATCTAAATATACACAAGGATTACTTACTACAAAAGAATGTTGCTAGAGACAAGTTTAAAGGGGTTTCAAATGTTTGTTGTATATGCACGTTCCTATCGCACGATAAAGTTGTTATGCCTGTGTCTCCTGTGTATAGTATTTCACGTATGAGTCAACACATTGATGGTTACTTGGTAAGTTTTTCTCTTTCAGTGAATCCGAGTCTTAAATGCACTCCGTTGGATGAACGTGGGAGCAAAGCCTGGATGGAGTTTAAACAGCAGGATGCAGCAGCTGGAATTGTATGTATAAGATTTCCCCCCTCCCTCCCTCCCTCCCTCCCTCCTTCCTTTTCTTTGAACCTTCATATGTACACCTACATCCACAGTTCTGCACACACATATACATAAACATATTTCATGCATGTGGCAGACTGCACGTGCTGGCATAAGTTATCCAATTGATCAGAGAACAATAACGCCACTCAAGAAGGGAGATCTCTTCAACTTTATTGGTGATTTTGCTGTCAATGCCTTCAACAAGTCCCATATGATGGTATGATTACATTCCACCTGCTTTCCACTTTTGAGACTGTTTCTGTCGTTAACCCTTTTTTCTTGTAAACAAATTTTATGTTGTCAGTATGTTAACAATAGCATGAAAGAAAACATTCATGATGTTCATTTCTTGAAGTGCTATTACCATAAACTGTCTATGTCGTATCTCTTCAACATGACCATAGAGGCCATTGAACAAGGTTACGCTGGATCCTATGAGGCCACGGTCGAATGTGAATCCGATGATGGTGCCATAACCCTGGACTCGTTTGCTCTCACGGATCGTAAACCATCTCGTATGTCACCATTTGAAGTATTTCATGTGATGATTTGTTTTTGTGGTTTCCTATAAGAACCCCATTTTTATACTTTCTACTGTGCTGCTACAAACATTCAAATAACAATTTATGATATACGACAGCCGCATATCAATTGTGGTTTTTCCTCTTATAATGTACGAAAAACAAGATGTGACAAAAAGTTTGATCCATTTATGTAAAGATGGGTTGCTTTTGGTTAACATCATTATTTAAAACCTAGCTAAAAACTGTAACAGGTCAAAGGTATTAAAATTCGCCCAACCGGCATATGTGTTTGTTGTCATTCCAGTTATCTCCCTGTGACATCTAAAATCTCTGATAATTCTATAAACTAAAAGTAAAACTTTGGTTTATATAAGCTGCATAAATAACTTCTTTTTTTGCGTCCTGTGCCATCATTCCTTTACTTGCATGCAGATCTGTTAAAGGTATCCACCAATGCAGATATGTTAAAGGTATCCACCAAGAGATCTGTGTATGAAACTTTTAAAGGTTAGTCTTCCATTTATTTCTACATTTTCTTTTTTGTACAAACCTTGTTGTCGATCCATTTCACCTCTAGAACTGATAATCACTATAGGTTTTATAGGGGTGCATTCATCATGTGCGTTAAATGAGCTATGCCTCCTTCAGCAAGTTATTGTTTCTTATGTGACACATTTTGTCCACCTTGTTGTCGATCCATTTCACCTCTAGAACTGATAATCACTATAGGTATTATAGGGGTGCATTCATCATGTGCGTTAAATGAGCTATGCCTCCTTCAGCAAGTTATTGTTTCTTATGTGACACATTTTGTCCACCTAGTTGTGTATTTTGAATGAATAACCGAGCTTATCCCTGAATTCCATTTGTCGTTTTCATTCGGCCCAGTTACTTGTGAATGGGTTGGTTTGGGTTATGGATAACCATTACACCAAAAAGGTTAAGATTAATAGATTTAAAAATTTTCCGTGTTTCGATCAGCCCATCTGTTAATATGGTTAATGAGGTTGAAACTGTATTACCTGTAGATCGTTCGAGTGATCCTGAAGTCTGTTATGGCGTTACTGGGATGGTGGGTAGGACCAAGTGTGTTGGTGGTTATGACGTTCATAACCCAAATGGCTATAACAGGTTAGCTGTTGATCTTGGTAAATACACGGGAAGCCTTGTTTATCATTATTCTTGATGTAGCCTGTGGTTTTTATTTTCCAGATGGTATAATTACTGATGGCCATGGTGAACTGTCAACAAGCAAAACCGATACCGTTATTCTCCAATATTGATCTTTGGTTTGTTGTTTAAATGTTGATTTGAAACAAAGCTAGGCAGTTTCTGACTTGTGTAGATGGAACCTGTCGTACTTGTCTGTATGATGTATTTACCTAAAGAGAGTGTAGTTTAATTTTCTTGAGACTAATGTCTATGGTTTTGTAATGTGGTGCGGTGCAAAATCCCTACAAATATCATGTAATGGGACAAAGTTGTAGGTTTATGAGCATTCTCGTTGGCCAATCTTATACTTGAATTGGACTTGAGATTTTGGCACCAATGTTACCTGTTTCAATGAATACAGATTGGTCGTGCAATTAATTATTGCTCTTCAAATTGTGGGCTTCTTGTCGAGTATTTTCATTTGAAAAATAACTTAGCTCGATTGTAGATAGCTTTTGTGAGTATATTCATTCGAAAAACATCTTAGCTAGATTGTATGAGAAAGATACAAATTTCTGTAAATTAAATCATTGCATGCTTTCTAAAACCAAACTCAAGACAAGGAACAATACATTTTTAAACATAAGACCCCACAGATGGCCTTGATTAACCACATTGCCGTCGTATTAGCCATTGCCAAAAGTTCCATGTAGATCTAAGATTTACCAAAGATCCCATCCATTCATCTCGTCCGTCCATTTCTATTCCTCCCAACCGTTAGATTAATTTGTTTTTTTGTTAGTTTTTTTTTTTAATAATAATGAAAAGGGCAACATGGTTATTCCTTACCTCTCTTTTTTCTCCTAACCATCTCATTCAAAGAGATACGCTCTTTCAAACCATCCTTTCCACCATTACTAAAACTCATCATTTCCTTAATTTCTTGTCTCATTTCTTAACGAATTTCAAATCCAAAACCATCATTCGATTCATCTTATCATTGCGCACACAATGATATGATTTAATTTGATTTTCGTTAGGTTTTGAGAAATCCCCCATTTTGATGATTTTGACCTAATTTTGTTTATTTTGATTATCTGTTAGTTTGATGATCAGGTTGTCAGATTGATGCTGAAAATGAGATGGCGGCGTGGTTTGTCGATAAAAAGCTCAAAAACTAATGCACATTATGGTAAGTTCTTCAAGTGTCGTTAGCTTTTTAGGTTTTACGCTCTTATTAGTGATTCTTCATAGATATGTCATTATCAATACTGCTAGTAATGATAATTAACTGATTAACGTGAAAGTTGTTAGGATTTTGTTGCTGATATACTGATATATTTTGTTAGAATCTAAACTGATGTACTGATGTATATGAATCATATATGATTCAATGTGAATCATACATGATTCTGGTAGAATCATACATGATTCTACCAAGGTCTTGGCTCTTTTGTGGAGTTTAATTATAGGACGTCCTAATACTCATCAAGCCTTTTTTGATATTGCTGTAAGGGTAAGTGTGATGTATATGAATCATATATGATTCAATGTGAATCATACATGATTCTGGTAGAATCATACATGATTCTGGTTGTTTACTTTTACAAGTGAAATAATGGTAGTTTATTAGTTAAAAAGTCAATGATAGCTTGTAATTTCCATATCTGCTGGTATAAGTGTTCAAGTGAATCTGTGAACCTGTGATTTGTTGCTTAATGTGTTCAAGCTAATGTATCAAGTGTTTTAACAGTTTTACTTTACTTTTTTTTTTTTTTTTTTTGGGAATTGATCATTTGAAATCCAATTTTGTCAAACTTAGTGTTCACAATAAATAGTCAACATCTGGTGCATATGCTTGTTAACCAACCTGTTTCATTAGCTAGTTTGGGTGGTCATTTGGAGTTGTTATGGTTTGAAAGTTTTTGTTAGTAAAATTCATATTGCTAAGTTTACTTGTTTCAAGTTTCAATCATTTCCACCAACAACTACTTGTTCTAATCTGTGTGCAAATCTGCTTGTTTTAAGCTATTCAAAAGTTCATGCAGACATGTGTAGAATCATATATGATTTCACATAGAATCATATATGATTAAAGGAAAATCATATATGATTCTGATGGGATCATATATGATTCTTTGTCTTAAATGATATTCTGATTGTATGAGAGCAACTGAACTATGTTACCTTCCTTTCGCCTATTGATAGATGTTAATGCGTTAACCATCTTTGTCTTGCTTTATGCTTTATGTTTCCTTCTGTGGCTTATCTTCTTAAAATCATAAGGTTTTTAAAACCAATTGTGTATGTTTGCAACGTGGGAGCCTGACCGGTTGACTCTCTTAGCCTTTTACATAGTTGATCTTCTTGTCAAGGTCATACTTCTGGATGTCCGTTCTGTTGTCTGTATGTCAAATCCTAGTGTAACAGCAATATAGTTCACCAACATTTACCTGAATGTATCTGTCTCTATCTGTACAACTTATCTGTATGAACGAACGTTTTTATGCATCACATGTGTAACACTTGAAGATGAAACCAAATAGCAATGACATGTTGGGTGGACAGAGGGGGAAACACTTGAACATGCCCCCTTAGAACAGCAGCCCTGCACCACTTTAGCATATGCCCAAAATTGCTTTTAGATTTGAATTTTCATTAGCTCAGTTTAAGCCCATAGAAGCTAAAAATTGGTATGATAGTTATTGGGTTGCTAATATAGAGTAAATAGAAACAAAAATCATGAAATTGGAACAAGTGGATAAGCCAAAAAGTGAGCGAGAAAAAGATGAGCTGAGAGATTAGGGCTGCTAATGCAGTGAGTTAAAAAGGGTGAGAATGAGCTATGAAAAGCTATTATAAATTTCAATAAAAATCAATAATTCATAAGCTCTTGATTGATTTTTGCTTATTCATTTGCTTATTCAGTTTAGATAGATGATTTAGGTTAGGACTTAGTAGTTTTTAGCTTATTCCTTATTTGCTTGTGCCCTTTTTAGCTTATTCATTTGATGTACTGATGTATATTATGTTTTTTGTTTATAAGTGGATTTTGTTAGAATCATATATGATTCACATAGAATCATATATGATTCACATAGAATCATATATGATTCTGTGTGAATCATATATGATTCTATGTGAATCATATATGATTGTGTTAGATTATTTTATGGTTATTAACATTTAAAATTTTTATGCAGGTCGATCAAAAACTTTTGCACATAAGCCTAAAAAGAAGATAACAAATGAATCAGATATGCAGGTTTCGTTGTTGAGGCGAATGAGGTTCAAAATTGCTACCAAGATTCTGTTGCATGAGTTGAATTTGCATTCACAAAAGATGTATGATTTGGCTTTCAAGTTCCAGGAGATAGATGAACAAACAAGGATCTCGATTATTGTGAATGCAATCAAGAACAGGGCCGATCGTGATCCAGAAAAAGTCGTTCTTAAAGAAGATGTGCTTAAACCTGATAAATAGATGTCGTTAAGGGATTGTGTACTAATGGTAGTTTTGGGTAAACGGATGTTGATAAATAGATGGGCCCCTTTGATTGCGTACTAATGGTAGTTAACTGATGTATTTTGGTAAAATCTGATGGTAGTATATTTTGTAAACTGATGGTAGTATTGAACAAGTTCTTATGGGTAATGAAATGGTAGTATTGAACAAGTTTTGATGTATGTTTTAATTTTTCTGATGGGTAGTATATGTTTTAAGTTTATCTTATATTTTTCTGATGGGTAGTATATTGTGAATCATACATGATTCTATGTGAATCATACATGATTCTGTGTGAATCATACATGATTCTGTGTTAAAAGTAAACATAGTAATCCTCACATATATTCAGAATCACTTGTCCAACACTTTTCCAAAAAAATTCAAATAAACATAGTTGAATTAAGATCCTCATAACACTTTTCCAACAGTGCATTTTCAAGAAATTAAACATAGTTGAA
Source organism: Artemisia argyi (assembly GCA_030686995.1). Classification (NCBI taxonomy): domain Eukaryota; kingdom Viridiplantae; phylum Streptophyta; class Magnoliopsida; order Asterales; family Asteraceae; genus Artemisia; species Artemisia argyi. Next base: position 37,431,838 of record CM060693.1, on the reverse strand, counting down.
TTAAACATATAAATAAATTTAAAGAAATTGATATTAAAGAAGTGTTAGTTGCTTGTTCAGCTGCGACATTTCTCGTTGCTTGTTCACTTGCATCAGTTCCATCCTTTTGTGCAGCAGCAATTCTTGCAAGTTTTGCAATATATGTTGGATTCAATGGACAAGTCAACTTGGTGTGCTTGTTAGTCTTCTCACCACAAAATCCGTATTTCCTTTTCCGCTTAGATGTTTCTTCAAGTGTTATTTCAGCATATTTGTTGTACATTTCAACACATTCCTCTATCTTATTAAACTTTTCCCCCTCAACAGGTAAATAAATATCATCAACAACAGGTTCCCAATTAACAGATCCCCCGGGAGTTTCTTCATGTGCGTATAAAGTCGGCCTTAGTGTCGTCACAGATGCTGAAAAATAGTATTTTCATTAGAATCATATATGATTTCACAAGAATCATATATGATTCTACAAGAATCATATATGATTTTTTTTTTCTTTTTTGATTTACAGAACGTATAAAACAGAATAATAATAAACAAATTTAAATAAATTGTTGTTCAAGAATCATATCAAATCTGTTGAAATATCAAACAAAAGGTATTCAATTAAACATAGTTGAATTAAGATCCTCATAACACTTTTCCAACAGTGCAATAATAATAAACAAATTTAAATAAATTGTTATTCAAGAAGCGTTATTCGCTTTTTTAGCTGTGACATTTCTTGTTTGTTGTTCACCTGCATCAGTTCTAGGCTCTTGTGCAGCAAGAATTCTTGCGTTAGTCGCTTGTTCACTTGCATCAGTTCCACCCTTTTGATGCTGAAATATAGTGATTTTCACTAGAATCATATATGATTTCACAAGAATCATATATGATTCCACAAGAATCATATATGATTCTATGTGAATCCACTTATAAACAAAGTACATCAAATACATCAGTACATCACTCACAAAATCTCAGACGCCGAATTCGACAGGGATATTGACAAGCATTTAGATATACCCTATTCATGTTGATAAAACTCAGACACCGACCAAACGTACTCATGTTTCCGAAAACTTAAATTTTTTACAAGGATGCTTCAGTAGTAGGACTCATTTAGCTATAATTTCACAAACTTAGCTTCGTTTACTTCTACCCACATCATTTAGCTATAATTTGACCCATAGATAGAACTTAACCTGAATTGGCATACATGTCAATCACATGTAATTGGCATGTAGCATACATGTCAATCAAAGCAGTGGCTACATATATATCTTTTTACAAACCTCTTTCTGATGCATATGATTCTTGTCAGTAATTTCATCAAACACCTTACGTGCACACCCCCAATTCCCCACACCGCGCATACATACTAATCAACGAATGCCTAACATACTCACCCACCATCCACCCATATTTCACCACATTACAATGAGCCAATCTCCCATGATCAATTGCCACAACATTCCACATGCGATAAACACAAAAGGTATGTAAAATTAAAGAAAAAACAAAAGGTTCATATTACCTGCTACCCACTGGTCCGTGAAGAATTTGATCGATTAGAGATCTTAATCTTTTCGAATTGAAGGTTTTTGATCGAGTAACTATCTATTATGACGATTGGGGAGGTGGTGAACAGTTGGAGATGACGGTGGAGGTGGTGGACGGTTGGAGGTGGACGGTGGAGGTGGAGGTGGAGGTGGAGAACGCATCGTTGGAGAAGAGGATGTAAAAAAACACACCGGTGTGTGTGTGTTTTTTTTTTTTTTGAAGAATGAGGTTAATGAATTTTTTTTTATTATGTAATTGCCTTTTTTGCCCCTCTAGTGTAAATATTACATCTAATCTAAGCCATTGGATCAAATTAGATTGTATGGTTATGATTTGTTGATTGGATCTATGGCAAGGAGGGGTTCTTCATGGATCTCAACTCATTAGCCATTTTGGTTGTCGTGCCAGTTCCAGCCACCACCAGACCAACAGTATATAGGGTGGGACTGTGGTTGGACCACCGATTACGATTACAAGCTTGGGCTGATGATGACAAAGTTTTTAAAGTTGGTGACTCACTAGGTAAATAAGTTCATCATTTTTGTTTTAAAATTTTATTTCAATGCTGAAATGTCTTATGCTCTTATATTACGGAGTTCATTTATCAAAAAGACACGCATAACGTGTACGGCGCAGTGAACAGTGTTGCGTTTGATAATTGCAGTACAGAATCACCAAATTATTATTTTGATTCTGGAGATGATGTAGGAACCTTCACCCAACCTGGAACATACTATTTTCTTTGTGGTGTGCCGAGACATTGTTCTCATTTCATCCAAAAGTTCTCTGTTGATGTCGTCATGGTATCATTGTCATTGATCGATTAATGTCAAATAAAAACTTGACGTTTTGTGTAATAATAAACGATCCCATGTCTGGTGCACACTTATCTTGCTATGAACATGAGCGATTATAATGTCAATGCACCTTTAGTTCCTATTTGTTTTTGACTTTATACTTTAAGGGTGGATAAAAATCAGTGTATTCAAGCTCTATGGTATGTCAAGCGAAAACCATACAAGACAGACATAGCTATAAGATGTGTTGAACTCGAGCTTTCAAATACCTCTTCAAAAACTTTAGTAATTCAACTGAACTAATTTAACCTGTTGCCAATAATACTAATAATGAGACATAATTTGATAAAGAACTAGATTTATATTGACCTGAAACTAAAAATCACTTAGCATGGTGCATAACGTCGGATTTGGCCATTTTGGATCTGTGCAGGCAAGCTGGTCTGTCGAATTTGGCCTTCTTTATGTGTTAGCCTCTCTTTTTTATAAAGATAACGTCACACATGTGAATTGGACTAGATATGTAGCAAGTTGTGCCAATAGGGACTACTTATGTTAACTAGGCAAACTTGTGATGTGTAGAGCCTATAAATACCCCTCATGACTCTCCATGAGGGGTGTGGGAAATTGTGTATTGTTCTTTCATTATTAATAAACTTCCATTTCTTCACCCTCTCTCTACTTTCTCTCTCTAGAACCAAACATGGATTTCATCTATAATCATCAACCTCGACCTCCCGAATCACATAAATCTTACATATTTTTGGTCCTACAATTGGCATCAGAGCTATGGTGTTATTGATTTGTGTGGTTCGAATCTTGTCATAAACTGTTTTTTATACCAATTTTTGTTGTCCGAAATTTTTTTCTCCAATATCTTTTGGTAAACAGTGTTTATACAAGTTTTTTATTGTATCTAATGGTCAAAAAGTCTTGTACACAAATTACAATTCTGGTACACATATCTGATTATTTTGTGTCTTTATTGTCAAAATAATAGATCTGCTATCTTATATTTTTAGAGACTTTTGTACCATTTACCGTGAATCTGTGGTCAACAAGTTCGGAAAACTCATCAGTTACTCATCGGAAACTGGAAAATGGTCACCGGAATCTGGTCGGAATTTCTTGTATAAGAAACTCTCGATATGTACCTGCTTTTCGAGAACACATGTGGTTTTCGAGAACACAAAACCCTACTTATCGAAAACATGTTCTCGATACACAAGTTCTCGATAAATCAGTATTCTCGATAAAAGATGCAATGTATTCTCGATAAAAGATGCAATGTATTCTCGATAAAAGATTTCAAAGTTTCGCAAACACAGGTTACAAAGTTTCAAATTTTTTGTAAAAACTTTCAAAATCACAAAAGTGCAAACTTTCGAAATCTTTAGAAAACTTTCGAGAAGAGAAGAAGAGACCACGCTAGACCACTAAACCAAATACCACGACTTAAAGTGACTTCAGTTCATCACATCATAAGTCACTACGAATTACGAAGCTAAAAGAAAAAAGAGGAACCCAAGTCCAGAAACAAAAACAACAACGAATACAACTCCAAATCGCAAACCATCCTAATCCCCTCATCCCCTCACCTCATCTCAAGTGTAAACAACAACTATCAAGATCATTCAAGACTCGTACTACATGAAAGATCTCAGTTTGGTCAAACTTTTTCGCAAATCTTTTAAAGATTTTTTTAGTTTGAACCTAAAACCATCACTGATCCAATATTGAAGACCAAGCTTCTTTAATATCTGAAATCTTTTAAGAAAGAATAAAACAAATTATGTTTTACTCTTACTTTTCATTCGGTACAAGTACAACAAAACCACAACATGAACCTACCTGAGACCATACAAATGATCTTGAAGCTGTCTTCTTTGAAGTCGAGTCATGTAAGTATCAGGCAAGATAGATACAGGTTGTGATGAGGTTTGCGTTTCGTTGTAAAGAGAAAGGATGAAGTGGTGCCTTCGATTTGATTGTTGTGATGGAAACTGATTGATCTTGATGAGATGTGATGTGCGTTATTTTTGTTGATATATGATTTGGTGAGAGGAGCGTGTGGAGAGTGGTAGGCGGAGAGAACTATGATATGTTTTAGGGTTAGTGTTTTTAAACCTATAACAGGATATGAAGTTTGATGGATCGGATTTATTTCTTGTATGGGCTTGTGATCCGAATGTTTGGGCTGAAAAGATTGTTATTAGGTCAGGCATTGTCTTGATTTGATAATGGGCTGCTGTGGGCAATGAACTGGTTAGGGTCTTTGAGTTAATATCAAATTTTGTCAAAATTTTTGATAATACTTTGGTTAAAGAGTGGTATTTTTGGTTTACATATTTTCACGGGGATACATAAATTCACGGGATAATGATTTCTAAATGTATCCAACTTGACACGTTTTACCAATTAGTGTATGGAACTTTTAATTTTGCTATCTTGTGTAATAAACTTACTAATCTTTGCAAATTTGTGTACTCGTCCCACATGGCAATGAGATTAGCTTGCCAAGTCAGCTAATCTCATTGCCAAGTCAGCTAATCTCATTGCCATGTGGGACGAGTACACAAATTTGCAAAGATTAGTAAGTTTATTACACAAGATAGCAAAATTAAAAGTTCCATACACTAATTGGTAAAACGTGTCAAGTTGGATACATTTAGAAATTATTATCCCTAAATTCACGGCTAGAATTGTTTCGGTTTGACACAAATGACTACGGGGTTTTTGCACGGTATTATTGATTTGACTTTGAAGTAGCATTTCAACATGTGTACTTATTTATCTCAAAGTCTAGGAGTGGTTGGATGCATGACTTTTGACGATAACTTGTCTGCGCAAATTAAAAAATTCAGTCTTGACAATCTAGTTATTACTGATGTAAGGAGTTACATTGTAGTACTCACAGTATAGCTATCACTTAAAGGAGTTACGTTGTAGTACTCAGTGTCACATGAAGTAGTGGATTGTTCAAGTGGCGAATATTTCGTGTAACCTCATACTTAAAGGACTTACATTGTAGTGCTCAGTATAGGTATTAAGTCACATCTATCGTACAAGCATTAAGTCACAAGATGGGATGATTACTTCTTTTTCAAGCTGGTCATATCGGGTTATCTCCATATGTGGTCATTACTAGTAGCCGGTGAATTACAAGGAGGTTCGTTTAAAGGTTGATTTGAGAGTATATTTTTGCGACATATACTCACAAATTATGCTTACACGGTCTATCTATATTGCATCAGAAGTGTAAAGTACGGGTAATTTTGGCATGTACACACAATAGTATGATGATTTCGATACATCGCAACCATCAGGAGGGAGAAGAACATGCCAAAAGAAGTAGTGTTTCATCTCTAGTACGTTGGTTGTTCAAGGGAATTGTGCTTACACTGGAACCGAAGAAGTACTAATGATGTATACATCGGAGCGTATTACCAACCTTCTGTGCAATGTTATGTGAGTTATATTGTCATGATGCTCCCTGAACGACAACCATGTGCCTACACTTTTGAATCTACTTTGTCCGCTGCGTGATGAAAAGAGAGTTGTCGGTTCAGGAGGGAGCAGGAAAAAGAAAGAAAAGGCTCACTAGTTAGGAAGGAGTAATAACCTAACTAGACCATTACAGTTGAAGTTCAGAGCTACAAAAGAGCTACAAAGACCTTTGCAGTCAGTACGCCAAGATCGTCGGAAGAGAGAACTTCAAGTCTGCCTCAGTATCTAGACTACAGAGACTCTGCGCTTCAACAACGTCAACATAGTTTACTATTGTTGTAATTTTACATTGTTAATGTATTTATAGGTCTCATTGTAACCATTCACGTGTGACGATATCTTGGAGGGAGATTGTTAGCCTCGCTTTTTTATAAAGATAACGTCACACATGTGAATTGGACTAGATATGTAGCAAGTTGTGCCAATAGGGACTACTTATGTTAACTAGGCAAACTTATGATGTGTAGAGCCTATAAATACCTCTCATGACTCTCCATGAGGGGTGTGGGAAATTGTGTATTGTTCTTTTATTATTAATAAACTTCCATTTCTTCACCCTCTCTCTACTTTCTCTCTCTAGAACCAAACATGGATTTCATCTATAATCATCAACCTCGACCTCCCGAACAACTTTATTGACTTTGATAGTTTTTCAGTTTCTGTTTCCTGTTGGGAATGTAGTTTTACTATTTATCAAGTCTCGGTCATTTACTTGTAATATGTTGCTAGGGCTTGTATGTTTATTTAATCTTAAGGCTTATGTAGCAAGCCCATGGGCCTTAAGCCCATTTCTATTTATTAGATAGGGAGGAAGGGAGTGTTGCCCTACTCCTTCCCTATATATACTATGTAACCTCTCCTTTGAGAGTTGTTGGTTCTCTAAGTGATTTCATCTCTTTCATTTTCAATCCAAGGGTTCCTTCCACTCTCTCTCTCTACTTACTTTCTCTCTCTAGATCTCTTAGTGATTATGTTATAAAAATCATGACCTAACAAGTGGTATCATTCGCCAAGGGATAATATAGGTTGGTTTAGGTTTGATTTGGTAGAAAAACTAGGTTTTCTAATAGTGATTTTTGTCAAAAACGGTACTGTTCATCGCAACCTTGCGAGTTAGGGAGTTTGAAACTTAGCGAGTTAGAAAATTGGTTATATCGAGTTTGAAGTTTTCTGATTCTGTCGAGTTAGGACTAAAACTTGTGAGTTAGGATTCTTAAGTTCTTACCGAGTTAGGATCTAATCCTATCGAGTTAGGATTTTTTTAAAGATTTTATCGAGTTTGGACTCAAACTTTGGCGAGTTAGCCTTTCTTACCTAATCGTTTATCGAGTTAGGTTCTGTGTGGCAACATTCTAGGGGAAACTCTGCTAAAATTTCATCTACTTATCGAGTTAGACTTCATCTCAAAACTTACCGAGTTTGAGTTTGCTATTCATCTTACTTACCGAGTTTGATAATTACCCTTAACTACCGAGTTTGAAGTTATATATAAGGACTTATCGAGTTTGGAAACAAATCTGACCATACCGAGTTTGATACAAACCTGACCATACCGAGTTTGAAACAAATCTGATAATACCGAGTTTGACAACTTATAATAACATACCGAGTTTGAAACTAATCAGAACTTCCGAGTTTGACAACATCTCAGGAACATACCGAGTTAGGGGAATTTCAATTCTTACCGAGTTTGAGTGAATCACAAATCCTTACCGAGTTAGAAAACATCACAATACTTACCGAGTTAGACTTAAAATTTAAAACCTTTACTTATCCTTTAAGATCCAAGTTGTAACATAATCACTTATCATCTAATCTAATCTAAGTTTTTCCTTCTTATCTATCCTTTCTTGATTTCAAAAAAAAAAAAAAAAAAAAAAAAGTTTTTTGGCGGGAAATTTTGAGTAATATTTATTTTCTACAGTAGACTAAACGTTTAATTTTTACGCGAAATTTAAATTTTGGTATAACATTGAAAATTTTGGCCCAAAATTCAAATTTTTAAGCCAAAATTCAAATGTTTTCGGTGAAATTTGGCGGCAAAATTCTTGAAACTCAAATTTTTCTTGCAACCTTATTATTGCATTTCATAGTGATTTTCAAATTTTGGAAAAGAAAATTTTTTCAAATAATTTTTGGAGGGAAAATCTGAATTCACTATTTCGACCTTGCGTGTGACATTTTACTTGATTTTTTCAATTACATTGCAACAATCAAGGGGGAGAGCAATGTCATCAGCAACAGGACCTTCTTCCAACTACCTTCCTCACCAATATTCTCATCAGCAACAGTCATCAGCAACAGGACCTTCTTCCAACTACCTTCCTCACCAATATTCTCATCAGCAACAGTATCATCAACAACATAGTCACAGCTCCCTCATTCGCCATGTTCTGCTCTTTGGCAATGAATCAAGGCCTCCGATGTTGCTACCAGGAACGTATACTGTTTGGAAACAGAGATTTTTACAATGGCTCACAGATCGTCCTGCTGCAGATCTCATGCTTAAATCCATTCAAGATGGTCCATACAAAATGATATTTCTTGCTGACTCAACAGGGATTATCAGAATACAAACTGATGAAGATTTGAATGCAACTGAACTTGCTCAGTACGATGCTGACCAACAGGCTGTATGGTTCATAACAGTGGCACTTCCCAACTCAATTTACATGTATATGGACTTTCAAGCTAGTGCGTATGAAATGTGGAAATATCTTGAAGCTATGCATCGTACAGAAGAACTTCATCACTTCAGAATGAAGCAAATTCTTGAATCTTGCTTAAGTATGAATCCACTGAAGACCATTCTCCCTGCTCCACCAACTCCAGCTGTTGACCATGGATCCTTAATTCACACTCCAAATGGTCTCTTCTTCAATCCTCCGAATGCACCTGAGCCTTTCTTCATTCCACAGTACCATCCTGCTACACTATATAATAATGTGCAATCTCTTCTGCAAAATCTAGTGAAGCTTAGTCAAGTATCTTCTAAGAAAGGCAATGGCGCTATGACTTCAACTTCTGAATGCTTAAACACAATGAAAGATACTGATGATGAAGAAGATCTTATCGAACCGAGCATGGCATTTTTGGCATATACGGAAAATATTGCAGATGTGGAAGCTCAAGATTATGATTCCACTTCACTCTCTGACGATAATGTTGAATACAATGCCACACTTAGTCAAATGGAAGTTGAAGGGGGTAATCTCAATGATGTTTTGCAAAGTTTCATGGGAGATATTCCATCTGATGATGAATATGCAGATTTGGAAGCCGATACAGCAGATGTGATGTTAATGGCAAACATGCAGGAATTTCACATGAATTATACAGGCCCAGAGTATGATTCTGATGATTCCGAAGATCCATTTGTGAAATTACACAAAGAGAAACGCATGACATCTTTAAGATTACTTTACTCACACCTCAAGCTTCTCTCAAACAAAGACTTAGCAGAAACTCGTTCTGAGAGTGGATTCAAATGGGAATTTCCAAACCTGTTTGGAGAAAAAGTTGATATTTTCACTACTTCGATGTTCGAAAACGTGAATAAACTTGAAAAGCAACTTGCAACTGAAGAATTTCACGAGAATGAATCCAATGCCGCCTTCAGAGTGCTCAAGAAACAGTTTCAACATTTCATCTGTTATGACTGTGAAGTAGTAAGCGAGTATTTTTTTGAATACACTCGAATTGAGGCTCAAACCTTCAAAGATATATTGCTCCAACACCTAGATGCCATTGAAAAGTCAATTATTGAAAGAGTACTTCATAGACTAGAGCATTACAAAAGGGTTAATAAAAGGAAGTCGCAGATTCAAGAAGAGCAAGTTCATAAAGTTGATGTGTTGGAAGCTAATTTGGTTTTCATGGATAACAATGGGACAGAATCAGAAGTGCAGGATGACAACAGCAGATTGGGGAATGATACAGATGTAGACTGTGCAGAGATCATACCCTTCTATGACTCAGAGCCCAACTTTGACAAAGAACAGATGGATGAGGAAGATGGCATACCCATCTATGACACAGAACCCAACTTTGACAAAGAGCACATGGATGAGGTACAATCTACTGTTGATCATATTATTCCTGCATATGAGAAACAACAATCTGAGCAACCTAACTTCAGTAATGAAGGAGAGGTTGACCAAGATGTTGTTCAATGTCTAGTAATACATTCTGAGTCTGAGTCCTTACCTGATAATCCAATTACTGAAACATCATACCAAACTCTTGAGTCTGAAAACCTTCTTCTCAAAAACACCATTGCCCAGTGTCATAAAGATTTTTCAAAACTAGAGGCACATTGCATCTCACTTGAACTTTAATTGCAAGACGAATCTCTAAATTCGGGCAACAATGGTCAATTTTTGAATGAACAAAGAAAACGTGTGGATACATTAGTTAAAGAAAATGAGCTTTTAAAAGGTCAAATTCAAGAAAAGGTGTTTGCACATGCTGCATTACAAAACAAATTAAGAAGACTGACTGGTCAGAGTGTGGATACTTAGTTTGCAAAACCATCAATCTTGGGGAAACAACCTTCTCAAACAAACAGAAAACAATCAGTGGTTAGACAACCAACTGCATTTAAATCTGAACGACCTAAATTTTCAAAACCTCGGTTTGACTCCCAAGTTGTTGAGAAAAACAATTTGACAAAACCAGTCACTCCACATTCCTGGCCTAAGGAAAATGCATCTGTGTCTGCTAAATCTCAACACGTGATTATACCTGGCTCTTCTAGGATTAGTTCGAAAACAGTGTCTAAAACGAGCATTAAAAGTAAAGAGTTTTATGACAAATATGACATGTACAAGAACTATCATCTAGAAAAGGCTAGGAAAAAGGCACTACTTCAAAAGGATGGAATTCTAGGTTCAAAACCTAATGTGATGCCTTCCACTGTAGTACAAAACACTGCTAGTAGTAGCAAACCAAAACCTAGGAGTTCTCAACAAACTAATAGGAATTGGCTAGCATCTAAGAGTAGTTGCGGAAATAATCAAGATGTCTGTGCTTTAAAATATCTTCAAAAGGGAAATTCACTTGAAAAGGCTCAATCGACTAAGACAAACAAACCCGTTGAACCAAAAGTCATAAGTCAGAAACCTAAGAAGTGGATCAACATAGGACGTAGGTTTTCTCAAAGAAGTGATGCTCCCACAATTCATTCAACTGCATCTAAAAGGAAAACTTCTCCTAGATCTAACACTAGGTGGGTACCCACGGGTAGAATTTTCAAATCAATTGGTCTTAGGTGGATTCCTACAGGAAAGATTTTAGACATTTGCACCAAAACTAATGTGATCTCCACAACATCTACCTCTGAGACAAGAATGAAAACCATCGGTATTGTGTGTTCGAGTGTCAAGAAGATAATTGACACTACATCTTTATGCTTCTAACATCTGGAACCCATTTACTCTTGAGAATCCTTGTTCTCTGTTTTCTTGTCTCTTCTTTCTTTCTCTACAGATTCAACAGGGATGGCTTCGGAACAAATCAGTTTCGGACCCGAGCTTAATGCAATGGTTTCTGAGCACAACAGCTTAGGACCCGCATCCAACCGTTTAAAAGCACATCAACAATGGCTTCTGAGCAAAACAGCTTAGGACCCGCATTCAACCATCTGAACTTTCCGGATTCTTCGGCTGAACCATTGTCTCTCACCCGTAAAGAAGTGGAAACCTTGTTTGCTCTATTGTTTGATGATACGATTGAAAACCGTCTTTCTAAGGTCTCACCAATTTAAGCTGCACATCTTGATCACCATCAAGTACCTGATTCACCTCACAAACAACAACAATTGTTGGGAGAGACGGTCCTCCAATTGCATCTTCAACAACCACAGAACAAACCGGGTCCAACTCACGACAATCAGCTGAAGACTCCATACCTAAATCAGTTCCACAAACCGCATAGCATGACCCAGAGGCGTTCTTTAATCCATTTGCACTGGCTCAACTCATTCCTGACATTACTGAGTCGTCTACACGCAATTTGGATCCTGCTTACATGCGAGAAAATTACCTCCATCAAGGTTTGTTGATTTAGTTCACCATATTGGTATGCGGTGTTTGACTCCAGATGATTTGCAAAATTTTCTTTAAAACTAAGTGAGTCAAACATCTAACTTTTTTCTTTAAATATTAAAAAAAAAAAAAAAAAAAAAATCTTCTTTCTCTGTGTACAAACTTCGTAACTTCAAAACTATGTTCCTTCATTAAAACAAATTTTGCTGTACTCTGTCAAAATGGAACATATTTTGAGGGGGAGAAAACTTTTCACATTATCATGAAGTTTGCACACCTCATCATAACTCTTCAAGGATAACATGTTTCTTCATCATTGGTATTAAAATCTCATTTTCAAAAACTTCTATGATCTCTCGAATTAATATGTACAAAAAGGTTTCACAAAATATATGCTAATTCGAGGGGGAGAAAGGAAATTTTTTTTGCAATGATTCCAAGTTGACCTTGTTTGGACTTCAAATGGAAAAGTAATTAACCTTTAATGAGTAAAGATTCACAAATGTCTTAAACTTAGGAAAAAGGATCTTGCATGGAAAATAAAACGGGCTCTAATAAATGTTTCTTTAAATATTCTCAAAAGTATCACACATAATCGATAAACCTCACGATTCAGACTAACGATTTTTTATCCTCGAATGTCCCCGATTGTGAGTTTCTAATTTCTTCATGGTTGTTGTCTTATCGTTCCCTAAATGTTTCAAGTGTTTTCAACGGTCAAAAGGGCATAATCAGAAACTAGGGGTATCAATCAGGGCTTTCAATTTTTATGTGTTTAGTCTAATTAACTTGTTTATATAGCTTTAGAGAACACTAAAGAATGCTCGATTGGTGTAGTTGCTCGATTAGGATCAACATAGGTTTAGAATCATGTGATTTAGGGTTTAAGATGTCGATGTCTTTGCTGCTATCACTGGGACGTTTGTTTATTTAATATTCAGGCATTATGATGCTAACAAGTGTGCTTAGACTCAAATCATAACCCCAAACCATAATCATAATTGGAAAATTTCGAGTGAAAGAATGAATTAATCTGTGATTTTGTGTGCTAATCTGAGAATTCTGAGCACTTAGGTTGATTTAGAATGAGATTTTTGATTCATCTTATACTTGTTTGTGCCTGATGCATTTTCTCTGTGTGCAAGTACATGTCATCCCATTGAAAGTCAAAATTTCAACATTCGACAAAATGTTTCTTATGAAACAAATTTTTGAGGTTAAAGGGAAAAATGTGTTTAAAGGCTAAACTAAAAGGATTCAAAATGATGAGAGACAATTTTTTTTCAAACTCTACACTCTTGTTTTACACAGGTAAAGCAAGTGTGGAGACCAAAGCAAAGTCATTCTAAACCTTTCAAATTTTCAAAATCTGGAATGCTTTGGCTTCAATAAAAGAATGTCTCTGATCTGAACATCCCAAATACCGGAAGTTTTCCATTCATCACAAAATCAAATCTTCAAAAAGAACCCATGAGGTTCAATTTTAGATGGAAATCTGTTTCAGATTTTAAAACTCAAAAGAGAGACTCCGGGTCTCAAACAACTTTTCAACAATAAAAGAGTTTTGAATTTCAAGCATTCTTTGTTGTATAATACTTGATTGTGTTTTCTAAAACCTTGAGCAGAATCATCTCACGAATTTTCAAAAAGTATTTTATAATACGATTCAAAATTCTGCTCAAGAAGACTTTCTTTCGAATAACATTCATTATTTGAGGGGGAGTATTTTGTTTAAAGAAAACTAATTTTGTATTAAAACAACGACTTGTGCACTCATTTAAGTGTACAACTCGTTTTTTCAAAGAAAGGAAAGTGCCTTGCTAAACCATTTCTTAAAAACAAAACGTGCACTTTTCCTTGAAAACAAGAAGAAGTTCTCATGCAAAGCTTATCTAAAACTCTCTTAATCTTGAGCAAAATTTATTCAAAATTTTTCAAAAGGTTTCACTCTCACGGGGAACCAGTGTAATCTATCGACTTATCTCTTAGAGATAGTTGATATTGAAGCAGGAGACCCCTCCCTAGTCTCCGTATAGGAAACCTAAGTGAGCACTTATCGAGTCTAGAAGCCATGAGATACATCAAAGATCTCTTAGGAACACTTAGTATTTCTACAACTGGTGTTCTGCATCAATGGGCACCAGATGTAAATTATCGAGTCCTTCGCAGATCTTAGCAATCTGCCTAGAACGTTTATGAGAGAATTGTATAAGTGTTTCTCAATGATTGAACGGAAACTCCTGTCAGGGTCATCATCTAACAACCTTGACAGGTCACTTCGGTAACTCCTCGTGAGTTATGCTTAGTGTTTGCGGTGGTTTCTAACGGTCTACAGTCGTGGAGTGATCCCCAGCGACTCACCCAGTCATTGAGCTGCCTAGTAGGTCTCGTAAGCTCCTTCGGGAGTATCTGATATGGGAACGGCCTTGATAAGGGTTAGAAGGAGTCTTCACACTATGCTGTTGACAATCTCTAATTTCTTATCTGTAAGTACCGGTTGTTTATTGCTAACTGTTTATTGCAAATTTATTAAATACATATGAGCACATGTGAAGGGGGAGCCCTTCATAAGAAAAACATAAAACTCTCAAAGTGTTAAACAAAATGTTTGATAAACACAAACACTTTGAGAGATTTTTCAAAGGTTTCAATGGCAATTATGGGATAGTCATGGAGTTATAAGGTGACTAAGGTTAGGAAAAACCGTCCTATGATCCGCCTAAGCCGGAGGGATCTACCCAAGGACATCACCAATAGTTAGAACTAGAAAGTCCTTAGGTATGATACGAAAAAAAAGGGGAGTAAAGAATGAAAGGAGAAAGAAGGGGTTGAAGAATTAAAAAGAAAAGTAAAGAAAATGGTGAAAAGAAATAGCCCTCCATATGTTCAACCTTAGGGCAGACACCGGGTTCAATTCGTATGCTACTGGTTGTTGCTAAGGCAACACCGGTATTGAAGATAAAGTCGTCATGGACCCAGTGACGCAATGCACTAAACCTTCTTAATCACTCAAGTTCTCTTAAAAGAGCTTGTTTTACTCTCACGGGGAACCAGTGTAATCTATCGACTTATCTCTTAGAGATAGTTGATATTGAAGCAGGAGACCCCTCCCTAGTCTCCGTATAGGAAACCTAAGTGAGCACTTATCGAGTCTAGAAGCCATGAGATACATCAAAGATCTCTTAGGAACACTTAGTATTTCTACAACTGGTGTTCTGCATCAATGGGCACCAGATGTAAATTATCGAGTCCTTCGCAGATCTTAGCAATCTGCCTAGAACGTTTATGAGAGAATTGCATAAGTGTTTCTCAATGATTGAACGGAAACTCCTGTCAGGGTCATCAACTAACAGCCTTGACAGGTCACTTCGGTAACTCCTCGTGAGTTATGCTTAGTGTTTGCGGTGGTTTCTAACGGTCTACAGTCGTGGAGTGATCCCCAGCGACTCACCCAGTCATTGAGCTGCCTAGTAGGTCTCGTAAGCTCCTTCGGGAGTATCTGATATGGGAACGGCCTTGATAAGGGTTAGAAGGAGTCTTCACACTATGCTGTTGACAATCTCTAATTTCTTATCTGTAAGTACCGGTTGTTTATTGCTAACTGTTTACTTTCAGGGACATATCATCTCCATGGAGACTGATTCCGCATGCTCATACATACATCTTGAAGTCAACAAAAGCTCCCTCAAAGATCTAAGCAACACAATGTTCAAAATTAGATTCTACGCCAATAAGAAGAATCTACAAAGTTTAAGGACTAAAGATCTATGTGAATGAAAGGGAACTACATGCATGTGAATGTCTAAGTTCAAAGGTGTATGAGCATGTTTGAATGGATGACGACCACTACAGACGGAGAAGTGACGCATGGCAGATAACTTCATAAGATGATCACTACCACATCTATTACGAACAATGAACAATGAAGCAAAAGAACACCCACTCTCTTTTGAAGACGTCTTAAGTTATACGAGTCAAAAGTCAAAGACAAAGAAGAAGACGTCAAGCAACCGTGATGACCGACCCTTAGGGGGAGATTGTTGGGAATGTACTTTTATATTTATTCAAGTCTCGGTCATTACATTTTGTAATAAGATGATCACTACTACATCAACTAAGAACAAAGAACGATGAATGATTTAGAAGACGTCTAAAGCTTTGAAAGTCAAAGATTAAGACGAAGACGTCAAGCAACCTTGATGACCGACCCTTAGGGGGAGATTGTTGGGAACGTAGTTTTACTATTTATCAAGTCTCGGTCATTTACTTGTAATAGGTTGCTAGGGCTTGTATGTTTATTTAATCTTAAGGCTTATGTAGCAAGCCCATGGGCCTTAAGCCCATTTCTATTTATTAGATAGGGAGGAAGGGAGTGTTGCCCTACTCCTTCCCTATATATACTATGTAACCTCTCCTTTGAGAGTTGTTGGTTCTCTAAGTGATTTCATCTATTTCATTTTCAATTCAAGGGTTCCTTCCACTCTCTCTCTCTACTTACTTTCTCTCTCTAGATCTCTTAGTGATTATGTTATAAAAATCATGACCTAACACGAACCACATGAATCATCTATATTTTCGGTCCTACATTATGTTATGACCCGAAAGGCCGAAATCTATACGTTAATAAGTCTAAAAAGATATGACTTAATGCTGGTTGAACTTAGCTTTTTGGGCCAAATGCTAAATTAGTTAAATTGTTGATTGAATTGGTTTTGGCACTTAAATGCTTCTAATCTGTTGGTAAGCTAACATGCATCGTTCAGATGCTGAAACTGTGAAATCCAGCCATCAACAGGATCAAAATTATGTACTAACATTTCTACTAAACAGTAGATACCGAAATCCAAAAGCTTCAGAAAAACGGTTAACAAAACAGAATACCCGAATCATAATTTGACCAAATCCAAGACTACATAGTAAGGAAAATAAACCCCTCAACAGCCGGAATATCATCAATCTAGCTTGTTCAAAGCATCTTTGCTTGGTTTTTCATCAATACCAATCTCCATGACCGCTTGTTCACAAAACTGTTCACAAAACAGTGCGGTCCAACGGACACTCATAAAACTAATATTTACATATTCTTCATCCAATATACTTACAGGACTTCTAATGGGATTAGGCTGATTAACTTGTCTACACCACTTCCATCTGCCACCAATGGTACAGCTAAGCTATGGAGTTTTTCATGGATCTCAACTCTATCTGTTATTTGGCAAAGGATATTCACCTGGTCTTGTTTAGTTCTTATCCTAAAACAAACGTATGGTCTTCAAGATGGTATACTCGGCTCTCAAAAATGAAAAAGAAAAACGTGTGGAAAATTAGGAAAGGAAAAGTGTGTCGTGTGATAGGTTAGCTTAGGATTAGGATAATACTAATTATATTAGAGCACTTCGTATCATAACATGAGTTATTCACCGTCACGTCAACGCCACATCAGCTTTAATATTTCAACCTTATTAACTCACAAAAAGCACCCCTTATCATAACTCAACCATAACTCAACATTTTGGGCCCCATTTAAAAAAAATAAAATAAAATAAAATTTACACACACACAAACACATGCCCTTAACTTTTGCATCTTAACGTTGAGTTATCATGGTAACGTAAGGGGTAACTCATGCCCTTAACTTTGGCGCACGGTATCATAACTCGAGCATAACTTGAGCTAAGGCCATGCCACATAAGCAATAACGCATGAACAAGGGCAACATACCGAAGGCTCTTACTGATTTATTTATATACACTTTAGGTTATAATCATAAAATGTAAATAAAAATCTAGGGTGTTATAAAGCTACAAAGTTCTACTGTATTGTTATTTTGTGTAGACATAGAAACATAAGGTAGTTGTTTGACTTCAAAAGTCAATTAACTTGTATATTCACACATCAAGAACTCATACATATGTTTAAAACGAAATTGATTTGATCTCAAAGCTCGAGCATAATGTGCTTAACAAGCTGAGCTAGAGTCGATCTTTATGTCGTTTATGCTCTTCATAAAAATGAGTCGAACCCAAGCTTTTGGAATTTGCCTTGAACTGGGCTCAAGGTGAAAATATAAGGCTTGAAACAAGTTCAAACTTGATAAATATTGTATAAATTAGCTGATGAGTTCGGCTCATTCCCTTACTTGTAGTTCATATTGTATAATGAATCAATTTGACTTGTTAAATTAATGAACGAGTCTTCATAATCTATAAGATAGTTACAAAACAGTTACGTAACTTCCTAATCAATTTGACATTAATGGTCAGTATGTATACTCTGTAATCAAGAACTCAAGCAGTCCGCATATGTTTAGATTTTAAACTTCAAAGCTCCATCAGATCAATCATGATCTTAAATCTGGCATGAATTCTGTAACTTCAAATTTGAAGTTCTACTATATTTATAAATTACAAACTCGAGGTAATGAGTTTGACATCAAAAGTCCACATTTGTATTCTAAACAGACAGTTGGAGGTGCATTGACAGTTATTGAATTTATGCCATTGTGTTAAAATATAACTTTGGCCTGGATAGAAATTAAGGGGCTAATGTTGCCATGTTTGTTTTTCAGGTTTAATGTTTTGCATGTTTTGTGGTCTAAAGATAATAAAGAAAAGATGAAGGGGGCTTAGTGCTAATGATGGAAAGATGGATGCTTATCTAGGGCTTAATTATCACTCTCACACCCGTGAGTGTAGTTTTCTATGTTGCTGGTGAATGAGCCGTTTTCTTGTCTTCACCTTGGATAATGCCTTCTGCTGGTGTTCTATATATATCTGCTCTTCTCTCTTTTGGACATCATGACAAAATATCATTTCACCTCTTTGTACTTTCTTTTGATATACTTGATTGAGATCAAGCGTTTGTACTTGCTGTTTGAGAACAGTTTGAGATTGTAAAACTTTTTCTTTATTAATCTAATTGGTTAAATTTAGTTTTCCTACATGGTATCAGAGCCAGGTTGCTCTGAAAAAACTTTTTGAAAAATTAGGGTTTGGGTAATTTGGGGCTTTTACGTTTTAAAGGTTCCAGAGGTTGATTAAGTTTATTAATTGGAAGATTTGGTAATCTCTGAGTCGATTGCAAGTGGTTCTGATGATTTGCCCTAATTTAAAAATTAGGGATTGGTGGATCTTGGTTCGCTGTGTATATCTGCTATATCCCTAGACTAAGTGAATCTAGGGTATAGTAGGTTTGGTTCCGCTGCTTCTATGGCTTGCGTACTCTATAACACCTCTCACGCCTTTATTTTTCCTGCATTTTTTGTTTAGATTGACGGGGAGTAGGAATTGGGTTGTTGAAGTTGATATTGTGTGGTTTGTTTTTGATATTGTTCTTGCTCCTGTGTTTGTTTAGTAGATAAAGCCCTTGACCTACCACTTTAGTGGCAAGGAAGCCTGGGAACTTCTTTCTTCCCTTCTTCTTTATGTGTTTAGCTTTGTTTAGTGTTTACTTGTTTCATTATGTCTTTGCATAATTCTACTCCACCACCCTCTGTTCAGGCTTCTGATGCAGAGGAAGATGATGTTACACCTGTCACTCTTATTAGCAAACTTGATATCAGTCATCCTCTACACTTACATCCTAATGATTCTGCTACATTAACTATTGTATCTATAAAACTAAAAGGTACTGAAAATTATAATGTGTTGTCTTGTGCTATGCTCTTAGCTCTTGAAGGTAAAAATAAAACTGGTTTTATAGATGGTTCTTGTAGGAGGTCTAATACTGATGATGTGTTAGGAAGACAATGGGACAGAGTGAATGCTATTGTTTTAGGTTGGATCTTAAATTCTATTTCTGAGGAATTGTTTCTTGGACAAATTTTCTCTAAAAGAGCCTCTGATGTTTGGACTGAATTAAAAGAAACATTTGATAGAGTTGATGGATCTGTCACCTTTAATTTACATCATAAAATCAATTCTTTATCTCAAAATGGTACATCCATTGCTGAATATTTTAACAAGCTAAGTACTTTGTGGAAACAATTTGATGCTCTTGTTAAACTGCCTAGATGTACTTGTCATGCTGCTGATGATTTCAAGAAACACAATTAGTTAATGAAATTAATGCAATTTTTAATGGGGCTTGATGACTCTTATATGCAAATTAGAAGCAAAATTTTGTCTAGAGACCCATTGCCTGATGTTAAAGGGGCATTTGCCATTATCTCTAGCGAGGAATCTCACAGAGCTGTGGTTTCTGGTTCATCAGGAACTGGGGTCTCTCAAAGATCTCAGTCTTCTGTGTTTCATTCCAATGTGGCCAATAGAGGAAGTTCACAGAGGCCCCAAACATCTGGGAACTCTTTTAGACCCAATAATGCCTCCAGGACTAATGGTAACAACAGGGCTGCTGGAGGTTCTACTCTTGTCTGTGAGCATTGTGGGTTTAATGGGCATACTGTGGATAGATGTTTTAAGGTGATTGGGTGTCTTGCTAATTGGGAAAAAAGAAACAACAATACTAGAAGTTCTTCTAACCAGGGCACTCAAAATTTCAACAAAAGATTTATTAATAATAATAACTCTGTTGGATCTAGCCCTCTTTCAAATCTCTCAGATGATCAGATTTCTAGACTTTTATCTCTTATCAAAGACACTTCTGTCAATGATGATGAAAAGGGCAAAGGTGTACATGCCAATATGGCAGGTATTGTTTTTAACAACAGCAAGTTTTTTAACCAAAACTTTCAAAGATTTTTTTGCAACAATAGTAAAGCCAGGAATGCTCTCATTGATGCTGGTATTATTGTTGATTCTGGAGCAAATCAACACTTAACATACACTGATAAGTTTTTGGTTAATGTTGTCAATATTTCCAAACTTGGAATCAAAGTTTCTCATCCTAATGGAACAGAGGCTTTAATTACAAAAGTTGGAAATATGGTCCTAACCAATAACTTAACTCTATATGATGTGTTTGTTGTTCCAGAATATTGTGTAAGTCTCATGTCTGTTCATAAGATTGCTAGAGATAGCAAATTTGTTGTGGCCTTTGATGAATCTAAATGCTATGTGTTATCTTACGGTTTGAGGGATGTGAAACTTCTGGGGACTGGTAGACAGTCTGGTGGATTATATTTCTTTGATAAAACTGAAGGTGATTTGCCTTCTAGAGACCAACATTGTCCTTTATCAGGTCTGTCCAAACACTTGTGGCATTGCAGGCTTGGTCACCCTTCTGACCATATCTTAAAAGTTTTAAACAAAGATCTTAAGTTTGATAATAAAAATAATGTGGAAGTTTGTAAAATTTGTCAAAAGGCTAAACAAACCAGAGAGCCCTTTCCTTTGAGTAAGCATAAAACTTCTATGCTTGCTGACCTTGTCCATCTTGATTTGTGGGGACCCTATAGGGTTACTAGTAAGGAAGGATATAAGTATTTTTTGACCATTGTTGATGATTACACCAGGGCTGTTTGGGTGTACTTGATTAAGGCTAAAACTGAAGTGCTTGATTGTGTTTATGCCTTTTTTAATTTAATCAAAAATCAATTCAAAAAAACTGTGAAAATTTTCAGAAGTGATAATGGTACTGAATTTGTGAATGATAAGTTCAATGAATTTTGCATTGCTAATGGCATAATACATCAGACTTCTTGTGCTTACACTCCCCAGCAGAATGGGATTGTGGAAAAGAAACATAGGCATCTGCTTAATGTTGCCAGATCCCTTCTGTTTCAGGGGGAATTCCCTTGAACTTGTGGTCTGAATGTATTCTTACTGCTTGCTACCTTATTAACGGGGTTGCCTTCTTCAGTGCTGAATGGGAATTCTCCTTATACGTAATATGATTTTTAACAGAAAATGCTCCTTAAATCACCTGAGAGCTTTTGGTTGTCTATGTTTTGCTACTGTGCTTAATAATCATGATAAGTTCAGTAGCAGATCTGAAAAATGTGTTTTGGTTGGCTATGCTTCTTTTAAAAAGGGATATAAGCTTTTCAGTCTTGAAAGAAAACAATTTTTGTACTCAAGAGATGTTGATTTCTTTGAAAATGTGTTCCCTTTTAAGACAGATTCTGTGATTGAGACTTGTCAATATCTGGATCATACAAACTTTTTTGATAAAGTGGTGTATGAGGATCTTGACATGCCCTATGATGAAACAAATATAAATAATAAACCATCTAATGATGGAAGCAAACAGGCAAATTCTCCTAGTGTTAGCAAGAATTCTTTTCTTGATGGCAGTCCATCAATTGACCCTTTTGAGGATAAGTTGGGGTATCCTCAGGGTTCCAATGGTTCTGCCCTTGAAAATGAGGTGTCTGCAACTCTTGAGAATGAAAATGCACATTCTGAGGGTACATTTCAAGATAGTCCAATCACAGACTCTCAAACAAATTTGCAAAATCAACCTGTTAGAAGATCTTTAAGATCTGAAAGATCTTCTGTTTTTCCAAACAAGTATAATGAATTTGTGGTTGATTCCAAAGTTAGATATGGTATCGAAAAGTTTGTTAGCTATGCCAATCTTAACTCTGAAAACTTTTGCTTTACAACAAAGTTAAACAAACTTTCAGAACCTAAAAATTATTTGGAAGCCAGCAAAACTCAGCATTGGAAAGAGGCAATGAATACAGAAATGAATGCTTTATATGAAAATGATACTTTTGAGATTGTTGAATTGCCTAGTGATAGAAAGGCTATTGGATCTAAATGGGTTTATAAGATTAAATACAAGTCTAGTGGAGAAGTTGACAGATTTAAGGCTAGAGTTGTTGTCCATGGATTATACAAAAGGAAGGAGTTGATTTTGATGAAACTTTTTCTCTTGTGGTTAAAATTGTCATTATTAAATGTGTTATTAACTTGGCTGTTCAACAATCTTGGCCCATTTTTCAATTGGATGTCAATATTGCCTTCTTATATGGTGACCTTGAAGAAACTGTTTACATGAAATTACCTTTAGGTTACTTTGATGAAAATGATACCAGAGTATGTAGGCTTAAAAAATCTTTATATGGATTAAAACAGGCACCCAGACAATGGAATGCCAAACTCACTAGTACCTTACTTGAAAATGGGTTTGTGCAAAGTAAAAGTGATTATTCATTGTTTACTAAGAATGACTCTGGTGTGTTTGTTGCCTTGCTTGTTTATGTTAATGATATTATTATCACTGGTAACAATGTTGATGCTATTGAAGATTTCAAAAGGTATCTTAAGACCAAGTTTCAGATAAAGGATTTAGGTAAACTCAAATACTTTTTGGTCATTGAGGTTATTGAAACTAAAAATGGAGTTTGCGTATCACAAAGAAAATACTGCCTAGATCTACTATCTGAGTTTGGTCTTCTTGCTTGCAAACCTTCTGCTATTACTCTTGAACAAAGTGTGTATATCACTTCTGAACCCACTGACACAGATCCATTACTTGATAATATTACTGAGTATCAGAAACTTATTGGTAAACTGATTTATTTAACTCATACTAGGCCTGACATATCCTATGTTGTACACTGCCTGAGCCAATTTATGCATTCCCCTTTAAAGTCTCATTTAAAAATTACTTTAAAGGTGTTGAGGTATTTAAAAGGTTCTCCAGGTATGGGTGTGCATATAACTAAGAATTCTGGGAATTCTATGAATGCATTTGTAGATGCAGATTGGGCTAAGTGTGTGGTTACAAGAAAACCAGTTACTGGATTCTGTGTTAGTCTCAATGGTTCTATGATTTCTTGGAAAAGCAAAAAGCAGAACACCCTCTCAAAGTCTTCTGCAGAAGCTGAGTCCAGAGCTTTAGCTTCTGTGACTTCTGAGATTGTTTGGATCCTTAAAATTCTTAAGGATCTTAACTGGGAACATTTTATGCCGGTAAAAGTTTTTTGTGACAGTCAAGCAGCAATTAAGATTGCTGCTAACCCAGTCTTCCATGAGAGGACTAAACATTTGGAGATTGATCTCCACTTTGTTAGAGAAAAAATCTTAACTGGGGTTATTGAAACTGCTAAGATTCACACTGCTGATCAAACAACAGACATTTTTAAAAAAGGACTTGATAAAACTCAACATTTCAAAATGGTTTCTAAACTGGGCTTACTTGATGTCTTCCAGGCCAAAATTAAGGGGGGATGTTAAAATATAACTTTGGCCTGGATAAAAGTTAAGGGGCTAATGTTGCCATGTTTGTTTTTCAGGTTTAATGTTTTGCATGTTTTGTGGTTTAAAGTTAATAAAGAAAAGATGAAGGGGGCTTAGTGCTAATGATGGAAAGATGGATGCTTATCTAGGGCTTAATTATCACTCTCACACCCGTGAGTGTGGTTTTCTATGTTGCTGGTGAATGAGCCGTTTTCTTGTCTTCACCTTGGATAATGCCTTCTGCTGGTGTTCTATATATATATCTGCTCTCGTCTCTCTTTTGGACATCATCACAAAATATCATTTCACCTCTTTCTACTTTCTTTTGATATACTTGATTGAGATCAAGCGTTTGTACTTGCTGTTTGAGAACAGTTTGAGAATGTAAAACTTTTTCTTTATTAATCTAATTGGTTAAATTTAGTTTTCCTACACATTGCAATACCAACACATGCTTAGAGGACCATCTGTAATGGTAGATATACATACGGGGGCTATTGCAGAGGGTGTGTTGACATTTACTAGCACAACACTTGTCCTTTACATTATCCTTAAAGGCCTGACTAGCAGATCTATGATTAAACTGTTACTTTCCATGTCAGTGGTGACACTCGTGTTTTTTGGCAGACGATATACCGGTTCGTCAACAGGATCCAACCAATGTAATTTTCACAACAACTTTTGAAATTCTTAAATTTTTAACTGAAATATGCATTAATCATGCACTTTGGAGGTCTGTGTACTCTATAAGTCTATAAAGGATATGCTTATGCACAATTTTATTTTACTTTAACGGTTGTACGTTTCATAGTATTTTGATCCCCGGAATCCGTTTTTTGAGCTTTGTTACAATATATTGCAAATGCGGTTGTTGTTTGTAACTTTAATCCATCGTATATGATATTTTTGGACGCAAACATCCAAAGGAGAAGTCTTCCTGAAGCCCTGAACACTATGCTAATCCAGGCTCCATAAGAAAGTATTTATGACCTTTGTACCCTTAGTATACTATATAACAAGTCAAGAACAGGCTTGTTAAATTGCCTGCGATATAATTTCATCCTTGGTTTTTCTATTTCTGTAGAAGTTACAAGAAGAAATTGTTGTTTTGAGATTGTCGCACTACATTCATAGAAACATAACAGTAGTCTCTCAAGGTGCATTGGGTTGGCGGGCTGACCTTGTCGTAACTAATTACTAGAAAATTGTAGTCATAGGCATCTAAAACAATTCTAACTATATATGATAAGTTGGTCTATAACTAAATTAATTAAGCTAATAGTGGTTCACTTAATGTACCATATTTCATGAAGCAAACAAGAGACGATTTTAGCAACTTGTGATCACAATGCAATAAACGTTGATCACAAAAGATCCAATCATATGTTTCTAGTGAGTAAGTATTAAGAAGGAAGAACCAACATCACTAACCATATATCCAAATACTTAAATCCACTAAAATTTAACATAATAGTCTACATATTAACCGTAATGGGTTATGTTGACTTATATAAGATACGACAATTAAACCTGAAACAGAAAGCAGAATCACACACCAGCACTAGCAAACGATGGAATGAAGTGAAATATAGCAGAAGTAGAACCAACCGATGTGAATTCACAAAGCTCACGGGAAGTCTTTGAGACTGGTTTGTACTGTACAAGCTTTCCAAAAAGTTCAATTAACATAAATGAATCCTCTTCTGGTTCTCCCAAAACAATGCTCCAAATTTTAGAATCTTTTCTCCAATATATAGGAAATGGTGTAATGTCATCAAGATTCACAGAGTACTTTACTGACCATCCAGATAAACCATTCCTCATCTCATAAACATCTATATGTCGAGAATAGCCATACCAAAAAGAACAAAGAAGAAGCAAACAACCACGAGACTCATACAACTTGCAACGATATGTAGTAGTCACCTTACTATCCAAGGGTCCGAAGGTTTTTATGGTTGTTAATGCTTGATGCTCAACGTTAATATCTAACTTGCGAATAAAATCTTGCGAAAATGCACTACGTAGCCAATATATTGCATCATTCCAATATATTCCATCGTCAAAATAATCAAAAAAATATCTCGGGTATTGATCAGTGCAAAAACTCCAGTGACGTGTCTCTGAAGAGTAAGTTTGTATTTGAATTTTTGAATAAGCATCATCCTCATGCACTGATACAGTCTGAATGACTTTGTAATGAGGTGATTTTGTTGGGTCGTCAAAGGCTATTTTTGTATGATGAATAATTTTATTCGAGCATTGTGGAAGCATCTTATAGAGATTAATGCATGGATTGTATATGTAATACTTATCATGCTTGATACCACCACGACAGAGAAGCAAACCATGGGACGACTGCAAAATATTAACATTATGTAACTCGGACCGAAAAGGGAAGGGGGTCTTCAATGCAGATTGTTTGTATGGAATTCGGGTATCTAATGACAAAAAATCATATTTCATGGCCAAACTTGGAGATACTCGAAGAAGGAGACCACCAGGAGGAAAGGTAGGGATTTGCTTCTGACGCAAACTGAAATAAGGATTGCTAATGAGAGAAAGCCAACGTTTGCATACGGATTTGAACAGAAGAATTGTGATTACAGGTAACCGGAGTAAGATTTCAATCAGAAGGTCATCATTATATTCAACTGCATGTTGCGAATCCATGAAGATATTAAAAAGTTAAACCCTAATTAATAAGCCTTTTTTTTTTTTTTTTTTTTTTTTTTTTTTTTTTCGCATCTCCTTATATTATGATCGCATTGTATAATTTAGTTTTAAGCCCACTTACAAAGCCCATAAGTCCTCGTCATCTAAAAAATGCCACACACATCAAACAACTGAAGTCCATATAATTCCCTATATTTTTAGAATGGCTAACTCTCAACAGTGTAAAATTCTCACGCTTCCCTTGAAACCCACAACCGCGCTTGGTTGGTAATCATTTACATTCTCATGGAAATTTGAAGTTATTTGTGTACCTAGGAAAGCTTCAATGTTGATCACTATCTCTTCAATACATTAATTGTTTGTTTTGGTATCATTGTTGGTGCTTTAGGTGGTGCTAGTTTTAATCCTACTGGTACCGCGGCATTTTATGCTCTTGGACTAGGTGGTGATTCTCTCATCTCAGCTGCAGTTCGGTTTCCGGCTTAAGTAATTAGTTCATTCAACTTAGTTTAAGTTTTAGATAGGACAAAGGAATGGTTGAGTCAAACTTTTATCTAGCTGGAGCATTAAAATTGAGTCAGTTGGTTGACTATAAAGGTCAATGTGTATAAATTCGTTGATTAAGAACTCAAATGACATATATGTTTAAGATTTTAACATAAGAGATTAACTTGATAAAAGTCTGAGCTCAAACTCGATATGAATGTTTTAAAACTACAAAGTTCTACTATCTTTTGAGTAGAAATTAAAAAATAAGGTATTTGGTTTGACTTTATTTTTCTTTCTTTTTATTTTTTATTTTTTTTAATACAGAATAAGTAAGATATATTACTAAAGACCATTTAACGGATTACAATAAGATGGCAGGCAAGCGAGCAACAAGTTGTGTCGCAACCCCATTTTGGATGGCAAAACCAATCCTACTAAAAATGAAGTTTTGTTTCTTGAGTGTCGCAAAATTGCTTTGCACAACTTGTTGACTTTAAAGGTCAATTAATCTGTATATTCACACATAAAGAACTGATACATATGTTTAAAAGGAAATTGATTTGACCTCAAAGCTCGAGCCTAATGTGCTTAACATGCTGAGCTTGAGTCGATCTTTATTTCGTTTATGCTCATCATAAAAATGAGTCAAACCAAAGCTTTTGAAATTTGTCACAAACCGAGCTCGGGCTGAAAATATATGGCTTGAAACAAACTCAAACTTGATAAATATAAATGAACTGATCAGCTCTTCTCGTTTACACCCCTGCTTGTGGTTCACATTGTACAATGACTCAATTTGATAGGTTAAATTAATGAATGAGTCTTGGTAATCTATAATAGTTGCAAACCAGTTATTGTAAAATGAATCAATTTGACATGTGTTTCGAATGTGCTTTTTTAACCAAACGTTCATTAGTTCAAGTAACTACTACGCCAAAAAGGAAGTCATTTTGATAATGTATACAGTAAATACATGCATTCAAGGCATCACTAAGTTATACTAGTTAAAATATCGAACTACAAAAAGAGGATCCCACAAAATGGAAGGATGCAACATGTAAACAGAGAACTGAATGTAGAAAGAGGAGCACATGATCATCCCCTTTATCACCCGGGTGGATCCACATATACGGTCCTCTAAGCATGGGTTTGTAATGCAATGAGATAAATTCAATAACCGCCAATGCACCTCCAACAGCCTGTTACGAATACAAATGTGGACTTTTGATGTCAAACTCATTACCTCAAAATTTTACTTTATAAACATAGTAGAACTTCACATTAGAAATTATCGCTTTCCATGTCAATGGTGATCGACGCTCGTGTTTTCTGGCTGAGGATATACTGTTCCGTCAGTGAATCCTGCCAACGTAAGTTTCACAATAACTTTTGTTATTCGTTTTCTTTCATTATATTTTTTTAACTGAAATAGGCATTAAACATTCACTTTGGAGGTCTGTGTACTCTATAAGTGTATAGGTTATGCTTGTGAACAATTTTATATTTTTAACGGCTGTGCGCTTCTTAGTATTTGATCCTCCAACATTTACTGTTTAGTATACGATATTTTAAGCACGAACATCTCTGTATGAGATGACATCCAACCACTTAAGAAATATTAAGGAAAAAGAGTTGTTATGGTCCCGACTTATGGATCTTGTTACGGGTCTTTGTAGGATGAAATCTGATGAGGGATTAGAGTGTTTGTTGGTTGAACTTCGAGAGCTCATTAGAGAGAACTCTTCGATCTCTTAAAAACACACACACAATTTCTGGAAAAGACAACTTGCCTTCCATCTTCTGATTATTTCATATATAAAGATAACTAGAAGATACAACTGCTTATCAGTTACAACTACCCAAAATATATAACTGCATAACTACAAATAACCAACTGATTGTCTGCTTAAAACTAGAAAACTACAGAAAAGTAATTATAACATTTAATATAGGCATAAAATATATTATTATGATAGTTTACTGCTGCAGCTAGCCATTAGTGATATAACAAGGGTATTATTTGACATTATTTAATTTCTCTATTGGCAGGCATACGGACGGGTTAAAGTAAACAATCAACATAATACACGGGAGCAATTTTATGTTTATTGGATTTCGCTATTTGTTTACAGAAAAGTGGCAGCTTAGACTTTCAGTCTCCTCTTTAATTTCCATCACATTCAAAGGATCGGAGAAGTCTGCCTGAAGCCGTGAACACTATGTTAATTCAGGCTCCAGGAGAAAGTATTTATGACCTTTGTACCCTTACCAAATAACAAGTCAAGAACAGGTTTGTGAAATTGCCCGCGATATAATTTCATCCTTGGTTTTTCTATTTCTGTAGAAGTTACAAGAACAAATTATTGTTTTGAGCTTGTGGCACTACATACACATGAAAACATATCAGTAGTCTCTCAAGGTGCATTGGGTTGGCGGGCTGACCTCGTCATAACTAATGACTAGAAAATTTAGTCATAGGCATCTAAAACAATTCCAATATGATAAGTTGGTCTAAAAATTAATTAAGCTAACAATGTTTCACTTAGTGTACCATATTCCATGAAGCAAACAAGAAGGTGATTCGAGTAACTTGTTATAATAATGCTTGTACAATTAAACGTTGATTATCACAAAAGATCCAATCGTATGTATCTAAAGAGTAAGTATTTGAATGTTTTGCTACTTGTAAAGGTATGCATTTAATTTCAGTAATAAGATGGACAAACCAACATCACTAACCAAATAACCAAATACTTAAATCCACTAACATTTTAACATAATAGTTTACATATTAATCGTAATGGGTTATATTGACTTATATAAGATACGACAATCAAACCTGAAACAGAAATCAGAATCACTCACCAGCACTTGCAAACGATGCAATGAAGTGAAATATAGCAGTAGAGCGCCCAACTGATGCGAAATCACGAAGCTCACGGGAACTCTTTGAGATGGGTTTGTACTGTACAAGCTTTCCAAAAAGTTCAATTAACATGTAAGAATCCTCTTCTGATTCTCCCAAAACAATGCTCCAAACATTTGAATAAATGCTCCAATTTCTTGGAAATGGTCTTGTAATGTCATTACGATTCACAGAGTACTTTACTGACCATTCAGATAAACCATTCCTCATCTCATAAACATCTATATGTCGAGAATAATCACACCAAACGGAACAAAGAAGAAGCAAACAACCATGAGACTCATACAACTTGCATTCAAATATAGAAGGCACCTTACTATCCAAGAGGGTATCTATGGTTGTTAATGCCTGATGCTCAACATTAATATCTAACTTGAAAATAAAATCAGGCTTAGTTACAGTATCTAACCAATAAATTGCATCATTCCAATATATTCCGTCGTCAAAATAATAAAAAGAATCTCTCGAGTATTGATCAGTGCCAAAGCTCCAGTTACGTGTCTCGGAAGAGTAAGTTTGTATTTGAAATTTTAAAAAAGCATTATCCCCATGCACTGATACAGTCTGAATGACTTTGTAATGAGGTGATTTTGTTGGATCAAAGGCTAAATTTGTATGACGAATAATGTTATTCGAGCATTGTGGAAGCATCTTAAAGAGATTAATGAATGGATTGTATACGTAATACTTATCATTCTCGATACCACCACGACAGAGAAGCAAACCGTTGGACGACTGCAAAATATCAACATTATGTAAATCAGACAGAAAAGGGAAGAGGGTCTTCAAAGCAGAGCGTTTGTACGGAATTCGGGTATCTAATGACACAAAATCATATTCCGTGGCCAAACATGGAGATACTCCCTTCCCGTTTGTGTTTGTAGGCCTTTTTAAAAGAAAAAGACCACAAGGAGGATCGAAGGTAGGGATTTGGTTCCGGCGCAAACGGAAAGAAGGATTGCTAATGAGAGATAACCAACGCTTGCATACGGATTTGAACTGAACAATTGAGATTACAGGTAACCGGACTAAGATTTCGATCAAAAGGTCGTCATTGTATTCAAGTACTGCATGCATGGATTGCTTGTTTGTAATCCGCTTTTTGGATGATCTTCCTTCTCTACCGATGACATCCTTAAACGGGACTGGAACTTTAGAGGAACTTCTGCCAATCGTTTCCATCAAGAAAAAAGGTAAAACCCTAATAAGCTTTTAATTGTTATAATATATACTCTCACTGTCTAATTTAGCTAGTTTTAAGCCCGCTTACAAAGCCCATAAGTCCTCAAGTAATTGATTCATTTAACTTAGTTTACGTTTTAAATGAGATCAATGTATGTGATTTAGTCAAACTTATATAGCTCGACCATAAATATTGAGGCAGTTTGTTTACTATTGACGAGACAGCATGGCCCGTGCAATGCATGGACTTTGTTCACTGTAAAGAATCATTGGTTTTGCAATGGGTATGCGTATTTAGTTATTATGCTTAGTGTCGATCAGGGGTACTCAACTAAATAAAGGAAATTTGTTTAAGTAACTTTTTGTAAATAGAATTGTTAAATGCATCAAATACATGAGTGACTTTCATCACTATAACGCAATACATGTTATTTCAAACACAAAATTTATACTACACACAACTTAGGTCTTTTTCTTTTGTCTCTTACACCAAAATTAATATACCAGCTTCGAGTCTTGTCTTTTATAATATAGTAGAGGTTATCATAATTTGTGTTTATAATACTCGCGTTTAATGATGAAACTAAACATTTATATATTAAAGCACGTGGTACCGTGGCCTATGCTAAACATTTATACTACATCACATTATCACATAGCCACCACATTAATCCCATTTCATCTTCAACAAACCAGTTTACCCATCTCTTTTCTTACATTTCAACAAATACAAAATCTTATAATCCAAAACTCTTACAAAGTTTTTCTTTCTTCTTCATTGTAAATCGAACAACAAACTAAGATTTTTCTTCGTCTACTTTAGAGAACACAAAAAAAGTTGCTTCAAGATCTTTTTATGGTCTGAGGTAGGTATTAATTATGTTGTTGTTCATGGGTTTTGATAATAGATCGATGAGGATAGAGTTTCACACTCATAAAATCTATAAAGATTTTTAAATTAGGTGAAAACTGATCTGAGATCGTTTTGACCTTGTTCTTTCATGTCCGGATCTTTATGTATGGTGATGCTATGGTTGTGGTTTTGATGAGGATGGGATTATGGTAGAGATTGAAGTTTGTTGTTGTGGATGACTGTCGGTGAAACCGATAGTTGGTGAAGATGCAAATGTGGTATTTATAGGATCCAATGGATCTGTTAGATTCTACATTATTTGGCATGGAAACCTCAAAGGGTGTTTGTTTTTGTGCGTGTGGTAGAAGCTTGATTCCACATTAATGAGTTTATAAGAATAATAGACGTTTCACACGAGTACCTATTTAATAATAGACGTTTCACATGAGTACATTCAGTTTATAACCTTTTTTGTTACTTCATTAATGTAAGAGCATTAATGCTTCATAACAATAAGCAAGGCTTTAGACATTCAGCTTAAAAGCTCTTAAAAGCTTCAAAATAAGCTTCGATGTACTGAATTCTAGCTTAAACCATATATTTGAGTTTCTAGGCTTGTGACATTAATGCTCACATTCAATAGGAGGAACCCATTCTTTATATATATATATATATATATATATATATATATATATATATATATATATATATATATATATATATATATATATAGATAGATAGATAGATAGATATAGATGTAGGGGTGGCAATTCTAGACAAAACACGCTAAATGACATCAACTTGCATGAGGTTAGACGAGTTTGGGTTGAGGATAAACATGTTTGGGTAAAAAACAGGTCAAACTGTCTAAACCGTTAAATAAACGGGTCGAATTTTTTGGGTTTAATAAATATTAAACATGTTAACCCGTGAACTTTTTAAGTATATGACCTTCTCAAAAACAAAAGGGTTAATACTCAATAAAGTTACTAAAGTTTTCCAAAATTTTTACCTAAGTTACTATAGTTTTTTTTTTGTTCACCCAAGTTACCATTGTTTACGGGTTTGATTAATTTGATCACTCGACATTTACATAAGTTGCAATAAGATCGTTTTGATGGTGGGCTACCTGTTGATAACCGGTTACCCATGCCAACTCAGCCATATTTGGCCACGCTGGTTCTCCAGCTCACCCAAATTTGTCCACCCGTTTTTTCCACTAAATGTTAACCTTTATAACCCCCCCCCCCCCCCTCTTTACCGACCTTTTCTTTTTCAAATAAAACCATAATCATTATTAGGTTTTCAAAATTTCAAAGTCATAAGCAAAAAGATCCCTTACTAATACACCACCACGATGAAATTTTATGCGAAAAGTGAAAGTTGATGAGGAAGATGACATATGAAACAAGAAAAATCAAGAAAAAAAAAATGTTAATTTCATAAATGCCTAAATTGTTACGCAAAATCCTAATTTTTAAAACATTGATCAAGGTTAATAAACATGTCAAACTAATAAATACTCTATAAAAATTACCTTGTTGGGAAGACGACAACCATAAATCAATGTCAGTTTCAAAATAGAGATTTGTGTTTATGGAAGAGAGAGATGTGTTTTAGGGTTTGGATAAAAAGAGGCGGATTAAACAAATGATGGGGATCAACCCGTTATTATAAAATACGGGTCATGGTCAACTCAATTAAAAAATGGATTATTGCCACTTAGGATGCTAGCGTGGAATGCAACTGGTTATAATGAGTTGCAATGGAAGGAGTGACATATGGAACCAGTCACGTAAACAATAGTAACCTGGTTGGGGAAAAAAAAACTATAGTAACTTAGGTCAAATTTTTGAGAAACTTTAGTAACTTATTTGAATATTAACTAAGGTTGTAAAAATCGTGAATTGGTAGTCGGGCGGTCGAACCCCTTAGCTTGTAACGGTCTAGGAGGGATTAATCGGTGATTAATCGGATTGGTACTTTCTACAAGTTTTAGGTATTTTGGACAAATTTTAGGTATTCCTTGCAAAATTTTTCTTAAAAAAGCATTTTGAAATAGATATAAACAACAAGTATAACTTATTAAACAATTTTACGGCGAGTTTTGGGTATTTCTAGCAAGGTTTGAAGGTTTCGGACAAGCTTGACCACTGTTGACCATCATTAACCATCGTTGACCTCGGTTGACCGTATTGTTTCACCGATTTACGCAATATTTGGATTTAAATCTGTTGAATCGAAAAAATCGCCAACCTTCTCCACTGTTTGACCTATTTACTTAAACATGTTAAACGAGTTACATGTAATATGCAGGTCTAGGTTACGATTGAGTTTCTTAGTACAATTAATAAATAGGTCTTGTATGGGTAGATGTATACTAACCCGTGAACCCGAATAGGTCAACCCGAACACGACTCGATTGCTATCCCTACTTTCAAATCGTATAAGTTCATTGATCAAGAACTCAAATGAAATGTATAAGATTCGAACTTAAGAGATTAACTGGATAAAATTTTGAACTCTTACTCAATGTGAATGTTCTAAAACTACAAAGTTCTACTATATTATGAGTAGAAATAGAAAAATAATGTAGTTGGTTTGACTTCAAAGGTCAATTAATTTGTATATTCACACATCAAGAACTCATACATATGTTTAAAAGGAAACTGATTTGACCTCAAAGTAACTAGTACGCCAAAAAGGAAGAGTCAATTTGATATTCACATTAGGTAAATGTAGAATTCTCTCTCTCTTTTTTACGGTACAATCTCTTTTTTAAGTAAAAACTAAAAAATATAATAGGGGAATAATCGATTTGAGTGGTTGATATTAATAGTGGTCAATTTTTATTACTCCCTCCGTTCCAAAATAATTGTCAATAGTGGACAATAAATTTGAGACGAAGGGAGTAAACTTTGTGGTTTTTCATGACAATAATTTTGAAACGGAGAGAGTAACTCCCAAACAATATGTACATATTTAAAAGGTGCAGGGCATACAGCCTACAACAAATAAATAGAAGTACATACTTTTATACAAAACAAACTGCTAACAAGTAAACAAACTGCTATCACTAACAAGTTATGCTAGTTAAAAATCATACAACAAAAAGAGCACTTAACTTGTAAACAGAGAACTGAATGTTAAGATCCTATATGGTAGAAGGAGAAGCACGTGACCATACCCTTTGTCACCCACGTGGATCCACATATGTTAAGATCTGCAAAATGTAAATTCACAGTACTACCCTTTGTGTAGAAAAATAAGTGGATATTATATGGATAAAATTCTTATGAACAAAAAATAAGGGACACTAGTAGCTTTTGCTACCCATATTTTGTACCACACCTGTTTTTCATGGTGGGTGTGTGTTCATGTCAATGTCACAAGTTTTTGTAATAACAATCAAACCATGGAGAAAAAAATATCTTAAAAAATGGGTATTTAGAAAAGAAATGACCCGACTCACATTTGGATGGATACCCATTTTGACATTGTGACCTGTTATGACCTGTTAGTCTATATAATATTTGATGTACAACATCTGCCTTGTGATGAAGCTATTTTTAGCTTGTAAAATTGGCCTTCAAATACAAATTCAAAGGTCAATCAAGAACTCAATCAGATCAATTATGATCTTAAAACCGGCATGAATTCGGTACTTTCAAATTTGAGGTGATGAGTTTGACATCAAAAAGTCCACGGTTTGTATTCTTAACAGGCTGTGTTGGAGGTGCATTGACAGTTATTGAATTTATGCCATTGCAATACAAACACATGCTTAGAAGACCATCTGTAAAAGTAAATATATGCATATGGGGATTTACTAGTAAAACACTTGTTCTTTACATTATCGTTAAAGGCCCGACTGCCAATGTAAGTGTACAGGTTGCGCAGTATTATTTTTTTAACGGTTGTGCGCTTCTTAGTAGTTGATCCTCCAACTAGTTTTCGCATACGATATTTTGGACGCAAACATCTCTGTATGAGATGACATCCAACCACTTAAGAAATATTAAGGAAAAGGGTATTATTTGACATTTAATTTCTCTATTTTGCAATGAGTAAGGTATTTTGGTCATTTCTCTAACTTAGTGGTCTTGATTCCATAGAATTTATGTGTTTCTTCATATGGATGGGCTTACGTAAACAATCGACATAATACATGGGAGCAATTTTATGTTTACTGGATTTCGTCATTTATTAACTGGATATCGGCAGCTTAGACTTTCTGTCTCCTCTTTGATTTCCAACACCTTCAAAGGAGAAGTCTTCTTGAAGTCCTCAACACTATGCTAATGAAGGCTCCACTAGAAAGTATTTATGGCCTTTGTACCATTTAATTAGTCAAGAACAGGCTTGTGAAATTGCACTGCTATATAACTTCATCCTTGGCTTTTCTATTTTTGTAGAAGTTAAAAGAACACATTGTTGTTTTGAGCTTGTGGCACTACATACATAGAAACATATCAGTAGTCTCTCAAGGTGCATTGGGTTGGCGGGCTGACCTCGTAACTAATGACTTGAAATTTTAGTTATTTAAGCTAACAATGGTTCACTTGGTGTACCATATTCCATGAAGCAAACAAGAAGGCGATTCGAGTAATTACTTGTGATCATAATGCTTGCACAATTAACTTTGATTATATCAAAAGATCCAATCATATGTTTCTAAAGAGCAAGTATTTGAATGTTTTGCTACTTATAAAGGTATGCATTTCAGTAATAAGATGGACTAACCAACATCACTAACCAAATAACCAAATACTTAAATCCACTAACATTTAACATAATAGTTTACATATTAATCGTAATGGGCTATGTTGACTTATATAAGATACGAAAATCAAACCTGAAACAGAAAGCAGAATCACACACCAGCACTAGCAAACGACGGAATGAAGTGAAATATAGCAGAAGTAGAACAAACTGATGCGGATTCACAAAGCTCACGGGAAGTCTTTGAGATGGGTTTGTATTGTACAAGCTTTCCAAAAAGTTTAATTAACATAAATGAATCCTCTTCTGATTCTCCCAAAACAATGCTCCAAACTTTAAAATCTTTTATCCAATATCTAGGAAATGGTTTTGTAATGTCATCAAGATTCACAGAGTACTTTACTGACCATCCAGATAAACCATTCCTCATCTCATAAACATCAATAGGTCGAGAATAATCACACTGATCAGATAAAAATAAGAAGCATACAACCACGAGACTCACACAACATGCAATCATATGTAGAAGGCACCTCACTATCCAAGGGTCCGAAGGTTTTTATGGTTGTTAATGCTTGATGCTCAACGTTAACACCTAACTTGAAAATAACTTTAGGCATAAATATAGTATCTAGCCAATAAATTGAATCATTCCAATATATTCCATCTTCAAAATAATAAAAACTATTTGGCGGGAATTGATCACTGCAAAAACTCCAGTTGCGTGTCTCTGAAGAGTAAGTTCGTATTCGAATTAGACAACCATCATCTCCATCATCGTCATGCACTAATACAGCCTGAATGACTTTGTAGTGAGGTGATTTTGTTGGATCAAAGGCTATTTTTGTACCATAAACAGTTGTATTCGAGCAGTGTGGAAGCATCTTAGAGAGATTAATGCATGGATTGTATACGTAATACTTATCATTCTTGATACCATCACGACAGAGAAGCAAATCATTGGACGACTGCAAAATATCAACATTATGTAACTCAGACAGAAAAGGGAAGAGGGTCTTCAAAGCAGAGCGTTTGTAAAGAATTCGGGTATCTAATGACATAAATTCATATTCTGTGGCCAAACGTTGAGATACTCCCTTCCGGTTTGTGTTCGTAGGCCTTTTAAAAAGGAAAAGACCACAAGGAGGATCGAAGGTAGGGATTTGGTTCCGGCGCAAACGGAAAGAAGGATTGCTAATGAGAGATAACCAACGCTTGCATACGGATTTGAACTGAACAAGTGAGATTACAGGTAACCGTAGTAAGATTTCGATCAAAAGGTCGTCATTGTATTCAACTGCATGCATGGATTGCTTGTTTGTAGTCAGCTTTTTGGATGATCTGCCTTCTCTACCGATGACATCCTTAACCGGGACTAGAACTTTAGAGGAACTTCTGCCAATCGTTTCCATTAAGAAAAAAGGTAAAACCCTAATAAGCTTTTAATTGTTATAATATATACTCTCACTGTCTGATTTAGCTAGTTTTAAGCCCGCTTACAAAGCCCATAAGTCCTCAAGTAATTGATTCATTTAACTTAGTTTAAGTTTTAAATGAGATCAAGGTATGATTGAGTCAAACTTATAGCTCGACCATAAATATTGAGGAGCTGAGATCCATGAAGAACTTATACATGTCATAGAACGTATCAACCAATCATAGCCACCCATTTATATTTTCCATTTTTTTTTAAAACAACATATCTTGCAAACGGTAAATCTTCAAGCTACAAAAAAAAAAAAAAAAAAAAAAAAAAAAAAAAAAAAAAAAAAACCATCGCGACGAGAATTAAATAATCTTTCTATAGATATGCATTGTTATATACTTTCGACGAATTTTTTTATTTTTTTATTTTATTTATTTATTTTTTTTTTAATTTCCGCCCAGAAAGTATCATATATGATTCGTAAAAATCATATATGATTCGTAAAAAATCATACTACCTCAGTCCCAAAATATAAGTCCAGTTTGACTTTTTGTATCGAAATTTGACCTTAAATATTTTTTGTTTGTATTATATATCAATTGATGAAAATTATACCAAATGAAAATACATATAAAATACTATCCATCTATATATTTAGCATCAAGTATTATATAATGCAACAAAAAATATTTAAGGTCAAAGTTAAATTAAAAAAGTCAAACTTGTGACAACTGGCAAAATAGAGAGCCGTTTTATAAAACCCGCATTACATTGAAATTATAAATTTAGAATTTTTGAAAATTTATTGTGACGAGATATTTTACGAACGTTGGTACTTGATTTTGATCGTATGTTAATTATGAGGATTGATTATTTATTTACGGTTTGGTCTGATTCGTTCGTGATGATTATTTTTGAGATCGTTATTTTTGGCACTACTTTGACTCCGGCACTAGGTTGACCTAACAATTTTAATTTCATGTTATTATTGGATCGGATATTATTATTTTTTTGAAACGGGTTCGGTTGGAAAAAGTGATTTGATTATTTAAGGTTTCGGGTTTGGCCCGCGTGTTTACTTTGGGCTACTTAGCCCACTACACTCTCCCTATTATTATTACTAATAATAAAAAAAAAAAAAAAAAAAAAAAAAAAAAAAAAAAAAATTACTATGAATCGTCCTTGTGTGAACCGACCCCCACAAACACCCTCACCACTTCACTCTCTTCTCTCTCTCTCTCAATTGTTACCATCTCCAAAACCCTAACACTCCCTTAGCCGCCGCCCCCTATAATCGGCTGCCACCACTTCACCGCCGCTCCACCACTATCAACACCACCATAAAACGATTCCCCATTCCATTTCCTACTCGATCTACTATAACACGCGCCCTAAATCTCTTCTTTTTCATTCGATTTCACCTCAAATTCGTCACTTCTTGTTGTGGTATTGAAGATCCGTTCGAGTTAGTTTGGTGGATAAAGGTAGGACGAGCTTGGCTCGTATTTTTGGTTAAAACCGTGACCTAGGGTCACGGGTTTGGTTCTTTCCGGGTATTCTTGGATAATAACGAAAAGATTTAATGGGTTTTGATAAAAATGGTTTAAAGATAATGTTTGGTATCCGGGTTTCTGGGTCTCATTTGGTGTCGACGTGGTAACCGCGAGCCGTAGCTCACGGTTTGGCATGGTTCGAACCTTATAGTCTAGTTGGTTGATTGGTTTTTGATCTTGTAGCCGTGTAGCGAGGGTAGTGGTATTTGGAGTTTTGATTCTTGGCTCGATTTGGAATCAATGTGGACCTTGTTGTTGTTGTTTGATGTTGCCGAGACCCTAAGGGTCCGTTTGGCTTGAGATGGCTCGAATGAGAGCAAGACCGTGACCCCTTGGGTCCGGTCGAATGTGGTTATGGCTTATGTGTTGTTTGACCATTATGGTCCGTTTGGTTTGGCTCGTTGGAGCAAGCCGAGACCAAGAGGTCTCGGGTGAGATTGCAATGTTTGTGGTTTAATATTATTTTGACCCGGGTTGACTTGGTAAATCAACCCGTAAGTTTGTTAGACTTTGGTTGTCGTTTTGATTGTCGGACTTTATTCTTATTGTCATAATATTAATAGTTTGGTCATGGTACTTTTGGACATGTGTGTTTGTTGGAGTTGTTGACGAATGTGGATATTGGGGACCGATTGTGAGACGGTCAATTAGATGACGGAGATAGGTTAGTCGGGTGCCGTAGTCGGACCCTCATGTTGTAGCACGTGGATTTGGGATTGTTTGGACGGAGTTGATTTATTATTGTGACTTGGTTTTGTTATTTGGACTTGGACTATGAGCCGAGAGTCATGACTCGGACATTTGACCAAATTCTATGACTCGATAAATCTTTAAAAGTCGATATAAAAAAATAAAACTCGTTATAATATTATTAAGAATATAATCGTTTATATACGTATATAGACGTGTTAAACGTACATATATATATATATATATATATATATATATATATATATATATATATATATATATATATATATATATATATATATATATAATGCGTATATTAATAATAAAACGATCACGAGTAAACGTATAATAATAAAACGATAGTTATTATACTATGCAAATGGTGTAATAAATGTCGGGATATTATTATAAATAATAACTATATAAATAATGGCGAATTATACGTCGGATAACTAACAATTAAAAATATGGTTTTGTTTATAAAAATAGAAACTTATCGAGTTATACGAATTGTGGGTCTTTAAAGTCCAAGTGGGCTTTATAGTGTGACTTTGTGTTGTCACGGATACATGACGGTTAATATAAACATTTTATATATCGAATGACTTATTCTAGATCGAGTTATTTGACGATATAAAATGGGTATATTAATGGGCATCGTATCCCACGACGCCCATAGGATGTGGTATATATTTTAGGGTAATAAATTACTATATGTCTCGTGGAATTTGGCCGATTCGACGATATATATAGGGAATTTATTGGACTACGACATATACCAAATAGAAACTTATATGCAATGTGCTTTAAGTTGGGTATAATTTTGGAACGATATATTACGTAAATAAGTATGGGAGATTATCAAATCGACGGATTTAATAAGCTTCGATAATTATTTAAATAATATGTTGGGCTAACATTAGACCTATAGTTACCTTATTATTGTTCTTTGTTGAGGCTTTTTGGTTTGAGATGTGTCGACCCTCCACCCGTATGGATACCAAACGTCGAATTTTAAATGAAAATGAAGTTAGTTCGAGAAATGGATAATTTTGGAAAGTAAAATGAATTACGTTCGGGAATGGGAATATTTGATTTTGAGGAAATGATTTCTGAACGGGTTTAATATTGTTAGGAAGTGCCGAGTCAGTAGTTGCCGTTACGTGAGTTGCTTGAGATTTCTTACGTCTTTCTTCTATCGTTTCTTTTGAGGATTTCTGGACTTGAGGTGAGTCATAGCCCCACTTTTACTCTTGAACTTTGTTTTCAATACTTGGGGTGAGAAACGTGCAAATGTTTTATGTGGACTATTATCGCTTTTTGATTTCAAAACTTGCTATGCTTATAGAACTAGGTAGAGCGAGGCCTAGACTTGATCTAGGTAAGCTATCGATTTGGTTATTGAGCGAGGCCTAGACTTGATCTAGGTAAGCTATTTGATTTGGTTATAGAGCGAGGCCTAGACTAGATCTAGGTAAGCTATTGATTTGATTGTTGAGCGAGGCCTAGTCCCCGAACTAGGTAAGCTATTGGATTGATTATAGAGCGAGGCCTAGACTTGAGCTAGGTAAGCTATTGATTGGATTGATTTGAGCTATAGCGTGCACCTATAGGGATGATTTGATTTGGTTGGATGATTGAGCCCTAGTCTAGCTAGCAAGCGTTTTGCGTATATGTCCACTATATTGAATTAAGAATCTAAACCTATGATCTCACCAGCGAAAGCTGACTTTTAGCACGTTTTCTCAGGTAATTAAGTGATGCTCTGCGGATGCTTGGGATTGGAGGCTTGGCATTTGGCACTGGCTACAGATCTAT
The DNA here is from genome assembly GCA_030686995.1 of Artemisia argyi. Taxonomy (NCBI): domain Eukaryota; kingdom Viridiplantae; phylum Streptophyta; class Magnoliopsida; order Asterales; family Asteraceae; genus Artemisia; species Artemisia argyi. Next base: position 37,389,530 of record CM060693.1, on the reverse strand, counting down.
ATTTTCTAAAACTCTGATAACTATTGTGGACCTATATTTATTTTCTTTTGGGCCTGACTCTGAATGATTTTGGGATAATGTAAACTTTAAAACCTCGTGTGGTTGTACTTTACTATGTTTACTTTATCTCATTCTTTTATGTCTTGTGTTTGGATACCAATCCCCGTAGCACCCCGAAAGCTTGTTGAGTCTTCCGCTGTACCAAATTTTGGGGGTGTTACAGATTAGTATCAGAGCCAAGGTTATAGAGAACTAGGTAAATAGACACCTAAACTATAACCGATTTTTATAGAAAACGATCCCCGACCATTGCCCGCCAGCCCGCCAAGCCGAAGCATCATTGTTTGTTATTGAGGTATTATGAGATATTTGAGATGATTAGCGATTTGGGATTTCTTGAGATGATTTGAGGTTTTGAGGATTATTGATTTAGTGATATTATGCGTTTTGAGGAATTATATGCGTTTTGAGGAATTATATGGCTTAATTGTTTTGAGAATGGTTTTAGTAATGCGGTATTTAAATCTTTCTTGATTTTATACAATTTGGAATTATATGATGATTTTTGGATATGGTATTTTGAGTTCGCGGTTCAGTTGTTTTTGAAACACTTACACCTACCCTACGCCGTTGTCACAGACTATGGCCTCCCATACGCCTGATGTCGTTGAGGATATTCTTACTACACCGGTATTGCCAGCACGGTTCACCATGGCCCCTGATGACCCTTACCAGGTTGCCATGCATTCAGCTACTATGACACCGACAGGTTCTACTTCAGCACCATCTGCTGCATCTACGCAGGGACCCTCATCTTCTCTAGGGCTCCCTGGTACATCGAGGCAGCTTACTCTTCATCAGGTTTTGGCTCGTGTGGCCCCACATTTTGCCCACCGAGCTACGGCACGCATGTCGGTACACCCTACTTCACCACCTTTACAGATTGATGCTCATTCTCTTCTGTCTGAGGCGTCACCCACATCATTGCGTCGTCGTCCTAGATCACCTACTCCTTCACCCCATGATTCACCTAGTAGGAGACGACGATTGATGATGTACTCGTCCGATGAGGAGGAGGAGTACGAGGGTGAGGATGAGGCTGATGACCCACAGGAGGTTGAGCAGGGTGATGATGATGACCCTGAGGAGGAGGATGACCCTCAGGAAGATGAGATGCCTGATGATGATGATGTGTTAGTACCACCAGCTCAGGCTGAGGAGCCTGATTCACCTGTACATCCGATTGAGCCTGATTCACTTGATCATCCGTTTTTGTTTGAGTTACCACCTGGTAGTCCCGTTGGGTCGGATGCATCTTCTGAGATTTCTGCTGAGCATGCAGAGTTAGGTGAGATTGGTAGGTTGTGGGCTCGGATTACTGAGCTTAGTAAGAGAGTTGCACATGTATCTGATCGACTTGAGAGGGTTATTGGAGAGTTCATAGCGGATCTGAGAGTGGATATGACTGTGGTTGTGGGCAGGACTACTGAGATGAGGAGAGTTTTGATGGAGGTTCATGAGCATATCGATAGTTTACAGCGAGGTTTTGTTACAGCTCGAGAGGCCGACCGCAAGCTATGGCAAAGGAATGCTGAGCTGGAGAAGGAGGTGGCTGACCTCAAGAGAGACCGAGACACCCATAGCGTTGAGCTAGGATCGTTATGGAGGGATCTTGATGGCTTGAGGCAGGAGTTGAGTAGACTCCGCCAGCAGCGTGGCTAGTTGATTGGTTTATGTTGTCTTGTTGCTTTCTTGACCGAGGAGTGTTCGGTTAGAAAAACTAGTTATCCTATTTTTGATGTATTTTCCGTTGATTACTCGTCTTGTTGGAACGATTATTATCTTTGTGTTTTCGGTAGTTGGAATGATGTTGGATCTTTATTGTATGGTCGATGGTTATTATGATATGGTATTATGTAGTTTTTGGATATTATGGAAATTGAGTTCCTATTCGCCTTATTGATGCTTTACGGTGTATTGTTGATTTTCTTTCCATGACTTGGCTTCGTTGATTAAATTCTTGTTGAGCATATGATAAGTCCTATCGGAGACTCACGAACTTGTATGATGTTTCAGATCAATGGCCCCACGAAGAAACCCTGTTAGAGCTACCAGAACTGGACCCGCAACGGCTACCCCTAGTCGTCGAGGACGCCGTCCAGCTCGAAATGTTGAGACCCCTACTCCTGATAACCTGGACACTACTAACCGCAACAACAGGAATCAAAACGTTGATGTTCAGGGAGACAATGATCATGTTCCACTTAATGCACCTACTGTGGATCAAGCAATGATCAATCAACTTGTGGAGCAACGAGTTGCTGAGCTACTAGCTGCGTCAAATCATTCCAACAATTCTGCTGGAACTTTTCCACCTGTTCGTGCTAATGGATGTCACTACAAGGAGTTTAAGATTTGTGGACCGATTGAGTTTGGTGGAACTGAAGGAGTGGTTTACTTGGTTAGGTGGATTGAGAAGACTGAGTCAGTGTTTAATGTCAGTGGTTGTGCGGAGAATGCGAAGGTAAAGTTTGCTTCTTTTACCTTCAAGGATGAAGCCTTGACTTGGTGGAACAATTACCGTAACTCGGTTGGGAGTGATGTGGCTTATGCCATGACTTGGGAGCAATTTAAGTCTTTGTTGATTCAGACTTACTGCCCAAGAAATGAGATTAAGAAGTTGGAAATTGAGTTCTGGAATCACAAAGTGAAAGGTACCGATATAGCAACTTACAATCGCCGTTATCGAGAGTTAGCCTTACTTTGCCCCGATATGGTTAGGACTGAGACTCAAAGGATCGAGAGGTATACCGATGGGTTACCGGTAGCTACCAGGAATGATGTGATTTCTGCTAAGCCTGCAAGCATTCATGAGGCTATTACTATTGCTCAACAATTGATGGACTCTTTGGCATTGGAAGAAGCTGAGAAAGATAAGAATGGAAAGAGAAAGAGGGACGATCACTCTAAGGGTAATGATCGTCGAAACAAGCGACAACTAACTACTAGAGCTTATGCCATGGGAGATGGAGACAAGAAGAACTACAATGGAGATGCACCCAAATGTAACCGATGTTACAAGCATCATTTTGGTTGATGTACTGTGGTGTGCAAGAATTGCTCTAAGATGGGACATATAGCTAAGGATTGTAGAGCTCGACCACTTGCTATGGTTCAAGCTACTCCTGAAACTGTGAGTAAAGCAAATGTTACTTGCTATGGATGTGGAAAGAAAGGACATTATCGGAACGAATGTAGGGAATCGTGGAACCGAGGAAATCAAGGATCGGGTGGTAATGGGTACAATAATGGAAACCGTGGAGCTGGAGGAAACCGTGGACGACAAGATAATGGGGACCAACGTGTGGAAGCTGGAGTTGCTCATGGAAGAGTGTATGCACTCGGGAACGAGAGAGGAGAAGATCCGAACGTTGTTACTGGTACGTTCCTTCTCAATAATCGTTATGCTTCCATACTATTTGATATTGGTGCCGATAAGAGTTTTGTGTCCACTAAGTTTGCACCCTTACTTGAGAAACCCCCGATGGCCTTAGGAATTGGTTATGATGTAGAGTTAGCTAATGGAAACATAGAAAGGATTAAGACTATCATCCGCGGATGCACGTTAAACTTTGTGAACCGTCCTTTCAACATAGATCTTCTACCCGTCACGTTAGGAAGTTTTGATGTCATTATTGGTATGGATTGGTTGTCGAAATATCGTGCCCATATAATCTGCGATGAGAAGATCGTGCGTGTGCCTTACGGCAAGGAGATTCTGAACATACCAGGAGATAGAAAGGATTTGAGAGGCCCGTCTAGATTAGCGGTCATATCTTGCACTAAGTTGCCGAAGCTAATGGAGAAAGGAAGTTACCTTTTCTTAGCCCAAATTTCTGAGAAAGGAGAGAAGGAGAAGAAAGAAAGGTGCATTGGAGATGTACCTATAGTTCGTGATTTTGCGGATGTGTTTCCCGATGACTTGCCGGGAATTCCGCCTAATAGACAAGTGGAATTTCAAATTGAGTTGATACCGGGTGCTGCACCTGTAGCACGAGCGCCTTATCGTCTTGCACCTACTGAATTGGAAGAGTTGTCGAAACAATTAGCGGAGTTAGCCGAAAAGGGATTCATAAGACCAATTTCTTCACCCTGGGGAGCCCCGGTCTTATTTGTGAAGAAGAAGGATGGATCGTTTCGTATGTGTATTGACTATCGAGAGTTGAACAAGTTAACGGTGAAGAATAGATACCCGTTACCGAGGATCGACGATTTGTTCGATCAACTTCAAGGATCGAGTGTGTATTCGAAGATCGATCTGAGATCGGGATATCATCAGCTTCGAGTGCGGGAGGAAGATATTCCGAAAACGGCTTTCAGAACCCGTTACGGGCATTACGAGTTTCAGGTGATGCCGTTTGGGTTGACGAACGCACCGGAAGTATTCATGGATCTCATGAATCGAGTGTGTAAGCCTTACTTAGATAAGTTCGTGATTGTGTTTATCGATGACATTCTGATATATTCGAAGAGTGAGAAGGAGCATGAGGAGCATCTAAGACTTATCTTAGAATTGCTCAGGAAGGAGAAACTGTATGCCAAGTTTTCGAAATGTGAATTTTGGATTCCGACGGTACAATTTCTAGGTCATGTGATTGATAGACAAGGAGTTCATGTGGACCCTGCTAAGATTGAAGCGATTAAAGATTGGGCTGCACCTACGACCCCAACAGAAGTTCGTCAATTTTTGGGATTAGCCGGTTATTACCGAAGATTCATTGAGGGATTTTCGAAGATAGCAAAACCGTTGACCAAATTGACTCAAAAGAGTGTTAAGTATGAATGGGGAGATAAGGAAGAGGAAGCCTTTCAGTTACTTAAGGAGATGTTGTGTAGTGCCCCTATTTTGGCGTTACCCGAAGGTAACGAGGATTTCGTCATCTATTGTGACGCTTCACATAAAGGTTTAGGAGCTGTGTTAATGCAACGAAAGAAAGTGATAGCTTATGCTTCCCGACAGCTCAAGAAGCATGAGAAGAACTACACCACCCATGATTTGGAGTTAGGTGCTGTGGTTTTTGCTTTGAGGATATGGAGACATTACTTGTATAGAACCAAGTGTGTAGTGTTTACTGACCACAAAAGTCTGCAACACATTCTGAACCAAAAAGAGCTTAACATGAGGCAGCGACGTTGGATTGAGTTGCTAAGCGATTACGATTGTGAAATTCGCTACCATCCTGGTAAAGCAAACGTTGTTGCTGACGCTCTTAGTCGAAAAGAGAGAATTCCACCGTTACGAGTGAGGTCATTAGGAATGACTATCGTATCGCCATTACCGTCTCAATTATTGGAAGCTCAAACGGAAGCATTGAAAGCAGAAAATAGAGCTGCTGAGAACATATTTGGGATGGCAGAAAATGAGAAAGGATTTGTTAAGCGTTCTAATGGAGTATTATGTTTTGGAGAGCGAAGTTGGGTACCATTGTATGGAGGAATTCGAGAGTTGATTATGCATGAGTCGCATAAGTCGAGATACTCTATTCATCCTGGGTCTGACAAAATGTATCAGGATTTGAAAAAGTTATATTGGTGGCCAAATATGAAGGCAGATATAGCATCGTACGTTAGTAAATGTTTGACTTGCTCTAAGGTTAAAGCCGAACATCAAAGACTGTCAGGATTGTTGACGCAGCCAAAACTTCCGGTTTGGAAATGGGAGCGGATTACGATGGACTTTATTACCAAATTACCAAAGACAGCTAGCGGTTGCGACGCTATATGGGTAATTGTGGATCGTTTGACTAAGTCTGCTCATTTCCTGGCGATTAGTGAAGATGATAGTGTGGAAAAACTTGCGAGGTTGTATGTGAAGGATATTGTTTCTCGTCATGGAGTTCTGATATCGATTATTTTGGATCGCGACAGCCGTTTCACGTCAGCATTGTGGCGATCACTCCAAACCGCTTTGGGGACGAGACTTGATATGAGTACTGCATATCATCCCCAAACCGATGGTCAAAGAGAGAGAACTATTCAGACTTTGGAGGATATGCTTCGTGCATGCATCATAGACTTTGGTAAAGGCTGGGAGAAATATCTACCCCTTGCGGAGTTCTCCTACAACAATAGCTACCACACAAGTCTTAAGGCTGCAGCATTTGAAGCTTTGTATGGTCGAAAATGCCGTTCACCTATTGGTTGGGCAGAAGTTGGAGATAGCCAACTCACAGGCCCTGAGCTTATCTTGGAAACTACGGAGAAAGTAACGCAAATTCGGGATCAGCTGCAAGCAGCTAGAGATAGGCAGAAAAGCTACGCCGATCAGAGACGTAAACCCCTAGAATTCCAGGTTGGAGACAAAGTGATGTTGAAGGTCTCGCCTTGGAAGGGTGTGATACGTTTTGGGAAATGTGGGAAACTTAATCCCCGCTACATTGGACCATTTCTTATTTTGGAAAGAATTGGGCCCGTAGCGTATCGTTTGGAATTACCTATGGAACTGAGTAAAGTTCATGATGTGTTTCATGTTAGTAATCTGAAGAAATGCCTTTAAGAGGAAACACCAGTTATACCGATCAAGGATATTCGTGTGGATGAAAGTTTGAATTTTGTGGAAGAGCCGATTGAGATAATGGATAGAGAGATCAAACGACTCAAGAGGAGTCGTATTCCGCTCATCAAAGTTCGTTGGAATTCGCAGCACGGACCGGAATTTACGTGGGAACGTGAGGATGAGTTTCGAAAAAAATATCCGAAGCTTTTCACTTCGTAGATGGGTTATTTCGAGAGAAACCCGGGACGGGTTCCTTCTGAGGCTGGGAGGATGTGACAACTGGCAAAATAGGGAGCCGTTTTATAAAACCCGCATTACATTGAAATTATAAATTTAGAATTTTTGAAAATTTATTGTGACGAGATATTTTACGAACGTTGGTACTTGATTTTGATCGTATGTTAATTATGAGGATTGATTATTTATTTACGGTTTGGTCTGATTCGTTCGTGATGATTATTTTTGAGATCGTTATTTTTGGCACTACTTTGACTCCGGCACTAGGTTGACCTAACAATTTTAATTTCATGTTATTATTGGATCGGATATTATTATTTTTTTGAAACGGGTTCGGTTGGAAAAAGTGATTTGATTATTTAAGGTTTCGGGTTTGGCCCGCGTTTTTACTTTGGGCTACTTAGCCCACTACACTCTCCCTATTATTATTACTAATAATAAAAAAAAAAAAAAAAAAAAAAAAAAAAAAAAAATTACTATGAATCGTCCTTGTGTGAACCGACCCCCACAAACACCCTCACCACTTCACTCTCTTCTCTCTCTCTCTCAATTGTTACCATCTCCAAAACCCTAACACTCCCTTAGCCGCCGCCCCCTATAATCAGCTGCCACCACTTCACCGCCGCTCCACCACTATCAACACCACCATAAAACGATTCCCCATTCCATTTCCTACTCGATCTACTATAACACGCGCCCTAAATCTCTTCTTTTTCATTCGATTTCACCTCAAATTCGTCACTTCTTGTTGTGGTATTGAAGATCCGTTCGAGTTAGTTTGGTGGATAAAGGTAGGACGAGCTTGGCTCGTATTTTTGGTTAAAACCGTGACCTAGGGTCACGGGTTTGGTTCTTTCCGGGTATTCTTGGATAATAACGAAACGATTTAATGGGTTTTGATAAAAATGGTTTAAAGATAATGTTTGGTATCCGGGTTTCTGGGTCTCGTTTGGTGTCGACGTGGTAACCGCGAGCCGTAGCTCACGGTTTGGCATGGTTCGAACCTTATAGTCTAGTTGGTTGATTGGTTTTTGATCTTGTAGCCGTGTAGCGAGGGTAGTGGTATTTGGAGTTTTGATTCTTGGCTCGATTTGGAATCAATGTGGACCTTGTTGTTGTTGTTTGATGTTGCCGAGACCCTAAGGGTCCGTTTGGCTTGAGATGGCTCGAATGAGAGCAAGACCGTGACCCCTTGGGTCCGGTCGAATGTGGTTATGGCTTATGTGTTGTTTGACCATTATGGTCCGTTTGGCTTGGCTCGTTGGAGCAAGCCGAGACCAAGAGGTCTCGGGTGAGATTGCAATGTTTGTGGTTTAATATTATTTTGACCCGGGTTGACTTGGTAAATCAACCCGTAAGTTTGTTAGACTTTGGTTGTCGTTTTGATTGTCGGACTTTATTCTTATTGTCATAATATTAATAGTTTGGTCATGGTACTTTTGGACATGTGTGTTTGTTGGAGTTGTTGACGAATATGGATATTGGGGACCGATTGTGAGACGGTCAATTAGATGACGGAGATAGGTTAGTCGGGTGCCGTAGTCGGACCCTCATGTTGTAGCACGTGGATTTGGGATTGTTTGGACGGAGTTGATTTATTATTGTGACTTGGTTTTGTTATTTGGACTTGGACTATGAGCCGAGAGTCATGACTCGGACATTTGACCAAATTCTATGACTCGATAAATCTTTAAAAGTCGATATAAAAAAATAAAACTCGTTATAATATTATTAAGAATATAATCGTTTATATACGTATATTGTTGAGGTAAAAGTTTGCTTCTACTTCGAACAAGCGAGACGAATCCTTCGGACTAGAGTAGGTCCTCCGGATTCAAGGTGATCCTTGTTTACAGTATGTTGCTTCGGATATCTGCAAAACAAATACGTCCGTTAGACTCGCCCCGGGAATGTATCCCAGGACCAACCTCCGGCGTGAGAGTAAGTATATGTTCTTAGTGAGAGAAAGTACGAATAAAACTAGAGAGTAGGGGAGAATTAGTTAACCTTAAATGAAGATTTCCTCTCTATTTATAGACTTTCTACATGAAGTGCCAGGCTGGTTCGTACTTAGCCCTTAATGTTCGCTAGTTTAGCCTCCATTATCATATACTTTGGCGTACTTGTTTGTACTTTGGTCTAGGTACTTGTTGGTTTATCCGAAGGGTTTGTGATCATGCGGACGTTCGTAACCCTTTGGATATTGGTCCGTATTGACTGAACACATCTGAATACATTTTACCTGATACAGGTCCGGAGGGTATATCCTTGTACGGCATGTATCCGGAGGGTACATACATCAACATGTCCCCCCCAGTATCATAGTATTGGTTGTGCCAATGGTGTGATACTAAGTTTATTTTTGCGATTTTCCGGAGGGTAAGTCATAGCTTTGTTCTTTTGCTAGAGTCACGCAAAATGCCAAAAGTAATTAAGGTGTCGTTTAAGGTGCGCCGTCGTTTTTCACCACGTCGTTTGGATTGGAACACGTACGCGTTTTCTGAGAGACACGGTGTGGATGGCTGACACGTTAGCCCTACGGGTGACGTGTCCCTTTCCCGCCTATTTTTGACTGCCTATAAATAGTCCCATTTCTTTTTATTTACAGCACCCTAATTTATTTCACACACATACCTCTGACACATTTCGTCTTCTCCGTATTCTGAACGATTATTCTCGTCGTCTTTGAGGTACGTCTCGGTCCGTTTAGTTTTTTTGTTGCTTGGCTATTCTCCTCTCCTTCTTGTCCATTATGTCGGAATCTACCGCATCGTTTGAGTACGAAGATATGTCCAATCCGGAGGGTTCACATGTTAAGAAAGACATGCATTTAAGAGTGTCCGCGATGGACGAGTCTGACGTAATTGCTGTGGTGAAAGCGTTCGGATTACCGGAGGATTTACATCCAAGGGTACCTCCAACGGGTATGACGATGAGCCAGCTACCTGAGGATGCCATCGGTTTGTATGCGGAGTACTTTTTTGAGGGCGGTCTCGTTGTCCCTTTTTCCACTTTTCTTTTAGATGTCATTAGGTATTTTAAAGTTCACATTTCTCAACTAGTTCCGCTGGGTATGCATCGTGTTACCCTGTTTGAGGTGTATTGCCGTAGCATGTACATTCCTCCTACTACTCCCCTATTCCGTGTCTTCTATAAACTTAGCAAGCAGGGTGATTGGTTTTCCTTCGAGAAGCGTATTCATAAGAATAGGAAGGTTTGCTTTGGGGAATTTCCCTCTTGTCTGAAGGGCTGGAAGTACAATTTTTTCTTTATCGATAGGCGAGCTATTCCGTTTGCCATGCCGTGGAGGCACTCGGATTCGGACGTATCGGATCCGTTTCCAAAGGCAAGTGAGTATGATGTTACTCATGCCGAAAGGCTTTCCGAGACGATCGTTGAGCCCTGTCAAGTTCCGCAAGCGTTCTTGTATGCCCTGGGTTTATCGGACCACTGGGAGTTTCCTGGTTACCGTCCGGCGTTGAGGGATGAGCAGGGGAGGGGTATAGCCCTTGTTATAATGTGTTTTTATATTATGCATCTTTTTTTTTTCTTTTTTTTTTTTTTTTTTTTTTGTTTTTGTTTTTAACGTTGGGTTTTGTTTGTCCGTGTGACAACCGGCAGTTTAGGGAGCTATTTAAAAAAAAAAACCGCATTTCAATTTAAGTTCGTTTATAATTTTTATTTGAAATTTTCATTTCACAACGAACTTGTGAGACCTATTTTATGGATAATTTTTAATTAATGACGTTATGGAATTCGTGAATTATGTTCATAATTCATTTTTGATTATATGCTCGGTGATGTATATTTGAATTCTCACTTGGTACTACGTTGACTCTGGCACTAGGATTACCTAACGAAAGTTTTATGATTCGTCTTAACGAGTCCGACTATATTTTAATTATTTACGAGATGGTTTCGAGAGGTATTGAAGTTTTAAAATGAGTTCGGGTTCGGGCCACATGTTTTTACATCTACCCACGTTACCCGCTCCACACCGTTAGTAATATTATTATTACTATTATTATTATTATTACTTTTATTTACTATTATTATTATTAATAGAAAGAAAGAAAAAAAAATATGTAAACTACAAAACTGGTTCTTGTGGCTCGGTATACACACAAACAACACAAACCCACCCTCATCTCTCACCTCTCTCTTTTCTCTCCTTGACTAACCCTAGCCGCCTCTTTGATTTCCGGCCATCACCATAGCCACCGCCGGCCACCACTAAAGACCACTACCATATTCTTAATCTCCATCATCTAATCCTTTAGATCTACTATCCCACGCGCCTCATACCACCATTTTATCTCACGAATCACCACTATCTTCCCCACCAATCGTGTATTTTGAAGGGTTATCACGGTTTTGAGCTTCTAGATCGAAGGTGAGACGAGTTTTCACTCGTATTGTTGATAAAAATCGTGACCTAAGGTCACGACTTGATGATATTCGGATGGGTTAACATTTGTGAACACGTAATACAAATGGGTTTTGGTTGAAAACATGTTTTCTACAAGGTTTGGTATCCGGGTTTGGTGTTATTGTATGGTTCGATTGAACCATGAGTCTAAGACTCACGGCTTGGTATTGGATCCGAGCTTATGGCTCGATAATATTTCTTCTCTTGGTCTTGAGTCATGGTTTTCATGACTGATTTCGTTGGGCCTTGGTTTGACTCGTTGGAGTCACGGCTTTGTGGCCGTATTTGGTTGTTCGTTGCCGCGACCCTATGTGGTCAAATTGGCAGTTTGAGGGTGCTCGTTGGAGCTTATTTTGCGACCCATGGTTGTTTGGCTCGAGTCCATGTGACTCGTGGTATTGAGCCGTGACTCAAGTGAGTCGAGGGCTCGGGTTGGCTTGGTAAACCGACCCAAACATTAACCTTGTTAATGTTATTTCTTGAAATAATTGTGAACTTATTGATTACATTGTTGTGGTATTTCATTTCGCCCGAATACTTTTGGTTGGGTCGAGACCATTGTGGTCTCGACATTGGATATTGTTAATGGTAATTGTGGAGTTGTTGTCGATTGGTAAGAGTTATTGGGGACCGATTGTGAGACGGTCGTTAGATTGACGGAGATAGGTTAGTCGGGTGCCGTAGTCGGACCCTATTGTTGTAGCCCGTGGTTTGAGATTGTGATTGGACGGAGATTGGTTATTTTATGACTTTTGCTTATTATCGGACTTGGACAATGAGCCGAGAGTCATGACTCGGACGTATGACCATTTCGTATAACTCAATAACTATTAAAAATTGAAACGAGAATAATAAAACTCGTAATAATAATTATTGATAATATGAACGTTTATATGAAAGTATATACGTGAATAACGTATATATAACTATATAAACGCGTATATTAATAATAATAATAATCACGAGTCGTATTATAAATAATACGATTAGATATATATTAGGCTACGAAAGTGGCGTAATATTATTAAACGTATTACTATTATAAAAATTGTGTTATAAAACGGGAAACTCCCGACAATTATGAAACGTTTAATAAAATGTCATTTCAGGATATATAACGGATAAACTTATTGAGTTAGGCGAAATTGTTGTCACTCGGGTCCAGGTAAGTTATCATTTGTGACGTTCGTGTTGTCACGGGTATATGACGACTAATATAGATGTTTTCTATAATTAAATAACCACTTAACCGTAAGGTTGAGCCGGGTTATTTGGCTATATGAAATGAATATATTAGTGGGCATCGTATCCTACGACGCCCATAGGTCGTAGTATATGTAAAGTGTAATAGATTGCGAGCGTATATATCGGGAAATCTGGCCAATTTGACGATATATATGAGGAATTTATTAAACTATGATATATACTATATAGTAATTATGTGCTATGTGCTTTAGGTTGGGTGTAATCTTGGAACGGTATGTTACGTAAATAAATATGAGGATTATCAAATCGACGGATTTGGTAAACTTTGGCGATTTATTTAAATGATATATTGGGCTAATATTAGATCTATAGTTATTTATCTTTCTATATGTGATCTCTCTTTGGTTCATTTTGAGTCGACCCACCACCCGTATGGATACCAAACGCAAATACACCAAACTAATACGAAATGGATTTTCGGAAATAAAACGGATTCTCGTCCGGGTTTGGGAATATTATATATTTGAGGAAATGATTTCTGAAAGAGTTAATATTGTTAGGTCGTGCCAAGTCTGTAGTTGCTGTTTCGTGAGTTATCATACATCTTATTTCTACCTACCTCGTCTTGCTATTTTCTGGACTTGAGGTGAGTCATAGCCCCACTTTTTAATCTTGAACTATGTTTTCAATACTTGGGGTGAGAAACGTGCAAATTATTTTATGTGGACTATTATCGCTTTTATATTCTTTCTAAACTTGCTATGCGTATGGACTAGGATATATTGTCAGCTTTAGTCACACCTTTTATGTGTACTATTCAAGGTTGGCTTATTTGGTTATTGGTGGATTGTCAGCTTTAGTCACATATATGTTATGTGTACTATTCAAGGTTGGCTTATTTGGTTATTTGGAATAGTCAGCTTTAGTCACATATATGTTGTGTGTACTATTCAAGGTTGACTTATTTAAATACTGTAGCGTGCACCTATAGGTTATTAATTTTCCGGAGGTTATCCGAGTTATTATTGGTATTGCGGGGGCTACCCGAATATCTATGTTAGTACGGAAGGGTATCCGTGTGTTATGTTAGTACGGAAGGGTCCGTGTGATTTGTTGGAGCGGAGGGTATCCGCAGGCTTTTAGCGAATACTTAGTCTAGCTAGCAAGCGTTTTGCGTATATGTCCACTATATTGTTAGTTGAATTTAAACCTATGATCTCACCAGCGAAAGCTGACTTTTAGCACGTTTTCTCAGGTAATTAAGTGTTGAGATGCATGCTTGGAATGGAAGGCTCGGCTAAGGCACACGGTTTATGGATCTATTTTTCTAAACTCTGATAATTAAATTTGGACCTATTGTTATTTTATTTTGGGCCTGACTCTGAATGATGTTGGGATAAATGTAAACCTAAAACCCCGTTTTGGTTGTGTTTTTATTATGTTTACTTTATCTCGTTCTATATTGTCTTGTGTTGGATACCAATCCCCGTAGCATCCCGAAAGCTTGTTGAGTCTTCCGCTGTATCAAATTTTGGGGGTGTTACAGATTGGTATCAGAGCCAAGGTTATAGAGAACTAGGTAAATAAACGCCTAAACTATAACCGTATTTTTATAGAAAATGATCCTTGACCACCGCCCGCCAGCCCGCCAAGCCGAAGCATCTTCTATTATTTGAGGTATTATGAGATATTTGAGATGATTTGAGGTTTATGGATTTTAGTAATAAGATGGCGTTCTCGAGGATTTATATGGTCTATATGTTTTTATAAACATTTTAGTAATGCGGTGTTTGAAATTCTTTTATTAAGATTATATATGGAATTATTTGATGAGTATATTTGGTACGGTTTTATGAGTTGTGATTTAAGTTGTTTTGAAACACTTACACCTACCCTACGCCGTTGTCACAAACTATGGCCTCCCAATATGCCCGATGTCGTTGAGGACATTCTTACTGCACCGGTTTTACCTGCACAGTTCACTATGGCATCTGATGACCCTTACCAGATGGCCATGTCTTCAACTATTGTATCACAGGCAGCTTCTACTTCGGCACTACCTGCTGCATCTACGCAGGGACCCTCATCTTCTTTAGGGTTCCCTGGTACATCGAGGCAGCTTACTCTTCATCAGGCTTTGGCTCGTGTGGTACCACGCTTTGCCCACCGAGCTACGACACGCATGTCGGTACGCCCTACTCCATCACCTTTACAGATTGATGCTCATTCTCTTCTGTCAGAGGCGCCACCCACATCATTGCGTCGTCGTCCTAGATCACCTACTACATCTCCACATGGTTCACCTAGTAGGAGACGACGAGTGATGAGGTACTCTTCCGATGAGGAGGAGGAGGAGTACGAGGGTGAGGATGAGGCTGATGACCCTGAGCGGGAGGATGACCCTCAGGAGGCTGAGCAGGGTGATGATGATGACCCTGAGGAGGAGGATGACCCTCAGGAGGATGAGATGCCTGATGATGTTGATGAGTTAGCACCACCAGCTCAGACTGAGGAGCCTGATTCACCTGTACACCCGATTGAGCCTGATTCACCTGATCATCCGTTCTTGTTTGAGTTGCCACCTGGTAGTCCCGTTGAGTCGGATGCATCTTCTGAGGTTTCTGCGGAGCATGCAGAATTGGGTGAGATTGGCAGGTTGTGGGCTCGGATTACTGAGCTTAGTGACAGAGTTGCACATGTATCGGATCGACTTGAGAGAGTCATTAGAGAGTTCTTAGCAGATTTGAGAGTTGACTTGACTGTCGTTATGGGCAGGACTACTGAGCTGAGGAGAGTTTTGATGGATGTCCACGAGCATATCGATAGTTTGCAGCGAGGATTTGTTACTGCTCGTGAGGCCGACCGCAAGCTTTGGCAAAGGAATGCCGAGCTAGAGAAGGAGGTGGCTGACCTCAAGAGAGACCGAGACACCCATAGCGTGGAGCTAGGATCGTTATGGAGGGATCTTGATAGCTTGAGGCAGGAGATGAGGAGCCTCCGCCAGCCACGTGGCTAGTTGGTTGGGTTATGTTATATTTTTGCTTTCTTAACCGAGGAGTGTTCGGTTAGAAAAGCTATTTATCACATTTTGATGTATTTTACTCAGTATTCGTCTCTTTTGGAACGATTAGTACGTTTTGTGTTTTCCGTTAGTTGGAACGATGTTAGATCGCTATTATATTGTTGATGGTTATTAGTATATGGTATTATGTGATTTTGGGTGTTATGGAAATTGAGTCCTTATTCGCTTTATTGATGTTACGTGGTGTATTGTTGCTATTCTTTCCATGGATTGGCTTCGTTGAATTACTCTTGTTGAGCATATCGATAAGTTCTATTGGAGACTCATGAGCTTGTATGATGTTACATATCAATGGCACCACGACGAAACCCTGTTAGGGCTACCCGAACTGGTCCTGCTGTGACTACTCCTGGTCGCCGAGGACGCCGACCTACTCGAAATGTTGAAACCCCTACTCCTGACAACCTGGACACCACTAACCGCAACAACAGGAATCAAAATGTTGATGTTCAGGGAGACAATGATCATGTTCCACTTAATGCACCTACTGTGGATCAAGCAATGATCAACCAACTTGTGGAGCAAAGAGTTGCTGAACTACTCGCTGAGTCAAATCATTCCAACAATTCTGCTGGAACTTTTCCACCTGTTCGTGCGAATGGATGTCAATACAAGGAATTCAAGATTTGTGGACCCATTGAGTTTGGTGGAACTGAAGGAGTGGTTTACTTAGTCAGATGGATTGAGAAGACTGAGTCAGTGTTCAATGTCTGTGGTTGTGCGGAGAATGCGAAGGTAAAGTTTGCTTCTTTTACTTTCAAGGATGAAGCGCTGACTTGGTGGAACAACTACCAAAATGCAGTTGGGAGTGATGTAGCGTATGCTATGACTTGGGAGCAATTTAAGTCTTTGCTGATTCAGACTTATTGCCCAAGGAATGAGGTCAAGAAGCCAGAGATTGAGTTTTGGAAACACAAGGTGAAAGGTACTGATATGGCGACTTACAATCGTCGTTACCAGGAATTAGCCCTGTTGTGCCCAGATATGGTGAAAACTGAGACTCAAAAGATCGAGAGGTATACTGATGGGTTGCCTGTAGCTACGAGGAATGATGTGATTTCTGCTAGGCCTGCAAACATCCATGAGGCAATCACAATTGCTCAACAACTTATGGATTCATTGGAGTTAGAAGAAGCTGATAAGGAGAAGAATGGAAAGAGAAAGAGAGACCGTCACTCTAAGAGTAATGATCACCGAAGCAAGAGACAAGCTAAGGCGTATGCTATTGGGAATGGAGATAAGAAGAATCAGAACGGTGATGCACCCAAGTGTGATCGTTGCCACCAGCATCACACTGGATGGTGTAGTGTGAAATGCCAGAATTGCTCAAAGAAAGGACACACAGCTAGGGATTGTAGAGCCCGACCTCTTGCTATGGTTCAAGCTGCTCCTGAGATGAGAAATAAGGCAGATGTTACTTGTTATGGGTGTGGAAAGAAGGGACACTATAGGAATGAGTGTAGAGAATCGCGGAACCGTGGAAATCAAGGCTCGGGTGGTAATGGGTACAATTATGGAAACCGTGGAGCTGGAGGAAACCGTGGACGACAAGATAATGGAGACCAACGTGTGGAAGCTGGAGCTGCCCAGGGAAGAGTGTATGCACTCGGGAACGAGAAAGGAGAAGATCCGAACGTCGTTACCGGTACGTTCCTTCTCAATAATCGTTATGCTTCCATACTATTTGATACTGGTGCCGATAGAAGTTTTGTGTCCACTACGTTTGCACCCTTACTAGAGAAACCCCCGATGACCTTAGGAATTGGATATGATATTGAGTTAGCTAATGGAAACCTAGAAAGGATTAATACTATTGATTCGCCTCAAACAGTCAGATAATTATTGATCAGCCACTTGTGAATGGCCAACTGGGGGTTGAAACAGGGGAGGTGGAATGGTGGTATTTGGCTGAGTGAGGGAGGTGAACAGTGGGACGGGGGAGTGGTATTTGTTGAGGTTTGACCGGGTTTGACTCAGGGTTGGACTGGGCTAGGATTGGGCTTGGGTAAAATAGGAAGGGTGGGCTTGGTTTAGGTGTTGGATTAGTTTGTTTGGTTTATATATAACTTTAGGATCCGTTTGGTTTTATTGAAATTACAAGGACCAATTTTGTAATTAGGGAAAAGTTGAGGGTCTGAAATTGTGACATTCCCATAGTTTAAATAAGGGTCTAAATTATCACATGTGAATAGTACCAGGGCATTTTTGATATTTTTAATTTTTTAAATACCCGGGGACTAAAACTGACAAGTTTAAAACTTTGAGGGACCTGTTTTGCCAAACTGTGAAACTTCAGGGACCAATCATGTAAATTCACCAAACTTATCACCCAAGGACCATTCCTGCAAAAGATTATTAGTACAAGGACCAAAATTGATTTTCTCAAAGTTTTTACATCCCAGGGACCATTTCTGTCAATTTCCAAAGTATAGGGACTAAACTTGTAATTTTGTGAAACTTTGCACCAAAGGACTAAATATGTAACTTTATGATTAAAAAGGACCTTTGATGACTTTTTCATGTTTTTAGAATAACCATGGACTAGTTTTGCCAATTTATGAAACTTGAGGGACTGAAACTGCCAATTATGCAAACTTTGTACGTTTTTCATCTGTTTTTGCATATTTTGTATTTGAAACATATAAAACACACCTCTAAGATATTTTAAGTATTTTGATACATATTTGAGTGTTTTTGTATGTTTTGGCAGTTCAGATTGGTATAAAATGATGAGTATTTAGACACTCATCAATCCCCCACACTAAACTATTGCTAGTCCCTAGCAATCTATTGAGAAAAACTTAATGGATTTGAAAAACTCTTTACCAAAAGCCATCACTTCTGGAGTAGCTAGGTGTAAGAACTGTGGCACACCTGATAACCGTGTGATTTTGAGCAAACCACCAGCTGTCAACGGATTTGATTAGTCTTTACCAAAAGCCGTTTGCTTCTGGACTAGCCAACTCTTGATGGAATAGTCAACATCTTGGTGAGCTGATTACCAATTATGGTTTTTCCACGGCCTTTACCACAAGCCATAATCTTGCGGGCTAGCCAACTCATTAGCTTTTGAGGATAATGGGGAGTTGAGGAACCATACAATTTTTGGCAAATTGCAAGCCATAAACGGGTTTGAGTTATCTTTACCAAGAACCGTTTGCTCCTGGATTAGCCAATCCTGTTGTGGGTTAGACATGGAGGATTGATACCATTTGTTGCGTTCTAAGTGAGAAAAAATTTTAAAATTTTGGCTAAAATGAGGGTTCTTGATGGAACATGTGTTTAAATTCGTTAGAATAACGAATCTCCCCCCACACTTAGAACTGAATATTGTCCTCAATATTCAAAGTACCGGGTGTTAAACCGAACTTAGAACGTAAGAAGGAAATATTACTAGCCATTATTTTATGTGTATATACATACAATTATTTTTTTTAGATAAAACTTCTTAAATAGAAGCTAGCACTATATGTACATTTTTTTTTTTTTTTTTTTTATATATATACACAACATGTGGGGCATTTCCCCTACACTAGGGTGTTACACACGGGTGACAAGCCCATGTTTTTGCTAATGTTTTTGATTCCCGAGTCACTAGCCGGACTCGACCCCGTATTTGATTTCTTTCCTCCCAAACTGTCAGGTTTATCACGCAAGCTAACCGCTTGTGAACGGTTAACTGTAATAAATAGGTCCTGAACAGGCCGGGAGAAAAAGCAATTTAAAAATCTATGGGGAAGTAAGTGGAAGAGACAATCTCAATCGGACTTTCATTCAAGATGTTTGGATAAACATTTGAAGCACGTGAAAGTTCCACACCGATGAGATAAGTAACCGGCTCATAATTTATAAATGAGAATGCCGGGGTCAAAGATAATGTCTTCACTCCCGAAAGAGTGAAGAACAGGATAAGCCACAGGATATATGAAGAAAAGAAAGAAAGTCATGATGAAAATCATGATTAACTCCTCATCTTCAATAGGAGAATTCATTGTTTCATGAATCTCCTCGTTTAAGCTCATTTGATCAAGACATATTATGGGTATGTCTAGATCAAAATAGAAACTATCATACTCCGGTGGAGATATGATATGAGTGAGTTCATTGGAGAACTCATCAAAGGTGAATGATTCATATTCGGGATTGATTTGAGTGAATTCACTTGGGAACTCCTCAATAGTAAATGATTCATAAACAGAAAGAGAATTATACGAATGAGAAGTGGTGATACCACTTATCTTCTCTTCCGTTTGATCAAAATGGAACGTTTGCAATTCCGGAATAGAATCATTGATCAAAATCTCACTATCCATGACGGGGATAGTAGATGAAATAGGCTTTTCATTAAAAGCCTCGATTCTAGAAATGAGAAGATTAGCATTTAATAATGTAAGACGAAGAGCCTCGTTTTGGATAATTTCTTCCTCATTCTCTTCTTCTGAGTTGACAAGCTCAGAAGGTAATTCCCCCACATAACTTATGTCTCCACAAGATAAAGAATAGTTCTCATCAGAATCAGAGAACATCTCAATATGATCATTTGGAGAGACAAGAGGGGGAGGGATATCACACATATGATCAAGAATTCCCTGTGACTCACTTGGGATTGGGACAAGGTTCTCAACACTAGACTTTATGAATTCGTCCGATTCCTTTGTAGGAACAGTGTCAAGATGCTCGTCCCCCATGTTCAGAGAATGAATGGGAACCTCGGGTGTGATAACATCATACTCAGGGAGATGAGAAGGACTAGCAGTAATGGAGTCTACAAGTTCCATTATTTCTACTGCTGGTGATTCAGTTATATTCTTTTCTCCCTGTATATGCATGGAAGGAGTCTCAACTGATGAACTTGATGATTCTTTTTGAATGATAACAATGTTATCATCATCATCACTGTCATCATCGTCCTCATAAAAAGCAGCATAGCGAATATTGGCACGTATTTTGGCTACTCTTTGCTCAGCAATTAAATCTTCCATGCTTTTCCCAGAATCACGTTCTTCAGCAAGTAATTATGCGATAGATTTATCACGAGAATTTTGAATGAGTGGAAATTGTGGAAGTGTGGATGTGTCAAAACCGGAAGGTTGACATTGATCATCATTATGAGGACCCCCACAATATACACAAGAAGAACTTGGATCATGGCGAAGCGACATATTAGCTAACTCCTCCCTAATGTTTTTAAGTTTTTCAAGAACCTCTAGACAAGGGTCTTGCTGGTTTTGAGGAGTTGCTTGGTTCATTTGGTTTTGTGGAGGTGGGTCTTGAAACGAATAGTCGTAATTGTTACAAGGAAATGGATTCCTTGTTTGACAATCAGAGCTAAAGTGTGGACCTCCACAGTACTCACAACAGTAAAACTGTTGAGTCTGGCTTGGTGTATTTTGATACGAAGCATCATTGATATTTGGATAATATGATTCTTGCTCGTATGAATGTGATGGGTAGTTGGAAAAATTTGAGGAGCCGTTGAATGAGTTTTGATTAAGATCATAAGAAAATGAATTACTCGATCCACAAAACAAACAACTCCCGTTTTGAATATCATTACCACATTGTTCACATGTACACCAATGACATGGAAAACCGAAAAGCGGCTCACCACAACCGTCACAAGGAACAAAATCTGGAGGTGGGACAAATGGTGTGCTCTTAGAGCTAGGAATTTCCACCACTTCCGTTATGGTCTCGGGTTTTGGTTCTTGATAATCGTGAAGGTTAGGTAAGTCGTTCTTTTCAGTAATTGCCCTAAGCTCAGTACGTTTGCTTGACAAACTTTTAATCGTAAACCGTGAAAGATCAGGTTTAGGAGCATTTGTGAGCTCAGGTTTTTGGACAACCGTGGTTTGGACGTAATTAGCACCTCCATCGTCAGAGGAAAGTACAAGGTCCTTTGTCACCTCGGTTTCATGATCTCTTTCCCTCACCGGAGACGGAATAGGAATCGAAGGTCCATCATAATCAACATAACATCTCGACATTTTTGACAAGGCCATAAGTTTTTCAACTTTACTTTTACAGGCCCTTTGTTTAAAGAAATCGTCATCGAGAGATGCCATTAGAATTAATTATGGGACAAGTGGAAGAAAGTAGAATCAAAGGGTTTTGGGGATGAGAATTGAAGAATCAAATAGGTAGGGATGTAAAGGTGAATATTTTTGTGTTTTGTTTTATAGAAATATGGATAAAAATGGTAAATATACAATGGATGTATATCCAAACTCACTAATACGCAAAATCGTTTAAAATAATGCGCACAACCTCCCCGGCAGCGGCGCCAAATTTTGATTCGCCTCAAACAGTCAGATAATTATTGATCAGCCACTTGTGAATGGCCAACTGGGGGTTGAAACAGGGGAGGTGGAATGGTGGTATTTGGCTGAGTGAGGGAGGTGAACAGTGGGACGGGGGAGTGGTATTTGTTGAGGTTTGACTGGGTTTGACTCAGGGTTGGATTGGGCTAGGATTGGGCTTGGGTAAAATAGGAAGGGTGGGCTTGGTTTAGGTGTTGGATTAGTTTGTTTGGTTTATATATAACTTTAGGATCCGTTTGGTTTTATTGAAATTACAAGGACCAATTTTGTAATTAGGGAAAAGTTAAGGGTCTGAAATTGTGACATTCCCATAGTTTAAATAAGGGTCTAAATTATCACATGTGAATAGTACCAGGGCATTTTTGATATTTTTAATTTTTTAAATACCCGGGGACTAAAACTGACAAGTTTAAAACTTTGAGGGACCTGTTTTGCCAAACTGTGAAACTTCAGGGACCAATCATGTAAATTCACCAAACTTATCACCCAAGGACCATTCCTGCAAAAGATTATTAGTACAAGGACCAAAATTGATTTTCTCAAAGTTTTTACATCCCAGGGACCATTTCTGTCAATTTCCAAAGTATAGGGACTAAACTTGTAATTTTGTGAAACTTTGCACCAAAGGACTAAATATGTAACTTTATGATTAAAAAGGACCTTTGATGACTTTTTCATGTTTTTAGAATAACCAGGGACTAGTTTTGCCAATTTATGAAACTTGAGGGACTGAAACTGCCAATTATGCAAACTTTGTACGTTTTTCATCTGTTTTTGCATATTTTGTATTTGAAACATATAAAACACACCTCTAAGATATTTTAAGTATTTTGATACATATTTGAGTGTTTTTGTATGTTTTGGCAGTTCAGATTGGTATAAAATGATGAGTATTTAGACACTCATCAACTATCATTCGCGGTTGTACGTTAGATTTCTTGAACCACCCTTTCAACATAGATCTTCTACCCGTCACGTTAGGAAGTTTTGACGTCATCATTGGTATGGATTGGTTGTCGAAGTATCGTGCTCACATACTTTGCAACGAGAAGATCGTGCGTGTACCATACGGAAAGGAAGTCCTGAATATATTAGGAGACCGAAAGGATTCTAGGAGCCCATCCCGATTAGCAGTGATTTCGCGCACTAAGTTGCCGAAGCTAATGGAGAAGGGATGTTACCTTTTCTTAGCCCAAATTTCTGAGAAGGAAGAGACTAAGAAAAAGGAAAGGTGCATTGGAGATGTGCCTATAGTTCATGATTTTCCTGATGTGTTTCCCGATGATTTGCCGGGAATCCCGCCGACTAGACAAGTGGAGTTTCAGATTGAGTTGATACCTGGTGCTGCACCTGTAGCCCGAGCACCTTATCGTCTTGCACCTACCGAACTAGAAGAATTGTCGAAACAATTGGCGGAGTTAGCCGAAAAAGGATTCATAAGACCAAGTTCTTCACCTTGGGGAGCCCCAGTCTTATTTGTGAAGAAGAAGGATGGATCGTTTCGTATGTGTATTGATTATAGAGAGTTGAATAAGTTAACGGTGAAGAATCGATACCCATTACCTAGGATCGATGACTTGTTCGATCAACTTCAAGGATCGAGTGTGTATTCGAAGATCGATTTGAGATCGGGATATCATCAACTTCGAGTTCATGAGGAAGATATTCCGAAAACGGCTTTCAAAACCCGTTACGGGCATTACGAGTTTCAGGTGATGCCGTTTGGGTTGACTAACGCACCAGCAATATTCATGGATCTCATGAATCGTGTGTGTAAGCCTTACCTAGATAAGTTTGTGATTGTATTCATCGATGACATTCTGATTTATTCAAAGAGTGAAAAGGAGCATGAGGAGCATTTAAGACTCATTTTGGAATTGCTCAGGAAGGAGAAACTCTATGCCAAGTTTTCGAAATGCGAATTTTGGATTCCGACGGTACAATTCTTGGGTCATGTGATTGATAGACAAGGAGTCCATGTGGATCCTGCTAAAATTGAGGCGATAAAAGATTGGGCTGCACCTACAACCCCAACTGAAGTTCGTCAATTTTTGGGTTTAGCTGGTTATTACCGAAGATTCATCGAGGGATTTTCGAAGATAGCTAAACCATTGACCAAATTGACCCAAAAGAGTGTTACGTATGAATGGGGAGATAAAGAAGAGGAAGCGTTTCAATTGCTTAAGAAAATGTTGTGTAGTGCTCCTATCTAAGCGTTACCAGAAGGTAACGAGGATTTCGTCGTCTATTGTGACGCCTCACATAAAGGTTTAGGAGCCGTGTTAATGCAACGAGAGAAAGTGATAGCTTATGCTTCCCGACAGCTCAAAAAGCACGAGAAAAACTACACTACCCATGATTTGGAGCTCGGTGCTGTGGTTTTTGCTTTAAGAATATGGAGACATTACTTGTACGGAACCAAGTGTGTTGTATTTACTGACCACAAAAGTCTACAACACATCTTGAATCAAAAAGAGCTCAACATGAGACAACGACGTTGGATCGAGTTGCTAAGCGATTATGATTGTGAAATTCGCTACCACCCTGGTAAAGCAAATGTCGTTGCTGATGCTCTTAGTCGAAAGGAAAGAGTACCACCATTACGAGTTAGGTCATTGGGAATGACTATCGTATCGCCATTACCGTCTCAAATACTCGAAGCTCAAACGGAAACGTTGAAAGCAGAAAGTAGATCTGCCGAGAATATATTTGGGATGGCTGATAATGAGAAAGGATTTGTTAAGCGTTCTGATGGATTATTATGTTTTGGAGATCGGATTTAGGTACCTTTATATGGAGAAATTCGGGAATTGATTATGCATGAGTCGCATAAGTCAAGGTACTCCATTCATCCTGGTTCCGATAAAATGTACCAGGATCTTAAGAAGTTCTATTGGTGGCCAAATATGAAGGCAGGTATAGCATCGTACGTTAGTAAGTGCCTGACATGTGCTAAGGTAAAAGCTGAACACCAGAGACCGTCAGGATTACAAACGCAACCAGAACTTCCAGTCTGGAAATGGGAGCGGATTACTATGGACTTCATTACCAAATTACCGAGGACAGCTAGTGGTTGTGACGCTATCTGGGTAATTATGGATCGTCTGACAAAGTCTGCTCATTTCTTAGCTATTAGTGAAGATGATAGTGTGGATAAGCTTGCGAGGTTATATGTGAAAGAAATTATTTCGCGTCATGGAGTCCCGATATCTATTATTTCGGATCGTGATAGTCGTTTTACGTCAGCCTTGTGGCGATCACTTCAAACGGCTTTGGGGACGAGGCTTGATATGAGTACTGCATATCATCCCCAAACCGATGGTCAAAGTGAGAGGACCATTCAGACGTTAGAGGATTTGCTTCGTGCATGCATTATAGACTTTGGTAAAGGCTGGGAGAAGTATTTACCCCTTGCGGAATTCTCCTATAATAATAGCTACCACACAAGTCTTAAGGTTGCACCATTCGAAGCTTTATATGGCAGAAAGTGTCGTTCGCCTATTGGTTGGGCAGAAGTTGGAGATAGTCAACTTACAGGCCCTGAGCTTATTTTGGAAACTACAGAGAAAGTAACTCAAATTCGTGATCGGTTGCAAGCAGCCAGAGATAGGCAGAAGAGCTATGCCGATCAGAGACGTAAACCTTTAGAGTTCCAGGTTGGAGACAAAGTGGTTCTTGTGGCTCGGTATACACACAAACAACACAAACCTGGTTCTTGTTAATAGAAAGAAAGAAAGAAAAAAAAATATGTAAACTACAAAACTGGTTCTTGTGGCTCGGTATACACACAAACAACACAAACCCACCCTCATCTCTCACCTCTCTCTTTTCTCTCCTTGACTAACCCTAGCCGCCTCTTTGATTTCCGGTCATCACCATAGCCACCGCCGGCCACCACTAAAGACCACTACCATATTCTTAATCTCCATCATCTAATCCTTTAGATCTACTATCCCACGCGCCTCATACCACCATTTTATCTCACGAATCACCACTATCTTCCCCACCAATCGTGTATTTTGAAGGGTTATCACGGTTTTGAGCTTCTAGATCGAAGGTGAGACGAGTTTTCACTCGTATTGTTGATAAAAATCGTGACCTAAGGTCACGACTTGATGATATTCGGATGGGTTAACATTTGTGAACGCGTAATACAAATGGGTTTTGGTTGAAAACATGTTTTCTACAAGGTTTGGTATCCGGGTTTGGTGTTATTGTATGGTTCGATTGAACCGTGAGTCTAAGACTCACGGCTTAGTATTGGATCCGAGCTTATGGCTCGATAATATTTCTTCTCTTGGTCTTGAGTCATGGTTTTCATGACTGATTTCGTTGGGCCTTGGTTTGACTCGTTGGAGTCACGGCTTTGTGGCCGTATTTGGTTGTTCGTTGCCGCGACCCTATGTGGTCAAATTGGCAGTTTGAGGGTGCTCGTTGGAGCTTATTTTGCGACCCATGGTTGTTTGGCTCGAGTCCATGTGACTCGTGGTATTGAGCCGTGACTCAAGTGAGTCGAGGGCTCGGGTTGGCTTGGTAAACCGACCCAAACATTAACCTTGTTAATGTTATTTCTTGAAATAATTGTGAACTTATTGGTTACATTGTTGTGGTATTTCATTTCGGCCGAATACTTTTGGTTGGGTCGAGACCATTGTGGTCTCGACATTGGATATTGTTAATGGTAATTGTGGAGTTGTTGTCGATTGGTAAGAGTTATTGGGGACCGATTGTGAGACGGTCATTAGATTGATGGAGATAGGTTAGTCGGGTGCCGTAGTCGGACCCTATTGTTGTAGCCCGTGGTTTGAGATTGTGATTGGACGGAGATTGGTTATTTTATGACTTTTGCTTATTATCGGACTTGGACAATGAGCCGAGAGTCATGACTCGGACATATGACCATTTCGTATAACTCAATAACTATTAAAAATTGAAACGAGAATAATAAAACTCGTAATAATAATTATTGATAATATGAACGTTTATATGAAAGTATATACGTGAATAACGTATATATAACTATATAAACGCGTATATTAATAATAATAATAATCACGAGTCGTATTATAAATAATACGATTAGATATATATTAGGCTACGAAAGTGGCGTAGTATTATTAAACGTATTACTATTATAAAAATTGTGTTATAAAACGGGAAACTCCCGACAATTATGAAACGTTTAATAAAATGTCATTTCAGGATATATAACGGATAAACTTATTGAGTTAGGCGAAATTGTTGTCACTCGGGTCCAGGTAAGTTATCATTTGTGACGTTCGTGTTGTCACGGATATATGACGACTAATATAGACGTTTTCTATAATTAAATAACCACTTAACCGTAAGGTTGAGCCGGGTTATTTGGCTATATGAAATGAATATATTAGTGGGCATCGTATCCTACGACGCCCATAGGTCGTAGTATATGTAAAGTGTAATAGATTGCGAGCGTATATATCGGGAAATCTGGCCAATTTGACGATATATATGAGGAATTTATTAAACTATGATATATACTATATAGTAATTATGTGCTATGTGCTTTAGGTTGGGTGTAATCTTGGAACGGTATGTTACGTAAATAAATATGAGGATTATCAAATCGACGGATTTGGTAAACTTTGGCGATTTATTTAAATGATATATTGGGCTAATATTAGATCTATAGTTATTTATCTTTCTATATGTGATCTCTCTTTGGTTCATTTTGAGTCGACCCACCACCCGTATGGATACCAAACGCAAATACACCAAACTAATACGAAATGGATTTTCGGAAATAAAACGGATTCTCGTCCGGGTTTGGGAATATTATATATTTGAGGAAATGATTTCTGAAAGAGTTAATATTGTTAGGTCGTGCCAAGTCCGTAGTTGCTGTTTCGTGAGTTATCATACATCTTATTTCTACCTACCTCGTCTTGCTATTTTCTGGACTTGAGGTGAGTCATAGCCCCACTTTTTAATCTTGAACTATGTTTTCAATACTTGGGGTGAGAAACGTGCAAATTATTTTATGTGGACTATTATCGCTTTTATATTCTTTCTAAACTTGCTATGCGTATGGACTAGGATATATTGTCAGCTTTAGTCACACCTTTTGTGTGTACTATTCAAGGTTGGCTTATTTGGTTATTGGTGGATTGTCAGCTTTAGTCACATATATGTTATGTGTACTATTCAAGGTTGGCTTATTTGGTTATTTGGAATAGTCAGCTTTAGTCACATATATGTTGTGTGTACTATTCAAGGTTGACTTATTTAAATACTGTAGCGTGCACCTATAGGTTATTAATTTTCCGGAGGTTATCCGAGTTATTATTGGTATTGCGGGGGCTACCCGAATATCTATGTTAGTACGGAAGGGTATCCGTGTGTTATGTTAGTACGGAAGGGTCCGTGTGATTTGTTGGAGCGGAGGGTATCCGCAGGCTTTTAGCGAATACTTAGTCTAGCTAGCAAGCGTTTTGCGTATATGTCCACTATATTGTTAGTTGAATTTAAACCTATGATCTCACCAGCGAAAGCTGACTTTTAGCACGTTTTCTCAGGTAATTAAGTGTTGAGATGCATGCTTGGAATGGAAGGCTCGGCTAAGGCACACGGTTTATGGATCTATTTTTCTAAACTCTGATAATTAAATTTGGACCTATTGTTATTTTATTTTGGGCCTGACTCTGAATGATGTTGGGATAAATGTAAACCTAAAACCCCGTTTTGGTTGTGTTTTTATTATGTTTACTTTATCTCGTTCTATATTGTCTTGTGTTGGATACCAATCCCCGTAGCATCCCGAAAGCTTGTTGAGTCTTCCGCTGTATCAAATTTTAGGGGTGTTACAGTCCGCAGGTATAACCATGTCGAATTATCTGAAGAAGCCTCCGCTACGAAAGAATACGAAGATTGTTCAAGGTACCCCGTTTCCGGAGGGGCATACTCGTGAGGTGCATGTTACTCCTCCCTTGGCCTCCAATACTGAGGTACCGGAAAAGACGGAGGAGTTGAAGAATGTTGAAGTTGCTGATGACAAAGTGATAGCTGCTAAAGAGAGGAAGAAGGAGCAGGCTGGGAAGGCGGGTTTGAAAAAGCCTCCGTTGAAGAGAACCGGAGCGGGGAGTGTCTCTTCCCGCCTTCATAAGAGAAGTAAGATTTCTGCTGGTGATACCGTCATTGACTTGGATACTGGAGAGACCGTGGAGAGGCCAGAACCCATCCGTTCCGTCCATCCGGAGGATTTGGCGTCTGGTACGTTCGGATGATTTTTTATGGTTTCTCCTTCCATTTTTTTTTATTTGTTATTATTATTATTATTATTTGACGGAGGTTCTTTTGCTGTCAGGGGGTTCGGAGGGTGCATCCCGGCGTCCGGGGAAGGAAGCTCTTGTGGATGAGGAGGATGTTGATATAGAGGGGGATGGTGAGGATGATGCCCCCTACGTGCCTGCGTGGACTGTGACGAAAGGGACACGTCTGAACACCGCCACTGCTTGCCGAGACATGTTGATAAATTTTGCAACTCCCAAGGAGGAGAAATATCTGGATGATCAGGATGATGAAGAGGCTGTCCGCAGGTCGTGGTTATTGTTGGGTAAATGCGTCACGGCTCAAACGAATATGATTTTCCGTTTCGAGTCTCTCTCCAAGGAGTACAAAAAATTGTTTGATGCCCACAAGACCTGTGATAAGACCCTTGATGACAACTGGAAGACGTTCCAGCAGATGTCCAGAGAGTTTCATGAGTTGAAGAAGGTTCAGGCAGAGTGTTCCGAGGTGAATCCGGAGGGTCTGAGAAAGCTTCGTGCAGAAAATGCGAGTCTGGAGGAGAGGGTTGGTAATCTTGAGTTGGAGAAGAATGAGTGGAGGAAAGTTTCCGGCGAACAGGCCGAGAAGATCAGGTTGTTGGAGGGGCAGTTGTCTGATGCCAAGCAGAAGCTAAGTGATGAAGAGAAAGCTTACAGGGAGCTTTGTCAGCAGAAGGTGGATATTGCTGTGGCTGCTGGTAATGCCGAGGTGGAGAGGAATCGCATTGTTAATGAGTTTATCCCGGAAGCTATCCATCGTTTTCTCGGGAGTCATGAATTCCGAACGGCATTGGCTGAGCCCTTTAATTTGTTTTATCTTTCTGGGTTGATTGACGGGGCAGGTTTATTTGATGAGCCGGAGAAGGCGGAGAAGTTGTTGGGGGAGGTAGAGGGGATGGATATGGATGCCGGAGCCAAATATGGTCCGTTGTATGATAAGGCCCTTTCTCAGGACTATCCCTTCATCCAGAAGATCCGTCAAACTATCTACCGGAAGTTTGATGAGCTAAATGCCTTGGTTCCTGACCCTGCTCCAGCTGAAGAACCGGTGATTGAAGGACCGGAGGTCGAATCTCATGTCGAGAATCCTTCCGGGAACCAGTCTTCGGATCAGAATGCCTCGGTCTTTGCCTGAAGCTTTTTATCTCACTCCTTTGGATTTTGTATGTTGGGATCCGGATACCTCCATTTTGACTATGGATTCAGGTATTCCGGATTCCTCGTGAAGCTCTTTATCAATTAACGTAGTAGGTTTTTGATGTTCCGTTATTTTGTAGAATGGGTCTATCGGAACAACCATGTAATAGAATATGTTTGAAATTCCATCTTTTATTATTCCGTTATTCCGGAACATTTGATGTAATCGATTTTTGATCATATGAATATATCACTTTCTTTTGTTATTTGTATCGTCTTTAAGCTACATGTATTTTTCCGAGGAGTACGTAATTTATGGAACTTACGGCTTTTAATTATATACTCGTGAGGTTTTGTTTCATCGGACAATATATGCCTTACGGCTCTTGGCCATGGTTTATTCCTTATCTTTATTTGATGGGGTAACCTGTACCTTTCGGCGTTTGGCCTAGAATTATACCCACTTAGGGTTATATTTGACGGGATAATTTGTACCGTTCGGCTCTTGGCCTTGATAATACCCACTTGGGGTTTTCTTTGACGGGGTAATCTGTACCCTTCGGCTCTTGGCCTTAGTAATACCCACTTGGGGTTTTCTTTGACGGGGTAACCTGTACCCTTCGGCTTTTGGCCTTAGTAATACCCACTTGGGGTTTTCTTTGACGGGGTAACCTGTACCCTTCGGCTCTTGGCCTTAGTAATACCCACTTGGGGTTTTCTTTGACGGGGTAACCTGTACCCTTCGGCTCTTGGCCTTAGTAATACCCACTTGGGGTTTTTCTTCGTTGGACAACTTGTGTCTTGCGGAAAATAACTCTATGTATGGTCAAAATGCATCGGGTTTTTCATTGATGTGAAAATGGCTCATGCCTTACAATAGATCCTGGAAAATCAAAGTACATAATAGGTTACATAAAACATTTCTTTAAGTTAGTTGCATGCCAGGTGCGAGGTACTTCCACGTCTTCCATGGTTTGGAGCTTGTATGTGCCGTGCTGATAAGCCTCCGTTATCCGATAGGGGCCTTCCCAATTAGGTCCCAATTTTCCTTGATCTTCCACTCTGCTGGCTTCATTTTTTCGGTACACGAAATCTCCCACTTTGAAGGCTTCGGGTCTAACCCTTCGGTTGTAATATTGCTCCACCTTCTTTTTGTACTTCGCCTCCCTTATGGCTGCCATTTCCCTCCGTTCTTCTAATAAGTTTAGGTTTAGATTTATCTCATCGTCATTGTTTTCAACGTTTGCCATCATGGTCCGGAAGGTAGGCATACCGATCTCGGCCGGAATGACTGCCTCACTCCCATAAGTTAGACTGAAAGGGGTTTCTCCGTTGCTAGTTTTCAGAGTGGTTCGGAAAGCCCATAGTACGTTTGGTAATTCGTCTACCCATCCTGCTCTTTCTCTTCCTAGCCGAGACTTAAATCCCTTCATTAGGCTTTTGTTGGCTCTTTCGACCAATCCGTTGGCTTGAGGGTGAGCCACGGCCGTGTTGATTTGTGTGATATTTAACCTCTCGCACCAACTTTTGAACGGATCTCCCACAAAGTTGCTTCCGTTGTCCGTGACAATTATCTTGGGTAGTCCGAACCTGCAGACGATGTTGTCCCATACAAACTTTTTGACCTCTTTTCCGGTTGTCTTGGCCAACGGTTTTGCTTCCATCCATTTTGTGAAATAGTCTATTGCCACAATAACATACTTAACTTTTCCTGGAGCTTCGGGCAAAGGTCCCAAAATGTCAATTGCCCATTGGAAGAAGGGCCATGGTGCCATGACGGAAGTTAGTACCGTTTTTGGCAACTTGGGGACCGGAGCATGTATCTGACAGGCATCGCATTTTCGGATGACTTCCCTAGCGTCCCGGTACATGGTTGGCCAATAGTAGCCTTGTCGCATGAGTTTAGCTACCACCGTCCGGGGTCCGGAGTGCATGCCACAGGCTCCTTCATGCACCTCTCGGATTATGTAATTGGCTTGGAGAGGTCCGACACATCGTAACATCGGTCCTAGGTAGGATTTTTTGAATAGCACGTTGTCAATTAATGTGTAGTGGCTTATTTTCATACGGAGGTTTCGAGCTTCATTTTGATCTTCCGGCCATATACCTTCGTTTAAACATCGGAATATGGGGGACATCCAATTTTCCTCCTCTTCTTCCACTATTGCGTTGACTGTTTCTTCTTCGGTGGACGGCTTCTCCAATACTTCTACCAGGACTTCTTTCGTTAGGTGGTCAAATGCTACAGATGCTAGCTTGCTGAGCACATCTGCTTTTTGGTTCTGAGCTCTTGGGATGTTCTTTATTCTGAAGCGTTTGAAACAAGTGATGTATTCTTTGGCCTTTGCGAGGTATTTTGCCATGCTCTCCTTGTATGCAGTAAACTCTCCATTGATTTGGCTTGCCACCAAGTTAGAGTCCACTCGTACGTCCAACGCCTCTATATGCATCTCCTTTGCGATTCTCAATCCGGCCAGGAGTGCCTCGTATTCTGCTCCGTTATTGGTAGCTTCGAAATTTAACCGGAGAGCATATGTGTATTCTTCTTTTTCTGGACTAATTAACACTAATCCTGCTCTGGCACCTTTCCTGCTGGAGGCCCCATCAGTATATAGGATCCACTCTTCCGGTTGAGAAACGTTGCATATCTCTTTGCTTCTCCTCTTCGGATCCGGGGAGACTGTGCTGATGGGTATTTCATTAATGAAGTCAGCAAGCACTTGTCCTTTGACAGCATTTCTGGGCACATAGGTGATGTTGTAGGCCCCCAATTCTACTGTGTATTTGGCTAATCGTCCGGACGATTCTGCCCTGTTCAGCACTTGTTTGATGGGATGATCCGTTATGACCTTGATGGGGTGGGCTTCGAAATACCGCCTCAATCTTCTTGATAAATGCAGGAGGGTTAGAGCCAACTTTTAGACCGGAGCATATCTCTTTTCGGCTTCGTGCAAGGTTCGACTTACATAATGAATTGGGATCTGCCGCCCTTCTCTTTCGACCATCAGCACTCCACTTATTGCTTCTGCTGCGGCAGACAGGTATAGATACAAATCTTCTTTAGATTTCGGAGTCGTTAGGCAGGGAAGCTCCAGAATCATTTTCTTCATATCTTGGAAGGCTTTTTCAGCCGCTTCCGTCCATTGATATTTTTCCTTGTTGTCCTTAGTGATGTTTTTTAAAGTTTCAAAGAAAGGGAGAGACCTTTCAGCTGATTTTGATAAGAAACGATTGAGTGCCGCGAGTTTGCCACTTAAGCTTTGCATTTCCTTTAGTGATTTTGGTGATTACATATCGGCGATTGCTCTGGTTTTCTTGGGGTTAGCCCTAATCCCCTCGGACGTCACCATATATCCGAGGAATTTTCCTTCTTCCACTCCGAAAGAACATTTTTTAGGGTTTAGCTTCATGTTTATTCTCCGGAGATTGTCGAACGTTTCAGCAATATCGGCCAATAGCTCTTTTTCCGTTTGACTCTTTATCACCATATCGTCTACATACACTTCCAAGTTTCGACCGATTTTCTTCCAGAAAGCAGAGTCTACCAACTTCTGATAGGTTGCCCCGGCATTCTTCAAACCAAACGGCATTTTTACATAACAGTACGTTCCCCGATCCGTATAGAAGGCCGTTTTCTCTTCGTCTTCCTTTGCCATTTGTACTTGATGATATCCTTTGTAAGCGTCCAAGAAACACTTGTATCGGAACCCTATTACCGACTCGATCTTCCAGTCTATTTCGGGCAACGGATAGTAGTCCTTGCGGCACGATGAGTTCAAGTTCTTGAAATCAATGCACATCCTCCAGGTACCGTCCGGCTTCTTCACCAATACCGGATTAGATATCCAGGTCGGATACCGGACAGGTCTGATTATTCCGGCCTTTAGCCATTCTTCTACGTCTTGATTTATGGCTTGGTTCTTTTCTTCTGAGAAGAATCTCTTTTTCTGTGCTACCGGTTTGTCCTGGACGTTTACGTTGAGCTTATGTTCAGCTGCCCATCGGGGAACGCCGGTCATATCCGAGGGTTCCCATGCGAAAATGTCTCGGCTATTTTTGAGTAAAGTTATCAATTGCCTTCGCCCCTCTTTTGAGAAATTCCTTCCTATTGTCACTAGTTGTTCCGGATAAGCCGGATGAACCAGCACATCTTCGGTTCCAGCAGTTTCTTCAATGGGTGTTTCCGAGGAAATCTCTGTTTGAGTCTCCCTTTCCATTAAGAATTTTTCTTCGAGCTTTCTGCACTCTGAGATGATGAGCGATCGGGTTACTAGAGTGGCGATGCCTCTCGGCGTCGGGAATTTCATCATGGAGTGTATAGTTGACGGGATGGCTTTTAGTTTTTTGATTCCAGATCGACCAAGTATCACATTATATGGAGAGGGAGATCTAACCACCGCGAACTTCATGATGGTTCGGCGGTATAGCCCTTCACTCCCGAAGCATACTTCTAGTTCTATTTTCCCCAATGGATTTATGCTTTCTCCTGAGAATCCCACCAGCGGTGTGTTTGTCTTGGATAGACGTGACCGGATGGAAGAATCCAGATTTAGGAAGCAGTGCTCGTACATTACTTCCACCGATGCGCCTTGGTCGACATATACTCTCCGTACAGTATATCCCTCAATCTCTGCTTCCACAATAAGTGGCTCATCGGAAGCGTCCCCCGGGAGGATCGGAGGAAAGCTTATGGGGGCTCTCATCCACCCTTCTTCCTGATCTATCGTCTTTCGCTTCGGATTTCTTTCTTGATGCCGGACCATATTGATGATTCGACCTTGGTTGTTTTGATGGTTATTTTTGGGTGGTGCTCTGTCTCTTTGTCGGACGTCTCTGATCAGGTGGTCAAGCTTGCCGGTATCCAGGGCTATCTTGAGTTGCTCCTTCAGATTGTGACAGTCATTGGTGAGATGGCCTTTCTCTCCATGATAATCACAGTATTTATCCATGTTTTCTCTTGACGGCCTTCCTCTTAGTGGCGGGGGTGCCGGTAGCCGGAGCTGATGCTCCGTTGACAAGATCTCTTTAGGGGCCTTTGTGAGCATGTTCAAGTCTAGTGGTCTGGTATCTCTTCTGTTCCCGTCGTCACGCCGATAATCCCTTCGGTAGTCTATCCGATAGGTATTATTGTCATTTCGTTTGGGCACGTAGGGTGCGAAATTTTCATTTCGTCTAGGTTTAAAGTCTTGAACATCTTTCCTGTGATTTCCTCTAAAGGAGGACCGTTGTGTGTTATGGTCATTTCGGCTATATGGATTAGGTTGATAATCTCTACGAGAATTATCCACCCTTTCTCCCTTTGGTACTTCCGTCAGTCGATACACTCTTTCGGAACGGACGAAATCATCAACCCGTATCATCATTTCGGTTACGCTCTGGGGAACCTTCTCGGAGAATCTCTTTGCTAGCTCCGGACTTTTACAACCATCAATAAAAGAGGATATCTGCATCAGCTCTGGTACTCCCGAAATGCGACTAGCCTCGTCCGTCCATCGTTCCTTGAATTCCGAGAGGGCCTCGTTAGCTCTACGGATAATCTTGGTAATTTCCATCGGATCTCTGATGCACTTTCTACGAAAGGCGAACCTCTGAACGAACTGCTCACTCAATTCATCCCAATTATCAATACTACCTCGCGGAAGACGATCAAACCACGCTCTAGCAGCGTCATCCAGGGTTTGCTGGAACATCATGCACCAAATGGGCATGGGCCACGCACCTTGATTGGCCGCCCCTTCAAATCTGGTGATATGATCGTCAGGATCTGTAGATCCGTTGTATAACTTCAAGTGAGAAGGCATCAGATACTTTGAACCCTTCGGTCCGGAGAAATCGATGATCCTCTGGGTAAAAGGACTCTTGGACGCCGCCTTGAAAGGTTTGGATAAGTCGTCTGTCCTCTCCTCTTCGGCTTTTTGGGCTTCGACATCATGAGATCCGGCAACCTCAAAGTCGAGTTGGATGGGGTCAATCGGTGTTTCTCCTGAGACATTGTATTGTTGGATGAGAGATTTTAGAGCAGCGAAGTGACTTCGGATTTGTTCGAGGTTAACAGGATTGGTATTGTTATCCGGACGACTTCCGGATCCTTCGGGTGTGGTTGGGGAAGGACCTGTCATCTCTTAGCTTCGGTAGAGTGAATGACGGGTCCCACGGATGGCGCCAATTTGTTGAGGTAAAAGTTTGCTTCTACTTCGAACAAGCGAGACGAATCCTTCGGACTAGAGTAGGTCCTCCGGATTCAAGGTGATCCTTGCTTACAGTATGTTGCTTCGGATATCTGCAAAACAAATACGTCCGTTAGACTCGCCCCAGGAATGTATCCCAGGACCAACCTCCGGCGTGAGAGTAAGTATATGTTCTTAGTGAGAGAAAGTACGAATAAAACTAGAGAGTATGGGAGAATTAGTTAACCTTAAATGAAGATTTCCTCTCTATTTATAGACTTTCTACATGAAGTGCCAGGCTGGTTCGTACTTAGCCCTTAATGTTCGCTAGTTTAGCCTCCATTATCATATACTTTGGCGTACTTGTTTGTACTTTGGTCTAGGTACTTGTTGGTTTATCCGAAGGGTTTGTGATATCCGGACGGCTGAGATCATGCGGACGTTCGTAACCCTTCGGATATTGGTCCGTATTGACTGAACACATCTGAATACATTTTACCTGATACAGGTCCGGAGGGTATATCCTTGTACGGCATGTATCTGGAGGGTACATACGTCAACATATATAGACGTGTTAAACGTACATATATATATATATATATATATATATATATATATATATATATATAAATGCGTATATTAATAATGAAACGATCACGAGTAAACGTATAATAATAAAACGATAGTTATTATACTATGCAAATGGTGTAATAAATGTTGGGATATTATTATAAATAATAACTATATAAATAATGGCGAATTATACGTCGGATAACTAACAATTAAAAATATGGTTTTGTTTATAAAAATAGAAACTTATCGAGTTATACGAATTGTGGGTCTTTAAAGCCCAAGTGGGCTTTATAGTGTGACTTTGTGTTGTCACGGATACATGACGGTTAATATAAACATTTTATATATCGAATGACTTATTCTAGATCGAGTTATTTGACGATATAAAATGGGTATATTAATGGGCATCGTATCCCACGACGCCCATAGGATGTGGTATATATTTTAGGGTAATAAATTACTATATGTCTCGTGGAATTTGGTCGATTCGACGATATATATAGGGAATTTATTGGACTACGACATATACCAAATAGAAACTTATGTGCAATGTGCTTTAAGTTGGGTATAATTTTGGAACGATATATTACGTAAATAAGTATGGGAGATTATCAAATCGACGGATTTAATAAGCTTCGATAATTATTTAAATAATATGTTGGGCTAACATTAGACCTATAGTTACCTTATTATTGTTCTTTGTTGAGGCTTTTTGGTTTGAGATGTGTCGACCCTCCACCCGTATGGATACCAAACGTCGAATTTTAAATGAAAATGAAGTTAGTTCGAGAAATGGATAATTTTGGAAAGTAAAATGAATTACGTTCGGGAATGGGAATATTTGATTTTGAGGAAATGATTTCTGAACGGGTTTAATATTGTTAGGAAGTGCCGAGTCAGTAGTTGCCGTTACGTGAGTTGCTTGAGATTTCTTACATCTTTCTTCTATCGTTTCTTTTGAGGATTTCTGGACTTGAGGTGAGTCATAGCCCCACTTTTACTCTTGAACTTTGTTTTCAATACTTGGGGTGAGAAACGTACAAATGTTTTATGTGGACTATTATCGCTTTTTGATTTCAAAACTTGCTATGCTTATAGAACTAGGTAGAGCGAGGCCTAGACTTGATCTAGGTAAGCTATCGATTTGGTTATTGAGCGAGGCCTAGACTTGATCTAGGTAAGCTATTTGATTTGGTTATAGAGCGAGGCCTAGACTAGATCTAGGTAAGCTATTGATTTGGTTGTTGAGCGAGGCCTAGTCCCCGAACTAGGTAAGCTATTGGATTGATTATAGAGCGAGGCCTAGACTTGAGCTAGGTAAGCTATTGATTGGATTGATTTGAGCTATAGCGTGCACCTATAGGGATGATTTGATTTGGTTGGATGATTGAGCCCTAGTCTAGCTAGCAAGCGTTTTGCGTATATGTCCACTATATTGAATTAAGAATCTAAACCTATGATCTCACCAGCGAAAGCTGACTTTTAGCACGTTTTCTCAGGTAATTAAGTGATGCTCTGCGGATGCTTGGGATTGGAGGCTTGGCATTTGGCACTGGCTACGGATCTATATTTTCTAAAACTCTGATAACTATTGTGGACCTATATTTATTTTCTTTTGGGCCTGACTCTGAATGATTTTGGGATAATGTAAACTTTAAAACCTCGTGTGGTTGTACTTTACTATGTTTACTTTATCTCGTTCTTTTATGTCTTGTGTTTGGATACCAATCCCCGTAGCACCCCGAAAGCTTGTTGAGTCTTCCGCTGTACCAAATTTTGGGGGTGTTACAAAACTGGACTTATATTTTGGGGCCGAGAGAGTATATGATTCGATTCTTACGAATCATATATGATTCTTACGAATCATATATGATTTCTTAAGAATCATATATGATTCGTAAGAATCATATATGATTTGTTAAAATCGAATCATATATGATTTTTCTGGGCGAAAAAAAAATTTATCGAAAAAAAAGTTCGTCGAAAATATATAACAATGCATGTCTATAGAAAGATAATTTAATTCTCGTCGCGATGGTATTTTTTTTGTAGCTTGACGATTTACGGTTTGCGAAATATTTAAGTTTTAAAAAAAGGGTGAAAGTTTATTTTTTTATTTTGATAAAAAAAAGTGAGTGGCTAAAATTGTTTGATGGGTTTTATCGTAAAAATTTGATCTATAAAGAACTTTTGGCTAATATTGAGTCAATTTGTTTAGGGGTGACAAATCTCGACGAGACACGCTAAATGACATGAACCGGCAAGAGGTTAGACGAGTTTGGGTTGAGGATAAACATGTTTGAGTAGAAAACATGTTAATCCATCTAAACTGTTTAATAAACGGGTCGAATTTTCTGGGTTTAATATGTATTAAACTGGTCAACCCGTGAACCTGTTTAAGTATATAACCTGCAAAAAATAAAATATATAACTTCGATTTTATGTTTAATTTGGATCAAATGCATTTTGTTATGTACTTAATATTACAATGAATTTAAATTATAACTCTGATATCGTTGAAATTGTTATATATAGTTATTTGTAACATTTTTGGATTTAAATCTACAAACCACCAATCTTCTTCACCGTTTGGTTAGAATTTAATAACCATGACAATCATATATATATATATATATATATATATATATATATATATATATATATATATATATATATATATATATATATATATATATATATATTCTAATATCAAGTAGTCACATATGCGGAAGCGTAGGATCAAGTATAACATATAAAGGTTAACTAAAACATAAATAAAGAACGTACCGTATGCAATCTTGAATTCTTGGATGAACCCTAATTAGGGTTTATATGAATTAGGGATCTATAGATTAACCCCTTACCGTTTTGTTAATCGATCCAAGATACAATCAATAGTGTGATTGTACCACGTTCATGTACATACGTACTAATAGCGAATTAAAGTTAATGCTAGCTAAACAATACACAAAATAATTTTGTTTTAATAAAACAAAACAATTGACCAAAGTATAACAAATCACCAAAATCCCTTTTCGTAATATTGTTGTTGTCGAACCACAGAAACCAAAGAAAAATAATAAACTATTTATCAATTCATGCACACTATATATGCATGCATGTAAAATATAGTTTATGTGGTTGTTGTTGAAACTAAGGAGTAAAAGCAAGTATCGTTTAGTTTTTGGATTTAATGTGTCCACAAGAGATCCAAAAAATAATCCA
This sequence comes from Artemisia argyi, assembly GCA_030686995.1. Classification (NCBI taxonomy): domain Eukaryota; kingdom Viridiplantae; phylum Streptophyta; class Magnoliopsida; order Asterales; family Asteraceae; genus Artemisia; species Artemisia argyi. Next base: position 37,349,294 of record CM060693.1, on the reverse strand, counting down.
TGACTTTGCTTTTATAGGATACAAAACTTAGGGAATAAGTTAGGGCTTGGGTTGGGTTAGCAACCCATGACCGATCGGATCTAAGAGCCCACAAGGGTTCTAGATCTTTCTTGTTCTCTATTTTTATCCATGGCCCTTATCTTTGTACGTTAGTCAATTTGTGTAATTAATAATTAAATACAACATCTTATATTAAATTACTAGTTATAATACCCGTGCACGCACGTGGTTTTGACATAAATTTTAATTAAAATGTTTTTTTCTTTGAGTAATTGTTAATTTAAGGTAAATGTGCTAAAAGCCGAACCTTTATACTACCTCCGTCTCAAAATAAGTGTCCAGTTTAAATTTTTAGAGTTAATTTGATTCAACTTTAACCTTAACTATTTTTGTTGATGTTATATATCCAAATCAAATTCAAATTCAAAAGAATAGTATTACAATGGGTTGTTTAATGATTCAGATTATATTAGAAGGTACATAAGTTACTTTGCAACGCATAATCTTTTTTCAAGTGTGATATATAAGCATCTCCCATATCATATGAAGAAGGGAAGTGGTTGGCAGCACTCTCAATTTTTATTGGGACACTCCACATTATACAATAAACAGTTGTACCTTTAGTATAAACTGCTTTAACTGCTTGTACCGTGACTGTCCCGATAAAAAAACGAAAGTGTGCCAATCACTTCCGTATAAAGAACAACACTCCATTATGCTCCAATCAAATAGTTGTTTATAAGGGATATACACAATTTACCCGTAGAGTAAATATTCGACGTGAAGTCTCTTTGCAGCTCAGATAGTCACCATATAATGAGTTTATAATTGCAAATATACTCATTGTGTTACACCCAATTTGTATTTTAAACAAAATATATCTCACGTATGCCATTGAATCTTTGTGTCAAATCTTATAGAGATGGCATCCAAGACCTACGAAATTATGAAAACATGTCGAAACTCACTTGACAACATTAGTGACCCCTAATAATAGTTAACTTAAAGTACACAAAAACACTAAAAACTTATTTATACAAACTCCATTTACAACTATTAATAGAGGGAGATTCTTACTTGAGATCATCATAACACATACAGAAAGCATATCAATCACCACTTTATTATGCCCGAACGCTATAAGAATCAAAACTTCAACATAATCTACCATTAAGTTGAACAAATTTCACAACTTTATCAACTAAACAATACAAAAGACCCACAAAAGCAAAACTTCAACAAAACACAAAGTCAAATTTAACAAACTTTATCAGCTAAACCCAACACCAAAAGATCATTAAAAAAAAAAAAAAAAAAAAAAAAACTGAACTTAAACCTAATCTCAGTCATTAATACATTTTTAAGCTTAAACATCGACAACTGTATACGTTTTTTTACGGTTTTATATGTTTTAATATTCGTTTTTGATTCTCCAATCGGTTTGATTTTGGGAAGGTATGGTTTGATTCGGGTTATAGAAGATGGATGCGATTGTTATGTCTGGTGATATTGGATATTCATGAATTAAAACATAAACATTTGTTCATCACTGCAAATCTGCAATACATCATGAATATCCAATCTCATGAATTGAAAGAACGAATGTTTAGGCTTTGTTATGTGGGGTAGAAGAGAAGAGAGGAATGGAAAAACTGATTGTGTAAGGAGTTATTTTTTTTTATTATCTAAAGTTATAAAAAAACATGGAGATTTATAATTTTACACTTAACCCAATATAATATATTTAAAATTCAACCACTAATGTTTTATTAATTACCCCCTCTTTTTTTAAGTTTTTATTTTCATAAATTTGACACATATATTTTTATATGTTTTTTTCCTCAATCAAATTCTCCACCAAATTTATTAAAGTTTGACCAAAATCAATTCAATTTTGATTTTTTATTGGCAAATCACATCGCTCGATTTTGCTTATGTGGCAAAATCGAGTTCTCCTATTGGCCCAATTTTTTTTACATTGAGAAGAGATTTACAAAAACACTCCGAAATGATGTAATTCTTTTATTATATAAAAGATTAAACTTTAATTCTCATACGTAAAGTGTGCAATCCCGTGATCTCGAGTTCGATTCTAGTCATATACATATTAATATTTATCCACAAACTCTAACAGCTCCCACATGGATATCTATTAATAGTATAATGACATTGGTTAGCGTCTAGCAACACGCCAATGCCCCTAGATCAACTCGAGTGAGGTCTCCTGGAAAAACCTTCAATGATTCATCATTATTATTATTATTATCTTTTTGTTTCTAATACCACGTTAATAAAGATATGGATCTTAGTCATTCTTTAATTAACAATTCCGTTTCTCGTTGTTTATGATTGAGCAAGATTACCAAAACATCTGAACGTATTCCAGATAGACTTTGGGCGTGCGCACGCAAACATCTTGTCAACCCTACGAGGGGCCCAGTAGTATTAAACTTCAAAAAAATCTGAAGGAACAAATTCTTTCTTAACTACAAGAATAACCCATGGACTTTGCAACACTTCTGAAAACAACCCTTATAACTCCGTGTTACGGTGAGCGGTAGATTGCTTCACAAAAATGCGCTACATCCATGACTCTTATCTGGTATCTCAAGTCTGAGGATAACAAATTCATGATTTACTTACTGACAAGATCCATAAAGTAAAATCATGTAGTTGGGATAAGTCCTATATTCAATTCATCGAATATCATGTGAAATTGGTATGTCAACGCATCAATATACTTTCAAGTATATTCTTGACCAATACTCAGATTTGTCTTAGTTTAATGATATTCCCATATCATTAATCAACAATGGACAATTTAGAATAACATAAGTTATTCACGGATTTAAACATGCAAATATAGGACACAATTTATTATTAATGAAAGCAAACGTACTAAGTACTTTAATTCATTATAAATAATAATTGCTTAATGTCCTTTATCCAAATACTAAATAGATCAATGCATGATAATTCTAGTTAATGAATTATGCCTCAAGTCATGTCATTCATACTTGTTGACAAGGCATAAATCAACTAACGTTGATCCATAGGAATTTTGAGAATACTTATTTCAAGAATTCAATTATTGAGGTTCTTGTATGTGTGCATTCAACAATCTTGATATTGCCACACAATACTTCATAAATGGTGTGTCATCCTCAACCACCAATTTATGACAATTAAACTTTCAAACAATTTTAAAGTTTAAAGTATTCTAATTCTTTAATGTATAATGCAACTATGCTCTTAGTTGAGTACAACTAGTTCACATGGCTATTAATAAGGATGAAATCCTTCCATGACTAGTTATTGAGTGTCGTCTCAATTTAAACCAGCATCATTGTGTATAAAACACAATATGCTCTTTAAAATTCCGTAAACTTAATATCCATTGTGTAATATTTTAAGGAGCTATTCCAGGTTTGAGGATCATTATTCTAAGTTCAAACATATTTCATTAGAATATCTATTACACAAGATATCAAATATTGTTAAATCATTACGCTCATGATACAACAATAATATGATACACATGAAAAATCCTTCAGTCATACTTAGATTTTATTCATGTTCTATCTTTACAAATATGTATATCCATTTGCTAAATGATATATCATATTCTATTAGAATTTATTTACCGCACATGTTTATTAAATAATAAACTTTAGTTCCAAGGTTGTATGTTTTATTTTCTAAACCTTTTAAAGTAAAGTTTCATTCCAAACTAAGTCTAACCTTTTACTTATATGGAATGTTACTTCTTATATGTTATACAACATATATGATTTAGTAAATCAAACATAATACTCCCACTAGCTTTCAGGAATACTTAGAAATTATCTTATTTCAATTATAAATCAATACATGGATATAATAATTAAACATAAGATTAATCTCCTAGATGCATGCATTTATCCATTCATGGATTATTGCACTTTGTATACTTCCAAAGATTTGCATGAATTCATAAACTCCTTTTGATTACTTATCGTCCTCGCTCAAGTAATCATTCAAGAAAGAGTTTTTGATATTCATTGTCAAATTTCATATTCATATAAATATGACAATTACCATCTTTGTATCTATAATATGCTTAGGAAAAAGTATTCAATCATAGTTAATTGCTTAAATATGATTAAGAATCTTGTCATAAGACATGCATTAAGATATGTATACAATTTTATTCATATGATTATTACACAAAGATTTAAACCACTATGGTTACATAATCTTTGAATAAACTCATCTTCATTCTGTAACTATTAAGAATTAAGATAAACCAAATTTTCTAAATTTGATTATCTTTATGAACAACATCTATCACATCCATAATATGAGTTATTTACCCAATTCATTGTTTTGGTAATACTACATCATATAATCATCAGCATATTAATTAAATATCTGAGATATCCAAGTGGATCTATGAATGAGAATTCCATCATCTTTGAGGTTTATCATTTACATGTTAAGCCTCATCATGATTTTTACTAGTGTGTTTTTAGAAGATTATGTATCTTGTCATCCTATCTTTTCAAGATAAAATACTCCCACTTGCCTTTAGTATTATATAAAATATAAATACTTAGCAATTAAAGTGACAATAGAATATTTTCTTTATGGGATATTTCAAATACATATTGACAGTTCCTGACATTCTTTTGTTAATGACCTACACATAAGTAGTTTAACAAATTCAGGACTTCAATTTAAGACTTAATGTGATTCATCACATTTCATAATTCAATAGTGTCTTATTAATCTTCTAGGAGTCTAATCGAGTATATACTATCCATGCTCAATTTTCTAACCTTGATAACTTTCGGAAGAAAAGAAGTCATAGTTATCTTTAATCAAATAATCTAACAAGAGTTTGATTTCCCTAACTGAACATACCGTAAAATGTGGTATTTCAATTAGAATTAATATTGTAAGAAGATCTAACAATATATATAAGATAACCATAATCCTTTTGGTATACCTATTTACCAACTAAGTCAACTTAACGGTATAATATTATTTCCAAACTAATTGCATGCTTTATAACACAAGTACTTCCGACCAAGTCACTTCATGTTTATGTCTCATAAAACATAAACTTGTTATAATCCCACTATACGTTATTAATCATTGATCAACTCAATGACTTATTGCATATGTCTTAATTAAAAGATCATAACAAGCTAACGTCTTACTTTATTATAAGTCTTGTAATACTTAAAAGACTTCATGTTTATAACTAAACAATAAAGTATAAACATGTATAATTAAAGTAATCATGAACACCATCATTTGGTTTCAATAATATTTTCAAGTTAACACACTACTTCATGTTTATTTGTGTCATTCTAAGAATACATAATTATTGAAGTAGTTTTATACTACTTCATGCATTTATGTCATTCCAATAATACATAAATGTTAAAGTTGAAGTAGTATCGTTATTGACACATGTTCTAATAGATGTCTAATTTAGAAACTGTAAATTATCCATGTTGGTCTCACGCATACATGGAAATTCACCTTGTTGTTAATATTTAGCTTGCGTCTCACGTTTACTAAATTTCAACACCAAGTGTTTCTTAGATTAGATGTATTAATCTAATTAGAATTATAATCTCTTACTTTGCAGTTAAGAGAATCATTTAAATCATATTCTTATGTGTTGTACTTTGCACATAATGAAGATTTCTCCCACTTGTGCATGGTACAACACCATGTATCATATAAATAACACGCATGCGCTTGTTAATGCGAACAATATGATTTGTGTCATAAGTATAACTAGTAGATATAGAGTTACTCAATCAATCAAGGAAACATACATGACTATCCTTGAAAATATTAGTGTCTATATTTGAAAAGTAATTATCTTGAGACATTCAAAAGATAATCTAAGTTACAATCAAGACAATAAGTCTTGTAACTCCCACTGAATTAGAGAACATTACAATAATCCCTTATTCAGCCATAAGAACACAATACTCCCACTGAATTTGACAACATTGTAAATGTTTCATTAATCAGTGAAAGGAAATAATGTACTATTTACTTTCCTACATCTTTTAAGAAAACCCATTCTAACAATTATATATAGGTTCTAAAAGAATGTATTCTACTATGTAAATGTGATTCATCACATTCCAAACTATTAACTTGAAAAAAAAAACTGGGCATGCAATTTCTTCCTGTATAGATCTACCATTCCAACAATTGTATGTAGTATCTGTAAATGGTCAAATCAAAACAACTAGATAAAATAATCTACTTCGTCTTTTATCATTGTGTAGTAATCATTCTAGCTTCTAATTTAATAACTCATAAAGTGCAAATAATCTTACTATTAAATTTTGCTATGAGTTATGTATTTAGAATTTAGACAATTCTAATCATCCTATTATACCTTTCTCATTCATGAAAAGGATTATGATTAAGTCTCACACTTCTCCTAATGGAAAGAAGACTAGATTTATTCTTTTAGTAAAATTGACTCTAACCAAAAACCCAAACGGGTGTAGATCAATTTACTTGATAAAAGAATAACTTACGTTTACGGTTTTAATGTTGCATTAATACATTTAAAGAATTTACAAAATTCAATTTTAGTATTTTAGATAATTAATATTTCCAAGAAAATATAATACCCAAGGATATATTCATATAACCAACATATTTTCTTGAAAATCTAGGATCCAACTTTACATAGATTCCACCACATCAGTTGATCTGCTAGTGGTGAAAGTATAAAAGATGGTAATCTGTCGAACAATAATTGGCAAACAAGATTTCCAATTCCTAGACCATTTATGGGATTTACATCAAATTGATTCATCAATTTGCCTTGTAAGCATGTTTCATCCCATCTCATGCCTTAAGTTCTAGGTCTCACGCATCAACTTAATTAAGTCGTCTAACTTAGAAACTGCAAATTCTCCATGTATGGTCTCACGCACACTCGGAAATTTACCTTGTCATTAAAATTTATCCTGCGTCTCACGTTTACTAAATAATAACTTCAAGTGTTTCTTATAGTTAGATGGCATGTAACTTAAATTTTTAAGGGTATTCAATTTTTGATATGTCAATCAAAATATGTATAAAGATGCATGCACTCATCTTTATAGCATAAGTTTTCATAAAAACTTTTTATTGCCAATTCGTGAAATTAATACACAAAGTTTTACTTGAGGTTTTAAAAACCCTAAGATGACTTTCCACAAGAATGATTTTAAAAGAAATTCGTTTAAGACGTATTCAAGATTGTGATAACCAAGACAGACTCTAAGGCTCTTTCCAAGCCTTCTTACCACGACTATGAATTTTGTCTTAAAGGAGTTACTTTTAAAAACATGTTGTACAAAACATCAATCAAGCAAAATTTTATGGATTCAATCTCAAAACATGTAACAAAGTATGAATCTTGCTAGTCTCGCCTTGGAGCGAATTACCGTGCGAAGCGAACCGTTGTTGGCACATAAGACTTCGCAAGATTCAATCTTTATTACTTAGGGTTTCACCATTATTAGTACGTATTATTTTCTTTATGGAAAAATTACCATTTTATGGCTAATATCATGTCAAACAATTAACAATAAAACAAGTAATCAAAGAAAACATAACAACCAATAATAAATAAAGTGAAACAATTAGCCACATGCAATCCTTATTAGAAAAGATCCTAATAAAATCAAATTTAGGTATAATCATGCATGTAATCAACTAAGGCCTTCTCCTCTTAATGGAAGAGAGTCACATACATTGACGAATCAATTGCGTAGGCCAAAGCTAATATACACACCACATAGCATATAAATTGATTTTAATATATATTGGAGTCTTCCCCAATTTTAGATCTATCTAAAACATGTGACAAATAAAAAAAAACAACAAGATCCATGACTAACATGCATGTTTCGTCACGGATTAAACCTAACAATTAGCACATAGGTCACAAAATACGTTCACTTAACCGGTTAATGACCTAGGGTTTCTAGTGATTACAATAAATCAATTAAACCACAAACCCTAATTAGGGTTTTAAGTGGAAAATCGACCCCCCATAAATTAGGGTTAGGGTTTCAAATTTTATAAAAAAATTTAAAAGAAAAACCCTAGATCAAAAAATGTCTCTAAAACAATTAAAGATCCGATTTTTATTACGTTTTATTAATCAATTACATGTTATACATGGCTCGTGATGCTACTGTTAGAATTTAATAACCATGACAATCATATATATATATATATATATATATATATATATATATATATATATATATATATATATATATATATATATATATATATATATATATATATATTCATATATTCTAATATCAAGTAGTCACATATGCGGAAGCGTAGGATCAAGTATAACATATAAAGGTTAACTAAAACATAAATAAAGAACGTACCGTATGCAATCTTGAATTCTTTGATGAACCCTAATTAGGGTTTATATGAATTAGGGATCTATAGATTAACCCCTTACCGTTTTGTTAATCGATCCAAGATACAATCAATAGTGTGATTGTACCACGTTCATGTACACACGTACTAATAGCGAATTAAAGTTAATGCTAGTTAAACAATACACAAAATAATTTTGTTTTAATAAAACAAATCACCAAATTCCTTTTCGTAATATTGTTGTTGTCGAACCACAGAAACCAAAGAAAAATAATAAACTATTTATCAATTCATGCACACTATATATGCATGCATGTAAAATATAGTTTCTGTGGTTGTTGTCGAAACTAAGGAGTAAAAGCAAGTATCGTTTAGTTTTTGGATTTAATGTGTCCACAAGAGATCCAAAAAATAAACCATGACTTTGCTTTTATCGGATCTAAGAGCACACAAGGGTTCTAGATCTTTCTTGTTCTCTATTTTTATCTATGGTCCTTATCTTTGTACGTTAGTCAATTTGTGTAATTAATAATTAAATACAACATCTTATATTAAATTATTAAACTTTAATTCTCATACGTAAAGTGTGCAATCCCGTGATCTTGAGTTCGATTCTAGTCATATACATATTAATATTTATCCACAAACTCTAACACGTTTGACCTATTTACTTAAATATGTTAAACGAGATACATGTGATATGCTGGTCTAGGTTATGATTGAGTTTCTTGACACAATTAATAAACGGGAGATGTATACTAAACCGCGAACCCGAATAGGTTAACCCGAACACGACTCGATTGCTACCCCAAGTTGTATAAGTTCATTGATCAAGAACTCAAATGACATGTTTAAGATTTGAACTTAAGAGATTAACCGGATAAAATTTTGAACTCGAACTCAATGTGAATGTTCTAAAATTACAAAGTTCTACTATAGTATGAGTAGAAATAGAAAAATAATGTAGTTGCTTTGACTTCAAAGGTCAATTAATTTGTATATTCACACATCAAGAACTCATACATATGTATAAAAGGAAACTGATTTGACCTCAAAGCTTGAGCCTAATGCGCTTAACAAGCTGAGTTTATTTCATTTATGCTCATCATAAAAATGAGTCGAACCAAAGCTTTTGAAATTGGTCACGAACCAAGCTCGAGTTGAAAATATAAGGCTTGAAACAAGCTCAAACTTGATAAATATAAATGAGATCAGACCTTGCTTGTAGTTCATATTGTACAGAATCAATTTGTCACGATATTTGCAAAATAGTTATATACAATGAATCATACTTGCACGAATTAGTTTTTTTGTTGAAATGAAGATTTGTTTTGCTTGTTGGTCACAAGTGGTCATTGATTTAAACTACTTTGTTACCTTTAGAGAGTTGTGTTTGAAGTTATCGAGTATCACACATCTACGTTTGCCTTATGTCACCAGAAACAAGACAAGTTGGTTCAATATTCATCATTTTGGTTTTAGTTTCTCACACTGGCGCTAAATCGATCGAGTTAAGGTTAACATTTATAAAGAGATCAACTGAGCTCTCATAAGTAATACGTTACAACTAACAAACCTCTAGCCTAAGAGTATTAAAGATATATCTGATGTGCTTTATTAACCAAAGGTTATTGGTTCAAGTAACAACTACGCCAAAAAGAGTCATTTTGATATTTGGATTAGGTAAATATGAAATTCTCCCTATTGTAATTAGCAACTAAATAATTATACAGTAAATACATGCATTCAAGGCATCACTTACAGAATGGAAGGATGCAACATGTAAACAGAGAACTGAATGTAGAAAGAGGAGCACATGATCATCCCCTTTATCACCCAGGTGGATCCACATATGTTAGACCTGGAAAATGTAAATTCACAACATTACCCTTGTGTAGAAAAATAAGTGGATATTATTTGGATAAAATTCTATGAACATAAAAATAGGGGACACTACTAGCTTTTGCCACCCACATTTTGTATCACACCTGTTTTTCATGGTGGCCATGTGTTCATGTCAGTGTCACAACTTTTTGAAATAAAACAATGGAGAAAAAAAATATCCGTAAAAATGGGTTGTTTAGAAATGACCCGACTCGACTTGACCCGACTCATTTGGATAGATAGCTACTTTTGAAATTGTCTAAAAGCTGGTGATTGAGCATTGTTACCTGTTTTGACCCGTTAGTCGATATTTGATTTACAACATCTGCCTTGTGATGCAAGCTATTTAACTTGTTTTGGCAGCGGAAGGATTCCGACCAAACTGGATGATCATTGGCTTGCCTTTAAATACAAACCCATTGACTAGATTCTGCAAACAAGTGATAGACTTGCGTAAATATTTCAACAGGCTTGTGAAATTGCCTGTGATATAATTGCATCCTTGGTTTTTCTATTTCTGTAGAAGTTACAAGAACAAATTGTTGTTTTGAGATTGTGGCACTACATACATAGAAACATAACAGTAGTCTCTCAAGGTGCATGGGTTGGTGGGCTGACCTCGTCGCAACTAATGACTAGAAAATTGTAGTCATAGGCATCTAAATACAATTCCAACTATATATGATAAGTTGGTCTAAAAATTAATTAAGCTAATAATTGTTCAGTTAATGTACCATATTTCATGAAGCAAACAAGAAGGCGATTCAAGTAACTTGTGATCATAATGCTTGTAAAATTAAACGTTGATTATCACAAAAGATCCAATCATATGTTTCTAAAGAGTAAGTATTAAGATGGAAGAACCAACATCACTAACCAGGCATATATCCAAATACTTAAATCCACTAACATTTAACATCATAGTTATGTTGATTTATATAAGATAGGACAATCAAACCTGAAACAGAAAGCAGAATCACACACCAGCATTAGCAAATGATGCAATGAAGTGAAATATATCAGTAGAGCCAACTGATGCGAATTCACAAAGCTCACGGGAAGTCTTTGAGACAGGTTTGTATTGTACAAGCTTTCCAACAAGTTCAATTAACATAAATGAATCCTCTTCTGATTCTCCCAAAACAATACTCCAAACATTAGAATAAATTCTCCATTCTCTAGGAAATGGTGTAATGTCATCAAGATTCACAGAGTACTTTACTGACCATCCAGATAAACCATTCCTCATCTCATAAACATCTATAAGCCGAGAATAATAATGCCGATCAGAACAAATAAGAAGCAAACAACCACGAGACTCACATAACATGTATTTATATGTAGAAGGCACCTTAATATCCACGGGTACGAAGGTTTTTATGGTTGTTAATGCTTGATGCTCAACGCTAATATCTAAATTGAAAATAACATCAGGCTTAAATTCACTATTTAGCCAATAAATTGCATCATTCCAATATATTCCATTGTCAAAATAAAGAAAACTATTATGCGGATACCGATCACTGCAAAAACTCCAGTTGCGTGTCTCTGAAGAGTAAGTTTGTAATTGAATTTTTAAAATACCACCATCTCCATCACTGTGAGGCACTAATACAGTCTGAATGACTTTGTAGTGAGGTGATTTTGTTGGATCAAAAGCTATTCGTGTATGACGAATAATTTCATTCGAGCATTGTGGAAGCATCTTATAGAGATTAATGCATGGATTGTATACGTAATACATATCATTCTTGATTCCACCACGACAAAGAAGCAAACCGTTGCACGACTGCAAAATATCAGAATTATGTAACATGGACAGAAAAGGGAAGGGGTCCTTTAAAGCAGAATGCTTGTATGGAATTCGGGTATCTAATGACACAAAATCATATTTCATGGCCAAACGTGGAGATACTCGAAGAATGAAACCACAAGGGGCTAGGATCGAGGATAGGGATTTGGCGCGCAAATGGAAAGAAGGATTGCTTATGAGAAATAACCAACGCTTGCATACGGATTTGAACAGAACAAGTGAGATTACAGGTAACCGGAGTAAGATTTCAATTAAAAGGTCGTCGTTGTATTCAACTGCATGCATGGATTGCTTGTTTGTAATCAGCTTTTTGGATGATCTGCCTTCTCTACCGATGACATCCTTAAAGGGAACTGGAACTTTAGAGGAACTTCTGCCAATCGTTTCCATTAAGAAAAAAGGAAAAACCCTAATAAGCTTTTAATCTGTAATATTATATATTTATATATATACTCTCATTGTATGATTTAGCTAGTTTTAAGCCCGCTTACAAAGCCCATAAGTCCACATCATTACAAAAAGGGAGATGATTTGCACACTCCACAAAATGATTGGGACACTCCAATTAGTTGTGTTTGGACATTTATAACCTCACATAGGTAAAAGTGTAAGTGTAACTGTGAGGGTATAAATGTCCATACACAATAGATTGGAGTGTCCCAATCATTTTTTTGAGTGTGCAAATCACCTCCCAAAAAGGCCACACACCAAACAACTATGCCACACACCAAACAACTATATATGGGCGTATGATTCCCATATTTTTTTGGAATGGCTAACTCACAACTGTAGAAATCTCACACTTGACCTAGTCGACCCTTGAACCCATAACCCTGCTTGGTTGGGAATCATTCGCATTGGATATTGTTAAGCCAAAGGCCCGTGGTAAATTTACAGTTTTGTGCTTCATGTCTTGGGTTCAGCTAATTCAGCCATTGCTAAGACTAAAGTTATTCGTGTACAACTGTACATAGGAAAGCTTCAGTGTTGAACACTATCTTATGCTGTTGGACTAGATGGCAATTCTCTCATCTCCATTGCAATTCAGTTTCTAGCTCAAGTAACTAATTCATTTTAACTTGGTTTAAGTTTAAATGAGATCTAGGTATGGTTGAGTCAAACTTTTATCTAGCTGGAGCATAAAAATTGAGTCAGTTGGTTGACTATAAAGGTCAATATGTATAAATTCATTGATAAAATTTTGGGCTCAAACTCGATATGAATGTTTTAGAACTACAAAGTTCTATATTTTCATATTTTGAGCAGAAATAGAAAAATTAGGTAGTTGGTTTGACTTCAAAGGTCAATTAATTTGTATATTCACACATCAAGAACTCATACATCTGTTTAGAAGGTAACTGGTTTGACCTCAAAGCTCGAGCCTACTGTGCTTAACAAGCTGAGTTTGAGTCGATCTTTATTTCGTTTATTCTAATCATAAAAATGAGCCAAGCCCGAGGCCAAGCTTTCAAAATTTGTCACAAACCAAGCTTGAGCTTAAAAATATAAGGCTCAAAACGAGCTGAGTATATCTCGTTCCCTACTGGTGGTTCATATTATTATTGTACAATGAATCAAATTAATAGGTTAAGTATCATACGTCTACATTTGCCTTATGTGACCAGAAGTTGGTTCATATTTATCATTAGTGTTGGTTTTAGTTTCTCACACAGGCATTAAATCGACCAAGTTAAGATTAACATTTGCTCTCATAAGTAATAGTATGTTATAACTTATAAGTTATAACTAACAAACCTTTAAGCCTAAGAGTATACATTAAATACATGCATTCAAGGCATCACTTACAACTTACAAGTTATGCTAGTTGAAATATCAAGCTACAAAACGAGGATCCCACAGAATGGAAGGATGCAACATGTAAACAGATAACTGAATGTAGAAGAGAAGCACATGATCATCCCCTTTATCACCCAGTTGGATCCACATATGCTAGATCTGGAAAATGTAAATTCCCAATATTACCCCTGTGTAGAAAAATAAGTGGATATTATTTGGATAAAATTCTTATGAACAAAAAAATAGGGGACACTACTAGCTTTTGCCACCCACATTTTGTACCACAACTGTTTTTCATGGTGGCCATGTGTTCATGTCAATGTCACAACTTTTTGAAATAACAATGGAGAAAAAAAATATCCGTAAAAATGGGTTGTTTAGAAATGACCCGACTCGACTTGACCCGACTCAATTGGATAGATAGCTAATTTTGAAATTGTTTAAAAGCTGGTGCTTGAGCATTGTTACCTGTTTTGACCCGTTAGTCGATATTTGATTTACAACATCTGCCTTGTGATGCAAGCTATTTAACTTGTTTTGGCAGCGGAAGGATTCCGTCCAAACTGGATGATCATTGGCTTGCCTTTAAATACAAACCCATTGACCAGATTCTGCAAACAAGTGATAGACTTGCGTAAATATTTCATACAAGTTTAAGAAAATCATTTTCAAAAAAATAAAATAAAATAAAGGGTTTTCTGCAGCTGAGAATGGCAAATTAAGAACCATACCAGAGCTTGGTGAGCAATGTCGATCGATGGGAATGTTACAAATGCTTGACCCCTCATTCTTCCTTCCTGAAACCGGAAACAATTTGGAGTTCATATCATTAGCCTATATGGTTGAGTGATTAAGATGCAAGCATGTGTACTGGAGGGGGTGTTTGGATTTGCATTTTGGAAACTAATTATCTAACTACAGGGATTTGTAATCACAATAATCAGTTTCTATTTGTTCTGATGAACATCTTGCGCTCCATCTTATCACTTAATCTATCTTTTAAGGATCAAACTATCAGTTCCATAGTGGCTCCGATTGACTATGTGAAGGTCAAACAGAATTACCAAATCACTCTTTTTTTTTTAACCAAATTTGGGAATCTTTTAGACGTTTCTCCTTTTTCACAAGAATGTTCATTTTGGTCATTTATAGTTTAATTTCTAACATAAACAGGATTTTCCTAACATTAAAAGGAAACAGGACTTTTCGAGTACAAGAAGCTAGATCAGTAAGTTCATAAACAGGATTTTCCTAACATTAAAAGGAAACAGGACTTTTCGAGTACCTGAAGCTAGATCAGTAAGTTTAAGTTGGATAGGACATCTTACCTGCATTAACTTCACAGAAAGATTCGCCTTAGCTGCTTCAATGTTCCCAAAGAAAGTGCCTGCAACACAAGCGGCTGTATAAGATAACCCTAAAAGGCTAAACTGTCCTAATACTTGATACAGGCGAGGAAAGAAACACTGATTAAATTTGATACACAGCTACTCCTTCAAACATGCATCAGCTTTTTACGAAAACTTGAAGGTGGCAATTTCAAACGATTTCCCGAAAAGTAAACAGACTAAGATTTATATTTTAGCTTTACGGGGTGATGTGGAAGTTTTTACTTGATTTAGCTCGAAATAAAGGAGTAATGGGTCGAACATCAAGTATTATCCAGATGTGCACAGCCTCCACAAAGAATTTAATAACTTTCTTATTAGTTTAACACTTTAACTTTTGTAATCATGTTTAATTTCATAAATTGTTTGTAATGTTCAACATAAAAGTGCCAGCAGGTCAACTCAACCCATTCTTACACATTTTGGCCTTTACCCATTTAGACCTGTTAGAACCCGCCATATTTTCACCTCCAGGAAAAAGTTAAAACGTGAAATTATCTGGAATTAAAACTCACCAAAGACATAGTAGAAGTCATCTGCAATGACGTCTTTCGCCAAGTTTTTTATGTACAAAACAGGAGCAGGATTTCCAGCATTATAATTCTGCAACAAATTATAGCATTAGTTTACATGAAGAAAACTGTTAAAAAAAAAGGAACAGGTTATAACCCTCATATAAAATCAGATGGCGCCATGGTGGTACCTTAAACATTGGAAGGGATAAAATCTCTTCTGGAGGTAATTTTCCGCGCTCCAACTCTTCAACAGTAGCAAAAGGATTGGTACTTAAATTCTCATTCTCCGCCTCCTCTATGTCCTCTCCTGTGCCATCAACTACTTGTTCAGTCTGAGTTTGTTTAGGAGCAATTTTAATCTGAAACCAAAAAGATAAATGTAACAAGTTAAAAAAAAAAAAAAAAAAAAAAAAAAAAAAACTGCAAGAAAACAATTTGTCTTGTGATTATCTTCTGTTTGAAATGTAAAAATCAAAACCTGTAACACAGGGTTCTTCTTTTTTATCAATGGGATTTCCTTAGGAATTAAGGTTGCAGGTTTCAATCCAACAGCCTCGTGTGCGACATCCTTGTCGATAGCAGGACCCACAATAGCTTCTCGCCTGATACGCTTGCGCTTAGGTCCACCTGATCCACGAGCACGAACATTTTCCTAAAAGTATCACAGTGTTTGGTAAACTTAGTATTTCATGATCACTACCATTCCTATACACGTACGCATACAGACCCTTATTACAATCACATATATGCATGCAAGTTAAAGTTACACATCATCTTACATACATATACCTTAGAAACCGTACCTCATCTGAAGACTCCAATTCTGATTCACCACTTGAGAGATGTGCCAAGCTAGAGTTTGTATCTACAGGAGGGGGTGGTGGTGGAAGTGGTGCAGGTGCTGAAGGAGGTAGAGGTGGTGTCGGCAGTGCTGCACGGAAAGGAGCGGGAATATTCATTTTGTTCATCAAGTGTAACACCTACCAAGAAACATGTAATACATAAAATTTAAGAAATTATAATTTGAGTAACAGTATTACTCGATAGAATCTTAAGTTACCTGTGTATAGAATCGGGGAACAGCAATAAGAGCATTTACTATGTTCGTCAGGATATTTCCATCTGGTGGGGGGTATGCATACCTACAGCATAATTGTATAAATGTCATTATCCAAAACTTAAAACTGTGACAATAAGCAGCAAGCTATAGTAACAATCTTATGATTTTTTTAGTACAACTTACTCGAGGTGAGGGGGAAATGGGTACTCCACTCCAAGTTTTTCAGCAATAGGTTCAAGTGCTGGCATGGACTTAGTCATGGGATTCTGCTTCGAATCTTTGGCTACAGTAGCATCATCCCTTGATGAAATGGCGTCATTCCCTGACGTAGATTTATTTTGCTGAGATCTATCATGTGGTTGTGTACTAGCTCT
This sequence comes from Artemisia argyi, assembly GCA_030686995.1. Classification (NCBI taxonomy): domain Eukaryota; kingdom Viridiplantae; phylum Streptophyta; class Magnoliopsida; order Asterales; family Asteraceae; genus Artemisia; species Artemisia argyi. Next base: position 37,332,048 of record CM060693.1, on the reverse strand, counting down.
CTCAACTGACAAGACTTTACCAAGAAACCGTAACCTGATAAGAATATCATGAGTTTAGCGCATATGAATGTTAAATAACAATCTCATCATATAATAGAACTTCTTGAGCTTGCAAGCATGAATTACCCATTTAATTGGCGCTGTGCTTGAGCTGCCACACCCTCATTATTAAAATCAACAAACGCACAGTTCCTCATCCTGCATGAATAGGATGTATGTCAATGTAATTGAAATATAGAAACATTGGTCAGAACTAAATCACTAATTATCTTCCATGAAAATGTGGAAAAACTTGACCAAAGGTTACTTAACCACATTGAGAGCACCAACAGTTTGCAATAAAGTACCAAAAAATGTGGCTTGACCAAGTAATTTATTTCAGTAGACCTGATATGCAGACAAGTATTGATGTGAATCATACTTGCTTATTACCTTCCAGTGGTGCATGGACGAACACAAGAAGCGCCATAATGAGAAAAGAGCCGAGTGAGAGTATCATGAGGAATAGCCTCAGGAAGACGACGTATCAATAGTGTGGTTACTTCTTTCTCTGGTGGCCTTGCTGAAACATCACCAACATTTTGATATGAATAATCATACATCCCCTGAGGATACCCTGACGGTTGAAAAGGTGGAACATTGGCCATTATCGCATCTGCAGTAGTTACGCTATATAGGCTGTAGCAGGACTATTCTGTACAAAGATTAATCAATTCATTAGTCATCATTTTCAAGGCTATGGTTGAATCCTAGAAATTGAAAAAGAACAGTTTCATTTCTTTAATGAAGTGGGATAGTTGCACAAATACTGGTAAAGCCAGGTTTAGTTAAGCATATATAAGCAAGTTACATCAGTAAAGCCATAATTAAAGGAAATACTAGCATGTAACGATTTCAAAGAACACAATGATACCAAATCCATTACATGATCAAAATTACAAAATACTCCAATACATGGTCACATATGCCCAAAAATTAAAAGGAAAAGTAAAAATATTACAATTACGATGTATAACGACTTTTATAGTAATGGGGGAAGCCGTATGACCTAAACACAATCAGCATAATATCTAAGCTAAAGACTTGCTATGCGTGGCAATCTTCTCTCCCTATCTTACAGGCAAGCACAACGCAAAGGACTATTATTAACTATATGAAGCATTTTTACTTAAAACTAAACTACATAATCAGGCTAATATCACAGTTCTACATAGCTTATAAAATGCAGGAAACATAAATAGCATAAAACAATCAACTTATAATGAATGTATATACATGTAGTATAAGTTTTCTCTAACATTAAAAAACCTATAATCGACCATTAACTGTGAAGAATAATAACTTAACCAAGTATGAGAAACTGTCTAAACATTACTTAAGCAGAAACTATCCGAAAACAATCACCCTTTGGTCTGTACGCATTTGATCCAATCGTTTAACTTCAACTCCTCACTAACTCTAGGAGGGTGTTTGGGATTGCTCATCTTTTCTTCTAAGCAGATGGACCATTTGGAGTGTTTCAGTAAACCAAACTGTATTTTGGGCAACTTAAGTAGCATTCAATAAGCAGTTAGGGCGCGGCTTATGCCAAGTACTTATTTGAGATTAAACTAAATCGACCTTCAGACCCTCATATCAAACCTAAAAACATTTAAATATACGTAAAAATGAGCTTTCTCGTTGTTTATTTATCTACTTGTTGAACTTTTTCTAGAATAAGCAGTTCTAAACACTCTTTCCAGAAGTGCATATTTCGAATCTGCAAAAGCAATCCCAAACACCCTTTAAGACCCCAAAAGCATTGGGGGTGTTTGTTTCAGCTTATATAGCCGGCTTATAGCTTATTTCGTTCTGGGCTTATGTTTCGTAAGCGCACTTTTTATAGCTTATTTTGAAACTTTCCGGCTTATATAAGTTCATTATGACATAATGAACTTATATAGTTATATAAGCCGGAAAGTTTCAAAGTAAGCTATAAAAAGTGAGCTTACGAAACATAAGCCCAAAACGAAATAAGCTATAAGCCGGCTATATAAGGTGAAACAAACACCCCCATTCCCATGTTTATGTCTCAAGTTCAACTTTCAGTGAGCTTAAACCCGCGGATTAGTCAGCCAAAAGGTCGGAAACAAAGACTAATGTCTTAAATCAAATACCCACTTCAAATATATAAAAAATCCTATATGGGCATTTCATTAGTCTCTTAAACAATACGTCGAACACCTGGTGTGCACATTAAAAAACCTATAACCCCATGTTGAAATTACCACAATACCCACATCAAATTGATTATAATTTTATCACAAAGACATGTAATTGGAACCCAAAAGGTTACCTGTAGACAAGTGTACACAAAGTTTGTTTGATCGAAGGGGGAGTGAGGACGATGATTGCGTTTGAGTATGGATGGGCCTGTAAGATTCGTTTTTGGTGATGGGGTTATGGACTATGGCCCAAGTTGAATTTTTTAATGTGAAACTATTTAGGCCCAAAGTATGAGGTTAATACTTTAGTTTTTTTTAATGTGAGCCCGTTGAGGCCCAGGGTATAAAATAGTCAAATCATTTTTAGTACTCGTATTTTTTAGGACTGAGCAAAGGTACAAAATCAAACTGATCGGACAAAAATCGAACGAATTTGAGAACCGATTTCGTGAAAAAACATGAACTGAAACTGAACCAAATATGGTTGGTTCGGTTTTGTGTCTGTTCGGTTCGATTTAGGTGTGTTTTTGTTAGTTTGGGTCAAACCATACGGACTCAAAACCGAAAATAAGAAAAACATGAAACCCAGACCGAACTAAAGGGCTGTCGGATCGGCCCGGTTTTTGTCGGTTCAGTCGTTTTTTCGGTCCGGTTTAGTTTTGAGTCGTCCATGCTTATCCCTATGTACATGTTTGTTAATATGACCAGTTCTCAAAATTCTGTATTACAGATTTTTCTTTAATTAACTTATTACTTACATCAAACAAAATTGTGCACCTAATTATTAATTTTATAGTTCTTGACTAGGTCTCACTAAAAAAAAGGGTAAAACTACTATTCCACATTTACATCAAAGATACATGTGGTACGCAGGAACTTTCATCGTTCGTCAAAACTAATAAAAGTACTCACTTTATTATCACTGCACTTTAAAAAAAAAAGATCAAGATTCTCATAATTGTTAAAGTACTCACTTTTTCACTCATGATTTGCGAATTCTTTTCTTGATACGCGACCATTTGTCTAACTTCACTTTTTATTTCGATTAATGATAGTTTTTACTTTCTTTGTTAATGCTTTTGCCTTTTGATGGCACTTTTTAGTGACAACTTGTGTGACAGCTTACCCGACCTAGTCACAACCGATAGTTTTGTGATACATTTTGAATGCTTTTTAATCGTGACTTAACAATTTTCTAGATTTTTGCATAAACATAAATCGTATTTTTATTTTTATTTTTTATAAGGATGATATTATTAAAGAAAAAAGACTATAAAAAAGCTTCGGAGCAACAAATGAAAGAAGACTACACAGAGGGGGGAAAAAAGATCAAACAAACTTTTACGATTAAGGATCCATTGATTCCAGTTTAAGATACGAGTCGAGCAATGCCTACCAATCGAGAGCCTCTAAATAGACGGGAAGATATATATCCTCTTATCGGACAACCATAATAGTGTCCGGGGAAGCATTAACTATCTTGTTCCTCCGCCTCCATATAGCCCATTAAACACATAAATAAACACCATGCCGGCCATACTTTATTTCGGGTATCCGAGATCGCATGAATTGCATAATAAACATCGCATCTTGAGAGATTTTTTTCATGAATTGCAAGATTTTATTTCTTTCTTTCTTTCTTTTCATTTTGTGAAAGGTGAATTTGTGTGAGGGCTGAAAGTAGCCTAAAGGATTGTTGATTGCACCAACACGTGAATAGTTTGACACAGGCTTCAACTAAGTGGATTCTTAAGCGCTTTAGAAACAAGTTTGACGCCATTTAGTGGTAGTGCAATCAACAGTATGGATTTTTTTACGTTTATAAAGCGCAAATGATCCACACCGTTCATCTAGATAAATGAAAACAATTTTACTAAAAATATTAAGAATGCCGGTACTAAGGGGGGGGGGGGGGGGGGGGGGGGGGGGGTTCCCTCGTCATATCAGCTCCACATTACCGGTTCATCACTTTTTATCATCTTTCCTTCAACACATGCAACACATTCTTTCTTTTTCCTTCAATTTTTTTTTTTATTATAAAAAATACACTCAACATATTTCCCACACAATACATAGTCAAACAAAATAAAAAAAATAATTTTCTCTCTCTTTTAAATCTTGCGGGACTACAATGCCGAAAGGAAAAAGAAATTTTGTTTGCCGCAAAGTGAGGTGTGGAATTTTCCTTGTTTCCCGCAGGAAAGGACATCTCCTCGATAGTTTGCACCTTGCACACTATTATTTGCAAGCATGAGAATCTATGGCACGTTATGTTAGTGCAATATGGCCTACGATGGTACACAAAGAACACATGCATGTAAACAGTGACACAGAACATTATTGCACTTCATGTGATAAATCATCGTATAAAGGTAGCAAGTACATACGAACTTAATTAATCATATGGGGAAGTTATTATACGAGTTTTTAGAAACAACATGAAACTGAACAAACTTGCCAAGATTAACATGTAGCACAAAGTATACAACAATATATAATCGAGGTGGATAGATACAGTATATCGGTTAGGGTTTCACGTGACAAGAGATGATGACACCACCATGTTTGTACTTTGTACCATGTTTCATTAAATCACTGAATCCAATGTACGTAGAGACTTTATGTATAAATTATGTGGTGAGTGAAATATATTTTGCTAAAAAAAAAGTTAAAAACTAAGACTAACACTTTGTTCTCTAGTTTTATTTTAGGAGTGAAAGTGAATAAAATTGAGTGAAACATAAAATTTGTGTGTTCTTGAGTTTTTTTGTGCATAGAAGTGAAAGTGAGTGCAAATGGAAAGTAAAGAGCACTAGTGGATTTTTGACTCATCACTTTCACCCCATATTTGGGATGAAAGTGGAAGGGACAAAATATTTAGTAGTAAAAAGACCAAATCGTCCTTGCATCTTTTTTTATTTTCTATTTTGTAAGGGCATGATTGTAAATGTGAAACATTCTTTCATTTTCTTTCTTCTTATTTCATTGATACTCGAGAACACAAATAAATATCTATCTTTCTTTCATCTCCACTCCATTTCTTTTCTTCATTTTCATTTTCTTTACATTTCACTCTTAATTTAACTCAAGAACGGAGCGTAAGGGTCCGTTTCGTTTATAAGTGGGTTTGGATTAGGATTATGATTTGGTATAAGATTTGGATTTAATGAAGGTTTAGGAGAGATAAATTATATTTAATTAAATATATGTTATAATATATTTTAAATAAAATAATATTATTTGATAGTAAAAAAATAAAAAAAGTGATAGTATTTAATGTGAAGGTCGCACATATATAGAGAGAGTAAAAAAAAAAGTGGCCCACAAAATTAAAAATCCATGCAAAACCAATCAAGAGAGCTAACTATTACTTTTGATTCCAAACAATCATTCCCCTAACTAAAAGAGTGAACCAAACATGCAATTAATGTCAAATCAATATCAAACCCATTCATACCCTCAAAACAAACGCACCCTAAAATACTAGCTAGCTTGTTTAATACTCACTCCGTCCCAATTTATTTGTCTAGTTTTGACTTTTTGAGTCTTTCTTTGTCAACTTTCACCGTAAATATTCTTATTTGTGTTATATAATAATTGATAAAAATTATACAAATTAAAAATACAATTAATGCTCAATCTATTCATATATTTTGTATCAAATATTAAATAACACAAACAAATATATTTAAGGACAAAGAAAGACTTTGAAAATCAAAAGTGGACAAATAAATTGGGATGGATGGAGTATCAACTGTAACACTTTATAATGAGTCAAAGTTTACAAAGACTATAATGCTAGCTTGTTCAGGGACGGAGCCAGGGGGTTCCTGCGGGTGCCCAGACACCCCATGGATTTTTTTTCAATATAGTGTTAATTTTTGAAAGAAAAAAAAATAAAAATAAACATCAATTCTTCTTAAAGTCGTCTTAAATACACCCGGTCCATCGAAATATGTTTCTAGCATTAGTGTTCAATTTTTTGTGTGCAACCGGTCATATTTAGTCCTGGTTCCGTCTCTGAGCTTATTCTATAGGCAGCCAAAATGATGAACAAAAAACATTTTACTTTGTTCTTATCGACTATGATTTGAGACAAAGATCTTTTATGGAATACTTAAATGTTTTTTTAGAGTAATATATTTACCGGGTGTTTTGACCTTTTACCAAAAATATATATATAAACAAAAAAAGTTCTTTTATGGAAAAGTGATGAAAAGAAAGCCAAAACCTTTTACGGAAAAGTGATGAAAGAAAAAAACCGAGGGGTATTTAAGTTATGATAACTAGAAGCGATTACTGTAGGTAAAGCCGAGAACAATTTAATGTCACTTAAAAAGAATAGCTTGAACAATTTAAAGGATCATTCGCCTAGCGGTTTGTGAATTGAATACTCCATCAACTAAGAGGTCGTGTGTTCATAAAACATGTGTTATGCATTACGTACGTGACATAATAAGTTTGTGCATTTGTGTTTCTAAAAACTAAGACACTAGCTAGAATTTAGACGAAACCAAGTAAGACATATGTGTCCAAAGACCGACTTGGGAAAATCGGACATGGAGTAGTGGTTATGCTCATGTTTAGTAGTAGCAATTGTTAAAACTACAACGTGCAGTGGTATCTTTTTGAAAATGATGGCCAAAAGCCGTATGACGACTAACTAGCTCATGATAGATTCTTTCTAAAAATAAATTAAGTTTACTATTCTTGAAAACAAAGTTAGAGTTTAGCTAACCTAATATATATAACAACATGTTAAGTTCAATAATGATCTACTATCAAACATCAAACACTTGTCTAAAAAACGAAATAAACAATTATTTGGGGGTGATGTTGTTAAAGTTTCCATTTTCCAAAGTAACATGTTTCCATGCATTAATCCAGGAATGTTGAATTCATTTGAAGAAAAGAATAAGAATGAGGCAAATTTTTAGCTAATTTTTTTTTTTCTTTCTTGAATCTTAATTAAATATACAAACAAAGTAACGGCCAGAGATGCTCTCCCTAGAAGCATGAAACCACACGGAATCTTTGATTTCAATTGAAAGCAAACTCTTTCTGACAAGCAATTATTTCCTCATCAAAACCTCTATGATTTCTTCATTTTATGTAATTCCATATCCAACCCCTCTATAATATCTCATTCACTCAAACACCTCATTTTCATCATGTTTCATTCATGAATGTTATTTCACAAATTATAGATACCCCGGGAAGACCCAGCGAGGTTTCGGGTTTGCACAAAAACTCCATGAATTTTTCTTGCGTAGTACTCTGTATAAAATTATGTAAAATATAGCGATTTTTCTAAAATGCAATTGATCCCTAATGTTTAGCTTATACTTTTTATAAAATGAACCTCATGCCTTTTGGTCTTGGGTCCGCTATCGGAGATACCCATGTTGCAAGACTGAGAGTAACAAACTAAACATGCATGTGTAGCATGTATATCAAATGAGATATATATATATATATATATATATATATATATATATATATATATATATATATATATATATATATATATATATATATATATATATATATATATATATATATATATATATATATATATATGGAGTCCAAGAAATAATAGAAACATAATGTGTTCAATAGAGCTTCATCTAAAAAAACTTGCATATCAGACTAGTTCTCTTAAATATCATCCCACCCACAAGAACATGTTATAATCTTTTTGTTATAAGAACTAATAGAATGGATAACTAGCTAGGAGGATGTAACATTACTACTACTATCAAGCACTATAATACAATGATGAACTAGGAAGATGCACTATCACTACTCCATCTAATGTATATAACTATTGATACGTACTCTCAGTCTAAAACACAGAAAAATATTTCTATGTTTGTTAAATTCATTAATGCGTAATAATAATATCACCGAAAAGCAATAACCACCTTCGCCTTCTAGAAAACCATTTTTCATTAATCAAACTCAAACTTTGCACTACCACACGAGTAATTTGGTATACTATATATCAATCACTTTATATAAAGTTGTAGTATGTTACTTTCGCGAGCAAGGTTGCAAGTTATGTATTAGCATAGAAAATATATATCAAAAGGAACGATAACACGTTAATGCATGTAAAGTAACTTTGTTAAGTATATTTAGTAATTTTAAAAGAAATTTGATTCGTGTAATAACTTTGTACGTGCACGAAACTTATAACTCGTAACACTACGACGGTATGATGTTTCTTAATTACTATATTTGGATTGTAGAGCTTGCATGATCAACACTGATTTGATGAAAAGTTAGAGGGTTGAAGTTGAAGAAAGAATAGTGTGCAAGGGGATAATCAATAGTCTCACAAAGATGTTTTTGTAGTGACATCTACTTTGGGTAATAGCTTGTACCATAAGTAACAATTATTGGATCCTTGTGGATTACCTTGTATAGCACAATTCCCAATTCATGGATAAATGTTAACATACGTACATAACTCTGGTCTCTGGATGTTGATTGCAAGATTACAAACTTCTACACTATTACTAGTCAAAACTACAACCCTAAAACCCGAAAAAAAACATATGCATACACAAGAATATGTGTACGTGTGACCTCAAAATATTAATGGCATAAAGTGTATCCACATAGACAATTAAGAGGATGGTACTATTTGTCTAAACTTCAACATAGTATTACTCAACATAAACCATGATAAATTCAACTACCACGTACGCGACATTTGATTCAAGTGTTTAATTACCAAGTAGGTGAGATATATGCACGTAAAGTATTTCGAAAAGACAAAAATGCACGTACAATTTATTAATTAAGACTTGACCTCCCAATTATCTGGTTAGAGGCCGAGCCACCTAGGTACGCTTAACTACAAGCATGTTGGTGATAATACGCTTAACTTAGCCATATATACCATGATGTTGATGTGTTCAACTACAACGCGACATACATGAGCTAGATAATACGCGTAAGTTAAACATTTTTGATACGGTTGCTTATGAGAACGATATTCCATTAGGAGAGACCTAAGGAAGAGGGAAACAGTGGTGGTTTAGTATAGTTATATCCGTTGTATAAAATATGTCGGCTTAAGATAACGTAAAAAGATTCATAATGATGAAAAAATCGTCATCATAATTTCCTATATTTATGGTGATCGCCGTTAACGTGTCCATTAAAATTGCAAAGCCGTAAAAGTAGGAGGGGAGATAGTGAAACATAAATTTAATATATATTTTGACAGGTAGGTCACTGGAATTTCGCCACATGCTGCGTTTAAGTTTTAATTCTGACAGAGTTTATAAATCTTACTCCACAATTCAGCTAACTGGAATATACCTTGTTCTGTCTTAATCTATTTTGCTACTTAATTATATGTACATGACATCACCTTACTATTGTACGTTAACCCAGTTAACTCAATCCTGTCTTCCACGAGGTATATAAGAGGTGAGATGTAGACAGCCTTATCTCTACTCGAAGGTAGACAGCCTTACTATTGTACAAGTACTAGCTAATACAACTATCAAAGTATAAGTTAGATTTGTCCTATGGGTCTAGTCATGTTAGGGTCTGTGTAAAGATCGTTTTTCGCTAAGAATTAAGTTTATGGTCGTTCTAGTGGATTGGATTTTCACGATGAAAGTTATCGGTTAATAATGTCATTGTAATTTTCAACATCTTTTTGGTTTTCATTTATTTATATAGAACATGTGACAAATGCTTTGCATGTCATGTCACATAACTTTGTTAATTTTGGTACCAAAAGTTATATATTGTCTAGCAAATTATGGGGTTTACTAATAATTTTAACAACCTACTTGGTTTAGTTAATAAGTATGTCGATAGATCATAGATGATGTTGAAATTAATTGTTTGATTGATGAAAGTGATCTAAGATTTGGATATGCTTATGTTATGCTAATATATTTCGTAAGATATTCCCTTTTGTTGCGTGTACGAAGCTAGTTTACGTGAACGTAAGTGTGACCTAGAATTATCGTATGTATTGGGAAAGATTATCGAAATAAAGACTATTTACATGTGTTTTGTCTTTTTTTGGGTAACAGGTGATTTATACACCCGGTAAATTTTGTAACACCAAAAAAAATTAAGTACATAGGATGTGAGTGAATCCCACATCTTATGTACATGCGTTTTTATCATGAATAGTTAAAATGGAATAGTATTGAACTGAAAGGAACACGAGTTCAAAATGATGTGATTGTGTTCTATTGTGATTTGGTTAGTAGCCGGTCGGCCAATGAATCATTGTGTTCAATAGATCATGTATCAAGCTTAAGTTATGATTAATAAGTTATGTACATAATGATCAAATGAATTTACATGGAGTTTTGCCACATCTTCAATTAATTTCCTATCCTAAAAAATAAACCAAGAAACAAACAAAGTCACTCACTATCTACCCTAGGAGAGAAGCTAAATAATTAGATGATTCTATGAAACAATGATTTCATCAACATTAAGGTTAAATGAGGAATTAAATCAAGTCATCACCTTTGCTGATTAATATTCCAGCAAAGAATCAAACTCCGAAAGTGCAGGTTGATCATCAGCTAGATGATCATATGGCCTCATTCCCATATCATGCTTGGACGCGGAAGATATCTCTGTAGTCATGTCATTGCTAATCCCTGTATCTTGTGAAGTAACGCTAATCTTGCTAGATTGGTTGGTGTTAGTCGTAACATATGTCTCCACTTTGCATCGTCCTACATTTTTCTCCGCTTCCCCGTCTAGCCCACTAGCCTGGTCCATGTAACGCGTCGACCCTGATGATAGATATGGGAAATTTGTACTAAAGTTTTGAGTTGATGCGAAGTTACTTTGGTGGTCACTAACAAATGGGGTCATTTGGAAAGAGTTGGTGTCAAAGTTGTAATTGTAAGGGGACACAAAGTTTTTGTAATCTTGGTCTTCCTGAAGCCTTTGAGATTGGTCATGAGAGAAATAGGATGGGTAGTTTTCATGATCAACCAAACCCTTGAATTTTTGTACACCAATATTTTCGTTGTGGTTGTTGGTTATTTTGTTTCTATCCAAGTGTGTAAAACTCGACCCTGGCCTATCAGGGTCGAACTGAGGAGTGGGTTGATCCATCAACGGTGGCAACCATGGCGGACTATCCAACAACTCGTCCACAAAAGAGTTCATCCTTGACACCCCAACATCCGCATTCAAGTTTCTTTTAATTTCCGTATTATTCTTTTGAACAATACGACATACTACCCATTCATCCTGAAACCGAGAAATCAACAAAATAAATATCTAAAAAGTTTCATATAAATAGACAATTGAAATGAACATATCTTGTCTAAAAAAAGATAAAGTTGATATTTGCATAAAGAAATGTACCTTAGATGCTCTAGACATGTTGTAATATGAGAAATCCCCTTCAAGCCTAAATTCATGCATGACCCAATTAGTTTTCTCTCCTTTAGGAGCTCTTCCTTTGTAAAAAACAAGTGTCTTCTTCATTCCTACCAACTTTCCAGATTTTCCTTTTTTATGTATCTCCTTATCTTTTCCGGTAGCCTTCCAATAACCGGAATCTGTGGCTCGGTTTGTTCTCATCCCGGTCGGATACTTTCGGTCTCTTTGACAAAAGAAGAACCATTCCTTCTCCCCCATCTTTGCTTTTTCTGCATGCAACATAGTTTACAAATATTCATATTAGTTGTACTAACTTTTAACCCACACCAAAAACCTAAATCTATTCACATATATACATAATAAGTATCTTTTAATCCACATTTAAGAACTGATATAGGCACCTAGAATTTTGAATTAACAATGGTCCATGTCTAGTTACATATGTAAAGATTCCTAATTTGAAAACCATGCATTTATGTAGATCTCAAGATGTTATATGTAACTAACAAAATTATGTTGAAGTTTGACAAAATCTTTTATCTTAAATATGTTGTTCATTCTCTTATTGTTTCCTATAATTAAGAAGTTTGACAAATTGCTTAGTTATAATAATTTGGACAAATTACTTGTTTGAAAATTTCTTTAAATAGCTAGTTGAATTCATACAAATCAGAAAGATCGACCTTAACTTTAAAAATTAAAAAAAAAAAAAAAAAAAAAAAAAAGAAAAAAAGAAAAAAAAAATAAAAAAAAAAAAAAAGAAAAAAAAGTTTACCAGGTAGATCCCATGGTTCACACTTGTTTAGATCAACTTCACCAATCGCGCAAGCACTAAATCTCCGATTAACAACTTTAGGCGTAAGATAATGAGTAACAATCTCTTCATCGGTCGGATGAAACCTAAATCCAGGCGGCAAACCAACCAATGCATCGTCACCTTCATTAACCACCATTGATGATGATCCTCCTTCCATATATAGCTATGCACAACCCTAGCTAGCCTAGCTACTATTCAACTACTCTCGATTTTGTACAGATGATCTCGAGTTTGAATATAAAAATGAAAGTTGTTGTACAGGAGAAAGGGGAACAACAAGCATCGGTTTAGAAAGAAAAAAATGCAGGCAAATAATGGGATTTAAATAGAAATAGAAGCGTAGGCATCAAGTAACTTCTTAAAGAAATATACGTCTTTATTTTTCTCTATGGTTTTTGTCAAACTTTTGGACTTTTATTAGAAAGTGATATTTCTAAGTTTATTCCCATCATTTCACGTATATGTGCACGCATGTCTGAGGTCATACATCTTAGAAAATATAAACAATAGTAGTAATATTTACATCAAACTTAACATTCATCGATCCGTAAATCATATTCTTGCGATAGCGTGCATAGTAGTTAGATATCGATCACGATTGAATGAAACAAACATTTGCATGTCATAGTTAAATTGTTTAAACGTTTACTCTATCAGAAGATAAATAGGCCCAAACCCGTTTATATGTAGTTACAATTATAAATTGTGGATCAATAAGCCAAAATATCTTACGGGGTTTACGTTATTCAACATACGACTACATTGACTTGGACCATTATATCCATATGAACATGACGATTTTTGTAAGTCTACCTTTAACTTTCGGTTGGTCATGCGTTAATGTTAGTTGGACCATTAGATTCATGTATGTGCACATGCAAAACCATGTATAAGGGATATGGACCATTAATTAGACTCACAAGCATGAAATAATTTGTTCAAGTTGATAGTTTGCAACTTGCAAGTCCATTAAGTGTTACTAGATGCACTACTTGAAAAATCATACATACATACATACATGTGTACATGTCAAAAGTTTGTAGCTAGAAGAAAGATGGGATTTGAGAATCATATATATGTAATATTTTATAGAGTGTAAAAGTTATTAAATAATGGCATGTTATCCACTAGCATGTTTTAAAAATGTGATGAGAAAGTTTATTGCAAGTTTCTTAGTTGTTAGATGAAGGTGGTGGGTCTGGTTAGAGGTGAGCTGAGGTTAAGTAGGACCCTTATCTCTTTAGTATCATCCTTTTCACATTTGGATATATGTGATATTGTGATGTATTCATTCACTAGTTTGAGAATACTTATTTATGTCCCTAAACTTTGTATGGATTGAGGATACGACACTTATGTTTCGAAGATGTTACTTAACGCCCTTAGGTATATACGTAAACGGAAAGGGATCTTTTTCAGGCTATCGAGAAAGTTCAAGTCTTCTTTCTCTGGTTTACGTGGTCTAACTGATATTTTCGTGAACGTTTTGACGTTTGTAGATTCTCAACTAGACTTTTCTATAATGTTTACCTAACAAAGTTTGAACTAACATCTCATTAAAAACTTTGGGACCATTTTACTACCAAACGATTTTAAGCATCGCGCTTAACTATACATGAGGGTAAAGACTCCCTTTGGGCACTTTGTTTTCATGTTTGCAATCACTCACATCAATTGTTTTCTGGCTTTAAGTATTACGAGTAAATCATTAGTATACTACAACTGATTATATATGACTTTCTGATAAGATTAGTTTATCACTTTTTTCAATAATACAAGGATAAGATACTTATGTAATAGTCTAGTTGGATCGTTTGGAACAAAAGCCATACCAAGTCAAGTACCATGTAGAATCGTATATTATACTACAAAGGTCAAGTACCATGTAGATTCGTATACTAGTGTACATAAAATATATGTATATACTCTTGCACGTTAACGCGGTGAAGACGTGTTTTCAAGGTAATTGTTACAACACGCGATAATTAAATTTTCATAACCATACAATAAGTTACAACAAGACTAAATGACTAATAACGTAGAACTAATCGTATATTCTCTATAATTTTATTTTGCTAATTAAGATTAGATTGACCTTTAAAGCATAAAATCAACATTAGATTGTCAAACACTATCAACCTAACTATTAATTAGACTTAAACCACAATAAAAGTATTTAGATCACATCCAAACACGAAATTAAGAAGTTTAACGTTAACATTTAAGATTTAAAGACAAATTCTTCATATGGTTTCTTATCGAGAAATCAACCTCATTTGTAGTTTCTCAATTAAAGTAAAGATAGGGCCGGTAAGATTACTAATGAGTGATTAATGAGTTTGCCGAGTCATCTTTAATCACCTCGCTTCATACATTTGTTATTTAACCTCAAAGTCAATTTCCCTTTTAGCTGTTGTATTCAACTCTCATTTACTCAAATAAAATATCTTTGAATTGTGTGAATTACTAAACAAATAACCTTAAATGATGAAATACAACACTAGCTAGATTTACTTGTCAAACTATTCCTACCAATTCTAGTTTAGTTCTTATACGTTATGATGTTATAAGCTTGAATCATGGTTTAAAAAGACTCAATTGTTTTTTGAGTGATATTTATCGCAATAATTTTTTCTTAACATAAAATCTTTGACTTCGAATTGGCGTTCAATAACCAATTATTTGAACAAAAACTATATACAAACCGATAGAACAAACAATAAGAAAAGAAAGAAATGTCATGGGTTCAAATCTCGGCTCGTGCTCACTCTAGTTGGTGCTCCTTTCGGTCAGGAGAGTTGCCGGATGTATTTTTTGTAAAGTGGACAATGACGGTTAGAGCCAAAAGGCACCCGGGGTCAGGGTATTCCTGCCAATCTACACCTTTTATGGATATACAAACTGATAAAACAAACAATAAGAATAGAAAGAAAGTCAAGGGGTAACAAAAGATATTTGATTATAGACATGGGGTGGAAATGAGTAGGGTTTAGAGGACGTCATAGAATTGCAAAGAAAGTCAAAAGATATGAATAGAAAGTTGAAGAAGAATAAGAAAGAAGAAGGCTTTAAAGTAATGGTTAATGGCTTTAGGGGCACAACTACTATTTGAGAACGCGTCAACACGCCGTTATACACACACTCGATACGCACGCACTCAACCGGCTTTTGTTGATAAAATGTGCGACTTTTTGAGCTCCAATTATTGCTTAACTTTTCAACACTTGAATGTGTATTTTAAGTAACTATTTATTGGAATGTTACTATAGAAGCAATAGTAACTTTTTTGTTTTTTCTTTCTTAAACTTTCGACACTTGAGTCTCGTTATAAAAAGTTTATGTCCAAATCTTAAAATTCAAAAAGTCTTAAAAGTGATTAGAGTGTTTTTTTCAAATTTACCCCTTAATAATACCTTTTAAAATTAGTTTAGGAATTTTGTTTTTCATAACAGGAAACTTTTTAAAACACATGCATTATCAAGTTTTTATGACTAACTTTTATGAAATTAAAAACAAAGTCAACACACGCTCCAGCACAAACACCATAAATACACACGGTTATTATTTAAAAAAAAAAAAAAAAAAAAAAAAAAAAAAAAAAAAAAAAAAAAGGCGATGACAATTTATATTTAATATATCCAAAAATCATCCTAATCTTTACTTTATAAACACAATAATCTTCTTTTTAATCTTGTGGTAATTCATAATTAAGTTGATTGAAAGGAATAATCAAAAAATATTGATGTTGAGGTAAGTATATTGTCATCTATGAAATCTCGTGGCTAGACAAGTACCCGTGTAGAGACATGCTTTTATAGTAGAACTCTGCTAGTTATAAGTTCACAATTATAATTATTTGATGCTATACACTGTCGTTTTGCACGGATATTCATCGTATATATTAACTTTTGTAAAACATATAACAAAAGAGGCAGGTACAAAGTTTCTTTTGTTTTTTCTTTCTTTTTTGAGCAAAGAGGCAGGTACAAAGTGGCCAAAAAAACTTTCTTGCAATGTGACCTTTTAGAACCAGTCGACATAGGTTTGATGAATCATGCAGTCACTTTTGTTTTTTCTGCCATAAATTATAATATATATTAATTTTTATAAAATATATAACAAAAGAGGCAATTACAAAGTGGGCAACCTTTCTTTTTTAAGAACCAATTAATTTTTATAAAATATATAACAAAAGAGGCAATTACAAAGTGGGCAACCTTTCTTTTTTAAGAACCAATTAATCGACATAGGTTCGAATCAATATGGTCACTTTCTGTTCTTCATTTTTAACAAAATAGTCCCTCAAGTTTAAGTATCATTATAGAAGACATGATATTCATTATATTAAATCTTTTAGTCATTTCTATTAGAAGCACTTTATTTTGGATACCCTTATTTTGGTGCATACCAATGGACAAATCTCTATCATCTATTTAATTTGATCTAATGGTTGGGATAAACCTAAGATTAAATATGGAAATCTAAGTCTATGTTTTTTTTTTTTTTCCTTTTTTTGTCTTTTTTATTATTCTTTTTTTTTTTCTTTCTTTTTGGTTTTTTTGTCACGCATCTTTTTTTTTTTTTTTTTTTTCTTTATTTTTATTATTATTATTATTTTATTTTATTATTTTTTTTTAATGTTTTGTTTCTAAATCACTTTTCCCTATTTTTTTTTTTTGTCTTTTTTTCTCCATTTAAATCTTAGGTTAATCCCCACCATTAGATCAAACTAGATGAATGGTGAAGATTTGTCCATTGGTAACAAAATTATTTCCGAATTGAAATTGTAACAAAACATCTTAATATGGCTAAAAACAAAGTTAATAAAAGTATAGATTTAATTCAAGATTTCATCATTTTTTTTAATGTAATGCTTAAATATCATAACAATCTATCATTAAACCTTTGATTATATCAATTTAAATTTATATATTGCGTAAATATGCATAACTGAACACTCTCGCGCCTCGCCACAACGTGCGGGGTTGTAAATCCTCGTTTTATACATGATAAAGATATAATATGGCTTATTCTTTTCCTTTTTATAGACACAACATTCTAATTCTAATATTTATATATTATTCTATTCATTATGATCTTATATATTTAGTGTTTATGGGATATCGATGAAGTTGTGCTTGTGCTAAATTTTATCGTTGAAGTTGTGTTTTTGTACTTGCCAATTTAGTCTAGGGATTGTCGAACCAGTGCCCTAAGGACACTGGTTAAGAAAGGGGAGGACCCACAAAAAAACACTAAAGAAATAATTAAAGACTCAGGGACCTACACTTTTTTAACAAAGAAATATTTTTTTAGTACTTTTTTATGGGTTCTCCTCCTTCTTAACCAGTGCCCTAAGGGCACTGATTAGACAATCCCTTTAGTCTATTAGTACGTGAAAATTAAATCAATTTTGTGTTAAACTCAATCATTTCAATTAAAATTGCACAATTTCTTGGGGAATGGTCAGTCTGCACCAAAAGATGTACGAAATCAGGGTTTTTCTGCCAACCTTTTGGAGAAGATCACACATTTTCCACTCTTAGTTCTGCGAATGTATATATTAACATATTATAAGAAGTTTAATAGGTATTCCTCAAAGTTTTCATTTATTGTATTTCATCATAAGATAAGGCACTAGTTACTTAATAAATCAACCTTTTGCGTTAAGAAAGATATGTACTAAGTCAAATGTTACATTTTGTTAAATCATTGTATATAATTTGTTTTTTAAGCGAATAATTAAGTATTGCTTACATGCTTTTGTTTGGTTTTAATTAAATTGCTAGTTTTTTTATGGTTTTAATAAAATTGTTGCCTTTAAAAAAAACTAGCATTTATTTTTTTATTTTTTTATTTTTTTCATAACTCTTTGTAAATATGCAATTGTTAGATAATGCATTCAACCGAAAGTTAAACATTTTTACCTAATTGTTCATCGATCAACTCAAAAGACAAAAGTTAGGAAATACTTGAAAACAGGTAATCAATATGACAATAAATATGCCATGTGGTAAATATAATACTGGATTTTAATTAATTCATTTACAAGAAATCCATCTGCAAACGTTGACATTGTTCTCTTGAAATCCGAGTGTTTTTTCTCGGATCATGTTCCTCATCATTTCTTAATTGTTTGTAATTTACTCGTACTTTGCAAAATTTAAATATATTTTTGTAGCTAGTTGTAATGATCTTTATGCTAATTAACTTGCTACTATTATTTTCTTAACCTGATTATAAAGATCAGAGCCGTCCTTAGGGTGGGTGAGGTGGGTGACCACACATAACCCTTCAAATTTTAAAGCCACTCAAATTCGTCCCAACCCGTTAACAATTTATATACATATGTGTACATAATTTAAAATTAAAAAAAAAAAAAAAAAAAAAAAAAAAAAAAAAAAAAAGCAACTACGTAAGAATACATTTTAAATTTATTAAACGTACGTTTAAATGATTATTTTGCATAACATCTTATAAAACTGAAACACTTTCTTTTATAAAGAATTAGTTTTTGAATTTCTCATGAATTTTTGTCAAGGCCTCAATCTCGAGACGATAAAGATGTGATGTGGTGTTATTTTTCTTTGTTGTATTGCTATATTTGTTTACTAAATTTTGATAATAATGATTCCACATTTGGCATTAGAATATGTATTAACGATTGCAACATTTTAAGGGAACGAAAAGCATTTCGGATTATTCTAAGAGCGATTCTCTGTCGACACTAGATCCAAGACAAGTGTCAGATTTTTTTAATTCAAATCAATGAAATAAACAAAGATAAACATATCTTAATAAGTTGTATTATACATACTAAAGCGCTACTAGCATGTATCGCCTAAGAGTTGAAAGAATCCAAACTCTAAAACTTTGCAATTTCTATATGTTTACTTGATTATGAGCTACTTTGAGTTTCATTCATGAGCTATCATATATACAAAGATTATTCATGTATTTCAAGGGGGTATCGATCTGACTTGGATAAAGGTAGATAGTAACTCGTGGCCAGAGGCGGAGACAGAAGGGGGGCAGGGTGGGCACGTGCTCCATAGCGAAAAAAGTTGTAGTGTAAAAATCTTAAAATATCTTACTATTTTTGTAATTTGCACAATTAACAAACCAATTTTTAATTTTATTTCTAAAATTATCAAAGTTTGTCCCCTTGATCATAAATTTCTAACTCTGCCCCCTGTTTATGACATATCTTAATTAAAGATTGCCAACTAGTAACTTTGGTAAAAACGGTAGTGATTCATGTTCATTTAGATGTCCATTATATGATGATGCTCTTGAGACGGAAGACGACATCTTTGTCTCTTGCAACCTAGCCGGAAAAACATGGAAGGATTTTTTTTCCTTGGTGTAAACTATTCAACGTTCGTTAATGAGTCGTGTCGTTTTTTTATGCCATAAGTCTCGTGGACAAATCCATTTTAAAGTCCTCACATCGTATTTTCTTTGACGTGGTGGCTCAAGCAAACCGGCCTTTTGGTTTATGTGGTGATATAGGAACAAATTCACTTTTGCAGCTAAAAAAACAAAACGTGAATCTCTCGTCCTCAACGATGTCAAGCTTTATTACTTCATTTGGATTTCTGGTAGGCATATAAAAATTTCTCTTGATTGAATATCGCATAATCCTTATAATTTTTCACCTTGTTTCTTTGCTCCTGGCAACTTGTTAGGATGATAACTTAAATGCCGTTAAAAAATGTATTTCCATAATTACGTTAAATTAATCCATATATATCAAAAATGTGGTTTTTGTTCACATCATTTTGATTGAAAACAAAATAGTGTGTTAATGAAAATACCTTAAATATAATTGTCGTTTTAGTATATGCCAAGAGTTTAACCTCTCTCTGTATATATTTTTCTTTTTTTAAGTTAAGGATAGAATTGACTCTTTCAAACTTGTATAAATATTAAATTTGTAAAAAAGTTATAGGTATTTTGATATTTTAAATTTTATTGGCAAGTTTTTAATTTCTTTTTGTCGTAAGTAGAATAACAAAGCCAAATTGATAGTACTTAATTAGCAATTTGGCATGGTTGACATAAGTTTTTCCAGTTAGAATTAAGTAACCTCGTACACTTCTTTTAATTTGAATAAAAAACTATAGTAACAATGAAAACAATGTTATGATTTTAGTTTCATCAAATAATTTTTGTGTAATGGTGATTTACTCCGGGACTAAATGAATTTCAAGTTAAGTTATAATACGTGTTTGAAGGTACGAACACGTGTATAAACTAATGAACTTAATTTCGAGTATGAGAATGGAAAAGATTGTGAATTTAAGTCAAGGGTCATATAGTGACACTCATGGTCACTAAATTGTCCATACAAAATTGTTGCTAGACACGTTTAAAGGTAGTTTTGTGACTTGTCACAGAAAAGTGTGATTTTTTATTAAAAGTCACAACTTTTCTTTACAACCGCTATTAAGTTTATATATTTGTAAACATTTTCATATGAATATATTCATATCAATAACAAATACAATAAATTCTCTATATGTTGCGCTCTCTCTCTTTTACATAAATCTTAGTGTGTTATTGTCTTATCTCGATACTAGTTTTGTGTAACCCAAAACATTAAATAAAGTCGAAATATTGTATTAGAAAAATGATAACATGAGTCAAAATTTTATTCAGGCAATCTTTTATTATCAATAATTTACTACCAACAATAAATTAGTGAAAAGTAATTTGGGGCATGATTAGATGCTTACAAGGCCTTGAAACATGTATAACTTTATAAAAATATGCTCATCCGATTGTTTATATTATCTTTCTTTATGTTCTTTTTTAATAACATGAAAAACGATATAGAAAAAGTTACCAACTCACCATGACTCACTCCATTCCATCCAAATTAACAGTAGAGCTAGTATTTTAACATATATAATAAAAATAACATATTTCTAGTCTCCACATTCTTCTTATCAAACCAACTTATTTTTCATGTTTGTGTTCTCATATATATATATATATTTTTAATTCTATCTTCTCATGCTAATAACATTTATGGTAGTAAATATTTTTAGTAAAATCATTAATAGAAAATGTGACAATTAGCAAAATAATTTTACGTGAGATTTAAATTGCATAAAAAATGAGAGAAATGATAATGTCATGATATCGTCATCCCGTACATGGATTAAATTAAATAAGTCTAATAACGCGTTTCCTTTTTGTCTAATATTGAAATTTTCTTCCTATTTTTAAGGAGTGGAAAAAATAATAATAAATGTCATAATAAATAAATATAATAAATAGAATTAAATGGAAATTGCTTTCATTAGAATTCGGGCATTGGTTCAAAATGAGCTTCTAAGTTCAACTCCCATAATTTATTCCGTCTCACCCGTACCACACCCACCCACTTTACAATACTCACATTTTAAGCCCCTTGTGTTTTTAACAAAGCTCAAACTGTATCTTATAACTACATATAAAGCATGTAAGTATTTTTGCTTAATTTCTTAATTCCAAAACTAGTATAGGGAAGTTTGACAAAAGAATTGAAAACTTATTAACTAACATAAGCAACACATTTAATAATTCAATGTTTATGTGTAAATAAGTCAAAAAGATGAATTTGTGTCGAGAAAGAAAATATCGAACGCTGAACGTCTAGGTATGTTGTTGTTGAAGAAAATGTCGGGGACACACACATTTAGACGACTCGATGAGAGTTTTAAATTTCTGTATTAGTGTTGGTTTCATAAGACTTATTACGCGATAAAGGCTCATCACAACGGATAACGTTGAATATTGTTTACCCAATTTACTATGTCATTCTTCAAAATATTGTTAGTTAAAATATGTTTCTTTTTAGTTCGCTATTTTAATTCGCTCAAATAATATTGTATTGTTGTTCTTCCTTATAGTGGAGCAAAGTGTCTAATAATTTACTAACAGTGTATCTGAGCGTTGCGGCGGCAGGTATTTAAATTAAAATTTTCCGATGAAATATGTTTTTTTTAATCTTTTACGTTCTTTTTTAACAAAAAATTAACGGAGTCAAGAATTTCATTTCGCATATTACAACTCTTCAATCACTGACAATCTTTTCCATTACTCAATTGTGATTATAAATATTTTAGTGAGCAATGTTTTTCCGTTATTCAATATGACTATTTGATTTATATAAAGTTAAGCTTTATAAATATATGTGTTCATGTGAAACCGCCAAACCGAGACAACCCGCTAAATTCGAAACCGCATAAAACGATAACCAAGAAACCAAAACCAAAAAAACCCGAAACACAACTTCATAAATATAATTATTTTCCGTTATAAAACGTCCTTTGCACGGGTATTCGTCTAGTATATACTCTGTTGTAAAAATCGGTCTAGGCGGCTGATTAATCAACGCATAATCATTGATCGGTCACTAAGCACCCGGATTTACCATAATCAGCCTATTTAATCGGTTTGGTCAAAGATCGCTTAAAAATCGGTCAACAAACCGATTAATCGGACAAAATCGCTTAAAAATCAGTCAACATAATCGCTTAAAAATCAGACAAAATCGCCTTAAAAATTGGTCAACAAACCGATTAATCAGAAAAAATTGGTCAAAAATCGCTTATAAATAGTCAACAAACCGAGTAATATCTATATTTGACTTTAAACTTTAAATAATTATATATTATGTTTATATTTGAACACTTGAAATATTTGAACTTTGATACACTATGCTTATCTCATACGAGCAAGGATCAAATGAGAAATAAAAGTAAAATGAGAAGAATGAGAAGTAACTACAACCACACATTTCAGATGCATGAACAATAAAAGATGCAACTCCCATGAATTTCTCCTTATTCAATTGAAATGTCTGGCTAAAAATATTTCTCATTCTTCTTATTATATTTTCTCTTCTCACTAGATCTCTTCCCTATCTCATACATATAATATAATATCTAAAGTTACAATTTTTTGCATAAAAATTCAATCCGATTAATCTCCGCCTAACCAATTAATCGCCAGGCGCTATCCGACCGCCTCGCTAGCGCCTAGCGATTTTTACAACCTTGAGTATATATATAAAAAACGACGAGTTTTATTTTATTATTATTATTTTGCTTTTGTTTAGGTTATTTGGAGAAAACGAGTATTTTAACTTACTAGCTTTTAACCATAAACCTCTTGTAAGGACATCAAATGATTTGGTGATGATGGCAACAAAGCTCAAACTATAATTAACTTATTACGACATAGATAACAATCCTCAGCTAGCCTCTATCAACCATTAACAAGGCCAACGTATGAAATAAAGTTGAAGTCAAGGCTTCCGCTTTAAGTTTCATGTTCTTCACGATCACCATTTATAGCTACCATTGCGGAAACTTGAATTATGATGTCTGTTTCTGGTATTTATATTTACAAATGAAAGAAAAAATAATGTCAATTTGTCTAGTAAAATTGTCAACAGAAGAGGGAGGTGAGACAAATTTTGTTTAATCTAATAACAAAGGTTGTTTATGTATACACATTTCTAATTTCTAAAGTTGGTTCAAATTAAGAATTGATTGGTAAGGGTTTAAAGAACAAGTGTCTGTAGGATATTTAGCAGTGTCGTCTCTGATTTTATGGAGGTCAGTGAAGAATTCAGTTTAAAGATAAATACGGAGCTTAAAATAGAAAGTAAATAATTTAATTAAAAGATAAAATGAGAAATAACGTTATCAATGTGTCCGGCTAGCATTTTTTAATGCAACACTCTAAATCAAATACATGAAGTCACTTTTATAGGATATATATAGATATCATATAAAAATTTTGAGGCTCCTAGAATTTGGAGGCCCTGTGCGATAGCATGCATCGCACACCCTCATATACGGCTCTGATCTTTAGCAGTTGGTGATATCGTTCTTAAGTCTTAACATAGGGTAGAATGATCAAAACTCTCAACGGCAATATGATGTGAGCATTTGTGCGAACATGTCATCCGACACTCGACATAATTATGTTTGGGCTAGTTTTGTCGAACATAATCATATTACTGTTAGATTTTATTGAGGCATGGACATCCATCCACTTTTCGCTAGACATGAGAAGTACGATATATTCTTCTTATCCGGATGATAGAAAATATTTCCTCCCCCTTAGACTAGGATATTTGTATAGCTACCATTTCTTCATTTTAGGCTTTTGACAATCGTGATGTTCATCGTCTCTAGCTTGATCAATCTGAGGTCGTATAGGCTTGACTCTTGTGCTTTTTTGGTTATACTTTCTAATCTAGTGGATAATTCTTTGAATTAAACACTTAAATCATGACAATGTGGTACCACTTGAGTGTGGAATGAATATAAACGTTGGATTAAAATTTAGATGGACAAATGAAGTTATCTATATCGTTCATGTAAATATAGCAAGGTTAGACTTCTGTTTAGTTAGTTACATGTACAGAACCATGACTAAATATGACTGGGTGCACAATTTTTTTGGAACTGTAATATAGAAACACATTTCAATGGACCAGGTGCATTTAAGATACATTAACGAAAAATTTATGTTTTTTTCAAAAATTAACACTATATCGAAAAAATCCATATGGATCCCGGGCACCTGCGAGAACCCCGGCTCTGTCCCTGGTTAGTTAAAACAATCAAATATCATAAGAATAAGAAGAAACCCAAAAAATGACACTAGGATAAGTGGATAACAACATTAATAACTAGCTAATCAACATGATAGCAAGACCAGATCGAAACTCTGATTATGTTTTGCTTATTTTGCTCTTATAGTAAGATGTATAAGAGATTTTTTTTTTATTTTTTTTTTTTATTTTATTTTTTTTTATTATTATTATTTTTTTTAATATAAATTTGAACCACTCTCGTTCAATATATTTCTGTTTCTCGAGAAATGGAAGCAGCCGTACAGATGTTTTGGAGAGCTGTTGTAACTCTCTATGCATCAAGGGGGAATTTAAGTCTCGCCAGGTTAACTAGGACTATAATTTGCAGAACTTCATATCAGATGTTTAATATCCCAATATCCCATACTTACAATCTTAAGCATTTACACATTATCAAACAAACATTTTATCGAATAATTAATCTACTCATTATTATATGGTGTGGGTCATTAGTGGGCCAAATTTGCATCAAATTCATTGTTTGACATGTTAACATCAAAAATAAGGACCACTCACAAAAACCACCAAACTCTATTAAAAGTAAGACTCCAAAGATAATCCTTGGACCACCAGGCGTGCAAGAGCTATAGAACTAGCGTTATAGCAAAAAGTGTTGTCATCTCAGCATTTTTTTCTTTAACGTAAACAGAAAACACTACCCTATCCGTACCATCCCTTCACCCTAAATCCCCCACAATTTTTTGTTTTCTCCAAACACCTCAAGGGGAGAGGGACGCCCCTAAATAATCAAGAAATATGGGTCCAGTCGCCCAAGAAGTACACATGTATAAGGACACATGTCACTATATTATACTATCCGCTCAAATTTTATGAGCGACCATCTCCCCTTAGGGTATTTGGAGAAAACAAAAAATTGTGGGGCATTTAGGGTGAAGGGGATGGTACGGATGGGGTATTTGTGAAAAATACCCCTAAAGTTATATGACACCTCTTGGCTCACACATAACCTAACAAAACACAAATGTGAATTAGCTACAATTAAATTGTAGCCAATTCCATACAATTTGTGCTACAAATTGCGGATCCTAAATCATTTTGTGAGTCCTTGACTTCTTTTTGCGGGTCCCTGATTCACTTTCTTTTGTAATTTAAGGGAGGATTGTAGTCAATTGGCTACAAAAATTGTAACCCAGCTACCCCAACACGAATACAACACACACAAAGAAAAAAGGAAAAAAATGTATAACGTCAACTGTTAAGTTTTGCGCGAGTACGGATAACTTGGGGTAAGGTGTGGCTGTGTGGGGCTGGTGTTATAGGGCTAAGTTAAAGACCGCCAGTCAACATATAACTCACCCACGCCGAGAGCTCTTACGAAAAATGTAGCAGATGGGTAAGGATTTGAGTTTCTAATCTATTGTGTAAAGTGTAAACTTGATATATAAGTTTTGAAACTACAAATTTTATAAAGTTCGAACTACTTGAACAAGTCTTTTACATTGTAATACACCTTCACATGTATAATAACAAAGAGCTATTCGTATACCAGGGGCGCAATCGATCGGAATACAAGAAAAAAGACGCTAGAAAACACAACTGAAGGGAAGAAAAAAAGAAGATATCGTAATCGTCCACAAAATTATTCTCATTCATATATCTACATATAAAAAGCAACAGACATAAGACATTGACAGTGTCTCGATCATGTACTAGCCGTAGTATTGAGCGTTGTAACGCTGCAACTATCATGCTATTCTTATTACACCATCATAACATTCAAACATACGTATTAGCTTCACCGTGACCATGAATACAAAGTCATAGGCCATAAGAACACACATAAAAGCATAATAGGTTCATGTCACGAGAACTCCACACGATGATAATCCTGCACACAAGAGGTAGAAATTGGATTACAACGTTGATTGTCGCAGCTGCTAAGGATAATTTAAGATGTTCAAATACACGTGTACAACAAGGTGTAGCCATTGTCAAAACGTGTCAGGTTGACCCGAAACATTTTTGTTCAGTGTTTTATTCTGTTCATGATTACAACTTTACAAGAAAACCATATTGCGCCAATAATCTGGTTTTGGAATAAATCAATAGGAGAATTTTTGTGTTACAATTACACTTTAGGCGACCTTTTTATTTGACTTGTCTCAGTTTAGTTAAGCATAATCTATTTTGAATTGTCAGTTTCAAACATAACCCGAATCGGCCAAAAGTCAAAATTTGCCATACCATGCCGTTATTCATTAACGGAGTGTTCAGTGTCAACCAGGAATACCTAAAAAATATTGGTTCTTTTTAGTCTGTAAAATGAATTAACGTTTTGAAATATTTGGCTATTGTTCTTGCTTTAAACAAATTGTTCTAGCAAACAGAATGCACTTTCTGATTTAGCAATAATTAGTTTTTCTACCACAGGATAACTACATACTTTAATTTAGTTACTGTTTATAGCAACTGGAAACATGATAAAGGATGATCATCATTGGTCGAGAAACTTACAAAAAGGGGCGGTCGTCCACCTCTGATTATCTTCCTTAGTCCAATCCCAAAGAGCAACTGTGGTACCATCTTTAACACCACCATGGTCTTTATCACCATTCCATGCATCTAGATTAAGCTTAATTTTATTCACCATCCTCACGGCATGGAAACCATCTCCCAAGTCCTTACTTTGGGTCCAAAGAACGGACTCATCAAGCTTATCTGGATTGAATTCGACCAGCTGAACCTGCAGAACCATTCACAAAAAATCCTCAGTTAATCTGGTTTTTTACTACGAACAAAGATCAGTAAATACCACCATAAGCATAGAATGTCTAAACTTGCTAAGATTTTTGGTTAGTTGCTATTGAAATTCTTGGAAGCTCTATGCTGTTATTGATCAAAGTGGTCGTCTATAGGACAGCAGATAATTATCAAGGTACCAGTTTTTGTCGAGTTTCAAAGAACACATGAGGATTGCTTGCGCAATAGAGAGCATATAAAGAGAGGCTTGTAAGAATTTTAAAACTTATAAGGGGATGTGACATCGCAAAGTAATTTTGTGAAATGGAATAATCAGATAATTAGATGTAACAAAACGGTTACAAAATAAAGTTTTTAAGTTGTGTAAGATAATGAGCTAAATAACTGTTTGACACGATTTGATTTGACAATTTAAGGATTTCCATATACTGTAGAATTTACCCACCTAATGATGGTGATTTTAGTGTCATCAACTGTTTTAGTTAATTGTGATTTACACGAGACAAAAGGCTTTTGTAAGTTAAGCTCAATCACGAGTTAGGAGGTGCGGAGTGCACACTCGTTTCAGCTAACTTGATACCACCACAACGAATAGCAGGGTCAAGGGGGGAGAGCCCCCTAGTAGCGGTACTGCTCGCAAGTGAGCGGGCGGCGGGTCGAAAGACTTTATTTGGGTCAAAATAAAGGGTCGAGTAAAGATGTCATGATACCAAAGGTAATAAAGGGTCGAAATACTTTATTTGGACAGTGAAATATACACTATTCAATCAATTTTCCAAGAATATCACCACTCCCTTAACCCCATTATCTAACACCTAAATAATCAGGTAATAAGAATCAGTTTTGTTGCGGTTACTGCAAAACTAATAATCTGATCTTTCAATACCAAAATGATTTTCTATCTGCAAACACTAGAAACTAACTGCAACTTCACTGATCATATAATCACTTTCAGAACAAGATGACAACACCTCATATAATATATTATATACAAACTCTAAAGTAGCATATGAAGCATATTCAAGTTCAAATTCAAATGTAAAAGTAGAACTATTGTAGATGAATTCATACCGGCTGACCAGAACTTGAGTGCTTAATTGCTTGTCCAGTAGCTTTGTTGACCAAAGCAAAAGAGGGAAAACCCTCTTCATCCTTCACTCTTGTGCTAAACGTTTCATCTTTTATCCAATGCTGCATAAAAGTTCCAACAAAATGTCAACCAAATTGAAATCAGATTAAAAACTGTTTCCAAAATAGCAAATTAACTCTATTAGTTCTCCACTGCGTTTTAACTATTTTAATCATTCAACTAATTAAATACAACAACAACAACAAAAAAAAAAAAAAAAAAAGGATGGTCTTGGTCTAGTGATTAAGTTTGTGCTCGGGAAGCAAGAGGTCAGGAGGTAGAGTCCCGCTATGAGCAATTATTTATTTTTTAGTTTTCCCTATGTAACGGGCTGAGATATGGAACCGTTTTTTTTGAGGAATATATTTTACCGGGTTAAAACCCTTTATTAAAAAAAAAAAAAAAAAAAAAAAAAAAAAAAAAAAACTAATTAAATACAACATCGCTAAGGAAAATGATAAAGAGGCCTAACTAAATGGACCTAACGCATTGATGATGGCTAAAGATAACTACTGTGCCGTCCCAAAATAAGTGTTAACTAGAAAATAGCCACACCTATTTATAAAACACGCGATCATTACACTTTTTATTAAGTAAAAGTCATATTTACCCTTGTTATAATCCACACAATTTTAAGGTACATGAGTGGACACTCATTCCGGGACGAACGAATTCTATAAAAAAGCCATTTTGTACATATTTAAAAAGAATCATTTCTTCGATATTGATGTGACATATTAATCACATAACCATGATATCTACTTAAACAATTAAATATATAAAAGTGCAGAATTATAAAAGTCAACTATCCAACTTCTAGCTAAAGGTCACTGGGGCTAGGTCCTTGGGGAAGGGTTAGTCTGCACCCAAAAACTCAAAAAGTGTGTACAGGTCAACTGATTTAAACCTACTGGAGGAGAAAAAGTCAAATTTCCTTATTTCCAAAATCCAAAATAACTTGTACCAAGAACAACTAGATCGCGTACCTGATGCTGATCAGAAGGATTAGTAGGCGCAAGAACAACTTTCCCATCACGGATAGTAAGCGAAAAATCTCTTTTAGCCTTGGTATAAAACCTCACAGTTGGTTTGTTATCAGTGTACTTTGGTGTATGGTGAGTGGTCTGGTGAGAAACATGCTGGACTGCAACAGCAGCAGGTTGCGAAGCATTGTGGTGGCTTGGAGCATTGTGGTGGTGGCGATCCATTCTGTTTAAAATGTTGCTGAAGTGTTGGTTTGAAAATTAGTTTAAGTGCTTATGTTTGTGTGTTGGAAGTAGCAAGGAGTTAGTTAAATAGATGTATAGGGGTAGTTGGAAGATCTTGATTTTTGGATTTTGGCCGGTGCATGAATAACATTATTGTGCCCATGACTAAATGTTTTTTGGGACACGTACAATATGTGAAAATAACAATTGATTGATGCTCTTTTTCTTTTTTAGGTTTGTCTTTTTGGAAAATGTATGATGCTTTTTGTGAAAAAGTTTTACCCAGTTTTCTTTTACTCCCTTTATAAGCATTGCTATAAACCGATATACTATTGGTATCTTCTGTTTACCTAATTTTAGACAGTTAATACAAGATACCTTATACGATAACTTAAGTGCTTTACATTCTTTTCAAATGAAAGTATACTCCCTTGAGCATTAATCCTTGTAAAAGTAATATGTTAACTACTCAGTTTGATTTCATATGTGATCAGACTAAATAGCACCACACACGTATCATGAAACATGTACTAACTTACAAAATTTTGAAGTCGGCAAACTTCAAATACTATTGCTACAACCTTTCTACTTAATCCTTAATCAATAAGATAACATTTTATATTGATCTTTTATAATAGATGTGGCAGAGTGCAGTTGGGTCATAATTGATAAAGTGGGGTCGATCAAAGATCGTATTCAAACCACATGTCTCCTTCCACGTTTTAAATAAAAAACTCAATTCTAAGCTATCTAGAAGAGTGGTCCTTATCTTGCTAGTTAAGACTGAAGACTGTAAATTTTTGTAAATTTTCAAACTCATAAAACTCAAATTCTGTAAATTTATATAGCAAAAATGTTAGATAACAAAATACATTACTTGAATACAGACTTGAGTGGGGTTAACATAAGTATATAATAAGAAACTTAAGAGATTATATGAAAATTTGTATAAAAATTTGATGAGTGTTGTATTATACTACATGCTTAGAGTTCAGGAGTATTATATCCTAGGAAGATTTATATATCTTATGAAAACTTTAAGGTAGCAGTAAGTCATCATATGGTATATAGAAAATTCAAAATAAATAATCATACAAAAAATCATTGAAAAGATTTGACCTCAAGGAACATGTTACGAGTCGCCACATTTGGTCTTCGAGTCCTTCATACCAGCCATCCAAGCTTCCATCCTCTTCTCAATCTCAGGCTCAGGCAATAGACATTTTGCCTTCATTTCGACATGATACTTATAAGCTTCATCCAACATACCATTCAAAAAAAGCCCGTGTACCAACGCCACATACGAACTCCGATCAGGGTCTAACCCATTGCTAATCATCTCGTTCCACAGTTTCCACACATTCTCCACTTCTCCCCAACGGCAAAACTTCCTAATCAACATAACATACGTATCTTGAGTCAAACAACCACCCAGTTTACTCATCTTTCGCATGATGGAAAACACTTCCTCACTTGTTCTCGACACACGAAAAAAAGCATGATATGTTTTAACCGTAGGTAACAACCCTCTTTGCAGCATTTCGTCAAACGCCTGGCGTGCGTTCACTGAGTTGCCCTTTTTACAAAGAGGCATGATCAACGAGTTATAAGTAACCACATTTGGCTGAATCCCTTTTTCTTCCATCGATTTCATAACATCACGAGCTTTTTCAACACGCCCGGATTTAGCTAAAGCATGAATAACACTATTATAAAGCTTCCTATCGGGACTAACATCACTCGCTAACAGCTCATTAAAAACCTTGATCACTTCATTCACCTCACAACGTTTCGAATAACAAGATACAATACTCGAATACGACACAACATCACGATGTATCCCTCTATTACACATCTCCAACCATACCCTCTTCCCCTCACGCGGACTACACACAACATTACACCATCCATTCAAAACGATATTAAAACCTTTAGTACTCAACGGAAAAACCTTTTCATTACGAAACATAAACTTTTCAGCCTCGTTAACATTCTTGTACCGACAAAGCGCAGACAAAACATCATGAAACACATCAACACCAACCTTAAACCCAAACCGCTCATACCCATAAAACGTCTTAACAGCACTCTCAACATCATGAACCGCAGCATATCTCCTAACCATAATCAACGTCTGACTCGTCACCATCGACTCACCCAAACCATTTCCCCCGCCTTTTTCCATCTCGTCAATCAAACTCCAACATTTCTCAAACTGACCCATTTTACCCAATATCGCAATCATACAGTTATACTGTCTCAGCGAATGCGCGTAACCCTTTTGCTCACCCGCCCATTTAAAAAACATAAACGCAGCCTCCCAATCGTTTCTCACACGCGCTAAAACCTCGCTAACTAAATCCGCTGTCACAGTCACATTACAGTTATAAAGATTGGTTCTTTTTACATTTAAAGCGTTTTCGCCATGTGGGTATTTCATTATATCCATTATTAGTCCTGTTTCGATATCAAGTTCAGATTCTTTTAGGGTTTCACCATTCTTTTCATTATATTCTTTACCAATTATATGATTATCATCAGAATCTGAGTTATTATGAAATATGGGTGTTGATGAAAAGGGTATTCTTGGAATGAAATGGGGTTTAATTGTGTAATAATTTAAGGGTTTTGATGGGTTAAGATGTTGGGTATGAATTAGGGTTTGGGCTAGGGTTTTATAAGTTCTTGAAGTGAATTTGGGGGTTTTTGAGAGTGAGAATAGAGTTTGGGTTAGTTTTGTTCTGAATGTTAACATTTTTAATGGAGAATTGATTAGGGTTTATGAACAGGAATATGGTATGGAGTTGAGTTTAGTTAGAGGGGTGCATACCAGGTGTTTGTGAAAATGCTTCTGAGAGAGTTGGGGTTTTTGAATGAGTTTTGTTTGAGATGTCAAGTTTTGGAGGGAGTTGTGTACTTGTGTGTGAGTCTGACTTTTGAGATCACAAGACTTCAATTATAGTGTCCAAACAACCTCTAACTTCTAATGACTAGTGGGATTGAGATTGGGCTTGATTGCAATTGTTTGGTTGAGGGAGTTGGGCTTTAAAATTAGGAATGATATCCTATGGTGATTTACAAAACCCACCATGAAAGGTAAGTTTTCATTCTATTCCCACCTTCAACTATCCTCACTTTATTCTCTCTCATACAAGATCTCAAAAATTATGTTTTTTTCTTCTTCTTCTAACATAAATTTTCATGACCACAGCTCTTATTCTCTCAACACACCAACAGGTAATCAAATATTTTCTTCTGGCCGAACGATTGGTTTATATCATATAAATCAAGCGATAATCAGTAGATGAATGAAAAATAGGGCATGATTTTTAATTTTTATCAATTGTATTTGTACAACCCTTTTTTATTTTGTATGCCTAATCTATTATTGTTATTTGTTGGAGGGGTAAGATTTAGATCACTAAATCATTCATAGGTTATAATTGATTCTTGCTTTGAAAGTGTCGTGTTCATGTTTCTTTTTTGTGGGTGATTTTTTAGCACACTACATAAACCACAGTACTACATGTTATATCATTTTAAATTGATGGATGCTAATAACCCTTTGATAGAAAGTGATTTTAGAGCATTATGTTATAATAATCCTATCATTCTACTAACATCGTCATGTTTTCACTATTTGATACGGTGTGTAAGAAATACTTGAAAAGAACCTATTTGACACCTATCAAATTTTGATAATCCTATCAAATTTCTCGGAAATGGCTGTTTTGCCTAACAGGTCAAGACTGATTTTTTTTTTTTTTTTTTTTTTTTTTTTTTTTTTTTTTGAAGTTGACCATCAGTGTTCGGAATCTCTGATTTTGCATTTTGCTTCAGTTTATTAAAAACATGGGTTCTAAGGTATTCTTGTTACCTTTTTGAGGTTTATGCTGACTTTTGGGCACATTAGTATGTGGTGGTTTTGAGGTTTAAAAGCATATATATATATATATATATATATATATATATATATATATATATATATATATATATATATATATATATATATATATATATATATATATATATGGTAGGGATCCAATAAGAAGATTAATTAAAATAGGAAGGGTAAGAAGTAATTCGAGCCACACATTTTTATATGGGAGGGAAAATTTGAATGAAGATGCATCCATTTTTGTAGGTGCATCTAGAATGTGTGGTTGTGGTTACTTCTTATCCTTTCTATTTTAATTATTCTTCCTATTTGATCCTAACTATATATATATATATATATATATATATATATATATATATATATATATATATATATATATATATATATATATATATATATATATATATATATATATATATATATTTTATGTTAAGTTTGTTCCCATTATTGTAAAATGTATATTTGGTTATATTAGCATTTGGTTAGTTCGAATCTGGCAAGGACCCTTCTTTTGTTTTTGTATGTTTTGTATTCAAATGTTCAGTGATGAAATGTGCTCTTGTGTTTATATTGTATCTTTATAAGATGCTCATATTGTATTTTATATTTGCTTTGACTTTTCTTTTGTAGCATTCCTGTATCAAAATTTGATAAACAAACATCATTTATTGAAGTGACTTTCAAACCTGGAAGTAACCAAACAACATTCTTTAAGTTGTCAAACCTAATCCTAAACCATTAAACCTGGAAGTAACCAAACAACATTATTTAAGTTGTCAAACCTAATCCTAAACTTGCCATCTATGAGTCCCACACCCAAAGTGAACCCCAACTTCAAACCAAACGGGTCCTAAGAAACCCCTAATAATAATAGTCAACTAATGAGGAAGCATTGGGTTTTATTGTAGAGCAATTTGCAAAAGTAGCCAATTTTTCAATTGTGGGTTCAGAAGAAAATAGTTTTTAGATTTAGTCTTGTGTGACCGCTAGACTGTGCGACTTTATAGAAATTTTGACAATTGTCCAAAAGTTTGTAGGATGGTTTTTGCTAGACTGAAGTGACATTTTGTATAACCATTTTTTTTTTTTTTTTTTTTTTTTTGCTAGACCAACATGACATTTTTGTCTTATTAAAAAAGTCAAGCCCACCTCTGACGCTTTTTTTTTTTTTTTTTTTTTTTTAATTAGAAAACTAGGGTCACACGATTGACACTTTTCTGATAAGACAAAAAAAAAGTCTGTTTGTCTAGCATAGAAAGAAGAAAAAAAAAAGAAAAAAAAAAAACTGGGTCGCACGACACATCACTTCGCCTAGCAAAAAACATTCCACCAACTTTTGGACATGTGTCAAGATTTCTATAGAGTCGCACAGTCTATTGGTCACACAAATATTTAATCTAAAAACTATTTTTTCTAGACTAGAAAGTGAAACCCAATTGAAAAATTGGCTAGTTTTGGTATTGTATCATTTGTGAATAAAAGGCAACAAGAAAAGTGGCTTAAGTTATTAGAAAAAGCTGAGATTATGTTTTACGGATCAAGGATTATGTGATGATAGAATTGAAAACATAAATCAATAATGTTGTAAAACCCGGCTACAAAATTGTATCGATAGTAGTTAAAACACTTGCCTTATAAGGACAAACACAAGTGCGACTTAGTTGAGATACTATGTGAGTATGTGTAAACTCAAGTTCAATCTCACAAGCTACATGTTTTGACATCATGCTTCAGTTGCGTAGCTTATTTGGCTCGAAAATGAAAGACTTTGTGGATATGGCCACGATTTCTAATCCAGACATACACCATTTTAAGCTGATGATTACTTTATGTGAGCATTTTACATAAGTAGAAGTAGTGGATTCAAAGTGGATAAAACACATTGCACGTACACTATATAGCTACCATCCCATTAGTGCAGAAAAAGATATTCCAAATCCAACTTAACTCATGCAAACACTTCCAATTTGCGGTATACAAAAAACTTATTCCGATATAGGTGTAGTGTATTCAAGGCAGCTATCGGTGACGGTATGATTACATTTTGTGGTGTTTTGTTCTTCATGACTTGGAGCAGCATAGCTAAAGTTATTCATTGGTGTTCATGGGAAAGCTAGCTTCAAGTAAAGATCACTATTCATTTATATTTCTAGGTACGTAGTTCGAGTTTTAGTCCTGTTTATACGTACTGTGGAGTTTTATGTTGTTGGACAGGTGATGGTTCTATAATCTCAGCCGCAGTTCAGTTTCAGCTCAAGTAATTAGTTATTTAAAATTAGTTCAAGTTTTGGATTAACTAGATCAATTATTTCACTTTCGAAGACAAACTTTTCTAACTTGAGCACTAAATATATCGAGTAAACTTAATAATAAGTTGAGGAAGTTGAGGTTGAGCTTTGATAACTCGACTTGAACTATTGTGGACCTTTCTAGACTTATGTATTATGCATTTTTAATATAGTACGGAGTACATGTTAAGGAGCTATTCGAGTTCAACTCATGTTTGTTTCTCCAAATAAAAACTTTCTAGTATCTCAAGTCTTCTTTGGTTGAACTCATTCTTGAACAGGCTTGAAGTCAGCTCAGTCCGCTAGCAGTCCAGGATCTTGAACTCTCAGTTGACCTTTTACGAGTTTTAAGTTCTACTTATACCGTGTATTTAAACTGAGTTAATTAACGGGTTTGACTTTTAAGGTCAATGTCTGAATTCCGAATTCAATAACTCAATCAACCGTTAACAAGTTTTATAAAAAAAGTGGACTTCAAAGGTCATTCAGATCAATCTTGAACTCATAATTGACATGAAAAATCTATAAACTTTGAAGTTCTACTATATTAGAGACAAAATCTGAGGTAATGAGTTTGACTATAAAAGTCAATATTAATAATCTTAACAGGCTGTTGGTGCTATTGGAGATGCATTGGCAGTTCTTGAATTTATACCATTACCATACACACATATACTTTGGAGGGCCTTGTCTTAGAAGTTGTATGCATACGGGTGTCATTGCTGAGGGCGTGCTGACATTCACTAGTACCACACTTGTTCTGTACGTTATTCTTAGAGGCCAGAAGAGCACACTTATGAAAAACTTGTTGCTTTCCATGTCAATGGTGTTTTTTAGTGGAGGGTATCGTCATATCCTTAGCGAATGAAAATTACATTAACTATGACGACATTCAACCACTCAATAAGTATCAATAAAAACAGGGATTATTAAACTTTTAGGGGTGTTTGGGATTGCATTTGCAAGACATATTTTGCATTTGTTGAACTATGTTTTCAAATAGTAGGTCTTCTCTTTACAAAAATGCATTTTCGTTCTAAGAAAATGCAGATGAATCACTTTTTTTTCAAATGTTTGCCAATTCCAGAAACTATTTTCTAATTATCGACGTTTTGCAACCTGTTTATCAGATATTCTCCTCCAACGCAATCCTGATCGAACACCCTCTTAATATCTTTGTTTGGCTACTTTTGAAGGGTATTCCAGCCATTTTTCTCTCCCCCGTGTTGTTACAATAGGCACGGTGTGTAATCTATAGGCATTTGGGTGGGCATACGTGATCAATCGACAATACATGGGAATAATTTTACGTTTACTGTATTTTTCCATTTTAAGGTGCTATTTCGGCAGCTTGGACCTTACCAGAAAGTAATTATGACCTTTGTATCCCTAGTACAATATAACTAGTCAACAACATGCTTGTGAAAGATACTAATTGCATTGCTATCGTTAATGTAATTCACTATCAGTAACTCTATATTCAAATATCAATATCCACCAAATTTATCATGGTAGGTTACATAACAAATCTTAATCGATGTGGTGACAGGAATTTATATATGATACGAAAATCAAACATGAAATAGAAAGCAAAATCACAAACCAACACCAGCAAACGATGCAATGAATTGAAAGCAATCAATACCGTAAGCTTTTTTCAAATCATAGAGGTCATGCGAAGTCTTCAACACGGGTTGGTATTGAAATATCTTTGTAGAATTTTGAATAACTATAAATGAATCTTCTTCCCTTTCTCCCAAGACAATACTTAAAACATACGGATACGTCCACGACCTTCTCAGACAAGAAACATCATCATTAAGATTCAGGCGATACTTCAACAACCATTCAGAATTCCCTTTCCTCATCTCGTAAACATCCATAAGCAGAGAATTATGACGCGGCCTACAAACAAGAAGCAAACAACCACAACTCTCGAACAGCATGAAATCTGTCCCGTACACCTTGCCATCCAAGCTGCTTCTAGGGGTTTTTATGGCAGTTGATGTTTGATGCTCTACATTAGTATCTAGCTTGAGCATGTTACAGTCGCTATTTAGCCAATAAAGCGCATCATTCCAATATATTCCTTCATCAAAATAATAAAAACTATCTCGATGATATAGACCGGTGCAAATACTCCACATGTCTGTCTCTGAAGAGTATGTTTGTATCTGATATGTAAACATATTCCAATCACCATCATCATCATCATCAGAATCATTGAGTAATACAACTTGAATGACTTTGTAGTGAGGTGATTTTGTAGGATCAAAAGCTATTCTTGTACCATAATCACTTTCCATCGAGCATTGTGGAACCATCTTTAAGAGATTAATGCATGGATTGTATACGTAATACTCATTAGCCTTACAACATAGAAGCAAACCATTGCAAGACTGCAAAATATTAATATCATGTAATTTGGAGCCAAAAGAGAAGGGGTTCTTTAATATAGAGCTTTTGCATGGAATTCGGGTATCAAATGACACAAAATCACATCCATGTGAAGGCCAATGTGGTTGAAGAAGGACAACAGAAGGAGGATCAAGGTTACAATTTTGGCTCCAGCGCAAATGGAAAGTAGGATTGCGGATGAGAGATAACCAGCGTTTGCTTACCGATTTGAACAGAAGAAGTGACATTACAGGTAACCGGACTAAGATTTCGATCAAAAGGTCGTCGTTGTATTCAACTGCATGTATAGATTGAGTATCCATGAAGAAAAAGATAAAACCCTAATAAGCGTTTTATTTTTTTGCTGATGACAATATTTATATGCATTCATCTCCCTTCTTATTTTACGATTACATGTATATCTTTTTGTGATTTCATTAAGCCCGCTCAAAGCCCATAACTCCCCCATCCCATTAGGACAAAAAAAATAAATAAATAAAAAATAAAAAATCTAAACCCATCTAATTAACTCTTGTCAACACATCTTAGAAAATCCTGGGTGTAGTCAAGGCGGGGACAGATGATATAGTATGATAACATATTGTGCGTTTTTTGTCATGAGAAAGCTACATTGTGAATCAGTGTTTCATTTATATTTATTTTATTGTTTGTTTCTTGTCATGAGAAAGCTATGTGATTGGTGGGTCACAACTATTTGGATTGCATTGAGTAGCGTTAATATATAATTTATCAGCATTTTTGCCATTCTTTAAAATTGAGAAAGTTGAAGAATGAGTGTGTGCTTGTATGTGACAGTTCAAGCTAAGGGAGAAAAAAAATGAATAGGTGAAATTTTAAGATTAAGGTGTCAAACTATTAACAAGTGACGACTTTTTTATTGTTAGATGAAGATTCTATCAATGTATGAGTAAATACTAACAATTTTTGGAGACCTTGTTTAAGTATGCGCATGTATGATAAATTGTTGGTGTGTTTGGTTATAGGCTTTGAGTGATAATTGATCTACATAAAAGTGTTGTTGAAATCGATGGTTTGAATAAAAATGTTAGAGATCATTACTTACCAAAGCCAAACAAGGTCTTAAGCTTATAAACTCGCCAAAGGATTGGAGTCAATGGGTGAAAATGGCTAAATGAGTGTTTTACTAAAAAGTGAAGGTATGGTTCAAGAATTTGAGGTGGCTTGGTGCTTAAATGGTGTGCAATCCATTGTATAAACTTAAGTTAGAATAAATAAATTCTGAAAGATGATTTGGGGCGAATCGGAAGTGTTTTGGGTCGGTTTTCCCAAAAGTATGTTAATATTAGAGCTAACTGGTTTGACTTTAAAGGTCAAAGTAGCTAATTCTAAACCAAGAACTCAATCAAAGCGTCAAGAGTCGAAAAGACTAATATTGAACTCCAAAATGACATGAATACATTTAAACTTTAAGGTTTTACTGAATTTTATAATAAAAATTTGAGGTAATGAGTTTGACTTCAAAAGTCAATATTTGCGCTGTTAACAGGCTTTTAGCGCTGTTGGAGGCGCCAGGTTATTGAATTTATGCCATTACAATACAAACACATGCTTGGAGGACCGTCTCTAAAATGTGATATGCATACGGGAGCTATTGCTGAGGAAGTGTTGACATTCACTAGTACCACACTTGTCCTTCACATTATTCTATAAGGACCCGACGAGTACACACATGGAAAACTTGTTGCTTCCCATGTCGATGGTGACACTCGTGTTTTTTGGTGGAGGATAAACTGGTCCTTCAATGAATCCTGCCAATGTAAGTTTTACAAAAACGTATAAATTTATTTCTTCATTGTAGTAATATGCATTAAAACATGCACTTTGAACGTGTGTCTGCTACTCTGCTCTATAATTGTCTATATAGTGTTAGTTTGACGGATAATAAATTAATATATCATGACCGGATTCGAACTCGAGACTTCGGGATTGCACACTTTACGTATGAGTTTCAATTAATTAATAATTATTGTTTTAGTGACGAATAATTATTAAATACACGAAATATAAACTTAACGGTAACTAACGACCGTTGGACGAAACATGAAGGACTTGATTTGGAAAAGAGTGAAAGTTCGGTTCGGGTCCCTCCCTTAGGGTTTGGGATGGCTTTTGCTCCAAGCTTCTTGATTAGTATATAATGAGACCTCCTCTCATTCATTCTTCTCATCCCTTGGTTCCAGAGCAACCAAATCACTTCCTTCTCTTTCTTTGTGTCTAATCGATCTTTGATTGATAGGACCAATAGTTTAATCTTTTCGTGTAAAAGCGAATCTAGCATTTCCGTTGAAACGCTATTAGTACGTGTGTGTGTGAGAACGAAGTGTTAGCATACTTTTGCTAACGGTGATCTTGCCTTGTGACTTGTCCTAGTCGATCCATATAAGCCCTCTCCTAGGGTTTATAAGTTCTTGTTCTTGCTAGTAATCAAGAGGTACACTTCCATTTATATTCGGTTAATTTATTATTTGTATTTGATCTATTCCGCTGCGTACTCTTTGATGTTTATATGTTTATAGTTTATTATTATTCATATATTCCAACAGTGGCATCAAGGGCCGTTAATACATTATAATGAATTACCGAAACACATAAAAAGTGAATCGTTTGATTAATCACATGCTTGGTGTTCTTATGTTTTTATATTTTTCATAAACCCTAGATTTTTTTTTTTTTTTTTTATAAATGTCGATTTTTATTTTTTATTTAAAAGAAAATAGGGTTTGATGAATTATGTGATAAAAACTTGTAGAAACCCTAGGTTGCATGTAATTTATGTGTATATAAATGGATATTTGTGATATGCCGTTTGGTTGCGTTCCTTGATTGACATGATTATTTGTTATAATATGTACAATATGGGCATCCATGACAAACCATGCATGTGTTGTTATGGATTTATGATTGTTACGATTTCATGCTTATTTATACGATTTGGTTATAATTGATGTGATGATTTAGTAAATATTATGATTAAAGATTACTAAAATTTAATTAATTATAAAATTAGGGAAGACCCTATTAATCGTATATTAAATCAATTGTGTGTTTTTAAATTGATTTTGATTTGCATGTCCATTATTGTTGTTGTTTGTTTATTTTATTTATTACTTTTGTTTTATATGTTATTGTGACATGATAGTAACAAATGGTAATTTCATAAATAAAATATTAAACGGACTTAATAATGGTGAAATCTTGTTTTGAGCTTATATATAAATCTTGAACTTTTGGTTGATTGATCGCGACTGTATTAAGTGGTTGTAAGGTGAAACTATTTTGACAAACTAAAAGGTGGGTATTGATTGGCTCTAAACGGTCAACTTAAATTGACCAGGGATGGTCAACAAGGTCAAACAGCCTAGAGTCAATGCTCCGCGGAATATAGTGGTTTCCCCGGGTCGTTATGTCCCGACGAGGTGTGATGGTTATCAAACGGGTTTGTGATCGGGTGAATTTGGATGGAAAGGGGGTTTGTGTTTGATTAAACTAAGGAATATACGAAGAAATAGCTTAAATAAGCTGTGTGAGTGATTACATGAAGACTAGATACTTAGAAACGATTGAAATCTAAAAACGCGTACGTTTACATTTGAAATAACGTAAACGTACAAAATAAAACGTAAAAAGTGAAATCTGAAAACCCCCAGGGGGTGAAAATGACTTTTTTACAAACTAAAGGACAAAAGAAAATTTTTAGAAAAAGAAAATTATTTTTTACACTATTTAATTATTTATTATTAATTAAATACTATTTAATACTTATTATTAATATTTAAAATACTTAAATACAATATAATATTAATTTAATACAAGAAAAATGAAAATAAAATTTCTAAAATTATAAAATAACTAAAAACAAGTTTTAAAATTAAAAATATGTATTTTTTTCTTTTTGTGATTTTTCTATTAATTAATTATTAATTACCTAATTAAATTATTTTAAATTATAAAAAATAGAAAATGAACAGTAAAAAATCTAGAAAAATTCCTAAAATTATATTATATTATATAAAAGCTAGGAAAAATATAAAAATTAGGTCTTACTTAATAAAAACTAATTATGCTATTTAAAACT
Organism: Artemisia argyi; assembly: GCA_030686995.1. Lineage (NCBI taxonomy): Eukaryota > Viridiplantae > Streptophyta > Magnoliopsida > Asterales > Asteraceae > Artemisia > Artemisia argyi. The sequence goes on along the minus strand of CM060693.1, from coordinate 37,289,221 downwards.
TAATTATTAATTAATAATTAAGAAAACTAATATTAATTCTAATAAATACCAAATGATAAAATAAAAATCTGCGAAATTTACTAAAATTACTTTAATATAAAAGGTAATTAATAAAAATATAAAAATGCAAGGTACTTAATAAAAATCTAAAAATGAAAATTAAAATTTAAATTACATTAAATAGAAACTATCACTTATTATTAAATTGGTTTTTCTTGAATTTTCTTTTGGAAACTTGTTTTATACCTAAAAACAAACATCTTTTATGAAAACAACTTTTTTATATCTCAAAAATAAGCACTTGAGAGCTTAAAAGCTTTGACAGTTGACTTTGTTTGACTAAGGCAAGAAATAAGCTAAAATGGGCTTAAGTGGGACCCACTATGGTTAATTCTGGTTCAAACAAGTGAGTTGGACATGTTTAAGCAAGAAAAAGCCAAAGGTAACCACAGAATAAGCAATGGAATCAAAATAAGCACTTAATTATCTTGTTACTCAACTGAAAATGGGACAGGTTTGTGGATTGATTCCAAGTGGGGTCCACAAGGAGTCAGGTCAAACAAATGGTCAATATTTAAAGGGTTCTAGGAGGGGGGTTGAAGGGACCAAAATGGGACCTTGAAACCCACTGAGGTGGTCAAAAACCACCACCAAAGTGGTGGTGGTGGGGTGGTATCTGCTGAAGCAGGGGCAGGGGATGCCCTGCAGCTGAGTTTGGGTGCATGTGGGGCCCAGTACAAAAATCCTAAAAATGAGGTGAAGATGGGATATTGAAGACTAGCTGGGGGTTGTGATTCCTAAAAGTTACAAGGTCTAATTAACATTACAAAAATCTAAACAAATCCTGGAAATTTTGCAATTTTGCACAAAGGTGGACATTTGACTTTTTCAATTTTTGTGAACTTTGACTAAACTGAGATTATATCTACTCTACTTGATTAATTATGATGTTTTAACTTGAAATGAGGCTAATGCAAGCTAACTAAACAAAATCTAAGCTTGAAAATTGACTATGCTACTCTAAATTAACAACAGATAGAACAGTTAAGGAAATTTCTTGATGAATTTGACTTTCTGTGTTATGAGATGCAAATCTCTTGGTTCACTCAGCTCAGTTATGACCTAAGAAATCTATTTGTACAAAGAAACAAACCAATTGACCAATGAGACAGTTGAAACTAATCAGAACCAAACACCCTTATATAAACTGATATGGTGATTTTGTGAGGCAAACTCACAACCTAAACCTTAAACATGAAATCTAAGTTTATGTTAATACTAAATTAGCATAAATGAACTGAAATGAGTGCTAAATTACCTAAGCTACAGTAATTTACAAAAATTTATGAAATGGCTTACAGTGAGATCATGTGAATTCCAAACCAAGAACAAGTGCACAAACCTAACCTACAGCCTCCCTGAGGCACTTAAACCATTTAAACATCCACCACAACCATGCTTCCAATTCTCTGCATATTCCAAAGTGATTTTTTTATTTTCTTACTATTTATTTATTATTTTTGGTATTTTAGGAAAAATGGAACTAAACACTTCCCAAGCTTTTAAAAACTTACTAACAAGCTTAGATGAGCTTATTAGAACTATATAGCACCAATTTTAACAACTTTATCCTAAGATGAGATTTTCAAAGGAAAATAGTAAAAAAAATAAAAAATAAATAAAAAATAAAAAAAAATAAACTGAATAAAGCCTTAGAACTTGAAATTGATTATTGCAACAGGTTTTCAATACACTAAAGAGTTTAGAATTACATTAAGAAAACAAAGTACACAACTGAATTTGTAAAATTACATTAATTTAAACTAATTCGAACCTAAATTAAACTAAAAATTAAAAACTAACTACTGACTCTTCTTTTCTTCTTTTTTTTTTTCACTTTTATAGCCCTTGGAGGTATTCTCTTTCTTTCCCACACCTTTCTTGACCCTTGGATTATCTTTGTTTTGATCTCAGCCCTTGAAAGGGTTTTGGCGGGAAAAGAAAATTGGACAGGTAGTGGGTTTGGTTTGATACAATAAATGAGGAGAGGAGGGGGGTTGGTTTGGTAGGTGGATATAATTAATGGTGGTTGGTGATTTGGTGAGAAAGTGTGGAGAAGGGGGGGAACACAGAAGCGGGAAATGAGGGGTAGGGGAAGGGTGAACAGTACCCTGGGTGTGGGTTTGACCCGCGTTGACCCTGGCATGGGGTTATATTAAAAATGGAGTTGGGCCATGGTGGATTGGGATTGATGGATCAGGGGTGTACATGGACCAGGTTTGGTTTTGGGTTTATATATTAAGAAGGGTCCAAATGGTTAAGTAACTAAATCACAAGGACTAATGTTGTATTTTCTGAAAAACCATGGACTGAAAATGTATTTATTCCAAAGTTGTTACAAGGGTAAAATATGCCAACTTTCAATAGTCCAAGGTTAAAAATATAATTTTTCACTTTTGGTCCTTCAGGGACTAAAATTGCAAATTATTGAAACTTAAGGGACCAAAATGTAAATTTCTCTAAACTTCACACCAAGGACTAAAAATGACTTTTGTAACTTCTCAAGGACCCAAAAGGATTTTTCTTTCAAAAATATCCCACCAGGGACCAAATCTGCCAAAGTTTGAAATTCCAGGGACTAATTTTGTAATTTTCCAAAACTTTTCCAATTTTTCACCAAAGGACAAAATATGACAACTTATGATTTCAAAAGGACCTTTGGTGACTTTTCTTTCCAAATAAGTGCTCAGGGACTATTTTTGCCAATTTTTGAAAGTTGGGGGACTGAAACTGCCAATTTTGCAAACTTTGTACGTTTTTCATCTGTTTTTTACTCGTTTTGCATCTAAAACATATAAAACACAATTTTGAAATATTTATAGTATTTTGATGCATTTCTGAGTGTTTTTGTATGTTTTGCAGTTCAGATTTAACCAAAAATGATGAGTGTTTGAGCACTCATCAGGTATAAGGATGGCTTAGCATTAAATTGCGGCCTTAGTTAGCCTCCATTCTGGCTTACCGCTCGCCTGTGAGTCAAATTTAGTTTTACCTAACATCCATGATAACTACGAAGCACTTAAGGCAAAGTTGTAAGTTTCTCAACGCCTCAATCAAAACTTTGGAGATTTAAGCTCGTAAAGAAACTAATGAGTAAAGTTTTTTACATGAAACATATGCTACAAGATGAATGCATGACATCTTTGTACATATATTTTGATTACACACATCAAATTTACTACCCTTAAATTTAAGTCATATGCCATCCAATGAAACGGAAACACCTAAAATTGGATCTACGTCAGGGCGTAACCTGGCTAGATTGCAATGGAGGGGCAAATTACACGATTTCATCACTAGCAGATCAACTGGTGTGGTGTAATTATGTAAGTTTGCTGTTTCTTAAGTTGGTTAACTTAATTGAGTTGATAGCGGGTTCTGATCACTCAAGACATAAGATGGGGATAAAACATGATTACATTATTGCAACTGCGGTTGGAAAATATGTAAATCCCATCCTTTCTAGGAATTGCAATTGAATATTGGCAATTGGGACACGTCCGTACCTTGTTGAATACCGTCATCACTAGCAGATCAACTGATGTGATGAACCTATGTCAATTTGGATCCTAGTTTTTCATTGTAAAATTAAATGGTTATATGATTATGAACCAAGGGTATTTAATTTTCTTGAAATTTTATTATTGAAAGTACTAACTTTTGAATTTTTTCTGTAGAAATGGCTACACCCGAAAACACTAATATGACCAACATGAGTTCTGCGTTCAAGCAAATGATTGATTGAGACAAGTTGACTGGTGAAAATTTCAATGATTGGCATCGATCCTTAAGAATCACCTTGAGGATGGCCAAAAGATATGATTATCTTGGTGAACCACTTCCTGCAAAACCTGCTGAGGATGCAACACAAGCACAGAAGGATGCTTATAATGTTGAATATGAAAAGCACAATGATGTGGCTTGTCTCATGTTGGCTGGGATGGATACTCAATTGCAGAAACAGTTTGAGCAATTTGGACCCATAGACATGATAAATGAACTCAGACGAATGTTTGAGAAACCACCTGCTGCAGAATTATATGATTTAATAGAATCTGTGCATAATTGTAAGCAGGAAGCAGGTAAATCCGTGAGTGCCCACGTATTGTCCATGAAACACTATATGGATCAATTGGAGCGACTTGGCTGCGGATATCAGGAAAGCGTATGTATTGGTCTCATCTTGCGATCCCTTAATCAGGATTTGTATAGTGAGTTTGTACGCAACTATAATATGCATTGCAAGGGGAAGACAGTTAGTGAAGTCCATGCAATGCTTATTGAGTATGAGAAAGGCCTGAATAAGAAGGCACCTACACCAGCTGTAATGGCAATACAGGGTGGTAGGATCACCAAGAAGAAACCCAACAAACCGCAAAATGCGAACTTCAAGGGTAAAGGCAATGGTAATGGTAAAGGCAAACAAGTTGCGACTCACCAACAGAAGCCTAAGAAGCAAAATCCTCCTCCTGCTAAGAAGAAGGAAAATTTCAATAAGGATTTGGCTACTTGTCACTACTGCAACACTCCTGGTCATTGGAAGCGGAACTGTCCATTGTTACTAGAGGAGTTGCGCCTCAACAAAGGTAAAATGCCTGGTAACGTCACAAGCACTTCAGGTATGTTTATGATTGAGTTATTTTCTTTTCCTCGTAAGAATAATTCCTGGATCTATGATACAGGATGTGGTACTCACATCTGTAATACGTCGCAGGGACTTAGAGGAGCAAGGAAGCTGGCCTATAGAGAAAGATACTTGTACGTAGGAAATGGTGTACGTGCAGCAGTTGAAGCCATAGGGACTTTCGATTTAGTTTTACCTTCGGGAATGATACTAGTATTGAATAATTGTCATTTTGCACCCTCTATTGTTAGGGGTGTCATTTCAGTTTCCTTGTTATTGGATAATGGTTTTGTTCACACATTTATTAATAATGGAATTTCTGTTTCTTTAAATAATGTTTTTTACTTTAATGCAATTCCAATAAATGGTGTGTTTGAAATTGATATGGAAAATTCCATGTCCAATAGAAATAATTCTATGTATAGCATTAGCAATAAGTGAATCAAGTCTAACTTGGATTCATCTTATCTTTGGCACTGTCGTCTTGCTCATATAGGCAAGGATCGCATGGAAAAGCTGCAACATGATGGGCTTTTGCATAAGATCAATGATGATTCATTTGATAAATGTGAATCCTGCATATCTGGGAAGATGACAAGGAAACCTTTTTCACCTCAAGTGGAAAGGGCTACAGTTCTACTTGGATTAATACACACTGATGTGTGTGGTCCACTTAGACATGTGTCAAGACGTGGTTCATAACCTTCACGGATGATTATAGTCATTTATGGTTATGTTTATTTACTTAAACATAAACATGAGGTCTTTAATACCTTCAAGGCTTTTAAAAGTGAAGTAGAATTACAACTCGGTAAGAAGATTAAGGCACTTCGATCCGATAGAGGCGGTGAATATTTAAGCCAAGAGTTTAAAGATTATCTAACTGAGTGTGGCATAGTCTAGCATCTCACGGCTCCTTATACTCCACAGCAAAATGGTGTATCTGAAAGGAGAAATCGTACTTTGCTAGACATGGTACGATCAATGTTTAATCTTACATATCTACCCTTATCCTTTTGGGATTATGCCCTTGAAACTGCTATTCGCGTATTGAATATGGTTCCAACAAAGAAGGTTGATAAGTCTCCATATGAATTATGGACAGGAAAAGCTCCCAACTTTTCTTACTTAAAGGTCTGGGGTTGTGACGCGTTTGTTAAACGTGATTCACCAGATAAACTCCAACAGAGATCTGTTAAGTGTATCTTCGTAGGATACCCAAAGGAAACGATGGGTTACTACTTTTACTTTCCACCAGAGAATAAAGTCATTGTGGCTAGGTATGGAGATTTCTTTGAAAAGAATCTCATATATCAAGAATTCAGTGGGAGAGTTTATGATCTAGAAGATGAAGATACATCACCTTCTGAAAACACTAGCACACTTCCTGTGGAACCTGAAAGTTTAGGTCCTCCACCTGAAGTGGAAGTGGTACCCATTCGCAGATCTTCAAGAACTGTAAAAGCACCCGAACGTCTATGTCTTAACGTAGTATGTGAGGAAACGATAATAGGGGATCTTAATGAACCTACTAGTTATAAGGCTGCCATAAATGGTCCTGAAAAGGAGAAATGGCAGAGTGCTATGAATGGGGAAATGTAGTCCGTGAAAGACAATGAAGTCTGGGAAGAAGTAGACTTACCTCCAAATGCTAAGGTAGTTGGAAGTAAATGGCTCTACAAAATGAAAACAGACATGGATGGCATTGTACACACCTATAAGGCTCGTTTGGTAGCTAAAGGCTATACTCAAACATTTGGTGTTGACTACGAGGAGACCTTTTCTCCTGTAGCTGACATTAGAGCTATTAGGATTCTCTTAGCCATAGCTGCCTACTATGACTATGAGATATGGCAAATGGATGTCAAAACCGCCTTCTTGAATGGTTGCCAAGATGAAGACATCTATATGGCGCAGCCTGAGGGGTTTGTGAATCCAGAATTTCCAAACCGTGTATGCAAACTTAAAAGATCCATTTATGGATTAAAGCAAGCATCACGACAATGGAATAAGAGATTTGACGCAGAAATCAAAAGTTTTGGATTTAGTCAGAATCTTGATGAGCCATGTGTATACCAGAAAGCTAGTGGGAGCAATGTTACTTTCCTTATCCTATATGTCGATGACATATTAATATTAGGAAATCATATACCAAGTTTAAACGAAGTTAAAGCTTATCTTGGTAGATGTTTTTCTATGAAGGATTTAGGAGAAGCAGCATTCATCCTTGGAATCAAGATCTACAGAGATAGATCAAAGCGGTTGATTGGATTAAGTCAAAGTGCTTACATTTATAAAGTATTGAAGAGATTTAATATGCAAAATTCCAAGAAAGGATATTTGCCAATGCAAGTAGAACATGGCTTAAGTAGCAAATTGTATGCTTCAACACCTGAAGAGGTTGCACTTATGAAGAAAGTTCCATATGCTTCAGCATTAGGATCTATCATGTATGCAGTTAGATGCACAAGACCTGATGTGGCGTTTGCACAAAATATGACCAGTCGTTATCAACAGAATCCAGGTGGAAAGCACTGGCACGCTGTAAAAAGCATTCTTAAGTATTTAAGGAATACTAAAGATATGTTTCTAGTGTACGGGGGAAATCCAGAAGCAGAACTTGATGTTACAGGTTACTGTGATGCGTCCTTTGAAACTGATAAAGATGATACGAAGTCTCAGACGGGTTATGTCTTTGTTATTAATGGAGGAGCAGTTGACTGGAAGAGCAAAAAGCAGACAACTATTGCGATGTCTGTTACAGAAGCTGAGTATATTGCTGCATCGGAAGCTGCGATGGAAGCTGTTTGGATTAGGAAATTCATTTCGGGGCTTGGTATTATGCCGTCAATTGAATTACCTATTAATATGTATTGTGACAACTCTGCCACAGTTACATTCGCCAATGAACCTGGAGTTATGAAAGGCGCCAGACATTTTCCTAGAAGATATCACTATGTTCGAGAACAAGTCGATATAGGTGAAATCAATTTACTCAAAATTCACACAGATAACAATCTAGCTGATCCATTTACGAAGGCTTTATCTAAGGAAAAGCTTACTCATCATGCTAATGGCATTGGACTTCGTTTAGCTAGTAGTTTCATGTAAATCTGTGGTTAGTATTTGGATAAAGGATATTGTAAGCAATAATTATTCGAATGAAATGAAGTATTGTGTTATGTTTATTTCTATTCATAAATATTGTATCCTATATTTGCATGTTTAATCCATGAATAACTTAATGTTATTCTAAATAGTCCGTTGTCAATTAATGATATGGGAGTACCATTGAACTAAGACAAATCTGGGTTTTGGTATAATATATTTAAATATATTGATGCGTAGACATGCCAATTTCACATGATATTCAATACTGGATAAATTGGATATAGGACAAAATCCCAATTACATGATTGTACTTATGGATGTTGTCATTAGAGTAAATCATGAATATTTATCCTCAGATTTGAGATACCAGGTAACAACTGTGGATGTAGCTCATTTTCTGTGAGATAATCTAACGCTATCCGTAACTGGTAGTTATAAGGATTATTTTCAAAAGTGATGCGAAGTTCATAGCTTACGCTTGTAGTCAATACGGGATTTGGTTCCTTCAAATTTGTTTTGAAGTTTAATACTGTTTGGCCGCTCGTAGGATTAACAAGATGTTTGCATGGCCATGCCCAAGGTCTATCTGGAATACGTTCAGAAGAATTGGTAATCTTGCTTGATCATAAATAACGAGAAACATTAGTTAATTATAGAACGACTTCGATCCATATCCATATTAACATAGTATTATGATGCGTGGGAATCGCAACAGGCTTTACCTCTCGAGGGATCTCGAGAAGCTTACAACCCCCACCAGGCAGTGTACCTGATCGTTGTAGTATAGTATAGTGACAAGTACCGGGGGATTGATCGTTCAGCTTAGGAATAGTGTCGCTAGGATTAGAAAGCCTAAATACTAGTTCTAAAGGTGAGGGATGATTATTTTTGTATTTTTATATTTTTTAGAAAGCAAGTAAATATCTCGGGTTTGAAGGATTTGGGCGGAATTAGTTGCTAATCAACTAACCTAATACTAAGATGCAATCAAAATAAAATATTAAATTGAAAATAAACTAATTTATACTAAAGTTGTGAGCAGTAATTGGAGAAAATGTGTTTACACAGATTTCACTACTCCCTAGACATCTTTTACACGTTAATTACTTGTTATAATTACATGGATGACGGATCGTATTCCTTAATACCATTCATGGGGTGGCACACATAACTCCCCAATTCTATGAGCTCTTATCTCCTCCTACACCATGCCCAGCACAACTATAGGGATTGTAAACAGTGGCTCATGCATTAAATACAACCAATAAAGACCTAGTGCGCCTCGGTTCATGTTTCTTAAGACGTTCAAGCATATTACCAAGTGGAGATCTGCCAGTTTTCTTAAGCCTAACATATAAATCACTCATCCAAGACAAAGATAAACAAGTAATCAACACATAATTAACATCTAGGTTTCATTAGATCTAAGCAAACACAAGATAGATCTAGCCTAGCATAATGGAATTGAGACAAGAACAAGATATAGACAACCAACACATAGACATATTGATTGAATTAAAGGAACACTTATCTCAATTACAATGCAAGGTATCAAGGGTTTGGAACCCTTGAAAAACCTGTAAAAGTTGCACCAAAATCGTACTTAGGGTTTCTCCAAAACTTATCTTCTTTAATGTGTGAAAATTAGAAAACTATATATAGAAAAATAGGTTTGACGGCGTCAAGAATAAACTTGTGACGCCGTCACCTCGCCGCCAAAACTCTTCTCGGACTGCCTAGATCTACTTCTGACGCCGTCAAGACTTATACACTTCCAGGCCGTCATGACTCTTTTACTCTTGACGCCCTTCCAACGTGACGTCGTCAAATCTGTTCTGGGCCGTCATGGAAATTCATGAAATTTGCTCTTGACGCCGTCAAGGTTTTGCTCTTGACGCCGTCACCTACTGTTCCCAGCATGGAAAATTAAGACTTTGGCGTTTTCTTCACTTTTATGCTCAAAAAACGTCCGAATTGCTTCCTTTTCTAGATTTCTCTCCCAAAGTACCTAAAATCACAAAAGGAACGATTTAGGGCAATATTTGATCAAATAAATTCGGATTCGGGCTTAAATGACCCCCTAAAAACGGATCATTTTTCGCCTCATCATATACCCTTACACTTGAGATTTGCTTGTCCTCAAGCAAATGCGCTTTTATTCTACTCAAAAGACAAGTTAGGGGCATTTAACACTAACATAAAAGTAATTACAACAAATAATCATTCCACTAAAGACCAATAGACAAGCACGGAGGTCATACACTAGCACCTCACAAATAGTGTTTAGATACTCACATCTCTCGGGTGTAATAAAGTGTAAATTACAATATGGAAACGGAAGATATCTCTCACTACCTGTCATAGCAAAATAGATTACCATAGGCTTGGGAAAGGATCAAACCTCCACCACATGGCGTAAGCACGTAGGATAAACTATCAAAGAGGTCTTTTAAAGGGTTGTAACGTTAGGTGTAGGGATATGAAATACACGGTTTTGTTGGATAAAGGAAGTTTTACTGGTGGCGAGTTAACAATCTTGGTTAATTACATGTACAAGATGGCGTTGCTAAGCCAAGACTAGACTCGACTTATGCTAATAAATGAAAAATAACAAAAACATTAAATAAACATAGAATAAAAGGGATGGTAGTCCGTATGTTTTTTCTCTTTTCTTTTTCTATTTTTTTTCTTTTTTTCTTTTTTTTTCTCTATTTATTTTTTATTTTTTATTTTTTTTTGCATACACTCTTACCCTACCATCCAAAATAATACATCATAGGGAATGAACATTTCCCTTACACTTGAATTTTTACATACTTTACATTTAAACTAATCTAATGACTCGAATTAAGAAAATCAAAACACTTGGAGCACTTTTAAGATTGACGTACATATGGGGGTAATAAGTGATGTTCTTCCCCATTACTTCATAAAATAAGTACTTACCCAATCGTCCCAATCGTCCCAAAACAATATGTACAAGGATATGACTCGACTTAGCAACCATGTAATCAATTAGAAAGTTAACTTAGGGTTTAACAAATAACAATAATGCACTAAAAATGAGCGCATACACGGAAGGCTAAGGCGATTTGGGTGTACATTTAAGTGGGGTGTAACAAATTCTTCCTTTAAGTAAGATGCTTAAAGTTAGAAACGAAAAGATAGGCTCGGAGGGGTGTACTAGGGGTTTCGTGTACTAAAAATGAGTACAACGCTAAGGGTGTGGGAAAAATTAGTTGACTTAACTAGCCAAGTAATATGACTTAAATGGTCAAGTAATTATAATACGGGTTTACCACAAGGGTAATCCTAATGCCTCTTATCATGTAGTAAATCCTACTACACGAATGTAGTCTCACTAGCGGTCTCGGGATGCATCACTAACGCAAGTTCTAAAATCTAAATGCTACCGGTACACTCATAAGCACTAATAGTAAATGTTTTTCCTATCAAATCTAAAGGCGAACCTCACATATTTGGGTGGAAAATTTTTCTGAATATACGGTTATGTGCTAGTCATACAATCTCCTATCCATGAGACGCTTGCTATGGCTAAAGTTTCACTCCTAAATGTTGTAAAAAAATTTTAAATTTGGCGCTAAAATTGCACTAACAAGTATTTCTCATAGTTTTATTACACATCTACCATCAAACAAAACAAACTCAAGCGAAAGTGCATATGTAAGGTATCATCTTTTTACCCTCCCCTTACACTTAAGATGAACATTGTCCCCAATGTTCAAGTAAAGAATGTAAAAGTGAAAAAGTAAAGAGAATGAAATCAAATACTCCCCTGATTCGCTCGGTGTGGATAATAGGGTGGCTAGGTTAAATCTTCCTCCAAGAAAACGAACAATCAAAGCTTCCCTTCCAGAATGTAAATCATCTTCTTGTCATACATAACCTGTAAAACCTGACAAAATAGACAAGACAACCTCGCGTAAAATCGGCGGCATTCTATACAAGTTACTAAATCCTAGAAAACAAGATAAGATATAATGCTTGTGGAATGAAGTTTGCAGATCTCCTAGAGATTATAAAACTTAATAATTCACAAAAACCATAAGACTCCGTTAGAAAAACAAAACCGGTAAAATTTCCAGATTTTAACTCCTGACGCCGTCAAGAGTAAACCCCTGACGCCGTCAGAATTGACCTGCAGAAATCCTTATGTTAAGTTTCCGGAAAATTTCTGGAAAAACTTGGTCCTACTTCCTGGAAAATCCAGCAAAACTTCATTATGACTCAATACAAGCATTTGACTCTAACAAATACGAATACACATGTTCATTTAATATTGTGGAGAATCATGATCGGTTTGTTTCTTAAAAACATATTTGGGGTTTCCCCTTACACTTATCTTTTGCAAAAATACCTTTAGGTGGAGTTAAGACTAGGTCAAAACAACAAAGTAAAGTATTTTCACTATTTAGTTTAGAAACATGATCTACCAACAATAAAAATTAAGCATGCATACGGAAGCAAATAACAATCAAACAAATAAAATCACACAAAACATGGGTTGCCTCCCAAGAAGCGCTTTTCTTTATTTACGAGTCTTGTAGCTAGACTCAAGGTCATGGGTTACTACGTGACTTCATCATTGGTTCCACTCTCTAGGTCGTCTTCTAAACCAGTTTTGTATTCCGGACCTAGTTGCAAGCACTCTTTGTAGAAACCAAGCATCCTATTTCTCACATATTCTACTCCTCTACGTCTATCCTCCTCATTCCTATAATAAGCCGCTTGCTTGTGTTCCTTTTCGAAATTAGAGAGAAGGCGGTATTGCTCAATCTAGTAGGGCATTTGATAAGCAACCTCATCATTCTCTTTCTTGAATCTAACTATCCCTAAAGTTGGATCATAACTCATCCTAGTGGCCTCAACAAATGGTTTCCCAAATATTATTTGGCTTAGGCAAGCATCTATCACCGGACGAGTGTCCTCAACTATCATAAAATCGATCTCATAGGTGAGATTCCCTATAATCACATGCAATCCTTTCACTCTTCCCGCTAAATTACTTATCAGGTTCTTATTAGGCATCATCCTAAAATTAAGTTGCTTCTTCATCACCCAATTGTAGTAAGTCCTAGTCATGATGTTCACGGGGGATCTAGGGTCGATGTAAGCTTTCCATATATGCATGTGTCCGATATTGCATGGGATGTTAATGTTAGAGGGGTCTCCCATTTTGATAAGGGGGTCGCCAAAGATATATGTTCTCTCGGGACTATCGAATAAATCCTTATGGTATTCCCGTTCTTCCTTGGTTGGCAACTTATCAAAGTATTCTTCTATAGGCTCTACCCCCTCTAATTCCTCTCTACTATCAATCTCAACTTCCCTATTCTCATCCTTAGTCTCGGCTTCTATCCTAACTTCATTCTTGTCACTCTCTTCTATCTCCTTATCTATCGGCTTAATAGTGACAACATTAACAAAGTGGACCTGTTTAGATGATGAGGGATCCTTAATATGGTTTCCGTTATTGGTGTCCCTAGTGTCCTTCCTAGGTGTGACTAATGCTTGGTTGTTGAGGGCTTTCAACAAGTTGTCAATCTTGTTGGTCATCTCCGTTTTTTGTTGGTTGAATTCGGTTTCAAACCTAGCTATGCGAGCCTCTTGAGATGCCATAAACTTTGACATCAATCCTTCAAGATTGTTGGTACTACCATAGTTGTTAGAAGGATTGTTGTTGAAAGTACGATTGGATGGTGGACCGGTTGGTTGGTAACGGTTAGGCGGATTGGAAGAATTGGGTTGATTTTGTTTCCACCTAAGGTTTGGGTGATTTTTCCATGAGGGGTTGTATGAATCACCGTATGTGTTTGGCTCGGGCTTGAAAGTGTACCACTTATCTCCCGCTTCGTCGGTACGCGTGGATGCGTAGTCCGCAAAAGCTGTTCCGGGGAGTTCCACACAATCACGAGTGTCGTGGGGACCACTACATAATTCGCATGAAGAAGTGATCTTGTTCACTTGGCTTGAAGGCTTAGGAGCTTCGTAAGATTTCATGAGAAACTTGACTTGGTCCTCAAGTTCCATGATCCTACGGTCGGGAGTGCTAGAATTGTTCGAAGGCAAAGATATTGCCTTGACCGTTTTGTTCAAGTCACGGGGATCGTTCCAACTTTCGTTGTCATAGAGAGCAAGATCTTCTATGAGTTCCCATGATTGTTCCGCACTTAGATCACATAGCTTACCACCGGCCGATTGGTCAATGGCTCGCCTCGTGGAGATGTCGATATGGTCATAAAAGATTTGGACTTTGAGCCAAAGATCTATGCCATGATGAGGGACTTTTTGGAGTAAGTCCTTGAAACGAGTCCATACTTCATAAAGAGATTCATTTTGACGTTGTTGGAACATCAAGATGTCATTTCTAAGCTTAGTAGTTCTCCCCGGTGGGAAAAATTGAGCAAGGAAACGAGTGGTGAGATCATCCCATGTGGTGATGGATCCCGCGGGTAAACGCTCAAGCCATTGACTAGCTTGATCCCGTAGAGAGAATTGGAATAGGCGTAATCGGGTAGTCTCTCTAGTTTCAACACCTAGGTCTATGGAATCTACGATTTTGAGGAAGTCCTTAAGATGTTGGTTTGGATCTTCGGAACGAAGTCCATGGAATGCACATCCGCTTTGCACCAACCGGATGGTGTCGGATCGCAAGGGGGTCACATTGGCTCCGGTGAGCTCAATGGTGTTTCGGTAGCCTTGGTGGCTAGGTCGGGAATACTCTCCTAAGGTTCAGGGCCTAAGGGGTTCTAATGGTGGGTTTTGTTGTGGTGGGATGACGGGTTCAAAGATGTTCCCGTTGTCCATGGTGTCGGGTGGTTACGAACAAAGGCACAAAGAAATAGATAGACTAAAGAAACCTAAAAAATAAAAATAAAATCTTACTAGAAAGGAATCTAGCAAGTAGACCTAATAAAAAGAAATTCTAACCTAGACAATAACTATTCCCCGGGCTGTGGCGCCAAAAACTTGATGCGTGGGAATCGCAACAGGCTTTACCTCTCGAGGGATCTCGAGAAGTTTACAACCCCCACCAGGCAGTGTACCTGATCGTTGTAGTATAGTATAGTGACAAGTACCGGGGGATTGATCGTTCAGCTTAGGAATAGTGTCGCTAGGATTAGAAAGCCTAAATACTAGTTCTAAAGGTGAGGGATGATTATTTTTGTATTTTTATATTTTTTAGAAAGCAAGTAAATATCTCGGGTTTGAAGGATTTGGGCGGAATTAGTTGCTAATCAACTAACCCAATACTAAGATGCAATCAAAATAAAATACTAAAATTGAAAATAAACTAATTTATACTAAAGTTGTGAGCAGTAATTGGAGAAAATATGTTTACTTAGATTTCACTACTCCCTAGACATCTTTTACACGTTAATTACTTGTTATAATTGCATGGATGACGGATTGTATTCCTTAATACCATTCATGGGGTGGCACACATAACTCCCCAATTCTATGAGCTCTTATCTCCTCCTACACCATGCCCAACACAACTATAGGGATTGTAAACAGTGGCTCATTGATGAGGCGAAAAATGATCCATTTTTAGGGGGTCATTTAAGCCCGAATCCGACTTTATTTGATCAAATATTGCCCTAAATCGTTCCTTTTGTGATTTTAGGTACTTGGAGAGTGAATTCTGGAAAAGAAGCCATTTTGGACGTTTTTGGAGCATAAAAGTGAAGAAAACGGCAAAGTATCAATTTTCCATGCTGAAGACACTAGGTGACGGCGTCAAGAGTTACACCCTGACGGCGTCAGACATCAAGAATAAAACACCGTAGTTGATGACGGCGTCAAAAGTCATCCTGACGGCGTCAAAGTACAAAGAATAAAATACCGTGGTTGGTGACGGCGTCACATAGGCCGTCATAAGTAGATCAAGGCCGACCGAGAAAGTATTTGGCGGCGAGGTGACGGCGTCACATGGTTGTCTTGACGCCATCAGCCCAGTTTTCCTATATATAGTTTTCTAGTTTTTTCAAAGGAGAGAAGTTTTGGTGAAACCCTAAAGATGAATTTGGTGTATCTTTTACAGGTTTTTCAAGGGTTCCAAACCCTTGATACCTTGCATTGTAATTGAGATAAGTGTTCTTCTAATTCAATCAATATGTCTATGTGTTGGTTGTCTATATCTTGTTCTTGTCTCAATTCCATTATGCTAGGCTAGATCTCTTTTGTGTTTGCTTAGATCTAATGAAACCTAGATATTGATTATGTGTTGATTACTTGTTTATTCTTGTCTTGGATGAATGATTTTATATGTTAGGCTTAAGAAAACTGGCAGATCTCCAAATGGTAACATGCTTGAACGTCTTAAGAAACATGAACCGAGGCGTACTAGGTCTTTATTGGTTGTATTTAATGCATGAGCCACTGTTTACAATCCCTATAGTTGTGCTGGGTCATGGTGTAGGAGGAGATAAGAGCTCATAGAGTTGGGGAGTTATGTATGCCACCCCACGAATGGTATTAAGGAATACAATCCGTCATTCATACAATTATAACAAGTAATTAACGTGTAAAAGATATCTAGGGAGTAATGAAGTCTAAGTAAACACAATTTCTCCAATTACTGCTCACAACCTTTGTAATATTCAGTTTATTTTCATTTTTAGTATTTTAGTTTGATTATATCTTAGTTTTGGGTTAGTTGAATAGCAACTAATTCCGCCCACTCTTCCAAAACCCGAGATTTTAATTGCTTTCTAAAAAATATAAAAACACAAAAATAATCATCCCTCGTCTCTAGAACTAGTAATTAGGTTTTCTAATCCTAGCGACACTATTCCTAAGCTGAACGATCAATCCCCCGGTACTTGTCACTATACTATACTACAACGATCAGGTACACTGCCTGGTGGGGGTTGTAAGCTTCTCGAGATCCCTCGAGAGGTAAAGCAAGGTGCGATTCCCACGCATCAAGTTTTTGGCGCCGCTGCCGGGGAATAGTTATTGTCTAGGTTAGAATTTCTTTTTATTAGGTCTACTTGCTAGATTCCTTTCTAGTAAGATTTTATTTTTATTTTTAGGTCTTCTTTAGTCTATCTTATTTCTTTGTGCCTTTGTTCGTAACTCTTTACCATCTGACATCATGGAAGGTGGTAACATCCATGAACCCATCAACCCACCGCAACGAAGCCACCCAGAAAACCTACCACAACCAATCCAACCACCTATAAGGACCATCCGTTTGCAATCCAGCACCGTTCGATTGGTGCAAGACGGGTGTGCATTCTATGGGTACTTTTTCGAAAACCCGACCCGACACCTTGAAAACTACCTAAAAATTACCAATTCTATAGGAATAGGTGTTGATAACCAAGAAGAGGGACTTTTAGCCCTCTTTCAATTCTCTTTACGTGGTCGGGCTCTTCAATGGTTATTCCAACTCCCCGAAGGATCCGTCTCCTCTTAGGACGATCTTGCTTCCTACTTCTTAACTAGATTCATCTTACCCAAGGAAGTTATTTTGCAACATTACCAACTTAAAACGGAAAATGATGAAATAATGAAGGTCAACGAGATGAATGAATGTGAAATCAAGCTAGGGAGTAACACTTGTAGGGAAGGGCCATGGGATGATGATAGAATAATTAGGAACTCCACACCAACCCTTGAGGAATTGAGGTACCATAAGTTCCTTCTAAAATGCCCTTGCCCCGCAAAGTACCGAAAACACCCATGGATTAGGAAACACAATCCTATGAATCTTAAGGTTCCATGCATGATTGGTCATATGTTTAGAGAACACACTTATATCGATTTAAAGGCACCAATGAACATCATGTCTAGGCTTTATTATAATTGGATCATGAACAAAAAGTTGAAACCTAGGTGGGACCCCTACAACCCTAATCGCATGAGTAATTTTGTTGAGCGGGTTCGAGGGTTACATGTTTTCATTAGGAATTTTGTCTATAGGTGCGACTTTATGATCTTAGAAGATGTTAGGGGAATTATTGATCAATCTTTGTGTCAGATTGTTTTAGGAGAACCTTTTGTTAAAACCTCTAAAATGACTTACAACCATGATACGGGCATTATCACATTCACAACCCAAGAGAAGAACATTAGATATAGGATGCCCCATAAAGAAGAGAGGTTTAGAGAGGTTGAGGATCTCGATGTTGACAACATCCCCGTGATTAAGGTTGAGAGTGAGGAAGAAAGAGACATTGGAGGTTACGCAAAGAAAGAGATCTATTAATCGAAATGTTTGGCTTTAGGTCCCGAGTATAGGAAGGATAAGAGACTGGTTAAGATGTTTGAGACCGCATTCATTTTGCGGGATAGGAAAACGTAGTAACCCATGACTTTGAGTCTAGCTACAAGACTCGTAAATAAAGAAAAGCGCTTCTTGGGAGGCAACCCATGTTTTGTGTGATTTTATTTGTTTGATTGTTATTTGCTTCCGTATGCATGTTTTATTTTTATTGTTGGATGATCATATTTCTCAATTAATGTGGAAATACTTTATTATGTTGTTTGGCTTAGTCTTAACTCCAACCTAAAGGTATTTTTGCAAAAGATAAGTGTAAGGGGAAACCCCAAATATATTTTTAAGAAACAAACCGATCATGATTTTCCACAATATTAAATGAACATGTATATTCGTATTTGTTAGAGTCAAATGCTTGTATTGAGTCATAATGAAGTTTTGCAGGATTTTCCAGGAAGTAGGACGAAGTTTTTCCAGAAATTTTCCGGAAACTTAACATAAGAATTTCTGCAGGTCCATTCTGACGGCGTCAGAGTATTACTCTTGACGGCGTCAGGAGTTAAAAATCTTGAAATTTTACCAGTTTTGTTTTTCTAACGGAGTCTTATGGTTTTTGTGAATTATTAAGTTTTATAATCTCCAGGAAATCTGCAAACTTCATTCCACAAGCATTATATCTTACTTTGTTTTCTAGGATTTAGTAACTTATATAGGATGCCGCCGATTTTACGCGAGGTTGTCTTGTCTATTGTTGTCAGGATTTACAGGTTATTTTTGACAAGAAGATGATTTATATTCTGGAAGGGAAGCTTTGATTGTTCATTTTCTTGGAAGAAGATCTAACCTGGCCAACCTATAATCCATACCGAGCGAATCAGGGGAGTATTTGATTTCATTCTCTTTACTTCTTAACTTTTACATTCTTTACTTGAACATTGAGGACAATGTTCATCTTAAGTGTAAGGGGAGGGTAAAAAGATGATACCTTACATATGCACTTTCGCTTGAGTTTGTTTTGTTTGACAGTAGATGTGTAATAAAACTATGAGAAATACTTGTTAGTGTAATTTTAGCGCCAAATTTAAAATTTTTTACAACATTTAGGAGTGAAACTTTAGCCATAGCAAGTGTCTCATTGATAGGAGATTGTATAACTAGCACATAACCGTATATTCAGAAAAATTTTCCACCCAAAAATGTGAGGTTCGCCTTTAGATTTGATAGGAAAAGCATTCATTATTGGTGCTTATGAGTGTACCGGTAGCATTTAGATTCTAGAACTTGCGTTAGTGATGCATCCCGAGACCGCTAGTGAGACTACATTCGAGTGGTAGGATTTACTACATGATAAGAGGCATTAGGATTACCCTTGTGTTAAACCCGTATTATAATTACTTGACCATTTAAGTCATATTACTTGGCTAGTTAAGTCAACTAATTTTTCCCACACCCTTAGCGTTGTACTCATTTTTAGTACACGAAACCCCTAATACACCCCTCCGAGCCTATCTTTTCGTTTCTAACTTTAAGCATCTTACTTAAAGGAAGAATTTGTTACACCCCACTTAAATGTACAACCAAATCGCCTTAGCCTTTCGTGTATGCACTTATTTTTAGTGCATTATTGTTATTTGTTAAACCCTAAGTTAACTATCTAATTGATTACATGGTTGCTAAGTCGAGTCATATCCGTGTACATATTGTTTTGGGACGATTGGGACTCATGGGTAAGTACTTATTTTATGGAGTAATGGGGAAGAACATAATATTATTACCCCCATATGTACGTTAATCTTAAAAGTGCTCCAAGTGTTTTGATTTTCTTAATTCGAGTCATTAGATTAGTTAATTGTAAAGATTCAAGTGTAAGGGGAATGCTCAAACCCCTATGATGTATTATTTTGGATGGTAGGGTAAGAGTGTATGCACAAAAAAAAAAAAAAAAAAAAAAAAAAAAAAAAAAAAAAAAAAAAAAAATCAAGAAAAAAGAAAAAAAAAATAGAAAAAGGAAAAAAAGAAAAAACATACGGACTACCATCCCGTTTTTATTCTATGTTCATTTTATGTTTTTGTTATTTTTCATTTATTAGCTTAAGTCGAGTCTAGTCTTGGCTTAGCAACGCCATCTTGTACATGTAATTAACCAACATTGTTAACTCGCCACCAGTAAAACTTCCTTTATCCAACAAAACCGTGTAATTCATATCCCTATACCTAACGTTACAACCCTTTAAAAGACCTCTTTGATAGTTTATCCTAGGTGCTTACGCCATGTGGTGGAGGTTTGATCCTTTCCCAAGCCTATGGTAATCTATTTTGCTATGACAGGTAGTGAGAGATATCTTCAATTTCCATAATGTTATATTACTTTATTACACCCGAGAGATGTGAGTATCTAAACACTATTTGCGAGGTGCTAGTGTATGACCTCCGTGCTTGTCTATTGGTCTTTAGTGGAACGATTATTTGTTGTAATTACTTTTATATTAGTGTTAAATGACCCCTAACTTGTCTTTTGAGTAGAATAAAAGCTCATTTGCTTGAGGACAAGCAAATCTCAAGTGTAAGGGTATATGATGAGGCGAAAAATGATCCGTTTTTAGGGGGTCATTTAAGCCCGAATCCGACTTTATTTGATCAAATATTGCCCTAAATCGTTCCTTTTGTGATTTTAGGTACTTGGAGAGTGAATTCTAGAAAAGAAGCCATTTTGGACGTTTTTGGAGCATAAAAGTGAAGAAAACGGCAAACTATCAATTTTCCATGCTGAAGACACTAGGTGACGGCGTCAAGAGTTACACCCTGACGGCGTCAGACATCAAGAATAAAACACCGTAGTTGATGACGGCGTCAAAAGTCATCCTGACGGCGTCAAAGTACAAAGAATAAAATACCGTGGTTGGTGACGGCGTCACATAGGCCGTCATAAGTAGATCAAGGCCGTCCGAGGAAGTATTTGGCGGCGAGGTGACGGCGTCACATGGTTGTCTTGACGCCATCAGCCCAGTTTTCCTATATA
Source organism: Artemisia argyi (assembly GCA_030686995.1). Lineage (NCBI taxonomy): Eukaryota > Viridiplantae > Streptophyta > Magnoliopsida > Asterales > Asteraceae > Artemisia > Artemisia argyi. Next base: position 37,268,158 of record CM060693.1, on the reverse strand, counting down.
TAGTTTTCTAGTTTTTTCAAAGGAGAGAAGTTTTGGTGAAACCCTAAAGATGAATTTGGTGTATCTTTTACAGGTTTTTCAAGGGTTCCAAACCCTTGATACCTTGCATTGTAATTGAGATAAGTGTTCTTCTAATTCAATCAATATGTCTATGTGTTGGTTGTCTATATCTTGTTCTTGTCTCAATTCCATTATGCTAGGCTAGATCTCTTTTGTGTTTGCTTAGATCTAATGAAACCTAGATATTGATTATGTGTTGATTACTTGTTTATTCTTGTCTTGGATGAATGATTTTATATGTTAGGCTTAAGAAAACTGGCAGATCTCCAAATGGTAACATGCTTGAACGTCTTAAGAAACATGAACCGAGGCGTACTAGGTCTTTATTGGTTGTATTTAATGCATGAGCCACTGTTTACAATCCCTATAGTTGTGTTGGGTCATGGTGTAGGAGGAGATAAGAGCTCATAGAGTTGGGGAGTTATGTATGCCACCCCACGAATGGTATTAAGGAATACAATCCGTCATCCATACAATTATAACAAGTAATTAACGTGTAAAAGATATCTAGGGAGTAATGAAGTCTAAGTAAACAAAATTTCTCCAATTACTGCTCACAACCTTTGTAATATTCAGTTTATTTTCATTTTTAGTATTTTAGTTTGATTATATCTTAGTTTTGGGTTAGTTGAATAGCAACTAATTCCGCCCACTCTTCCAAAACCCGAGATTTTAATTGCTTTCTAAAAAATATAAAAACACAAAAATAATCATCCCTCATCTCTAGAACTAGTAATTAGGTTTTCTAATCCTAACGACACTATTCCTAAGCTGAACGATCAATCCCCCGGTACTTGTCACTATACTATACTACAACGATCAGGTACACTGCCTGGTGGGGGTTGTAAGCTTCTCGAGATCCCTCGAGAGGTAAAGCAAGGTGCGATTCCCACGCATCACTCATGCATTAAATACAACCAATAAAGACCTAGTGCGCCTCGGTTCATGTTTCTTAAGACGTTCAAGCATGTTACCAAGTGGAGATCTGCCAGTTTTCTTAAGCCTAACATATAAATCACTCATCCAAGACAAAGATAAACAAGTAATCAACACATAATTAACATCTAGGTTTCATTAGATCTAAGCAAACACAAGATAGATCTAGCCTAGCATAATGGAATTGAGACAAGAACAAGATATAGACAACCAACACATAGACATATTGATTGAATTAAAGGAACACTTATCTCAATTACAATGCAAGGTATCAAGGGTTTGGAACTCTTGAAAAACCTGTAAAAGTTGCACCAAAATCGTACTTAGGGTTTCTCCAAAACTTCTCTTCTTTAATGTATGAAAATTAGAAAACTATATATAGAAAAATAGGTTTGACGGCGTCAAGAATAAACTTGTGACGCCGTCACCTCGCCGCCAAAACTCTTCTCGGACTGCCTAGATCTACTTCTGACGCCGTCAAGACTTATACACTTCCAGGCCGTCATGACTCTTTTACTCTTGACGCCCTTCCAACGTGACGCTGTCAAATCTGTTCTGGGTCGTCATGGAAATTCATGAAATTTGCTCTTGACGCCGTCAAGGTTTTGCTCTTGACGCCGTCACCTACTGTTCCCAGCATGGAAAATTAAGACTTTAGCGTTTTCTTCACTTTTATGCTCCAAAAACGTCCGAATTGCTTCCTTTTCTAGATTTCTCTCCCAAAGTACCTAAAATCACAAAAGGAACGATTTAGGGCAATATTTGATCAAATAAATTCGGATTCGGGATTAAATGACCCCCTAAAAACGGATCATTTTTCGCCTCATCATATTAGAATCAAAAGGATAAGTATGATGATGAATCATCAAAGGTGGTTTTTTCCAGGAAAACCATACTCGTGATCGTTCTGGGGACATTGGCGTGTTATGCTAGACTAACCATTGTCATTGTTACATTAATCTATATCCGAGTGGGAGCTGTTAGTTTGACGGATAATAAATTAATATATCATGACCGGATTCGAACTCGAGACTTCGGGATTGCACACTTTACGTATGAGTTTCAATTAATTAATAATTATTGTTTTAGTGACGAATAATTATTAATTACACAAAATATAAACTTAACGGTAACTAACTACCGTTGGACGAAACATGAAGGACTTGATTTGGAAAAGAGTGAAAGTTCGGTTCGGGTTGGGCTTTGTGTACCCATGGCCGGCCACCCTCCCTCCCTTAGGGTTTGGGATGGATTTTGCTCCAAGCTTCTTGATTAGTATATAATGAGACCTCCTCTCATTCATTCTTCTCATCCCTTGGTTCTAGAGCAACCAAATCACTTCCTTCTCTTTCTTTATGTCTAATCGATCTTTGATTGATAGGACCAATAGTTTAATCTTTTCGTGTAAAAGCGAATCTAGCATTTTCGTTGAAACGCTATTAGTACGTGTGTGTGAGAACGAAGTGTTAGCATACTTTTGCTAACGGTGATCTTGCCTTGTGACTTGCCCTAGTCGATCCATATAAGCCCTCTCCTAGGGTTTATAAGTTCTTGTTCTTGCTAGTAATCAAGAGGTACGCTTCCATTTATATTCGGTTAATTTATTATTTGTATTTGATCTATTCCGCTGCGTACTCTTTGATGTTTATATGTTTATAGTTTATTATTATTCATATATTCCAACATATAGTATATGCATGTTTTAGCATTTGATCCTCAAACTTGGTTTTACTAAGCTTTAGTAATTAGTAGTACAAAATGGTTAATGTCGTTGCTGCTTGTAATACTAATGGATCTCATACCCTATTTTGGACGCAAACATCCAGTAATGAGATGACATCCGATCACTAATCAACATTTGAGAGAAAAAGGTTTTATTTGACATTTAATTTCTCTTTTTTGGATCGAGTAAGGTATTTGGTCATTCCTCTTTCTTGGCGGTCTTGATTCTATAGGTTTCGTGTTTTCTGCAGGCATTTGGATGGGCATACGTGAACAATCGACACAATACATGGGAGAAGTATGCCTGAACACAGAGCGCTAATTCAGACTCCAGGGGAGAGTATTTATGACCATTGTATCCCTAGTACCATGTAACTTGTCAAGAACAGGCTTGTGAAACTGGATTGCTATACAATTACAACTTTGGTATTTTAATTTGTGTGGAAGTTATTAGAACAAATTGTTGTTTTAAGCCCAGGGACTACATACATGGAAAACAATCAGTACTCTCTGGAGGTGTACTGGGTTGGCGGGCTGACCTCATTATTAGACATTAACATATTTTAGAAATTGTCAAACTATTTTCCAGCTATATATGATAAGTTTATCTAAAATTTATAGGGTATCATAGAATCGTAAACAATGGTTCACTTAAGCTATCCTTAGCCGCAGCTCGGTTTCAGCTCAAGTAATTATTAGTTAATTAAAATAAGTTCAGTTTTGAATTAACTAGATCAATTATTTCACTTTCGAAGACAAACTATTCTAATTTGAGCACTAAAGTACTGTTCTTTGTTAAGCTCATCTCACAGGATGACCTTGTATCTTGATCCTATTCAATCTTTATAATGTTGTGATGATAGCTTTTGACAGATGCCTTGGGAGGATCTGTTTGGCTTCATCATAATACTATCTTGATTGCTTGGGTATCATAAAGTCGGTTTCCCTAGTGTGAAGGGTAGTATGAGCTTGGTGTGGTGATGCAAGTTGCAAGGAATAGAGGGTCGTGAAAGATGAGGCCTCTAGGTCCTTGCATTGCATTACTAGGAGGTTGGGATGGTATCTTCTCTGAGGGTGTGTGTTCCCTAGCTGATGATGCCTGGCTATTACCTTCTCTTATAATGAGAATGTAGCTGCTATATCTGATTTAAGGGATGGTAGTTAGGAAATGTAGTCAGTTCAGGTATAGCCCCTCCTAGGAGTGTCAGGGTGCTATAGTCTACATGATGATGCCTGTTAAGTGACCCGTATATGTTATCGTGGATGTTAGTTGAATGATGTATAGTGTCATTGCTGAGGGTGTGTTGACATTCACTAGTACCACACTTGTTCTGTACATTATTCTTAGAGGCCGGAAGAGCACACTTATGAAAAACTTGTTGCTTTCCATGTCAATGGTGTTTTTTACTGGAGGATATGGTCATATCCTTAGCGAACGAAAATTACATTAACTATGACGACATTCAACCACTCAATAAATATCGATAGAAAGGGGGATTATTAAACTTTTAGGGGTGTTTGGGATTGCATTTGCAAGACATATTTTGCATTTGTTGAACTACGTTTTCAAATAGTAGGTCTTAATATATATATATATATATATATATATATATATATATATATATATATATATATATATATATATATATATATATATATATATATATATACTAGATGAATACCCGTGCATAGCAACGAGATTTTATAACGACAGATCGTTTAGTGATAAAAGAAAGTTTATGGGTTATAAATGAAAAATAATAAAAGTTAGGGGTGGCAAATCTTGCCCAATTTGAAACTTTTGGGCGATTTTTGACACTTTTTTAAAAGTTTGGGGCGTTTTTTGCCCCTTGCATTTATTTGATGGGCTCTTACAGGCAAAAGATAAAAACAGATATTATTAGATGGGCTTTCGAATCACACAATTCAACTTTCAAGCAATTACTCTCATTTTTTTTCCGACCAACTTGTCACTGGTAACTATAAAACATTCCAACTATTTTTATTTTAATTTATCTCATTTATTAACTATTTTATGCATAATTATTTAATACTCTAATTAATTGATAGATATATTTAATTAGTTGCATTTTTATTCATTTAATACTCTATTTTTTTTAAGAAAAAATAATTAAATATAGTTAAGACTTAGATGCTTGATCTTTTTTTACAAGATGAATTAAAAGGGTTTTTAGGACTGTTCCAAATGTTTTTAATAGTTGAATTATAATTTGCTCGTTTTAGCCCGTGCCTGTTCGGCCCGATTTATAATTTGTCCGTTTAGCCCGTGCCCATTTTAATCCGTGCCATTTTAGCCCGTGCCCGTGCCCGCCCGTTTTGCCACCTCTAATAAAAGTTTGAAGATTTAGGGATTAAATGTGTTGACTTATTGACTTTGTTGACTTATTGACTTTGATACTTAAGCTCATGTCAACATAATGTTTTGAAACCCGGTTGAACCGTTCCGGTCAAAAAATCGGTCGATTTAAACCGAGTCATGCTTTTAATAACTTAACCCGTCGTGTCCAGTTTTCAAAACTATATGTTTTTCCCAGTTGAACCCGTTGGTCCGGTCCAGTTTTCAAAACTATATGCAACATCAACTTGTTAGCTTGTATAAAGTTTTGTGTGTTTTATTAATTTGTATAATGTGTATAATAACATATACTTTTCATTTTAGGGTGTTTTAAAAATAACATTAATTAGTGTGTTTAATTATTTTATATTTTATATTATGTTGTAGCTTGTTTAAATTGTATATTGTGAAAGTTTTATTGCACTTTTTTAGTAAGGGGTGTTTTAATTGATTGTTTTTAATTTGATATAAATGCTTTTAATTCATTGTATCATATGAATAAATTATTGTAATTTTAAGTTATGGGGTGTTTTAATAAGAGCATTAATTACACAATTCATTTTCTCTCACCCTTTTAGTATAGAAGGGCAAAATGAGGATTGACTGAAAATTCAGTTTTTCACTTTTCCCCTTTGACTAAATCTACATTATAAGTAGTTAAGATATATATATATATATATATATATATATATATATATATATATATATATATATATATATATATATATTTTACAAAAATGCATTTATTTCTAAGAAAATGTTGAAGAATCATGGTTACCAAAAAAAATAAATGAATAAATAAATAAATGATGAATCATGGTTACAAAAAAAAAATGCATATTAATCACTTTTTTTTCAAATGTTTGCCAATTCCAGAAACTATTTTCTAATTATCGACGTATTGCAACATGTTTATCAGATATTCTCCTCCAACGCAATCCTGATCGAACACCCTCTTAATATCTTTGTTTTTGGCTACTTTTGAAGAGTATTCCAGGCATTTTTCTCTCCCTCGTGTTGTTACAATAGGCACGGTGTGTAATATTTTGCACTATATTTCCAGCTATTTTTTCACACTAGGAGTTGGAATAAATTGCTGTATAGTGAGGATGTTTTGGTGCTCTTCTGGGATGTTGTTTTGGCATTGTAAAAGTTGTTTTTTGGACCTCCAATGCTGTTTTTAAGCTCATTCTCAGCAATATAAGCTCTCATTGATGTTTTAGCACAACGACATTGGTAAAAGTTTTTTTTTTTTTTTTTTTTTTTTTTTTTTTTTTTTTTTTTTTTTCGCCCCCATCTTCTGAATTTCTAGGTCCGCCACTGAGTACCACATTTGTTCTGTACATTATCCTTAGAGGCCCGAAGAGTACACTTAATAAAAGCTATTCTTGTACCCACAATCAGTTTTCATCGAGCATTGCATAACCGTCTTTAAGAATTTAATGCATGGATCGTTATAATAATCCCTTTAGCTAATGTGGCCTTGACAGTGGCGGAGCCAGGAAATCAGCGCATGGGGGGCAAAAAATTTATACCTTTATGCAAGTTGTTAAAAAAGCGAGAAAAAAAACACACACAAAAAAAAATAAAAAATAAAAAATAAAAAATAAATAACTTGTATTGCACAAACCAGCTTAAGTTGCGTAATATTTGCACCAAAATAATAGTATATATTATGTAAAAGAGCATCTAGTAAAAATGGGGTTAAAAAAAAAGTTTATATTAAAAAAAAAAAAAAAAAAAAAAAAAAAAAAAAAAAGTTAGACATCTAATTTGAGCAAAAACATAAGAATATCAAAACAATATTAACGAATGTTGATGAGGTTGACATCTCTCTTTTTTGTTATCATTGCATATTTTGGGGCCAAATAATATAACAAGTAACAAAGTTCATGATAGATGTTTTGCACATTTATATCATAACAAATTAACAAAATATTTAAAAATGCACGACATTTAATTAACAAAAAAAATGAAATATTAAAAGTCACATATTCTATATCTATGTAGTTTTCTAACTTTAGACAAATGAGAAATAAAAAATGAGAACCGCACAATCATATAGTAAGAAAAGTGAAAAAAGTAATAAATTACTTGATTTCCCACCATGTCACTTTACACCAATTTGTTTCAAACACGAGTATTAATTATTTTCTCTCTCTCTTAGCATATTTTCCTGTGCATCATCTTTCTCATATTTTTTTCAACTCATTTTTTAAAAACCATGGAACTTGTAGAGGGCACAATCAATTTTACAATGAAGGCAATACCATTAAAATCTCAAATATATATATATATATATATATATATATATATATATATATATATATATATATATATATATATATATATATATATATATATATATATTACTCACGAAAAATAAGACTATTAAAGAAAGTGTTGGGGGCAAGTGCCCTCCCTACTTTGCAAGTGGCTCCGCCCCTGGGCCTTGACCATTTAGACCCTTAACTATGCCTTAATGACATTATCTACCCTAACTAACAATTGACAGTTATTTGATTGAATAACTGTCATAACAATAAATCTCTGAGAAGTGGTCATTTTCCTGTATCTTGTCAATATCATATTCTCTCATATCAAACACCATTAACTAGAGAGAAATCCCTCCATCAGATTACTGACATCACTACCAAAATTGACTAACCCTAATGCTATGGCTTCATCATCTAATCATAATCCTCAGTCGGTTCTATCATCAAGCAAGTTTACTTTAATGTGATTGTTATAATATGATTACATGAGATTGATCCTATGTATGTTAATTAATCTAACATGGATTGTATACGTAATACTCATTAGCCTTAGTATTACTACAACATAGAAGCAAACCATTGCAAGACTGCAAAATCTTAACATCATGTAATTTGGAGCCAAAAGTGAAGGGGTTCTTTAATATAGAGCTTTTGTATGGAATTCGGGTATCAAATGACACAAAATAATATCCATGTGGACGCCAGTGTGGTTGAAGAAGGAGACCAGAAGGAGGATCAAGGTTAAAATTTTGGCTCCGGCGCAAATAGAAAGTAAGATAGCTGATGAGAGATAACTAGCGTTTGCATATGGATTTGAACAGAAGAAGTGAAATTACAGGTAACCAGACTAAGATTTCGATCAAAAGGTCGTCGTTGTATTCAACTGCATGTACAGATTGAGTAACCATGAAGAAAAAGATAAAACCCTAATAAGCGTTTTACTTTTTACTGATGACACTATTTATATGCATTCATCTCCTTCTTATTTTCTTGGTGCATTATTATGTGATCATCTCTATTAAGAAACTGCATATTTTTTTTTTTTTTTTTATCAAAGTTATGATTAAAGCACATGGTGCATTGGTTGTATGGCATGTTATAGGTGTTAATTTGCACTATAGCTCCTTTATGACATGTTATAATGCACATTCCCTTTGTGTTGTAGGTGTTATAGCCATCCCGTTCGCATTCATTATGCGTTTTTTTTTTTTTTTTTTTTTTTTTTTTTTTTTTTTTTTTTTGAGTGTGTGTATTTTTTGTGATGTGTATTAAGAATTTTATTAGGAAAATTGTTTATGTTATGAGAGTGTTATAAGATACATGCTAACGTGACGAAACTTATAAAAATTATACAGTGCAACTGCATCTTGCTCTCTTATGCAATTACCTTAAGTATTTACTTATACTGCATAGGGAAAACACGAGTTCTAATTTAGTTGCATGTAAAACACGAGTCCTTTGACGCAATCTGGTATGATTGATTTTCGGCCAGGTCGTGCGGTTATCGATGCTGCACAACGTAAGCGTATCAAGTACGGGGCCAAATGTGTGGATATCGGATATGGGTTCCTCCCCTTCTCTTTCTCCTCTTTTGGAGAACTTGAGAAAGATGCGGTAACTCTTCTAAAACGTATTCGACGTTTCTCTACGACTCAAGACATTGGAGCGCGGGCTGCTGTTCATATTTTTAATAGGATTGGTTTTGCTATTGCTAGAGGTGTGGGCGCCCAGTTGGTTTCTCGGCTCCCCACCAATTTCTTGTAAAATCCTATTTATTATTAATAAAAGTGATGGTTTATAATTAAAATAATAATAATAATAATAATAATAATAATAATAATAATAATAATAATAATAATAATAACTTTTATTTTAGTTTTGGTGTCATTTTACAACATATCTATAAAACCAGCTACAAATTGTCCACTCTTTCACAAACACCTAGGGGTGAGCATCAGCCGGAACCGACCCGTCCCGACCCGATACCGACAAGCCCGAATCCCGATAACCTGCAAAAATTATAACCGAGTCCCGAACCGATTACCAGTCGGTTTGTGTCGGTCGGTTCGGTCGGGATCGGTAATCGGTCGGGATGTCGGTATTGCTTGTTCTTTCTTCGTTTTTGGCCCGTCCCGACCCGACTACCGACTTTGCTGAAAATCCAAACCGACTACCGACCGTTTACGATCGGTTCGGTGTCAGGATGATGAATCGGTATCAGGATTCGGTCGGGATGTCGGTTTCGGTCGGTAATGCTCACCCCTACAAACACCCATTAAAAAATTGAAGAAATTCAATCCTTATAGCTAAAATTGTAGTCCAAGACACATAAATCACTAATTCACTATAGATGCCCCGGATTCGTTTGAGAGTGGGTCGGCTTTTCGGTTTTATTTTTCTCCAATGGATTTTCGGCTTTTCGGTTTGAGACGGGAAAATTGTGAGAGACATTGAGAAAGCATATTCGGACCCGGGTTATAATAAGTGGGTTGGATTTGGGCCGACCACATTAACCAACTGGGCTTAAAAGGAAATACGAAAACCACGGGTATTAGTATATAGATATAATAAACCAATAAGGATTCGTCTTTCTTATTTTTTTTATGTCGGTTTATACTTTATAACTTTCTAATAAGCAAGAACAATCATTAATCCAATCAATCTCTCAATTCAATACATAATAATCAAATCCATTCAAAACCCATTTCAATCACACCATGAATTCGAATACCCACAATTCACAAATCTTCATACAAGCCCCAGATCTTCAAATCCCAATTCAAACCCTAACCCTAACCCTAGCCCCAAATTTCACAATTCACAATCTCAAGCAATTATTCTTCAAAAATAAATCATACCCATTAGCCCTAACATCATCCTCATACTTTACCCTCAATGGCCGTATCTTGCCGGACAACGGCACCGTCAAAACCACCGGGATTCAAGGTTTTGAAACCCTAACCCTAAAGCTGAGGCTTTACGGCGGGGGTGGAGATGGAGGGTCTACTTGTGCTGAGTCACGTGACTGCTATCTTAATATGTATGCTGATAAAAAGCCCGATAAAGTCGACCCGAATGAGCAACGTTTGTCGAAATGGCTAAATTGCGCGATATCGAATGAGGCGTTGAGGAAGCCTATTGTGGTTGATTATTTAGGGAATTTGTTTAATAAGGAGAGTTTGGTTAGTGCATTGTTGGGGAAGAAAATGCCGAAAGCGTTTTCGCATATTAAGCGTTTGAGAGATGTGGTTGATGTTGAGATGGAGGTTATACCGGGGTCGGGCGATGGGTCGGATAGGAGTGATAACGATGTTAAGTTTCAGTGTCCGGTTACCGGGTTGGAGTTTAATGGGAAGTATAAGTTTTACGCGTTGAAGAGCTGTGGGCATGTGTTGAGTGTTAAGGCTTTGAGGGAGATTAAAACGAATAGTTGTCATGTTTGCCGTAAGGAGTTTGTTGAGTCGGATAAGATTGTGATTAACGGGAATGAGGAGGAAGTGAATGCGTTGCGTGAGAGTTTGAATTTGAGGGAGAAGAAGGTGAAGAAAGTAAAAAATGGTGGTGATGGTGTTGAGGGAGTTAAGGTAAGTGGGACGAAGCGTGGGAGTGAGTTGAAGGCGGAGAAGGTTAATGGGAAGATTGAGACGAATGGGAAAGGTGTGAAGGGTGTGGAGGTGAATGGGAAGAGTGAAGCAAAGCGGTTTAAGGCGGGTGATATGGCTCCCCCGAATGCCAATAAGGAGGTTTATGCATCTATTTTTACTTCTTCTAGGAAATCTGATTTTAAGGAAACGTATTCGTGTAGGGCTTTGCCACTTGGTAGGAACTGATGAGGTTTTGGTTCCTGTGAAAATTGCTAGTGGTTTTGTGTTTAATGTAAGCTTGTATACTTGTTTTGGATATTATTATTGCTTAACATGAATAATGTTACTTTCTTTTTTAACTCATAAACCTATACTCTTGTTTGGATCAATGTAATGTATTTGCTATTATGTTCAACTTATATACAATGTGTGAGGTTGTCTTGTTTTTCTGAGTTAGTTTTGTTTGATGATAAGAGACTAAGAGTGGTAGTTAACATACGCCATACGGCATGTTGGGGATAACATAATCGATTTGTTTATTTGATTTTCAAGTCTTGCTTTACGCGTAAAAGGCAAACAAAATCATTAGGTGATGTTTAACAAGTTCAAACTTGCTTGTAGAGGCTTGTTTGGTTTCACATGGAAATATCCATAAAAGCTCGAGCCAGTCTATTGGTATTATTGGTCAGAGACCACTTTGGGTATAAGGAAACTGATTTTACTTAATCTGAAGGTCACTTGATATGTTTTGGATGATCAATTTGAAGATATCTGTTGTAAATTTAGGCACTCACATTATCCAGACGACCAGACCAGTGTATAAGTCAAAATAATTATGACTCAGAATTTGGAAAAACTGGATAACTGGATATGTAACTTCGTAGTATTTCAAGTCACTGCATTATAAATCAGATCAACTCTTTCCCACCACAGTGAATCGAACCCTCTTTATATGTTAATCTCGGTTAAAATGGCCTATGATTTCAAAACAGTAATTTTACATCTTTGATAGAGAAACCCAAACTTGTTAAAACACTATGGCCACTTAGCAATTAATCGGTTTGCTAGACCGAGTTTTACAACACTGCCCACCAGACACAAGTAAAGATACTCAGACATACACAGGTTATTCAGCATGAAACGATTGAAACAAAATCAAAGGTGAACACCCTTCAGCAAGGAGCCACAATGATCTGTAAGGCCTACAAAACTGGCTTGACCAAGGCAACAGAGTGGACAGGCATTTGAAGAAAGTTGAACTAACTACTAACGTGTTATCATCTACACGGAAGTGAAATAAAAAGAACAAAATTCGCATTTGTATCTGCAAATTGCCAAATCACCTTAATTCAATAAGATGTTACTGAATACTATCAACATAAAGACAACTCACGTATAATAGGTGAGACACAACATACAGAACTCTTAAATATATGTACGAGACACCATAAGAACATAACTGACTGTAACTAGGAACCAAGTTTACGTACTCATGATTTCAAAGAATTAGTACTCTGGCTGCCATTTTCAGATAATCTAAGCAATAAATCAACAAGTAGATACAACGCCGGGTACGTATAAATATTAGACATAAGAACATGACATTCAATAAGACTGTTAAATAACCTGTCATAAGCTGATATACATATTGCTGGTGCATCGAGCATTGACCCAGGTAATTAACAGAATGACCATTACTCTCAGAAGTCACATATACATTTCAAATTACTCTGAATTAAAATAGAAAGCCCAGTTATAAGATAAAACACGAATCATCACCATCAACCCATGATTAAATAAAAGTCAATTCGATTACATACTTAGAAGTGCTGCTGAAGCCATAAGATTAAACAAAATTTGATAAAACTTCACAAATTAGGTTCAAACTACTAAATTTACCAGAAGTCCATTTCAAACGGGTCAAATCGGGAAAAGTCAAATTCACGGACGATACCATCTTTCGGAGATGTCCATCTCGGCTGCTGGGGAGGCTCGATAGAGCTTCTTCAACTTTTTAGATAACTTAAACCTTTCATCTCCACCACCAACCAGTGACTCTAACTCAAGCCTAATACTAATCTTCTTTAGTAAAGGGGAACAAGCAAGCAAATACCTTAACAAACATACTTCATTCTTTGAACCTCTAAAGGATGAAAAGGACACATCCAGTAACAGCAGTTTCCCCGCTGTCTTGGGGTCTAATTCTAAAGACCAAAGTGTCTCGGGTGAGACATAATTGTCACAAGCCTGCAAGATTTAAAAATATTCAGATGCACAACTATGATATTTTTTGAAGATTAATTTGATGCATATGTATTCCACTCACTTCGATTTCAAGTGTCTGCAAATTTGGGGAGGCACATATCATTTCGAAAACAAATGATGCCATAACTTCATCGCTAAAATCTATAAAGGATAATTTTAGAATCTTGAGGCAGTTAAAGGCGGTTGGGACCTTCTTTTTGACACCATCTGCTGTCACCAACTAAAAGAAAATGTATACAGAACGGCACCTTTAGTCAGTTAAAACTTTTCAAAAAGCATCACAACAATATCATTTTAATAAGTGAATTTCAAAGAGCAAACATAGTCTTACATTGCACATCCAAAAATCAAAACTAAGTTCCTGAAGTTTTGGAAGGCCCATAAGCTGAAAGATACTTGAACTTTTGATTTCCATCTGCCAATCAAAACTAAACCACGACAAAGATAAGGTTTTCAGATTTCGAAGTTTTGCAATCTCATCGGTTTTCACTTCCTTTGTTCTTCCAAATTCTCTAAATTTCAGAATCTCAAGTAGTGGAGACCGAGATATAAACTCACAAAAAGTATAGCTCTGAAATCCTACATTAGAAAAATCTAAGCTCCGTAGATTTGGAAAACCTCGAAAACTAGGTGAATGACGAAAACAACAATGCTCAAGCTTCAAATGTTCCAACTGCATACAAGAGTAAAGCTGGGTTGGCAACTTAAATGGGTGGTCTCGGTCAAAATATTCAAGAGTGAGATCCTTAATTCCGTTTCTAGACACGAACAAGATCCAATGATTGATATCCTCATTATCTAACAATTCTGGATTCACATCAAGAACAAACTTTGTTATGGGACCTTTAAGATGAATGAGAAGTCTACTCAAACTCCTCCCGTTAAATTCTTTCTCGTCATCCGGTCCAAGCGTAAACCGAAAGAAACCATAATCGAATATGAGTTGGGTGATCATAGTCCAATTAAACCTCCAACTTCTCGCCAATATATCGGTCCTCACAGCATCTTGTGTTGGCAAACGATCTAAAATGTTACTTATCACGTCTGGTGGCATGCGGCTAATGTAATCTTCTGGTTCCATTATACTGCAAATACAAAGAAAAGCAGACAAGTATAAATCAATGGGATAATAAATCGACGAATAATGATACCATGACATTCAAATCACATCTTTGTACAATTGTACACACATGAACGAGATCATCATAATTCCTCGAATTCTGCATTTTTATATTTAACAAGGGATTCAAGTGGGTCAAAATAGTTGTTAAGCTAATTACATACTTTCTAGAGAAGTGACTTAACATATGTAATTTCAAAGAAAAATTAAAGAATAATATAGATAATTGCCATAGAGCAATATGTAAGCTGTGACGAAAGTAGTTTCATGTTCAAGTCGTTAAAACAGAATCCCATCATGATCATCCTTTTAACCAGTGATATCAAATCAATAGAAAAAGCATGTCCTTAAACACTATCTTCACTATAGCCACAATTGTCCTCAACTAAAATCCTTATTACCATAATTGTCACATTTCAGTAGCAAAAATCATTAGCACAAAAACCTACAAATCATGATACGGAAACAGCTGACATTGAAAAACATTCTATAAAAGTAACAAACCGCTCCCGCGGGATTGGGTATTGTTGTCGTTGATTCTATAAAACAAACCATGTCGATAGTGAATAACTACATCTTGTACTGGACTGAACAAATATTCGCAAACACCCTCAACCGTGCTTATCAAACCATAATAATCATATCACAAACTATAAAAATTACAATCAATGGAATGTGAAAAAGCGAGTTACAAACCCTTTGTGACAAAAGGTAAATCACTTTTCATGACTTGAACTTGTTGTACACCCATAAAGGAGTCCATCATAATCCTTTAGTACCATATTAATGGTTCAGATCATGAGAACAAAATCCCATTATAATCACAACTTGTTTGAAAAATGCAAAAAAAGGGACAACGACTCGGGTGAAAATTCATGTCGTGTTCGGTTTGGCGGGTCAAAAAGCCCCAGCACGAACACGACCAGTTTATACATAACCTAAACACAGCTCGTTTATCTGAATGGGTTGGTGGGTGAAACGTGTTACACGGGTTAAACAGGTCAAATGGTTAGCAATGCGGCCCGTTTGACCCATTTAACCCGTATAACCAATCTAATCAATTATAGATTTTAAGGGGGTGTTTGTTTCGGTTTATATAGCCGGGTCAACCCATTTAAACCACCCAGGAAGTTTATGCGTCTATTTTTACTTCTTCTAGGAAATCTGATTTTAAGGAAACGTATTCGTGTAGGGCTTTGCCACTTGGTAGGAACTGATGAGGTTTTGGTTCCTGTGAAAATTGCTAGTGGTTTTGTGTTTAATACTTTAATGTAAGCTTGTATACTTGTTTTGGATATTATTATTGCTTAACATGAATCGAGCAATGTTACTTTCTTTTTGAACTCATAAACCTATACTCTTGTTTGAATCAATGTAATGTATTTGCTATTATGCTCAACTTATATACAATGTGTGAGGTTGTCTTGTTTTTCTGAGTTAGTTTTGTTTGATGATAAGAGACTAAGAGTGGCGGTTAACATACGGCATGTTGGGGATAACATAATCGATTTGTTTATTTGATTATTCAAGTCTTGCTTTAACAAAATCGTTAGGTGATGTTTAACAAGTTAAAACTTGCTTGTAGAGGCTTGTTTGGTTTCACATGGAAATATCCATAAAAGCTCGAGCCAGTCTATTGGTATTATTGGTCAGTGTCTCGGAGACCACTTTTGGGTATATGGAAACTGATTGATTATCTGAGGGTTACTTGATATGTTTCGGATGATCAATTTGAAGGTATTTGTTGTAAATTTAGGCAATAACATGGATAACTGGATTTATAACTTCTTAGTATTTCACTGCATTATAAATCAGATCAACTCTTTCCCACCCCAGTGAATCGAACCCTCTTTATATGTTAATCTCGGTTAAAATGGCCTATCATTTCAAAACAGTAATTTTACATCTTTGATAGAGAAACC
Source organism: Artemisia argyi (assembly GCA_030686995.1). Taxonomy (NCBI): domain Eukaryota; kingdom Viridiplantae; phylum Streptophyta; class Magnoliopsida; order Asterales; family Asteraceae; genus Artemisia; species Artemisia argyi. The sequence continues at coordinate 37,251,917 of CM060693.1, read as the reverse complement.
CAAACTTGTTAAAAAACTATGGCCACTTAGCAATTAATCGGTTTGCTAGACCGAGTTTTACAACACTGCCCACCAGACATAAGTAAAGATACTCAGACATACACAGGTTATTCAGCATGAAACCATTGAAACAAAATCAAAGGTGAACACCCTTCAGCAAGGAGCCACAATGATCTGTAAGGCCTACAAAACTGGCTTGACCAAGGCAACAGAGTGGACAGCATTTGAAGAAAGTTGAACTAACTACTACCGTGTTATCATCTACACGGAAGTGAAATAAAAAGAACAAAACTCGCCTTTGCATCTGCAAATTGCCAAATCACCTTAATTCAATAAGATGTTACTGAATATCAACATAAAGACAACTCGCGTATACAAAGTTGAGTTACAACATACAGAACTCTTAAATATATGTAGAAGTCAAAAAACCATAAGAACAACATAACTGACTAACTAGGAATCAAGTTTACGTACTCACTGACTGTAACTAGGAACCAAGTTTGCGTACTCATGATTTCAAAGAATTAGTACTCTGGCTGCCATTTTCAGATAATCTAAGCAATAAATCAACAAGTAGATACAACGCCGGGTACGTATAAATATTAGACATAAGAACATGACATTCAATAAGACTGTTAAATAACCTGTCATAAGCTGATATACATATTGCTGGTGCATCGAGCATTGACTCAGCTAATTAACACAATGACCATTACTCTCAGAAGTCACATATTCATTTCAAATTACTCTGAATTAAAATAGAAAGCCCAGTTATAAGATAAAACACGAACCATCACCATCAATCCATGATTAAATAAAAGTCAATTCGATTACATACTTAGAAGTGCTGCTGAAGCCATAAGATTAAACAAAATTTGATAAAACTTCACAAATTAGGTTCAACTACTAAATTTACCAGAAGTCCATTTCAAATGGGTCAAATCAGGAAAAGTCAAATTCACGGACAACACCATCTTTCGGAGATGTCCATCTCGGCTACTGGGGAGGCTCGATAGAGCTTCTTCAACTTTTTAGATAACTTAAACCTTTCATCTCTACCACCAACCAGTGACTCTAACTCAAGCCTAATACTAATCTTCTTTAGTAAAGGGGAACAAGCAAGCAAATACCTTAACAAACATACTTCATTCTTTGAACCTCTAAAGGATGTAAAGGACACATCCAGTAACAGCAGTTTCCCCGCTGTCTTGGGGTCTAATTCTAAAGACCAAAGTGTCTCGGGTGAGACATAATTGTCACAAGCCTGCAAGATTAAAAAATATTCAGATGCACAACTATGATATTTTTTGAAGATTAATTTGATGCATATGTATGCCACTCACTTCGATTTCAAGTGTCTGCAAATTTGGGGAGGCACATATCATTTCGAAAACAAATGATGCCATAACTTCATCGCTAAAATCTATAAAGGATAATTTTAGAGTCTTGAGGCAGTTAAAGGCGGTTGGGACCTTCTTTTTGACACCATCTGCTGTCACCAACTAAAAGAAAATGTATACAGAACGGCACCTTTAGTCAGTTAAAACTTTTCAAAAAGCACTACAACAATATCATTTTAATAAGTGAATTTCAAAGAGCAAACATAGTCTTACATTGCACATCCAAAAATCAAAACTAAGCTCCTGAAGTTTTGGAAGGCCCATAAGCTGAAAGATACTTGAACTTTTGATTGTCATCTCCCAATCAAAACTAAACCACGACAAAGATAAGGTTTTCAGATTTCGAAGTTTTGCAATCTCATCGGTTTTCACTTCCTTTGTTCTTCCAAATTCTCTAAATTTCAGAATCTCAAGTAGTGGAGACCGAGATATAAACTCACCAAAAGTATAGCTCTGAAATCCTACATTAGAAAAATCTAAGCTCCGTAGATTTGGAAAACCTCGAAAACTAGGTGAATGACGAAAACAACAATGCTCAAGTTTCAAATGTTCCAACTCCATACAAGAGTAAAGTTGGGTTGGCAACTTAAATGGGTCGTCTCGGTCAAAATTTCCAAGAGTGAGATCCTTAATTCCGTTTCTAGACACGAACAAGATCCAATGATTGATATCCTCAACATCTAACGATTCTGAATCTAGATACCAAATAAAAACAAACTTTGTTATGGGACCTTTAAGATGAATGAGAAGTCTACTCAAACTCCTCCCGTTAAATTCTTTATCTTCATCCGGTCCAAGTATAAACTTAAAGAAATGAGTATCAAATATGAGTTGGGTGATCGTAGTCCAATTAAACCTCCAATTTCTCGCCAATATGTCAGTCCTCACAGCATCTTGTGTTGGCAAACGATCTAAAATGTTATTTATCACGTCTGGTGGCATGCGGCTAATGTAATCTTCTGGTTCCATTATACTGCAAATACAAAGAAAAGCAGACAAGTATAAATCAATGGGATAAGAAATCAACGAATAATGAATACCATGACATTCAAATCACATCTTTGTACAATTGTACAGACATGAATGAGATCATCATAATTCCTCGAATTCCGAAACAAGGGATTCAAGTAGGTCAAAATAGTTGTTAAGCTAATTACATACTTTCTAGAGGACAAGTGACTTAAAATATGTAACTTCAAAGAAGAATTAAAGAATAATATAGATAATTTGCCGTAGAGCAATATGTAAGCTGTTGTGACGAAAGTAGTTTCATGTTCAGGTCGTTAAAACAGAATCCCATCATGATCATCCTTTTAACCAGTGATATCAAATCAATAGAAAAAGCATGTCCTAAACACTATCTTCACTATAGCCACAATTGTCCTCAACTAAAATCCTTATTACCATAATTATCACATTTCATTAGCAAAAATCATTAGCACAAAAACCTACAAATTACGATACAGAAACAGCTGACATAGAAAAACATTCTATAAAAGTAACAAACCGCTCCCGCGGGCTTGGGTATTGTTGTTGCTGTTGTTAATTCTATAAAATAAACCATGTCTACAGCAAATAACTACATCTTGTACCGGACTGAACAAATATTCACAAACACCCTCAACCATGCTTATCAAACCATAATAATCATATCACAAACTATACAAAATACAAATCAATGGAATGTGAAAAAGCGAGTTACAAACCCTTTGTGACAAAAGGTAAATCACTTTTCATGACTTGAACTCATTGTACACGCATAAAGGAGTCCATCAACAACAATACCCAATCACGCCGGAGCGAGGTATGGGGGAGGTGAGATCCCAAGGGTAAAGGGACTGAGACCTTTGGCAAGTGTGTGTGAGCAAGCAAACAATATGAAAGGTGTTTGCGAGGAAAGGGACAAATGGTATAAACAGAAGCAAAAAAAAAAAAAAAAAAAAAAAAAGCACACACAAGCGAGCAAAGACATAAAGTCATAAACGCAAACAGACAAAGAAACCAGGGAGCATGCAGGCCAAAATAAGGAAAAAAAGGCAATAGGGGCACATAAGAACAAATAAAGGAGTCCATCATAATCCTTTAATACCATAAATTTATACTGTAACAATTAATGGTTCAAATCATGAGACAAAATCCCATTAAAATCATTATAATCACAACTTGTTTGAAAAATGCAAGAAAAGCGACAACGACTCAAGTGAAAATTCTTGTCGGGTTCGGGTTGGTGGGTCAAAAAGCCCCAGCACGAACACGACCAGTTTATACATAACCTAAACATAGCCCGTTTATCTGAATGGGTTGGTGGGTGAAACGTGTTACACGGGTTAAACAGGTCAAATGGTTAGCAACACGACCTGTTTGACCTATTTAACCCGTATAACCAATCTAATCAATTATAGATTTGTTAAAGGGGTGTTTGTTTTGGCTTATATAGCCGGCTTATGGTCTATTTGGTTTGGGGCTTATGTTTCATAAGCTCACTTTTTGTGGCTTATTTTGAAACTTTTCGGCTTATATAAGTTCATTATGGTCATAAGTAAAACCATTTAGAGTTCGCACAATGAGAGTAAACACCACTACCGGTTTCCTTGTCTATCCAAGAGAATTTCAGGGAGAATTTATTGAAGTGAAGATATCAAGGAAGAATGTGTAGAGGCAGGTATGACTAGTTGAAGTTGATGATTACTGAATCAAAATTTTCAAAGACAGAATATGGGTGCCAATGCTTGGCAATGCTCAAAATTATCATTAGATGAAGCTCATAACTCCAAGTATGGTTCATCTAGGCAAACCTAAGATGTATCATGGCTAGTAAGTTTTATATTGGTGGTCTGAAATAGATAAATCAATCAGATACAAGTTGAGAGAAGTTTGACTTGATTACGAGCGAAAACTAGACATTCAAAAACCTTGTAGTAACTTACAACCTATTGTTATCCAATGTAAAAGTGAGGCCACATCACAGTGTAATTAGGTCACCTAGACTCAAAACAAGGCACAATGTCATTGAGTAATTGTACACCGATTATCAAATTCGACGCTTTCTCTACCAATAATAGGTTCTTATCATGTGGAATGGGTCAGGAAAGTTGTACATCGTAGAAAGTGTTACATCGTGGTATCTTACTATCGATAGTCTCAGATAAAGGTGTTCGATTCGCTTCTAATAGTTGAATAGTGTGCAAGTATAGTGCGTGTTTCTTCTCGGGAGCATGGTTTTAAAATTTGTTGAAAACATTTTTTTGAGTGACATTTTATAAAAGAAAATTTTTGACCATAAATGAATCTTTGGAGTGACATTGTTTGAAATTTCCGACAATTATAGTCACGTGAGAAAATACGATTATAGAAGTTTGTATATTGGTAAAACGATTCTTGATATACGGTTTGGATTTTGACCTTCAAGAAATTGATGCTTGAACATACATTCAAAACGATTTATATTTAAAACCACCCAACCATTGAAAATCCTAAATTTATCGTACCTCGTGAGGTGTGTAAGAAAACATTTCATTTGTACAAAAATTTTGACTAATAGGCTTTGAAATATCCGTATCGGTACCATCTCCAGAACACGATCACTAGGGCGGACACTGTTCAGTCAACACAAACAATTCAACATAAGGTCATCGCTTTCTTATGAGTCCAATTAACTCACTTGTAGTCTCCAAGGCCCTAATCATAGGATGAAACCACTAATTGCAACTACGCTGGTCGACGGGTTGTTCCTAGGGCGATTAATCAAATTATCATTCAAAACAACATTCCCAAAAAAAAGTTTCCAAAATAGTGGATCCAAAATAGCATACTCAAAAGTGTAACCGGTATTGGCCTCCCAACGAGTCAACTACCAACGGGAGCACAACTCCGAGCTGGAGCTAAGACCGTTAGGATGAAACAAAAATAACGCGCCCGATATTGGTCTTCCAACAATGCTTTGTTTGGATGCACCCAAAATAGTATCCAAATAGCACCAAGTTATCAATCATCCAAAACATTAAGCCGAGTAACGACTTAGATCTAACTGAATTTCACAACTCATCAAACAAGAACTGTCATGAAATTAAGTTAGAGATCGTTAAAAGGCTTGATGTCTTTGATGATAAACAATTTCCAACATAGTATCTCAAATAGGGTGAGTGAAATATAGTCATGAAGCAAAATAGGACCAAGCAAGACAAAACAAGGCATACTTAAACGCGAGTAATGGTCTTAATGTAACAAACGTATATATAATAGCACGTATAACAGCACAAACGCGAACACATAAATCATATAATGCGAAGACACATGCATACGACTGATGCACTTTCAGGTGATCTAGACTTTTGGGTCCAACCAAACATGACCCAAGGTAACTACCCCCATCATTCTATGATCCCTCCTAAATTAGGCACGGTTGATCACGCTATGCATAATTTAGGAAAAATTATGAAATGATCGGGTTAGCCGACTCGTACCATGTTCGGGGATTTACGAAAAGCTTTAGTTAGGTTATAGTTGAGGTTTTTATTTTAGAAAAACCGGCATTCTCTATAACCTTAGGCACTTATACCAATCTGTCAAACCCCGCTAAAAGCGGAAACACAGGATGCGATGGTTCGGGTACAACGCATAAGATAAAGAACAATGGCTATGTTTGGCGCGAAGCTTTTTGGGGCGATGAGCGGTAAGCAATGAGCTTTTTGATTTTTATTGTTCGTTTGGCAAAGGAGCTGTGAGCTTTGCTATTTTTTAAGAAAGCTCATTTTTCCAATGTTTCTTTAAAAAGCTGACAGCTCACTCTACTTTTACCAAACACACCCAATACCATACTTGATTTGAGAAATAAAGTTTACAATATTACATATCTTAAACTTAAATTTAGACATAAGAATCACGTAATAAGCCTTTGTATAACTCAAGTTTTACCTAATCTTGTTGGGGTTATGAATCTGCCAGAATCATAGTTGAGATTCTACAAACACTAACTAATTTAATCATGCAATTAATCATACAAAAGCCTAATTTAATTGTTCTAAACATCAAAAACCCAGATTATTAATCATAATTTATAATCCCCAATTCCATCTTACAATAAAAGTATAAAGATTACAAAACTTATTAATTAAAGAATCAAGAGATGGAAACTAACCGAACTTGGAACTCAAACCTTAAACCGATCTTTTTTTCCCCTCTGGATCGACTAGAATAAATGGAAAGGTTTCTAGGTTTTTAGTATGTATATTTTATAAAAACTAAACCCTCTTATTTATTTTATTTAAAAAAATGGCACTTTTAAATATAAAAATTTTATATTTTAAATTTTTATTTTTATTTATTATACTCATTATATAGTTCACAAAATTTCCTAGTTGTTGTTATGTATGACCCGTTTGTTCTCGTTTTATTGAAAAATACTCAAAACATTTATAATTATGAAATGAACTTTCCAAAAATAGCACTTATAAAACATTATATTATTATCATTGTCATTAATAAATATTATTATAAAGTTTATAGATTTGTTTAATGAGCTTAAACCAATACCATGAATTTCAATAATCGCCGAAAAAACTTTAAAATGCACAAGTGAAACCACACCAACGTTTCACAACCGTGAATATCAAGAAACACATATAATCACATATGGACATATGTTAGCTATATACTAGGTCAACCATGAAATGAAATCATATAAATCGCCAAACACACATGTTAATACAAATATCGCTTAAAAACGTTATTTATATTTTACGATATTTCTTACTTTTATTAACTACAAAAGATAAAGTTTATTTTTAGCAAATCATAAATATAGTTTAAAAGTCTTTTACTTAACTTCACTCAAACTACATTTACATGTTTTCACAAAGTAATTTCTAAGTAAGTATAATTTAGTTTAAGTACATGTGTTGAAAATGTCACTTATGTATATTCAGCAAGTTTACTAAATAGTATGTCATATTTGAACATAAGCAAACAAACTTTTTTTAGTAAAACATTCACTTGCTAAACATCTCAAACAAACATGTGTTGATTCTATACATAAACTAGTTTTACAAATATATTTTCTCTTTTAGAAATATCTAAAATTAGAAATAAAATATAAGTTGCATCATTGATTGCATCACACATGTCCCTTCAAGGAAACATGTGTGTAAGTGTGTAAGAAACATGTTTTATTATGTATTGATTCACACTCAAGATCTCAAAGTTGACTTTGGGAGATCTTGAGAATATTGCGTTAGATTGTGAAATATTTTATACAGGATTCTGTCACACATGCTGGCGGAACCCTCGGGCATAACGGACGGAACCAAAGGATGGGTTCCGCCGTTTCCGTGGGTTGGTCTGTTTGAAGGCCTATAAATAGCAACTCACTTCTTGAGTTTTGGTTATCACTCTCTATCATATTTCACTGCATATACTTCATTTCTAACTCAGTAAACTTTTATATTTGTGAATCTCTCTTTGTAGCAAGAAGATAACGATCTTACAAGCTTCAACACAACGTTGCAAGACTTGTCTAGCATAGCATTAGTGTAAACTAGTAATGTTTATACTTCATTGTATTATATCCATTTGTAGTGATCGGTTAGTATTTTAGTCCTCAAAATACTTAGAGTATCGGGAGTTGTTGTACCATTGTAAAAGAACTATCGAAAGTGGTTGTACCCTTGTGAAAGAACTCGACATCTAGCTTAGTGTCGGAAATAGTGTGTAAGCGACGTGTAAGGTTTTCTCTGCCGGATAAAGGAGCTTATTGACTAGTGCAAGAAAACTCTCGAGTTGGATACTCGGGGCATGGAGTAGGGCAAGGAAAAATAGTCCTTGTAGCTGAACCACGATAAACAATCGTGTTATGGTTTGATCATTTCTTACTTTTATATTTGCATATAATTTATTGTTTGATACGTCTTAATTGGTAATTACACGTAAAAGTATTAGAAGAAAATCAAGTTTAAAACTGGTAAACTATTCAACCCCCTTCTAGTTTTCCACAACACAAACATATATCACACAAACAACTAGTTAACCATAGATTTGGTCAAATGTTAAAGGTTGACGGTCCTGAAAAGGCGGCGGTTGTCTCACCATCCCATAACGCCATCCTATAACGCCAGCTCGACACCCCTCTTTGTGTTATACGGGTTGGTGTCGTCATGACCATCCCACGTCATACTTTTTATTTCTTTTTTTTTTTTGGGGGGGGGGGGGGGGGGGGTTTGGTGGTTATGTGTAGGCCAGGGAGTGTCCTATAATGCGAGTGATGGAGGGATGGTGTTTTTGGTTTAAGTAAGTTATAGGTTTCGAGTTATATGTAAAAAATGTTGAGGTGGCAGCACTTTTTGCTATAACGCAAGACGAATAACACCACAACACCTAGTGCTCTTAGTAGTGTCTTGTCCTCAAATTATTGTTTACTTATAAAAGAATGAGAAATAATTCATAGACCTAAATGTATGTGTATTTTTGTGAGTAAATCTGTGTATCGGTATTTTTTTTACTTGTAGCAGAGAGACTCACTTTTTTATGAACGAATAATCTACCGCCACATATTTTTAGACACACGATTAGGAGCTTTTTTCAAGAGTATGCTTCTTTTTGGGATTATGGCCAAATGTATGCTTGTTTGTGTCATCTATTCCTAATGGAATTTAATGTAAAGTCTATGCATATAATTTCGTGTGCCATATAAACAAGATCAATATATTCACAATATATTATCAAGATAAAGTAAACGCGGGTAGCATGGTTTTATCAAATTAAACACACGAATCATATCTTTTATATAATAAAACAAAACCCTTATTGGAAATTTTCCATTTCAAAAAATCAATTCATACCTTATTTAGTAATAATTGTATTTAAAAAAAAGATTATTTTCTTATTAGATAACATTTTATATTTATCCATAACACAAGTAGAAGATAAATACAAAAAATATAGATAAGATACAATTAACACAAGTAGAAGATAAATACAAAAAATATAGATAAAATACAATTAATAATAGGATTAAAATTTTTAAATCGTTATCTTTAATAATAAAAAACTATAATTAAACATAATAAATTAAACAAAAGAAAGATTAAATTATTTGTTTTTTAATTTTTAATAAATAAAAATATATGATTCAAAAAATTTTAAAAAATCCGCGGCATTATAACTAGTACATCAATACATCATGTTAAAACCAAATGGGCTAACTCAGTTGGTCACCAAAGATAATCTTAGGGAGGCATCCTTAGAGAGGTTTATCCCCTAAGGAGAAAGGTGCTTGCATACTGCCTAATTGAATGTCACTGTGGGCTCGAATCACTAACTACTAACTCGTCGTTCAAAATAAATAAATAAATACATCATGTTAATGCAAATTAATCATCAAGGCATATAAATATGTATGAATAATTACTACAAAATTATAACAACATGTAAATCATAAACAAACACTTACTTGATTCAAGGAGACGTAGCTCGGATCCTCGGGCACTATTATCATAACTTGTCGAGTTTTAATATAAGTACTACAAGCCCAACGTGGCACATACTTAACTTGATATATATAACTTAGAAGCCCAACGTTACATCTTGTTAGTCGGTTAATATGCACGAGAATATATAAATACAAGGCAAGGTTGGAGACATTCTTCGATATCCCATTATTAATTATTCGATCATAAGGTTTCGTTCGTAACCACACTCAACGGTTCCCCTTCAGGTACGTAAACCTGTTTTAGAAATCAACATAATGGCATCAGTTGAAAGTGAATATCCGTTTTATACTCAAGGGTCGACGGCATTGTTGAAGGCGAGGCGTTGGATTGCCAAGAAGTCGGTTTTGAAAGCCGCGGTGAGGTTAGGGAGGGCGAGAGATGGTCAAGATGCTTGGGCAATATTGGAGAATAATGCTAAAAGTAGTTTTGATATGGTTTCTAGTGAGATTGGTGATGATCGGCAGCTTTCAGCGTGCTCGTTTTCGTGTGATGGCAAGTTTCTTGCTACATGTTCTTTAAGTGGAGTTGGTAAGATACGGAGCATGCAGCCACAAGTAAAGATTGTGTCTTCGTTAAAGGGGCATTCTGAACGAGCTACGGATATTGCATTTTCTCCAACAAACAACAACCACCACATTATAGCAACTGCTTCTGCCGACCACACTGCAAGATTATGGAACACACAAGGAACTTTGCTTAATACATACAAGGGTCATTTGGACCGCTTAGCTCGTGTTGCTTTCCATCCATCCGGCAAGTATTTGGGTACAACTAGCTTTGATAACACATGGAGATTATGGGATACCGAGACCGGTGAAGAGTTGCTTTATCAAGACGGTCATAGCAGAAGCGTGTATGGTTTGGCTTTTCACCCTGATGGCTCACTTGCAGCGTCTTGTGGGCTTGATGCGTTGGCTCGTGTGTGGGACCTACGGTCGGGAAGAAGCATTCTTGCTTTGGAAGGTCATGTGAAGCCGGTTTTGGGTATTAGCTTTTCACCAAATGGGTATCTGTTGGCGTATGTACCTTCCGGATAATACCGGAAGGCCCAAAGAGACATGTTGGCATATACACCTTCCGGATTAAATCAGGAAGGCTCAACCGAAAGACGACCGAAAGGATGTGATACGATAAAACCAACGTAATATTATATCCGAAGGACCTTATATGTCCGAAGGGGTGCACGCCCCGGACGAACAATTACCTACAAAGCTAAAGTAAATCAAAGTACAAACAAGTACACAGGTACTTACTTGGAAAGTATAAACAAGTAACCACTAAGAGATAAGTACCAGTCGATCTCGTACTTAGTCAATTTTAGTCTATAAATAGAGAAGAAATCATCAAGGGTGAGGATTATTATCTCTCTTGTTTCTTATACATTATTTACTCATATACTTTCTCTCTCTAGAACACATACTTACTCTCACACCGGAGGTTGGTCCTGGGAAACACTCCCGGGACGAGACTAACGGTAATATCTGTCTTGCAGGTATCCGAAGGAACCGACATCCCTCGAAAGATACCCTGAACCCGAAGGACCCTTCAGAGTCCGGAGGGATCATCTCGCTTGTCGAAGGTAAAACAGGATTTTACTTCAACAAATTGGCACCATCCGTGGGACCCGTCATTCACTCTACCGAAGCTAAGAGATGACAGGTCCTTCCCCAACCACACCCGAAGGATCCGGAAGTCGTCCGGATAATAATACCAATCCTGTTAACCTTGAACAAATCCAAAGTCACTTTGCTGCTCTAAAATCTCTCATCCAACAATACAATGTCTCAGGAGAAACACCGATTGACCCCATCCAACTCGACTTTGAGGTTGCCGGATCTCATGATGTCGAAGCTCAAAAGGCCGAAGAGGAGAGGACGGACGATTTATCCAAACCTTTCAAGGCAGCGTCCAAGAGTCCTTTTACCCGGAGGATCATCGATTTCTCCGGACCAAAGGGTTCAAAGTATCTGATGCCTTCTCACTTGAAGTTATACAACGGATCTACAGATCCTGATGATCATATCACCCGATTTGAAGGGGCGGCCAATCAAGGTGCGTGGCCCATGCCCATTTGGTGCATGATGTTCCAGCAAACCCTGGATGATGCCGCTAGAGCGTGGTTTGATCGTCTTCCGCGAGGTAGTATTGATAATTGGGATGAATTGAGTGAGCAATTCGTTCAGAGGTTCGCCCTTCGTAGAAAATGCATCAGGGATCCGATGGAAATTACCAAGATCATCCATAGAGCTAACGAGGCCCTCCCGGAATTCAAAGAACGTTGGACGGATGAGGCTAGCCGCATTTCAGGAGTACCAGAGCTGATGCAGATATCCTCTTTTATTGATGGTTGTAAAAGTCCGGAGCTAGCGAAGAGATTCTCCGAGAAGGTTCCCCAGAGCATAACCGAAATGATGATACGAGTTGATGATTTCGTCCGCTCCGAAAGAGTTTATCGGCTAACGGAAGTACCGAAGGGAGAAAGGATGGATAATTCTCGTAGAGATTATCAACCTAATCCATACGGCCGAAATGACCATAACACACAACGGTCCTCCTTTAGAGGAAGCCACAGGAAAGATGTCCAAGACTTTAAACCTAGACGAAATGAAAATTTCGCACCATACATGCCCAGACGAAATGACAATAACACCTATCGGATAGACTATCGGAAGGATCATCGGCGTGACGACGGAAATAGAAGAGATACCAGACCACTAGATTTGAACATGCTCACAAAGGCCCCTAAAGAGATCCTGTCAACGGAGCACCAGCTCAGGCTACCGGCACCCCCGCCACTAAGAGGAAGACCGTCAAGAGAAAACATGGATAAATACTGTGATTATCATGGAGAGAAAGGCCATCTCACCAATGACTGTCACAATCTGAAGGAGCAACTCAAGATAGCCCTGGATACCGGCAAGCTTGACCACCTGATCAAGGACGTCCGACAAAGAGACAGAGCACCACCCAGAAATAACCATCAAAACAACCAAGGTCGAATCATCAATATGGTCCGACATCAGGAAAGAAATCCGAAGCGTAAGACGATCGATCAGGAAGAAGAGTGGATGAGAGCCCCCATAAGCTTTCCTCCGATCCTCCCAGGGGACGCCTCCGACGAGCCACTTATAGTGGAGGCAGAGATTGAGGGATATACTGTACGGAGAGTATATGTCGACCAAGGCGCATCGGTGGAAGTAATGTACGAGCACTGCTTCCTAAATCTGGACTCTTCCATCCGGTCGTGTCTATCCGAGACAAACACACCACTGGTGGGATTCTCAGGAGAAAGCATAAATCCATTGGGGAAAATAGAACTAGAAGTATGTTTCGGGAGTGAAGGGCTATACCGCCGAACTATCATGAAGTTCGCGGTGGTTAGATCTCCCTCTCCGTACAATGTGATACTTGGTTGGTCCGGAATTAAAAAACTAAGAGCCATCCCGTCAACTATACACTCCATGATGAAATTCCCAACGCCGAGAGGCATCGCCACCCTAGTAACCCGATCGATCATCATCTCAGAGTGCAGAAAGCTGGAAGAAAAATTCTTAATGGAAAAGGAGACCCCAACAGAGGCCTCCTCGGAAACATCCATTGAAGAAACTAATGGAACCGAAGATGTGTTGGTTCATCCGGCATATCCGGAGCAGCTAGTGACAATAGGAAGGAATTTCTCAAAAGAGGGGCGAAGGCAATTGATAACTTTACTCAAAAATAGCCGAGACGTTTTCGCATGGGAACCCTCGGATATGACTGGCATTCCCCGATGGGTAGCTGAACATAAGCTCAACGTAAACGTCCAGGACAAACCGGTAGCACAGAAAAAGAGATTCTTCTCGGAAGAGAAGAACCAAGCCATAAATCAAGACGTAGAAGAGTGGCTAAAGGCCGGAATAATCAGACCCGTCCGATATCCGACCTGGATCTCTAATCCGGTATTGGTAAAGAAGCCGGACAATACCTGGAGGATGTGTATTGATTTTAAGAACCTGAACTCATCGTGCCGCAAGGACTACTATCCGTTGCCTGAAATAGACTGGAAGATCGAGTCGGTGATAGGATTCCGATACAAGTGTTTCTTGGACGCTTATAAAGGATATCATCAAGTACAAATGGCAAAGGAAGACGAAGAGAAAACGGCCTTCTATACGGATCGGGGAACATACTGTTATGTAAAAATGCCGTTTGGTTTGAAGAATGTCGGGGCAACCTATCAGAAGTTGGTAGACTCTGTTTTCCGGAAGCAAATCGGCCGGAACTTGGAAGTGTATGTAGACGATATGGTGATAAAGAGTCAAACGGAAAAAGAGTTATTGGCCGATATTGCTGAAACGTTTCAACAATCACCGAGGAATAAACATGAAGTTAAACCCTAAAAAATGTTATTTCGGAGTGGAAGAGGGAAAATTCCTCGGATATATGGTAACGTCCGAGGGGATTAGGGCTAACCCCAAGAAAACCAGAGCAATCGCCGACATGCAATCACCAAAATCACTAAAGGAAATGCAAAGCTTAAGCGGCAAGCTCGCAGCACTCAATCGTTTCTTATCAAAATCAGCCGAAAGGTCTCTCCCTTTCTTTGAAACTTTAAAAAACATCACCAAGGAAAACAAGGAAAAATATCAATGGACGGAAGCGGCTGAAAAAGCCTTCCAAGATATGAAGAAAATGATTCTGGAGCTTCCCTGCCTAACGACTCCGAAATCTAAAGAGGATTTGTATCTATATCTGGCAGCCGCAGCAGAAGCAATAAGTGGAGTGCTGATGGTCGAAAGAGAAGGGCGGCAGATCCCAATTCATTATGTAAGTCGAACCTTGCACGAAGCCGAAAAGAGATATGCTCCGGTCGAAAAGTTGGCTCTAACCCTCCTGCATTTATCAAGAAGATTGAGGCGGTATTTCGAAGCCCACCCCATCAAGGTCATAACGGATCATCCCATCAAACAAGTGCTTAACCGGGCAGAATCGTCCGGACGGTTAGCCAAATACACAGTAGAATTGGGGGCCTAAAACATCACCTACGTGCCCAGAAATGCTGTCAAAGGACAAGTGCTTGCTGACTTCATTAATGAAATACCCATCGGAACAGCCTCCCCAGATCCGAAGAGGAGAAGTAAAGAGATATGCAACGTTTCTCAACCGGAAGAGTGGATCCTATATACCGATGGGGCCTCCAGCAGGAAAGGTTCCGGAGCAGGATTAGTGTTAATTAGTCCGGAAAAAGAAGAATACACATATGCTCTCCGTTTAAACTTCGAAACTACCAATAACGGAGCAGAATATGAAGCACTCCTGGCCGGATTGAGAATTGCAAAGGAGATGCGTATAGAGGCGTTGGACGTACGAGTGGACTCTAACTTAGTGGCAAGTCAAATCAATGGAGAGTTTACTGCATACAAGGAGAGCATGGCAAAATACCTCGCGAAAGCCAAAGAATACATCCCTTGTTTCAAACGCTTCAGAATAAAGAACATCCCAAGAGCCCAGAACCAAAAAGCAGATGTGCTCAGCAAGCTAGCATCCGTAGCATTTGACCACTTAATGAAAGAGGTCCTGGTTGAAGTGTTGGAGAAGCCGTCCACCGAAGAAGAAATAGTCAACGCAATAGTGGAAGAAGAGGAGGAAAATTGGATGTCCCCCATATTCCGATGTTTAAACGAAGGTATATGGCCGGAAGATCAAAATCAAGCTCGAAACTTCCGTATGAAAATAAGCCACTACACATTAATTGACAACGTGCTATTCAAAAAATCCTACCTAGGACCGATGTTACGGTGTGTCGGACCTCTCCAAGCCAATAACATAATCCGAGAGGTGCACGAAGGAGCATGTGGCATGCACTCCGGACCCCGGACTGTGGTGGCTAAACTCATGCGACAAGGCTACTATTGGCCAACCATGCACCGGGACGCTAGGGAAGTTATCCGAAAATGCGATGCCTGTCAGATACATGCTCCGGTCCCCAAGCTGCCCAAAACGGTGCTGACCTCCGTCATGGCACCATGGCCCTTCTTCCAATGGGCAATTGACATCTTGGGACCTTTGCCCGAAGCTCCAGGAAAAGTTAAGTATGTTATTGTGGCAATAGACTATTTCACAAAGTGGATGGAAGCAAAACCGTTGGCCAAGACAACCGAAAAAGAGGTCAAAAAGTTCGTATGGGACAACATCGTCTGCAGGTTCGGACTACCCAAGATAATTGTCACGGATAACGGAAGCAACTTTGTGGGAGATCCGTTCAAAAGTTGGTGCGAAAGGTTAAATATCACACAAATCAACACGGCCGTGGCTCACCCTCAAGCCAACGGTTTGGTCGAAAGGGCCAACAAAAGCCTAATGAAGGGATTTAAGTCCCGGCTTGGAAGAGAAAGAGCCGGATGGGTAGACGAGTTACCAAATGTTTTATGGGCTTTCCGGACTACCTTGAAAACTAGCAACGGAGAAACCCCCTTTAGTCTGACCTACGGAAGCGAGGCAGTCATTCCTGCGGAAATTGGTATGCCTACCTTCCGGACCATGATGGCAAATGTCGAAAACAATGACGATGAAATCAATTTGAACCTGAATTTGTTAGAAGAACGACGAGAAATGGCAGCCATAAGGGAGGCGAAGTACAAAAAGAAAGTGGAGCAGTATTACAATCGAAGGGTTAAACCCGAAGCCTTCAGAGTGGGAGATTTCGTGTACCGGAAGAATGAAGCCAGCAGGGTGGAAGATCAAGGGAAGTTGGGACCTAACTGGGAAGGCCCCTACCGGATAACAGAGGCTTATCAGCACGGCACATACAAGCTCCAAACAATGGAAGACGTGGAAGTACCTCGAACCTGGCATGCAATTAACTTAAAGAAATTTTTCATGTAACCTATTATGTACTTTGATTTTTCAGGATCTATTGTAAGGCATGAGCCATTTTCACATCAATGAAACATCCGATGCATTTGGACCATATAAAGAATTATTTTCCGCAAGACATAAGTTGTCCAGTAAAGAAAACCCCAAGTGGGTATAACTTAAGGCCAAGAGCCGAGGGGTACAGGTTACCCCGTCAAAGAAAACCCCAAGTGGGTATAACTTAAGGCCAAGAGCCGAAGGGTACAGGTTACCCTGTCAAAGAAAACCCCACGTGGGTATAACATAAGGCCAAGAGCCGAAGGGTACAGGTTACCCCGTCAAAGAAAACCCCAAGTGGGTATAACATAAGGCCAAGAGCCGAAGGGTACAGGTTACCCCGTCAAAGAAAACCCCAGGTGGGTATAACTTAAGGCCAAGATCCGAAGGGTACAGGTTACCCCGTCAAAGAAAACCCCAAGTGGGTATAACATAAGGCCAAGAGCCGAAGGGTACAGGTTACCCCGTCAAAGAAAACCCCAGGTGGGTATAACTTAAGGCCAAGAGCCGAAGGGTACAGGTTACCCCGTCAAAGAAAACCCCAGGTGGGTATAACATAAGGCCAAGAGCCAAAATTATTAAGGCTAAATGCCTTCCGGCACAGGTTGCCCCTAATGGCCAAGAGCCAAAATTATTAAGGCTAAATGCCTTCCGGCACAAGCTGCCCCTAATGGCCAAGAGCCAAACATCATTAAGGCTAAATGCCTTCCGGCACAAGTTGCCCCTAACGGCCAAGAGCCAAATTTCACTAAGGCTAAATGCCTCCCGGCATAAAATTGCCCCTAACGGCCAAGAACCAAATCTTACTAAGGATAAATACCTTCCGGCACAAGTTGCTCCTAACGGCTAAGAGCCAAACTTTAATAAGACCAATGCCTCCCGGCATAAAATTGCCCCTAACGGCCAAGAGCAAACATTTTTCATAAAGGCAAATACCTCCCCACATATATAAAAGAATTTTTTAAAGACATGTTCTTTACAGCATAAATGGCCCATAGCGGTCGAAAGCCATAAAACCTATAAAGGCAGATACCTATCAATTTAATAAATCCAAACGGCCAAATCGCTACGTCACAACATGATAAAGAAGCTAATAATGATATCAAGATATAACAAGATAAATAAGCACGATTAAAATAGAAGTAAGAAATATTCATATAATCCGAGGGAGGCGCGAAGGCCGTTACATAATAAGCATTCCAGAAAGGACCTACGCGATCCTACAAAGCAAAAATCTGGACCATCTGGCTAAAATAAAAAATACATCTACACCATCCGGACATCTCCTAACCTCCGGACGCGACACAGCAGCCTAGAAAAATGATTAAAAAAGCTTCACAGGGAACCCGCAATACCAGACTCCATAGTCAAAATGGAGGTATGCAAGCCCCAACATACTGAATAAAGGATTAATTAAAAGCTTCACATAAAGTGCCTTAGCCCATAGTCAAAATGGAGACACTTAAACTCTAAGACAAACATCTTCAAGGAAGAGCAGAGGTATCATCTTCTCGATGCTCCGTATTTTCAGGAGAAGGCTTCTTTCCAGCATCTGCAGCAAAGCTCGAAGCATTTTCATTCAACACACCGGAAGAGGAAGGAGCAGGATCCGGAAACATATTAATGAGCTCATTGAAGGATCTATCAATCGTATTCCGGATCTTTTGCACATACGGATATTCTTGAGTAAGAGCCTGATCAAACAAAGCCCGATACTTTTCCTCAGCCTCCATATCCAAATCTTCTACTTCCTCCTCCAAAACCTTGGCAGCCTCCTCCAGCTTCAAACACATATTAGCCCCGTCAATAAGACCTGCCTGATAGAACAGATTAAAAGGCCTAGCCAATGCTTCCTTAAATTCATGACTACCCAAGAAGCGACGAACGAATTCGGGAAGAAATTCGTTCACTACCCTGTTGCGGTCAATCTCCACATTGCCGGAAGAAACTGCCAATCCCTCAAGTTCTTTTCGAAGCTCCTGACTAGTCATTTCCTCATCACTAAATAGCAGCCTAGTCTTAGCCAACTCAGCTTCCAAGATTTTGATCTGATCAGCCTGGCCACCGGAAACTTTTCTCCATTCTTCTTTTTCTTTCTCTAAATCCGCAACCCTTCCAGACAAACCCTGCTCCTTGGATAAACACCCAGAATGTTCGGACCTTAATCTCCTCAGCTCCTCCGTCTCACCCGAAGCACACTTAGCATGCTCAGCCCTCAGCTTCTCCCACTCACCCTTGACCAACTGAAATTTTTTAAGACCATCTTTAGCCTTGCGGTCACAATCTTTGTGAGCCTCAACGGCTTTTCCACGTTCTGCCGCAGCATTCTCAAAACGGTACAAAAGATCCGCTTGGGCGGTCGCACTTTTAGCCAACAACAACCAAGCGCGGTTAACAGCTTCATCATCATCATGAGCATCTATATACTTCTCCTCTCCAGGAGTAGCCAGATGAATCATCATATCACGGCAAACAGCGGAAGTATTCATCCGGGTCCCTCTTCTCACCGACCACTCCGGAATGAACGCCTCATCAGAAGAATCTCCCTCAATGTCCACATCGGATTCAACACCCTCCGTCTCCTTACCTTTCCCAGCTGCAGAGCCCTTCGACTTACCTGAAATAAAAAAAAAAAAAAAAAAAAAAAAAAAAAAAAAAAAAAAAAAAAGAGAGATGATCAATCTTCCACGAATATATACACAAGAAACAATAATAAAGAAAGGTCTCAAACTTACCACCAACATCAGTCCTCTGGTCACTACCCCCTTCTCCGTCCACAAAAGGACGTTTCAAAGGAGGAATGGATCGAATCGGAGAAGGATTGGGGATAGCTTCAGAAGAATCTAGATCAATCACAGGAGAATGGTCAGAAGTGCGAGTCCTCTTCAGAAGGCGCGAAGAAACATCATCCCCAGATCTCTTTGATGCTCCGGAGGACTTGCTAACACCTCCACTTGGTGGCTTCTTGGACCCCATCCGAGCCATTTGTTCTTTCTTCTTGTCCTTGGCGGCAAGGACCCTGTCGTCAGGAACTTCAACTCTCAAGAGATCATCAGTCTTCTCAGGCAGGGGAGCACCGGCAGCCAAAGGCTGGGTCAAATGAAGCTCAATATTCTGACCTTCACGAAATCTATCTCCCTTCACCACGTTCACGTTTCTTCGGATAGGAGGCTTCTTCAAATATTCCGCCATAGTAACACCTGCGTGCAAATAAACCCAATGATAAGTAAACGAAAGGTTATACAGACAATAATGATACATAACAAGACGAAGGGCTATACCCCTTCCCTCCTCATCTCTCAAAGCAGCACGATAACCGGGATGCTTCCAATAAGAGGACATCCCCAACATATATAAAAAGTCATGAGGCACTTGGAAAGGCTCGATGATACATTCAGACAGCTTGTCGGCATGAACCGGATTAAACTCACCCTTCGGAAAGGGGTCCGATACATCCGAATCATGATGCCTCCAAGGCATGGCAAACGGGATCGCGCGTCTATCAATCAGAAAGAACTCTTCTTTCCAACCCTTCAAACTGGACGGAAAGTCACCAAAACAAACCTTCCTGTCATTACCCGTCCGTTTCTCGAACGAAAACCAACAACCTTGCTTACTCAGCTTGTAAAATACCCGGAATAAGGAAGTGGTAGGAGGAATATGCATACTTCGGCAATATACCTCAAAAAGGGTCACACGATGCAAGCCAAGAGGAACCAACTGGGAGATATGAATCTTGAAATACTGAATAACCCCCAGAAGAAAAGTAGAAAAAGGAATATTCAAACCCCCCTCAAAAAAGTACTCAACGTAAAGACCAATAGCATCGGCCGGAAGACGGTTCATGGTCATACCGTCCGGAGGAATCCTCGGATGAAGATCCAATGGTATTCCAAAAGCGTTCGCCAGATATACTACATCTGATGCATGTGTCTTGGAAAATCGCCGTTGGATGTCTTGCTTAACGGGAAGGCTATCCGTACCAACCACATCTTCCGGATCCACGGACATAGAAGATTCTGACATACTATAAGACGAACGGAGGGAAGGTATAGCCAAATAAAAGTAGTAGATATGAACACGTACCTCTTGTAAACGCAACGGCAAAAATACGCACGGAAATAAGACGTTAGGATACAGATCGATCGGAAAGACAAAGAAGTGTGTGAAAAATTACAGTGGTAAAAAACGAGAAAAGTGAGCTATTTATAGGGCAAAAGAATAGGTGCGAAACGGTGCCTTATACGTAGGGCATACGTGTCACAATTCCAGCCAAAGGATACAAACACGCCCATACGTGTCCTGATCTCAAGGGCTCAGTAAAAACGACGGCGCTCCTTAAAACGACACATTAATTACCTTTGGCACTTTGTACACGATGACAACGTAGCAAAAAACATCATACCCCCTGGCAAACTACAAATCTCTTAGTATCACACCATTGGCAAAACAAATACTATGATACTGGGGGAGACATGTTGGCGTATGTACCTTCCGGATAATACCGGAAGGCCCAAAGAGA
The DNA here is from genome assembly GCA_030686995.1 of Artemisia argyi. NCBI lineage: Eukaryota > Viridiplantae > Streptophyta > Magnoliopsida > Asterales > Asteraceae > Artemisia > Artemisia argyi. Next base: position 37,230,621 of record CM060693.1, on the reverse strand, counting down.
CATGTTGGCATATACACCTTCCGGATTAAATCAGGAAGGCTCAACCGAAAGACGACCGAAAGGATGTGATACGATAAAACCAACGTAATATTATATCCGAAGGACCTTATATGTCCGAAGGGGTGCACGCCCTGGACGAACAATTACCTACAAAGCTAAAGTAAATCAAAGTACAAACAAGTACACAGGTACTTACTTGGAAAGTATAAACAAGTAACCACTAAGAGATAAGTACCAGTCGATCTCGTACTTAGTCAATTTTAGTCTATAAATAAAGAAGAAATCATCAAGGGTGAGGATTATTATCTCTCTTGTTTCTTATACATTATTTACTCATATACTTTCTCTCTCTAGAACACATACTTACTCTCACACCGGAGGTTGGTCCTGGGAAACACTCCCGGGACGAGACTAACGGTAATATCTGTCTTGCAGGTATCCGAAGGAACCGACATCCCTCGAAAGATACCCTGAACCAGAAGGACCCTTCAGAGTCCGGAGGGATCATCTCGCTTGTCGAAGGTAAAACAGGATTTTACTTCAACAGTATCATTTAGCAACAGGAGGTGAAGATAATACTTGTAGAATTTGGGATTTGAGGAAAAAGGGATGTTTGTACACAATTCCTGCCCATGCAAATCTTATTTCTCAAATTAAATTTGAGCCTAAAGAGGGATACTTTTTGGTAACTGCTTCATATGATATGACTGCTAAGGTATGGTCATCAAGAGATTTTAAGCCCGTGAAGGTCCTTTCTGGTCACGAATCTAAAGTGACATCTGTTGATGTAGTTGCAGATGGACACACTTTTGCCACTGTTTCCCATGACAGGACAATAAAGCTATGGTCAAACAAAAAGACAGAGCAATATGGATGTTGATCAAGTCTCTTCCGAGTAGTACATCGGCAAGTAACATACACCAGAAGATACTATTTGTCTTATGCTTATATGTAAGTTTGCTTATGATTGGTTGGTATTTTGCTGAATTAATAATGTGTTGTGTCTATTTGTATAAATTATCAACTGATCAAGAATCGGTCAATGTGTCTTTGCAGCTTCTGATTAGCATATATCATTGGATTTGCCTTTGTATCAAAACCTCAAGGTCCAACCAACATCTGTCAGCTTCAGTCCTGTCCAGGTGTTAATCATCCATCTGGCATTGGGAACTCACCGTCCAATTCGTATCACCACAAAAGACCGCATTTGGTTTTTTATTGAGAAACTCAACTGCTTCATTTGCTTGTTTGACACGTTCTTTACGCCAAAATCAACAGAATCATCATCCACAGCAAGTGAATCATCCCTAATCATCTTCCTAGTATTTTTACTACTACATTTCTACAAGACCAACAATGCATGATGTTAAACTAGGAGACAAATATTTTAACTTGTATGAAACAAATAGATACAAGAAAAGATAATCCATTTACTCCCAGTAATATTGGTTCACATTAGTATTCACAAAAATACTTCACATAAAATGTGGAAACGATTGATCCACCAAATCACATGCCCCCATGATTAGTTATCAATCATCATAGCAAAAAGCCGAGATCATCAAGCACCATAAAACTACCGTGCAACCATAGTTAACAGCAAACCAAAGTGATCACTGGGCAAAACAGGTAGCTCCAAATCTGGTTTGCCTTTCCTCTGCTTCATGTATGTCACTTCTGGTATACGTTCAGTCCCAACCATATTAATACTTTCGACTTTTAAATCACGCAAACTAACCAAGAATCGGTCAAGACGTTTCTGCAGTTTCCAATTAGCAGACAGCATCAGGTTTGCCTTTGTATCATAAGTCCATCCAATTTCTTTAGGTTTTAGTTCAGTTCAAGCGTCAAACCATCCATCTGGCAGAGGAAACTCACCATCCAATTTGTCATCCCAGTTCATATCACCACAAAATATTGCGTTTGGGTTTTTCTTGAGAAAGTCAACAGCTTCGTTTGCTTGTTTCACACGTTCTTTACTATACATTTGGTCCCATTTTGGTGGGCCAGGGCAGGGACTCTCGAGATGAGATGTAGCTACCACTAAAGGAGTGCCGCCTTGGGTTGAAACTTCTGCAATGCATAACTCTCTTCCCATTGCAGAATAACTGAACTGCTTACATCCAAAGGATTTCACAGGCAATTTGCTAAGCTGCAAATTCCATTAGATTATGTAAAAAACATGATTTTTTTATAAACTAATAGAGCACAGTCATAAAATTCAGAAAGTTTTTCATCATATTGACGAATTGCCCTGTGTCTTCTTGAAAGTGATTATTGCAATTCGAAGAATTAGATAAATTATTGCATAAAGCTGGGTAATTTACTAAGTTTACATATATACCATTAATCAGCTTAATATTTTACCACTAATCAATGTGGAATGCATCCCAAAAAATAATTCCTAAAATAGATTCAAAGTTTGTTCCGAGAGTAACTAGGCAATATGATCCTTTGCAACATTTCAGTAAATATAATTTTAATGTCTTAAGAGTAAAATGTTAAAAAAAAACTTTTACAATGAGTATATAATTTGTTAATTTCACAAAGATTGAAAATAATCACACAAAATATATGAATGGTGATGGTGTGATACCTGCATGCAAAAGTATGGCCTGGTCATCGCCTTATCAGAAGAAATTGAGCATTTATACGACTTCCACCAATTGGTTCGTTGAAAAATGGCATAGATGTTAGGAGTGACCTCCTACAGTATAAACACAATCACATTAACACAAATAAAAAACATCCATCCACCCATGAAAGTTGCAACGTTTTGTCCCACGCATAGTTTACTTTTAATCAAAATTCTATAATACCGTTATATGTTGTTAACCTTGACGATTTGACCAAAAGAAAAAAACTATATAATACATGATCCAATCTTTACAATACCTGCAAACATATGACGTCTGGGGAATGCAATTGAATAATATCACCAATGGCTCTCATTCTTATACGAAGCTCGATATTCTCTGCAAACCACACATTGTAACTCAAAATTTTTAACGTCCTCAAATCCTCTTTTGCTTGAGTTTCATCTGCAAACAATTCATCAACGCATCTATGTATGAGAAGACATCATGCAATCATAATAAACAGATAGTTACACGAAGACTTGTAATGTATTCAAGAATCAATATCAGCAGACAAATGATGAAATGAACGACCAGCAATAACAAAGCTTCAAACTCTCAAACTCACCAGAGCCAACCAACGCTTTACCAGCGGACTTAATCTCATGAGAACCTCCAAACTCAAAAGTATCATCATCAATTATAACTGCATTTACACAAAAGCACGGCCAAAGTCAAATTCCACAACTTTAACTGTAAAATGAAGAATAAAGATTTATTTAATTTATAAAAGTAACTCAATAAATGAAACTACATCGCTAAACAATGAAACAAAACTCATATCAATGGCCAGTCCCATTAATAATAAGACAAGAACTTGTAGCCATCAACATTTTATAACTAAATACTTATATGTCCTCGTTGGGGGGACTAGCTGATTGTGACAAAGACCACATACAACAACAGCAAGAACAAATAATATCGTGACAAAAAAGACCACAAGACTCGCGCAAAAGCACAAGCTTTATATCCTTTGTATTGTGGTTCTAATCTTAATTCATTTCCTTCTCTCTCGAGAACCACAGAATGAGAATGTAATTATCTTAAAAGTGTTTGACTAGCCTAATTCTAAGGTCAACTAACCAATTCGTAGTAACAAGTCTGATACTTGCAGGTTCAAACCTATAATCAAATGCTAGAGTAAACTTACTTATATACCCTTATTCAACATAAAGTGTACTTTCAGAAACGATCAAATTTTGCCAAAAACAATCCACGTCATCAAACGATTATTACTAGTTGTCGCAAAAACCATGTTTTGTTACAACTAATTCGGTTTCACATAATCACATTCTAAACACATTTTCTCATATAAACGCTAATCACAATGCATACAAACTATAAACATTCGCAAAACATAACAAAAGAAAGACAGCCGAAAGCCCGAACAGCAATAGAATTCACTCACCAATATCAACCGCCTTTTTGTTACTCGATTTAACCCCACGAGACACGCCCAAATCAGCAACAACCTCATCAACATCAACTGATTCATCCCCAATCTTCCTCTTATTATTAGTACTATTACTACACTTTTGCAACAAAGGCAAAAACACATTCCCAACACCCTTTGAACCCGACTCCAATTCCTGATCATCAAGATTCACATTCGACGAAAACGACGAGTTTCGAGTCCCACAAAGCTCACAACTTGACAGGTTTAAAGGGTTTGAAAAAGTACAAGCTTTACAAGACCATTTTTCAAGATTCGAAGTGGGTTTTGAAGATGATGAAAATTGTGAAGTGGGTTTCGAATTTGAGCAGATTTGGCAAGTGGGTTTGAGAGAATTTGGGTTTATGAATGTGCAACTTGAACATGTCCATGATGACGACATTGTTGCTATTGATTTGGGGGAATTGAAATTAGGGTTTTTAAAAAGAGGGGATGAAAGGTTTTTTGAGAGTGCGATTTTGAAAGATATATTTGATTTGCCCGCGTACTCTTTTGAACTTTAATTCTTGGGTTGTTAATTGGGTGCGGGTCACTCGGGTCAGTTCGGGTCAAGTCTTAAAAAACATAACCAAACTTGATTATATTTAAAATTCGGGTTAGTCAGGTTCGGTTTAATTCGGGTTCCAGTCTGGGTCATTTAAGAATTATATAATTTTGGTGTTTAAACTTGAAAGTTACAATTACAAAAAAACTTAAAGAGAAACAAATTTCCCGAATCCGACATATGGATGTCAGGCTTGAACATTAGCACGTGAGGCACCGTCACCATGATCAGACGCACAATTCTTACAACTTGACCGTTTATAAGGGTTTAAAAAAGTACAAGCTTTACAGGACCATTTTTCAAGATTCGAAGAGGGTTTTAGCACACTCGGTCTAATAAGGAGTTGATCAACTATCATCACACTCGGTCTAAAGGTAAACAAATACCACTCCTTTAAACATTTGGACATATAAGTTTATATTTTGTAAAGCTTACTTCTAACATAATGATGACTTCAATATATATGTTCTATCAAACCAATGGTCACCAGAAGACTCGTTTGATCCTGAAAACTACATAAACATTGATATGAGGAGCATGCGGCAATTTGAGATCCGTGTTGGATCGTAAATTTGATTTAATCCAATAAAGATTGGCCTATACATAAAAGCCCGAACCTATGATCAAGAAGTTTCTAGAAAGTCAAAAAATGATCATAGATTATATCTATGTAAAATATCTATAAAAGTGTATGGAAGATTGTAGCTAAGTGTGATAGAAATATCTGAATATAGATATGAAGTCGGAATTATCTAGAGATCCATGGAAATCTCAATTCTAGAATATTTCTTAGACTAGTATAAACGAGTGAGGGCACCCGCGCGTTGCTGCGAGAATGTTGTGTCTAATCTAAAATCGAAATAAAACGACAAGGAAAAAATTATTAAGGACTAAATTTGCAAAAGATTGCTAACGGGGGACTAACGGTTGTGTTTACAGCTAACCGGAAGGACCATTTTTGTAAATTCGTTAGGTACAAAATAATTCTGGAAATAATATGTTTTTTTACATAAAAAGTCCCTAAAATTCTTGACGTGTTGCATCGTTAGTCCCCGGCATGTTGCATCGTTAGTCCCTGAAGAACCTATCTTGCAACGACAGTTTCACCTTAGGGACTATTTTGCAATCGTGCATTGTTTCGTCCACTGTAGCTACAGTGTCGAATAGTAAAACGTTCCCCCTTTTAGTATATATAATAATATGTGATGGATGATAAGCATTTGTAATCAAGCAAAATTAAAGCAATAAAGTTACATTGTAAAGTTTCTCTTAAATGTCACTCTCTTCATCAAGTACAAGCCAAAAAGGCCACAGTGTTTCCAAAATCTGGTCTTTCACAGACTCACAACTTATGCAAAAGCTCACTCAGCTTGTTCTAAGATACCAGATCTCGAACTGGTGCATGCTCCTCATATCCATGTCTCTGTATTTTTGAGGTTCAAACGAGTCTTCTGGTGTTTCAGGACCATTGGTTTGATAGAACATCTACATTGAAGTTTTCATCATGTTAGTAGTAAGCTTTACAAAATATGAAACTTATACGTTTAAATGTTTGAAGCGGTTGTACTTGTTTACCTTTAGACTGAGTGTGATGATAAGGCAGCTGCAACTTGTAGTTGGTCAGTTATGCATAACCCAACTTTGAGCACCACAAACTTGACAGGAGGGGTGGGTAGGACGTAGGTTGTCTGTGTATGAGCATAGTACTGTGACAAGAAAAAAAAAAACATATGATTATCAACCCACTCTCACTATCTTGTATACACATATATATAGCTTGAGTAATTGAGTTTATAATGTTTACCTAAAAAAATTCATGAATCATATATCGGGCACACAATCCAATAATTATGATACACTAGGGTGGCCTTCCTCTCCTTCACTGAAGTCGTTGCCCTTTACCACCTACGCCCCAAATCAAAATATTTTTTCATATAAAGACTAACTTTTTATCAAAATTCTATCAATTAACTAAGACATTAATTATCAGATTTAGCTTTGTCAGTTGTGTACAGCTTCGTAGGAACAAGTGTAATCTAGTTGCAGTAATCTTATTATTTAAAATGAGGGTGAGCGAAGATAGCAAAGGGAACCCCTTAGGTGTCAAGCAGTCACTCATGTTGCAATCCTTCAATAGTAGGTACTCTAATTCGCACGTTGAGTTTAGTGAAGGTGGGAGCTTGATCTTGGGTTGGTTTTGAGGCATTTGCAAAGTAAGCCTTTTCAACGTTGTTCCATATGTGCTGCCAAGATAATGGATTATCTGATACATCTTCGTAGACAAGTCCGCAGGATTTGAGACAAGTTAGTTTAATACATAGATGAGATGATTCTTGTGACTAAGCAGGATCTGCATCATAGTTTAGAGCAGTTTATACCTATCACCCCGGCATACTTGTTCGACAAACCAGTTATCTATTCCTATACTTGGAAAGTGGTGCCACCGTGATATCCCCTTTTGAAAAAATGTTGGTTTCAACAGCCTTGCCGAAAGGCAGAAGTGAGAGTATATGACCAACAAGGGTTTGATCAAGCAATGTGACTCTATCTAGTTATTGCCTTTTTCCGCTATTAGATTCCATGTTAATTAGTTGCATTGTCAAAATGAATGTATATCCCATTAGTTACTGGTACTTGAAAATTAGTTTCTGAAATGTTATTTATAAGTACAAGCAGCACCTAGATCCTTTGTGATATGTCTTCCATCCAATAATCCTTATCAATCTAACTACATATGGGAACAAATTTCCCAAACAATATGATTCTTACTATAATAGTTAAGTCAATTGCAACCATATCTTACTAATTGAAAAAATATATATATATATATATACACTTCGATTATATATCAAATGTTTCATCAAATAAAACCCACCATTATGTTACGTGCAATAAATCAAATGTAGTGAAAATTAACCCCAAATCTACTTGATAATAACACCAAGAATTGACTAATTTAAAAAACTAACTTCAAAAAACCAAAATATCCTAAACTAAGTAAGATTAAAAAATAAAAAAATAATGTAGCGTTTAGTTGTAGAAAAAATTTCTTATTATTTCGTTTCTTGATTCCTTGAGAAGAGAATGGTTTTTCTTCTATAGAGAAGAGTTGAAAATTATAAAAACCCGTTTAAACGGAGTTATGTTTCCTTTTTAAAAAGATTACCTTAGATTGCGATGGTGGGTCGCGACGACAAGGATGGAATGTGAAGATGTTATCAATGGTGATTAGAATGAGATACTTTACCGGTAGATTGGGAAACAGTTTTTTTTTTTTTTTTTTTTTTTTGGGATAAAAAATGGAATAGAGTAGATTGTGGTTTCATTTTCTAGTTAAAATTTGAAAATTGAGAATTTTACTTTTTTAGAAATTGTTGTAAATAAGTGTGACCTAACGAGTTTTCAGTTTTTTCATTTTATTTTGAAAAATTTTCTGAAAAAATAAGATGTTTTCACCAACTAAAGTGACCCTCAACACAATAAGCCTATAATACAAGTGATATTTACATGACCACCATTATCCACCGATCAATCAAAACCACACCACAAGTTTTTTCGTAACTTCAATCTTCAAAAGAAATTTTACCAATTAAACCCAGTTGATGAACATAAACCTTCATTTCTAATTTTCTATCTACAATCATAATCAGTAAACCAACTAAAAAATGCTATGAAATTATCCTTTATTCTTTCGCTCATCTATGATGACGCCGGATGATTTTGGGGGTGTGATCGTATGGTGTTACCAGATTGTTTTTGAGTTTTCCTCTGATTATGTTTTCGGATCCAATGAATAAGTGAATCATGGTTGGTGACTTTTTTGAGTTTAGAAGGAAAAAAAGAAAAAGAATTTAGTAATCTCCAAGCAAAAGAATAAGAAATAGAAATCTAATGCTAACTTTACTCAAACATTTTTCTTCTCTGCCTTTCATCAAAAGCAAAGTACACAATTTATAATGCTAAAAAAACGAATAAATGATGACTAATGCATTTCTAGACTTTAGGAACAAAACTAACTAATAAGCATGGGACTAAATGACAAATTCATGAAGTGGAGGTCCACTCCTCTTTCTAAATGCATGCAAGCATGCAACAACTTTGAATGTGCATGGAAACTAAATAAATGTGAAAATGGATTTGGTCTTCTGTCAACACAACTCAAACGTTGTTTGACTCGACTGTTTTGTATGGACTTGGTCTTTAACTTTAAGCACGTAATTACATAATAAATAATGAGCATGTATGATGGGTAACAAAAAAATCGAGTAAAATTTTAATAAGAAAAAAGCTTGATTTAGTGGATAAAAGCAAAATTACATAATAATGTAAAATTCTGGGCTGAAGAGTTTTAGTTAGGTGCATAGGAAGAAAAAGAGTCATTTAAATTGTATTGGAATGTGCGGGACCAAAAAGACACAAGAAAAAAACTAAAAATGACAATAACATTTTCACATGCATTGCAAATGAAGAACATTAACAGAATTTTAACGTCTGTTTAGTTAAGAGATCCGGGGTGTTAAGGGTTTTCATTTAAGGACTATCTGGGTTGGAAAAAAATCAAAGGACCATATGTTAAAGTCAACGCAAACTATAAGGACGATCCGTGAAATTTACTCTTTCATTTAATTACAAATTAATCCACAAACTTACTCCACTTCACTTACACCCATATATACAATAAAATAAAATAACGATACAAACAAACAAACTGATGCTACTATACACTGTCGCTGTTATGCACGTGTAATCATCTAGTATATAAAAAAATCACTCATCTTCATCCTAACTTAATCTCGAAATTTATAGAAAATTACACTGTTCTTCCTTGTAGTTTGCGTTGACCACAGTGGTTCGTCCTTTGACGTGAAAAAATGTATTATTTGTCTTTAACTGCCAAACGTTATCTGCCGTTAGTCTATTCCTCTAACGACCCTCACTAACCCTAGTTAACAACCCACAAGTGAAGGTATTTTTATCCTTTTAAGTCTACATATGAGGATAAGATGGATATTTTTTCTTCAAACTCCGCCTACTCATCTTTCTCAGATTCTCTCTCTCTCATTCTTCATGGTGTATCTTCGATGACTCCATCCTACACATATCCTACCATCATCTTTCTTCTCCCTCTAAGCACCCAATAGAGGGGGCTCAAAGGGTGTGCAAGTGATATCGTCGCACCGAGCCTCCACTTAAAAAGGGTCATATTTTTCTTAGTCTTGTATATAAATACGTTAGATATTAAACATATATGATATGGTAATTCAAGTTTACATGCAATTTAACTCTAATTTACAAGTGCAATAAGGCCTCCTTGCCGTTATTGCCTAGGGCCACAAAAAACCACGAGACGGCCCTAACACCCAAACATCTCCAATTACAATAATGACCATCTCCTCTCACTACAGCCAGTTAACCATCACCATCTTCGGCTACCACAACAACCAACAGCTATAGCCCACAACTACCATCATATCCAGATAACTACCATCATCATCTCTGGCCAATAACTACCACCTTAATCTCAACCTACTAAATCATAAACCCATTTCATTTTACTATTTTCTTCTCATGTTTTATAAATAGGAAATATCACCGCACCCAATGCTCTAGTATTGATTACGATTAAGATTTTATACCCAATGCCATTTGTCTAGCGGTATATGAATTGCCCACCAACTTAGAGGTGGTGGGTTCAAGCTTAGCTAGAGACACTTGTGAGATAAGTGGCATAAGGTATGAAAAAAATTTGTTGTTCAAAAAAAAAAAAAAAAAAAAAAAAAAAAAAAAAATGATTAGGATTTTATGATCCTAAATTTCTTAATAAATGAAAATGATTTCCGTTTATGATCAAACATCATTAAGGTAAACTTACGTTGAAAATGTGTTTCTTTAGCTATATTTTTACGTGGTTAACCCAAAAATCAAAGCGAAACAATATGTGTAAATTGGTTAGGAATGGGATCCTCTCAAGTTGAGATGTACAACTTGACTCAAATTGGATGATTGTGAGCCATTGGATTTGATCCAATGGTTCAAATCAAAAGAAGTTCTTTTGATTTGAGCTATTGGATCAAATCCAATGGCACATAATGCCCCAACTTGAGTCAAATTGTACCTCTCAATTTGAGAGGATCCAAAGGGATATTTGATTTTTTTGGTTTTAGGCTCATTGTAGATTTGTAGTAATTAAAACAAAAATTAGGATCATGATCCATCTATTTAAGTTAGTTGGATCGTGGATTAGATCATGATCCCCTAACTTGAATCAAGATCCATTTAGCCATATAACTTTGGACCAATCTCTACTATAAAGAGAAAACGAAATTTTTTAAAACTTAAAATCGAGTAAAATTGTTTAACAAAATACCCATCTTTATTGTTTAAATTTATGGTTTAAAATGTGAAATATTTATTTTATTTGCCACCAAATAACTGTTGTTTTTTATTTTAAATTTGAATTTTTTGTTTTAACTAACACTATTTTGTTAGGGAAAATCATGCTTACTTTACAAATTTTATGGTTTGTAAGTCACGCCATTTCTCTTTTAATCACTTGATCACACTCGATTAAATTCCTTCTAAATACTATAGGAGAAGGACTCGATTTCCTTGTCCGGTTAAAAAAATAATTTTTGCAATTAAATATTACCGGATACAAACACTATGTGCATTTAGAAAAGGACTTGGTTTGATTTAAGGGGCCGTTTGGTTTGTTGCTAGGAATCACAATGGGTATAGGATTCGGTATGAATTGAAAGAAATAAAAATTGAATGATAGTATTAGTGTTGTTTGTTTTATAAAATGTATTTAGGATTTGATTTTTATTTAATATTATTATATAATAAAAGGGCCCACCTAGTTATATTATTAAAACAATTAGAAGAAAAGTCCACAATAAAAAATAAGAAAAGTCCAAAAAAAATGAGAAAAGTCAAAAGTATCATGCCTAAAGACACAGTAAAACCAAAGGTACTTGGTGGGAATATTAAATCACCCATTTATTGGTGTCAGACACTGTTGTGTAACCGAAATCTCCAACCAAACTCTTTATTTTCTTATCATAGCAAACCAACAGTGCGATATCCGCAAACCAAACGGGACCTAAGTAAATGTCTTAAAATATTCGAAAAATGATTAAAGTAGTATTAAACTTTGTTCAGAAATACGAACCCGGGTAAACTTACAATTAAAATATTCGAAAAAGATAAAATAGTAATAAATTTTTACAAAAATCCCCTTACACTTTTAACTATTTACAACTTTTTCATATAACAAACTTTATTTATCAAATATCTAACAGATATCTCGCGATTTCATGAATAAAAAAATTCTACTAGAAAGATCTTTCGATGACGAACAAAACGAGCTCAATATTGATATACTTTTAACGTACGCACGATTATATAAAAAAAATGTGAAGTTTAATACATATAAAATAAAATAACTTTTATAACGCACCCTTAATCTATCAAATAACTTTAAAAACTATTTTAAAATTAATTTAAACCATAGGAGAAAAAACATACACTTCAATAAAAGTGTACGCAACCACCCTAAACTTTCAAAATGATCAAAAAATAGGTTAAAAGCTCGGCCATGACATTCAAAACTGGACTATCAAAAAGCAATGCATAAGTCAGACGAAATTAAAATTTTGCCAGCCTTGCCGCAACGAACGGGTGCTATTGATATCTTTCGATATACGTATGATTTTATAAAAAATGTTGAAGTTTGATATATATAACAAATTGCGGAAACTACCATGAACTTTTTTTTATTTACGACTTTTTATATAACAAACTTTATATATCACATTGAGTATATGCCCCTATTTAATCGATAAAACATTCGAACAACACACGAACTGAATCAGAATTAACGTAAAAAAGACCCGCCGCGGCGGGCGCCCACACCTTGTTTCGTGCACATATTATATAATACATATAACACAACCATTTCCTTCATCCATCATGAAGAAAGAAAAAAATTTGTAGAAGATGAATAGGATTGATAATGTTGTTAAACAATCTCTTAGCCGAGACGAGACATTTTACATCGTATGCATAAACATTATACGCAACACTTAAGCACACTATCGCAATTATAACTATTTATCGTTATAAAATCATGTCGCTATGCACGGTACTCGCCTAGTATTTTAACAAAAGAGATTTCACGTTTATGGTATTTCAGGTACAACTTTAGTGAGATACAAATACAAATGAGTCCTAATTACGTCTCACTGCTTAATGTAAAATTTAATTCAAAAATTGGGTTTCCAGTCTTTTACCAGTCATAAACACAAAAATAATAGCGCTATTGATAGTGAAAAGAATATCTTCTCGGAACCTCAGAGCATTTACCGACCCGCTGATCTGGCAACAATGGTTAACCAGTTCCTTACATAATACAATCGATAATGTAATTTTGGCCGCTAGGCAACTGCTGACACTGCTTCAATTGCACTACCCAACGGCCAAGCAGCTTCAACCAATGAATTTTGGTACTCAACCTTTTTCACCAGTGTAATCTGTTGCCATGGTGCCAGGTCTGTTCAACAAGAACACGAGCAATTAGATTATTTTTCTTAGTTTGGTATACTAATGAATATCAATGACTAAAACAGCACAAAAGTGAAAACAGGCTGTTTTTTTGCCAGCAGTATTATACTCGAAAAATAACTGATCAAGAAAATGCATGTCAGCTACAGCTAAGCAATTTTAACCAGAAAACCAGACGTCTGGTCAAGCTACAAATTTATCGACAATGAAACGGGTCACACAGGTTATAAGTCTTCAAAATGTGTACAGATCTTCTGAATTGCTTTAGTAAAAAATAGTTTAACGTTATTATTGTAGAATATAGTTTTGTAATCACAGTAAACAGATTTAGGATTTTTTTTTTTTTTTTTTTTTTTTTATTTATTTTATTTATTACTATTATTATTATTATTATTATTATTATTATTATTATTATTATTTTTGTAAAAGAAGTGTTTGTGGGTTCAGCCAAAACCACATGACATACTAACAAACTAGACATTTTGACCCGATTCAGTTTTGACATATTACCCAATCCACCTATGTTGTTGCCCCTCCCCTTGCTTTTTAAGAAGGTTCTGTAATTGAAGCTGTATTAGGCATTAACTTACCAAAGCCATCTACAAGCAACGTGTATTGATACACAAGATCCATGCATAAGTATGGTAAGTTAGCTTCTTCCACATTGGGATATGCGGATTTTGCATCCTCGAGTGAGGTTTGACAAGCACGTTTAGCAGCCTCTTGGAAATCAACTGGACGAACTTTGGCAACATGGCTTTTTGGATCAACAAAACCAGCCTACATGAACAGATCATTAGTCGATATGCATATGAAACTAGGCTTTATAAAAAGCAGCCATAATGGTATTTTACTGATTTCTAAAGTATTGAAAGATATCCTTTAATACCTCAGCAGCCCGATCGAAGAAGAAAGAAGCTACAAATAGGTTCTTTTGTCCATCACCACCACCACCATTCCATACTCCACCAAAAGTGCATTTCATGTGGGTACAAGTTGATTCATTAACTTTGAGGGCTTTTAATGCTTCTTCCCTGCACTTGTTCATGCTTGAACCAGAAGAAGGAGCTGAAACTTTGTAATCCTTTCCAGCGTATGAATATACCCCTACAAGATAATACAAGAGTTAAGAGTTAATACTCCAGTTGGTTGGTAAACACGTATTTCATTCAAAATTAACATCATTCTAAAACCTAAAATCCTCTTATGTAAGAACTTAAGGCTTAATACCGGAAAGATGTGAGGTAAAACAGCTTTATCACAAAAAACATACCAGTATAGCCAGCCATAACACATGGATTCTCAGAATCTTTTGCAACTCCAAGGATCTCAGCTCGAGCTGCTAACAATCCATACTTCAAGTAACTGAAAGATTAAAAGGAAAAGAGCATCAACTCAAAGTAATGCAAATTAATATGACCACAGAGCAGAAATAGACATGAAAAAACACCATTAAAGGCTCAAAAATACACAAGTCACCAAAATCAAATTTGATTTTAATTATATCACATCTTCTAACATTTGTTTGCATGTGGGGTGCGGGGTGTTCAATACCCGTGTGAAACGATGAATATATGATTCAGTGTACATTACATTTTTTAACTTTCTAGCCTTCCTGGCATCTGATACAAGCCTAGATTTCATTTTTAGCATGTGTTATAGTTGATAGGCTTCATATTCTGATACTGTTCTACCTTTTTAATGTCAACTATAAAGAAAGTAAACATAGCTTCATACAGAGAAAAGGGAAACCTATTCCATCTTCAGGAAGTCATCTATAAAGAAGTAAATATCTATATTTAAACAGGTATGAGGCGAACCTGTGAACGTAGAGGTAGTATTTAGTTCCCATGAGTAACATTTCCTTCACATACGTATCCTCTCCGTTTGTAATCCTTGGAGCCTTTGCAGCATCTGCCTCTGAAATAGCATATGCCATTTGTACTGACCCACCACCTAGATCAACTACCCCAACTGTGTCCGAATATTTCTTGCCCAATTTATTTGACAAATAATTTATGGTCACCTGTAAGGATGAAAAAGGTGTTAATAAGCAAAGAAAAAATACGATATGATAAGGATTAAGATGTCTTGCAAACCAAAATCACAGGGGCTCCAACTTAACCCTTGAAAGAGAGAAAGACAAGATTCTAAGACACCCTATAGAGAAAGGCATGACACACAACCATGTTTCTTAGTCGATTTTCTTAAACATAAAACAGGCATCTTAACAAAGATTGATGTAACAGGTTCTCTCAGAGACATTGACATCTAGTCAGTAGTCACCTGTGCATAAAGCACCAAACTAAGATCAGTTAATTTTCTTTGTTATTTCTTAATACATCAGAAAACATGAAATAGGTCCAATTCTTATGCTAACAGCATAGCATCTATGAGGAGGTAAGAAGTAAGTATCTTACCCACTGATAAGCACCTTCCTGGGTTCCATCCAGAACAGTTACCCAATCATCATTCGACTTGAGGCTGCTCTTAACTTTTAGAAAATCTTTGACCTATATAAACATCAATTCTATAAGGAATTAATACCAAACAAAAATCACAAGACGGGAGAACAGAATCTGTTAAGAAAGAAAAGAGTCGTGTAGAAGATAAGTACGTACAGCTTGCAAGATCCTTTCAGATGCCTCAACTCCCAACTGTCTCAGACCCGCAGTTGCCTGCATATAGATATAATGTGCATAAGCATAGTAGCAACAGCGTCAACAAAATAGATTAGTATCATTAGCCTTACAAATCACTAACCCCAACTTTGACTGGTGTATTTTGGCGCATATTTTGTGGAACAACCTTTTCTGCTTTCTCTAAAAGAGGCAGAAGAGAATCTGCAGCTGCTTTAGGATCCGTTGGATATGCACTCAAACCTGGTTTCAGCTACAATATAAACATATCAATTCAAAAATCAGTCTTTTTCCATAGCAGGTAGATTAGAATTTCATTAACAACTCAAAACAAGATTTAAATTGCCTTCAAAATGCCAGGAACATTTCAAAAATCATATTTCCCCATTGTTTGGGCTTAAAGCTCCAATTTGCATCCCATTTTATAACTAGTAACTTCGGATAACTAGCTCTGTTCGTTTGTTGATCCCAACAGACTCATTAGCTTAGTAGATGACTAGATGTGCATTCGAACACACAAGGATTAAAGTTACTATCATACTTCATATTAACTTGATGTAATTGCCAAATGCCAATACTATATGCACTAAAAAGAAGCAGATCCACCAATCCTATTAACAGTTCTTTCCACATCATTTACATCTATAATCCATTCAATTTTACAACCTCATCCATGTCGATTTCAATTCTTAAAGTCAACTAAATTTAACTAGAACTAACTTCCACATATCAGTGAATTATCATTATAACTTAATCTAATCACCAAATGCCAAACACTATACTGTATGCGCTAAAAAAAAACAGATCCACCACTCCTTTTAACACTTCTGTCTACACCATCCATATCTATAATCTGTCCAATGTCACAACCGTAACAATTCTGATTTAAACTAAACTACAGCTACCTAATACAAACTTACAGCCTTGCACATATCAAGTAACAAATGCCTAATGATATATGCACTAAAAAGAAGGCAGATCTGTTAAATGTTACAACCGTATTGATGTCGATTTCAATTCAAACTAAGCAACAGTTAACTAACGCTAACTCACACATACATGCTGAATATTATATGCACTACTAAAAAAAAGGCAGATTTGTTTAATGTTTACCACCTTATCATCATCCATTTCAATATCTAAACTATACTACCGTTTACTAATACTAACTTACACTATACGCACTAAAAGTCTAAAACAGAGGCAGATCTGTCATATATTACAACCGTAGTGATGTCAATTTCGATATCTAATCTAAACTACCGTTAATCAATACTAACTTACACTTATCAACTAACAAATGCCGTAGACTAATACATGCACTAATCTGAAAGCAGATCCGCTCAATGTCACTACCTAACCGATATCAATTTCAGTCGTTGAACTAAACGCCAATTAACTAACACATATCAACTAACAGATCTGTTCAATGTCGCAACCGTATCGATCTCGATTCAACTAACTAACTAACTAGCGCGTAAACTATATTCACTAAAACTAGAACCAGATCTGTAACACATTACACCAATTCCGCAACAGATAATCAATCTACCTGCTCAAAAAGCTCGAGATCGTTACCGATATGAACGAGATCTAAATTCCGATCAAAACAAAACACATGAACTCTACTCCCACTACTCCCAGCATCAAACACCACCGCATACTTATTCATCACCTTACCATCCCCACTCTCCAATACATAATTAGGCGAAAACTTTCTATTAGGCAAAACGGCGTCGTTTGACCGTACATTAGGCATTAAAAACAATACAAACGATATTAATACCAACGGTATCGATATAACTAGTATAACGCCGCGATAACGGTTCATTTTGTCGGCTAGTGAGTCGTTATTGTTGTTGTATACGCGGTTACGTTTCGACATTTTGTTGTCGGTTGTGAGCTGCTCTGATGACGTGGCGAAGACTTGACCTTCGAGAAGCTCCGCGGCGGAAGGGGAGCGGTACCGGATCTGACCGGTGGTGGTGGTGGTGGTTGACGGTGGTTCTGCGACGGAATCCAGTGCTACTGGATCGGAAAAAACCGTTAGGTTTTTATATGTATTTATTTATTAATGGTGATTGTGTGTGTGTGTGTGTGTTTTTTAAGTGTGTGTGATTTTTTATTTTATTTTATGAAGTGTGATTGTGGAAAAGGAGGGAGGGGTGACTTTACTTGATTTGGACAAAATGAAATTTCCAATTTTTTAATCTCTAATATGTTTGGCAAATGTTAGGTCTTGATTGTTAAGTGGTTTTGAGTAGGGTTGAGCATCGCAGACTCAAAACCTATCAAGACCGAGAAGATTGACTGAATTGAAGGATTAGTGGTTCGGATTTTTTCTTTATTTCGGTCTCGGTCCGATTCGGTTCGGTTTGGTCTGCCGTACAAACTGACCATTTTGTCTTATTGGACCGGACCGGACCAACCCGAACCGGACAGAACCTATTCGGTTCGGTCCTCGGTCTAGGTTTTTAGACTATTTCGGTCTCGGCCTTGGTCGGTCTGAATCGGTCTAAGACCGATGCTCACCCCTAGTTCTGAGTCTAAATCTGATTTGCACATTTGAATATGAATATGAATCTGATTTTGTGGCGAAAAACTCTGAATCTGAATTAAAAATGATGTTGTTTGTTTTTTCAAATGTTTAAATGATTAGAACACAAAAAAAACTAGTTTATATATCTTTAAAAGGTAGTAAGATCTTCTTCCAAGTCTTGTTGAGCGAGAGGTTTAAACCTCTTGATGCATCTAAATGAGGGAAAAACAACAAATACTCTTAATTGTCAAAAGCTTTTAACGGTTCAGATTTACAAGCTATTAAAAGGTATTAAGTGATTTAATTTAGAAAACAAACACAACTTGTTGTAACTAAAGATGTAGTTATAGATAGAGATGAAGTGGAATATTAAAATTTGAGATTATTTTTATAGGATACACGAAGTAACATTTGATCTTAAAAGATTATAAACGATTATTTTTATTTAAATCTTTGATAAGTTTATATTTTAAGTAACTTATTTTTTCAAAAAAACAAACTTAATCTTCTTATAAATCTTGGGTGGTGAACATACCCTAGGGCATGTTTGTCACATGAGATTATGCTTATTTCTTTTATTAAAATAACATATTTAAAAAATAATCTTTGTTTAGTTGACAGAACTTAGGTCGAATGAATATGCTATATTACTATATGCAAATTTAAAGTTATTAATTTCGACTATAAACATATTAAATTTATTATATTAGGTACATTTTATTATTGTAACATCCTATTTAATGTGTAATTAGTTTGTATTTTTAAATTTTATATTAATAATTACTAATAATAAAAACTGTGTTACCATAATTTTTTAAAACTTTTTAAATAGAAGGTCCCAAATACATTATTAGGCATTTTTTTTTTATTAAACATGAGTGAAATTTATCATCAGAAAACTAATTAAAATATTAAATTTAAGGCATGCTTAGTTGAAGGCCACAAAGGATGAGTGATGGTAAAGGTAATAAAAAATGATGCTTGGTGTAAGTTTATATAATTAATCCTTAACCAATATTGGGTATACCTCATTTATCAATAACTTAAGGGGAATGAAAAATTTATGCATTCATGATCCTACAACTGTCCAAATGCACTCTAACTTCTAGGCAGACGCTTATCTTCAACTAGTTCTGTTTGAGTCTTTCTCAGGAGTAGTGCCATTACATGTAGGCACAAAATAAGTATTGCATTAGCTTATCTCTTAATTTTCAAACAACCCTTGTTTTTGCTCTTATATAACTCCTTTTTTACTATTGTTTTCCTCTTTTGATGCATCACATCTAATCTCACGTCTTCATTATTTAATACAAGTTAACATTACAATCTTGATATCAGTTTCAGTTCAAATGCTTTGTTTAATTTTAGATTTTTTGCTCAACCATTTTTGCGTTTATAAGGTTTGCGATAACCAACAATCACATGTCAAATGTGATAATTTGATTTGGATTTCACTTTTCTTGTTGCTAGAGATTATTATGGTATAATTTATTTTTTTGTTAATGTATTATGATTTTGGATGTTGTTGGTTGATGCCTATCATTGTTTATTGTTTCTGTTAAATTCTTCTCATAAGCATTCTAATGTTGATATGGCATAAAAAATAAATTTCATTCTCATTTCTCTACAACTTTTGCCAAGCTATTTCGATCCTCACCCCTTGCAAGGCCGGAGGTCCTTTTCTACCTTCGGTAGAACCGGAAGCAGCCTCTCTACCTTAAGTAGGGTAAGGCTGTCTAAGTCTCAACCTCCCCCATACACCGTGGAAGACAGTATTGGGACCCATAAACTGTGAAAGAAAGTAGTGGGAGTTACTTTACTTTACTTTTATTATGTAGTATTATCATTCCCACTCCCATTCCTTTTCCCTTTCCCATATTTCAACCAAGCACCCTATTATAACTTAAATGGGTATTTTTGGTATACAACATTATTCATTTTAAGTTTTTACGTTTTAAGAAAAAAAAACCTTTTTCTTTTTACAAGTAGTTTAGATTAAACGAGTTACGCATATTAAATAAGTTGGTTGGTCGACTCTTTTAGCTTATTAACTTGTATAAAATCTTTGAACGAGTTAGCAAGTCGACTAGTCGAAACTACTCTTAACCCGAACTCAACATTGTTCAATAAAAAAAGTTAAATGGAACGAATCAAACATGACAATAAGTAAGAACCTATTTATATAATTATAACCCGTTTTGTTAACGAACTTATCAGCCTTTGGAAAAACTAACGGAAATTGGAGCTACTCCAAACATTATCCGTTTCCATTTTTTTTTATCACTTTTCATATTGTAAGATTTTCCTTTTTATTAAATTTCTTTTATTGTAATGTCTAAAAAATTGGTCAATATATTTTATCATAATTCATAAGTTTATAAACTCAACATATCACGTTTGGTCTTCAATTTCTTTAGACGAACATCATTTACTATCATCGTATAAAATTTAATTGATCGTAATAACAAAATCATATACAAATACCGAGAAAAGTTTCTTAAATATTACTAAATTTTAAAGATCAGAAGGTCAAATTCCCTCAGTCTAATATATTTGATCTAAAAGTGTACATTGAAACTGGTTTTTATTCATAAAAATAAAATAAAAGGGTCTTCTCTTTAGTTATGAACCAAAATATGGTGCTACTATCGAGTTGTACACATCCTTTATTCTATAAAACCATGTTGATGAGTGCTCAAACACTCATCATTTTTACCTATTCTGAGCTGCCAAAACATCTAAAAACACTCAAAATTGCATCAAAATAATGAAAATATCCCAGGAATGTGTTTTATATGTTTCAGATGCAAAATAATCAAAAACAGATGAAAAATAAACAAAGTTTGCATAATTGGCAGTTTCAGTCCCTCATCTTTCAAAAGTTGTGTAATCTAGTCCCTGGTTATTCTAAAAACTTGAAAAAGTCACCAACGGTCCTTTTAAATCACAAAGTTGCATATTTAGTCCTTTGGTACAAAGTCTCACAAAATTGCAAGTTTAATCCCTGAACTTTGAAAATTGACAAAAAGGGTCCCTGTGATATCAAAACTTTGAGAAAAACAAATTTTGTTAACAATTCAGTTTTTAGTATTTAAATTTGCAATTTCCTTTTTAAAGCTTTAATAATGTTCTAAACCTTATATTACTGTTTCATAAGCTTAATTAGGTTGTTTATATCTACAACTCAACATAAAAACATAAAAAAAATATAAAAAAGGAAAATCAGAAACAAAGAAAGCACCACAGGGTACCTTTGCATGAGAAAGGAAGCATTTGGAAGTTGCCAGTAATGGATATGGCAAGGTGGACTTAACCTGGCTTGTTTTTAACAAGCTAGGAGCTTGTAGCTGCCCAATTGGGAGCCCTTGTTTAGCTAGGGTCTGAAGTGAGTTCAAATTTCCATTTTTCTTTGATTCTTGGTTCTGTACTGTAGCATAGCTTATTATCTGCTTATCTTTGTTCATTTAAGCTTATTCAGTGTTAGATAGTGATAATCTTGATTTAAATTAGTAGCTTGTTAGTCAATATAAATAGTTGTTCATTATCCTAGTAAAACAGTCAAAATTGTATAATTAGTAATCTTGGTTAATTGTTGTTAATTCCTGTGTTTAAGTGTTCATTTTAGCTTAATATATCATCTTAAGTCAACCTAGGTCTGTTTCATAAGCTCTTTTAAGCATTTGCTTCACAAATCATTAGACAGGCAAGTTTTAAGGAGTGTTTGGATTAGAGTAATATGTGTGTTGTTGTTTTCCGTTGACATGAGTCACTTAGAACCATATTGGCTCAGAACAACCATAAAAACTTGGTCTTATTTCACCAAAAGTCCATCATTTGGTCTAATCATATATCTGTGTTGATTTTGAAGTAGCATAGCCCTTAATTTGGTTCACAAGTGCAAGTTTTAGCTTAATCTAGTCTCCTTATAGCCTAAGTAACTTAAATCAGTCAGTAATCAAAGTAGAATCTCATCAAAGGCAACCTTTTGCAAAAACTCAAAAAGTCAAAATACACCTTTGTTTCATAAATCCAAATCTGGGAAGAATATTTGTGATTTTTGTGATTAGCTTTAGGCCTTGATCTTTTTAGAAGTTAAAGTTTGTCAGCTAGACTACAAGTTTTCATCAACAGCTTAGTTTTTAGATTTTTATATAAGCCTGTGGAGTAGCTTATTTAGACCTGCAGGGCAAGTGCATGCCCTGTGCATCAGGTTTTGACCAACTTTCCAAAGTCTCTCTTGTGTTCATCAGTGGACCCCACACCCTGTACCTTGGATTTTTAGAAAGCCAATAAGCCCATTGATAAGGTTCAGGGCTTATTTCACCATTGTGAGCTTATTTGATAGGGCTGCAAATCCCATTAAGTGTGACCATTTCCTGAGCCTACACTGAATACTCAGTGTGTGACCTCAACTTCCAAGGCTTACCCAGAGCTCATTAATAAACCAGAAGCCCTGCTTATTGGGTTATTGTGAAGCCTTCCAGTCCCTTTTCAAGTTTTTAGTTTTAATTTGGACTCACCTTGACTTCTGTGGACCCCATAGAGGTCCAAAAACCTTAGTTTTTGCCTGTTTTAGCCTTGTAATTACATAAGAGCTTATTTGCTTCCAAATAGCTTTTCCAGAGTGCTTCTTTGTTCCTATTAGCTTATTTCAAGTGTGTAATCATCTGTGTGTGCCTTATTTGTCATTTCCTTGCTTTTTCAACATTGCAATAAGTCCTAATAAGCTTATTTGTACACTGTTTGGTAAAAGGGGGAACTCAGCTTATTTTTAGGCTATTGTAAAAGTGTCTTTCTAAAAGTTTCTTATTTTTAACTTATTAACATCTGTCAAAAAGAAAAACCACAAAAAAACCAAACTTAAAATTAGTGAAAGCTTCTATTTAATAGATTCTGTCTTTTTCATTTTTCTTTTTAGCTTATTAATAAGCAATTCATCATTTTCATAATTTTCTTAATTTCCTATCACCTTAAGGTATTTTCAATAATTTTCTTAGATTTTTCTCTTTTAGTTTAATAATTATTAGAATTAAAAATAGTTTAAATAATTAATTAGGTAATATTAGTAATTAAACAGTTTTCTTAAATTTTAATTAACAACAGTAGGTTTTTATATTTTTCCTAGGTTTCATAAATCATTTAAGACTTTTAGAAAATAGTTTCTTAAATTATACTGTTCATTTTCTAATTTTCTTAGTTAATTTAGTTAAACTAGATTTAAATTAATAATTATGTAAATAATTAGTAAAATAGTCTAAATGTAGTTTTTAGAAACTTTTTATAATTTTTTAGGATTCCTGTGATGGTTAATTAGTTTTATAAATTTTTCTATAATTTTCTAAGTCATTTAGGTATTATTAGTAATTTAAAATAATTTAAATAGTTTAATTAATATAATTAGTTTTTAATTAATAGAAAATCCATAAAAAGACAAAAAATATTTCTTTTTAATTTTTATACTTTCTTCAAGTTCTTTTAGAAGTTTAGAAAATAGTTTTGCAAGTTTTTAGTTTAATTTGTAGCCTTTATCATTTTTAGTTTAATTTAAATTAAATTTTAATTACTTTTTAAATAGTTTTAATTAATTAATTAGTATTTAAATATTAAAATAATCAAGTTAATAATTTCATTTTCATTTTAAATTTTCCTTTTATTTAAAGTTTGAAAAAGTTTCATTTGCACCCCCTGTAGTTTGTAATTTGTTAAATCCCACTTTTCTCTGTCTGTAAATCTGATTCCCAAGTTGTATATTTGTGATTATATTTGTATATTTGTGATTGTTAATAATTGTCCAAAATACCAAATATCAGTAGCATAATCACTTCACAAATCATCTTGGCTACTGACCTCAGTGCCACTCATTCCTAAAAC
This sequence comes from Artemisia argyi, assembly GCA_030686995.1. NCBI lineage: Eukaryota > Viridiplantae > Streptophyta > Magnoliopsida > Asterales > Asteraceae > Artemisia > Artemisia argyi. The sequence continues at coordinate 37,206,377 of CM060693.1, read as the reverse complement.
CGTTTTCAAAGCACCATTGCAATCTCGCTAGGACATAACGACCCGGGGAAACACTATACTATCCACAGAGAATTGGAACTGAGCTGTCTTTGACTTATTTAACCTTGGTCAATAATACCTGACGGTTTATCCCCAATCAAAATTTGGCGCCGCTGCCGGGGAGGTTGTTGCGTGTTTTAAAATCGTTTTGAGTTTAGTGGTTTTCAAAACCCTCCCTGTACAAATTTCACCACTTTTGTAAAAAGTTTTTGTAAAAATATCAATCATGTCAAAAAGTTCATTAACACTTTTCCTGAAGTGTTAGCAACACCAAAAAAATGAAAAACAACAAAACAAACTGTGAAGTTAAATTACTTCGTTTTCTTTGAGATTACAACCTAAAACAGTTGGAATAAGGTAAGTTCTGACATTAAATTGCGAACTGAAGAGGGATCCATTCTTTCCTCCCGCCAGCCTGAAAGTAACCTTAAAGGAACGATTTCGGTTAACGAATCAGTTCCAAAAATATTTCCCAAAGTGTTTTGCACACACACCCAAAAGCCCAAAAACAATTTTTCTGTTAATAAATACATAAAATCTTACCACCGCAAACCAAGGCAGAACACCTACCAACTGGGGGTGTGGACATAATAAGTTCCCAAACTAAAGATTAAAACTTGTCTTTGTATCCCTGTGAGGGGTGTACCTTTTTTAAAGAAGCCATTCACTTGTGACTATTGGTTTAAGTTCCCTGTTGTTTTGCCTCGAATTTGTTTTGAAAAATTATTTTTAGTGCATGCGCACTCGTTCACAAACAAAGCGTAAAAATCAGAAAAAACGTACCCGATGTTGGGAATTATACTAACAGTTACCACGGCTAAGAGAAGATGTTACAACTGCAGAGGATTGTACTTGCAGTGGAAACTCATTACCACTGCAAGAACATATATTACCACTGCTTATTAGATAACTGTTAGGAAACGTGTTTAGATAAATATAGAATAGATCTTGTGTATATCTTATTCTATTAGTTTTATACTTATCTTGTAGAAGAGGACTCCTTGTGCTATAAAAGGAGATTCTAGGTTAAAGGTTTGATATACGTTTTCTAGAGCTTCAAGGTGTAACCCTAGTGATATCAAGATCACTCGTATTATTATCATTAATAATATTGGAGCTAATAGTTTGTTTACATACATTGTTCTTATTCATATACAATTGTCTTACTCACAATCAAACTTCTAAGTGTTACTAAGTAGATTCCGCATACTTAGTGATATAACTCAAAGTATCAATCTAACACAAGTTCAAGGTGTATAGATCCATCAAGTGGTATCAGGCCATGCTTTGATACTTTGATTTAGAAGACTCTAGTTCACTCAGAAAAATCAATGGAGACAGAAACCAGTAACTCAAACATTGCTGCTAAGCTTCCAAAGCTTAAGTTGAATGGCTTTGAGATGTGGAGGCTAATGATCGAACAATTCTTTATGGTCCAAGACTACACACTCTGGGAGATCATTATGGTTGGAAATTCTTTCAAACCAAGTTCTACTTCAGAGATGGTTAATGGCAAGGAAGTAATTAAGGTCAACACTGGACCTGTTACTAATGATGAAAGACTTCAGCTGAAGAATGATCTGAAGGCCAGAGGTGTGTTGCTGATGACACTTCCCAGAGACCAAGTTCTAGCATTCAGCAAGTACAAGACTGCAAAGACTCTTTTTTATGAGATCTGTGAAGTTTTTGGTGGTAATGATTCCACCAAGAAGACTCAAAAGACCTTGCTGAAGCAGACTTATGAAAACTTTGGTTCAACAAGTAATGAATCTCTTGATAGCATCTTCACAAGGCTACAAAAGATTGTTACTCAACTCACTGTTTTTGGAATAGAGGTGGAAAGGGAAGACCTTAATTTAAAGTTCTTAAGAAGCTTACCCTCTGAGTTTGGAACCAATGTTGCTGTGTGGGAAGATAAGCCAGATTTGGAGACCATGAAACTCAATGATTTGTACAATAACTTCAAGGTTATTGAACAAAGATTGAAGAAAGCTGGCAAAATAAGCTCAAGTTCAGGAAGTGTAGCACTCATATCATCATCTATTGATGATAGTTCAGATGAAGAAAGTGATAGTGATGATGACAGTGCTAACATTGTTGTTTCCACTGGTAGTGGAAGTGTTTCCACTGGTAGCTCAAAGAGACAGATTGCAGGACTTAGTGATACTACTTTTTATGCCTTTATATCAAGTCAAGTGGGTGGTTCAATTCTCAATCATGAGGATTTGGATCAAATTGATGAGGATAATATGGAGGAGATGGACATCAAATGGAAAGTGGCATTACTAAGCTTAAGGACAAAGAAGTTTTGGAAGAAGACTGGAAGAAAGATCAACATCAGTGGCAATGAAACAGTAGGTTTTGACAAAAAGAAGGTGGAGTGCTATAATTGTCATAAGAAGGGGCACTTTGCCAGGGAGTGCAGGAAGCCAAGGAAATCTGACAACAGGTCAACTTGGTATAAGCAGGACAAGAAGAAGGAACCTACTACTGATGAGCCAAAGGGGCTATTGGCTATTGATGGAGTGAGCTTTGATTGGAGCTTTATGACTAAGGAAGAGGAAGATGATTCAGAGTCTGCAATGGTTGCTACAGAGCTTGCACTAATGGCTTTGACTCTGAGGTACAAACTGATAATGCTTGTTCTAAATCTTGTAAGGCCTTAAAAGAGTATGAGAAAATTAAAGCACAATTTAATGAACAATGCCTAGAGTTAACTCATACTAATTATAACTTAGCAAATCATAAAAGAGGCCTAGGAGTTTTAGAAACTCAATTAGAGCATTATAGGGCAAATGAATCTAAGTTCAATGATGATATTCCAGTATTAAGAAGAGACTTAGATTATCAGGTTGCTGTTAATAAGGTTCTTAGAGAAGAACTAGAAAAGGTTAAGATGGCTAGTGAGAATATAATGATAACTAAGCAAACACTGGATCATCAATCCAAGTGTATTGACAAAATTTGGGAAGCCCAAGTTGTGAGCAAAGCCAAATCAGGAATTGGATACAAAACAGTTCCACCACCTCTAAGAGGTGTTCCATCACCTCCTGGCATTGACTTAGCTCACACAGGATTAGAGGAATTCCAGGAACCACCTATGACCTATGGACCAAAGTTTGTTAAACCAGTTGAAATTGAAAAGGTTCAGGTTGAGGTTGATATATTTGATAGTGCTAGTGACTCATCTCTTAAAGATGAAAATTTAAATGTTGAGTCTAAACCTAGTGTTCCTGAGAATGTTAAAGTGGAGGTTAAAAGAAGTATTCCTGATGTAGTCAAAGAGAAGCCTAGGTCACAACCTAATTTTACTAGGCCCACTACTAGATATGCAGAGATGTACAGAAGTAGGTCACCAACTCCTAGAGGTAATATGAGGAGTTGGAATCATGTTAAATCTAGGCAATTTGGTAGTGATTTTGTGTTCAATAACAAACCCTGTCATATATGTGGTAGCTTTGACCATTTGTCTTATAGCTGTACCTACCACTTGGGAAGAAGGGAAGTGTTTGGGAATACTAGGGTGAATGGACAAAATGCTAATAACTTAACTCACCCAAATCCACTTAGTAAGATGATTCCCAGGTCTGTTTTGCTTCATTCTGGCATTAGACCAGCAGTTTCCACTGCTAGACCAGCAGTTGCCACTGCCAGAAATAAAACCAGAGTTTACCCTAAGCCCCCTGTTACTACTTTTGTTAAATCTACTCAAACAGGGAAAAAGACCAATTTTGAAAAGAAAGTTAACAATAATCAGAAGTGGGTACCCAAAGTTTCAAAACAAGCAGTTTCCACTGCTAAGCCAGCAGTTACCACTGCAAGGCCTAATGTTACCACTGGTGGGTCTGTTAACAAGAAAAGGGTAAATATGGGAAATGCTGTTAAGGCCTCAGCACGTTGGGAATGGAAACCAAAAGGAACCATCACCTCAAACAATCCCAATGGTGTATCAATGACCTTTGATAGATATAATTATATTGATACACGAGGCAGATCTAAGTCATTTGTGGCTTGGGTCCCCAAAAGGAACTAATTCCTTTATTTTGTGTGCAGAGACATTCAAAGACTACAAATGATCAAGGATACTCAGACAGTGGATGTTCCAGGCACATGACTGGCAATAAGTCCTATCTTTCAGACTTTCAACCTTATGATGGATAGTTTGTCAGCTTTGGAGGAGGAATTGGTGGCAAAGTTTCTGGCAAAGGAACAATCAAGGCTGGAAACATTGATTTTGAAGATGTGCAGTATGTGAAAGAACTCAAGTATAACCTTTTCAGTGTGTCACAGATGTGTGACAAGAAGCATAGAGTTCTTTTCACAGAAGATGAATGCTATATCTTATCTAAGGATTATAAGCTCCCTGATGAAAGTGATATTTTGCTTAAAATCCCTAGAAAAGGAAATCTATATAGCATTGACATGAAGAACATAGTGGCTAATAATGATGTTACTTGCTTGCTTGCTAAAGCCACTTTGGATGAATCAATGCTTTGGCATAGAAGATTGGGTCATGTTAACTTCAAGACCATCAACAAGATTGTGAAAGATGGACTTGTCAGAGGTCTACCAGAGAAAAGATTTGAAAATGACCAAACTTGTGTTGCTTGTCTCAAAGGAAAGCAACACAGAGCTTCATGCAAGACCAAAGCATTCAATTCTATTGATCATCCACTCTTTATGCTGCATATGGACTTGTTTGGTCCTACTTCTGTAAGCAGCATAAATTTGAAGAAGTATTGTCTTGTTGTGACTGATGATTTTAGTAGATTCACATGGGTTTTCTTTTTAAGAACCAAGGATGAAACCACTGGCATCCTTAAGACATTCATCACTGAAGTTGAAAATCAATATGAAAAGAAAATCAAGATCATCAGGTGTGACAACGGGACAGAGTTCAAGAATAAAGTTATGGATGATTTCTGCCGAGACAAAGGTATTAAAAGAGAATTTAGTGTTGCAAGAACTCCTCAGCAAAATGGAGTTGCAGAAAGAAGAAACAGAACACTAATTGAGGCTGCTAGAACCATGTTAGCTGATTCAAAGCTTCCAGTGACTTTTTGGGCTGAAGCAGTTAACACTGCTTGTTACATTCAGAACAGAGTTTTAGTGGTCAAAACAAAGAACAAGACACCTTATGAGTTGTTCAGAGGAAGACCTCCTACTTTGGAGTTTATGAGGCCATTTGGGTGTCATGTTACCATTCTCAATACCATTGATCATCTGGGTAAATTTGAAGAAAAGTCTGATGAAGGCTTCTTTGTTGGATACTCTATGGTTAGCAAGGCTTTTAGAGTCTATAACTTAAGAACAAAGAAGATTGAAGAGAACTTGCATGTTCAGTTTCTTGAAAATAAAGCAAACATGGCAGGTTCAGGACCAGATTGGCTATTTGATCTTGAAACATTATCAAATACAATGAATTATGTTCCTCTCACTTCAAGCACTGGAGACAAAGATCTTGAAGATTCAGAAGAATTCATTGATGAAGATGAAGCTTGTAAAGATGATGAAGATCAAATTGTTATGCCACTTTGGGACTTTGTTGATAATTCTGAAATGACAAGTGATGCAGATGGTGTGAATTTTGATGTAAATAAAGATATTCCTACTAGCAGTGGTAACTCAATTTCCAGTGCTACACCAGAAGTTTCCACTGTCAGTCCAAATGTGGAAAATACTTCTCAGGAATCACCAAGTGATGATGTAGAGATCTCAAACATGCCTACAACATATGATATTCCTAGCACATCACAGTCTTCAATTCACAAAGTGCATCCACTTGATAATGTTATTGGTGAACTTCAATCAGGTGTGAAGACTAGAAGACAGACAAAGAAATATGATATTCATGGGTTCATAAGTGAAGTGTATGAGTCCAAGAAACATAGTAAGAAGAATGAGTGTTTGTTTTTCTGTTTTCTTTCACAAGTGGAGCCTAAGAATGTGTATATGGCTCTAGGAGAATCTAGCTAGGTTGAAGCTATGCAAGAAGAGTTGCTGCAATTTAAACTTCAAAAAGTTTGGGTTCTTTGTGACTTGCCTGATGGTATGAAGGTCATTGGTACTAAATGGGTTTTCAGAAACAAGAAAGATGAAAGAGGTATTGTAATCAGGAACAAAGCTAGATTGGTTGCTCAAGGATACACTCAAGAGGAGGGTATTGATTATAAAGAAGTTTTTGCTCCTGTTGCAAGGATTGAGGCTATTAGATTGTTTTTAGCCTATGCATCATTTATGGGCTTTACAGTCTATCAAATGGATGTTAAGAGTGCCTTTCTGTATGGTACTATTGATGAGGAGGTATATGTCTCTCAACCTCCAGGCTTTGAAGATCCTCAACACCCAAATAAAGTATATAAAGTGGTTAAGGCTCTTTATGGCTTACATCAGGCTCCAAGAAAGTGGTATGAAACCTTAGCTAATTATTTGTTGAATAATGGGTGAGGCAAGATTGACCAAACTTTGTTAATCAAGAAAGACAAGGGTGATATTCTACTTGTTCAAGTTTATGTTGATGATATTATCTTTGGTTCTACTAAACAAGAGATGTGCAAAGAGTTTGAGAAGCTGATGAAAGATGAATTTCAGATGAGTTCTATGGGAGAACTTACATTCTTTTCGGGGTTGCAAGTATAATAGAGTAAAGAAGGCATATTTATCAGTCAAGACAAATATGTGGCTGAGATCATTAGGAAATTCAAGTTTACTGATGCAAAACCTTCAAATACCCCTGCTGACAAGACCACTCATCTATTGTTGAAAAATGCTAGTGGTGCTAATGTTGATGTTCACACTTACAGATCTATGATTGGTTCTTTGATGTATCTTACTTCATCAAGGCCAGACATTATGTTTGCTGTATGTGCTTGTGCAAGATTTCAAGTGACTCCAAAGACATCACATATGACAGTAGTGGAAAAGATTTTTAGTTACTTGAAGACTTATCCTAATCTAGGATTATGGTATCCAAGAGACTCTCCAATGGAATTGATCACATACTCAGATAGTGACTATGCTGGTGCAAGTTTGGATAGAAGATCAACTACTGGAGGATGTCAATTTCTTGGATGTAGATTGGTGTCATGGCAGTGCAAGAAGCAAACTATGGTTGCTACTTCAACCACTGAAGCAGAATATGTTGCAGCTGCTAGTTGTTGTGCTCAGATCCTTTGGCTTCAGAATCAATTATTGGATTATGGGTACAATTTCATGAACACCATTATCTATATAGACAATAGTAGTACCATATGCATTATTAAAAATCCTGTGCAACACACTAAAACTAAACATATTGAAATTAGACATCACTTTATTAAAGATTGTTTTGAGAAAAAGCTTATTAATGTTGTCAAAATTCATACTGATGACAATTATGCTGATTTATTAACAAAAGGGCTTGATGTGGGTAGATTTCAATACTTGGTAACAGGTATTGGAATGCTAAATCCATAAATCTTTGATGTCTAATACTTTTCAGTGTTGCAGGATAGTTTTTAGGTACTAATATTGTTTGTATTGTATGTATGGTTTTCTACTAATTTGTATGCAGAGTTATCAAGAGCACAGTGGAAATAATCATACAACAGTGGAAAGTTTGGTGATAAAAGCAAGAAGAAAGAAGTACTTTTATTGATCATAAGAAGAGTACATTACAACCATCAAGAAAAACATTGTCACCAAAACAGAAAACCATCACACAAGACATGAACCTACAACCTAACACCTACTCCATAGGTTTCTTTCCTATTCTTTCATAGTCATGCTTGCCTTTGGAAGCTTTCTTTCTCTTGTCATCAAAAGAGAGTTGTTTCCTTGGACAAGCAAGTCCCAGAACTTGCTTGGGAGGCCTTGGTGCTTGGGTAGGCTTCTCAACAGCAGGCCACTTCATGTTGCTTATGGCAGTCTTCAATGCTGTGGTGAGGGCCTTTGGAAGCTCTTTGGAAAGATCAAAGGTTGGGTCATTATCATAATCAGAGGAAGAACTAGAATAGAACTCCAAAGATGGAGCAGGAGAAGCTTCAGTCTTTTTGGATGGCTTGTTGGATGCTGTGGAAGTGGTTGCACTTGGTGGGAAGTAATCACTCCATCCTGTTGAAAGATCCTCTCAGTTTGAACAATAGCTGATTTCCTCATCAGATGCATCATCAGAAGATATGTAGACTATTGGGAACCAGCTCATTGTGTTGATTAAGGGTTTGTGTTGTTGAAGTTGTTTGTTAATGAAAGATAAAAGTTTTGAGCCCCCTTTTATATGCAAAGTCAAGGTCGAATTCTAATTAATGAAGAATATTTACTCCTACTTGTTTTGGTAGGTTGGAGGAGTAAATTTGGTTATTATCGGGTTGACTTTTGGAAGATATTTTTGTGAATAGTAACTTGGTTAAAAAGTTACTTTGGGTTAATCTTTATGGGTTAAGTTGAAAGTTACTTTGGTTTGCAGCATACAACCCATCTTATTGGAGTCATTGGAGTAATAAGGTGTGTATCATAGACACACAACAAATGGTTATTGATTCACCATGTCTAATCCACATAAGAATCAACTAGTCCAGAGCAAACGGCTACTGGTAAAGACTTATCAAATCCGTTTATGGTTGATAGTTTACCAAAAACTAGGTCATCAACTCACCATACTCCAAGTGATCAAGAGTTGGCTAGTCAATAGCAAACGGCTCATGGTAAAGACATATCAAATCCGTTGATAGCTGGTAGTTTGCTAAAAACTATGATAAGAGCAGCAAATTTACATGTTTTATTCACCACTGCTCTTTGATATGTTGTGAAAATTTTACCACTGCTAGTTCATTAGTTACCACTGCAAGAGTAATTTTTCCACTGATGAACTAGCCGTTACAACTGTTGTGTCAGTAATCCATTTTTTACTAGCCGTTGTAAAAATAACCGTCTTTCCTTATTAATAGGGTAAAATCTTTTGTGAATTATCTACTTACTTATTATAAATTATTCTTTTTCCAAAGATAATTCTTTCTAAAGATAATTCACATTGCGCAACCTCCTCAAACCCTATTAGTATAAATTGATCCTCATACGGCTTGCTTTTTATCTTGATTACTAACACTTTTATTCTCTTTTTCACAAATATCATGGCAATTCTAAAATTTGTCGAGGAGCACAACCAAGTGGCCTACTTACCAAAGTCAAACGAGAAGAGTGGCCCTGTTTTTCATCAGATTGTGGATTTTCTAAACACAACTCATATAAGGTATGCCTTAACTATTAATCCCACAATCTATGTCTCTCATATCAAACAGTTCTAGAACATTGTGGAGTCCATAACTCTTGAACATGGAGACACACATGAATCTGTGGATGCTCTAAGAGCCACAGTGGACGGGGTAACTATTGATGTTACTGAGTCATCCTTGAGGAGAATTCTCGAATTGGATGATCTCAATGGTATCATCACATTACCTAATTCAGAAATTTTCACTAATATTGCTTTAATGGGGTATGATACATCTGAACAAAAAGTTACTTTTAGAAAAGGATGTTTTTGTCCCCATTGGAGATTTTTAATTCACACTCTTTTACATTGCCTAAGTCCTAAGAAAACTTCTTATGAACAATTTGCATCAACCATGGCTTATCCTTTGGTTTGTTTGGCAACTGATAGGACTTTCAATTTTTCAAAGTTTATTTTCAATAATATGAAAGGCAATGTAAAGAGTCAATATAAATTTTTGATGTATCCAAGGTTTGTGCAAGTGTTAAATGAGTTTCAACTACGACCTTACAATAGAATTTATGAACCTTCCGGCCTAAAGCCAAAAGTTTTTCAAAACATGTGTAAGGCTTCAGATCTTTGGGATGGGGAGGTTCATCCACTTTTTCCTCAAATGCTTGCTAAAATTGTTCAAGTACAGGGTGAAGATGCAACCATCCCAGTTGTATCCCAAAACACACCCACTATTGTTGTTCCACCAATTCAACATACCCCTGCTGTAACTCACACTTATGAGAGAAGGTCTAAACGGCCAACTTCTCTCATCTCAACATTGCATGTTACTGAACCTTTTGGTTTAGGGACAAGCAGTGATGGTTCAAGGCTTAATCCTAGTCCAACTAGGGAAGAGCCTGAATCAATGCCTCATGATTCACCTCTCCCAGCAGGTTACACAGTTGGAAGTGAAGAAGGCAGTGTGCACCTACCTGAATTGATGGACATTTGTACCAAATTAATCAAGCAGGTTCAAGCTCTGGAGAAAGATCTGGCACAGACCAAAGAACAACATGCCACAGAGCTGAATTAATTGAAGGCTGAGATTCAAAGATTGCAGAATGAAGTTGAGAATCTCAAGAAGAAAAGACCTGCTAAAGTTGTGTTATCTTCATCATTTTCACCTCAGGATGAGTTTTCTGCAAGTTCTACTAAAGTTTTGGGAGATTCTTCCAAACAAGGGAGGAAAACAGATGCAGAGCTTAAGGGGAGGAGTAAATTTTTTGAAAAAGAGTTTGCTGAGCTCAATGATTCTGAAAGTGCTCAAGCAAGAGATGATGTAGCTGAGACTGAGGGGAGGAAATTGGATTTTGAAGATATGGATGCTGAGGCTGGTTTTAACTTTGATGATTTAGTTGGAACTGCTCAACCAATTTCCACTGAAGCAGAACAAGTTCCCACTGATCAACCTATTTCCACTGCAAGTGAAAAAGTTCCCACTGCTACTCAAGAAATTACCACTGCAGAGGAAGAAGCTGCCTGAATAAGATCAGTTAAAGGAAAGGCTATTGCGATTGCTTCAGATCAAGAGACAAGAAAGATCTCTAAGAAAGAACAAGCTCAGATTGACTTTGATGCAAGATTGGCAGAGCAACAACAAGCTGAAGAGAATGAAAGAAAGAGAAAGCTAGAGGAAGATGAAGTTGCTAGTTTTATGGAAACTAAGAGGTTGGATAAACTTGAAGTTGTAATGGCAGAACCAATTTCAAGTGTCTCACCAACTGTCATACATGAGAAACCTCCATTATTCACTTATGTGCCTACAGAAGAAGAGATTGACTACTTGATTAATAATGATCAAATAATCAGGAAGAAGGCTATTGAATTAATTGCAAATACAACCTTGAATGAAGAACAAAGGTCTGCTCAATTAAAAGATTTCATTCAAATGAAGAATCAGCAGGCTCTTGATGAAATCATTGGGGATGTTAGAAAAGGTCAAAAGAAGCCAAGAAAACCTACAAAGGCACAGATTATTGCTGAGATGAAGACTTTTTGTTGCCATGTTGGTAATATGAAGATGGCTCAATTCAAAGGAATGTCACATGATCAGATTGAAGGAATTTATTACAGAATCAAAAGACAAGATAGTAAATTCATTCCAATGGATCAAGAACCAATAACAATGAAGGCAAAAAGGACTGGAGTGAGTCTTGAATCAAAAGATGCAAAGAAGTTGAAGACTCAGGAATCATCTCAAGCAGAAGAGGGTCCTAGCAAGTTGACAGAAGAGCAAGTTACAAACATGTTGTTTATAGAGACTGATGTACTTAATATTGAACCTCTACAAGCAAGATATACAGTAGTTGGTTGGGAGATCTTTTCTGATAGTTTTGGTGTAGCTTGGAAGATCATCAGAACTGGAAGTGTCACAAGCATTTGCAGAGATTTTGAAGACATTGTTAGATCTTGTGATAGAGAAGACTTGGATACTTTGTGGAGGATTGTTCAAGATCAGTTTAAGAAGGATGAACTTGTTGATGTCAAGGCTAAGGAGTTATGGGTTCACTTCAGAAGATTATATGAACCTGACCCAAGTGATAGATATTGGAGATTTGAAGCTCATGGTACAAGAACTTTGTGGAAATTCTATGATTCAAGTTATGTGCATCATCTTTCTACTCAAGATGGAGTTGATGTCTTTATGCTGGCTGAGAAAGAATATCCATTGAGAGCTGGAGTATTGACAGTGATGTTGTCAGAGAAGCTTAGGTGCTGGGAAAGAACTGAAGTCATAGATGATTTGCTACAAAGGATTTATGATCAAAGTGTGAGAGCTGATAAAGAGTTAAGAAGAAGAAGATAAGTGTTTGGAAGAATTCCCATATCCTCATGTTTACTGAATACTTGAAGAAACTTATTGATTTATGTATTAATCATAAGTTAGGGGAGGATTGTTGGGAATTATACTGACAGTTACCACGGCGAAGAGAAGATGTTACAACTGCAGAAGATTGTACTTGCAGTGGAAACTCATTAACACTGCAAGAACATATATTACCACTGCTTATTAGATAACTGTTAGGAAACGTGTTTAGGTAAATATAGAATAGATCTTGTGTATATCTTATTCTATTAGTTTTATACTTATCTTGTAGAAGAGGACTCCTTGTGCTATAAAAGGAGATTCTAGGTTAAAGGTTTGATATACGTTTTCTAGAGCTTCAAGGTGTAACCCTAGTGATATCAAGATCACTCGTATTATTATCATTAATAATATTGGAGCTAATAGTTTGTTTACATACATTGTTCTTATTCATATACAACTGTCTTACTCACAATTAAACTTCTAAGTGTTACTAAGTAGATTCCGCATACTTAGTGATATAACTCAAAGTATCAATCTAACACAAGTTCAAGGTGTATAGATCCATCACCCGAGCTACGTACTGTTATTGAAGAACCTAAAACAGAAATGGACGACTGGCCACCACCACCCCCTGACCCTCCCAAGGATGAGCCAGCTCCCGATCTCCGAACGATGGAGGAGTTGTGCCAGCCTACCATGCATGGGAGGGGCGGACCTATTGCACCACTCACTATTGAGGCTACGAACTTTGGCCTCAAGCACCACATGATCCAACAAGTCCAAAATTCGTGTCAATTTCACGGATTACCGGGTGACGATGCTAACAAGCATCTTGATAAATACCTTACCGTCACCCAAAGCATGAAACAACATGGTGTCACCGATGATGCCCTCTGGCTGTATCTCTTCCCCTATTCTCTCACCCATCATGCCACTGCATGGTTTGACCAACTCCCAAAGAATTCTATTCGTACCTTTGATGAAATGGTAACCAAGTTTTTAGCAAAATATTTTCCACCTTCCATGGTTACCAAGTTACGAAATGATATCAGCAACTTCCGGCAGCGTCCCGATGAGTCTCTTTTTGAGGCTTGGGAACGTTATAAGCTAGCAATTGATCGGTTCCCTAACCACAATATGTTACAAGTTACCATCATAGATACCTTCTATAATGGTCTGACATTGAGGAGCCGGGATATTCTCAATGCTGCTGCTGGTGGGACCTTTATGAAAAGGCGTCCCGAAGAATGCTATGATCTAATTGAGAACATGACTGCCCACCATAACTTTTGGGATTCCTCTGCGGAGAGGGATGAGTCATGTAAATCAGTTATTCCTTCATCATCATCTCCTGAAATAATTGCTCTCACTAAAAATATGGATGATATCTCTACGACTGTGTTGAGAATGAACCAAACTATGCAAAATCAGCAGGTTCAAAATCAACAAGTGAAAGCCGTGGCCCGAAGTTGTGAAACTTGCAGAGGCCCACATCTATATTCCGAGTGTCCAGCTACTGCTGGTTTTCATCAAGAGAACGTTTATGCTGCTCAAGGTTCCTACAACATGGGGGTAATTCTTACCAACCACAAGGGGAACGTAATCTCTTAAGCTATCGTTCCAACAATTTTCTCGGACCTCCCGGTTTTAACCAAAATCAAAACCGTAACTCGAATCAAAATCAGAATCGAGGAGATTTTAACCAAGGTCAAAACCCAAATTTCCAAAACCCGAACCAAAATCAAGGTCATTTTAATCAAAACAATTTTCAAAATGGCAATCAAAATCAAGGTTTTCAAGGAAATTTTCCAAGAAACCAAGGTCAAGGGAATTACAATCAGGGCAATTTCAATTAGAGAAATAATTTTCAGGGTAATAACAACCAAAACCAAGGAAATTTTCAAAACAACCGTGTTCAAAATTTTCCTAATCAAAATCAAAACGTTGTTCAACCCTCATCTTCCTCCGATGAAGTGCTAAAACAATTCATGAAAGCACAAGAGGAAACGAATCGGTTACTGATCAGCAAGATATCTGAGCTTCAGAAGTCTTTAAATGATCGACCCTTGGGCCCGGGTATACTACCGAGCAACACGATCGCTAACCCGAGGGGCGATGACAATGCGATCACTACCCGAAGTGGAGTATCATACAATGGACCCACGGTTCCCTCTACCTCTTCTCCTCCTCCTACTAAGGTAGCGGAACGTGAACCTGAGGTTACCATGGACACGGTACTTCCTACTAATAACGGAGGTACCAACAACGTCCACCCTCAAGTTGTCCCGGTCCCGACTCACAAGTCAAAAGTTGTATTTGATCCTCCGGAAAATTCTGATGAAATTCCAAAGAACAATCCCAAGCCTTCAATTCCATATCCTTCACGTTTGAATGATCATAAGAACCGCGGAAAAGCTAACCATCAGATGGAAAAATTTTACCAAAATTTCCAAGAGTTACATTTCAATATTAGCTTCGCGGATGCTCTTCTTCTAATGCCTAAATTTGCTTCAACAATCAAAAATATGATAAGCAATAAGGAAAAAGTATGTAAGATGGCTAAAACCCCGCTTAATGAGCATTGCTCAGCAGTGCTCTTGAAAAAGCTTTCCGAAAAGCTTGGAGATCCCGGGAAATTTCTCATTCCTTGCATTTTCCCGGGGATGGTTGAATGTTTTTCCTTGGCCGATCTTGGTGCAAGCATTAACCTTATGCCTCACTCAGTCTGGAAGAGACTCTCTTTTCCTGCTCTCACTCCTACCTGCATGACTCACGAGCTTGCAGACTGTACTATATCTCGTCCTCTCGGCATTGCTGAAGATATCTTCGTGAAAGTAGGAAAGTTCCATTTTCTGGCAGATTTCGTGATTGTTGATTTCGATGCTGACCCAAGAGTTCCTCTCATTCTCGGGAGGGGATTCTTAAGAACGGGTCGTGCTCTAATCGATGTTTTCGTGGAAGAAATCACTCTACGTGTTGGTCATGAAGCCGTCACATTCAATCTTGATCAGACTTCAAGATACTCCTCAAACTATGACGCTGAAATGGTAAACCGAATTGACATCATCGATGTTGCGTCAGAGGAGTATTCTCAAGAAGTCCTGGGTTTCTCATCAAGTGGCAGTACCACTCTTTCTTCTGAGCCTATCATATCCGACTCTTCCCCTTCTCTCACTCCGTTTGAGGGAAGTGACTTCCTTCTGGAAGAGGTAGAGGCTTTTCTTGCTCAGGATAGTTCAATCCCTCATGAGATTGATGAAAATTATCTTGACCCGGAGGGGGATATTCTTCTTCTTGAAAGATTGTTAAATGACGATCCTTCACCCTCTCCGTCTCCAAAACTACTTCATAAAGAGGAAGTAAAAAATGTTGAAATAATTGATGACTTTCCCGAGGTTGAGCTCAAGGACTTGCCTCCTCATCTAGAATATGCATTTTTGGAGGGTGATGATAAATTACCCGTCATTATTGCTAAAGACTTAAAAGATGAGGAAAAGGTTGCACTCCTAAAGGTTCTTAAGTCACACAAGCAAGCAATTGCTTGGAAACTCTCCGACATTAAGGGTATTAGCCCGGACTTTGGTACACACAAAATCTTAATGGAGGATGAATTTAAGCCAGCAGTGCAACAACAGAGTAGGGTAAATCCCAAAATCTACGAAGTAATCAAACAAGAGGTTCTAAAACTTCTTGATGCGGGATTGATTTACCCTATATTTGACAGTCCTTGGGTTAGCCCAATTCATTGCGTTCCTAAAAAGGGTGGCATAACCGTTGTCACCAACGAGGAAAACGAGTTGATTCCAACTCGTTTGGTCACGGGTTGGCGAGTATGTATTGACTATCGTAAGTTGAATGAAGCCACCCGTAAAGAACATTTTCCTCTACCTTTTATGGACCAGATGCTCGAAAGACTAGCGGGGAATGAATACTACTGTTTCCTCGATGGTTTCTCGGGTTACTTCCAAATCCCTATTGATCCACAGGATCAAGAGAAAACTACCTTCACATGCCCCTACGGAACTTTTGCTTACAGACGTATGCCTTTCGGCTTATGTAATGCACCAGGCACGTTCCAAAGGTGCATGATGTCAATCTTTTCCGACATGATCGGGAAAACCATGGAGGTATTTATGGATGACTTTTCAGTCATCGGGGATTCATTCCAGTCTTGTCTCTCCCACTTGGAACAGATGCTTAAACGTTGTAAAGAAACGAATTTGAGTCTCAACTGGGAGAAGAGCCATTTTATGGTTAAAGAGGGCATTGTCCTCGGCCATAAAATTTCAAAAAACGGGATTGAGGTTGACAAAGCCAAAATTGATGTCATTGATAAATTACCTCATCCCACTACCGTTAAAGGTGTTAGGAGCTTATTGGGTCATGCCGACTTCTATCGTAGGTTTATCCAAGATTTCTCTAAGATCGCCCGACCTATGACCCATCTCCTCGAGAAGGATGCTCCTTTTATCTTCTCTCCTGAGTGCCTCGAAGCTTTTGAAACATTAAAGAAAAAGCTTACTGAGGCACCGATTCTTGTTGCCCCCGATTGGGACCTACCTTTTGAGCTGATGTGCGATGCTAGTGATTTTGCCATAGGTGCGGTCTTGGGGCAACGAAAAGCAAAATACTTTCAGCCTATACACTACGCAAGCAAAACTATGACCGAGGCTCAGAGTCATTACACCACCACTGAAAAAGAACTATTAGCTGTGGTGTATACCTTTGAAAAATTCCGGCCATACTTGATACTGACCAAATGCGTAGTGTACACGGATCACTCGGCTTTGAAATACCTATTTGCAAAACAAGATGCAAAGCCAAGGCTACTTCGTTAGGTTCTCCTCCTCCAAGAATTTGATATCATTATCCGTGATAAAAAAGGAGCTGAGAACCTTGCTGCTGATCATCTCTCACGATTAGAAAACCCTCACCAGGATGTGTCCGAGAAACAGGAAATAAATGAAGCATTTCCTCTCGAGACACTCAATGCGGTTTCTTTTCATGGTGACTCTTCTACCCCATGGTTTGCCGACTTTGCAAATTACCATGCGGGTAACTTCATCGTGAAGGGGATGACGTCCCAACAGAAGAACAAATTCTTCAAAGACGTTAAACATTACTTCTGGGACGACCCCTATCTGTTCAAAATCTGTGTCGATCAAGTCATCAGGCGATGTGTTTACGGACAGGAAGCCGCTGATATTCTCAAGGCTTGCCATGCTGGACCCACCGGGGGCCACCATAGTCCTAACTACACCGCCAAAAATGTGTTTGACTCCGGTTTCTATTGGCCCACAATCTATAAGGATGCCCACGAACTAGTCAAAGCTTGTGACGCTTGTCAGCGTCACGGGAATATTTCACAAAAGAACGAAATGCCACAAAATGCCATTCAAGTTTGTGAAATCTTTGACGTCTGGGGCATTGATTTTATGGGGCCATTCCCATCTTCTCGTGGAAATAAGTACATCCTCGTGGCTGTTGACTACTTGTCAAAATGGGTTGAGGCAAAAGCCTTACCCACTAACGATGCCCGAGTTGTTGTGAAATTCTTAAAATCCCTCTTTGCTCATTTTGGAACTCCCCGTGCCATCATTAGTGATCGTGGTACACACTTTTGCAATGATCAATTCGCAAAGGTCATGCTTAAGTACAGTGTTACTCACCATCTTTCTACCGCGTATCACCCACAAACAAGTGGGCAGGTGGTGGTTTCAAACCGTGGTATTAAACGGATTCTTGAGAGGACCGTAGGTGAAAACCGTGCTTCCTGGTCGGACAAACTAGATGATGCACTCTGGGCTTTCCGTACAGCTTACAAAACACCCATCGGGTGTACCCCCTACAAGCTTGTATACGGGAAGGCGTGTCATTTACCGATCGAGCTCGAGCACAAAGTCTACTGGGCCTTGAAACATGCAAACTACGACCTTCATAAAGCAGGTGATCACCGTAAGGTTCAACTCAATGAATTAAACGAACTTCGTGATCAAGCCTACGAGAACTCTTTGATCTACAAAGAAAAGACAAAGAAGATTCATGACTCCAAGATTAAGAACCGCGTTTTCAACGTCGGTGACAGAGTCCTTCTTTTCAATTCAAGGTTAAAGATCTTCTCGGGGAAACTAAAAACCCGATGGACTGGACCATTCACTGTTGCAAAAGTATATCCATATGGGACTGTTGAATTATCTCAACCCGAAGGTCCCAACTTCAAAGTGAATGGTCATCGTTTGAAACATTATTTTGGAGAGGACATACCATCCATGGTTGTCCCGGATCTCCAAACTTTCCCCATGGACCAATGAATTCGGGGATCGAGTCAAGCTAGTGACTCGGTGAACAAAAATTAGCAAAATATAGGTTTTCACCCATATCTCTGACTTCTTTCTACTTTCTAACACTCTAGTGTGGGGGAGTGGCCGTCCCCCACCTTTTGCAAAGTAAATATGTATATAAGTTTCAAGTCAAAAAAAAAAAAAAAAAAAAAAAGTTTATATGTACATATAAATAAAGTGAAAAATAAAAACGATATTTCCACAGTTAGTTTCGAATATTAGCTTTTTCCGTTCAAAGAGTCGGCATAATAGCCGGGACTTTGAATATTGAGGACAATATTCAATTCTAAGTGGGGGGGGGGGGGGGAATTCTAGCAAATTTTATCACAAAATACTTTCTAAGTACCCCCATTTTGGCCCAAATTTTTCAAATTTTTTTTCACTTTATTTCAAAATTTTTGTGGTTATCAGTCCGCCATGTCTAAATGACAAAAGGATTGGCTAATCCAGGAGCAAACGGCTCTTGGTAAAGATATCTCAAATCCGTTGATGGCTTGCAATTTGCCCTAAATTGTATGGTATATCAACTCGCCATATCCAAAAAAGTGAATGAGTTGGCTAGCCCGCAAGATTATGGCTTGTGGTAAAGACCGTGGAAAAACCATAATTGGTAATCAGCTCACCAAGATGTTGACTTAGTCCATCAAGAGTTGGCTAGTCCAGAAGCAAACGGCTTTTGGTAAAGACGAATCAAATCCGTTGACAGCTGGTGGTTTGCTCAAAATCACATGGTTATCAGGTGGACCATAGTTCTTACTTGAACAGATACATCTGGCTACTCCAGAAGTAATGGATTTTGGTAAAGAGTTTCAAATCCATTAAGTTTGTCTCAAAAGATTGCTAGGGACTAGCAATGTTTTAGTGTGGGGGATTGATGAGTGCTCAAACACTCATCATTTTTACCTATTCTGAGCTGCCAAAACATCTAAAAACACTCAAAATTACATCAAAATAATGAAAATATCCCAGGAATGTGTTTTATATATTTCAGATGCAAAATAATCAAAAACAGCTGAAAAATAAACAAAGTTTGCATAATTGGCAGTTTTAGTCCCTCATCTTTCAAAAGTTGTCAAATCTAGTCCTTGGTTATTCTAAAAACTTGAAAAAGTCACCAAAGGTCCTTTTAAATCACAAAGTTACATATTTAGTCCTTTGGTACAAAGTTTCACAAAATTGCAAGTTTAATCCCTGAACTTTGAAAATTGACAAAAATGGTCCCTGGGATATTAAAACTTTGAGAAAAGCAAATTTTGTCCTTGCACTTCTCATCTATGGCAGGAATGGTCCTTGGTTGGAAATTTTGGTGAAATTACAAATTTGGTCCTTAGAGTTTGGCAAATTGGCAGAAATAGTCCTTGGACATTAAAAATGGAAATTATCAACAAAAGTCCTTCTACTATTCAAGATTGGAAAGTTTTATACCCATGGAAAACTTTGGAAAAATGCCAAGTCTAGCCCCTAAACTTTCAGAAAATTACAAAATTGGTCCTTGTGCAAAGTTACAACCAAACTGGACCTTTAATAATAAATCCCAAACACCACCCTAATCCAACACCAAATCCAATCCACCTTATATCTCCCAGCCCATCTCCCTTGCCAAGCCCATTCCCCACAAGCCCAAAACCCCCTTTGATATATCACCAGGGTCAAATGTTTGACCCTGAGTCAAACCAGTCAAACACCACCACCCTTCCTCTCCTTCCCTCCCCCACACCACTTGCCCATCAAATCACCACCTCCCCACCATCCCTGTTTAATCCACCGCCCAAACCACCACTATCACCTAATATGACAACCACAATTAATTCACCCCCTCCAATTGGTGTTAATCAGAGCAATTTGTAAATAAGGTTTTGGCGCCAAAAACACGTGGCAGCTGATGGAGGAGTCTCAGTGATCCAATGGCTAAAATTCTTGATGGGATTTGCTCAGAGGGATGCAAGAACCCTAATGAAGGGCTATATAAGAGAGAAGATTGCAAGGAGAAAGAGTATTAGTCACTTAGCTTAATTTTTAGGTCGAATTATTGTAATTTCAATTTCTAGTTATTAGTTTTATTCCAAGAAGCTTGTAATCTGTTTTAGCATTGTACTTTCAACTTTTCTTAATCAAAATTCCAAGCTTTCAGTTAACAATTCAGTTTTTAGTATTTAAATTTGCAATTTCCTTTTTAAAGCTTTAATAATGTTCTAAACCTTATATTACTGTTTCATAAGCTTAATTAGGTTGTTTATATCTACAACTCAACATAAGAACATAAAAAAAATATAAAAAAGGAAAATCAGAAACAAAGAAAGCACCACAGGGTACCTTTGCATGAGACAGGAAGCATTTGGAAGTTGCCAGTAATGGATATGGCAAGGTGGACTTAACCTGGCTTGTTTTTAACAAGCTAGGAGCTTGTAGCTGCCCATTTGGGAGCCCTTGTTTAGCTAGGGTCTCAAGTGAGTTCAAATTTTCATTTTTCTTTGATTCTTGGTTCTGTACTGTAGCATAGCTTATTATCTGCTTATCTTTGTTCATTTAAGCTTATTCAGTGTTAGATAGTGATAATCTTGATTTAAATTAGTAGCTTGTTAGTCAATATAAATAGTTGTTCATTATCCTAGTAAAACAGTCAAAGTAGTATAATTAGTAATCTTGGTTAATTGTTGTTAATTCTTGTGTTTAAGTGTTCATTTTAGCTTAATATATCATCTTAAGTCAACCTAGGTCTGTTTCATAAGCTCTTTTAAGCATTTGCTTCACAATTCATTAGACAGACAAGTTTTAAGGAGTGTTTGGATTAGTGTAATCCTAGGTGTTGTAGTATATGTGTGTTGTTGTTTTCTGTTGACACAAGTCACTTAGAACCATATTGGCTCAGAACAACCATAAAAACTTGGTCTTATTTCTCCAAAAGTCAAAATCACAAATCATTTGGTCTAATCATATATCTGTGTTGATTTTGAAGTAGCATAGCCCTTAATTTGGTTCACAAGTGCAAGTTTTAGCTGAATCTAGTCTACTTATAGCCTAAGTAACTTAAATCCGTCAATAAATCAAAGTAGAATCTCATCAAAGTCAACCTTTTGCAAAAACTCAAAAAGTCAAAATACACCTTTGTTTCAGAAATCCAAATCTGGGAAGAATATTTGTGATTTTTGTGATTAGCTTTAGGCCTTGATCTTTTCAGAAGTTAAAGTTTGTCAGCTAGACTACAAGTTTTCATCAACAACTTATTTTTTAGATTTTTATATAAGCCTGTGGAGTAGCTTATTTAGACCTGCAGGGCAAGTGCATGCCATGTGCATCAGGCTTTGACCAACTTTCCAAAGTCTCTCTTGTGTTCATCAGTGGATCCCACACCCTGTACCTTGGCTTTTTGGAAAGCCAATAAGCCCATTGATAAGGTTCATGGCTTATTTCACCATTGTGAGCTTATTTGATAGGGCTGCAAGTCCTATTAAGTGTGACCATTTCCTGAGCATACACTGAGTACTCAGTGTGTGACCTCAACTTCCAAGGCTTACCCAGAGCTCATTAATAAGCCATATGCCCTGCTTATTGGCTTATTGTGAAGCCTTCCAGTCCCTTTTCAAGTTTTTAGTTTTAATTTGGACTCACCTTGACTTCTGTGGACCCCACAGAGGTCCAAAAACCTTAGTTTTGGCATGTTTTGGCCTTGTAATTACATAAGAGCTTATTTGCTTCCAAATAGCTTTTCCAGAGTGCTTCTTTGTTCCTATTAGCTTATTTCAAGTGTGTAATCATCTGTGTGTGTCTTATTTGTCATTTCCTTGCTTTTTCAACATTGCAATAAGTCCTAATAAGTTTATTTGTACACTGTTTGGTAAAAGGGGGTGCACTTAGCTTATTTTTAAGCTATTGTAAAAGTGTCTTTGTAAAAGTTTCTTATTTTTAACTTATTAACATCTGTCAAAAAGAAAAACCACAAAATAAACCAAACTTAAAATTAGTGAAAGCTTCTATTTAATAGATTCTGTCTTTTTCATTTTTCTTTTTAGCTTATTAATAAGCAATTCATCATTTTCATAATTTTCTTAATTTCCTGTCACCTTAAGGTATTTTCAATAATTTTCTTAGATTTTTCTCTTTTAGTTTAATAATTATTAGAATTAAAAATAGTTTAAATAATTAATTAGGTAATATTAGTAATTAAATAGTTTTCGTAAATTTTAATTAACAACAGTAGGTTTTTATATTTTTCCTAGGTTTCATAAATCATTTAAGACTTTTATAAAATAGTTTCTTAAATTATACTGTTCATTTTCTAATTTTCTTAGTTAATTTAGTTAAACTGGATTTAAATTAATAATTAAGTAAATAATTAGTAAAATAATCTAAATCTAATTTTTTGAAACTCTTTATAATTTTTTAGGATTCCTGTGATGGTTAATTAGTTTTATAAATTTTTCTATAATTTTCTAAGTCATTTAGGTATTATTAGTAATTTAAAATATTTTAAATAGTTTAATTAATATAATTAGTTTTTAATTAATAGAAAATCCAGAAAAAGACAAAAATATTTCTTTTTAATTTTTATACTTTCTTCTAGTTCTTTTAGAAGTTTAGAAAATAGTTTTGCAAGTTTTTAGTTTAATTTGTAGCCTTTATCATTTTTAGTTTAATTTAAATTAAACTTTAATTACTTTTTAAATAGTTTTAATTAATTAATTGGTATTTAAATATTAAAATAATCAAGTTAATAATTTCATTTTCATTTTAAATTTTCCTTTTATTTTAAGTTTGAAAAAGTTTCATTTGCACCCCCTGTAGTTTGTAATTTGTTAAATCCCACTTTTCTCTGTCTGTAAATCTGATTCCCAAGTTGTATATTTGTGATTATATCTGTATATCTGTGATTGTTAATAATTGTCCAAAATACCAAATATCAGTAGCATAATCACTTCACAAATCATCTTGGCTACTGACCTCAGTGCCACTCATTCCTAAAACCGTTTTCAAAGCACCATTGCAATCTCGCTGGGACATAACGACCCGGGGAAACACTATACTATCCACGGAGAATTGGAACTGAGCTGTCTTTGACTTATTTGACATTGGTCAATAATATCTGACGGTTTAGCCTCAATCACATGTTGATTCTGAACTTTGTTCACAAAAAGGAAAAAGGACTCATCATTTGTTGCATCTCGAGATGATAAAGAGAGTTTCGTCTATCAATGAAGATCAAATTGACGGAGATCTCGACAATTATATTAAAATTGTTATTAGAGAGTAATACTCTCTTTTTCACGTGATCCACTCAAGATCCCACCATAATCATACGCGACTTTTTAAAACAATCGCATATGATTTTAATATTCAAACTAGTTATAATGTTGTAACAAATGTATAATCACATGTGATTTTCATTTTTTGAGAAACAAGCAAAATCATTTGTGAATTGTGATTTTAGAAAGCCATATTTGATTTTATCTATAGCAACATCTATATCTTTTTTGAATCCGGATATGAATGTGTTTTATCTATAACATGATTTTCTTCATCCATAACCTGATCTTCTTTAGCAAGAACATGATTTTCGTCCTCCATAATATGATTATCATCTATATCTAACTAATTAATCATTTTTTAATTGATAATTTCACACCTAAAGTCGAGAAAAAAACTAAAGTTGATTCCTAATTTTGAAAAATTACGGCGAATGAAAGATTTATAATAACGAAATCAACAACTATTGAATGTTTTTGGAGTTGATTTGATGACATTTTTGTGTGTGTGTTTGTGTATGTTAAAATATTTTTTTTAGAGAATGAAAGAGTGTTGGCGTCTTTTTGCTTTTATATGTGATGAAAATGCCTAAGTGTAAAAGTCAGATTTAGTTAAAGTCATTATTGATATGAAGTAGAAGCCGAGAAAAATGTCACTTAAGTGGAAAAGAAAAGAAAAGAAAAGAAAAGAAAAGAAAATTAGTTAAGTCATTAAGTTGAAATGAAACAGAAGTTGAGAAGTAGGCACTCATAGATATGTATTTTTATTTTGAAGGTTTATGAGATTTCAATTACAACAAATACGTATTTTTGTCACACTTATTTGTAAGCACTTTTAAAATTTTAAAAAGAGTGTAAAAATGTAGAATTATATTAAAGTTTTTACACTTTTAAATGTGTATAAAACTAACATATTAATAAGTGCGAAGACATTTAAACAAAAATCTCAATTTTCACAAAAATTTCTTCATTATAAGTGTACATATCAATCTTTTATATAATAAAAGAATTACATTATTTTGGAGTGATTTTGCAAAACCCTTCTCACTGAAAAAAAATGTAGCCAATAAAAAAGCTTGATTTTGCCATGTAGGCAAAATTGAGCGATGTGATTGGTTAATTAAAAGTCAAAATTGAATCCAATTTGGTCAACATTCATAAATTTCGTTTATAGAATAAAATCAATCACCAAAACATATATGTCCAAAATGTGAAGAAAAAAACTACTAAAAGCGGATCTAATTTTATAAACTTAAAGGGTCAAATATGGAAGGTTCTGTAACTTTGAAAACATAAAGCGTATTAAGAATGAAAAAAAACAACCCAACCCTGATACGCTTTCTTCCATGGCCTCAGCCTCCATCTCTAACCCTATTATCCCTTCCTGCCACCACCACAATTGGCGCACCATCTAAATATCCCCTCCATTTTATAGAAATCAAAACTTTAATCAAACCTTTGATCAGCTCTTCTTTTTTTTATGTTAATCAAAGGTATGTGTTTTCTGGTTTAAATATTCAATTTATGTCAGCAACTGATGTTAGATTTAGGGTTTTTTTGGGGGTAATTGCGTTGCGGGTTCATGTTTTTGTGCTTTGATTAATCTCCCCTTACACATAACTAACTCAATAGATAACGATGTTTCACATTGGAAAATATTTATTTATGGGTTAGCTTAGGACACTACTAAAGAAGCATTGACGTCAGGTTTAAGGTTTATGATGAGATTCAGGATTGCAATATTATCAAGGATAGGGTTATCCCCATGCCGTTTCCAACCCCTCTCCACCCTCAAATATGTACTTAAAGAGATTGAACACTAGACCTCTTGTGAGGATATCATGTGCCTAACCACCAGGCCACTTTGGTGATGGTCTAATTTGTTCCAGTTCACCTGGTTATGCTTATTATATTATAAGCACCCTTTTCTTGCGGTTGTATGATTTTTGATTTTCTATTTGTTAGCCTTCTTCTTAACATTTATGTCTTGGTCAATGACTCATTAGCAGTCAATTAGGATTGTTTCTGGATATTAACTATAAGCCTGATGAAATTTCATCTTATGACTAAGGTTCCACTTAGTTCTGACAGGGACTGAGGAATTAAGAATAAGGGGGCCAAAATTTTTTTCTCAAAGGTTAGGCGGGTCATTTGCCTATAGTTGCGTCATATGCTTAAATTTTATAAGGTAAATAGCAAAGCGATTGTGAGTGTTGGAGGGGGCCGAGTACCCCCTGGCTCCCCCACTGTCTCCGTCTCTGACTAGAACGGTACCCGCGCAATGCGGCGGTGAGTACTTGTAACTATATTTTGCGTTATTCGGTTATTTGGTTACACATTTTGTTGTCTTTATGCTTTATAAGTAGAGATGTAGAGATGGTTAAGCTAAATAATTTTAGTTTGAACAACCAACCTGCTTCTTAACCAACCTGCTTCCTAACCAATTAATTTTGAAATCATTCCATAATAAGTAAGTAAAAGTCTGAATTTTTAAGTCTTTCTAATTATAGAATAGTAGCAAATGCATTATATAGTAGTATAGATAGTCCTCTTATCTCTGTTTACTTACTTCTTAAATATTTAGAGGATTAAGCGGTATTGCCAAACACTTAAACAACTTCTTATCTGATTATTGGGTTTTGTTACATCAAACAAATCCTTTACTTTCATATTTGTTTGTTAATGCATCTACTTATTCTAAAAATAAACCGCCCTTAGATTTGAACTCGAGATATTTGCATCTACTTTATTTATAACTAATGTATATTTATGATACATTGGCTTATTTGTAGCCACTGACAACTTTTATAGCCGCGCTATGTCTGTAATAGGTGGGAACACTACTAAACCATATCAATGAGCAATCCATGTCTTTTGGGGCTCTTTGGGGGGTTTGTAGTTATTTTGATGCAATAATTGGTGCAAATATTGCTCAACATGAGACATGTTCAAATTTACATGTTTATCACCCTTTGCAAGTATTTCAATTTTTTTTCCTTTCCCACTTGTAAAGTTGTTTGGTGGTTATACACTTACCATTTTTGTTATGGGCTTTTCATTTTTGGAACGTATTATGCGTATAGAGTGTTTGATAAATGTCTATATGAATGTCATGACTTCTCCCGCATTGCAAAAAAGTATTCATTTGTTGCTTTGATAGTTAGAATTGGTTTTAAGCTTAATATACTGCCAAGTTTGATTTACTTTGGGTATGTCCTTAGCATTGAAATTGGCTTTCGTGTGTAAAATGTTAGAACCTTTTCACAAAAGATAGTAGTGGAATTCTAATGAGAGCGGTTATGGTATTTCGTTAATAATGGTCGTGGATTCCGCAAATGCGTTATTGGTTAAAAGTGTAAAGGCTACACTCATTACAAGAAAATCGTAGCTACTTTATCTTAAAACAATATAATACGCGTACATAGTATTTAAAAAAAAATACTTTATATACGTATCATGTCAATATATCATTATCAAACTATCGATCAAAAAATGTTTTTCATATAAATTAGAACACTATTTAAAGGGTGAAAGTAAAATAATTTATTTACCCCTTATTTTGGTGTAATTTGAGAAAAGTTTTATTCATTTGCTTTCATTTATAGACGTGTCTTATGTTATGTTAGTTCCTTAACAAAAGATAATATGGGTCCCATCTCTTGAAAAAATTAAGTACTGATGTTTTAATATAGTTTTATCAATAACACTTAAAACGTTGATTGTTTACAAAATTCAATAAAATGGACAATAAGGTGAACTGGGTTGGGTCTGTTTTGAGTTGTTAACAACGTGCCCAATTTTCCCCTAATATAATAGAAACAAGAAGCTTGGTTTTGTAAATAAAGTACTTTATGTGATTTGTTACATGGTTTGATGTAACAAATTCAACATGTCGAACCGTTAGAAAGGTGAACGGGATGAAATGGTTTCAGGTTACTTACAAGGATATAAAAGTGATTTACGTTAATCTAAACTAAACACTTTAATGTAATGTAAAATGTGTATGCGAAGTTGTTAATGAATTATAACAAAGATATGTTCATGTTTTCATTTTTTTATTTTTTTTGGTAATCATGGGTTTCCGACTCGACATTACGAGTCGACTAATCCCACGGCGACTACCCTTTTTGGATAGCCCGGAGTCGGTGCAGGTGAACCTCCGTGGCCACAAGGGGATTAATTTTCTCCCCGTTGGATTCGAACCCTTGACCTCCTCTTTGGAAGGCTGGTATTCTTACCACTGGGTCACCACTTGTGGTTTCATGTTTTCATTATCTAATAACAAATCACGTTTAACCAACTGGGTTAGCTCAATTTGTCACAAAGGTTTCCTTAAGATGTCTTGGGGAGGGGATGTTTGGTTAGGGGAAGTCTCAAGTTCGAGTCCCACCCGGGACTTTTACCCCTTCAGGCGATAAAAGAGTACTCAGGATCAGCATACTGCCTAATTGGATGTCACTTCTAGACCTGAACATCTAACAACTAACAAGCCGTTCAAAAAAAGTTAAAAAAATAAACAAATAAATACATAAATAACAAATCACATTTAATCTGCGAAAACCACTTTACCATGTTTGAATTCTTACTAAATGATACAATAATAATATTACAACTCAATACTTATCAAACATGTAAAAACACTTCTAAGTAAAAACGTATCTCAAAAAACCCCGTAAGCACACAAGATCCAAAAATTTCATAAAGCATGACTAATATATTTAGTATTCATCCATAAAGTGGGACTAAATATAGATGGTATGTATAAAGAGACTAATTTATTGATGATATGTGCGTATGCAATTTGCTTACCTAACAGCCAGTCTATTTAACATGCATTGAAAATACTAATTGAAGTCATGCCCGCTTCATTTATTTGGTTTAAATAAATTGATTGCTAGATTGTATAGTTTGCGATTCAAGATTTAAAGTGGTGTATACTGTATAATTACATTCTTTTCAACATCATAAAAAAACAAAAAATATAATTTTTTTTGCCAAAGGTTTCCCCGGTTAAAAAATAAAAAATACTCCGTAAAATGTATTGGATGATTGTTTTTTGTTAGCCTTTGTAATTAATGATTTGTTTTGCAATTATTCTCAAAACTTTATAACACTTACGTAATACGTATAATTAATAAAGAGAATAATAAAAAACTAGAAGTTATTTTAACAATATAACATGTTATAACGCCGTGCGTGCACGTACGGGTATTATAACTAGTTTGTAATACTCAATTTCTCCACACTTCTTATTGCGTGGCGAAATTGAGTGTCACATTTTTTCCCCACACTTTTAAGTGTAGACAAATGGTAAATTCTTCACAGGCAAATATTTTTTAAAAACAAATTTAAGTGTGAACAATCTTTTCTTTTATATAGTTTGTTCGTGCTTATAAATGTAACTAATTTATTTAAATTTGACATGAAATTAAAATAATAATAATAATAATAATAATAATAATAATAATAATAATAATAATAATAATAATAATAATAATAGTCAATAAATAAGGGGTTGATGGGTCAAGATCATCTTTGATTATTAGTGGACATGAGCCAAATTTATTTTAGCCGACACACAAGTTGTGGTATTGTTACAACTCATATTGGCTCGAGGAGGTTTGACTAAACACGATGGATCTAAAGTTTATGCTATATATATCTTGAAATCTTTCAACTCAAGGTACCAATAATACATGTTTTTGGTATTTTAAAGTGTGGACTTATGGGCTTCGTAAGTGGGCTTAATGGAATCATAAAACGATATATTTACTCGTAATAGAAGAAGGGTGCTTAATTAGCAAAAGCTAAAAAGGTTATTAGGGTTTTATTTTTTTCTTTATGGATACACAATCCGTGCATGCAGTTATAGAACCCGGATCCCTTGCAAAGACACAAAATTTTAAAAAGTCTAAAAAGTAATATCAACCGTTGGATCTTTTGAAGATCTGGGCTCCATTCAAGACCTGATTTAAAAGCGTCAGGGGTATTCTCGTCACTTATTACCTTCTTTCTATTTATCATCATTTTCTCCTCACAACCACCCAAAAAACACAGACACTCACCAATTCACCATCAGATCTACTAATATCGTTACACCACACCACCATCAGATTTAATACCACCGTCAATGACGCCATCACCTTCGAATATGCCGGAAACTGCCGTTACAAACAACCACCATCGTCGTCATCTCATTTTGCTGTTGATCGGAGTTCTCACATTCTCGATCCATTTGTTTTCGGCATAACCACCATCGCCGTCATCGTCATCGGTATAACCAGCGATGTAGTAACGAGACCCTTTGATTCCGTCGTAGACCCCGTCGTTTCGGCGCCGTCGTCCATCAGAAAATGTTAGTTTGTTACAGTTAGGTTATAAATAGATCTGAAGGAGATGATGTGAGATGTAATTATGTGGTGTGTGTTTGGATATGAATTATGTGATGATGTGAGATGTAAGACGTGCAGGTAATATTTAATATACTTTATGTTAATTCTTTATTGTTTTATTAGGTAAACTAAATATTGTTTTTCAATTTGTTTTGAAAAGTGGAATAGGATATAAAGTATAGTAAATGACTACATTCATTGTTTATGACTTTTTGGAGTATAACTAAATGGAGAGGTGAGGTAGGTTGTTTTTTATTGTAGTTGGTGATTATTGCTAATATTTCGGGTCGGGTAAAATGTGGATTTCTTCTTGATTGATCATCTTGATCTAGATGCTTGAGATGTGCTAAATTGTTCATAAGAGTGTTAATTGAAGTAGATTTGTTACTCGTATTATTTTGGGCATACTGTTAATAAGATTAATAAGGTTCATCAGTTAGTTAATAAGGTTAACAAGGTTCATCAGTTAATATGGTTCATCAGTTAATAAGGTTCATCAGTTAATAAGGTTAATAAGGTTCATCAGTTAATATGGTTCAACCAAAGTAACTGATGAACAAAATGTCTTTTTTAAAAATCAGTTAATAAAGTTCATCAGTTAATAAGGTTAATAAGGTTCATCAGTTAATAAGGTTAATAAGGTTCATCAGTTAATATGGTTCATCAGTTAATAAGGTTAATAAGGTTCATCAGTTTATATGGTTCAACCAAAGTAACTGATGAACAAAATGTCTTTTTTAAAAATCAGTTAATAAGGTTCATCAGTTAATAAGGTTAATAAGGTTCATCAGTTAATAAGGTTCATTAGTTAATAAGGTTCATCACTTATTTTTTATATGGTTCATCAGTTATTTTTGACATGGTTCATCAGTTATTTTTGACAACGTTCAGCAGTTTTTGAAAAAATAATGTTCATCAGTTATTTTTGATATTCTTCATCAGTAACGTTCATCAGTAACATTCAAAAAGTGATATTTTTTAATCATTATTTTTTTTTAAATATACATTTAGTTCATCAGTTAGGTTATTAGGTTCATCAGTTAGATTATGTTTTGTTCATCAGTTAAGTTATAGGTTATAGGTTCATCAGTTAATAAGGTTAATAAGGTTCATCAGTTAATAAGGTTAATAAGGTTCATCAGTTAATAAGGTTCATCAGTTAATAAGATTAATAAGGTTCATCAGTTAGTTAATAAGGTTAATAAGGTTCATCAGTTAATAAGGTTCATCAGTTAATAAGGTTAATAAGGTTCATCAGTTAATATGGTTCAACCAAAGTAACTGATGAACAAAATGTATTTTTTAAAAATTAGTTAATAAGGTTCATCAGTTAATATGGTTCATCAGTTAAAAAAAACAAAAAACCGAGAAAAACAAAACTTTTTGAATCTTACATTAATAAAATAACTAAAGGTGCATTGTTGTACAAAAATTAGTGCATTTAACTCGATTTTAAGACTAAAAATCTAAGCTAAACATTTCATCAAACACGTTGTGTGCAACAAATATGAGTAAAACGTCATCTTTAACATACGATATCTCACTCATATCATATTGGATTTGAGTGATTCAAATTTCTGGGTAAAGAATGGCCAAGAAGCTACAACTTTCGTGTTTTAAGTTTTGCAAAATTCAGCCTTTAAACTAGACAAAATTAGAGCCGAAAATGCTAAAAATTTCAAGAAAATCATGACCCAATGAATATGTCAAAAAAAAATTTCGAAAAAATAAAAAAAATATATACCAAATTAAAGAGGATTAAATTTTAAAAATTATGGTGAAATCGGTTTTTTCTAAAAGTTTGTCGTTTGAAAGTTATTTGCATTTAAAATTTAAGGTGGAATTAAAAAAATAGGTCAAATGACTAAAATGCCCTCTAACTGAAAATATTAAAGAAAAAAGGGAGGGAGTGGGTGGGGGACACATGGCACTAGCTTAGAGGCTAAAAACCTTTTTAGCCTTTTTAATTTTGATCCCCTTTTTAGGGGATCGCAACTCTGCAGTTATATACAATGATGATCTTTTAATCGAGATCTTACTCCGGTTACCTGTAATCTCACTTGTTCTGTTTAAATCCGTATGCAAACGCTGGTTATCTCTCATCAGCAATCCTACTTTCTATTTGCGTCGGAGCCAAAATTGTAACCTTGATCCTCCTTCTGGTCTCCTTCTTCAACCAAATCGGCATTCAGATAGATATCATTTTTTGTCATTTGATACCCAAGTTCCATGCAAAAGCTCTATATTAAAGAACCCCTTTATTTTTGGCTCCAAATTACATGATGTTAAGATTTTGCAGTCTTGCAATGGTTTGCTTCTATGTTTTAGTTATACTAATTATAACTATTACGTATACAATCCATGTATCAATCTCTTAAAGATGGTTCCACAATGCTCGATGATTAGAGCTGTTCATGGTACAAAAATAGCTTTTGATCCTACAAAATCACCTCAATACAAAGTCATTCAAGCTGTATTAGTCAATAATTCAATTCAGATGCAAACTTACTCTTCAGAGACAGACCTGTGGAGTGTTGGCACTAGTCGATATCCGCACCATAGTTATTTTCTTTCTTTTGGTGATGGAGTATATTGGAACGATGCACTTTATTGGCTAAATAGGCGGGACAATAACCCTTTGCTTTTCAGGTTAGATACTAATGTAGAGCATCAAGCATTAACTACTATAAAAACCCCTAGAACCTTCGATGGTAAGATGTACCGGCCGGATTTCAAGCTGTTCGAGACTTGTGGTTGTTTGCTTCTTCTTTGTAGGCAGCGTGATAGTTCTCTGCTTATGGATGTTTACGAGATGAGGAAAGGGTATTCTGAGTGGTTGTTGAAGTATCGCGTGAATCTCAATGATGATGTTTCATGTCTGAAAAGGTCGTGGACGTATCCGTATATTTTAAGTATTGTCTTAGGAGAAAGGGAAGAGGATTCATTTATAGTTATTCATGATTCTAAAAAGATATATCAATACAAACCCGTTTCGAAGACTTCTCATGAGCTCTATGTTTCAAAATCAGCGTACCATTCTCATAGCTTTCAATTCACTGAATCGTTTGCTGGTGTTGGTTTGTGATACTACTTTCTATTTCAAGTTTGATTTTCGCATCTTATATAAAATGCTGCCACCACATCGATTAAGATTTTGTTATGTAACCAACTATGATAAATTTTGGTAAATTTCATTAACGATAGCATTGCAATTTCTTTCACAAGCATGTTGTTGACTACATATGGTACTAGGGATATACAGTAAATGTAAAATTGCTTCCACGTATTGTGTCGATTGTTCATGTATGCCCACCAAATTGCTTCCTGTTGTAACAACACGAGAGAGAAAAATGGCTGGTACTCAAAAAAAAAAAAAAAAAAAAAAAAAAAAAAAAAAAAAGATTTTATGGGGGTGTTCGAGATTGCTTTGGCGGAGATTATCTGATTAACAGGTTGCAATGGCATATATTCAAGAACTGCCAATGCATCTCCAATTGCACAAACAGCCTGTTAAGATTAATAACATTCATTTTGGTAGTCAAACTCATTATCTCAATTTTTGTCTCTAATATAACAGAACTTCAAAGTTTATAGATTTTTCATGTCAATTATGAGTTCAAGATTGATCTGAATGACCTTTGAAGTCCACTTTTTATATAAAACATGTTAACTGTTGATTGAGTTATTGATTTCGGAATTTAGACATTATTGACCTTCAAAGTCAAACCCATTACCTCAGTTTAGATACACGGTATAAGTCGAACTTAAAGCTCGTAAAAGGGTCAACCGAGAGTTCAAGATCCTGGAATGCTAGCAGACTGAGCCGACTTCAAGCTTGTCTCAATAACCTTACCTAAGCTTGAACTCGACTTTATTGATAGCCTACAGGCCTTCAAGAATGAGCTCAACCAAAGAAGATTTGAGATCTTCTTACTCAAAAATATATAGAAAAAATTTTATTTGGATAAACAACCTTGAGTTGAGCTCGAATAGCTCCAAAACTTGTATATTAAAAATGCATAATACATAAGCCTAGAAAGGTTGACAATAGTTCAAGTCAGGCTATCGAAGCTCAACCTCAACTTATTACATTATTTTTACTCGATATAGTTTTAGTGCTCAAATTAGAACAGTTTGTCTTCGAAAGTGAAATAATTGATCTAGTTAATCCAAAACTTAAATTGACTAATAATTACTTGAGCTGAAACCCAGCTGCGGCTGAGATAATATCGCCGCCTGGACGTACTACACCCATATTGGAATATTTTGTACTAAAAGATGAGAATATTTTATAGCTGCACCAAAACATGAAGAACAAAACACCCAAAAAAATGATACCACGCCATTGGGTAGCTGATTTGAGTGTCGGATTACTAAAAGTTAACACATCCATTTTAAAGGAATTAAAGAAGACTTGTTATTTTTTGATCGGGTGCAAATCACTAATCGGGATTTTCTAGTATGTGTTGACAAGAGTTAAGTTGTGTTTATAATTTTTTGTCCTAATGGGATGGGAGTTATGGGCTTTTAACGAGCTTAATGAAATCACAAAAAGATATACATATAATCGCAAAATAAGAAGGGAGATGAATGCATATAAAATAGTGTCATCAGCAAAAAATAAAACGCTTATTAGGGTTTTTTCTTTTTCTTCATGGATACTCAATCCGTATATGCTGTTGAATATAACGATGACCTTTTGATCGAAATCTTAGTCCGGTTACCTGTAATGTCACTTCTTCTGTTCAAATCCGTATGCAAACGCTGGTTATCTCTTATTAGCAATCCTATTTTCACTCGGCGTAGGAGTCTAATGCCTATACTTGATCCTCCTTCTGGTCTCCTACATCGTTCAGGTTCAAGTACATATGATTTTGTGTCATTTGATACCCGAATTTCATGCAAAAGCTCTATATTAAAGAACCCCTTCTCTTTTGGCTCCAAATTAGTACATGATATTAATATTTTGCAGTCTTGCAATGGTTTGCTTCTATGTCATAGTTATACTAAGGCTAATGAGTATTACGTATTCAATCCATGCATTAATCTGTTACCCAAAAAATTGATGCTTCCACAATGCTCGATGAAAAGAGCTTGTGGTACAAGAATAGCTTTTGATCCTACAAAATCACCTCACTACAAAGTCATTCAAGTTGTATTTGTGAAGGATGCTGATGGTGATGGTGATATGTTTCCATTTCAGATACAAACTTACTCTTCAGAGACAGACATGTGGAGCGTTTGCACTAGTCAATATCCGCACTTTAGTTTTAATTATTTTAAGGAAGGAATATTTTGGAATGATGCAGTTTATTGGTTAAATAGGAACAATGACGCTTTGCTTTCCAAGTTAGAAACTAATGTAGAGCATCAAGCATTAACGACGAAAACCCCTAGAACCTTGCGTGGTAAGGTTAACTGGCCGGATTGCCAGCTGTTCGAGGCTTGTGGTTGTTTGCTTCTTCTTTGTATAAAGTATAGTTATCCCCGGCTTTTTGATGTTTACAAGATGAGGAAAGGGTATTCTGAATGGTTGCTGAAGTATCGCGTGAATCTTAATGACGATGTTTCGTGTCCGATAAGGTCGTGTGCGAATCCGATTGTTCACAGTATCGTCTTGGGAGAAAGGGAGGAGGATTCATTTATAGTTATTGAAGATTCTACAAAGATATTTCAATACAAACCCGTGTTGAAGACTTCTCATGAGCTCTATGCTTTGAATCCAGCTTACCATTTTCGTAGCTTTCAATTCATTGCATCGTTTGCTGGTGTTGGTTTGTGATTATGCTTTCTATTTCAAGTTTGATTTTCGTATCTTATATAAAATCCTGTCACGACATCGATTACGGATTTATTATGTAACCTACTATGACAAATTTTGGTGGATATTGATATTTGAATATAGAGTTACATTAAAGATAGCAATGCAATTTCTTTTACAATCATGTTGTTGACTAGTTATATGGTACTAGGGATACAAAGGTCATAATTACTTTCCCAGTAAGGGCTGATTTTGGGTGTATTTATTGTTTGAAGGTTACATATCCCTGACATTCCAATAAAGGGCTATACATATCCCAGTGATCGCCCCATCTTGCACGACTCTCTATTCCTAGCATCTTTCACCACCAGACCAATTGCTCATCTACCCTTCTCATCAAGGGAACCTACTTTATGATCCACATATCAGTAGTCAACTAAAGAGCTCTGCTGGATAGTCAAAACAGATCGCACCCATGGCCAATCTATCAATCAACTACCATCACAGTCTTTGAATTGATGAGATGAGATCAAGTTACAAGGCCATCTTGATGATGATGAGCTTATTATAATCAGTATTATCATAGTTGGGATACTGATGTAAGGTTAAAACCTTATACAAAGTAGCAGATTACATCATGACACAGTCCATCTGCCTGTTACTCCCATGTCCAAACACCCGTTTAGACAACAGAGCAAATTATTCAGCACTGCATATACTTGTACAGCATATTGCAAGTCACCTCAAACATCCATGAAGCCATTCAATCATCTCCCAACCTCCTCAAATCTCACATTCCATATGTTTTCAATTTCTAGCACTGCACTTCTCTTTTTACTCTCAAAGACACGAGTTTCGTTCTGACAGTTTCACACATGATATTGGAGAGTTCATGAACACTTCTTTCACAATTCTTTAACAATATCAAATTTCTTTCTTACCATAAGTAGTATACTCATTTCAGTTATGAGTATACTACTCCACCATGTTTAAAACATAGTTCTACAAATGCAAAATATGTATTGCAAACACAATCCCAAACATCCTTAAATGTAAAAAATAACCGTTTTCGTTGAAATTTATTTTGTGTGCTAAGGATGTTACTAGCCGAACAACGTGTCTACCAATCAAAATAAGAAAATTACATAACATATTAATACAAATGACTAAAATGTTTTGAATAAAGAATGGTTATTGCATTTGTTAAACTTACATAAGCTGGATTCAGTTAAGGACTGGTATCAAATCGGCTCACGAAGACAGATGTTTAGAAAGGTTTATCGTCCACCAAAAAACACCATTGACATGGAAAGCAACAAGTTTTTTATAAGTGTGCTCCTCGGGCCTATAAGAATGATATACAGAACAAAGGTTGTTTACCCTCAGCAGTCGCACCGACCCTTATTGTGACAACCGGCAATTTATGGAGTTATTTTGAAAACCCGCATTACGATTAAAGTTCGTTTACAATTTTTATTTAAAATTTTATTTCACAACGAACTTGTAAGACCTATTTTATGAATAATTATGTGTTTATGATGTTATGGAATTCGTGAATTATTTTCATAATTCATTCTTGATTTTATGCTCGGTGATGTATTCTTAAATTCTCACTTAGTACTACGTTGACTCCGGCACTAGGAAACCTAAAAGTTTAATAACTTACGAGTTTTAATACGTTGGATGTTTAATAACGTATTTATTATAAATTTCGGTGGAATATATATATAAAGCCGTCAAATGGTGAATATAACGAGTTTTGGGAACGTTTAATATTTCTTAGTAAGTTTTTACTTACGTACGGGGGCATTTTTATAAACTAAAATTGGTGATAGAAAGGTTTTGTGTGCAAAATATAAAGAAACTAAGTAGAGGGACCTAAAGTGTAAAATCTCCATATTAAAACCCTAACCCTAAACTAATAACTCATTTCCATCTCCACTTCACCTCTTCTCCCTCTCCTCTCTTTCTCACCGCCGGCCACCCCACGTCCGGCCACCACCGCCGCACACCACCATACACCGCCACTCCCAAATCACTCCCCACCTTCTCCTTGATACGTAGTGGTGATTCACGCGCCCAAAAACCTCCCCCCTCGTCTCGATTTACCACCTTTGACGCCACCCACATCTGCTCCACCATTTTTCTTGGGTTATCTTTGTAGATCCGCAGGTAAGTGGGCACAAGGTGCCTCGATTTTGTTGAAAACTTACCCAAACCCACGAATTTCTACTAATATGGTTCGGATTTGGTATAAAAG
This sequence comes from Artemisia argyi, assembly GCA_030686995.1. Lineage (NCBI taxonomy): Eukaryota > Viridiplantae > Streptophyta > Magnoliopsida > Asterales > Asteraceae > Artemisia > Artemisia argyi. The sequence goes on along the minus strand of CM060693.1, from coordinate 37,168,294 downwards.
GGCAAAAATGATAATGGGTTTTATTTAAACTCGGTAAAATCTTGGTTTGGTATCCGGGTTTCGATGTTTGGTTACTTTCTTTGCGTGGTCGACCCAAGAGCCGAGGGCCTCCCCCTCGACTTATGATGATTTCGAGTTGTTGGTTATCATTTCGACTCGGTTTCGTGATTATTGACCTTAATTGGTCCTCGTGATTGATTATCTTGAGTGGAGTCTTGTTTGTAGTTCTTGTTGTTCGACTTGGGATGGAGCCGACGACCCATTGGGTCGGTTTGGTTATTTATTGTTGTTTGGGTCGAGCTCCCGTGAGCTAGCCGAGACCTTGTGGTCTCGGGTGGGACCCACGTGACTTGGTATATGTTTTTCGACTCGGGTTGACTTGGTAACTTGACCCGGATACGGTTACTTTTGAGAACCGTTTGTGGTGTCGAAATATATATATTTCGGCAAAGTTTATGTTATGGTTATTTATTTATTGTTGGTTACTATTATTGTGACTTAATTGATTTTTGAAGCGGTTGACGAGTATATTGGACTAGTGGTATTAATTGAAGTTGTGTTGACGATAAAGTGGTTTGGGGACCGATTGTGAGACGGTCACTTAGATTGACGGAGATAGGTTAGTCGGGTGCCGTAGTCGGACCCTATTGTTGTAGCACGTGGATTGAGATTGTGTTGGACGGAGATATTTTTGATTATTATGACTTTTCATATTATTTTGGACTTGGACAATGAGCCGAGAGTCATGACTCGGACATGTGACCATTTCGTATGACTCGATAACTATTACAATTAAAACGTAAATAATAAAACTCGTAATAATAGTTATTGATAATATAAACGTTTATATGAATATATAGACGTGAATAACGGATATATAATTATATAGGCGCGTATATTAATAATAATAATAATCACGAGTCATATTATAAATAATACAACTAGATATATATTAGGCTACGAAAGTGGCGTAATATTATTGAACGTATTATTATTATAAAAATGTGTTATAAAACGAGAAACTCTCGACAAATTATTAAATACTAAATAAAATGTCATTTTATATATATAACGAGTAAACTTATCGAGTTATGCGGAATCGTTGTCACTCAAGTTCAGGTTGGAGCGGAGGGTATCCGCAGGCTTTTAGCGAATCCTTAGTCTAGCTAGCAAGCGTTTTGCGTATATGTCCACTATATTGTTAGATGAATTTAAACCTATGATCTCACCAGCGAAAGCTGACTTTTAGCACGTTTTTTCAGGTAATTAAGTAATGATATGCATGCTTGGAATGGAAGGCTCGGCCAAGGCTCATGGTTTATGGATCTATTTTTCTAAACTCTGATAATTAATTTTGGACCTATTGATATGTTATTTTGGGCCTGACTCTGAATGATGTTGGGATAAATGTAAACCTTAAAACCCCGTTTTGGTTGCGTTTTTATTATGTTTACTTTATCTCGTTCTATATTGTCTTGTGTTGGATACCAATCCCCGTAGCACCCCGAAAGCTTGTTGAGTCTTCCGCTGTATCAAATTTTGGGGGTGTTACAGATTGGTATCAGAGCCAGGTTATAGAGAACTAGGTAAATAAACGCCTAAACTATAATCGTATTTTTATAGAAAATGATCCTTGACCACCGCCCGCCAAGCCGAAGCATCTTTTATTATTTGAGGTATTATGAGATAATTGAGATGATTGTTAGATTTGGGATTTATTGAGATGATTTGAGGTTTATGGATTTTAGTAATAAGATGGCGTTTTCGAGGAATTATATGGTCTATATGTTTTATAAACATTTTAGAAATGCGGTGTTTGAAACTCTTTATTGAGATTATGTGATTGAATTATTTGATGAGTATTTTTGGTATGGTATTTTGAGTTGTGATTTAGTTGTTTTGAAACACTTACACCTACCCTACGCCATTGTCACAGACCATGGCCTCCCATATGCCCGATGTCGTCGAGGATATTCTTACTGCACCGGTTTTACCTGCACAGTTCACTATGGCATCTGATGATCCTTACCAGATGGCCATGTCTTCAGCTACTGTATCGCAGGCAGCTTCTACTTCAGCACTACCTGCTGCATCTACGCAGGGACCCTCATCTTCTTTAGGGCTCCCTGGTACATCGAGGCAGCTTACTCTTCATCAGGCTTTGGCTCGTGTGGCCCCTCGCTTTGCCCACCGAGCTACGGCACGCATGTCGGTACGCCCTACTCCATCACCTTTACAGATTGATGCTCATTCTCTTCTGTCTGAGGCGCCACCCACATCATTGCGTCGTCGTCCTAAATCACCTACTACATCTCCACATGGTTCACCTAGTAGGAGACGACGATTGATGAGGTACTCTTCCGGTGAGGAGGAGGAGTACGAGGGTGAGGATGAGGCTGATGACCCTGAGCAGGAGGATGACCCTCAGGAGGCTGAGTAGGGTGATGATGATGACCCTGAGGAGGAGGATGACCCTCAGGAGGATGAGATGCCTGATGATGATGATGTATTAGTACCACCAGCTCAGGCTGAGGAGCCTGATTCACCTGTACACCCGATTGAGCCTGATTCACCTGATCATCCGTTTTTGGTTGAGTTGCCACCTGGTAGTCCCGTTGAGTCGGATGCATCTTCTGAGGTTTCTGCTGAGCATGCAGAATTAGGTGAGATTGGCAGGTTATGGGCTCGGATTACTGAGCTTAGTGAGAGAGTTGCACGTGTATCTGATCGACTTGAGAGAATTATTGGAGAGTTTTTAGCGGATTTGAGAGTTGACATGACTGTCGTTGTGGGCAGGACTACTGAGCTGAGGAGAGTTTTGATGGACGTCCACGAGCATATCGATAGTTTACAGCGAGGATTTGTTACTGCTCGAGAGGCCGACCGCAAGCTATGGCAAAGGAATGCCGAGCTAGAGAAGGAGGTGGCTGACCTCAAGAGAGACCGAGACACCCATAGCGTGGAGCTAGGATCGTTATGGAGGGATCTTGATGGCTTGACGCAGGAGTTGAGGAGCCTCCGCCAGCCGCGTGGCTAGTTACTTGAGTTATGTTGTATGGTTGCTTTCTTAACCGAGGAGTGTTCGGTTAGAAAAGCTAGTTATCATATTTTGATGTATTTTGTTCAGTATTCGTCTCTTTTGGAACGATTAGTACGTTTTGTATTATCCGTTAGTTGGAACGATGTTAGATCGCTATCGTATGGTTGATGGTTATTAGTATATGGTATTATGTGATTTTGAGTGTTATGGAAATTGAGTTCTTATTCGCTTTATTGATGTTACGTGGTGTATTGTGCTATCCTTTCCATGACTTGGCTCCGTCGATTTGCTTTTGTTGAGTATATTGGTAAGTTCTATTGGAGACTCATGAACTTGTGTGATGTTTCAGATCAATGGCCACACGACGAAACCCTGTTAGAGCCACCAGAACTGGTCCTGCAGTGACTACTCCTGGTCGCCGAGGACGCCGACCTACTCGAAATGTTGAAACCCCTACTCCTGACAACCTGGACACTACTAACCGCAACAACAGGAATCAAAATGTTGATGTTCAGGGAGACAATGATCATGTTCCACTTAATGCACCTACTGTGGATCAAGCAATGATCAATCAACTGGTGGAGCAAAGAGTTGCTGAGCTACTAGCTGAGTCAAATCATTCCAACAATTCTGCTGGAACATTTCCACCTGTTCGTGCTAACGGATGTCACTACAAGGAATTCAAGATTTGTGGACCTATTGAGTTTGGTGGAACTGAAGGAGTGGTTTACTTGGTTAGGTGGATTGAGAAGACTGAGTCAGTGTTTAATGTTAGTGGTTGTGCGGAGAATGCGAAGGTAAAGTTTGCTTCTTTTACTTTCAAGGATGAAGCTTTAACTTGGTGGAACAATTACCGAAATTCAGTTGGGAGTGATGTAGCTTATGCCATGACTTGGGAGCAATTTAAATCCCTGCTGATTCAGACTTATTGCCCAAGGAATGAGGTCAAGAAGCTAGAGATTGAGTTTTGGAACCACAAGGTGAAAGGTAAGGATATGACGACCTACAATCGTCGTTACCAGGAATTGGCCTTGCTTTGCCCAGATATGGTAAAAACCGAGACTCAAAAGATCGAGAGGTATACTGATGGGTTGCCCGTAGCTACGAGAAACGATGTGATTTCTGCTAGGCCTGCAAACATCCATGAGGCAATCACAATTGCTCAACAACTTATGGATTCGTTGGAATTATAAGAAGCTGATAAGGAGAAGAATGGAAAGAGAAAGAGAGACCGTCACTCTAAGGGTAATGATCACCGAAGCAAGAGACAAGCTAAGGCTTATGCTATTGGGAATGGAGATAAGAAGACTCAGAACGGTGATGCACCCAAGTGTGATCGCTGCCACCAGCATCATACTGGATGGTGTAGTGTGAAATGCCAGAATTGCTCAAAGAAAGGACACACAGCTAGGGATTGTAGAGCCCGACCTCTTGCTATGGTTCAAGCTGCT